>OY783229.1:61222189-66222189 GCA_963678685.1 Patella ulyssiponensis
TGCGGTCCTCCTGCACTTACTATTATAGCACAGCTTTCATGAGTTAACAGGTTTAACACAGAGACCGTAGGTCGAGATGTTAAACCTGGTAATGAATGAAGCGTGCTATAAGTGTGCTATATAATACTCACACCTGCTCAACATGAACGTTGTTATTACATGGAAAATCCACCCGCTTCTCTATATGATTTCTACTAAAACTGGCGTAAACCAGCAAAAGTGTGCAATAATACTGAAAATGTCTAGTTATTGCACAGTTACGCCCCAGCGAGTTTAGTAGAGGTAAAACAATCTGCTTATTGAACGAAAAGAACAAAGGACGATCTGTCCGTGTTACAAGTCGAAATAAAGTATCTAATTGGGTGTAAATTTGATTATCGGTATCGATGAGATACAATTAAAATTTTGTATCAAAAGATTAAACGAAGGTCGACTTGTTTGGTAATAATTTTAGTCAATTTTTTGGGTTTACTGTGTCAACAGCAAAAAATGCCACAGATCTCCACATTGGCTTTATCTTTGAATACAAAATTTGAAAGACATATTCACAGCAATAAATACGAGGTATATATGGATTTAACAACTTCTCTATTATTTAATAACCTTGTTTTGTAATACATACAGGTCACATTCTCAACCTAATGATAAGTCATTCCGCAAAACAAATAATACAAAACATCCAATGTGATCAACAATGTTATTTTTAACCCAAATAAAAAGAAGACTAGCAATTTTAAATAAAGCTATTTAGATGACCAGATAAAGTTTAAATATACAGTGCATCACAATTATTATCAAATAAGGGTAATATATAAATTATATAAAATACATGTACTATATGAATTAAAATGAAACAATTTGAGTTGACTGATACCTGAGGCAGAGAAATATCCCAATATTTAAATTAAGAGCTTTATATAGTAGATCTTGAACACAAACTATGCAATTGATAACACCAGGCCCGCATCTATCGAGGGGTCAAGAGGGTCACGTCGATCGATGATTTTGTATTGCGACCAATGGGAAGAGCACCAAATACGCCCATTGGGGTAATTGATTCTTTCCCAATTAGGTAAAGGCACCTATTGCACTATTGGGTGTCTGATTTGTTCCAAGGGCAGGCAACTGCCTCTCTTGACCCCCCCACCCCCTTCGCTAGCTATAGTCCGGAACACTTATCTGAATGAAAAATATTATGACATATTAATATTAATCCTTGACTCGTAGGAGATATACAATTGTGATTCCAAATTGACAAAACTGCCACCCCAAATTCGTCTGATTTCAAGAACTGAATTCTGGAATATTTAATTTGGTATCCCTCAAAACAGGTGTTTGTATAAAACCTATGTTATAACCTTTAGTGACTTAAATAACAGACATAGGGGTTGGGTGGCCAAATGGTTAGCACGTGCGCATTTGATCATAAGGTCTGTCATTGAGTCAACTGGCGTCATTTCGATTCCCCGGTTGTTCATGACAAGGAGTAGAGTCACCTGTCCAACCTCCTGGGTTTTCTCCTCCAGCTTCCTTCCACTGCTAAAGACCCCTACACAAAAGCGAATTATTGAAATAAAATTTTACAATGTTAGGTCAAAAATGACCTAGTGGGTGTCGCGTGGAAGATAAACCCTATTTCGCTATCTCTCTCTCTCTTTAGGTAACAGGCAATCATAGTCCTTAGTTATCTGTTAAACACATTCAGCTGTAAGGCAAAAATTAGGAAGAAGTATTTCTAGTCATACTTGGAACCTCGAATATGATCAGTCACAACTCCTCCTTCTCCTCGATTAATAATTTTATTAAAATATGTTTGTCATTTAATAAGGCAATATGGTGTAATCAGCAGTAAATATTAAACAAATGCCAACTGGCAGTCAATAAACACCAAATGAAATAAAGTTTTAAATATATATCGATTAACAGATAGACAGGGATGATACAATAAGAGTTGGCATATAAAAATTTAATCTAAAAGGTAGAAAGAACATGAACCAAAATGATATAAAATACACACAACAGTTACTCATTCTTTCTGTGGACAGTTCAATCCCAACTTGGACAAAACAGCAACATGATCTGATGCAGATGAATTTCTGAAAAAAAAAACAATGAATTTAACATGACTTTCATTCTCTCCAACTTCAATTGACCAATCCATATTATTTCCATTAGAAAGGTATTCCACAGGTTTGATAAACTCCTTTCCTTGAAAACCATGCAAAATATTTGAATGCTTTGAAAATGCTTAATGAACTGTACATGTTTAGTCAAAAATTATTTTATAACTCATTACATGACTGCAAATATTCTCACTGCATAAAATTTGTACCATGATTTTCAGTGACTGATGAACTATGAACAAATGACTTTTACTAACAGAAAGATGTACCACAAACATATCTAAGTCATCAGTTTATTTGTCTAATGTTTACTAGTCTGTTAAAATACTTAGTAATAAGACAGAAGTCATTAAGAAGGCGTTATTCATCACTGTTGGTTGAGTTTGTGTAGTATATAAGGTATTGGAATTAATAAAGCTTTTACACTAGAATTTTTATCTGTTTATAAGTGTATTGCATCAGTTTATAATTAACAGAGCAATTAGTGATAAGTACAACTAGTGAACAATATCAGTGATCTGTATCAAGTAAAGTAATTAATAAGAAACTTACCCCCAGGTATCCGTATCAAGTAATTCAATATGTAATATTTTAGTATTTTCTTGCTTTCGATGGAATATATAGTCAATCTGAAACACAAATGTAGAGCAAATGAACAGCATTTTCAAAATCACTTTTGAAGTACTACTTTGAAAAATATTATGATAATTACCAAGTTTATACTTCAAAGAGTTGCTAGTAACTACAGTACAGGGTTCAATTTAAGCGGTATCGCATCGCAAAAAGCGACTCAAATCGCGGTAATGGCGATAGAATTATTTTATTCATTAGCCAAAAATTACTTTCAAACTTGTGAAGTGCGATTCATTATATTTTGGATGAATGTGGAGTATATTTAGGCCTACGAAAGAATCAATTTATAAATGCAGGACTAACTTTTTCAATATTGCAAGTTGTGGTCGTGATTAATTTGAACCAGTTTTTATTTCAATATATCCGATAACTAGAAGACAATGCAGACTCCGTTTTTAATCACACGTGTTTATAAAGTGTTACTAAAAATAGAATAAAACAACGCAGTATAGTATGATTGCGTACGTAACTAAGGTATGAAAATTAAATGGTAGCTGGCTTTTTTTTTTCACACGTATACAATGAATGGCCATTTTGCTCAGTAATCCCAGCCAGAATTTGGCTATTTTTTAAAATTGCGTTAAAGTTTTAAATTTTTGTTTAGAACTGAAATAAATTAACTATTAGTCAATCCCCATGCTAAAAACATTAACAGAATTGATTGTGTATATCTGAAATAGACACGACCGAAGCACAAAATAGTGCCAATATGACGACATCAAATCTAGAGTTGTAGATGTTATTTCTGTGAAAAATCATTGGAAGAAGCGATAAGACGTTATAGCTGTACGGATTATACAGTCCTAAAGGCTGCAGGAAGGCTTGTTTTCAATGTAACATTGTGTCTTGTAATGTTGACATTTTGTTTGTTGATGTGACCCCATGACCTGTGGATATCATGGCTATTCACTGTGTCAGTCACTTCTCTGCATGTAGGGTGAGTCTGTCGTTCAGATTGGTATGATTGGTTAACTTAACTGAAAACTAAAAGTAGACATATCGCGAGACGCGTGAAACAAGCCATTTTTACGAATGTCTGAATATATTTGATGCTTATGGCATATTCTCGTGTTGATAATATTTTGAAGGCGGAGAGGGGGATATTTAAATAAAGAAATAAACAAGCAAAGCCACGTCTACCAATATTTCGATTGGAATGGTTTAACATAAAGTACGTGTAGTTTTGTTTTAGACGATTAGTGCGTCCAGAATCGTGGAGAGACGGTAACTGAATTTTTTTTTTTGTTTGGAGATGTCAATTTTTTTTTACCTTCATCCGTGCATAAGTCGAAGCGGAGTATACAACGAAGGCGGGACTTCGGCGGAAAAACGTATCCACTTATACCCCGAAAAATCAGAATTGCAAATTTTTGTGATGTAGGCTACGTTTTACTGCTCCTCAAATCTGAGCAAATGCTCTTCAAATTTTGAATTGATTAGCCAAAATGTGAATCTGTCACAAAAATTTGCTATTCATTCGTTTAAGACTAAATTGAACCCTGTTACAGTAGTGCTTGTCGCATGTAACAACCATTTTCATTTCAATATTTGAAATATTATGACAATTAGGCCCACCAAGTTTACACTTTAAGAGTTGCTAGTAACTATAAATATTTCTTGTAAAATTCCCACAGCGTAGATGACCCATGTACAGAGTGGCATGCCAAATTTCGACTTTATTATTTACACAAATTAATGATGTCTGTGATGTCTAATGACGTAGACACGGTGCTGATCCACTATCTGGGATCCCTTTATATTCCTACTGATCATTTAAAAAATTTTATAAGGAACCTATATCACCTCTTCTGATAATACCATAAGGTTATCCATGTAAATCATTAAAAGGCCACACACTTACCCTTTTCAGAAGTAGATTTTCTTTTATAGATTTAAATGTTTTTCCTGAAGCTTGATCACCATGAATATATGTCCATATATCAACTAGTTGTGGCTGGCTTTGTAAATATCTGAAATTGACATTTTTTCGGTAATTAAATATATCTTAATTAAAATCAGAATTTTGCAAGCGTTATTAGGGTAAAACACAAATCCAATGCAATTCATATCAAAAATGTCTAACTGGAATTCTTACCATTTTTTTAAAATTAAAGGTCCAGAATAAAGTTTGACCTTAAAAAAGTGACTTCAAATAATAGTGTTTATCTCCTGAAATGCTTTTAAAAATACATACCATTTAATTTAATATGTGGTTAAGGAATATAAAAATATGACTTTCAAAATGAGAAGATGTTTGCTGCATTGTTGCATTTCAAAGCCACATATTGTATCTCAATAACGGACAATAAATTAATCAAATCAAAATAAAATATAGACAATAACCAAATTATAAAGTGCCCTGTACCTTATAGATTTTTCCTCTGGTTCTGCATTAAAATCACCTAGTAATATAGATGGTCCTGTAAATTTCGACATGTATTCCCATATTTGTTCTACAGACTTTTCTCTAGCTTCATGGCTTAATGATAGATGAGTATTAAATACATGAACCTTCAAAATAAATCAAAATAGAAAAATTAACAGTTGCACAACAACAATGCCCAATTCCTCTGAAATTTGACAGTTCAAATTGCATTCTATGGTTTAAAATTCGCTGACATTGTCTGGGTGTTGTCATGGATGTGACAAAGATAAGCAAGCTCAGTTAAACGTCCACGTGACACACACTAGGTCCTTTAGGGACTAACATATGGTTTTTAATTTCATTTCAATAATTCGCTTGCACGTAGTGGTCTTTAGCAATGGGAGGAAACCAGAGTACCCGGGGGAAAACCCACGAGGCTGGACAGGCGACCCTACTACTTGCCACGTACAACCAAGGATTCAAAACCACGCCAGTTGATTCAATGGCAGGCCGTATGATACAGCACACACACCCTAACCTTTCGGCCATCCAACTCCCCTAGGTTATGTTTTGAACAATTATCAAGTTATAGAATTATCTTAATAACATTGGTCTGTTTTAACACAATAACAAATATATTTGTTACTCACACTTCCAACACCCGGAACATTTATTTCTACATGTAAACAAATTCTCTGGTGACGATCTGCACTGTTACTCTTATTTCTACAAAATAAAAATAAATATATTTACGTTTTTTCTTCCAGAATATCAACAACATAGCTATTGCTTACAAATAAAATGGGTATACTAAAATACTCTTATTTCAAATGAGTCGTTTTTTGTATTTTTAACTTAATACACTGTTTGCCAGATAATGACATCAGTGTTATAATCACTATTGGTTATTTTATTATTCTGTGTGATGTTACCTTTAACAATACAGTTTATTGATGGGGGAAACTTTACTTACATTACCTTATTCAATTATCAATGAACAACCCATAATAGGTCACATTCAACACATGTATTTCTTGCTCACATTCATTTCTTATTTTACAGTATTTTATTAAACATTTTATTGAACAAGTAAATATAAAATGAAACGAAATGAAATGGGGATTACCGTCCTACTGTTCTGCACCTAACCTGGTCTAATGAAGAGAGGCATACAGCATGCAGTGTGCTATGAGGGAAATCTTGCATCAAATTCCAACTCCCAAGAGATCTTTTACGTGCATGCCAATGTGTGTGAGAGAGAAATGGGGTTTATCGTCCACTCGACACAAACTAGGTCATTTCGGGACTAACATATGGGTTAATTTCATTTTGCAGTTGGAGGAAACCGGAGTACCCGGAGAAAACCCACGAGGTTGGACAGGCGAGGAAACCGGAGTACCCGGAGAAAACCCACGAGGTTGGACAGGCGACCCTACTCCTTGCCACATACAACCGGGGATTCGAATCCACGCCAGTTGTCTCAATGGCAAGTCCTATGATACATAGCGCGCACGCTAACCATTCGACCACCCAACCACCCACGCCAATGTGTACACGGGACCTCGGTTTATCATCCTGATTAGACAGCTGTCCTTGTCAGGCCCTCCATCCACATCACTGACAAGGGGAAACCATGCCGGAAAATCTGGGTGAACTTTCTCGGCCTATGCAGGGATCGAACACCCAACCTCCAGGCTAGCGAGCCTGCATCTTACCCACATAGCCACGTGATCCTCTTTAAGTGAATATAAAAGATAAACATCTGTAACCACCAGTGACTTTTCAGTTAATATACAGTATTGGAGAGTATATTGAAATAGATACCTGTATAGCAATATATAATCATGACTGATTATTTCATATTTAGTCATTATAGCCAGTCCTTCTTCTGTTCTTCCATTATATAAACTATCATCCATAAACATAGCAGGTTGATAAACAAACTATAATACAATAAGATAAACACTGCAGATTATAAACAAACTATAATACAATAAGATAACATAGCAGGTTATAAACAAACTAAAATACAATAAGATAACACAGCAGGTTATAAACAAACTATAATACAATAAGATAACATAGCAGGTTATAAACAAACTAAAATACAATAAGATAAACATAGCAGGTTATAAACAAACTATAATACAATAAGATAACATAGCAGGTTATAAACAAACTATAATACAATAAATGGCCTGTTGATAAACAAATCATAATTCAATACATGCTGTCTTATATTCAATCTGATTAAAACACAGATCCAATTCGTTTCGTTTTTTATAGTTCAAAATTTCATTTTTACTTGTCTTTACTACTCTTGGATCTGGAGGACTTGTTATTTAATCCGTGTTCTGACTGAAATGAGGGGTCAGCCAATCAAATGGTCTGTCGAATCGACCGCTTGACCTTTTCATGCGTGGAACTGTGGGTAGATATTACCAGCCAACGACGTCTATACTATAAACACCAGCGGATAGAAATCATAACAAAACAAACGTAGATTTTGAAAAACATGGCGGTCGCTGATTGGTTAATCGAAAGACTGACGTTATCGGGTCAAATGTCCCGTGCTTGATACCTGACGTCATAGAACGTGAGCTTCCACTATAACTAGTTAGATCTACATGAGTGTAGACCATCGAAAGTATAAAAAAACGAAACGAAATATAGATCTATATTTTAATTAGATTGTCTTATATTTAATTTTTTAACACTGCACATATATAAGTAGTAACTGGTTTCATGCTTGAAGCAGAATATTCCTCTGCTTACAATTACTAGAACGATTAAGAATACTCAGCTGGTTATAAATAGATTCTAGTTCTAATAATGATTTTTTGCCAACAAAAACAGAACAAGTGCCAGTTATGATCAAATGAATTCCTACTTTAGCTGATATAAACATCTACCTGGTAACTAGGTAATATAGATGTAAAATAATCAATCTGATTAGGACCAAGTTCTCCACCTCTCCCTTCTTCAAATCTAACTTCTTGTAAACCAATCACATCAGCATTACTTTCAGATAATATCTGGAATATATATTCTATTAATTACAATGGTAATCGATCCTATCATAGTAAATTTACAGAACTTAATAATTTCAAGTGATTTCAAGCAACATCTAAATCTACAAGGTGCTCATTTTCCCCTTTTGTGAACGTAGAAATAAATATTGGACATAATACAATTTCACTCTTAAAATCAATAATGAGCATATATTATATATACCCCAATTTAACTATTCCTGAAAATGTTATCAAAATCCGTACAGATCACAAACTTTATAGTGTGAGTATGCAATGATGACATGAATAGTAATGATAAAAACATCTAACACCATCCTATAAAGTCTCTCAAATTCATCTCAAATGAGAGAGAGAGAACTGGGGTTTAACATCCACTCAACACAAACTAGATCATTTTGGGACTAACATATGATTCTATTTCATTTCAATAATTTGCTTGCGAGTAGGGGTCTTTAGCAGTGGGAGGAAACTGGAGCACCCTGTGAAAAGCCACGAGTTTGGAGGTGACCCTACTCGATCCTTGTCACGTACAACCGGGGAATCGAAACCACGCCAGTTGACTCATTGACAGACCTTATGATGCAGCGCGCACGTGCTAACCATTCAAATGAAAATAGCAATTGTTTGAATTATTTCATGCAGATTTCACATAAATATATCTAAATCTAATATCATTAAATTAAAAAAAGCGATTACATGTAGTTGAATTATTTTATGCAGAAAATAATGAAGAAGTTAGTCACATAAATAATACCTTTCCAGCTCTTTGTATTCTTTTTACATAGTCATCGCTGTCATCAGTTAATGGATGAAAAAACCAAATATTAAAAGATATAACAGATATATCACAACATCCTTTTCCAGGAATTTCTGTCTGTTTGGAGCACGTCCATAACGAGTTTAAAAAATCTGTCCATGTTTTAATACTGATTGTTTTATCATGATCACTATAAAAACCACCACTACTTTTCTCAGGGAAAAGCAGCTCAATAGGTTTTCTAGGAATGTCATGCATCATAGCATTGGGTCTCATACAGCTATCAGAAACACCTCGAATTTCAATCATATGTTCATAAACAACAGCCTCAAATTCTCTCCCAGAATTATCTGTATAAAGGAACACTTCTGGTTCCTGACGGGAATCATCGTTATTATTATCTTCTGGAGTAACTTCACTATCCGGTGTAGGACTAAGGTTTTCATGATTTAATTCTGAATAAGAGTCTGTTTCTGGCAACCGTTCTTTATTTGTCTCTATAAGTTTTTTTGTATTTCGTATCACCTCAAGTTTTTCTTGTGTTGTGAGATCTTTGAGACTGTCTTTTTTATCACAGTTTTCTTCTGTTAAATCAGATTTTTTAAATGTTTTCTCTCCAACTTTATTCTCTTCTATTTTTTGCGTCTCTTTCGAATCATCATTTTGAGGTTCAACTGGTTTTTCAATTTTTCTCATTTTGATAGTAACACTTGACACATCAGTTTTCAACGTTACTTCCTCATGGGGTTCTTTCTTAATTGGCTTTGCTTCTGTTTTTTCTGGTTTGGTTGAAAATTGATCATCTAATACTTGATCTGGATCATGATATAAATCTGGATTAACTGGATTAACTTGATCTTTTAATACTTCAAGATGGAGTTTTTTTCTCGTTGATTTTTTAGCAATTGCTTTGTTACTTTTTGATTCAGCATCTTCGGAAGTTGATGTTTGAGTAAATTCACTAGTATGTAAAATTTGTTCCATCGAGAGAGTTGAACTAGACTTGTCACTCTTCTGTTTATTTTTTCTTGAATTTTTAGATTCCAAATCATCTACAAAATGTACACAAGTTGAAGTTCTATTCAAAGGGTGATAATAAATTCTATGAAAAGTATGACTAAAGATATAGAATTTTAAATTCCATGAATTACTGACAATTATTTGATGATACTGGGAAAAATGTTCTGTTCTCCATTCTATAGTAAAAGTAAAAAATGATCCAAACGTAACAGGCACTGATATAATACTTGTTCTTTTATTTCGTCCATACGGAACAGATATTAAAGCATAAAGAGGAGCATGTCCACTACGTGAATACTGTACTATCTGAAAAACACAAATAGATTTAAATAATAATAGGGAACCCGAGCCATAATCACGAATTACCAATCTGTCTTCCAAGAGAGTAAAAAACAATAAGACATATTTCAGTTAGAGATGATATGAAACAATACTACATGACTAAGTGCAGAAAAAAAATTTGAAGTTAACAAAACAAATCATGACCCCAAACTTATCAGAGAATAACTTTTAATTGACCATTTTTCACAAATTGAGATCAATTCTAAAATACTGCACTGGAACATAACTACAGACAGCATGGTTCAATAGGCAGACATCAACATAAAGTTATTTACAGCCTTAATATTTGAGGGATTACCGGTACATGAAATCCCTGATCAAATCTGACCTTTCATGAAATCCATACATTTAGTTTCACAATCTAATTGTCACATATTATAAGGGTCCCATTATTAACATTACACCGGCGTCGTAAATCAATATGGATAGATATGTATAAAAAGACAGTGTTGTACATCAATATGATAAAAACCAGTAGATTTAATACTGAATAATATGAATAACTTTAACTAGATGTTCATTCTGTTTCTGTATTCTAATAAAAGATAGATAATTATGAAAATGTGGCAACCCTAATTCAATAAATAAATTAAATCTGTTTTGTGTCTTGAAATAAGGTTTTAGTCCTGATTCTGAACTATCCATTAGACAACTGCTCATTCTTGTTCCTGCTAGTGATATAAATAATGCAATGTTTAATTAGTTTCATAAAGCTTTCTTTGTTATCCATCCATTGTTAGAATACAAAAACCAGTATATGTCTAACCTTCTTTTTAACATCGGAAACTCTATATATTAAAACATCTTCTATTTCCATCTGTTGTATATAACCAGAATTATCTAAATACTTCATTACATACTGAAATATTAGGTAAAAATACTGTAAATTATGATTACATTACAACATGCTTTATAAATGAAATTTAATTAACATCCTACTGCTATGCGCCGACTGGACTAATGAAGACGGGCATACTACTCTTATTTCAAATTTCAACTGTCAAAGGTTCTTTTACAAGCATGAGCATGCTAATGTGTACATTTGGCCTTAGTTGTCACATCTGGTTGTCTAGACAACGTCCCTCACCAGGCCCTTTGTCCTGCATTATGGTACTGACAAGGGGAAACAATGCTGGCGCTGGAATATCCTGTGGATGTAACCACAGACCTCCAGTGGTAAGTGAGCCAGCATCCGAAATTTCAGTGACACAGACGTCCCTGTTTAATCTACTTACTCTATATGCTGTATTCGTATCTTTACTAAACATAGATAATTTTGTTACTTCCTTCTTCCACACTCCACCATAAACTAAATTCTCATAATCTAAAAGAAATAAGAATTCAAATAAACCATGTCAATCTCTAAGATTATATGGGGAAACTTACAATTGAATTTTTCTGAAAAGGTATCTTTAATTGCAGTTGTTATATATTCGAAGAATATGGTATTTTGCTTAACGATAATGGGGCTGTATGCGATTAACTACGCCAGATGTAGTATCTTTTTTACCTTGATCGTGACTAGAGCCGTGGTGGCTCGCTATATTATTGGTCACGAAGCTTCCGCAGGTTTTTCCGATGTGGTGTTTCGATAGCTTTGTCAGTGGTGTATACAGGATGCATACTAGGAGCTATTAATACAGGGCGTGGCAAGAACAGTGTATGGGACAAACAGCTGAGATTTTGGAAAGAATGTAAAAGAACCCTTGACAATTGAAATTCAAGGTAAGAGTAAGCCCCATACTGCTTGGTGTAGCCTATATATGCCCTATCTTTGTGTTGATGTTGCCATGCTGCAGTGCCGGCCATATATACACCCCATTTCATTCAACTCAAGACATGGAATTGGAAGTCAGGAGAGGATCTATTGTAAAACTACTTTGATAATATACAGCACGTATATAACATTTTCAATAAAATTGTTTTTAAAAAGACCCGTAGCCTACCTGGCTCTTCTACATGCTCATCCTGTAAATTGGCATTGACATTTAAAATAATATCAGACTTGCTTTCCAAAATTATTATAATCCAAAACCAGAATAATAGCAGACAAGAATATTCCATAGCAGAATGTGTCTATGGAGCAAAATGGCTGTATGTTAAATATGTCAGATAAACTTATTTCAAGATTAAACATGTCTCTTCCACTTTATGTTGATGCCGACATTTCCTGCTTTTTCTTCAGACGTAAACATGCCCTAGTGATCGAGAGTAAAGCCGGGCATTAGGATAGACTGGATAACCCGCTCTACATTTCGTACCAAAAGCTAAGATTTTGATAGCGAAATCTGTATTTGTTTTTTTACATAATACGACCCCGGTCCACAGTCTGCTTACAACTACAAGAATTGCACACATGCATATTATAATTGACCTTTCTTATATAGAGCAAAGGTAAAGTCTAAAATTATGGCTAACTGCAGAGTGCTGCAGATTTCGTCATTCATCCTCATAATATTATGACACGTGATCATGACTTGATAGATAGATAGACCATAGAACTGAACTAGAATTTTTATTATACGATCTATGGATAGACGGATAGATAGATTTGATTGTATCTAAACACCCCATAAGAGGCAGCATACAAATATCCACAAAACATTTTAAGAAAAAAAAAAGCATGAACATCATTTATGACAAAGGCTAATAATTAAAATTAAAAAACAAAAAACAACATAGAATGTAGATATTTAGGCCTACAAGGATAAACCTAAAGTCCTAAAGTCAATCAGATATTTTTAGAGCGTCACAAGAGATTTCAAAGTAATCAAGGGCGATATCGATTAATAGTTAAAGTGCACATAAAATGGCCCTGAAATTTTCTCTATGTGAGCAGTCCATGGTTATTTTATCCACTTTACGGCAAATTCACATCAATCCGACTAAAATTAATTCAGCTATCTTCATTCAAAGTCGTAAAAATAGACCTCCCGTAAAAACGACTTTGCCAATTATTGAAAACACTCTTAATCCCCTCAGATGCCAGTGACGTCACAGTGACCGAATGCATATTCGGAATGTTTATTCCTTAATTACCTATATACAGCCGGCGTGTGTATTCATTAACGCCTGACTGATTCATTAACCCCCCTAATTAAATAAAACAATTGACTACGGAATAATTTGTTTTATAATTCATGATCCAATTTAGAATTTGTTTCATAATGTACGGTCGTTCTGTTTTCTCACGGCAGCGATTTTAATACACTCTACCATCGTGTACGGTCTAAACGATTCGAGATACATTTTCGTCAGAAGTTTATTGTTCGAATTTAGAATCTGTTTCATTATGTACGGTCGTTCTGTTTACTCACGGCAGCGATTTTAATACAATCTACCATCGTGTGCAGTCCAAACGATTCGAGTTACATTTTCGTCAGAAGTGTATCGTCGTTCTAATTTAGAATTTGTTTCATAATGTACGGTCGTTCATTTTCTCACGGCAGCGATGTCACACGCTCTCCTATGAGTGCAGTCCCAACTATTCGAGATACATTTTCGTCAGAAGAGTATTGTGGTTCGAATTTCCCCGAGTAAAAGAGTAATAGGAGTTAAAATATGTGGTCACGCAAAATATATCATAAACGTCAAACATGATTGAAACGCGATTTGTAAATGACGACCCGTTATCGACGTACGGCGCCTTTCTTTCTGCTTGCGAATTTGACTTTATTACTCTGAAAATAGACCGTAAAAATGAAATACGAAAAAATATCTCAATATACGTTAGAATTAAGAGATTGAGAAGGGTCACCTAACTATCTATGTGTATCGCAAGTGTAGTGTCGTTAATACCTGTCAGACTAAATTTGAACAGTGAATGGGTCATAAAGTAATTAAGAATGCTGATTAGGTAATTATCTTTTTCTTTGCCCACCGATGTTTTGTAATAAATTAGCCTCGTATTATTTGTTGATTGGTGTTTAAACAACATCTAAATATAAATCATTCGATGGATATACGTTTGTGATAAGATAAGGTTATAATGTCCAACATCGTTTAACTTTTTTATAAAGAATACAAGTATTTTACAATTAAATTGACAGTTTAATTAATCACTCACCAAACGGCACCAGGAACTCCACATTTGATCAAGTGTATTTGATATTCATTATTACAAATTGATCTGGCCGGTGTAACAAAAAATGATAATTACCCTTCTAAATTAGAACCACAATACTGACGAAAATGTATCTCGAATCGTTTGGACTGCAAACGATGGTAGATTGTATTAAAACGGCTGCCGTGAGAAAACAGAACGGCCGTACATAATGAAACAAATTTTAAAATGGATCTTGAATTAAAATGTATTACAAAACAAATTATTCCGTAGTCAAATTGTTTTATTTAATTAGGGGGGTTAAGGAATCAGTCAGGCGTTAATAAATACACACGCCGGGTGTGTATAGGTAATTAAGCAATCGTTCGTAAAATGTTCACTGCATAAGAATAAGAATAAGAATAGTTTATTCTGTAATACAGGTCCAAGACCAAAAGTTACAAATATAACATATATACAACAATATTTACTTCATAAATCATGAATTGGTGACATTGCTATTAGATTACATATATAATTGATAATAAATAAGGTAAAATGTTAGAACAGGTCTGTTAGAGCAAACTTTTACGATAATTTGTAACCTTATAGATATATACTATTCAAAAAAAGTAGGGGATATTTGATTTTTAAGTGTTATTAAAGTCACCTAATGAAACTGACGAAGAAACAAATGACAAAATGAAATGAAGTTCACATTCATCGATTTATTCCAAATGATCGTTAGACTAAATGGGCACAGACTGACCATTATAAGGGTAAAATGATACCCGGGGTCAAACAGCAAAGTTACCACAGCATCACAACAAAGTCAGTAACGGGTAAATCCTCCTCTGTTTGCCAAACAAGCATTGATCCGACGTGGCGTACTCCAAATGAGACGTCTAAGGTCATTTTGGTCCAGATTGTCCCATTCCTGTTGCAACGCAGCAGCAAGTTCTTGGACATTGGCAGGACGTTGTTGACGTTGACGTAACCTCTGTCCAAGCATGTCCCAGACATGCCCGATGGGGGAGAGGTCGGGATTCAGGGCTGGCCAAGGTAATGTGGTGATGTTCTGTTGTTGGATGTAACCTGTAACGATCCTGGCCCTGTGACATCTTGCGTTGTCATCCTGGAAGATGAAACGGCGGCCATGGCGTCGTGCGAACGGCACAACATGGACTGCCAAGATGTTGTCCCGGTAGTACTGGCCTGCAACACGCCCTGCAACAACATGTAAAGCCGTTCTCCCAGCAACAGTGATGCCTCCCACACCATAACAGAACCACCCCAAAATCGATCATGTCTGATGACGTTAACGTCTTGGAAGCGCTCGTTTCGACGACGCCACACCCTCCTACGTCTGTCCAAAAAATCAACAGTGAACCTTGACTCATCTGAAAACATCACATTGCTCCAGCGTCGATTATCCCAGTGTTGACGATCCCTACACCAACGACGTCTTGCCTAAATGTGATGATCTCTCAAACAAGGGATCACGCGAGGACGTCGGGCGCGAAGGTGACCCCTATGCAGTCGATTCCGAATCGTCTGGCCACTCACTCTCACACCAGTGTCTGTTTGAAGACGAGCGCTGATCTGATTTGCTGTGATGACACGATTTCTCAAGGCCAAGGTACGGATAAATCGATCCTGGGCTTGAGTTGTCGCCCTTGGTCGACCTGAGCGTGGTCTGTCCTGTACAGATTGTGTATCACGGTATCTGGACCATAGCCTGCTTATGACAGACTGAGAAACATTCATCGTCCGCGCCACAACCGCCTGTGTTGTGCCGATCTGTAGCATGCCAAGGGCACGTAACCTTTCATTTTGGGTAAGCCGACGCATTTCAAAATTTGTTTTCTGGTCACTAAAACAATTAAACTGATGTTTCCACCCTGGAATTCAATGCCACAACGACTGTAACATTCAAAGTCAGAGTCGTGCAAATCTTGGGTTGGACCCCCATGATGATCCCAAGCATCACCTGCATTCCATGCGGTAGCTATTGGTGCGTTTGGGCGTCACATGTAACTGGAAATGTTTCTTCTGTTAGGTTCTATAGTGACTTTTTTCGTAGTCATTTGCATATTTTAGTATTATGTCCCCAAAATCAAATATCCCCTACTTTTTTTTGAATAGTATACATAGAAATTGAGGACAAAATATGAGGATCACGGGTATTTGACAAGCTTAAATAATTATGTCGATTTACATAAAATAGATTAATAGTATCGAAAGAAACCGATCTTATATCGTTCGTTTTACAACATTCAAACATAAAATGGAATAAATCTTCTTCACATTGGTGACATATGGGGCATGTCGAATCGACAGTTAGATTTTTCTTCAAAAGAAATGATTTTGTGGGTAAAAGATTCAATCTAAACTTTGTAATGTTACGTTTATGTTTAAAGGGGATATTACTTGATAAATAGTTCTCCTGGCTCAAACTGGTTTTAAAGTTAGAGTACTCCCTTAAACTTTCACTTTCTAGTAATTTTGCTGACCATTCTTGTAAATTAATATCTATTAATCTTACTTTAATTTGACTTAAAAACAAGTATTTATTTCTAATACAATTACTGTCAAACGCAAAACCAAATCCTATAGAGTTTAAAATAGTTCTAACTTTGGATACCCAGTTTGTTCTTCCAGCGTGGTCTAATTGTCTTAACATAAGGTAAACTTGCTTAGGATATCTTTCAATAGGCATAGACATAAGTCTACACCAATACTTAACACAAGATAACACATAGTCAATACTTAAAGGGTGTCTTCCACATTCTCCTAGGGTGCCAATATTTGGTGAACTCTTGCTTATTCCTAAAATAAACTTGCAAAACTTACTATGTACTTTTTCTATTTCTGGTCTATATTCTACACCCCATAATTCGCTACCATACAGCAGAATTGGTTTAATTACAATGTCAAGTATTTTGAAACAATCTTTTATCCCTAAACTTGTTTTTTGGATTAAACTTTTTATGGGTATCAAGGCCTTTTCCGCTTTGATTGACAGATTATGCATGTACATTTTTACCCCAGTTTAATCTAGAAGAAAATATTAGTCCTAGATAGTTATAATAGGTTACACTTTCTATTCTTTGATTATCTGTAAACCATTTTTCATAGTGTTTAATTATTCCTCCGTTTCTGAAGACAACAACTTTAGTTTTATCAGGATTGACTTTGAGGTTAAATTCTTTACAAAAGCTACTTAATACATTAATCTTATGTTGTAAATCACCAACAGAATCGGAAAACAATGATACATCATCGGCGTATAATAATGCTGATATTTCTGATGCTTCGGTAATAGTAAATATGCCTCTGTGACCTTCTTTATCCAACATTTCAACTAAATTGTTAATGTATAGACAAAATAATAATGGACCGAGTATTCAACCCTGTCTGACACCAGAGTTACAATTAGAATACGAGGTTAAATGCGAGTTCAATTTTACACACGAGGAGACATTTTTATACATGCTGTCTAATTCAGTATACATTTTTCCATGCAAACCTTTCTTTATTAGTACAGACAGGAGCTTAATTCTACTTAAATTATCATAAGCTTTACTGAAATCTACGAATAATACGAATAACCTCCCCTTGGACTTCGATAGATATTTTTGAATTAAACCCTGCAATGTAAATGCATGATCTATTGTTGACCTATTTTCACGATATCCTGCTTGTGCTTCATTTAGTTTTCCTTGACTTTCTGACCAATATTTTAGTCTATTATTTAGGACTGCTGAATACAGTTTGCCAATGCTGTCCAATAAAGAAATACCCCTGTAATTTTGGAGATCTGATTTAGAACCTTTCTTGTGCAGAGGGCTTATTAGAGCTCTTGTCCAAGACATCGGGAAATAGCCAGTGTCAAATATTTTGTTAAACAGCACAGTGAGGGTAGGTATTAGTTCTTCAGGACAAGCTTTGATAAAGTCAATGTTTATTCCATCAGGACCAGGCGATGTTGCTGCTTTTGTATCTTTTAGACATTTTCTTATTTCGTGTTCTGTAATACTACAATTAACTAACAATTCAGTGTTACAATTCTCAACTGTACAGTTATTATCAAAGTTATCTACAATACTAGAAGCTTCGTTCGAGAGCGAATTGCCAGTTTCGTCGTTTCTTGGATTAAGAAGACATTCGAAATAGTTAGCCCATTCTTCGGGATTTGTACCAGGGTGGATTATTTCCCTTGGCTTCCAACTTTTTAGTGTTTTCCAGAATGCACTAGGATTTGATAAATTGTTTAAAAGTTGGCTATGACGCTCTTTCTCAAACAAAGCTTTCTTACTTTCACATATATATCTGAATTCACATTTCTGATTTTTATACTCAGTGAGAATATTCGGGCTGTTTGTTAACCTAAACAAATTTAATGTGGAATATTTCATTTTCTTTGCATACATTCTTTATCAAACCATGCAGGTTGACGTTTTACGGGGGTGATTATAGCAGTAGACGGGGTGACCATACAATCTTTGGCACTTAAAATAATCATTTTTTGCAATTGTGAAAGAGCCTCATTTATGCTAGTATTGCTTCTTTGAAGCATGTCACTAATTTCTATGAATAAATTATCTTTGTGGTCGGATATATTACTCTTATAGGTTGAAGCTAATGCGTCATTCCAGACTAATTTAGAATACGCGGTTGTGTTTTCATGATTGGAGACATGGGTATTGGGTATACTATAGTTCAATGTACAGCTTAAGGGTAAATGATCGGAACACCTTACATCGTTGTATAGGGCCTTTACAGCATGGAAAATTTTTCCACTTATGCCTGTTTTTCGGATTTTATACCACAAACAGTCTCGATCTACGTTATCGAGGGCTGATTTCATATCCACAAAACAACAAAATGTGGATTGCTTAGCTTTGATTCGGTTTCTAACCACACTAGTGAGTGAAAATAAATGATCAATGCAATTTCTATCTTTGCGAAAGCCATTTTGCCCTTCTACAAAACTATCATTATTTTCACACCATTTGCTAATTCTGGCATTAAGGACGTCCGCATATATTTTGCATGGAATAGACAAGAGGGATATACCCCTATAAGACATTGGCACAAGTTTGTCTGTATTTGCTTTCAGAAAGGGATTTATAATATTCATGTTCCATTTTTCAGGGACTACGCTGTTTTCAAAGCAAAAACTACAAATTCTAAGCAAAGTATCAATACATATGGGGTTTTTAAGACTCTCGGTCGGGATTTTATCTATATCCGTGGCTTTTCTGAGCTTAGCATCATCTATTACATTTTTAATTTCAGCCACAGAGATGGGTTCATTAAGTTCACCATAATTCTCTACACTTCCTGATTCAAGAGATGAAAACACTTGATTTTGTAAACCGTGTAGGTGCTCTTCATCGAATTCACTCAAATCTAGATTTTTATTGTATAGTTGAGAAACGTCATCTTTCCAGTGCCTCAAAACGTTTTCCGTGTCCGTCACAAGTCGACCCTCAGAATCGAGAACTTCCAGTGGAATTGCACTTTTGCGCTCATTTGCGATACCTATTTTATCAAAGGATTTCCAGAAGTCCCGTGTGTTATTACTTGAAAATTGATTTAATAACTCATTTTGTTTTTGATTTAGATAATCACGTTTGTGATTTTTCAGAGATTTGTCGAAACGTTTTCTCTCTTGAATAAAAACACTATGACAACTGGCGTTAGTTCACTAACTATAAAATCCACAAATGATTTATAAGCAAGATTAATATCACGCTCTGTGTTTAAATTTGATTCAATTTCACCAATTTTATCTATAATACACGGTGTATATTCGCCAAAGAAATTTTTGGGTACATGCAATTTTGGATCATGTATTACACTTGAATTGTTAGAACCCGGACTGTCTTTGCCCGAATATACATTACCAATATTAACAGTAAACTCGAGTAACGAATGATCGGGGATTTTTTCCGGAACGGCTATTTCAAACCGTTGAATCAGTTCAGACATTCGCCATACCTGAAAATCTGAATAAAGATTAAGCTGCTCGTGTGGAACAACAATATAATCGACAACTGATCTACCTGTTGTACTGACGTATGTGTAATCATTTTGTCCGTGAATACGACCATTTAACATACAGAAATTAGTATCACATAGAAAGTAAACAAACTGTGTTCCATAACTGTTTTCTGTGTTGTCTAGAACAGATCTTTCTGGTACTTCGTCAACGCCTAAGATATAATCAGCCTGATCCCCGACCCGTGAGTTAAAGTCTCCACCGATGCACGCAATACCTTCATTCTGGAGAGAGTAGACCTGATTTAACAAGTTATTATAAAACTGCACCGCGTCCACCCTATGGGTTGATCCATTCGGGGGGAGATAGCAAACACACAGACAAAGACTTACGTCACACGTCCTTGATTTTAATTTTATCCACAACACGTCTTCAATGGAATCATCCAAAAAAGATACGTGGAATTAGTCGAACACACATGTTTTAAGTAAGAACCCGACACCACCCCAGCCTCTTTTAGCATTTTTGTTGAGATTTCTTCGATTTCTCCCAAACCACTTATAGCCATCGATGTCAATAGTTTCATTAAAGCGCAGAAATGTTTCACATAAAAACAAAATATCAAAGTTACCTTTATTAACAACAGACTCTCTAAAAACAGCGTTTTCACAACTTCTGACTGACCATCCAGCACAGTTCCATTGACACAGTCGTAACCCCTAATGCCCATATTCCTGAAGCAATGGCCCGAGAAATCTCTCTCTGACCATTGCTGGATTGACTTCTGATTCTTGAACTTTTGCGGGAGTGCGTCTATTCTCCCCGTTCAATGAAAGCTATCACTTAAGTACAGCAACATGACAGTCCTTCGTTTAATCTAAGTCTTCCCGAAAACTTTGGACAGTGATTTAAGGTATTAAAAAAGGTATAAGTATGTTCGTTTCCAAAGAGTATTGTTTACATTTCATTCGACTTGATAGCCTCGTTTGTCACACAATTAGTTTTACTGCAGTATTCTCCTATGCACGGGTTAATTAGGCATAATAAAAGCGTGAGCCATGACGTAACGTTATGTAAACATATTTGGTCCAATACTGGCACTCGTTTTAAATGTAAAGCGTTTGTATGGTAGGTAGTGATAGGTTGGTAGTCGGACTACTGACTAATCAAAATTTAACACAACAATATCCACTCAGAAGAGCAGTGTGTAGTGAGATTACCTATAATCAAACGAAACGCTGCGCGGAGTATGCTAATGCCTGGCATCTAAATTAAACTTTCGTTTCATTATACAATTACCTTTAACAAAATACGTATCTTGTTTACCAAGTTCTCTCACAAGGGTGATCAAACTAGATTGTGTCTGGCGTTCAGACAGGGACATGCTAGATTCAATGTATACATTTTCAAACTGTTTATTAGATTTTAATTTAGATTTGTTGTCCAAAATAAGTTTCTTTTGGACACTATCCCCCAGATGAACCACTATCACGCCTGGTTTTGATGTTGAACTTTTTTTCCACACTGCACTGATTATGTTTATGTCCGATAACTTAAGACCATCTTTAAAAAGTTGTGCAACCCGATTAATAACGACCTGGTTGTCACTTTCCTCAGATACAATTGCGGGAAAGCTCTCCACCTCAGTTGGTAATTTGGATTTTAGTGATCCAACTTCTATGGAATTATCAATCTATTTTCTAACGTTTTCTTTGTTTTGACGTTCTAGGTTTACTATTTTATTGGTTAAGTCTGAAATTTCATGATCGAACCCGATTTTCATGGCGCTGACCTCTTCCTGTACGATACCTTTAATTTTGTCAGACAGTGAGTTTTCTAGATCATCTATTCTGGAATTAAGAGTTTTGCCCAAATTTTGTATGGCGGATAATATCTCAGATGTGTCATTTGAAATATTTGGTGTACTTACTGGGCTATCAGTTGAAATGCCTTTTTTCTTCTTGGCAGAGGCAGCTTCACATTGGCTCTTGTCGCTGAATTCGTCTGCTGATCTTTTATAACTTGTTAATCGTTCACGGGGACTTTTATCCAAGTTCACAACATTGGTTGTTGTTGTGTTGTAATTAGTCATAACTTCTTTTACAAATGATTCAGCTTCGTCCATGGAATTTCCTTCTGAGTAATCCATATTTCTATTTATCAACTGAACAAATGTATGATTGTTTAAGGGGGTATATTTCCAACCAAGACACAAACAATTTTCCGATAATAGTAAATTCAGTTCTGATCTAACACCAACGTCTGCCGATGACCTACTTTAGTAGCGTCTGCGTGCAGTGAACGATGTCGGAGTCGGAGATATATCACATCTTCTCTGATTAATAGTTCACATTCACTTGTTGTTTCAATTCCGATTTTTATACGCCCACATTTTCATGTGGACGTATATTGTCGTCGCCCCTGTTCGTCCGTCCGTCCGTCCGTCCGTCCACAATTGTTTGTGAACAGTCTACAGGTCACAATTTTTATCCGATTTCAATGAAACTTAAATATAGGTTTATCACCCTAAGATCTCGGTTCCTTACGATATTGGCATGTATCGGACCGCAACTTCATGGGTTATGGCCCCTGATTGTACGAAAAATCACGTTTTTTAGCTTGTGAACAGTGTAGAGGTCACAATTTTGAACCGATTTGGATGAAACTTTAAATGCATGTTTATAACCCAACGATCTTGGTTCCTTTCGATATTTGCGCCAATCGGATCGTAACTTCCTGAATTATGGCCCCTGATTGTCCGAAAAATCGCACTTTTTAGCTTGTGGTCCCTCTGGAGGTCAAAATTGTTATCCGATTTAAAAAACCGTTTGATTATATCACCGTCCCATGGTTATGAAGATTGAGTTCGAATTTCGTGAAAATCGGACCAAAATTGACGGACAAAATGGCCGCCGTTATTACGCGAATGGTGTGAAAATATGTTATATCAAGGTTGTAGACCTTATAGAGGTCACAATCTTGAACCGATTTTGATGAAACTTGACATGTATGTTTATAACTCAAAGATCTTGGTTCCTTTCGATATTTGCGCCCATCGGATCATAACTTCCTGAATTATGGCCCCTGATTGTCCGAAAAATCGTCCTTTTTAGCTTGTGGTCCCTCTGGAGGTCAAAATTGTTATCCGATTCAAAAAACCGTTTGATTATATCACCATTCCATGGTTATGAAGGTTGAGTTCGAATTTCGTGAAAATCGGACCAAAATTGACGGACAAAATGGCCGCCGTTTATACGCGAATAGTGTGAAAATATGTTATATCAAGGTTGTGGACCTTATAGAGGTGACAATTTTGAACCGATTTTGATGAAACTTGACATGTATGTTTATAACCCAAAGATCTTGGTTCCTTTCGATATTTGCGCGCATCGGATCGTAACTTCCTGAATTATGGCCCCTGATTGTCCGAAAAATCGCCCTGTTTAGCTTGTGGTCCCTCTGGAGGTCAAAATTGTTATCCGATTTAAAAAAACGTTTGATTATATCACCGGTCCATGGTTATGAAGGTTGAGTTCGAATTTCGTGAAAATCGGACCAAAATTGACAGACAAAATGGCCGCCGTTTGTACGCGAATGGTGTGAAAATATGTTATATCAAGGTTGTAGACCTTATAGAGGTCACAATCTTGAACCGATT
Organism: Patella ulyssiponensis; assembly: GCA_963678685.1. Classification (NCBI taxonomy): domain Eukaryota; kingdom Metazoa; phylum Mollusca; class Gastropoda; family Patellidae; genus Patella; species Patella ulyssiponensis. Next base: position 61,246,169 of record OY783229.1, read on the forward strand.
TTGATGAAACTTGACTTGTATGTTTATAACTCAAAGATCTTGGTTCCTTTCGATATTTGCGCCCATCGGATCGTAACTTCCTGAATTATGGCCCCTGATTGTCCGAAAAATCGCCCTTTTTAGCTTGTGGTCCCTCTGGAGGTCAAAATTGTTATCCGATTCAAAAAACCGTTTGATTATATCACCATTCCATGGTTATGAAGGTTGAGTTCGAATTTCGTGAAAATCGGACCAAAATTGACGGACAAAATGGCCGCCGTTTGTACGCGAATGGTGTGAAAATATGTTATATCAAGGTTGTGGACCTTATAGAGGTGACAATTTTGAACCGATTTTGATGAAACTTGACATGTATGTTTATAACTCAAAGATCTTGGTTCCTTTCGATATTTGCGCCCATCGGATCGTAACTTCCTGAATTATGGCCCCTGATTGTCCGAAAAATCGTCCTTTTTAGCTTGTGGTCCCTCTGGAGGTCCAAATTGTTATCCGATTCAAAAAACCGTTTGATTATATCACCATTCCATGGTTATAAAGGTTGAGTTCGAATTTCGTGAAAATTGGACCAAAATTGACGGACAAAATGGCCGCCGTTTGTACGCGAATTGTGTGAAAATATGTTATATCAAGGTTGTGGACCTTATAGAGGTCACAATTTTGAACCGATTTTGATTAAAATTGACATGTATGTTTATGACCCAAAGATCTTGGTTCCTGTCGATATTTGCGCCCATCGGATCGTAACTTCCTGAATTATGGCCCCTGATTGTCCAAAAAATCGCCCTTTTTAGCTTGTGGTTCCTCTGGAGGTCAAAATTGTTATCCGATTTAAAAAAACGTTTGATTATATCACCGTTCCATGGTTATGAAGGTTGAGTTCGAATTTCGTGAAAATCAGACCAAAATTGACGGACAAAATGGCCGCCGTTTGTACGCGAATGGTGTGAAAATATGTTACATCATGGTTGTGGACCCTGTATAGGTCACAATTTTAATTCGATTTTGATGAAACGTGACATGCATGTTTATAACCCAAAGATCTTGGTTCCTTTCGATATTTACGCCCATCGAATCATAACTTCCTGAATTATGTCCCCTGATTGTCTGAAAAATCGCTTTTGTTAGCTTGTGGTCCCTCTGGAGTTCAAAATTATTATCCGATTTAAAAAAACGGTTTGATTATATCACGGTTTCATGGTAATGAAGAGAGAATTTGAATTTTGTGAAAATCGGACCAGAGTTGACGGATAAAATGGCCGCCGTCTGTACGCGAATTGTGTAAAAATATGTTATATCAAGGTTGTGGACCCTATAGAGGTCACAATTTTGAACTGATTTTGATGAAACTTGAAATACATGTTTATCAATCTAATTAAAATATAGATCTATATTTCGTTTCGTTTTTTTATACTTTCGATGGCCTACACTCATGTAGATCTAACTAGTTATAGTGGACGCTCACGTTCTATGACGTCAGGTATCAAGCACGGGACATTTGACCCGATAACGTCAGTCATTCGATTAACCAATTAGCGATCGCCATGCTTTTCAAAATCCACTTGTGTTTTGTTATGATTTCTATCCGCTGGTGTTAGTATAGACGTCGTTGGCTGGTAATATCTACCCACAGTTCCACGCATGAAAAGGTCAAACGGTCGATTCGACAGACCATTTGATTGGCTGACCCCTCATTTCAGGCAGAACGCCAGTTAAATAACAAGTCCTCCAGATCCAAGAGTAGTGAAGACAAGTAAAAACGAAATTTTGAAATATAAAAAACGAAACGAAATTGGATCTGTGTTTTAATCAGATTGCATGTTTATAACCTAATGATCTTGATTCCATTGCATATTTGCCCATATCGGATCGTAACTTCCTGAATCATGGCCCCTGATTGTACGAAAAATCACCCTTTTTAGCGTGTGGTCCCTCTGGAGGTCACAATTATTATCTGATTTAAAAAAACGGTTGATTATATCATAGTTACACTGTAGTTATGGGTGAGTTTGAATTATGATTTTCTGATGATTACTTAAAATGCAACAACTCTTGTTGACTGCCCGGACGATTTGGCTGGTGTGTGGGCGTATGTTTCGTTGCCTGGCAACCTATTTTCTTTTCTTCTAATCCATAAAATATTAAATTATACGCTCTTTTCTCCTATTTTCACTGTCTTCAAGCCTTTCTTTTATCTCCTCGTTTTCCGTTCTCAACTGCTCGATGTCTATCCTAATATTTGCCACCTCTTCCTTTATCTTCATTTCACGAACTTCATTTCTAAGCTGGGAAATTTCATCTTTTATGTCTTGAAGAAGGCTGGCTAAGGCATTGTCTTGATCAGAGCTTTCTGAAGGATATACCAATTCTCCAGTTCTAGAAATTATACCCTGTCTGGTGCTTGGTCCAGGATTGGATTCCACATCCCCACTCAGTAACAGTAGGCAAGAAAACACAATCAGGACTAAGAGGGTCAACTTTGTAATTCTGAGTTTATGTAACTTACATTTTGAAGTTGCTATTTTATGATGATAAAGTCCTATAATCATTCTCCATGCACTTAAATCCACAAACATGACGGCACAGTAATATAGTATATCCAGAAGCAATTAAATCCTGTTTGACTAAAAATCTATGAAATCAAAGTTACGGTTGGGTGAACCCTGGAGCTCTTCAACCACACGTCTTAACACCTCTCGAATCTTTTGGACTGCACACGATGGTAGATTGTATTAAAATCGCTGCCGTGAGAAAACAGAACGACCGTACGACCGTATATAATGAAACAAATTCTAAGTTAGAACCACAATACTCTTCTGACGAAAATGTATCTCGAATCGTTTGGACTGCACACGATGGTAGAGTGTATTAAAATCGCTGTCGTGACAAAACAGAACGACCGTACATTATGAAACAAATTCTAAATTGGATCTTGAGTCGAAATGAATTACAAAACAAGTTATTCCGTATTGTCAATTATTTTATTTAATTAGGGGGATTAAGGAATCAGTCAGGCGTTAATGAATACACACGCCGGGTGTATATAGGTAGGCCTAATTAAGGAATAAACATTCCGAATATGCATTCGGTCTCTGTGACGTCACTAGCGTCTGAGGGGATTAAGAGTGTTTTCGAAATTGGCAAAGTCGTTTTTACGGGAGGTCTATTTTTACGACTTTGAGTGAAGATAGCTGAATTAATTTTAGTCGGATTGATGTGAATTTGCCGTAAAGTGGATAAAATAACCATGGACTGCTCACATAGAAAAATTTTCAGGACCATTTATGTGCCTACGGCGCGCATTGGTGGTATCGATTTGCCCCCCTTGCCCCCCCCCCCCGCTAGCTACGGGCTTGATAATATATCAAATCATTGGAAAATGTGTTTTACAATTTAATTGAGATGAGATACACTGGGCTTTAAAAGCGAATACATACTGACAGAAATAGTTCAAATACAAATAAATGATCGGATACAAATAAATGGGACAGAATATTTTGGGTTGAGTATGATATGAGAGGCAGATTCTAATTCTCTATTCTTTTATTTATCGTCACCCTGTCCGTCCGTCAACAAATATTGGTTTCTTAAGCATTTTTGTGGTCATGAGGGAGAGGACGAACCCAGAGTTATACCCTTTTTTTTCCGAAAGCACCGTGAAGCGTGAACACGATTCGCGGATTCTCTTTATAATTTGGTGTGTAGCATTGTGGTCATGAGAGGACGAATCTCGTCGATTGTCGATTTTCAGCGTTCTGTGACCTTCCATTCCAGACCCCATATCGTCCCAATATTATAGTGTTCAATTGGTGAGCAGTAGAGTGCTGGTCATTCACGTACTGTCACATTCTTTTAGATAAAGAAGGTCACGGAGATAAACACTGAATAGAATGCACAAAAGCTGAAACTTGTATAGATCTTGATGACGTTGTTTCAGAATTGGTCCAGTGCATGTTAAAGTAGGGGAAGCTGACAGAATGTTGGCGGAAAATGTGCCGGTCTCAGAACGGTGTGTTATTGTATAAAAATAGCCTTCGGTCTTGGTGATAAGGTCTGTCCAGCTTAGCATTTGTTTGCTTTTTGAACAGAACCAGGACATTTTTAATGAACCCGGAGAACTGGGGCATTTTGGGTTTCGGGGGCATACCTTTGGTGGAACTTTTGTTTTACTCGAGTCTCCAGAAGCCACAGTACACCTGCGCTAGGGCCCTCACGGTTTAGGGGTCCCTTAGAAAGTTGCCATATTAACGACTAACTATCTAAGCCAATAAATATCTAAGCCACCCGATGATCTTGAAGTTTGATTATTGGGTTGTCATGTGAAATGTCTAAGTAATAAAATATGGGATAGACAGATTTAGCACTTACATAATGTACATTTTAAGTGTATCCCTCTAACAAGATTAACAATACGAAAAAATGTGTATAGCTATTTCTAAGATTTTTCTTTATTAAGATGACAAAACGACAATTATAGATTACAAAAATAACATAAATAACAACACAGTTGTTACATTTGGTTCAATAAAACTTGAATACTTGTCAAAACAACAATTGCATACTACAGAATAGCACAAATAACACAGTTGTTACATTTGGTTAAAAAAAAAACTTGAATACTTGACAAAACAACGTCATATTACAAAAGAACGTCATATTACAATAACACAGTTGTTACATTTGGTTCAATAAAACTTGAATACTTGGCAAAACAACAATTGCATATTACACAAAAGCACAAATAACACAGTTGTTACATTTGGTTCAATAAAAAAAATGTAATACTTGACAAAACTACAATTACATAATAATTATAAAATAATATAAATAACAACACAGTTGTTACATTTGGTTCAATAAAACTTGAATACTTAATTTAGTTCTCTTAACTAGAGAGGGCTTCCATACAAATATCATAGATACTATAATATAAAATGCTTGTTTCAAAGTGACACTATCTTTAGTCTTAACCGCCATCTTTAATATTTTTTATGGCAGAACAAATTTTTGTTATGAAATTTCAAAGATTTAATGTTTAAAGACTGCGTAAGTAACTTCGATTATTATTGTTTACCTGTAGCCGTATAAAGATTTAATGCTTTTAACCTATCCAAAAAGAATCTAAAATAATTAAAAGAGAATGTCACTTAAAACTCAAGTATATAAAGAATCTTGTATTACTCTTCATTGTTTTGGATCAAAAGGGCTCCATAGCGATGACCCATACTTTGAAAGAACTGTTTGATGTCATTTAAAAATGATAGATCTCTCACATACGTTAGAGAATGACGCCTCTTTCGATCACCTGCAGATGGCGGCACCTCTGGTATAGGAATTCCTTCCATGTCAAGAGCCCCCGCAAGCTTGCACAACATCTTCATTGTTCTGTTTTCAAATTTGTTTACCAGGCGTCTGAGGTGTCTCTGTGGAATATCTGATATAATCGTCTCCATAAATTGTATATACATTGACAGGTTGTAATAGTCGCTCACCAACTGAAAGGTACAATTTACAAGATCATATTATTTAATTGTCATATTATTAACTAATATGTACTGCCTTTACAATGGAATCAGATATTGGGGACGATTTTCATTGAAATTTTATTAAAATGTCCTTATATTTTAATTAAAACAGTATTTTAATACGTCATGAAAAGTTGTATTCTTGATAACTGACCGAAAATATCCGTTGAAGCTCGAAAGAAGTTAATTTATGTGCATCTGGACACATTACGCAAAACTAGAACCCAGTGATTCTTAACCAGTGTGCCGCGGAAACAGGTGTGCCGCGGACTCTTTCTATGTGTGCCGCGAAATTTCTCACCAAAGACGCCAGCTATTTGACTGATAAAATTCGAAACACTGCAATAAAGTAAGATTATAGCTGTGCTTTTCTTTATTTAGTTTGAGCCATTCTATGTGTCCACGACAAGTCTGCGTCTACGGTTGTATTCCGTCTACGACTTACCATGTTTTTATTTTGCAAAATTCTAATATTTTTTATATATATTTAGCCAGGCGTGCCGCTATTTGTCCAAGGTGTGCTGTTGTAAGAAAAGGGTTGAGAACCACTGCTATAAACCCATCGCCCCACCCCCGCCTTATATGCCATCAATGGGCAGGAAATAAGGAACACGGAACACCTGTCATCCATTAAACTCAGCAGAATCCATGCTTCAAAGTTTAGTTATAATTCAATTGATCTGTGATTGGAAACTTTAATACACGTGTTTAGTAATAGCTTACCATAGCGGTGTAGTTGTTGACAGATTCACGATAACTGACATTGACAACATGTCGGGTGACCGATTCTAGAACACGTCGATATCTCCTACCTAGGGACCGTAGTTGTAACTGAAAATGAAAAAAATTGTATTATGTTAACCGAACGGACAAACTACACATTATTTCCGTTTAAAAATGGTATCAGTTATAAAACGAGCTAACTTGAATTCACAAGAACGTTTATTGCCATTCCTTCCAGTCTTGCCGATAGAGTAGGATCCACTGCTGATCCCATTGTAACAGAAATGCCCATCAATAAACATGCAGCAATCTTCTATGTCTCGAAACAATGATTCTAATTTACAGTTATTTACTACCCTGTTATAATTATTATCCCTCTATATGCCAGGTGTGATTATATAACCTACAAGACGTCCGTCGTGAGAAAAAAAAGTTTACGCCTGAAAACAATCTAAAGTGACCCATTCTACCCAAATGTATTTTTTTTTATTAACATGGGAAAACATCAAAAATTAAATTATTTTATTGGAAATATTAATGCGAGATTGGTAGATGGCCGCATTGTAGTTGAAATCGTTGTCTATTGGAATTTTTCTCCCTACCCTATTGTAGAAGTTTTGCTCTTTAAATTAATGATAAGTTAGTAAACACTTTCTATAAGCCGTATCTAATGCATTGAAAATGAGGGATGGATTTGTACATAAAAAGAGTTATAATTTGGTAAACGCATAGCTGGTTCCGTGGGAATCAGAATGTCATGTTTAACACGTGATTTGAAATCTACTATAAATTGCATCAATTGGCTTAAGTAACCAATCACATCTATAATTGCACAGGGTCATGAATAGTCTGGCCTGTGCGTGATGCCCAAATGGGTCCTATAACGAGATACTACACGGCCTTTAAGACCAGATATCATCGGGTTCCGGAGAGATTACCATCCGAGTTCCTAGATGATGTATCAGCAGATTCGCTAGGTGGAATGGGATTGATAGAATGGCCTTATTCTAATCTATGCTTGTATCTTATGTAACCAGTGCTATATACTGTATATAAAAAGTAAAAAATGAACTGTTGCATTTCTATTCCTGGTAAAACAAGCGTCTTAACAACTGAGATAGCAAAAAGAACTTACACAACGTGAGAAGGAAGCAAAGAAGACAATTGAAAATACCAGGCGATCACAGGGCTACTAAGATATCTATTAAGAAAAGAATGCATGGGTCATACGCCGGAAGTGGCGACCGGTTTTAGTGCGTGTCCGCTTTCACGTCTGGCAGACGACCCATAGTGCCAGACACACGTCATGCCCCCTAAACGACCTTGTATATGGTCGACTCAAGATTCGTAAAAAATACAATTTTATTTTGTAGTGCGCAAAAAAATACTCACGTATTTATAATATAGTCTTTCAGTTTTATATGCTAGGTCTAGAGAAAAGTACATCAGGTCCTCCTGTATTTTTTCCACAGGTATTTCAGGATGGTCGTTTATTTCAGGAATACCAATGATGCCACGGATAAAGCTGGGCATTGGCTGCGATTCGGGGATACACGGCTTAGTCAATCGTGGGAAAGACAGACAATACACAGAGACTGGAAGAAACAAAAGACTTATTAAATAAAACAGTGTGTTTGGAAAAAATGAAAGTCAAAAATTAAACGAAAGATTTAGATTTGACGATAACTGAGTTTGGATTTGGTGCTTTGTTATTTGGGAAAACTATTATTAGAAATCATTCATTAATAACATTAATCTCATGGTAAATTGTCCTTAAGTATTTTTAATTAAGTACATAATTCTTCTGTAGGTTATTAAACCGTTTTAAAAGATAGATGGCTACAACCATCCCATATCATTATAAAGAAGTATGAGACTACATGCGAGGACAGAAACTTTTACAAACATAAACAGACAATGGAATAAACTAGACAATCATTAATTACATGCAAAATACTCCATGATTCCACACTCTCCTTCATTCTATAATAAGCTGTCTCGGTAATCCCCTGTAGCTGGACATTTGTTGTAGCATGACAAACATTGTTTCAAAAACTATATATAAAAAAGCTTGACACCATTCCATGCAACAGCAATACACATTGGAAAATATTGATTTACAGTTTTTATTGAACATCCAAGAATAGAACCGGGAAACTTTATACAATTTCCTCATTTCTTTTCTCGTGATTAAAAAAAAAAGACGGTAAAACCAAAGACAATAAATTAAAAGGCTTAGGTTGTTTAAAGGGACTATTCCGATTTGTAAACGCCAAATTATAGAGGAACGGTGTATTTAATGTCTCAAAATTTCAGCTCAAAATATTGAGCCGTTTTGACGCGAACGTCAAAACTGCATGTCCGGACACGCAACCCTTTCAAGAATAAGCAGTTTTATTCTCCAAAATATTATCGGGATTGGCCCTTTAATTCATAGAGTCATATTCCAAAAAATACACCTCTTAAGGTAATTGGTAGTTTTATCTGCTTTTTCTTTTTATTATTTTTTTTTATATAAAAGCGAAAGGTTATCAGATGTTACAATATTGATTAGAACAATTCAAATACAACACCTAAACCAAGTCTATTTTGGTGGTTTAGCCATAATCGCAGTTTTTATAATCTATTTCTAGGTATTTTATTTAGGAATCATAATCAGATACACAATTCTGCAAATTATGCTTAAACCACCAAAAATAAATAGTGTCTTAATGAATATTTACATTGAATATAATACATCGTGGTGAAAACTGAAAAGGAAATTATTTTTATATGTGACTAAAAACTGTACTTCATTCACTTTGGTTCGGTCTGATAAACGGGATTAAATGAAAGAGCAGGTTAAAGCTGTATTATACTGCTATTCTATGCTATTGTAACATTTTCCGCTGTTTATTAATATGTTCAAATGAAATAAAATGGATTTTAACGTCCAGCTATTGTGCTCCGACAGGGCTAATGAAGACGGGCATATGCCATACAGTCTGTTATGAAGGAAATTTTGTCCGGATAGCGGCGCTACGGCCTACTCTTATATTTTAGCGAATTCCAACCGCATTGGATAATTTACGTGCATGCCAATACTTACACGGGACCTCCGTTTTTCGTCCTATTCGAAGCACTAGAACCTGTCCTTGTTAGGCCCCCCTTCGCCACTGACAAAGAAAAAAACACACAGGCTCCAAGTTTATTAATATAATCCCTTCATATGTGAGAATAGACTGCATGATCAATTCATTTAAAGGACAAACCTTGATATATTTGTAGATTTTACCAAGATGTGTGCGGATGACAGGCCGAACTGAGACCAGTTCTAAAGAATTGGCGAATTATCGCTATCCCTGTGCGAACAAAACGGCACACGGAAAACCATATAGAATCTGCCGCCATGAGTTTAGGTGCCAGACTAGTTTGGTTCAATCATGTACGAGATGGGTATCTAGTTTAAGCCGATATTGTGCTAAAGAACATCTAAACTTTGGAAGAATAATTTAAGAATAAAACTTGTTTGTTTTTCTCTGACAGCACACCTACGTTATAAATATAATCACTTCATCTGCCAAACTATTGAATAATTTCTACAGACGACGTAAACATATTATTTTAAATTCAAATAATTTAACTCAAACATACAGTAATAACTTACCAGTAATTAATAATTTCAAACGACTGTCCATCTTTGGATGATATTGTAATTTGTGTAAGAAACATGATGAGGGTTTTATATATATTTTGTATTGTACCTGTTAGTCATATTGAAACAAATACTTATTAATAGGAAGTAGATTCCCGCAAATTTCAGTAAAGATTCTCTGGTGCTATTGCAATAATTGTTCTAAAAATATATTACCTGAAAATCGATAATTAATCTGGAATAACTCTGATTATCATACCGCCAGGTAAAATCAAACTGTGCTTTCAAGTGTTAGGTGTGTGGTCATCTCACTATATAGTATGGCATCTCTGAAAAACGATAAATTTGGGAACTGAGAGATTAAGCCTCTGGACATGACTCTTGACAATTCAGATGCCTTTATCACTGCTGTCGCTATTGTTGATTCAATTCGTAAAATTACATGATATAACTTAGACAAATAGTGGTCAACCACGGTTGATCAACAAGGTCGAGGTTTTTTTTTGCAGTTCGAATGACATGACTATATCTTTTCGTTATATATAACGAAAGTGAAAAAAAAAATACTAATTGCCAGAGCGGTATGTGACTATTTGTGGTTTTTTTGCCCACAATGGAATGAAAGTCATGACTCAAATCAATGTATACAAACTCGCAATTTTTGGGTCAGATTCAGGCTTTTAGATTTAAGTTTCAAATTTTCAAGCCTGAGCGGGGGGGGGGGGGGGGCGGACCCCCTGGACCCTCCCCTCTGGATCCGCGCCTGTATATATATAGCATTAGTATTTATTCGTTATAATATAGAATTAGTATCTTTTCATTATAATATCTTTTCGTTGTGTAGAATTTCGTTACAAAGAATTAGTATCTTTTGACAATCTGATTAAAACACAGATCCTATTTAGATTCGTTTTTTATAGTTCAAAATTACGTTTTGCTTGTCTTTACCACACTGAGATCTGGAAGAATTGTTATATAATAGGCGTTCTTAATGATGTTAGGAATTAGCCATTGAAACAGTCTGTAACGGCGACGTCTTGGCGATCTCTGCTATCGAGAGTATAAAAAAAACTAAACAAAATATTGATCTGTATTTTAAACTGGGTTGATAATGACTAGAGAAGCCTAGTCGAAACGTCGCTCAGTAATAAGCAATTTTATTCCATACAATTGTGACCTGTATCTTTTCGCCACGTAGAATTAGTATTTTTTTTTCACTTTCGTTACGTATAATAAGTATTTTTTCGTTATATAGAATTAGTATCTTTTCGTCAAGTAGAATAAGTATCTTTTCGTTTTCTCTGTAAAGAATTTGTCCTTTCGTAAAAAGGCTTATCTTTCATTGTATAAAGTTAGTATCTTTTCGTTATTATAATTAGTATGCTTCCGCTATGTAGACTTTTATTTTCATTGTATTTTAGAATTATAGTATCTTTTCGTTATATAGAATTAGTATGTTTTTGTTTTATAGAATTACCATCTTTGCGTTATGTAGAAATAGTATCTTTTCGTTTTATAATATCTTTTCGTTACACAGAATTAGTGTCTTTTTCGACAAGAACAATTACTATATATATATATTTAATGAATTAATTTGTAGTAACCATGTCGAAATTTTGGACAGGAACTCATCATGTTCTTCTTGGGGACGGCGTTTTCGAAAAGAGACCACCGCCTTGTTATGTACGATCGACATGAAACCTATTCCTTGCACATCAATCGACGGAGACTTAGATGACGACATGCTCGTTTCTAGGGTTATACAATACTTGTTAAAAATATTCCTAAATTAATTCATTTTTAAAGATTAGGAAACATTAATTTAACAGAATCCGAAATCTACTTAGTTTTAACATTATTTAGTCTAATCTTAATATATTTTTTTTTTGAAGGAATTCCTTTGGTTAAAATTTAGTTGATTTAATGTAAATATACATGCGAGTGGGGTGGGTGTGAAAGGATGAAGTGAAAGTGTTTTATGAAACCAGTTCCTTTAGTTAAAATTAAATTGATAAATTCGGGAGTGAGAGGTAGAGAGGGGGGGGGGTATTGCGAAAGGGTGAAGTGAAGTTGTTTTATGAAACCAATACTTTATGTAGACTAGTCACAGATAATTAATGATGTTATTCACTTTGAACTAAGTAACTTTTGTCGTTTCCTGAAGAGTACTTGTTAAAGGAGATATCTCACTTTAATTATTTCCCATATTTCTAACAATGGATACCACCCAGAACCATACCGTAAAGATTCACTAGATAAAGAGCTGGCAATTTTCGCGTTAATAGATTGGAAATAGAAAATGAAAAGGGAATATATTGAAAATTTCAGTCAAATTACTTTATTCTGAGAGAAGTTTTGAATGTTGCAAGTTTTGATAAGAATAGCGATTTATTCCATTGTAACGATATAATTAACATTATTTAATGGCAATCATGTTTCAAACCATGTAAATAATAAACGCCCAATTAATAATTTGTATAACATTTGAGGCCAAAACAAAGAACTGCAATACTTGAGAAAGCCGTCTTTGCACAGTTAACACCTCTCCGGGTAAGACCAAATTTCGGAAGAGCCTAAGACATCTCTAAGAGGACAAAAATCCTGCAAAATTATTTATTTCACTTACAGGAATAACTGTATTATTTCCAAATTTAGCGTGTGGCTAAAATGAGCCAATATCTATTATATTCTAAATTAAAGACAGCAATAAGAATGCAATATACAGTTTAATTAATATTGATGTTATCTTGCCTTGAAAATATGGAAACCTATCCAAAATATTTAAGACCCAGTGAATATTTTGAAATTGTACACGACGTCTTGGCCATAATGGCTTCAAAAACCATGTGTAATGAACAAAGAATCATTTTCCAGAAGACAATGCAGAAGTAATCAAAAATAACAACAATAATATATGATTCACAAACAACCAATTAAAAATAATAAAAAATTCCATGTAGAATGGACCACGCAAGTGCAAGCACAGCAAATTAAAAATGGACTGCTCGCTTATACGAATATGAATTGATTGGAAATTACAATCTATTTTTTAAAAAATTGAATGTGCATGTGTTGTTTATTGTTCTGAACAGTTCCGGACTGCTGGGCCTGGTCATTGACAATGGACCACACGTATGCGATGAAGGCGCGTCACTAGCGCGGAAGGCAAATGTTCGGTGCATGAGCGTCTGGGGGGAGGGGGGTGGCACCGCAAACCCATTGTCGAAGCATTTCAGACCAAAGCCTCATATCTTTTCTTTCTCCTGTCCTCTCTCTCCTTCCTTCTTTCTTTTCTTTCCCCCTCCCCTTTCTTTCTCTTTTCTTTTTTCTTTCTCCATTATAGGCTTAGGTCCACTTTTTTTTTAATGAGCTTAGGCCCACCTGTCACGGACAGGTGGACAGGTGGGCCAAGTCCGGCACCGGTTCTGAAAAATAGAACTATCCGCCATTTAATCGGCTATTAAACTTTACGCAATATCAAAACGGGTATGTATTAATGATAAATCGACAGATTGGTATCAAATTTATTTGTTTAGATCGTCCAACTTCGAGTGGGCGTTAATTTAAACACATAAATTGTAAACTGCAGGTTCGATGATCTCTTGGATTCGATGTTAGTTGTTACCACAGATACTAAAACATTACAGCAGTGAATTCGGAGTTTCAATGATTTAGTCGTAGGTTGATTTCAACATTAAACAACTTCTCCTTGTGAATGATGGCCTTAATGATTTGTCATTCTGGAAATTCATGGTTTACCAAAACTTCTATAGAGCTCTCCCTTTACTAATTTCAATTTTCCTGATTGAAGTAATATATACTTGGTGACTCCCAGTATAAATGAGGTCATTCATGTATGAATAACATACCACTATAAATTATACAATGGCAAATAAGCCCACTCCATCTGACAAGATCAGCATCCAGTAAATTTGCTGTGATAAGATGTCAAGCATACTTCCTTTTAGTTAGACAAATTCATACAAAATAACAAAAGTTAGAAGACTGAAATGAATAATTCAAGACGATTTAATATATATTTAAATAGTCAACTTTACACTGTACAAAAAACAAACATTCTTCCTTAATTTATGTTAATTTTATAGTATATTTAATATGATACTCTTATGATACCAAATATATTAACATGCTTAATGTGAAGTAACTATAAACTTATGCTTTAGTTGAATTATAGTATTGTAAACATCACCAAGCGAGAACAACAACCAATTTCTGATAAGGGGTTTGCTGGAATATTCACTTTTCTTGCTTCTTAGTTATTTGTAAATACATGTCCAGTAGAATATTAACATTCTGTGTCCTGATTTATTTACATTGAAACTGATTCCATATGATGAAACGTTATTGGAGTTCGGTCATTAGTCATATCCCAAAAAAATATGTTTGTTACATTCCCTAACTACTTTTCAATTTTCAATTCAATAGCTTTAAAATTTAAAGAAAATTTTGTTCAGATAGCCTTCCCCCTTACGATGATTAGAATATTATGTTTTATTATCTAAACTAAACAAAGCGGTTAAGAGTAAAAATCTATTGCAAGAAAGATGTGTACAATATTTTTATTTATTACCCAAAATCATTCTAACAAAGGGAAACCATGAGTGTCTTATGACGACAGTTAGTTGAAGCTATGTTTCCTCGATATGTTCAAGGAGATATATGATTATATGAGTTGATATTACTAAATACCTATACAATTGACCAATAAATGATTCTTGTATGCAGAAATACAAATTTGAAAATCCCAAAGAATAAAGAAAGAAAAAAAAATCTTATTTATATATGAAACAACCGTTCAAAACCAATTTTTACATCAAATTTATCTAACATTCTCACAATAATCTAGTCATTTTGCATCTGAGAGAAATAATAGATGGACAGATTGATCAATATATTCAGATAATGTACATGTACATGTAGTTACATTCCTGTAACAGAAAAATTAAGAAAAATTTCCTGTTACTCTCCAATCAGGCCACTACATGATACGTGGTCTAAGGGGAGATAATATGACTTTTGGGTGATCGGGTACGAGTTACCCCCCTTTACTGACAACTACTTTAATAAACCCTATTATTTTATTATAATAAGGAAAACATTACTCATTAACAAATGGAAGTTTAAACTCAATTGTGATGAGAGATTGAAATTTAAATATGTTGTTTTACATTAAACTACAATTACTGTCTTCTTTTCTTACTGCCCTTTAAAGCTCCTTTCTTTGCACCTTTAACAAATCCTTTAAACTGACCCTTTAATTTAGCTTGTTTTCTGAAAAAGATGAATGTGCTTTAAAATAAGAGAGTTCTGTTTTGTTACATACATTATATATACACTTATCAATTCCAATACCAGATTATGACAAAAATAATTACTATATTTAAAAACTCTTTGTGAGTCGATATTGCAGCATTCAGAATAAATTCTAAGTTTTACATTACTTTCAACATTATGATTAAAATACCTTTTATTTAGACGTTTAAAGTCGAATGGAACGTAAGCGTATGGATCTGGTTTACCCTTTCTCTTTACATCACCGCCAGCTTTCTGTAATAATATAATATACAGTAAATATATATTTAATGTATTCTGAGTCCGAAACTAAACGGAAAAATCCACAGGCTTCTTATCCCCCTTACTATTCAATCGTATTACACATTGAACAAGTTATGTGTACTTTCATTTGATTGTTACATGTATATTTGTTGTACTATATTAAAAACAATTTATGTAATTATGTGCTGCTCCCCATATGCATTTTTATTACCTAAAATTGATCTTATCTTATCTTAGTCTTTTATTGCATGGACAATAATATTTACCTTAGATTTATATTCAGATCCATATTGATTTGTATCTTTAGGTTGTTTAGTTTTATCTAATTGTCTATGTATACCTTTACCACCAGCTATATAATATATAAACAAATCATTCAATTAAAGCAAACTATAGACTTTTAAACAATACACAGTCTTACTAAAAAAAAACATATTTCCACAAAAAACTATTCTAATTGATAAATCCTAATGACAGTTATGAACACCTAATGTTCCAATGGTTATTTTTTTATAGATTTCGTGCCACCATCTTTTTCCTATTAGATCTTTATAACTGACACCTGCATGATGTTTTATTATTATTCATCATCTATACAACTATTTAAAGAACACTGTCAAAGACGTAAAGTGCTTCAATAGATAATGCTCAAAATTGTGTTGAAAATTTTACCTTTATATTTTTTATTTACAATAGATCCATCATCGTCATCAGAATCCAATTCCTCAAACACACGCTTTCTAATTTTCTGAAGACAAAATAAATACATTTTTAATAAAATATGTGCATGATCAAAAATTAAACCCTAGAAGTTATGAAAATAAATAATATATCAAATGGAATACATATGAATAACACAACTAAAAATTTAGTAAATGGGCAATAACTTGTTTATTACCTTTCGTTTTCCATCCATAGATGCCATTATATCTTCTAAATCATCTTCCATGTCCGACTCAATTTTTTCTCCTACAATATTATAAATTGATTATACAAATTCCACACTTAATATACATAGCTCAGTGATGGGATTTTGCCCGTATATTCCCGACATGTCCGACGCTATTTTCCAAATGTCCTAAACTGTCCGATCAGGAATATGCCCAATTGGACGTCATAGCTATTATGTATTATTCTAAAGTTTTTAATAAAATCAATTTCTTCATATTGTCACTAAAATGTTATTACTAATTCTTGTATTTTAGGGGGTTGTGGTTAGGACAATGGATTCAAAATAAAATATCCATGGTTGTGGCCAGAAGAATCTTAGGGATTTATATGCCTACTTCACACCTGTCGGGCTATGAAGGAAAGCATGTCTAGTTGTTCGGATGGAACGAAAGACCAAAATCTCATGTACAGACTGAATACACATAACAGATACTATGACAATTTGATTCCAATTAACAGTAGGCAGAAACGAAACGGTCTGGCAAAATTTAAAAACACAGCTTTGTATGGGTAACCATAAAATAGAAATTCTAGTTACAAAATGACATCAATAAAGTTGCACAAGACTAACCATTCACTTTATACTGTAATAGAATTGTTTATAATAAGGACAGTAATTGAAGTAGAATACCTGTATCATCTTGTTCTGTTGTTATAACTAAACGTCCATCACCGCCACGTTTAAATAATTCTTCTCTTCTCTTACTACTACCATTATCTTGTTGTTTATTTGGTTTAGATGCTGAAACAACACACACAGTAAATAAACAAAATTTTTAAAAAATGGGCTACATGTTGTCTAATTTCGTGGAATGCTGTCCAGGCCTAGAAATAAATGATTTTAGATGTACCTGACAAAATGCCAGGCACTAATGAAATTGTACCTGACATTTTCAACTTAGTGCTAGACATCTTTTAATAATATCAATAAAAAAAATCAATCACTGCCGGAAAAAATGACAGGCACCAGAGGTTTTATGCCTGACAAAGCCTGAATCTGTGCCCGACATTGTCAGTGACAGGTGCCTAATTTCCAGGCTTGATGCTGTCCATCTCAGGAATGAAAACCCGGATTGTAAATGTGGAATGTTGTAACATAGTTCTAACAAACTGTTTACACATAATAATGATCATGCAAAAGATTTATTTCACGCTAAAATAATATGAATATTTAGGTTGTTTTAAACCAATGATAAAACTATAAAATATAACTATAAATATCCAGTTTTATTTGTAATTAATGTAGGGTACTGTAGGTTATAAACCAGTATTAATAAATTATCAATATTTACATATTTTATACTTGCACACATACTTGTTTTTTCACTATTTATTGTAAATCAGACAAATGCCTCAAATCCAGTATAAATCCTTCATTTATATTCTAAATAATTTCAATAAGTTTTAGAATTTCATCCAAAGCGTATTCTCTTGTTATTTCGCTGGCCCTTTTGTCCCTCTCAGTAATTGTATCGGATAAGTAAAAAATTGTTTTTCTTGATTTTGTGTGTCTCTAAATACAAAGGCTGACTAACATTAAAATAATAATTTAAATAATAACATACAGAAAATCTTTTTATTAGCAGAGGGATCCAGAAAATCCACAATTTCTGTTCCTTCCTCCTGAATAAATGCTTTCTTTCCTTTCTTTCTTTTAGAAACTTCTTTCTTCTTTCCATCTTCAGGTTCATCTAATTCAGAATCTGTATCTCTCAATAACTCATCAATTCTATAAACATTAATAAAATTCTTACACTGATTAGTCAATTTAACTCACCTTTTGTATTACTATTAAAAGTAATCTTACTAATAATATAATTCCAAAAGTCCTGGGTTTATGTCTCAAAATGGTGTCAATTGGCTATAAATCTAAACTTGGATTTAATGTTCAACTTTTCTGTACAAACCAGGCTTATAAAGATGGACATACTCTTCATTGAATTTCCCTACAGAGGGATTTCATATGTCTACAATAATGCAGATAGTAGATGAATTTAAAAATATGATTACTGTTTTTGTATGAGTTTTAATGGATTAGATAATTTACATGCAGGTTTTATTTTTAAATGTTTCAAAATGTTTTATTATAGGTAAATATTTCAACAAATATTTACTAAAACATTCATGTGAAACATGTAATCCATTAGACATACAACACAATTGTAATTATATGGTATATTCTTTATGTTGCACAGGGCTTTTAAACATTTAATGGTTCTTATTTCAATATTTTTAAATCAATTTCTAACTTACGTTTCAGGTTTTGATTTTGTAGGCATGTCATCATCATCATCATCATCATCTTCAGCATCTGAGTCACCGGCTTCATTAGCTAACTGATTTCTCTTCTCTCTGTCTAATCTTTTACGGATATTGACTAGAACTTTATGTACATTTTCTGGTGTCAGTTTATGAATAATCTCATATCTGTGCAAAATAGCCAACAGTATTGTTATTTTTAAAAATGTGTAATGCAAACTAAACCAAATCAATCAAAATTATCCATACTGAACTTCTGTACTACCCCTCAAAAAATTATTCAGGAAACCTAAAACCGAACAAATATGTTTTCAGAATTAAATCTCAATTACTTACCCAAATCTTTTGATAAGTTTTGTATAAATTTGTTTGTTTTTCAGATGGAAATGATGTTTACAGTCATCTTTCATGGAAACAAGACCAGATACCTGTAAATTGGATATATACATGTATATATATTAGGTAGGATATTGTAGCACATTAATAATTTAATTAATTTTCTATTCTTACAGGTTATCTTAGTTCAACTTTTACAAAATTTATAGCTAATAAAATTAAAGCTAATTCAATTAAAGAAAATGTTAGGGACCTCATCAATACAACCAGACAGTACAAGTTAAATTAAAATAGGTGTTGATATTTAAAGATACATTATGTAAGATTTAGATAAAGAACTAGCCATTCTTGCTATAATAGTTCGAAAGTAGATAATGTAAAATAAATAATTTGAAAATTTCATTCAAATTACTCTATTGCAAGCAAAGCTATTAGCCTTTGAAGGTTTGACAGACGTGTGCAATAATTTCAACCACCATACTGGTTGATCGAAGCTAAGTCTTGTGTCTCCATATTTGATTAAATCAAAGTATCGCCGAACCATTTTAATCTATTTAACCCTTAGAACCCGAAATGCCGCAAAACCGTCTTGACGTTGTATCGCATATACTCGAAATGTCGGTTTTGCGGCTTGGTGCGTGTCAAGTTCCAATTACGTTGACGTCATAATTAATATGACGTCCTGTAAATCCAGGGAGGGACGTGCAACACCCCATGTATAGTCAGTGTTCAAAGGGTTAATATCGGAGAAATCTGATGCCATCGAGAGTTGATTACGGCTTGGATCAGTTAATTAATGTCTAATTAATACTTTAGAAAACATTTCAGGCCTAACGAAAGACCTGCAATAGGCAGATTTAGCTCTTGCATAATGCGTGTTTAATGGCAACAGCAAAGTTTACTTTGTTACTTCTGGCACATTGGCAATATGGATCAAATGCTGTATTAAAATTTTCTATGTCACTGTGTTAAAATGTCCAATATTATATAATATGAGTATTATATATGTATAGGATATTAACCTACCCGAGGTTGATATGATAGAGAACACGCGGGCGAAGCCCAAGGGTTCTCTATCATATCAATCCGAGGGAGAGTAGGTTTATATCTGACATATACAACGTTCACCCTTAAATTTAATGGACTCTTCTAAAAAAGGCAACAGTGATTGGATAATTGCTCGGTAGTTTCCGCCAAATAGCGAGAATTACCGATGTATTATTGCGCGTGTGTTTGTTTACATGACGCCATTTTGGGAAATTGAATTGAAAGCATGCAAGAACAAAATGGATAATTAAACGAAGTCAGACGAATAATCAATCCTTTTTAGTCATCATATTGACGATGGAATAGATGTGGATGCAAATATGATGAGGATCAATCCAAAGCCTGGAGAAAATTTGGATCAAAAGGCAATCTTTTCCGATATTTCTGACAATGAACCGTGATTGAAATTTAGGTATGTTCAGAGAAGGATTTGACCGACTGGTTTAAGTGGACTATATCCAAAAATACTTTACAAAGGAACTTTTGAGCGATAAATACTTTCAAATCTTGCAGTGTGTGGAGAAATAATGTGGGCGGAAAGAAAATTCTGAAAGATATCTTAGACATGGAGTATGGATAACCGATTTAAATATACCGATAAGTACACCGTCTATTTCGTTACTGAATGCTACAAACTGTACCATAACTCTTTTTTTTATATTGTCAAAAGAATAAAATTTTATTTCTGTGTTCTTTGTATTATTTCGATCATCTACATTATCAGCGGTTGATATGAGCCGAATATATCGACCTTGGATGACGTCATCAGCGGTTGATATGAAATATCAACCTGTCAGGACGTCATCAGCGGTTGATATGAACCGAATATATCAACCTCTGATGACGTCATGAGAGGTTGTTATGAGATATAACTGCTATGGACATCAAAGAAAAAAACTACTACCAGTTGTATATTCATAGATACTAACCAGTGTTTTAAGTTGACCAGCTAATGTTGTATCTTTATAAGCTGATAACATAACTTTAATAAAACCTAGTGCCGATTGTACTATTTCTCTTGATTTAGATTGTAATAATAAACATACATTATCTACTAGGGCATCTAAACACTCCGATGGTATCTTATCTGTAATAAAACATTTTTTAAAGTCAACACAAGTAAGAATATGAGCAACTTTCTTACTTAACATTTTTATAATAAAAGTTGTAAAATTTGTTTGCACATTGGTTAATATGACATCACACCTTGGTGTATTTTAATCAGTGAATCCTAATATGGTTTTACATTTCTATTCAAACTACTAATCTATTCTAAACTTGTAAAATTTAAAACTCTTTTCAAAATGAATCAATATAAATTGAGAATTAAAATAATTTCTTACCTTTATATTGATAGAATACTCTAGTTAAAGCAAACAATGAACTACTGACCATATCCTGTCCACCAGCTAAACCAGCTAATATTAACTTTATATATTCATATATCACATCTAAAATACATTAAAAATATCTTATCACATTTATAGACAGATCACCGTATAAAATAAGTGGTACATTTTACACAAGAGGTCCCAATCTGTGCGGTCTGCTCAACCTCTCCCCCAATAGCAATGCATTGCAGCCTTCTGGACTCAAGTTATTCTCCAAAACCAAGTATGCCAAGAGTAAGCTGCATTTGCTACTGAACCCTGATATTACATCTCTCTGTGATTGCAAACATCATCAGATGCCTTATTAATAAAATATGACTGTTACTTTTAAGGTTGTTATCTTCAGCTCTCCTGAGTAAAGCTTTTTGTCCCTCTGGCATCAAAGAAGATTGTTTTTTTAGTGTCCGTTTTATTGTCTATAAATTTCAAAAATTATAAGTTCCAATAAATTTTGAATTCCGTTTTAGGTTACATCTTCAGTTATTAGTAACTGAATAAATAAAATACCTTCTTCTGATTTCTCTTTCCTCCATCTGATCATGGCATCACCTATAGTAATTAATAAAGTATAGGCTGCTGATCTAGCTCTACCACCTACTTCTTTAGTACATAATATAGCCTGAAATATAACAACACATAACTCATAGCTAATCTAGCTAATATAACAACACATAACTCATTACACTATAGGCTGCTACTCTAGCTCTAGTACATAATATATTATCTGGTTTTTAAATGATTTCCAAAGAAAAACGCTTATTTGGTATCCAGTACTTAAGTCCAAAGATCTAAGGAGCAATATGTTTGTTATAAAAATGAAACTAGTACCATAACTCTGGTATATTTATATCATACCTCTGGTAAAACTGTCATAACAAAGTTCATCTGTTTTTTTTCTAAATTTTGAAATATATGAATCAAACATCTTAATCTGGGCTGAAAAGAAAATGGACATATATGAGAACAATTAATAATAATTTTTGTAATTTTTTAAAAATAATGTTTATATTAAAAACAGTTGACCAATAACTGAACTCATATCTAAGATAACTTGACTAATGGCAGAATTCAATCATTATGCACAATTGGTTAAGAGACTGTCACTACATTTGCATGCTATTGTAACAAATAAAATTTCCCACAAACCTAGAATGAAATCACTTTAGAATAATTAACCAAAGACTTACTGTTTTAGAAGAAGAACTAGATTTAGATAAAGCTCCTATCAATATTTTCTTTATTTTAGGTAGATTATCCTGTACAAATGTTTTACTAGATTCTGATTTCATAGAACATATCTCTTCTAGGATTCTGTAGGATTTCTTCTGTAATGCGTTATCTGTTGACTTTGTTTTGAAATAAAAAAGAGAGAATAAAGTAAAAGTACTAATTTGTAGAGCATAAATCAGTTCACTAATAATAGCATTTTTTCGAAGATGAATTTGATGTTCTTTTAACAAGAAGAGTCTAGAAGAAGAACGATCTAATCACATTTTTGTCTTTCCATATAAAAAGCAAAACAGACTTTTTGATGATAATGTTTGACACGAACAGAACAAGTGGGTTTAATTACAGACTCAAAATGATTTTCAACATGAGCCACAATTACAAGTACAACTGACTTCAACTTTTCAGGCAAACGAAAGTTAAATGTCGGGGACCATTTAAGAAGGTTCCATATATGACTCAGATCGTTTTAACATGAAATTGATTGTTCCACAAAAAGCTTATACAATTTGCTACAAGATAGTGCCATTAACAGGAGTTCGTGAAAAAGGTGACTTAGATCGTTCTTCCCCTGGATTCTTCAAATATAAAATAAAATACAATAATTACCTTCAAGTTTGGTTTAGCTATGTCAAATATAATTTGTAGCCTGTCTTCTTTAATATGAGGTAATATTGCTCCAGTCAAATCAGTTAATGCTATTCTGCAAAATTCAATAAATATAAGACAAATCAAATTTATAAAAATCAAAAAGTAAGGTCTAATTTCTGTTTTGAAGTTTGTGATCAATTAAAGAATACAAAACATGTGATATCCAAACCTGACTTTTTTGCCCTTATTGTTTGTGCAAGTTTAATTAAAGTGATTAATGATTTGAACATATGAATATTATATTCCAATTTACCTTCTAGCAGGAGTAATGTCAGCATCATTAATCTTCGCAACACATGTATCAAAAAATGATTCAGCAAGCTGGAAAGATAATAGATGTTTGAAATGCTAAATAGTAGATTTATTATATCCAATTTATACAGAGACTAGTAAATCAACATACTTTAGATTCATATATAGCTACCATTGTTAAGTTAAATACTATGATGTACATTTACAGCCACAAGGGAAACTAAAACTCAATCTGTATAATCTAATTAAGGTATCTACACATGCACATACTGAATGTTCAATGAACATAAACTAGATCATCGGTACTAACAATGTATCCGTAGTCCTCATATTTTATTGCACATACAAGTCACTAGTAATAAGAGGAAACAAGAGAATCTGGAGAAAAGCCATTTGGTTAGGCAGACGACCATTGTTGATATAATGACAAGCTTAAATAAAGCACACACATTGACCACTCACTGTTTAGATTCATTACTTTTATTTTACAATTAACTAGGCCCCGAGTTTACAAAGCATTTTCAAGAATTTACTCAACTTTCAATCACTGTTTATGAGAAATATCTTTGATCCAGAAACACAAAACTTTGCACATAGTTTCTAATTGACGTATCTGATACATTACAACTACAAAAATTTATAAAGAGCTATATTTTTGTTAAAATAACACCATTTATCAAATCAATATATAGATATTAATCAAACCTGTAGATCTGTAATTTGAAGATAAGCCTTAATAGTGGTTAACGCAGCCAATCGACATCCTTCTTTCTCTTTCTTTGGATCCGTAGTAAATAAATTAAATAATATTGGTAGAAAGTTTTTAGCAAATCGTGCTAATTCAGCTTTATTGGCTTCTGTAACATAGAATTGATTGGAGTAAATTAAGATATTGTTAAATCCTACATGACACTAGTGCAATATCTTCAATATTCAAGTACAACAACAAAAGTGAGAAATTGGGTTTAATGTCCACTCAACACAAACCAGGTCATTTCAGGACTAACATATGGTTTAATTTTATTTCAATAGCAGTGGGAACAAACTGGAGAAAACCCACGAAGTTGGACAGGCGACCCTACTCCTTGTCACGTACAAACAGGAATTCTAAACCACGCCACTTTTAACTTTGTTCATCATGTTCAATTACTAGAATTGTTGTAGAGAATGTGGATTATTTATAGAGAGAGAGAGAGAGAGAAATTGGGTTTAAGGTCCACTCGACACAAACTAGGTCATTTTAGGACTAACATATGGTTTCAATTTTATTTCAATAATTCGCTTACGCGTAGGGGTCTTTAGCAGTGGGGGGAAACCGGAGTGCCCGGAGGAAACCCACGAGGTTGAGAAGGCGCCCCTATCTCCATGCCACATACGCTCACACAAGGGATCGAAACCACAGTCGCAAGCCAGAGGTGACCAGCCAGCTAGAGGTCGAAGCGCGGCACTCTAGACATCTAGGCCATCCCAACCCCCGGATTATTTATAGATAATGACCTGAGATCGAATGTAACTTGATATTACTTTAACCTTTAGGGAATACTCATACTTCCTAGCTCACATTTTATATTAATTATATTGAATTGAATTTTATCAAAACAATATATTTGTTGATAATCAATAAATCTTAAGAAATCATATTTTAAAGTATTAACCATTTTCAAGATTTTGGTTGATGAGTTTTCTAAGAGCAGCCATTACTTCCATTTTCAGATCTTGTCTTTCAGAGATAGCTGTTCCCATGATCTTGGCTATGGATTTAAATGACTAGAAAAGATAAAACGGGATTTAAAAAATTCTTACTATATGAATGTAGATTAATAAACTATAACAGATATAGAAAACAGATACTAATTTACTTTGGCTGCTAAAAGATTATGAATAGTAGATGTGCAAGAATACACTTTTCAACCCTTTGAAGCAAAATTGGTGATTTTATTACTTCAGTATAATTGAAACTATGATTTTGTATGAGATATTAATTTCACTCACTGATGTTAGATCTGAAGGATGAGTACAGAAACCTTGTAATAAACCCCAGATTTGTTTCTGTAAAGCTTCATAAGCTGTTGCTAGAGCAAATCGCTTTTCTGCACGCAAATCAACACCTGAAATATGAATTAAGTGTTTGAAATGCTGAGCACGTTTCATTTTGATAATTTCTGAAAAAGCAGTAGCTGGTACACTGTACTCTTTTTAAAGGGAAGCTTTACTCAACAGACTTAAGCACTAAACTAATGCTATTAAAATAATTAATATCACAGAAACAACAAAAAAAATGAACTAGGTTATAATAACATGTATTTTTTCATGAGTCCCACACTCCTCAAAACGGGTTCAATGTCAACCAGACATAGAACTATTTTAAAGTTTGCCGATTTGAAAAAGATTGAATGAACTTACAGGTTTGTCTGAATTTAGCTGATAATGGCAGGAAATAGGATGAGAAGAAAGCTAGCTCTGTATGCTGTATATTGTGACTTAAAATTGGTAGTAACCAACTTCTAGGAAAATTGGTATCATCACTGAAACACATCAATAGTTTAATAAACATACAAATCATAGTTGGCCTACCGGGAATTCTCGAGTTTGAATTTCAAATTTATTTTAGAGTGGTCTCCCTTTTAAATTTTCAAACCACATGTCTTGGGATTGATAGAGTTGAATTGGTGTACATTATACTTTTGGAAGAATTTGTTCATCACTGACATGGTCAAATTCGAAATTAAGTGCAGGGATTTAATACGAGCATTCCTCATACAGTTCAGATGCTTGTTAATTGATTATTTTCTTTTAGGTATTTTTGTAAATCTGAAAGCCAATATTCTTTAAGAAAGACTATGAAATGATCTAAATAAATTTACCACTTTATATTGTTGTATAGTACTTACTCCTCCTCTCCTGTAATATTCAATGGTATATTTTTCAACACTAATCTCGGCCCCATACTTTTTACAGCAGATCCAATAATATGATCTACATCAGCTTTATACGAAAAATTGGACGATTCTCGTAAATCAACTAATGTGACTAACATCTGCAAGAAAAAATGTTGGAAAATCTCTAAATTCTGTAGGTTCTGTTAATATTATTGATACAACTATTGTACGTAATCAGAATAAGAGACTAGATTCTGTTTTTATAGAAATACATTACTTTACTCACCTTTTCTATAAGTTCAGGTAAATGTTTACCTATCACCTAAAATATCAAATCATAAATATAATCCATAGTATCAAATCATAACTATCAAAAGACTAGATGAAAATCATATATATAACAATACATCTTTGTCCCAAGATGTATTGGAAACATGATCAGATCATGGGAAATACATAATTTGGCAGTACTGTACATAATCAACAGAATTTCAAATTTTATTTTTTGGGAAAATTTGAGATGCCCATAAAAGATTCTAATAGTATGACCATGTTAGACCAGTCTACTGAGAATCCTCGGTTAAGAACCAACAGAGGATTGAATCCAAAAAATGGATGCTACATTCATATAGGGCAATAAAACAATACAGATAACCATGTTTCGATTGGTATCGTCCATACATTATCTTAAAATTACAATTATTTATGGAGGATAGGAAAATTCTAGAATGTGGTTTTAATGTATGCCTGTTCATCAATTTCTTTTTACTTTAATATAAAATATTGTTTAAAGAATCAAATATTATGTACAAAGAATTTGTTGTTACCTCAAATAATAAAGCTAGAAGTTGGAATACTTGTTTCCATGTAGAATTAAATTGATAACTTAATCCACTTTCACAAGCTTGAACTATTTTATGTATTGGAGTCATTGAGCCTGTTGGAGCAGATGTGACTAGAACTTGAAGATAATCAACTGTTGGTGCTACACATTCTGATAATAATGTCTGAAAAATAATAAATCATATGAATAAGTCACTTCTACGAACAAGTCTTAAATAAGTAATTACAAGGATCAACATCATTTGTAACCCTAACTTTTGGCCAGAATCACTGGCTTATTATCATGAATTTAACAATATAAATGATAACTATATAGTACAATATTATGGATACACAACTACTGAGTTTAATGCTCTTGTCTTTATCAAGTAAATGAAAGGTCGCTTAGTATTAAACTCAGTAATTCGGGTGAGCTTGAGTTTTGAGACTATGTGGTAAGCTGTTCCATAAATTTGCTTTGTAATAGAACACAGTTAAAAATCAATTGCAAAGTTGTATTACTATAATATGAAAAATATCTATCTTCTTTTCTTACCATTAATGTTTTGGATGCTGATGAAGCTACTTCTGGTTTATTAGATAGCAAACATGTCATACCAACTGAAAATAATTTTGGTAAATGACTTATACCTAACTTCTCATCAATTCTGAAAACAAAATATACATGTTAATGTCATTTTATTTATACTCCCAAAACGTACTTCTATATAACCTCAAGTTATGATAATTACAATATTTATTATAATTATTAGCATGGTTTGAAATAGTTGTAACGGATTTGTGCGTGTTATATGATTTTACCTGGCTAGGTTGACATGAGCTTTTTCCATAACGGCTAACCATGCTCTCATTGGTTGACTATCATGTTCGGACGGCTGATAATCATACAGCGCCTAAATAATAGCAAAAAAAAAACCAAAACAATATGATGGAGGGCATAAAAAGAGAAGGAAAAAATGAATGATTGAAATTCAAGCTAATAATAAAAACAAATACTTTATCAGCCGACTATTTCTGTTTTGTTCAAATTTATTGTTTGATGTCAGGGGAGATAGCATTTCATTGGTTACTATAGTTTACTAGTAGGTATACTTACTGTTATAATCTGTGCATTTAACTCAGCAGGTAAATTACCAGCTTTTGGTTTGGAAGAAAACATACCATGTAAGGCTTGCATACCACTGGCTTTAACTAACTATAAAATAATATGTCTATTAAGGATGTCATCAAAATGTGACAAATATATTAACATCTTAATAAACTTTGATACATATTTAAAAAATATAATCAATATTTTCACATCTAATAAAAGCACTTGTGTTAGGATGGTCAATTAACATATTTAAGGGTTGGGTAAAGTCACATTTTCTATTGAAAGGAGAGTGTATTAATACAATATTCTGCATTTATTTTTTGGAAACAATTCCACTACTGGAGGGTGTTGTCTACCTTAACAAAATACTCTAAACAGCAAACAAATATACTATTCAAAAAAAGTAGGGGATATTTGATTTTTAAGTGTTATTAAAGTCACCTAATGAAACTGACGAAGAAACAAATGACAAAATGAAATGAAGTTCACATTCATCGATTTATTCCAAATGATCGTTAGACTAAGTAAGGCACAGACTGACCATTATAAGGGTAAAATGATACCAGGGGTCAAACAGCAAAGTTACCACAGCATCACAACAAAGTCAGTAACGGGTAAATCCTCCTCTGTTTGCCAAACAAGCATTGATCCGACGTGGCATACTCCTAATGAGACGTCTAAGGTCATTTTGGTCCAGATTGTCCCATTCCTGTTGCAACGCAGCAGCAAGTTCTTGGATATTGGCAGGACGTTGTTGACGTTGACGTAATCTCTGTCCAAGCATGCCCCAGACATGCTCGATGGGGGAGAGGTCGGGACTCAGTGCTGGCCAAGGTAATGTGGTGATGTTCTGTTGTTGGAGGTAACCTGTAACGATCCTGGCTCTGTGACATCTTGCGTTGTCATCCTGGAAGATAAAAACGGCGGCCATGACGTCGTGCGAACGGCACAACATGGACTGCCAAGATTTTGTCCCGGTAGTACTGGCCCGTAACACGCCCTGCAACAACATGTAAAGCCGTTCTTCCAGCAACAGTGATGCCTCCCCACACCATAACAGAACCACCCCCAAATCGATCATGTCTGATGACGTTAACGTCTTGGAAGCGCTCGTTTCGACGACGCCACACCCTCCCTACGTCTGTCCAAAAAATCAAAAGTGAACCTTGACTCATCTGAAAACATCACATTGCTCCAGCGTCGATTATCCCAGTGTTGACGATTCCTACACCAACGACGTCTAGCCTGAATGTGATGATCTCTCAAACCAGGGATCACGCGAGGACGTCGGGCGCGAAGGTGACCCCTATGCAGTCGATTCCGAATCGTCTTGCCACTCACTCTCACACAGTGTCTGTTTGAAGATGAGCGCTGATCTGATTTTCTGTGATGACATGATTTCTCAAGGCCAAGGTACGGATAAATCGATCCTGGGCTTGAGTTGTCGCCCTTGGTCGACCTGAGCGTGGTCTGTCCTGTACAGATTGTGTATCACGGTATCTGGACCATAGCCTGCTTATGACAGACTGAGAAACATTCATCGTCCGCGCCACAACCGCCTGTGTTGTGCCGATCTGTAGCATGCCAAGGGCACGTAACCTTTCATTTTGGGTAAGCCGACGCATATCAAAATTTGTTTTCTGGTCACTAAAACAATTAAACTGATGTTTCCACCCTGGAATTCAATGCCACAATGACTGTAACATTCAAAGTCAGAGTCGTGCAAATCTTGGGTTGGACCCCCATGATGATCCCAAGCATCACCTGCATTCCATGCGGTAGCTATTGGTGCATTTGGGCGTCACATGTGACTGGAAATGTTTCTTCTGTTAGGTTCTATAGTGATATTTTTCGTAGTCATTGGCATATTTTAGTATTATCCCCCAAAATCAAATATCCCCTACTTTTTTTGAATAGTATATAAGAAAACAAATCACTAAATTGCTATCTAACATTGAAAGAGATGAAGTAAATGAAATTACCGGATTACTAATAGTCATAACTCTGAGTATGTTTTCACATGTAGATTTTAAACTATTCTGAGAAAAGGTACCAAGAACTTCCCTCAATAAACCCAATGTATAGAGAGTATTAATAGCTTCACTTGATCCTGAAATATACAAATAACAATTCATAATATGAAAGTACTGGCAATGAAAGTTGAAATTTGAAATAGACATTTTCTATTACTAATTAAAACTTTAATTTCCAAAAGTGTCCTAGTTATTTATTAAATTCACTGTAATTTTAATGATATAGACTAGACTTTTTTTCAAATTAGGCTATCACAGTATCTGCTATCAACAATGGAATTGATCTTGATAAATAAAGAAGATAAATGTACCTGCACACTGTTCTATTTCATGATTACAATATTTAGCTGTTAAACTAGCAGCAGGATGAACTGGTGGAGGATCATCACTGGTCATAAATAAACTACCTTTTAAAACAATCTGTATACACTGATGTGCTGTCTTTCTTATCTTGATATATAAATATAATAATAAAATCAAACTAGATCTGCTACTGTCCCATGCAGATATGAAAGCTTTCATATTCATCGTCACGTGTCATCGATTATATCAAGTATCTCAAATGAAAGGATAAGAATAACAAACTATCAAAATTGGTCCAAAACTCGCGAAGTTACAAGTCTAAATATATAGTATGAAACATTGCATAATCTGAAAACTAAAGGGAAATAACTGATACTTGTGTTGCTGTAATCGGGATGACTTCCCACTTCAAAACTTTCAGAAAAATGAAATGAAAATGGTAAGAAAACATCGAAAAATTAAATGAGATAACTTTGAACAAAACTAAAAAAATTTGAATCAGGTTGATCCCAATTGTTTGAATATTTACGTTAAATATGTAAATTTGGAAAATTATAAAGACATAATTATCAAAATCGTTCAAAACTCACAAAGTTACAAATTTAAATGTAGTGAGAAACATTGCACCCGGGCAAACAAATAATCTTTAAACTAAAGGGAAATAACCTAATCTTGTATAGCTGTAATCGGGCTTCCAAAATTAGAGATATGTTATATAATTATGGTTTCCAATATGTTTGGTTATAAGTAGGAAATCGTGACAACTTCTTAAGTATGTTTTAAACAAAGAGTCATAGACTGCAATATACAAGAATGGCACTTTGCAATAAAAAAAAACTGGTCAAAGCAAGATTTCTATGCAGAAATGAAATAATTAATAGAACCAGAAAAACATTTATCCACTATAATAAATAAGCAACATAGAGAAAATGAAATCAAATTGAATGGGGTTTAACGTCCTACTCCTAAAATGGGCTAATGAAGACGGGCATATGCCATAAAGTGTGCAATGAGGGAAATTTTACCCGGGCAGCGGCGTTACGGCCTACGAGGTTGGACAGGCGACCATACTCCTTGTCACGTACAACCAAGAAATCGAAACAACGCCAGTTGACTCAATGACAGACGCTATGATACACAGCGCACGTGCTAACCATTCAGTCACGCAACCTCCCTAAAATCGGCAAATTGCTGACCTACAGATAGAAACATTTCAACCGGGCGAAATCTTCTATTTTATTAGTTTAATTTGCACGGTACCTTTAGTTATCAACCGAATATTACAAAACTTTTAAAAATAAGCTCCCCCTGACCAGCTAAATCGTTCGCAATAAACGTTTTCCCCTTAAAATCGGCAAATTGCTGACTTTAAAGTGAGAAACATTACAACCGGGCGAAATTTTCCGTTTTATCACTTTTACAGTATCTTTGATTACCAACCGATTATTACAAAACTTTAAAAATAAAAAAAAGAAAGAGAGAAATGCGGCTAAACGTCCATTCGACACAAACTAGGTCATTTCGGGACTAACATATGTTTTTTAATTTCATTTAAAAACTCCCCTTGCGCGTACTGGTCTTTAGCTGTTGGGAGGAAACCGAAGGACACAGAGAAAACCCACGAGGTTGGACACCATACTCCATGTCACGTGCAACTTGGAAATCGAAACGACGCCGGTTGACTCAATGACAGACGTTACGATACAGCGCGCGTATGCTAACCATTCAGCCTCCCTAAAATCTGGAAATTTCTGACTTATAGCAAGAAACATTTTAACCGGGCGAAATTTTCTGTTTTAACAGTTTAATTCGCACGGTATTTTAATTACCAACCGATTATTACAAAACTTTTGAAAATAAGCCCCAACTGACCAGCTTAATCGTATGCATGTCCATGTCACGTACAATCTCGAAATCGAAACGACGCCCGTTGACTCAATGACAGACGTTACGATACAGCGCGCACATGCTAACCATTCAGCCATTCAGCCTCCCTTAAAAATAAGCTCCCCACTGACCAGCTTAATTGTTCGCAATAAACATTTGCCCTCTAAAATCGGCAAATTACTGACTTTAAAGTGAGAAACATTACAACCGGGCGAAATTTTATGTTTTATCACTTTTACAGTACCTTTGATTACCAACCGATTATTACAAAACTTTAAAAATAAAAGAGAAAGAAATGCGGCTCAACGTCCATTCGACACAAACTAGGTCATTTCAGGACTAACATATGTTTTTTAATTTTATTTATAAACTTCCCTTGCGCGTACGGGTCTTTAGCCGTGGGAGGAAACCGAAGGACATGGAGAAAACCCACGAGGTTGGACACCATACTCCATGTCACGTGCAACTTGGAAATCGAAACGACGCCGGTTGACTCAATGACAGACGTTACGATACAGCGCGCGTATGCTAACCATTCAGCCTCCCTAAAATCTGGAAATTGCTGACTTATAGCAAGAAACATTTTAACCGGGCGAAATTTTCTGTTTTAACAGTTTAATTCGCACGGTATTTTAATTACCAACCGATTATTACAAAACTTTTGAAAATAAGCCCCAACTGACCAGCTTAATCGTATGCAATAAACGTTTGGCCTGAATTGAAAGTTCTGCAACGAGAAAGTTCATCTCGATTTTCCGACGTGGTTCCCCCTTGTCAGTGAGCAGAACGGAGGGCCTGACAAGGACAGCTGTCTAGTCGTTCGGATGGGACGAAAAACCAAGGTCGCGTGTACACATTGGAGTGCACGTAAAATATCCCTAAGTAGTTGGAATTCGATACTGTTGAATAAGCTCTATACGATGACTAAATGTGCAGATTGTAGTCACCCACACTGCATGTTCCGCTTAACAATGAAAGGGTGCCGTTTTCAATGTTCGATCCTTTTATTCTTCTACTCCAGATATTTTGGACTGTTGATCGAAGTTTTCATATAAAAGACTACCGATAAGACTCGTTGTAGAAGAAGTTCTCAAAAAGTATTATGTTGACTTTAAGAGAAAAGAACCTTTAAAGATGCTCCAAATCGTAAACATACGACTTTTTGGATTTTCGATCTCTTTTTTTCTGCTATCCCTGATATTTAAAAAAAAGATACAACGATTTCACACAACAGGCCAGCTATTACACTCTCGATTAACAAGAGTTTCACCACCCTCCCTTCATTATAACCGAAGTTATCTTGTCCTAAAGAATCAACAAATCAGCATGCTTATCTCTGCTTACCCTAGGCAGAAAATGCTCATCTTTGAACTCAATCATGACATTGACATAGTGAACGTCTACACCAAGATTGAACATTCTAGCTCAATTAGAAGGAGAGTTATTCTGTTTCAAAGTTTCGGCCCTTCAAATTGCTACTACTTTTCATATTCACTACAAAATGGCAACCATCAATTGACCTAAATCAAAATTCTGCTCTGAACAATTTTTAGGCCATCTTTCAAGGATTCAGAAAATATAACTCCCGTGTCTGTAAGTAAAATAGCAAAAAAGCCTTAGGGATTTTTCACGTTTCAAGATGGTGGCACTTCCGGTTCGATCAACAAACTTCATATTTTGTGTACAAATTAGTTATTACTTATCTAGTATCCAAAAAAAAAATCAGGTCATTCTGACCTATATTTCGATGATTTTTTTGAAAATTTTGATCCTTAATTTCACCAAGGGGAGATAATTTAGAAAATTTCTCATTATATTTTTGAAGTCACATAGGTAAGGTCTACATATATACTAAATTTCATGAAAATCGTACAACTATTAAAGAAGTTGTCAAATTGGTCTAAACTTCCGGTTCGAAATCACAGCGACGAATTTTCGAAATTCGAAAATGTGAAACTGCAGATGAAAACGATTTTTTTCAAGGTATTCAAAGAAAAAAGAATTAGTAAAATCGGTCAAAAAATAACAAAGTTACGACTATGCATTGTCCATTTTGTCGTTCGTAAATTTCGGTGATTTCGGATTCGTAAAACGTTTTGAAAATATATTTAATCAAGGTTCGCACCCCATTTTTGGGGGGGTAGGTCAAAATTTCAGAAAGATCCTACGGATAGATTCTGAGAAATCCGATTTGCAGAAAACACACAAAAAAAAAAAATAATAATAATAATCTTAACAGAAACAATAAGCTTTCATATGTAATATGAAAGCTTAACAAGATGACTAGTCATCAAACATCCCGCGCCCTTGCACTTGTTTAGGAGAAATAAGGAAAAATAACTTCTTTATGTTATTGGTAATCAATATAAAAATTATCATATTTTGCAAACAGTGTCACTGGTCCTAATATTGTGGCCCTGTTCAGTAGATATTGCTCTCTATTTCTGAAAACTAATGATTCAACCACTTCCGGTCTGTGCAGAATTTTCAAAGGTAGTGCATCAAGTAGCCACCACATGGTTTCCCAATAGAAAACATGGCAGGGTCAATACTCCCTGTAAGGTTTGCACAACAACCTTTGCCTACCTCAAACAGGTACAGAGAGAGAGAAATGGGGTTTAACGTCCATTCGACACAAACTATGCTCCGGAAACAAATTTATACACCAGAAACTAAGTCAAATTTGTTTCCATGGAAACACAAAAAATATAAATCCCAAAAATTCCTTAATAGCAAAAGGCACAACTACTGTCATAGCTTGATGTGTGTACAAAATTTCAGAAAAATATCTTGAACGGTTTATGAGAAATGCTCCGGAAACAAATTTAAACACCAGAAACTAAGTCAAATTTGTTTCCATGGAAACACAAAAAATATAAATCCCAGAAATTCCTTAATAGCAAAAGGCACAACTAATGTGATAGGTTGATGTGTGTACAAAGTTTCAGAAAGATATCTTGAACGGTATGTGAGATATGCTCCGGAAACGTAATCGGGACGGACGGACAGACCCCCGTTTCAATATCCCTCCCTAACTTCGTTCGGCGTGGGATAATAAACATGTACAGTACAATAAAACACATAAGCTTTTTGAGATGTAGGTTGTTGTATTTACTCATTATATAGTAATCCTCATTTACATGTATCTGTGATGTTCATTAAAGTCAATAAGGTGTATCTTTTAATAATGTTTAATATTGGAAATGGTTATTGTGTATTGTATACATATATATATAATGATATATTAAGCAGATAATAATAATTACCCTTGGTTTTTTATGTGTAATAAATGTTAATATACTGTTATATATTTGGTGTGTAGATGTATGGTTCCACACTCCTTGATCTTGAACTCTTAGAACAGCTGCTAAACAAAGTAATAGCTGAAACATAAACAGTAATTGGCAATAAGTAAAACCTTCTGTCTTAACAAACTTACTAGTGTGTAGACAGAAAGTACATTTAGTCATGTTTTACAGGGTTTTTAAACCGTACAAATCCGGTTTTCTCACCATTAAAAGATAAATTCATGAAGATGGGTAATCACAGCTGGCTTCATAAAGAGGTGTAATCATAGCTAGATTCATAAAGATGGGTTATCTTAGCAGATTCATATTCATAGCATGATTCTAAAAGTTGGGTAACCATAGCTAATATTCATAAACATGGTTAATCATAGCTAGATTAATAACCTGCCGCTGCCAGGCAGGATACCCCCACATTTTGCAAGAGATGGATAGAAAACAAACTAAAAACAAAAATGAATTTTTGTACAATCAGGGGCCATAATCCGGAGAGTTATGGTCTGAAATACGCAAATATCAAAATGGACAGCATTTTTTGCAATATAAAGAGATATTTTAAGTTTCATTAAAATTTGGTCCACAACCTTGATATACCATATTTTTACCCTATTTGTGTACAAGCGGAGGCCATTTTGTCCAGCAGTTTTGGTCCGATCTACACGAAATTTGATCTCAACCATAATTAGGGTGGAACGGTGATATACATGTACTCAAACTTTCTTGTAAATCAGATAAACATTATAACCTGTAAACGTACCACAAGCTAAAAGCGTGATTTTTTGTACAATCAGGGGCCATAATTCAGGAATTTACGATCCGATATGTGCGAATATCATACCGAACCAAGATCTTTGGGATATGAACATGCAGTCCAAGTTTCATCAAAATCGGATCAAAATCATGACCTCTACAGGGTCCACAACCTTGATATACCGTATCTTACACTATTTGTGG
This sequence comes from Patella ulyssiponensis, assembly GCA_963678685.1. Lineage (NCBI taxonomy): Eukaryota > Metazoa > Mollusca > Gastropoda > Patellidae > Patella > Patella ulyssiponensis. The sequence continues at coordinate 61,283,036 of OY783229.1, forward strand.
ACAAGGGCGGCCATTTTTTCCAGCAGTTTAGGTCCAATTTTCACAAATTTCGAACTCAACCATCATTAGGGTGTAATGGTGATATACTAAAACGTTTTTTTAAATTGGAACCACAAGACAAAAAACGTGATTTTTCGTAATATCAGGGGCCATAATTAAGGAAGTTAAGATCCCATATGTGCGATTGTATTAAAAGGAATTGAGATCCCTGAGAGATAGACCTATATTTCAACTTTCGTCAAAATTGGATAAAAATTGTGACCTGTCGAGTGTCCACAAACAAATTGTGGACAGACACACGTCCGGAAAGACAGGGTATACATCCATATGAAAATGTGGGTGTATAAAAATGGGTAATCAGAGCTGGATGCATATAGATTGATAATAGTTTTCAAGTAATCGCTGTTAAAGGTAGAACAATACCCTTAAAAAAATATTTTCTGACCTACCAAGCAGATAACCCAATATCACAACCGGAAATTAAGCAAAGTCATTCAGTCATTTATATTCAATAAATAATCTATATAAACACTTACAGATTTAGTCAGAGATGTAGATGCACCATCGGCGTATTTAGCTAAATAGTCTAATAATTGTTTAGATACTTGTGAAAATCTACTCTTTAAAACAGCTGCTGGAACTCTATATAGGGAAATATTTTCAATTAAACATTGGTAAATGTAAATAGCATTTGAAACTGAGGCCCTTTTCAAATTAGTTACTTAGTGTTCCTTGTTTTGATGAGTGGGAAGGTCTTAGTAATTTTCACCAAATTACTTGCTTTCCCAAAGAAAATTTTCACTGACTAATAATTCATCAAATTACTTGATTTCCCAAAGAAATTTTTCACTGACAAATAATTCCAACAAATATTGTGTGAAATATATGAATATATTGTTCTATGTAGGAGGGGAAAAATATATTTTCCATATCTATCAAAACTTACTTTTTTATGGCAAGGTTCAATAAATAAGATATAGCTGCTAGAGAGTCTTTAGAATCGGCCGTTTCTAATGCAGTCATCTGAAATATAAAAGCAACTGGATTGATTGGCCAAAATATGAATAATTTGGACCATAACTTGTTTTATTTACCAAATGATGGGAGGATGGTAGAATTTGTGATTGTACATCTACATGCAACTCAAACTCCTGGAAATTATATAATTTCTTTAACATGGTAAACAAATCAATGATTAAATCAACCCCTGTAGACTAACCATGCGCTTATGTTTTTAACTGCAGATCAAAAAAATGGAATTAAATGAGCATAAAGCTATATGGCTGGATGATGGTAATGATTGCATTTTTGAAGCAATGACCATGTAATGCATAAAGGGAGATTGTAATGTAATGAGTAATGGAAATGTAAATAATTACATTCCAAAATCATGTAATGGTCAATTACATTTCAATTACAATTTACAGCACATATGAATATTTCCAACTATGACAAGTCCTAAATTTTAGCATTAAAGAAGCAAATTCAGTATATCTTACACTTTGAACTTACCAAAGCAGCAAAATATTCTGTTTCTGTTTCACTACCACCTTGTTGTTTTATAACTTCAGTTACAGCAGCTAATACAGCCAGAATCTATAAATACACACGCATAATATATATAAGTAAATATTTCACTATATGTATGTACAGCAAAGACAGCAATTGGTGAAATGCACACAACATATAGCCAATTCCCAGTTATCAATTATTTCTTTGGAAAATACATAAGTATTGGTATAAACAATTTGTCAAGATGCATAAGCAGGGATAATTCTTGATATATCAGTGAAGTGGAAAGGTCAGTGAGGATATGATGAAAACACAGGTCTTTAATGGCATTTGTAGAATTAACACTCTGGAGTTATAACAGTATTTATTTATCATTGAGCAATAAAATGTAGTAAATAACATAAACAGGAAGACATTTTTCAATATTAACATTTAAGATCATCAAAGTCGGTATTTTTGATGGTTTTATTTCTGTGACTGTTTTATATCGAAAAACAAAAATATTGCCCAGTTTTAATAATTAATATATTTTATATTTCATTTTCTGACATTTCAGCAGTCACTGTTGTTTGTAAATCACTGGTAAGGTGAAAAAAGCTGTTCTTAAGGGACAAGGTAAAGGACCTACGGAAGTCATGAGAAATATATCACAATACAGAGGGGAAGATTCTTGATAAAAAAATATATTGTGTATCTATCAATATTAGAAGCGATTGATTTTTATTCTGTTGAGTTTGTGTTATTATCACCAGAAATGTTTTTATTCACTTTGCAATGACCACTAAATTTTATAAATATTTAGACAACTGGAAGCCAGACTAAGCCATAATACATACATGTGGATCCTGCTCATGCCACAGATACAAGGATGCTGTTGTTGCCTAATGAAACATATCTTAATAAAGTATAGTGCATTGGTACTTGCCTCTTTATGCATTGCGGAATTTGAAGCCCAATATCGGTGTACTCTACTAAACGTGGCATTGGTACAATCAGTCCAATTTGTTGCCCATGTACTAAATGTTTTTGCTGTTGTACTCTTGGCATCTTCAGTAGATACAACTGACATTCCATCGATTTCTGTTTCCCCTTCATTATGTTTAGCAAGTGCTGCTACGGTTAGATTGCTTGGACCTATGGATAATAAAATAATCACTATATTATATTGATTGTTGTCATTGGCAAATTTCACAGATACTTCATTCGAATTTCGCTATCATTTTCTAAAATATGAGTTTCACAGGTGCATTGCATTGTGTGGTGTTTCATCCTCAGTTCTATTGTAAAATACAATACTTTACTTTGAATTTGGCACTGTCACCTAGCTGTAGTTTACAAAGGATCGATTTCTGCTTCTATGTATATCACCTACTAGGTTTACCCTTAGCAATGCATGAAAAATCAACTGAAATAGTTCCTAGTTGTTACATCACTGATCACAAATAAAATCATGGATGTAACAGAAAATAACATTTTTTTATGGAAATCTTTTTTTTTCTGTAAAATTAATTGTAATCATAAGAAACCAGAGTGAGAGAGAAATATCGTAAGATTTGTATAATTGTTTATAGTTTAGGCTATATTTCATGGAGTATACAGAAAGTTTCAAATTAAAAATATGATTTTAGACAACAGTAATATGATACATGTATGAATGCATATACTCAGATCAATGATAACTTGGACCGCAGTTGATAATAATTGATAGGCCTACACTTGATTTCCTTGAAATACTTAAGCGTTAAGAAGCATATTAGTAAAGTAAAATATTGGTACAAGAGGTCCTCTATCGTCTGACTTAGTTGCTTTAGGAACTGTCTCTAATAATCATATCTGGCACAAATTTATAATAATTCGACACTATTTTCAAGTAGAATTGAAAGATTAAATAAACATGCAATAAGTGCATCTTAGAGTCTCATAATGGCTGGATCAGTTCGACAAATTTTGTGAATCTTTTTAATTGCGAAGTTCTACTTGAAAATAGTGTTGAATTATTAAAAATGTGTATTATATTGTCAGCTGTTGCAAAAAATGGGTTCCAAAATAGCCTTAGAACAGAGGTGGGGAAGACATTATTTTCATATTACGTCCGATCAGAGACAGTTCCTATAGGTACTAGGTCTGACTGGTCTTTTAGTTGGCAGGACAAGTCGTTTTTAAAGTGGTCTTGTTCGACTAAGTTTTAGTCTGACTTCTCCATTTACCTATAACATATTAATTCATAATTTAATACAATTGATATCATACTACGCAGCTGCCCCAAATTTTATATGAATGGATTGAAATAATCTTAAATGTTGGCTTTCTTTTACACATTAGTATTAGTACCTGTGTTCTTTTGAAAAAGTCTGTTTTTAGCTGCGTCTCTAAACTTTTTAGAAACGGGATTGCTGCTTGAACTTTGTCCTTTTTTCCATTTTCCAATGTTTGATGTATTACTTTTTCCTTTTGGTGTGATTTTTTTACCCCTCGCACCCATTCTTTGTTCTAAAAGTGGTGTCACTTAAATCAGTGCATGTATTGAGAAAATTAATCGAAATACAACGCAAAACAATAACAAAACCGCATGGTCGACAGCCATTGAATTTTAGAGTTACTTCCCCTGGGTTAAAAATCAATCGGCACTCTTCGGTTATACAACTTAAAGGACAATATTGGTGCCAGATGTCCCCTGATTGTCCGAATAATCGCTTTTTTTAGCTTGTGGTCCCCCTGGAGGTCAAAACCATTACCCGATTTAAAAAACCGTTTGATTATATCACCGTTACATGGTAATGAAGGTTGAGTTCGAATTTCGTGAAAATCGGACCACAATTGACGGACAAAATGGCCGCCGTTTGTACGCGAATAGTGTGAAAATATGTTATATGAAGGTTGTGGACCCTATAGAGGTCACAATTTTAATTCGATTTTGATGAAACTTGACATGTATGTTTATAATCCACATATCTTGGTTCCTTTCGATATTTGCACCCATCGGATCGTAACTTCCTGAATTATGGCCCCTGATTGTCCGAAAAATCGCCCTTTTTTAGCTTGTGGTTCCTCTGGAGGTCAAAATTATTATCCGATTTAAAAATAACAGTATGATTATATCACCGTTACATGTTACTGAAGAATGAGTATGAATTTCGGACCGAAATTGACAGACAAAATGGCCGCCGTTTGTACGCGAATAGTGTGAAATTATGTTATATCAAGGTTGTGGACCCTATAGAGGTCACAATTTTAATTCGATTTTGATGAAACTTGAAATACATGTTTATAACCCAAAGATCTTGGTTTCATTGCATATTTGCGCATATCGGATTATAACTTCCTGAATTATGGCCCCTGATTGTACGAAAAATCGCCTTTATTAGCTTGTGGTCCCTCGGGAGTTCGCAATTATTACCTGATTTAAAAAAACGTTTGATTATAAAAACCAAACAAATTCTAATGATTTTCTGATAATTACTTAATATGCGACAACTCTTGTTGACTGCCCGGACGATTTAGCTGCTGTGTGGGCGAATGTTTCGTTGTCTGGCAACCTATTTTTTACTGCTGAAAGTGCCTTTTTTCAGACACAAATATGTCCTCTCCATATGTTTACTTATACGAAAATATCAGCCAAATAGCACTTTGGAATGTCTACAGAGGCAAGGAAATGACGGATAATTGTCTTGAGGACCCCCCCCCCCTGCCCCCTCAACCCCCTCGCAGCGGCGTGCCCCGCCTCCGCAGTAAATGCCCTCATTTTGCGTTGCCCCCCCCCTTTTCAAAATTCCTAGATCCGCCCCCGATGCCGGTCACCAAAAAAAAAAAAAAAAAAATCTGACGCCCCAGTCGCTGTTCATCTTGTTTCCCCAAACTTAGAAAAAAAAGCTAGCAAACAACTGCTCTGAGAAAAATTCGCGGACCCAATGGATTATGTACAACTGAATCGGGTAAAATTTGGCGGCGTATGCGCCAAATTAACGTTGAGCTGTATTCGTGTGACAAATCTGTTCGTTATGATGTCGAGACTCTTAACAGCCTGAATGGGTTCTGGATGCCTAGCAGTTGACTTCTTTATCGCCTTTGGAACTGATTTGTGGTGATTGTTTTGAGTGTCATTGATAAAATTATCGCACACGGTGACCCCAATCCTATGCCAAAAGAGGACAATAACCACCGTTTACTGAAAACAAACACTTGACAAAATAGTCTTAAAGAATTATTGTCCAATAAGTTTTCTAAATGTTAATTGCATGATATTGGTCTAGATGTGTTGGCACACATTGGCGTTCTGAGGACCAATCTTCATGTATTGCATGATGTTTTATGTATGTCGATGACGAATGTTTGCCACTGTGCCGCTTGAAGATGCAATTGGTAAGTGTCTGGCTGGAGCCAACGTACTTGGTCGCAAGTGCATTAACCAATGTTACAAACCAGGATATAAACACGCCATTGAAGATCGTTAATAAAAGCACTTTGTCCATATCGGAAATCATTTGAACATATCAATTGGCAAAGTAAGACCACAAAGCTTCAAATGTTTGTCAATATTTGGATTGGCCTTTAACATTAATTGGAGAGGTCGTAGATATTAGAACACCGTGTCCTTCTCTTAAATGGTATGGTTTGCGAATCATGTGTTTCGGACTGGGCCTTAGAGCAGATTCGAGGGATTACGTGGCTAAGTGGGTAAGGCACTGGCTCGCTAGCCTGGAGGTGGGGTGTCCGATCCCTGCCTGCGTTGGCCGAGAAAGTTCATCTCGATTTTCTGGTGTGGTTTCCCCCATTGTCATTGATGCAGAACGAAGGGCCTGACAAGTACAACTGTCTAGTCGTTCGGATGGGATGAAAAACCGAGGTCCCGTGTTCACATTGGCGCGCACGTTAAAGATCCCTCGGCAGTTGAAGTTCGATATAAGAGTAGACCATAGCGCCGCTGCCCGGGCAAAATTTCCCTCAAAAGCACACTGCATGGCGTATGCCCGTCTTCCATCAGCCCAGGTTAGGTGCAGAAGAGTAGGACATTAAACCCCATTTCATTTCATTTTAAAGCAGATCACACATTTCCTGCTTTTTCCCGCTTCTTTTGGTGAAATAACCGCCCTCCACTTACCCAATCATTGATTTTAACAGGATTCAGCTGGAATGTAAAGGGTTTGAACTCGATCGCTATAGAAATTTGTCTATAATCTAAAGAGTCTTGAAATGATTCATGGCTTTGTAGTAGTTCATGGCATCGTATAGCCTAGGGCCAACAACAAAAAATGTGTTGCTAATCTATGATCTTTTGTGGCTTATTTAGTGATTCCGGTGGTGAAACTATTGTAGGGTATTTGCATGTTTTGCATGTTTTAACCATTTTAACCAAAATATTTTGCATTTTGGATTATAATTGGTTATTCCGTTAGCAAGACTGGCATAATATCATTCTAATTTCCAGGGGTAAGCAATCGCGTACTGAAGCCGTAGCGTTTAATTTCTAAGTGAAGCAACGTCCGTAACGACTAGGGACATCGGTTGCTGGAAACGTATCTGGTGCAAATTGAGACAGTAGTTTCCTAATTTACGAAAAAAAAATGTGTACGGCTATTCCACATTGAGACTATCAGGCTTGATCCGATCATCGAAGACGAGCAATGCCAGTAATTGAATCGATGTTCACCGGGTCATGTACCCGCATCCTTTCCATATATTGTTGTTCTTATGAGACTAGAATATTGCGATCATTATTTGTATCGAATCTTAATTTTTATTAAGCAGTATTGTTTTCATATTTTTCGGGGCCACGAAGTGTGCTCCCGTAATTTATGGTATCAAAATTACCAGTGACACATACATAATATATATGTAGTAGAAAACAATTTAAAATTATTTCATTGTTTTTATGATACATTTATTTTTAAAATGTAATTAAAAAAAATAATTATTTTGTGTATTTTTCGAATTTATTCACGTTGATACCAATTAAGCAGCTTTATCTGAGTTAAATCGTTCTGTTCTTTCTGAGCCTTCTTGCTCTAGCTTTATGGTTTCGTTTCGACTTTCCCTCTCTGGCCTTATTTTGCTGCAAATAACTCGACGCAGTGTGGGAACCAACAACACCTTTAGAACCCAAAATTGGTTGTGGTGGAGGGAGCACCGTAACACTATTTCTGGAATTAAGCACTTCGGTAGGATCTGCCACGGGTTTCTTGGGCAGAATTGTCGGTACCGGTGGAGGGGGCACTGTAACAATATTTCTGGACTTAGGTACTTCGGTAGGACCAGGCAAGGGTTGCTTGGGAAAAATTAGAGCCGGTACCGGTGGGGGTGGCACCGTAACAATATTTCTGGAGTTAGGTACTTCGGTAGGATCAGGCAAGGGTTGCTTCGGAAGAATTAATGCCGGTACCGGTGGGAGTGGCACCGTAACAATATTTCTGGAATTTGGTACTTCGGTAGGATCGGACAAGGGTTGCTTGGGCACAGTTAGAACCGGTACCGGTGGAGGGGGCACCGTAACAACATTTCTTGACTTAGGTACTTCGGTAGGATCAGGCAAGGGTTGCTTAGGCAGAATTAGATACGATACCGGTGGAGGGGGCACTGTAACAATACTTCTGGAATTAGGTACTTCGGTAGGATCGGACAAGGGCTGCTTGGGCACAATTAGAGCTGGTACCGGTGGAGGGGGCTCCGTAACAATATTTCTGGAATTAGGTACGTCGGTAGGATCTGCCAAGGGTTTCTTTGGCAGAATTGTCGGTACCGGTGGAGGGGGCACTGTAACAATATTCCTGGAGTTAGGTATTTCGGTAGGATCGGACAAGGGTTGCTTGGACAGAATTAGAGCCGGTACTGGTGGGGGTAGCACCGTAACAATATTTCTGAAGTTAGGTACTTCGGTAGGATCGGGCAAGGGTTGCTTTGGCACAATTAGAGCCGGTACCGGTGGAGGGGGCACCGTAACAATATTTCTGGAATTAGGTGCTTCGGTAGGATCAGGCAAGGGTTGCTTGGGTAGAATTACAGCCGGTACCGGTGGGGGTGGCACCGTAACAATATTTTTAAAATTAGGTATTTCGGTAGGATCGGGCAAGGGTTGCTTGGGCACAGTTAGAGTCGGTACCGGTGGAGGGGGCACCGTAACAATATTACTTGAATTAGGTTCTGGTGACAGCTTTTGGTTAACTTGAGGTGATATTGTGGAACCAAGTAGATTAGCTTCCCGTGGTTCTGCTGGATCAGGCACTGGCGGTGGAGATAATGGCAAGCCATTTACATATGGTTGATTGGATGAATCGGACACAAAATACTGCGCCACTGCCTCTTTACATGCTACTGATGACTTTGACAATCCACTTGTAAAACTGAACACAACAACTTTTACATCTGGGCATCTATCGTCAATTATTTGGCACAAGTTTTTCGATCTGTAAAACAATCACTGACAATTGAATATGTGTACGAACAATTTTAACTGAAATACATTTACTTCCTACAGACAAGTAGGAAGTTATATAAACCCCGTTTCATTTTCATTTCATATCCTTAAAGGACTATAATATTGGTGTCAACAATTATCATGATTATTTCAAATATAATTTTGACACATATACCAATGCCATAATAGGTGTGTAATGAAGATTTGAAGAAACGGAAGTGAGGAAAGAAAAAAAAGGAGTTGTCCTTCTAATAACCGACTGAAGTAACGAGCGATAACAGAAAAAGAAAAATTAGTACGGGATATTTCTATTTTTCTTTCTTTCTCTATTTTTATCGCTCGTTATTTTATAGTCTCTATCATACAGAATAATATTCTACGAATATTTTTTTTTTCAAATATAAGATATTTATTTTCCAACATTTACACATTATACATTACGGGGTATACTACTTTGAGTATGCTATTATATCAATCATTTTACATCCACCATTTTCAAAGTTTTGAACCATAGTTTTTCTAGACACTCTTTCAGCTTTATTACCCCAAACAAATTTATATAATGATTTCTCTATAAATAAGATATATCCAGCGAAGGTAGACTTGTTAGTAGATGATTTAATTTTGGTACTAATATTGACTTTACGACAGTTATTCGACCGAGTACAGTCAAATTTCGTTTAGACCAATTTGACATCTTAAGTGACAAACTTCTTGAAACTTAACAAGTGTCAGAGCAGTGTAATCTGCATATTGTAGAATTTTTTGGTTTGTATTCCCTAAATTAATTCCCTTAATGTCTTCCTCGTTTCTTATTAAACATCCAAAATTTCAACACACACCAAAAAAATATGGGGCGATAACTGATCTCCCTGTCTACAGCCACGTACAATGGCGAAGAACTCACTCGATTTACCGAATTGTTCAACACAGAGCTTAAAATCAGTATTTGAAGTTGACTGGGGTGAAGATCTCACTTCCGACACAAGATGATATTTTATTGTATCATTGCATCCGCAAAGGACATCATACACAGTTTAACGCAAAATTTGATCATTTATAACATAACACCTTGAGTGATCCTTTATGGATGTACAATGTGATATAATAAATCTATAAGCACAATGATTGCTCTGCCGAAAGACACTTTACACCCCTATCCCTCCACTGTAATACCATCAGTATTACTCAAAACTGCTATGAAATTGCAAATTTGATCCCTTTCTCCACTTCTAGACCAAAAAGTCAACCCAGAAATGCAGGAAGAGGGGAGAAAAAAGTAAGGAAAAATGTCTATTTATAACTCGCATTACATTTGGGGAAATAATTACTAATCTTAGTCCATATAGAAGGATAACACGTGTTTTCTTTGCTTTCGTCACTCCCTTTTCTTCAAATCTTCATTAGTCATCTATCGTAGCAATGATGTCTATGTTAAAATTATATTTGGAACTAACGCCATGCATTTCTGAGCCGATTGGGCTAATGCATATGGGTACAGTGTGCTTTGACGGAAATTTTGCCCTCGCAACTGTCAGAGGTTCTTTTACATGCACGCCAAAGCGTTTTCCGTCACATCCGAGCGAATAGACACTGTTCCTTCTCAGGAAACCACACCGGAAAATCATTAGGAACTTTCTCGGCCAAAACTGGTAACCCCAGACCTCCAGGTTAGTGAGCCAGCGTCTTACTCGTTTCACCAACGAGGTTCCCGTATACAACGGAATTAGCCACATAGGCAGTAGATTACACACCGTTTCGATAACTCTTTGTTTCATAATTAGAGATTTAGCACCGCATAATTGCGCATTTCTAAAGGCGGTTTCTAAACAAAAGTCCACGAACAAAGGATTATTATCATGTTAATGCTTAAATAGATTTAGAAAAAAATAAAAATTACTTATCACAACATGTTAATATTCTACCATTACACACACAGGCTATTTTACATTTATCATCAGCAGTTTCACCTGATGGTATAACTTGAGACCGTATATTACAAATCTGCCTGGTCTGACCATCAACTGGAACATTAAACACAGACAGAATTATATATAGTTGTTTTAATTGAGATGTTAATCAAATGTTAAGAGGGGGTGGGGAAGGTCTCCAAATAGCCGAGTACATATTCTGAAACTTACTTTGAAACACAATATCCAAAAATGACACCATGCAGTCAGCCTGTACTTTGACAGACAACGCAGCCAGCAAAGATAACTTGACCAAAACGTCCATGATGGTTCCAACTCGACAGCAGGATTTAGTTTAACAAACTCCTATAAAGAGACGTTAATCTAGAAAGAGTGTAGGTGCGACATATTTTTTTTAATCGACAGTAACGATTTTTACAAAGTTGATGATAGTGTTTGTTTTCATCCTTGTATTTTCATACTTTAAAGGGAGACTGTGGGTAGGAATTTAGAATACGAATAAATACCCAATATTAAAGATGCATTATGTAAGAGCTGGCAGTTCTCGCTATAATAGTTTTTAAAAAATAGAGTTGAAAGGGAAAGTGTTGAAAAATTCAGACAAATTACTTTATTCCGAGCGGAGCTATTGTCGATTGAAGAACAGTGTAGCACCCGATGGTCTAAAACGTTGAGTATGGGCTTGGCGTGTCTAATTAATGATTTTTAAGATAATTAGGAATATTTAGCTCTTACATTATGCAGCTTTATTGTTCTCCCCCTTTGTTTTGTTTGTGAAAATACAGATACAATACAACATTGTTTGACCGTGGAATTTAGCTTCCCTTAATTTATATTCAACTTTTTTTTGTGTCAGAGTCTTAGTATTTGTCATCTTGTAGTGCAGCATCCGGTTTGGTATTTCAAATTTATCCTGCAAAAATAAAGAGAAAATATGGATTTTTCTAACAAACACTGTCTGACACGAAATTGTCAACGTGACATTAAACATACATTATGGGAGAGCAAAAACAGACTTTTGTCGGTCTTCGTTTGGGTCTCAGAAGTCATAGAAATTATAAATTAGATCTTTATTTAAACAACAAGCCTAAAATGAACTCTGTAGACCCACGGATGGCGTGGATTGGGCTCGGATTAAAACAGGATTTCTTTGACTGATTTAATCACTATGGCGTCCTGGGCGGGGCTTCTCCGTGACGTTGACGTCATCATACTTCCGGACTGTTTTCTATTCGTCTGCTTAGGGAGTCGCTTAGGCCTACCTGAAGTACAAAAGAGTACACGCAGGCAACGCAAGAAGTCGGCTATTTATTATAATTTATTTACAATACTGCCTCGTTGATTTGGCCCATTCCTTTCAAACTTTAATATCCTATCGCAGACTTCCTCTTCTTATCTATATATTAAAATCTTAATTCTAATTTATAGTAAAAAATAAATGTATACGAATTGAATTGCAGTCCTGTCTCAAACCGAATACGCTATCAGTACTAGTCATTGTAAACATTACTTGATAATCGAGACTATATAGGTGGAGTTAACGCCTGTCAATCAACAATCGGCCATAATGGGAAAACGGTGTCGATGAATTTAACTCCCATTTCTAGTAAAAAATTGTAGTGGTAACAACTTTGTTCAGGATAAAGTAATTTGACTGAAATTTTCAATATATTCTTGTTTCAGCATCTATTTTTGAACTGTTATAGCAAGAATGGTTAACTCCTTGTAAAAATCTCCCATAATGTATCTTTAATAGTCAATGAATAATATAGAATTGCTATCGTTAAAATTACAGATGAACATAACAACCGCATTTCCCTTTAAGCAGAGCAATTCTACATTATTCACTGACACAGAAATATTTATACTCTTATAAAATTGTCATCCAATGGAATTAATAAATCCTTTTGTGGTCATTGATTAGCGTTTATGTTCATACGATTTGTTTTATTGAACTAAAAATAATACAGGTAACATCTTGACTTCATGGACGTATGCAAATAATCACATTTTCGAATCGGGGGGATGGGATGGCATAAAATATTGTCATAATTATGGATAACTGAAATTTTGTAAAATGGGTCGGGGTGGATTGGGCTATAGCTTATTACGTATTTAGAATAGTCCCAAGGCAACTTGGACAAGAATAAACGTGTGATGAATAAATATAATGTCATGGATCTCACATAAAAAACAAAATCAGTCGAATTAAATGTAAATAGGAAAAATATGTGGGTTGTAGGACTCCATGATTTTTTTTTCACAAATGAGCTTGATACAAACTCGAACCAAAATGATACGAATAAATTTACCGACTTAATGCATAGATCTATGTATGGAATAATACAAACATTTCAAAATGCATGTAGCTATCTTAAATCAGTCAAAGTTTGAATTACATTTTCGATATGATCTGTAGAATGTGATCTATCCTTGTTGGTCAATTTTTTCAATACTTTATAGGGAGCTGTAAATATGCAAACAAAACGCCAAATTAATATAAACCCAAGCAATAGTCTTAAGTAACCAGTGTGGAACTTTCAGCTCAAAATATGCTTATGATTAAACAATATACGTGGTTAAGAGCCTTCCACCCGAGTGACCTGATGAACGCAATTATTTCTAAATTTAAAGGCCAGGGTCCCGTTCCTCGAAATCTTAACAAAAGATGAATCCAATCAAATTACTAAAATTTGAATTTTATCGTATTTAAATTTGTGAAACAGTCCCCAGATACGCCATTATAAGCAATATGAATAACTACATTAGTGCGAAATACTAATCCCTGACTGAAATATACAAAGATATGTGAAACTGAAATTTCATCGACCTATACTGCTCCAGCGTAACAAGTAGGATAACATGGCCAACCTCAAAGCCCTTTTCCAGGCCCTTCTACTGCTAAAGACCCTAAAGCACAATAAAAGTATTTAAGTTAAATTCTAGCGCATCCTTCTGTGTGTTTATTTGAATACCCGGGCGTACTAAATTAATAATAATACCAGCCCTTACACTAAAATTGTACCTATTCTTTTATTTTATCTGATATATATAAATCATTTGAAACATATTTTTGAATTAAAACATTGGATAGTTACGTAAAGGTGTGTAGAAATAGCTGTAAACAAGTACATGGACAAGCATTGTATTATTGTTAAAAATAGTGTGACATCTTTGAACGTTAATTAGTTGTTGTGGAGAATTTAAATACAGGTGAGATAAACATCGACACGTAGCCTATTGTTGCTACGGCAATGATTAACTGACTTTTTAAAAATATTTCTTTTACGGGAGATGAGATCAGACTGTAAAACACGGGCCTGATGATTAGTCGTGTCACATATAAACTGTTATTGCATATAGGGTAAACACGGAGTCATTTAAAATTTACAGGTGTGACAGGGGGGAGCATTCCAGCGTACCAACCGTAAGTACCTAAACTTTTTAGCCGTAAAACATAAACAGAGCATTTCGGGACTAACACATTCAATTTTATTTCAATGAGAAAACTGGAGGACCACAGGAGAACATAAATGTTGTTCTTTAAAACATTGGAATTTGAAACAATTTCGTTTCGTTTTTTTTTTAGACATTCAGATCTGACCAGTGGAAAGTCGCGTCAGATGTAATACGAGTGACGTTTGACCTTATGACGTCAGACATTATTAATCAATCAACGTTGACGTTTCAAGTGGTTTACTCACGGTTCCGCTCACTTTAATTTCAATAATTCGCTTGCGGAGAAAAGCCACGGGGCTGAACAGCGACACTACTCCTTGTCATGTGCTACCGGGTTATTGAAACCAAGCAAATTGACTGAAAGACAGACCGCGCATGTACTAACCATTCGGTCCCCCCCCCCCTCACAATGGTGTATAGCCCATTACTGAGGATAGTATATGCTTATGCAAATGCAGTATTAAACTCTAGGTAATGTTTTTTTTCGTTATATTTACAGATGACGAGTGCTTCTTCTTGTGAGGACAGCCTCAACAGTCACATCATCGACATCGTCCATCCTCATGTCGGCGGCAGTAAGTATAAATATAAAAAAAACACCCGTTTTTATCCAAAATAAACAACCATTTTATGTTTGCTAAATATTTTAATTTTATCTGTGGGATTCGAGTGTTTGGGTCTGACTATGGGATTCATAGACAAACTTGCCTCCATGCTAATTTCCTATAAGACATCATTGTACGGCTGAATATATTTCACACCCCTCCCCTCCCCAGACTCCCCAAAACCCCCCAAAATCAAGCTTGTACTTGTAATGTTATTTCATGGGGATTTAAATAATATGTATATATCTATTTATTATTACAGTTGGATTTTGCAGAGGCGAGCCCCTAACGGACAAAGGGAAGCGTGTTCAGATGTTAAAGATTTTATCTTTGACTCTGTTACCAATTCTTGGTCTGTGGGCTTTCACTGTTTACAGTTTATCAGACAGCATCCAGGGTAAAACAGCTATAGAACAGGTACGATATATCGGATTTCTAAACAATTTAAATTATAAAATGATGAACCCAGTTTTGACCAAGCTTGTAAGGGTTTTCTAACTTTTTACTTCAGGAATACTACAACCCTTTAAGTCAATTAAAGGTTATGGGCATCATTTGCATGTGTCGGACAATATCTATTCGTATAGTACACAGATTAGTAAACATTTAATATAGAATACAAAACAAAAAATCAATGGGAGATAATTGGATTGAATCGAATTAAACAAAGAGACCAATCAAAGGGTTTTATAGGTTCTGCCGGCTTGTTAATATTATCTCCAGGGGATGCTAAATGTTGCGAAGTGTTTAGTGCATCACGTCTTCGACAATACTGAACGGAATTCAACCATTTTGGGACTAATGTTCGTTTTAGAGAGGGGGTCACGGTGGCTAAGTGGGTAAAACGCTGACTCGCTAACCCAGAGGTCGGATGTTCGATCCCTGCATTGGCCGAGTAAGTTTATTCAGATTTTCCGCCCACCTTGACAAGGACAGCTTTCTAGTCGTTCGGATGGGACGAAAAACCGGGGTTCCGTATACACATTGGCGTGCACGTAAAAGATCCCTTGACAGGTGGAATTCCGGACAAAAATTCCCCCATAGCACACTGTACGGCGTATGCCCGTCTTCATAAACCCAGTTTGCGATTTATTTTAGTGTGTCACGTCGTTGAAACATATGGGACTAGTAATCCTTTTGGATGATGTTGTTCACAAGGGATTAAATACAAAGGATGTAAGGATATATGATAAGTAATATATTTTATTTCTATATTGCAGACACAATATGCTGTCAAATTCAGTGTGGAGTTGGGAAAATTTCTTGATCGTCTGCAAAGAGAACGAGACATGTCCGTTCTCTACCTGAGTATTTTGGGACCTGAAACCAAAACATTTATCCTCAATGAATATTTATTGACTGATCAAGCCTTAAAGCAGCTGTCTAACTGGCCAGTTAAAGGGGACCAAAACAGCATTTTCACAACAAAGGATTCCTTTAAAAAATATCTGAGTGATCACCGAGCCCAACTAGATCCCAATAACTTTGATATCTACGTTGAGATGGAATTTTACTCGCTTTTAATTGAAAGATTTGTGGAATGGATGTACGAAGCTATCCGGGAATCCAACATGGCTTCTATCTGGAAGACACTGGTAGCGTATCAGAAGATAGTTACAGGAATGGAACACGTTGGTATAGAGAGGGCCCTTGGGGCAGTATTTTACGTACAGGGTGGTTTCCCGACACAGAGCGTCTATGAAAGATATAATGAGAAAGTCCACGTTTATAAAGCTAATTATCAATCGGCCGTATTGTATTCTACGATTGTTGATCCCATCTTTCAAGAAGGTGTCACCAGCAGTGGTACCAATCTGACGTCAGTCATTGAGAAGTTCCGTTTTGAAATACAACATACTTTATCCATTGATTTCTCCATCACGAAAGGTAAATTTGAATTGTATAATTGATGTCAATTAATCTAATCCTGAACAAGTTGTCCTGTGGGTAATGCTCGATATTTATTTTCTCATTATTTACCAGTTCTGAAGGCCCATACGAATGATTGGTTGACCGGATGGTCTAATGTAGGCGCTTTAGTTCAAAAGGTCTGTCACTGGGCCAAGTCGCGGGGTTTTGTTTCCCATCCCCCACTGTGTGTGACAAGGAGTGAGTCACCTGCCTATCCTACGTGCAAGCGAATTATTCAAACAAAATGACAGTTTGTTTTGAGCTGTGTTTTATTGACAAATTTTAAGTCTCTAATTCCACAATATCGATGTTTACAAGGAAGCCATAGTCATGCTAATTTTATTTCCTATTTTTATTGTTGAATTTTGTTTTGATCATCGATCGGTATATATAATTGTTTTATTTTTATTGGACAGGTCAGTGGTGGTTTGATAATATGACTCTATATCTGGATACACTACTGGTTATTCAACAGGATTTGGCTACTCTTATTAACGGTAAATTAGAAGAAATTATCAACGAAGAAGAACGAAACTTGATTATCAGGTATAAACAAATACTTCTTAAACTTCTAACTGTTTGTTAAAACAACGGTCTTTTAACTTTAAAGGGATCATCCCTATTTTAACGAATCGTGAATAATTTTGTATGGAAGACACTGGGTACACTACACGAATTTCGTCGACGATTAATTCGATCGAATGATTCGGCTATTGTCAACATCGCTTTAGGAATCTTTTACCATACATGTCACCATGTGGTTGTACTGTTGGTATCATTGGGACAAAGAATGGACCAATAAGATCTCAAATTATATTTGGCATAGCTTTGTTACATTTATCACAAGATCATTTTGATGACCTATGAAGAGAACTTTTGAAATGCAGACGTTAATTTAGTTGGTAAATTACCCTATATAGGCAACCTCTATTTTAAACTTATTTTCTAATGACGCGTTGATTCAAATGAAATATGCATGGCCAATGTATTGTTATCATTCTCTTAGAACTGAAAATACAACCCCCTCTTAAAGATACATGTATGTAAGATTTGGATAAAGAACTAGCCATTCTTGCTATAATAGTTCGAAAGTAGATATTGTAAAATGAATATTTTGAAAATTTCATTCAAATTACTCTATTGCAAGCGAAGATATTAGCCTTTGAAGGTTTGAAAGACGTGTGCAATAATTTCAACCAGCGTACTGGTTGATGGAAACTAAGTCTCGTTCCTCCAGATTTGATTAAATCAAAGTATCGCTGAACCGTTATAACCTTTTTAATGTCGGAGAAATCTGATGTCTAATTAATACTTTAGATAACGTTTCAGGCCTAACGAAAGACTTGCAATTGGCAGATTTAGCGCTTGCATAATTAATGCATGTTTAACTGTTTTTTTCAGAAGACCCGTGTAAACGTGGTATATATTTTTTCGTGGGGTTGAGAATTAAGTAGGGGTATTCAAAAGACCAACGATAAATATTTAATGATGTGTGTTTCTTTTTTCAGTGCTGGTCTACTAGTGGTTGTCATACTCATGTGCCCACTCGTTATATACTCAGTAGAATCATTGACCAGTGATATCCAGAAATATGCCTTGACTCTTGTCCAGAAAACCAAAGAGTTGAGTCGAGAGAAACGGAAAACAGACACATTGCTGTATCAAATGGTACCAAAACCAGTAGCGGAGCAGTTGAAACTTCGGCGTGATGTTGATGCCGAATATTTCAAGTCTGTGACAGTGATGTTTTCAGATATATTTGGTTTTACGCGAATAGCTAACGAATGTTCTCCTTTCGAGATCGTTTCTTTACTAAACAACCTTTACACAGCAATTGATGAGAAACTGGATAACCACGAAGTGTATAAAGTAGAAACAATAAATGATTCCTATATGGTGGCTTCCGGTAAGCAAATTTTATGAAAATGATATGAAGTGGGACTTAACGTCCTACTGCTCGGCTCCGACTCATCCAAATAGGATTAACGTTTGTTTACAACAAATGTGTTATTGAGAAGGTCATATTTAGGAATTCCTCTACAAGTTTTACGAACCACATACATATTATCTGTTGTGTATATTGTTTCAGGTCTTCCAACACGTATTGGTAATCGCCATTCTCTAGAAGTAGCTGCTCTAGCTTGTGATCTTATAGATATGATGTCAAAACGACGTTTCTCAGCGGCTGGTCATAGATTTATACAACTCAGAATAGGAATAAATACAGGTGAATACAGTTTCAATACCCATGTGGCAATTGAATATTAAAATGTAGTATAGTATATTTAAAGTTTAATCACATATCCACAGTCTCTGGTACTTTTTCGTTTTGTCAATCACTCGATGTTTCGTTTCAATATGGAAATAGTTATTTGTCTTTCCAACTCATCAACGACAGGAACAGAAAAGAGCGTTTCTTTTGTCAATAGCGCCCAAAATATAACAAAACGTGTCCGACAAAGAAATATATGGTTATAGATATACCCATTCTACACATCATATCCAACATTGAAATGATTTTATAAAAGAATTTGAAAATATTATGGATAATTTAAACACTGACAAAAACGGCCTTACTAATCACCGACATATTACAATTTAATATTTAAATTTTGGATATGATGTGTAGACTATGTATATCTATAACATATCTTTCCTTGTCGTAGACCAGAGGGAGAAGGGGGGTATTATCCGAAAGGTGGGCAAAAAGCGGGAGTTGACTTTTCTAGAAGCATTTTTCCTCAGGAATCCGAAAATGATGGGTGATCAGTCAGGTGAGGGAGCGTTCAGGAGTTATCGAGGTCAAAAGGTCACCAGAGGTCAAAAGAGGCTGGCTTATGAATTTAGTCACTTCTAATACTGTCTGTTGTAGATTTCTTGTTGGAACGCAGCTGAATCATTGAATAAGTGACGAAGGATTATTTGTGAAACCAATTAATCAAATTATGATGTAATTGGAAAGGTCAAAAGGTTACCCAGGTCAAATTAGTAAGAAATAAGGATACACTGAGATTAGGGGCAAAACTAATGTTATTTTCAATATGCAGTACAATTCTGCATGGTCTGACGAAGTAATTTCATCCAAAATTAACGATTATGTTAAACGAGTGATATGTTACACCATAAGTATATAATCTATAAGTATATAATCGCGACCATTTTCACAAAGTGGAAGTATTATTCGTTACCACTTCCGGGTAACCGATTGTGGATTGTGATGGACATTACTCGATATTCACGTCCATGCGTGCACATGACTCCTCATCCGATTCATTATCGCCATGAACGTCATTAGTATCGACATTAATTTCGTCGAAAACGTGGGGGATTTCTCCATCGTCATGAATCAACATTTCGGGAAGAAACTCTCGTTCCAATCATGTAGTGTTGGTGACTCCAGTGCAAGCCTTGGCGAAGACGCACATCGCCACATCCTCACCACATTGTTGGCTCGACAACACTGGAGCTTGAGGGACTTTATTATTATGTTATTAAAGTCACCTAATGAAACTGACGAAAAAACAAATGACAAAATGAAATGAAGTTCACATTCATCGATTTATTCCAAATGATACCCGGGGTCAAACAGCAAAGTTACCACAGCATCACAACAAAGTCAGTAACGGGTAAATCCTCCCCTGTTTGCCAAACAAGCATTGATCCGACGTGGCATACTCCTAATGAGACGTCTAAGGTCATTTTGGTCCAGATTGTCCCATTCCTGTTGCAACGCAGCAGCAAGTTCCTGGACATTGGCAGGACGTTGTTGACGTTGACGTAACCTCTGTCCAAGCATGTCCCAGACATGCTCGATGGGGGAGAGGTCGGGACTCAGTGCTGGCCAAGGTAATGTGGTGATGTTCTGTTGTTGGAGGTAACCTGTAACGATCCTGGCCCTGTGACATCTTGCGTTGTCATCCTGGAAGATGAAACGGCGGCCATGACGTCGTGCGAACGGCACAACATGGACTGCCATGATGTTGTCCCGGTAGTACTGGCCTGTAACACGCCCTGCAACAACATGTAAAGCCGTTCTTCCAGCAACAGTGATGCCTCCCCACACCATAACAGAACCACCCCCAAATTGGGTAAGCCGACGCATATCAAAATTTGTTTTCTGGTCACTAAAACAATTAAACTGATGTTTCCACCCTCGAATTCAATGCCACAATGACTGTAACATTCAATGTCAGAGTCGTGCAAATCTTGGGTTGGACCCCCATGATGATCCCAAGCATCACCTGCATTCCATGCGGTAGCTATTGGTGCGTTTGGGCAACACATGTAACTGGAAATGTTTCTTCTGTTAGGTTCTATAGTGACTTTTTTCGTAGTCATTTGCATATTTTAGTAGTATGTCCCCAAAATCAAATATCCCCTACTTTTTTTGAATAGTATATGAAAAGTATGTCCAAAACCGAAGGACTCAAAGGAACCTTAGGTATGACAGTCCAGTACTGTCCTTCTTCCACAAAAGAAAAATACCATTGTGGAACAAAGTGAAAATAGACGAAAGTAGCTCTGGCTACGTTCGCAACTTTAGGAGTTGAACCTTTTTAGGGGAACGCACGTTCAATGTCTTGAGTAAAATTGTTTGCGTTTTCTAGAGCCAGCCTCGCATTAGGAAGGTAGATCAGACTCGATACAATATTTTTTGGGCAAATTATAAGAAAGGACGCATAGTAGACCTGACCTTGCTTCCACCCCGTGCAAAGTCCCTCAAGCTCCATTGTTGTCGAGCCAACAATGTGGCGGGGATGAGGCGATGTGCGTCTTCGCCAAGGCTTGCACTGGAGTCACCAACACTACATGGTTTGAACGAGAGTTTCTCCCCGAGATGTTGATTCATGACGATGGAGAAATCCCCCACGTTTTCGACGAAATTAATGTCGATACTAATGACGTTCATGACGATAATGAATCGGATGAGGAGTCATGTGCACGCATGGACGTGAATATCGAGTAATGTCCATCACAATCCACAATCGGTTACCCGGAAGTGGTAACGAATAATACTTCCAGTTTGCGAAAATGTTCGCGATTATACACTTATAGATTATATACTTATTGTGTGACATATCACTCGTTTAACATAATCGTTAATTTTGGATGAAATTACTTCGCCAGACTATGCAGAATTGTGCTGCATATTGAAAATAACATTAGTTTTGCCCCTAATCTCAGTGCATCCTTATTTCTTGCTAATTTGACCTCGGTAACCTTTTGACCTTTTCAATTACGTCATAATTTGATTAATGGGTTTCACAAATTATCCTTCGTCACTTATTCAATGATTCAGCGGCGTTCCAACAACAAAATCTGCAACAGACAGCATCAGAAGTGGCTAAATTCATAAGCCAGCCTCCTTTGACCTCTGGTGACCTTTTGACCTCGATAACTCCTGAACGCTCCCTCACCAGACTGATCACCCACCATTTTCGGATTCCTGAGGAAAAATGCTTCTAGAAAAGTCAACTCCCGCTTTTGCCCACCTTTCGGGTAACACTCCCCCTTCTCCCTCTGGTCTATCGGTTAGTTTTTGCAATACTTTGAGCGCTATTGACAAAAGAAACGCCCTTGTCGGTGATTAATAGAACCGTTATTAGGAAATTAATGTCGCACATTGAGCGCCTTTTAGTGGAATACCCAATACTTTAGCTATTTGAATTAAGAGCAAGACTTACGAAATTAAAATTATATCCTTATAATAGCGTTTCGTTTTTATGGTTTCAAAAGTGAAAGAAAACGAAAAACGAATTGAAAAAAATCTAATTTTATCAGATTGACTCGACACATGTATTAAGGCCAAAAAAGGAGGATTTAGTACAAATCGATGTTATATTTATTTATTTCTAAGGACCATGTATGGCTGGTATAGTAGGAACTATCATGCCTAGATACTGTTTGTTTGGTGATACAGTTAATACGTCATCAAGAATGAAGAGCTATGGTTTACGTAAGTTGAAACAATTAATATAACATCCAATAAATCCTGACCTATTATGTTTAAAAGGGTATATTTCGGCATGGTATTACTAAGAGGTTAGAATAACGGGCACACAAAAAGATATCTCGATTTTTTTACACTGAAAGACATAGTTTGTCCCGTGCACGACACTTAACACCACTATGAAATAATTCAAGACTGACAATGTATGCATAGTATTGCACGACTAACCGAGTGTACTTAGTTTATCTTGAACACCCGAAGCAACGTCTCAGATTTTACGCGAATCTTTCTGATGTCGAAACGGCATCCGATAGACCTCATGTCTGGGTCTATGACTATAGGGGGCCACGATGACATACTGAGGAAGGCGTTGGCTCGCTGAACTGGAGGTTCCGTGTTCGAGCCCTATGGTGACCGAGAAAGTTCATCGGGATTTTTTGACATGGTTCCCTGTTGCCAGGGTCTGGTAAGAGACAAAGTATAGTCATGTGTATATATTGGCATGTGCGTAAAAAAAAACAACCTTTCACTGTTGGAATTCGACATAAGAGAAGGCCATAGTGCCGCTGCCTGGGCAAACTCTCTTTCATAATATACTAGAATAGAAGGACGTTAAATCCCATTTTATATCATTACATTTCATTTCTACGACTATAATAGACTTATCATTTATTCTTCCCAGCCTCATTATCAATGATATATAGGCCCAAGAAAAGATCTTAAAACAAATAAAACTGATTTTGTAGATCAACTTTATTTAACATAGATTTATTTAATGTGTTATTTACTTTTTAGCCAACAAAATCCAGATTAGTTCAAGCACTTATAACTCTTTAAAGAAACATGGTGTATTTGTGATGAAACATAGAGGAACTATAGAAGTTAAGGTAGTTATTGAGTTTTTTAATTAAACGCCGTCTGATTGATTATGGTTATGCGCCAATAATTGCGACGTCCATATAAAGCTTTAAGCAGCTTGTGATTGGTCGACTCCAAATCCAGACGCAGAAAATTCCGAGACATCATTTGAAAGGCTTCGGTTATCCAAACACCATGATTGGCCTTTTAATTTATGTCAAATACCCCAAATGCACTTTTCTTTGGATGCTAAAGTATCTAAGTCTCTAACTCAATATCAATCCAAAGTCTTACACGTTGAAAACACGAATTATCTGTCAGTTCAAATCAACATTGATGTTGTTATCTTACCTTGAAATTGTGAAATCTGATATCCAATATTAAAGACAAAATAAACATTTTACCGTTGATACACAAATCGTGTACCATAGTGCGTTTCAGCACCATTTGTAACTTAAATGACCAGATAGAACGAGCCTAGACATATTCCAACACTCATGTTAAACGACAACCCTCATAACTTATCTGGAGAGCATGTGCAATAGACTGGAATAACCAGACACAAGAAATTTCTATTCTGTTGAGACTCATGCCGTATTTCGCTGGACATAACGGATTTGGAATTAGAGACAAAACGGAAACAGTTGAATGTAAATCGGTTCATATACAGTCAGATTACATTATTATATGCGCTGCGACCCATTTGGGTCAATTTCTAGTTCCCAAATATTAGCAATTTACCTCCTTTAAGTGTGGCCAATCCGATGAACGGAACAATACTAACATCTGGTTTTATTATCTACGTATTTATTTTAAGGGTAAAGGATCAATGAAAACTTACTGGCTCATCGGTCGCTTGGATAGGGTCAACCCCTTTATGGAAGACGGGAAAACATATTCGGAAGACTTAACGCAACAGCCAGAGGAAATTCCCGATGAACTGCCAGGAGAACTTATGCAAGCTACTGACCCACCATTAGCAGGAAAGTTAGCCATGTTTATGGGAGTATATAGGGATGCCACTGGTAAACAGTTTGGATTTGACATGGATGAAAAGTACGATTCTAAACCCGATACGTGTACCTCTGTGAAAGAAGATAGATCCAAGTCAGCCTCGACCGAAAAGATCATTAGACCAGAAGAAAAAAGTGAACAGCTAGATGAACAAGTCGATGTTTCAAATTTTTGTTAAATTGATTTTATGATTTATTTTGTTCGAATTTCATCCAAATATGCAGATTTTCTTGTATTATCTTAGAAGTCTTTGTGTGTTAACATTTTCAAAAAAAAAGTATATACATTTTTATTTTGAATCTATTTATCAATGTGCTATATCTTCAGAATGAATAATCTCACCTTATTCGAATGGACTTAGGATATACGTGCAAAGTCAAAATTCATTTATATATAGACGTATTCGATGTTTGGAATCTGAAAATGTATTTGATTAACTAACCCAGTAAGCATAGTCGCAAGTTTTAAAGGTCTTGCCGGGTAGCAACTGCTTTTCAGACTGTCATTGAAAATCAAAATTAAAGCCGGAAGACTACAGGTTTTATCTCCAATAACAACCATGGGAATACGTTGCGATCTGATTTACACGTATTGACACAAACTGTAAAGTTTATCTCCAGGTATTACTGCACTTGTGTGCTTACGTTCCAATATTATTACCGCCTAGATGGGGATAATTATAACAAAATAAACAGGCCTTTAATGCGGCTAACAGCAACTCGTTTTTACCGTTCGGTAAATTTATGACCTCAATCATATGAGCGTAAAGGTCCACTTTCCAGAATATGCGTAGCCTACATTATGGTATGATGGGCATGTTTTAGACTCGGTTATCTATAATATCTTAAAATATTTTTTTTCTTTTTGTTGAGTTACCTTCAAGTCCACAGTGGGTCCACAGCGGGTAAGGCGCTGGCTAGATAGCCTGGAGGTCGGGTGTTCGATCCCTGTATTGGCCGAGAAAGTTCATCTCGATTTTCCGGCGTGGTTTCACCTTGTCAGTAGGACAGCTGTCTAGTCGTTCGGATTGGACGAAAAACGGAGGTCCCGTGTACACATTGGCGTGCGCGTAAAATATCCCTTGGCAGTTGGAATTCGATATAAGAGTAGGTCGTAGCGCCTCTCCGCCTAGAATTGGTTTTCGACAGTAATATTGTTTGATCGAGTGGTGAGCAATAGTTAGTCCAGGCCTTCCAATATCAGGCCGTTTTCCTTGCATGTGTACGTAAAATTCAAAGCATGTTCACTCTGTTTTATTTTTTATCGAGAGACTTGCGGTTATCGCAGTTTAATTAACAGAAGGCTGGTCCCGGGAATAGCCATCTTTAAACATCAGTGGTTGCTATGGGTGATATTACCTGGAAGTGTGTAAATTGATTTTTCGCGAATTTTCTTTACTTGGAAGATTTAAATATCAACATCCGTGAGTTCGGATTGAGTGTCATAAACAACGAGTTATATTTATTGTGTTTTTGTAATCTGGTGTCCATGTCTGAAGCAGGAGAGATTGATAGGTCAGTAACATTCAAATTAATTTTATATCCAAAATTGACGTGAAAAGCTACTTTGATTTTGGAAATAAATTTGTTTTGAATACATGGCCTAAATTTTCCATAAAATGTCAATAAGTTCCTTAATCATAGAATTATATATGATAAGGATAGTTATTCGTCATCCGTTTTATACAATAAACCTAAAATTCTAGAAGATTGTTTGTCATTAAATACAGACCCTAAATCAATTTTCAATCGCCATTTGTTATTTGAAGCTTGGCGGTGTAAACAGACGCCCCCATTCACAGCGAACCGACAATTTGTGTACATGTAGATGGAAGTGGCATCCATTCGAGCAGTTCCGTATTCTACTAAACCAGAAAAAATCGTAAAACCCATATATTTGCAGTTTTGTTGATTACAAAGATAAAAAAAACAAACAAAACTCAATCCAATTCCATTCCTGCCGAGCGAAAAGGGCAGGAGTGTATAGAAATGGGTATGTCTGTCCGATTTGACCAGACGAAACATATTTTATTTCTAACGCTGGGTTTTATTTGGCATCCATATTTGATATATGGCTGTCGTGGATGGTAAATAAAGATTCCCGACCATGTGCTCTATTCGGCACCCTTATATTACATTTATTTATTTCCAACCCCATGGTTTATTTTCCAACCGTATAATTCATTTACAACACCACCCACATAGGCGTACTGGCGAGGGGGTAGAGTGAGATGGTGGGCGTGTGTTGTGGGGAAGGGGTTGCAATATAATATTGTTTTGGGGAAATATATAATGTGCCCGAAATGTGATGACTTTTTAGCGTTAATAAAATAACTGTACTACTGCCACTGACTGAGTAACCACGCACTAGAAAATGCAAATCGAACACTGGGATCTCCTGGTAAATGAGTCAAGTCTCACCCTTACCCTAACCCACAATCAACATAATATGACGTCATATGTGCAGGACCGCTTCCGAACTAGCGTTCTCCTCTAGTGCATGACATCAAAAGTGTAAAAAAAACGAAACGAAATATAGATCTGTATTTTAATGAGATTGAGCGAGAACTGCCAACTCCTTATCTAATCTTACATAATGGCTCTTTAAGGAAAAGAAAAAAAAATAATGTCTTCTTGTCCTGGGTTCAAATTATTTAATAACAGAGTACAGTATACAAATTATTTTATTTTATCACAGACACGAATAAACAATATCTAATAGTAGCACTAAATATTTATAGATATAAATAACATATAATGAAAACATTTTCTATCAGCTAGAAATAGGATATGACGGGAAAAGAACTAATCTTTCGACTTTTGAAAATATTTGATTCGACAAAAGAATATGAGCATTAATGCAAATATATAGTTGCAGAAGAGCACTGTGTAATGTTCTTTGGCTACAAAATTACAGCAAAAATCCTTTACAGAAAATGTCCCTGATTGAATTCAATAAATATTAGAGGACAACAATATGGCGGAATGCTTATTACACAGCGAGTAGCAGAGATCGATTCAACATATCTTTGTAAATACAACATGTACGGAACAAAACTGAACCACTTCTTGGACAGATACTCTTTTTAAATATTCATATATAACAAAATTGTAGTCTACAAGCGATTTTATGTGACGCTAAAATGACGATTCGAGACGATAATGGATGCATTAATACGTCATCACTCTGCAATTTATTAAAAAATAATTAATGACGATGGTTACCAGTCAAATTAACACCTAACCTCAGCAATGACCGCCATGTTTCAGAGTATATAAACACGGGCCAATGTATTAAACATAACTTTAATCAATAAACTAACAAGCTGTTTCAGTAATCTTTAAATCATCAATAGCATAACTGCCCCACCAATATCTTAATTTGGTTTTAATCTCCAACTGAAATATTGAAAAATATTTATAAACATATTAATCTTAATATTACACAAAGGTTACATAAACATAAATCATGCACACATCGTTCAAAAATAAATGAAAATTTACGTTTCTAAAAAGCATAACACACGATTTGTTCCAGCATATAAATTAATATATATTTGAAATAAAGAAATCGGGACCCCTGAATATTAAACATGCGTGAAAGCGAAGTTTTCCTTAACCCATTCATCCTTTTTTACGTGTGATTAATGTAAAGCAAAGAAACAGACGGTTTAACTTGTCAGCAAGTTTCAATTCAAATTAATGATACGTTTGGAGGTGAATCAATCTGATTAAAACACAGATCCAATTTCGTTTCGTTTTTTATAGTTCAAAATTTCGTTTTTACTTGTCTTCACTACTCTTGGATCTGGAGGACTTGTTATTTAACTGGTGTTCTACCTGAAATGAGGGGTCAGCCAATCAAATGGTCTGTCGAATCGACCCTTTGACCTTTTCATGCGTGGAACTGTGGGTAGATATTACCAGCCAACGACGTCTATACTAACACCAGCGGATAGAAATCATAACAAAACACAAGTGGATTTTGAAAAGCATGGCGATCGCTAATTGGTTAATCGAATGACTGACGTTATCGGGTCAAATGTCCCGTGCTTGATACCTGACGTCATAGAACGTGAGCGTTCACTATAACTAGTTAGATCTACATGAGTGTAGGCCATCGAAAGTATAAAAAACGAAACGAAATATAGATCTATATTTTAATTAGATTGGAGGTGAATGATCTGATAATTCAGACTATTGTCTATTTTATATATTCTCTTACGTGATAATAAAGACCTGCAAAACTCTTTTACCGGTACTGTTGGAAAAATAACGATCAAACTATCACAGGAAAATGACCCTGCGCACGCGTGGACAGCGCCAGACGGGTCATTGACCAAGGCCCACCTGTCGGATCATTCACCAAGGCCCACACAAGTACGCGCCAAAGGCCCGTCACGAGCGCACTAAAGGGACACAATCCCATTTTCCGAGCATTTCAGACCAAAGCAGAAGGCAAATTTTTGATTTCCTGATACAATCAGATAACATAAATGACCTAAGAGCACCGTCATATTGTCAACTCGCTACATTTATTGCAAAATCGAGTATGGCATACCAGATTATGCTTATTTGCGAGAAAAAGAGTTTATTTAGATCGTCGTGTTTCTGGACACAACGCGACAGTCGCCGTTAAGCCAGCACGACGAAAAAGGCAACGATCGTCAAGGGCCACCTTCATATTTTACGACTTGTTATAAAATCAGAATGGGGATTTGGATGAGCTTAGGCTTTCAATCGTGATAAATGAACATTTTTGGTGACAAAAGGTAAATTAAAACCTAGTGGGTTACAGATACGTGTACTTTCAAAGTCACCAATCGTTGTCTAACGGCGACTCTCGTTTTATGGAAGTCGCGGGTCGACGTTAAGCCAGAACGACGAAAAAGTAGCCGATTGGCGCCTTTTCCGTCACACTGGCTTAACGGCAACTCGGCCGAGAAAGTTCATCTCAATTTTCCGGCGTGGTTTTCACCTTGTCAGTGATGCAGAAGGAGGGCCTGACAAGGACAGCTGTCTAGTCGGTCGGATGGGACGAAAAACCGAGGGCAACTCTCGCGTTGTATCTAGAAACATGGCGATCTAAATGGACACCTTTAGTCACCATGATATCGGTCATAGGTAAACGTATGCCTTATAAAGTCGTAGACACTGTTCATGCCAATATCATATACAAAAACAACGCAGGCACTTACTTTTATAGTACCAGACACCGTTATTGGTACCTGAAATAAGCTCCACTCAATATTCTGCAAACCAAGTCGGTCAAAACTCCATATCTCTGTCTGGATATCATTGTCTTGTATTATATCTATAGTCACGTTACCAGTAGAATATCCCCATACATAAAAATAAAACTGTAAACAATTCTTGGTATTTTCTAGATATATGGCAGGACTTCGGACACAGGCAACACTAGCGCGAGGCTGAAACATACAAACATTTAAAAATTGAATCAGAAGTTGCTTAATAATAAGATAAAATTGATAAGTTATTTTTAGTTATAACTATTAGTTATTGGTAGGACAAAATTCTGTGTAGGCTATACAACTTAGATGGAAATATATTTTAATGGATTAGATATATACATGGGTAACAAATATACAACACGTTTAAAATCTATCAATTTGCATCGTTTATATATTGATAATATAGGACTTATATCACCCTTCTTTAACATATTTTCTAACATCTCGGGTGGAAAGATCGTGATAAAAAAATATTTAGTTACATGTAGTTAACTAAAGTTTGACCAACTTATAAGGAATCTCACGACCCCGGTGTTGGAGTGTTCTCCGTGACTTCCGACGAGGCTTCACTTTGTCAGTGGTGCAGTCTGGAGGGCTTGAAAAGGACAGTGTCTGGTCGTTTGGATGGGATAAAATAAAGCAATCCCATATATAGACGTTGGCGTACAATAGTTGGAATTCAAAATAAGAGTAGGCCGTAGTGCCGCTGTCGGGTAAAATTTCTTTCATAGCACACTGCATGGCTTGCGCACGTCACCATTAGCCTATAGTTGGTGCAGAGCTGGCACCACGACCTTCTCTTATTTCCAGGTTAGCGAGTCAACGTCTTACTCGCTGGGCCACCGCGACTCCCACTGGTATTGCACTGACACTGACTGGTACCATCGACTTAACGAATCTATCGCTGTAATAAATGTGTTACTGTGGTAGTTACAGTACCAATTTGTTCCATTCATCTTTGCTGGTGAAAATTATTACATGTACATGTATATTATCAGTTAGTTGGAATTTATTTTTTGAATGTTTACCTTAAACCAACCATTTCTAACCATAAACCAGTTTTCACCCGAATCTGATTTGTCCGACCTGTGACCAGATTTCGGTCCAAACATAGGAAATACATTCATCCGTTCCCAAGTCATCTGAGCTGGACTAGAGCATTGACGAAGACCACACATGCTCTCTTCAAAATCACATTTCCATGCCACTAAAAAAAGATGTTTGAGTTACTGGGTGCCGCTGCATTTCATGCCAGTCGATTTTAAATTATAATCATGTTACAGGAATTTGCTAATATTGGGGAACTTTTGTTTTTCTAGGATGCAGATGAACAAAAATGCAATTATTGTCGGTTAAACAATACGACTGTACTCAGAGCAACGAGGGGACGGGGGGTTGCTCTGAGGGGTGTTGTAAAATTGACGGACAATGTTTATCTATAGTGTTAATGGTCGACAATTCTTTTACCGGGGCGAAACTTTTTGCTGGACGGGGGTGGACGGCGCCGAACTGCCCCCTAGTTACGGGCCTGGCTGTACTAAATATCTCAGATGATAAGTCGGATTGTGTTTGAAATTTAAAATAAACACGTAAGGATCTCACCTTTTGGTGTTTGGGCAACAGAGTAAACTTTATTTGACTTTTCACACATAGTTGGATCTAAGGTTATATTCGACAAGATCATCATGTTGTTTTTACGTAAATAAATCTTCACTAATATCTGAAAATACATCCACTGCCTTAATTCTAGACAGTACACCAATACAAACTCAAAAATCGGGGCCAATGAAGGAGTATGCTATGTGGAATTTTGCCCTGACCGCAGAACCACGTGCACTATCGAGGGCACTTTTGAGCGCCCGCCGTTCCTTGCTAGAGAAATAGTTAGCATGATCTGACACTGTTTGTGAATATAATTATCATATTAAAATATAAAATAGAATCGACGGTGGTAACTGTAGCGTTATCCGGCTACACATAGTTTGTTTTTACTCTGATCGACTAGTGGTTGACTCAAGCATGGTTACTATTGCAACGTTCTTTCGGAATTCATTCGGACTTCAACGTTGTGTCTTCTCTCGGTACCGATATCAAATGTGTAACATGAATAACAATAGTTTTCTTGTACGTTTTTATGTCACAACAGTTAAACAATAGTCTCCATTACAATATTTAAAATTAACCTGTCTTTCACAGAGCGAGTTAGCTGATGGGAACCTCAACATACTGGCTCTCAGAATCAACTGGTGTCAACACCCCTAATTAATTACAGGTGCCAGCATCTCTAATTAATTAAATCATAGACTGATAACAGATGAATTCAAACTATGGCATATATATGCAATATGCCCTGCATACCGAGAAGGATTATTACCTTATTTGGTTAAAAAAAATATGATATATTATACATACGTCAATGTCATGACAAAGAAAAAGCCAATGACCTACATGTGTATTTATCTACAACTTAGGTAACGTATCAAAATGACCTGCACTGCTTGCTTAATGTTTTGATTATGAATTTGGAATAATTTAGTAAAGATAACAATATTGTTACATCCCCCATTTTGTTACATAACGCTCCAAATAATCATAAGCATGATATAACAGTAAAGTGTACGACAAACATATGTCATCTTGTTAGCCCGTTAAAACTTACCTTAAACACGTCTTGACATTTAATATTCAGACAAACCGTTCGAAAATCAGGCTGATAGTTCTCGTTCATCCAGATCATTGAGGGACGAGAGTTTACCATCTTTTTATTAGTTACCAATACTAACACGTTACCAGTTTCTTCCTCGGGTAGATAATATCCAAAACAAAAACACCATTTACCACCTGAATAGAAACAATTATATTGATGGTCAATGTCTTCTAACATAACATGCGTAGATAAGCGTTTTCTTGTCGGAAATACACAAAATTACGTTTTCTGTAGACAATATGTGTAACCAACGCCAAATTTGTAATAGTGTACTGCTTCCAAAAATATGAGGGTTTAACCTCCGCTGGACACAAACCAGGTCATTTCGGGACCAACGCATGGTTCAAATTTATTTCAATTCGTAGTGAGAGGAAATCGGAAGGCCCGGAGAATACCCACTGGGTTGGACAGGCGACCAGGGATTCGAAACCGCGTCAGTTGACACAATGGCAGACCCTATGATACAGCGCGCAAGTGTTAACCATTCGGCCATCTAACCAAACCGCGCGAATTTTAAGAGTTGGACAACTAATCGTCGTAAGCTACACTTCTGACGTGGCAATATCGTTAATTTCTTCTTAATTGATACCAAACTGATCAGCAGTGAATATTCGCCGAGTCGCTACAATCTCTGAAAGGGATGACATCGGTGCGAATTAATTAGCTCACAATATTAATTCTAAAACATTTTTTCAAAGTATCTAAAAAATAAATAACGGTGTTTCAAGCATATTTGAATAAAAAAGATTTCCTATTATGTGTAAATGGGTACGTTTACGTTACCACGTCATGTGTATAAACAATGCGCGCATTATCGACACCAATGATCGACGCCGTTGATGTGACGTCACACGTAAAATACAAGTGAAATTATAGAGGTCTGTCATCTTACACCCGGAAGACGGATTTCGCATTACCTGTGTGAAACAGATTGTACCAATGCTTCAAAGATAAAGGTATCTCATGTTCCAGTAATAACCAGCATACACCCCCCGTGCACATTCTTAAAACCCTATAACTTAATATACATAACCATATTTATATTAATTTATTCAAAATATAACCCATCACCCTTAATATCAGCACTTTTTAATACTCTTGTATCTGGTTTGGGAAAATATGATGTTTTGGCAACTAGAAAAGATGCTTCTTCCATTCCAGACTCATCAAACAGTCCCTGAAAAAAAATATTGACTTTTCCAGTGGCATTCAGTAATTGAACTACACATACATATCCAACTAGAGCCATGTTTCCATTCTTGACCTCAGTAAATAAGCTACTCATAAATTAGACCACACAAAGAAAATATTTTGGTTGTCGGGCAATCCTTACCAAACTCTGATGCGGGGGGGGGGGGGCTTATAATTTTTGTAAAAGGATCACTATATAACTGGTTAAATGGCTTCACATAAATATCACATTTCATGGCACTGCATTTATCACGTTTATAGGAATTATCATGATTAAAAAATTAGAAATGGCGGTGAGCTACCAACTTACGTGCATGATCTCCCACTTCATTATATCAATATCATCAGGATAAAATGGACATTTCTCACCTTTCTTAAACAGACATTTTACACCTTTATCTGTAATCACAAATTAAACATAATTCTTAAAGTAATAATAATAATACAGGATAGTTTATGTAATATAACGAGACAAATCAGAGGCGAATTACCCTATAGTCAGCGTAGGCAGCTGCCTAGGGCCCAAGAAAAAATAGGGCACATAAAATTTTTGATGACCTTTTTGAATTTGATGTTTTACATTATGTAGTTCATTGGACTACGCTTCCGACGAACCCCACTCGGTTGTGTTGGTCGTTCACTATGAGGGACAAGGCCCACACGGTCAGAAACTCCATAGTTCATTGGACTACGCTTCCGACGAACCCCACTCGGCTGTGTTGCTCGTTCACTATGAGGGAAAAATCCCACACGGTCAGCTTGTCATCTTAACGTAGGCCGGTTCGTCGATGATATGACCCAAATTCAAAGGTGTGGATGGGAGAAGAGAGAACAGAAAAGACATTAAGCTGAAATGTTGAAAAACTACGGCCAAAATCACGATGGTTTTCAGTGACCAGGGACAGAGTGACTGCTCAGTGGATGTAACCACTAATGATATCATCGAGAATAATGAATCGCCGACTTGATCCGCCTCTGAGACAAATAATCCAGTGTACACCTTGACAGTTGGATTGGAAATAAGAATAAGTTGAGGCGCTGTGATCCGGCCAAAGTTCGCGCATAACACACTCCATTAGTCCGATTGGTACGGAACAGAAGGGCAGTAAAGAGGAATGTATGCGATTCAAGAACTTCGACTAAAATCGAATCGCCCAGGCAGTAATTTCAAAATGTGTGTCTATTTCGTGTGTCCGTCACGTGATGACACAAGTTTCGTACAAAACTCCAGCTGACAATTGGACGTTAGTATTTCTTTGAAAGCGCTTCACACAGTTTTGAATTTTTGTTTGGAATTAGAATAAAGGGAGGTAATATCCTACCACACAGTTTTCTATATCTGAGATTTTTCCTTTAATCACAACCTGTTTCACTGAGAATTACTAACGAATTATCCCTGTAACGGATGGCTGTCTAAAACACGTGCGTTGACTTGCACGCCTCGTAGTCATTGGCTCAACGGCTCGTGCAATGTTTACTTAAAACCTAACTGCTTCGGGCAAAATGATGCATTTTACTCATTTTAATACCCATTTACACTAAATAGGAAATATTTTTTAACTACAAATACTTCAAACGTCTTTATTTATTTTTCTTTTACCTCAAAAAAATGTTTGAGAATTTAATTTGTCGGAGTAAAAAAGTTAATATGCCGTACTCATTAAGCCTCGTCGATGTCATGCTTATCAGTGATTGTAGCGGCCAAGCGAATATTCACTGCGGGACCAGTTTGCTTTAATCTATGTATCCGTCAATAATAGAATATATTACCTATTGCTCCTATTGCTGTTACTCTTAAAGTAAAACCTTGATGTTGATTAGATTTGATTTTATATCGTGCATTTAACACGGCACTAATCATATTACTTGTTGATGTGATATTAACAGGTTTACTAGTAGTACCACAATATCTGTAATAAAACATACAAAATACAACATCAATACCATCAGCACAATCCACACAAACTTTAAATGAAATGGGGTTTAACGCCCTACTATTCTGCTCTGAACTGGTCTGATGAAGACGGGCGTACGCGTGCTATGAGGGAAATTTTGCCCGGACAGCGGCACTACGGCTTACCCTAATATCGAATCCCAACTGCCAAGGGATCTTTTACATGCATGCCAATGTGTACACGGGACGTCGGTTTTTGGTCCCATCCGAACGACTAGACAGCTGTCCTTGTCAGACCCTCCGTCCTGCATCACTGACAAGGGGGGACCACGCCGGAAAATCTGGATGAACTCTCGCGGCCTATGCAGAAATCTAACACTCGGCCTCAGGCTAGCGAACCAGCGTCTTGGTCAACGTGCCAATGGACACAAATTCCATCAAAATATAAATGTATGCACATAGTTAAAATATAAATCATTTGGTGGGTTCGCTAAAAATATATACAATAATTCAGCATTTTAATTTTCAAATATTAACATACAATAAGCCTTTACATGCGAAACTACTAAGTAATATCCCAAAATTTCAAAGCCAACGTGTATTGTCCTATTTGATGAATATATTTTCATTTTAAACTTTGATAATTTTCTTGGAACTTTAACTTTATTCTGAATCTAATAAATTTCCTCCATTATAAAGAACTGGAAAAAGGCCAACCAGTCACCCGAAAAATAACCGAATGAAGAATTCTACAATATAAAAAGAAGCAAAGAGAAAAGTAAAGCGTACGTGCGTAAAATAATAAATGTGTTTAGAAATGACAAGAGGTCTCACCTTGGTCCCACTTGACCAATATGGTTATATCTTACTCCTATCCAATGAAGACAAATATGATTAAGTCTATCGCTAGCTAAATCAAGGGTTAATTCAATCTGTATTCTGTTATTGGCTTCAGCCTATTGGGAATAATAACAAAAACATATAATATGGTCTGTGTACACCTCGATCGCCCAGTCTCTTTGACAAGGGGAAATATTAATAACATAAGAATGAAATAAAGCATAGGTTGCTATAGTTTTTCGTGACGTTTTTATGTATACATTTTACTCAACTTTTTGGAGCCCAAAGATATGTTTGTGATGCTGCTTAATTGTTCTATTGAAAGGACGTGATATTTTTAGATCAACAATGAAGTTTAAAGCTGATGCGATGATGGTGGAGAGGAAATGGGCGGGTGTTTAAGGGAAAATATTACACAAAATTGTGGGCGTAAATAAATTAAATTTTTAAAATCCGCACAAGAAAAACAACTGCCCCCCCCCCCGACACACACCTCCACGCACCCAAAACAAAGGCAGGAAATTTTATGGAAAGATCATTTATGTTATATAATCGTTTCAACAAACCAGGTAATGTAATTTATAAGCTAACCTTTATAAGCCAAAAACATTTAGCTATAGGCGGTGGCTTGGGATATCCTGGTGATGATATTACTCTCGTCTCACCAAAACCTAATTCAATAATACCACTGCAGTCTAAAATATACATAAAAAAATATATTGAATTTTATTTTTTAAACAAATTATTTAAATAGTGTTTCGTAAGACAGCTATACGCTCATCCATATATAACAAAATCGTCAAGAATTTCCAATTATCAAAATGAATAAATTATTATTCTGTTGAATAATGCAGTTAACTAGTTGGAACATTAAATTTTGTGACCATTTGTATAAAAAGAGAATTTCGAGAATACAAGTCGATTAGGGTAGCATAATTATGGACATTGCCTTTTATTTTTTTAGATTTCTACCAAAAGTGAGAATATGTTAGTGCACAATTTACCACTATCGCAAATAAATATGATGAAAAAATACTGAAATACCTGACGAAAATTCCTCTTTGATCTTATTACATGTTCTACCAGATAAACCAAAGGCGCAATAACAATTGCATGTGTGTAACAAAAATCCCGCGTTTTCACACGCAACTGGTTTCTTGCATTTTTCTAAATAAAAAAAAGAACAAATATTTTAATTGAAGTAGCTATAAGTCTATAACTCCATATCCCCCAAAGTCTTCGACATTGAAAATGCGAAGTATTAATCAATTCAAATCAATATTGATGTTGGGATCTTACCGGTATGGGCTTTTGATATCCAATATTTAAGATAAAATAACCATTTTAACATTAGTACACAAATCGTGTGCCATAATGCGTTTCAGTGCCATTTGTAACAATGGACTCCAAGAACGAGGCTAGACATATTCTGCAAGTCATGTCAAAACGGTGACGACATATTCTTATCTGGAGAGCATGCGCAGTAAATACTATTGGTGTAGACTGGAAAAACCAGATGCTAAAGATTGCTATTCGATTGAGACTTATGGTGTATTTCGCCAAAAATAACTGATTTGAAATTATAGTAAACACGGAAACGATTGAATGTAAAATCAGTTTAAATTCATATTACATTTTCATCGTTGCGGCCCATTTGTGTCAATTTCTAGATCCCAAATATTAGCGATTTGGCTGCTTTAATAAAGCCCGATGTTATTATATACTCTAGATTAGTTTATATACCACGCACAGATGCATCATGTATTCTAAATTAAACAAGCCGGGAATTACCGGAATGCTGACTGGGTTGTCAGGATATGAATGTCCTTATGTTATGCAATTGGCCTACCTTTGCATTTGTAGGCTAAATTAGCAGCTTTAGTGTCCAGGAAAGTCAAACCGATTCGTCTTCCCATTAGAAACGAAAGATCAGGATCTTTAGATGTAATGGTATTTTTGCCGTTAGAACTGAAAAACTGAATGATCTAATTTATTATACAGTAATTTAATGGTGATATTTTATTGACACCATTATGTGTGCCGATTTTAAGTCGAAATAAGGTCATGTTTGATCCTTATATTTTCCCTTTTGACGAGAAATATAAGAGACCCACAACTGCAATGCTCCGGGATACAATGACGTTAGCGGCCGACAAACTGAGATCCGGAGAATAGTTGGAAACGCACTGTGTGGTGGGAATTCTCACCCACCGATGGAACTTATGTCTCAAGTTGGATTAACATTTTACAGCTGGATTAAATTCTTACTACACTAGGATCTGGAATAGTTGTAATCATTCACGTGTTCTGGGTGGTTAGCCAGCGAAACGGTCTGTCAGGGGCAGCTTTTGGCGTGAGGTGCACGGAACGATGGCTAATCCGCAAGAAACATCAATGCTGATTGGTTAATCAAAAGTCTGACGTCATAGGGTCAAAATAGCTCGTATAACCCCTGACGCGACCTCAAAAGTATAAAAAAAAACGAAACGAAATATAGATTTGTATTTTAATCTGATTGGTCCGTTGTGTGGCAGAATTTAGTAGTCACGTGGAAAAAAAACCGGCCAAACCTTCAAAGTGTTGAAGTTGGTCAATTAAATGGAAGAAGAAGAAATGTTCCAATGCCTTAATTGGTTCAGGCTTCCGCGTTAAGTATTTGCAGTATTGAAAAAACAATTATGGAAGTTTTAATAACATGAATATTACAGTATGAAATTATTTACCTTTGGTCCGTAATGCATATTCGATCCTAAGTCATACATAGTTGTATTAACCGAATAGACGGCTTCTCGGAAATTAGACATAAAATCTTCCTTTACGTTATTGGTATTAATATTAATGTACTTCCCTCGATCTCGACGGGCGTGTTCATGAAAAAATCCTATAGTATGACCAATTTCATGAACGATAGTACCAAACTGAAAAAAAAAACGACTCAAAGATTAATTCATATTGTCGACGATGGGTCTTGTTAATTCAAGGTAATCTCTTAAATACCTGATACTAATTTCTACTTCTACTTTATGGTTTCTAACGACCCCCACTCCCAAACACCGCGACTTAAATCCAATCCCAGTACATTAATATGACTGGGCGACGACTAACTAACGCTCAATAAATGTACACATTTAAAACCCAAATCCTGCTCTGTCAACGGATTCAAAGATAACCAATTTTTAAAGAAAGAAAAAGAAACTACCCTGGTACAGTATTTTTCATTTAAGTAGATCGGTTGTGGTCCTGCTTTTTTAAATCCTACTGGAGAAGCGCACCTGAAAGTAAACATATTTCATCGGCTGAATACTATTACTAAGACAAGAGGTCATATATACTAGTTATTTAAAAGGACCATATGCCCATATTTTAAAAATATCTCCTCCAACCCTCCGAAATAATTTCTATGTAACAATCAAACACATGTACATTTAACAAAAAAAAACGGTATTTTCTCAATATACACACCAAAACTGTACCCCTAAAACACCCTTAAAATTTGAAATTTACCCTGATCCACGCCCAATATCTACATAATGTACAGGTCTCCGTTGTCTATTTCTTACATTAATTTGTACAAATTTAAGACACGTTCTCTCTTCCCAGTGTTTGATGGCTTTTAGTACCATAGCTCGACTTGTGCTGTTTCCTACAAAATTAAATAAAATGAAATGAATTGGGGTTTGAAGTTCTGCTTTTCTGTACCAGCCAGTTTGTTACGAGGGAAGATCTGTCCGAGTTCCAACTGCCAAGGGTTCTTTTACGTGCACATGGATGTGGAGTTTCATACCATCCAAAAGACTAGACGCTGTTCTTTGACTACATCACTGAAAACTACAGTGGAAAATCCAGAGGAACTTTCTCGGATAATACCGGACACTGAGCCACGTAGATGTCGTTGTGAAATGAAACAAAAAGGGGTTTAACGTCCTACTCTTCTGCTCCTAACCTCGGCTAATGAAGACGGGCATACGCCATACAGTGTGCTATGTGTCCGGGCAGCGGCACTACGGCCTACTCTTATATCGAATTCCAACTGTCAATGGATCTTTTACGTGCACGCCAATGTGTACACGGGACCTCGGTTTTTCGTCCCATCCGTACGGAAAATATGGATGAACTTTCGCGGCCAATGCACGGATCGAAACCCGACCTCAAGTCTAGCGAGCCAGCGTCTTACCCACTTAGCCACGTGACTCCCCGGAAGATGTCGTTGTATTTAGTCATTCGAATGAATACTTCATTTTAGTAGCAGTTGTTTTATAGTCTAAGCGATAAAGTAAAAACAAAAATGCATGTCGTTGATCTTGTAAAGTATTTTGACTTTTAAATACGCCCCCCCCCCCCCCACGACCTAACCTTCCGCCACACATGCATGAACACGTACGATTACAACCCACACTATACAATAGAATAAATAGAAATCTAACAAACATTAATAAATAATTTAAGCTATTCATCCATTATACTAACTGAACTTTCTTCGACGATTCCTACAAAATTGCCACGGCACTACCCCACCTGGCCATAAGAGGTATTCCAAGGAAACGGTTTTTCGTTTTTCTAGATCTTCCTGAAAATAAAACAAAGAAAAAAAGAAATTTACTTTACATTTATATATTGATAGACAAACAAGATTCAATAAATTCTTAGCTTTATAAACAGGACAGGTCGGGCAACGGAAGTGATCCTTCAATTAAAGATATCTATCAATCCGAATAATACATAGTCGATGCCGAATGGTATTGTCTATTCGTAACAATCAAAGAAGAAACATTACCTCAACGAAATGCTTAATAAGCTTGAATTTAAGTTGATATTTATAAAAATATTCATAATTCTGAAAATTAATGAACACAAACTCACGTCGAGACCGTCATCCATTTGGTTGTTGGTTCTATCATCTATAGACCATTCTAATAGTTCATCACCACCTACTGTTCCTGATACTGGATGATTTAAATTCTCGTCTTCCGGTTCTTTATTCTCCTTACCTAGTAGCTTTGACAATGGTGTCTATAGGGAGATGTAATATATGCATATCATATAAATATAAATAATGTTTTCTTGGGTTATCTCGAGACACAAATATTCCGTTTAAATGCACGGTAAGGGGGTTGTGGATCTAAAGCCACAGAAAACAATGAAATCAAGTGTAACATCTAGATAACGCAATACTTTGATTATTTGAGACTGATATGCGGTTATCTTTTATTTGATCGTGTATTAAGGAGGTGAATCGTGTTAGAATGTGTCGAATCCCAACGCTATGGTTTAAGTAAATGCCGGGCACTCAAATTCAAAAGGGGTGAACATATTTGGACTTTGTGAAAGGGCTTGCTTGGCGAACGTATAATTACAGTAAAAATTCTGACAATCCCTATCATATTCCTTCGGATATACCACTAAAATATTTGAGAGTCCCTCTTTAAAAATCTAATATTATACAAATTACGTTGAAAACGTCCGTGAGAAAAGAATTCCAAGGTACAGATTTTGTATTTAGGGAATCCAAGCAGAAACTTACGTGATACTTAGTTTCTTTTTGAATCTCAACAAAGCTCTCTACGACATTTTCAAATTTATTGGTTAGGACGAGCTGCAAAAGAAACAAATAATATTGACGAGTGGTATTTCCCTCTCGCTACTTTAACACGAATTAAGGAAATGGCCAAAATGCGGTTCGGTTAGCAGATTTATTCCATTTGAATGGGGTCGAGCATTAAAGCAGGAACGACCTGCATTCATCAAAGTCACTGCTAAATAAGTAAACGCAGCTCTAAGATGGCACGATCAGTAATTGAATTGATCTTACGATTCTTTCTGATTTAATATAGAGGAGAAGTTGAAATATGGCAAGTGGGAAAAGTAATTCGTGATTGCGCTCATGAATGATCATGGCTAGTCTTTACAGCATAAGACTCGCTGTAAAAGATTCCAAGCAAGGACGAAACAATTCATTATCGCCAAGTCAAAAGTTTAAAAGGTTAAGAGATAACTTTTTTATTGGACTTATTGGTTATTTGTACTTTTATTTGTTATCTGAGGGGGGGGGGGGGGGGTGATAACTGATGGGTAAATGAATTATAAATGCAACATAACAATCATGGACCTAATTATTTCGTCGATATTGCAATGTTAATAGTTTATACATAGCTTCATGTGTCTTTTAGAGGAAATGGTGAATCTGACTACCTTGATGGTATAGTAGCTACCTGATATTGATTTCATGATCTGTCTATGGAAATAATGATAATTAGTTTTAAAATGTTACATTTTTCAAAAGATTTAATTAGTATGAACTTGTCACTGTTCATTAACAATTCTTTTCTTGGAGATTGGGCTTCGATCGGAACAGGGTTGGAAGACCTATATATAGGTATCATTTTCAACGTGCTGTGTTTTGAGTGCTTAGCAGCTAACAACGTCCGTTTTTATCTTCATCGTAAATTGTATCGCTACGTAATATCTGTCAATATCATTTTTAAAAAATTTATAGCTAGCGAGTCACTTGCTATATGTTTTATTCCTAACAACAGTTGTGCACGGGACAGGGTGTACTTTTGTAAAACACCCATCATTTACTATGGACGTTCATAGCTAACACTTTATCATTAATCTAAAACTAGTAAACATGTCGACTTTTGAACGAGAATTTAATCGCGGAGAACGTTGCTCATCACTAATCACAATGCCATCAGATCAACATACTTGATTTCAATATTTTATTTATACCTTAACAACTAACGATAGCTTTATATATGATAAATGTATCAGGACCATACGATATATTATGGTTATTTATAGTATATTTATAGTAATTTCCTATCACACGCTATAATTACTTTTGATCGGTCTATATTTTGTTCCGAAAACTGTTCTGAAAATAACGGCAAAAGTATGTGAAACAGTAAAACATCATTA
This sequence comes from Patella ulyssiponensis, assembly GCA_963678685.1. NCBI lineage: Eukaryota > Metazoa > Mollusca > Gastropoda > Patellidae > Patella > Patella ulyssiponensis. The sequence goes on from OY783229.1 coordinate 61,326,485, forward strand.
TATTCAGTAGGGGTAGTGGGATACAAAAGCTAATTTTTATAAGTATTTCCCGGGTACCACAGAATTTTTTTTTTTATAATTCAGCTGGTGGGATCTGCAGAAAATAAATTCATTTTATGGTTTTAAGGTATTGTGTATCTTAGTTTTGTTAAACATACACTATATAAGAGCTAATTCTGCCTATTGCACGTCTTTCTTTAGGTCTGAAATGTTATCTAAATTATTGATTAGGCATTAATTAACTTATCCGGACCATAATCAACTCTTGATGTCAACGCTAGCCTGTGATATTTGTTGGATTATGATCTGATTTGCTGCATAACTTTCCTTCACGATTTAATGTTTAATTGGATAATCAAGGACTACGATTTTTGTCGTACCGACTTTAGTAATGATGATCGAGACTAGGCGGAGCTTTCATTGGCTCAATTCACGGTTCATAGTGGATCAATTTGACTAAAAGTTTCAGTAAATTGCCTTTACGTTATCTAGTTATTAGCTATTACAGTGAGAATTGCCGACCCGTTATCTAATCTCCCATAATGTATATTTAATGCCTAGCTTGTAATCGACTCCACTTAGTTTTTGATTTTTTTTATATATTTAAACAGAATATTATTTCTTGCTTTTGTGGCTTCTTTTACATTTTTATATACTTAAATGCTTACTCCCAGGTTTTTGTATCATATTATCGTTTACCCTGTGTTTGATAACGACAGGGGGATACTTGTTGAAACGTTGCACTATCAAAGTTGCTAGTGATTGTTATCCATCAAATTGTGTTTGTGTTTTTTCAATAACTAAATTAATTATTTTGCTTTTTAAAATCTTATCGCTGTCCTTAAAATATTTTTAAAAATTCAATGGACAATATATGGATTTCGTAGACAAAAATAGCATTCAAATGGACTCTTTTAAAATATTATAAAGACTTACCTTAACAGAAAGACATAATATAAGAAATAAAGAAGATAGAAAACCCATCTCTGATCCCGTCCGATTAACTTTATCCTGGTCGGAAGATGGCTGACTGACAGGTTGCGATCAATGGACAAACAGTGAATGGTCCTCGTCTCATTCAATAAAGTTATACCAATCTTAAGCCAAGGTGAACTCTAACAACTCAAAAGTGAGTCTTGTTTAATTTTCTAATTTGTGCTCAAACTAACACTATGTTCATTATTATGTTTTGCTCATCCTATTTTTTTTAGTAAACGTTACCCTGTTTTCATCGCAAAAGTTTTGAGTCGCAGTGAGATTACATTTTATTCAGACGTCATATCAAATGTAATTCTACGAATCCAGTCTCTTGGTTATACAATGATAAACAATGTTCAACGAACACCCCCTTTGGGTTTATGTCGTAGGAAATTGACTTTAATAAACAGTTATTGGATTTAAATTCTCTAATCTATCACCAATTTAATCTACTATTAACAAGACGAAATTTTACAGTATATGACAATTCAGACGTCTTACACCGTCTTTGCGATTCCTTAATGGGAGAGAGAGAGAGAGAGAGAGAGAGAGAGAGAGAGAGAGAGAGAGAGGGGAGAGGGTGAGGGGGGGAGCGAATAACGTTCATTGCACTTCTTGTACAGATCTTTAAAGTTGGGGTCGGGGTTTTCTAACGTGTGGGCTTTAGACCATAACGTAAGAAATTGAGCCAAGGGACATGTATTTTTGATACCTTACATGTATCTCCATGTCCTCCCCGCTACGCTTTAGAGAGGGTGGTGGGGGCGGAGGGGTCTAACGTGTGGGCTTCAGATCATAACGTCAGAAACTGAGTCAAGTGGGACGATTTTGTTAGTCTGCATTTACCTCGTGGTTTTCTCCTGATCTTCATGACCGCCCCACCCCATCCCCACTGCGCTTTAGACTATATGGCCTGCCATTGATCCAAGTGGCGTGGTTTCGACCTACCTGATAAAGAGTGGTGTCACATATCCAACAGTGTGGTCTCGTAGCCGGTGTAAACTACTTAAAGTTCATAAAGGTATAACAGACATACATGTATACGAATAATATACGCACAGTCAATTTTGCGGTACCCACTCAAAAGTTAAATCTAATTAAGGGGTTTTTGGGGATGATATTGAGTTAGAGACTTAGCTACTTTAAAGGGCCAATCCCGATAACTTTTGGAGGAATAAAACTGCTTAAAGATACATTATGGGAGATTTTGACAAGGAGTTAGCCATTCTTGCTATAAAAGTTCAAAAATAGATGTTGAAACAAGAATATATTGAAAATTTCAGTCAAATAACTTTATCCTGAACAAAGTTGTTACCACTATAATTTTTTACTAGAAATGGTGGTAAAATCATCGACACCCTTTTCCCACTATGGCCGATTGTTGATTGACAGGCGTTAACTCCACCTACATAGTCTCGATCATCAAGTAATGTTTAAACGGTATCTAGTGAAGCTTGTGTATAGCCTCGGTCATCACTGTCTTTTATGAATAATTTCCGGAAGTATGATGACGTCAACGTCACGGAGAAACCCCACCCACGACGCCATAGTGATTAAATCAGTCGACGAAATCCTGTTTTAAATCGAGCCCAATCCAAGCCATCCGTGGGTCTACAGTGTTCATTTTGGGCTTGTTGTTTAAATAAAGATCTAATTTATAATTTCTATGACATCTGAGGCTCAAAGGAAGACCGACAAAAGTCAGTTTTTGCTCTCCCATAATGTATGTTTAATTTTGTGTTAAAATCCCTTAAAACCCATCACCTAAAGCCGACCAACTAACCCGATATTTGTGATACGCATCACAAACAGGTTTCATCTAAAAATTTAGACCGTTGTATTATACAGTATCTGGATAAACCCAGACTTTTTTCTATAAAAACAATGTGTAGGTGAAATTTACCTTTCGTTATCAAGTACAGTGCGTGGGTCATTCACTGTACAAACCTCTCAAGAAACGGGAATCGATTATCAGGTCACCCAATGAAAAAATTGACCCGAAATCTTAAAAGGGTTATGTGACCGGATAAGCAGTGTTGACGTTCACGACCAAACGACTCAATATTTTGAGCTGAAATTTTGAGACAGGGTAAATACACCATGCCTCTATATTTTGGTCCATAAATTTCATAAATACTCGGACTTTAATTTTGAAACTCTGTTCTTATCGGGATTGTCCCATTAAAGGTTTTTTTTCAAAATATCGATCAGTTAATACATTCTGTGAGACAAAAATTCAATGCCATAAAAGGAAGCTGAAATAAATACGACCCACATACTAAACTAGGGCAGTCAGTCTAAGAGTGGCGGCGCAAGCCGTCGGTGGTTGGGGGGGGGGGGCAAAGCTGTGGCAAAGTTCAAGGTTAAGGGGGCAAAGGTATTAGCTTCAACTAGGGGCAGCGGGCCTCTCGCAGAAAAGTTTGAAAAACAGGCTGCCGGAAATGCAGTCTGGCAGTATTTCAGGCACTGATCTTTGAGATATACTGTCAAACGAACGGACTTGCGAACCACGACGAAACCCACCCACGAGCGCCAAAGTAGGGAGACCCCCCCCCCCCCCCTTAGAAAATTTTGAAAAAAAAACGGAAATGCTGTCCAGCAGTATTCAGTCAGGCACCGATCGTCGAGATAAATAGATCTGACCAGATCGCATGGTCACTAGTTTATCCGATCAGAGAACAAAATGTCAAAAGAACGGAATTGCGAACCTAAACGAAGTACCCTTGTGAGCGCCAAAGTGGCTAGCGCCAAAGTAGCTAACGGGGTATTTGGGACCTCCCGAAGAAAATTTAATTTTTAAAAATAGATTCTTTGAAATGCTGATTTTCCCTTGTTTGACAATTTAAAATTAAAATATTGAACCGCTACATTTGCTTCGGGTAGTTGCGCTGTACTAAGTTTGAATGTTCGGAAGCATCTTTTAAAGACTCAATACCCCTCTTGTTGTAACTGAATAATATGTCCCAATCTTTATTCTGGTTAACAAATTGTATTATTTTACAATATTCCAATTAATTGATGATACAAATTTCATCTTAACACACCTAATTTAAAAAATTGGAAAAATTCAACTACATGATTTGAAAAGGTTAACGTAAACCTTTTCAAATGTGACTTGGATTTTAAAATATTTTCGAACCCCTTAGGCAAGTAAAATAGGATGTAATGGATAATTTACACAACAAATAGTACACTTAAACATCTAGCACTTAGAATAAGACTATTATTTTTTTTCTGGAGCTACCAAGCCAGCAAGAGTGTCATTGTCCCTTTAATATGGCAACGAATAATATCTGGGATTGCTGCTTTAACTGGGATCTTAATTTGCCTACGCCTACAGAAACTTTAAGATCAATATCAACTATTTATCAAATCATAAACAAACATCCTTGTTATATACATGTATATTATAGACTGTTTGGCTCGCGGTTTGAGGTGAAACGTTAGCCACATAGTACATGTGATATATCCAATTTTATCTGTGCGTCATTCGAAACACTTTCCGGTAAAATTCCTTTCTGATATGACTTAATACCCAGTGGCGTAAATGTGGGGTGTGTGGGGGGTAGTACAACCCCAGGAAAAAAATAGTCGGTCGGTCGCAAAATACGAGTAGTCGGTATCAAAATAAGTGCCCACTGCATACGACAAGCTACTCACGCAAAACTTTAGCATAAAATAACCTTGTCGACTTATCATGTTTGAAAAGATGTTGTGTTTCACTCTTTTTCTGTTGTGAGTATGTTGGTCTAACAACAAAATTTTAACCAGGGAGAAAAAGAGTCGGTCTCAAAATAAGTTCAGTCACTGCACTCGGTCTAAAAAAAAAATGCCACAATAGATAGCAGCAAATACTATAGTATTTGCGTGAATCCGTGAGCCTAAATTACATACCGTCACTCTTATTCTGTTGTGAGTATGTTGGTCTAACAACAAAATTTCACCCGGGAAGAAAAATAGTCGGTCTCAAAATAAGTGCAGTCACTGCAGTCGGTCTCAAAAACAATGCCAGGATAGATCCCAAATACTATGTATTTACGTGAATCCGCGGACACAGTTGCACACAAAATTGTAGTATAAAATAACCATGTTTGAAAAAATGTCTGTCACTCTCATTCTGTTGTGAATGTTGTTCTATGAAATATTTTCTGCCATGGCAAAAAAATAAAATGGTCGGTCTCAAAAAACGTACTCACCGTAGTCGGTCTCTGCAGACTAAATGAATTAATGAGGTAAACAAACAATTACAAAACAGGCGAAATTGACAGATAAACCTCAAGATTCTGTCCCATTTCTTATCATCTCGTTAACGAGAACTTGGTTCCATTTTTCATGACAATAATTCAAAATTTTAAGCATAGATATGTTACATATCTGACTTTTTTTCGCGCCTGCGGCGCCCAATTCCATCATAACACCAGTCTTCTACTCAGTTACATATCTGATTTTTTTTGCGCCAGCGGCACTCCATTCCATTGTAACATCATTCTTCTACTCCTTTGTTGTTTTATACTGTCTCAGCACTGTTATATTCATGATTATAGTGAATTGCCCAGTTTGTTGTATCACTGGTGTGAGGGGGTTATGTGCATCAGTGGGTCGCATTTTGGCTACCCCCCCCCCCCCCCCCAAAAAAAAAACCAAAAACAAAACAAAACAAAATCGTTATGTACGCCCTTGTTAATACCACAGGCACTTGAAGGGTTTAAAATAATCTTCTTACTACTTTATTGACTATATATTGTTAATACTGTATTCAAGCAGTAATTAGAAATTTTTATTTTAATTGAATCCGTAAGTTTGTCTGTGATTAATACCTGTCCATAAAAATGCTGTTAATCTCGCTCCCTTCTATGGACTGGGTAGTAGGGACTACATACATTTGGCAATGATTACGCGATAGTCGAAACTATATATAGTTGCTGCTGATTGGTTCAAAGTTTTACTGTCAACTTACTCGTGAGGTCACGATGTGTCGGGACGTCCTCATTTATTTTCAAGAAAAAGGACACTACCTAGCTAATTTCTTGAATTGACTTGTCAGGAAGTTAATTAGTTTGTTCACATTTGCCCAGTAACATGGGTGCTACGGAAAATGACAAATGGAAAGAGAAATATTTAGAACAAGAGAAACAATTGAAGATATTATCTGAACATTGTTTTAAAGGTTTGTTTATGTTTGTAAATATTACCGTTTTAGTCTTCTAATCTGCCACGCCCCCTCTTATTTAATTAACACTCCACGGTGGATTTTATCGTGATCTAAATATATACAGACAGAACAGTTGATAATACGTGTAGTTTTAACAAGTATTTTAATATAAGCCAAGAGATTAATGCAATGAATATTTTAGACTGGACAGTGTGGCATGATATTTTATTTCGAGTTTAGCCTGTGCCCTGTAGGCGTACAGGTGGTCTACCCAGCTTGAGAACTTGATTTATGATATAATATATCTATAGTATACATGTAGTAGCTGTCAACATTTTAAAGTTTTTTTTTTTATTTTGCAATTTTCAGTGATAGAAAAACACGAGGATGTGGTTAAAAAGTTTAAAGAAAATGAAACTCAGGTAGCATAGTAAAAGTAAATTAAAACTAAGTGTTAAATGTTTTTATTGTATGATGTAACTTTATTTATTTTCAACCAATACCGGTACCCAATAAGTGACTAGTGAGGGTAATATAAACTTTCATAATAATATACAGCGACAAACAGATTACAAGCGGATGGGGGCGATACAAGGGGGCCAATATAGCCTCTTCGATCCAAATATTTTGGTAACTTTTAAGACTAAGAGAGAGAGAAATTGGGTTTAATGTCCACTCAACACGAACTAGGTCATTTCGGGCCTAACATATATGGTTCAATTCTATTTCAATAATTTGCTTGCCCATTTGTGTTTTTAGCAGTGGGAGGAAACTGCACGGAGGACCCGGCGAAAACCCACAGGGTTGGATATAGGTGACCCTACTCCTTAATTGTCACATACAACCTGGGGAATCGAAACAACGCCAGTTGCCTCAATGACAGACCTTATGATACAATGCGCACATGCTAACCATTTGGCTACCCACCCACCCTTTTAGTGTAAGAATCTCACATTTATAAATCATATCCTTTGAAAGAGGTCTGAAGTCACTTTTAAGTACCGGTACATGTATATTACAAGATATTTGGGGAAAATTAGATTTATTCAGGCACCGAAACCTGTGCCCCATCTACAAGTCGAATAGTCCTGTATCCCTACATGTATGATAATATGTTTGGCGATATAATCTCTAATCAAACTTATTGAAACGGGGGAAAGTACATTGTTTATTTACATTGTAAGCTACACCATTGTAAGCTTATTGTTCAGTCTGTTGTCAATCAATCAAAAGGAACTTATGCTATGACTGTCTCACTGTACAGTGGTTATTATCCTGATTAGAATGTGGTTATCTCCATTGTTGTTTGTCCACATTAAATAATGGTCATATTGTCAACATATGACCCTTACTGTACATCACTTTGACAATCTTGTGGATGCTCTTGAAGCTAAACTTGTTATAAGACTGACTTAAAATGTGTAGGTTATATGTACATTGTGTTTATTTTATGTTCATCATTATCAGTTCTGAAATCATCATCTGATTACTGGTAGATGTAAATCTTACTACCTAAAAAAACTAGAAGCCCATCAAAGTTTTATTATTTCTGATAATTACTTCATTCGTTGTTTGTTCCAATGGGGGGTTGGGATGGCCTAGTGGTATAGAGTGCCGCTCTTCGAACTCTAGCTGGTCGGTCACCTCTGGCTTGCGACTGTGGTTTCGATCCCTGGTGTGAGCGTATGTGGCATGGAGATAGGGGCGCCTTCTCAATCTCGTGGGTTTCCTCCGGGCACTCCGGTTTCCTCCCACTGCTACAGTCCCCTATGCGCAAGCGAATTATTGAAATAAAATTAAAACCATATTTTAGTCCCGAAATGACCTAGTTTGTGTCGAGTGGACGTTAAACCCCATTTCTCTCTCTCTCTCTCTCTGTTTGTTCCAAAAATGTGCAACAATATCATTGTGGGTTGTCTGGCATCCTCTCTGTCAGAATAATTGATTCCACCAATTTATTTTTAAAAATTTTTCAAAACTGTGATTTGTATTGAGAAATGTATTGAGAAAAATTTATATGTTACATGCTCTTGTTTCCAACCTCATGGGCTTTCTCAGAGTCCTCTGGTTTCCCCCTACTTCTAAAGACCTCTACCCGCAAGACAGTTATTGAAAAAAAATTGAACCATATGTTAGTCCCAAAATGACCTAGTTTTTGTTGAGTGGATGGTAAACCCCACCTCTCTCTCTCTCTTTCATGTGCTCTTGTTTAAACAGATAAATTTAGCAGTTTCAAGTTTGTGGAGGTGGGGGTATGGGTGAATTCCTTAAGTGGGTCCTGCCAAGAAAAGAAAATAACTATACACAGACTCTTTATTCTACAATTCTGGTTCTCTTTAATTTTCATCATAATACATGTAGCAATGACATAGCATGATTGGTATTACTAATTATAATGAGGAAGTAAGATCTCGGCTATTTTATATAATGAAACAGGAAGAAGATGGTTATTTTTGATAACACTCATACTATGACATTCATTCAACTCAATTATACGGTAACAATAGAGTACTTATCAGCTTTGGATTTGTTTGTACAAAATTCTACCCACATTGAAATCAAATATAAAAAAGACTTTTGTGCTGACAAAATAGGCTTTATCGTCTGTTTTTATTTTTTGAACAGTATGAAGTTGTCGCTGCCAGATTAGAAGAAAGAGAAAAGCAGTTATTACATGTTAGAAAATGTAAGTTTACACGTGTATATTAAACTAAAAGGTTATTACATTCCTTAGATTTGGAAATGGCCATGTCAGTGCGGGGGGGCATTAGACTAGCCTCAAGTCTATGGATAATATTAGTTCAGTGGTCAGAATTTATCAAGGAATGATGATTGTTTCTAATTGCTGCTAACAACTTCTTTATTGACTCATCCATGTAATTACTGATATATTTTTTTCTTTCATGAATATGATAGGGTCTATTGATGCGACAGATGGATGATAAAAGTTGATCTATCATCTATTTACCGGGACAAGGATAATAATTTGTACTATGAGTATTAAGTCAGGATAAGTGATTGTGTGGGAAAATCTGATAACAATTGATAAAAGTTTTCCTCAGTCAGGATGTGACTCATAATATAAATTAGTAACCTGAAGTCAACCTATAGTATTGTTCACACTTCAGTACACAGATTTACCATGTGCTGTTTATTTTAGTTGACTCATTAAAATTCAGGTTTATATATATTTCTAACTAGAATTATTATTATGGAGCATATGAAAATAACATGTTTTATGTAAAAGATCAAAAACCAGGTTATGCTTGATAAATTATTTCCGTTTGTCTATTTGACAGAAACACATACTTGTACAACTTGGTGGTGTTTAATCCTTTAAATCACAAATAGAAAATCCCCATACTAAAAATAGCAGGGATTGTTAAAGGGACTATCTCGATTTGAACCGAGTCTCGAAAAATGAAAGTCCGAGTATGTATGAAATTTAAGCGCCAAAACATAGAAGAATGGTGTATTTACCCTGTCTAAAAATTCCAGCGCAAAATGTTGAGTCGTTTGTGTGTGACTGTGAACGTCAAAAAGGCTTATCTGGACACGTAACCCTTTAAAGGTTTCGATCAATTATTTTTTTGAATGACCTGATAATTGATTTTTGTTTCTTTGGGGGTCCATACAGTGAATGATCTATCCATAATGTATCTTTAATAGTGGGCAATACATGTATGTAGGCTTGTCAATGAATACTGTGATATGCTAATATCATTATTGATGGTGTAGACCAGGAAGTAAATGGAGGTTATGACACCAGGTTGCTGATGTTATAGAGGAAGTTTGGAGGCTTTGTGTTTCATTTAAAGTCTAGTATTTTGACAGGAAAATAAGGACCAAGTTGTCTGGTTACGCAAACTTGCCTAAAGGAGGAAACTAAACCCATTCATAGGTGTGCAAGCCTGCAAGGCGAGGGTAGCTGCACCCCAAAATTAGGGTAATCAGATATTTTGGGTAGATGAGTAAATTAAAATAAAAAATGAATGAAAATGATTATGGGTGAAAAAAAACCCTTTTTTCCTATTAGTTGGCACCAAGTGCACAAAATCCCATGAATTTTTGGTCAGTTTTTGTTCATCATGCATACCATTCATAAACCCCCGCATACCTGACAAGCTGGTGACCTGCTGTGCTGGTCGAGGCTCCGAGGAACCTGAGCAGAACCTTCCCCCTTTCCTACACCATCTGGGATTCAGCTGGGCATAGCCTTTGGTTCCAAAGCCACATAAATATGGCTATATTAGACGACTTTCTTGTTGTTGGACTAACTAGTTGAGATTACAGGAAAATGCACTTGTAGCCTTCTATTTTTCATAAATGTTTGGAGGAGACCTGTTGTCACATTTCACCGGGGAGGTGCGACTTCCAGGGATCTACATGTATATGCTTTCTTTTTTCAGCCATTTTAATGATATATCACACTGTTTACATGTATAATAATCATTCATTTGACAATAAAACCTACGGAAAAATATATATTTCTTTTAACTTCAAGCCTATATACCAGAATAATTTGATCAATACCGGGTTTGCTTTCCGATTGCTAGAAAACATTTCCTTGTATTAAATGCCCTAACATGGCAGAATAAAGATAATAATGATCAAAGAGTAATTTTTTTTGATTTTTTAATGTAGGATAATTACTGTAAGTATGTATATGTATATTTAACAGTGTTAGAACCAGTCTATACAGAATATGCATCATTAAAAGAAAAATATGAAATAGAACAAGAATGTAGACATGAAGCAGAAAAATATGCTTCTCAGGTAAGGCTTTATATTTGAATTTATTTTATTAATAATTTCTTGATGTGTTCACAGGCCCAATATTGCATAATGTACATTTCAGAAAGAGAAATGGCATTTGAACTGCAGTCAAAATTCAGAAACAAAATGTGCTTGAAATTTTTATTTCGATAATTGCTAGTTCTGGTTCCTCCAGTGACATCATAAAAGCAGTGTTTATTTTAGTTCTGGATCCTAGTATCTATTTTCGATCTATTGTTAGAATTTAGAAATAGGTTGACCATCTCCTTTAATAACCAACATTATATTGTTAACTAAGGATAAACGGATCAAATTACCAATAAAAATGAAGCCACGAATTGTTCCTCCTATTTAAATAAGCATTACAAAATGTACCTTGTTGTGCAAGATACAAAGTCTACATTGTTTGTTTATACATATAAAATGTTTTTACCTTACTTCCTCTTTCAATATACCTATAATTTATACCGCATAGAAATTACATAAAAGAAAAAATACAGTGAATGTCACTATGAATGAGAAAGTTAGTTTAATATCCCTGTTCCGTTGTCGTAATGAGATTTTTTTTGATTTTTAATATACATGTATTTTATTGATTGTATAGAAAGACATTTTATTCACTTGAATAATGAAAATATCTTTTACTTTCTGCCTCAAAACCTACATTTTTATTCAGGATATCTGAATGTGATTTTTGAAAAGGCCTAGTCTACATGTATGTTAAAACACGAATTAGAATTCAATTTTGGTCCATTTCAGTCAATATTGACATTATTATCTTACCGTGAAAATACAAGATCTTAATATCTAATATTTGAATTGCAATGAACATTTTGAAACTAGTATATAAAGTTGTGTATTTTTTGAACATTTTGGGTTCCAGCTCCATTTGTCATGAACAAAGAAAAAAATATCCCAGAAGACAATTTATAAGTAATAAAAAAAGGGCTGATTTACAATGATGATAATAAAACCCCCAATATAGAATGGTATAAAAAGACGCATACCACTGTTGTTCAATTTCGCATATTTCATTATTCGTAAAGGTTTAACAAATAGAATGTAAATCTTTTATACTTCTGATAAACATGTATGCTTTTGGACCCATTTTCGTCTATTTTAAGGTTCCAGAGAATAGAGCTATATGACCTTTAAACCCTTAATATTTCTCTTGTCACAAGGAAGTAAAAATTTCATTGAAAATTTCTGGCACTGATAAGAATTATCTATGAATAAAACATGACTCTTTCAGCTATATGTTGTTTTTAATTGACAGATAACAAAAGAGAACAGAGTATTAAAGAGACAAAGTGCAGCTTTTCTAGATTTAAATGAGGGTGATGTACCTATTGAGGAGGAGAAAGATTTATATCAGAATTATTTGGAGACACTTAATGCAAAAATCAAGGGTGAGATAATTGTGTATATGTTGTACATTGTATGTAAATAAAGATTCTTATCACTGTTACATTTCATCAGAGGGGGGTGGTTGGTCAAATGCATTAACTTGTGTGCTTTAAACCATAAGGTCTTGAATCCCTGCTTGTATGTGACAAGGAGTGGGGTCTGTTGTCCGACCCTCTAAAAATACCCCTACATTGCTACATGCAAACAAATTTCTAGAAACAAAATTGAACGATATGTTAGTCTTGAAATGACCTAGTTGGTGTTGAGTAGTAGTTAAACTTGATTGCTCTCTCTCTCACATTTCATCACAGCTATTTAAATGGGTGATTCAACAACTATCAAGTTTTAAAACTAACTACAGAAAACTATTTAATATTCATGTTATCTAGAGCTAAAATGGTAAGAACAAATATTTGTAGAGAATGCTTTATTTATACGCCCACATCTATGTTTAGGAAGTTGTCCCAAATATATTTTAATGAATATAATAGGTGTATTTTTTATCAATACTCGCTGGGTTGAATTTGGGTTGCTTTGTCTATGTGGTTATACATTATCAACAAATTAAATAGGTTTCAAATGAAAATGTTTTGAGGAACAACATTTATTTTCTCCCACTGCTATAGACCTCATTTGTTAGTCACGAAATGACCTAGTTTGTGTCAAGTGGATGTCTAACTTTTTTCTCTCTCTCTCTCTGTCAACATGTATTGAATTATTATTATTTGATGTTACACATCTATGTGTTGAGCTTGCAGAAGTTTGAACAAGAACGAGACATCTATCCTTGATCCAGTTAAAATCTACTCAATCAAATTGCCTTCTCTGTATATTTAAATAGTTGCTTTTACCCTCAACCACATGTTGCCATTTTCAAACAACGTTAAGCTGGTGGATTGTCTGACTCTAAAGTGAATGCCATTTTCCTCATGAGGAAGTATAAAGTATAATTTCTTTTCAATAGAGTTGGAAGAGGAAAAAGGTAACCAATCAGCTATCTTGAATAGAGTTAAAGAAGATTACGACATAGAGCGAGAAAAACATTCAGTAACTAAAGCAGAGGTTTGTACAGTCATCACCTATATACATGTATGACAACGCTAAGCATTAGGCCTAACATTCTTACCAGCTATGGTTCATAGATATCATTTTGGTCACATTCTCCTTTAATTAATTCTCCCAGGGGGACTTTAAAAGGGTTCAGCAATAAATTTTTTTTAAAAAATCAACAATGGGCAAATGATCTCAAAGAATGACTATTCAATTTATGGCTTGGTTCCAGGTGTCAAAAAGGCCTGTGTATACATGTACATACAAATAGACTAGTAATGGTGCCAATTTTTCAATGAGGCATATAATATAAACTTCAGAAAGTTATTATGAATTCATTACAACATTGTGAGATTGAACAAAAAACTGACAAGTGGCTTTTTTTGTAATGTTTGGTTTTCGCCAGCCAAGGTTGGGTCTGGTGTGACTTGTAATATGCAATAAAGGGAAAATCTGTCCAAATAATGACATTACAGCCTGTTATCAACTTTAAGGGGATCTTATTCATGCTATCAATAGTATACACTAGACCTTATTTTTTGTCCCATCCATATAACTAAATGCTTTTACTTGCCATCCAACGCTCATGCTCTAATACCATAGGGAAACAAGGTTAAGACTGGGATAGAACAGTCAACTTCCTGGGTAATGAGCCATCTCCATACTTGCTGATCGAGTCACCTAAGCTCCAGCATATTATATATATATTTCTATGATTTAACGTCCTATAGTTCTACTCGGACTGGGCTAATGAAGACAGGCATGCACCATAGTGTGCTATGAGGGAAATATTGCGTTGCGCTGGACAGTGGCACTACGGCCTACTCTTATATCAAATTTCAACTGACAAAGGGATCTTTTACGTGCACATCACTATGTACACGGGACCTTGTTTTTTGTCTCATCGGAACTACTAGACAGCTGTCCTTGTCAGACCCTCTGTCCTGCACCACTGGCAAGGGGAGATCACGCTGAAATCCTGCACATATATATTGTTTTGTTTATTTTTTCAGAATGAGAAATTAAAGGATGAATTAAATCAAATTAAAACATCATTAGATAAATATAAAGATGCCTTACAAAAAGTTACTTCTGGTAGGTAAATAGGAACTTGATCCTTTATCTAATACACATCTGTATTATAACAATGTTCTGTAGCTTATTATTACCTGTGGTTGACTATGTCCTATTGTATATAGCGTCAAGGCTCAGGACTCTTAATCAACATATCTATAGTTTGAATCCTGGCCAAGAAGAACTATCAGGATTTTTCAGGCCTGGACTTAACTTGTTATGGGGTGTATGTGTTGGTGGGGGGGGGATTAGGTGATGGCGTCACTATCCAGACAGAATTCTCTGCAACCACATTGCGCATAGAAATAGAAGTTACTATTTATTAGTCTCACAGGGATGACAAATTGTACATTGATATTATTACATAATTATTTTGATATCTTCTGAATTAATCTATCAACAGCATCGGAAGCAGCTTGCGAAGAATATGAGAATTTACGGAAAGAATATGATATGGCTAATGTATGTAGAAATACTGCGGAAAACTTTGCTACAGAGGTAACTATTTTTTGTTTAATTCTAAATTATTTTTTTTGTTTTATTACCCACATGAGTCAATTTGCATCAGTAGTCATGGTGGCCCAGTGAGTAAGGAACTGCCTGATTAATCAGGAAGTCCAGGGTTCAAGAAAGTTCCTGGGATTTTTCAGCACGTTTCCTTTAATCATTGGTGCAAGACAGAGAGCCAGGCAAGGACAGCATCTAGTCATTTGGATGGGATGTAAAACCATGGTCCTTTGTACACCATGATGTGTACGTAAAAGAACCCTTAAAACAGGAGCATGCAGTGGCAACGCTGTCCTGGAAAAATTTCACTCATACCACACTGTATGGTGTATTCAGGTCTTCGTTAGCCTAGGGGGTGCAGAAAAGAAGGATGTTAAAACAATTTCATTTTAGTTACACATAGACATACTCAATGATCATTTTTTGTCTGAGCCAACTGCCATAACATAAAAAGAATGTTGACAGAGAATCAAAGGCGTTTTTACGAGAAAACAAATCGGTTACGATTACCTATCTCGGTTTGTACATGACGTAGGTCTCGGGTTTGGTATTCGAATCGGTTCTCATAAACGCGACGACTTGCTTCGCAAGATGGCTGAAGACAGAAGAATTGGGAAAAATGTTTTAAAAAATCAATTTTCTTTATTCTGGTCTTTGGGAAAACACCCAAAAATAAAAACGATAAATGTACCAGTTGACTGTTCCCAATTGCCACAAATTCATATTAGAAATGTCTATGATATACATATTTTAACGTGAAATTCGGAAGTAAATGAACTAACGTCAGGCACGTCGTGTCGCTTGTTGTGGACGCCATCTTGGAAATCGAATCGCCAATCCGCTAGGCGAGCAAGTTGAAAGATTTGCATAATTGATTTGGCAAATCGTCGTGGTAAATACGAAAATTAGGTGAAACCGATTAGGCTAATTTTTGCCGTAAATGCGTTTTAAAAGGATTTGCAAATCGATTAGCCATAATCGGTTTCTCGTAAAAACGCCTCAAGTTTTTTAAAATACCTCCATTGATTGTATATTTATGTAGATGTATGCTCAAAGTGAAGCTATTAAAAGACAGAGTGCTGTACTTATATCTAGTGCTGCCTCCGATCAGAGATTAATGACAGCTTTACTAGAAGTAGAAAATTTAACACAAGAAAAAGAGGTCCAGAAAAAAGAATATGATGACAAGGTTTGGAATTTATTGCAACCAATTTCTTGGAAATTTATGATTTATATGAGGAAAAAAATTGCATATGATCAAATTATATTATGAAATATTATTGTTCTGGTGACAGGTTACTGGCTTACGGTTTCTTGCTTAAAGTTCTAATGCACCATTTTATGCAAAAGAAGTCACCTGCAAACTGCATGTACAATATATGGTGAATCTCAAATAAGAATACCAGTCCAATAATGGTTCAAACTTATTCAGTATTTACAAAGATATTATATGGAATTGACATTTCATCAATTTATGCTGCTTGCTTTGTAATAAGACAGCCACCATTTTGTTTTCCATGAAAATTTGAAAATAGGCCTGTTTAAAATCCGATTGAATCCAAGTCAGGACATTATCTAGCTTTGGTAATAAGGTAATTAGTCAGAGTACATATTGGCATGGATTAAGCCGTTAGAAGTTTGAAATTTTAGCGAAATATGCCAATGGCACATCGTTATTTTAAAATGATTAAAACCATTGTGTATAGTTCAAGGGTCTTGACGATTGTTAAATCTGTTGATGATGGTGATATTGTCAAGGGTATTATTATTTGTTTACAGATAAAGACTCTGGAGGCTGAGCTGAAGGAATTAAAAGATGAAGATATGATTAGTACATTAGAGATGGATAATCAAACATTACACGAAGAGCGGGAACTATTAACATCACAACTGATGGATATACGTAGCCAGTATTCAGAAAACCAAAAACAGTATCAAGAATTACAAGCTCAATGTAAGTGATAATTACTAAAATCCCTAATATGTAGGCCTAAAAAATAATCATGTGGTAATGTTTGCAATGATACAGGCCTAATGTGACACAATTGTTTACCAGCTAAGTGGCAAAATTACAACATTTGTCACCACACCTTAGATAGAAATGAAACTATGGCTTCATATAAAATTGAGATATTCTCATTAAGTAGCAGGATCGTATGGCTTGTCAATGAAAAATATACTATTCTTGATCGCTCGGATTTTATTTTCTTCAAAAATTTTTGTGTTACTACATAATGGTGGTAATGATCGCAGACTGATTTGATGCTGTAAATAAAGACTACCTCGTTTCCTTTAGGTAAATTAGTGAAAGCTGATACACTCTTAACAGTATATCTCTGAACAGCTAATAACCGAAGCTACTGTGCCTCAGATTGGGTCAAATTGCTTAAGCTATGTGAATAGCTTTCTGCATTGTAGGACTGTATACAAGTTCTTGAGATCGGCACAGCTAATCAGTTCACTTTGATGTTCTATGGAGCTAATTGAATGCTTTTTATTGTGATATAAAATCATAATTTGTATAAAAAATTAAAATGGTTGAATCAAATTTAATGTTAAGTATATATTAAATCTCCTAAATTCAAGATGGCCACATCTGATGACATCATCGATATGATACAAATGAGACTGGATCACCACAGTTGACACTATAATGGGTTCAAAATCAAGCAACTTTCGCAAAAGTACTGCTGTCATTTGTCTGGCTCCAGGAAGACGATGCTCAGTCTAAATGCTCTTAAAGGGGATAAATATTTTATGGTTAAATTTTATTTCAGATAAAGCACTAGAAGAGAAGTATGAACTTGTATTACACCCACCCCCACCACCACCCCCTCCACTTCCACCAATATCTGCACTTAGACCAAAAGGGTAAGTTTTATTACACAAAATGTATATTCCTTAGAGAATATATATACATGTTTATCTTTAAATCTGTTGGAAGTTGTACTCCGTATTAAAGTTGTCCTGTGCCAATCAAATAATTGGAAAGGCTCCTGTATGAGATATCCTTAGCCCTTCATACAACCTGGTCAAAAGACTTATATCGGCACTTCTGCCTGACATGTGGCTCTCATAAACAATTGCCAATGGATAGAGTTAGGGTTCTATTTATTCTCTTAAATTATTGGATAAATCTCTATGAAATTTGATAAGTATCGTATGTTGCCAGGGTGGTTTTTGTTTGAATTTGTTCAAATGGAGATACTTGTTGCTAAAGGGAGTAGGCAGGGGAACATGTAACCTCTAGGGGCAGAGCAGAACTTTCAATTGGATAAGAATTGATTTCAATGTTGATTAGGTTGTGGTTTTTCAGGTTAGTTAAAATCAACTTATTCTTTCAAACTGTTGGATTGATTTCAACCAGGGATGATTGTCCAGTTTTGTTCAGATATAGTTACTTGGGTCGGTCGCCTTCAAACCTTTAAGGGGTAAACATACAATGTAGGGCCACCTTTAAGGTGCTAAATTGCTAACATATGGGACCTAGAAATTGACACAAAAGGGTCGCAACGCATATAATACTGTAATATGAATGTATATATACTGATTTACATTCAATAGTTTCCGTTTTTACTCTAATTTCAAATCAGTTATGTTCAGCGAAATAAGCCAGCAATGTCAATCGAATGCAAATTTCTAGCATCTGGTTATTCCAGTCTACATACGCCGTTTGATTTGGAGTTTAAACATCTGAAAATATACTGTACAGCATCAAAGATTAATCAACACAAAAGTTTAAACAAAATAAAATGAAGTTAAAAACAAACCTTTTTTAACTTGTGAATGGTATAAACTAAGAGTAGACAACTCGTGTCAAACTAGATTGCGGAACCCGCCCATTGGTAGACTATACAGACAGCTAGAGATGGCATTGTATAAAATTCCTATGAATGATTTATTATTTATCATGTATTTATTCATTTACATCAAGTCATAACATTAATAGGTTAGCATGGGGCCTCCGGGCAACTTTCCAGTGTACCCATGTGACAAGACAACCAAACTCAGATGTCCTTATTTAAGGACAGACAGAATTCTTTTGTGAAATACCAATGAAAGATCAATTAAATCATACATTTTTCAATACGATTTTAACATTTTTATTTCTTTTCTCTCAGATTTTTATCAAGGTCTCAGAGTAAGCGGATAAAGAAATGTAAGTTAATGATATAGTATAAAATATAATAGGTTTTTGAGAAGTAATTATATGAAAATAGTCATGATCATCAATATAAATAAGATTGACATTAGAGAAGATGTTACGTTATTTTAAAGTGCACATAAAATTGCCCTGAAAACTTCTCTATGTGAGCAGTCCATGGTTATTTTATCCACTTTACGGCAAATTCACATCAATCCGACTAAAATTAAATCAGCTATCTTCATTCAAAGACGTAAAAATAGACCTCCCGTAAAACGACTTTGCCAATTATTGAAAACACTCTTAATCCCCTCAGACGCCAGTGACGTCACAGTGACCGAATGCATATTCGGAATGTTTATTCCTTAATTACCTATATACAGCCGGCGTGTGTATTCATTAACGCCTGACTGATTCCTTAATCCCCCTAATTAAATAAAACAATTGACTACGGAATAATTTGTTTTATAATTCAATTTAATTCAAGATCCTGTCTAAACGATTCGGGATACATTTTCGTCAGAAGTTTATTGTTCGAATTTAGAATCTGTTTCATTATGTACGGTCATTCTGTTTACTCACGGCAGCGATTTTAATACAATCTACCATCGTGTGCAGTCCAAACGATTCGAGATACATTTTCGTCAGAAGAGTATCGTCCTTCTAATTTAGAATTTGTTTCATAATGTACGGTCGTTCATTTTCACACGGCAGTGATGTCATACACTCTCCTTTGTATGCAGTCCCATCTATTCGTGATACATTTTCGTCAGAAGAGTATTGTGGTTCGAATTTCCCCGAGTAAAAGAGTATAGGAGTAAAAAGATGTGGTCATGCAAAATATATCATAAATTTCAAACATGATTGAAACGGGATTGGTTATAGACGTACGGTGCCTTTATTTCTGCTTGCGAATTTGACTTTATTACTCTGAAATAGACCGTAAAAATGAAATACGAAGAAATATCTCAATATACGTTAGAATTAACAGATTGAGAAGGATCACCTAACTATCTATGTGTATCGCAAGTGTAGTGTCGTTAATACCTGTCATTAATCAATCAGACTAAATTTGAACAGTGATTGGGTCATAAAGTAGGCCTAATTAAGAATGTTGATTAGGTAATTATCTTTTTCTTTGCTCACCGATGTTTTTGTAATAAAGTAGCCTCGTATTATTTGTTGATTGGTGTTTAAACAACATCTAAATATAAATCCTTCGATGGATATACGTTTGTGATAAGATAAGGTTATAATGTCTAACATCATTTAACTTTTTTATAAAGAATACAAGTATTTTACAATTAAATTGACAGTTTAATCACTCACCAAACGGCACCAGGAACTCCACATTTGATCAAGTGTATTTGATATTCATTATTACATATTGATCTGGCCGGCGTAACAAAAAATGATAATTACCCTTCTAAATTAGAACCACAATACTGACGAAAATGTATCTCGAATCGTTTAGACTGCACACGATGGTATATAGATTGTATTAAAATCGCTGCCGTGAGAAAACAGAACGGCCGTACATAATGAAACAAATTTTAAAATGGATCTTGAATTAAAATGTATTACAAAACAAATTATTCCGTAGTCAATTGTTTTATTTAATTAGGGGGATTAAGGAATCAGTCAGGCGTTAATAAATACACACGCCGGGTGTGTATAGGTAATTAAGCAATTGTTCGTAAAATGTTCACTGCATATCACTGTGACTGTAGGTTGCCAATCAGGATTTGAATTGTTTACAAACGCATTCCAATTTTTCCGTACGATTTCATCGTTGGGAAATTTATGAAACGCCGGTACATTATTCCCCTTTCCCTTGCTGGGATTTCCACAACTCTCAATAACACAAAGGTAATATGGCATCTTGAAATACACTCGGTAATATTCTAGTCACAAATATATATAATCTATTACAACCCAAGACGGCTTTTGAAAATGCTTTGACTGATATAGTGATATGTAACTTACATGTAAATAATTATGCGTTAATGATTACACCAGTCAAATGTTTATTGGACCGACAAATACACACGTGTCAACTGGCTATGTGATATATTGTACAGATGATGTGTATACTATGTGTAGTGCCTGTGACGTCACCAGCCAATCAACCAGATTAAGGTTGTAATTGAAAATTTGAAAACCGTTTTTGGCAGTCGGATACTAAAACGTAAATATCTGAATTAATTTTGATCAGATTAGTTTGAACTTGCCGGAAAATGGATTTAGTAACTATTGAGTACCCGTACGTAAAAATTTTTTGAATCATTTGATGTGGTCTTTAAGCCATTTACCATACATTTCATTTACCTGATGCAATTATTAAAGTAAATTCCATTATGAGAGAGAGAGAAATGGGGTTTAACAACCACTCGACACAAACTTGGTCATTTAGGGACCAACATATGGTTTTAGTTTTATTTCAGTAATTCGTTTGTGAGTAGGGTCTAGGGGTCTTAAGCAGTGGGAGGAAACCAGAGGACCCAGAGAACACCCACGAGGCTGGACAGGCGACCCTACAGTACTCCTTGTCACGAACAACCGGGGATTCGAAACCACGCCAGTTGACTGAATGACAGGCTTCATGATACAGCGGCCAAGTGCTAACCATTCGTGCATCCAACCTCCCCAATTTCAATATGACTTTAGCACGGTCGTGCATTTTACTTAAATAACGGTAAACTTAGAATAACCCAAATGATGATCACGAAACTGGATATAATTCATCATCTTGGAAGTATAAAGTATAAAATGTATACAATTTACATGAATAATTAGTAAAAAGAGTTGTAATAATGCATAAAATGATTATTATTATTATTACTATTATTAGTGGCTGTAAGTGGAGCTAAATCTGATGATAATTATAATAAAGCCATTAATGAGATGATGGACAGAATAAAAAGGGGTAATCAAAGTTTACGACCTGTACTTAAACCTACCAATAGACGTGTAAGTAGTATTTATTATGTATAGAAATATTATTAGCTAACTGAAATTCCCAAAGGGTATGCATATACTGCATACCTGATGCACATGTCAAAACTTATCAATAATATATTCAATCTTACATTTAATGCAGAAAAGTAGGACGTTCAACCAGATTTCATTTAATTTCCAGTAAGCTTTATAAATCATCTTGGGGGATCACGTGGCTAAGTGGGTAAGATGCTAGCTGGCTTGTCGGGAGGTCAGGTGTTCGGTCCCAGCACTGGCCAAGAAAGTTCATGATTTTCCGGGGTGATTTGTCCTTGTCAGTGATGCAGAATGGAGGGCCTGACAAGGACAGCTGTCGTTGTTCGGATGGGACGAAAAACTGAGGTCCCGTATACACATTGGCATGCACATAAAAGATCCCTTGGCAGTTGGAATTCGGTATAAGAGTAGGCTGTAGCGCCGCTGCCCGGGCTAAATTTCCCTCATAGCATACTGTATGACATGTGCCCGTCTTCATTAGCCCAGGTTAGGAGCAGAGCAGTAGGACATTAAACCCCGATTCCATTTCATTTTATAAATGATCTTAGCCATTGAAATGTACATTTTGATCCAGATATAATTAAGTATGTAGGTATATGGCGTTACCTAAAATTATCTTGTATATGTATAATATTTCTTTCTTTTATGAATTTCACAAATAAATGATGACAAGTAATATAAGGTGTTCTTGAAAGAGTATGCATACTCTGCCTCTTGCACAATACTTATTAGAATTATATGTTTGACTTGAATTTAAGAAACCACAGCTCAAATAATACATAAATCATTGTTTATTTTTAGCCATCTTGTCCAGAAGGTGAAAAGGCTGCTGTAGAAGAACTTCATGATATGTTGGTAAGTATCTTAAGAATAGATTCGTTATACACCCCTGATAGTTGTGACACGGCAGAGGTTGCCATTAATAATCTGTGCCAGTCATGGGTTTAATGCCAGGTTTGTAATCCTCACAGATTCGAAGATTATATGTTCGTCCCAAAATGATCTGTTAAATGTCAAGTGGATGTTAAACCCCATTTCTCTCTTTAATTGGGAACTGAGTATGTATGATCCGATTTAAAGGAACTAAATCAATATTATGGGCAAATGGTTAGCGCATGCTCATTAGATCATGGGGTCTGTCAGTGAGTCAAGGGGTGTGATTTTGATTCCCCGCTTGTATGTCCTCCATTTTACTACCACTGCTAAACACCCTTATGTGTAAGAAAATTATACAAATGAGATTGAACTGTGTTTATCCCAAAATGACCTGGCTTTTGTGACCTGGACGTTAAACCTCATTTCTCTCTCCTCCTCTTCCTCTTATGTTTAAGATTCAAAACTTTCTGAATATTTAAATGGATGAGATACTATCAAGCTGCCCGTCTTCATTAGCCAAGTCAGTGAAAAAAAGTAGGATGTTTTTATTAAGCTGGTTGTTACATGGGATCTCACTTTGTGGTAATATTCTCTACCTACCACCCACTGCTGCAAACAAATCCCCTTCTATATCTGTCAAATGAAATATTTTTTTGTATACCATTTCTTTAAGACTCGTATGAAGAGAAATCGTTCTATGGGAGATATATTAGCTGTTGATGATGGAGAAAATCTCCCCGATTCAGAATTAAAGAAAACATTCCAGAAGATCAAAAAAGTTAGTGAAAAGGAGAATTAATAAAAGGTGAATATAAATTTATCTCTGCAATGGAAAGCCAACAAGCTAGTAGTACTGCTAGGTTTCCTTTCTTGTGAAATGTGTTACGCTAGGGTTGTCCCTATTGAGGCCACAATCTGCTACCAATGACCTCAATATAAAAGAACTGATATCATTACCACGATTACTCCACGCTTAAAACCACGATTTGAATCATAGCACAAATCCTTACAGTGAGAACCAAGCATACAGAAGAGCCAGCCTGCTGAGAAGCAAACCCTATGTCTTTTTGTTTTTTATATTTCACAAAATTTTGTTTAATTGTCTTTACTACACTAGAATCAGGAAGAGTTGTTATATAACTCGCTCTGGATGATGTGATGGATTAGCCAAATGAAACAGCCTGTTACAGCGAGTTTTTGGCGTGCGATGCCCAGAACTTTGGGTAAACCACTAGAAACGTTAGCGTGTATCATAGAAGATCTGTTATTGAGGAGGGGTAGGATGAATGGAAGGTCCACTACTAGGGGGGTTGGGATGGCCTAGTGGTCTAGAGTGCCGCGCTTCGACCTCTAGCTGGCCGGTCACCTCTGGCTTGCGGCTGTGGTTTCGAGCCCTAGTGTGAGCGTATGTGGCATGGAGATAAGGGCGCCTTCTCAACCTCGTGGGTTTCCTCCGGGCACTCCGGTTTCCTCCCACTGCTAAAGACCCCTACGCGCAAGCTAATTATTGAAATAAAATTGAAACCATGTTAGTCCCGAAATGACCTAGTTGTGACGAGTGGACGTTAAACCCCATTTCTCTCTCCCTCCCTCCCACTACTATACAACCCTATGCACAAGCAAATTATTGAAATAAAATTGAACTATAAGTTTGTCCCGAAATTACCCAGTTTGTGTCCAGTGGATGTAAACACCATTTCTCTCTCTCTCAAAATAACAGACTCAATGCATTCCCTGATGGATTTTATAAATGGATGGGGTAATGTTAATAATATCCTTTAAAAATGTTGTTTTTTTTTCAGAAAGATTATCTTTAAGATGTGTGAAACTATGGATTCTGGTGAAAGTTAATGATATTATTATTTTGTTATTGTCATATTCATGTTTATGGTTGTCGTTTTATCACATCTGACCTGTGATAGAAAACGGCTGTCATCAATCATTGTTTTATTATATGAACAAAAGGTGTCGAAATATACATTTTTTACTTTTTTTATTTGTTAAATCTAAACAGGTTACATCATTAAAATTATATTTTTAGCATATTTCAAAATTTTTGTTCATATCATTGAATAATGACTTACAAAATCAACTCATTTTGGTGTCACAGGTCACATATTTTATGCGTATTTAACCTTCATTGAAATGGTCTCTATGTGACCGTTTTTTTTAAGTGAAGAGGAATTAAGTTTGATATGTTATCAAGTCTGTATACAAATTTGCCCATATGAATACTCAGGATTTGTTTAAAATTTTATCCGATTGTTCATCATAAGTTGAACTTTTGAAATTTGCAACTGAAAATCATTCAGTTAACTTCCCATTTATAATTAGACTTGAAATCTTGATGATAGTTTTAATTTATATTTTATTTTTAAATTTTAGATTGTATATTTCTCTCTCTCTTCATTCATTTTTTTAACTGAAAACATGTGAATGTTAAACAGTCAGTCATACAGGACAGAGTGCTCAGTGCAATTTGTTAAAACTTGGTAGGATTTTTTATTTCATTCCAAAGTCAGAATTTCTTGATTGCAAAATTAGAAGTAACGACTCCATTTTCTGATTCCTTTTCTAAATTGGTTTAAAGACTTACAAGGTAGGGTTCTATATGACCAAAAATATTATCTTAAGATCTGTAAAACTTACTTTAGTTAAATGCAAAAACAATTAGTTATACATTTTTACAATTTTGTTTGTACATTTAGTATTTTTATTTGTTTTGTTAGTGATATGTTGATGCTGATATACAATGTTATTATTAACATTAGTAAAACTGGGTGGATATTAAGCTTACATCTCATTTATTTGTGCCATATTTTTATTGTATTGTACATGCTTACCAATTCTGGATGTAAAGACAGCTTTAATCTTTGTCTTGAGTTATTACATGGACCCATACCTTATATTAACTTGTTGGATTTGTTTGACAAAAAACAATGCTATGCAACTAAATAAAAAAGCAAGAATATTGATACATATGTAAGAATTGTTTCTCTTTTGGGACATTTTGATTTTGTATATATGATGGTTATTATATTATAGACCCATCATAAATATTTATACATTTTTTCAGAAAAAATATTTTTTTTTACATTTTAAAAGTGTTTTGTTGTGTATATGATTTCTTTGTAATTGAGATATATTAAATAGAAATAAATATAGGATTTTTATCACCAACGTCTGGGGACATGTTCTTTGGAAGTGGCCTATCTTACATGTAATTAGTCTGTCTGAATTAAGAGCCTTGAATCATTAATTCAAATCAAGGTAAATCAAGATCACCCAGTCCTCAACAAATTACATTAACTCTGTGTTAGAGAAAGGATAAACTTTAAAATCTTATCTTTATCTTATCCATCTATTAACAAATCTGCTCCAGGTTATCGTGTCATTATCATCAGAACACAAATTGGATGTATCTACCTATAATTTGAAATCATGTGATTCTGTGTCAGATTTTAAATTCAAAAAGAGAGAGAAATGGGGTTTAATGCCCACTCAACACAATAATTTGCTTAAGCGTAGGGGCTTTTAGCAGTGGGAGGACCCAGAGAAAACCCAGGAAGTTGGATCTGTGGCGACCTTTCTCCTTGTCACGTACTGAATAGTTTGCACAATACAAATATTAAATTTAACTGGGTGAAACCTCTTGGGGGTGATATAAAATAGTATATGTTACATGTGAATAAATTTCTGTCAGGTATGAAAACAACATATAAAATTGTCAATTTATTTTTGAGCCAGATCAAAGACATCCAACAATTCTAGATCTATATAAACCGGAAATGACAGATTCTACCCGTGTCAGCTCAATTATTTTTTTGCAAAATGAGCAAAGTTTATACCTTTCTGTTACAGATGGAAAGTGCTTAAATTGAAAAAAACAAACATAATTATCAAGCAGACCAACTAAAAGATTTATTATCACAGTATAAATAATATAACAATAAAATTCACAAATAAATAATTTATTTCTTTTTGCTATCTTTTCTTGGTGATGGTGATTCAGTAGCTTGATTTTCTTCTTCACCAACAGGTGGGGGAGGAAGATCAATTCTTGGGAAAGAATGATCACCTTGGCAACCTAATCGACCACCATCTTGAAGTTCTTCTTCAATTTGTAACAATCTATTAAACTTTATTATACGCTCTCCTCGACAAGGGGCTCCTAGTTTCAAAAACTTGGCTCCAATTCCCACAGACTGAAATAATAAAGAGTACCGGTACCGGTAAAAAACAATATTTTTCTCACTATAATAAATAGAAACTAGATGATGTAAGGAGAATATACTGAAAAGGTCAGTCAAAATGCTTCACTCTAAGCCGAGAAAACCTTATTTCAAAATCACCGTAGCCTTGATTGTCATTGTTACTGGTCTCCAATAATTAACAAAGTCTTGATTATCCATTTTTGTGTTAAATCATCAATGGACATTGAATGCAGATCAGATTCAAATCCAATGAATAAGTTGGCATTGAGTGTTGATTATGGTCTTTTCATGTTAATAAATCTCTAATAGTTTAATAACATTTCGGGCCTAAAGAAAGACCTTCAATAGGCACATTTACCTCTTGCATAATGTATGTTTAATTTATTATCTGAAAATAATAGAATAAAATGACATCAACTTACAAGATCAGTGATAAAACTATCGGTTGTATCTCCTTGGTTGGTGGTCAATACAGTAATATTTTTACATTCTGAAATATAATATAGTATAACCTTAATAAATACAAACAGCTTATTATATTGCTAGATTTGTCATGACACATGGGGCTTATTGTATGTTCATTATTACCAGCGAATTGCCCAAGTGTGAATCGAAATTTGGAAACTGTAGTGTGCTCAGTAAATAAATGTCCTGTTAGTGTCCAGTATGCATCATGTCCAGAGAGAGAGAAATGAGGTTTAATGTCTACTCAACACAAACTAACGTCCATTTGACACAAGTATGGATCAATTTTATTTTAATAATTCAAACGAAGGTAAGGGTATTTTTAGTATTGAGAGGACCCAGAGATAACCTACACGGTTTATCAGGTGACTATATACTCCTGGTCACGTATAAGCGAGGAATCAAAACCATGCACACTTCAAACCAATTGGCTAACCCACACCTCTCAACATGGTCAGACAGACTTTATTTATTATTTGGTATGTATGCGTGTAGGACTTGTTGACAGTGGGGGAAGTAAGAAAATAACACACAAGGTTTGGCAATTGATCCTTTACTTCTAGTCCTTTGACCCAGTTATCGCTGCCAATAGATTTTAAAATATCGATATTACTTTCACCAATAGTTTTTATAATAAACCATCTTGAAAAATTGAAATATTATGTTAATTTAACTGAAAAAATGTCTTGAGAGTGGCATGACAAATGAGCAGGATTTTAACATATAGAGATGACCAATTTACATCATTTATAAAGTACATGAACATTTACGTACCTTCCATTTTTTGAACACATGTAATTAAATCTGTAATTGTGTTCATATGTTCTAGTTTATATACAACACCACTGGTTTTAAAATATTCTGTTATTTCTTCTGATTTTAATAGACCTGGTCTATGATAGACATGATCACCCAGTATATAACACTGTGTTGATATTCTATCACATAGTTTCATCCATTGGGGTCCTTCCTAAGATAAAACATAATCAAAAGTTAATTTACTGGTATCGGTGTTTTTGTTTCATTAATCCCTGTTTGTCTTGTGAGAGAGAGAGAGAGAGAGAAAGAGAGAGAGAGAAGTCAAATAGGTCATTTTAGGACTAACACATGGTTCAATTTTATTTCAATAATTCGCTTGCACGTAGGGGTCTTTAGCAGTGGGAGGAAAACGGAGGACTCTGAGAAAACGCACAAGGTTGGACAGGCAACCCTACTCCTTGTAACATACTGCCGGGGAATCGAAACCACGCAAGTTGACTCAATGACAGACCTTATGATACAGCGCACAAATCTAACCATTTGGCCATTCAATCACCCTGTCTGTCTTGTCAGTAATATATGTAATTGTGTGTTGTGCAGTCATCAAGTCGAACTTATTATTAGTATTAACTATTTTGTATATTAATTGGTATACTACATGTATAAGAAAGATGAGAAAAATATAAACACCTGTTTTCTGAGAGGATCAATAATCGCTATAACAGATGGATAACGGTTGATTATATCTACCCAAAAATCTACCATATCATCTGGTGACTTAAGCTGACCAACTATTACTTCATATTTTCCTTTTTCCTGCAAAAATTAACGGAATACAAGAAATAAACAAATGAATCAAATGATACAGACATTTGCCTACTACCTGATCTTTGACATGATTAGGGGAATTGACTTCAGGACCTCTTGTTTTTCTTAGGAGCTCCAGGAAAAATTTGCGATAAAAAAGACTTTTCATCCAATTTATTTTTTACATTATAATCTTTAAGCCATGCCCTATAAAACCAAAATATTTTCCTGGTTGAATGTTACCCAATACTTATAGCTTGCACTGGATTGTTTATAATCATATTGTATGTTCAGAAAGATAAGTGGCGCTGGATTGTTTATAATTATACTGTATGTAAAGAATGATAAATGTTGAGAAATTTTCAATTTATCATATCTTTATTCACACTGAACGGAACTGAAATATCTTTAATGATTAAACTTTTACAATATTCAAATAAATCATTAATTACACCAATCTCAAGGGATGTGTACATGTTATATAAAAGTGTTATCTTATTTTATAAATATTCTACTGACCATATCAAACATTTCATGAGCTGCTATATTTAGAGCTATATGGAAATCTTCTCCTGGTGTTAAACCTAGTGATGTTATAGCTTCTTGTAATAAATCTAAACCTTGTTCTACTTTCTCTAATACTGGACATAATGCACCAATATCATTTACAAACTTAGCTGCTACCTGAAAATGGAAATCTGTAGAATTATATAATAATAGACTTTGAATAAATAAAATGAAATGGGGTTTAGGGTCTTACTCTGACTGTGCTAATGAAGACGGGTATACGCCATATAATGTGCTATGAGGTAACTTCTGCCTAGACAGTGGCCCTACTGTTATATCGAATTTCAACTGATAAGGGATCTTTTATGTGCACGTCAATGTGTATACTAATACTGGACCTCGTTTTTATTTTTTGTCCCATCTGAATGACTAGACAGACAGCTGTCCTTGTCAGATCACTCCATCCTGCACCACTGACAAGGGGAAACCAAGCTGGAAAATCCTGATGAACTTTCTCAGCCAACACTGGGAGAGAATCTGCAGCCTCTAGGTTAGCAAGCCCGCATTTTACTCACTTATCCACCTTGGGGGTCTGGATCTTAATTTGTGTAACAATGATCATTGTATCAGTAATATCTATTTTTAAAGATCAACTTTGTTTAATATTAAATCAATTACAGTTAATAATCAAACTAATTCAATTCCAAGTTATAATACAGGTCATTTTTTTTATTTGCAAGACGTCCAAATAGTTTCAAATAAATTTCTAAATTTTTATATTTCTATATTAATATGAAATACGGATTGCAAGACAAGAATATATATACTTACCCCTCCTTTAACATACAGATTTTTACTTATATGATGGTATATTCCTTGGATATGTTCTACAGCCTGAAAGAATCAAGATCAAGAGTATTTATCAAGAGTTACTCCCCTTGACACACTTGAAACATTATGCAGCAGTTCATTATTTATACAAGACAAAACAAACTTTGTACACACATTAAATAAAGAATTAATTTGTTAATTTTTATTTTGTATTAACGCTTACTACACACACTTTTAATATTAAAAAGTTTAATATGCACTGTAACTAAGAAATCTGCTCGACAAAATTGATAAAAAAAACGATACAGAAATACAAAAACTGTAAGAAAAATAGAACAATTTACTTTGAAACAAAATTATTTCTAACAATATTTAAATCTGGCTATTCAAACTTGAGTTACTGGTATGTTGTCTAACATCTACTGTCATGTCTGACAGACAATCTTTATAGTCTATTTACTCTATTATCAGAACATCATGCATAAATAATTAAATAGTTTCTAAGCTACCCAACACTAATATTCCAACACCTCAACCACATAGTTACATACATGTAGCGTTTGGGCTCTTTTATCTGACATACTACGGACATTGGCCTTGAGAGATTTGCCATGCACTGCAATTAATTAGGTGATTGGTCAATTACACCTAATGACCAAACGGTAATTTTCCATCACATGTATATTCATGAGCAAGAGAGGTTATGATGTATTTCGATAACCAAAAAGACACAGAATTATAGTTCATTTCTGTTCGTCTACGTGAGATATGCTTTGTCTATGAATTTAAAACAAATAATTAGTCAAGGACATAATATGTAGCAATTCTCATATTCGCCTACCATTATTATTCATAATACTTAATAGCGCAAATCACTCAATATTATTACATAATCCCTAGCTTATTCATAATTCATATCATAATTGAGCTGGACATTATCACAGTCCCAAGGGATTTACTGTCATATATAAACATCTATACCTGTTTCATCGGCATACCAGGCTTTGGTATAACCATAAATTCTTTAATACATTTCAATTTTCCTGTAGCTGCTCTACCAGCTTGTAATATTGTTACCATTGGTAATGGAAGAGACAAAGTCTTTTGTGTCTGTAACAAAATACATACAACGATAACATGGTAAATTTATTCAGACAACAAATCATTTATTAATTAATAGCACACACAACTCCTGGACTATATGGATCCGATATTGAATCTTTGATAGTCCCGTTGCCAGCTTGAGTTGATGGTTGGAAATCATGATTATTGAGATGTTGTTTCTGCACTCCAATACCAATAGTGAGCAGTGGCATGACGTTCACTAGGATTTAGCCAATGCGGAAAGCACCAAACCAAATGATCACCGTATGTTACTGTTAAAATTGTTTACATTTCTATGCCTAATTATCAGTAGAAGAATCCTTTCGCTGTTAAGGGAGCAAATACCCTAAGTCAATTTTACAGTTTTGACTCTATTTTGCTCAATAAATTACTTAAATTATAATTTCCATTGCTAACCTTCCAAAGTAACCCTGTAGTCAATTGAAAGTCCACGAAAAATTTGTGAGTTTTTAACCTGTTTTGCTGTTAAAATTGATTGTCGTTCTATCCCTAGCTATCAGTAAAAACTAGAAGTATCCTTTTGGGGTCTAGGAAGAGAAGCCCCAGAGAAAATTTGCAGTTTTGAGTGCATTTTGCTCTGTAAATTTTTCTTTTCTTGAAAGCTCCCATAGGAACCAAATATTTATCATTTTAAATTCAATAAAATCGTGGTTCCTTCTGAAAATAAACCAAATTGAATTTTGTTGCCTCCCAGCATCTTTTGACATTAAGTACTGGTATTTTTTAATCTTTAAATATAAAATCCTGTGAATATTGTGCGTCATACATCCTTGAAAGTAGAAATATTGAAGGTATAACATGATTAAATATGACATTTTTAATATAATATTTCTGAAATCTTTTTTTCATAACCATGGTATATTTTTGAAAAAATAAAACCTGAAATTATTATGTGTATTTATCAAAACAAAAATCGTGAATGTGATGTGATATATTTTCTGGCACAATTCCCAGTTGACTTGAACTTTCATCTATAAGTAATAACATTTAAGGCAACATTATTGCCGTTTAAATAAAGTGCTGACAGTTCTCACTATAATAGTTAAAACAAGATAATATAAAGGGAGTAATCTGAAAGTTTCAGTCAACCTACTTAACTATTTTTATAACACTGTACTGTAGCCTTGATTGTCATTGTTACGAAAATATACAAAGTCTTGATTATCCATTTACATGTATATGGTTAATCATCAACTACCATTGAACTGCGGATCCGAAAATCGAACCAATCAGATGGCATCGAGTGCTGAATTTGGTCTTGTCATATTACTAAATGTCTAATTAATGTAGTTTATATAACATTTAAGGCCTAAAAGAAGACCTGTGCAATAGGCAGATTTAGCTCATGCATATTAAATAATTACTTGCCTATTGTTGAGAAGAGAAGTAAATATTAGTACCTGTTGTGGAGATAAAGATGCTATATGTTGATATAACGGTACTTGTTGTACACTGGCAGCACCACAGCAGACGGCTTTACTGATAGCACAAACAGCACTGGTTCCTGGTATAAACATCTCTCTGGGTTCATCAGGTACAACAATAACTAAACTAGCAGCTTTACCTTTCCTATTTAAATTGATTCAAATATTTTTTTTTAAAAATCTATCCAGTATATTAAAATCTGATTCAAGCCCCCACCCTCGGGATCCGCCCCTGTGTCAGTTGTTTTGACTTTGATGCTTTGTGCATAGAACTTGAGTATCAAAGACTCAAAGCATCATTAATATATCTAATTGGTTCCTTGTTTTCAATGGAATCTATTGTATAACAGTTGAATATTGATTTATCATGTTGCCTCATTGTTTATTTCCTCTTCTTTATGCAACACTCCACTAGAGAACTTTTCATCATTCCTACATATTCATCATTAGACAAAATCTTTATTATGATGCTGTAATTTATTTACATACTATTACTATTCTTTTTTACTTATCCTCATTAGTAGTTATTTTAGTTATTTTTGACTTGGTGTTGTATATTTATTTGCATACTATTCTATTTTACTTGTCATCATTAATAGATATTTTTGATTGGTGTTGTATTTATTTACATATATTGTTTCTTACTTGTCATAAGGTCTACATTGATTACAATCAATTTACTTGTAAAAGTTTAAGCCACTTTTGAGGATATCTTAAATAGGTGTCAATAAACTGTCACACCATAATCAAACCCATGCCTTGCGTAGATAACAGGTCAGATTATTCATGCCTATTTTCGTCTCACCAATGGGGCTAATAAAGTCTATAATACCTCATGTAATGTGCAGTTGGGGAAATTTTCCCCCCTAAACATGAGGCGCTATATATATGCCATTCTCTTAACCAGGTTAGTGAGGAAACATACTACTAATTGAACCCCCCCCAGTATCCCAAATCTTGCATGGATGATAGGCCACAGTGCACTGAGCGACTCAATCCCTAGGATTAAAATAGATGAAAATATAAATATTTACTTAGGTGAAGCTGGTTTATTTTTCTTATTTGTAGGTGATTGTACAACAGGAGACTGTGCCTCTACTTCAGGACTTTCTTTCTTTTGTTCTTCCTTGAGAATATCGCTTTCTCTTTTCTTCTCCCCTATTAAATCACTATGAAGAAAATAAACTGCCAACATTAAAAGATGAAAAAACTAGAGAAAGAGACATGCTAACAGAAATTAACACAATGTCGCATTATCAATAACAACAACTCTTTCATGAGTGCACTGCAAATTTATTTTCATGAAACCATGATCCAAGCAAATCTTATTTTCCCAGTCTGTATCATTAAATCTCACAAAGAGGCTGCTAAATGCACTGGCTAAGATTAGGCAAATTGTAAGGCTTAAATTTACCTCAAACTTGAGAACATTCAAATTTGGATGAACAAAAAGGTTTTGGCACAATCATTTTAATGATTTACTAATTCTACTCCAACAAAGTGTTAGCTTTGAAAATATTTCTATTGGGTAATTAAGCTACCAAATATATAATAAATGCATACAGGATCTGACAATGCTTATTACTTATCAATTTGATTAAAACACAGATTCTATTTCATTCCGTTCTTGTTGATGTTGGTAATTAGTCAATGAAATGGTCTGTTACAGCGAGTTCTGGTCAAAAATATAAATAAAAACGAAACAAAATACAGATCTGTATTTTAAACAGATTGACTACTTATCTAAAATAATAAATAAACCTACTATATAAGAGTATCTATGTCTGTTTGTTGGCATGGATCTAAGCCATTTAATTTATTGTTTAATTCTGTTTGTATTAAATCTATACAAGCTTGTATATCTTCCTTTCTCTCTGTTTCTTCAGCTTCTCTTTCCTCTATTTTAGCATTCTCTAAAACATGTGATACCGGACTAGGACTTACTACTGTTGATACACACTACAAATAATAATAATATATACATAATAAAATATATGAGCCAGGAATAGGACTTGTACTACGGTTGATAGTGTGATACATACACTAACCGTTTGCTATTTCTTCAATTTTTATTTAAAATGGTTACAACCTTCCTGGAATTGTCATCCCATTACTTTCCTCGTCGAGTCTTAACGCTTAACAGGTCAGTAAAATTCATTATTCTCTTTCAAATTTCATATATTTCAACATTGTCAATTTCTCAGAATATAAACATTATACTACTGCGCCTGCGTAAATTGGATCACTCGTATATCATGTAGGGGTATCAGGGTATTCCACAAATTGGGTGCATTTGGTTAATAATGTCTTGTGAAGGAAGGTTCGCATGTTTGTTTTGCGGCAATAATACTTATGTTTGATTATTTTCAGAGCTGTTTCTAAACGTTTCTTGCAAAATAAATCCATTCATTGTTACAATATCAACAATTTGTGTGTGTTTTTGTTTTGTTTTGTTTTAATTGTTTGCCAGTATTTTAATATTCCTCAGAGAAATTTATAGTATCTTATCGACAGTTTCCAGAGATGGATGTTTTTTGATAGATATTTCCCCCCTTGGGTTCTGATAAAATTTCGAAAACGTGACTCACGATTCCCACACAATGATAGGTTCAATTTAGCTACTTACATCACCTTTATCAGTTCTAATTTGTAAGAAAAAACCTTCTGAAATAATGACCAATAAGTTGTGACCAGAACAAAAGGTTCACCAGAAGTGGAATAAAATTTACTGAATTACACATTTATGACCAAACAATATCAGGTTACACTTTGTATACAGATTTCATCAATACACAAAAATTACAGCCATTGAGATGGGGCTAATTTAATATCTAATCCAGTGGAACAAACAACTGTAGTCTGAAAACCAAATGGCAAATTACCTCCCTCTTAAATAGGTCTTTAAAGCAAGTTATATTCTACTGGATCGAAACAATTATCTAAACACGCAAGTAGGACGACACAGCCCCAAGTCAAACAAACCCACATCCCTGTTCAATTTGGTATATATTCCAAAGATAGGTTGCCAGGCAACGAAACATACGCCCACAGCAGCTAAATCGTCCGGGAAGTCAACAAGGGTTGTCGCATATTTTTACTTTTTTTGGTAATGAAACATTTGTAATACACTAAAATCTGATTAAGAGTAACAACTCATTATGTAATTATCTTAAAAACATTAGAATTTGTTTGCTGTTTACAAAGTTTTGCCCCACGCTAACAATTAGTATAGGAAACATTTAATATCATGGATTTAGCTGTTCAATTATCAAAATTCATTGAAAATCAAAATACTTGTTCGTTTCAACACCTTAAACTCTGTGTATCAATCTGAAGTCAATCGGATGATAAGTTTGGCCTCTATAACGTCAATTTTTTTGGGGTGATCAAGGGGGATAACTCTGAAAGTAATTATTTGAAATCGCTGAAAATCAATAGGCTTCTTCATCTCATGACCTTAAACAGTGTGTGTAAATTTAAAGTCAATCGAATATTAACTTTGGCCTCTAGAGCGTCCACAGGATTTTTTGATGTGATCAAGGGCCATAACTCTGGCACTAATTATCAGAAATCGCTGAAAATCAATAGGCTTCTTCGTCTCATGACCTTAAACACTGTGTATAAATTTGAAGGCAATCGGATATTAACTTTGGCCTCTAGAGCATCCACAAGATTTTTGGAAGTGATCAAGGGCCATAACTCTGGCACTAATTATCGGAAATCGCTGAAAATCAATAGGCTTCTTCGTCTTATGACCTTAAACACTGTGTATGAATTTAAAGTCAATCGGATATTAACTTTCGCCTCTAGAGCGTCCACCAGATTTTTTTTAAGTGATCAAGGGCCCAACTCTGGCACTAATTATCAGAAATCGCTGAAAATCAATAGGCTTCTTCGTCTTATGACCTTAAACAGTGTGTATAAATTTAAAGTCAATCGGATATTAAGTTTGGCCTTTAGAGCGTCCACAAGATTTTTTGAAGTGATCAAGGGCCATAACTCTGGCACTAATTATCGGAAATTGCTGAAAATCAATAGGCTTCTTCGTCTTATGACCTTAAACACTGTGCATAAATTTAAAGCCAATTGGATATTAACTTTGGCCTCTAGAGCGTCCTCAAGATTTTTTGAAGTGATCAAGGGCGATAGCTCTGGTAGTTATTATCGGAAATCGCTGAAAAACAATAGGCTTCTTCGTCTCATTACCTTAAACACTGTGTATAAATTTAAAGTCAATCGGATATTAACTTTAGCCTCTAGAGCGTCCACAAGCAATTGTGGACGGACGGACGGACGGACGGACGGGGGCGACGACAATATACGACCACATTTCAATGTGGGCGTATAAAAAACTAGATCAAGCATGGCTATGTTTAATACTGCGAAGTAAATAAACCATGATTTTTCAAGAGACAAAGGTTATGTATAGCTTGATCTGAAATTTGGTCTTTAAGTTTTAACCATTTTAATAAATGACTGGAGAAATAGCAAGCAATTTTCGAGTTGTAGTGTCGTCTGGAACAGACAGTAGTAATAATACATATTGCTAATAAAACATGCGAGTCATAATAAAATATATGATCAGATCACTATACATAAAATACAAATATAGATGCTACTGGTAATAAAACAACGTCTGGATAACAATTATTTTCACAGTAGGCAAATATAAGTCATAAATTCAAACACCACTCACACTTCCTGTGTAAACTTGTTTGAGGGAAAGAGAGAGAAATGGGGTTTAACATCCACTCAACACAAACTAGATCATTTTGGGACTAACATATGGTTTCAATTTTATTTCAATAATTCACTTGCGCGTAGGGGTCTTTAGCAGTGGGAGGAAACTGGAGGACCCGGGATGGCCTAGTGGTCTAGAGTGCCGCGCTTCGACCTCTAGCTGGCCGGTCACCTCTGGCTTACGGCTGTGGTTTCGATCCCCGGTGTGAGCGTATGTGGCATGGAAATAGGGGCGCCTTCTCAACCTCATGGCTTTCCTCCGGGCACTCTGGTTTCCTCCCACTGCTAAAGACCCCTACGCCCAAGCGAATTATTGAAATAAAATGAAACCATGTTAGTCTCGAAATGACCTAGTTTGTGTTGAGTGGACGTTAAACCCCATTTCTCTCTCTCTCTGTTTTGCAGTCTTCAGTCTGTACATCGTGAGAGAAAACTGATATAACCCGTGTACAATACTGACCTGTTGATGATTCTTAATATTACAATAAACAGATGTTTGTACTGTAGGCTGACCTCGACTGTCTAGAGCTGTTGAAGATTTTAGCTAGAAAAAAAAAACACACAAAGATTCATCAATAATATAATTCCTAAAAGCAAGCCTTAATTGTGTATCATGTATCCTCAACATGAACTTTGACATGACCAGACTCTTTTAATGAGTAATTTCCGCAATGTTAAAGCACTAATTCTGGAATGAAATGGGGTTTAAAGTCCCCCTGTTTTGCACCAACTGGGCTAATGAAGACTGTCAGAGTTTAAAAGACCATGACACAATCTAAAGGACTTTTATCAGAAAAACATTTTGGTCAAAAAACTCCCTATTTACGGCTACTTAAAAATGACATTGGTTTCGATTGATTTCACTGCCATCTTAAGTCTTCCTCTAATAACTCGATCCTTTTTGTACAGGAAGCCATGGTGGCGCAGTCGTTTCTGCCTGCTTAGTGCATTCTACACATTTTTTAAATCAGTATTTTGTCATTTGTGAATCAGCCATACTAATTACCTCCACATTGTGTTGTAGGATATGTTTTTATTTGTTCATTACAAAATAGCACCCGATACCATAGGGTGGGGCCTACACGACCGGTGCACTGATTATAAAATGTTAATTGTGTCTTGTGTATACTGATTATAAAATACTGATTATAAAATGTTAATTGTGTCTAAAGAGAGACAGAGAGAGAAATGGGGTTTAACGTCCACTCAACACAAACTAGGTCATTTTGGGACTAACATATGGTTTCAATTTTATTTCAATAATTCGCTTGCGCGTAGGGGTCTTTAGCAGTGGGAGGAAACCGGAGTTACCGGAGTAAACCCACGATGTTGAGAAGTCGCCCCTATCTCCATGCCACATACGCTCACACCAGAATCGAAACCACAGCCGCAAACCAGAGGTGACCGGCCAGTTCGAGGTCGAAGCGCGGCACTCTAGACCACTCGGCCATAACAACCCCCCAATTGTGTCTAAAATATTAGGTATTAGGATCATATAGTTTCCCCGCAAAATGAAATGAAATGGGGTTAAACATCCTACTGTTCTGCTCCTTAACTGGACTAATGAAGACGAGCATTCGCCATATAGTGTACTATGAGGGAAATTTTGCCTGTGCAGCGGCGCTACCGCCTACTCATATATTGAAAGACTAGACAGCTATCCTTCCTTGCCAAGTCCCCGGTCCTGCATCACTGACAATGGGAAACCAGTTTCACGGCAAGATAACAAAATCAATTTATTGAAAGTGATCAATATTGTAATTGAATTCTAATTCGTGTTTTTAATTTCGAATATAATGGATAATATTGAGTTAGTTAGAATTCTTTTAGTGGACAATATGGCTTTTGTTAAAGACATGGAAAAAACAACCAGAGTAAAATAATCAAATATAACTAGCAAATTGACTATGGTTCTGTGATGAAAAGTACTTTATAAAATTACATCAAAATTTTAAAAAATCTAAATAACAGAAATATCAAATTGATTAGAGTTCTCTGAAAGAAAGAAAAAAAGCACTTTACTAAATTGAATCATGATTTCATAACATCTCCAAATAATATCTAACTAGTGAAGGCCAGCTATCTTAACTACAGGTTTTATGCAATTATACACAATTTATCACTCAAGGTTATAAATTTTACAAAGTGACTCACCTTAGTAATAAGTGGTGTCTTTGCAAATTTTTCAAAATAATTTGACTGAAAAAGAAATATCAATTGAATCAACAATTTCAATTTTAAAATCAATAATAATAGGCAATAAAAAAATAATGTTTTTAGAAAAAATTCCCTGTTATTTGGGGGGGGGGGGGGAGCTTGGCTTGGTGGATCATCAAAACGTTATTATTCCTTTTCAGTCTGGTTAAACATACATATACATTTAGTTTGAAATATGAATGTGTTTCCCCTTTTGTCAGTGATGCAGGACGGAGGGCCTAGCAGGGAGAGCACTTAGTCCTTTAGATGGGACAAAAAACAAGGTCCTGTATACATGTTGGTGTGCATGTACAAGAAGAAAGAACCCTTGACAGTTGGAATTCAATAGCATACTGTACAGTGTTTGAGTAGCTCAGGTTAAATCCCATTTCATTCATTCATTCGTTCGTTTAACATATTTTATTTGTTGGTATACAGGGCTGCATATTGTGATGAATTAATGGTAAGCGTCAAATGTGATCGATTCTTAGTGGTATATTGATATAAAACTCTTCCTGGTAGAACATCATAATGGTAGAATGTTGGTTAGACTACAGTGCTGTGAAAGTCCCCAAATACTCCACAACAGTAGCAAATAAAAGTTCTAATATCAATTTGAACAAATACTGCAGAGCAAGTGTGCACTTTTATAAGTTAGAATATAAAAAACAAGAGATAAGCCTGTGTTTTCAATAATGTTCTTTTCTGCAAAAAGGAAAAAATAATTGAAAACTGTAACCCACAGAGTGTTTGCAAGATAGTGTGGATGACAACGAACAAACTTACAAATTTTGCAGTTGAAAATGGGGTCATACAAAAATCAGAACAAATATTTTATACACAATTATTTTATCATTTTGAAGTTTAAATGTTCATGTCATCATTTGGTAGAGACCTCTGACTGATACATATTTATCCAAAAATTTATACTTACTAAATGACCAAAGACATCTTCTGGATTATCATAAAACATAGAATTTAACACAGTTTCCATTTTACTAGGTACTCCATTTTTGTTGTAATATTCAACAGCTTTCTGTTTTGTGTCATAAAAATCTTGTCTGGATTTGGCATCTGATTTTTCATTAACTGTAGCCATTTTGTATGAAACCAATTAGCGTGTTTCAACAACTGAAAATTAAAGATATATTCTTTTTATGATAACTGGGTCATCTATTGCATGAAGCCCCATCAAAGAAAGGAATTCTAATTTTTAAAGATACCTTTTTTAAGATGGTTGAGTAAGATAAAAACAACTTGTGTTCTCAAGCATTTTTTTTTTTGCACCCATGTGTTGCGTCATAATTAAATATTGATCTTGTTTTAATAGTTTTATCTCAGCTAATTCGCAAATAACTAAGCCGAAATAAAATTTTAAATTCATTAGAATTTAAAGGGAACTAAAGTGTAGTTGATTATGGTCTGGATAAGTTAATTAACAATGTTTAATTAATAATTTAGAGAACATTTCAGGCCTAAAGAAAAAGACTTGCAACAGGCATATTTAGCTCTTGTATAATGCATGTTTAAGGTGGTTTAATAATTGGACACCTTAAGACAGCTTTTAGGACTTATTTTGAATATTTGTATGTCTGCATATCAATGTGGACCAAGACTGTCAAAGGAATAAGTTTATATTTCTAATTCGCACTAGACAAATAATATGGAAATTATAAGTTCAAATATGAGACAGAATTTACCTCTCTAAAGAATAAGCTTATTATAATTCATTTCCGCAAAGATTTTATGTAAGCTTATATATATGAACCGAGGGCTGGCTAAAAAATTCTTAGCCTGAAAATGATAGATCAGTTGGGTTGAACTGTGAGCTATTTTGAAGCCTAACCTTGATAATGTTTTGGACAGATTTGTAAGCATGTAAAAAACCTGTTTCCAAAGAGCCAGTCGTCATTTTCTTAGTAATGATGACGTAATGTCAGCTGTGAGCAACTTTCATTGGGTGGTTGACGAAAATTTCTTCCCAACAGCATTCCAGGCCTTGTAACAACGTTGGTTAAAGTGTGCAGTCCTACAGGCTACACCGTGAAGTCAAAAAATAAATTGAAACCATCAACTTTGCACAGGTCTTTAACAGATAGGGTTAGAACTTTTCAGTCAGCCCTCGTACTTCATATATGCATCATTATTTGATCTATATAATCTTTTGGGAAAGTAAATGTATGATCATGCATGAAACAATGTTAATTAATGAAACATAACAAAATACCTTGAGCTAGCCAATGAATGACCCTATAGATACAAGAAGTGCAGTATGTCAGTAGGCTACCACTATAACAGATCTAGTGATATTAAAGGGACAGTCCCGATATTAACATAGTCTCAAAAATAAAAGTCTGAGTACATATGAAATTTAAACGCCAAAATATCGGAGAATGGTGCATTGACCCTGTCGCAATATTTCAGCTCAAAATATTGAGTCGTTTGGGCGTGAACGTCTAAACTGCTTATCCGGACACGTAACCCTTTTAAGATTCCTGCCAATTTTTTCGTTGGTGACCTGATAAGCGATTCCCGTTCCTTGAGATGTCTATACAGTAAATGGCCCATGTGCTGTACTTGATAATGAAACATAAATTTCACATACACATTATTTTTATTTAAAAGAAAACCTGGTTTTATGTAGACACTGCATAATACAGTTTCGGACACCAGTCTCAATTTTCAGAAGAAGACTGGCATGTTTAAGTTGTTTGAAAACGTATCACAAATACCGAGTTAGTTGCCCGGCCCTTTGGTAGGGGATTTTAAGGTATTTTGACACAAATTAAGCAGTTATATTCCTAAAAAAATTATTGGGACTAACCCTTTAACTGTAAATTATAATGCTATACATTCTTGACATAGATGTGACTGGAAAACACATCTAAACTACCAGGGAACATATAAATATCTGTTCAGGTTTAGGGTATGTGACCCAATTAATTATACTTGCCCATTCTTTTGAGTTTTAGGCTTGCAGGAATCAAAAGAGCCTTGGCTTTTGACAGTTAGAATAGAAGCCATAACAAATACACTGCATGTCGTATATGTCACAGAAGTGCAAATAGTAGCTTGAACTAAAGTCTTCCACCCAACATTAATCAGTTTTTTTTTCAATGCCATTGTTTTTAGTATCATTTCAGAGGGATTTCTCCTTTTATGAACACAAACAAATGACAAAAAATAGCCTTATCTAGCAATCATTTTTACCATAGCGACATAAATAAAAAAATCATATATTTTCTATAAAATTACTGGGGTATTTTTTACCTTATATAATACGAAATTAACATAAATATCACAACCTGCTACAGTTCGCTGTCAATCACAGAAAAAAAAAGTGCTTGAAATACATTGTAAACAGATGTTACTAAAGACGCCATAGAGTAGTCATGTTTTGGAGTTATCTGCCGGTGGTAGTCGAATTTGCCCAGACATGAACTAAAACTTGGTGTGCTCTACTTAATTACGATGCATTACATTTTAAAAGAATAGCTACCATATATAATATACCTTCTTTGATCGTCTATGATCGATCAATATTTAATTAACTTTATTAAAAGGTAATTTGACAGAAAAATTATCAGCCACCTTAGCTGAAGATATTTTTATTTTTAAAATTCTATTTGCTATTTATTATAATACGAATTAATGTCCCATGTCACATTCTTACAATATATAGGCCTAGATATTAAGTTATTTAAGGCAGACCTAGACCACCGTAGGCATATGGGGCCAATGTCAGTTGCCGGAACTGGGGCTTTTTGCCCGAAAATTTTATTTGTCACCCGAATTTTCAGAATGAATCAATCCTCAACTAAAACGAATTTTTCACAAAGCCGTGATGGTTTATTTTTAATTAATTAGGCCTATTCAATTACACAACAATTACACACAATATGTTAGCAAAACACAATTCAATATTCCCCAAATCTTACAACTCGCTCGCTTAACGAAAAGATTTCTAAAATTGCGAGCCCAACAAGTAACCCGCCGACGTGTATGTCATTAGTTATTCTTTTGAACTCCACCTTAAAATATAATTATGATCGTGGACATTTTTAACAGAGACTTCTCGTTTACGGGACATTTCGTTTTCATGATAAGGGTCTCTCGGACTTGTTCCTTATCTTCGAAATTTTCCCAACAATGACTTCTCGGGCTATTTGTCTGTGCTTTAGAAAAGAGTATCGAGTTTTCTGGGAGGTGGGGTGTTTGCACGTCGAGCAAAAAGTTTTGATTTCATTCTTCATTCCCTATCTCCAGCAAGGCCCGCAATTTTCGTCAACCCCTTGTCC
This sequence comes from Patella ulyssiponensis, assembly GCA_963678685.1. NCBI lineage: Eukaryota > Metazoa > Mollusca > Gastropoda > Patellidae > Patella > Patella ulyssiponensis. The sequence continues at coordinate 61,370,809 of OY783229.1, forward strand.
CCGCTACGGACGTGTACCTAGCATGAGAAAAACGTAAGTTAACCAAAGAAAGTTTTTCTCAAGGATATTGTGTGACAAAGTGGTCTATTGTGTATTGATCGTATGAAACATAAACTATTATTTAGATGCACTGTGTTGTAATTAAAGAGTTAATCAATTCCACGTGACCTGTGTACAGCTAATCTAAACAACTCGAAACAGGAACTTTTTCTCTTTTGGACATGAACCTCGGGTTCCTGGGCCTGGGTCCCTCAGATCAATGCCTAAGCTAGGTTTTGACTTTAATCCGAGAAAACCTTATTTTAAAATAACTGTCGCCTCGATTGCCATTGTTACCGCTGTCACGGTAATTAACAAAGTCTTGATCTTCCACCATTTTTGCAATTAATCATCAATGGGCATTGGACCTCAAATCGGATTCAAATCCAATGAAAATATGACACAAGATGGCATCGAGAGTTGATTAAGGCCATTTCAGGTTAATAAATGTCTAATTAATAGTTTATGTCAAGTCCAAAGAAAGACTCGCAATAGGCAGATTTAGCTCTTGCATGGTGTCACTCTGTTTCACAGATTTATGCGACGGGCGTCGTTCGTCTCTGTCCAAGATGACTGACCTTTAGTAAATGCAGGTCAAACCGCTGTAGTTCTACGGGTGAAGTGGAGGTGCTTACCTTTTATGCCCCTCCCCCGCCTTCCCAAAAGAAATGTTTTTGGAATATTTGACTGCAGCATACGCGTTTTCCTACTATTTCAGCCCGTGAGCAAAGTAACTTCAAAGTTTTCTAATATCCAAATTAAGGTGCATGACTCGAATTCCAATCAATCATTTACAGTCCACGATGGCGGGACTGTTTGGAGAAAATTTGAAAATTTATCTTCCGCAAACGCGTTTTCCTGCTATTCCAGTCCGTGAATACAGCAACTTCAATTTGGTCCAATATAGCCTACCTGGCTGACCTGGATTCCAAACAATCAATCGTCACGGGGTCTTGGGGCCTCACCCTCTCGGAGAAAATTTTGAAAATTTAACCACCGCAAATGCGTTTTCTGCTATAATAGCCCGTGTAAGCAACTCCAAAAGTATCCAATGGTTTTGTAACTGAAATCCCACTCTGAATTCCAACCATCCAATCAGATATGCAGCTGCATTCACAAAAATAATTGATGCCCGAAAAATGTTGCACAAAGTAGAGTGGCTAAAGACACAATGGTTTAATCCATAGTCAATTCAGTACAAATTCGTGGTATTCAATTAAAAGAAAAGTTAAACTACTTTAGGTGTCGATGACAGTTAGGTAAGCAAAACGAGAAATGCCCATCAAAATTTCAGGTTTACAGACAGCGGCGCCGGTTTTCTTCGAGAGGTGGACCGGACCACCCAAGAAAATTTTGGAATATTCGACGACCGCAAATGCGTTTCACTGCTATTCCAGCACGTAAAATTAGTGTTTTATTACATTTCGGGCACTTTATTTTGCCAAATTGATGAAATAATTATTTTTTCTCACATTACCCGTCTGCCCGAAATATCAGCTTGCCCGAAAGTTAGGGGGCAGCTGCCCCTCCTGCCCCCTGCCTCGTACGCCTATGTATTCATCTTATAAAGATATCCCTTTAGTACAATTAGGTGTTAACCTAACCCATTTATATTAACTCAATACATTTATTGTGTAATCGCATTCAGTAAGGGGAATCTTCAGATGTACGAAATGGTCTTTCTATGACGGTTTTTACATCTAATATAGAAGTAATATCTTGGGGAATACAATTAGTTTGCACTGTGTTACCTCGGTCACCCCGACACGACTCAACCGGACTCTGAAAGCACTAGATGATTGAATTAGTGACCTATTATTATTGCAATTTTTGCTGGTTTTCATAGGTTATCCTATAAAAAGCGGATTATTCATGACAACATAATTCTATCATTTTGTGTTTTTATTACGAATGTATCTGTTTCTTCGAATAAATAAAAAAAAAACCATATCTTCTGATAGCAAAAACAATAATTGTAAATCATCCCGGGAGGGCTTGTGTGTAAAAAGATAATGTGGATAATTTGATGTTTCATCCAATAACCAGCTTAAATTAGGATAATAGGACGTTAAACTCTTTTCCATTTCATTTTATTTCAAAGTTAGGATACTGTTAAGCCAATAAGACTTATCTTTCTTTTCAAAATACATACTTTTTGACCTGTCATATCTCATCTGTCACAGTTAAAAGGATGGACTTGGCATTAGTGTAGCAAAATATTTGGAACTGATGCGTTGTTTATACCCGAAAACAAATTAAGGTGTTCCGATATTAAAAATGTCGAGCAGTTGTTATTAATTGTGGTAAATGTTATCCTACCATGCCAATCTTCAAAAGTAAATATAATATTATTTTTTTGTTTTTGGTTAATTTGTTGGATGTCCTCCGCCTTTAGAACTCTGCATTCCTCAAGTCTGTGGATGTCTAACCAAATTGTTGTTCCTATATACATGTAGATGGTTTGGGAAGTTCACACAAAATGTCGCAAACATGAAGTGCACCTCCCAAAGTCTTTAACTGCAGTTGTAAAAAAGACATACTATTGTACCATGAATGTACATGTATCTGTGTAGATCAGGACAGTTTTGGTCGAGGGGCCCAATCGAGGCGGAATATATAAACTGATTTACATTCAATGTTATAAATTTTTACTGTAATTTGAAATACATTGGTCTGCAGTCCGTGGGGTTATGTTTTTCTTTTGTTCACCAAGTATTCACATTATAAATGCCCTCAGGACCTCTGCAGTACGATTTAGAGAAGTAATTTTAAAGTGTTCATTCTTACATATTGGATATACTTGGAGCACACAATGGACACGTCATCCATCAATGTACGGCAATGTTTTTAAGTTCATTCATCCGATTCCTCATCAATCTGAAACATATTGATTACTTTACTAAACATTGCCCACATGCTGAAATAAAATTGAATCATAGTTTGTGTCGCGTTTTATTGTTTTATTGGGAGAAAATAAACTGATAAATATGGTTAATAAAAAGTCTCAGGAAAAATATAAAATGTCAACTGCTAGGTCGATTATGGAACGATCATTTGACAATGTGAAAATAATTTAACTCATCTCCTTCCCAAGTTGCTCGGCGATAAAATGGGGCTTAATGCCTTACTGTTCTGCTATTCTGCTACAACTTATTTGGAGGGAGGCTATAAAACACGATTCTTTTGGTGATTGAAGTTTGCAAAACACCATGGGGACAATTCAAACACGTGGGTTACAATCACCATTTTAAATTCACACTAGCTAAATGTATTTCCCTACAAGATTTGGAACCCTACTCATGTTTGAAAGCTAAATAAAACATATCGTTCTCCAAATGATTTTGAATTAAAGCGCACTTAATCAAAACTTAATCAATACTCCAGACATGATCAATGGGATCTTGGACCACAATTCGATTATTATGCCATCGTCCGGGTTTTTTTTAGTAACACTGATATATGTTGACCGAGCTAGATAGTTTGGGATAATGGTGGTAACGTATATTTGAACAGTTCAACTTGAACAGCAGACGTTTACGCCTACTCAGGGCATTCTACACGTTGTTTTTAAATTAATATTTTGTCGTTTGTGAATCAGCCATACTTATTACCTCCACCTTGTGTTGTAGGATGTATTTTTATTTGTTCATTACAAAATGGCACCCGAAACCCTTGGGTACACACTATTCGTGTACTGATTATGAACTGTAAAATGCGTCTGAAATATTGGATATTAGGATCCTACAGTTTCACGGCAAGACAGTGCCATCAATATTGATTGAAATGGATCAATACTGAATTCTAATTCGTGTTTTTAATTGTGAATATTATGGAAAAACTTGAGTTAGAGACTTAGCTCCTTAAATTTGTTTTCATGACAAATCAGAATATCTAGACTGATTATGGAGCTGGAGTGTTCTGTAAGAATTATTTGTGTGTGTTGCAGTCATCTGAAGAATAATAAAGTCTCAAATTGATTTAGATTGTGTTTACTTGACTTAATTAATAACTTCTCCCTTTCAATGTAGTCCGGTTTCCCCAGTTATATGTTATGTTAGTTTCGAAATGACATAAATGGTGTGTGTGTGTGAGAGAGAGAGAGAGAGAGATTGGGTTTAACGTCCACTTGACACAAAATACTCCATTTCGGGACTAACATATGGTTTAATTTAATTTCAATAATTCGCTTTCGCATGGGCTGTCTTTAGCATTGTGGGACGAAGGAGCCGGAGAAAACCCATGAGGTTGGACAGCCTACCCTACTTCTTGTCACTTAAACCGGGAGTTCGAAACCACGCCAGTTGACCCAATGACGGCAGGGGCGGATCCAGGGGGGGGTGGGTGTTGACTAGGGTTACTAGTCACCCCCTCCCCACCGGTGTATAGGAATCCCGGGTCCTACAAGCTTCCACCGGGACATGCACACGCATGGTCGTATATATATATATTATATAGCACATGGTGCACATCTTATCAGACACACAATCAGCATCTATGTTACTAGCGGCAGAAATTAGCTCCGTAAACCGCGGCTGATCTTTTAGGACATTTGCAGGAAATTCATCAAAGCATTTCCTCGCCGGATGAAGGCATCAACACTTTTGTCAGACTGATGTATAAATTATACATTATTTTACGATGGTATTGATGGGACTGATATCATTGGCGAAGAAAATTGACTGTACATTTGCAAATATTCGATAACATTCAAACTGCTTGTTCAATATTAGGTTCATAATCTGGATATATAACTTGTTGTTTATTATAAGAGGCGTTGACAACTTTTCCGTGAATGTGTCAACTTCTTTGTATGTACAGTCCGCACTATCTTTGATGTATGCAATATTTCACAATAATCAACACATATAAATTTCGAAATTTATTCTTCAAATTTTGAAAATCATCAACGAAATGAAACATTGTCGACGAACAGAAATCATTGTTCGTTATGGCTCAGATGCAAGGTAATCGATGATAATTTTTCAAAATTTTCTGGGGGACATTCCCCCCCCCTCATAACCCCCCAACTTTACTGCTCGCGCCGACGGCTCCGCGGTCGGTGAGACAAAACACGAGGTTGTCACGTATCCCCTCATAAAAATCCTGGACCCGCCACTGGACGGGCTTTATGACACAGCGCGCACGTGCTAACCATTCGGCCAGCCAACCCACATGAAATGAGCAAAATGAGTATCAATTGGTAATGCAGCCTTAGCGTTGGCAATTTTGAAAATAAAATAGTAAAGACAGTCTAGGCTAAACAAAATGAAATCAAATGGGGTTTAACGTCCTACTCTTCTGCACCTGACCTGGGCTAATGGAAGACGGGCATACGCCATACAGTGTGCTATGAGGGAAATTGTGCCCGGGCAGCGACGTTACGGCCTACTCTTATATCGAATTCCAACTGCCAAGGGATCTTTTACGTGCACGCTAATGTGTACACGGGACCTCGGTTTTCATCCCATCCAAACGACTAGACAACTGTCCTTGTCAGGCCCCCTTCTGCATCACAGACAAGGGTAAACCACAATTGCATCACCGATAGCTTGGTTCAGGCATAGCTTGGCATATTCTCTTTTCATTATCTGTTATAGCGTGACCAGTGAGCTATTTATCTAATTTTGCCTAATGCCACTATAATAAGAAATACAACACGCAATAAAGTCTGGCACGAAGTTTCATAAAAACAGTGAAAACAAAAGCAACATGATAAATCATGTATTGATAATACAGCCGTATGAAAAGTACAACAATATTATTTTTATACGACTATGAACAAGGCGATTTTATGTTTCTAACATTAAAGATTGTCATGATTTACTAATCCTAGACACCTAACAGACGCGTAACACGAAACATCTATATTATGACATTAGATTCAATAGAATCTCAAATGTCCACATATGAGCCGAATTGCCTTTTCCTTTTCATTAGCTCTAAAAGGCTTTAAAATAGAACCCAGAGGATTTATATTATGCGATATATATATATATATATAACTGGTGGTAGTTTCTTTGATCTACATACAAGCTATATCTCCTATACGTTATGACGTCATCATAAGTTGATATTATTCGGTCCATATCAACCTCTGATAACGTTGATAAAATATTACATAGCACACAGAAATCATTTTTTTATTCTCTTGACAATTACAAATGTTTATAGTACAGTTAGTTGCATTCAGCACCGAAACAGGAGGTGTTCTTATTGGTATATTGGTCTCTCAATTTCGTATTTTTTTGCATGAGTTGCATTGCTGGAACTCGAACCTCTTTCATGTAGCAAATCACTTTGGCACTTTCGATAATCTGTATGTCCTGTATATACTCTGACACTTAAAAGATATGTACATAGTAAGTAAAGGTTACCAAAGTTTATCAAAAATATAAGAAGAAAAATTCAACTTACCCTCGATACCCCGATATGTACAGAACAAATTGTAGTTTTATATAAATATCCTAAAGAAACTTTCAACTTGCCTTCATGCAGTTCCAGATTAAAAAATGTCTCTTCGTACACAATTCATCTACGTACTGCAGGGTATTCATAGCCCGACATTCCCTTCCTAAAGTATTTTTTAGGGACACCCCCCTCCCCAAAAGTCCGTAAAATAATTCTCCCAGAAACTCTTCCAAAGCCGACAACGCGGATCCAGGGCCGTATCTAACAGAGGTGCAGGGGGTACATTGCACTCCCAGAAAAATAAGGCGCCCCGAAAAATGGCACCCCCAAAATGTTTTTTTTGACAGTCTTTCAATTATAAAATAATGCACTTGATTATAGTCCCTATTTGATCAGATATTACGTAATTTCTTCTTTTATTGTAGATAGTTACGCATGCGTGTCACTCGAAAGGATATGAAATAGTCTTAGTGGTCGGGGAACGACGATTGTAGCCCAGGAGCCTGCTCCGGTAACGCTGACAATAAATACTGAAAGAAAACCATATCATAGCCCAAAATAATATATCTTTCCATAATCTACAAATAACCGTTTGCTTACGTTTGACTGTGACATACAGTTAGTTGTGATTTATTTCACAATTGATAATTATGATTACGGTGTCTTTTGACTGTGATATCGCATTTAATGATAGAAACTGATGGAATCGCAGAACAAAGACTTGTTACAGACGGCAGCACAAAATTCAAAACCTATCACCATGATGTAATTGATTACTGCTCTTACTGAAAAACGCGTTGTCGTGTATATGACATCAACTAGAAGCAGAATGGACTCTTGAAGAGAATTTGTTAGTGGAATTGATGCTTGATATTGATATTCCTTGTGGTGAGGATAATGAATTGTAAATAAAAGGATGGAAATTATCGAGACATTGCCTCTCTTGTCAGTTACTTGATCCAGGGAAGTAGATAATTCATCTTTTGTAATTATTATTATTGGTCATGATCCCCTTCGACAAAACACACGTAGGACTTAGATATGCATAACTCGAATCGAATACTTTAATACAATATCACCCACAGTCTGATATTCAATATTTAAAACAAAACGAAAATTTTAAAATTGGCACCCAAATCGTGTACCAGAATGCTTTCGGGCATGAAGTGACCAAGTAAACGAGGCTAAACATATCACTTGTAGGCAGAATACAACTGCCAACTGGAATAACGAGAGGCCCACCAAGACTGCCATTCAATTCAGATTCTTCGTGTATTTCACCGAAAATAAATAATATGAAATTAGAGTAAAAACGGAAACAATTGAATGTAAATCGGTTTCTATACAGCCATATTACGTTGCAGCCCATTTGTGTTCATTTCTAGATCCCAAATCTGCGATTTAGCTTCTTTAACTTGCGTGTAAGTAATTATATGTAGGCGTCGTTAAACGAACCCCCAGTCCAGAAGAATATCTATTCATTAAAATGAAAAAATGAAAAGGATGTACACTTTTATGTCAGCGTGTGTGTATTATGCCTTCACCCACGTCCGTCCTTCCGTTAACAATTGGATTGTGAACACGATTGATGCTATATTTTATTTTCGGATTTCTTTTGAATTTGAAGTGATGCATTAAGGTCCTGAGATTACGAACCCTATAAATAGTTACCGTTCTACAAACTTCCCTACGGTGGCCCATTGGTGTCATTCGTTAATCTACCCTTTCTAGTAATTTACCACATATGAGAAATATTTGCAGAGAAAGGGTTTACACCGCAGAGAAAAGGTGTTTCGTGGTTTTTTATTTACAATCGTTCATTTTATTGCCGAGTGAATCATTCTCATGTGAGGTAAATTATAGAAAAAGATTTAAATTAAGCTATGCCTTCTTGGGCGGGTGGTCTTTTCCTGAGTTACGCCCGAGTTTTTAATAACATTCTATAAACTCGATATATAGGGGCTAAAGTTTTTAACGGATCGTTTTCAGGTTGTGAAGCATTAACTTCATCGATGTTCAACGTTCAGTGAATTTCCATTATTTAGTTGTTCCCCGACCCCTCCTTTTTCGAGATCATGGTGAACGATATGGTTGTTCTAATTGTTATTTCATCGGTTCGTTCCTTGTCTGTTTCGAAAATATTGTGAAAGAGAGATAGGCTACAGTTTGGAATGGATCATTAGGACTGTGAGAGGACGAATCCTATAACAAAATCTTTTCAAATTTCACGAGAAACGTTGTATGTTCTGGGAAGATTGTGTACACAATCGAGGACAGATTTTCTGAGAAAGCATAAAGGTTCGTGATCATATTTGGTCAACATATGCATTCATTTCAGATAAACTACTGGTAATGCTTATAATTTTTTAGAGACAGTTGTGTGGCATTTTGTGAATACCTTCTATTGAATTAGTATGGAATTTCAGATATGGAAATGTATTGTTATTGTGGTCGCAAGATACGAGAATACAAAATAACATTTTCAAATCTCCATTTATCCAAATTAAAGTTGATTATCTTGTCTGGAGGAATTCCTTATTTTCCGCCATGTAAATGTCGTGGCTTATTTATTTGACTCAAAACATTAGGAGCACAACAATAAGTATTTGAATTATATAAAATCTGTAAATCAATTTTAAAATATGATTATAGGTTGCTAAACTTTGCTTATTTAATTTGTTACCTAATTTTAGTTAGTAAAAGTAAGAATGCCAAGTCTGGTCACAACAAGCCATTACTTGTAATCGGGGAGATTCTATAAAAAGAAGATCAAAAGTCCTATCCAGCGAGAGAGACTCCACTCGATGCAAACTAGGTCATTTTTATTTCAATAATTCGCTTGCACGTAGGGTCTTTAGTAGAGGGGGGAAACTGGAAGAAAGCCCACAGGCGTACTGTGTGGGAACGGAAACCACGCCAGTTGACTCAATGACAGACCTTATGATACAACGCGCATTCAGCACCTATAATTTACAAACAAATAAGGCAAATTATTAACACATAGCAAACGTTAGAAACCAATAATCAAATATTGAGGACCTTTTCAAACTTATAAATGAGGTTTTTTTTATTTTTCATTTTTTATATTCGTTAACAGTTGTTGTTATAACAAGGTTGAAGTTTATACACGATATGACAGTTACTTGGAGGTGTACGCACTCTTTGTCCGCTGAAGATTGCGACATGGACGTGGAAGACCCTGCAGTAAACGTCTATGTCAAACATCGTTTATCGACGTGTTCATATTTCCAGACGAGCCCACAAAGCTCAGTCAGTAAAATACATAAAAAAAAAAAAAAAAAAAAAAATTATATACATCCTCATTTGGGTCTTCGTGTTAATAAAGTCATTTTACTAATTAACTTGCCATAATTGTTGAAATAATTGTGTACAAATTAAGGTGCACGGGTGATGAATCTGCTCATCTATCTATAGTTTTATAAAGGGGCAATCAGTGTTTGTTATCTATTTGAAGTCCTCAAATAAGTAATGGTCTTCACTTGCCCGTATTTATCAATACTTTTTACGAATACATTCAAACCACTTGCATTAAATAGTGAAGCAGTTGGTAAATAATAATTCGCACTCAAATGAAAAAAAAAATGTTAACGAACGACAGTATTGAAAGCAGCCAGAGAGAAAGGATAGGGGGATGGCTGGCGGCGAAGGCGCGAAAACACACAAATGGTGTCCACAAGACCCATCCTGAGCTTGTACTTTGCATTGAGTAAATTATTTATCACTTATGTGCAAACACAGACATAGCTATTAACAATATCTTGGTAAGGATCATAGAACTATGCGAATTATAGCAGAACCTATATCCTCAGTAATTTGAAAAGAAGAGGCCAAAGCACGAGAGAAAGACCTGGGGGTATAGGACATTACTTTCTGCACACAGAGAGGCTGAGCTAATTGAAAGTTTAGTGTGGAAGTTTCTTCCAAGTAATGCCTGTTTGATCCAAAAATTTATTGACAATTGCGGTTAATATGGACTATTTTAAACCAAAAAACACAACAAAACAAAGGTTTAAGGGGTTGCATGGGTTGACGTTACGTATCACTGCGTTGATAAAGATTTGGGAACGTTCTTCTGTGAATGTCATTAGATATGTCCCCCATTATTAAAAAAGTTTTGTCAAATTCTGAAAATTGTTGTTACTACTTTACCGGAAGACATCAAGTTTCCGCTGAACTAAATTATATAATGTTTTCAGCCATGTTGGATTGTCATGATCTCCAATCAATTTTCTTTCCAGGTCAAACTTGTAATCAATTCTGATTTGCTTCGGGTATGAACTTACGAAGTTGGAAGGTTAATTTTAAAGAAGGTACAGTCTGGTTAATTCTTCTTGAAACGTATTTGGGTCATTATATAACGAGACAGTAATTGAAAATTCTGACAACACATGGTTTAAAAGACGTATCTCTTTGTTTCGTTCTATTTTCTATCTTCTGACTTAGGTTGATCTATATTATTTCTATTATTCAAGTACATGTTGTTGTTAACTAACTTGAATTCCCAAGATATAGATCGAATGACTTTTTGTAAAACGAAACTAGTAAGACACGATCTTGATCTTTTGTACAGAATTTCAAATCAATACCGCTTGGTCATTCACCCATTTCTGTAAAAGACACTCTGTGTTAATAATTCTGGATACCTATCGGTCAGGTTTAATTATTTAGCGGGTTATGTTGATTATCGGGTGCTGAAATGCAATTTTTCATTTATTCATACTTGTTGGTATCTAGAAAGTTGAAAACACGGCCATTACTTCATCAATGTGGGACCCATTGTACACATAAATAGATCACCAGCTAGGAATATCGGGTAGTGAGGACTCAATATTAAAAAAAATTGTTTTACTCAAATTTTCATATAAAGGACACTCGAAAAAGCTTCGAAAATTTTAGAAATATAAATGCATGTAAACCTGCTTTAAAGAAATTTATATGACGATCGGTTAGGGGTATTATTGTAGTTGTGGTTAAAACCTGCTAAAAGTGCAATTTGGTTCATTTGAAAAATGTGATATTCTTTAGACGATTAGTGACTATAAAGCTTATGTCAATTTTTCTGAACGTAGGTGCAGCGATGGTTAAGTTAACGTGCCACTGGCTTACTAAGAAACGTCGGGATTTTTCCACCATGCTTTCCATATTATCGGTGGTGCAGAGCGGAGGGTCTAGTCGTCAAGGGACGGGACACCGAGGTCAAATAACCATTGACTGTTGAATGAAATTTAATGACGTATAGAGAGAATCGAAACGACTGTGTCGGGGTACAATTCCCGTATGATACCACACTACGCGATTGATGTTGAAAAGTAGTATATTGGAATCTATTCTATTTATTTCTTTTTAAAATAGTGCCACCATATTTACAATGTACATTAGATGGTCCGATATATTTCGAGTTTGTCAAAATAAGCACTGGTACCAGGCCAGTTAGCAGATATTATCGATCCTTTTAAGATATAGACCGACAATATGTCCAGTTCAAATAAATTATTTTAAAAGATATTTGCCTATGTATATTTAGTTTTTTCTTATTAAAAGGTTCTTTACACTGGGGAGTATTTAAAAAAAAAATAACGGACTTTTATGCAATTTAATTTGATATACTATTCAAAAAAAGTAGGGGATATTTGATTTTGGGGGCATAATACTAAAATATGCAAATGACTACGAAAAAAGTCACCATAGAACCTAACAGAAGAAACATTTCCAATTACATGTGACGCCCAAACGCACCAATGGCTACCGCATGGAATGCAGGTGATGCTTGGGATCATCATGGGGGTCCAACCCAAGATTTGCACGACTCTGACTTTGAATGTTACAGTCATTGTGGCATTGAATTCCAGGGTGGAAACATCAGTTTAATTGTTTTAGTGACCAGAAAACAAATTTTGATATGCGTCGGCTTACCCAAAATGAAAGGTTACGTGCCCTTGGCATGCTACAGATCGGCACAACACAGGCGGTTGTGGCGCGGACGATGAATGTTTCTCAGTCTGTCATAAGCAGGCTATGGTCCAGATACCGTGATACACAATCTGTACAGGACAGACCACGCTCAGGTCGACCAAGGGCGACAACTCAAGCCCAGGATCGATTTATCCGTACCTTGGCCTTGAGAAATCGTGTCATCACAGGAAATCAGATCAGCGCTCGTCTTCAAACTGACACTGGTGTGAGAGTGAGTGGCCAGACGATTCGGAATCGACTGCATAGGGGTCACCTTCGCGCCCGACGTCCTCGCGTGATCCCTTGTTTGAGAGATCATCACATCCAGGCAAGACGTCGTTGGTGTAGGGATCGTCAACACTGGGATAATCGACGCTGGAGCAATGTGATGTTTTCAGACGAGTCAAGGTTCACTGTTGATTTTTTGGACAGACGTAGGAGGGTGTGGCGTCGTCGAAACGAGCGCTCCCAAGACGTTAACGTCATCAGACATGATCGATTTGGGGGTGGTTCTGTTATGGTGTGGGGAGGCATCACTGTTGCTGGAAGAACGGCTTTACATGTTGTTGCAGGGCGTGTTACAGGCCAGTACTACCGGGACAACATCTTGGCAGTCCATGTTGTGCCGTTCGCACGACGTCATGGCCGCCGTTTCATCTTCCAGGATGACAACGCAAGATGACACAGGGCCAGGATCGTTACAGGTTACCTCCAACAACAGAACATCACCACATTACCTTGGCCAGCACTGAGTCCCGACCTCTCCCCCATCGAGCATGTCTGGGACATACTTGGACAGAGGTTACGTCAACGTCAACAACGTCCTGCCAATGTCCAAGAACTTGCTGCTGCGTTGCAACAGGAATGGGACAATCTGGACCAAAATGACCTTAGACGTCTCATTAGGAGTATGCCACGTCGGATCAATGCTTGTTTGGCAAACAGAGGAGGATTTACCCGTTACTGACTTTGTTGTGATGCTGTGGTAACTTTGCTGTTTGACCCCGGGTATCATTTTACCCTCATAATGGTCAGTCTGTGCCTTACTTAGTCTAACGATCATTTGGAATAAATCGATGAATGTGAACTTCATTTCATTTTGTCATTTGTTTCTTCGTCAGTTTCATTAGGTGACTTTAATAACACTTAAAAATCAAATATCCCCTACTTCTTTTGAATAGTATATAAGTTGACAATGTTGTTACACTGGGGCAGGTAGTTTGCATCTACAAATGTTGATATCCACACCCCACCTCTCCAACACTGTATCTTAGAGTTTATCAATCTACAAACTATACCATTTTTGTTTTAAAAAAGGGACAACACCCCAGCATTACGGTTGTATGTTAAGTACGACGATCTTAACATCGTAAAATAAGGTGTTGTAATTTATTAAGCTGCTTTGACATCTAATCAGCTGGTAGCTGTCCCCGGGTGCTTTACATAAATACAATTTTAAAAATAAATGATGACAACGACGCTAAAACATTATGAGAAAGACGCATAAAAGAAACATTAAAAAAGAAATATCGTTAAAAGAACATTAGACCACGAATATATCATGAACATATGATAACAGATATATCATTTAGTTTAAAAAATATTTAATTCTACAGTGCGAAATGAATGTTGTCTTAAATCTTTAATAATACATGTATAAGATCTATCACTTGAATTACTTCTGGAAATTGACTTAAAAATATATTATGCCTATCGCGGATCTTTTATATAAATCATTATTCATAATAACCGGAAATGGGATACCCTCTAGTAGGTTTTGACCTAGATCAGAACCCCCCTAGGTAGGTCAGAACCCCCCTAAGTCCGAACCCCCTCAGGTTACCCCGCCCCCATTTTTATATTATGTGGTTTGTGAAGTGAAGTACACAACAAAATCGATTATTTTTATTTTTTATTTGTAATTACATGTTTATGGGTGAAATTATTTCCAGCGGGTGGTGTGCCCACTACCTTTTAGGGTTTGAAATACGTTCTTATCCTTAAATGATGCACACAAGTTGTAAAGTCTTTCTTGAAAATCTTTTGTTGTTTTACGAACTCGTTTCTTTGGTGGTTGTCCCCATGAGTATTGTTGGAGTGGAGTCTTGGCATTGTCGTGATGCAGACGGAGATGTTCAAGAGCCCGCCATATAATACTAGATAAATTAATAAAACAATAAAAAAAAGGGGGGTTTTGTCCTTTTTTAATTTAAGTCCGAGGGGGTAATGGCCTAAGGGTTTTGACCAAGGGGGTTTTGACCTAGGGGATTTCGACCGGAGGGGGGTTTTGACATAGACCCACCGGAAATGGCTTATAGCGTCTGTCTTGATTATTTAAATTCCCACAAGGGTGCCAGGGTGGCATCTCCCAGGTTCCGAATCTGCACATACTGAAGATATATAATCCATCAAAAACAATAGGTGAACTATATTTACAAGTTTGTCGACCAGCTGTGGGGCTGAAACGAAGTGCTCAGATTAAACAGATCTGATTCATAAGTGTTTTCTTGCCAATATCAATTAAATATATATAAGGTGGTTTGTGTGCACTGCTGTACAGATTGGTTTAGTTTGTTGAGGTAATCGTTGTTGAAGTCAGATGAAGCAGCTTTCTTAACACCTTTTGAAAGGATGTACGTATCAAATGGTGGAGGCGCTAATGCATTGGCCTTTTATGCAATAAATAATACACTTGACCTTATCTTAATATCTTTTTTAGAACCCCGTACTTACAGTCAGACGCTAAAGAGAAATTAACAATACCCGTGACACTTTTACTAGAGTGCAAGATGCCAATGACTATGGCTCAGCTGACCTCCCAGATGCTGTTTAAAGAATCAGAGATTGGAATTGATCCAAGATTTGGTCATGTACTAGATTTCTAAGTGGACCAATATTTGCACATTTATAAAACGGAAAAGTGAAATGAAATGGGGTTTAACGTCCTACTCTTCTGCAACCTGCCCGGGCAGCGGTGCTACGGCCTACTCCTATATCGAATTCCAACTGCCAAGGGATCTTTACGTGCACGCCAATGTGTACACGGGACCTCGGGTTTTGACTAGACTAGACAGCTGTCCTTGTCAGGCCCCCTTTCTGCATCACTGACAAGGGGAAACCACGCCAGAAAATCGACATGAACTTTCTCGGCCAATGCAGGGATCGAACACCCGACCTCCAGGCTAGCGAGCCTGCGCCTTACCCACTTAGCCACCGTGATTCCCAATATTGTAAAACGGACAAATCGCCCAAAATACTTTAGTTTGTTTAGATAAAGAATCAGTATGAAATTCACAAAGAAAATAACACTAAATAATTAATAAAAAACGTAGATCAGAGTAATTTATTATTCCATGAATTAAATTGAAGCACAACAATGTATTACTCATCAATTTTGCACATTGCATTTTTATTTGAACATGTACAATATAACTGAATAATGCTGTCAAAATAAGCCCAAACCACAATATTCATGCGTGATTGTGCCACGGCAAACTGTTTTTCGTTGACCTACTTATGTAAGTATTACGTAAACAATCATTGCTTATTAACATTTGGTGGTCCCAGAATAACAGAAAACTGGCATACTGAGAGGATTAACAAGAAAATTCCTCGTAATCCTAGGCTGACTAGATCCCAGAGGGTGGAATGTCAAAGTACAGCCAAATGACCGATTTCTATAATTGCATTTTTCTGTTCACATTATGAGATGAAGCGTCATTACCATTGTATTAAATGTTTTACCACCGATTGTATTGGATACGACTTATATCTATCGATCTCTGGTAGCTTGTGTCATATTATTACACATAAAAGACAATACCATTTATATTTTCCCCAGTTCCAATTATTGGTTGCTGAATGTGTAAATTGAACAAGTATCTAATAACATACAAAATCTAGACGCTATAAAATATGCTCTAATGTACCGTTCAGGCGCTTATTTTTGAACCAGTTCAAAATCGCCAGATTCGTTTTTAAGACAGAGTTGTGTTACGTTCACATGTACTATATTTAAGCCAAACCAGTTTAACTATTCTGACCTCATCGGTTAGAGTTAACGCATGGGTATTCTGTTTTCTGAATTCGGTTTTCGGACAGTCGGAGGTTAGAGTTAACTAAGCATGGATATTCTGCATTCGGTTTTCGCTCGCTCTCGATAACACTGGCACTGCCTGACTCAGATATCTTCCCAGGAATGAAACTTACTGCGTATTGCTCATGCTCTGTGCGAGCTGGAGTCGTTTTTTTTTTATTTAAGCCAACCCGTTCAGACAGGCAAGATGAACCAGTTTAAAATAAAAAAGACAGGTCGCGAGTTGGGGTTTTTAAACTGGTTTATTTGCCCCACATTTGTCTTCAGACGCCGAAGTTAAATTGGTTTAACGATTCCCGGGGTTTTTAAACCAGTTCAATTTAAGCGTCTGAACGGACTAAAAGAGTAAAGAATCATATTACTCGCTTATTTGAGGCACGTCGTCTTTTTTCATTAGCGTTACTATTGTTTCGATCGACTGCACAACTCAAGTTATGAAAACTTTCCAGGAGATATTGAATAAATTTAATACACCAAGTCTAGGTTAAAAAATGAAATCTATTTATTTAATGTCATTTTATTATGATATAAAACTTTGATAACAATAATATACTATTTTGAGCAACTATAGATGATGACAGAACTATGAAAACTGTAGACATAAACGTGGACAAAAGCAAGTAGAATTGTTTAAAGTAAAAGATGTATTTCTGAAATACCCCTAGATTGCCTTTCGCAGTCACATCGTGCGAGACTAGTATTTCTAAACTACTGGATCTCTGGTCTAGCAGGGACCAAAGCCTTGCACAGATGGGCCATATTTTTATGATCTTCTAAAGGTACAAGTACTTCTAAATATCACCAGTCGTGTGTGTTTGGCAATCAAACTAGATATTGAAATAAAATTATTGTAAGCTAACCAAATGTCTGATTGGAGTTTTAGAGGTTTTAGTTGGAAGGTCTAAACAATATTTTCACCCCAGCTCTTGAAAACTGCTTAACTATATTAATAAAGACATTGTATTTGGAATGGATTTACATTTTTTTATAGCACACACAAACACAACCAATGGTTAACGATACAAATTATGGAATGTCACAAACGCCAAAAGAAAAGATACATCACAGAAGGCTGTACACTCTGATGCAAAAAAAAACAAGTATCCAGAAACACAATATATATGTTCACTTTTTTTTTTATTTCTCTCGTTAATTTGGAGAAAGAACTTGCCGATTGTTTTTATTTGGCGAAATTTGAAGGGAACGAGATAGAATAGACACAGTGTACCTGTGGGTAGTTTTATTTTATGTCTGATGCCAAGATATGGTATCATTAAGCAACACCACCAGTATTATTACGACCCCGACTACCTCTACTTCTAAACGAGGGTTTAATGTCCGGTTCCACACAGTGATATCACAAACAAGTTTAAGCCAAGATTTGCCTCTATTAACAATTGTTTGCTTTCTTATTCGTAGATTTATTAAGAAACCAATGTGAAAGCTATTTCAGTCGACATCAATAGACGACATCCATGAAGAACACAATGCTTAATTTGTAATTACAGCTGTGGTGTTCTTAACTAGACGGATACTTCCTGCTGTTAGTCTTACTTCTTTTTTATTATCTTGACTGGAAGTCGTAACTCTCACGGTTTCGTCACTGCTCAAAATCAAAATAGTTTCTATAGACCATAAATAGGAATTCGAAGAATGTTTACACAAACGCAACTGATCACAAAGGAGATTCCGATACCAAAATGCACCTGTTGAAATGGATTTCTGTTACAATCCTTGCTATGATGAATACTTTACTTAAAAAAATATAGACAATAAATATATCTTAGTCATATTTCATCATAGAAAATGGATGCCACTTCTATCACACAATTCTGTTTTTCTCCCATTACTGAACACTAAATGATCTTTTCTTTAACATTATTGTGGTTCCCGTGGGGTAATAATTATAAGTTGTCCCAGCTTCCGAATGGTACGTATTCCGCCGTCGAAATAAGTAACTGTTGAACGCTCGTCTGAATTTAGTCGACACCATGTTGTATATAACAGGATTGATGCAGCTATTTGTGTACAGCATGATTCGACCAAAACAAAGTAGACTCCAGTAGCTCTCAAAACCTAGTCGCTGGATCGCTCCTCGGGGAGCATACATCACCCACAAACTGAACACTCTATAAGGCAAATTACAGATGAAGAAAAGGATGGTTACGATTGAAACCATGACAACCACCTGCCGAGTAGTGTTGACCCTTTTCTTCTGATTTCTGCCATTTGTGGCATCTTTAAAGACATTGTGTTCGATGGTGATTGTTTTACCCAATATTATATACAAAATGGCCAGAATAAGGAAAGGCATAACGAAAAATACGACGAAGGTTCCTGATATAAAATATTTTTCCCAGGCTTCCACCATATTGAGACGACACACTTTGATGGGTGTTCCATCTTTGTATCTAGAGTCACGGTAGACAGCAATAATCAGGAACGGCGCACTAGACAACATGGAGAATATCCACAAGCCAACTATGGTCACAAGTTTGGTCGTTTTGCTGAATAATTTGTTGTTTCTGAGTTTCAATGGGAAGCAGATAGCTTGAAATCGTTCTATACCAATTATAAGCATAGCAATAACAGAAGCATTCGATGCTGTTCCTTCTAAAAATGGTACCAGTTTACCTGAAGAGAGAATACAAAATAGTCTTTAGTTCATTTATCTCAAATTTGTGTACCTAAAGATGGACCATACCAAGGCAAAAATCGGTGTTCAATTTAGATCATAATAACTGAGCGTGAACCACAATAGTAATGGATAAACCTAATTTTGGAAAAGGCAGTGGGTTATTTAGAATCACTCATGCTATGGGCAGTATAAAGTTACGTAGAATCCCTACAATCAACCAACATAGAACCCGTATTTAATCTTCTAATCTTTTTCAGAAAGTAACAAATGTAGAATCCTTCTTGGGAATAATCCTTCTTAGGAGTTCCCTACCATCGACCCTCATAGAAACCGTATTTAATCTTCCAATCGTTTTGGGAAAGTAAAAAATGTAGGATCCTTCTTAGGAGTTCCCTACTATCGACACACATAGAAACCATATTTAATCTTCTAAACGTCATCAGAAAGTAATAAAAAATGTACTGTTATTCCATCACTTGGTAAAGTGCAGGGACAAGGAAGTGTAACAGATGATAATAGAACACACTAGATATCCTCACATCAAACAACATATCCTATATACCACAATTACTTCATTTGATACCTTAGCCTAATTAGTTATAATTAGAAATTATATACCCCGAGGGAGGGCAGAAAATAATTCAGACGTAGATTAATTTAACGATACAAGGTCCTCTTTGAATACTAAGGGCTATCGCCATTGTTGCTTTGTTTGTTAGGTTTCTTTTTTTGAAGTAGAGAGAGAATGTAATGAGCATCATTAAGTTAATGATCCTGGGGCAACCGGACAGTAGGAAACTTAGATCATTATTTACAGTCGTGATAGGAATATCAGAACATCAGAGTTGTACTTTTTACTTATATATCAGTTGTTTGGCGCTGTAACAGGGTCAGATAATAGATGGACACAAAACCATTAAATGCATTAAAATCGAATATGTTTGCTGAATGTAAATGCCAACTTAAGGAACTGACTTTTCAACCGGAATTGGCTGTGTATTTTAAGTCTCTGCATACAAATTAGAACACAGGGCTTTGCGTAGTGCATGGCTTCTTTCTTTCTCGATAAAAGCCAAAAGTACAACTCTGTCGGTTTTCTGAACCAAATTGTGCTTTTAACTCAAATTGCGCTTTTAACCCTTAACTATTCATTAAACACATTATGTACAAAAAGCTTTTACATTTGTTTCATAGAAATCGGAATGTTTTAACGAAGTTGCTATGTAAGAAGACCTAGTGGCTCCGATGGTCGCATTGAGTGAACTTTTGACTTCAGATAACGTTTGTCAATACATTTTTAGCCTTTAGTAATTCTATTTCCTGGCTAATGGAAATGTTAAATCCGCAATTCTACTATACCTTTTCAAATGCACTTATATATCTTATATAATTAAATGTTTAAATCTCCTCCTACAGTAACGATCTCGGGCGTTTACCAACTAGTTTCCACTAACAATATCATACTCTCAGTTATAGTTTTAGGGTTGATTAACGCCCAATGGGATTCCATTGATAGCTGAGTTTGTTGAATGTATTATGTTTTCAATCACATCGTTTATGTTCCGTTAAATAAACACGACGGAGGTAGAACTTTCGCTTAAAATGTTGTCGGTAAATATTTGAGGAAAAAAACTGACAATGCTATTAAAACAGAAATCGTCTCAAAATACTAAGTTCAATTACAAAATTCCTTGAAATCGAGTAGCATAAGCTGATGCCTGTTAATCAAAATAGGGCGATTCCATAACACTCACAAAAAATTCTGTTCGGTACTATTCTCGTTACAGAAACGTATTGGGACCAGTGAATTTGAACGAGTACAAGTATGATAGTTACGTAGCGTATAGCATAACAACCCAACAAAATATATAACCAAACACGATCACTATATCACAGATAATCAATATGGCACATTTAGTGGCAAAGTCAGTTATAACTACTAAAAAACACAAAAATTTAACTGAATGCCAATTTGGATCACTTTGATGTTCTTTTTTTTTTAGATCCACGCTGTTCTTTTTTTTTTAGGTCTTTGACTGAAATTACCCAACCAAACTAAATCTAAATGAAGTGAAGTGATAAAAAGAGACACCCCTTCCTTCCTGATGACACCTTGGCGTTAAATCGAAACATTTGCAAAATGTACAACCTTAGCCTTGAGGCGATAAAGCAAAGAGAAATTTAAAACAACCCTAATAAAATATTATACTAAACGAGTTATTTTTCTCTGGCTATGAGATATGTTAATTCTTGAAATCAACTCAAAAAGGAAATAAGGTGACTGATTCTGTCGCCAAAAAATCGAACATGATTTGTTTGGAATTAGCTTGCTACACAGGCTTTAGTATCATGTTTCCGCGTTGATACTTCATCCCTTCGGGTTTTTCCCAACTAAATGTAAACAGTTATCTACACGAATTAGAAATTTGGTTATTCATTTCGTAAGAAAAAATCGAAGATTTATTTTTGAAATTAGACGCACGTCATTCCCTGAATACCTATCAGCGGAAGACGTACACATATTGGTAGGATCAATTGGAAGGATATTGTCGTTATACCCGGGGGGATATTGGAAACGGCAGTCGTACGTTACATGAATACTTTTAATTATCTCTACATTATCTTCAGTATAATAGCTAAACATCTCATCCCACTTCTTGCATTATTGGCCAATTTTTATTCCTGGAAATTGGAATAATAAGCACTTCCAGAAAGATTATCCGGACTATTATCACCTCCCCTTTGCTACTTATCAAATTACCTTCGGCTAAAACATTTTATTGTTACAATACTTTTGTTGACCACTTCCTCAGCTACAGATTATCAGATTTGAAGGAATCTACATAGTAATGTTGGGTTTTTACGTCGTAATACGGGATTTATGTAAATATTATGGAAAACTAAAACTAAATAACATCTAAGTGTAGAACGCCCATGGAACACTTAATCTTAGTATGTTGACGTGACATTGTGACAATGGTCGTTGAAATTGACCGTGTGCTCACCTCAAAATGAGCGAATCATGATTTTAACAGTATGTTAAACTCCATTCCTATCCGTCTATATTAGTGGTTCTCAACCACACAGGTGTGCCGCAAAAACATCCCAAGTGTGCCGCGAAATTTTAAACTGCTCACACTAAGAAAATATGAAAAACCACATGATCGTAATTGAGTATTCACTGGTGTCTACTGGTAAGTTCATAGCTGTGTTTTTCTTTATAGTTTGAGTCAGTCGATGTGTCTATGACTAGTCTATGTCTACGATTGTATGCCGTCTATGACTTGATATACTTTTATTTTTCAAAATTCATATATTTTCCTATTTATTTAGCCAGGTGTGCCGCTCTTTTTTCATGTGTCCCAAAGTGTGCCGTTGGCGAAAAAGGTTGAGAACCACTGGTCTATATAGAAGGAGGCAACACGATCTAGTTGGTCTTATGACCGTGTTAAATACTGATTGATAAAACCAGAAAATAAGGTAGCTCGCTCCTCTGTATTCAGAAAAATACAAGTTGTCGAACAACGAAATATTCTTTACAGTTAATTAAAGTCGCCCGAGCATTATGGAGGGTTTCAGGTCAGTAATTAAATGGAAATTGTTGAAATTCGATATCTTCTGCCTCTCTCGCTAATCGGAACAATTCATATCGTCTGCCACTCTCACTAATCAGAGCAATGCATATAAATGTCATGAGGATGACACTATAACATTTGTTGCTGTACATAGTTTACTTAAAGATGCTATATTCCAATAGTTAAATGATGTAATAATGGACGATAAACTATATAGTCTATTGACGTAAGTACGCCATTGAAATCAATTTAGTTGCCAATTTAAATATGCAGACCGTCCACCCTGGTTAAATTATTTTCAGTTTAAATTTTGCGTCATACCCGTTGTATTCGTTTATATAGTTGCCAGGTAGGCACGTGGCTATTTTAACAGAAGATGTTTTGCAATGTATCAATATTGACCTATATAGAGAAGAAAAAACATATCAAATTGATGCCCCGTTAAGGGGCTTATTTTGTGTTCGTTAGATCATCTTTCAGTGCATATTAATGTATGCAGTTCGGAGAATCTGATTATAATTTTTGACGAGTCTTTCGCGTTGTACGAAAACCCATACAATTTGAACTACGACGTAAAGGCAAAATTTCCTTCATACTGTATGACATACCTCCGTCTTCATTAGCCCAGTCGATACAGAACAGTAGTACGTTAAATTGCATTCCATTTTATTTCATGTTAATTTATAATTCACACCATAAACAGTCTATTAAGATGATTGACAATGGCATGTCTAAATAGATAAACTGATGACATGCTTGCATCAGATATCTTTTTACTTGAAGTTTATTTTAAAGGATTACTTTGAGGGTGGTACGTCATCATGTTTTTTTTTATTTTCAGTTGATCAACTGGATATTTATTCGGATAGATTCATTTTGATGGATTTTATTTTAAGGAGATTAAATTGGGTACAGGCGATTTAAGAGACTTAACCTCAAAAGAGGTGATACTTGTCATTACATTATGTAAATATTAACGCAAGCAAAAACTAATCAGAGATTACGGATACTAGCACGATTACGAAACTTGTTAGACGTATTATTAATGATTTCACCTCAGGAAAAGGTCAAATAACTCAATACAGAAAGTTCAGGGATATCAAGCTGGTAGAACGCCATTGGTACTTTTTAAGTTCTAACACCACATCCAAGAGCGGAAGATAATTATAGATTTTTCCCAAATCAATGTGATGAACAATATCAATTATGATTCGTTTCATAACGAGACCACTTACACAACAATATCTGATGAAACACTTTAATAACTTTAATTTACATCCATTGATTAGAGTTTTCCGTTTATCCTCTCGAAAATCTTTCAGTTGAGACGAAAGGAAACGTAGCAGACTTATCACAGTTCTAATTTAACTTAATATCAGCAGTATTATGGAAAATGACTTGAATGCTGGATAGATTATATTTCAGATTGCATTATAATTGGAACAAAATAATAAAGATTACTATCCCCCTTAAACAGATAGGGAATATAGGGGTTGTTATCTAAAACTATAAGTTATAGATTAACATTATATAATAACACTAAGCTAAACAATTGGTTACTGAGAATTTCGCAAAAAAGGCTACCGTAGACAATTAAAAATACATTATGTAATATTCTAAAAAGGAGCTGATCGCTCTTGCTATACTAGTTCAAGAATAGATAATAAAAATGAATACATTGAACATTTCAGTCAAATTATCTTCTAGTGGCATATAGTTATTAGGGGAAACACATTAAAGTGAGAATTTTATTTTTTTAAAGTTAAAGAATAATCCTATCAATCCTATAATTCACCATTGCCATTTGAGAAATTGGTAAAAATATCATTTTCAAGTTCAAATTCAAACGTTTGGAGATAACTATTCCATGGGGAGAATAGAAAAACAAGGGAGGAAATTGATTTTTAAATGTGAGAAATAATGCCTTGGGTCGTATAATAGTGAGTTGACAATCTATTGAGCACACAATATTTATAGAAAACAACTCTGGCTCTATTCTAACAACACGACGTTTCAACAGATATCCTTTTATCGTTATCAAGAATAATGGCATTAAGTAAACTCAAGAGGTCAATATATAAGATATGTATGTTGAAGAAATAAAAATTAATAAGATTCTATATAACAAAAACAGGTAATTGGCTTTCTAAATAAACATTCCAGAGTAAATAGTAATAATTAACTAATAATAAAGAACTTCACAGCGTGTCATGAGGATGTTCCGCTTTGGCCGAGTTGTTGGTGGCTGGCAGCTTTGTACCGGTGTTCCGATATAGAGAATCTCCTACGACTCTAATTTGATATCAAAAAAGACGAACTGGAGATTTTATTTGTCACCCAATCCATTCTTGCATGCACAAATAAATAAATATAAGTCTTTGGTATAGATTTCACTTTTACTGAACCTGATTACATTAGGGCGTAGTGATACATCATTTTTTGACAGCAGTTTACCTATTGCAAAGTCCTGTATATTGACCCAGTAGTTTCCTCAAGGCCAATTAAATAAAAACAGTTTCTTTTTAGAAAGAAAAGAAGTTACTTTTATTTAAAATAAATGGTTTCTTTAAAATAAAAGAAAGTAGTTCCTTTTTGATTGACCAATCAAATTCAGAAGATTATGCTATTTATCACACAAGCGACATCTACTGTCAAATGTGTTATTGGGTGATAAATTCTTTTATCAACGGGAGTTAAGTTTCCCCATATACCTGCCATGGTTTGTCCAATGTATGATTGATCACAGGAACAATTCACTTGATAGATTTAATATCATGCATATTGACCCCAAGTTAATTAAATGCCATTGTGCATGATGATGGCAAAAGGATACGTGTCGAAACTTCGTGCTTTTAGAATAAAACCAGTGATTGTTTGTATTCTGTTAATTCTGTTAATTGTTTATTATGGTAGTAGAGGTACAAGACAAACGAACTCATTATTTATTTTATCTTTAAATTGTTAAGTCTCGCGGTTGTTCAATCCATTTAAATCTCTGCCATCCGATAGTCTAGATAGTTGATTATGGGCTTGTCCTGTTAATAACTTCTAAATAATAATTTATATAACATTTGTAGCCAATAAATAGACTTATATTAGCTCTTATATCATGTATCTTTAACACAGTTTTGGTTTCTTGCCGTTAGTTATTATATATATATAGAACGCAATTTCCATCCGTGTCAACATCGCAAATTACTGTCATTTGTTATTTTTCCCGACGAGACTCAATCTGTTTGGACTAGAGTGCCATTATTGACAATGTTTCTATACGGTCACATGTTAATATATTGTAATCAAATTTTGAGGTCTGGGTACTTGACCAAACATGTCTCCTCTTTCCTTTCTTAGAACATTTAATATTGACATTATTTTGACTTAATACATTTGTCAGACAACATCCATTTCCGCTAAACGGTTGTAGATTCAACTGCACAACCTATTAAACTTTTAAACGATTCCATCTATTCATCAGCCATATTTCGCGTTCACAATTTAAAAACAAATAGCTACAACCGGCAAGACTGGTTCTCCTCGTAATGTCACCAAATGAATCAAACAACTCTAAAGCTGGCTTGTTGGAGCAGTGGATCGTTTAAAGTAATTATTTTTCTATTTCATTCTATATTTGTGACGTTTGTTTGTTTGTATGTCTATCTGTTCTGGGTTGGTGACTACATCAAGGAATGTATGGGACTGAAATTGTGTGTATAGGAGTAGCCCGGGCCGGAAATATGATGGAATTCGGTCTCAAGGTTTGGCTTGGTCGTACTTGGTTTTATTTTATTGAACAATATCAGAATCTTGATGCTGCTGTTTACATGGCGTTATTCTTCCAGGCGTAGAGAGAACATTAACAATGGCTACATTTAACAGTGACGGATTTTTTTTAACAGATATACTAATGGTCTTTGAATAATTAATTATGAAAGTCTGAACTACGGAACATCAAAACTTCCAGATTGACTGAAACACCGAAGACATCCGACTGCGAATAACTAAGTCTTGAACTTCTCAAAAATATGTACATGGTCATAATATTTTCCGAGACCTTTTTTATATTCGCAATTTTTGGTGGTATTTGTGTTCGAAACACACAATTCTATCATTTCTGAAAGTTGTCGTTAAAAATTCCAGGGAGCAAGGTTTTTTATTCGGGGTCGTGTGTGGGGGTTACAGATTTTTTAAGGGGGGCGGGGTCAAAACTTGTCGTTAAAAAGTAGTAATATGATATATAGAGCTATAGCATGTGTTCAGACGGACACTCGCTCTCAATTGTCATTGATTTTTTTCACCAAACGCTACTTAGGTTTTAACACGAATTAGATTAACTGAAATATCGGAACATAATAGAATTTAGAAATAATAGATATTTTAAAATCGCATAAGGCATGAATGTCGCAGCGAACTGGGGGTAGACGCCTCTGTCCTTTCATGAACATTTCCCACAATATTTAACTATGACGTGTTCGCAAAATTGAGCCGGTGTTACAAATTGGTTACTAATAATAACCAAACCTGAACTGTGATTTGTGAAACGCGACCCTGGTTGATTAAATCTCTCTTTAACTGTAGGTATATATTTATCTATATATATATAGTTGGGGTTGTCTAGACAGTCAGTGGGGTGTTAATAAAAGTGAAACTTCAGAAAGAATCAATATCCGTTTATAACTTAAAATAATCATAAATCTATGACCAGGATATGAATATCTTTAGTCAAGGTTTCATAAATCAACAGCTCAGTTGGTACTCGGCAGGGCTTAGTTATTAACTTTAGCGCTAATTTAGAGAAGGAACGAACTGAACATCAGGGGTATTTTATTTTCACAAACATAACTTAACGCCGACTCGCAGAATGTCTCGCTTTCAAATATTTTTGAAAACCTGAACACTCAAATAACTGAACATGTTGTTAGATGAATATATAAAACACCTCCATGTTAGTCATAATTTCCGGATGGTCAGACGCCATATATCAATAACTCTAGTAAGCGATCGCGGGGCAGCCTTCATGCGCGGTCTGTGAACTGTTCCAGGTCAAGAATTATAGTTTCATAATTGAATGAACAGCAGACCATCATGAATGAACGGCAAACTATCAAGAGAGCAATGCGAATTGCATTTGTATTCAACAACCTGTTACCACAAACACCGCTCTTAGTAGATATTTGTATATCTCCATTTAAAACGGGGTAAAATAATCCATTCATTTCCTTCTATGATTACAATTGTCAGCATTCGTTTATGTAATTTCTAGCAGTCGATCGGAAGTAGCATAACTCCGGTTCTTTTTAATGTTCCTGCTACATACTCGATTTAGCGTTTGTCATGGATAAGGATATCTGTCTTAATCAGATGTTATGCGTAATCTTAAAGACCCATCATCTTCGTCTAGTCCTGATTATTTGGGATTAGGAATGGTCTAATTAGTGGAATAACTTAGGACGTCTCTGATTATATCACTTCCATACTCAAAAATAAATACCGTTGATTAGAAATGAAATTGTGTGAAAAATAATCTTAGATTCATCACAGTCTCGAAAAATCGAGTAGCCAATTTTCAAAAGTTTTCTAAAATCATTAAAAAGTTTGCAGGACACGCAGTGAAAGATCAAAGTTCTATCTATCTGCGGTGTCTTGTCAGATTTGTTTTGATCATGTCCGTCTGCATAGTCAAATAACGTCAAATAGCACAGTTATTGTTTTTATCAGCTCAAATAACATTTTATATGTTTAATAAATGATAAATTATATGTGCGCGGCAACTTCGATCTGTGATATTCCTTTATCTATATCCCACAGTAATCATGTAATGAATAAACCAATACAATGAAGATTTTAACAACAATATTTTATGTATATTATACATAAAAAGCTTTCTGCAGTTTTTCTGCAATAAAGATAATGACTGTGTTTGGGCTTTCAGACTATAAAGACAAATAAATATTGCAATCCATGTAATCGAGAAAAGACTTGCATTAGCTGGCGAAAGTTGAATGAATCCCTAAAAGAGGAGAACAGATGATTCCATGATAACCAGGAATAATCTATCTTCTTAAAAATATAATAAAGACATTATACTTAATCTACAGATTCTGTACGCCAGAGTCAAGTTATGTTAAATGAAAGTTTTATCTCAAAAAAGTATAAACATATCATATAAATCTCTGACAGACTTAAACGGTTATTTGAAGCATAATCTGTAATCCCCCCAGAATATAGTCTGACACCATTCTCCCCTGTGATCTGATTGTATAGCAATGTTTTTTTTAAATTTTCTTTTCCATTAATTTAAATCATATCTCCACACTCATTAAATTTGGTATATGGGGCGCCCACATTGATATAGGCACGTTGGTCGTTGACTTCATATTGCGTCCAATGGAATGGCATATTCCTGAAACAATGACCTTGGAAATCTCTCTCTTGTCATTGCTGAATTTTCTTCTGATACTTGAGCTTTTGAGGGAGTGCGTCTGTTCTTACTGTTCAATCAAATCGATCCCAAGTACAGCAATATGACAGCCCTTGGTTTAACGTCATGTAAACATATTTGTTCCAATTTGGAGCTCTGTTTAGAGGGTAATGATATTGTTACACGGTTGGCTTTTGGTTGTTAATCCGACTATTGACCAGTCATAATTTGGAATATAAATTTGCTTCAGTTAGAGTGGGATTAGCTGTAATCAAACGAAACACTGTGAGGAGTATGTGGAAAGGGGCACCTATTGCCCCCCCCACCCGCTAGCTACGAACCATAGTAATTGTTATCCCATTAAAGTGTTTTATTTGATTATGTCCCAATTACTTAATGTCATTTAAGCAATAAACAAGTTAATTTATTTTACAAGTCAGTAAATACTGGTTTTCGTATAAACAACGTCCATAATGCATAAAGAACTGATCTCCTTTGACGATTATCTAAATTCAATCACTTATATCCGATTGACGTACAGCACTTGAATTAATAATTTCTTCGTGGTGTCATGATAACAGTAATTTATTAACAATATCATCCTTGTATTTAATCAGTGGTAAATGATGAGTGTCAATGGTCATCAACAAAAATAACATCGCCCGTATAATTAATTCTAGAAATTAAAGAGGTTTTGAATATGGTTGTACCTTATGGGTGTGTCGGTTTTTTTTTTACAAAGCTGCACTTCTGTGTTATGCAATCTATTCCAATTGCTATTGGCAAGACATCGTTTCATGAGAAGTGGATGAAACAAGTATAAAACAAGAATACAATCAATTATTATGTTCTTTTATCATATTATATGTTTGAAATGAAAGGCGTAATATTGCTAATTCAATAGTCATGGATGGCATCTGTTTACAGAAATGAAAAAATGACGTTGATGTCATGTAAGCTGTGAACGACTTGTTCAAAGAGTGGATTAAGAACAGTTCTTCCAGGCCATGCAACATCGTTTCCAAAGTCTAACACCGCGAAGGGAACTATGCAGAAAAGTAAATGGAAACCATTGACTGTGTACAGGTCTTTCACAGATAGGCATGGAACTTTTCAGCCAGCCCTCATATATGATAAGGCCTAACAAAATAACATCGATCATCAACAAAGTCTTGCCATTGTGAGATACAACCATGGTCAAAAATTATGACCCAATTCCAACCAGGGTTTAATATCCAAATTAGGTACATGTTAATTTAAAACTGTAATCCTGATTAAAGTCTAACCTACACTCTGTTTGGGTTTTGGCGTGAATTTTTTTATTTTCAATAATACCAAACAACCGTATATGTTTTTAAATGGTATGTCCTTTATAGCCATACATAGGATTACTTATAATAGTATGTATCTCTAGATCTTTTTTAGATTTAAATTTTGTTTTTAAATGTTAATTCCTTAATACACATTATAGTTGGTCTCACAAAAGACTTATGAAGTACATAATTATAATTACGGCGTAACAATCTGATTAAAACACAGATCCAATTTCGTTTCGTTTTTTATAGTTCAAAATTTCATTTTTACTTGTCTTTACTACTCTTGGATCTGGAGGACTTGTTATTTAACTGGTGTTCTACCTGAAATGAGGGGTCAGCCAATCAAATGGTCTGTCGAATCGACCGTTTGACCTTTTCATGCGTGGAACTGTGGGTAGATATTACCAGTCAACGACGTCTATACTATAAACACCAGCGGATAGAAATCATAACAAAACAGAAGTAGATTTTGAAAAGCATGACGGTCGCTAATTGGTTAATCGAATGACTAACGTTATCGGGTCAAATGTCCCGTGCTTGATACCTGACGTCATAGAACGTGAGCTTCCACTATAACTAGTTAGATCTACATGAGTGTAGGCCATCGAAAGTATAAAAAAACGAAACGAAATATAGATCTATATTTTAATTAGATTGACGGCGTAATAACTTGGCCTCATATTGCATAAGAAAAACGTAATCACATTCTGGGATTAGATTAACGTAAATTTAACAGCTAAATTTTACCATTAATCGAACCAAATTACAGTAAAAGTAACGTAAAATTAACAACAATTTGCTATCTAGGTATGTATAATCCATGTATGATAATGAAATAATGAACTCAGGCATGGCCGTTAATTGGGGATCTCCTCGGTTGCTCAACTTTCTCATCGGTGATCCGAGGTAATTAATTGGACTATTGGTCGTATTATTGTTGTATACGAGAACATGCTAAAAACATAATCAGTGTAAAGACAGCCATGCATCTTACATTTAATATATTAATCAGACCACTGACAGGTTTAAGACGCGGCATTCTACCAGTCAAGGTCGTATATGAAAACATGTTACAAATTTACACATTGCCAAGTGATCCAGAAACCCCTACTTTTCAAGAAAATTCTTCTTCCGAAAATGTGGAAGGATGATATGCAGCTCGGAGAATAACATATTGTTTGTAGTTGTGCGTAGACCTTTATCGTATAAAATGATTAAACAGTTTAACACACAAATATCACCGAAAGAACTAATGCGATAATAATAAACGACGATAACTCTAGTTTCAGTAATTTATACGATTTCAGAAAATCGTAAAAGAAAAAGTTTCGGGAAATTATAAAACTATAGTCTACGATCTGTGCTTTATTAGCTATAAAGGCATTTTTGTTGACGTAGATTTAAAACTCTTTATTTTGGGTCCGCTTTTTGGTCAGAATATCACATTTACCACTGGTTCCTTTAGGAACTGTCTTTGAGCGGACAATGTCCACTGTCAGCAAATATCGTTCGCTCAAAGACAGTTTCAAAAGGAACTAATTTACCACCGAAACTAAATGATCTCGATTGTGAACGCATGATTGGTAAAGAAGTATGTGTTATCTCCCAGGAGACTGCATTAAACCTGTTGATGAGAATGATGATATACCGTATTTATCAGGAATAATATCGATTTAAACTTTGAATACAGAAAGGTTAAAAAACAAACTATTGGTTCATAGGCG
This sequence comes from Patella ulyssiponensis, assembly GCA_963678685.1. Taxonomy (NCBI): domain Eukaryota; kingdom Metazoa; phylum Mollusca; class Gastropoda; family Patellidae; genus Patella; species Patella ulyssiponensis. The sequence goes on from OY783229.1 coordinate 61,402,996, forward strand.
GAAGTTCTAGTCTAGTGATCATTTATTTTATCTTCATTCCAAATAGCTTTAATGTGAAAAATTCCTGGTCATGAATGCAATAAATCTAGATCTCAGTTCTTTTTTTCGGAATGCATAGACTCACAGTCTGCGCCCCCCCCCCCTACCCCCTACAACAAAACATCCTAATACACAACATGCTTATACGAGGTAAATTGAAAACGGATCACAGATCAATGCTTATTATTTCATACATCTTGTAGTTTAAACGCCCCTTTAAAGTACATGTCCCGATATTTATGTCAACGGATATATCTTGGTGATGACTTGCAAATGTCATGTCAAATAGCAAAACCATATTTTATACCCAATGGCCAACGCTAATACATCTTTATAGGTTAAATAATGGTAAATTATAGTGTGGGGCAGCTAAGATCTATATTATTCTTCAATAGAACATATACACATATAAAACGTTATCTCTTTTTTTTTGCTGTAGAGATAATGGTTGTGCCGGGACCTTCTGGTTATAAAGATAAACAAATAAAGCAATCCACAAAAGAATTGCTTTTAAGGTAAAAAGATGCAGCATGATAACTAGGGATAATCTATCTTCTGGAAAATATGATAAAGTCATTATACTAAATTTGTAGATTCCGTGTATACGGAAGATTCGAGTTATAATATAAAAATCTCTGACAGACTTAATCGGGCATTCAATACATAATCTATAATGCCCATGAGAATATAGACATACAGCGGTCTCTCTGGTGATCTGGATCTGTTGATAAAGCATTTGTTTTCGTTATGTTATGTGTATTTAGTTAAACAAGAGACATTATGTGGGTTAGGAGCTAAGTGAGGGGGACGCAATAACACACTTGGCCGGCCAAGATATACAACGCTGGATTCAAATGCCAACTCTTATATCGAATTCCAAATGTCAAGCGAACTTTTACGTGTACGTCCTTTTTTCGTTCCATCCGAACGGCAAGAGAGCTGTCCTTGTTCCGTATCACTGATAAAGGGGACCCACGCCGGAAAATCCGGATGAACTTTCTCGGTCAGTTCAGGGATCGAACATTCGACCTCCAGGCCACCACCCAGGTGGGAAAACGATTTTCGAATTTCGTTATTATTTTCAAATGGTACCCTTCCAAAACCAAGTAGATTTTCCCCAAACGTCATAGGCCTAGAGAAGAAAATGACAACTTTTGCCTAATGAAATGTTGGCTTATTGGGAGTTTCGTGAAAAATCCGAATTTCTGTCACTAAAGTGTGTGGTACCCTTCTAAAACCAAGTGGATTTTCCCCTAAAGTCATAGGCCTAGAGTAGAAAATGACAACTTTTGCCTTAAAAAATATTGGCTTATTGAGATTTTCGTGAAAAATCCGAAATTCTGCTACCAAAGTCAGTTGTTTTAAGGCGAGTGGTTCAGACTGCAACCGTTTAACCAATTTTAGCTTGTGAGCTTCTAATTTATTTAGTTCAAACGCAATAAATATTGATTTAAGTGTATGTTGATTAAGTGTGTTGATTTACAGTCTGTAATGTCTGTAGTGTGTTATTAGTATACACACGACCCAGCAAGAAGTTTACGATTGATTTGCAATTTCCTCGGCTATTAACGACTTAGGCGATGGTCGTTGATTGGTAAAACTGATTTTTCGATTTGGTGGGCTTTAACTTTATAATGTAGTCAAATCGAGTTCAATTACAAACTGTCACCACCACTTTGGTACAATGTTACAATCTAAGTATCAAGAGATTTGAAAAAAAAGTACATAGATATATGAATAACAAATTTCCATTTAGATGACTTGAACACCATGTTCCAATAGAGACACAAAAAATAAACCCCAAGTGTATACAGAGTTGCATAACGTGCAGGGGGACTGAACCACACATAATTTACACAAAAACAAGTACACGGATTTAAAAAAATAAGGAAATGGATGCGGGGGCTAGCCGTAAGCGTCCACTGCGCTGTACAGTTCCGGGCCTGTAGTTAAACAGACTCCACTCAAATTTGAAAACATTCAGGACAACCCAAAGAAACCATTGTGTATTGCCAGCAGAAGTCATAAGAATTGTTTAGCAAACAAGAAGTCAAATTTATTCCAATGGAAAACAGATATTATCAACAGATATTAGCACAAGACACATGTACTATAATAGGTTGACGTGTGTATGAAGTTTCACATCCAGGAACATTAGCCACGGTGGCTAAGTAAGGAGGAAACTGGGTCGCTAAATTATTGGAGGTCGCGTTTTCGCAGACAAGGTTCAGCGGGATTTTCCGACGTGGTTTCCCCTTGTTAGAGATGTCTGGCGGAAGGCCCGACAAGGACAACTGTCTAGTCGTTCAGATGAGACGAAATATCGGGATCACGTATACGCATTGGAGAATATATACGTAAAAGATCCCGTGGTAGTTGGAATTCAATACAATAGGCCGTATTGCAGCTGTCCGGCAAAATTCCTTCCTCATAGCACACTGCATTGCGTATGCCCGTCTTCATTAGGAGCAGAACAGTAGGACGTTAAACCCCATTTATTTTCATTCCATTACATCCGGGAACAAACACGGGACGAAAGAACGGAAGGAGCCCATTTCAACATATTAACTTCGTTTGGCGCAGGATAATAACAAAAGATTGACATCATTTGACAGAACTGTCGGCCAAAGTGGATAAATGTTTTGTATTTTCTATATATAATTAGGCGATTGTATGGTTGTGTTGAATGTGATGCTATAACAAAAAGATTGCATCTATTTTCATCAGTCTACGATCAGATGAAAAACGTCTTCACCATACATAAAAAAACCGATCTCGTGTGAAGATTGACTAAATTCAATTACCCATCTCCGATTGACGTACATCAGTAGTAGAGATGATTCCTTCAAAGGCACTGGTAAAAGTCATTTACTAACAACACAATCCTTCCTCGTATTATTTATAAATAAAAGGATACATATTGTGAGTCGATGGCCATGTAAAAACCATGCCATCACCTATAGAAGTTTAACTGTTTTTGATATTTGTTTGTTAACATGTTTTTTTGGAGGAATTACATGCTTGCAATAATATTTCTAGTAATTTTTTTTATCAGTAGTGGATGAAACTAGTAAAATACAAAACAAAAACATAATGTTTTAAAAACAGTTTTTGTTTATTTTAGCATAGGTTTGGAATAAACACACACAAAAAAACATCATTTTAAAACATTATTACACATCTAGGATATGCTTCAAATAAACATAAAAAAAACACATCATTTTAACAACTTATTACATATTTTAGCATAGGTTTCAAATAAAAGACAATAATATACCTTGGTTTCGGTATCGCGGTTTGAATAGGAACTCCATATAATGAGGTGCCAATGTATGTATTTGGTACTTTCCATTTCAAAGTGGTACCTATTTCACAACAGCCCATCATCTTCCTCCATTCTTTCTTTCATCTAAAGTGCCCTTTTTAAACTATCTGCATGAAAGCTGTCCAAAAACCCATATGTTTTATATTTTTTTTTTATAAAAGTCTGATTTGGTTTTTTTTATATCTATTGTCAGATCTGATGCATATATTATATAGGGTAAAGTTAGTTTAAATTGATCAGTGAATATCTGGCTAGGGTAATTAACGTGCAGCGTTTAAGCGAGCGACGGGGAGATTGTAATATCACTCAAACCTCGACACCGTTACGTATCGTCAAGGTCGAAGGCGGTAAGATGGTCTCAAGTGATTACATTTAATTACTTCTAAGTGATGATATAGGGGTTTGATTCTTCTAAAACTTATCCTGCAGTCGGTACTGATCCTTGGCCGTAATACATCTCATTAGTATTATATACAAATCTGTGTTTAATGATTAAATAATGAAATCAGTTCTGGCCATTAGTTAGAGTTCTTAACCACAGTCATACGTATAGTGACACTGGCTTATCTAGCAGTGATTTAGGGTAATCAAGGGTATTATCGTTGTATATGAGAATATGCTAAAAACATAATCAGTGTAAAGACAGCCATCAATCTTACATTTAATATATTAATCTGACCACTGACAGGTTTACGACGCGGCATTCTACCAGTCAAGGTCGTATGTCAGAACTTATTACAAATTTACACATTGTCTAGTCACCCAGAAGCCCCTACTTTTCTGAAAGTGAACAATAACAGAGAAAATACTATTTTCCGAAATATGTATAGCTCTATGGTGGTCTTCCACCAATATCGTAATATTACAGGTACTGCCCATATTTCCCCGATTCTATGATATAGATGAACCACCATCCTGATATATCATAATAAATAGTTGAACGCAGTGTTGTATTAGCTTCTTCTGTGTTTGGTTTGGCTATTATTCGTGTATAGTAATCTATTTTGAAACATTGATTTCTTTCAGTTTGGTGGCAGAAAATCAAAAGTTTACAGTTTTTGAGTATGGTTATAATAACTCATTTTCACATCCTACCAAACATCAACTCCATCGTTTATCACCTAAAATAGTCCCAAAAGAGAAGAGATGGGAATAGGCAAAAAAGCGTGTGTTGCCCTGGAGAATTGTCTCCCGAGATATTATAATCTATGTTATTAAACCCGTAAACGAGGATGATATCAGGAAATTGCACCTATTTAAACACGGGATACAAAAAGGTCTATTGCTTCAAAGGCACGAGTTCTGCAAGTTTTGTCTGATCTGAGCAGTTTCTGGTCTTGAAAGGAAAAAATTTAATAAAAGATAAATTTGGCTTTTTGAATAAAGAAACTTGCCGTCTGCTTTTAGTAAATAAAAATCCTCGTATCTATATCAAATCGAACGGAAGCAGAACACAAACTAATGCTTATTTCCAGGGGTTAAATTTTGACCTAATGTTTAACCGAAAAGTCGGAAAGAAAGGAAAACGGGACAAATTATTTCGCATTGGAGAAATGTATTAGAAAAGAGATTCTGACAAATCAGAATTTTTGCATTTTTTACATTGTGTAAAAACGAAACCTTGGGATTTCCCTTTCACTGTTTTATTAAAACTCTATATAGGTCCCTCTCTGACGGCCATTATTGACGGCCATTCATTTGACTATGAGATATTGGATTCCGTTAAGTTTTCACTGAATTATGGCACTATGTTAGTTTAATGGCATATGATTAATGATTATTACTAGGATGTTCTAGTCGTTATCAAGCTGGTGATATAATATAAAATATTCAGAGTAAGTCTATACATGTAATGATAATCAATCATAGAGGCCTCTCAGTAATTGTATTCCATAGAATCCTAACAAAAGGCACAAAATATTCGGATATATCTGGATGGTTATGAATATATACGCAAAACAACCAATATATTTCATACGATTTTATGACTTATTGTGCTAACAAGACATACGTCGACGGAGGGAGACTTTATAACAAATAGGTGCAATGGGAGGTATTATAGGAAATCGTTGAAAATCAACTCAGAAATGTCGGATCATATTTGAAGCTAACATTGTCTAGTCTGTCGTTCATATTTACAATATTCCATATATATTTTCGTAATTGATACAAACTAAAATAAAGAAACTGGTAAATTTTCTATAATGACCCGTTATTCCCCTTTGATAGCACATCTTGTTTGAGATTTAACGGTTGAATCTATTAGCCCTTCTTTCTTTGATTTATACTGGTCTTTAAAATAGTCGTAAAAAATAACAGTAAATACTGTTTATTCAATGATTTTGTGCATTTATTCCTTAAAACAAAATACACGCAACAGAAAATTTCATGGAATTCATAACAGAAAACTCATTTCAATTGGCAAGTAAATTACTATTTTGCAATTAACTTTTTGTTTTCAATTATTTTATCTGTTGCACCACAAAGCCCTCATTTTGTAAGAAACTTCATAAGAAGCATGTGGAACAGCACGAACTAATGACATTTCATTCGCATTAAATGTTTGAACGGTAATTTTGGACAATTCTATATTAACCCCTTTCAGCTGATCAGATACAATTTGCAACAAATAAATGAAATCACATTGTTTGTATTAATCTTAATTTGTTTCCAAATTGTCGATCTTATAATAACGCAACCACATTCCCGCCTTTGAAGAATGTTGTATCTTACAAAGTTTGAAGCGGCAAGTTTTCCAAATAAGTAAATCGGTGCCGCATCACAATTATATAGGCGTACAGCACTTACTGTCATACAGCCGAGGATAGAAGTAGGGTACCGGATTCTGACGAGTTTTGCCGAGTGAACGCAACCATATATTATCAGATGAGTTAAGTGGATATTGAAATTAAATAACATTAAATATTAAACCCATTTATTTATGATTTGATACATGTTTCTGAAAAAAATGCCCTATGAAAACTAAACCAAATCTAGAAAAAGTTAAGAACAACACATAGAACTGTTTTACTCTCTCTACCCCTCTCTCTGATTATTATTTCCATTATGCATGAAGTGAAGGAGCTTTAGCGTTCTACTTTACCGCCAATGATGGGCAATGTGCTATGAGAGAGATTTTGCACTCACTGCTTTCAATACAACCTACTCTTATATTGAATTCCAAGTACATGTAGTCACGATTGGGTCCCAATACCTTATTAAACATTTAGACTCAAGTTTCGTTGTTTCAATTCCCGGCCCTCGTGGGTTTCCTCCGTGGCCTTCGTTTTCTTCAACAACTAAAGGCCCCTACGCGCAAGCTAATTATTGAACCTCTCTCTCTCTCTCTCTCTCTCTCTCTCTCTCTCTCTCTCTCTCTCTCTCTCTTCTTACAACGAATCAATTTTCTAATAAAATTTGTTTGTGTGAGACGTGAAAAACACACAAATCCTTGAAAAATAAGTAACCAGTTTCAAACGTTCTAATCCCTAACACGATTACTAGTTGCAGAAGTTAAGCCGAAGACGTCAATATTCATGAAATTACATCTAGGTCGTTTGAACATGGGATAAAGAAAACCCAGGTCATTTGTCAGATGTTTTTTTGAAAGCTGCTCTTTGAATCCACGCAAAGTCGTAATCTTTTCTAATTCACTGGTATAGGCTCTTGCCCTAAGCAAAAACATCCTGAAATAGTCTTTTAAATTATTGTTACTATTTTTGGCTTTGGCAATTTTTCCACCCCAGTGTATTTGCTTTTAACAGCTTCCTGTCTTTGTATCCGGGATATCCATAACCACGACAGGACTCGTCTGGTCGTTCAATTTGGACCACAAGACACCCAACAAAATTCAATATTTTAAAGTGCACAGTCCCTCTTTAGACGCGCATTTATTCCAACAGACTAAATGGGAATCAATCAAATATTACAAAACACCATAATCTCTTTCCTGAACGATAACAAAATTAGACGAATCGTGCGCAACAAATCAATGTTCACTTAACACAACGGGTCTTGGTCTCGGTCACCTAGAACCTTCTAATGAAATAGTTTAAAGTGCATTGTTCATCTATGGCAGTAAATCAAATATTACAAAACACCAGAATCTCTTTCTTGGACGATAACAAAATTATTCGAATCGTGCACTACATAATAATTTCCACTTAACACTACGTTTTTCCTAGTCTCGGTCACCCAGAACTTCCTACTAGAATATTTTTGGGATGATAATGACTAGTTTTTTCCATTCTTTACGTATACTAGGAAAATTTTGTTTCCATGATAACGTAGTCTGTCACATGTAGCAAGTTCATTTATCTAAATAATATGATAAAGTAGATGTCACTGTAACTGTATTCCTCTGGGAATCTAAATAGTAATTGCAAGTTGAAATTAAACGATGTAGATAAATCTTGTTTACAGAGAATTGTGTCATGATCATTTATTATTGCCAGTCCATGACATGTTAGAATCAAAAGAAGAAAAAAAAACAACAAAAAGAAGTAATTTGACATTTTTAACATATTCCATTTTCAACATATTCCATTTTCATTATCTATTGTATTATAGCGAGAACTGTCAGCTCTTTAATAAAATCTTACATAATGCATCTTTAACATTTAATGAAGATTTCAACTGTAGACTACAAAGATACCCAGCAAAAGATTTTACCCATCTTTCATATTATAGTTAAATACGATGACGACTAATTAATGACATTCTTAGGTTTTTTAATAAGACGTTATGAAATAATCCCGTTGAAATATCCTCAGGGAACAAGTAGGAACTGGTTTCCTTAGATCAAAGCATTGTTCATGAGCGGCCGCCAAACATTTTAAGATTATTACTAGGTATATACAAAGCTCAATAAAACCATACTGGCAAATCTCGGCCAATAGATTTATCTTATTATCGGAAGTTTTAATACCGCGTATTTTAAAGGAATGCATGGGCCACGATGTCGATAAGAAGAATCGTTACACGAATGGAGTATGGGCGATTTATAGAATCGGTTCAATTACTAGGTTTTGAAAAACCCGGCGTAGTTTAGACATTAATTGATGTCCAAGATACCACGATCCAAGCATATTAGATTAATTTGTTTTCAAATGTTTTGCTTTGAATAATACTTGTAGAAATGGATTCTTAAACCAATACATACGCTTATCTCCGTCTACTCCCTAAGCTACGGTCGGACTATTGTTCTTTTTATCTTTGACTTTATTATCAAATTAACAACAGAAGCAGATCTTTCAAACCCCACAACATGCAATATGGTGCTAAATATTAAAGGGACATTCCAATATGAACAAGTGTTACTTACAAATTGAGAGAGAGAGAGAGGAGAGAGGAGAGAGAGAGAGAGAGAGACATGGGGTGTAACGTCCACTCGACACAAACTAGGTCATATCGGGACTAACATATGGTTTCAATTTTATTTCAATAATTCGCTTGCGCGTAGGGGTCTTTAGCAGTGGGAGGAAACCGGAGTGCCCGGAGGAAACCCACGAGGTTGAGAAGGCGCCCCTATCCCCATGCCGCATACGCTCACACCAGGGATCGAAACCACAGCCGCAAGCCAGAGGTGACCGGCCAGCTAGAGGTCGAAGCGCGGCACTCTAGACCACTAGGCCATCCCAACCCCCCTTTACAAATTGAATATTAATGTAATGTTATTGCAGAAAGAAAGGATAAAGCAATTATTGTGGCGGTGGGAAATCATCAGAAACCAATCAATCTAAAAAATTAATGTCATTGGCCGGAATTCATCGATTTGAATATTTTCTTCATGTCGTACGTCACGTGATGGAATATTATGGTTTTATCTAGAGTATTTAGAGATCCAATTGTAAGTTTTTTCTTCAAATATGATCGGTTAAAAATTAAATAAATCAATTATATTCAATTTTCAAATTATTAAACCTTTCTTCCCATAAAACGTCAGCATTGATACATATTGTGGGCGTTTTTAAATGTCATGTTTTCAGAAACTACATGGAATTAATCTGGCAAAGTCGTACTCGGTGTTTCAGGTAAAACGGAATAAATTCACGTTTTGTTAAATTACTAGTACCAGATAAAATATCATTAGATTTTTCGGACACCATCAGAAAATCTCTTCCATCGGACAGCAGCAGATCATTGTTTTCTTAACTTATACAGAGTCATTGCTGTAGTACCTTAACCGAGGTTCGCAAAATTCTCAAGGTTACTGCCATAAATATCGGTAACTATATTATAAAACCCAGAATACCTATGACGTGATTTGAGAAAGCCAATCTAATACAGTGGCTTACCGGACACTTATTATATATGACTCGTTCTTTCTTCAAAGAGATCAAGCAGATTTGCTATGTTAAAAGGCTTTCTTTGCATGACTCAATGTAATGACTCTAGTGTCAATACACAAATTATTTAATAATACTAAGGACTGTTTAAAATGACATAAACACCACCAAAAATTGTATTCTGCAAGGTTTAGATAAAGAGTTGGTCGTTCTTGCTATAATAGTTCAAAAATAGATGATGAGAAATTAATATATTGTACATTTCAGTCAAATTACTTTATTCTTAGCGATTGCGATTTGACCCATCTCGATTGTCGAGTACCATTGCTACAATAATAAACGAATATTCTATTTTTCGTCTTAACGTTTAGCACACATGACAGACATTGCCTAATCCATCCAATGTCTCGGTCATCCGGTGGTTAAGAAATTTGATTGTGGGCTTTTCACACGCATACATGTATCAACAATAATTTATATAACACTTAAAACCAGAAAGAAACGCATTATGCATATTTAGCGCTTACATAATGCATCTTTAATGTTTAATAGTTTTGCAACTATTGTATAATGGCAATGTTGAGCTACATTATCTTTATCAAATTCAAGTTAATCCAACCATGTACACCCTGACGGCCTGTCGTCCTTTCTTGCAGACATTTTTTTCTCCTTCAACATTGCATGTTCAAACTACTTTAGTCTTATCATAAGTCTTTTTTTTATTGAAAAATATTGTTTTTCTTAAAATATGCGTGATCGTTTGGGAATTATATGGATAGACTCTTAATGCTAATAATTGTCCGCACTGTGAAATGGCTCCGGGCCACGAGTAAATTAAATTATTGAATCGGAATGAAGTTGACTTGAGTGTCTGCTTTTAAGTGATTAAATTGTGAAATATTTTTTATTTGAGGTGCCAGTTCTTTTTTACGTCATTTGTCAAACACGACTAATCTTGTTCACATTTTGCTGTATATGAATGTATGTTCGTCATACCCATGACAACCATTTAACCAAATATATCAGATTTTACTTTGATTGGAATCTGTGGCAAATAATATATCATAACATATATACCTTTGGTGAACTTATTAGCTAAACCATATAAGTTTTGGTCTCGAGGTGAAATGACTACTATTTATTTCTGTTAGCCCTCTTGTATAGGTCACAATAAATAAATAGATGGCGTCCTACATTAACTTTGATAATAGACAGAATCTTGCAGTAATGGCGAGATTTAACATCAAATGGCAGTTAAATATAGTCCATTGAACAAAAACAACAAAGGTTTATTTTAAATACTTGGTGGCTATGGGGATGGGTTCGGGCGAGGAGAAACGATTGTGTATAGAATTGATGTTATAAATTTCTCTCTCCCAAATAACTCGACCCTACTCATTTATCAGTCGATATAAACCCGTGACTGGGCGTTAGTTCCATCACAGATTATTAAGGAATTATGCTTTGGAAAGCAGGTTTTTATACAATTAAATAATATTACAGAAGTTATTTTACGCACGATAACGAATAATGGTACCCTACGGAATTTATCATTTGTGGGCGTCTTTAATGGATTCGATAATTCCCACGTAAATTTATCTGTTGAAAGAGGTGACTTCAAGTTTCATATCGTTGGCTCTGTATTCCGTCTTAACATTCTAGACTTTTCTACGATGTTTAATAAATATCCATGACTTACAGCTACATGAACAAAATAACTTGAAATGGATCAAAATACGGATAGCTCATGGTAAACCACGGACGCCTGATTGTGGTCAGAAAGAGACGTAAAGATTTTAAAATGATTAATTTGGATACATAAGGTTTTTTTTGCGTAAATATCACTGGCTTTACAAGCTTTCTCATTGTCTGAAATTACCAGACTTCTACAATGAATAACAGGCAGGCTTACAAGCTTCATTGGTTAAGAGGATTCAGTATAGAAACTCGTGACATTGGGCAGGTTCATTATTCTGCTTTAATTGCCTTTAATACTGTTCGTAGCCAAGACTATTTCTTATAACTTCCCGGAAGATCTTTCATCCATTTGAAACCGGTTCTATTATTTGACATAATCCCCAGCCAGAACGTCCATGTTACTAAAGCTGCGTTTAATCTGAATTGAATTCAGAATAAATTCTGGACTTTGGCTTCACACTCAATTCGAGAAAACCCGAACTGAATTTGAATTAACGAATCCGAATTCAACAATCATTCCGATCGATTTTAGTGTGACACGCTTGATTCAGATCAAACTGTTGGCCGCCCAAGGCCAAATGTCTGTCCCAGAGTCTCGTAACTGTTGCCAATAATTCCGAAGACGATATTTCGCCCAAAGGCGACGGGGATTACAGCCAGGGCCAATATTCTGAAAATATTACAAAAAGAAATCAGTTGGGGTGTAGCCTACTTAGCTGTAGCCCTTCGTCACTGGAACAAATACTGTGGTATAACCAGCTAAAAGAGAGGCTGTCAGACAACGAAACATACACTCTCAGCAGTTAAGTCCTTCGAGCAGTCAACAAGGGTTGTGGCTTATTATTTTTTTTTGTCAGTAATGCAAATTGCAAACATTTACAACAGACTTGATTCTAATTACGGGTTTTGTTCTATACTAACATTTAATTATCGTAAATCGTTCAAAATCAATTGGCTTCTTCCTCCATGACCTTAAATACTGTGCATAAACTTTAAGTCAATCAGATATTAATATTGGCTTCTAGCGCGTCCCACGGGGGCGACGACAATATACGACCACATTCCAATTATGAAATGTATCTTCGTGAAATACATGTACATACGTGTTAATGAATAGCAAACGCTACCAAAAGAGTAATTATCCCCATTCGCATTTGATTTTGGCGCAAACGAAATCGTGCGTGTCGAAGATGTAAGACTCGGCGTCGCTGATGTAGCGTTGCTTGCATCAGGAAATTGAACGTAAGTAACATAAGATGACCAATACGAATGTCTGGCGCATCCATCCTGATATGAATGACCTTCACTGCGTATTCAGTGTGGCGCTTTTCATTCTGAATTGAAGCCGAATAATCTGTAATGTGACGCGCCACTTTCAACCAATCCGAATTCCGAAGGCCGGTCTCCGGAATTCGCATTAAATACGCATACAGTGTGAAAGCAGCTTATTTATGATGAACATATTGCTCTATTCTTTGGTACCTTAACTGAAGATGAAAATGAGTCGAAAGGCATGCATTAATGATGAGATTTTGATCCCAAGCTTTTACATGACAAGTAGTAGGGGTCGACTGTTTACCCTCGTGTGTCTCATCTGAGACCGCCACCCCACCTCTACCGCAAACAAATTATTTAAATAAAAGAAAACCATTAGCTAATCCCTATTTTATACTGCTTTTTAAAGCGTTTATTGTGTCTTAAAATTGTATGTTGTATGCCAGCAGCCCATATTTTCATGTTAAGTATGAATGTTAATTGACCAGCACCAATATTGAATTCAAATCTATGTCTAATATTATGAATCATATACGTCCTTTAAGTTCTTTGGCATATTTCGAGGCTAGAATTTGTTTCTGTAACGTGGCGTTCGTGGTTGGATCCGGGTGTTGAAATTCAGACTGGCTTTAGCCCAGTTGTTGCAGAAAATTAGGACGTTAAACCCCATTTTATTAATTCATTCATTCACCCTTTAACTAGTTTTGTAAGGGTATATATATTTCAAGGTTTTGTTTCCCCATAATTTTCAAACTTTATGATAACTGTATATAGGTATAATCCCACTGAACAGGATTTCGTCACCTTCAGGCAGTGTCTGAAATATTGATCGGTCATTATTTACAAATACCCTATTTAAAATCAGACCGGACACTAAGGCGTATAAATACAAGTCTAAACGGGAGATGTAATGGCGACAACTTCATTATTGAAGGGTTAAATGGGGTAGTTGTTTCAGTGTAAGCCTTGATTTGATTAATACGCCTAAACTCGAACATATGTCTACTGTCCCGTCTTAATGAAAATAGTCACCCTATGGTCATGGGTTGGTGTTTCTATTCCATTAAATGGTGATATCTAAATGGATCTGTCGGTAAATTTGTCAAATTGAAATGAAAGATAATATCGACTAGCCACCTCAAGGAGAAGAATCAATCAATCTGACGGGGGAAATTGAAAGCTTTTTGATTTCTGGGAAATGAGAACAGGACAATACAAGCATACAGCTCTTTCACCATTTTGCTTTGGCATGGGGATATCTAAGGTAGTCTGTACACAGGGAAATACCTACTTAGAGAATAATTCTCTTCCACGAATGGCCATCATTTTTAAATACATGTACATACAAAGACTAAATAAACCTTTTCATTTTATTAAATGGAACTGGAATATTCTTAGACTGTACATATTGTTTTTGACTAAAATCATGGATTTAGGAATTAAAATGTCGGTCAACTAGATTAGGATCAGTTGTATTTATCTACGGTCGCTAAAAGTTAAAATTACAATTATTTCTATCAACTATATGATTAAAATACAGATCTATATTTCGTTTCGTTTTTTTATACTTTATATGGCTTACACTACATGAAGATCTGACCGATTGTACTGGAAGGTCGCGTCAGGGATCGTACGAGCGACTTTTGACCCTTTGACGCCAGACATTGATTAATCAATCAGCGTTGATGTTTCTAGCGGTTTACCCACATTTCCGTACATCGCACGCCAAGGACTCGCCGTAGCAGATCGTTTCATTGGATAATCCCTCACTTCAACCAGAACGCCGGTAATACAATAACTCTTCCAGATGCTAGTGTAGTAAAGACAAGTAAAACTTGAAACTTTGAACTCTAAGATCCGTGTTTTTTACCAGGTTGTAATTCTAACCACCAATACAGCACACAGGAACATAATATATCATTACTGATTGTTGTCTTTACGGACACGACAGCACGTACTTAGCAGCTTTCATATGGATAAGGTCCGTATAACAAAGTCGTCTTTTCAACGTCTTTGCTGCTACTTTTGTGCCATGGCTTTTTTTATGAATCTATGTGTATCCTAGAACACGAAGGTGTATATATTTGATGTGATTTTAACAATGATAAAGGCTTGAATTTAATCATTATATCTGTCTGTCTGTTTGCATGCTGGTTGATTTACGTGCTAATTTAAGATAGGTGGGACCCTGCAAATCTGTAAATAATGTGATTCTATGGTAAAGGGGTATAAACTATCTGGCATGATACATTAATGAAACAAACAATTATTGTCCAATCGAAGACTTTAATAAGATTCGACATGGTGGTGATCTAGGTAGATAACTGCCATTATGTTGTTGTAGAACTAAGCTCAGCACAGCTACTCATATGTACACGGTGCGAAAATCTGCCAAAATTCTAAAATTGCATTGACGCAACGTATCTCACGATACGGATTTGAAAAAATTCCGCTTGCCAAAAGTCTCTATTATCCAATAAGATTGACGTGATATCTTAATAACTAACTTAATTAATATATGTTTGACACACCTGCCAATATCATTGTTTTACAACACCTGTTAACGTATGTAGGCGTGTCTTTTGTTACCTACCAAACAGTATTTTAATTTCCATTTAATTATGTCAATCATGTTGTTATATATCGATGTAATATCGTGGAATGTTTGATTGCTTAGCCTACATCTAAACCAAATAAGCATTTATTTTCTTTTCAAGCAAGAACTGATTGCAAACTGCACTTCTTAATCATCACCTTCTTGCACCAACGCTCTTCAAAAAGTCTAAAGATCAGTAGCTGATCTAATAACTGTGAAGGGTGGGGGGGTGTCCAAATCCACAATCCCACTCAAAAATGAATGTCAACGAAATATTGCTATAGCATTGTCTGAGCGTCCCGGTTGACCATAGATCGCCTGTATAGTTGTTCGCCGGTCATTATTTCGCCGACAAGCAGTTTTATTTTTGAGACGGCACCAAGTTCATAAGGATGCGCTAATTCTACAACGAGCGACATGGAATTAGGAACGCGTGTTCTTTGAACAATTACGCACTGATTAATGGACTTTTCTTAAATGGCAACAAAACAGGACAGCACTCCTCTCACATTCCGAAATACAAAGCTGTTTATAGAATGCACTTTATCTGGAAGCCAAAAGAACCGGAGCTAAAGTCATGTATAGCGCTAATGTTGTTAAGATACAATATTTTAGGAAAGTGATTTGATATTTGTTAAGTTGAAGCTATCTAAATTATTCGTGAAATACGATGAACTTTCTATTGATAGCGTGCATAATGAAACACGGGTTTTATTACAATGTGGTCAATCCATTATCAAGTCACCGAGGAGAAATGAAAGTATGTTTTCTATTACAGAAAAAAAAAGTGAACAATGATGAAAAAATATATTAAGGGTTTTATTTTTACTGTTATCTTAAGCGATGCGGTACAAACTACAATAAACCTGCTATAAAATAGGATAAATTATTATCACTGTCAATTTTATTTATGTCCCCCGGGACTTTAGATCATTAATATGATATAAAACAGATATTTTTAAATGAAGTATAGTGTCAAAAGTAGTGATTTGTTTTATTTGAATAGATAAAGAAAAGACGCTTCTTTTCGTCAACCAGGGAATTCATCGATCATTTAGGGGGAGAATACAAAGGAAACAAAACATGACAGTCAAAATTGTCATGATAGATTACAAGAAGATACTAAATCAACGCCTCAAGGGTTTCTCGTTATTTAAAGATACATTATGCAAAAGCTAAATATTGCAGGTTTTTATTCGGACCTTAAATGTTGTAGAAATGTTTAATTAGACTAACTAACTGTCGATGACATCCGATGCTCTTGACTTTCAACAAATTTCAATACGATTGGCAGTTAATGATTTAATTTAAAAATGGATTATCGAGACTTTGTTTATTATCGTAACAACTTTAGCAATGCCAATCGTGACTACACTGTTCTGTCATCGACGATAACTCTGTTCAGAATGAAGTAGTTTGACTGAAATTGTCACCATATTCTCTATACACAATTTTTGGTTTAACTATTATAGCCCGAACTGTCAGCTCTCTGTCTATACCTTACACACTCACTGTATTGTAATGTAATGTAACACTGAAAAGTTTTGAATTCTTGCTCCGTTGATGGTACTTATTGTTTTATATTAAATGAAAATTAATTTCGGTCGAGTTGTATTCTAGTTGTCAATTATGAATGCTTTATTCTTGAAGAGCTGAATAGAATAAATGCCTTCAAACCATAACTTATTTGATTAGTCTAATTACACTTTGATGGTTAGATACAAACACCAATTGATTGAAACTGCGATCTAATTAAAATTGGATTACCTCTTTTGTTTTTCATTTATTTTTCTTTTTTCTAGTTGCAACATCAAAAGTGAAACTTAATAGAATTACACCTGAATAGGTCAGCATACACGCCTAGATATTTATTGTATTATGAATAGATAAAGACCACTGACACGGCTTTGTCTTTAGTCGATTACATATAACTCTCAGACAATAAGATAAGATAAGATAAGATAATGTTTATTGTATCAAAATGTTTATATGGGCACAGCATGCACTTAGAAATAGTCATATACAGTTAATAATACATATTACATAGACAACACATACATGAACACACAATGATAATAATAACAACAATGACTTTAGTTTCATTAGAGATAAAGATAACAAACAGAAATTATAACAATATCCATTTATAACAAACTTTATTTACATCAAGATAAAACAATAACAAGGTGTTCTAGAGAATTCGAGAAGGTGTCACAGGATCGCAGGATCTCGAGAACTTCGGAAAAAATCTTCATGGGCCCTTAAACTCACAGGACTTCAATTGCAGGTGACACTAATTGTGACAATTATAAAAAAGAACCCAAATGCTTGCCGTTTTTCTTTTTACTTCTCGAATTTGAGGCCTTGTTCGGGCTTAATTTCGAATTTGACTATGTCAGTTATGAAACGTTTCTTCTGAAATTAACTCCAGGGCTTAAATTCAAAAAGAGGAAAAACGACAAACGTTTGGTTTTTTTTTTATAATTGTCACATTTAGTGTCTAAGATGTCACCTGCAATTGGGGGCCAATGAGTTTTAAAGATGTGAAAGCCTCTCACGACACTAACAGTATAATGCACACCAACTCGACGCGACTCAGTCAATGTCAACACACATGTGGTGTGAAAATTTAATAGGGAGACCACTCTAGAATAAATTTTATATTTAATTTTATATTTAAGCCTCCTATGCAATAGCTATCTTCAAACGTTTGAATATGAAGTTGAAAATGACATTTTTGCCAATTTCTCAACTGGCAATAGTGAATTACAGGATTAATGGGATTATTCTTTAACAAGGTAGGACTGTTTATAGATGCCATCTATTTTAGGTCTTTATTTTAATATTTTTTTAAAATATAACTTAAAAATATGAAATTGCAGCTTTAATATCGGACGGGCTTAAATACGAGGATTCCCTATATACGCTTCCGTATGATCATGATGGATAGATAGATAATGTATTATTATCTATACTGTAATATGTCAAAAACAAGTCTTAAACGAATCGATCATTTGAATACGTGCTTGTTAATAATCAATTTGGTTGAGTAAGTTGTGACAAATTAGACATTGTCTGAAACATGCAAATTTACAATCAACAGCTTTAACTTGCATTTATTAGACACTTTTTAACGTGTCATATGAAAAGTTTTATTTTGAACGGGGGCGTCTAGCTGTTGATCAGAATCTTATGAGAGGAATTATAATAAAACAAAAGAATACAAAATTACAGAAACTATGAATCGGTTTTAGAAAAACATTAACTAGGGTTGTATTCCTGATTGTTTTCAAATTTAAATGAAGTCGGTGTCATAACAGGCCCGGGACTGTACAACGCAGTGGACGCTTACGACTAGCTCCCCGGATCCATTCACTCTTTTTGAATTGTTTGTTTACTTGTGGTTTCTGAGTATGATGTCTTGTCCGTGTATTTGTTTTTGTGTCGTGTATTTGTTTTTGTGTAAATTATGCGTGGTGCAGTCCCCCTGCACTTACTAATAGGTTTTTCGATTTTCGGGGTCAACTCGTTAATTGTATGCCACCAAGATTCAAGTATAGCACCTAGTGCTCAGAAATAAAGTAAAATCAAGCACGAATAATCCAAACCATAAGACAAAATTCGATGTCCTATAAACAGTGTCGGCAAAATAGTGTAATCAGCAAAGGACTGTTCACGATTTTGCACTCAGTGATGACAAAGCTAAAATACTTAAACAATTCAATTAATAAATGTTAAATTTATTCTACATCTGTGTACATTATATAAATATCAGACAGTGCCATTAAATTAACTGTTGTTGCGTGAATTAAACAATTGTATATAACAATAATAATGCTACCAAATACAACAGGCTCTGAGATGTTAATCCCAGATAAACACCGCCTGTTACATTGTAGCCCGATCTGATCGAACAGATAAGACATGTTACCTCCGTTCTAAACAGCATGTGGTTTCCGTTTGGCAGTGGTAAAAAACACAAAACATAATTTATACATTAAACTTATATTAGTATATACACCTGTATCTATTGTTGTCAAATTGATTATTATATTGAATATAAGCTAGCAGTTATTATTCTGTAATGCTGGTGTCACACTGCCCAGAAATTGACACCAGATTGACACGTGATAAAGTAAACGTTCAAATTCGGCTCTGGTCGTATACATCGGACCATTCGTGAACGTATCTTAAGCCTCCGTATGACCGTCTGTGGAGTTTCTCGGGCTCTGGCAAAATCTATGGCATGCCACAGAATTGCCGATAGACCTTGCCATAGTCTTATCGTGTTGAGTTTGTGTGTCCATTTTGCCCTTCATAAGGCCATCGTGGGGGCATTCTGTCAAATCGTGTCGCCTTCGCCATTGGGCTATTTGCTCCTTGCTCGTTTCCCATGTGTCAAAGTTACGTGAACATATAAAAGCTGGCCTCAGAGCATCTTCCTTGGTCAGTCCTGAGCAACCCTGAGCCATCTAGTGTTAATTTCGGACCTGTTAATTTCGCGTGGAGAAAAATACGCAAGTATAGACGAATATGACACGATTTAACAAAATGCCCCCACGATGGCCATAAGGGAGGACAAAATGGACACGAATTCAACAGAAAAATGAACATTCGCAAGGTCTTTCGGCAATTCTGTGGCTACCAAAGATTTTGCAAGCGCTTACGAACGAAGTTGCTGTCGGAGCCCGAGAAACTCCACAGGCGGCCATACGATGGTTTCAATGTGCCCTCACACAGCCTCACGTATGGCCCGATGTTTTTACGACCAGATCAATATTTGCACATTTCACTGATCGTGTGACCATCTGGTGTCAATTTCGGGATAGTGTGAGGCCTGCGATAGCATCTTCCTGAATCAGTCCTGAGCAGTTTTACAGAGCTATCGTGAGGCCTTCCTGTGTCCTGTGGACATAAACGACTATGCAAAATTCACAATTTCGTATTGCCTTCGTGCATGGATTGGGTGCCATCGTGTGACCTTCTGTGGGATCGCACTTGCTTCGGCTGTTAATTGGCTGCTGATTATAAATTCGGGGCCATCATTGCGCGAAAATCGAAATTCTATATTCGTATGGCCATCTGGCGTCAATTGCAGGACAGTGTGACGTCTGCATAATGGATTATTATAACTAGTTTAATGACCTTCGGTCATTTTGGATTTATCTAATTTTATTTTAATGCACGCGAAGAAGAGTGCTTGATATCTTGGTGTCACTTTGCCAAGGTCATCCATAGCCAAAACAGTTTGAATTTTCGCGTGTATAATATTTAACGGGATATATACTATTCAAAAAAAGTAGGGGATATTTGATTTTTAAGTGTTATTAAAGTCACCTAATGAAACTGACAAAGAAACAAATGACAAAATGAAATGAAGTTCACATTCATCGATTTATTCCAAATGATCGTTAGACTAAGTAAGGCACAGACTGACCATTATAAGGGTAAAATGATACCAGGGGTCAAACAGCAAAGTTACCACAGCATCACAACAAAGTCAGTAACGGGTAAATCCTCCTCTGTTTGCCAAACAAGCATTGATCCGACGTGGCATACTCCTAATGAGACGTCTAAGGTCATTTTGGTCCAGATTGTCCCATTCCTGTTGCAACGCAGCAGCAAGTTCTTGGACATTGGCAGGACGTTGTTGACGTTGACGTAACCTCTGTCCAAGCATGTCCCAGACATGCTCGATGGGGGATAGGTCGGGAATCAGTGCTGGTCAAGGTAATGTGGTGATGTTCTGTTGTTGGAGGTAACCTGTAACGATCCTGGCCCTGTGACATCTTGCGTTGTCATCCTGGAAGATGAAACGGCGGCCATGACGTCGTGCGAACGGCACAACATGGACTGCCAAGATGTTGTCCCGGTAGTACTGGCCTGTAACACGCCCTGCAACAACATGTAAAGCCGTTCTTCCAGCAACAGTGATGCCTCCCCACACCATAACAGAACCACCCCCAAATCGATCATGTCTGATGACGTTAACGTCTTGGAAGCGCTCGTTTCGACGACGCCACACCCTCCTACGTCTGTCCAAAAAATCAACAGTGAACCTTGACTCATCTGAAAACATCACATTGCTCCAGCGTCGATTATCCCAGTGTTGACGATCCCTACACCAACGACGTCTTGCCTGAATGTGATGATCTCTCAAACAAGGGATCACGCGAGGACGTCGGGCGCGAAAGTGACCCCTATGCAGTCGATGCCGAATCGTCTGGCCACTCACTCTCACACCAGTGTCTGTTTGAAGACGAGCGCTGATCTGATTTGCTGTGATGACACGATTTCTCAAGGCCAAGGTACGGATAAATCGATCCTGGGCTTGAGTTGTCGCCCTTGGTCGACCTGAGCGTGGTCTGTCCTGTACAGATTGTGTATCACGGTATCTGGACCATAGCCTGCTTATGACAGACTGAGAAACATTCATCGTTCGCCGATCTGTAGCATGCCAAGGGCACGTAACCTTTCATTTTAGGTAAGCCGACGCATATCAAAATTTGTTTTCTGGTCACTAAAACAATTAAACTGATGTTTCCACCCTGGAATTCAATGCCACAATGACTGTAACATTCAAAGTCAGAGTCGTGCAAATCTTGGGTTGGACCCCCATGATGATCCCAAGCATCACCTGCATTCCATGCGGTAGCTATTGGTGCGTTTGGGCGTCACATGTAACTGGAAATGTTTCTTCCGTTAGGTTCTATAGTGACTTTTTTCGTAGTCATTTGCATATTTTAGTATTATGCCCCCAAAATCAAATATCCCCTACTTTTTTTGAATAGTATATGTGCCCAGCTTAAAGGGTAAATGTTAAAACCGTTATTTGATTGAGCATGAAGCAGACTGCGTGTTTTACAACATATAACCGTTGCTAGATTAGTTTAAATTTCCCAAAGGTTTAGGTACGTTATCTTCGTTTTATTTCAGTTGGAAAGCACGAGACTTGGTGTTCGCGATGTTGCGAGCTGGGTCAGTAACCAATCGAAATTGATGACGAAAAATGCAGAGTATTGCGCGAAGGTTTTGATCAGATGTACTGAGTTAAAGCGAGGTCAAGCTTACTATTAAAGATGTTGTGGTATAAATGAAGTGCATTATTAATATACGATATCACCCCTGGTGGAAGTGGACGTTAAACTGCAGAAGCGAACTAATATACACATTATTATCAAAACTAAAACTTAAAATGCCGTTAATGTACACAGGCTGTCGTTACAACCTTATTACTGTTTTAATCAAGCTTAAACCAAAATGCTGACTATTGTACCTAAAAGTTCATTAGCGGAAGTTTTTCAATTGATTTTTGCTGGAAGGTCGAAGTTCTTGAGATTTCCAACGTCATCATTAGAATACAATATAGGATATAACATGCAATTACGTTGTCTACATTCACGTAAGAAATTTGACTGAAATGAAAATGGTTGGTTGTAGTAAACTTGACCCGTTTTACTTTATTAAACATACATTATGGGAGAGCAAAAACTGACTTTTGTCGGTCTTCCTTTGGGCCTCAGAAGTCATAGAAATTATAAATTAGATCTTTATTTAAATAACAAGCCCAAAATGAACTATGTAGACCTACGGATGGCTTGGATTGGGCTCGGATTAAAACAGGATTTCGTTGACTGATTTAATCACTATGGCGTCGTGGGAGGGGCTTCTCCGTGACGTTGACGTCATCATACTTCCGGACTGTTTTCTATTCGTCTGCTTAGGGAGTCGCTTAGGCCTACCTGAAGTACAAAAGAGTACACGCAGGCAACGCAAGAAGTCGGCTATTTATTATAATTTATTTACAATACTGCCTCGTTGATTTGGCCCATTCCTTTCAAACTTTAATATCCTATCGCAGACTTTCTCTTATTATCTATATATTAAAAGTCTTAATTCTAATTTATAGTAAAAAATAAATGTATACGAATTGAATTGCAGTCCTGTCTCAAACCGAATACGCTATCGGTACTAGTCAGTGTAAACATTACTTGATAATCGAGACTATATAGGTGGAGGTAACGCCTGTCAATCAACAATCGGCCATAATGGGAAAACGGTGTCGATGAAATTTAACTACTATTTCTAGTAAAAAATTATAGTGGTAACAACTTTGTTCAGGATAAAGTAATTTGACTGAAATTTTCAATATATTCTTGTTTGAGCATCTATTTTTGAACTGTTATAGCAAGAATGGCTAACTCCTTGTAAAAATCTCCCATAATGTATCTTTAACTTTATAGATTGCATTGATCGGGTGACGGGTGCAATTGGCATAGACACAATCTGATATGTCCTTATCGCTTTACCGTTAGTCAGTACTATTGCATGTTATAATTTCCTCTCGGAGCTTGAAGTTGGCTGGAACAGACTGAATCAAAGCTGTTGGCTAGCAGCAACCCTACAAATATTACGAGATTGCATTTACGAGAAAAATGTTCATCCGTTACCAATATGATGGATGCCGACAGCGGGCGCATAGAAAATCGGCTCCAAGCGACCACGTCTGGGGAGGGCGCAGTTATGCTTGACTGTTCATTTAGGCTTCTAAGTTTTGAATGATGAAGCCAATTTTGAGGACCCAATTACCGCTAGCCAGTGCACTCCGACAGACTATCGGGGTTTCTACTACCAGTCATCAAACGATGAATCTGTTTTACCAACCATCCTGACTCAAGGTAGATTACCACCCGATAGCATCCCGACAATCCTCAGTCTGGGCGACTGACCCTGGTGTTTTACTGGTATGTTGCAATCCATTTTAAATCCCAATGAAATATAGCTATGGTGACAACAAAGGAACACAAATATTGAAGATCCTTCATAAATTCATTCAGTTTGCTGATTATTGCCAAACATGGTCTTAAATCAATTCTCGGATCCTTCTTCAAATAGTTTCTGAATAAAATATTGTTTATATGATTTAAAAATTTATACAACCGAATAATACGCAATAGATTTTAACATTCCTGAAGTAAACATATATAACCAGGAAGTTATTCGTTAAAAAATAAGTTCTCTTTCAAAATCCACTAATACGATTTACTGTTGGATTTTTATTTAAATTTATATTACCTTAGATTTTCCTAATATCAGAGTTCTTTAAGATATTCTACCCGATAGGCATCTCGTTAAAAGTAATATTTTAATGTTACAATCCTCTGCTCTGCTACTCTCAAAACTTGCATAAAATCTACATGGGGCCGAGGTGAGTGTGGTGCTTTAGTCAACACTTTTGTGAAGTGCTTTGGGGTTAACATAGTCAATGTTAACATAATTAATATGTTAATCACAAAAGCTGCACCAGTTAGCCTACCCTCAGTAACAACAGAATTACAAAGTACGTGTTGTTTATAGTTGGGGGAAATGTTAAGTTAACTAAATAATAGGCCATCCATTATCAAAACTACATTTTAGCACTCTATTGTCTGCGATCATATGTAAGCCACTTTATTTTGTTATTCAGATGTTACTTTACAATAAAAGGGTATTAACACTGTATGATACCATATAATTCAACCAATTATCACCAATCGTATAGGCTATGGGACACTTGAGTAACGGACCGGACAGGGGCATTGTCGTCCAACCGCTGGAAAGAGAGAGAGAGAGAGAGAGAGAGAGAGAGAGAGGGGGGGGACCGTTCACCAGCCACAAACTAGGTCATTCGGGACTGACACATAAATTTTATTTCCATAATGCGCGTTGGTGTCTTTAGCATGTGGGGAAACCAGAGGGGCCTGGTGAAACCCCACGAGGTTGGGTACGCGACCCTACTCCGTGTCACGTTCAACCGGGGAATCTAAACCACGACAGTTGACTCTATGACAGACCTTATTATACAGCACGTCCTTGTTAACCATTTGACCATCCACAGGATCCCCCCACCCCTCAACTGCCGAAAGAGCATATAAAAACGGTCTACGACTCGTTAACTGGACATAAAAAAAACGTATATTACTTAAGATTATTGGAGAGAATAGTCGCAATTTTTGCCAAATCTAATTCAAACATACCCATTTACCCCCTTTTTTAAAAGAAATATTTTAAACTAAGAATGGAGCTAATGGGCTGACAGAGTTATTGATTTAGCTTGTCCCTGCATTCAAAACACTTTCAGTTGTGAATAATAGGTTAATTTGAGATAAAAGATGAAAGTATATTAGACAAGAACTGGTTGGTTTACAAAGAGTTAGCAAAATGTCATAAATAACAAACCTCAATTTGAGACAATAGGTATTGGTAAGTAATAAACGAACCTAGCAGGATAAGCATGCACTGTTTGTCACACGACACCAATCACTGCCATTTATATACTTTTTCAAAAATGAAAATAATATTTGAATAACAGTTATTGACCTTGTACGCCCGAAACGATACCAACAAATTCACGATCATAACGATAAAATGCATGGACAACCGTCTTGGTTTTGTGATGGAACATTTAAATTTTGTTTCGCAAAATTAAGCGGGATTTAAGTCTATTTGAAATTATGTTCGGTTTCTTCTTTTTTTTAGTCTCGGACACCAAAAGCGCCCCCACACCGCTCAGTCTTCAACGTAGAACATTTGTCTGAATGGTGGAGACTATTCTATTTTTTGGCTTAAACCACCGAAACAAAATCGCCGTTGTCTCGATATTGGCTCCACTCTATAGACTGTATATCCACTCCACAAACAAAATCAACCCATCGAACTTACTTAAATAAATCAATACATCTATTTTTTACCCAAATTAAAGAGGTCTTGCTATTTTAAGTCATTTGGGATTAGCATATCGTATATCTTCATTTCTGAAATTACCTTGTGGAAAGTCATCTTTAGTACTAAGTGAAACCTGGAGAACACGTTAAAACTGTTTTATTGATGATTGCTGACAGGCGAGAACAGTGACAGGTATAATACTTTCTCAATTACTTACTGCACCTTGTATTCTATTAATAGTACTAATGTTTGTTAATTATCTACATGCTGGCTTGAAAGTAAACAGATGTATGACACGACTCAGCAACAAACAGCAACCATAATGAAAGCGATTTGAAAACATGAATCCAAAACTATAGACATCTGTCTTCTCTGGGAATTTATCGATAATGGGTCAAGCTTTCAGTTAGAAAACAATTTAATGGGATAAGAACGCAATTGTCGGAGTTAAATTACTGGAAGGAAAATAGTCTTATTTAATTTGATTTAACTCGATTACCGCGAAAATAAAAGAATTCTTTGATGTTAGTTTGTAGTTAAATCTAAATCACGTTTAAAAAAATAGAATTAGAATTTTACCAATGTAACAAATTATACTAAATTTATAATAGACGTGGAGTTCTACTTCCATATACGAATATTGCGGAACTGTGTGGACTATATTAATGACTAACAAACTGGAAAAAGTCAGATTACTAAGAATTAACTTGTTGCGCGTGGGCTTATAAATTGAATATAATTGTTAAAGAAATTTGCGTTTCCAAATATTCAATAACACATAGTTCCAATTAAACCATCGATACTAGTGAATACAAAATCTTTCGTATTAATACCTGAGTAGATGAAGACTCAAATACCGATTAAACAAGTTGAAATCTTAAGAAATTACTTAAAGGAGCTAAATCTCTGATAATTGGGATTTGGAAATTGACACAAATGGGTCGCAAGCCATATGATAATATAATACGAATGTATATAAACTGGTAATGTTTCTGTTTTACTCTAATTTCTTATCAGTTATGTTCGGTAGAAGGCTCAGTCGAATGGCAATCTCTGGCGTCTGTATTCCAGTCTACACCTATATAATATTTATTGCGCATGCTCTCCAGATAAGAATATGATGTCACAGTTTGACTTGTCTAGTCTCGTTCTTCTAGCCCCTTGTTACAAATGGCGCTGAAAAACATGGTGAATGGTTCGTGTACCAATAATTAAATGGGGTTTTTTCCCAGTAAGTTCACAGCACCAATGATGATTTAAATTGACAAATAATTCGTGTTTTCAACGTGGAAGACTTTGATGATGTTGAGTTAGAGACTAAGCTACTTTAAAAATGATTTAAATTGAAATCTTAAGCTATGGATATCATGACATTGTTCATGTCAAAACCTCAAGTTGTAAATAAATAAAACATGGTTTGATTTACCCCCCCCCCCCTGCGCAAAGAAAACCCGAGGGTCAATTAATTAACCTTGACGGTGTTGAAATCTCAACAGCATGATTATTATTAAACATTGTTGATGTTAAAATCACGAGTGTTTGATGATAATCGATTATTTTTGAATCGCGAATAAGAAATTAAAACAAAGTCCGACTACAAAGGGCAATATAAAGTATTTTGACCACAAAGCCACCATCTTTACAAAGAATCAATAACAACAGTATGGTATTTCCTGTATTAGGATCTGGTCTCATCCGTTCCTCGCACTATTTCTGTCCGATTCTCAATCATAAACAGGTCATTCACAAAACAACACCCATACAAAATAACAAGCCAGTAATTTCAGTGGGAATATCAAGTCCATGTGAAAGGACTAATCAATGATTGAAAACGTTCACCATCCTACGTCTGAAAAGAGACTTACAATAGAAGCGTAGCCTTGCATGTGACATTAAACTAAAGCGAATCATCAGTTAGTTGTTGAACTTGTGGAATTGAATTGATGTGTGTGTTTCCGAGGATGTGAATGACAAGTTAGAGTAATTAATGGTTGAAACCAGGACAAGCGAAAAGACCGGAGTTTATTACTTCATACAACTCACTTAATTTATTAAAGATACATTATGGGAGATTAGATAACGAGTTGTCGGTCTCACTACAATAGTTTAAAACTATCTGATGTAAAGGCAATTTGCTGAAAATTTCAGTCAAATTGATATACTATGAACTTAGATCTAAGCGAATGAAAGTTCCGCTTAGTCTCGGTCGTCATTACTAAAGTTGGTAAGACAAAACTAGTAGTCTCGGTTATCCATTTAATCGGTAAATCACGAAGGAAAATTTTATAGCAAATCCAAGTTCGAAGTACAATCCAACAAAAATCTCATGCTAGCATCGACATCGAGAGTTGATTGTGGTCTAGATAAGTTAATTAATGTCTAATTTATAGTTTTTATAACATTTCAGGCCTAAAGAAAGACCTACAATAGGCAGATTTTGCTCTAGCATAATGCATGTTTAAACACGCCGTATTAACTCTCCAACACACGAACCGGATAGACTTCGATTGCCAAGCACAAATATTTATATCCCCCGTCGAAGATGTTGGAAATATTAGAGAACGTTTAAGTGAACCATCTGCACGGAATGATGATTGGTTTTGTCAAATTCACAATCCACGTTTTTTTTGGAAAGATCTTTGTTCCTTACCGTTTGTTTGTCTCAAGAAGAGCCAAACAGAGATTTTGTCTAACACTATTTGAATATACCAACCGTTGTTGTTACTATATCACAAACTGTCAACAAATTTACCAATTTTGTCACAATAGTTTAATCACATCATATTTATCAAAATATCCTCTACACTTAATTTTAGTTGGTTTACAGGGTTATTGCTCCTGACGTATAATTTAAAGATGGTTAGTTTACACCTTTATGGTACAGCATGGGCCCCATTTCACAACATATACGTTAATATGATTACGTAAGAGATGATGTGTTATTCAATAATGCCCGGTTCAGCTGTTTCGGTGGTATAAAGTGGATGGTAAGTCATTGTATATCAACACCTGGTTGTGAAAATGAGAAATGAAATGGGGTTTAACGCCCACTTTTCTGCACCAACTGTAATAATGAAGACGTGCGAACGCCATGCTGTGTACCAAATAGTGCGATTATGGTAATACCCCAAGAGCAATAACCCTGATCATATTTAACTGAATGCTGACTATTCCTGTATGTTTTGAACTTCAGATTAACACTTTATCTGTAAAAGGGAAGTGAATACGGTATTGCATGCAAATAAATACACAATCAAGTAGATCATCATGGGCAAAAATTCTGCCGGAAACATCCTTACGGAAAAGTTCAAAACGGACAGGGAAGGATGCTATAAGAATTTACGATCACATTAACATGTGGGTTATAAAAATATTTCATTTTTTTCTATTCATGCTTGAAGCACCGGATAGACGCCAATAACACCAAATAATGATATTTTTTTTTAATAAAAGGGTAATAGATTGAAGGACGTGGTTAATGCCGCTAGATTTTGGATATTTTGTGTTTGTAATTAAATCTTGGCGTATAAAATCTCCCAATAAATATGTCGCGTTAACTTTATACATTAACGCCATTTTCTCATTAATCAAAAGTTACATTTAAGGGACATTATACTATTCATTTCTGTATTTATCGTCCCTTTATTCGGTTTTATTTTACTTTAAATGAACTTTAAAATTGTAGGAGCCAAATGGGTTGTCGGTTTACGGAACCAAGGACTGATATTCCTTATACGTACACATACATTCACCATTCACAAAAAGATTCTATAAAAGCTATCTTCTGAGTAAAACGACAAAAAACACTGTTTCTTACACATTTGAACACAGCTAACGTTATTCCATGACGTTGGTATAATTAAAGATGGTTCATACTTTATGAATACTAATGTTTTCTGATTTAATATGTTAATCAACACGCAAGACATGTTTATCTGTTGACGTAAATTACAATTCACCGTCTGTAGTTCGCATCTTGGGTACTAATATTCCAACTTCAAATTGTAATCTGCAATAGTCTGGAACTTAGACATTATAACTCCTATTCTTAACGAAGATATTATCAATCAGACGCAACTGTATGTGAGTCAAATAATTTATTACTTTAATATACCGCAGTTTACAAAGATTAGAGGCAATATCACTGCTCACTAATTGATTTTGAAGATAAAGGTCTAGTTTCGAAAAGATCACAGAAAGACCCTCGTTTAAACACAACACAGGAATATTGGATAATAGTCAACCTGGCTCAAGACCCTAAACTGGTAGTTCGGACGTACTCACATATGACGAGGGGGTCACGCTGGCTAAGCGGGTAAGACGCAGGCTCGCTAGGCAGGAGGTCGGGTGTTCGATCCCTGCATAGGCCGAGAGAGTTCATCCCTTGGCACGGGGGGCCTGACAAGGACAGCTGTCTAGTCGTTCGGATGGTACGAGAAACAAGGCCCCCTGTACAAACTGGCGTGCACGTAAAAGATCCCTTGACAGTTGGAACGCCATATTAGAATAGACCATAGCATCACTGTCCAGGAACATGTAGTACACTGTATGGCGTGTGCCCGTCTTAATTAGCCTAATCGGAGAAAAACAGTTGGACGTTAAACCCCATTTTATTTCATTTCATTTCCGTCTTCATTGGGCAGAATAATTCCATTTGGAGTTTAATTCCGAAGAATCTTTTTGTTGTTTCATATACATGTAGTGGGATTAAATGCAGAAATTATGACATTAAACAACTCCATGTCATTTCTATAGTATAAATTGTCCAATCATTCTATCTATTTCATATAGCCTACTTTTGTGCCTTATTAGACATGGATGGGAAACAGACAACCAAAAAGAAAAAAGAAAAACAATCCACGGACCCAATAACTATTCCTAAGTACTGCATTAGTAAGGAACAGAAGGGTAACTTCTGTGTTAATTTTGCACATTTAATTTGTTTCTGCCAACAAGGATTTAAATGCACGGTCCCTGAACTTACAGGGCGAATGTAATGAGACCTACGTTCAGAGCTGAACTACCTCAGATCATGTGGACAGGCAATGGCATTGTAATACATGCATTATCGGGTGTTAGGGTAGGACTTGGGGTCGCGTGTCGGTTTCTTCCGGGCCCCCCGATTATGGAAATAAATTTTACATGTGCTAGCCCCGCGAAATGACATAGTTAACCCCACTCCTTCCACACAAACACATCCGTATCTCAAATTACAAAAAAAAAACCACGTTTTACAGCGACTAACCTTTTAACAATAACAGATGTTTATTTTATATCAAAATATTACCGATATAATTCTTATGTGTAAATTACTAATAATTGGTTCACAGTTAACTTATATTAGAAATACGATTATAATTACATACCAAGTTCACCGTAAATACAATCAATACCTAAATCATTTCATATTAATTATTATTTTATACATCGCTGAATTGGTACCGGACAATTTATCATCAAATTTCATCGTGTATGAAACAAATTGTTTTTAATGAGTCGTGACTAAATACATACGTTGTGGTATTTTGAGTGGGTTGGATTTTGGGGCAAAGTTGGGTACTAACATTTGATTGATGGCATGCAAATGTTTGATTATAATTCCATAATTGCACATGAGATAAATTTAATACTGATGATTGATTAGAGAATGCGCGGTAATAAATGTAACGATAACTTTGCACATGGATAATGATGGTGTTTACGATGAGGAGAATCATTTTATAATAACACGATTACCCACACAGTCCAATCTGTTTAGTTTCAGTCAAATAAAAAAAAAATAAGAAACTAAATGAGGTTTAACTTTTTTTTGTTCTGTACCAATCAGGCTATTGAAGACTTGCGTCGTCATTTTCTCTCTAGTGCGGGCTCAATTTGGGGAAATTGGTCAAATGTGCCAAAAACTGGGTCCAGACATCGACTATGGGACTATATGGCTATAGGAAGCTCATTCATCAATTAAGTCATCCGTATATCAGATTAAATGGCATTCGTGTGTGTTCTTTGTAATAAAACACATTTATGAAATCAGATCGCACAATTTAAGAAGCCTACACTCTAAATTGAACATACTGTTATGCATTTAGCAATGTTTTCCTTTCAAAGCTTCATTACTTCATTGATTTTTGTTGAAAATTGACAGACCGATCCATTTCAGTAAGAATGACAAGTTTCATTTTTTTACCAACAAGTTATATAAGATTGTTGGGTGCGAATCTACCATTATACGTTATGAGAATTCATGTAGTAGTTCGATGGGCACAAATCGCTTTAAAAAGTAATGTTGTTCGGTCTTGTTGCTGCCATATTTTTATAGACTGCGTGGACCGAAGAGGTAGAAATCAAATCTTAGACGGAATGTTTTAAATAATGGTTTACATCTCAAATATGTGGCTTATTAACGAAACTTTCCGATTCGAGATGTCTGCGGTGTCTGATTGTTAGTTGGTGAGTGTTATGGTCGTCCAGCAATAACTTTTACACAGAAAAGGTTAAATACAGCATTTCTCCAAATACAATACATCATCTCATTTATTATCTGAATAGTGAGCTGCCATTCTGATCGTGAATAATGATCTATGTTGTTTACACGCTTAATTGAACAGCCCACGAAAATAGTGCCAGAGTGAATAAAAGTCTGGAAATAAAGGGCATCGTAGTGTATTACAACATCAAACGTCTCGCCTGATCAGACGCACCTTTCGAAATACGTTGATTGTATGTAGCTGCAATTTTCAGCCGCGATAATTCTTTTCTACGCCTGCAATTGATACACTTTGAGGTTCAAATACACAATTTTCAACACATATCTTCCTAGTTTGCATGGAAATAAGTAATTATGTTACAAATAGTGAAGAGGGGAACACAGAAATCTGAATCTTATCATACCGAACAGTTTTTCTGTATTTTCGAATGATATAATATCACGTGATGTCGCATAGCATTATGCGGTAAGGTTTCACTTTTATTTCAATGAGAATTGATATTATATGTTAAGCTATGTACAGTGTCAGTACAGTTTAGGGTCAGTGTAATTGGAAATTAAGGGAGTTATAGGCCAGTAACTGTTTTTGTTGTCAAATATTTACAAAACTTGCGCAAAGGAAGTCTTAAGAACGGTCCACTACTGTGGCATCAGTAGTTGAACCATTTCTAGATGGTATGGTGCACCGATCGACACTCCTAGATAAAAAGAAAATGGGGTTTAACGTCCTACTGTTCTGTTCTGACTTGGCTAATGAAGGCGGGCATACGCCATACAATGTGCTATAAGGGCAATTTTGACTGGACAGTGGAGCTCCGGCCTACTCTTATATCCAATTCTGACTGCCGAAGGATCTTTAACGAGCACGCAAATTATACTGAGGACCTCGTGGTTTCGTACTATTCAAACGACTAGACCCCTATATGTATATGGCACATAAATAAAGTTATTGCTGCTTGAGTGTTCCAACCCATGCTAAATAAAATCCATGCTTTGTTTTGATAGCGCGTAATTGGAAAGTCTGACAAAAGAACACTTACTATAAGATCTGTAATTATGGGACAATACTCTATATCTCAGTATATGTTTGATTATAGGTGTATAGAGTAATATATAATGTTAATAATCAGGCATAAAATGAAACTACCCAAGCACAACCATAAATCATTCTATATTAATTGGATATTTTTGCGCTGTATTATCAGATATGTCCGGCTTTCAGGACGAGATTGAGTAGATAAATAAACGTCGTAATCAAAATGCAACAAATCATTTTTTACCCCGACTGCGTGATGTTAGAAAGGTATTTTCAATTAACATGTATATTTTTGTATATATGCAGAAAGTGTAAAATAATGTTTACTTACACATAACTTCACCAAAGAACCACTGATCCTTGGAAAATATTTCTGCCAAAGCTGGCGGCATACATATCAAAATCACTAACAAATCTGCCACGGCCAAATTAACCAAAAATGTGTTGGTTGAATTCCGCATATCCTTATTGATAGCGACTACTGTTATCACTAAGCCATTTCCTATTATACCAACAATGAAGATAATCACATATAGCAATGTAGAAGTTACTGATATATAGTCTGGCATTACTGGCATCGTAGCATTAAAACTTCGACTCAGGTTTTCTTTAACATCCACAGCAGTTATTGTTGAATTTACCAAGTTATCCATTTTAATTAAACAAACTTGTGTAAAGCAAAAAGAAAGAGTAAAACAAATTTAAATCTATTAAAATCCCTATCAGTTAGATAACTTTACACATTTCTAATAACTTTTCCTGGTTACATGCAAGCAGTATAAGGAATAAACGACTGATGTCGCGCGTCAATACGCGAAGATCATCAACCGATAGGCACTAAACGTTTCGCTCTGTGAAGTTTGAATTAGAAAATAACTGACTGTGCTATCACATCTGATTAATTTTCATCTACCCCAAAGAAACTCTGCCGCACGCGTCACAAACATTCGCGTATAAATAAGTGGTTGATTTTTGTCATCGACCAATTACAACATCTAAAACTATCCGTATCAATAACAATATACTGTGAAACAGCTAAACACGAAAACGACGATTGGCCAGGTCCACGAACTTGTGCTAAGATGTGTGATTCTCTCGTGTAAGTAAGTGATTGGTGTATTGGCTTCCGTTTTGTTATAATGGTCCAATAGATATGTTCTCTGGAGGTGTTGTGTACGTGAAACTGGTTAATAACTGTGGGAAGCCGGGGGATTTAACCCCCAGACTGCACATAACGCTTCTTTTAAATTGTTGCTTTACGTATATAAGATTAATTATAAATTTCCGTTTCTTATTTTTTTTCTCTCGTTCTCGTGTTTGTCACCAAAGCAGGGCTCACCCTTAGAACACAATTATTCTGTTTCACCTCGCTAACTTTATTTACCTTTATAAAAAGAAGATTCTAATTAATTGGAATATCAAAAACTATAGATTCATGGTGTCTTATATAAACAATAATGAGTATTATTTCGAAGACAATTATCCATCTATATCTCATTCAGACCCAGCGTCGCCGTTTGAGATGGTACCTAGTTGATTGGGTGCTTTATCTTTAAAAATTAATATAAAGCCTCTCTATAGCGTTGATATTGACGTAAGTAAAACAATAGGGAAAAAAATTGTACGAAATGAAATGGGGTTTAACGTCCCACTGTTCTGCTCCTAAACTGGGCTAATGAAGACCGGCATAGTGTGCTATGAGGGAAATTTTACCCGGGTGGCCTACTCTTATAGCGAATCCCATCCGAACGACTAGACAGCTGTCCTTGTTAGGCCGTCCGTCCTGCATCACTGACTAGGTGAAACCACACCGGAAAATCTGGAGAACTTTCTCAGCTAATGCAGGGCTCGAACATCCGACCTCCAAGCTAGCGAGCCAGTGTCTTACCCACTTAAGAATGAATGAATTAAATCGGGATTAACGTTCTACTTCAACTGGGCTATTGGAAAGTGAACACGCCATCCAGTGTGCTGTGAGCAGTATCGGACTTATATAGACCTGAGCTTGACAGGCCGAAATCTAGGGCCTCAAAATCTATAATCACAAGCTATATAATATTTTTGACACAGTCAGAACGATCGACTTTGCTCAACTTACTGTGTCCAAAACACACTTCATAATTCTCTAGTCGTGGGGGTGTACGATTGGACGGGGCCTCAAATGTGGAATAGTCAAAGACCTCTCTGCACCTATCTAAACCCGCCGATTGGATCGAACTTAGGATTGCTATTATAGGGAGCCAACATTACTTCCTACTCAAATAAGCCTAATATACGTTTCAGTAAAACAATATAAAACAGCAATTAAAAGAGGTATAGCTTTTATTTAGAGAGAAGTAATCACCTATAGCTTAAACTGTTACAGTGAATAAGGCAGCTTTACTCCAGACTAACCAGTTCTGATAAGAAAATACTCCAACGTACTGTCGACATAATAGCAACTATCGTCGATGTTTGCTTTGATGAATTAACTTTGAAATTCTAATTTGATAAAAAAAATTTCCAGAACACCAGGTTTACCATGTAAACTATCTCATGTAAGTCTTTATCATCCCCATTGGTGAATAAACGCCATACTTCAGACATCCACAGGTCCACACAATATATTTATTTGGTTTATAAACAAACAGAACAACTTCGGACTTAGCTTATTGGCTAACTTCAGATTTTCAAAGTCAGGCAAGCAATTACAGGTGCGTAAATCTCATGACCTTATTATGGTTGTGTAAATGTGTTAAATTTTCAACTTTCTTGTTCATATTATGTCCATAAAGGTCATCATGCTTACAAAAATCGATAGGGGAACAGCGACACCATCACACAGAGACCATAGCCTGCATAGGTTGTGTGCCTGACTTTTGATATTCCGTTTAATTGGGCAATTAAGGAAACTGTCACTCCCATCGTCACATGGGTGATTTGACAGCCGAAAACCAAATCAGATCAAATAAAACGGCCCAGTCAGTTATAACTTTTCCAGAACTTAAATGGATCTTATGAATTGCCACACAATTTCTCTCCAATCAATTGATTAGTTCAGCTCCTTGCTTTTACACAACGATTTGAAATCGCAGTGACGTTTTTTTATGTTAATTTATCAAACTCATCATGTTAGTCTTCTCTGGTGCAATATACACAAAACCACTAACGTCACTATTTAACTGACGAAAATGTTCCTTCTGAAACTTCAGTAAATTATTGAGAAGTCAAGTAATGATTCAAGATCATTAAAAATTACATAGACCTCTTCAAATTTACTCAGCAAAACAAATAAGAGAACATTTCCATTTCCATTCCGGTCAGTCTGGGGATATGTTTTTAGTCATATTTTAGTATTAAAGTGCACATAAAATAGCCCTGAAAACTTCTCTATGTGAGCAGTCCATGGTTATTTTATCCACTTTACGGCAAATTCACATCAATCCCACTAAAATTAAATCAGCTATCTTCATTCAAAGTCGTAAAAATAGACCTCCCGTAAAAACGACTTTGCCAATTATTGAAAACACTCTTAATCCCCTCAGACGCCAGTGACGTCACAGTGACCGAATGCATATTCGGAATGTTTATTCCTTAATTACCTATATACAGCCGGCGTGTGTATTCATTAACGCCCGACTGATTCCTTAATCCCCCTAATTAAATAAAACAATTGACTACGAATAATTTGTTTTATAATTCAATTTAATTCAAGATCCAATTTAGAATTTGTTTCATAATGTACGGTCGTTCTGTTTTCTCACGGCAGCGATTTTAATACACTCTACCATCGTGTACCGTCTAAACGATTCGAGATACATTTTCGTCAGAAGTTTATTGTTCGAATTTAGAATCTGTTTCATTATGTACGGTCGTTCTGTTTACTCACGGCAGCGATTTTAATACAATGTACCACATCGTGTGCAGTCCAAACGATTCGAGATACATTTTCGTTAGAAGAGTGTCGTCGTTCTAATTTAGAATTTGTTTCATAATGTACGGTCGTTCATTTTCACACGGCAACGATGTCATACACTCTCCTATGTGTGCAGTCCCATCTATTCGAGATATATTTTCGTCAGAAGAGTATTGTGGTTCGAATTTCCCCGAGTAAAAGAGTATAGGAGTAAAAAGATGTGGTCACGCAAAATATATCATAAATTTCAAACGTGATTGAAACGCGATTTGTAAATGACCGATCCGTTATCGACGTACGGCGCCTTTATTTCTGCTTGCGAATTTGACGTTATTACTCTGAAATAGACCGTAAAAATGAAATACGAAGAAATATCTCAATATACGTTAGAATTAACAGATTGAGAAGGATCACCTAACTATCTATGTGTATCGCAAGTGTAGTGTCGTTAATACATGTTCTAAATTTTAACAGTAAAGTAATTAAGAATGTTGATTAGGTAATTATCCTTTTCTTTGCTCACCGATGTTTTTGTAATAAAGTAGCCTCGTATTATTTGTTGATTGGTGTTTAAACAACATCTAAATATAAATCCTTCGATGGATATACGTTTGTGATAAGATAAGGTTGTAATGTCTAACATCATTTAACTTTTTTATAAAGAATACAAGTATTTTACAATTAAATTGACAGTTTAATCACTCACCAAACGGCACCAGGAACTCCACATTTGATCAAGTGTATTCGATATTCATTATTACAAATTGATGTGGCCGGCGTAACAAAAAATGATATTTACCCTTCTAAATTAGAACCACAATACTGACGAAAATGTATCTCGAATCGTTTGGACTGCACACGATGGTAGATTGTATTAAAATCGATGCCGTGAGAAAACAGAACGGCCGTACATAATGAAACAAATTTTAAAATGGATCTTGAATTAAAATGTATTACAAAACAAATTATTCCGTAGTCAATTGTTTTATTTAATTAGGGGGATTAAGGAATCAGTCAGGCGTTAATAAATACACACGCCGGGTGTGTATAGGTAATTAAGCAATCGTTCGTAAAATGTTCACTGCATATCACTGTTGTGACTGTAGGTTGCCAATCAGGATTTGAATTGTTTCCAAACCTTTCCAATTTTTCCGTACGATTTCATTGTTGGGAAATTTATGAAACGCCGGTACATTATTCCCCTTTCCCTTGCTGGGATTTGCACAACTCTCAATAACACAACGGTAATATGGCATCTTGAAATACACTCGGTAATATTCTAGTCACAAATATATAATCTATTACATACAACCCAAGACGAGAAAGGTCGGCTTTTGAAAATGCTTTGACTGATATAGTGATATGTAACTTACGTGTAAATAATTATGCGTTAATGATTACGCCAGTCAAATGTTTATTGGACCGACAAATACACACGTGTCAACTGGCTGTGTGATATATTGTACAGATGATGTGTATACTATGTGTAGTGCCTGTGACGTCACCAGCCAATCAACCAGATTAAGGTTGTTATTGAAAATTTGAAAACCGTTTTTGGCAGTCGGATACTAAAACGTAAATATCTGAATTAATTTTAATCAGATTAGTTTGAACTTGCGGTAAAATGGATTTTGTAACTATTGAGTACCCGTACGTAAAAACTTTTTGAATCATTTGA
Source organism: Patella ulyssiponensis (assembly GCA_963678685.1). Classification (NCBI taxonomy): domain Eukaryota; kingdom Metazoa; phylum Mollusca; class Gastropoda; family Patellidae; genus Patella; species Patella ulyssiponensis. The sequence continues at coordinate 61,442,013 of OY783229.1, forward strand.
TGTGGTCTTTAAGTATTAATCCTTGGTTTATTAATGGTCTGTCTCGCCGTCATATCTTAAACATTAAACAAAAGGTCACTCATTACTCTTCGGTTTAATTAACTCTTTGACCACGGGCTGTAATTTTCCAGTTAAGATTATGAGTACATATTAACAATACCAATGTAGTAATCCGCATTGTAATAACCTGTTGTATTAAAGCTTTGTTTGTGATTCGTTATGATCTTGGGGTATAGCTCAGTCATTATTGTTTCGCGGATCTTTAACGTTGTCACAATACGCTAAGGGCGGCCAAAAATAACAAAGTAGAATTCCAAATAAATTACATACAGCGATGAAGGATAGAACTTTTTATTGGAGATTGGCATAGTAAGAAATAATACTGACCATATATTTCTCCTGTATAAACCAACCCCTTATCAGTTCAGAAAGTTTACTTGTTTGGAACTTTGGAACTAAATTAAGCATGTTAAGGGGATTAAAGAAAAATTTACAAACATTAACATTGAAACATCTTAATAGATTTTAATAAATCGTATGTAAAATAATGTGACCAACCGAACTGTGGACAATTTCGAAGATAAAGTTGAACGATAATAAAGATTTGCTACATACTGCCATGCTAAATTAAAACAACAAAAATATGTAGAATACAGAACACGGATTAGTGTGGTTGCTATTCCGTCTATATAGGGATCTTGAGGTGTGAAATCTATTTACCATGCATTTGTGATGTTCCTTATGATTGCATGATCGTGTCAGTTCCAACATTGTTATTAACGGTTATCAATAAATATTTTATACAGTCAGATTACAGTGCGTTTAATTCTTGATAACTTCAACCCAATTTTTGTAATGAGATACCACGATATACACAATTATAGAATCCATAATTTATCAATAGATTAATTTCATTGACGTGAGCAGAAAGGTATAACTATATGCTAAATTACAGATATGTTAATTAATATACATAAAATTAGAATTGCGACTTTATTTTATACCGTCTGTTTTCATTTGCCCAGCCGGGCAGAACAGGACGTTAAACTCCGTTTCTCGTTTAATCCACGAGTACACAACTTATAAACTGTATGCGCCAGACTATAGTTTCAGATTTAAAAAGACTATCACCAATCATCACGTGTACTTTGATATCTATATTAAATACTATTAATTTTAACGTATGTGAAATCATATCCCCATTAAGAGATTTAAATACGCTGAACAACTAGCTTGGTAAATGCGATATAAATGTTATATTTCATTACGTTGAAATACACCAGCGCCATCTATCTTATATTTGTTTTTGTGCTATTAATATTTTATTTGATAAAAAATAAATGATCATATAACAAACAGAAGCGATTTAGTTGATTGATGATACAAAAATAAAATATTTACCGTGTTTTATACAGTATCTCCAAATAACTTTCTCGGCCGTCCTTTCTACCCAATGATATGGAATGAAAAGGGGTTTAGCATCCTACTGTTCCGCTCCGTACCGAGCTAATGAATAAAATGAAATGGAATTGGGGTTTAACGTCCTACTGTTCTGCTCCTAAACTGGGCTAATGAAGACGGGCATACGTCATACAGTGTGCCATGAGGGAAATTTTGTCCGGGCAGCGGCGCTACGGCCTACTCTTATATCGAATTCCAACTGCCAAGGGATATTTTACGTGGACGCCAATGTGTACACGGGACCTCGGTTTTTCGTCTAGACTAGACAGCTGTCCTTGTCAGGCCCTCAATCCCCCATACTCCTCGCAGTGTTCCGTTTGATTAGAGGGGATTTGTCTAGCCATTGCTTCAGGAATATGTCAATTACCGGGTTAATGAAGACAGGCATACGCCATACGGGAAATTTTGCCCGGACAGCGGCACTACGGCGTAGTCTTATATCGTCCCCTCTATGCTTCTGTTCTGTTTAAACCCCGGTATACGCTTCTCTCCAGTAAACACGTGGTCCGTTCTAAGGTATATTTACCTGAAATACCTGCAACGAAACGACTAGGGTGAGGAGAGAGATCGCCACGGCAGTAATGTGTTACAATCATCAGAATAACCATATTTCAAGATAAAAACAATGTCTTGTTCCACATTCAAATTACATTTCTTTCAAACATAATGTTTATACTACATTCTACAAATAGACTACCTTGCACTCAAACGTAATGCATGTCTCTTGGGTGGCAAATTGGTTGTTCAATAATTAGTGTCATGTACTTTCTGGAATATTCTCTTCTTTTCGAAGGCAGCACAAATAAATGGATTGTGTGAGAAAAGGTCAAGTTTTTGTTCTCTTATATCTAATATAAAATGAATCAAATAGATAATGTGACGACAAAACATTCATTTCAATATATTAGGATGACACAAACTGATGCTAATGGATAAATGGAACTCTTTTTATAAAACATACAAGAACAGAATTATATTTCTAGGGTATGACTTACAAATGTTGTCAGGCAAACAATACATACCTACTGGCAGCATTTTGAAAGACAGGAACAATACTATTTATCAAACAATGGAATAGAATCAACACAATACCTGAGAATAACATGGTATTTTCATATTATGTAAACTTGAATAAAACTGCTTTGTGCGAGATAACGATCGGCGAACAACTATATATAGGCATTACGATATATACTCTACCGGGGGAACTCAATGTTATTCTGTGTACTATTTGTGTTGACATTCATTGAGGGGTCCGATTTTAGATGTAACCCTAGTCATGTCTAAATCCGCTACTGGGTGCAAGAAGGATGTCCTGTCTGGTCGTTTGGGTTTAGTAAAAAAATCGAGGTCCCGATATTATATTGCATACTAGTTTTATTCTATTGTTAGAATATGTCCCGTTTTCTTTTAATATAATTTGGATGTAACTGAGCTATTTACTATTATTAGTTTTTAATTCATGACTGATCATTTTATGATTCTCATTTATAAAGAGTAGAAATCTGCCTAGTTATGATGAATCAGTACTCAGTAGTCTTTTTGTGAACTTTTAATAATACATTCACAAAATACATTTTTAAATTTACAAGTAGGCTATATCATTTTATACGCCCAAATTTAGAGGCAGTGGTGACAACGGACCTTATCGAAATTCGGTATTCAACAACAGGGGCGGATCCAGGATTTTCGGAAAGGGGGGGGGGGGGCGTGCTGCACCCACTTAGGAGTGCGAAGCCCGGCCCGTGATTTTTGAGTGGACAAAAATGCCCACAAGGACTAATTTCATACTAGTACTGTAAATTACGATTCCGACCTAAACTGTTTTTGTTCTCATTTCCCGCGAGAATATAGGCTATGGAGCTAAAAATTGTTCGCCACCGCAAAAAAATAGAGGGGGGTGCGCCGGGTGCGCCCCCCTCTGTATCCGCGCCTGAACAATCTTCCGTTCTGAAGTTACCCCCTCGAAATTCAGCATTCTTGTCCGAAAACCAGGTGAACGCTATAAGAGGGTATAAGTTTTAACACACTATGCTGTCTATGGCTATCCTGAGCGCATTTCCACACTTGTTCTTTAAATTTTTTACCTAGTCATTCCGGGACTAACTTGACCAATAGACGGATCTTTCGTGGGATTTACGTAAGTATTTTGTCATAAGTAGAAAAACAATCAAATAAAGCTATTCCTTTCTATAAATATTTTATTTCTTTATAATTTCCTAATTTATATTTTTAGATATTTACTCAATGGTCACGTGATGAAACCTGGGGAGCAGTTATTGCATTATCGGGTTGTTTTCATTTGACATTAATCTGGTACATTGTTATTGGGGCATTAATAAATAATTATTAGGTTTTGATTTACAATTGATATGATAAATAAAGCCATCCCACATTTGAATAATGGATATTAAATTGAATTATAGGTGTATTACGTTTAAACGCTCCAGGCAATGTCTGGAAATCCCCTTATAATTTTTACTTTCGTTTTTAATTTGTCTTGACAATAATTAGTATTTACGTTTGTCGATTAGCTGCATATGGTAAGCATAAAATAAAATTTAACTTACTTGATTATCAAACAAACCGTAAGCATTGGACATTCTGTCCAAAAATCAATTGATGCTAAAATTAAGAACTTCGATCATGCACGGGTTATTTAAAACGAAAATGACATCACGAAAATTCCTGAAAAAGGAAAATACATGGGCTTTTCCGGAAACCTATACATACTTCGAGATTTGTAGAATGTTCTCCATAGAGCAGTAAATCTCGTAATCTATCAACAATTTGAGTATATATATGCACGGAGCAGTGTAAACATTGTTGGTAGCATTTACTGTAAGTATCAATTTCCTATGGTGTTTGTTTCTTGGAATTTTAAGTCATATGACTATCTTGAAGTAACTTATGCCTGATGCCCAAGTCGGTAGCCAGCTCATAAAATTTTTGGAGGGGCCAAGGATGTGGCCGGCTAAGAACACTACTAAGAAATCATTGTTGTTGGCGAAATATTTGGGGGGGGGGGGGATTCGATTTCTATGGCAATATAGAAGCATTTTGGGGTGGGTGTCCATGTACGTATTATACAATGCTCTAATAATATAGCATGCTGTTCACGTAGAAATCTTTAATACTTTACCTAAAGATGCCTTATGTAGGCCTAAGATGCCTTATGTAGGCCTAAGATGGATAAACATTGGTGCTGAATAAGCAAAAAAGGAATAAACCTGGTTGTAATTATCAGAAATCTGTCAAGTTAATCTGATGATAGATTATACTGTATATAATTTACTGTCTGAATGGTTTAAAAGGGCACTTGGCTACTTTGCTGTTTGAACATAAACAATGAGCACCAATTTCTAGTCAATAGGATAATAAAGGCTTATAAAATACAAAGACTGGCAAAAGCCGAGACCACTATGGAATCATATCGGTTCCATAATTATAAGTACATACATGTACATGTTCATATTAGTTAATAATATGTCAACATGACGATCATAAAATTTCTTTGTTTGAATGCAAGTATGAAATTAACTGTCAGTAGTAGTTTTAACAATATTAGTTAGAAGGAACTGAACAAATGTAGGCCTACATACCCTGCCATGGCGGGTAATTAAGAAACGTGTTTAATAAAACCACTACATTTCATTACTTTTCAGATCAATACAACAATATGGCGTCGTCTGTGATCGAAAAAGAAGTCACAGAAAATAAGTACATGTTTCAAAACCATTTAATAGAAGCATGCACACCTTTGTTTGAAGAATTCTTGAACCCAAGCGATATTTTACCACGTTTAAATACGCTTAGTGGTAAGTTTTTGTCAACTTACAATATTTGGAATCCTGTTAACTTTCAAAGTTTTTCAATTAATTCACCAACACAGATACTGTTCTAGCATTACCTCTTGTATTTCTTCAACTATCACCCCAACCTATCTCTGTAACGTTTACCTCCCATCCCCACCCTTGTACTACTTTAGGCTTAAATTATGTCGGATGGGAACACCAAAAGTGTCTGTACAACTGTGTGTTAGGGACCCTTGCTAAACCACTGAGTAAACTTCAACAAAATAACTTCATAACCCAACATGGAGCAACATCCAACAGCTGAATATGTGATTCTATAGATGATTTACAGCAAAAATTGATTAAAATGAAATATGAAGATAATATATATAGTTAAGGCATCAAAGACTATATGTTGCCATTGCAATTGAACTTGTCAAACTTATATGTCACACAATATTTATCATTCAGAGAAAGAAAAGGACGAAATTATTAAACTAGAAGATAATTTTTCTAGGCAAATAGCTGTAGGAAAACTTATACAATATATACAGAAAAACCGGTGTGATTCAGAATTCATAATGGCATTAAAATTACTAAGTGAGTTTGTTTTTGTAATATTATATTTTCATTACAACCTTTATTTAATTTATCCATACTTCTATTTTTTACTGAAGCGTTTTATGTAGATAACGAAACATAAAATTTTCTAAGAAAACCAGTTTGCAGCGGTAACGTAACGTAAACTCATTGGTTAACAGGCCAGATAGCTTATGTTATGACTAACTATTTCACCTTCTGCATATAATAATTATGTTCTTTGGAGGGTACATACGTTTGATATTTCAACAATTCACTTACATAAATGAATCTTTTAATGAGATGAAGATTTTCCAGGTACATAAGCATCAATAGGTGGTTGGTGCCTTCGATAATCCGAAAGGCATTTTATCCTAGTTAAGTGCTGTAGATCCTCACCACAGACACACAGAAATATAGAAGAATTATTATGCATATGTATTCTAAGCAATAAACAACAAAATAATGTTATCAAATCAAGTGCATTGCTCCGTGGGACAATTTTACTATGTTGAGACGGGGAAGTTTGGACATATCTTGTAAAAGCATAATATGCTTCTAATATGTTCCCATTTTAGTAATGCATTTAAATAAATGACCTTATTCTACAAATATATACAGATAGTTATCTCTGGTGTTACATTTTAAAAACCCAGTGGCTCTGCATAGAATACATCCTAAGAGAGTAACATCTGATACGTTACTATCAAGTAGTGGACATTTAACAACACTGAAGCCGAATTTCTTCATTTTGTTGATTCGAGGAAGAAGTGGTCGTATGTTTGTCTTTCTTATCTTTTTATTTTCTTTAAAGAATTTCAAAGATTTCTGGATGTTTTAGACGATAGAAAAGTGCCAGGTATACAGCAGATAGGAAGACAACATTGTGAATTTTTAATTTTGTTGCTAAAAGCTGACACCATTGATTATATAAACGATCCACTTAGTCTGGCACAAGAAATGCGCCAGGGTGATTATTTAACAGAACCAGACGTTGAGCTCATCAGCTGTACCTATACTAATAAGGGGCGAACAGCAGCATGTGACGTATTATTTAGAAAAATGAAGGGACTAAGAAGTGACTGGCCATTTGCTTTTTTTAAAGCCATGGAAAAACATAACAAACTTCTTTTTAAGCATCTGGAAATAGATCCAAGACAAAAAGGTAATACATTAATCCGTAGATTATTATGTTTAATAAAATCAGTATGGCGAAAGTCGCTTTGTTTTACAGTAGAAGGGCATTGTATAAATTTCCAAGTTACTCTTTTGTCTCTTACTCTTGCACAGATGATGGAAAATGCCAGAGGTTCTGACTATACTGTCGCTGTTTTATAAAAGTTACTGAAACCAGTCCCTATCAAACCCTAAAACCAAATTAAACAAATGATACGACACAAATCATTCATACGTATGGGGGCTATAGGTTTTCCAACTAACCGTCATTTCCAGCAGATAAAGTTTGCATTTGTGTAAATTAGTTGTTTTATGAGTGAAATGTGACTTACATAAGATCAATGAACATTTAATTTTCCGGAATGATTTTTATGGCAGTGCTATAGTGTTATTCCCTTAATTGTCCATAATTTGTAAAACATAAAGTTTGCTTTGTTTTACAGAGGCAACATATAATACAGAAAATGAACAAATCCAGTCGGGTAAGAACTAATGTATATTATAAACCTGGAAGCTACAGTTATGGGGGAAATTGAGAACAACGGTGCATAACAGTTTGCCATACTGGGTAGGGTTCTGTTGGGATGGAGTATAAAGGAGAATCCTTGGGAATTAGAAATCTGTTGAAATGGAGTATAAGGAAGAATCCTTGGGAATTTTAAATTTTCGGAACGTGAATTTCGAACGTGGTTTCCTCAGTTGTCATTCCGGTCAAATTTAACTTTTAAACACCATACATTGCGAATACGCATAACAGGACAAATGCATTGATTGTTCAGAATGACATATTTTAGAACAAAGTCGATTTTTTTAAAAAATATTAAAGCATGTGAACATAATGCAAGATATGGTTCGGTTCGAAATGTTTTAGATTATTTAAAACTTGCTTAGAGATAGCACTGGCGACATTGCTGCTCGGGGGGAGTAGTCGAATAGCCGCGGTTATATAAATGGGATAAGTATGATATGAAATTAACGATTCTAAGTGGCATTACGAACTATGTTGCCGGGACTATTTTCATAAATAAATTGAACTAAGAACTGGGAAATGTCTAGTATTTACAGTCAAAATAAATAACACGTCTGCAAATAATAACTTTGTATTCGACGATTATATTGCTATGTAAACGCAGTTTTTCTGAGTGTTAATATGAAAAAACACACCTTGAAGTCATGTTAATTCCATTTTGAGAGCTGCGACACACAATAAGTTATCTCACCTGTCATGGTAATATGTTATATAGGTGAAGGAGTTGAAGGCTGTGTAGAAAATGATGAAATCTCAAAAGATGAAAAAACGTATGGCGCCTGTAAGTGATAAGTATAATAAAATAAATGTTAAATGGGTTGGGTCAACCAGTTTTGATGTTTTAATCCACGTAGGATATATGTACATACTTTTCTAATTAAAATCTGGCGACTGGAGAGCTTATCGGTGTCAGCAGTCAGAAATACTGAAAAGGAATATAGCGCATTGATATAGCAATTAGATAAAACTGAAGCCAAGCAATTATTATGCATAATTTTCTAATTTTTGTAATATTTTTTAGCTGAAGAGTCTAATGATTTGCCAATGAGAGCTTATCAATACGAATTGAGTGAAGTTGCCATACGAGGAGAAAATACAGTAATATGTGCTCCTACCGGTTCGGGAAAAACAAGAGTTGCGCGTTATATAGTTTATAACCACTTAAATTTAGCTTCGGGAGGTATTAAAATAAATCATTTTTATATCTTTTCTCTCAATGCTAACTAAAATGGGGGTTGGGATGGCCTAGTGGTCTAGAGTGCCGCGATTCGACCTCTAGCTGGCCGGTCACCTCTGGCTTGCGGCTGTGGTTTCGATCCCTGGTGTGAGGGTATGTGGCATGGAGATAGGGGCGCCTTCTCAACCTCGTGGGTTTCCTTCGGGCACTCCGGTTTCCTCCCGGAAACCATATGTTAGTCCCAAAATGACCTAGTTTGTGTCGAGTGGACGTTAAACCCCATCTCTCTCTCTAACTAGAATTTCACTTTCACATATTTGCGGTGTCCTAAAGCAAAACTACTCAAAAAACAATAAGCATGCACAATTTGCCAACTTATCTCATTATCCATTGCTAAATTAGAACACAATAATGGACAACACTTTCATTGCTCAATTAACTAGAGCTTAAGCTCACATGTACTGGTTGCGTTACTATATTTTTGCCTATGCCGAAATGTAATACTTACTACTTAGAAAATATCTGAATTATCCACGAAATAGTGCAATGATTCCTACCAAATGTCGTTCAATTCTAAGATGAAAATATCTGAATTATCCACGAATTAGTGCAAAAATTACTACAAAATGTTGCTCAAGTGCTAAGATGAAAATATCTGAATTGTCTACGAAATAGTGCAAAGAAACCAATTCAGATTATTAATCACCAACCAAACAACGACATTTAAAACATTCCTTAAAAAGCTACCCGTTGTTTGAAAGCCACCAATCTGTGCAGCTAATGCAGGTCAATATGTTACAACGTGTCACCATATTGCTTCATGGACATGGCTCTAAATGAAAATGGCAAATTAAATCCAAATCTGTAAACGTTAACAATGCAAATTACCACACAATAGGGGTCCCGCTTAGATGCACGTTAACAATGCCACCCGTCACAGATTATAGTTATGAAATCCAAACTGGTCAATGTTGATGGAGAATTTATTATGTATGCCATACTGTATCTGTTTTGCAGATAAGAGGAAGGTGGTATTCTTGGCGAAAACTACATCTTTGGTGAATCAACAAGCCAAAGCCTTCCAACAGTATTTGACCAATTACCGTGTAAGTCACTTGATAGTTCAATAGTTTTGAATGGAGTGTACCTTAAAATATATACCCCATTCCATTACATATTCATGTACACAAAACATATATCATTTTGATTTCAGATACAGCATGTACAAGGCGAAAGTGATCTTTCTGTGCAACTTAATTTAATTCTTAGCCATTGTGATATATTGGTGTTAACACCGCAAATACTGTACAATCATCTACGTGACGGGAAGATCAAGTCATTAAGTGAATTTTCATTGCTGATTTTAGATGAGTGTCACAATACCAGAAAGGGTGAACCCTATAATAATTTGATGAAAATGTATCTGAAAGCTAAAACATCTGGAGAAACGAATTTGCCACAGGTTTGTTATCAGTAATTTTCAACTTATTTCCAAATCAGAGACATTTTCATCTACCACTTCAAAAACAGCTTGTTTTTGAATGCCTTTTACAAATGTGTGTAAATGAGATTTCCTGGTCACCTTTAATGGGAAATTGTTAGGGTTTTGGATATATTAATCGAACTTTATAACCATTTTTAGATTGTAGGATTAACAGCATCATTGGGTGTAGACAAAGCTACAACATGTAATGATGCTATGACCAGTATTTTTAAGCTTTGTTCTAACTTAGATGTATTTAAGTTATCAACTGTAATAAAGAATAAAGCAGAACTCGATAATAAGGTTCCAGTACCAGATGAAAGTAGGTATTTCCATTTTACGCTGATTTCTATTTTATTCAATAGATGCTTGTACTAATTTTATTCAGGCTAATCCAAATATTACTGTTTAATACAATCAATTAATTAGATAAAGATCTGACAATTCTCGCTATAATTGTGATTAAATGGATAACGTTAAGAAAATGTGATGGAAATTTCCAAACACTTTTCGAGAAAACGGAATTTCAAAAACGGTGTAGCTTCGATTGTCATTGTTACCGTTATTACGATAATAAACAAAGTTTCGATTATCCATTTTTACGGTTAATCATGATCAATCGTTGAATCGCAGAAAAGATTTAAACCACCCAGGGGTCATCGACAGTTGATTTTGGTCTTGTGATGTTAATAATATGTCTAATTAATAGTTTAAATAACGTTTAACGCCCAAAGAAAGTTTTAGTTCTTGCATAATGTATGTTTAATATCATTTCTTTTCAAAGATATATCTTTATAAGCTAAAGCAAGCCATAATATAATTGGTCGCCAAGACTTAGAAATGTTTCCCACTTTTCACTCAATTGACGGAAAAAAGACACGCACTGCCAGTGTCTAAATGACCATAGTATTATTAGTATTCTCCCTATTTCAGTTCAAGTTTTATTAGTATTCTCATGACTGTCCATTCACGTTTTATCAGTATCCTCATGACTGTCCATTCACGTTTTATCAGTATTCTTATGAATGTCCATTCACGTTTTATTAGTATTCGCCCAACAGCGATTCAATTTTAATTAGTATTTACCCCACTACATGTACATTCACGTTTTATTAGTATTCCCCCATTGTCATCCACGCTTTTTCAGTGTTCCCCCGGTTGCCATTCCAGTTTCTGTTAGTATTATTAACCCCATTGCCATCCACGTTTTATCAGTATTCTCCCCACTGCCATTCACTTTTATTTATCAGTATTCCCGCCATAGGCATTCACGTTTTATCAGTATTCTCCCCACTGACATTCACGTTTCACTTTTAATAGTATTATCCCCACTGTTATTCAATTTCTATTGTCATTCATAATCTATCAGTATATTCTCCCTATTGATATTCTGTGTTTATTAGCTCTCTCTCTCTCTCTCTCCCTCTCTCTCCCTCTCTCTTCATTCTGTGTTTATCAATAATTTTCTCTCCATTTCCGTCGCGTTTTTTTCCATGTTGTCATTTATGTTTTACTAGTATTACATCAATGCCGTCGTAAAATGACTAAACCGCATCGATGTGGCTAAAATAAAACATAATTGATTGCTGATTTGCTTTGTGCACTGGATATGGTGCAAAGGCATCGGTATGTAACAAGTGTAAATTGGTGAGTTTGACATCTCCTTAAGTTGGAAAGTTTCTGATGTCTTTCAAGGCAGTCTATGATATGCATATCTGATAATGCTGAAAGAACAATTGAAGATCACATGCGCTCTTGATTTAGAATACAACAGTAGATAAAGTATATTTTGTTAACTTGTTCGTTGATGTATCTGTTTTATATTTATGTCTTAGGATTTGCGGTGTTACCGGGGAATTGCCAGGATTGGGCCAGGAAAGAGATTTGTTCAACAATGGAAGATATTGAGAAACATTTATTTGAGGCAAATGGTATGTTTAGAATATATCACAGTAAAATATATAAATGATCAAGCTGTTAATTTTATTACATTATTGGTAAATTATTTAAAAGGCTGTTAATTTTATTACATTCTGGCAGGATTAAGTCAGATTATATCACAATAAATGCTGTTAATTTTACCACATATTGGAAGTAGTAAGTAAAGCAGGTCTCAGATTGTTGCAGTAGCGATACATTTATGGGTTGCTGTTGTTGTATGTCATACCCTCCCCCACCACCCCCTGTTCGTCTATTGTCCGTCTGGTAACTTTTATGTCTGTCCGATTAGTGCTCATGCGGATTGAGACAAAAAGGACAATGAAGCACTCTTTTACAATCAATGCAAATATATGTGTATAGTAAAGTTACCAATTATAACAAGTATTGTAATATAGCCTAATGAAATCCATTTTGTAAATTGTGACATTTTTGGTACCTATGCAAATAAGAATTATAGTAAAGTTTCTATGTACTAAGCGATCAATAATAGCCTAATCTATCGAACTGATATGCGATTAAGCATACTTCCACTCTTTTTATTATTATTTTTTTTTAGATAAAATGAAAAATGAAGAGATTTCAACAATATTAAGAAAACGGCCAAAGGAAATTACAAGCCAGGCTTATGGCCAATGGGCAGTAAACATCAAACAATCAGCTATGGAACTTAATACACAAACTGCCGAAGAAAAAAGTCTAGCACGTACAATGGTTGTCGTAGCTAGACAGTTGGTAGTAAGTAATCAAGTCTGATCGCCCATTTTTCACCCATTGATAAATCACACTGTTTTCCCTGGACTTACATCTACTCGCTTCACAACACCCGCCTTCACAAATACCAAAACAAATGCCGAAAAATCTGGAACCCACCCCCACCCGAAAAAACTTTCCTAATACCTAATACAGAAAATGCGTACGAATATATTTGCCTCGTAGAGAGCAAAACTTGCATTTTTAAATCGCTGTTACCAGTATAGATATGGTATGTGACTCTTCAATACAGTCACGTAAGTAGAATTAGAATACGTTACGTATATGGAGGGTTGAATTTCTTTTTTTTTTAAATTAGGTATATAATGCTGCTTTGGAAATACACGAACTGGTACGTTTACGAGATGTGTTAGCATATCTTGAAAAGAAACTAACAGAAAATTTAGACAAAAATATACATTCTGAGGTAGAGAGCAAGTTAGCGACATCTTATAGAGGTATGAGACAGTGAGATATGCTTGAATAATTTCTTGCTTGTAGGCGACAAGTTTTGCCCCTTCAGTGGCTGAACTTAGACTGGTTTAACCAATTTAATCTTCAATCGAAGGCTTGATCTAGCTTTAACTCCATAACTTTTATCAATCACTGCATATTTCGGCACTAATTTCGATTGGCCACTGACCTAGCTAGAGAACCTGCCAGATTCCCCGATCATCGCGAATACCAAGTCTCCCGCTTTCCAGCTAAAATGTCAGCCTGCAAAGTTCAAGGTTCGTTCAATATTATGGTTACCGTGAAGGTCGGCATGTTTGATTTGAGTGTGTTGGTGTCACAACCTCTGGTTGGACGCTATCGTCAGGGTATCTGCTATAAGGGTGATAGCGTACCTATAAGTTCGAGAATTGTAGACTAGTCTTGCAACGTCTTGATGTTGTGAAACCCGCGGTGATTGCTTCAGGAACATGGGTTTAACCCCCGTCTTGTTTTTAAATGTTCTTATTCGGTACATTGTTTAAAGTAGGTCACTACTGCATTGCACATATTCACCAAAAAGAATAAACAAGTTCATATTGAGATTTTTGTCATAGGTTCATTCATTACATTTTGTCCGGTTTGAGATATCTGATACGATTATCTTCTTTTGGTTAGAACTGAAAACAAAGCTACGAACAGATGAAGAAAATGATAAGAATCCAAACTTGCATATATTACAAGATTATTTAATAGAATTACGCAGAGAGAATGGTCCTGAATCCTTAGGTATAATATTTGTTCAAACTCGAGCCACTTGTTATGCATTACGTGATTGGTTGAGAAATTCAACAAATGGAGAAATGCGACGTTTAAATGCAGAGGCATTTACTGGAATAGGAGCTCGTGAAGATGACGGAGGTAAGGATTTTTGATGATCTTCTATCAGTGTTAGAGGTGAGTTCAAAGTAAATTACCAAGTAGGCGTGTTCTTTCGAAATTTCTAAACATTCAGACAGATTCAATTTATTTTTATGTTCAGCAGTCCATCAAATGAACTGAAATGGGGTTTAACGTCCCACTTTTCTGTCCAAACCGAGCTAATAAAGATGGGCATACGAGAAAATATTTCCCGCTTACTATTTATCGAATTCCAAGCGCACGGGATCTATGTTTTCATCCTATACAACGACTAAACGCTGGTCTTTCCCAGGTGCTAGGGAATCACTAATGGGAAACCAGGATGGAACACTTGCTCGTACAACAACACGATCAAATCTGGCACCTCCCGGCAAGTGCGCTATCGGCTTACTCACTGGTTTCACCCAAACCTCCTTAGAAGATTGTAAACTTTGACAGATATCTGGTTTGCGTGGTGAAATATAGGGCAGCTAGGTTCTCACAGAATTTGCAACACGGCTATTTTATGATCAATGTTATGTTTTATTTCTTTAATATCATCAGGTATGACGCAATCCGAACAGAATGCAATCATTGGAAAATTTCACGATGGAAAGATTAAACTAATAATAGCAACAAGTGTGGCAGAAGAAGGCCTAGATATACCAGAATGCAATGTTGTAATAAGGTACAATCGCATTGGAAATGAGATCACAACTGTGCAAACTAGAGGTGAACATATATTCTACTTATGATTTTATTTATGATTAAAAGACTGGCATTGGTATAATATCAAAATCTTTGAATTTTAAATTTCGAATGCATTTGTAGAGGTATCATTATTGACACGTTTTAGCCCGTGAATTCGACAAAGGACTAATATTTTAAACTGGTGACATTGTTTAGTGGTCTTAAAGTTCCAATTTCATATTTTCTAAGAAAGTCAAAGCATAATTATTTCTATGTCTTTTGCTCAAAAGGTTGTCAACTCACTATTATACGATCATGGGCAAAATTTTTGGGGCATTAGAAAGGGTGACACAGGGTGATTGAGGAAATAGTTACTCAATTACCTCCCTTGTTTTCCCATTCCTCTCCATGGACGGCCATCTTCAAACGTTTGAATTTGAAGTTGAAAATGATATTTTTGCCAATTTCTCAACTGGCAATAGTGAATTATAGGATTAATAGGATTATTCTTTAACAAGGTAGGACTGTTTATAGGTTCAATCTATTTTGGGGCTTTGTTTTAATACATTTTAAAAATATAACTTAAAAAAATGCTATTGGAACTTTAAGGACGTACTATATCGAAATTCAGTGTTCTCGAGGGAATTTCATAAAACTGTGGCCATGTATATGGGTCAAAATGCTTTCAAGATATTCAAATCGCAAACTCCGAATACGAATCCAGAGTTAAAGTCCTATTATAATTGTAATTCTTAAAGGTTGTTGTGTGTTTTGAGTTAGTAGTGGAATTTAAAATTGACAAGAAAAAACAAATTATTGGTAGTGGACAATGACGCAATGGGACTAGGATATACGATCAGATAATTCGATGAAGACTAGGTGAAACTTTCCTTACAGCCCGCTTGCTGCAAATCTTAGGACAGTAACCCCCATTTCATTTAGCGGGATTTAATGGCCGAACCCATGCGTTTTAGATCATAAAGCCTGGCATTTAGTCGAGTGGTGTGGTTTCAGTTTCCAGCTTGTACTTGTAGAGTCGCTCTGTGGGTATTCGTTGAGTACCCCGGTCTCCTGCCTATGCTAGAGACCCCCCAGCTCTTGAATAAAACATTTTTCTGTTACAATAAAAGGATTCCGACGTTAACGAACCATGCAGAATATCGTAAAATAATTAAGATATTTTGATAACTGAATGAAAGGGTATCTCATTGTTAACATACCTTATCTGATCACATCATTATGTTAGGTTGCATTCAAAATATACACTATCTAGTGTAATCACATGTATTTTGTTGAAAGATAGAACCAGTTTATTATGGTTCTATACCTCTTTTTTTATATAACAATATGTCCCTCAATCGCTAGTTTGATTTAAGTAATTTAAGTACATAATATACCAAAACATTAGTTAATACAATTGCATGCCATCATTAATTACTCGAGCAAAAATACTATTAAAAGTGTTACATCAGATGGCGAATTTCTTTTAATAAATACTTTTAGAGTTATTGCCCATTTAATTAATGTTGGTTAGTTACATCTGGAGTTAACAGGACATGTTGATGTTGACTTTATAACCATTACACAGAGTAAAATTATCGACTTTGCTGTTGGTGGCCCTATTTGAGCCCCATTGCAAACCCCAGTCTATTTATTTCAGGTCGAAGTAGAAAATGGGGAGGTGTGTCATTGTTACTTGGGAGTAAAGAGATCGTACAGCGTGAACAATTGAATGTAACGCGATCTAAAATGATGACAGAAGCTGTTAAACAAATACAAAAATTACAACAACAAGAAATAGACCGACGAATTAGCCAGTATCAAAGGGAGGCAATTAAAGATATGGAAATTGAGGAAGCGGCAAAAAAGAGTTTGTTAGAGGAGAAGATTAACGCTCACTTCAAACTTCAGTGTGCAACCTGTAGAGAGCTCACTGTTGACAGCAAGCATATCCGCATTTTAAATAAAAGCTTTCGTGTTATTATTGATCCTTATTTTATGGAAAATGTAAAAACTGGAATTAATAAAATTTCGCCTAAAATAATTGATGGCATTGAACTAGCTGAGAAAATCTTTTGTAAGCAATGTCGTAATTATTTGGGTCGAGTGCTTAAATACAGGGGTTGTAAATTCCCCTCAGTAGAAATAAATGGCTATCAGTGCAGAGCTGGTGATAACCAAGTGACACACTATAAAAAATGGAAGAAATGCCCTTACCATGTGAAAGAAATGGAAGGTGATGATTACAAGTATATGTTTGATCGGGTAGAGGAAACCAATGACGCGCCTTTTGATAACGATGCAGCCTCTAAACAAAAAGAAGAAGATCAATTTGAAGACAATGAAAAAGACATAGATGAAGCAAGTGTGTAATTTTTTATTCATTAAAGATATTAAAGGAGCCAAACCGCATGGAATTTATTTTAATCTTATGTCATTTTGTCTATAGGGATAATGTCTCGATAATTTCATCATGTTTGGCACAATATGGCCCGGTTGGAGCTGACGTGCCATTAAACAACATTTCATTCATTCATTCTATAGGGATAATATGTCATGCCTTTACTCCTTCACATGACAATTAAGGTCTTGCAAACCAAAGGAACAACTCCATTCGGTATTTAATGTGAAGTGGTTTATAAATATTATATTTTATCAAATATTTTTTGATGCTGTTTCTTTAAATAATTAAGCGTTTTTGTACAAGAATATCGTGATGCTAGCACAATATTATATTTTTATGGTATTAGAATTTTTTTAATGACGTTTAATTGGTTGTCATACTCAAGCAAATCAAGTTTGTGATTTCTTTTTAGCTAGAAAATTGCTTTGCTATATATATAGGCTGCACCGAGTTCGACGATTAGCATTTTTATACTCGTACATTTAAGGATGTTGGAATGAGATGTTGGACATCCTGTAGTCCATAACTTATTGGATTCTCTAAATTCTAAGGTTATTACGGTTAAAATTTAATAGTACACTAAATCTATGCACTGTATAATTTTACAACCTTTACGATCTGGTGGGCGACTTAGCTTCCTTGCATTGTAGGTTTCGTAGCCTAATACCTGTCTTTTTTGTTATTTAATATTTATAGAAATACTTTTATATAATTAATTTATTTAAATATATTTAATATTATTTGCTTTGCATGAATATATATAATATAATAATAATTGTTTGTTTAAATATATTTATTTAATGTATTAATATAATTTATTTTCATAAATATATTTAATGTAATTGATTTGCATAAACAACTATTATATTTTGCTTTGTATATGCATATACTATAATTGATGTGTATATTTGTATTTACTACATGTATAATTTATTTGTATAAAATTAATGTATCTATTATAATTCATATTTTAAAGATAAATTTATAATATAATACAAATATTATAACTGTTTTAAATATGCTAGTGATGGGGGGGGGGGGCTGCAAGAATTTATAATTCATAGTGTAATACATATATGTTTTTTTCGAACATAATTAGATCCACTAAATAGGTATATATTTATTTGGAGGTGTGGTAATCCTAATGGAAAGTAAAATAGAATTGTGCAGTGTGACCCTTAAAATTAAATAAATAATTTATAAAGAACTGTCGCGCATGCTAGCTTTTATACATTTATTTATTGTCTCATAAAATAAGTATTAAGATAATACAATTATTACAGAAATGTAATAATATTGATGAATTGGGTTTGGAGGGGAGGTGGGGGCTAAATGTCCTGCATGTAATCTGTAACGGACAGGGGCACATGGCCTACCATATAATTTCATTCTAAGTACAATAATAGCAAGTGCAATTAGTTAACGGGTACCAAGTTAACGAAATATTGGGGGGGGGGGATACGGGATACGGGTCCGAACAAACACCAAAGATTACAATAAAGTCATTCTCTCAACCACAACTCTTGTAAAAGTCTAACCATATGGTCTAGAAACTCAGATGGTAATCTCTCAGGAACCCAATGATATCCAAATCTCTATGGCTGGTTTGGACTTTTTAACAGATTTGCGTAGCCTACGTCATGACTTATAAACATGATGTTCTGATTCCCACCGCAACTCGCTACGTTTACCAATCATAACTCTCTTTATGCCTAAATCCGCCACTCATTATTCAGTGCATTAGATATACAATGTGCGTGTGTGAACCCAATAATTTATAAAGATATAATATGATCGCAGATCCACGCCATCTTTGTAACAAAAATGATTTCAGAATATAATAATAAGAAATGGTTTACTTAAAGTTACATTCCCTGGAACAAACTGGGTTATTTGATGATATTCAAACTAATTAATTTGTCATAATTTTGCTTCAAATCGTTCTCAAAACATTGTAATTGCCAAGTAGGCCTATACCCTGCTATAAAAATCTACCAAAAGAGGCCATGTTTGCGTTACCCCTCCCCGTAGGCCTACCCTCCGTACCTATAGCAACGGCGGTGGGAGACAGGGGAGAATTCATTACATACACAAGACGATGTTGTCTGTAATCGCTGACTATTTACTACAAATATCGAATCCTAATAAATTCTCGGATTAACCACTGCCCGCGTCTTTTCCCGTGATTTTTTATCCCAGAAAGTGTTGTACGTCTAACTCTTCAAGTTCGCTCAAGTTCGCGTGCAGCCATCAACGCCACGCGTGCAGGTATTCTTAATCGTCGGGCTGACTATTAAGGGAACCCCTTACATTTTTGTCCTGAAAACGCTGAAAGCTCCATGAATGTTTTGCAGGGAATCCAGTATTTTTCTAGTAAGATTGGATATCTCGACTTTCCATGTATACCAAAATTGTCATACTTTTATAGGCAATAACCCTCTGATCAATACTCATCTGGGAACCCAACTTTAATGGATATGCCTACCAAGTTGACAGTAGGCCTATATAGAACAAAAAATCCCCACCTAAATGGGCTGTTGTAAGCAAAAAAGAAATGTGACTAAATTGGAAGGCCAAAATGCAACCATAGGCTATTGGGGAAATCAATTACGAAATAATCCGAATATTTGTTTTCATTTCATTTACCTTCAATGGCTTCCGTAGAATACGTTGGGTTTTTTCATGTGATTGGCACTATTATAGGTCTTTCGTGGTAAACCTACGCCTCAAGCATTCTCCGATTCAAGTTTCGATATGGGGAGACAACTCCGTTTGGGAGATTTATCTCAGGCAGACGTCTTTCAGCGGGAGAACGCTAGATCGGAGACGGTCCTACGCATTTTATGACGTCACATGTGGATTGTGGGTTAGGGTAAGGGTTAGGCTTGGCCCAGGGTTAGGGTTAGGGCTAGCTCTGTTTACATCTCGAGACTTTGACGAAATCTACAGGTCCTAGCCTTTACCCTAACCCTAACCCACAATTATATATATGACGTCATATGTGCTAAAATGCGTAGGACCGTCTTCGATCTAGCGTTCTCCCTTTCAGCGAGACGGTTTGACCAACGCCAAGTGTTACCAATACGAGTGGAGAACCATCAGTTGATCGCATGTTTGGAAACAGCTCTTTCACCAATACCTTTATCGTAGTATTAACTTTTAACTTCACGGATGGCAACCATCTGTCACAAATGGTAGGCATATAATATTCAAATTATAAGATGTAGGCAAATAGCTTCACATATCATTTACCTTTATAAAGCGTGGTAGGGGAGACCGGGGTTGGTTTGGACACGTCCAGGTTGGGACACCGACTCTGTCTTAGAATAGTTTTAAATGATATAACTCAAAACGCACCAGCACATGTCGCACGTCATCCGCTATCTTTAATATACTTCCTAGGCGTAGACGAAGGAAAGAATAGAATTTTTTTGGGAAAAACAGTTTTTAAAGTAAAAAAGTTAAATCGTCATTGCATGCAATTTTTGTGATTCGCTTGAATAGTAAGAAACTCCAAGCATTATTATACCGGAAACATTTTATGGTTATTATAGGGCCACAAGTTAGGGAGTTAACACTTGGGTGCAAAGTAATCCTCAAACTGCTATTTTCAATCAGACGTCGCGAGTTGTAGTGGGGGAGGTTGGGACACTCGCATTGGGGAAGGTTAGGACATTGTCCCAACCTGCCCCACATTATTGCCAGACACACCCCTTTCCCTCTTTCACCAATCATTGCCGGGTGTGTACGGATTTTTGATATATATTATTATTAACATGACAAAAACGAAAAAATCGACAGCAAAGAAAATTCAGTCTTGATAAAACGGGGGTGGACAAAAATAACGGAATGAAAGTAAGTACAGAAAAGAAAGAAAAAACGCACAGAAATTTCCGATTCCGACGAAGACGACGCTGACATAGATTGTTTCGTTTGTGGTGAACCCTATACTCTCATAGTCGCCAGTTGTGTTGTCTGTACGATGTGGGCCCACGTTCTGTGCACTCCCCAAGACACACCCGCTTTTACGTGTCAAAACTGTGATCAGATGATGATATATAAACACTGCACCTTGAAAATGCCGAATGCTGAAAGACAATGACAAGACAGATACTATCTGAAATAATAATATGTGTTTCAGATTTATGTTTCATATTTTATTACTTTCAGATTAAATAAAAATATGTTATTTCCTCTCCAATCTAGTTATCAAGCATCTGCTCCCCCCACCCTCCTCCCCTCCCTACCCCCTTTGCAAGCAGATCGCTTCAGTCTAATACTTTTAAAGATTACCTTGCTTAAATTCAGAACCTTTCAAATTGGGGTAAGTTAGGAAACCTTGTCCCAATATGCCCCGTGTGATGTCCCGATCAGCCCCTACTTGGGTTAGGTTGGGACGGTTTCAAGGACTGTACTAAATTGACGAAAGAAAGTCAGATCTGTTTCACTGGATTCTGGGTTAGGTACCAACTATTAGAGCAATATTAGATGATAGTTTGGACTATATACTTTACCTTGCCAGGCTAGCCTTGGCTTCAGTATATTAGAAAGTGTGAAAAGTGTCCCGACCAACCCCGGTTGATTGGGTGAATATGGAAAATAGAAGGAAGAAACGATGCAACAATATAGAGACACGAGACTCTCTCGATCCCCTCTCATTGCAGATGCTCAAGGGTTTGGTCCTATATTTCGCCCTACTAAAGCATAAAGTAGTCTACCGTAGGTTAATTGGTTCACAGAATACAGTAGGCCTAGCCTATGTTCAGTAGATCTAGGCCTAAGGGAAGGATTCGCTAAATTTGTGACCTGCAGTGGGTCTAAGTTTGGGTGAGAGAGAGAATTTGGGCTTAACGTCCATTCAACACAAACCAGGCCACTTCGGGACCAACATACGGTTTTCAATTTTATTTCAATAATTCGCTTGCGCGTAAGGTCTTTGACTTTAGCAGTTGGGGGAAACCGGAGGACGAGGAGAAAACCCATGAGGTTGGACAGGCGACCCTACTCCTTGTCACGTACAACTGGGGATTTGAAACCACGCCAGTTGAATCAATGACAGGCTTAATGATCCAGCACGCACGTGCTAACCATTCACACCCCCACCTCACCATGGTCTTAATATGTTTCGAGGCGAGGGAACAAATGGTTGTTGTATACGCATCTTATTTTAAGACGAACAACATAATATGGCAAGCCGAGGGGGGGGGGCGATTAAAAAAGCTGACACGCAAATGCTATTTCCTGCAAGGAGGGAGGAGGCTGCCTCTCTAACTCTAGGGCAATCCCACCTTTCCGGCAATGTAAGAAAAAAAAATAACTCTAGGGCAATCCGACCTTTTGGGCAATGTAAGACAAAAAAATTAATAGTTTACCAAATGGTTCTGTCCGAATTCTGATAGAACAATTTTACTTGAATAGGTCAAATTAAAATATAGTGTAAAGGACACTCTGTTTTGTGTGTCATTTTTCGTTCATAGATTATTATTCGTGAATGCAGCTGCAACAGGTTATGTGGAATCCGCATAGAGAGGGCTTTCGGTTGTAAATAGTTGGACCATGGAAGTTGCTTAACACATGCGATTCATGCGATAGCAGAAAAAACGCAATTTTTTTTCAGGAAAATGGACCGGTTTGCCGGAGTCTCTTACACACTCACTCAAACCAAAATGGGGCCTACAAATCCAATATTCGACTGAGTTATTTATAAATTAGGCCTACACCATGTCATACGCTGACTACTTTTCGACCTAACGGGGGATGTGGGTGATGGTAGTGGGGTAATACACGGTTTTCTAATGCTGAGTGGTCATTCAACGGTGTCATTTAAAAATTACTTACTAGGCCTATACTTACCAACTACTTTTCGACATAGCTGAGGGTATTAATTTATTTTTTGATGCGCCCCCCCCCCAGGAAATATGTTTGTAGTACACCTCTGGACATGATATCACTTTGCCACGGGCTTCCCATGTCGAAACTCTGATTTAGTGGGCTCGTGAATTCGGTTCAAGACTGACATCATTAATGTCATTTAAGCATATATAGATACACCACTTTCAAGTTACTGTCAAGTATATACAACAGTCATATTCCTGAAGCAATGGCCCGAGAAATCCCTCTATTACCTTTAATAAAACGAAACGCTGCGCGGAGTATGGCAGCAGTAGGAAAACGACTTTGCAGCAGTCTTATTTTCCAAATTTACATTGCAGAGGTCCCTACCACACCGAATCGATTAGGACCTGTGCCAAAGTCTGGTAAACAGGATTTTTTTCGGGCGCTTCAGTTTTCCCCCCCCCCCTAACATTTGTGGCAAAGCTAGTTTAAATTTATAGCCTGAAGACAACAAAATAGTCAAAATGAATTTTTTATTAGTTATTGTTGTATAGCCTTGTTAACGAACCACTAAATTAAGATGACTTGCATTTAACACATTTCACTCAATTTTCCCCTTTTCTTACACAATAATAATATATTATAATATGACAAAGAATACTATGCAATCCTACTTACAGAAAACACTACAAAACAAATCTATTATATTTTCCTTCAGAATATGTAGAAAACTATTCTATTGGATTTTGGGCTAAAGTTACCTTTTTGAACCCCCTTTTTCATGTAATCGAAAGTGATTTAAGTGTCAAATATGAAATAAAATGAAATTGAGATTAATGTGCGCTTGGGTTAATCTGGCAAATAAACGGTCTTGATATAATATTATTAATAATAGTATTACATGTAGGGGGCCTATGTATTTTTACTGTCGTAAAGCTGCAACAATTGTATATTTACGACTTTGAAGTAAATGATGTCAGACCGTTTCAAACATTGGTTTCAGACTAGGGTTACCAGATTAGTCACAGAAGAAACCGGGACATATATTTTCATGCGAAGACCAAAGGATAACTCGGCACGGAGTGCCCGCAGGGCGCGACAAAATGAGCGCCCCATGGGCGCGAATCATTGAGCGCCGAAGGCGTGAACTAACTAGGGGGGTTTGGGGGCATGCCCCCCCCATGAATTTTTTTCATTTCTAGAAGCCGGGAGATGCGTTTTCAGCCATTTTTGTGACGGTAGTTACACTAAAAATATATGTTGTTGAATGGGCATTGACGGGCATTATTTCGATTGTCACGTGTTAGTAATGTAGAATTTTTGCTGATGACCGTAACACATACGGTGTCTATTGAACAGGGCCCGTTCATTAGCCGGGACTATAACAGAGAAACCAATAAAATTATACCCAAGAACATACGTCAATTTCTATATTTATGCACATTCGGAACACCTCGGTTAATCTACGAACGCCGATGTATGCCGAATGTATGTGTACTGACTAACTGAACAAAATTTAGATCAGAAGTGGTGTGCCTTCGTGTTGAAGTAAGAGTGTTTGCAGCAAACGCTACTTTTTTACATTAATAATCAATAGTTATTAAATGTTATGTGTTATTATTTTCAATTGAAAAACACCTGATTTGAAAACCGGGACATTTAGGCACCTGAGAAGCCTCGGGACGGGACGACAAAAGGGACCCCCAAAACCGGGACTGTCCCGGTTACCGGGACGTATGGTAACCCTATTTCAGACGTACGTGCAGGCATAGAACTATGGTGCAGGGATATAAACTACTAATGACAACGGCGGGAACTTTCTATCGGTAAACATCAGAAATTACGTAATGCTTATTTTTAGTTATCTTTCTGGTCACGTGTCAAAACTACGGGAGAAGTCATATTTCATGGTTGTGTCATTTGATTCTTTTGAATAACAATATGTTCATTTTGTCATAGATCGTATACAGTTCTATGATTTTGTAATTGATCCACTAATAATGTAAATGGTTGTATTTGCCAAAACTGTTCAATATTTAGATAACAAAATTCTTATGGTTTTTAAAAAGTTTAAATTGCGTAATAAAACGCTAACAAGGCGCTCCCCTGTGTTATTGGAAATCCCCGTTTTACTTGTACTTTCGCTTTAAAATCTAAGAAAAGGTATTTTTGAGAAGCGATTTCTGTCGGCTGTCTTATCTCTAAATTGTGGATTCAAAGAAAAGGTAACTTCATCTGCGAAATACCTTATTAAGTGTGTTTTATTTGAATTTATTGAAAAAATTTGCATTTAGGATTTTAGGCGAATTTTGTTTTAGTATTGATTGATCGATTGACATGAATGGAATTTTGTACCGTAAACGGGCGTAGACATCCAGATTGGTAGACAGTGCAATCTATTTAAACCAAACAAAAAAATGGATAGCCAGACTTTCTCTTTGTGGTTCCAAGAACAAATGACATATTAGAAATTCCGAGAAACTGTTTATATCTTATTGGTGAACGGGTTTTATAATTAGCTACAATATTGTAGGCCTACTTGTAAGGGGTGGCACTTTTTAGCTAGGGTTTTATTGGTGCATGGGTAGGCTATAGTTGTCAGTCAGTAAGTAAAGAAGGCTATAGCAGGTGGGTACAGATATATCTATATTGTGTTATTCAAAATTATGTTCTTTTTAAGTCATTTTGTTTTTATACACACCTTCACGCCATTCACCGTGTTTTGTCTTTGATGTTCCATAAACGATAATAGAGATATCGTACCAAGGATTGGGTGATCAGAGGGTGATATTATTATGTGATATCATCCCTGGGACGATATCCCATGTGATATCATGATATCATCCCTGGTACGATATCCTATATCACCCCCTGATGACGTCATATTAAGCAAACACAACAAATAAATTTGGCCATCTTAAACCTGACGAAATTCTTCAAGTGTGCTGTTTTTCAAAATATCCAAGTTTTTCTTACATTTAAGACGTAAATAAAACATCAATCCCATTATTAAACTGAATATATTGAATGAGGTGTGTATTTCTTGCCGTTGTTTTATCCAAAAGTTTAAATCAATATTGTCCATATGTTCAAGATCTTTAGTTATTTTGCTCTCTTCATCATTATGGTGATTGTTCTGCCATATTGACCATGCTTGAGATTTATTAAATGCCCACTTAATACGCCTTAAAGTATTTTTTGGTACAGCGTTATTTGCAACGTATGAAATCGTTTCTTCGTTGGCAATATGAAAATGTTTATCATTTTCAGACTGATTTTCCTCAACATCCGAAATATCGAAATACAGTGCTGGATTAACTACATCCTTATCGAAAATATACTTTAATTGTGCTACTAACTGACTTGCTTCAATTATTCCTTGTCCGAATTTTCATATAAATTCAAATTGCTTTCGGCATTCTGGCTGGCAACAAGGATTCTTCACCTGACTTATTCATTGACAGCATTTTACTAGTTAACTGATTAATGTATGACTAAAATAACGCAGGTGTAGTTTGAGCAGTGGTGGACAACAGTTCACTATTAGTATACTCATTCCAGCAGTGGCGTAGCCCTACAACATGCTAAAACAACATGGGACGATACATGGATATGTTTATGTTGCTATATGGGGTATGCTGACCACTCTGTCATTGAAATGTAGATGTCAAATAATACCCAACTAACCCTCGGTTAGATATTAGAAATAGCCCTCGACCTTCGGTCTCAGGATATTTCTAATATCAACCTTGTAGTAGGGTATTATTTACTACATACACCCACATTTTCATGTGGACCTATATTGCCATCACCCTCTCCGTACATCCGTCTACAATTGTTTGTGGACACTCTACAGGTTACAATTCTTATACGATTTTGAAATACAGGTTTATGTCCAAACGATCTTTGTTGCTGTATCGGATCAAAACTTAATGGCCCCTGATTGCAAGAAAAAACACTTTTTTAGCTTGTGGACCCCGATAGCAGTTGCAATTTTGTACCGATTTTGATGAACCTTGAGATGCATGTTTATCACCCAAAGATCTTGCCTCCTTTCCATATTTGTGCATGGTTGCCACTTGTACGCGAATAGTGTAAAGATATGGTATGTCAAGGTTGTGGACCCTGTACAGTTCACAATTTTGTGCCAATTTTGATGAAACTTGAAATGCATGTTTATAACCCAAAGTTCTTGGTTCTTTTTGATATTAGAGCATAACTGATCGTAACTTCCTGAATTATGGCCCCTGATTGTACGAAAAATAGCTTGTGGTCGTTCTTAGTAATAGCTTAATGCCTCGACTTTAAATACAATGATTTATAACCGGTTGAGGTAGGATTATATGCTTAAGTACGTAGTGGGTGTGGCAGAAATATTTTACATAACGATAAACAATCGTGGTTTGGGTGAAAAAATTTTCTTAGTGATGCCCAATGTGATTCGCCTTGGACTTTGCTACATGGAGCTATATAGGACCATCTCTTATCTCGAAACACAAAGGATTGAGAGATGTGGTTTGTTATCTAGTTTATCTCATGCTTATGAAAGTTAATTTAGTCCTAATTGTCTGAAACTAATTTCCCTAGCCTTTTTAGGGGTTAGATTAGTAATGGTTTTTGACAATTTTCGCAAGGATTGCCTATAAATTTATATAAGGATTATATACTGTGATCTAAAGGGTTTTTTTTATCCTGCTGATACATGTATGGCTATATCTTAGAACTTTCTGCCACTTTTTGTCCCCCGTCTGTCTGCCTGTCTGCCTGTCTGTCTGTCCGTGTGTCCGTCACACTTTTTGAGACACAATAACTCTCTTCCTAATTGAGCTAGAATGTTCAAACTTGGTGTATGTGTTTATTAGGTCAATGAGCATTTTCCGCTTAGGGTAAGCAGAGATAAGCAATTTGATTGGTTGATGCTTTTGGGACACGATAACTTTAGTTCTAATTAAATGAGAGTGATGAAACTTGGTGTATAGTTTCATTACAGTGATACATCGACTAAGTTGGATAATGAGCATTTCCTGCTCAGGGTAAGCAGAGCGATACGCAATTTGATTGATCGAGCCTTTGGAACACAATAACTCTCCTTCTAATTGAGTTAAAATGTTCAAACTTGGTGTATATGCTTATTAGGTCAATGCCTTGATGGAGTTCGAAGATGAGCATTTTCCGTTTAGGGTAAGCAGAGATAAGCAATTTGATTGGTTGATGCTTTGGGACACGATAACTTAGGTTCATCTTGATTGATGATTTTTATGCCAATACAATGACTGCATTCTCATTCAGTAATGGATTCGACAGTAACAGTGTGTAGAAACGATTGACTCGGACACGCTGGCCCTTTCCCTTGGCCAGAGGGGCCCTTTTGTCAAGCGTGGGGGCCCCTTTGTCTGCCTTTTGTCCCCCTAACTAGGGTACATTTTCATTTTTCTCGTTGGTTTTAGCATTTTTCTTTATAAAACACTTTTGGATGACACTTCGTGTACAGTTTGATTGCTCGATACGTTTGAAAAAAATAAATGTGCGATTAATTAATATGTGTCATCTATTTATTTTGGGATTTCGGCGGGGGACATCAGCCTCACTGTTGGCTTGTTTGTTTGGTATTGTGTCCAGTATTGTAAAATGAAACAGAAGTTTGTGGCTAAGCACTGAAAATCAATGGTGTATGTACTCTCATGATCTGTTATCTGTAGCCTGTTGAAACGGTTGGGGTTAACTCTGAAATAAAAGGTTGCCCTCTCAATCATTACCCAAGTGATTTACACCAAATCCCTTAAAACTTGATTAAAATTGTTATCATGAAATAAAAACAATGTTTTTGATGCATTATTTATCGAACTGTTTTATTATATAAACAGTTTATAAGCTGTAGGGATCCGCACTATTAGCTGAACAATAATTTTTAGTTACATGGCAGTTCTGTCAATACGTGGTCAAGATATATGCAGATACTTTAAGATTTGTTACATATTTAATCCTTCTCGTGAATTTCAAAGAGTTCAGCAAACAGTCAACCAAACTGCAAAAATCTAAGTAGGCATTTGATTGAATTTTTGAACTGTACATTAGTCTTAAGATTTTTATACACCTATCACCAACGTTTTCTGGGGCTATTCTGGTTCACATATGCACCCAGGTGATACATATGTACATATGTAATATTTCATACATATGGATGAGCTAGGATTGGGGGTGTATAGCTCATTCCTGGAGAAGTATTCTGGTGAAGGTGGTCACTGTTTATTAAAGGTCCAAGTCCAAATCCATTTCAATATTACTTTATATATACAGTTTGAAAATACATTATTTACAAATTATATATACAAGGCATTCGATCTCCTTGTCTGTGTCTCTATGTCTGTATCTCTGTGTAGGGGTCTTTTAAAGACACCAATATTTACACAAAGGAACAATTTCACCAAATCAAATTAAAGATAAAATTAGGGATAAACAAATCAAATGAAAGTTAAATTAAATACGTTTCATTGGTTGAAGTTTCATAATAAAGTTAATGGAATTATTTAATAAGCTTTAAGCCATAAAAAAAAGTAAAGGCGTTGACACTTGATCTGCCTGCATTGTTAACTGTATAAATCTTTGCTCAAGGTTTCTCTTAATAAGCCTACTGGCATTCAAAGATTATAAAACAGTCAACACCGATCATGCTTTTAGGCAATTACTTTAAATCAAAATATTGACATTAAATGTAAGGAAAGACCAACTGATAACCTTAATATTAGCTATATATTGCCTAGATCCTTAATAAATAAATTCTGTATATTCTTAAAAATAAAATTTGAAAAAGAAGTAAAATTTAGTATCACTATTTGGTGATACACCTACCAAAATTTATGCGTGAGCGGGGGAATTATATAAATATTTGTCATGTTATTACATTTTCAGGTTGATAACATGGCTTCCTCCAGTGTAGGTCTACGAGAAGAAAAGCCAGAGGATCGATCTCTGGTTCAACAACACTTGTTTGAGGCATTCACACCTCAGTTTGTAGAATATCTTGATCCAAAGATGATTTTAAATCGTTTGAATACTCTTAATGGTAAGTTCTGACCAGTGATGGGATTTCACCTGTATATTCCGGACATGTCCGACGCCATTTTCCAAACATTCTAAATTGTACAACCAGGAATATGCCCAATCGGACATCAAGACATTTTGAATAATATTCAAAATTCCAAAATTAATATAGTGTACTGAGTGTATAACTACCACTCAACCCGATTATCGTTGATAATAGGTGGAGTTGATTAGGTAATTAAGTGATCAACGTATTTATCGTGTTATACCGTCTATACACCTACCTCAGAACTTCTGACAGTAGTAAAGAATCATACTACTGCTCATTTTTATATGCCTACATTTTCTTGTAGGTCTCAAAGATCTCGATTCCTGTCGATATTGGCATATATTGGACCATAACTTCATGGATTATGACCCCTGATTGTACAGTTTATTTAGAAGTTTACAAAATCTACATTTTGTCAAAGTGTTATTTTAGGTGGAAATTGAAACTACTTTTCGAATTGAAGTTAAATGTTGTTTTAAACAGGTTTTAAAGGGACATCTGATGCAAACTCATTTAAAAGAAAAGAGAATTACAGCGAGAAGTTGTCATTGCACACAGATTTTGAGTTATAGACAGTTTTATCTATGCAACCCAACAGCTATTTGGTATTTCTTGGATAATGTAACATATAGGTTCGGAGTTACATGGAACTAGAATAAAGAGTTTTAAGAGTCTTTCACAAATTATTGATTAGTTTTGTTCACCGAAATAATGTGTGACATGTCCTTTAAAATTTGAGAATGGCTAGATAAGATGAAATGAACCATCAAATAACTTTTTATCTCTTTAGAGAGATATTTGTATAATGGTTTCCTGTTGGGGGCATAATTTAATATGTGTTATTTTTATAATCAGAGGAACAAAGGGAACAAATAAATAAGATTGAAGCAACAGTGTCGAGACATGAGGCTGTTAGAAAACTTATACATTTGGTACAAGAAACAAAATGTGTTCCTGAATTTATAAAGGCATTAGAATATGAAAGTAAGTTATATTTTTAAATGTTGGGGGCATAATTTAATATGTGTTATTTTTATAATCAGAGGAACAAAGGGAACAAATAAATAAGATTGAAGCAACAGTGTCGAGACATGAGGCTGTTAGAAAACTTATACATTTGGTACAAGAAACAAAATGTGTTCCTGAATTTATAAAGGCATTAGAATATGAAAGTAAGTTATATTTTTAAATGGCAATACATCTATCTTCCAAAAAATATATGGTTTGTAAAACAAAATTGAATTGATATGACTATATAGCTAATTTTATAGCCATGACAATATTTTAAGCTACATTTTAAATTGTCGTTTTAATCGTGGAGTAATTCAAGTAATTGCGGTGATCCTATCAGGTCTTACCAATAATATATTGTGGTCAGTCGTAGCAATTGTGTTGATTGTATTGAGACAAATCCGAATATTTCTGCACATACCAGATCGTCATAGAAAATTGAATACCCCCCACCCCCTTGCTCAACCCTCTAGAATGTTCTATAGAAAACTACGTACTGGTAATCTGTGGCTTCAACAGGGACAATCCTATCATAACGCATCTCATGGGAACCTAGTATTAGAGGTACCCAAAATTCAGTTTGGCTATTGATGTTTACATTGTGTAAGGGCATCTGATGTTTACACTAGCAATTGTTAAACATATGTATGCTATTGGTGGCCTATTGGACTGTGCAATGGAAAGTCCTGTAATAATGTGCCTTTGATGTGCTTTGATGTTCTGTAATGTGATGCCACACTAACTTAGTCTAGAGTTGAAACAACAAGGGTTTTTAGTAAGAATTTGCTGTTGCAAATATTTGGAAATGAATTTTTCCACAGTTTTTGTATTGCAGTACGAAAGCCTCTATCTCCTAACTGTTTTTATTTAGATTTTGGAATGTACATAATGTTTTTATGCTTTGATCTCAAAGTATGAGTTGACTGATATACAGTAGCTGTGGGGGATACAAGAGAGACAAACAGGTCATTTTGAGACTAACCCCACCAGTTGACTTAATGACGCGCCTTATGATACAGCCCTGTTCACACATTGTGAAGCCTAGTGCAACCTGTTTAAGATATACAAAGATTGCATAATTTTATCCTTTGCAGAGCCATAACAATGTTTCAGAACAAACGAACATAACTCCAAAGGTAATGTCAGAAATGAAACTCTATCTACAAGTTGCAACTCAAAATGTTGAGCTATATGGTCAATATCAATCAGAATGTGTTTAAGTAACTTAGATAATGCTAATAGATTAATTTTTGTTTTCTTTTTTTTGTTCAGAATTTCAAAGATTTCTGGATGTTTTACATGATAGAAAAGTTCCACTGATACAAGAGACAGGAAGAGAATATTGTGCATTTTTACTCTTATTGTTACGAGCTGATATCATTGATTATATAACTGATCCACTTGCGGTAGCACAAAAAATGAGGCAGGGTGATTATCTAACAGAACGAAACGTTGAAATCATCAGATGCATCTATACCAATCTGGGCATGATAGCAGCCTGCGAGGAATTATTTAGAAGTATGCCAAGGCAAAAAAGCGACTGGCCATTTGCTTTTTTCGAGGTGATGAAAAAACAGAATCCAAGCATGTTTGAATTATTGGGAATGGATCCTGCAGTAAAAGGTGAGTTAACAATGACCGTATGATCGATGGTAAATGTTCATATATTGTCATCCATCGCGACATCGGCTGTTTGTAAACTGTATATACTTGCAGGGCTTATTCAATTACTCATAGATATTAATCTTCCAATTTGTATGTCAGCTGTTTTCAAAGTTGTGCTCCAATTATTCACAATGGGATAATCCTAATATTCGAGTCTTCGGTGAAAAGGGTGAAAGGCAAATGTTGAAATACAGAAGAATGCGGAAATCATGACTTGATAATCGTGATTTGTTTGTTTTCTGCTCTTTTTGTATTCTGCTATAATAATTACAACAATATACAATGCAAGAAATACCAGGATATCATAATAATTCATAATATCCAAGTTTAAAACCACCAATTGTCATTCTCAGCTTAAATAACACTAAAATGTTATTTGTTCACAGATGAAGTGTATAACAGCCCTCCAGGTCGTAATCCAACTGAACCAGGTATGAAGCAGCATATTTTTACCTGATGATTATTGTTTACTCTTCTATGTATTCCAATTAATGTAATTAGGATGTGTTATACCATCTCCGTGAAGGGACTCCAGTACAATATATTGTAAAGTTAGATATATAGAGAGTCTCCTACAAGTCATTTTTGATATTTTTTGCTATCAAAAAAGACGAGTTGGAGATTTTATTAATCACCCAATCCTTTTTTACATGCACAAATAAATAAATATAATTCTTTGGTATATATTTCACTTTTTCTGAGTCTGATTTCACTACAGCATAGTATTACATCATTTTTTGACAGCAGTTTACCTATTGCAAAGTCCTATATAATGACCAAGTGTTTCCTTCAAAAAGAATTAAATAAAAACAGTTTCTTTTTACCCCCAAAAAAGTTACTTTTTATTTGAAATAAGTGGTTGTTCCTTTGTGATTGACCAATCAAATTCATGTATTAAAGCGATATCTACTAAAGGAGATGTCGCAGTAGACTATGTAATTTATTACACAAGAAATATCTCCTGTCAAATGTGTTATTGGGTGATAAATTGTTGTATATGCTTTTTTTTTACCAATAATAATATTGTCCATGTATGTGAGCTGAGATTACTTCAGAATACATTTGGGAAAATTGCAGCCTTGCATGCCAATCCAAAAACTTGATTTTCTTTGGAAGAGTGATTTAACAGTATTATATATTATAGGTGCAGGTGGTAGGCAGTCAGATTCAACAGCAGACGAAGGCTTCTCAGATAATGAAAATGAAAAGGATGACAGTTCTTGTAAGTAACTCTTCAATTTTTATATTGCAAGAGTAATTCTACATGGCCAGATGTATTGATAGTAATAATCAACGCCATGCCAATGGGGCAAGCGGTACATGAAAACTTTTTAAACAACGTTATGCTATTGAATACGTGTCATTCTATCATTCCCGCGTATGTATTCTCCATCAACATCTAGCAACATATTAGGCTGTCAAGTTACATCGTATTCTATTGGCTGATTTTAGACTTCTGTCCAATTAAAACTAGCCTTACATTATTAGCATTCAATATGTTTGGTGAATAATTATGGCAACCCTAGTTGCTTGGAGGAGGTCACTATACTCAAACACATGCAGTTTTAGAAATAAACAAAAACTGAAAGTACGGTACAGTAGAACTTGTATTAAGCAAGCACCCAAGGGAAATTTAAAAATGCTTGCTTAATGGAGGTGCCCTTTGACTAGAGGTATCCAATATTGCCCCAACCCCTACCACAAAAAATAAAGATATAGATTGCATATATTTTTTTATTCACATAGTATAACAATAACAATACATGTACTTTTTATCTAGTTGTAAATTCAAAGTAGTCGCGTATACATGTTTGTTTAGTAATACTGCATCTCTCGCCCCCAATATTTCTTTTACTTTCATCATAGCGTCTAAAAGCATTTCAAAATGCCGTGAATTTGAGTATTTCCCACCCCAACTATTTTAGCGATTACGCGACCACTTAATAAAATCTCGGTGCTTTTTGTGCTGACATAAATTAATTACGCTTGGGTGCATTGGGAGCGAACATCAATACTTGCATCGATAAATTTGACCGTCGCTGAATCTTGCGCAGAACGAAAATACTTTACTGAAATCTCGAACATAACTCTGTAAACTTGTCATTTTGTACCAACCTTCGATACTATTGTCTACCATTGTGATGCATTCGATGTTTATCCATTTTTGTGAAGCAAATCGATGAATTAATTTTATATTATCAAAAAAGCACATGAACAAAAATCCATCGCTTATTTGATCACCGATACACAGGGGGTGTAACTCTGTATGTAATATTATAGGGGGCGCTAAAACGTCTGTTTGACAACAAAGTTGCAATGGAAAAGAGATACTAGATGATCGTAACAAAACTCGGTACTTTCATTTTATTCAATCAGTATCAAATAATGTGTCGTTACGCGTGAAAACAATGATCAGGTTAGTCGTTTAATAAAACAAAAGATTAATAAACGGATAATCCCGGGTTGATTGTTATTTTTACATTTCTTTTTACCTGATCAGTGGGGGTCCAGTTAATTAACTACTACTCACGGGATTAGCGGGAGTGTTGCAAAGAAAGAACGACAATGGCTGTTGAATGGGCGATGTTTTGTTAGAGGAGTGACCGTTGAAACAATAGAATTTTTACGGAGGGAATTAATCGTGGTGCCCGTTGCACGCGTTGAACAGGTGCGTGTTTAGTAGAGGTTAAATTACTTAAAAATCGCTCGGGGGGATTTTTTGGTGCTCGTTGAAGCAAGTGTTCGCTGATTAGGAGTGCACGCCCGAGCAAGTTCTACTGTAGTTTATTAATCTTAATAAGGAGAGCGATATAGCTAATTAGCAGGCGTATTTATTGACTCCCCCGAAGTTAAG
This sequence comes from Patella ulyssiponensis, assembly GCA_963678685.1. Lineage (NCBI taxonomy): Eukaryota > Metazoa > Mollusca > Gastropoda > Patellidae > Patella > Patella ulyssiponensis. The sequence goes on from OY783229.1 coordinate 61,477,784, forward strand.
TCAAGGTGCGTCGGGAAGCGCAAAAGCAAAAGCGAAAGCGCGCCATAAACATGAAGGACTGCGTGAGTCATTACCTGCACGCATGCTATACTCGTCTGAAATGTAATTATCAAGAGTAAGGTATTACTCGCCCAAACATTTCTGGAAACTTTTTATAGAAAAATGTACAATTCTTTAATGAAAATTTAAAACTGTCTAAGACCATAGTTATTTGATTTCCTGGTTTACTTGGTTCACTATTTTAAATTCAATATCTATGATAGAATACAAGACAATAGGCCAACTCAGTTTCCCATTCTATTTGAGTTTTATCATATTGTAATGAAATATTAAATGAGTAATGTTTTGTTTTTATACGCCCACATATATTGTATATTGTCGTCACCCCTGTCCGTCTGTCCAGACGGATTGTTTGTGAACAGTCTACAGGTCACAATTTTTATACACCTACATTTTCATGTGCACGTACATTGTCGTCGCCTCTAGTCCGTCTGGACGTCCGTCCGTCCACAATTTGTTTGTGTAATCTCTACAGGTCACAATTCTTATCCGATTTTGACGAAACTTGAAATATAGGTTTATCCCCATAGGATCTCAGCTGCTTTCGATATTGGCATGTATTGGATCGAAACTTCATGGATTATGGCCCCTGATTGTACCAAAAAATCATGTTTTTAGCTTGTGGACCCTATAGAGGTCACAATTTTAAACCGATTTTGGTGAAAATTGACATGTATGTTTATAACCCAGAGATCTTGGTTCCTTTCGATATTTGTGCCCATCAGATTGTAACTTCCTGAATTATGGTCCCTGATTGTCCGAAAAATCGCCCTTTTTAGCTTGTGGCCCCTCTGGAGGTCAAAATTATTATTCGATTTAAAAAAACGTTTGATTATATCACCGTTACATGGTAATGAAGGTTGAATTTGAATTTTGTGAAAATCGGACCAAAATTGACAGACAAAATGGCCGCCGTTTGTACGCGAATAGTGTGAAAATATGTTACATAAAGTTTGTAGAGGTCACAGTTATGATCCGATTTTGATGAAACTTGAAATGTATGTTTATAACCCAAAGATCTTGGTACCTTTCGATATTTGCACCCATCGGATCTTAACTTCCTGAATTATGGCCCCTGATTGTCTGAAAAATCTCACTTTTTAGCTTGTGGTCCCTCTGGGGGTCAAAATTATTATCCGATTTAAAAAAAACATTTGATTATATCACCGTTACATTTTAATGAAGGCTAAGTTTGAATTTCATGAATATCAGACCAAAATTGACAGACAAAATAGCCGCTGCTTGTATGCGAATAGTGTGAAAATACGTTATATAAAGGTTGTAAACCCTATAGAGGTCACAATTATGATCCGATTTTGATGAAACTTGAAATGTTTGTTTATAAGCCAACGATCTTGGTTTCTTTCGATATTCGCGCCTATCGGATCGTAACTTCCTGAATTATGGCCCCTGATTGTCCGAAAAATCGCCCTTTTTAGCTTGTGGTCCCTCTGGAGGTCAAAATTATTATCCGATTCATAAAAACGGTGGATTATATCACCGTTACAGGGTAATCTATGTTGAGTTGTTCGAATTTTGTGAATATCGGACCAAAATTGACAAACAAAATGGCTGACGTTTGTACGCGAATAGTGTAAAAATATGGTATATCAAGGTTGTGGACCCTATATAGAGGTGACAATTTTAATTCGATTTTGATGAAACTTGAAATACATGTTTATAACCTAAATATCTTGGTTCCTTTCAATATTTGCACACATCAGTTTGTACCTTCCTGAATTATAGCCTCTGATTGTTTGAAAAATTGCCTTTATTATCTTGTGGTCCGCCTGGAGGTCACAATTATTACCTGATTTAAAAAAACGTTTGATAATATCAATGTTACACTGTAATGAATGTTCGCTAAAAGTGTAAAAATATGGTATGTCAAGGTTGTGATATTACACCGTAATGAAGGTTGAGGACGAATTTCGTGAAAATCGGACCAAAATTGCCGAACAAAATGGCCGCAGCCTGTATGCGAATAGTTAAACAATATTGTATACCAAGGTTGTGGACCCTGTAGAGGTCCAATTTTAATTCGATTTTGATGAAACTTGAAACAGAGTTTAAGGTCTTGAGACAAACAAGTATATTGATTTTCAATGAATTTTGATAATTGTACAGCTAAATCCATGATATTAAATGTTTCGTATACTAAACATTAGCATGGGGCAGAACTTTATGAAAAACGAACAAATTCTAATGATTTTTGATAATTACTTAATATGCGACAACTCTTGTTGACTGCCCGGACCTTTTAGCTGCTGTGGGTTTATGTTTCGTTGCCTGGCAACCTATTTTTATTTCATTGTAGCTAAGGAGGATAATGATAATGGATATCCTGATTTAAAAATGCGAAATTATCAATTGGAATTGAGTCAGGTGGCAATTAAAGGAGAAAATACAATCATCTGTGCTCCAACAGGCTCTGGAAAGACCAGAGTAGCTCTGTACATAATACAAAAGCATTTAGAATCGGCCTCAGGAGGTATGAAAAAAAAGTTGTTTAATAAATAAGTTGTTGTCAGCATCCTTATCCATCAGTTGATTTATCCATATGTTAAATGCTCTCAAGGTCAGAGTTTTGGAAATGAAATGGGGTTTAACTTCCTACTGTTCTGCTCCTAAACTGGGCTAATGAAGATGAGCAAATGCCATACAGAGGGAAATTTTGCCTGGACAGCGGCACTATGGCATACTCTTATATGGAATTCCAACTGCCAATGGATCTGTTACGTGTATGCCAATGAGTACACGGGACCTTCGTTTTTGGTTCCATCCCAACAAGTAAACTGCTGTCCTTGTCAGGCCCTCCATCCTCCATCACTGACAAGGCGAAACCGCGCTGGGAAATCTGGATGAACTTTCTCGGCCAATGCAGGGATCGAACACCAGACCTCCAGTCAAGCGAGCCAGCATCTTACCCACTTAGCAATGTGATCCCTCAGAGTTTTAGAAAGATTTCTTTCAGGATTTTCTGGGTGCCTGATAATAATAACTATGTGAATCATTGTTTTAGTTTCTTCTTTAAAATTGATGTGATTGATTTAGTAGTCAATATCTTATTGAAATAGGCAAGGAGTAGGGTCGCCTGTCCAGATTTATTAGTCAAAATTTTATTGAAATAGGCAAGGAGTAGGATAACCTGTCCAACCTCGTGAGTTTTCTCTGGGTACTCCGGTTTCCTCCCACTGCTAAAGACCCTACGGGCAAGCGAATTATTGAAATAAAATTAAACCATATGTTAGTCCCGAGATGACCTAGTTTGTATCGAGTGTAGAGCTGGGCGATATCCCTAGAAACAGATATTGCGATATTTTCAGAAAATATCGCGATATTTTATAAAAGGTCAATACTTTCAGTTTATCACTTTTTAAATGTAAATAAACATATGTAAAAGTTGGAAATACCCCTCAATATTATTATTTCTAGCCAATGTTATTTTTAGCATACAGTACCAAATTTACAAAACATTAATTCGAGTTGGTTCAAACCAAGATCTATATAGCCATGAAAACTTGCTAAAGTTGTTGTTTATTACAATTTTAATATTCAAAATATAATATTGTTGTATGTAAATCAAAAATATTTCGAATGTTGTTTATTACAATTTTAATATTCAAAATATTAATTATAATATTTTATTTAAATCAAAAATATTTCGAATGAAGGAGGCCCTATAAACATAAAAAAAAGTTTGTGTTCTTTCGGCCGTGCATATTGTATAGCACGCTACGAGTAAATGCAGTTGATGTAAACTCGTTTTTTCTCATTCACATGTATACCTTTTTGAAAATGCACCATGCAATACAAGGATACTAAATTAGACTATAATGTACTATGTCAAAATGTGTCCATTGATTTAGTCAATTATTTTTTCCCGGATCACGACTGCCATGACACGTCCGACGCTGAATGATTATCAGTATCGGTCTACCGGAACTCTCAATGTAATAGGCATTATTTATATTTCCGCTTTATTAAAATTTAATCCAATCCTAAAAGCAATGATTACTGTCGAAAATCAAAGTATCGGTCTTCACAATTCGTCAAGATGTATAGAAATTGAACAGAAACAGGGATAATTCTAACGGGTGGAAAGGTGAGCGAGAAGTCACGTGATCGACGTAAACAAAGCTCCTTGTCGGCATTTGCAATTTTTCTGGAATGAATACTCGGGAGTTTATAGAAGTATTTTTCATCATTAAGCAATAAAATATCGTAAATAACGTAAAAAAGAAAACACTTTGTTCAATATTTATGTTGAACATCATCCAGAAAATTAAAACCGCGATATATCGTGGTATGTTCGGTTTTTCGATATTTTTCTAAAGACGGTATTTTTCACGGTTTTTATTTCTGTGACGGTTTTATATCGAAATACCGAAATATCGCCCAGCTCTAATCGAGTGGACCTTAAACCCCATTTCTCTCTCTCTCTTATTGAAATATACCAGTTACATATCAGTTGTCTCACCTTTTTGAAGAAAGAAGGGGACTCATAAAATGAGTTCATGTATCTGCATGTCCATTCAACATACCTTTTGGGACACAATTTCTCTGCTTCTAATAGAATTAAACTGTTAAAACTAAGTGTAAATAATAGGTGTTTATGAAGTGGATGCCGGGACTATATTGGGTGATGATGATTTTCTTCTCAGGGATAAACTATTATTTTTGATTGGTTTAGACTTTGGAACAAAATTTAACTGAGATAAAATTTTCAAACTTGGTGTAGAGTTTTGTTAAGTGATTGTCTTTATGGTGGTCGATGATTAACTTTTCCACTAAGATACTTGGGGGATAGTGATGAAACTTGGTGTATAGGTTCACAAAATCAAAGTCAGGTTCTGTGGTTGAGGGGTCTAATGTGTGCACTGTAGATCATAAGGTCTGTCATTGAGTCAAGTGGCATAGTTTCAATAACAAGCTTGTATGTGACAAGGAGTAGGGTAGCCTAAGGATTGTTTTCAGAACTTTATCAAATACTTTGTCAACTTGGCTGCTAGTGGTTCTTTGATCCAGATTTTATATTACATCCCCAGACAATGAAACTTTCATTGTTTGGCGATGTAATATAAAATTTGTATAACATACAAGCTAATTTGTTTTTATATTACAGGAAATCCTAAGAAGATTATATTCTTAGCAAGAACTACACCCTTGGTAAATCAACAAGCCAAAACATTCCAGAAATATCTTGAATGCAGAGTAAGTTAAGCTTTTGTAAGCTAAATAGTTATAGGTATCTTTTCAAATGAAAATCTATTAAAGGTTAAACAATGTTGTGAGTAGAGAATCACACCCCAAAAAATAAGTAAAGGTATTCCAGTTACATATACTGGTATATATTGCTATTTTCCCTTTAATAGTATTTTTTTTCAATTTCGATTTCTGAAGGTCAATATATATCAATATTTAAATTAAAAAACAAATCAGATGATAGAATAGTCATTGATAATTGCTGTTGTTCAATTGTTTCTTATGCATTACTTTGATAAGATGGTTTTCTTCAGCAATTTTAAGCCTTAACTACTCAATTTTGCAAATACAATAACTCTGATTTTTACTGAAAGAAATGACATTTTTCTTTTGATGTTCACCCAATCATGTAGAATGTGAAATTGAAAAGAAATTACACATAATCAATCCGATTAGAATTAGACTTTTTTTTGTTCCAATTTGGATATTATTGTTGGTTTACATTAGATTTAACTACTTCTTCACTGGTTGTCTGTTCTCGTTAAGGTCCCAATTGGGTGTCTGTGATTGACTAAAACCAACTTACCAAGTTTAATTTTCATTAAACCAGTACAAAAGTTTTCAGTAGTACAAACAACATCATAACATCTCATAATTCTATTTCATTGAAAATGTATTTGGATTTTAGGTACAGCATGTTACTGGAGAAAGTGAGCTTTCTCGACAACTACACAACATTCTAGACCATTATGATATATTGGTGTTGACACCTCAAATCTTGGACAATCATCTATGTGACGGGAAGATCGAGTCACTTAGTCAATTTTCATTACTGATTTTAGATGAATGTCATCATACCAGAAAGGGTGAACCATATAATAACCTTATGAAGAAGTATCTCAAGGCTAAAAAATCTAGAACAGAGAATTTACCCCAGGTTTGTAACAACTGCACACATATGTCTATTTTATGTTTTTATGAGGAGTTGACTATAGTCAGATATGTTCTTAGCATAATGAAATATTGTCGTATTAACATCTGTTCTGCTTAGCTTATTTTTGTCCTCTGCCTCTCAACGAAAGCAGGGGACTATTAAAATGGGGTTGTCTGTCTGTCAGTCCGTTCATCACACTTTCTGAGACACAATAACTCTCCGTCTAATTGAGCAAGAATGTTCAAACTTGTTGTAGGTGTTTATAATGGTCAATGCCCAATTGATGGAGTTCAAGAATGAGAATTTTCTGCTAAGGGTATGCAGAGATAAGCAATTTTATTGGTTGATATTTTGGGGCATGATAACGTTAGTTCTAATTAAGCAAGTTGATTGGTCCACAATAACTCTCTTAATTGAGCAACAATGTTCACACTTGGTGTAGGTGTTTATTAGGTCAATTCCTTGATGGGGTTCAAAGATGAGAATTTTCTAAGGATGGAGTTCGAAGATGAGAGTTTTCTGCAAAGGGTAAGGAGAGATAAGCAATTTGGTTGATGCTTTGGGACACAATAACTTTAGTTTTTGTGTATAGTATAGTTTCATCACATCAATACCTTTGACTTAGTTCGATAATGAAAATTAACAAATGTGCTGAGGGTAAGCAGAGCGATAAGTAATTTGATTGATCGAGACTTTGAAACACAATAACTCCTAATTGAGGTAGAATGTTTTAACTTAGGTGAATTCCTTGATGGAGTTCGATTGGTTGAGGCGTTTGGACACAATAACTTTGGTTATAATTAAGTGAGAACTATGATACTCTGAGTATAGATGCCTTTTATCATTACCTTGACTAACTTTGATGGAAAATTTCTGCTAAGGCTAAGGAGCTATAAGCAATTGGATTGGTCAAGACTTTGAAACATAACAACTCTGTTTTTAATTGAGGTAGAATGTTTAAACTTGAGGTTGATGCTCATTAGGTGAATGTCTTGACTGAGTTAAATGATTATCATTTCCCGCTAAAGTTAAGCAGAGCTAAGCAATTTCTTTGACTTTGATTCTATATGTGTCTGGAGAGTTGATTATGAGCAGCAATACTATACCGAAAAAACACCAGAAAGCTACTGGAAAACTACCGGAAAACACCATCTTATACTGAATACAGGAAAACACTGAAAAGACACTAAATACCAGAAAACACACTAAATACCGGAAAAGAACCTTAAATTGGTAAACTGTAGCCTGATCCTCTGTGTGCAGGGGGTTAGGGTTTGTTTTTCCATTTTTTTCAGAGGACCAGGTCATCTGTGTCTGGGGGGTTAGGGTTAAATTTTTCCGATATTTTCCAGAGAACCAGGCTCCTAGTTACCTGTTTAGGGTGTTTTCCGGCATTTAGTGTGTTTTTTGGTATTTAGGGTTTTCCCGTGTTTTCCGGTATTCAGTATAACATGGTGTTTTCTGGTAGTTTTCCGGGTGTTTTCTGGTATATAGTAGAGCCCATTATGAGCTTGCAATGTGATTAAGTGTCTAAATAATAATTGATATAACATTAGCTCTCACGTGTAGGCTACATTTAAGTTCATAATTATGTATTCATAAATTTCATGTATATTTTCAATTTACTCAATAGAATATATATATATATATATAACATACACAGAATAAATTTGTCTTTAGATTATCGGATTAACAGCATCATTGGGCGTAGAGAAAGCTACAACATGTAATGATGCCATGACCAGTATATTAAAACTTTGTGCTAACTTAGATGTATTTAAATTATCAACTGTAATAGAGAATAAAGCGGAACTCGATGAAAAGGTTCCAGTACCAGATGAAAGTAAGTGGCATTACATTTAATTTCTGTTGTACTTTTCGAACTTTTGTTTGTAACTCCACTTGTGCTCTTAATTTAAACACAAAGTTTTTCGTCTACTGCCAGTAGCTTTGATTTCTCAAATTTCTGGACACTCTACAGATCACAATTCTTATCTGATTTTGACAAAACTTGAAATATAGTTTTATCTACAAAAGATCTAGGCTTTCGATATTGACAGGTATCGAATGGAAATTTTATTATGGTCCCTGATTGTACGCAAAATCACGTTTTTAGCTTGTGGACCCTATAAAGGTCACAATTTTGAACTTATTTTGCTGTAACTTGAAATGCATGCTTATAACCCAGAGATCTTGCCTCCTTTCGATATTTGCTGATATTGGATCGTAACTTCCTGAATTATGGCTCCTGATTGTAAGAAAAATCACCTTTTTTAGCTTGTGGTCCCTCTGTGGTGTGGAGGTCACAATTATTATCTGATTTTAAAAACCGTTTGATTATATCACCATTAAACTGTAATGGCCGCCAATAATGTAAAAAATATGATTTGTGGACCCTTTTAAGTGCACAATTTTAATCCGGTTTTATGAAACTTGAAATAGAAATGTATTTTTATAACATAAAAATCTTGGTTCCTTTCGATATTTGCGCAAATCGGATTGTAACTTCCAGAATTATGGCCCCAGATTATTCAAAAAATCGCTTCTTTTAGCTTGTGGTCCCTCTGAAGGACACAATTATTCTCCAATTTAAAAAAAAAAACCATTGATTGTATCCCCACCGTAATGAAGGTTCAGGCCCGTAGCTAGCAAGTGAGGGGAGGCAAGATGGTCACTTTGGTCAATGGCTTCATATTGCAACGGATGGCAAGGGCACCAAATGAGCTCATTGGAGTAAACAATTCTTTACCCATTTGGTAAAGGCACCCATTGACCGTCCGATTTGTTACAGGGCAGGCAATTGGTATATCAAGGTTGTGGACCCTCTAAAACATATCTGATTTTGATGAAACTTTAAATTTGTGTTTATTATCCATTTTGATTAAATTTTAAAAAAGTGTTTATGTCCCAATGATCTCGGTCCCTTCCCATATTTGTGCGCTTAACTATCTGGATTATGGCTCCTGATTGTACAAAAAATCGCTTTTGATTTAATTTGTTCTCTATCCATCTCTTAGAAAATGTGGGCGTATCCTGCCTGGCAGCTGCTGGTAACTTTATGCTGTTGATGAGCTAGTAATTTGTGAATCATATATCAGAAACACGGCTTTGTCAAAATATAAATTTTTGTATGCCCACATTGAAATGTGGTCGTATATTGTCGTCACTTGTATATTGACAATTGCTTTTGGACGCTCTGGAGGCTAAAGTTAATATCCGATTGACTTTAAATTTATACACAGTATTTAAGGTCATGGGGCGAAGAAGCCTGTTGATTTTCAAGAATTTCCGATAATTACTGCCAGAGTTATTGCCCTTGATCACATTGAAAAATCTTGTGACGCTTTAAGAGGCCAAACTATTATCCGATTGACTTCAGATTAATACACAGAGTTCAAGGTCTTGAAAAGAACAAGTACATTGATTTTCAATGAATTTTGATAACTGAACAGCTAAATCCATGATATTAAATTTTCGTTTAGGCAGAACTTTATAAAAACCAAACAAATTCTAATGACTTTTTGATAATTCATGATTATAGAATTTAATATTACCAAAAAAAGGAAAAATATGCAACAACTCTTGTTGACTGCCCAGATGATTAAGCTGCTGTGGGCGTATGTTTTGTTGCCAGGCAACCTATCTTTAACAGAGATACGACAGGTTCAAAAGCCAAAAATGTACCTGCGTTAGTAAGCTACTCCAAGAACTTGGTGTATAGTTTCACTACATCCTAACCTTGACACATATCTTGTGTGCTTGGATAAAGCAGTGTTAAAATAATTTGATATGTTTTATAAAAAGATAAATGTGCGAGTAATTAAAGAGTGTCCTCTATTTATTATGAGGTGGGGGACATCAGTCTCATTGCTGGCTTGAAAACTTTGGTTTGACTTTTAAAAACCTACTGTTTCGAATTTGTTGGCATTGAATTGACAGGTAACAAGAACTGGTGGGCACACTGGAATACCGTAGGTTGCCAGTCGCATGGCAAATATTGCGCCGAGCAGTAGCAAGGACAACTTGGCCACTGATGGGCACACTGGCATACCATGTGTTGCCATAGCCTGTGGTGAGGCAAATATTGCTCTGCCTGTACTGTCCATGTTTGATTATTTACTACAGGAAGAGAAGTGTTGACAGGAAATCGCAATGATGGTGCAAGAAAAGAGATAACATCAACAATGGCTGGAATTGAAGGTCATTTAGATGCTGCTGCTGGTAAGTTTATGATTTTTCTTACAAAAAAGTATATTAGTTAGTGCTGTATTTAGGAAAAGGAGATGAACCAGGACAGTTTGTGTTATTATCCAGAGGTCATGTATTTAAAAAGTTTGCTCCATTACACTTTTTGGGACAAATAATCTTGGTACATTAGGTGAATATTTTGACAGAGTTCAATCATTATCAAATTCTGCTTAGACTGTCTTCTAATTGAGGTAGAATGTTCAAATTTTGTATGTAGATGTTCATGAAGTCAATCTTTTGACGGATTTCGATGAAGAATATACTCTGCTTAGCCTAAGTAGCTGTCCATAAGCAAATTTGATTTGTTGATGCTTTACAATATGTTTTTAGTTGAGTGAAATTGTTGAATCTTGAAAATGTATAGTTTCATTACATGAATACTTTCATGTTCAGATTAAAAAGAGTGATAAGCATATCTATTTATTAAAATATCTATTATTGAGTGTTATCTATTTGGCTCTTTTATTTTGTGATTAAGTAACTTGAATCTAGGTCCAAGTTGTGCACATGCTTGGTTGTTGAGCTACAAATGTTTTATCTTCTGGTTGTTCTACAATACGCTGATGTTGATGACTATGTTATTGTATTTCAGCTAAATTAGGTAATAAAGAGATAACAACATTGTTAAGAAAAAGGCCATCAGAATATACAAGCCAGGCTTATGGACAGTGGGCAGTTAAGATAAAACAAGCAGCCAGAATACTTAATACCGAAACGGAAGAAGAAAAACTGACTGCTCGTACAATAGTTGTTGTTGCTAGACAATTGGAGGTAAGTTGTATCCACAAGGCACTTATTAAAAGTATAAACGTAGATCTTTTGACCAAAGTGAATTTTGACTATAACCCATCTATATTCAACTGTCTGTAGTTTTTTCTTTGATGTCCATAGCAGTTATATCTTATAACAACCTCTCATGACGTCATCAGAGGTTGATATATTCGGTTCATATCAACCGCTGATGACGTCCTGACAGGTTGATATTTCATATCAGCCACTGATGACGTCATTACAGGTCGATATATTCGGCTCATATCAACCACGGATGGCGTAGATGATCGAAATAATACAAAGAACATAGAAATAAAATTTTATTCTTTTGACAATAAAAATTTTTTTTTATGGTACAGCCTGTAGCATTCAGGACCGAAATAGACGGCGTACTTATCGGCATATTTAAATCGGTTATCCATACTCCAGTCCATGTCTAAGATATCTTTCAGAATTTTCTTTCTGCCCACCTCATTTCTCCACACATTCCAAGACTTGAATGTATTTATCGCCCAAGAGCTCCTTTGTAAAGTATTTTTGGCTACGGCTACAGTCCACTCCAAACAGGCGGTCAAATCTTTCTCTGAACTTGCCTAAAAGTAACCTTCAGTCACGGTTCATTGTCAGAATTATCGGAAAAGATTGCCTTTTGATCCAAATTTTCTTCAGGCTTTGTATAGATCCTCATCATAGTTGCATTCTTATCTATTCCATAGTCAATATGATGACTAAAAAGGATTGATTATTCATCTGACTTCGTTTTACTATACATTTTGTTTTAGCTACAAAATTACTACAAAATGGCGACGTATAATTTAAACAAACACGTGCACGTGATATCGAGCAATTATCCAATCACTGTTGCCTTTTTTAGATGAGTCCATTAAATTTAAGGTTGAACGTTGTATATGTCAGATATAAACCTACTCTCCCTCGGATTGATATGATAGAGAACCCTTGGGTTTCGCCCGCGTGTTCTCTTATCATATCAACCTCGGGTAAGTTAATATCCTATACATATCATCTGCGCGCAGTCTGCCAAGGATACTGAATGTCTCGAAACACTCAATTTTTCATTCTACATATACTTTTTTGGACTGTCATTTCTGTTAAAGATTCAACTCTCAAAATGTTCTGGTTTGTGAGATCTCTTATACTGGGATTAATTGTTGAACTGATCTTGTTTATATCAGATATATAATGCTGCCCTAGACATACACGATCTGGTACGTTTACAAGATGTTTTATCTTACTTGGAGAAAAAACTTACTGACAATTTAGAAAAAAATAAACATACAGAAGTAGAGCACGAGTTATCAGAGGCTTTCAGAGGTAAGAATACAAGAATTATATGTTAATTAACAACAGATTGTAAGTTTAGCCCACTTCAGCTCTTGTTATCCAGCACTGTACAAAGTTAGAGGAGGGATATTGATATGGGTTCAATCCATCTGTCCTTTGTCCCAATTTTATTTCCATAGCATATCTTGGGAACTTCTTAAAACATCTTTACAAACCTTTATACATACATCGATCTTTATTGTAGCTGTACCTCACAGATCAATCAGTTAGGGATACCCTGGGTTCTGTTTTGTGACCATCCCTCTTCCTAATATAGTTTATATGGCCACATTTTCATTTGGACGTATATGCTCGTCATTCCTATCCATCCGTCTTTCCGTCCACAATTTGTTTGTGGAAACTCTACAGGTCTCAAATTTTATCCAAATTTGACGAAACTTGAAATATAGGCTTATCTCCATTGGTCCCTTTTGATATTGCCATGTATCGGTTCGTAACTTTATGGATAATAGAAAGGAAGTGACCATATCTTGTTTCTGTTCTCATAGGAGGGTGAGAAAGAAATAATTCTAAGATGTAACTTAGACACTAGATCTGATAGCATGATTTTTGCTTGGTCCTGTTGCACATGCATTCTTAAGTATCAAAATATACCACAGTTGTCTTTACCTATACCTCCCAAGCACACCAGATTTGTCTTATTAGTACAAGTCCTAATAACTAAGCAATATTTCAATTAAAATGATAAGTGTATAGAATTTCAAGATAAAAAAATACTCCAAATAATAGACTATTTTGTTTTATAAAGATCTGAAGAAAAACCTAAAACAACATGAAAAAAATGGCCAAAATCCGAATTTGAAAAAACTAGCAAAGATCCTTATAGATTTACGAAAAGAGAAGGGTCCTGACTCATTGGGTATTATATTTGTAAGAACTAGAGCCACTTGTTATGCCCTTTGTGATTGGATGAAAAGCGAGCAGGAACTGAAATGTTTAAATGCAGAAGCATTTACTGGTGCTGGTGCTCATGAAGACGAGGGAGGTAAGTACATTAGTGACAAATCAACCAAGATTTTACTATATTTCGTTTGATTTAGTGATAAAAAAAAATTTTCTGTTTGATGTCATTTTTAAATTGTTCATTTCATTATTGGGTAAAAACCTGGAAGATACAAAGAGCTGCTTGTTTATTCAACTAACTGTTGTATTTTTATATTTTTTTTTTTAAAAAGCAGATAAATAATTACATATTCCTTATAAATGTGTCTGGAGAAAAATACATTAAAAAAAAATGTTTTTGTCCAATTGATTTGAAATTTACACAGGTTATGTTCAATAGACAAACCTTAAACTAGAACTACTAAGTTTATCATTTGATTACTGAATACATATTTTGTGAATGTTGGCGCCAGAACTAGAAAACCATCAAGTTTTGACTTGTTCTGATAATCATTTCATGGGATCTTGCTCGTGTTCATTTTTTAATGTCTTCAAAATACACCTATTGCTGAAAAAAAAAGAAGTCACAGTCTTTGGCTACCATGGTTGTATTTGTTGTTATCTGGCAACCTATGTTTTTGTGAAGTTGTTGACCATGTCATATGTCACATCCCTGCTTTCTGTTACAAAGTTGTTGGTGGGTCTATATTTATTGACAACCAGTAATAATTTCATATTATTTAGGGATGACACAAAACGAGCAAGATGCAATCATTGGAAGATTTCGCGATGGAAAGATTAAGCTAATTATTGCAACAAGTGTAGCAGAAGAAGGTCTGGATATACCAGAATGCAATATTGTAATAAGGTACAATCATGTCGGGAATGAAATAACAACTGTTCAGACAAGAGGTATGTTCATCATTTTCCCTGTTCTCAGTCCATCTCTTGCAAAATATGGGCAATCTTGCAGACAACGGTTTGTTTGTCTCCGAAAACCTTTGAATGCAATAGAGGCTACAGTTTCTAACAGATTTATTCCTAATTTGATATGAAGCCTTTGAACAATGAGAGGACGAGTCCTATTTTTGAGTTTCCTTCCATCTTTTACAAAGCGTGGCATCTGTGTGTGACCATACAGTACACAACCTTGTGTGCTGATATTAAAATGTTGATTGTGTCTGAAATATTGGATGTTAGAATCCCAGATTTTCACAATAAAAAAATAACATCAATATGGATGGAATGGACTAATATTGAATTCTAAATTTTGTGTATAATTTTGAATATCGAGGATAATATTGAGTTAGAGGTTTAGCTCCTTTATGATTATGAAAAAAGCTCATAATATTTTAGTATCTGATTTACATTTTTCAGGTAGAAGCAGAAAGAGAGGGGGTGTTTCAGTATTATTAGGAAGTAATCAAATCGTACAACGTGAAATGTTAAATGTGGAACGATCAAAAATGATGACAGAAGCTATTCTGAAACTGCGACAATCACCTGAACATGAAATCACCAAAAAAATTGGTGAATATCAGAAGGTAGCAATTGAAGAGGAAGAGGTAAATGAAGTAGCAAAACAATATCGATTAAAAAGAAAGCGTGAGGGTCATTTCAAACTCCGATGTATGCGGTGTAGAAATCTTACTATTGATAGTAAGGATATTCGCACTGTTCAGGGCTCCCATCATGTTGTCATTGATCCTTCTTTCATGAAAAAAGTAGACATGAGGCCAGACAAAGATCCCCGCAAACCATTTGATGGTATACAAATAGCTGGGAAGATTCACTGTAAAGAATGCCATAATTATTTGGGAATAACATTTAAATATAAGGGCAATATGTTCCCAGCTTTAAAATTAGAGTGTTATCAGTTCATAGTTGGTGACGAAATCACAAACCATAAAAAATGGCAGAGTATCCCTTTCAAAGTTAAGGAAATAGCTGTATGTGACTACCATAGGATGTTTGGTGACAGGGAAACCTACAGTGATTCCGATGAGTACCCTTTGGATAATACTGCTGCTGCTACTGCTTGTAGCAAAGAAGATAGGTCTTCTTATGATAATGAAAAAGATACTGATGAAAGCTGGGGATAAAGTGTTAGGTTTCCTCAGTAGTAAGTGGGTGACCACATCAGATAATCATGTTTTTAAATACTTTCCTAAGTAAGAAAAATATGATTTTGTAATTCTATGAAATAACTACATATTATATGTTGATTATTGATTTATGGCAAGGAAGACGAATTTTGAGTAATAAAGCAAAGGGACAATTTTGCAATTTCTCTCTGTTTTTTGGGGGGTTATTTTGTAGTGGTTCCTCTTTTGAAAATTTGATAAAATGTGATATTTTAGTTTTTAATCAAATAATTAATTATTTTGGTAACACTTTAAAGATATGCTCCCACAATAAACTTAATTAGGTCATTAACTGAAACATGAAAACCTAATTTTAGCTTTAAGTAGGATGTTATTTGTTAAACCTGGATGAATTGAATTAAATTGAAATAATGAAGGAAATCCTTAAATGGCAATGGCGAGTTTGGCAAACCAGTGTTTATACACAACGCACACTCTTTGTATGCCTGCGCTAGTAATGGGGATACTTTTAGATTTGATATTGAATATGGTTCCCAATTATAGCTCACAAAATATTGAATTAGAAACAAATATATTTTTGTCTGGAGCCTAAATATTTTTTCTATGAATGGTTTTGTTGATGAAAGATATCTTTAGGAAATACATAGCAATTTATGCAGTATGTATATAATGTGAATTAGATATGTACATTAATGTGATAATATTGAATTTTGACATATGTCTTCTTGTTTAGTTTTATTGTATGTACCGGTAGCTGTATATATATATATATATAGCTTTAACTGTGATGTTGTGTGTGTGTTTAGCCATACTTACTAGCTGTGGAATACCTGATTTCAGTTGTCCTGAAGAAAGTTGTCATCATATTTATATTTAGAGTCTAAATTTGACATGCTTGAAATATTTACGATAATGTAGTTTTTTGCATTGTCTATCTGTTAGAAAAAAAAAAGAGAATAGACTACATATTCAAGTTATTGCTAAATATCCGTACAACTCTTTTTTCATGTATAAACAAAGAAAGAATTTATTGAGGTGTTTGTGAGGGGGAAGACCCCCCCCCCCCCCCCAAAAAAACCAACCAAAATTGTACCAGTAATAGATTTTTAATTCTTTCGAAATATTATTAGGTAAAGTTTTAATTTTGTATTCAATTTCTTTAACCAAATAATAAGGATTACTATCTCTGACTTTTCTATTGTTGTGTTGGATTTTATTTTTTCAGTGTATATTTTCTATTCTTTAATGAATTTTGATTAGATTTTTGAAATTTATTAATTGCAATGCTTGATCAACTATTAGAACATTACAACAATTTCTAATTGATTATTTTTTGTCTAAAAATATTGGGTTATTGGATTTTTAATGTTATTTATAACTACTATTGAAATTTTATTTTGAGATATGAATTGTATATTTGAATTCTTTATAGAGATATATCATATAGCTTTACATGTAATTGATTTAAATTTATTTTATGAAGTACGCATATATATTTTACTTGTATAAATGTATTTAATATGAATGTATATTATATTGTATGTACCATATATAATATTTATATATCATGCTAAACATGGTGTATAGTATGAACTTGAAATGTATTGTCTCATTTGTACATAAATTACTTAACTTCTTCTAAATTAACTTACCGTTTATTTTTATATGACCACATTTATTTGGTCACCCTGAACATCAGATTTTTTTTCGTATTTAATGTGAAGCATATTATGTTGTACCAGTATTTATCTCCCCTTTGCTGAAAACCTTGTGACCAGCACAGAGGCCACAGTGTTTGGTGTATTCTTTTCAAATTTGGTTTGAAGCATTGTAGGGTGAGCATAATCAACTTACAGCTTTCTGTGACATTCAGTTCCAGAGTTATCCCCACTGTTGCGGAAAGTCTTGTGATGAAGCATTGTGGTCATGGGATAATGAACTCAAATGATATTAAGCATTCTGCTTCACATCCAAGTTTTCCTTTCGGATAAGCTGCAGTTGAAACAAAGCTTCTGTGCATTTGCGTTGCTTATTTTATAGTTCACACAGCCTCACAATATCCAAGTTTTTTTCCTTATTGTCAAAACTACACCAATCGGGGAACTAATCTAATAGTCATTTATATGCACTGATTTCCTATGTCATTCCAAGTTCTTCTCATTATAATAAATATTCTTTGACATATTGATGTTGCATTTATTTTGGCGGGGTTAAGAGTTCTATATCATAAATCTGGAAAGAAAATATCATAACAAAACAAGACCCCAAGTAACATACCTTCCAAATATGGTAAAAATACTGGTTTAGAAGAAAATGTTTTATTGCCAAAAGTGCAGGGGTGTTGGATGGCCAAATGGTTATCACGTGTGTGCTGTATCATAAAGCCTGTCATTCAGTCAACTGGCATGGTTTTCAATCCTCGGTTGTATGTGACAAGGGGTAGGGTCGCTGTCCAACCTCGTGGGTTTTCCCTGGGTCCGCCGGTTTCCTCCCATTGCTCAAGACCCCTGAGTGCAAGCAAATTATTGAAATAAATCAAAACCATATGTTTGTCCCGAAATGACCTGGTTTGTGTCAAATGAACGTTAAAACACCATTTTTCTCTCTCACTCCCTCTATAAAGTGTATAGAAAATTTGACATTATATTGCACTATAATAGAAAAAAAATAATTGGCACGAAGTTGCACCCACTCCATTAAGTTGGGACGATTTTTACCCCAAATCAGCAGTGAACTCATCATCCCAAATATACCAGCTACCAATTTGGTTGAAATCCATCAAATGGTATATTAGATGAAATCGAAAATGTATAGATTTGTTCCATTAAGGTATCTACATCCAATCCCTCTGGGGTTGATCAACTTTATTTAACAAATTTGAATAAGTACTACGCAAGTATCATATTTACAAAATTGGGTTGATAATTATCAAGCAGTTTAGAAGAAAGTTAATTAAAGAGTTGTGAGAATTTTCAAATCGACTCCACTTATCACTTATTTACCCAAAGTTGTACAAAACGATGAAACTGCCACATCGATATTCATTGTTTACCGACATACGATATCAGTCAATCAACCACTCGACACAAAATTTGTATAGTGCAGACAGTTCACATATAATATGCAATTTTCAGTTTTGTTGTGTCTTTTGTTATTGTCAATGTGAAGATGTCTAGAGTCTTTAATTCCAAAAAATAAATGCTGCCAACTAAATGATCGTTTCGTCTGTTGGGATTTGAAAGCAGCAATAACTGACAATAGCTTGTTGTGTGATTTTAAGATTATTAATGGATTCAAAGTCAATGATATAATTTTTATACGCCCACTTGGAAATGTGGTCAAATATTGCCGCCTTTCGGCGCTTCTGCATTTTTGTGCGCCCACATTTTCATGTGGACGTATATTGTCGTCCCTGTCCGCCCATCCATCATTCCGTCCACTATTTTTTGTGGACACTCTACAGGTCACAATAGTTATTCGATTTCGACGAAACTTGAAACAGGTTTATCTTCCAAAGATATCGGTTTCTTTCGATATTAAAATATATCGGACCATATAGATTCATGGCCACTGATTGTACGTTAAATCGCGGTTTTAGCTCGAGGGCACTCTAGACTGGTGAAACTGGTGATACATATATGTTTATAACACAACAATCTCGTTCCTATCTAGTTATATTCGCGCATTTAAGACTTGGATTAAGGCCCCTAATTGTACGTAAAATTGCGGGTTTTCTTTACTTTGTTTTCTATCCATCTCTTGCAAAATGTGGGCGTATCTTGCACGGCAACCGCTGGTTAAATTAAATGGCCGAACCGTTTTAGTCTACTTAAAATCGGGCGGGGTGAGCAATTGATGGCATCGAGAGTGGATTATGGTCCTGTCATGTCAATAAATCTCTCAAAGAAAGACCCGCTGTTGGCAGATTTAGCTATTTCATAATGGCTGTTTAAGTTGTAAATATTATATATAAGATAAGCTCCATATCTGATCCCTGGAGAAGTGACTAGATCATTGCAACATAACCTGAATATTTATAATATGTAACAAGTAAAAACAAAGTCCAAATTCCTGGGTTATAGCATTAAGTGATTTCGTAAATATTATAAATAAGATTGGCCAAATGTCTGATCCTTTAGGAATTCCACAGATCATCGAAACATAAACTTGGTGTATTTCAAAGATCCTCCCTGTCGAGAGTATTAATAGACGTCATTGTATTGAACACATTTTCATAATATGCATGGCGTTTAATGCGCTGGTATCCTTGAAAGGGTAAAGTTTACTACTATGTAGCGTGTAAATGGTTTCAAGAAGGGAATCCGTCAAAATCCACAAACCTTCGATATCCACAAACCTTCGAACAAAAAACAACAACAAAAAAAACCTGTTCTGGCCGCCAGCCCTCAAAATCAGAAGAGATATATTCTGCGAAGGAATCGGGCCTTTCGGTTTAACATTTTGGCCATCATTAATTTTGTAAGCGGCAAAAGCTTTTTACATTATTTATTTTTGTCATGGTTTAAAGGGGATACGGGGTGTGATGTACAGTTTCTGGAGATGTGGTAGCTGGCATGTTCACTTATATGTTACTGTTTGGTTTTTTTCTTTAGTTAGTGTAGAGCGGCATTTACGGAAAAGGGATATTGGTCTGCACTTGTAAGCCGACACCAACATGACATTTGTTCTTCAGATAGCAATTTGTGTTACACTCCACCACCATATCGCGATTCTTATAGTTTGGTATATATTAGCAAAGTATCCACCTCTTGGTTTGTATGCTATTTTTGTCGACAAACCCAAAGTCCCTTTAATAATACGGTTTGTCCTATTGAAATGTACTCGATCGATACAAGGTTTTAACTGGAGGCATGGTACCTCAATAATGGTGAAACAACTTTGGTTCTGACGACGAGTACATGTACTTTAAGTGCACTGAGTGGTGATTTAATGGATGTTGAAATGCCATTAAAAATATTCAGAGTTTGTTCACTCATCCTGATAAACATTCCTGATAAATGAATTATTCTAGGACATGCTTGAAATCAATAGATGATAGCATGCACCAATGATCGCGAACAAGCGTCAGGGACATAATATGATGAACACTGAAACGTCAAGTCTCTTGGTAGTTCAGATCGTCTATGATCGGTGTGGAGTTATTGTATGTCTACTATAATACCAAAACGATCCATTACTCACCGATTGTATTCTTCTTATACGATTCCAATGTAATTATATTCTCAATGAACTCGAGTTGTTCACCACCCACAAGTTCGGTTTTGTAGTGCAATGTCTATAGTTTATGTAGTTCAGTGTATTAATTGCTGAGTGGGTGAGAGTTCAATGTTCTAAAATTTGTCTTTGAAAAAAAAAAAAAACCTACGGGAAGTAACGGCATAATGATTTCTATTAGCTGCTTTTGTTCACGCCGGGAGAAACACAACCATGGTATGGTGATTAATATCGTTACTCCCCGCATCCTGTAGCGCCACGTATGACGTATGAAATGCACTGCAAGCTTACAATGAAATGAGAGGGAAGGGGTTGATGAAAACGTCCACTCAACATAAATGGGGGGGGGGACAAGCTGAGACCAATACATGGAATATCTTTATATTAAAAATTCGAATACGCGCAGGGGACTTAAGCAGTGAGAGGAACACGGGGAAACCCTCGAGTTAAAAGGCTACCATACTCCGTGTTGCGTACAGCCCAGAAAGCACAACGATCTTGACTCACTGAAAGATCGATCGATCAGCAATTACATTTATATTCTGGTCTCTGCGCCTGCACACTCAACCAGTACCGGATCTAAGGGTGGCAAAGTGGGACAAATGTCCCGGGCCCCCCACAATTCAGGGTCACCTAAAATAATTTCACTAAAATAAAGTAAATGAAAACATCCTAAGATGTTTTAAATACTCAAATTGTCAATGAATTCTAAATGTCAATGAAATCGCAGCCTAAATTATCTCAGATGCACTGAAATTAATCCTAATTTTACAAAAAATTTCGTGGAGGAAAAGACCACAGGCATTCAAGGGGGCGGAGTAAATACTAGTACGATCCGCGGTCAGTACGAACAATTTGAACAAACAACAATGGGGCAGCGCACAGTTGGTATGTCCCCCCCCCCCACAAGGTTAATCCGACACTGCACTCAACAGTGCGACATAATGAAATTTATTAAAATTAAAATACGGGAGTCCGTTTTGATGGTATTGTAGCAACACTGGAAACCAATAGATTAAAGGCCAAAATGTCCATGTATTAAAAAGACTTCGGAATATTATGTATGTTTTAGTTTTTAGAAGTCCATGTGATACCACTATGCTTGTCTTATTTTGAAGACAGTTGCGAAAGCAGGATGAAACGAATTACCTAAATTAATATTAGGTATTAGTAAGTACAGGAGGACTGCATTACATGCAATATAAAACTACCTGCAATACAAAGGGGGAGCAAACAGATTTGTTGGGAGCAAACAACCCCGAAATAACATTATTTTCTGCTTAAATCGAATTTGGGCACTGGGTCTGGTACCCCACTTACCCATACACTTAGTAACTCATTGATAGAACACGTAAAGATTTGTGACCCAATCCCACGAAACCAGACGCTTGACGCACAACTTCATTTTGTACTATGGGCACAAAAGCATAAACTGTATGCCTTCTTGTTACTATTAATGAGCCATACTCAACTACAGATGATACGACCAATCTAAAAAGAATTGCATTTTTGGAATGCTTAGCTGTAGACTATATTCAAATATGGTGCCAGCTCTATTTTTATAAAAATGATTATCTGTCTGGGTTTTTTTAGGAGCAGCTCACATTTTCTTGCATATGTCACTGTTTCTGATTATAGAGGGCAAAAGAAAAACACAGTCTTCAAAGTGGTATAATATTGATGTTTAAAATAATACTTTAATCACGTATAGTGCAAATACTTCAGAGACGGTTCGTGGTTAAAATTTAAAATTAAATAAGAATCGGTCTCCTTTTTTAATTGCTATAGTCTAAAGAAGGCAACAGAAACCACATGTTCGTTTATTCGACAATTGATTTGATAATCTTAGGAATGGAGATTCGCAATAAATGAGAGTTTGAATCCATAGTGCGTACACGATTATTTGACACATTTCATCCCCAATTTAGGAGCCAATTTAATTTGTCGGGGGTTTTGTAACCTATTTAGATACATGCCAGACCCTGATACAATACCCCGCTGACCGAAATAATACATTGCGATATATTTAGAGATTATCGGCGATTCGATTTCAGTTAATGGCGCCATTATTTGGAGTATTTGGCTCTCGCAATCATTAGATTAAGATTATTCCCAAAAGCTGAGCGGATGTCAGTCTAAGGTCATCTTGATAATGGTTATTATTGAACTACCAAAGCCGTTCTGAACTAATCACATATAGCAGATTTATCCAACTGTATAATAACTTGAAATTATTATCCACTTTATCTTTATCTCGCAATCTTTTCAGGCTAAATGTATTAGAGCGATGACGTACCACACAGCGGAAAAGAGCCATTTGAAGTCCCAGTGGCGACTAGGACAGCCTAATTAAAATTATACTACACTTTCTGTCCCTTTTATGTTTCGTATTTTTTGTCCCCGCCTTTCGAACAAAGCAGAGGATTATTAAAATGGTTTCGTCTGTCTGTCTGCACGTCTGTCCGTCATATCTTTTGGGACACAATAACTCCTCTTCTAATTGAGCAAGAATGTTCAAACTTGGTGTAGGTGGTTATTAGGTCAATGCCTTGATGGAGTTCGGCGATGGATATTTTCTCCTTGGGGTAAGCAGAGATAAGCAATTTGATTGGTTGATGCTTTGGACAAAATAACTTTAGTTCTGATTAAGTGGGGGCGATAAGAAGTTTGATTGGTCGAGACTTTGGAACACAATAAATCTACTTGATGTAGGTGTTCATTAGGTATTTGTCTTGATGGAGTTCAGAGATGAGAATTTTGTCTTAAGGGTAATCAGAGATAGGCAATTTGATTGGTTGATACTTTGGGACAAGATACCTTTAGTTCTACATGTAATTAAGTGAGAGTAAGGAAATTTGGTGTATACTTTCATCCCATCAATACCATGACTAAGTTCAATACGGAACATTTTCTGCTAAGGGTATGCAGAGCGATAAGCAATTTGATTGTTCGAGACTTTGAACCAAACAAAGTATCCATCATTCTAATTGAGGTAGAATATTCAAACTTGGTGTCGGTATTCATTAGTTGAACGCCTTGATGGAGCCCTTACGGTAAGCAGAGATAAGTAATTTGATTGGTTGATGCTTTTGGGAACTTTGGTTATAATTAAGTGAGAGCTATGAAACTCCGAGTATAGATTCATTATATCATTACCTTGACTAAGTTTGATGAGAATTTTCTACTTAGGCTAAGGGCAGAGAAGCAATTTGATTGACCAAGACATTGGAACATAACAACTCTGCTTTCAATTGAGGTAAAATGTTTAAACTTGATGTTAATGTTCATTTAGTGAATGTCTTGATTGAGCTCAATGATTAACGTTGCCTGTTAAAGCTAAGCAATTTCTTTGACGTCAATTCTGTCTGGTAGAGAGTGATAATCAGTTTCATTACAGGATACTTTTGAAAAAGATAAACGTGCAATTAATTAATATGTGTCATCTATTTATTTAATTTATTTAGGGATTTCGGCGGTGTGCATAGCCTCACTGTATAGGTTTGTTACTCTACTTCTAAATACATTTTATTAAAAGACACGTTCATTAATGTCCATTTTAACCACTGGTCCATTTGTCCACACTTTGTTGCATTTGAATCGGTCTCTATTGTATAACCGATCATTTTTGAAATATTTAAATTAATTGGCCGTCGGGATAATTTTGCAGAAAAGTATTCCTATGCGTGAGGCCATTGAGTGTAGAGCAAGTAAGCAAAGGACCGATGAGCACCGAAGCAGTGAGCATCCTGCCATGACGATGTGCTAGAAGGAATGACATATTTAAGACATTCTTACCCATTTTAGAAAAATATTTCAAGAGATGGCAAACACAGCGATGGGTGGTAGCTGTACTAGTATCAGGCGATTTAAAAGTCTGACCGAAAAAATGTCGTTTCTGTTACCTTAACGATCAAAACTAGGCCATGTAGCATTCTTCACCATGATATCGAAGTGTTCACGAACACTTATAATTGGTAATATTTTGACAGAACTTTGGGGTGTTTTTTTTTTTAAGTTTTATATTCAATAGAAACTTGGGAAGAGAGGGGGTCAACATATTTGTGTGATTGTAAAAATATTTCTTCTTTTGAAGGGATTAGAAGATTTCCGCCAATCTTTATTTTCTTTTTCGCAATATCTGTTACTCTCAATGCATGTGCATGTATCATTTGGTAATAACCAAGTTTTATTTTCTAAGGAACCTACAAGGTCGTTAATGCATAGAGGAATAAGAACGTTGTAGAACTCCAAGTTTCAGATTTTTACCTTCCATAAGTAGTTAGATTTTTGAATATCAGTCAACAATATGGTCAGTTCCTGGTCAATAGTACGATAGTAGTTGTTTTGTAAGTAATTTATGAATATACCAAATCGATGTAGTGTTGTTCAAAGAAGAAGCTTGCCAATGGTCATGTCGATCGGACTTGACGGAGCCTTGGGCTTTTCAATGAGCGTCGCCCCAAGAAGAACAAGGTAAGTAGCGATTAGCGACCAGTTCCTGCTCCAAAAATATTCATTTTGGATTGGTGTATGTTATGTCGTCATATGTCCATTTTCAACTATCAACTTGTCTCTTTGTAAGTATCAAGGAATGACAAAATCATACGAGCGCAACAGGGTGAGAAACAAATGTTATTATGAAATGCGATGAAGTAATGGGTCGTATAATTGTTGTAGTTTTTTTCATTTATAGCCTCGTGGGTTTTCCCCGGGTCCTCCGTGTTCCTCCCACTGCTAAAGACGCCTGCGCGCAAGCGAATTATTGAAATAAAATTAAACCATATGTTTGTCCCGAAATGACATGTTTTGTGTCGAGTGGACACTAAACCCAATCTCTGTCTCTCTTTCTCTCCCTCTCGCTTTCTCTTCCCCCCCCTCTCTCTCTCTCTCTTCATTTATCGGACAAAAAAGTATTAAATCAGCATTTTTTCTCTCTCTCTTATTGATGTACCGCCTCTATTAGACAGGTCGGAGCAGAACAGTAGGACATTAAACTACATTTCATTCCATTTACGTATTGATGCTTTGGATAAATAAGGAGTTGGGCGTCCTCGGTGGTTTCACTGAAACGGTAATAACCACTGTCCTTTAAATACTCTTGAACTGTTTCATATGGTGGCTGATTGGTATCATGTCGTATTGTCGTGATGTCGCCTTTCATAACGCGACAACCCGACATCACGACATTTCTACCCGACAACACGACAACCCGACAACCCGACATCACGACATTTCTACCCGACATCACGACATTTTTACCCGACATTACGACACTAAAAATGTCGTGATGTCGGGTAAAAATGTCGTGATGTCGGGTAAAAATGTCGTATTGTCGGGTTGTCGTGATGTCGGGTTGTCGGGTTGTCTTGATGTCGGGTTGTCGGGTTGTCGCGTTATGGAACAAAAAACTGGCAATAAAGAAAATGGTTGATCAAGTGGAAGTAGATTCACACTCACATTGCAGTTTGAGTTGCATTCGTATCCATTTGTATACGTCCACATTCATAATGTGAACCGTCTTCATTAGCTCAGTCGGATCAGAACAGTAGGACGTTAAACCCCATTTCAGTTCATAATGTGAACATATTATGCCGCCGCCCATTTTATTTCATAATGTGAACATATTATGCCGCCGTCCTTGTCTGTGTGTCTGTCATTGAGTCAAGTGGTGTGGTTTCCAGCCCAAGCTTGTCCATGACAAAGAGTAGGGTCGTCTGTCTAACCTCGTGGGTTTTCTCCGGGTGCATGCCCTACCCCGCGGGGTGGTGCCAATCCCGCTTTTTTGTTATTATTTTGTCTGTAAATATACTACAGGTTGCAATTATTAACAGATTTTGTTCAAATTCGGCATGATCAATCATTTCAATAACAGGATGGTACCTATATTAATATTTAGTCTGTAAACACTCTACAGGCCGCGATTCTTAATGGATTTTCTTCAAATTTGGCATGAGCATTATTTTTAAAGAGACAATGGCACCTACTGATGTAAATGCATGTTGTCACGCCCACTTTTCGTGAATATTTTGTCTGTAAACACCTTTCAGACTGTAATTCTTATGAAATTTTAATCAGATTTGGCATGATCAAGACAGGATGGTAAACACCCTACAGGCTGCAAATTTTATACGCCCACATTGAAATATATCAAGGGCCATAACTCTGGTAGTAATTATTGGACATCGCCGAAAATCATTAGGCGTCTTCGTCGCATGAACTTACACACTGTGCATCAATTTCAAGCGAATCGGATGACAACGTTAGCCTCTAGAGCGTCCACAAGATTTTAAAAAGTGAAACGTGATCATGGGCCATAACTTTGAAAATAATGCTCATGCCAGTCCTTGTGACTAAAGTTACTGACGGACAGACGGGGGCGACGACGATTTATTTAAATGTGGACGTATGAAATTTGCAACCTGTAGGGTGTTTACCATTCTGTCTTGATCAAGCTAAAACTGAACAAAATCTCATAAGAATTACAGCCTGAAAGGTGTTTTCAGACAAAATATTCACGAAAAGTGGGCGTGACAACGCCCCTATGGGTCGGGCATGCATTTACATCAGTAGGTGCCATTGTCTCTTTAAAAATAATGCTCATGCCAAATTTGAAGAAAATCCATTAAGAATCGCGATCTGTAGAGTGTTTACAGACTAAATATTAATATAGGTACCACCCTGTTATTGAAATGATTGATCATGCCGAATTTGAACAAAATCTGTTAATAATTGCAACCTGTAGAATATTTACAGACAAAATAATAACAAAAAAGCGGGATTGGCACCACCCCGCGGGGTAGGGCATGCACCCGGAGAAAACCCACGAGGTTAGACAGAAGACCCTACTCTTTGTCATGGACAAGCTTGGGCTGGAAACCACACCACTTGACTCAATGACAGACACACAGACAAGGGCGGAGGCATAATATGTTCACATTATGAAATAAAATGGGCGGCGGCATAATATGTTCACATTATGAACTGAAATGGGGTTTAACGTCCTACTGTTCTGATCCGACTGAGCTAATGAAGACGGTTCACATTATGAATGTGGACGTATACAAATGGACACGAATGCAACTCAAACTGCAATGTGAGTGTGAATCTACTTCCACTTGATCAACCATTTTCTTTATTGCCAGTTTTTTGTTCCATAACGCGACAACCCGACAATCCGACATCACGACAACCCGACAACCCGACATCACGACAACCCGACAACCCGACAATACGACATTTTTACCCGACATCACGACATTTTTACCCGACATCACGACATTTTTAGTGTCGTAATGTCGGGTAAAAATGTCGTGATGTCGGGTAGAAATGTCGTGATGTCGGGTTGTCAGGTTGTCGGGTTGTCGTGTTGTCGGGTAGAAATGTGGTGATGTCGGGTTGTCGGGTTGTCGCGTTATGAAAGGCGACATCACGACAATACGACATGATACCAATCAGCCACCATAGTTTCAGGGATATTTTACTAGAAATTATAGACATTTATATTTTTTAGGAGAAAAATATGATATAATAATATATTCAAATATGCATTTTTAGTGTTCAGGCCGCAAGATATTACCTTCTAAAATATTAAAGTTTATTAAGATTAACATGGTTGACAAGATGTAGACTACATGAAGGTAATGTATTGCTAACTGTCGCTAGACATTTAAAATATGATTTCCGACAAGTGTAGGTTAAAACTGTTAGCTTTACATATCCCTATTGGATTGTAATTATTCGAACAGTGTGAAATGTAGCAAGTTATACGGATAGCGTCATTTTATAGTTTATTGAGATGGGCTGAAGATATAGATCAATATCCCATTTAGATTTATGGAATGCATTGAACGTGAAAATTTGACAAATTAAATCAGTCTTATGGTCAACAGCTTTCAGATATTTTTTGTACAAATTTAAACTGCATGTCTAGACAGCCTTTAATTTGATCTATTGTCAGTAGTTGCCTCTATAACCTGAATCAGGGTCGGATTTTACCTTAAGAGGCCCGGCGAACTTTTCTTTCTGTGGACCCTCAACACAGAAATTGAAATTGCCATTAAAAGATAGCTAACAAAAGGTAATGGTAGATATAAAACCGCATTTGTTCGGAAAAACAATATAAATCACGTTTTATTTTTCGCGAGTTTTTACGCCCACATTGAAATGTGGTCTATTTTGTCGTCAACCTGTCTGACCCCTTTTCAAGATGAAAAGAGCCGACTGATTTTAAACAATTTCTAATAATTAGAAGTTATCTGAATACTCTGACCATACAAACATCTTGTTGATGTAGGTTGGCATCTCAAATACGGCTCCCAAATAAATAAATTCATGACAACCGCAAAGGAAATTCCTAGAATACCCGAATCTAGAATCAATATTTCGTGATAATTATAACCGTGTTACTATATTAAAATATAAGATGGAGGAGATATTTTATGAGTCTGTGTAAATACAATAAACATTTCCTAGACGAAAAGTATAAATTTCGGCAACTTCATTTCCTTAATTTCTTGAAATCAGCCAGAACATTATCTACCGCTAATCGACCTGGGGCACCCGTCACACCCCCACCTAGAAAGAAAACAACACCAGAATGTTCTGACACAAACAAGTGGTAATACGTAGGCTATCTTGTCCAATTATAGCAACGACAGATAAACCAAGTGAATTCGAGGAAGGTTAAACCCCATAAACAACTGCTTTGGGGCGTTAGTCTTTCAAGAAAAGAAAAGTAAATTGAAAAGTAAAGTGAGAGTAAACTATCCAATAGTCCGAGTTCTTATGGGTATGTTCCATTGAAAGCCGGATGAAACATGTACACTCCAAAGCGTACAGCATCTATTTTGATAATGAATGATGTCGATCGCAACATACATCAATGCCGATGGACAATGTCGACACTGTGGCCGTTAAAATTGAAATCGCGGTCATATATTCTCAAGCCCTTTTGATCAGAAAAAAATTCGAGCACACCTACAGTAAAAGACTTTCGATTAAAACAACAAGATGGGATGGAAACTGTTATTGACGCCGTTAATATGGACACCAATAAACATGTTTTTATACGCCCACATTTAATGCGGACGTATATTGTTGTCGCCCCTGTCCGTCTGACCGTCCACAATTGTTTGTGAACACTCTACAGGTCACATTTTTTTTTATCAGATTTCAATGGAACTTGAAATATAGGTTTATCACATTAAGTTCTCGGTTCCTTACGATATTGGCATGTATCGGACTGTAACTTCATGGATTATCGCCCCTGATTGTACGAAAAATGATGTTTTTAGCTTGTGAACACTGTAGAGGTCACAATTGTGAACCGATTTTGATGAAACTTGAAATGCATGTTTATAACCCAAAGATCTTGGTTCCTGTCGATATTTGTGCGTATCGGATGGTAGCTTCCTAAATTATGGCCTCTGATTGTACGAAAAATCGCCTTTATTTGCTTGTTGTCCCTCTGGAGCTCACAATTATTATCCGATTTCAAAACCCACCTGATCATATCACCGTTACACCGTAAAGAAGGTTGAGTTCGAATTTCGTGAATATCGGACCAAAACTGTCGGACAGGACAAAGTGGTCGCCGCTTGTACACGAATAGTGTAAAAATATGGTATATCAAGGTTGTGGACCCTGTATAGGTCACAATGTTAATCCGATTTTGATGAAACTTAACATGCATGTTTATAACCCACAGATCTTGGTTCCTGTCGATATTTGCGCATACGGAATTGTAACTCTCTTAATTGTGGCCCCTGATTGTACGAAAAATAACCTTTCTAGCTTGTGGTCACTCTGGAGGTCACAATTATTATCCGATTAAAAAAACCGTTTCATTATATCACTGTTACAGTTGAGTGTAAAAATATGGTAAATCAAGGTTGAAGACCCTTTATGCAGAGGTCACAAATTTAATCCGATTTTGAAGAAATGCATGTTTATAACCTAAAGATCTTGGTTCCTTTCGATATTTGCGCATATCGAATTGTAACTTCATGAAATATGGCCCATGATTGTAGGAAAAATCAATTTCTTTTTAGCTTGTTCTCTATCCATCTTTCGAAAATGTGACCGTATTCTGCCTGACAGCCGCTGGTTGTTCTTTGTTTCGACTTCCACAACCCTCTATCTCACAAATTAATGGGACATGATTCCCAGCCACGGGATTATAATAATTAAAAGGATTTTAACAGCAGTCACGTATATTACAACGTTCCCGAGGCTCGGCTATTTACACATTTTTCCGCCCCTTCCCCTGCTGCGACCTTCTCACTACACCACTGGGACTGGAAGAAGGACAAGGGTTATGACAATTAACACCAACTTTAACTATTGATGGAAACAGAATTACTTGATTTGTTATCGAAGAGAGGGGTTGGTTGGCCGAATGGTTAGCGTGCGCGCGCTGTAACATACGGCCTGCCATTAAGTCAACTGGCGTGGTTTCAAATCCCGGTTGTACGTGGCAAGGAGTAGGGTCGCCTGTCTAACCTCGTGGGTTTTCTCCGGGTACTCCGGTTTCCTCCCACTGCTAAAGACCCCTACGCACAAGCGAATTATTGAAATAAAATTAAAACCATATGTTAGTCCCGAAATGACCTAGTTTGTGTCATTGAAGAGAATTATTTAATTAGGTAACTCTACCCAACATCGTTTGAAAGAGATAATAGTTTATCATCTGTTTTATTATACTCGGTCGTTTGTTCGTTTGTGGCAGAATAGTTTGGCGTATGTATTGCAAATCAGCAATACCTGAGTAAGTCGCTGTAAGGGTCCGGGTTTGGTTTGGTTTTGGTGTTAGCCCGGAAAGTTTCTCGGACTCATCACTCGCATTAGTCCCCTGTCTAATCTCATTGGTGAATTACTGTGTTGTGTAGCTTTAAATGCTCCCATTTAAATTGGCAGCCGGCTAAAATATTGGTTTTCAATTGCAAACCGTTGGTTTGAATTACATAAAAATATTGACCTTCGAATTAAAGTAGATTGAATTTATGATATCCTTATAATCAAGTTATCATAAAATAAAACTGCTGAAATCATAAACGGCGCCATGGTTGCTGGAAAGTTTACAAGATTAATTAAATTTTAGGACCTGCTACATACTTATATTACTAATAAAACGTTTAAACGTATTGAAAACAGGGGCTCTGATGGGCCCTAGGCAGCTCGACCAGCTGGGCCTTTGTGGGACTGTTTTGACGTAGTAAAACTAAGACCACTGTAAGAGAAACGAAATTTCCGAGGATATACGTTCATACTTTTATTTTCCTACTATCTTCAAGCTGTAATTTTTGTCACTTGTAGTCCAGTACTTCTTCCTTCATAGTGAACAGCTGATATAATCGAGTGAGGTTCGTCGTAAGCGTAGTCCAGTGAATTAAAAAATGTAAAAAATAATATTTAAAAAGGTCGTAGAAAATGTTACGGGCCGTAGTTTTTTTCTTGGGCCCTAGGCAGCTGCGTACACTGCCTAAAGGGTAATCCGCCCCTGATTGAAAATGTGTTGAAACATGCAGTGAATAATACAATGTTCTTGTTGTTCATTGATGTTCAAAGAAGATTTGATTTAAAGTTAATGTATGGTGTCTGAAGAGTTTACGCAATTACATCAACTGATTTTGCCTTTGTAATTTTGTAAGCAATAATGTTGCCGAAAGCTTGTTCAACGCAACAATCTTAATATTATCACAGCAAGCAATTGGGAGCTAGAAATAATGGACAAACCAGAGAGTGGTTAATACTGCTAACACTCATACGTCGTTAATCTGAATTAGGTCGAACAAACTACTTTCGTTTTAATCGACTTTGTAGGAAAGCAAACCCCAATACTACGTCGACCATAGCGTGCAGCTTAAATTAAGCGTCTATTATCTCTTCCACACGGCATATAGCTCCAATTATAAAAGAGATTGAGCTACCTTTGGTATCAGTCACCGGTAATGAATGTCCTTGGTGGTTAATTTACCCAGGGTTTGATAACGATGGTATACTAATTATGTTAAAAGCAGGATATCGTATGTTTATCATGATAGTTCTGTGAAAGTGTCTGCATGTCATATCCCGATGGGAACTCATTTTCGGGGGAGGGGGGGGAGAGTTCGTAAGACAATTCGTTTGTTGTTAGTAGCTCCCGTGAAAGCGTTGTAAACCATAACCCTTCCTTCCCGTGTTATACTTTATGCCATATATTCGTCTACATTTTCAAATTCCCTAATACTGCAATGGTTCTCGAAATCAAATTCATAATGTAAAGTGCTACATTATTTACCATGGCATTAACTGCGTTGGCTGTAATTGTCTCTATATGCTAACACCAAGAATTTTATATATTTGTCAACGATCTTCCGAAATTAAGGATTGATCTGCAGTGAATAAATATGACACGACAGATTATCCCCAGCGTGTCAGTCCATTGTCCGGGCATTGAATGCCGGGTCAATATAGGAAACAGTAATTGCCAAACTGTCGATGCTGACCCATTTGATTTGAGAATAATCTTTACTATTCCAGAAACGAAGTCATACAAGTAAGATTTGGACTTGCTCACCATCTGATTCAAACTGGTCATCAGTAAATATTCGATTGCCCGCTACTACCACTTAGAGAGATGACATCGGGACGACTTAGTTAGCTTTCAATATTAACCTTTTTCTTCTGCATATTAATTTCTAAATCATTTTAGTGTGGACGTAGTATGTCGTCGGTCTGTCCGTCGGTTCCTCGGTCCGTCAACAAATAGCGATATTAAGCGTTTTGCGACTTTCCGTTCCGGAGTCACCCCCATTGTGAACACGGAGAATATAGTTTTAAAAGATTTTTTTGTGAAATTTGATGTGAAGCATCGGGGCCATGAGATGATGAACCCTATCGATATTTCAGCGTTCCGCGACTTTCCGTGCTGGAGTTATTTGTCCTTGTCCAAAAACTGGGGATGCTCGATTGCCAGTCCGGAACGTTCAAAATTGACGGAATCGCAATCGAGTGACGCAGAATTCAGTCCCGTCACAGTTCTGCCAGTCCCGCCAAATGAAGTGTTGTGAGAAGAATCGTAACGTAATTAAACAGAACAAATATTTTCCAACTGTCGTGTTTGGGTGAGATATTTTCTCATAAGGTCGGCGCATGCGTTATAGCCCCTAATCCCGATTGTCACTCGATTATCAATATTTTGGGGTTTAACAGAATTCAATTCCGGAACGTTCAATCGAGCACCCCCCCCCCCCTTGTGAACGCAATAAAGGCTATAGTTTTAATGGATCTTTTTCATATTTGGCTTGAAGGATTGGGGTTACTGATTCCTGTGGAAATTCATAATCCGCAGCAGTACTTTCCAGTGTTATATCCTCGAATACCGTTTGAACAAGATAGATGTTATAGATTTTAACAGATTTTTTTTTCCGATGTGGTTGGAAGAGATTCTATTCCTTCAAGGATTCTTATTAAATTTGCTCAACATCCAAGTCTTCCTTCCGGATAAGCTGCAGTTAAGACAAAGCAACCGCGTCGTCGTAGTCCACGCAGTGTGTGGCTTTGTTTTTAAAATTGATACGAAAATAAATAGAAGTGTTGAAAGAATGTCTGGTTAAATGGATAAATAAAATAGTACGCTTCGACGCTTAATGATCTGACGTAAGACGTAGACCTATACAACACGTGACCTTAAAGGTCGGTCATCTTGTACAGAGATAAATGAAATCTTTCACATTACCGCTATAAAACAGATTGTATTTGAATGATTACACAAATATCAGTATTTACTCTATTAATTCCATCATCAAACTGTCTGTATATATCTTAAGTGATTGAATTAATGGGCCTTTAATACAACGAAGGACCCGACTGCTCGAAATATTTCATTTAATAAGTGTTACTTTCTGAACACAATAATGAAATATAGATTTGTCGGACCTTTGAATTACTCATTGGAATACGATGGTTGTTGCTCTCCTTTACTTTAACGGTCGAATTGTCTGTAACAGCATTTAGCTTTCAAAACTTGTTATGGTTAAATTGTCTGGATCCTATGAAAGCATAATCATGTTTGTGGATATTTGGAGGAGACATTTTGCTGCCTTTAGCGGGTCATCTTTAGAAAATAAAAGTTATGTGATTACTAGGGTCATACAAACATCTTGTTGATGTAGGTTGGCGTCTCAAGTACAACTCCCAAAATAATAAATTCATGACAACCGTAAAGGACATCCCCAGAATCTAGAATCAATATTACTTGATTTGTCTAACCGTGTTACTATATCAAAATATAAGATGGAGGAGATATTTTATTAGTCTGTGTAAATACAATAAACATTTCCGAGACGAAAAGTAAATTTCGCCAACTTCATTTCCTTAATTTCTTGAAATCCGCCAGAACTTTTTCTGCCGCTAATCGACCTGGGGCACCCATCACACCCCCACCTAGAAAGAAAATAATATCAAAATTAATACGATTTCATTGGCATACAAATAAATCTACATTTTGAGTTTTATTAGCTACAGTCAATATAAGAATCGTAATACACACAAGTGTGGTAAATGACAATACAAAAGTACAGTGAAATCCCGATAAACGACCACCCCATTATTACGAGCTACTCACGAATACGACCATTGCTTCAATATTCTTTATAAGTATAACATAATACTGTAGTCATAATCAGAAGCTACTTTGTTCAAATATATCGACAGATCGCGACGACGGATACACCCGAGATTTCAGAATGGAGGCAATGAAACACGGACTAGTTTAGGGTATCAGGTTTTGACAGTGAAAGCAACTATTTGTTGAACAGACGTGCATGTTCACTAGCTAATCTAGACATAATGGAATGGGCAACGGATGATAACTTGGTGAATAACTTACTAATCCACGGGTTTATTACAGATGTGTAAAAGTATATTCCAAGTTCAATCAAAAGCAATTAAAATCGGACAGAAAATATTCACTCCAAAGCTCGTATAAGCTATTTTTTTTTCTCACTATGTCAAAGGCCATAACTCATCGAATAATTAACGCAGTTCTTTTAAATTGGCAGTCATCCAAAATCTCATAAATTTGAAACACAGTACTAATTTTCATATAATAGATGATGGATGTAGATATTACTGATACTCATTTAGGTATTTTCACTGAGTCAGGGGCGACAGAAACCGTGCATAATTGATGAATAGTGTGAGATCTCATGGATCCAGTCTCATACCAGGTTCCATTATTAATTTGTCATTACAAACCTTGGATAGACTCTTGTGACTTATAGATAACAGTTTTTATGAGGTACAGCCCATGCGTTATACAATCTGTCACACCCATCGAATCCCGTATCATGAATGAGAGAGAGAAATGGGGTTTATTTAACGTTCACAAACTAAGGCATTTCGGGACTTACATATGATAAATTCGCTTGCGCGTAGGGATCTTTAGCAGTTGGAGGGGAAAAGGGAGAATCCAGAGAAAACCCACGAGTTTGGACAGGCCAACCTACTCTACGGCATGTACAACCAGGGAATGAAGATGTGTAAAAGATATTTGTTCTATGACAACGAACACCTTTGAAGAGTATACTCTGAGAATGTTTGTCCCTTGCAAACCATTACATACACTTTTATAGAATTAACTACGTTTCTTGGATTATTCTATACCTTCACATCTTCAAATATTGATTCTCGATATTATATGCAAGCCGTCTTAGGCCAAGATGCGGTAAGTGCTAATTTATTTACTTCGTCATTAGCGAGTTGGCTGTAGTTGTATCCTCATGCTTAAGGCTAACACAGACCAAAGAGTATTTTGTCGAACTATATGAAGAATGATACTGTCCGATAGATTTGTCCATTTTGTCTCTACCGTTTTTTAGGACTTCGAATTTTGTCTAATGGTTTGGATTGTTCGTACTTGGTTTTATTTTATTTATACAATCCATCGCCGACAAATCATCGAGAACCCTTTGTTTAAACTTTCTATTGTTAGTTTTCGTATAAAACACCCACACACCATGTAACCAAACAAGTGCGATCGCACTATGGACAAGGAAATTTAAAAAAAAACCTAATTAATCCAATCGATGCAGAATTGTTCAAAGAGCAAGCATGCCAATTAAATTGACGAAGCCAACGGTTAAAACGTCACAAGGGAGTATTATTCAAGACACCACCAGAAGAAGTTATCTATCATCATGACAATTTGGAGGAGTTTTGCTTAATGTTCAAGCAATGCAGTTTGACATATTGTTGACTTTTCACATTTTGATATCTAGTTCGCACAAAATATCATTATTTATCTCAGTTCGTTTAGTTTTTTTTGACATTTGTCACTAATGGTAGTAATATAGACAACATCAATAGGTAATAGTTATCTCTGTAAATATAATATAGAAAGGTAAATGGGAATAGTGAAGTAACATTAAATATTCCAGAATGGAAAACCGTTTCTCGACTAATTCCTGTAATTGTTCAGACTTTTCCACAACAAAGTTAAAAACAACAGACGAAAACACGTCAGGAAGATGATTCCAACTAAGTCTTGGAATTGTATAGAAGAAAATAGAACATTTATGTATTCATTCTCAGATAAAATAAAAGATAGAACGTATTCAAAGCTAGCGTCTTTTAGCTAAAAATAAAGCTTATTATGATTACTTTGAACACTTGACGTGTTGCAATTAATTCAATCTACCTCTTTAATGTTGAGCAATAAGGGATAAGGCCAGAGAAGAAGAGCTCTTCATCTCCGATATAAGACCAGATAAATATAATTACCAGGATGGGAACCACTTCCACATAAATAAAGACCGGACACTGGTGATCTGTAATTAGATATATCGGACAATGGTCGCGCGAAATAAAGCTGGTCAAGAGACATAGCACCGTGAAATATATTCTGAAAGAAATCAAGATGAATATTATTAGATAAAAGGGAGTCACAAGCAAGGGTTTATAATAAGAACCGAAAGAATTGGGTTAAGATTGTTATCTGGTCGCAATCTAAATACAGTCTGTCCGCTTATTAAGCCAAGGTGAGGGACACTTGGCTTGTCAGTGAACAACCCAATAATTCAATCTATGACAAATAAATTTATTTTACGTCCTACGACCAAAACCAATTTTTGTCTATGGGAATAATTAAACAGGTTAGTAACCTTGTGGGTTTTGTTGGAAGAAACACTTAGAACAAGTAAAGTAGAACTATTATTATATGCTTTTGTTTACGACCGACATGATACCCCAAACCTTAGTAGACTGATATCGATATTTATGAGTATTATAATCTTAAAAAATATTATTATCCTGGATCACGCTGGCTCGCTTGTCTGGAGGTCGGGTGTTCGATCCCTACATTGACCGATAAACTTCATCCAGATTTTCCGGCGTGGCTCTCCCTTGTCAGTGATGCAGGACGGAGTGCCAGACAAGGACAGATGTCTAGTCGTTCGGATGGAACGAAAATCCGAGGTCCCGTGTAGGCTTTGGCGTGCACGTAAAAGATCCCTTGACAATTGGAATTTGATTTAAGAGTAGGCAGTAGTTGCCGCTGTCCAGGCAAAATGTCCCTGGTACACTTCATTAGCCCAGTTCGGAGTAGAACAGTAGGAAGTTAAACCCCATTTCATTTTATCTCAAAATATTTTAATTTTAATTTTTATGATATTTTTGTGCAGGTTCTCAAAAACAAAAATCCGTGTAAGTGCCAAATTTAAGCACCAAAATATTGAGGAATGTTATATTTACCATGTCTCAAAATTTCAGCTCAAAAAATTAAGTAGTTTGGACGTGAACGTCAAAAATGCTTATCCGGACACGTCACCCTTTTAAGATTTTGGGTCAACGTAAATTTCGCCTACACATTATTTTTATACAATAAAAGTCTGGTTTTATCCGGACACCGCACAATACAGCTTAGGACACCGGTCTCCATTTCCAGATGAAGAATGACGGGTTTAAGAGTCATTCCACGAGAAAACCATGCAGAAGGTGGGAAGGTGGGGGTCGGCAGATCAAGTTCATCTCGGGAGGATTTTATGGACTCCTTAAGACTACTTCACAGCCAGAAGAACCGATCTCAAAATTTAACCGTTATTGAGATATAGCCGCAGATTGATTTTGGGACATTTTTGCCCATTTTGACGTCATTTTTGGTCAATTTTCAGCCACCTATTCTGGCGAGTCTAGGGTTTGGATGAAAATAGTGGTGGTTGGTGTTGTTAGTGGGGGTCTTCCTGTGCCCCAATGTAAAGACCTTATGATCGCATCTATTCTCTGGGAGTAATGGTCAGCAAAATTGTAACATATGGCAAACAAAATAGAAAATATACACCTTCGAAGATTAACCCTATTTTCTATGATGCGGGGGTAGGTCAAAATATCGAAATGGTTTTATGCACAACTCGACCCCCTCTATCGATATAAGAAATAAAATCTCTGTCACCTCGGTTCATTCAATGCGAAATCATGAGTCAAAGTTGGTGAATTTCCCATATTATAAATCTCCGATTCTCTATGAAATGACCAACTTCTTTCATACAGGGTAAGCCAGCTTTCTACAATTCTTCGCCAAATCATTCGCCCATGCTCGCTGGTAGCAGCAGTAAACCTGTTCGAGCAAAACTGGTCACTTTGATGAAGCTTGGTATCCAATCCAAGATGGCCGCGCCCGGGACCGCAGAAAATTTAGGTTTTTCTTCATTTTTGGCCATTGAATGTGGCACATATCCCAACATACGAGAACTAACATGACTCCATACAATTGAAAGACTGTACTTAAAACATTAAGGTCCACCTCATTACATAGCAATAAGAGATGTGAGAACCGAAAATGAACTGATTTCTTGACGAAGTGGAAATTTTGATCCAGTCGCTACCGGCTGGATCTCAAATGCAAAAGGACGTAAATATTTCCTGCATGGTACCACACCTATGGGAAATCCATACAAAGACTGTGCTGTGTACTAAGAGTGTACTAATATAAGAACATCACATTAAGGTCCACCCTTTAGCACATTACATAGCATTATGTGATGTGACAACCGAATGGGAGCTGATTTCTTGGCGAAGTGTATTTTTCTTATCTTGATTCGTCGAGTTTAGATGGAAAGGTAACATGTGCTGCCCATCGCTACCGCCTCGGTTACAAACGGAATATTCCATAAGGGGAATCCATACAAAGACCTTGATGTGTCACTTAGAATCTGTTTATTCTGTTTATTCCTATTGCATGGGGTAAGTGAAATATCGATAAAAAAAAATCAAATCTTGTATGTGTAATCGACAACAATTGACTGACTTAAGCGATGGACTTCAGAAGTCCTCAAACTAGCTGCATTGAGTCTGATATAGCTGTAATACCTTTACTGGAGGCTAGCTTGTTAATTTTAGAACTTTTTTCTTCTGTTCTAGGTATATGCTGGAAATGTTACAATGTCAATAATGAGAAAATGAACTGTAAAAAGAGTCAGGTTAGTTCTTCAAATAAATAATATGGTATAGGGTCAAAAATTCAACTTCATCATGTGATCATTTACATAGCCCAAAATGGATCTTGACAGGCCTTTTAAAACTAAATTATTTCACATGGTTTGATATTACTGTGGGAACTGATGACATCCATCCAACTGCTACATCATCTGCAGCTACTGGTAGTGCCTCTAACTCCTATTATCAATCTACTGCTACTACATCATCTGCAGCTATGGGTAGCAGTATTGAAACACCGCCACCACTTCCTGTAACAGCTACTAGTACATAGAACTGCCAAAAGTGGGAGGGATGTCATCAGTTCCAACAGTAATTTCAAACCACATAAAACAATTTTCTAAACTTATTCTATATAAAATAATTTACTAAATTTATTTTCTAAGTATTTGCATGGATCAAAATTTGAAAAAATTTCTTTACAAATCAAGTGTCCAACTGATCAACTAGTCTGGTCCCTGTTACCGGCCAGTCCATCATTCGGAGACTAGATACAAGAAAATTTTCAATGGCAAATATACGTTGCGGTTGATATTTTGAGAGGTGGCCCCTGATAGAAATATCGTTGGTGGGGAGTCAAAAGGTCGTATCTGGATTTTGGGAAATCGTCCAGGAGAGCCTAAACAAGCACAGGACAAGCATAAGAATCAAAATGTTGTATGTAAAAGGTCATATTTCTGAAGCTTTTTTCGAATATTTATTGACAAAATGCATGTGTAGCCATTTAAACAGTATGTAACTACCTGCACATATCAAGCTCAACATCTAGTACAGAAATAATGAGTGAAAGCTCGTTATTTGCAATTCTATACAGCAAAGACGTATCTCCGGAAAATATTCACCTTTACCTGCTTCGATTTCATAGATTTCACAAAGTAAGCCTAAACAATAATTTCAATAATAAGTATTTAATCATAAAACACTACTGGCTATATTTCATTTGATTGTATTACTTCAGTGAGACACAAAGTTGATTTTTTTCAAGAAAATACAACATTTTCGCTCTTAATAATTTCTTTTTTTGGAACACCCCATATACAACATTTTGAAACAATATCTATAAACCCTCTTTTTATTGGCTTAGAAATACGACAAGCAGATGAAAAGATGCGAAAGAAAATTCTCATTTTCTCATGACTAAGCAAAAAAAGTGAATTTTGCAAAATATGCTTGATACAACATTTTGACTCCCCTTCATGTACACATGTAGTTTTACAAGGTCTGACAAGATCCATTTTGGGCTCTGTAAATGATTATATGATTAAGTTGAATTTTGGACCCCATGCCATATTATTTATTTGAAGAACTAGCCTGTTTTTTTTTTCACGGTCCATTCCTCATTATGGACAGCATCACATTTCCGATATGTACCTAGAATAGAAGAAAAAAATATCTAAAACTAACAACACCTTCAGTAAAGGTATTACAGCTATATCAGACTCAAGGCAGCATGTTTGAGGACTTCTAAAGCCCATGACTTTACCCAGTCAACTAGAGGTTCACCGCACAACTCTTTTCGGCCAATTGTGTATATACCGCACAACTCTTTTCTGCTAAATTAGTTGTGGTCAAGCACACATAGAAGGTTTTTATTGATATTTCAAAGACACAATTTTATTCCTTTCTTTTTTCAATAGTATTTTATTAAACTTAGCTGATTCTAAGTGACACAGCACGGTTTGTCTATATATTTCCCTTAGGTGTGGTACCATACAGGGGATGTTTACGTCCTTTGGGAATATTGCGTTTGAAATCCAAGCGGTAGCAAGAGGCAGCACATTAAGGTCAAAATTTCCACTATACGTCAAGAAATCAGTTCCAATTCGGTTCTCACATCACTTATTGCTACGTAATGTGCTAAAGAGTGGACTTAAATGTTTTTCGTACAGTCTTTCAATTGGATGAAGTCATGTTAGTTCTCATGTGTGGGATATGTGCCACATTCAATGGCCAAAAATGAAGAAAAACCTCAATTTTCTGCGGTCCCGGGCGCGGCCATCTTGCATTGGATACCAAGCTTCATCAAATAGACCAGTTTTGCTCGAGCCGGTTTACTGCTGCTACGAGCGAGCATGGGCGAATGATTTGGCAAAGAATTGGAGAAAGCTGACTTACCATGTATGAAAGTAGTTGACCATTTCATAGAGAATCAGAGATTACAATAGGGAAAATTCACCAACTTTGACATATGATTTCGCATTGAATGAAACGAGGTGACAGAGATTTTATTTCTTATATCAATAGAGGGGGTCAAGCTGTGCATTAAACCATTTCGATATTTTGACCTACCCCCGCATCATAGAAAATAGGGCTAATCTTCGAAGGTGTATATTTTCTACTTTATTCGCCATATGTTACCATTTTGCTGACCATTACTCCCAGAGAATAGATGTGACCTTAAGGTCTGTATATTGGGGCACAGGAAGACCCCCACTAACATCACCAACCACCACTAATTTCATCCAAACCATAGACTCACCAGAATAAGTGGCTGAAAATTGACCAAAAATGACCTGAAAAAGGGCAAAATTGGCCAAAAATCAGCCCGAGGCTGTATCTTAATAACGGTTAAATTTTGAGATCGGTTCTTCTGGCTGTGAAGTAGTCTCGAGGAGTCCATAAAATCCCCCCAAGATGAACTCGATCTGCCGACCCCCCACCTTCCCGATTCTGCATGATTTTGCATGGTTTTCTCATGGAATGACACTTAAGTTGTTTGAAATCGTATCACATATATTGAGTTAGTTGTTCGGCCCT
Organism: Patella ulyssiponensis; assembly: GCA_963678685.1. Classification (NCBI taxonomy): domain Eukaryota; kingdom Metazoa; phylum Mollusca; class Gastropoda; family Patellidae; genus Patella; species Patella ulyssiponensis. Next base: position 61,520,813 of record OY783229.1, read on the forward strand.
GAGGTAAAGGATTTTAAGGGATTTTAACACAAAGTTAAGCAGTTTTATCCTCTAGAATATTATCGGGATTGGCCCTTTAACATTGTGTGCCGATAATCATATATCTTTTTCGTATGTACATTATAAAATGACAGAAAGTCTGTGTGTGTGGTGTGGATACCTCTGCTTGGGTTTATCCACTAAAAAATATAACTTCCCCGTTTAATCTAGTACGCCTCTTAAAAGTAACAAAACGGCATGCAATTATATATTTAGTCAAAATCTCCTTTGAGTTTTGGATGACACTGATGCGGAACATAAAAAGTATACTCTAAGGTAAAATATTTTAATCGATTGGTTCAATTCATTTAAATGACTAATTGAAATGGAATGCGGTTTTACGCCCCACTTTTCTGCTCCATCTGGGCTAATGAAAGCGGTTAATGACTAAGGGAAATATACATCAATAACTGATATTATGATCCATACATAAAGCCTATATAGATAAATGTATTTGCCTTTCTTCTTCTAGAATCGAATGTGGACATTCTGTTACAAATCTTAAATCATAAACCTACTTCCATGTCATTTTATTTAGATTAAAGCTAATTTCAGGTTATTGTTGGTAAATCTTCAGACTAATGATTTTGATTTAAAGGATAATAAAACCAGATACAAGATGCAGATTACTTCTAATGACATGTGATGTGTATCAGAGCCTTGCTGGTTATAGGTTGAACCAGTATCCAGGGAATAGTCTTTTTGAGAATCTGTAGCGTTTACTTCTCTTTGGACTCAGTGGAATTCATTAATATTTATTAAGCGAACAAATTAAAAACAAGATAAGCTACATGACAAACAAAGGAAAATACACCCAAAACTACACAACAGCTAAGCGGTCCGGCTCTCCACAAAAGTTGTCCCTTATTTGTTCTGTTGTCATTGATGCGAGCATTTACAAAACATTAAAAAAACTGTCCAATTCATGAAGTAACTGTCTGAGATAATAAATTGTATTGGCTTCTTGTTCTTCGTAGTTGAGAGGGAGAGAGAGGGAGAGAGAGTAATGTGGTTTAACGTCCACTCGACACAAACTAGGTCATTTCGGGACTAACATATGGTTTAATTTTATTTCAATAATTAACTTGCGTGTAGGGGTCTTAGCAGTGGTAGGAAACCGGAGGGCCCGGAGAAAACCCATGAGGTTGGAGACATTATTATATAATACGTGTACCTTTAAAGAGTTATCGATGGGGCGTTAAACCCCATTTCATTTTAAGCGTTATCATAAATTGTTGAAAGTTGATAAGAATCCCGTCTCGTGAACTTAAACACTGAGTATACATGTCCACAGAGTGGCCAAAGGGGACTTCTTCGGGAATTAACTTTAGCCTTCAGAACATTCGCAAGGTTTTAAAAATTGATTATGGGCAATAAATCCAGCAACAATTATCAATATCCTTGAAAGATTCAAGACCATCATTGATTAATAACTTTATCCTGTGAGAAGATTGGTGGGTTGACAAGCGCACGGATGTGTGTGTATCGAAATCAGATTGTTTCGCTCGACCGCTTTGTAATATTAATCGGGCTATTCATTCAACACATTGACGTCCATGATATTGAGAGAAATTATACTGTATCATATTTACATTATGTAAAATTATACTGGGACGGTATAAGCATTTTACCCTTTCAGTAATTCATTCAAATAGATGGGATAACTTTTCAATATAGAATATACAAGAAACATACCCCTCCTGTTAATCCTAGAATACGCTCTAAATCTGGTGGTGTCAGAATATCTCTACCAATAACACTATTTGTAAATCCAGGGGCATATCTTTCGATACTATCAAATACTGAAAAAAGTATTAATGTTGATTGATAAATTTCTGTATGTACATGAATATTGACAACTTTCTGTACCTACATTAATTTTGAAAACGTTTTATGCGGATGTTGACAGTCAGTTTTCTTTACGTACATAATGTTGAAAACATTATTTATGTACATAATGTTGAAAACTTTCTTTACTTACATAATGTTGAAAATTTTCTTTATGTATATAATGTTGAAAACGTTCTTCATGTACATAATGTTGAAAACTTTCTTTATGTACATAATGTTGAAAACTTCCTTTATGTACATAATGTTGAAAACTTTCTTTGTGCATATTAATGTTGACAACTTAATTTATGCACATTAATTTTGAGATCTTTCTTTATTTACTTTATCTATGTATACTCTGATTCCTATTTCGTTATATTCAGCTGCCATTCCTCTCCATACATTCCTATTTAACATGGTACCTCTCTCTCTCTAACTCTCTCTCTCTCTCTCTCCCTTGACCCAAATAGAGAGAGAGGGGAGAAATGGGGTTTAACGTCCATTCGACACAAACTAGGTCATTTTGGGACTAACATATGGTTTCAATTTTATTTCAATAATTCGCTTGCGCGTAGGGGTCTTTGGCAGAGGGAGGAAACCGGAGTGCCCGGAGGAAACCCACGGGGTTGAGAAAGCGTCCCTATCTCCATGCCACATACACTTACAACAGGGATCGAAGCCACAGCCGCAATCCAGAGGTGACCGGCCAGCTAGAGGTCGAAGCGCGGCACTCAAGACCACTAGGCCATCCCAACCCCCCTTGACCCAAATAAAATGGATCTTTATTTTATTTCGTTTGCCAATAAATGTGATTGTATTTAACTGGTGTGCAAACGCACCGCAATAGTATACGGATTGATCAAATTATGTAATAAAAAAGCCTATAAAACCAAATAAAAATCTAAATTGGTAATTGTCTTGATAACTGAAGAGAAGGCACCATATTTATCTCAGAAATAATTTGGTATTACGAACAAGATTACTTCTAAGCTGCCCATTTGTAGTTGCTGTAAATGTCCTATAAATAGTAGCACCTTATTTGGTAATATAATTACCTTTTTTCTGTGTCATAAGCCATTGTTAAAGTACTGGTAGCCTCTTGTTTTATTACGCAAAATGTAAGACAATTGTTACAAAAACTAACATTCTAACCATTGAAGTATTTTTCTATTTTCATCCAGTAATGATTCTGCCTAGTAGTGGTACCCCATGTTACGTTTTAACGACTATGTTTCGATCAGATGGGGCTCATGCATGATATATTATTATCAAACCAGGCTTCATGTAGCGTATATATCCGTGGTAGTTTCCTATTTATCTTTAAATAGATCTAATAGCTGGATGTTGAAATTTTCTGTTAAAAAAGCCTGCTAATTATATTTCTTTACTTAAAAATCATACAACAAATATGTCAATTCAAAACATTTATTGTATTTTTTTTTTTCAATAAGAACAGGATTTTAGTCTCAATATTGGTTCTGAATTCTGAAGAGACGGTTTTATAACAGATTTACTTACACAATACCGTGTTAAAATATAATCTCAATCCATAATCAAATAATGGCATTCGTTTTTAAGAGAAATGGCTATGGATAAGTAATAACTTTAAAAAGGAAATGAATTTCTTTTCTCCCCGACATTCGCGCAACCTTTCATTGGGTTATTATTAGCCTGCGATGCGTTATATTCATGCGTTGTATTTTTCTTAATTAATTCTGTTTCAAATTTGAAATTTACCCGTCATATATTTTATGTTTCTGCATAAAATAAAAGATAGGCAGAAGAGATATGACTACAACAGATAAGTGCCACGACCCTGATTCACGAAATCTTAACTAAAGATAAAATCCAAATTTTAGTAGATACTTCAGTTTTGATTGGCTAAGCACTAAAATCAATCTAATATTATCCAATCAAATAACTAAAATTTGGATTTTATCTTAATTAAAATTTCGTGAATAAGGCCCCACGGAGGTTGGAGGTTGGTGTGTGAGTATTTGGTGGTGGTGGGGGGGGCATTTCGAGTTTAACGGTCGCTATCACAAACACAAAAGTTGTCGCAAGGCGATTCTTTAATAGGCATTTACAAGAGACTAATGATCTAGGGCAACAACCCATGAAGTGATTATAGGAAATCATTAGAGGCTTCTTTTCAACGCTAATATAGACAACATTTCATTTCTCAAATGACAACATCAGACGCCATAAGAGTTACCGTATGACTTTTGCGTGTAAATAAAGGCAATAACAGTTGGGAATCATTGGAAATAAATAGAACCTAAGCTCGAATGAACATAAGTACTGTCTATGGGATCATAGATTTATCGTCTACAACGTCTACGCTCTTAATGGGATGAAGGATTATAACCATGTTAGTACTAGTAATTACCCACTACAATCGAATTAAAATTACATTGCAATGTCATTTGCTTTACTTGTTTCAGAATTTGGAGTAGGCCTATATTATAGTCTTGGACTATTATAGTCTAATCTGACCGAATTTCTATCACAGTTGCGTTCTGTAGATGACATTACTGCGTCAACCCGTCATGTCATACCCCATGAGATCAGCTCTAGCTCTTGAAAGCTTGTGTTTTGAGCTCCACACTCTCCAATACACATAGTTTGATTAGTGGATATGTTCACATCAAAAAACAAAAAAAAAAAAAAAGAAACGCAAATCTCCGTTTCATACAAATAGATATTACTTTCCATATCAATTATACGATAAGATCACTCACAGAACTTTTCAAAGTAACTAACCATAAAAACAACTGTGGGAAATGGTTGAAATGCTGCCTTCTTAGAAAAGATATAAATTCCGTAGAATGTGTGAGATAACAATCAATTGGGATATTAGTTTAGCCTCTAGAGTGTCGACAAGCATCTGATAAAATACAGATCTATATTTCGTTTCGTTTTTTTTTATCTTGTCCATGGCGGCCCAGTGGCGTACATAACGATTTCGTTTGGGGGGGGGGGGGGTTGTTAAGCCAAAATGCGACCGACTGATGTACATACCCCCCCCCACCAGTGCGAGTGACGCAATAAGGAGCCGAGCACCACGTGAGTTTTCTAGGGAATATGGGGGTGGGGTAGGGGCGGTTTTAAATCTAGAGCGCCTCCACAAACCCACCCCACAATGAAAGTAAACAAAATACTGGCTATAACATTAAGTGTCCCGGTAGTACATATATTATAGTATTGTAGAATTATATAGTTGTTCGCCGATCGTTGTCTCGTCGGAAAGCAGTTTTATTTAAGTTTACATATAGTTTATGTCATATTAATGATTGTGCCTATAACACTGAGTAATTTGAGAAAATTTTGAAAAATTGACGAGTGGACGAGTGGACCAGGAATATCAGTCAATGGGACAGAATCTCCAGATCTGTTTTGCAAGAGTTGACATAACATCCGTACAATCTGACGCCCCACGACCCACACACCTGTGGTACTACAAACTGGGCAGTTCACTATAATTGTAAATATAATAGTGCTGAGACAGTATAAGACAACTGAGGAATAGAAGAATAATTTTAAAATGGAATCGAGCGCCGCAGGCGCGAAAAAAATTTCAGATATGTAACCGAGTAGAAAAATGATGTTATAATGGAATCGCACCGCAGGCGCAAAAAAAAATTCAGATATGTAACGGAGCTTTTAAATTTTTGGGACTGGGCTTGAAAATTTGAATCAATATCATGGCAAATGGAACCAAATTCTCGTTAACGAGAGGATAAGAAATTTGACAAAATCTTGAGGCTTATCTGTCAATTTCGCCTGTTTTATGATTGTTTATCTCATTAATTCATTTATTCGGAGACCGACTGCGGTCTCATAGAACAACATACTCACTACAGAATAAGAGTGACAAGCAGACATGGTTATTTTACACTATAGTTTTGTGTGACGTATGCAATTTAGGCACACGGATTCACGCAAATACATAGTATTTGGGACCTATTCTGGCATTGTGTTTGAGACCGACTGCAGTGACTGCACTTATTTTGTGACTGACCTTTTTTCGCCTTGGGTGAAAGTTTGTTGTTAGACCAACATACTCACAACAGAATAAGAGTGACGTATGCAATTTAGGCCCACGGATTCACGCAAATACATAGTATTTGGGATCTATTCTGGCATTGTCTTTGAGACCGACTGCAGTGACTGCACTTATTTTCAGACCGACTATTTTTCTCCCTGGGTGAAATTTTGTTGTTAGACTAACATACTCACAACAGAATGAGAGTGAAACACAGCATCTTTTCAAAGGTGATAAGTTGACAAAGTTATTTTATACTAAAGTTTTGCGTAAGCAGCGTGACGTATACAGTGAACACTTATTTTGATACCGACTGCTCCTATTTTGCGACCGACTGCACTAATTTTGCGACCGACTATTTTTATAAGAAAGTTTTGCGTGCGTAGCGTGACGTATACATAGTGAGCACTATTTTGATACCGACTACTCCTATTTTGCGACCGACTGCACTGATTTTGCGACCGACTATTTTTTTGCTGGGGGGTGTACCCCCCTCCCCCCACATTTACGCCCCTGTCATGGCCAATACTACATGAAGATCTGACCGGTTGTACTGGAAGATCGCGTCAGGGATCGTACAAGCGTCTTTTGACCATGTGACGTCAGACATTGATAATCAATCAGCGTTGACTTTTTGCATAAGAGTAGGACGTTAAACCCCATTTCATTTCATTTTTTTTATTCGTTTAACCACAATTTCGATCATCAAACGCCAAGAACTTTCCGTAACAGACAGTTTCATTTGTTAATCCCTCACTTCAACCAGAACGCGGGTAATACAGCAACTCTTCCAGATCCTGGTGTATTAAAGACAAGTAAACCGAAATTCTGAACTATAAAGCACGAAACGAAATTGGATTTGTGTATTAATCAGGTTGTCAACAAGGAATTTGGCCAACACCGACAAACAAGTCACGACATGTGACCGCATTTAAATGTGACGTTTAAAGGGACTATTCCGATTTGAACAGAGTCTCAAAAATAAAAGTCCGAGTACTTACGAAATTTAAGGGTCAAAATATTTAGTCGCCTGGACGTGTCCGTAAAAACTGCTCATCTGGACACATTACCATATTACACATTACCATTTTCGTTGGGTGACCTGACAATCGATTGCCGTTCCTTTAGAGGCCTATACAGTGAATGGCCCATGTGCTGTACTTGATAACGAAAGGTAGATTTCCTTACGCGTTATTCTTATAAAATGAAAGTCTGGTTTTTTCCAGAAATTGTTAAATACAGCTTAGGACACCGGTCTCCATCTCAAGATGGTGACTGACGGGTTAAGTTGTTTAAAAACGTATCACGTATATTGATTTAGTTGTTGGGTCCAAAGTAAAGGACTTCAAGGGGTTTTAACACAAAATTAAAAGTAGTTTTGTTCCCCTAAATATAATTGCGATTGGCCCTTTAAAAATCACGTTTTATTGAGCTACAACTTACCTAAATCAGCATATTCGTCTTTAGTCTGTGTATCCCACTGTCTGCCGTCAGCTAGAGTATATGGTGTATATTGAGTAAATAATAAAACAACATGGCTACCTGGTGGAGCAATTGTTGGATCTAAACTAGACGGTATTACCATTTCTATAACAGGCCTGGAAATAATAAACTTCCTTCGTATTTATCAGATGATTGTATGTAATAAAGTGTTATAGCTACATTGTATTGCAATTACATGTTGTTCGACAAAGCAAAGTTTCACTGTATCTATTTTCTAAGTATTGAATAAAGTAAAGCGGGTTCACGCAGTATGAGATAACAAAGTTTCTATTATTACTTTTAGTCCAGGCATGATAACAAAAGTACGGACACCACTATAGAAATGACGTCCGCGGTTCATGGTCGGTCTAGAGCAGTGGTTCTCAAACTTATTTGGCCTACGGCACACTTTGGAACACATAAAAAAATAGCGGTAATGAAGTCATCTAGTAGGCATACGACCGTAGACACGGACTAGTAAAAGACGCATGAAATGACTCAAACTAAATAAATAAATTTGCCAGTTATTTACCAGTGAATACTCAATTGGGATTAAGTGGTTTTTCGCATTTTCTTAGTGTGCATTTAAAAATTTCGCGGCACACTTAGGAAGACCTCGTGGCACACCTGTGTGACGCGACACACTGGTCGGTAATCCTTGGTCTAGAGTCTGGCTGTATATTATCACCAGAATAGTCCCAGTTCGAAATCCGTGTCCAAGCCGGACAAATTGGCTAAAATCCAAAATGGCCGCCGGTTTTGGCTTGTAAATTCCAATTTTCACCACATGATCATAATGATCGGGTTTTATTTCCAGATATACGTTTTCGGGGTAACCGAATCCATAAATCCATACACATCTTTATGAATAGTAATACCGTTGAGTCAATAATTGGGGGCTTGGCATGCAAGATGACGGTGAGTATTGGCGGGAAAATTCGAATTTTGGTGTAAAATATGTTTTCTTGGCAGCCAAATCCATTTTAGTACATTTTGAGTGATTACGTGACTTCCCTGTGTCAATATAGGAGTAACTCCAATTACGGATTTAGATTTCCAATTAGGGATTGGATTAATGATACTCCTCCCTTAGACCTAATACAATGACATTCATCCAGTAGCAGTGAAGCGGATATGTCGATCGGGGCAACTCTCGGGTCACTACTCCGGTCTATACGGAAGTTGGGCATCGCTATTGAAGCACTTGGCGAATTGTTTTCATCCGTTTGTTAGATATTCAGTGAACCACTTGGTAATGGAGGTCCGCCGCTTCATTCCGACAATAACGGGTATTGGAGGCTTTAATAACTTGCAGCTAAGTTGAAAAATTATGGTCGTCATTTCGAAGGCGGACCATTGTCTTTTACATGGTTTGTAGGAAAGATTAGTAGACGGTCCTTAATTAACAACAGATAAAATTAGTGACCGCCGTTACAACAGTAAACAGTAGAACTCACAACATCTATTTTGCGGACATGACAAGACAGGGCAAATGGCGACTGGATATAATCTAAATGAATTTAACAAATCAACAGTGATTTTCTAGCAATGAAATTGTTCATCAGTCTGTGTAACGTAAGCAAAAAATGCAAGGCTGACACTTTTCTAGAATGCGCGTAACCACATATTTTAGCAACGGACGAAACTAATATCGTACAATAACGAATTAATACCAGAGGACTCGTCCACTGTTGTATTCAGGCTCTCAACTGTACAGTATGTAATTTAATAGTTGATTATTTTATTACCTATTCACGAAACAAAATAAACACAAAACAAATCCAAACACTAACCCCCAAATTACACAAACAACACACCATTAGGCAGGATCAACCCCACTACCTACAGAAATAGTAGGGGGAGTACAGAATCACTACACACAGAAACAGTTGTATTAAAGGGGTACAAAACGTATAGAAGGGGTACAAAACCGCTATGTACAGAAAGAGTGCTAAACCGATTATTGGCTCTCATTGTCTACAGACAATTGTTGCAATTTCAATTCCCTAGAGTTTGAATAACAAGGAAAATGTAAATACTTACTGCTTTGAATAATGGCCATTTTGGGCATCAATGAAAGCCTTGTGGATTAAAAGACTGTCTTCACAATTGATATGGATGGTTGATCTATGGTGTGGCATCACAGAATCAGCAGTAGTATTTGGATCTGCAGTAAAGTTCGGAATTCTGTCAACAGCAACTAAAAAGTAAAATGTGCTTGATTGATTAAGAGATAAAACACATTGACACTTTGTAATGACAAAGTGTTTACAGAGCTGCTAGGGCAAGGTGGCTTTCTTGCTACATCTCCAGAACTTCTGGTAGCATACCATTGGAAAGCTAACAAAACTGCATAGTGATGTTCTCGCTAGTTACTATACATTAAGAAGTGCCAAAAATAAGACATCAGAACTCCCACTTCAGCAATATCAGTATCGTGGTGTAATATGACAGTTGAATCAACGGTTGCCAGGCAAGATATGTGCACATCTTGCAAGAGGTGGATAGAGAACAAGATAAGAAAAAATATGCAAGTTTGGGTACAATCAGTGACCATAACCAAGGAAGTTACGAGCCGATGTGCACGAATATCGAAAGGAACCAAAATCCTTGCGATTTTTGGTACAATCAGGGACCATAATCCAGGAAGATATGTGCGATATGCACGTATATCTAAAGGAACCAAGATCAATGCGATAAAAATTGTTACCTCTAGAGGGCTCACAAGTTTGGTAGTGCAGAAAATATTTAAAGGAACCAAGATCATTTCGATAAAAATTAATACCTCCAGAGTGTCCACATGTTTGGTAGTGCGTACTTTAAGACTATTTGCATATATAGAATCGGCGACTCTGCTCGGCAATTTCGGTCGGATTTGTTTACGAAATTCGAACTTAATCGTCATAGGGGTGTAACGGTCTTTGTTTTTAAATCGGTTAATAATTGTGACCTCTTGAGGAACCATTAGCGAGGGATGTTCGCCAGAATCGGATGTGACGTCACGGTAAATAACTGGTTGGCAGAAAGTGGTTCCAGCCAACGCGTATTATTGTAAAAATGGCTGACACGTGTGATAATATTATGTTTGACACTTACACATCAGCGTATTTCCAGTCTTTGACGTTAGACCCTAACCATGGATATAAATCTGAGTTATCTTACGATTCGGAAACGAAGTTTTTGCCAGATCTATACCGTTTTTGAAAGACAAATGGAGCGGAGATCCGAACACATGGCTGATGGCCGGACCCGACTTTTGCCAATTTTGTGACATTTACCTCTACGCCATCATTGTACACAAAAGAATCTATGCAAGCTTATAAATCATTAGAATTAGAGGCGTATAAGTAAGTTGAAATTTAAATCAAATATGAATATATTTATACTAAATTATGCCGTTAATTGATCCACCACCGGTATATAAACAGCTTCATTCCATGTCATGTAGATTTTATCATTATCAAGCAAGACTACATGAAATTAATTGTTGCAAAGTATTTTTTAAGTAAGGCCTACCAAGGTACCCAGGACTAAGCTCTTATCTATTTAATTGAACATTTAAAAACTGTGTGGCACATTAATTAAAAAATCATAGTTATTATTACTGATTTGATAAAATCTATCATTCTTTACAAATTTATGGAAAAATATTCTAAATTACTTTTTATATTATTAGGTATGTGGTCAGTGGACATGTACAAGAGATCTTCCAGTCCAGGGGGCTGTAGCAAAGGACAAACAGTTTTGTTTAGATAGAAATTTACAACTTAAATCCACTCATCGTTATTATTCCCAGATACAATTTCAGATGTATATTTCCAAATTAACTTTTTGTGACTTTGTTGTGCACAATAAATGTAGACCAGCTCTAAGTATGCTTATTGTACGCGCTGCACTTGATGTAGCATTTTGCAAAACTTTAATTTCAAGGTGGGAAATGTTCATTAAAACTTTTATTATTAAGGAACTTGTCACTAGGGAATTGGAAAATCAGAAAGAAGAGACATCAGCATTAAATAACCAAGATAAAGTCAATGACTTTGTGACTTGGTGTATTTGTTCGGAGCCAGAGTATGGTGGACGCATGATCAAGTGTGACAATTCTGATTGTCCGTATGGATGGTTCCACTATAAATGTGTTAATGTTAGAAGAAAACCGAGAGGACAACAGTTTTGCCTAAATTGTAAAACATAGAAAAACACATAGGCCTACATGTACCTGTGTTTTATTCAATAAATTTAATATGTTTAATGATCACATGTATGTTTTAAATTAATGATACAAATGAAATGGGGTTTAACATTCACAACAAAGGAAATGGGGTTTAATCCGATGAAAGTCTATTATACCAGCCCATTCCAGACTCCCGTGGCGGCCCGTTAAAGCCACCGGCCACATACAACATGATCATCATCGCTCCATGACCGGTCAAATACCCCCCTCCCTAATATAATTTTCAACAGAATTGGACGAAATTATTTTTTAATTTTTTTTCCGACCGGCCATTCAATTTTTTTGTCTGACCGGCCCTTCGGGCGATTGTCCGACCGGCCCTTCGGGCAATCGGCCCTGAGTCTACCCTTTCCAGACCCCCAACCCAGAGGAATTCACCAAATAAATACTTCAATACAGTAAATGATACTGACAGTTCTTGAATAAGAACTATTAAAAACTGAGGGCATGTGTTTTGTAAGGCTGTCTTTGTTATGCCACTGAATCAGAAAGTTAATTTTTCCTGCCAACTTAGGTAAGCCTTGATTTAATATGTCGGATATGGTTGAAAGAGAAACATCAAATCTGTAAGTTAAGTAGGCTACCCATGTTGAAGATTTAGCCTAAATTTCATCAGGATACACATCAATACAGATGTTGGTGAGATCACTTTATATACAGGCGACAGACAAGAACCAGATGAAATTTAATTATATTATCAATGAAAAAAAAAACCCAAACCCATTTATAACAAAACATCAATGCATCCTTGAATGAAGGCTGAGTGCAGGTAGTTAAATCAGAGTTGATAGTATTTACATTAGATGCAATAATAGTGATCCCTGAGATTAAAGTATTACCCATCTAGTAAAAAGGGAATGGAGCCCTCCATTAAGCTAATTTTATTTTAGAAAAGCGGGATTTATTAAACTATTAATTGATAATTACAATAACAAGCCACAACAACCCTGAGTGGATAAACAATACTTAGGCCTAGTGAGTAGCCTATCATTTTGAAAACGGTTATTTGTAATGATTTACGTAGGCTAATTATTATTAATTTTGAATACTATTTATTTAATGGAATATATTATGGTTAGCCTAGTTGCGAATACAACACGTAATTTAAAGATTGTCATACGGCGTGGGGAGGAAAAACCGGGATTAGTAATAAAAGTAAAAGTTAGTTGGTTTGTGTCTTCCTATTTGAATGGCTTTGTCATCGTGTAGTCGTCGTCTCCTCATATTTTAAAATTTTATCATTGATTGATAATGACTAGACGAACCCAACGGAAAAGTCGCTAAGTAAAAAAAAACCAACTTTAATCAGATTATATACAGCGCAAAATGTCTTTCTGTTAACGATGTCAGTCAGACAGTCAGCCATTTGTAAACAACCGATTTTGCCAACCAATGGTGTCACGTGACTAATTGTGACGTCACGGCGAACATCGCTATTAGGGTTCATACAATGCCAGATCTTTGGGTTATACACATACATTTCAAGTGTAATCAAAATCGGATGAAAAAGCAAGATCATAAGTTTGATTTAAAAACCAGCTAACAGAGAAAATTGGTGTGGTTAACATCTTACCATTGATTTTTGTTACTGGTGATTTATAATCTATCTGTTTTACTGCTGACGTCAGATCTGTAGGTAAACACTCCTGTCAACAGAAACAACAATGATCTACAGCTCTACTTATAAAATAACGATTACAGCCTGACATCTAAATCAACAACAATTAGCATCGTAAACTCCAAATGGTGCCTACTTAACACATTGTTACAAAGGCCAATTCTTTGCATAAAAACAATAAAGACATGATGCTTGGGGAGAGAGATTTTGTCAATAACCATCGGACAGGATTTCCGCTGATAATCAAGACAACAAAAAACACCAGTACAGTACAATAAAAAAATATATTCTCTTCTGAATTTAATTACGATAAATATTAAATTTAGATTTCTGTATATTATGAAATAATCCCACGTGGCAATAATAAATATCTATATTAGGAATATACTTCTTCCCTATTATTATCCCTTTTAGCTGCAATATAAAACTGCGTTTGACATTTCAGATGAAGATATAAACGGAAATTATTATTCTGTCGAAAATGTCATTATTTAATTGTCTCGATCGTTCCAGTCAAAATTATCTGAGCTTCAACAAAGATTGGGAATGATCCGTTAATTAATAATGCTACACAAATTTGTATATATTTTTCGCGGGGGGCGGCCCCCCCGTCAGCCCCAGTGACATAGTTGATTTTCATTTTACGTTTGCTTTGTTACTGTTGTAGTTCACATATCTGCTCTTTAATAGATGATATAAACATGAGTTACGCATTGTCTCCGCACAAACAATCCAAGGCTGCAACATATTACCCTTTGCTCCAATGTGTGCCCCCCCCCCCCATTCGACAAAATCCTGGATCCGGGCCTTGGTGGGGTGAGGGGCGGCGCAGGGACTCTTCCTCAAGCGTTGCTCATCTTCTTCTTGATCTGTATGGCAACGATGGTCTTCGATGCACAAGGCTTCTCCAATTATTCATGTACAGTGGATATGGAACTTGGCATACTTGTTACTAAAAACAATTGTGCATAGATTGACGGACTTCGACGCCACAATTTAACGAAGGCTAGCACCCTTTTCTAAAACTGAGATCATGTTATTTGCGAAATCATTACTCATTTCTCAATAAAATTATTCAATGATTTAAAAGCTGTAACTTCCCGATTTACAAAAGACGCCATTTGTTCGGAAAATTCATAAACATTGTGATACAAGCTGAAATTATTTTTATATACTGAATTTACCGTATGAGGGGAGGGGGCATGACAAGTGCACAAATGTCTTTAATATAGTTGAAATAGAACGTCTGTTTATGACAGAGTGGATTAAAATGCCACTTCCCTTAATGTATTGGAAAGTGGAGGTTTAAATTTAATATTCTAGTATTCTTATGACAATAAGCTTATGACAATAAGCTTACCGTTATGTCATTTATTAAAGGTGACATTATAATACAAGAAGATTTGTTAGGGCCTTATAGCATTAACTTTACTGGTATGTCATTTATTAAAGGTGACAGCATGGTTATGTATAATTTAACACTATTTGTTAGTTTGAAAACTTCTCAAATATCAATATAAAAGAATTGTCTTCAAAATCTGAAAAAGCGCAGCCAGGACTACAATATCAGTTGAAAAATTACAATTCTTGATATACGAGACTATCTTTGTACTCGTTTATCTGTACTTCTTCGATGACGTCACACTAGGCAACCAAGAAACAATAACTGGTTCTAGGTTGACCCTTAACATACCTGTGGAACTAGATCTAGGTAGGTGACTTTAGCTGTGGCATTAGAAAGAACCATTTTAGATTTTATTTCTGTACCATCCTGTAACCCTACTCCCTTTACTTCATTATTATCTATAATTATTTCCTTTACAGTCTGAAATCAAATTTTATGCAGTGGAATATACTCTTATACAATACATTTAAACCCAGACCATTTATGATTTTACCACTAAAAATTGCAAGAAAAGGATTAATGCATTTTTGCGTTAGTTGGATGTACTTTATAACATCCCAAAAGTTTACAAAATTTTGTGCACCGGAAAGGTAGGTTTTATGAAATAAAATTCAAGATGGCCGACATTCGGCCAGTCAATATTCCAGAAAATCCTAAATGATTGGAGTAAGACCCTGTATTATGATATCGAAATGTCAAATAAGCCCATTTAAAGTAGTATGACGTCATATTATAATAACCCTATAATGACATAGTATACGACCGAAACATCTACGTACTAAAATATAAACATTTGGCTTTATTCTCTATAAATCTATATTGAGGTTATCGGAACATGACACTGAAGATTACACCCGTCATTACAATGATGCAATATTGACAGTTTATGATGTACTATTATGCCATTTCGTTGTTATATCTTATAGCTAATTTTAACTGCCCCGGAAATATTCCTTTATGGACTAGAAGAAGATGCTTCCAGCGAAGCATATCATTCTCAAGTATAAAATGGGAACCGCAAAAAGACATGACGTAATAGTATGCCATAAACGGTCTAAGTTGGACATATCTCCTTTAATAAGTTTTGGGGGCTACAAGTTTCCTGGATGTGTTATCACACCGAGTTAATTCTTGCATAAACATGAGTTGGAAATATATTCTAAATACTAGAAATTTCTAGAGACACACTATACCATACACAAAATGTTCGCTCTGTTTGCCAGAACAAAAATAAAGTCTTTTTAAACCGATATTTGCATTTGCACCTGCAGTATCAGGAGATATGCACCACTGATCAATTGAAACAGCGCCAGAAGAATAGTGATATATACCAATACCTTGTCAGTTAATATTG
The DNA here is from genome assembly GCA_963678685.1 of Patella ulyssiponensis. Classification (NCBI taxonomy): domain Eukaryota; kingdom Metazoa; phylum Mollusca; class Gastropoda; family Patellidae; genus Patella; species Patella ulyssiponensis. Next base: position 61,536,820 of record OY783229.1, read on the forward strand.
TCGTTCCATGATCTTTGGCACAATTTGCTATAGCATTAGAAACTCCTCCCATTCCACCTTCAACGTATCCCCACGCGCCTTTAACACCCTCCAATTCCCCCATAACATGATGCAATAACACGTACCTGTATTTAAAGAGAAAATGGTTTATTTGATTAAATCTGGATTTTAACAACAGTTGACGTCCGATTATGTGGATACCGTTATCAATAGGTTACGAATATATCACTATTCGCAAAGGAATGATTACGAGCATTATGGTGAAAACGTGCCAATAGCTTACGAATATATGACTAATATCGAAGAAATGATAAAGAGCATTATGTGGAAAGAGTATTCAATTGGTCAAGAATATATTGCTATTCTCGAAGCAGTGATAACGAGCATTCTGTGTGGTTTAATGCTCCAGTACGAGAAAAATAGTAGTGCTATATCCATATATTACGCAATATTTTGCACAAGACCATTAAACAAATTAAAATACAGACACTATCCAGCGCGTGTATTTCAGTTAAATACGTCACGCGGATTCAACATTGCCCATACCCAAAATCAAAGGATGACGTCACATCTGTATTTTAAGCAGGAAGTGTATTCAATCGGTTGCTTATTATTATATGACTGTTTCGAAGAAAATCTAACCAGCATTATCAACAATTATGTTGCGAGTGTATCTGAAAGTTTGTATTCGGGCTTCTATATAGTCTACCTCGTAGAAACGGTTGGTCGAACTTCCAAACAACAAACTCCTAACTTACAAATCTGAACGATCTGTTTAAGACCTGTATGTTGAACGGTGTTCTCTGTTTTAAAGCGGGAATTTCATATTTTCTAAGAAAGTCAAAACATAATTATTTCTATGTTTTTTGCTCAAAAGGTTGACAACTCACTATTATACGATCATGTGCATTATTTACCAGGCATTAAAATCAGTCACACAGAACATAATAACACAATTACCTCCCTTGTTTTCTCATTCACCCCCATAGAGTGGCTATCTTCAAACGTTTGAATTTAAAGTTTGAAAATGATATTTTTGCCAATTTCTTAACTGGCAATAGTGAATTATTGGATTGATAGGATTATTCTTTAACAAGGTAGGACTGTTTATGGATACAATCTATTTTAAGGTTTTATTTTAATACATTTTAAAAATGTAACTTAAAAATATGAAATTGCAACTTTAAAGCATTACTAATTAAGAATATCTTGTCTGGCTGGTAAATTAACTGAATTGTCTATTATTTTGCCGGAGATCAATGTTTGATGCTGCACATGATTCAGATGTCGAAGCACGTCGGTGTCGGGAAATTCCCCAAATCTTCGATGTTCCGAATACAATACACCTTCTCTCTTGGCTCTCAAATATCATAAGCCATTAAAACATAATGATAAATAAGTTAATTGCCAACCAAATTATCTACATTTGGGCTCTATCCTTTACACCCCTTTTCTTCTTTGTTAAGTGATAAATCCACAAACATGGCTCAGTGGAGAGCCCAACAAACTGTAAGCTTAAGCAAAATTAAGGAACCACATAGTGTTATTGGATAACATGATCAAATTATAATACGAATAATGAGAAGCCTACCCACTTCCAGGACTATTAGGGCTCAACATGGCACCAATCACAGAATCAGTAGCCAAAGTCGCTTTCAATGGTTCTGATTCAAACCATTTATCTAAAACCTGAAAAAAAGAATCTTGTTAAGTCAATTTGCTTCGCATTTTATCACTGGCTGACAAAACAATTATATGAAATAATTCATTTCAGATATTCTGTAATTTTCTAAAAGTAAATTCATGTAAACCAAGGACCATATTCTGGATGAAAGATGGCCTATATATACTGAATTATACCATACCTTCTGTGCTGGTGCCGTAAGTAGTTCATAAAGGTCTGGAATATCTTTTCTGATCTTCTTCACTGGATATAAATGAAAAAGGGGTATAAATGTAAAGCTTAAAAGTTAATATTATTTTTTTTTTGATATAATTAAAGAAATGAGTATCTTGCACAGTAATCAAACTAATACATGTGGTTCAGTTGTATTTCAATAACCCGAAGAATTCCCCACTAGGTTGGACAGATGATCATACTCCTTGACTCAATAGCATACCTTATGATCTAAAGCACACGTTTTAGACCCACACCGCCTGCTGTAACAATATTGTCCTAGCGACATTGTTTTCAAATTCATAGACAAGGAATGGAGAAATATGATGCCATGGCTGAAACAATATTGTTATCTTTACAAATTATTAATTCTGAGTATATATGCTGGTTATTTAAGTAAACATGTTGGTCATTTGCATTTTTCAAGGATAAATTTTTCATGATGTGGTGTTTTCCTGAGTCTAGCCACACTGGTTAGGCTTTTACGGGAGTTGGGGTTGAGAGAAAGAGATGTTAATTTTAAATATTGTAATGTAGACTATTGTGACATAAGAACGTTTAGAAAAAAAACGATCGTTGATACTACTACATATTTGATGACGGTATCATAAGAAACACAATGGTGAAGTCCCTAAGAAGAGAGATACAATTGTAGCCAGTCCAGAGCCAACCAACCCCAAGACAATCAGGTCAAAACAAAGATATGTGGCAACGGTAGTGCTTTTATACATCACTCAAATGGGCATCCAGACATGTTCATAATACAGTTGTTCATTTCAATCCAGGCAGAAGTACAACTGAAAGATCGAGGGTTCTCTATTAATCGAAAGCAACATATGAAAGGGTACATGGCCCTGATTCTTAAGGAGAAAGATGGTGTTTACCCCCGCATCACGTCAAGGGCAAGTTTAACTAATCACATTTACCATATTATATGAAATAATGCTTTTAATGAGTTTATATGGATATTAGAACTTTTATAATCTTAGAATGGTTTGGAAAAATAGTGTGTCATTCCAGGATAACTATTAAATTGAGCGCCAAATCGAATTGCCTAATCACACGTAGACAGCACTTTTATTATTTCCACAATCGGAAGACATTAATTACTCCAGAATCTTTTATTGACCTGTTATTTTTGGAGAAGTAATCATTTAAAAGTAGGTAAATTGTTCTTATCACACAACACATCCCTGTTGGCTAGATGTCGCAAGGTTTACATTAATCATTTCACAAGTAGCCAAACAAACCACTTACACATTGATAAAAATGAATAAGATGTGACGAGATCGCCTCTTCGTTCAGACCAAGAAGTCGTAGATGGACCAGGTAAGTTAATTGGTGGTCGATCTAGCAGTGGCTCTATACAACTTACAAATCTTGATAACATCTCTTCATATAGAACAAACTTCTACAAAAGTAATATAGGTTGACAAATGAAGCCCCAAGCCAGATGACGAGACTATGAACGTAGAATGCGGTGTGAAAGAAAAGTGTCATATCAAATTTGTAATCTCGGTAATTTATAACTCTTCTATCGACCAAATACAAGTTCATATATTCTGCGGTTGCTTTAATTACTGATATTACTTGTTTTGAAGCACCCTATGATTCAATCCTCTTTTCAATTCTGCAAAGCTAGGAAATTCGTTGCTACACAAAATTTGACATCTAAATTAAAAGTATGAAAACTATATCTAAACATTAGGAAAATTTACTGGTTAGGAAGTGATATTTGTTATATAATTAGGTAGTGTCGTTAGATCAATCTAGCCAGTAAATAGACAAAGCAAGCATTCTTACAGTATTGCTAAATCAATTTTAAGTGATGACCCCATGGTAGCCATGATCATTGACCGGAAGGGCATACTCCTCTTTACTAGAATTTCCCGGGTTCGAATCTTTGCGTGGGCCAATTAGAACTTTCGGTTCTTACTTTTCATGGATGTCAGCCGATCGACTGACAGTGTATATGCAGTGTAGTCGTTCGGAAAGTCAAAAACAGGAGATCCGACCGCCACTCGTGTAGACGTTGTGTGTAAAAGAACCGTAGGCAGATGATATTCGCAGAAGAGTAAGGGAATTTGAATCCGGTCTATGTAATTTACTGTCGCTTATGTCGCTAATAAGCAGGATGTGTGTTGTTGATAAACCGATAAACCCCGATGAAACATTGATTAACTTGATAATGTCACTTCAGCTCCGATCACCCCAGTACTAAATGCACACTGCACCAACAAAATAAGAAGTAGGTCACCGATAAGATGACGAACACACTGCAAATCAGACGGCGATTAACTTAAAAACGTCACTCTTAATTAAACCCCGCCATTGTCCACATCAATACTCAGATAATGATTATAGAATCCTGTTAACCTCATATTTTAACGACGTAAAAGGAAATAAACCCAGTTTAACGATGTGCTCACTCAATTATAAACGACTATTAAAACACATGTATAGGCATTAAAATGGAGTAAAGAAAAAAAGATTTTTTTTTAAAGTAGTCATGAAAGCACATATACTATGGACAATAGAAGATTATAAAAGTAACCAAAGCAAAAAAAAGCGAATTATTTACAAACCATCTGTCAATATTCGAATCGTGGATCACCATTTTTGATGAGTAAATGATTGGCATTTGGGGAGGGTCTCCGCTACGTTTTATACATTCAAAGTAAAATAGCCCCAAATTTCATAATTTGTATTGAAATAAATACTTTTATCACAAATTATGAAGTATGAGCCATTAACATATTCACCGACCAGATTGTTTTACAGTTATGTACAACAGTGGTCAAGATGTTACCCACGTAACCGTTGGATTTTTCACATTCATAGAATTATGCGGTAAGGTTTCACCTTTATTATTTCAATGTGGATTAGTTTATTATATGTTAAGCTACATAGCGTATTACTTTGGGGCCAGATTAATTTAAAATTACAAAAACCTGCTCAAAAGAAGTGGTGGGCGTCAGCCGTAGGACCATTTCTAGGTAGATCTGTGCCCTCGGACTAACGGGTTTCCTTTGTCCCACCCCCTCGCGGTGACGAATACATGATGAGAAAAAATAAACTAACTTGATTCACCATTCACGCGTCCCGTTCAAAAATCATTTTTCACCTTGGATTTAGGCCATCATATTTTTAGTGGATATTATTTATTTTGAAAAAAATATAATATTCCATTTTTTTTTCAATCGGGTCCCATGGGCGCACTCAGACCACTTCCGATGGTCCGAGGCCCTTTCCGCCCCAGAATTTGCAAACGCCCTTTCCGCCCCAAAAACATGCTTGATATAGGAACGATTAATCAATAAATGGTGCCCGTAAAAATTGCTAAACAATAACTGATCTGATTTTCATTCGGTTAAGATCCATGTGCTATAATTTTCGATTATAGGAATATTTTTATCTTGAAACAACGAAAGCATTAGGTCAATCTTTTTTTTAAGAAGTCAAACCTAATCGATATGAAATAAGAGTAATATTAAACCTTGGCATCTTTGATTGAAAACTGTGCAATTTGTTGTTGGTTTATTTGTTCATCCATGCCTAAAGTCAGTGACGTAGCTTTACCATTGACACCCCCCGGTTCGATCAGAGGTGTGTAAGAGCTTGGGTTCCTAAGATACACTTTTAATCCATATTTCTGAAAATATAAAAAAAACATTATTTAAAGTGGGAATTAGTAATTTCTTTGGACGTCTTCGCCTATTGGTGACAATTATTAATTTTTTGATTCAAATCAAATTTGCCTAGTCACTGCAGAAATGTACAGTGCTTTTAGCTACCATTTTACGGGTGGTACAATTTTATTCGGTGGTTTCGAATAAATTACGCTCGTGAAAAAAAATACGTCAGTATATACGAATCTATGGTTATTGAAATATTTCAGTCTATAAAATTAATTGAATTTACGTTTATTTTGTTCGAAAGAGTGGGGATCACGTGGCTAAGGGTAAGACGCTGGCTCGCTAGCCTGGAGGTCGGGTGTTCGATCCATGCATTGGCCGAGAAAGTTCATTCGGATTTTCCGGCGTGGTTTCCCCTTGTCGCAGGCCTAACCAGGACAGATGTCTAGCCGATCGGATGGGGCGTAAAACCGAGGTCCCGTGTACACATTGACGTGCACGTAAAAATCCCTTGGCAATTGTAACAGAACAGTAGGACGTTAAACCCCATTTCATTTCATTTCGTTAGAGTGATAATGCGTTTCACTAAAACTTAACACAAAAAAACGAATTGTTGTCACAAATGCAAAATCTGTAAAATGGTGATTTATTACCACATCTTTGATATTTAGACTTTTTTAATATCATGATTTATGTCATCGTGTATATGGATACACATAAAAAAGAGATTGCGATAAAACAATTTCTAACTATCTCATGGAATGTATGAAATTAGACCTCTGAGATTTAGAAGTCTTCGGATATATAAGTCTTTTTTTTGTGTCAACAATTCTTATTTGAAGAGAAGGGCTGTCAAAGTGATACAATGTTTGAGAGACAAAAAACATACCTTTAGCTCTAAATCTGTCATTATCTGTGGCCGAAACAAACTCAATAAATATGAAGCCCTCGAGAACTTAAAACCTAAAATATAAATAAAACATCGAGATTTTCAGTGATCTCCAATAATATCTTTCTGTTTCCGATCCCCGGGCTATCATTTCCCTTCTGTTTGGCTGATCACAATCTTAAGACTGTATTCGGTTATTCCCTATAATCAAGATATTTTGTGCAATTTTAATATTTTTTATATTTTATTCATTTTTTATTTCTGAAAGGTTTTAACAATCCTTAAAGTAACTATATCAGTATTAATTTATAAAATTTAACCACGTCCAGACTCTGTCTAGAGTTAAACATACCATATCATAGTCATCTACAAGCTTATTGAATCTTACAAGCCTCCATATCTCTCAAATACAAGGCTTTAAAACCCCAATTCTTAAAATGGTAGTCTATATACAAGGAAACCCTAAATCTTAAATTGCTTGGCTACCAAAGTGACGGGCATTATAAGAATATTGCAAAAACCGAGACTGAAACTGAAAGAATTTTCAAACTAATTTATATATTATTCAACATTTGGATTACGTACCAGGGATAATCTCTTCTGTTACAGCAGCGCCTCCTATAACATGGCGTCTCTCAACCACACAAACATCAAGTCCAGCTTTTTGAAGGTACGCTGCCTATATTAAATATTCAACATTTCGATATTTACTCTGCCTGTTAGATAGATAGTTCTTATTGACAGTAGATTTATTTAACATTGCAAACGATTAATTTGCGGTCAGGTTTCAACGCAGTTCCGACGTCAGGGTAACTCGATGGGTTTTTATTAAGAGATTTCTGTCCAAAGTGTGCGAATGGGTCCTATAACAGTGCCAGCAGATGTACTTTAATGTATATATTTGAAGTGATTCAAAGCAAGTTTCAATGGCGGCGTCTGGTGGATGACACGAGATAGTTGGGCCAGTGGAAGTGGGCAACAATACTTTAAAAAAATTAATGTATGAGTTTTTCATTCCACTATAGTCCAATGTATCTAAATGAGTTAATTTTCCCTTTTCCAAACGATGTGTAGGTCTATATTCTAGACAAACTCGAAATTAATGGCGTATTTAGATGGGAATTTTGAACATTGGTAGAAAAGTGAGGTCTTAATCGTATAGAAATTATGTTTACTAATTTGATGAAAGTGTGACTTATCTGTATCTAAAGATTGCATATTATTATATTTTACAGGTGTGAAGTCTTACCGCCACTAACCCATTGTGTCCTGAAATTATGAAAAAAATAAGTAAAAAAATACTACATTATTATGATTGGTCCCCGTCCGCCATTTACGTCATGATGCGCAGTCCATAAATGATTGGTCCAGTGGATTGTGTAGTGATTTAGTCCTGGTGATTAGTATCCTGAATAAATGAAACAGGGTTTAGCAGTTCTGCTCCGACTCGGTTAATGATGACTGGCATGTGCCATACAGTGTGTCATGAGGGAAATTTTGCCCTGACAGCGGTGATATGGTTACGGTATACTCTTATATCGAGCTCCAACTGCCATTGTCAAGGATTTCTTTACGCACACGCCAATGTGTGCACCGGATCTCGTCCCATCCGAACGATAAACGACTATACCTTGCCCATTGCCCGCACCTTCGTCCTGCACCACTGACAAGGGGGAACACGCTAGAACATCCCGATGAACTTTTTCGGTCAACACAGGGACCTCCAGGTTAGCGAGCCAATGTCTTACCCACTGGGATGTGTGGGGGGGGGGGTCTAGAGTGCCGCGCTTCGACCTCTAGCTGGCCGTTCAGCTTTGGCTTGCGTCTGTGGTTTCGATGCCTGGTGTGAGGGTATGTGGCATGGAGATAGGGGCGCCTCCTCAACCTCGTGGGTTTCCTCCGGGCACTCCGGTTTCCTCCCACTGCTAAAGACCCCTACGCGCAAGCGAATTATTGAAATAAAATTGAAACCATATGTTAGTCCCAAAATGACCTAGTTGTGTCGAGTGGACGTTAAACCCCATTTCTCTCTCTCTCTTACCCACTGATCCACCGTGTCGCCCTCATAATGAATACATGCAAGCTCTATTTTTTTTATATTGTCGCGGAAAATCCATCCACGTCAACTTGTCATCTTTTGTTTGGTTCTATTTGCCAAAATGATATTTTAATAAGCTTTTCAACCTTCAACTTTCAAGGCGAATTGGCAACATTGATCGATGAGTAAAAAGAGAGAGAGACAGAGACTGAGAGACAGAGAGAGAGAGAGAGAGTAACGTGCACTCAACACAAAATAGGTCATTTCGGGACTAACACATGGTTCAATTTTATTTCAATAATTCGCTTGAGAGGAAACAGGAGTACCCGGAGAAAACCCACCCCAGTTGACCTTGTGATACTAACCATTCAGCCACCCAACCCCACCAAAAGTTTACCCAAACTTGTACACTAATATGTTGTAGATAAGCATAATATATATATACCTGCTCCTATAACAAGGGCATCATACGACGACTTGATAGACGTAGAAACATTACATTGAACAACATGACACACTTTCTGTCTGAACCTATTCAGGAAGGAACTGCAATTTCGCAAATACATGTCGTGGTTATAATACTGAATTACTTCATCCTTACTGCAACGTCCATATTATCTGCCCAATTAAAAATGACATCGACATAGATAGTAGATATAAGCTGCTCGGGGTATTGGATATCATGCATTTCTAGGTCATAATGTTGACTTAATTCGGAGCTACCTTTCAATAGCGTTTATCGTTGAGTGTGTTTATTGACTCTTGATTTGGCTGATGTAACGCTGAGCAATCTTAACAACGGTTCAACAATATACTGACACATAAACAATTTTGAATATGAATTAGTGTGTTGGTTTCAATCCAGGTCATGAGTTTCCTTTAAAATTAACTGGTTAGTCCCGAAATGACCTAGTTTGTGTCGGGTGGACCTTAAACCCCATTCCCTCTCTCTCTTTTAGAATTAACTGGGATGAAATGATTCTACTGGATTTTGTGGATTGAACAAAATACGATGTATGCCGGAAGAATGATCAAATTTACTTTACAAAAATAGAACTGGTTGTCACCAAATAGAAAAATGTATAAAGTTAGGCCTACGCACCAAAGATGCGAAAACAGACATACTATGCAAGTTTTGTCCTGAGATTTAATTATTTCATATTTTTGGCTATATCAGGAACACTGAAAATTCTCGAGATTACAATCCGTCAGGTTTTAAGAGGGGGGGGGGGGGAGCTAGCCCCGCCAAGACATTTTGTATTTCAGCTTTATTTGTAAGTTTTGTCCTGAGATTTATTTGTTTCGTATTTTGGCTTGATCAGGAACACTAAGAATTCTCGAGATTACAGTAATATGGGGTTTTGAAGTGAGTGGGGTGGGGGTTAGCCCCGCCAAGACATTTTGGTATTTTAGCTTTATTTGGAGATACTTAAGTTTGGCGGTGAGGTGAGGGGATTATATAATACCGTGGGGTCCGTCACACCTCTTTTTATTTTCTGTCGAAGCCCCCCACTGTTGGTCGATTTCAATCAATATTGATGTTGTTATATTACCGTGGAAATGTGCGATCCTAATAAACATGTTAAAATCAATACACGCGTCGTGTATTCTATGGTTTCTGGAGCCATTTGTAATGATCAAAGTAAAGCATATTATACAAGACCGTACCAGGAGTAATGATTAGTATTTTGATTCAAAAATGATAAAATCGTAATAAAAACGCGTAGAACGGAGTAATCAGGAGTAAACGACTGCTTTTCAGTTTGAACTATTCATGTATTTCACCAAAAAATATTGGTTGGAAATCACAATTAAAAAAAATAAAAATTGAATATAAATCACTTTATATGCATTTATAGTACATAATTGTGCGCTTTTAGACCCATTTTCGTCTATATTAAGGTTCCAATAAATATAGAGCCATGCCCTTTAATACAAACAAACTAAATATCTTGTTGATCTCCAACACTAAAGAGGGATCGATACGAGTCCATTGCACGGGTCATGTAGTTCAGCTTGATATGCGAGGAAGGTGATAAAGTGTCAGAAAATTAATTGGCTATCATACACAAATACAAACAAACAAGCAAAAAACTCCTGGTTGTTATGAAATACCCAGTATCATTCGGCTATTAATTAAATTTATTCATTATACGTAATTAAATTCTCTTTCTGTCGTCTGTCTCACCGGGTATTTAACATCATCTCAAATAAGTCTCTGTAGTTGTGCACATAATGTACGTGAGTTGTTGCAAATTGCGTCATTTTTTGTCTAATGCTTTTTCATAGATCTTATTAAACACACCAACTGCGGTCCATGGATTTTCTTAACGGAATTTTTCTTCTCGGTTACAAAAAAAGTTTATTAAAATTTTCCAGGAGCCAAGAATTATGGTGGCTAATAAGTATCATGTCGTGATGTCGTGGTGTCGTCTTTTATAAGACGACAACCCGACATCATGACATTTTCACACGGCACTACGACAACCCACCATCACATAATCACGACATCAAGACAATACGACATTTTGACCCGAAAACGCGATATTGTAAATGCCGTAATGTCGCGTAAAAATGTGAGTCGGGCGCTGGCTCGCTATGAGTGAAACTTTGGTCGGATAGCGGCGCCAACGGCCTACTCTTATATTGAATTCCAACTGTCAGGGGTCTTTTAAGTGCACGCAAGTATGTAAATGGGACCTAAATTTTTAATCCCATCCGAACGGCTATATACCTTTTCCCTTACCAGTCCCCCTCTGGCAGGTGATAACCTATAGTCTTTTGGATGGAGGTTCCGTGTACATATTAGGGAGCACGTAAAAGACACCCGCTGACAGTCGGAATTCAATAGGCTGACAGTCGGAATTCAATATAAGAGTAGGTCGCCGTGCCACTATCCGGGAAAAGTTTCCCTCACGGTACACTGTATAGGGAGGGTATGTCCGTCTTCATTGGCCCAGTCAGAGCAGTACAGTAAGACGTTAAACACAATTTCATTTCATTCAATTTTCCTCCCGTTTTTCTGTGCCTATCCGGCTACTCAAAATACAAAGCATACGCTATGCAGAGTGCTATGACCGTGTTATTTCTTCATCGAAATTCAACTGTGAATGATTCTTTCATGGGCACGCCAATGTGTACACATTAGCTTGTGCTTTTGTCCCATCTACACAACTAGACACTGTTCTTTGTCAGACCCTTGTCCTGCACTACTGACATTAAGAAAGCACGCTGCAAAATCCCGGGAAAATGTCTTGACCAACACCAGGAGCATTGTATATAATCATAGTATTGAGAGGAATATGGCCGATAGCCCCGACAACCCGACATCATGACAACACGACAACCCGACATCACCATATTTTCACCAGAATATACGACATATTTACTCGACATCACAACATTTTTAATGTCTTGTTGCCGGGTTAAAATGTCGTGATGTCGGGTTATCGTGGTGCCGAGTTAAAAGGTCGTGAGGTTGGACTGTTGGGCTGCCGCCTTATGAGGGGCGACACATCAGGACATGATACCATCAGCCACCATAAAAAAATAGAGACACATATGACGCAAATAGATAATAATTAGCTTAGCATGCAGGAGGCCAACAAAAAAGTAGATATGTATTATGATATCCCTAATAAGGGTAGTGTAGTTCTAATTAGAAGTATCGTCACCTTTTTATGGAGTATTTTACGGTATGCTTCAAAGGGGGGATATTTGTTATAGAGATTAATGCTTTTGGTAGATTACCCTCAAACACAACAATATCTCTCTTTATTCCCCTTTTGCATGCCCATGTTTTTAAAACAATGGACTAGAATGGTCATTTTCTGCCAGACTTTGGTAGACATTTATTATTTAAAGGCGGGAGGGTAAAATAGTTAACAGGTTGGTTATGGTGACCAATAGGGCGACTAGATTCAAGTTTTTCGTATGCTACTTCAAGTTTGTGTATCTCAAAAGTTTGATGGTCAACCTCATAAATATTTTAGTGCAAAGACAAGACCATATCTGTCTGTGGTGAAAAGAATTGAGCTCAACCAAAATTTGGGGGACAGTTGAGCCAGGCAAAACGACAGAATTAACATTGAACTCAATGGGGAAATAAATGGTGGTCTGCCTCCATTGTTTTTATTTTCTCGGTTGCTCATTAAATGGAGTTGCTTCCCATTAAACCAAAACCTAAACCTTAATCGTTCGGTGGTTATCGGCAATAAGATACGGGTTGGCCGTATGTGGATATAACAGTCTTTGGATACGGGTTATGTTTCTTATCATTTCTTTTTAGACAATTCAAAATCTTTTAAAATTTTCAAAGAATGATGCAAATTACTTTGCTATCATTTATTTATTATAAGGCCTTCATGATACTGAATTTCGGAGCCATATTTCGCTTTATCGAGTACAGCGAGTTGCCGCTATGATCGAACTGTTGGTGCGACATATAAAATCGAGACTACCATAAATTAAGTCACATGATATTGACTTCCGCCTTTACAAAATGGAGACTCCACTTGTTATTGGAATTGTGACCGCTTTTTGGTTCTTTGTTGGGGCAGTTTTACCTGTCCTTTTACAATTTTTTATGTGGCGTTCGCCGAATAAAGGGTTGGTTTGTTAATATTATTGATTTTTAAAATGTTTTGTGGCTGTAAACATATTTACTTTTAATTGCAAAGTTGGCGTATTTCATCCCAAAATAGTGTCTTGTGACAAGCCAGTCAAACGACAAAAATTGCTGAGATACCTGCGTCGCTATGTAAATGAACAGTAATGTAGTGACTAAAATAATATAACATACAAAGGTTATTCAAGGACCTTGTTAATGTTCTTTTTATTTTCAGTGTATCACTCAGTCTGAATAAAATATATAGTAGTAATATTAAGATATGCTCGACTACTATACTCTAAAGTATGCCCCTAATATTACATGTTTCACTAGTTTCAGTATATATGATTTTGATAGTAACTTATGATAAATCCATTGTTTCATATTTAACACTGACAAGACTTTCTCGTGTAACCCAGCATCTTTTAATTTACATTAATATGTAGTCAAAATGCACACAAAATAAGTCCTAATAATAAGGTCTGCCGGTTGATGTCATGATTTAGAACGTCAAACAATTTTAACATACTATATATAATAGTCCGGATAGAATCTCGGAAAACCGTAAATAATAAAATGTAGTGAATTAAACAAGATTTCCTATTGGTAGATCTCTTATGTGCTAATTTTAGTAATGTACATGTCAGCCTAGCTACATATTTATTTATTACATATTTTTTTTTCAGGATCTACCAAATTATGTTAATCCTCACAGCAGTGTGTTGTTATATTTTGTAAGTTTTTTCTTCAATTGTTCAGTTTATACAACTTTATTTTATTACATAGAAGTATGATTAAAGCATACTGTTGTAATGTCTCGCACATTTCACTTAGTAGAATAGAACCAGACAATTGCATTCAGTGTAGATGTAGGTGTGTGATAAAAAAAATACCACAACAGCTTTTTAAGTAAAGGGTATGACTTGTCTAAGAATAAGAGTATACATGTATTTGTACATGTAATCTAATTCAAATATCTCCAATTAATGTTAAAGTACATGGTAGACAAACCAGAAATTAATTTTACCTCTTTAACTTTTTTGTAAGAGTGAATATGTATCTTCCTTGTAAAAGTGTAATGAACATATAATGAAGCAAAAAGTCCCACACGGAAGAAGATCACACTTTTCAATTAAATAAATAACAGGATTTAATATTATTATGTATCTTTTTTCCAGCTGGTTGACAGCTTATTTATGTCAATTAAATCCTCTATTTGGACCACAATTATCAGTAGATATGATTCGATTTATGCAGATGGAATGGAAATAATGGTAACATATCTTATATTACCTTTGGAAAGAATTATATAATGAACTATATTGTATATATATGTTAATATGGAAGTTCAAGTAGACATCTATTAGTTTTATTTATCTGTGGGGGATCATGTGACTAAGTGGGTAAGGCGCTGGCCTGCTAGTCGGGACGTATGGGTGTTCGATCTCTGCATTGGCCGAGAAAGTTCATCACGATTTCCCGACGTGGTTTCCCCTTTGTCAGTGATGCAGGACGGAGGGCCTGCTGACAAGGACAGCTGTCTAGTCGTTTGGATGGGCCGGAAAACTGAGGTCCCGTGTACACATTGACATGTGCGTAAAAGATCCCTTGGCAGATGGAATTCGATAATTTGCCGCTGCCCGGGAAAAATTTCACTCGTAGCACACTGAATGGCACATGCCTGTCTTCAGTAGCCCAGGCTAGGAGCAGAACAGTAGGATGTTAAACCCGAGTTTGTTTATCTGTGGGTGGATTGGTAGAAAATATATTCTTGATAGACAACATTAGTAAAATTACATTTTTACAAGAGGGAAGAAAAAGTAATATTTCTTGAATGACCCTGGACAGAAAAACTTGTACTTTCCCTTTATCAATCATATTGTTTTGGACAATTGGTCAAAGAAAATCTTTTCTTTTTGTTGTTGTCTACGGGGAACCATTCTTTTTTTCAGTTAGAATTATGAACAAGAGAGAATATAATGGAATTGCAACTATCTGGTCATGTCATGTAACCTAGAATAAAATATTCATTGTAAAATATAAAATTAAAATTTCTATTTCATGTAGAGAATTTTTGTTAATAGATCTTTATATACCATATGCAGAGTACCTTTCCTTTATTTAATATAGACACTCTGATAGGTGGTAGGGCCTTCCTTGGATGTCACAGAAATTAAGCTATTTTTATGCAAAATTTAGCAGCATGATTCTGACAACAGCCATTAATTTTATTATTTGAACTGTTATAAAGTATTCTCATGACAGATGATGTTGAACAAATTAATTATAATATGTATATAAGATGTTCTTTAAATGATTTAAATATCTTTGGAAATATGTATATTGAATGTCTTGTACTAGTGAATGCATTTTATTATGTGTAATTAGTGTTGTATGTGTCAAACATGGCTGTGACTGTTAAAGATTTAATGTCTATGTATATCTAAAATAAAGTGTAACTGAAATCTGACTTTTGAACAATTTTCATTAATTCATAGTTATTTCCCTTGAAGTAGAAAAGAATCCGACAATATGTTGCATACAAAAGGCGCATGGTGATGTTCTCCTTCGATTGCAATTGGGGTAGGCAATGGCAGAAAATTCTCCCCCAACGTACCTAAATTTCGTTTCGTCATATATGGCCGAGTTAGTAAATTTGTGTTACCCCATATTTAGATTTCTTTTTAACAGCATGTAATGAGACCTACGTTCAGAGTTGAACTACTTCAGAGGCGTATCCCCCCCCCCCCCAATGTAAAACATAGTGTTGGTACCTTTACTTGTTCATATTTATATTACTGCAGGGATGCATAACGTGCTTACTGATATCACTTCCCACACCTTTTCAAATGAGCTAAATAGTGAGAGTCCCGCGCGTTGTGGCCCTCCCCTAGAAATTATGCGAAAATCCAATGTCATATGGTGGACTTGTTAAAAAAATAAATCACTTTTGCTGTTTCAGTGTGTCCGCTTCGCCGAAGCATTCGCCCGATTGTAGAATTCATTACCACTTATCATGTGATGTGGGTGATGATGCAATTCTCCTCGTGTAATCCCCAGTTACGCCAAACTTGACGGTGTCTCCATCTTGGATCCCAACTACTCAAATTCTCGAACAGCCCTTGCCTTAAGTTGAAGAAAAGTAACTACATGTGCCTAGCCTACAGCAACAAAAAAAAAGAAAAGAAGATAGGTTGCCGGACCGAAGGGCAGACAAAAATCCGTTGAGAAGTAACTAAAAATTTCAGAATCTAAATTCTATAACTATAGACTATTGACCGGTTACATGCACAAGGCATAGCATGCTTACATGTTCTTATTAGCTGATGTAAAGATTATTCTTTCTAGAACTCCCGATACCAATTCGTGTTTGAGGAAGTCGCATAACTTATAATGAAAGGCAGCTGCCCCCCACCCCCTAACTTTCCGGCAAGCTGACTTTTCGGGCAGACGGGTAAAACGGGTAAACATTTTTTACATTCAACAAATGATATATATTCACAAAAATATTGCCTAATAGATAATATAAATACATACATAGATATTACATTGTATAAAACATACAAAATATAATATTCAGTCAAGATATCTCCTTTACACTACTGGACCATGTGCGACATTTTCCGAGCATCGATTATTATTTGTGAATACAGCTGCAACAGATTTGGATGGTTTGAATTCAGAGTGGGATTTCGGTTACAAAACCATAGCTTACATGGGCTATAGAATAGCAGAAAACGCATTTGCGGTGGTTAAATTTTCAAAATTTTCTTCGGGAGAGTGAAGCCCCCAACACCCGCGACGATTGATTGGTTGTATGGAATTCTGGGCAGCCAGGTAGACTTTATTGGAACACATTGAAGTTGCTGTATTCGCAAGCTGGCATAGCAGGAAAACGCGTTTGCGGCAGTTACATTTTCAAAATTTTCTCCCAACGGTCCCGTCTTCGTGGACTGTAAACGATTAATTGGAATTCGAGACAGCCGCCTTAATTAGGCTTTGTTCACGGACTGAAATAGCAGGAAAACGTGTTTGCAGCCGTCAAATATTCCAAAATTTTCTTGTGGGGGGGGGGGGGGTCCATACATGGTAATCTCCGCTCCTTCGCCTCTCGAGGAAGACCGGTGCCGCTATTTGTAAACCTGACATTTTGTCGGACATTTCGGGTTCTGCGCCCCTAACTGTCATCGAGCCCTTACGCCTATGCTTATAAGTTGTTCTTCTTTTGTATGTATAAATGCAAACCGCATTCCCTCTTCCCAAAATCAGCAGTAAATGAATCCCCACAGAAGATACCCAGAACATACACGTTAGATTGCTTTACATGATGGTTGTGTTGTAGTTTGAGATAAGCACTTGATTTCGAATATTCTAGTTCCAGGCACTAATTCCACAATAAGAGAGAGAGAGGGGGAGGGCGGGGAAACGCCCACTCGACATAAATTAGTTAATTTTGGGACTAATATATGGTTCAATTTGATTTCAATTTTTGACCCTATGACGTCAAACATTGCTTAACAAATCAGCATTGTTGTTACTAGTGGATTACCCACAGTTCCGTGCTACACACGCCCAAAGTTCGTCGTAACAGACCATTTCATTGGCTAATGCCTCACATCATTAAGGACACGTCAATGATAGCAAATCTTCCAGATTAGAGAAGTGAAGAGAAATAAAACGAAATTTTGAACTATAAAAACGATACGAAATAGGATCTGTGTTTTAATGAGATTGCAAAATTATCTATATAATGGGTATTGAATATCTAACCAATATGTGCATTTAAAAGATACTAACTGAATGCTCTATTTTCTAAAAAAAATTATTCACAGGAATTATGCAGAAATGCGTGAGATTTCGGAAAAAATGACACGGAATTGTTTTCTACAAAGAGACAGAACAAACTGAAACAAGTGATCAACGGACCCAATTCAGAAATTCTTGCAAACGTGATTCAAAGCGAATTATTTCTAACACGATTTTATTACTTATTAAAACTGTAATAACAATATGATTTAAAACAAAGCAAGGTGTCGCAATTGTAATTTAAACATAAGTTTTATATTCCCCACAGTTGTAATATCTTGTTTGGTTATCGTTTTTCTCACGTATGTACGTATAATTCAGATGACACGTTTAGTAGCAAATGGCGTATTCAGTAGGTCTCCTATGTTCCCCAATGCTTTTTTTTCTGAAAACGGTACTGATCAAGGCTCATAGGGAAGGTGCATGAATAAAGTTGATGAAAACCAGATTCGTCACTAAATTACCATCAACAGGTTGTCGACATAAGAGAGTTATATCATTATTACAGACACCGATAACATGTCCAGATGTGATATGGTACATGTATATATATTTTTAGACAGAGATTTCCAATTAACTCCTAACTCATCACAATTTTTTTTTTAAAAAAAAAATCTCACGCTGCAGTTTCTAGTTATCAGATTGTCTTTCAGTGGCAAATTTGTGTATAATTGCAATAAGAACATATTATTTTCAGCTAGTATATAAAAGATAATGATTTTCCAGGCAGAAGGATATACCCACACGTAATTATCCAGTTTTATTCAGTAAAGTATACATCATCGAGGTGCGGTGCCGTTGGTGTAAGAGGAGGCGGTTGATGAAACGGTACTGCTACATACTCATTGCTAGGCCTTTCTGGGTGCGATCTATTGACAGGAATTGTATAACTTCGATTGTGTCGAGACAGTTGGTCAAATGGTACTGCTACATAGTCGTTGCTAGTCCTCTCCAGGTGCGATCTAACGACAGGACTAGTATTACCTCGATTGTGTGAATCTATGCGACCTCTGATGACTGTGTGTCGTCTGATAATAGGTATTTGCAATTTAGGATTTGATCTTTTGGCTAACGAGAGCCTCAGTCTAGAGATAATCCGCCATTTTCGGATATTTTTCTTCACTCGTTGATCCTTTCGAGGCACCCGCACCGTTACACATGGCGCGCGTCCGTTAGCAATATTTGAACCATCTTGGTCGTTGTTGACTATAAAATTCACATTAACGTTTCCACTGCGAATTCTTGTTATGATTGGAGAATTATTAGGAGAATGTCTTGGGCTGATGTTAATATCAACCTGACGTCTTCCTGATGAACCTCCTGCACCAGGTGGAATGGACAGAAGCAACTCCGGCATACCCCTGTTTTCAGAACCAACGAATGGTGGCGAGATTTCAATTGTCTGGTTGTCATTATTTTCTTGACTTCTGTTCGATTTTGAAGATTTGCGGCAGCAATATCCATCTTCTTTGTATCGTAGAAAAAGTATAACAATAATGGGAGTAACCAACAAAGCTGCCCCAAGACAAGAAAGTATTATAATCATCGTCGAAGATTGTAAAAGCTGTTTTATCATATTGATAAGTCTGTTCGTATTTAGCCGACAACGTTTAAATGGTGACTAATATGAAATAGAAATGCTTATTAATATAACAGACCTATCACTGACACTGGAATTATTAAACGCAGATATTTGAAACTGTGAAATAAGATTGCCATGGTAACCATACGCATGTTTCTTCAGCCGGATTTTCATTTCCAACACAATGTATAGGGCCACCAAAATGAAACTGAACCTTCGTATAATTTTGAATTTTATTTATTCGAATGCAGAAACCCTTGACGAATTTCCTTGAAATAAAATGGGTTTAACGCCCATCTTTTCTGCGCCGACTGAGATATTGGAAACGGGCATAAACCTAGAAATGGTTCCACTCTGATGTCTTCCGTCTTACTTCAGGCACAGTAGTGGCTTTTCCTACAGCGTTCCTTTGCGCAAGTTTTTTAGTCAAATGACTACAAAAACTGTACTGGACCACAGCTCCCTTAATTTACACATAAACTAACCCAAAACTATGCTGCACATAGCTTAACATATAATAAATCAATTCCCATTGAAACAAATGTGAAGCCTTACAGCATAATTATATGATTTGATACCAAAGCAACGCGAAATTTCAACTGGCCGGTGTCACGGCGGCAAGTTGCGTAATACGTCATTAGGCCTACAACATAAACATCGCTATGCAAATATAGAACTGTTCGGTAACTATTTCAACGGTCCAGTCTTCACTATTTGTGATAGAATTACTTATTCCAATACAAACTGTAATGATATGTGTTGACAATTGTGCGTTTGAACCTATTTAAACTTGCGTAAGGGTTCTTAGACTGTATCAATTGTAACCTTAAACAAACAGTTTAAGGTTACAAGTATAGTAACTAGCATAGACCATACAGTTTGATGTGTGGAAATTGTGATCGGTACTATTCGTATAATTCCATTTGTCATGTGTACACACGGTCACGGCTTTTCTTACCATCCGAACGACTAGGCATTGACAAGGGGAAACTAAGCTTGAAAATCCCGAGCTCCCGTGTACACAAAAGATCCCTTGGCAGTTGGAATTCGATATAAGAGTTTATAGAGGTTACCATCTACCGGTGGTATTTTGATTTTGTGATTTTGTTTTTCTTAATTAAATATGAAATAGTCATTTTGAGTACATGTTAGCCTGTATTATATAAGACGTGGGAAATTTATTCTTTTTTTCTCGGAAAATGGCAAATGGCACACAGGGCCTTCAAGTTTCATTTTACGTTGATAAGAAAGCTGATATCATAATATGTAACTTTAAAGAAGCCTTGCAGATTTAAAGAAGTTAAGCCTCTTTGACCCCACAAACCCAATCAACATATAAAATCCAATAGGTTCGATATGTTTCGGGTGCAAATTAAAGAGGTTTAGCCATTTCAAGGTACGGGAATGAAATATGGTGACAAATTATGTACGAATTTCTGCTGCCATTGTTTTTTTTACATGGACTATCAATTTATTAACTTGGTCTCGATTTTGGTCCCATTGAAACGGCTACCATTTTAAGGTAAAACTATAAAATGATCTCAATGCAAAAAAATGAAATTGGCTAATAAATGATCATATTTACTTATAGGTAAGTAAAGCTATAATAAAACAAAATATATTATATAATACTATTTATCTATATTTCCAGTTTTACATATTGTAATATACAGTATAAATATACAGAAATACAATTTATAATGAAAATTATTAAAGCAACCCATCATCATGGGTTGAAAAGAAACGGTAAACACTTTAGCAAAAATATAACGTGCGCTCCGCTCGGCGAAAGATCCACTTGAAAGTACTTCACCCTTTGCCACTGTATTTGCTCTCGCTTCGGCCCATAAGCAGATTTAATTAAACCAATAATGATCTGAACGTCAAAAGGCTTCTATGGTAATAAATAATTTGAATCCAGACAGAAACTCGTATTAAATAAATTCAAATGTAGCTAAATGAAATGGATCTCTTTAATATCATTGAAATATATAAAATTTAATACAGACAATAATAGGAACTAAATGGCGTAAGTCCATTAGACCACATTTAGATTATATCTGATAAAATATTTCATATTCAAATCTATACAATATATCATATACAAATCTATACACTATATCATATGCAAATCTATACAAAAATCATATAGTGATCTACAAAATAGCATTCCTGCAGGCTTTCAAAACAATTCTGATAAACCTCATAAAGATATCTCCTCTCCAGGTTAACTAGGCCACCCTTGTGTAACCCGAAAACTTATTTGTAACGATTTTTTTAATATATGTATAATATAGAAAAAATAAAATTATAGAATGATCATGTTTGGTGAATTTAGGCTCTCGTCAGTCGAGGAAATAGATTGTCGTTCAAAAATGTTCTCGTACGATCTTGGTTAATGTACCATTTATTATACACACAATGCATCGTATCAATGAAGTCGTCAGCGCGATATACGTTTTACAAAGTCAAGTACCGAGCTAACAAAAATAATACTTTATGTAAAAAGCCTAATACATACAAAAATATATTGTTTTAATACTAAAATAAGGAGTATAAAGCAAACTTATATGATTTTAATAAATAATTCGTTATTGAAATTGCAATACTATCACGTAATACAAAGTTACATACATCTTAAAGTAGCTAAATCTCTAACTCAGTTTTGGACACAATCTTCGAAATTAAAATTTAATACTGGTCCATTTCAATCAGTATGTGAAACTATTGGCCCCTGGTATCTAATATTTAAGACACAATGTACATTTCAAAATAAGTACGCGACGTAGTTTTCTATCTCGAGCGCCATTTGTAATGAACGAGGCAAAACGTCGGGGCACAAGTGAAATAGCAAAACGCACTCCCGCTGTAGACTGAAGTAACAAAGAGCAAGCGACTGCGATTTATGTACTTCGACGAGCATAACTGATTAGAAATTACAATAAAAAATTTAAAAAATGAATGAAGAATAGAGATTTAGCTCCTTTAAATCGTCCGCGAACATGGGATTGTTGGCGTTAATTTTTTCATCAGATTGACTCAATAACGCGTTTCCCAATGTGTACTCCCATCTTTTGACCATATTTTGGTTTATCAGAAACAATCCAACTTTGTTCCATTAAATAAGAACGCACCAACTTCTACATCATATGATCAGAATGTACGCCAAAATATCAAATCGCCGAAATTTCAAATCTCATCAGATATTTTGCTCGTCTTAATGAGCGACCGGTTTTAAGTCATAACATTTATGTTCTTGTAAACATGAGCTATTTGTTTAAAAAGTCAATGATACTGCGTACTACTTGGCCAGTTGTAATGTCTTGCGCGCTCACTTTAATTTCGGTATCCCCGAAACACATTCGAATTTGAATTTCGCGCCGATACGTCGACTCCTGGATTTCATACTGCGATAGATCAAGAGTTAGTGTTCCACATTTTCTCACACCCTGGTCCGTAATAAACTGGACGTGTTCATTTTCACTACAATACATGTTGATGATACTCTTGGTTTGCCCTGAAACTGCTGGGGTATAACTCTTCACTACTACATCCCCTAACGCTACGGCTTCGTCCGTACAGACAAATTTTTCGAACACATCCGTGCACCAGTCCTTGCCGTCTCTTGTGACTAGTTTTGATTCTGGATGTTTGTCAGGATCAAAGCGATTGAGAACACCAATACCATACGTGACTCTCGATCGGCGAACATTAACCACCATTGGATCCAAGCCAAACATTACAGCACCTACAAAATACCATATAAATTGAAATATGAAATATTGCCATCGTGAACATCCAAATAGATATTAAGTCACGCGAACCACATCCTCCCACACATTGGCAACGCGTCTGTGTCTTAGCCTTGGCCTGGTTTAGCAGGTTTACATGTATCTCTAATTTGGCATTCAATCTGGTAAAAAAAAATGGCGATCATGGAGTCCGAAAAGTCCTAAGGTCTCCTTAATTTAATTTGGTGTATAAATTGCTGAAATTTACCTTTAAGAATGGCTAAGCTGACGGCTTGGGGTATTAAAACTTTAACGATATGATTTTTATCGCTGTCGAATTCTTTACGTATCTCATGTTGCAAAATAGGTGATTCTGCGAACCCTCCTACCAAAAACATATACTTTAATCCTGCAAAATATAATATATTAGAAAAACAATGTACAGCACTGTTATTAAAAACAATACATATATCCCGCTGTAGCAAAGTCGTCCGCAGTCCACAACGGTTGTCGCATAATTCGTCTGTTGTGGGTAAAATTTGACTGACTTGTTTTTCTTCCTGTGTATAACTTGCAAGTCAATTGGATAAAAGAGCGTTTCTCAAGATTTTTCAAAGTGATAAATGGTCATGATTCGGACAGTGATTATCGGAAATCCTTGAAAATCACTAGGTTCGTTTTGGTCACGAACTTAAACATTGCGTATTAATGTCGAGTCGATTGAATAATAACTTTACCGTCTAGAACGGCCAGTAGTTATCGAGGGACATTGCAGATTAAAAGGCTTCTTCATCTGATAAACTTTAAAGCATGTGAATATATTTCATCTCAACATCGCCTCTAGGCGTTCACAAAAACGTCAAATTGATCAAGGGTGATTACTCCAACAGTAATTATAGGAATTGTCAACGACGGATGGACATCATACTCCGCGCAGCGTTTCGTTTGATTATAGGTAATCTCACTAAACACTGCTATTATGAGTGGATATTGTTGTGTTAAATTTTGATTGGTCAGTAGTCCGACTACCAACCAATCACTACCTACCATACAAACGCTTTACATTTAAAACGAGTGCCAGTATTGGACCAAATATGTTTACATAACGTTACGTCATGGCTCACGCTTTTATTATGCCTAATTAACCCGTGCATAGGAGAATACTGCAGTAACACTAATTGTGTGACAAACGAGGCTATCAAGTCGAATGAAATGTAAACAATACTGTTTGGAAACGAACATACTTTCACCGTTTTAATACCTTAAATCACTGTCCAAAGTTTTAGGGAAGACTCAGATTAAACGAAGGACTGTCATGTTGCTGTACTTAAGTGATAGCTTTCATTGAACGGGGAGAATAGACACACTCCCGCAAAGGTTCAAGAATCAGAAGTCAATCCAGCAATGGCCAGAGAGAGATTTCTCGGGCCATTGCTTCAGGAATATGGATGGACATGGATGTGACGATAGTGTATCTTGTCCATATCTCTGCTAAACCTAAGCAGAATTGTTCGTCGTAGAACTGGGTCCAAGGTCGAATACTCTATCTCGGCTAGACAGACAAACGCAAATGAGGCAGAGGCGGTTCGTAAGCGACACTTTACCTATCGCTAAGTAACGGCTGTGTTCGTATAGTGATATACTTAGGAGTTGAAATTGGATAGGATTTTCCATTTACAGTTAGTTCGCCAAGATATCATGTTTAATAAATATAATTTTTTATTTTCCTGTCAATGATTATGTATTTCGGACCTCGACTGCAACACGCTGTCTACTGCCTTATTCGGTTATTGAGACTCTTATGTTGATGCCTTCAACGGCCCAGTAAAATTACAATCTGATTAAAACACAGATTCTATTTCGTTTCGTTTTATATTTCAAAATTTCGTTTTCTTGTCTTTACTACACTACGAACTGGAAGTGTTCTGAATGATGTTTAGAATAGGAAATGGAACGGTCTGTTTTGCACGTAACTATGGGTAATTCACTAGTAACATTAATGCTGATTGGTTTATCAAATGTATGACATCATAGGGTCAAAAGTCAGTCGTATGACCTCCGACGCGACCTATCAAGACAGCTGCTCAGATTTAATCAGATTGGTAAAATTATCTTACATTACCCGATCACAGTTCAATTTGGGTGTATAAAAACTTAAACTTGCTTACGACGACAATGTGGATGATTGATGATATCACCAATAGCTTGTTTGATTTTATCAAGGGTAGGAGCGAAGAGAAGTTTCATGGCTTCTGGACTCAGTCTTAACATTCCTTGTGCTGACCATCTGACGTCATGATCGCCATGTTTCTTTACCATCACTTCTACTTGTTTACCCTAGTAACATTAAATTGACAATAAAATAATTAGAACAATCAGGCCAGATTGGATTCGTACGGTCGATCACAGATTCGACATATAATATAATGTTTTAACTGGTATGTTAGGGAACGGCTGTCGTCTTCGGAAAGGTAACTTGCAATTGGTAGACCATTGTAAATAATCCACAAGAAAAGAACCTCCAACTCCAAGGCATCTTATAGGTTACTGATTGCATTGAGTTTGGGCCATCATGTACAAGGTTGAATACTACAATCTTTATTTTAAACTGTGTAATTTAGTAAGCTTGTAGAATATATTAAGCAATTGTATATACTTACATTAATACTTCTGTTCATTTATATTTATTAACTGTGACGTACCATATACATGTATTTACAATGGCCTTATGGTTACCTAAGGTTTCCAGACAACGAAATATACGCATACAGCAGCTAAGTCGTCCGCAACAAACCATCGAGGTTGTCGCCGTTTTATTCTTTAGAATTAACAAACATTAACAACTGATCAAGGATACAACCCGAAGAAGTTATCAGAAATAACTGAAATTTAAATTCGGTTGGCTTCTAGTTCTTCCTAGCGCTAACAAAAACAAACATTATACCGGTAACTTTTGTGAGTAAGGTGCATACATCACTAGAAATCATTTGAGATATTATAGGCTTTTTGGCATCATGTACCTAAGCACTTTGCACATGTCAATCGGATAATACCTCTAGCCTCTAGACGCAGTGGTACGGACGTCTCTTACGGCCTTCGATAAATAATCGTACCTTGTGGTTAATTTATGGTAATCTATATAAATAATCGTACCTTATGTTTTTATGGTAATCTATAAAAAATAATCATACCTTATGTTTTTTATGGTAATCTATAAATGAAAATGGAAGAGAAACGTTGGATGAAGTAGGTTTAGCCGGATTTGCTGATCTCTTTCTTGATTCAAAATTAGTCATGAGATTAACCCAACCTACAGGATATCTTTGTTTATATTGTATAATAAATTCTGGACCAAAAATACAACCCAATAGCTTCTCAAACTCAAGATCAACACCTAAAAATAAAATAACCATGGTAAAAAGAATTATTGTAGCAGTGCTGACGGGTTTCATTCACTCTTAATATTAAACTTTTTAATTGTTATAGACATTAAACTCTAAAGCAAGATAGATTGCCAGACAACGAAACATACGCCCCCACAGTTAAGTCGTCCGACAAGTAGGGCTGTCTCATATCTATTCTTTTGTGATTAATGGTATAGTTTTACAAGACACTAGTATCAGTTAATACCAATCGGGTGATAATTTTTGTTGTGTGACATTAATGGAAAATATTGAAGTTCAATAGTCTTCCCTTTTACTAATTTAAGTAATGCATATATTTTATATAGATCGAATGATAAGTTCTTGTGTCGGGGCATGTACGACGTGAAACAGGGGACATAACCCTAGAATTAATTAACGGAAATTGTTTTACTAATTTAAATAATACATACAAATTCCATACAGAAATAAGGGCCACAGTCCAGAAGTTGTTAGCGAAAATTGTTGAAATTAGATCAAAGGCGTTTTATAGCTGAGGCGCTGGAGGCGCCAGCCTCCTCGCTAAAACAAATCAGAGAAGTTGAAAAAATAAAACTGTGGAAATGCTAAAACCGATGAAAAAATGAAAATGTACCCTAGTTAGGGAGGGCCCTAAGGCAGACAAAAGGGCCCCCACGTCTGACAAAAGGGCCCCTATGGCCAAGGGAAAGGGCCCCCGAATCAATCGTTTTCTATAATACACTGTCACTGTCGAATCCACTACTGAATGAGAACGCTGTCATTGCATTGGCATGAAAATCATCAATCAAGACACCCCCCCCCCCCGCGAAAGAGGGCCCTAAAAATAGTATAGCCTCCGCCATGATAAACCTTAAAACGCCCCTGAATTAGATAGGCTCCTCCGTTTTAATTTCGTACCGAGTCAAACAACGGTCATGTCCAGGGGCTACGGAAATTGTTGAAATTCGATAGAATTCTCCATTTTACATACCTGTAGCTCCATGTGGTCCGCCTGTAGCTTTGTGTAGTTCTATCAATTTTCCTGCCAAACTAAGTTCGTGAACCGTGATGTCGACAGTGCCACCACCACAATCAACCACCATGTATCTGGTTCCTATAGTGATGATAAAACAACTGATTAAATATTATAGTATCGCTATATTATAGTATCAAACAGATTTACTACACATACCAGCCCGCGCAGATGACAATATTTACAGAATTCAACATATAGATAATGTAGATAACAATACGACAGAGTGAGAAAATAACATTTTCACTGTGATGTCATTTTACGATCGCAAGACAACACCTCATGCATTAAAGTGCATGTAAATACTGATATCCAAAAGAAACTATACAAAGTCTTTAAGAAGCTACCGAATAAAAAACCTTGTATGTTGATAATATACGAACAATTGGAAATAGAACACGCCATTATATGACATTTGGTACGTTTTACTTGATATAGATCTTTTGGGGAGTCAGTATATACACAAAGGCATGTAATACCATCATGCATATTATATATAATATGTTAGTAACAAGCAAAATAATACTGCAAAATAAATCACGACTATTTCTACAATCGGTTGAAACATAGCATCAAGTAATTAACTAAAATCTTGGGAAAACAAAAGGCGTCTTCGTCCACTAACCAAAACGTTTACATTATAACTCTAGCCCATAGAATGTTTATAATATTCTTCGAACAGTTAATACATGGGCGTATAAAAATTATTTTGCAATCAAATAGTTTACAGTGTTATTCAATAAATAATGATCGTGCAAGAACGGATACAGTTGCAATATAAGAATTAAATATACTAGTATATATATTTTGATGCATTATTTGTCAAGTATCAGGCTATTTCAGACAAGATATTACATTTCAATTAACAATTTCAACATAATAATAGCTCCACGTGGGTGGTACAAATAGTAAATTGTTTGTATTGACCTACTAAGAAAAAAAGTTATCAATTCAGATTTCGATACACTTTAAGAACAATGAGAAATGTTGAATAAATCCAGTATTTGGTATTGTAAGTCAAGCTATAAAGAGAACAGAAACGTTGCGAAAAGATGTGAAAGTTGAATATAAGATAATATATAAGCTTAATGATATAGTTATACATCCATACACACCAAACTCAGAAGCTGGAAATAAACCACACCAAAATATAATATCAGTAAATCCTTCACCGGTTAAAAATAATAATGTCAGAGATATATCTAATGAGTAGTAAAAGATAATATATCTTATATTTAGTCAAATAATTTATAATTAGAGTTCGGATTAATAACACCTAGCGAAAATACACTAGACAAGAAACGGAAAGATAGTTTGTCAGGCAACGAAACATACGCTCGCAGCAGCAAAGTCATCTGGTCAGTACACAAGAGTTGTCGGATTAAGAGTAACGACTCATTACGATGATAAATGCAGCGAAGGTATCGGAAATTAGAAGACGAAAGCATTCGTGAGACAACTTTATCATTATTATGTCTTGAACATATACACGGTATAAATTTTGAGTTAACGTCTCTCCGTCTGACGTGCATAAATCTAAATTCAATCAGTTATTACAATTAGACTTCAGAACGTCTACAAATAAAATAAAAACGAGTACGAACAATCCAAACCATTAGACAAAATTCTAACGGTATAGGCACACTAGTGTAATCACCAAATGGACTGTCCAGCGTGTACAAAATACACGATGAGCAGTGGTAACAGGTGTCCGAAAGAATAAACTTACTGGTACGGACGTACCGGGTTGACGACAATACACGGTCACATTTTTATCAGTCCAAATGTTTGCAAACATGGAATTTGAATTGTAATCGTTTATAATGAGACATATGATACATTACTGATTTAACACCTAACTAGAAAGATAGGTTGCCAGGCAACGAAACATACGCCCACAGCAGCTAAATCGTCCGGGCAGTCAACAAGGGTTGTCGCATATTTTTACTTTTTTTTGGTAATAAAACATTTGTAATACACTAAAATCTGAGTAACAACTCATTATAGAATTTGTTTGCTTTTTATAAAGTTTTGCCCCAAGCTAACAATTAGTATAGGAAACATTTAACATCATGGATTTAGCTGTTCAGTTATCAAAATTCATTGAAAATCAAAATACTTGTTCGTTTCAACACCTTAAACTCTGTGTATCAATCTGAAGTCAATCGGATGATTTATAAGTTTGGCATCTACAGCGCCACAAGGTTTTTCGAAGTGATCAAGGGAGATAACTCTGGAAGTAATTATTTGAAATCGATGAAAATCAGTAGGCTTTTTTTGTCTCAGGACCTTAAACAGTGTGTGTAAATTTAAAGTCAATCGGATATTAACTTTGGCCTCTAGAGCATCCACAGGATTTTTTGATCTGATCAAGGGCCATAGCTCTGGCACTAATTATCGGAAATTGATGCAAATCAATAGGCTTCTTCGCCTTATGACCTTAAACAATGTGTATAAATTTAAAGTCAATCGGATATTAACTTTGGCTTTTAGAGCGTCCACAAGATTTTTTGAAGTGATCAAGGGAGATAACTTTGGCACTAATTATCGGAAATCGCTGAAAATCAATAGGCTTCTTCGTCTTATGACCTTAAACACTGTGTATAAATTTAAAGTCAATCGGATATTACCTTTGGCATTTAGGGCGTTCACAAGATTTTTTGAAGTGATCAAGGGCCATAACTCTGGCACTAATTATCGGAAATTGCTGAAAATCAATAGACTTCTTCGTCTTATGACATTAAACACTGTGTATAAATCTAAAGTCAATCGGATATTAACTTTGGCTTTTAGAGCGTCCACAAGATTTTTTGAAGTGATCAAGGGCCATAACTCTGGCACTAATTATCGGAAATCGCTGAAAATCGATAGGCTTCTTCGTCTTATGACCTTAAACACTGTGTATAAATTTAAAGCCAATCGGATTAACTTTGGCTTCTAGAGCGTCCACAAGATTTTTTGAAGTCGTCAAGGGCCATAACTCTGGTAGTTATTATCGGAAATCGCTGAAAAACAATAGGCTTCTTCGTCTCATGACCTTAAACACTGTGTATAAATTTAAAGTCAATCGGATATTAACTTTAGCCTCTAGAGCGTCCACAAGCAATTGTGGACGCCGGACGGACGGACGGACGGACGGACGGGGGCGACGACAATATACGACCACATTTCAATGTGGGCGTATAAAAATTAATTTTAACAATACTTATTAATATTCATAACTTCTAAATCAGCACAGTTCAGAAAATTCTAATAAGAGAAATGCAGTGTGTGAGAAGAACATTCTTTGTGTACATGTTTGTAATATGCCTGGAGTTTTCATGCAAGAACAAAGAGTAACATCTCATTGTCGGGATTAAGTTTCAGTATAATGCGATCGTCAACAATAAATAGATATGAAAGAGAAATTGATGTAGACGTGTAACACACCTCTCATAGAGGAATCCAGTGTCTGGTTGGGTGATAATTGTAACGGAAAACTGTATTCTGTAGGACTTATGTCTGAAAGGAGAATTAATTTATTTAAAGATAGGTTGCCAGGCAATGAAACATACGACCACAGCAACTAAATCGCCCGCGCGGTCGACAAGGGTTGTTACATATTTATTTTTTGTTTGGCAATTGGGGTCATTTACAACACAATTTCATGCAGATCAGATTATAATTTTCGTCGTTTGAGGGTTCACAGGGTTGTACAAACTGAAATAAGGACCTTAACTCTGGGAGTAATTTTAAAAAATTGTTGAAATTCGATAGGCTTTTATCTTTTACTTATCCAATTCAAGGATATAAATTACATACAGATCAAATGATAACTTTTGCCATTCGAACATTCACAAGGTTCAACAAAGTAAAACAAGGGCCATAACCCTAGACATAATTACAGTTATCACAAGGTTAGAGTGAAACAAGGGCCACAACCCCAGAAGAGAAATTAACGGAAATTATCAAAATTAAATAGGCTTGTTCATCTCACTGATGTAAACAACATATATCAATTTAAAACAATTAGATGTTGCACATGGACGGCGGACGGACGGGGGCGATGGCAATATAGACCATATTTCCACGTGGACGTATAAAAAAAATACAGTGAGTAGGTCTTAAGGTTAGCTGAAGCAAACATAATTTACTAATCGTAATTTTATCTGAAACTAAGAATAATGGGTTTACAACTCGGTTAGCAATATATCATGTCTTTTTTTCTGAAATGGAAAAGGGTGCAGAATAAATTCTATTACCATGCGATGACGGGTTCACGTCAATCTGTTTACAATAAGGTGGTCCAGGCTCTGAAACGATTACGGGTTTAACTGTGTTAGGATTTTCTCGAATAACGGTTTATAATACACCCATAAAAGAACAAAATGGTTGCACATCTTTTAGAGTTTTATCAGCATAATAGTTACAGCTTTATGTTAAATACAGCCACATCATGGATGTTAGCTGTTATACGTTCATTTGAAATAAATGTTAGCTGTCCGTTCTTCTAAGTTAGCTGTCCGTCCTTCTAAAAAAATGTTAACCGTTCGTTCTTCTGAAATAAATGTTAGCTGTACGTTTTTCTGAAACAGATGTTAGCGTGACGTTTTTATGAATTATATGTTAGCCGTACGTTCTTATGAAATAAATGTTAGCTGTACGTTCATTGCGGTCTTCTGAAATAAATGTTAGCCGCGCGCTCTGCTAAAATACATGTTAGTCGAGCGTTCTTCTGAAATATATGTTAGTCGTGCGTTCTTCTGAAATATGTTAGTCGTACGTTCTGCTGAAATAAATGTTTGCTGGTATAAAGAATGGACAGGTTAGCACACGCTTCTTCATTCATTCTTCCTCATCTTCATTCATCCTTCCTTCCACATTCATCCCTCGCCATCACTGACAATCGATATTCATCCCTCGCTATCGCTGACAATCGACATTCCTCCTTAAGCATTTGGAATAGAGTTCACAATCGACATTTACCCAGCCCACCCCACCCCTGCATTTGGGCTATAGCTGGCCATCGACATACACCACTGTCCCCCGAATTTGTGCTATCACTGATAATCGATATTCCTCATTCGCTATTGCTGACAATCGACATTCATCGTTTCACAAATGTGTTCTCGCTGACAATCGATTATCATCCCCCCGCATCTGTGTTATCGCTGACAATCGATTATCATCCCTCCGCATCTGTGTTATCGCTGACAATCGATTATCATCCCTCCGCATCTGTGCTATCGCTGACAATCGATAATTATCCTTCCGCATCTGTGCTATCGCTGACAATCGATAATTATCCTTCCGCATCTGTGTTATCGTTGACAATCGATAATCATCTCTTCGTATTTGTTTTATCGCTGACAATCGGTAGTCACACCTATTTTACCGGAGAAAATGGTCAAGGTTCGTTTCGTGCATGCGCAGTACACTACGAAAATTTAACCATGCCGTGCCTGGTACCGTGCCCAGATCACCACATTTCAGTGGGCAAGATCGGCACACTCATGTTTGACCCGTTTACACCACAAACAATTGACCTTAAAATTTGTAATGTAAACGGGGTTAATGTGCTACACATTGTCGTAGTAAGAGTTTGCGATTTCACGCAAAATATGCCCTCTAGAACTTTCGACCAGAAATTAGTTTTGTAACAATATACAAATGTGTAACGCAAAATCTCCTGTAATTGCAACGAAACCTAACCTATCTTGGATAATAGCTTTTGTAATCAGAAACAAAGGAAATCCTACCCGAAATCAATAGAGATTATGGTTTTACGACAGGGTTTCATGCATACACATATAACTCTACCTACTACTGGTTTAATATGATAGTGTTGCTATGGAAATCTTGTCAACAATATATATCAGTAATATATTATTAAAAAGCATTATTTTTAAAGCATGTGAATCAAAGTCATTTTTTGTGCTTAATATATTCATTTTTTATAAGCTGACGATATTTGATACACAAATCAACAGCATGCTTTTAAAATAAACAATCAATTAGATCTGTATAGCTCCGGTCCGTGGATGTTAAAGGTGGCATCTTTAATCTTAAATACACAAACATAAAAATAAGAATAGTGCAAAATAAAATACGATATCTCTTGCCAATAGCTAATATGACGTTAATGATATTATGAGCTATGTTTATCATATTTTAAATCTGAAATATGTAGGTATTGGGTAATGTTATAATACCTATATGGACGTCAGTACAGGCCGGGTTGTCGTCTATTTCTTCTGGATGAGAATGTTTAGGTGATTGTAGAGGTCGCTGTATTGGGTATTCAGGGATTAACTGATGCATCTTTAACTTCCGACAGTATATGGATGCAGCTTCCGGTTCTAGAGCTATAAGGAGTTTGTCAGGAGAATCAGAAGATACCAAACCAGCCTAGAAAATAAAACCTTTATTGAAATAAAAGTTAAGTTGAATACAAATATTAAAAGATTTCTCGCCATTCGGGAAACATTAATTGTTTTCTGTTTGGAAGCTGGTGTGCATGGCTTCATCCGTCCCTTGTGTAATACAATCAATTGAGATTTTACAATACGTCACATAAGGTAGGTCTATTTCGCTTTTCTGGATAAAAAGTTTTTTGGTCAGTGGTTCGTTTTTCCGTGGGTCGTTAACGTCTGTTTCCATCGAGGTTGATATCGGAGAACCCATTATTCTGTATTAATAAATTAAGGATCTGTGCAGGGAGTTTGAACTAAAGAAATATGTAAGCTTTTAATATCTACTTATTCAAAAAAAGTAGGGGATATTTGATTTTGGGGGCATAATACTAAAATATGCAAATGACTACGAAAAAAGTCACTATAGAACCTAACAGAAGAAACATTTCCAGTTACATGTGACGCCCAAACGCACCAATAGCTACCGCATGGAATGCAGGTGATGCTTGGGATCATCATGGGGGTCCAACCCAAGATTTGCACGACTCTGACTTTGAATGTTACAGTCATTGTGGCATTGAATTCCAGGGTGGAAACATCAGTTTAATTGTTTTAATGACCAGAAAACAAATTTTGATATGCGTCGCCTTACACAAAATGAAAGGTTACGTGCCCTTGGCATGCTACAGATCGGCACAACACAGGCGGTTGTGGCGCGGACGATGAATGTTTCTCAGTCTGTCATAAGCAGGCTATGGTCCAGATACCGCGATACACAATCTGTACAGGACAGACCACGCTCAGGTCGACCAAGGGCGACAA
Source organism: Patella ulyssiponensis (assembly GCA_963678685.1). NCBI lineage: Eukaryota > Metazoa > Mollusca > Gastropoda > Patellidae > Patella > Patella ulyssiponensis. Next base: position 61,571,637 of record OY783229.1, read on the forward strand.
CTCAAGCCCAGGATCGATTTATCCGTACCTTGGCCTTGAAAAATCGTGTCATCACAGCAAATCAGATCAGCGCTCGTCTTCAAACAGACACTGGTGTGAGAGTGAGTGGCCAGACGATTCGGAATCGACTGCATAGGGGTCACCTTCGCGCCCGACGTCCTCGCCTGATCCCTTGTTTGAGAGATCATCACATTCAGGCAAGACGTCGTTGGTGTAGGGATCGTCAACACTGGGATAATCGACGCTGGAGTAATGTGATGTTTTCAGATGAGTCAAGGTTCACTGTTGATTTTTTGGACAGACGTAGGAGGGTGTGGCGTCGTCGAAACGAGCGCTTTCAAGACGTTAACGTCATCAGACATGATCGATTTGGGGGTGGTTCTGTTATGGTGTGGGGTGGTTCAGTCTTGCAATGCCACTACCCATCCACATTATTTTGCTAATATTACACAAAGATATGAGTACTTCGGAAATGCATAATATTTGGCTCCCCATGTCAAAAAATTGCAAAAAAAGGAACTGCACGAAATCAGCCCGACTTACATTGTAGGCAGCTTGTCTCATGAACTGTTTTGCAGGAGCTTTCCATATAGCAGGAACTGTAATAACCCATCTGATATCCTCATTAATAATTTGAAATCCAGATTGGTCCGTCAGCTCCTGTAGGGCATGATCCTTCAAAAACTTAAGTGCGTAGGCGAAAATATTTATTGCTGGGAATAACTTGCCATTACTAGCTGCGACCATTGTGTCCTTTGTTAACTCCTGAAAACAGACACCAAATTGTTTTGTTAGTGCATACCACTGCTCATGCAGAACAATTTTATTTCCTGTTCGCTGGATTAGTTCTATGCTTGATTGAAGAACCAAGTATTCAAATATTGTAAAAAGTGACAAACCATAAAGCATCAAGTTTAAGGAGAAATAGGTAATATTTCAAATGGTTTTTAACTTTACTTTCATTTTAATTAATTGATCTTGTTATATGATATAACTGCTAAAGCCTTTTAAAACTTTCACAAAAATAATATATCATTTTAAACGTTTTTAGTGAGATAAAAGCAAAAATAATTTAATTGTACGAGTGGGAATGCGAGGAATTTCGATAATGAGATATGTTTATTCCTATCATATACATGTATACATAAATGACCCGCGAGACATTAATTTACATTTAACTTTCCACAGAAAGAAACAGACTTTTCATTGTTTACGCTGTGATCCTTAAAGAGTTTGACCACGAGTACGTGACCTGTTCTTAGGTTGATCATTCCTCTAGTCTAGCTTTTAGATAAGGCCTCGTTTGTACGACCAATTAGCATGACAATAATCTGATACCCAAATATAATTAACACACACACAAGCCGTATAAAGATGACCGATAAACATACTTACACAAACATTGTTATTCGCATTAATACTTAATTAAAAGTCCATTTTGTCACACGAAAATTAATATGAATTTCAAAACATGAATATTCTTCTTAACATGAGAACCGAAAACGAATAGTGTTAAATTTGTTTCTGCTATTAATTACTCACCGATTGATGATGTAAAACCATCTTAAATTTATCGAAATACAGCCAGGAGGCAGCTTCTTTGGGGTCTAAATCGTTGTACGTATCTCGAGCAGTAAAACCAAAGGAATTAAATTTTCCATTTGGATCCAAAAGGATAATTGTAGGGGTCTTTTGATTGACAACACCCGGATCTCCACCTTCCCATTTTCTCATCATTAGAATATTGTCTGGGTCTCGAACGAAGCTAAAAGCATAACCACTAAATGTTGTACCAAAGTCGATTGCTACGACAACAAAGTGATGTCCATCAGTATAGTACTGTTGGTGGGAAGAGTTGATGGTGTCTGTTGTTGGGTGTTTCAAAGGAGTTGATATCTCCTCTTTAACTGGGGTGCGTGTTGTTAATGAAGGTGATACACATAGAGGGGAACTAGTAGCATGATTTATTTGATCAGCTATTGTGTCTTTTGGTAAATTGTCTAAAGCCTGCTGGTTTAGATTCTCTTCTATAATTATGCTATTGTTCTGTGTTGGATTCCTGCTACTATCGCTTGAAGAACTCTTATGGCTGGATGAGCTGTCGCTGCTCGATGAAGAGGTATTCAATTTATCGTTATTTCCGTCGCCCTTTGGTGATTTGTCTTTAGGCTCTACATTGGATGGTGGTGCTACATTAACATTAATTTCTTGTAAATCTACAGGGGCAACTTTAGGTTTTCCAATATTGACACTGCCAGTTGTCACACTGGGAACATCCACAGAAGGGCATTCCAAGGTTGTTACATTAATATCACCAGTTTTAACATTAGGTAAATCCACAGAAGGAAGTGAAGGACTTCCTATGTTGATGTCTCCCGTATCAAGCTTAGGTACATTTACAGAGGGGGTGTTTATGTCAAGATCTCCTTTCAGTTTTGGCAAATCCACAGAAGGAAGCGACGGGGTTCCTATTTTGATGTCTCCTGGTATATTCACAGAAGGAGGGTTTATATCAACACCTCCTTTTAATTTTGGTAAATCCACAGAAGGGGGTGAAGGGGTGTTTACTTTTACTTCTCCGGTATTTGCCAAAGTCAATGAAGGCGTAGTTACTGTAACACCTCCGCTATTAATCTTCGGTGGAAGCGAAGGGGTCTCTATATTAATGTCAGCAGAAGGAAGAGAAGGCGTACTGGTTTTGACATCCGGTACATTAACCGAAGCACCAACACCAGGAGCTTTCTTAACAATAAGCTCGTCGTAAACCTGTTCTGGTGTACATACCTTTGGATTTGGGATGGCGACTTTACCTTCTTTATTATCCTCGTCAGTTGTCGATTTCTTCTTTTCTTTCTCCATTTTGGGTTTCTTCTCTTTGCGCTTGAACAACTCACCAAGTTTCGCCCTGATACCCCCTGAACTGTCCGTTCGCTTGGATTTTCTCTTATTTTTTGATGTTTTGATTTTCTTATCTTTTTTGTTATCGCCTGTTTCAGAATCTGAACTACTACTGCTACTACTACTATTAGAAGTGGTACTATTTTTTGTCTTCTTGGTGCTATTGCTCGGAGACTTATTCTTTGAGGCAGTGATTTTTGTCGAACTTTTATCTTTGGGAGTTTCTGGTGTTTTAGATCTGGTTCCATCAACGGAAACTTGTGTTCCGATGTCTTTTTTATCCGGGTGACGAATTTCAGCTGTCGGTAGACGTGTTGATATTTTGTTCGATATTTCAGGTAATTTAGGTTGACAGTTGGTTATTTCTGGTGATTTTAATACTGGTTTCTTTTCGGGATCTGATTCGCTTTCAGTGTGAATATTATAAGATGTTATATTTTCGGATGACACAGAATCTGTACTTGATACTGATTTGTCTAATGCAGGAACAATTGCCTTACCGGTATCATCTTTGGTGGGTGTTTCAGGGACCAATGCTACAATTTTAGTTGGGCTTTCAATGACATTAAGGTCCAAACGCTGTGGATTGGTGGATATTTCCTGTTTATTTCCATTTGATTTAGGAGATTTGGGAACAGCTCCAGATATTTTATAAGGTGTTTTGTGTTCGTCTTCAGATGAACTGGAATAGGAAGATACAGATCTGATTTTATTGCAAGGGCCGCGTGGCGTACTATAGACAGACGGCGAATCACTTGTACTGATCGAAAAATCCAAGAAATCGCCAGCTTTAGGTCCTGTTTCATCTGGACTCTCATCCTTGGTTTTGGTTAAATCCAATCTTAAATCGGAATTTGACTTTGGTGTTGTTATATTTTTATTTCGTTGGTTTCTTTCGGTATCACTGTTACTGGATGAGGATGTGGTGCTGTGTCTTTCCTTGTTAACTTCTGGTAGCTTTACAGTATCAATGTTTAAGGGCAATCGCACTTCAGGATTTTCCATTTTATTTGGTTTAGATTTTCTAGGTGGCGGCGATGGTCCTTGATCTGAAAAACGTCTTTTGTCATCAGACGACGAATTTTTACGTTCATTATTTGTACTATCAGCATCTCCATTGATTAGTACATTTTTGTCTTTAGATGTCGATGAATTCTTTATTTTTTGTTTTTTCTCTTCGCCATCAGAGGAACTTGAAGAACTTGAACTATCCGAAGAATGGCTGCCTTTTGGCTTTCGAGTTTTCTTTTTATTTATGTGAGCACCTGATGGTTTGTTGATATCCATTCCACTGATAATTTGAACTTGTCCTGGTTCTAAATTGGCCTCTAATTGTTTCTCGTGTCTAGCTGTTATCTCTTTTGGACCATTTTCTAAATAACGATTATCTTGACACTGGAGTGGAAGTGTCGTCTTAGCCTCTACGGCAAATACTTCGTCGTCATCGTCATGTTGAGATGTTTCGTTCGTCTTCAAATCTACGGGTAGTTTCTTTACTGTGTGTTCCATGTTAAAATCTGGTGGTAGGTCTTTCCTTAAGGGTGGAGGATTGGTGGTAGGTAGTGGCGGTGGGGTTGACGATTTGTCACTTGGTATAGAATCATTTATTGTTGGTTTGGTCCTTATTTCAAACTCATAAGGGTCACAATCTGGAAAACACAAAAAAATAAAATAAAACTAATGTTCTAACTCAAGACAATCCACGAATACAGTATTATAGTCGCTGGATTATGCCCATTTGACCATTTACAAGAAGATATCACCACACCAAACGTATGAAAATTTGTTAAAGACATGCACAAGAGGTTGAGTTGAAGGGGGATTTTTTTTTTATAAGTATTATAGAGCTAATTGTCCCTATTTGATTTTGTAGTTATTACGCTTATGGTGATAAAAGTCAGTTTGTAGACAACGACAATACTACTAATCGTGCATGATAAGGTTTATTCATACACCAGAAGTAATCATATAATGCAATTTATATGTGCCCCCCCCCCGCACCACCCTTTCTGGACTCTCGCAAATCACTGCCAGTTGCACAATTTTGTTCCCTGTTCATCATTGCCATTTAAACACCAAAAGAGAAGTTTAGGGTTAATTTAAAACTGGCATCTCGTGTTATAGTGGAGTGTGAGCATGCATCAACAAACCACCGTAATATGTATACATATCTCTCTAACATTTGAAAATTAAATAATATTAAATTTATACGGCCTACCCTACATATAATGCAGCATCTACAGATGGAACCAAGCCACACAAGCCCTTCGTATATTTAACATGCAATTACAGTCGTCATATGAAGTAGATGTTCGTCTATGTTATCAGTTTGATTTCAGTTGGCGTCTATTAATTAGGCCAATTTTAATGAAAACAAGCGTATTGTTTATTGTGGCGCTCTAAAAACATTGGTGTACAGCTGTAGGAAACACATTGCACAAATTTCAAGGGCATTCTAACCTTGTTCGTGTAATGTAGAGGTTAAAATAATGTTTGAAGCATAGTCTTAAAAATGATTATTATTATTATTTAAATGCATTTTGCATCACTTTTATAATTTGAATAGCTCTAAACCCTTTTCTTCGATGGAGATTTCTTGTATACTTACGGTCGCTCATGACATGCAATAGAATAAAAAAAGGAATCTGTTTGTGTGTTATGTGGTTATCCTACACGTATAACCTTGCCTCTAATTCTGGCACTTTGCAATACGCCCATACACACATTAACGTTACATATACACTAGATTAAGATATGTTTTGTCCATGATAATTTCAAGAAACGTTTGTTTTACTGAATTTTTACAAATTAGAGACATCAATTTAAAGTATGTACCAAGGAAATTGCATAACGGCTCGGTATTATTGATATTTGTCTTAAGAGTAAATCCATCGTTCAATAGTATAATATCGTCATTGTTTGCGATACCACCTCGGTGGAAGCGGACATTAAATAAAGCAATTGCACACACATTATAATAAAGCGCGTGAAGGCCGAAAACAGTCCGTAATTATGTAAATTCAACCCAGAACGAATTTGTCCTATATTTTATATGACTATTTATACATTCGTGTAAAAGGCGTTAACATAAAACTAATATTTGGAAAATAAAAACCATGGCTATGATTAATATTGAATGTCAACACCTCAGGGAAAATTGCTTTCATTGCTGAACATCAGAATTAAAACAATAAGAGGAATTTATGTTATACCCAAATTCCAACAGATAAAATAATTTGTAAATAATATTCAGTATATTTCTAAAACAACGATCACGTGTTTTCATTACATCTACATTTGAAATCATCTCATCATCATACAGTGACTTACATCTAAGATACTCACGCCCACGTGTAATTAAATAAAAGAATTTTGCTTTATAACGAACCCTAAGCTTAAATTAAAGTGCCTTAGTTAAAGTGATAGTACACATGACAACTGGCAATTTACGAAACCGTAATTAAAGATTATTCTTTGAGAATACTAAATTTAGTTTGAAAAACATCGTATCTAGCTTTTAAAGACAACTTCATAGAATTGTGGGAGGAAGCGGTGCTTAATATAAAGTGGAACATGACAGAATATAAGTTAATGTTCACGTTTATCAAAGATTTATGACGTAATTACCACTCTCAGAAGAGTATTATCCCATATTAAATCAAACCCATTTCGACTTTTCGAAATTATATAAGAATGAAGTCCACTTTAACTGTCATGTAGAATGGTTTACAATGTAGAATTATAAAAGGTCAAGTTACGTACAATTTAAAGATCAAGCGAATTTGACGCCATTTTCCTGTTCTTTCGAGTAACAAGGGAAGAAATAATTACTGTTTTGGCTTTACTTTCGTCTTTCAAGTGGTTTGTTCCCTAATTAGCTCATACAGGAATGCTACTTGCTTCCTGAGTTTGGATTTGCACATGCGAATTATTACTGTAAAGTGCACATCCACATGCACTTAGCTGTATGATTAGCTGTGATAGTGTTATAGTCATATAGTACACATATTATGAGAATTATTGAGAATATCATCATATAAATAGTGATAAATATCGTAAAGAAACACTGGGTATAATTTGTGTTATATTCATATGATACACATCATCAAATAAGTAGTGATATGATACCCATATTATGCGAGTATCATCATTATAAGTAGTTAAAAGTATCGTGAAGAAACACTGGGTATAAGTTCCCTAGAACACTCGACACTTCTTCTCTTTGAAATATTGGTGAATATTTGTTAATGAGATATTCTTAGATCTACACTCTATGAACATCGCGAAAATATAACTAAATTAGAGCTTCACATGTATGGATGCTTCTAGTGAAGCAGGTACATACATATTCATTAAACATCAACACGTATTAACATACATTAATTAAAAGATGGATCACTTTTCAGTGTCATTGAGATATCCAGATTTCTAAAATCTGAAGTATGTGTATTGTCAAAATACTATAGGGTTTATTCCTTGATTTAAGAGAGAAAACGATCGATTATTTATGAAGTACGTAGTAGACCGAATTTCTCCCAATATAGACTACCTCTATCTTGGCTTTCTTCCAAGGGGCTATCTGGGGAGCGCACACTTCGCCTTGTTTCTTCGTATAACTTATAAAAGCCATTAGGTCACATTCCTTTACCCAAAGGTCAATTCCTAAATTAATATTGTTTCTTTCCCTTAGAATGGCGCCTTGAAGTGGGACAATTAATACCCACTTTATCTATGTGTTTATTTACTATATAAGTAAAGTACATACTATAAACTAAAGAGAGAGTTGAGATTTTTATGATGTTAATCGCCGAAATATCCTCTTGACTTTTGTCAATCTTCTATTTACAAGAAAACAAGTTTTAACACAATCGCAATATAACACTATAATTGCTCACACTCCCATAAACACATTTATATTACTGTGAAATTGCACATATTTACAATATGAAACTCTTTCCTAAAGACATGTTTCCTCGGTGCTAAATAAATGAATATGAATTCGAAATATGTCTAAACTACCGCGAAATATATATATTTTGTAAAGGGAAGATTTGTCAATTTACAAATTCTAACTTAGTCGCGTTGGCAAGAATATAATTTAATGGATAAGCGATGTCGTTACGAAAGTGCTTACAAATATGCCGAATTCAGTTACGAGTGTAAGAACCAAATAAGAATCACTTAAGAACTTCAAGAACCACGTCGTCTATACTAAGAATCTAAAAAATTTGGATTTGGGGCGATTCGTGGCATTCGTAGCCCACGTGATAGCGGGGCAAAAAGATAACAACGATAGACCTAGTGTAATAATGCACCTAGTGTAATAGTTTATAATTTAAAGCGGGAATTTCATATTTTCCAAGAAAGTCACAACATATTTATTTCTAGTCTTTTGCTCAATAGGTTGCCAACTCACTATTATACAATCATAGGCATTATTTTCCACACTGAAACATCTTTCACATCGGAAATAATAACACAATCACCTCCTTGTTTTCCCATTCACCCATGCAATAGCTATCTTCAAACGTTTGAATTTAATGTTGAAAGTGATATTTTTGCCAATTTCTCAACTGGCAATAGTGAATTATAGGATTATTCTGTAACAAGGTAGGACTGTTTATAGATGCCATCTATTTTAAGGCTTTATTTTAATATATTTTAAAAATATAACTTAAAAATATGAAATTGCCACTTTAATATATAATTATATTACAAAACTTGATAACGAGAAGAGAATACTCATCGAAACGTTGTGCTTGTGTATAATAAAATAGTGATTGTTGTCCCATATAACTGTGTTGGTTCTGTTATGTATAGAGGGTCGAACAGATAACTTAATTAGACTTAAGGTACGGCCATCTGTGTGTATTTGTGCTCGTTTTAAATATATTTCGAGTTAAATAATTTATTCAACCTAAGTTTATTCTGATCCGTTTCTCTAAATTATTATCCAAATAAGACATTTCAGTCGTGCATGAAACTGTAAAGAAGAAACCCCAAAAAGCCCAATACTTTTATTGTACAACTGAATTCGTTGGATTCTTGTTATCTACATCACAGTTATATATTAAAATAATATAATTCCAACTTAAACCTGGAATTCATATTTTAGAAAACATTTTCTTGTGAAATGTAATTAAAATTGCACGCAATTTCTATTTTTTCAAGTTATATTTATACCCAGGTTTTCATTAGTAGGCTTTTAGAGACCAAATCTATCTCGCATGCAATAAAGCGTCCACCCAAACTTCGCCTTCGCATCATTTATTAATGTTCTGTAAAATGTTTGGTTTCCGTTAACCCCGCCTAACAACATGGCAATAACAACTATGTTACTATTAACGCGTATAATACTATTGTTTACAACTGCCAGATTCTTTATTGGCCATATATATCAGAAACTTAACAGCCCAGACCCAATTTGATATTGACCAAGGCTTGAGAGGTTAAGGAGAATTAGTTCATTAATCTGTCTACTTCGTTGTTTGGTCAAAGATTATCATGGTTGAGATAATAGTTATGGTACCAAGTCCTTTAAGCTAACATTACCAATCTTCAACTGGTCTGTAGTATAACCACTATAGGTTTAGTATTGTGATAACTGTTAGATTACCGTTACTATCAAACACGTTACATTGGCTTTAGTTCCTTAAGCATGATAAAAGACAAAGGACCACCTGAATCGAGGACTGTGTTATCTATAAACAATCCTATTGTTGCTAGTATCTTCTAGACACAAAACATTCAGGTTATATCACGTAAAACTGGCCTGTTTGTTGACCCTATAAGACTTCGTGAACATAAGATAGGAAAAGTTAAAAACGCATTTCTTTATGCCAGAATGACTTTGAAATACAAATGCAATATGAGTTTCAAAAATAAAAAAAAAAGATGAGTAAGTCCTCATTTTCACGTTACTCCCGTGAACTGAATTAGATATGAACATGTAATTTAAATTAGGGATATGGGTGTACAAAATCGTAAAACTAAACTAGCATGTCTCTTGGGGCCACAATGGCTAAGTGGGTAACACGCTTGATCACTAACTGGAGGTAACCTTTTCGATCTCTGCATTAACCGAGAAAGTTCATTGGGATTTTCCGTCGTGGTTCCCCTTGTCAGTGGACCTGACAAAGACAGCTGTCTAGTGGTTCGGATGGGACGAAAACCCGAGCTCCCGTGTATACATTGGTATGCACGTAAAAGATCCCTAAGCAGTTGGAATTTGATGTAAGAGTAGGTCATGGTGCCGCTGCCTGGGCAAAATTTCCCCCATAGCACACACTATATGGCGTATGCCCGTCTTCATTAGCCCAGTCGGAGTAGAAGAGTGGGACGTTAAACTCCATTTCATTTCATTTATGTAGATAAGATATCTATTTAATAAGTTTAAGGGATAGAGTCTGTTAATTTCTTGTTAAAATGTTGTTGATGAAATTCAATTTACTGATCGATCTGTCATTTCTGACAGGTAGAGAAAATTTTTCGTTCATTACCATATCTTGGACATGGCATGTCAAGGGCACATCATAAAATCATAAATGAATAAACGGCATGTGATTTTAAGATCCCCCGTTAATCCTTTAAATTGGTCCATACTATAATATCATAAATATAAATGGACATCAAGAACACAATAAAAAAAACCTTCTTTGTCAATCTGTGTTAACCTAGTTCATGAATAATGAGTTCTCATTACAGTAATACCGTAAAATCGCCTTTTTAATATTTGCATGCCATGTCTGACCGACTTGTACAAAACTATAATTACAACGTACATGTAGATATAAAAGAAATATACAAGATCTGATGTCCAGGTATATCAATCACCACTTTTACTCTAGTTTTGTTTTACACACTACAGCATTCCTTAAATATCATCTTACAATATTACCCCAAGACACTACTACAACATGATTTACTATTAAGATTTCTCTTAAGATGGACATACAATCCATGTAAAATATCACCTTTTTTGGGTCATACAATTTGTCAAGCTCCAGTATTAATAAATGACAGAATAAAACATGATTAATTTGTGAATACATTACACTATCAGCTAAGGTGGCCTTTCAATGAGTTTTCAAACTGATATATACCTAATTTGAACTTAACAATTACTTTTAAAAACTGAAAGTGTTACTTACAGTGTTCATCTGGCTTCTCAATTGGCGTACTTGATCGTTCTGATGATAAACACCATTCCATATCACCTTTAGGGCTTGAAACAGTAAAGTTACCATGACAGGAAGGTTCCTGTAATCTTGGCGAAACTGGCACCGTTGGAATTTCTATATAATTATCCTCATCTATATAATTGTTATTAATCAACGAAAGATTTCCCTCAGTTTCCATTCCGTTAGCTTTTTCATGTATTCCAGATTTATCAACCTCTGACGAAAGGCTAGGTGGTTTGAAAGTGATCATCGCTGGTGCCTTGTTTGCAGGAATGATCTCGTCCTCGAGTTCCCATTGGCCACCAGTAACTAGAATCGGATTAGTAAGATCTTCTTGTGAATCTACAAGAACGACTGGGCCGTAGTAAGCTATCTGATTCTCGGGTGTCGACTCGGTGGGGTCGTTCATTTCAGGTTTGACTTGTTGTTCCACGTGTACTTGTTCTACTTTGGTTGACTTCATCTTACGTCGTATCTGAGCTTTCTCCTCTATCACTCTTTCTGGAATTGTGTTATTAACTTCATGATAGTAATTACTAACCGGGACGAAAGACTTGTCAACAATCAAACTGCGATTTCTTTTGGGTTTCTTCAGACCGGACGAACTTGAACTAGACGAAGATGAAGATGAAGATGAGGATGATCTTTTTTCGTCTGCTCGTTTGAGATTACTATCGTCATTGTTGATGGCCTTTCCGTTGACTTTTTTGGTTCTCTCTGTGAAAAATCGCAACGCTGGTGTGGATTTTGTTGTCGTTGCAGATCTCTGTGGAACAACGGGTTTAGTTTTTCCAGAACGTTGTGGAACGACAGGCTGTAGTGTTGCAGAACGCTTGGGAATGGCAGGTTTTGTTTCCTGTTTTCTTCTCGGTATGGCTGGTTTCTGTGTTGCTGTCGTCCTTGCACTGGAACTCGATTTTATAGTTGATTTTACCTCCTGTTTTTCTACAGAGTTAGTGTCTGAAGGTTCTTTTTCGGGAGTAATTTTCACCTCATGGTTTAGAAATAAACGCTCAGCTTCTTTCGCTTTGAAAAAATCTTCCATTATTTCGGCATCCGTTAGTTTTCTATAAATTCCTGGGGTCCCATCCAGGCTGTCGCTATGGCGTTTCGCATCAAACTTACGTGGCAACGACATCTTGATAATTGTGTGCTTTATCAGTTAACTTCCCAACAAAACATATGAAAGAAACGAAAAGGGTTCGAAACTCTTTCACAGTAATTCTCTTCACACAAGGTACGAAAGTTGAGCCAAGCCTACATACATGGAGCTTTGTTTGCGACGATTAATAATAGGGCACGTGTTAACCTAACTAATGAATAGTTGATCGCTTGTGACAATGTTTACCAAAACAATGTCATTACTCATTCAAGCACCCATACATTACACTTTCAAACTATGATCAAATAGTAATATTTGTATATTTAAAAATCCAGTTCTCCGTAAATACCTCGTTCCAGCTGGATGTTTAAACAAACTATTTCCCTTTTAGATTAACATATTTAAATTCCAGTTTCCAAATTTAAACAATATTGCATATTTTGTCATGTAATACATTACCAAAATAACTCAAAGTATATTCAGAATAGAATGTGGTTAAAATTGAAATCAAATACAGAGCAGTCCAATAAAGTTACAAAAAGATTCTTCAGAAGTCCTCGTCGCACAACCACATGTGAACTAGTTCCACACACTACTGCATTGTCTCCCGTTTATGTATAGTTTTAAAATAATCCAAACAATATAGAGCGGTATAAAAAGTCACATCACATAACGCCAATTACAAGGTCGGATGTATTTGTGTTAATAGCATTGGTGATAATATACAACTTTGGGTTATACCCCGCGCATTAAACCTTGCGAAAACACAGAGGAAATTAACTCTTGTAGGGCGGTGTTCTTCTTATTCAATGTTACCAACTTGTTTAATTAACTCTCTTAATCTAAAGTCGTAGACTCACGAACCAATCGGCTTGTTTCGAGAGGTATGGTTGACGCCGCCCGGACGTGTAACTTGATAGGGGACCATACTTCACGCACACCTTAAAAACCAGGCATTTATGTCAATATAGTCTAATATCTACATTAGACATAGAATATATCCCCTAGTCACATATGTTTCTTCCAGGGCCGTCAACTTAATCACTTTTTGTTCTCACAGTGACAAAAGGTATGAAATATGATTAGATTATAAGGATGTTCTGATGAGCCCTAGTGTTTATTTGGACCATAAATCAAAGAAGAATTACTATACAAATTCCATGTGTGAGAACGAAATCAGGTCAGATTGCTAAGGTGAAATATTTATTGTCTCTCGATAATAAATAACATATATATGGATAAGTTACTTCGAGTATTGATAAATTACTAATTATAACAAAAACATTTACATTTATACAATAAACCTTAATAGATAACAATGTTTCTTATCTCATTAATCCGTGCACGAAACATATTTGGTTAAATGTATCCGATTGGCGTATGTGCTATACATATTTAAAGAATAAATTCCTCTGTTCTTTAAGCTAAAAGTCAAATAAATGGATTGTATTACGTATCAGTTTAGAATACATGTTGTGGGATGCATTTCGGTTTACCACGTGGTGGCAAGAAATGAAGCACGATTAACAGCTGCATAGATTCTGTCATTATTACAGGTTTCTGTGGTTTGTAAAAAGGAACATATTGGCCACAGATGAACACAATCTTAAAAATTTACAGTTATGAAATAAAACACCCACTTCAACTCTTTACGGTAAAGATTTAAAATAGTGTACGCATTGTGATGTAATATATATATATCCGTAAAAAATACGTTACGGAATGAATTTATATTATCATAATATATTTCTTAACATGCAATTGCCCGTCGCTATTCCTACTCTCCGGGAAAAATGTACGATTTTCTTTCGTGCCAATAACATCTCAAGCTCCGATCCCACTGGTCAGAGGAAATGCGCTCGTGTCTTTCCAGGATGGTGTCTTTAATTTGCAAATAGATTGCACATCAATAGTTTTTGCATCAGGGATTCACTTAAGTATTTCCCGTACCCTCCCCAATGCGACACTTCACACACACGAATTCTTTAAAGTACATTTTCAACTTGACGCTTTGTCGAGGCAGTTGCGTCTTCCGACCATGACCAATTCCCAGTAAAATGGAATGGGGTGTAACGTCCTCCTGTTCTGTTCCGAACTGGGCTCGGGAAGACGGGCATACGCCGTACAGTGTGCTATAAGGGAAATTTTGCATGGACATCGACACTATGACCTACTCTTATATTGAATTCCAACTGTCCAGGGATATTGTATGTGCACGCCAATGTGTACACAGAACCTCGGGTTTTCGTCCCATCCGAACGACTAGTCAGCATTCTTTGTTAGGTCCTCCGTCTTGCATCACTGACACCATTCCTAGTGATTATAAAGGTGTACATACAATATTTTATATAATTCCGAGTTTACTGAACTTTGGTTATTTTACTATGAAACGAACAGCTACGGTAACTTTATAATGTCGTAAAAAATTAAAAAAGGATTAGTGTCTACCTAATTTTCATTTCCAGACATTGGATATAACGGATAATTTCTCAAAATTTATGAGTTCACAATGTGCATTATTTGCTGTCTTTGTAACAGGCAATATCATATTTAATGAATTGTGTCACTTGATTTTAAATACATGTACATAATTCGCATTGTCTACATCGCAACAATAGCGTTTTTATAATATGTGTATAATATTATAGGTCCAACTACATACCACGACCACATGACATGAGAAAAGGGTATAATAAATGAGCGTGTTTTACGGTAGAGTCAGGTGTAAACTCCAGTACACACTGTCGGCTTGGGAAAAAAAATGTTGATTATGTTTTAGTCGAATGGCTGTGACCGAAATATAAAAAACATGTTACAATTTTAAACAAGATTATGAATGAATAATGACCTTGGAATTATAGTTACCGTGCTTTTCACTTGTATAAAGAAACAGGCAGTAAATTCCCTTGGCTGCGATATGCATACATCAGTAAAAAGTATTATTAAAATATCAAGTTTATGCGACATTTTTCACCTAATTCTACAAATACTAATTAATGAAACACGCATTGTTATCATTTTTTTTGGGGGGGGGTATTACCTATATATCTAGGATTTAAGTTTAAAGGTCGAATAAACCATTTAAATTTGAATTGGAGCTTATTAGTAAAAAAAATATCGTCAATATACCTTATGCAACGGTATTTATTTCACAGCTATTTTAGGACGTCTTGGCATACAAATGGGGGCTTTAATGTAAAAGTATACAAATTACCAACAAGGGACTCGTGTAATGGTTGGAGATACACAATAACAAGACCCTGAAACGTGCAGATGGTTCATGGTGGCCAGAATGCCGCTGGTCAGAACCTGATATAAATACTGTACACATTAATAGGATCGTGATCGTTAACAAATCTACAGTAATTAGATTTGATGTGGGGTAATAAGATAGGAGAAAGTAATCCACCCTGGTTGACAGATCGTGAAATACGTGTCTTCAGATTACCTTCTATTATCATGTAAACCAGAACAATGCGAGAAATTTGTTAGCCTTATATATAAATATATTAACCTATTTACATGTCTTCATGTCATATCTACATCTATACATTCCTGTCAACACAATATCTCGCAAACTATACATGCTTTCAATAATAAGTTTATTCTTTGTTTTGCAATACATTAAATAGATCTTTAACACGTCACCATGACCTTTCATTCGATCTATTATCCATTCAATCAACAGTGCTTCGAACTAATGGGGGGTGCGCGTTTGATCACATGGTCTACATGGAGTCAAGTGGCGTTGTTTCGAATCCCTGTCTGTACATGGCAAGGGGGAGGGTCGCCTGTCCAACCACGTGGGTTTCCTCCGGGTCCTTCCATGGCTAAAGAGTCCGAAATGGCATAGTTTGTGTAGAGTTAACTAATGAAGATTTATGTTACAGATACCGTTTGAAAACTAACATTTGCTTTCAACATGTTCATATATTAACTAGTTAAGGAAAATAGTTGGGTGTTTTTTTGCATTTCAGTCTTTACGCCCATTCCACATTTTTTACCGGAATGTGATGATACGAGTTATCTTGTATTTCAGAATAAGGTGTGTGCTTTGGGATTGTCCTCTAAATGAGACTCAAAGGTGGAAGTAATGATAGGCAACAAAGCTAAAGAAAGACGAAGTTTGGGTATTTTATCTTTGGGGAATGACATAATAACAAACTCCATTTACACCAAGAAGCGGGAAGGGCTTTTGCTATTCTTGTCTCCTTAAAATTATTTTCAAATTACAAAGACACGTTTTCAGACAGCAAAACATACGACATAATATACCCTGTCCTTGTCGTCAATAAAGGCCATCAGGTAAATGTGAATATGTGCAATAACCATAATGTTGTTATCAAGTGTTTTTTGAATTTCATCCACATAAGTTTGAAATATATCATATTATTACAATAAATTGAGGCTTCTACACAAAATCATGCGAGTTAACAAAGTATCAGAAATTGTACAAACTCGGTGATCATTTATGTTGCAAGATCTTTCAGATGTTTTTTAATGTAAACAAGAACAATGACCCTTGTTCCCGCAGCTTCTATATGATCCAACGATATGACCAAGGGAAGTGCATCCAGATCAGTTCATATGATTGGATTTCAAGCTGTTCGACTACATTGACAATCAGTAGCCGTCTTATTTTTCATATGAATTTGAAAAAAGTCGGGTAATAAATATAGTGTCTAGATATCAAAATAAACCATGAACAACAATTACAGGCGCGGATCCAGGAGGAGAGGGGTCATGATGCCCCCCCCCCCCCCTTAGCCCCAGTGAGACTGGTCATCACTTTTCAGACCAGCACCTGCAGCCAGCAATGGGTTTCCCAGATTTTAGTTTCTGTTTAGTGTCGGTATGCATGCCCCCCCCCCTCGACAAAATCCTGCTGGATCCGGGCCTGAAACGGGCAGACAAGGAATAGCAATATGGTCGTATAATATTGTTGATTTATCCACATATGCGCGAGCAACCTGAAGGAGTTTTATGAATGCCCAGTTAGGTTCTAACTATCATATTGGCAAGAAGTCAGTTTTAAAGAGATTCCTAAGGGACAAATATTTATGATAACCCCAGCCCACCCCCAGTCATTTTACTCTTTAAATCCGTTTTCATTTCAAAGTCTGTATTAGATGTGAATAGGATGGAATGTCTGATATCTAGAATTTTTTATCATGTTAATTATAAAACAAACACATCATAGCTTAATATAAACTTATATTTGCATAACAAAATATAGTGCTGGCAAGATAACAAATAGAAAGGTCGTTGTTATTGAAATAATTGACACAGCTGAATAAATTGTAATGTATGTTTTTACATATACATTTAATAATAAAAACTCTTATAAACTCCCGTTATGTATAAATAAGCATATAAATGATAATTGTGTATAAAGGTTTTTGATTTGTGATAAAATGGCAGGGTTTTCTCATTTCTTTCAAATACATTACTGAGAAGGTATTTTTATAAAATTGCATAACATGGCATTTTAATTATTACCATAATGCATACTGAATTAAGTCAATTGTGAGTGCTGTGGTCTGGGGTAATTTTGATTAGGTATTTCTCCTTCACATTCAAACTTATAACAAAATATTTCAGGGGAGTAGAATTTTGCCGTTTCTCAGCACTAGGAATGTTTTAATTACCTGAGCTAATACAAATTTATTTCTCAAACATGACAAATCTTCTGATTATATATAAAGAAATTCATATTTTGATTTAAGATAGCACTAATGCCTACATCAACTTATGGAATGTACTGGTAATCATGTCATTTTTTAAATTCTTTATTAACATACTTCTTTGGTATGATAGTCCAGCTTAGCATTTCTAGTAATTAACCAAGCCAGAACTTTGGCTTACAAACTATAGAATAGAACGGTGTTAACAATTGAATAAGGTGAAATCGAAATTATACATGTAGGTTTCAGAATAGATGCAATATTATCTATAACTATGAATAGACATAACATCATTTATAACTATCTAGAATAGACATTACATCTATCTAGAATGAAGTTATATTACCTATCTAGAATAGAGATTTATAGATAACTATAGAGATTATATTAACTATCTAAAAAAGATAAGTATCTAGAATAGACATTATATCTATCTAGAATAGACATAATATTATCTAGAATAGACATTACATCTACCTAGAATATAACTATCTAGAAAAGACATAATATCATCTATAACTATCTGAAATAGACATAATATTACCTATAACTATCTAGACTAGACATCACATCTATCTAGAATAAACATTATCTGTTACTATCTAGTAAGACATTATCTATACTTATCTAGATATGGAAAGAAAGAGAGAAATGGGGTTTAAAGTCCACTATTTCTTGTCACGTTCGAGCGGGGAACCACAGACCTTGTCATTTCATGCTTATGTGTTAAACTACCCAAGCACCTATCAAGAATAGACATATTATCTATAACCATCTAGATTGACATATTACCTATATCTAACAAGAATAGATATATTATCTATTACTATCTAGAATAAAGATATCATCTATAACCATCTACAATAGACATATTACCTATATCTATCAAGAATATACATATTATCTATATCTATCTAGAATAGAAATAGTATCTATTACTATCTAGAATAGAAATATTATGTATAACTATCTAGAAAAAAAATATATTAAAAACAAATATTTCATTACTTAGAACTATCTAGAATAGAAATATTGTCTATTTGTCTAGAATAGGTATTATATTATCTATAACATTACTAGGAAATTACAATTGTTGCTTTACTATTATGTCTTTGCAAAATGATATAATCCATAGTATATTAATATATCAGTTATATTCCCTGAAAGCATAACATATAATTGCAAACATCATAATAATCAATTAATAATAATATGCATCAATCTATCCCATTGTTCACAAAGACACTGGTGTTTAGCAAGAAAATAGTAATTATTGTGGGTGAATATTAAATATAATATCAAATGTTTAAGTGATACAGTACAGTGATATGTGATTGATAAGTGTTAATGGTTTTTTGTGTTGATTACTCAATCGGATCTATAATATACATTATTTCTATTTAATATCTAACATCTATATCAAACAAAATCATAAATTTTGATTATTTCTGCTAATAACCATCTAAAATCAAGTATCACTACTTTTCGTTTTTTTTGTTACAATATTAATCTAACTTTCATTAAATCAAAGTATAGTTTTGTCATTGTAAGGTTATCACCACAGTGCACTGTTTTATCATCACTTGTTTTTCCACATATCAACAACCATGTTTTTCTAGTGTGACATACCTTGAACTGATCTTGTCACCAAAGTATTATCACATTTTTGGCTGTTTATTGTCACATGACCAAGGATTTTGTATTTTGAATCTTGACGTTAAAGTTGTAAGCTAACTGTTTGGACTAGCACTTGTTGGATTAATTGATTAATTTGTTTGTCTGTATTGGGTTTTATTTTGTATTTTGACTAGTGATATTCCACTAATTATATGACTATATGATGACATATAGTGGTCTCATTTGGAGTGGGAGAATGTGCATACCGGTGTCACTATAGAAACAGTAAAAGTTGTTTGTGGAAAGGCTATAAAATCTCCAGTTATTGGAAATGGGTGTATTTTTTTATCGTTACAGTCTACTCATTGTTATGTGATCTGTTAAGTTTTTTCCAGTATTCAATTGCTGGCAATGAAATTTGTTTCATTCAATATCATAAATTTACCCCAATGATCATTGTCCATACAGATGTTTATATATTCAAATATTTGTTTGTCCAGTTAACTGCATGACCACGTTAACATCTGACCACTAGCTGTCATTCAATGGCACAACAGCTTCCCGATTATCATCATGTGACCACATAACCCTTAGATACACAGCGTCCACCTTCACCTTCCAACAAACATGGCCACAGGTGGTTTTTTATTATTTCTGATCCCGGATCTGACGTGTGAAATCTCACATGGTTATCACACTTATATTCAAAATCACTATACGATATCACAAAGGGTGGGTTTTGAATTAATAGCCCCAGTGCAATTTGCACACATTCATCAACAAACTGTACCAGACCTTCACATTCTCGTAGACATGGATAATCAAATAAAGTTTCATAAATCTGTTCACAAACATTCTGAAAATAAAATTAAGCAAAATAATGATAAATTGCAAGGCAACGAAACATAAGTATGCAACAGATAAGTCGTTCGGCAGTCCATAAAAGGAATGTAATGAAATAGGGTTTAATGTCCTATCTGCTCCAACTGTGCTAATGAGGATGGGACAGTCCATAAGTCCATAAAAGTTGTTACAAAAATTAAATGACAATATATGATATAATGAACCATTTGGTCACAGCAGCAATGCCATTTGAGCAGTCCATAAAGGACAGTAACTTTGTTCTTACAAAATCAACAGCCTTCCTCTTCATTTCATGAATATAAACATTACATACATATATATTTAAGTCAATCAGATGATGATTTCAGCAGCTATAGCACAAATATTATTTTTTCAAGTGATCAAGAGCATAATATCTGATAGAAATGTAAAATATATTCTATCAAATACTGAATTCATCATCTGCAGATAATGTAAAACTCATTTTCTCAAAAATTTGTTGACTAACCATAATAGATGATATAACCACTAATGTATCAAATGTTTATTTTGTTGGTATTTATCTATATGCTTACATTATCAGGTGATGTAACAACTAGCATCAAATGTTTTATATAATTATTTATCTCTTACCTTAACAGATGATGTAACATCTATTCTATCAAATGTTTGCTGTAGATATCTGTCAATATGTTGCTGTATATCCAGACTAAGTGTATCATGAGCTGCAATATCTGGTGGTATATTCAAAGTTTTATAGACTTGTGATCTGGTGGAATCTATCATCTCTTGCGCTGAACGGAATGCTAACTGAAATCATGTGTAATATATATAATAAATACTTTTGGTACCTGGAACACTGGTGATTATGAAAATGTGGGACACAGGCACATATTTCTGGTTCTGTATGTTGGTTTTGTTACGTAACCTACATTTATTCCTTCTCTCTGTTGAATTGCTTCAATTGTCAAGAATTGGACAAACATAGATTTGATCAAATCTTTCTATTGGAACCAGTTTATAAAATGGTCATCAAAGTATATTCAAAAATCCTGGGCCAAGATAGCATTGTTTACAATCTCCAAACCTATAACCAAGACACTATTCTATGTGGGTTTGATAATTACAGTAATTCCAAACTTGAGTATATTGTATTTAAATCAACCTGTTTGGCAGTCATTCCAATTACATGAAATGTGTAGATATTTTGTCACTGAAAGTAAACCTGTTTGTATGCCCAATTTTCCCCAATAACTACAATCAGGAGATAACAGCGATAACTTACAACTATAATAGAGAAAAGAATCTTTGTTTTAAGAATGCTGAGTTCTTCTAAATCTTTCAAATCATCAAGAGCATCTAAAGCATCTAATCTTCCATCTGTATAGAGATTACCATACTGACGGATTAACTCTGTTGGGCGTTTTGTACCAAGATTCAGATTTTCAAAATGTTGATTACTTCTGTTAAACTGTTTCTGGACTTGATCTGATAATCTGAAAAAGTGAATACTCCTATTGAAAATCAATAATTTTAATTCAATAAAAGAGAGAGAAACTAGGTCATTTCGGTTTAATTTTATTTCAATAATTCAATAGGGGTCTTAAGCAGTGGAAGGAAACCGAAGGACCTGGAGAAAACCCACAAGGTTGGACAGGCAACCCAACTCCTTGTCACGTACAACCTAGGATTTGAAACCACGCCAGTTGACTCAATGACAGGCTTTATGATACAGCGCGCACATGCTAACCATTCAGCCATCCAACCCCCTATTAAAATTCAAAAAGAAATTCAGGTCATCTTCAAAGTGTTACGTCATTTTCTGTCCCATCTAAGAAACTATCCTTGCCTAGCCCTCTGTTCTGCACCACTGACATGAGGAAGCCATGCTGAAAATTTATTTTGATCAGAGTTAAGTTTTAATATATCACTCTTTTATTTAGTAACTCATCCTTTATATTTTTTTTTATTTTGCATGGCAGAACATTTTTATATTAATTTCACTAGTGCCACATTCATTTATTGGTCGAACTGATTTTTTGTATTTTTGCGTAACATGGCAAATATTTTTAAATGAAATAAATTTTGAACCCTACCTGTCTCTTAAATGTTTTTCTCTTTCTTGTAATCTTTTAATCTCCTCTCTGGCCTGGTTTAATTCTTTAGTTAAATATTCTACTTCTTTCTTTAAAGTATGAACAGAACTTGTTTCAGATGAATCAGCTGGACTGTCAACCATCTTAACGTACGAGGAAGTCATACTGTCAGGTTGTGTGGAAAGGACTTTACTTCTAGGTTTTGGGACTGGCGGACCTATACTAGATGTGCTGCTATTACGACCTTTAACATTAGTTTCTGGTATGTAGTAAAGTGGAGAATTATCTCTGCTGTGCTTCCGCAAGGGAATACTTAAAAGGCCACCTGAAAAAAACAAACAAATATTGTTCTTTTAAGGGTACTCACAGTTTTATCTCATAACACCTATAATTTGGATTAAATAAAATGTGGATGACTTACATAATAAAGCAAATATAAATATATAAACATCATGTTTAGTATATGTATTTAAATGTCTAATTACACGTATATTATGTAATTTATGTACAAAAATAATGCCAGATCAAAGGTCAAAAACACTTGACTATTTAATTAGTTTGTTTAACAGGAAACTGGGTCTAGTGATTAAATTGGATCTTTTATGTTTTAGAGGTTTTAAGAGAGAGATAACATTATAAAACAATATACACCAACCCAGAATATCTAACAATAAATATTTATTGCCATTTTATCAATCTTTCAATCAGAAAGTTAATTTTTAACCATTTCTGAATTTTCCTGTGTAATTTTTGTATTTTTGAAAAGATTGCATTGCAGACTTTGAAAAAAGTTCTTGATAGTTTAATGAAAAGAAGAAAACAATGCCCAGTTCTTTGTTTTAGCAAATTTCGTATTATACTTAATTCAGTTGATAAATCAGTTAAGTATATTATATATACATTATTCTGTGCAAAATCAGCTGATTCTCTACAACCGGCTGGACATCAACATGGGGGGAAAAGTTTTCTTCATTAAGAATAATAATATAAAAGTTCA
This sequence comes from Patella ulyssiponensis, assembly GCA_963678685.1. NCBI lineage: Eukaryota > Metazoa > Mollusca > Gastropoda > Patellidae > Patella > Patella ulyssiponensis. The sequence continues at coordinate 61,595,054 of OY783229.1, forward strand.
ATCTTTTTCACAGCCTTCTATTAACCCTGTACAATATACGACTGACGCATTCTAGGTCTACATGTGACATCACATCATATGACAGGAAGTGCATGTATTGTTTACATTGGACTTGTCAGGGCAAAATTGTGCCTTTTACTCTTTTTATGCCTTTCTCTACAATTCCATGTAACCATTTACACTAAATAGGTACACAATATCAATACTGATTGAAATTGATCAATATTGAATTCTAATTCATGTTTTTAATTTTGAATATTATGGAAAATATTGAGTTAGAGACTTAGCTCCTGAAAATAGTGGTCATATTTAAATCTGTTTGCACCTGTGCCATCCGATGATATAGAGAGTTGATTATAAGTTTGTTGTGTAAATATATCTCTAAAATAATAACTTCTGTAACATTTGAAGCCAAAAAAAAAATCTATAATCAGGCAGATTATATTAAACTTTTACATAATGCATTTTAATACAGTGAAAATTGTAAATTTTGATACTAATTCTGGAGAAAAGCTAGAAATTGACTTTTGTAACCTCAACATAATATATCTACAACTCTGGACATCAAGCATATACTATTACAATATTCCATTACAAAGAATATATCAAGTTATATTTATAGGTCATGTCCACACCTGTAACCTTGCAAATTTATTAAATGCCATCTGGATATATATTATGAAAAAAACTCTTCAAAAATAATTATTTGTACTTGGTAGTTAGTAACATATTATGCTTATTTATATTTATGGGTCATGTCCACATCTGTAACCTTGTAAGTTAATTCAATGCCATTCCCATATATTTTGTGAAAAACTCTTCGAAAATAATTGTGCACCATATTGTTTGAAAATCCATCAAAGAGAAAAATAATTTAGTCCACACCTGTAACATAGCCAGTAAATTAAATACCATCAACCATCCCAATATATTTTATAAAAAACTCTTTAAAGATAATCGGGTGCCATATTGTTAACAAATCCCTCAAAGAGAAAAATAATTTAGTCACAAAAAATATAATTGTCTTTTCCTATGGAATTCAAGCCATAACTTTGCACAGTGTGTTTATATAAGTGAGAAGACAAGCTTAAACATTCCTCTAGCTATCATTATGATAAAACTAACCTATTTCTTGTATCTGGCTGTGAAACCAAACACTTGAAATCTGACGGGGAATGTTGTAAATGTCAATGTAAGTGATAAATAAATTATTTACTTAGCACCCATTGTCTTTATAGATTCATAAATATATAATATGTAAATTATCATGTTAAACCCACCTGCTAGCAGTGGTGAACTTATTCTACAAGCCTTCCCTCTTTCACTTCTCCCTGAGTTGCTTCCCCCTGATGAAAATATCAAATGACAGTTACCATGGCAATTAAAAGATGGTGTCAAGGGTTATAACAATGTTGTTTAATTGTTATGTCTAACAGATAAGCTGCCACATTCAGACTCCATTTACATACATAATGAAAGGTCAAAGTTCACCTGTTGTCATTGTTTCTATTAATGAACATAAATATACATTTGCCCATTAAAGGGGCTTGTGTCTTCCTTGTGATCTGATGCGATTGGGTTTGATGCAACTGAATGCAATAGAAAGTTGCATGAAAAAAATGATAAAAGCAGCCTTGAGGTCTGATGCAATCACAAAAAAGCCATTTGCAGATAGTTGCACATTATGTTCTTCTTTCCTGCAGTCTTGTATGGAAGCAGTTTAAGAAGCCTCTGCATACTTCATAGTGTTTCTCACATAATGCCCTCTCGACACAAACTAGGTCATTTCAGGAATAACACTTGGTTCAATTTTCAATAATTCCCTTGCATGCAGAACAATAAGGTGTCCCGAGAAATGGCCCCCTTCCCATCCCCAAAAAATAATTTGACAACCTTTTAATTATAAAATAATACTCTAGATTATGATCACACAGTGATGCTCTTAAGGCACCGACCAGTCGGTTGGTTTTAAGGACCCCCACACCCCAATGGATTCATTTGCCCTGATCCAAACTTTCTTATATCACTTACGAGGAGGCTATGGCACCCCACCACTCTCATGCAACCCCACTTTTAAAATCCTAGATACAGCCCTGCTTGCATGTACTAGGCTTTAGCAGTGGGAGGAAAACAATTATAAGGGCCGGGAGAAAACCCACAAGGCTGGTACAAGTTCAGAGTCAAAACCACGCCAACTACTCAATGACAAACCATTTAGAAACCCAACCTCCCTTCTAAAGATATATAGATGATAGCATCACCATTTTGTACTGATCGTATCCCTGGCCGTTATGTGGCTCCTTTGACTTTAGTTAGGGTGTGGTCTTTTAGTTGTTCAGATGGAGTAAAAATAAAAAAAACAGGGTCAAGTATAAATGATAGTTCGAATTCGGCAAAGAATGAGCCAATCTGTTTCACAGAGAATTACTTACGAATCAACTCTGCCACAGATGATTGTCCACAACACGTGCATTGACTTCACGTGGCGTCAGTCATTGGCTCAACGGCTCGTGCATTGTTTACATAACACCTAACTGCTTCGGGCAAAATGGTGCATTTTACTCATTTTAATACCCATTTACACCAAATAAGAAATATTTTTTAACTACAAATACTTTAAACGTCTTTATTTATTTATCTTATACTTCAAAAAAATATTTGAGAATTTAATTTGTCGGAGCAAAAAAGTTAATATGCCGAACTCATTAAGTCTCGTCGATGTCATGCTTATCAGTGATTGTAGCGGCTAAGCGAATATTCACTGCGGGATCAGTTTGAGAATGAGCATGTATTTGCCCGCTTGGTACAGAAAAGTAGGGTACTAAACCCCATTCCATTTAAAACTATTTCTACAGAAATCTGTAATGATCCCTTGATCAAAAGTTAAAAACATATGTACGAGGTAGAAAGGAGAATATCTATGGCAAGACATGACTATTTAACACACTGATTTGACTATGGTCAACATATTTGTGATTGGACCAATCATTATGATTTATCCTGTATCACCTTTTATAGGAATTCTAAGATAAGAAACTACACCAAAATATACTCATTAACCTGCCAATTAGATCATTTACACTTCATTGATCATAATATTTTCATCAAACAGCAGTTAATCATATCACCGCTATCTTCATTTATCTCATTAAAATACATCCAATATCCAACCAATCATATGATTTTACAGTTCAATGATCACCATATTCTCAGTGAACCATATTACTATAAGCCATATAACTGACTTGTGAATTGCAATCACACATATTCATTGCAACAATGGTCAAATTCTTGAAGACTAAAGGGGGATAACTCTAAACGTAAAGATTTTAAGCAAAGGATGAATGCAACACACAATGTATTCTCAAATACAAGTTCACTTGACATACTGCAATGCAACCAAATAGATTAATACATATCTGCTCACTTGACAACTGGGAACACAAATGTTAATCGATCCAGGATTTCAAATTATTCTATCTCAGTTTCCAAAATGTTTGACACATGACAACTGCTTATACCATGGACATAGAAAATGCTAATCATCGAATTCAATCCAAGACATTTACAAAATCGGGACTAAAGGGGGAAAATTCTTGATAAAAACTCTAATTATTTTTATATGCAGTTTATGTGGGACCTTTCATGATACTAAATAATTAGGTTTTTTTCTTTAGCCAAAATTATACAGTACTTTACCGTAATCACTTTAAATATAAATTTTAACAAAAAGAAGTAGCAAACAATGAGTTTACAGTACGACAGAGAATCCAACACACACATGTTGGAGGGGACACCTTTTTAGAAATGTGGTGTCCCGCACGAATAACCCAAGGCCCAATTCTACATGAATATCATCATAATATCACTCAAGGCAAATGTTAGTTACAATTGATGTTAGTATGGGACATGATCCTACTCAGACCACATTAATGTCAAGCGAAACTATTAATAACATTTTTATCACTTTTTTTACTATCACAAAAGTAATAAAATTTTCTCAATTCCAAATAAAATTAATGGTCTATTACCATTCATTACATTTGAACCTCAAAACAAAATGACATCTAATGGAACACAAATTTTATGGGAAACAATTATTTGTTTTATCATTTAAGCACAATATTTCAACAAATTTCTAAACAAAATAAAATCCAAATATTGTTAAATTCTGTTCAGTATAGAAAGATATGACAAATTGAAAACTCCATTGATCTGTTCTGTTCCCTACATGTATGAACATTCTAACATGACTGAAACCATCTTTATTTGACTTTAACTAAATTGATAGGCTTGTTTTAAATCTAATTTAATCCATGCCAAGAGATTATCTAACTGGGTTTCATTTTGTTTTCTTGATTATAACAAATGTTGAATAATCAATCTGAGTACATAAATTAGCATGGTATAAGCTTTGAGAAGTTCAATGTTTTTCAAAAAATGCCAAACATTCATTGATACTTTAATATCAGCTCCACATACATGTAAAACTGATATTCAGAAGAGTGTACTCTAAAATCCATGTAGTTGCATGGTTTCTAAATATTGGCTCACAAAACGAAACCAATCATGTATATGACAGCATGAATATGTTGAAATAAATAGTTATAGTTACCTGAATAATCGTTTAATGCATCCAAACTAACAGCTCGTAGTCGATCTATCTTAGCATAAACACTTGCAGGTGTGGCATATAAATCATCTTCACCTGAACTAGTTTCATCCAAACCATCAAGATCCAGAAAATCTCCACATCCATCACGGATCAACTGAATCAACGTCGTGTAAGCTTGAGAATACTGTCGCATAGTCACTGAAACATAGGCTGATTTGTCACACCCATAAAGTTTACGTAGTTCTGTTTCTTGAAACAAAATCATTTTATCATACTCTATTCTTTTCTCTAGGATTTGCATCAGATTTTTCAATGCCTGATTCATTACTGCTGGTTCTACCACATTAAAAACAGTCTTGTTTTTTATTAATCGATCTTGAATATCTTCTTTGTGAACTTGCAGCATACGTTGATGACTTGCTTCACTAGGAGCAGGGCCAGAATTTACACTACTTTCAGAAGGATTTTTTGCAGACAGGCTAAATTCTAACAACTTCTGTAAAGCAGTTTTGTAAAGGGAAATAACTCTCTCAAACTCAACTTTCAGTGCATCGTGAAGACTCATCATTTTGCTGTTGGAGCGTCCAGACATAGAATTGACCATTCCGTGTTTACCAAGATGTTTTAAACACTGGTCAATGTTCTGTTTCTTTTGTCTCACCATTCTATAAAACTGGGGTTCTGCTGCAGTGATGATCTTTAAAATATTTCGACAGTATGGAAAATACATGTTACAGTTCTTGTCTTGGTTATTAGAATTTGGTGGTCGCGAAAACAAGATGACCATGTTTTTTAGTAACTCATCTGTTCTTAACTGCTGAAGAGGAAAACTGGTCAAACATGCTTGTTGCACTTGGGTGTAAATTGCATCCAACACATTTAAACTCTGAGGTACATGAAGATGTAGGTGACTTATAGGCAACTCAACTAAAATGGTCTTAATGACATCAAAATTCAATCTAGAAATAAATCTAGCACATTCTTCAAATCGTTTAGTTTCTACTAAGGTCAAGATCTTGTTGGTGGAGTAATGTGGAGTAATATCTGTTGAATCCATGGTAAATGTTTCATCAGGAAAAGAATCAGCCCAATGAACGCTCTGCCACACATGTGCCTTCTCTTTTTTGACCACTGGATTCTGTTTTTGATAGCCATGATAAGATGACGGTCTTCTCACCTGAATAATGAAAAGGAACATTATAAGCATATTATATTCAAAGGAGCTAAATCGCTAGAAATAGACACAAATGGGTCGCAATGCATATAATAATGTAATATGAAAGTATATAAGCTGATTTACATTCAATGGTTTCTGTCTTTACTGTAATTTCTAATCAGTTATGTTCGGTGAAATATGCCAGAAATTTCAATCAAACGTCAATCTCTAGTGTCTTGTTATTCCAGTCTTCCCCCAACAATAATATAGTATCCCCGTTTGACATGACTTGTGGAATATGTCTAGCCTCGTTCTTTGAGTCCCTGGTTACAAATGGCCCCGAAACACATTCCGGTACACGATGGTAAAACTTTGTCTTAAATATTGGATATCAGAAGTCCATCTTTTCATGGTAAGTTCACAACATCATTGTTGATTCATATTGACAAATAATTCCTGTTTGTGATGTTGATTCATATTGGGTGATATTGAGTTAATGACTTAGCTACTTTAATAAGAAGGGATTAAAAGATGTTGGCTCTCTCTTCTCCCACCATTGACCCTATCAACTGAATACATGTCAGGTGGATGTCCATGTCAAGGCACAATGATTTTAATCCGTCCCTGCTGACAAGCTAAGCTAAGATTCAGATTTTCTGAAATTTGAAAGGATGATGTAAGTGTCCCTCCCCCTATAAACTGGCCCCATTGGAAAATATTCATAACGAGGTCCCGCTTGACCCTGAGAATACCTTTAAACTTAGCCCTCCAGTCCTGATGGGCTAGCATAGATAGTTTGGACAAGGGATCAACAGAGGTCGTTCCTGCTGACAAGTTAAGAGTCAGATTTTCTGAAATTCGAAAGGATGATGTAAGTGCCCCCCCCCCACTTGAATCTCCATAAACTGGCCCCATTGGAAATATATTTATAACGAGGTTCTGCTTGACCCTGAGAATACTTTTAAAATTAGCCCTCCAGTCCTGATGGGCTAGCATAGATAGCTGGGACAGGGGATCGGCAGAGGTCGTACAAGCTCTATAGCTACACCACCCCCTTAATCATTTGCAATAGATCCAACATTAGGTATCTTTAGCACCCGGAAATTCCAATCAGAACACTGTAAGACCCTAGTTGCATTTCTCATGACCAGGGGTGGATTAGGCCCGGGAACGGGCCAGGGCTCCCATGTCGGAGCGGCCCCTTTAACTGACCGCAGAGCCCGGAAAATTTTAAAAAATGAATCCCAAATATGCGATTTGGTGGCATATCTGATTATAATCTCTGTCAAATAATATATCTTATAAATCGAGTTAATAAAAATGTCAAGGAATGTTTAACACCAGCCTCATGAAATCGTCTCACACTCATATTCAGCCAGCAGACCAGCTATCATCAAATTTTGCTGAGGCCTTAAAATTGAATTTTTTTTTGAGTTACAAATTATTGGCAGACGTTTCTGACATATCCCCACAAACAGGGTGCAGGTGACTTAATGATTATTAAATTTGCGGGCGACAGTGTCGAGTGAATCCAGATGAAATTCGGAATTCACATTGCAGGATTCCGGATTCTGAATTCTGGTCCACACCCAGCCCAGATAGTCTATCATACCAGCCCATTCCAGACTCCAGTGATGGCGTGGCGGCCTGTTAAAGCCACCCGCCACATACAACATGATCATCATCGCTCAATGCGGTCGGTCCCACCCCCCCCCCATATAATGTTCAGCAGAAAAAGGGGTTTTAGACGAATTTGACAAAATTATTTTGTTCATTTTAAGTTCGACCAGCCCTTTGGGCAATCGCCTGATCTGCCCCTGCTGATGATTTATAATTGATACTACCCATTGTAAATTTTGCACCCCTTCCCTCCCACTTCTAAATTAGCTCACGAGGGGGGGGGATGGCCTAGTGGTCTAGAGTGCCGCGCTTTGACCTCTAGCTGGCCGGTCACATCTGACTTGCGGCTGTTGTTTCGACCCCTAGTGTGAGAGTATGTGGCATGGAGATAGGGGCGCCTTCTCAACCTCGTGGGTTTCCTACGGGCACTTCTGTTTCCTCCCACTGCTAAAGACCCCTATGCGCAAGCGAATTATTGAAATAAAATTAACCCATATGTTAGTCCCGAAATGACATAGTTTGTGTCGAGTGGACGTTAAACCACATTTTTCTCTCTCTCTAGCTCACGAGGGCACTGTCACATCCAAGATGGCATTTTTCAGTAACAATCAAATAATCAAAAGAAAAAAGTATATTCGAACGTGTATAAGTTTTTTAGATACTTTACCTTCGGCATAATATATGTGGATGTCGATTTTCTCAAATTCATCATTGTTTAAGATTTCGTTTCTGACAATGTCAGATAACTAGCCTACAGATAAATCATATCTCATGTGACGTAATAAGCTGTGAATCTACTGTATGAAATCATCGATAAGCTGGATGGTGTTAAATGTATTAAATTCCAGCAGATATCACACTCATGTTAAGTGTGTGTTTTCGTTTCTTCAGCGGATTAAAATTCTCAAACTTCGGTCGGCCATTTTATCTTATTCATCTTATGGTTGCGTTCTAAGGGCAGATAATGGGCTGTTGACCTCAGATAATAGTTTTAATGTGGACAGTGAAGGAAAACAGCCATCGACTGAATTGTAGTCGGACGAAAGCGGTTTATTTATTGGCCGAAATAAAAACAAAGGGCTGCTTCAATTTCCCGCCATTATTTCAGTCACGTGGATAGTCCATTGAAAAGGTTTTATTTGTTACCAATGACATGCCGCGTGCTAAATTCGTTGTCGACCGACCACTCCTCCGATATTGCCCATCGCGTACATTTACTCCTTTCAGCAAATCATCAACAAGCTACTCGCACCTCAAGAAATATTTTTTGATATCTGATTTTTGTAGCTTGTCCAAAATGTAGGTTCATAATTCTACTCAATATGTTGCTAAGACATGTTTGTAGATCTCGAATTAAAATACTGGATATTCATATTACTGAACAAAAATAGTCTCAAATACCTCATTATTATAATGTAACGGGGGCGACTCTATTCAATACGCCACTTATAAATATTCGCCACTGTACAATTGTCATAATATGGTAATAATGATAACAAATATGTTGGAATACCCCATTTCTTTAGGCTATCAGTCCTATATACATGTACCTTCAGAACACATCTATTTAAATAAATATGTCAAGCATGCAGTGGGCTACATCTCTATCATGTCAACATTTCAGTGTAACGTAATGTAATGTTCATACATGTACATGTATATAGTCATGTGCATTTTTGTATAAAAAATTAATGTCATATTATAATTACACATCTACATTATATACAGGTTATGAGTACATAGTGAACTATTTCTCCGTTTAATTGAAACCTTACCTCTGTTATACTTCATTATTGATGCCGGTGGCTAGATAGTCAAGATAAAGTTTATTAAAATACCTAGATGATCATATTATCAATCCAGGTAATGAGTGAAATTTACTGTTAAAATGAAAATTAGGTCAGGTGAACTTTTGTCTCGATTATCGCGCCTTTCAGGAAAAAACGCTTACCTTATGACTGATAATTGATAAACATACACTGCAGGCCTATACGACTAACTTGAAAGTAATATTGAATAAATGCTATTAGAAAATAAAGGGTGTTGATCTCTATAGTTTTGGTAGATTTTATCTTTTTATTATTATTAAGGTAATTATTTAATACCCGATTTAAAGTTTGTAGTCATGTAAATTCCGGCGTTCCACCCTGTTTCGTGCTTGTATGTGGGTTTACACTATACAAGTATATTCAGGATATATAAAGGTAAAGTGTTCACTACGAAAAACAGCCGAAAACAGAAAAACAAACAAACCAAAATAAAGACGCAAACAAATACCTTTATGTTTGTTTGTGTCTGTTTATTTTATTTATTTATTTTGTTTTGTACAGCTAAATGAATAAATAAATAAAAATACGTCCAGGTACAAACTTATCCTCTTTACATCATTCTGACATACATTAAATAATATAATTAAACTAGCTGTCTGCCTTCTATGGCGTCTTCAGATACATATACATTTTAGAAAATCACGCTCCAAATAAACTGCAAGTAGGCCTATAGTTTGTGTCCATACGCTTAAAACGTTTCTCATCTTGACATCACTACATTCAGACCCGACCCCCGTCCCACCTCCCAAATCTATATAAATTTGGTCGCAACGGGCGTGGTCAGATAGTGACATTTAGAAACTTGTCAAAACCAATTTTTAACAAATCTATATATTATGGGTGTCCATCTGTCACCAATCAACAACATTATCAAAATCTACCGATAAGGCTCTTCAAATCAGCTATATTGTAGAACATTTATCTGCCATTGAGTTAACTGGTGCGATTTCGATTCCTCGTGGGTTTTCTCCCTCTGCTACAGATCCCTACGCGCAAACGAATTATTGAAATAAAACTGAACCATGTGTTAGTCCCGAAATGACATAGTTCTCTGAAACTGAAATTACAGACCGGTTTCGAATCTGTCATTTCTGTCAAACATTCTCGAAAAGGCATTAAGCTTTTATCACTTAGTGAAGAAAAACTCATTTTATGAATTACAATCAGCTTGTAGAGTGTGGACCCCATCATGGAACTGAAATAGTCTTAAACAAAGTTGCGTGAATGGCCTTAAAAAGTGTTTCGATAATTGTCGTGTTTCAGTGCTGATATATCAATGTGTGGCGATCTTCAATGTTTTGTTTTGGATCATACGGAAACCTTGGAAATCTTGATTTTTATTTTTAGTTTGTTCGAAGTTAAATCTTGTAATTGTCTTTATTGTGTTCTTTTTTTTTTGAAATTTCATACACATTAATGATTATTACATGAAACACAAACCCCGTTCTTTTCCATAATGCTATGTTGAACAATCGCTATAGAAATAGAACACCGAGAGGGGTGAAGAGAGTATGTATCTGGATTTAACATGGTATTTTACAAACTGATCCCGCAGTGAATATTCGCTTGGCCGCTACAATCACTGATAAGCATGACATCGACTAGACTTAATGAGTTCGGCATATTAACTTTTTTACTCCGACAAATTAAATTCTCAAACAATTTTTTGAGGTAAAAGAAAAATAAATAAAGACATTTGAAGTATTTGTAGTTAAAAATATTTCCTATTTAGTGTAAATGGGTATTAAAATGAGTAAAATGCATCATTTTGCCCGAAGCAGTTAGGTGTTATGTAAACATTGCACGGGCCGTTGAGCCAATGACTGACGCTACGTGCAGTCAACGCACGTGTTGTGGACAGTCGTCTGTTACAGAGATAATTCGTAAGTAATTCTCTGTGAAACAGATTGGGTATTTTATTCAGGCCACTTAGCGCATAATATATAGCCGTTACAAAAATTATATTCCGTTATAGATTGACTTCTCGAAGGTGGACTTCGTTATTTTTTATACTAATATCCCAAATATATTCGTTTAGAGTAATAATATATAAATAGATACTGACCACACCAATGTTATAATATTAAGAACATCTCTCAACCCTCAACATTTCTCAGTGTGTTTAGGTTCGTTCTTGTATCTACAGTACATCAATGCCAGACAGAAAAAAATTATCACAGAGTGATCTGGCATTTTTCAAGGGGTGATTTTACAGACTTACGTTGGGGTTTGTTATTTTTAAAAAACAAATCTCAGACGTTCAGGAAATGACATATAAGTTTAAATAATTCATGAACAGCTAAAACTTGTATGACTATATAGGAGCAAGGTCTGTATTTTAATCATAAATTACACACAAAATATTAAATTATTTACTATTTAACAACATTATTTTTTTTTCATATAGAAATCTAAGTCGTTTATCTGTTGGCTTGTTCAATTTATTATATGATTATTATTGGCATGATTGCTTACTAATACCTGTTCCAAAAAAGGGCGATTTGAACTCACCCGAAAATTTTAGAGGCATATCTATTATGTCTATATTTTCAAAACTATTTTCCACTATCTTAAATTATAGGTTATACAATTGGTGCGAAACTAATGAAATAATAGATGATACTCAATTTGGCTTTAGAGAGGGTAAGGGTACTGTCGATGCACTTTTTATTCTTTGTGGCCTTATACATTATTCGTTAGACAATCATCAGAAATTATTCTGTGCCTTTATCAATTTACGTTCATAGACCGTTACTACTATTGAAACTGGATTCAATAGGTGTTAGCTCTAAGTTCACCAAAATAATATCTTCTATATACAACCAAGTAAACAGTTTAGTCAGATTCAAAAACACTCAATCTGAGAGATTCGAAAGTTACACAGGTGTTAAGCAAGGTGAGCCCCTATCTCCCGTACTTTTCCTGTTATTCATTAATGGTTTAAGAATTCATCTCCTTGATAACGACCCTAATTTTTTCCACATAGGTGATTTTATATTATATTCTCTTCTTTTTGCGGATGACACGGCATTATTTTCACGAAGTGTACAATCCTTACAATTGTTGTTACATAAATTTGGGGAATTCTGTTCAAAATGGAAACTGGAGATAAACACCGACAAATCCAAAATAGTAATTTTTCATAGAGGTAAACAGCTGTAATTACAAATTAACGTTAAATGGCGATCCACTGGATGTTGTTAAAGAATATGTTTACTTAGGTATCTTATTGTATGATAACGGCAAATTCACAAAAACAGTAACTAGAATAGCAGCACAAGGTAGGAAATCTTTGGGTGCCTTATTAAATATAACGAGTAAATTTGTGCTTACTACATCAGTCAAATGTAAACCTTTCCATTCATTGGTTTCCTCTACTTTAACGTATGCTTGCGAGGTTTGGGGGTTTCATATTGGTAAACCCATAGAGCAGGTTTTAGATGATTTTTTAAGATATGTATTAAGGCTGGGCAGAAACACCCCAATTATGGCCATGCTCGGAGAAGTTGGGTTATTTCCCCTGATAGTTGTTAGGAAAATAAGAATGCTAAAATATTGGTTGAAAATTATTCGTTCACCAAATTCATTAATTTTTCAAATTTACAATTTATTGTGTACTGACAACAAGAATGGAAAAAATAATTGGGTGGGGAGGATTAGACACTTATTGAATACTCTTGGATTTCCTGAATTTTGGCAGAACCCTTCTTCCATAAACCAAACGAGTCTACCTCTGATTAAAACCCGCATCCAAGACCAATTTAAACAGGAGCGGTTATCTTCCTTAGAAAATTCGAGCAAGTTGCGTTTTTTTAAATTGTTCAAAACTGTGCATGAACATGAAATTTACCTAAATTCATATATTGAACGTAAATATCAAAATATAATATGTCAGTTTCGTTGTGGCATGCTTAAATTGAATGTTGAAACTGGGCGATATACAAAAACAGACCGTGAAAATAGAATTTGCACATGTTGCAAATTGAACGCCGTAGAAGACGAATACCACTTTCTCCTATGTTGCACAGCATATATGAATTTACGTCGCAAGTTCTTTCCGCGCAGTTTTTGGTCTTTTCCTTCCTTATATAAATTTAAAAATATTTTAACTAACACCAAACGTGAACATATAATCTATTTAGGTAAATATCTCTATCAAAGTATGAAACTACGAAATCAAATATTAAACAGCCAAAAATGAAACTAAATACCTATTGGGATATTTCTCTCTCTCTCTATCTCTCTCTTCTCTCTCTCACACTTTTTTTTCTCTCACACATTTGTACTATTTTTGTGTCATGTATATATATATATATATATATATATATATATATATATATATATTGAAACTATTGAAACTACTTTATTTACATATATATTATATTTAATATTTTTGTTTAATATACTTTTGTACTATTTTCGTGACATGTATATTATTTATCTTCTATAATAATTATGTTCTTTATATTCCTCATTTGTTGTGCAATATTCACTCAATATATTCCATGTATTTATGTTGGCTAGCAAGTGATTTGCTTTGCCTTGTAATAAAATAAAAAAGTAAATTTTAAACCTACAATCATTGTTCCTAAAAGTTGTCAACGTCGTAACATTAAAAAGGGTGGAAAACAAAGACATCTATTAAATAATAAAGGCTTTTGTAGACAAGACATAAAATAATTCATTTATGGTGACACTGTTAACTCTAAACAGCCAAAACATGACGATTGTGTTATGATGATAGTGACATCAATACTCATGGTTCTTTCAAAGGTTTTGCTTTTTAAATTTTACGTAGCATTTGTATTAATAAGATTTCAACCAAAGCATTTGCTATACCTAATTTATGAAACAGATTAACCGTTTAAAATTAAATTAAACATAAGCTAGATGGGAGAGACTGGTTTATAGGTTTAAATCTACTTAGACATAGTATTTGTACTGTTGTAATAAAAGTTAATTAAAGTAAAGCTCTAAGAAAAATAATGAGGTGCCAATTACCCCTACCGAAAGACATTTTGAGCATAAGTGAGGATTGATGGCTTATTTAACTCGTTGTGTAGTTAAATGCTAATCCATAATTAACTGTTACAATAGGAGTAATATGATCTCTGGGGACTATATATATTTTGACATTTTAATTAATGGCTCGACGTTTGTATGTCCATTATAGTTACAACGTGTAATGCCGAGTTTGCATGCGTGAAGAAGTGACAGAGATTCCTTCAGTACTTTATAGAAGTAATGACAGATCTCACAGCGGAATTTATGAACTTTATTATTGTTATTTATGGAATGTGACCGACAAAGTCGATTTTATATCGAGACAGAAAGCAAGCGACAAAGAATAGAAGATCTGGAAACGTTGCTCGTCTGTTGTCGACAAGAAAAAAATATGTTATTATTAATCTATACCTGGAATATAGAAAAAAGAATTAATGCTAGGTTCCCAGTCACGATTCGCGCCACCATTGAAATCGTGGATTAATCGTGGATTATCGTGGTGATTCTAACGGGTCAGTCGTAGCAATTTTGTTGATCGTATCGAAACGCACCCGAACGTATCTGCATGGTGGAATCAATAGGGACAGCCCTGCCGTAATGAATTGCACGACAGTATGAACCTAGCTATAGCATTACCGATTATTTGGTCCAGTTCACACGTTGTATATCGTGGGTCTAATCCAATGGGCTCTAGCGGAAAATGGAAAGTAAGTAATAACTCGGTAAAGTTTTTTTTTTATTAATTTTATTTTTATGAAACCGCAATGGCTGTATGTATTTTTTTATAACTTCCCGCTATAGGCTAGATGGAATAGGTGCGACTAGATTATACATGTTCTTGTTATTGTTTTGTTTTACATTTTTATTTTGTCAATTAAGACAATTAGGGCTATGGGTCGGTTTTAAACATTTAGTTGCCGCTCATCTATCATCAACATAATATTTATATGACGAAAACAAGGGATTTCTGACTGGGTTCTTGTTTAAATTCGGTTTTAGTTACAAGTGACACTATGTTAAAAGGTTTCATTTAATTTTCACTTCCATCGGGGTGTTAATGCGGAGAGACTGAGTGCCTGACTTGTGGATATTTAACGCCTGCTGCGGCAGTCTTCAGAAATTCACTCTTTTTGAATTGTTTTGTTTGTGATCTCTGAGTACAAAATCTTTAAGTGGCATTTAGCGATCGGTAAACACATTAACAGAACACAGTTTTTATGGGTTACAATCACTAGTTTTTATTCTAAAAGCACGACGTTTCGACAAGTATCCTCTTATCGTTATCAAGCACGTTTCGACAAGTATCCTCTTATCGTTATCAAGCACATGTGCTTGATAACGATAAGAGGATACTTGTCGAAACGTCGTGCTTTTAGAATAAAAACTAGTGATTGTAACCCATAAAAACTGTGTTCTGTTTATCTCTGAGTAGGCCTACGATGTCTTGTCCGTATATTTGTTTTTGTGTAGAATTGTGTGGTGCAGCCCCCCTGCACTTACTATTAAGAGTGAGGCGGGCCAAAACAAGAAACGGGCAAGATATTGAACAATGTTCCCTGCTTCCTTAAAACTGTTAAGGACAATATTAATTGTTAGCCTAACGCTCGTAATGCAGAAGACAACTCTTATTTAAATTTTCCATTTTTTTGCGTCACTTATTGGTTTCTTCAAATCGTCATTAACACAGTTAATGAGTTAATGGTTTGCATCAATGAAATTGGACCACAGTGAATCCTATTAATTCATTATAGAAATTGGTATCAACGGGAATTGGGATTTCTCTCTTTAAAAAGCTCGATGTGTATGCATGCCTACGTAATTTAGACTCAGACTCAGAGTCAGAGACATGGCATCATGCATTGTCACGGTCAATTTTCCTTAACTTGAGCCCGGCACGCCCCCCCCCCCCCCCCCTCTGCAAAAATGCCTGGATCCGTTCCTGTTTGTGCATCTATCGTAGCAATGATCTCCGCGTTGAAATTATAATCGGAACGTGTTTAACTAGTTCTTATGTGATAATGGCTGACCACAATTTTGTTAATTCATGTTGATATAGCTCTAGCCAGAGCCTCTATATATAAGGCTCTGGCTCTAGCGAGACTGCAGAAAGCTGGATGTTCGCTATAACTGGGTCACCTGACCGTGTTCTGTATAAGTGAAACCGCGCGTAATAAAGAGTTCACTATTTCAAGCAATATTTATGAATTAGAGGTATAAGGTAAATTTAATTCAGTATACTGGTTGTGTCATATATTCTTGGTACTATACTAAATGTTAGTGACACTGTTATTAAACTAGCGAAAGCACTGACCGAAAGAAAAACATGTTAGATTTGTTTAAACACAGAACACCAATATATTATTAAACGCGTAAGAATTTACTCAAGAATAAGGTTTTAACAGTGCGGACAATAAATTCGACATTTGGGTCATTGTATGATATGTGTCTAATGAATTGGTATAACATACATGGTTTTGATAAATACCAAATAAATAGCACCCCACCACCCACTTTCCCTTGAATCATGGTTTGCGCATGCCGTCTTCCCTTAAAAAAAAGTAGTTCCCAACCGAGTTGTTGTACGCAGTTGGTTAGTGACAAAATGGGTCTTGATAATCGCGAGTGTTTTGGGAATTTCCCAAATTGCATTCCGAATTTGTAGGTTGATGAAACGCGGCTCAGGCTCAAAGTTTATGGAATTCAAACTTTGTAACATTTAGCCCGTCGTCAATGGAAGAAGATGATACAATAATCATCCTAGCTTCCGGTACAAGTAGCGAAGACGACGCATGTATTGAAACTTATTTTCGACGAAGAAAAAAGTTGAGAGTGAGACGCAAAAAAAGGCATGGGGATGGCGGTAAAAATGAGGACAAGTTCGATGGCAACGACCTTACAAAAGACGTTTTTCCAAGGACGTCCGAAGAAACTTATAAATCTGAAGGCATGTGTTGGTCAGATTTTAAAACCAGAAAGGTGGAGAAAAAGAATTCTTTCTGTTCCCGCCATAATGATAATGCTAATACCGGTAGTGACACTGACACTGCTGATCCGAATAATAATACCGGTGGCGGTAGCGACACTGACACTGCAGAGCCTACTAATATCGGTAGCGACACGGACACTGCAGTTGGCACTGAAAGTGAAGAAGAAATATGGAAAAATGATATTGAACTTGCAATGGGTTTAAGTCTCCAGGTAAGTGTAGTAATCAGGCTAGACTGTGGAACTATCAGTGGGATGGGTAGAAATGGTTCCACTGGCACTACTTACTACTACTATATATAGTACTATAATAATAATACTGACTCATGTCATGTATTCCAACTTACTCCAGCCACAGTAGTGTAGTCTACTTTTAAAGGGACAATAACACTCTTGCTGGCTTGGCAGCTCTAGAAAATAAATAATAGTCTTATTCTAAGTACCAGATGTTTATGCGTCCTACCTGTTGTGTAAATTATCCATTGCATCATATTTTACTTGTCCAGAGGGTTCGAAAATACTTTAAAATCCAAGACACTTTTGAAAAGGTTTACGTTAACCCTTTCAAATCATGTAGTTGAATTTTTCCAATTTTTTAAATTAGGTGTGTTACGATGAAATTTGCATCATCAATTTATTTGAATATTGTAAAATAATACAATTTGTTGACCAGAATGAAGATTGGGACATATTATTCAATTACAACAAGAGTGTTATTGGGGCTTTAAGTTACAGTATATTTTTAAAATATACCAAAATAAAGTCTTAAAATAGATGGTATCTATTAAGCAGTTCTGCCTTGTTATCCAAATCCTATTATTTGCCAGTTGAGAAATTGGCAAAAATATCATTTTCAATTTCAAATTCAAAATGTTTGAAGATGGCTATTGCATGGGGGGAATAGAAAAACAAGGGAGGTTATTGTGTTATTATTTCCGTTATGAAAGATTTTTAAGCATGGGACTGGGAAATAATGCCTTGACAACCTACTGAGCAAAAGACATAGAAATAATTGTGTTTTTACTTTCTTAGAAAATATGAAATTCTCGCTTTAACATAATAAACCAATTCCCATTGAAATAAAGGTGTAGCCTTACCGCATAATTATATGATTTGATGAAACGCAACTTTTTAGCCAAATTTCTCTCCTATCCAACTTAAAATGTCTGCAAGTCTTAAATAGCATGCACACTCCATCTCACCACGTGATCGTTCTTCACTTTCCATGGCCTTCATGTCCATAACTTTATGCTAATGACTGTGTGTTGCGAAAGATGGGTATTAATTTCTTGCTCAAACGTGAACAAAAGTTGATTATTGACTGTGTTTGATCCTATATTCTCCGATAGTAATTACCAAATGTACACACAGCCTTATAAAGGAAGCTATGGGCGGGGTTAACGCATCAAGATATTTGGCAAGATTTGAAGTGGCTGGTGTCATGGTGGCTTATACTGTATAAGAAATATCGCTTTGAAAATGTAGAATGCATTACCACAAAGACAAACTGTTCGGTAACATCACTAAAAATACGAATATGATATTATTATCACCAATGAAACTTACAGAGGCCAATGTAGTGGCACAATTCCAAATATCCGTGTTTAAATTAATAACTTCCTTAATTTCCAATTACGCTGACCCAAACTGTACTGTACAGACCCAAAGGAACTAAATCGCTAACATTTGAGACCTAGAAATTGACACAAGTGGGTCGCAACGCATATAATACTGTAATATAAATGGGTCATTCCAGCTCAGATCAACACGCGGTGTTAACCCGACCCCCTCCGATTTTGATGAAATTTTGCATAAGTGATGTCTAAGACTAGAAAAGCCTAAATCTGAAATTTTAGCCAAATCGACCTATTGGTTACTGAGATGTGACCTTTTGAACTTTTGACCTTTTCCACATATTTCGCGTTCCCCTGAAATTTCAAATCCTCATATCTCAGCAACCAGTAGGCCTATCATGGTGTAATTGGTGTCGTTGGAAAGCTAGAAAGACAAGGAATCCATTTCTGGCATTAGAACTCACCAGGAACACTTTTGGGGGTTTCGATATTTTTACCCACGTTTTGACCTTGACCTTGACCCAAAGGCCCTGGTGACCTTGACCTGAACTTTTGTCCCAATGAAAGCTAAGACAGTCTACCATCATATATCAAAAGATCCCAATGGTAAAATTGTTCTTTCCCAAGATATCATCAATTCAATTGTACCATGCTTCCATAAATTCAGCATGGCAGCAGATCAGATTACTGTAATTAGCTTGGTAAAGTTCTCTGGTAGTGATTATTGTGAACCCCATTTATTTAGCTGCATTTTGGCGTTTGTTTATGTTACTCTGATAAGGAACTTGAACATCGAGCAAATTCACAAGATAACTCCTCACAAGTCACAGCCAATTTCAATGGTTGGTCAGTGTCTAGAGCGTCTTCTGTACATAGACAAATATATAGCAGTTTCAAATTCATTTGATATTCGTTTCAATCAATAGTTAGTTTCTTCATTTTGCGGATATTGTTTTTCAATGCAAACATGGAGTTGGAGGATTGTAGCTTTTCTTCATTGGATCAGTGTCATCAGACTACCCACATTCGAACGCCGTCCATGCGACGGGTGACGGATAAACAAGAGAGAGAGGTATTATCTCTGCGGACTAAATTGGACATGGAGTCTATCTCTAAAATCTGTGCACATCATGAACGTAAATTCATAACGAAATTCTCGGAATACATCAGAAGTTGTGCTGACCCATTCGAAAACCACCCAGAGTCGATTAGAAAATGAGAACCGCATCAAGGGAACACAATCATTCCGTCGTTACGTGCCTTTATCGGCAACGAAATTGCATGTGTATAAACTGAGTCAGCAGGAAGATAGACCGGGAGTTGCCCTAGTTTTGGGTACTGAAAGTGAAAAGGATCGGCCATTCGAACTCGAGGATATAAAACTACAAAGCTATGCATGTGCATACTCCGCGCAGCGTTTCGTTTGATTATAGGTAATCTCACTACACACTGCTATTATGAGTGGATATTGTTGTGTTAAATTTTGATTGGTCAGTAGTCCGACTACCAACCAATCACTACCTACCATACAAACGCTTTACATTTAAAACGAGTGCCAGTATTGGACCAAATATGTTTACATAACGTTACGTCATGGCTCACGCTTTTATTATGCCTAATTAACCCGTGCATAGGAGAATACTGCAGTAAAACTAATTGTGTGACAAACAAGGCTATCAAGTCGAATGAAATGTAAACAATACTGTTTGGAAACGAACATTCTTTCACCGTTTTAATACCTTAAATCACTGTCCAAAGTTTTAGGGACTCAGATTAAACGAAGGACTGTCATGTTGCTGTACTTAAGTGATAGCTTTCATTGAACGGGGAGAATAGACACACTCCTGCAAAAGTTCAAGAATCAGAAGTCAATCCAGCAATGGCCAGAGAGAGATTTCTCGTGCCATTGCTTCAGGAATATGTGCATGTGTAGTATACGATGAAATGCCTTGGGTAGGACTAGTCGAGGAATGTTCCGAGGAATATGGTGACTATTTTATAAATTTCATGCATCCTCATGGTCCAGCAAAACAATTCTTTTGGCCTACTCAATCGGACATGTGCTGGCTTGATGAAACAGACATTTTGTGTACTATCGATGCCCCTTCTATTTCACTTTCCCATTCAGGTCGTATTCAATACAAACTTAGCCAAGGCGACCATGCGAAGATAGCACGAGTGTGCAGGAAATGGTCAGGATGTTTGTAACTTGGATGTTACTTGCTGTCGATATTGATCACTAACTGCTTCTGGTTCGGACCTCCTAATCGCTGTTCATATCTTACTTAGTTTATGTTGACTGAAATACTTATGCTGCAATCGTAGTGCTGCTTGTGTACCATAAATGAAATCGATAAAATCTGATGATCAGTTTTAAATGAAAATGGCTCTAAATAAAGCTGAATTGAGTTTGAACTGAAGATTTTTTTATTTTGAATTTTTTATGTACCACATAGTCCAGATATAGCTCCCACCCAGTGAAATACTGTGTTATTGATGTAACCATGGTGAAATTAAAGACATGGTATCTCGGAAAAGAACAATTTTACCATTGTGATCTTTTAACATATGATAGTAGACCGTCTTAGCTTTCATTGGGACAAAAGTTCAGGTCAAGGTCACCAGGGCCTTTGGGTCAAGGTCAAGCTCAAAACTTGGGTGAAAAAATCAAAACCACCAAACTTGCTTCAAGTTAGATTCTGAGGCCGGAAATGAATTCCTTGTCTTTCTAGCTTTCCAACGACACCAATTACACCCTGATAAGCATACTGGTTGCTGAGATATGAGGATTTGAAATTTCAGGGGAACGCGAAAAATGTCAAAAAGGTCAAAAGTTCAAAAGGTCATATCTCAGCCTCCAATGGGTCGATTTGACTAAAATTTCAGATTTGGGCTTTTCTCGTCATAGACATCATATGTACAAAATTTCATCAAAATCGAAGGGGGTCGGGTTAACAATTTCAGATTTCTGTGTTGATCTACCTGGAATGACCCAAATGTATATTAACTGATTTACATTCAATGATTTCCGTTTTTACTCTAATTTCAAATCGGTTATGTAAGGCGAAGTAAGCCAGCAGTCTCAATTGAATGCAAATTTCTAGCATCTGGTTATTCCAGTCTACATACACCGTTTGATTTAGTGCAATCATAGGCGTACGAGGCGGGGGGGCACCGGCCCGTAGACGCCAAATATTTTCATGAAAAAAAATAGAAATCTGAAAAGAGCTCAGAATTGTGAGATCGGTCAATAGCCGAGGAGTTTTTGAAAATTGGGAAGGGGTATGGCCTTGTCGGGAAGCATCGCGGCGTCTGTCGGGTTTTGAATATTTTTAATAATATGGAAGCGGAAAGAAAGCAGTCCAGTCAATGATGAACACGTACGCCATCTGAATGGAACTAGCACGTACACATGGCCTTTCTCAGTTCTTGAGTACTGTGTTCCTGTATACTGGCATCCAACTCAATGCACTGGACGAGCCCACCGAAGTGAGCAGCTGAAAATTT
The DNA here is from genome assembly GCA_963678685.1 of Patella ulyssiponensis. NCBI lineage: Eukaryota > Metazoa > Mollusca > Gastropoda > Patellidae > Patella > Patella ulyssiponensis. The sequence continues at coordinate 61,617,344 of OY783229.1, forward strand.
TCTTTAATAATATTTGATAATATTGTACCTTGTAGACACATAATATACATGGACGATGGCTCAATAGGCCGTAAATAATTCGATATTGAGCCCTTTTCTTTGGAAATAAATATTCATACATGTAGGTGAATGTAAAGTGTAACACTACATACAGATAACAGAATATCAGCATAGTTGATAGACCTTCATTGAGAGCATGAAATAGGCATACTCCGGGAGGAGCGCCATTCCAAGTCTTCTGAAACTAACAGAAAACTCTGACTTATAAAGCATACAACCAGTTAAGAAAAATGATACACGAGCGGATGTACATATTTGGCATTGTTTATTTATGAGATTATAGTATCTGTAACTGCACTGCATATTTAATGAGATCGTGCCTTTTGTCAAAACGAGCAGAGGCCATTCGTGTGTAGTCCGTAAATAACATATTGAACACATTAGATGTTTTAATAAGTCCGTGCCTTGAAGAAGTTGTGTCGAGTTGAACACGTCAACATCATTAATGATCAAAAACTGGCAGAGGTCAGAAATCTCTATCTGTATATTTATATTTCAATATGATGTAGAGATCACTTTGTGCTCAACAACGCTTATTTTACTTATAAATCTCTCCAGGAAAAAGTTCCAAAACCACTATGATGTTAAATATACAAGTCTTCTATACATCTGAGATCTGGATAAAAAATGTGAAGTCTCATCAAATGAAAAATGTGGCAAAAGTAAATCGTTCGACTTGTTCTTGTTTTCGTAGTAATAGAGATTGTATTTTAAAAATGACTTTTTACCAGTTTTTATGCTGCAACTGACATAATTTACTATCCACTCCAAATTACTAGAAAGTATTCAAAATGCCAGGAAAACGCGTCTACGGTCGTCTGGTTTTCAAAATTTTCTGGGGGTGGCCCCTAGACGCCACGTCGGTCGCTTAGCGATTCCGCCGCTGGCGGGCGGGCGGATACTCCGCCCGCCGCTACGTGGACTCTAAAGAAATATATTTGGCGGGAAAATATGCTGGCCCGCAATGTGTTTAGCCTCGTCCCTCGAGTCTCTTGCTAGATTCGTGTACCAATGGTAAAATGTTTATCGTGTCTTAAATATTGGATATCAGAAGCCCATCTTTTTCCGGTAAGATCACAGCATCAATGGTGATTCAAATTGACAAATAATTTGTGTTTTCAATATTGAAGATTTTGAATGATATTGAGTTATAGACATACATGTAGCTACTTTATTATAATAATAAACGATTCCCATTGAAATAAAGGTAAATAAAGCCTTACCTTATAATTGTATGATTTGATTAAACCCAACATGCGAAATTTTTTGTTCACATTAAAATGGCCGCCAAACCAGAATCACGTGTGTCATGTCACTCGAAAATACATAAAAAACTTTTTGGTAAGATTAATTTATGATTTCAGTGTTCCACTCTTCACTATTTGTAACATAATTACTTATTTCCATGCAAATTGTGATGATATATGTTGAAAATTTTGCAATTTAACCTAATTTTACTTGCTCAAAGCCTCAAACAGTTTATCAATTGCAGCTGTAGATAAGAATTATCACAGCTACAAATTTCAGCTAGCTGTTGAGTGGAGCTAGGCAAGATTTATTATACAAACTGGCTTATTTCTTTTACTGTAGATAGGTACTTGGCATGGCACCATACTAATACTACATATTTTTATTCTTCCACATTTTCATGTGGATGTAAATTGCTGTGCCCCCGAACTAATTTCTTTAGCCTTAGGAACAGTGTCTTCAGTGGCAGCATAAATAGGATCTGCCCTCTGTTTGACCCCCCCCCCCCGCCAATAATTTAAGAAAATAAAAAAAAAATTTGTGATACGTTTCGGCAATCAATACCTTCTACGGTGATTAAATCCCACATACCCATTCAGTCATAGACTTGCATGTTGAGTGATTTCTTACCATGCCCATCCTGCTGTAAACGATTTTGGGTATAGGTAAAACGCGACGAGAATATGCATTCACTTGATACAATCACTTGGTTTGTTTTACACATTGCTCTCTGTTCGGATAAGCTGGTGATTTGACGACGGATAAGCTGGTGATCTGGCCAGCTCTATTTATCTTGAAGACCAGTGTCTGAAATGCTGGCAGTCAGTTTCACAAAATATAATGGCAAATATATTCATTCACTTTGAGTCACCCACTCCGCCCGTTTGACACTTTCCTTTCTGGTCGGATAAACTAGTGATTTGGCGACAGGCGGTATCTGTTAAGCTCTATTTATCTCGAGGATCAATGCCTGCAAAACCTGACAGACTGCATTTCGGGCAGTCTAATTTTCTAATTATTGGGGACTTCGTTGAGGTTCGCAAGTCCGTTCATTTGACACTTGTTCAAAATTTTCTTGGGGAGGTCCACAAGAGCTCCCTATTTAGCGCTTACAAGGGTTCTTTGTTGAGGTTCGCAAGACCTTTCGTTTGACATTTTGTTCTCTGGTCGTATAAATTAGTGCTCAGGCGAGATGGACGGTATGTGGTCAGATTTATTTATCTCAACGATCGGTGCCTGACTGAATACTGTCAGGCAGCATTTCCGACGTCTATTTTTCAAAATTTTCTGGGGGAGGTCCCCCATATCCTCCATAAGGACTCCCTACTTTGGCGCTCGTAAATGGGATTTGTCGAGGTTCGCAAGTCTGTTCGTACAATACTTTACCTAAACGATTATCGCCTGAAATACTGCCAGACTGCATTTCCGGCAAAATTTTCTGTGGGAGTGTTGAAGCTCGTGCCTCTGCTCCCTTAACCTTGGACTTTGCCCCAGCTTAACCCCTTCAACCACCGACAGCTGGCGCTGTCACTGAGTGTCTGATCGGACTATAGTATGATGCATGGAGGGGCTCGGGGCCCCCACAAAAAATCTCAATTGCACAAAAAACAATGTGAGCAATTGTCGGAAAAGGACTCCATTTATTACTGTTCCTCCATTGATTATTTTCAACTCTGTCATGGTAACCTGTCGATGCCATAATATTCATTCAAATGGTTAAAAGATAGAGTGTTATACTAAGTTATAGGGAATTTGGCTTAGATTGACACATAGTTGTAGTTAGCTGTATGATTTTTCTGTTCATGATCACATGAAATAGTCTGACTTCTTGATTGAACTGTGTATTATTGTAGGCCTACATAATATGGTTTTTATACGCCCACATTGAAATGTGAATCCGAATGATAAAGTTAGAGGAATCCAAAACTATTTAAATAACATAAACATAGACGGGATCAAAGTCATAATAAACTTGATACAGTGACACCAGTAGTAGGAGTGGTTAAAAACAAAGTCAAAGGTATCACAAAACCATCTTTTAAAGTATCTAACGTTTCGTAAGTAAAAACCTACTTCTTCAGAGAATAAAAGCTACAAAAATGATGCAGTTGAAATACAAGGTTAGTCAAGGTAACAAGTGATGTCATAATGTAAATATGACGTCATAATAACATTGATGACATAATAATTATAAAGGATGTAAAGTTAAAAAATATTAGAATTAATTTACAGGCATTTCATTTAAATCATTTAGACCAGAGGGAGAAGGGGGAGTATTATTCGAAAGGTGGGCAAAAAGCGGGAGTTGACTTTTCTAGAAGCATTTTTCCTCAGGAATCCGAAAATGGTGGGTGATCAGTCGGGTGAGGGAGCGTTCAGGAGTTATCGAGGTCAAAAGGTCACCAGAGGTCAAAGGAGGATGGCTTATGAATTTAGCCACTTCTGATGCTGTCTGTTGCAGATTTTGTTGTTGGAGTGCCGCTGAATCATTGAATAAGTGACGAAGGATAATTTGTGAAACCCATTAATCAAATTATGACGTAATGAAAAAGGTCAAAAGGTTACCGAGGTCAAATTAGCAAGAAATAAGGATGCACTGAGATTAGGGGCAAAACTAATGTTATTTTCAATATGCAGTACAATTCTGCATAGTCTGGCGAAGTAATTTCATCCAAAATTAACGATTATGTTAAACGAATGATATGTCACACAATAAGTATATAATCTATAAGTGTATAATCGCGAACATTTTCGCAAACTGGAAGTATTATTCGTTACCACTTCCGGGTAACCGATTGTGGATTGTGATGGACATTACTCGATATTCACGTCCATGCGTGCACATGACTCCTCATCCGATTCATTATCGTCATCAACGTCATTAGTATCGACATTAATTTCGTCTAAAACGTGGGGGATTTCTGCATCGTCACGAATCAACATCTCGGGAAAAAACTCCCGTTCAAACCATGTACTGTTGGTGACTCCAGTGCAAGCCTTGGCGAAGACGCACATCGCCTCATCCTCACCACATTGTTGGCTCGACAACACTGGAGCTTGAGGGACTTTGCACGGGGTGGAAGCAAGGTCAGGTCTACTATGTGCCCTTTCTTATAATTTGCCCAGAAAATATTGTATCGAGTCTGATCTACCTTCCTAATGCGAGGCTGGCTCTAGAAAATGCAAACAATTTTACTCAAGGCATTGAACGTGCGTTCCCCTAAAAAGGTTCAACTCCTAAAGTTGCGAATGTAGCCAGAGCCTCTTCGTCTATTTGGTATTTTTCTTTTGTGGTGAAGGACAGTACTGGACTGTCATGCCTAAGGTTCCTTTGAGTCCTTCGGTTTTGGACATACTTTTCATATAACGCACCAAGCTGTTCACTAGTGAGTCCCATGTCGCCTTCAATTCCTCACAAGTCAGTGAGTTCGTCCGATAGGTAGGACAGGAGGAACATGCAGAGCCTCGGCTACATGCTCGTGAACCGTCCGAGTGTAGTTGTAATTCTTCCCGGTAAGAATCCCACCAAGTGAACATAACCCAGGCGGGTATAGCGAATTCCGGTACAATCCGGGGGATTCTTACCGGGAAGCATTACAACTACGCTAGGACGGTTCACAAGCGTGTAGGCGAGGCTCTGCATGTGTAATTGTTCCTCCTGTCCTACCTATCGAACGAACTTACTGACTTGTGGGGAATTGAAGGCGACATGGAACTCACTAGTGAACAGCTTGGTGTGTTATATGAAAAGTTTGTCCAAAACTGAAGGACTCAAATGAACGTTAGGTATGACAGTCCAGTACTGTCCTTCACCACAAAAGAAAAATACCATTGTGGAACAAAGTGAAAATAGACGAAAAGGCTCTGGCTACGTTCGCAACTTTAGGAGTTGAACCTTTTTAGGGGAACGCACGTTCAATGAATGCCATGAGTAAAATTGTTTGCGTTTTCTACGGCCAGCCTCGCCGTACGAATGTAGATCAGACTCGATACAATATTTTCTGGGCAAATTATAAGAAAGGACGCATAGTAGACCTGACCTTGCTTCCACTCCGTGCAAAGTCCCTCAAGCTCCAGTGTTGTCGAGCCAACAATGTGGCAATGTGCGTCTTCGCCAAGGCTTGCACTGGAGTCACCAACACTACATGATTGGAACGAGAGTTTCTTCCCGAAATGTTGATTCATGACGATGGAGAAATCCCCCACGTTTTCGACGAAATTAATGTCGATACTAATGACGTTCATGACGATAATGAATTGGATGAGGAGTCATGTGCACACATGGACGTGAATATCGGGTAATGTCCATCACAATCCACAATCGGTTACCCGGAAGTGGTAACGAATAATACTTCCAGTTTGTGAAAATGGTCGCGATTATATACTTATAGATTATATACTTATTGTGTAACATATCATTCGTTTAACATAATCGTTAATTTTGTATGAAATTACTTCGTCAGACCATGCAGAATTGTACTGCATATTGAAAATAACATTAGTTTTGCCCCTAATCTCAGTGCATCCTTATTTCTTACTAATTTGACCTGGGTAACCTTTTGACCTTTCCAATTACATCATAATTTGATTAATTGGTTTCACAAATTATCCTTCGTCACTTATTCAATGATCCAGCTGCGTTCCAACAAGAAATCTGCAACAGACAGTATCAGAAGTGACTAAATTCATAAGCCAGCCTCTTTTTACCTCTGGTGACCTTTTGACCTCGATAACTCCTGAACACTCCCTCACCTGACTGATCACCCATCATTTTCGGATTCCTGAGGAAAAATGCTTCTAGAAAAGTCAACTCCCGCTTTTTGCCCACCTTTCGGATAATACCCCCCTTCTCCCTCTTGTCTAATTAGGCCATACAGTATTTAATCTGTGGATCCAAAGTGATTCAGCAATATTAAGTTTAGCTCTATCATTCTGAGTGATTTTATCGAGTACAGTGCAGACATAAGATTCATGACCAAGTGTATTAAAATGTGGGGCAATGTGGGGGGATTTTCCAATTTTTTTTTAGTTTAATGTTACTTCTATGGCTGTTAAGTCTCGTGCTAAAAGGGGTGATCGTTTGGCCTACATACTGTTTTTTACAAAATTGACAAGTTATACAGTATATTACATAAGAACTGTGGCAATTTAAACAATTAGCTTTAATATAAAAATTTTTTTGGTCTATACTAGTAATATGATTGGTGGTTTCAATAGTAGCACAGGCTTTGCATTTCGGTCTGTTACAAGGTTTGCATCCTCTATAAAAAATATTATTAATTACAGGCACTTCTGTTTTTTTCAATCTGTTTACTTCTATCAACTGACCAATGGTCCTGCATTTTTTCTGTGAAATTACAATTTTAGAATTATTCAGTAGTTTAGACATACGGGCGCTAGTCTCTAAAATTGAAGTGTCTTGAGCTAAGGTATGTAAAATCTTCAAGCAAAATCATTGGTCAGCAAGCCCATGCCCACCATTGTTAATCCGGGCTGTGTTCATCCCTATTAAACTGCAATATGAAAATATCAACATCAACCCTGTTCAGAGACTATTTTAGAATTACTATACCATATATTTTTCACTGTGATTCTTCTTTCTTGGCCAAAAGGAATCATTTGTCGCCACATAAGTAATACTTTACTCTGTGAATAGAAAAATCCATATCTGTATAAAGTTTTATGTATTGATGTTTTTTCAAATTTTGTTTGAATTTTAACTTCTTTTAGGATGACAAATTTCAGTTATGCCGTAGTGAAATTTCAAAAATGATTTGAATGGCAAGACTGGATCCTTAGGTGATTGGTTAACAATATGAAGGCAAGCGAAGGGAGCCCATTTATTAGGCTCAGTAAAGCGTGAGCCCCTGCTGCTACATGTGTAGCTGTCATTCAAGATGGCCATCTTGCAAAGTCATCCCCAGTAACTGGAAACATTATTTTCAATTTAATTACTGAAATTAGAAACAATACTTACCTTGAAAAAGGAAGATTGGTATCGTGCCAACCAATGTGATCATGCATATACATACCGGTATATAAAAATCTTGTAATTTTCAAAGGAAATGATTTAAGCCATTGATTCTTTGTACAGGCTTACCATTTGTCATTGAATCGTCAGTTAACCTCTGAGCTGTTTAGTGCTTAAGGTATACATTATTGTTGATTGTGAACGTAGTTCTAGAAAATAAAGCCCAAGTTTTAATCAATAAAACTAAGTTTTGATCAATAAATCTAATCCAATACTATAGCATACAGGTACAACACAATATTTATATAATCAATACATTCACTGACTTGAGTGAATCTATGGATAAATGTACTGTATATATTATAGTCTGTCATGTAATTTAACATAATATTTTGATTCTTTAAGCTGGCAAGGCATATTTTTCAATAAATATCAAATATTTTACTTATAAAAAAACTATTCATTAAACTATATTTATTGTGTTTTACTGTTCAATTCTCTGTTAAACATGTCTATTTCTTACCAACAGCTAAAACTAATACAGAATACATCCATAATAATCTAATGATATAAAGTAGGATTAAACATACTGTGTAAAACATCCAAAATAATTTTAATTTATATTACATCCATATTTGATAATGGTCAAATGGCTTTAGTGCTTTACATGTGTAAATAAATACACATACTTTGATACTTCTGCTGATTCTTCTCTTTATATATAAGTAATAAATGTGCTATCATTAACATTAATATTTAACAATGGTAATAATTACCTATGCGGTTGTTCCTTAGAATTTTTATTATTATCAACATGTGCATGTACTTAACAATTCAGCATTGATCAACAGCCATGAATCAATTATAGATTAAGGGTAATATTTGATAACTTATATCTGAATCCTTAAAATGTCTGAAAATGTACATTGTTAAGGAGATGCTATCACATGTACTTGAATATTTTCTTTTCCATCTTTTAGTTTTTGAGGTTGCTTGGTATTTTCTATTGGGAAATTACATCCTTGTTGTTTCATTATATGTGTACGCACATGTTGGTTTGCATAAAACAGGAAATACAACTCGATTAGACTATTATGGCCGACAATTTATGTACAACCACTAAGGCTTTTTCCTGAGCCAGTGGTTAGAATGTACTGCTATCATTATGCAGTTAAGTGAATACTTTCTTAAGTCATTACAGCTTGATTGTATAATATTTGAAAAGCTCAAGACATGTTAATGCATGTGTGTTAACTGTAAAGATAGTGCTGTTTATAACACAAAAGTAATGTAGTATTTTTTTTTTTCTGTAGCATGCGGATGGGAACATGGGATAAATACATGAAATGTACCTTTTCTTTCAAGTATTTCTTTGATTGACAGTTGTGAGTCTAGTTATGGCGGTTTTGATCAATAAAGCTAATGGATAATTTTCATGTACATGTAAGCTCACATTATTGCTTTCAAATTGTGTGAAAAAGATTAGACCTTTTGGTATAAAAATGACCTTTCTATATTTCTAGAGTACAGGGTATAATAATTATAAAATTGTAACTTTATTATATTTGTTTAAATCAGCTTAATTTAGAAAAAAATATGATACAGTAATATATTTCATAAATCGAGATTTATTAGGCTTTTCTATACTGTAATCTAATCTGTTGATACCTGAACCAAACAATTTTAATTTGTAGAAAATGTAACACAGTTCATTTACCAACTAATTAAATTGATGGCTTCAAATATTTACGTATTCATGTAACAAGTGGTGTGGTTTTTTGAATAAATTATGATTCATAGCACAATTGTCTGTACATGTACAACCACAATAAGTTGATGGTAAAAATCTTATTGATTTTTAACAGGCATTGATGTGTAGGAAATCTATTGGCTGTTTAGTTTGTTGTCATTTGTTTATGCTAAGAATTGTGTTCATGTGGCCAGAGGTTAGAATATACGATGTAGCTCATTGACATTATTTAGTATTTAAGCTAACTTAGAGTATTTGATCATATACGTGTATTTTAAAAATGGTTTTGTCAAGGTAAGCTTTTAGTATTTGTGTATTTTCTAGGGAGGAAATACTGTTTTATTGAAATCTATTATCTTAGAAAAATCATTGATTTATAACATCTACCAACTCACATGATCCTGATTCAATTTCATACTATCAACACGTGGTCTGTAGTTTTCAATTGGTTAGATATATTGACAACAATGGCAGGGCTTGGATTTCATCAGTCTGATGCATTGTTGATAACTGGATGTAAAACTCAAGTTATTGGTATAGACCAGTAAGATAAAACACTTGTCTTTGGAATAGATTAATATTTTTGCATGATCAGTCATTTTTTCTAGAGACTGCATTTATTTAACATTGGTGGGATAAAGGGTTTTGGAACCTTAGATTTTAGAGTTGTTGCAGACAAGATGAGGTGATGCGCTCATGATGGCTGCTCCCTTTTAGCTCTGATAATTTCAGTGATTTCTTACAGTTTAAATTGTGTTTAATTTTTGGATTTAATGATTAATGTCTTTCTGTGGAACCAGTGAACATACAGGAATCAGACCTGAGGACAAATTTTCTTTAAATTTTGCAGAAATTGTTGATTTTGATAGTTTATGTATTTATTGAGTGACCAATGAAGCATGACACCAACAAACCTGCCTTGGTCTATGTATTTAATTGAGTGATCAATGAAGCATGACACCAACAGACCTGCCTTGGCTGTGTGTAATATCTCTATGTTGTTATGTACTCACTATGTTAACTGAGTTTATTGTTAAACCTGACATTAAGTTTTATACAAGAGATCAATTAATTTTGAAAGATCACTATAATATTCTACCAGAGTATGATACTAATTTTCTACATTTTCTCACCAGTAATATTGTTGTAAAATATAAACGTACCAGACGGGGTTGCTCATCTGGCACTAGTAAACATAGAGGAATAAAACCTGACAATTGTGTACCAAAAGTTAAAATAACAAACAAGCCAAGAAGAAAGTCAGAGGAAAGAGGGGTTAACCCATACAACCTAATACACATTCCCACATCTTCTACAACAAATGACAAAGTAACCTCAGTAGATTCCAAATTCAATTTGTGTCTGCTAAATTGCCAGTCTGTGCGGAATAAAGCAACTGAAGTTCAAGAATTGCTTATTGACGAAGACCTTGATATACTAATTGCAGTTGAAACCTGGTTAAAGGACAATGATACCATCATCCTTAATCATTTGCTTCCGCCGAATTACTCTGCCATATTATCAAATCGTACAAACAAAAGGGGAGGAGGGTTAGCCTTGTTCTACAAATCCTCCATCACCATTTCCAAGGGTATGATAATATCATCTACCAGTTTCGAGGGCCTTCACACCACAATCAACATTAACAACCAGATCATACACTTTGTTACTGTGTACCGTCCACCAATATCATCAAAAACTACCAAAACAGTAGAAACTTTTTTCTGTGAATTTACTGACTTACTCCATGATATATGTACCAAACCTGGCAAGATTTTGATTAGTGGTGACTTTAACCTACACTTGGATAAAGACACTAGTTCGACTTTAAAGTTTTGTGACATTTTAGATTCATTTGACTTGATACAACATGTGACAGAAAAGACTCACAATAAGGGACATCTACTCGATCTAGTCATAACACGAAGCAGTGACTCTTTGGTTAACAACCTTTGTGTTAAAGATATTCTCATATCAGACCATTTCTGCGTGTTTGTTGAACTAATCTTGCCCAAACCAAAGTCACTTAAGAAAACATTGACGTACAGAAAAGTCCGAAACCTCAATCTGACGAATTTGAAAACTGATATTGCAAACTCTGAAGCACTGAACAAAATAGATCAACAAAGTGATACTGTAAGTCATCTTACAATCTACAATGACGAAATTGGCAGTATTATTGATCAACATGCACCTATTGTTCAGAAAACAATAACAATCAGACCAAATAGGAGATGGTTCAATGACAATGTGCAGAGAAGTATAAAGGCTCGTCAAGACGCAGAAAAGGTGTGGCGTAAAAACAAAACCGAAATCCACAGACAACTATATGCAAAGGCACGAAATCAGACTAACAGTCTCATCAAAAAAACAAAAAAGAACTTTGTTCTGGCCCGCATACAAGAGAACAACAAGAACCCCAAAGAATTGAATAAAATTGTCAGTAGCTTGGTCAAGACCAGAGAGGATACTATTCTCCCAGATCATCACGATGATAAGCAGTTAGCTGACTCCTTTGCTACATTTTTTAGCAATAAAATTCAAAATATTCGCAGTGGTTTGGAAGTTGGACATGTAGAACCCACTGAAAACCAGTGCAAGTTCGATGGAGAATTTCTGACAGACTTTTCGTTGTGCACTCCATCTGAAATCAAGTCTATCGTCCAAAAGTCGTCATCAGCTTCATGTGATTTAGATGCTTTCCCGACACATCTTCTGAAGTCCTGTGTTGTTGAATTAAGCCCGATTCTTTGTGCCATTGTAAATTCTTCTCTCATCTCTGGTCATTTTCCAGACGAACTCAAAGAAGCCTTGGTAGTACCTCTAATTAAAAAGAATAATCTCGATCATAATATACTTAAAAATTATCGTCCAATCTCAAACCTATCATTTATTTCTAAATTAATTGAAAAAATTGTGTCTGTCCGTTTTAAGCATCACCTTAACATGAATCAGCTAAATGAACCCTTTCAGTCGGCGTATAGACATAAACACAGTACAGAAACTGCTCTAACACGGGTTTATAATGACATTATGCTTAAACTTGACAAAAACGATGTTGTGGTACTAGTCATGTTGGATCTAAGTGCCGCTTTCGATACTATCGACCAAAACCTTCTTCTAAAACGTCTTGAAACATTCTTTGGAATCAAAGGAAAGGCACTAAATTGGTTTGCATCATATCTGAATCTCAGAAAACAATCAGTCGTGATAAATGGTAAAAAGTCAACTTTCGTTGAGCTCCAATATGGTGTGCCACAAGGATCCGTTCTTGGTCCATTGTTATTTACAGCTTACACAACGCCTCTCGGAAATCTTATTCGATCCTTCAATTTGAATTACCATGTTTATGCAGATGATACGCAATTATACATATCTATTAAACCACTTGATACATCACCACACATTGCTAATCTTGAAAACTGTGTCGCTGCCATCAAATCATGGATGAAATGCAACTATCTTAAACTGAACGATGAAAAAACAGAAGTGTTAAAAATTGGTTCCAATCTTCAACTCTCCAAAATAAAATGTGGTAATGTTAAAATAGGCGACATTTTAATCAACCCAGTTGACAGTGTTAGAAATTTAGGTGTGATTTTCGATAAAAATATGAATATGAACTCGCATGTATCATCTATTTGCAAGGCGACCAACTTTCAGTTATATAACGTTGGAAAAATTCGAAATTACTTAGACGTTGATACTGCTAAAATGCTAGTTAACTCTCTCGTGACATCTCGTCTTGATTACTGCAATGCATTATTATATAACCTACCAGTCTACCAAATTAACCGTCTACAAAAAATTCAAAACAAAGCAGCAAGAATTGTAACTCGTACTAAATCAAGAACTCATATTACTCCTATACTAAAAGACCTCCATTGGCTTCCTGTGAAATCTAGAATCGAGTTCAAAATTCTTTCATTGACATATTGTGCTTTATCATGTGAGGACTGTCCAGCATACATTAAAGAACTAACGCAACGTTACCAGCCCACTCGATCGCTTCGCTCTGAACACCAATTTCTTTTAAATGCTGTGAAAACGAAAACAACGTACGGTAAACGCTCTTTCTCTTGTGCGGCAGCTGAACTTTGGAATTGCAATAATTTTCCCATTGCTCTAAAAAACAGTAAATCAATTGACATCTTTAAACGGAACCTGAAGTCCTACATTTTCACTAAAGTGTTTTCCTAGTTTTATAGTTTTTAGCTGAAACTAGTGTTGTATATGTGCTATTTTACTTTGTACAAACTGTAACCAAAGAGCAACATTTTTTGTTGGATAATTGGATATTATTATTATTATTATTATTATTATTATTTTCCATCCGAAGTTAATCATTATGATGTCTTCAGAGTTTGTGTATTCAGGTTTTTTAAGGCGAGTGATCGCTCTCGAGCGCCTACAGCTCACCTGAATGTCGACCGAGGGAATTTTTTTTCCCTCCCCTTAAAATTGAAAATCACTCTCCTTTACAAAGTCATTGGGGGTTTATTAACATTTATCTACCAATCACTCTCCTTAATATCAGATCACTCTCCTTAATTTCTAAATCACTCTACTTACTTAATTTCCTCTTATCGCAAACTGGGAGAACCTTTTAGGAGAGCCATTTTTTTCAATTTGTTGATTGAGGGGAGCTTTTTTTGGCTCTCCTCTGAAATACAAAAAACAACGACTGCATAACAACTCGGCGTTTGATTGCGGTAGAATGTTAAAACTTAGTTTAGATCTTTATTAGGTGAATGTCTTGACTGAGTTCATTGTACATGTAATTGCATCAACTCCCAATCACACAAAATGGCAAAAAGGTCATAAGCTCCCCTTTAGACAGGCCTTTTTTATTTCATGAACAAGAAATAAAGTTATTTGACTGAAATTTTCAATGTATTCATTATTCATCACTTATTTTTTGAACTATAATAGCAAGGCGGCTAGCTCTTTATATAAATCTTGCATAATGCATCTTTAATACAAATACATGTAGGATATGAAATATAAAGATCAGGTGCTGAAATGGGAAGAAATAGTTATTTTCTTTGTTTTAAAGTGAAAATTCAAAATATTGAGTTGTTCAATCATGATCATTAAAATTTCTTCCTACACTGCATAATTTCTATAGAGTAGAGTTCAGATTTATTTTAATCTGATTAAAACACAGATCCTATTTCTTTTCGTTTTTATAGTTCAAAATTTCGTTTTACTTGTCTTTACTACATTAGGATCTGTTATTTAACTCGTGTTCTGCTTGAAATGTGGGTTCAGCCAATCAAATTGTCTGTCGAATCGAGGGTTTGACCTTTTTTGCACAGAATTTTGGGTAGGCATTAACAGCGATAGAAATCAAAACAAAGCAACAACGATTCTGATTGGTTTATCGAATGACTGAGGTTATAGGGTCAAATGTCGCGTGCTTGACATTTGAACTGGCTGAACGTGACCTCCCGCTATAACTCGTTAGATATACATGTAGTGTAGGCCGTCAAAATTATAAAAACCGAAACGAAATATAGATCTTAATTTCATACAGATTGGATTTATTTTCATAATGGATATTGGAAAACCTTAAAAAAAAATTTTTTTTTTCTTTTTCAGCCGCATTACCTACCAAAGACAATTGATGAGGAATCCAGTAGGAATGGTATGGTGACCAGTTTACCAAATTCCGTTCAAAACACAAGTATTAATTGTTATTTACATGTAGATTGTGATACTAAAATCAAAATGACTTCTGAAACTTCAAAAAATTCAGGGAAGTGCATTATTCCAACAAGTAAAAGAAAACCTTTTAAACCAAAGTCCACGTCTCCAAAACAATTTTGTGATAGTTGTGACAAATCAACAAGACTGGAATCCTCCAATTCAAAAGTTAAAGACTATATGATCAAGAAGAACCCTGCATTTAAATCTTTTGAAACAAAATACAAAGCAAAAAAGATAAGTTCACCACAAAAGTTTCATCCATATAGGAACAAAATTCATATAAAAAATGAAAATTTGGATCCAGTTAAAAAAAAGCATTTGAGTAATATTTCTCAGGGTAGGAATTATGTTAACATCTTTTCAGCATATAAAAGTAAGATACCCATAGAACCAACATCAAAAAATGAAATTCAGTCACTAAAATCATCTGAACTTTCAAGAAGGAATAGTTCTAGGAAAAGTTGGTCTCATATTAAATTTGAAAAGGCCAATACAAGTAAGTGTTTGGAAAATAAAATGACTGCTTTAACATGTACAGAACTTAGGAAAGATTCATATTCTGATGAAGAATTCTCTGATGATTTACCTGACCTTGATGGTGTAAATATAGATCATTTGAAAATGTTAAAAACAAATTCTAATAAGGGCTTGGAAAAAGTTAAAGAATCTCATGCAAGTGGTGATAGTCCTATTAAAAAAATCAAATTATCAACAAATAAAGGTTTAACTGTGAAAGAATGTTCATCCGGATTACTTTTTACACCCGAACTCAAAAACAAGTTGGCAAAACTTTTATCAACAGTATCGTTCAAAGAAAAGATAAGTAAAGAAAACTGCACAACAGATGGATCAAGCCCAACTAGAAGTCAGAATTCAGACAGTAGACATTTTATGGATATTTTAGATTGCTTAAACAGTAAAGGTAAATTACCCAATGAAAGTGACCAGTCTGATGCATCGGTTTCTTTGGCATCAGTCCCTCCTTACTTGGATGGAAATATATCAACGCCAGAGTATGTAGTACAGTACACCAAAGAATCATGTAACAAGAAGGATATCAGGTATCAACATCTGAGCAATAAAACACGCGAAAGTTCTTTTGAATCCCTGCGGCTGAAGACTGTCAATAAAGATGACATTGAAAAGAATACATCGAAATGGGTTGAAAGTCATTTGGATATTGTAAATAAAGACATGTTAACTGAAAACTTTCCATTTGATGAGTCTGATGAGTTTGGTGCTAAAACGTTGACATTTTTAAGAAAAGTGTCTGTTAAGACCCCTAGGTCGAAACCCTGTGATAAAATAATTCCTCAAACCAGTAGGAGAAGCCAACATGTTGGAAGTTTTTGTAAAATAACATTTCCACCTTCATCAATTGATAATAACATTATAGATTCATTTAGTGCTATGCATATAAATAACTTAGATGCAGCTATGGAAGAAGGAGATACATTCTTTGATTACAGTCTTAATATGCTGAAGAGCTTTGTGAGGCAAAAAAAGCCAACAATTGCAGTAGTGGAAGACATTTTGCTTAAAAAGGGCTTGCTTGGTAACCATGGTGACGAAATTTGTGTAAAATCATACAATTTATTACGTTTTGTTTGGCAGACATACCCAGATTTGATCGACATTAAATGGGATTTGCTTAGTGATGTTATTGCTGGAGTTACATACAGAAAGAATTCATCATCTTATACAAATTTACATGGTGGTTTATTACTTCATTTGTATGTTTTTGGATTTGAAGTGAACTTGTACAAGAACAGCTTGAAAAACCGTGATAAATTGTTAAAAACTTTGGTGTTTAAGCTCCTGTCTAATGATGCTGCTTTCAGAAATTTAAAAGAAATTGTGAAGTGGATTGAGTTTTGTATCAATTCTGCAGAAATAAGAGGAGATGGATTTTTCCAGATGAATATTTTTCCCTTGCCAAATAATGACTTAGGAGAGAAACAATTGTTAGATTTTGATTCTCCTTATAAACTCCTTCCAGATTTAAACAGACTGTTAAATCTTGGTATAGAAATAAGTCGAAGTTGCATGGAAGCTGCCAAACGTGTTGCTGGTGAATTAGAGAAGATTTACATATATTTATCTGATATAAATCGCAAGAAGATGCTACTTCATTTTATATCTTCTGATTTATTGATGTTAAAACTCACACAGAGGGTAATGGAAGATTATTGTGATGGTACTATATTATCTTCAACTGATTTTCCAGTTTCATTCCTTAGACTGAAACAATCTTATTTTAGTGCTTATCCTCCAAGAAGTCCTATTTGTACACCACCGCAATCTCCATCAGATAATGATGGAAATTTTAGTGGATTAAATCAATATTCTACTGAGTGTGTTGAAGAGCTGAGTTTACTTGTGTTTTATGTGGTAAAAAGTTACCTACTATGCAGGAAAAGTAAGTTTTTTTCTACATTGATTATTTCCTTCTTTAAAATTTAAATATCATGTTGGCTGATTAACTTGTTATCATTGCTGTGGTGCATCCAAACTGTGACTATGCAGTCATTTATTACATGTATGTCATCACCTTGGTTTAAGTTTCCTTTAATTTTGATGTTATGATTATTATATTACATGAGATTGCCCTACATTATACAATAATGTCTCAAAGTAGAAGTTCCCGGTATTAATACTTCCTTCCTAAATCTGAATAGTGTTTGTCTTACTTAGATACATGTAACAATTGAGGTATGGACTTAAGTGAAAAGCAGGATGAAGATAATTTCCTACATTTACATGGAGATTAATCATGCATATCTGGTGAATAAGTTTTCTAAGAATATTAGAATAGTAAGTTACAATGATGCAGGTGTACTTGTATCTTGAAGGAGCAAATGTAGACCCCTCCTTAACCATAAACTCATCATGGGTGGGCTAAATTTCTTTATTTTCATTGATTTATTTTCGCAAAAGCTATGACAGGGTGCAGCTTCTTGATATTGTGCTCTTAGTCCATAAATGTAGCCAGGTTTGCATGTAGAAACCGTTGTTACTTATTCTGGTTTGATAATAAATTTGGTAGATGTGTAAGTTTTATTATACGCCCAGTCACCCACATTTTCATACAGGAATCAATAAAAACAGGTAACACAAACCAATTATACACGGGTTGATGGGATCAATTTTGACTAAGTCAATTGATGCATTTGATATTCAGATAAGTTGATGTACAATAATTAATAGAATACAATATAAAAAAAAACAATTTGAACCCAATCTGTATGAAAATTCTGTCAATTACTTCTAGAGTTGTGGCCCTTGTTTTACTTTGAGCCTTGTGGAAGTTGGAGCGACAAAAGTTATCACCCGATCTGTATGAAATTTATATGCATTATTTGAATAGTAAAACGAAAAAGCCTGTCGAATCCAATAATTTCTGTAGATTACTTCCAGAGTTACATCCCTTGGTTTTCTTAAAACCTTGTGAACCCTCAAACAACGAAAATTATGTCATCTGTATTAAATTGTCTATTAAATGCCCCTAATTACCCATAAAAGAATATATGACAACCCTTGACGACCGTTCGGACAATTTAGCTGCTGTGGGTGTATGGTTTGTTGCCTGGCAACCTATCATATTTCTTTTGTTTGAATTTGGCAGTAATGTACATGTAAGGTACACTCAGTATTGTACACTCAATGTTTCGTTTTTGGGAAGTTTTAAGAGGTTTTGTAAAGGGTGTGTTACTGTTAGATTGGATGTGCAAGTCAGTTGGTAATTTTAGTATAATGATACATATAATTTGTGTGCATCTGTTTTAACATGATACATGTATCTACATGTACATTAGTATTTACTTACATTTTGACACATACATGTTTAGTATGTGTAGATGTATACCAATTAGTTTTATATATTTATAGATATCACAAAAAAATTGATTCACAATTACATGCACTGATTGTTTGAATGTATACCCGCTATCTTTTGAGTAGCGCTCAGTAGACGTCAATATTTGAAGGTAAATCAGCTACAACACATCATTTCATTACAGCAGATGTACTATACCGACAAATAATTCAAATTATTTATTTATTTATTTAAGGACAACTTTATGAACCATTGCATCAACGATACAATACTGCAGTTTTTACAGAACTTGATAGAAGTGGACTGGCAAGCCTACCACTGGATGCTCAGCAGTTCTTTCAACATATTCAGCAACTAGCTCCAGAGTTATCTCAAGCTACAGAGCAAAACTGTATAATGTTGACTTGCTTATCGGAGACAGTTCAAGATTAAGACTTCATTGCCTCTGGGAATAACAAAACAATTCTGTTTTTTTCTTCCCAGATTACAGTAATATGTAGGTACATGTACTGTAGATAAGATTTTAAAAAATCAAAATAATCATTTTGAAACGTTTGATGTTAATCTGCTAATGACAGACAAATCCAAATTAATTTCTTCAATAACTTTGGGAATAACAAACCTAAGCAGTCTAGTTATTCCCAGAATTATTATAGATTATTCAGTGTAGATAAGATTTAAAATAGTTACTTAAAGTAAAATTATCTATATGTTCTTTTTGGTAAAGAAATGTACAATATATTTACAAATTGACCTTAGTACATGTACATGTAGCTGTAAGCTTCAGTAGACTGAGTTTGATCTAGTCCCAATGTTTAATCATATCAGCCAAATTTTCGAAGATATATCAATGTTTATTGTTGGATTATTATTACATGTTAATTTCTAAGCCTACCAAAGTATATGTATGTACATGTAGTTAAGTATTAATGTTACATTTATATAAGACATACAGTACCAAATAGTTGATGGGTTCTGAAATGAATACATGTTTAAGCTTATCTGTTTGTTTTTGATTAGATTATAATTACATATAATTATTTATGTTTGTTGTAATGGAGGGAGGGATGGAATGACCTTTTGAGTGTACATCAGGTAAGTACATGTACATGTATACAGTAAGGTACTTGTTTAATTCAGACCAATGCATCTCAATGCATGTTTGAAAAATCAAACTTCTAAATTATTGATTACAATGGCCATGTATGAACCTTTTTTGTACAACAATATTTAAACCACTAGATGACATGTGTTTGAAACATTATTTCAGTGGTAGGCTAATTGAAGAGGAATGCAAACCTGTTTATTTTTGAGATTAGTCTTAAACAAAATACATTTCAATTTTTAGATACTTTTTTCAAATAGTAATACTACCTGTATATATAATATGGAAACTGCAGGGATATATGTACACTTAAAGGTCAAATGTAGTCAGTTTTCCCAATCGAAAAATTAAACATAATAGATTATTATTATTATTAAAAAAAAGTACTTGAACCCAGATTGATGACTACTGTGAACTCTTTATTCAATCTCGGGTGTTTGTTTTTATTTTATGTCAACAAATTCTAATTATTGCATAATTTTTTGTATATGCCCACATTGAAATGTGGTCTTATATTGTCGTCCACCCAACTGCATGTCCGCCGTCCACAATTTCTTGTGAACACTCTACAGACTACATTTATCATCTTATGGTTTTGATATATATGTTTTTTACATCAGTGAGGTGAGGAAACTGGTCTACTTTCCATAATTTCTTCTGGAAATGACCAAAGTTATCAGCAATTTCCGTTAATTACGTCTCGAGATATGTCGCTTGTTTCACTTTATTGAACCTTCTGAACGCACGAATGACAGACGTTATCATCTAATCTGTGTCAAATTTGTATACATCATTTAAATTACATTTATTTCTTCCATAGTTCTAATTTTGTTGAACCTTATTGACGCTTGAATGACAAAAGTTATCATCTGATCTGTATGAAATTTATATTTGAATTAGTAAAACAAAAAAGCCTGTTGAATTTCAATTATTTCTGTAAATTACTACCATAGTTAATAATGATAAATAATAATGTCCTAGAATCCAACCAAAGCTGGCCTTTGGTAAACATTGTGGTCAGTTAATAGAATAACACCAGTTACAAGAAGTACGCGATCAACAGGTAAAAAGAAAATGTTTCTCAAAAGATGAGTTTTAAGATTTCTTTTAAAACTGTCAATTGATGCACATGTTTGAGTTCTATAGGAAAATCATTAAAATTCAACAGTTAAATCCCTTGTTTCAGTTTGTAGAACCTTGTGAACCCACAAATTACGAAACTTATAATCTAATCAGTATGAAATTGTCTGGAAAATGGTCCCAAATACCCAGAAAAGAAATATGCAACAACCCTTGACGGCTGCACAGACGATTTGTCTGCTGTTGCCGTATGTTTATTTGCCCTACAACGTATCATTTATCCATTTAAATAAGTGTTATTGTGTTCATTAATTGGAATCAGCGTTTTGCTCAAGTTTGTTATTTTTAAATCCTTTACGTTCATTATTTTGTTGGCATAGTCCTAGTGTTTGCATAATGCCCAGTGTATTCAAAATGCCTTGTGTATGCATAATGCCTTGTGTGTGTCTTATCCTTAGTGTATTCATAGTGCCTATGTTTTTTCATAATGCTTATTTAGTGTCAAAATGCATCAGGTCTCCCATTTAAGAATATAGTTTGGCTTATTAGAAATGGGACTAAATGAAGTTTTTATTGCATTACTTCGTTTCAAATGTTCGAATCATATTTTCAGGTAAAATGATTTCGGGGGCCTATGCATCCTAGCCCAAGAGGATTTTTATGATGTGTAATAATACATGTAGGTCTACTAATAAGACTTTTGAAGAAGCTACAACGTACATGTATATTGATTATCCAAGTTTGTTTTTTTTAAGTTCATATTATTCTAGTAAACAGAGTAAACATCGAATTTAACCTAAGGATATCTAAGTCATCAATATATATTAGCGTTTATAGTTTTGGCAATCATTTGTTTTGTAAATTAGTAATAAAACGTTGTACAAGTTTTGTATCTTTATATTCATATTATTCCGATTAAAATGAACGCTACCTTAATTTCTATTGCAATGAATGTTACCTTAATTTCTATTAAAATGAATGTTACCTTAATTTCTATTAAATAATTGAGTTACATTGAATGGTGTTTGTATAAATAAAGAAAGGTTTGCACATACACATCTGAATACTGAATAGTAAATAATTTAGTTTGCAGTTTACATAATATCTTTGTCTTTAAAGGAGGTATAAATGCGGGTAATGGAAGACCAGAGGCACACAATAACATACATGTACAGTCAGACTAGGAAATCGTGTGTTACAATCTCTGCTAAACACTTTCTAAAAGTATAAGTAGCAATGTCCTTCGTCATGGGCGATACTTATTTGGTTGTCGTTGTACATGTATTTGGACTCCATGTTCAAGAGAAGGCTTGATCTCGCTTTAACTAGGAACATCTTATCAGATGAGATGTTGTGAAACTGTAAGTCGTTGCTTCAAAAACACTAGTTCCTTTAGGAACTGTCTTTGAGCGGACGATGTCCACTGACAGTTCCTATCCGACCTTATATAGCTGCAATATGAAAATACCACAATTTCCCACTATTACCTACTATTTTCCACCTTGATTCTACTTTATTCGCCTAAGTAATTATTTCTTGCCAAAACTGACACGCATTTATAATGATACAACACAATTTTCAAGTAGAATTCTGCTATTAAAAACATACACACAATACGTTTGAACTGAGCAACCATTGCGAGATTCGAACATGAGCAAACCGCATGTTCATTTCATCGCTTTATTCTACTTCAAATGGTGTTGAGTTATTAAAAATTTGTGTCAAAATAGATAGAGAAATGATTCCTTGTGGCGGAAAATAAAGAATCGTGGTGAAAGATAAAAGGTTAGGGTTCTAAAACAGCCCGAGAACAGGGATGGGGAAGAGCGGTATTTTACCGTATTTTCATTTTGCAGCTATGTAAGGTCGGTGGAGTGGACATCGTCCGCTCAAAGACAGTTTCAAAAGGAACTACAAAAACACGAGACTCGACAAGACTTCAAATAATTACCTTACGATTAAGTAGTTAATGACACTCTGTTCTTCTCGAATGGAAAGTTTATGATCGTAGATACACAAGAACAGGCATATGTGTAATATATAAACTCAAAAATATACTATTCAAAAAAAGTAGGGGATATTTGATTTTGGGGGCATAATACTAAAATATGCAAATGACTACGAAAAAAGTCACTATAGAACCTAACAGAAGAAACATTTCCAGTTACATGTGACGCCCAAACGCACCAATAGCTACCGCATGGAATGCAGGTGATGCTTGGGATCATCATGGGGGTCCAACCCAAGATTTGCACGACTCTGACTTTGAATGTTACAGTCATTGTGGCATTGAATTCCAGGGTGGAAACATCAGTTTAATTGTTTTAGTGACCAGAAAACAAATTTTGATATGCGTCGGCTTACCCAAAATGAAAGGTTACGTGCCCTTGGCATGCTACAGATCGGCACAACACAGCCGGTTGTGGCGCGGACGATGAATGTTTCTCAGTCTGTCATAAGCAGGCTATGGTCCAGATACCGTGATACACAATCTGTACAGGACAGACCACGCTCAGGTCGACCAAGGGCGACAACTCAAGCCCAGGATCGATTTATCCGTACCTTGGCCTTGAGAAATCGTGTCATCACAGCAAATCAGATCAGCGCTCGTCTTCAAACAGACACTGGTGTGAGAGTGAGTGGCCAGACGATTCGGAATCGACTGCATAGGGGTCACCTTCGCGCCCGACGTCCTCGCGTGATCCCTTGTTTGAGAGATCATCACATTCAGGCAAGACGTCGTTGGTTAAGGGATCGTCAACACTGGGATAATCGACGCTGGAGCAATGTGATGTTTTCAGATGAGTCAAGGTTGACTGTTGATTTTTTGGACAGATGTAGGAGGGTGTGGCGTCGTCGAAACGAGCGCTTCCAAGACGTTAACGTCATCAGACATGATCGATTTTGGGGTGGTTCTGTTATGGTGTGGAGAGGCATCACTGTTGCTGGAAGAACGGCTTTACATGCTGTTGCAGGGCGTGTTACAGGCCAGTACTACCGGGACAACATCTTGGCAGTCCATGTTGTGCCGTTCGCACGGCGTCATGGCCGCCGTTTCATCTTCCAGGATGACAACGCAAGATGTCACAGGGCCAGGATCGTTACAGGTTACCTCCAACAACAGAACATTACCTTGGCCAGCACTGAGTCCCGACCTCTCCCCCATCGAGCATGTCTGGGACATGCTTGGACAGAGGTTACGTCAACGTCAACAACGTCCTGCCAATGTCCAAGAACTTGTTGCTGCGTTGCAACAGGAATGGGACAATCTGGACCAAAATGACCTTAGACGTCTCATTAGGAGTATGCCACGTCGGATTAATGCTTGTTTGGCAAACAGAGGAGGATTTACCCGTTACTGACTTTGTTGTGATGCTGTGGTAACTTTGTTGTTTGACCCCGGGTATCATTTTACCCTTATAATGGTCAGTCTGTGCCTTACTTAGTCTAACGATCATTTGGAATAAATCGATGAATGTGAACTTCATTTCATTTTGTCATTTGTTTCTTCGTCAGTTTCATTAGGTGACTTTAATAACACTTAAAAATCAAATATCCCCTACTTTTTTTGAATAGTATAAAATGTGGCTCCTCTCTCCTAGAGCGGGTAACTACTGAAACCGCTGCACCCTGTCTTCCTAGGAACGTGAATGGTTTTTGTTGCTTATTACAATACATGCACATTACACATGATAAAAGGCCAATGCACCCCAACCTGGAATGTGTCACAATATACTATTACTTCATTAATTAACTTCATGCAAGAAATATTCCTAATATAGAGATGCATTTTTACTTGCACATTAGCTGGGGATATTTCCTCAAGTTGAAAGCTAGCTCGAATGTTAGGTCTGGTAAATTCCCACTTTATTTATTTAACTCCCAATTATAATACCAGTTTGAAAAGAATGGGAATAGTGGTTATTATACATGTAGATATCATTTTTAAAAAGGTGAATTTCTGGACGTATTTATTTCCGTAGGTGCTCCATTTTACCCTCTATATATAACAACGCTTGTTTACGAGTTTCAAACTAATATTATGCCAGAGCCGTAATATTGTTACACCTATTGAGCACAATGATTTCAGTTGATAACTTATGACCAGTGTGAACTAGGAGCTAATTATTAGATAACCCCAAAACGGCCCTTATCCACGACATAAAAGGGCCCTTGTCCACGACATAGGCTACAATACAACTGAAGCAACAACGATACGGGTCATGTGAAAATCGTATAGATAAATTACACAAACAATCAAACAACATCACCAATTGAATTATTGTTGATTTCAGACTACGGTACATGATAAGTTAGGGTTACAACTTTAAAAGTTATTTTTTTAACGAACGGGGAGGTAATGAAGAATTTTGGAAACAACTGTATTCTAAAGTAACATTCTTTAATAAATGGCAGCTTTACGAAACATCGTCTTAAAATAAACTAGTAGCTGAATTCAACAGACAACCGGGTATCATCTGGATACGGGTGATATAGAATGTCTGATGTACTAATTATAGGCCTATAGCACATTGGCTTAGTGTAGAGGGTGAATGAATTCGGCCCAAGAACTGATCCTTGGGGGACTCCACAAATTAATGACTTGTGCGAAGAATTTAAGTCGCTAATATCAACATACTGTTGGCTATCTGGAAGATGGCATCTGAAGAACTAAGGAATGGAGACGGTCTATCAGTCGGGAATGGCTGATGGTGTTAAATGCAGCTGATAAATCACGGAGAACTACCAGAGACATGTTTTCGTGATCTACCCCAATTCGTAGGTCGTTGACGACACGGTCCAAAACAGTATCTGTGGTATATACTGGCTGAATAGTACAGTATCTAAAACATTATATGGTTTCAAGTGATCGTTTGTTATCATATTCACTGCCTCTTCTAGATTTTTTGAGAGAAAGGGAAAATGGACAAAAGATCGAGGGTGTCTTCTTCTTCAGCAGTGTAGTTTTGAATGAGCAAGGAACAACATACATGCATTTCTCAAGACTTTTGTATTTCCCACATTACTTTTGTTGTGATGGATACCAGATTGAAATAATACTAGGATACTAGAAGTAGCTTAGTGACACTGGATCCACTGACGCCATGTCGGATTGATGATCGTTAGAATTTCATTTTCAGAAAATGGGGCAAAGCAACTAATTTTGTGAATATTGACAGTACCCTACACTTTTAGTGGAGGGAGATTCCCACCCCTGTGCTCCGGAGAGAGCAAAAAGCTAGCGGCCAAAAGTGGTTTATAATTTACATAATTAAAATATTGATACCTCGTCTCTCGACCCTCTGAGTCTTTAAGGGAAGGCTCGATCTTGGCATCTAGCCGGTGGTGTTTATTAATTTCAACAACACTTAAACATGTTGCTTTCTTTAAAATCGAGACAGTTGTTTACACGGACATTTTCATTGGGGTCAAAACAGAAGTGTCAGAAGTCGTCTGTCGCTAACGTCAATTTCTGATCAACTGAACTCGTATTATACCTTCGGTGTTCAGTGCCAACAATCCATACGGATTTGCATCTGATGAATAAAAAATAATATTGCTTACAACAGAGAAAAAGAATTTATTGTTCAGAAAGCAAATTAACCACCAGGTTGGTTTTCTGTTCACGTCAACTGTGGTCTGACCAAGCATTGGAGAGTTTTCTCTTGTGAGAAAATAGCTCTTCAATATTGAGATTTTAAAAGTCACCGGAAGCAGTCGTGGCTCTCCCAAAGAAGTTAGCTTTATATTAGAAATTAGGATGGTCGATATAATTATGATCATAAAACCCCTGCAGCGGGACCGTTAAATTGGGATGGTTTGATTTAATAAATGATTTGATAAAAAAATTCTATCTTATTTACAAGATAACACTATATACAACCCTTATGGCTTGCAGACCAACAAACGTGATAGTTGGAGAAAGTTGAAACAAAGTTCACATAACATTCCGAATATTTAACAATTAATGCACAACCTACTTCACGATAATATGGAGAACCTGTCATGTGTTGGTTGACATAATCTTGAAATTTGAAAGCCGTGACAGATGTTCGACAAACATAATGATCTTCTAATTGATTGATAATGAAGCATAGTTTTATTTAGCCATTTAAAGGTATTTATGATAAGTGTGCAAAATTTATGGACTGTTTTTATGATCATTGTCATATGTTCATTTCAACAGTGTGAGTTTCAATGCCTGCTGGCTAGTGCTGACCCGACACCCGACTAGGGCTACGTTGTCCAGGACAGCTCTAGGTCTATGCCTCGGTATAGCCTACCTGGTAAGATTCGACAATCATAACTGCACATATAGAGATCCATTTACTTTTTACTTAGACAAGCAGAGCTAACTGTAGAAAGACTGTCTAAGGTTGGGATTCACATCTTGTATTTGCATATTAAAGAACATGAAAGTAAATTGTATAAACAACAAATATGATATGAGCATTACAACCTGCCATTTGCTGTGGATTGTGAAGCACATATTCTGTCTTGATCAAGTCTTGATTAAACATACATTATGCAAGAGCTAAATCTGCATATTGCAAGTGTTTATGTACCGGTATAGGATATTAACCTACCCAAGGTTGATATGATAGAGAACACGCGGGCGCAGCCCAAGTGTTCTCTATCATATCAATACGAGGGAGAGTAGGTTTATATCTGACATGTACAACTGGTTCACCTTTAAATTTAATGGGCTCTTCTAAAAAAGGCAACAGTGATTGAATAATTGCTCGACAGTTTCCGCCAAAAAGCGAAAATTACCGAAGCTGTCACGTGCAGATGTTTATTTAAATATCGCCATTTTGGAGAAAGCAAAAACAAAAGGGATAGTAAAACGAAGCCAGACGAATAATCAATCCATTTAAGTCACCATAATGACGATAGAATTGATGTGAATGCAAATATGATGAGGATCTATCCAAAGCCTGAGGAAAACTTGGAGTGTGTGGAGAAATAATGTGGACGGAAAGAAAATTCTGAAAGATATCTTAGATGGAGTATGGTCATGCATAACCGATTTAAGTACGCCATCTATTTCGTTACTGAATGCTACAAACTAGTACAAACTGTACTATAACAATGTTTTTTTTATTGTCAAAAGAATAAAATTAATTTCTGTGTTCTTTGTATTATTTCGATCATCTGCGTGATCAGCGGTTGATATGAGCCGAATATATCGACCTGGGATGATGTCATCAGCGGTTGATATGGTATATCAACCTGTCATGAAGTCATCAGCGGTTGATATGAACCGAATATCAACCTATGATGACGTCATGAGAGTTTGTTATGAGTTATAACTGCTATGGACATCAAAGAAAAAAACTACACCCAATTGTATATGTAGTATATATACCCCACTACAAGGTTAATATTAGAAATATCCTGAGATCTAAGGTCGAGAGCTTTTTCTAATATAGAACCGAGGGTTAGTTGGGTATTATTTGACAAACACATTGACAACATTTCAATGACAAGAGTGGCCAGCATACCAACATAAACATATCCATATCGTCCCATGTTGTTTTAGCATGTTGTATGGCTACGTCACTGTTGGAATGAGTATACTAATAGTGAACAGTTGTCCACCACTGCTCAAAATACGCCTGCGTTAGTTTAGTCATTCATTGTGTCATTGACCTGTTCACTATTTAAATCCTGTCAGTGACGAAGTCAGACGAACAACTCCTTGTTGCCAACCAAATAAGAATCCACATAGCGTGAATGTATATTGTATACAAGATTACAAGGAGTGGTAAACCTCCTAAGGTAAGTATACCATACTGAAATTGTGTAGCTCTACTAATAACAATGGTATTAGTATCAGGTGTTTTCCCATCTCTAAATATTTCTGTACCTTTTGTTATTGTAAACTCTTCCAGCGATGACTCGTTATTAATAATGCTTGATAATATTTGCATTTCAGAAATGTCTGTGTTTGGATTTATAACATCAGAACTCACAAGGGGGTATCGTCTTGAGAGAGATGAATCCAAGTATGCTGAAAGAAGAGAAAGGGTGTATACTTTTATGAAAACTCCCAGAGAATTGGAAAAGGTACATGATTCTAACAGTTTTTGTTTCAAAGGAAATATATGAATTTGAAATACTTTAAAATGAAATGGGGTTTAACATCCTACTGTTCTCCACCAGCTCGGCTAATTAAGTCAGGCGTTTGCCATGCATTGTACTAAGAGGAAAATTTGGCCCGAACAGTGGCACTATGGCCTTCTCTTATATCATATTACAACTGTCAAGGGTTCTTTTAATTTTATGTTTAAGTCAATGTGTACAGAGAACCTTGTCTGTTGTCGTCTCCAGAATTCTTAGATCAAGGCAGAACTTTGAATAGGCCCACAGAGATGACCCAGCCGAACTAGACTTTGGCATCCTTTCAAATGTTATTTATAATTTATGTTCAGTAAAGGCAGTATTAATAGCTGCTGGAACATCTAGTAAAATTATACACTTACTTTTATTGATTGGAATGTGAGGGAATAAAATTTCCATGACAAATAATGTGTTATTTACGTAAATGATTATTTTTCTTTTAGTTTTGTGCATATGGTTTCTTTCAATGTGTGGATGCCTTTCTCTTCTTATTCACATTTCTTCCATTGAGAATATTTATGGCACTTGTTAGACTATTTACACACCCATGTGGCTTTTTCTCTTCTGGGTAAGTAATTTAACCGTCTGCATGCACTGATTAGTAATATTTAAAATTTTACCAAGCAAATGTGTTAACATTATTAATCTCCTATATTTAACAACTCAATATGAACATGAAAGGGGAGCAAGAAATGAATGTGTTATATCAACATTAATTTTATTATGCATATTTTCCCTTATTTATAACAAAAGGGTCGAAGACAATATATTATTGACTTATAAATATATGGTCTAAAACACATGCATGGCCCTTAAATTTGTAAAATTTCTGATGATGGATTAAGTAGTGGAGGTGTCATAAAAAATAGTAGCCCCAGTGTTGCTTCTGGAAGCAAAAGGCCTTGTATAGATATTATATTTATACTTTTAGATCTGGAAGGTACTTGGAATCAGCTCAGATATGTGACCTGTTAAAGGGGCTGGTGTTTGTTATGTGTTGTTTTATTGTCAACTATATAGATACATCTATGATGTACCATCTAGTCCGAGGACAAGCTGTCATAAAACTTTACGTCCTTCATAATATGTTAGATGTAAGTAGATCTATATCATCACAACTTTGCCTCCCACATTTTCAGATGTGATGGCCTAATTTATTAAAGTGGAATTATGGAAGATTAGATAACGAGCTGACAGTTCTCGCTGTAATAGTTCAAAATAGATAATGTAACAGGAATATTCTCAAAATGTTTGTCAAATTACTTCACCCTGAGACAAGAAATACTCATTTATTAACACTGGAGCCTTGAATGTCAATGTTATTGTTGTTTTTATGGTTAATCATCAACAGCTGATGGATGGCAGATGTGATTCAAATGTAATGAAAAAACGGACCCATCAGAAGGCATTGAGAGTTGATTAAGGTCTTGTCATGCCAATAAATTATTGTGAAAATGTATTTCAGGTTGCTGATAAATTGTTTTCGGGATTTGGACAAGATATATTAGATGCCATGTTTTGGACGGCTACAGAACCAAGAGGTCGAAGAAGAGAACATGTTGGAACTTTGCCTCATTTCATATTATCTATTATTTATGTCAGTATCCTTTTGATAAATTTAAGAGAAGACTTATTAAGTCTCCTCATTCGATTCTTTCTTATGCCACAATGAGCTATCCCATCAAGGTTATTTTTATATAGCGTCCCCAAAAGGTGTTGGGACTGTTAAGTGTGAGTAATTTAAAATCCGAAAATTTTTTTGCAAAATGGACGTCACACTAAGTTTTAGGACATTCCAATCAAGAAGTTTGTCTTGCATCAAAATTACCTTGCCATCAAAAGCTTTAGGGTTCATCATATGATCAAATGAACAATCTCAAGAAATGTTAGACTTTACCATTCATTTTTATATGTCCAAATGGAAATGTGGATGTATATTGCCTTCGCCCCTGTCAGTCCTTCCATCCTCCGTCCACATTTCCTTGTGAATGCTCTAACTCCAAAAGTTATTATCTGATAGTTTTATATTTGATATATGTGGTTTACGTAAATAGTGAGATGCAGAATCCTGTTTAATTTCAATAATTTCTGTTTATTACGTCAAGGGTTATGGCTCTTGTTTCACTTTGTTGAACCTTGTGAACATGGTTTGGCCAAAAGTTATCATCCAATCTATTTAGATTAGTGAATCAAAGAAGCCAATTTGAATTTCAGTAATTTCTGTCAATTACTTCTTGAGTTATGACCCTTGTTTCACGTTATTGAATCTTGTGAAAGCGCTAACGCCAAAAGTTATCATCAGATCTTTCTGACATTTATATGCATGATTAAAATTAGTGAAACGAAGAAGTCTTTTGAATTTCAGCAATTTCCGTCAATTTCTTCTTGGGTTGTGACCCTTACTTCACTTTGTTGCACATTGGGAATGCTCTAACATCAAAAGTTATCTGCCCATATATGAGAAGAATCCTATTGAATTTCAGCAATTTACAATAATTACTTCTAGAGTTATGGCCCTTGTTTCACTGCTCAACCTAGTTAATGCTCGATTGATGAAAGTTATCATCTGATATGTATGAAATTTATATGCATCGTTTTAATTTATGAAACACCGGTCTTTTGAATTTCAGCAATTTCCGTCAAGTATTTCTAGAGCCACGGCCCTTGTTTTACTTTGTGAACCTTGCAAACGTTTGAATGACAAAAGTGATCATTCGATCTGTATGAAATTTATATGCATTATTTAAATTCGTAAAACGAAAAAGCATGTCAAATTCCAACAATTTCTGTAAACTACTTCAGGAGTTGAGGCCCTTGTTTCAATTTGTAGAACCTTGTGAAGTTGTGAACCCTCAAAAATCATAAACTGATCCATATGGAACTGTCTTGTAAAGACCCCCAGTTACCTACAAAGGAATGAATATGCGACAAGCGCTTGGACAATTCAGCTGCTGTGAGCGTATGTTTTGTTGCCTGGCAACCTATCTTGACATTTTGAATTGTCTGTGATCTTGTACTGTCCCCTGTATATTTGCTGGGCAGTTACTCTCCACATCCTTGGATTATGAGTTGAGATGCAAACATCTATCAATGAACTATCATTTGTTTTTATATGTGTTTTTTTTTCTCTTAACTATGTTTTAGTTATTCATACATTGATTATATTATTTCAAGCAGCTGTTTTAAATGTAGCTTTTAATTCTCACAGTAAAGCTTTATTGACTATCATGATGTCAAATAATGTAAGTATTTATGAATATTAAAATAATATCTAAATGAAACTGTATGATTCTCGACAACATTTAAATATAAGGATTAATAATAAATTGTAATTGTTATCATGTTTTATTGTACCCCACCTGTTTGGGCAAAATTCCCCTCATATTAGTACACTGTATGTCCATCTTTATTGTCCTAGTTGAAGCAGAACAGTACAACGTTAAACCCCATTACATTTCATGAAATTTCTAGAACGGTTGGTGCTAATTACATACAATTTGACATGTTGGCCGATAAGAGAAGACTGTATTTGTTACACTTTCCCCATAATAATTTCCTTACTGAATGATGAGATATTCAGCATTTACAAAGACAGCTTTTTTTCATGGGCCTGTTTTTAATCCTATTGAACCCATGCAAGCCAGGATATTATCTACTGTTGATATTTAGATTCTATTTTCTTTATTAAATGTTAAATAGTTAATTTGAGTATACTATAGCTGGTGCTGGCACGATATATATAGAATCGATGTATCACGGTTCTCTTTCTCATGATATTTGTATTGAATCATGAGACTCTGAATCGATGTATCGTGATTCTTTTTATGTTTTTTTTGTCTCTTTAGTAACTAACCTGTCAATCTTAAATATCGGTGTGACACATTATCCATGGGTACACAAACACCCTTAAATTATTTGATTAACGTACATTTCAAGCTCTGGACAGTACTTGCAATTTGTGACTCCAATAAGATATCAATTATTCATTCACCCTATTGTTTTCTTTGTAAATATTGACCTGGTTATGAATCCTGATACGAATTGTATCATTCATAACACCTGAATTGTAATATGTATCATCATTGTGACTGCAGTGGTAATATTCAACACTAATTATAGCTCAGATAAATCCATGGAAAATTTGATGTTTTAATCGTAGGCGTTAAACAATAATCATTAATTTTGAATATTTATTGTTTTTTTCTTTCAGTTTGTTGAAATCAAAGGTAATCTATTTAAGAGATTAGATAGAAATCATCTTTTTCATATATCATGTGGTGATATTAAAGAAAGATTTCATTATGCAATTCTATTGTCGGTGGTTTTTATTAGAAATATGACAGAATTTTCCTGGAACCCAGGCAAGTACCAACAATGATTATTCTTTTATATGAAAAAAGTATGTGCAATAAATTAAAATGATGCCATGTCTAAGATTTGCACTTACTTTTCAAACTATTTCTCGGTGATACTTTCGTACCTGTCTCCCTTTCCCCTAAATACATAATTCTTCAACAGAAAAAGACAATCACATCCCCAGATTGTTCAGGATAGTCGGTCAAAGGGAGGGAATCCCTAACCTTGGTTTATCTAAAAATAGTATCCGAATTTGTTTTTAACGTTATGGTAAGTATAGTAGCTTGTCTTTTTTGGTTTCTGCATTAAAATATAGTTCTGTAGCCTGGATTTGGTCATTTCTGATACACAGAAACTAGAATAGGGTGAATTCCTTCGATCTCGAGTTACCGGTCTTTTTGACATCTGTCAATAACGAAAAATGACTCTACCAGTATTTGTTTTCTTTTTTTTTGTTGGACGAATATCTCATATTATTTTTCATAAACTAACAGACAGGAGCGGCAAAGTCTACTAATTGCTAATTCATGATATTTTGTCAATTTTTTTCACAAATAACATTAATTATTACACGAATACATCACGATTCGAAAGGACCATTTTTGTAACCAAGAAAAAAAATGAAAAAAATACTGGTTCTATTCAACCGATTTGAACAAACTTGGCACCAACTTGAAGCTTACAATCGGAGGAACATTTCTATGGCACAAATTGTGATTATATGAAATATCTTTTATTTCAGACCAGTTTACATAACGACCTATGAGACGAACAAGTATATTGATTTTCAATGAATTTCGCTTACTGAACAGCTAAATCCATGATATTAAATGTTTCGTATGCTAAATGTTAGCATGGGGCAGAATTTTATAAAAACCAAATAACTTCTAATGATTTTCTGATAATTACTTTATGAGTTGTTAATCTTAATCAGATTTTAGTGTATTATAAATGTTTCATTATCGAAAAAAGTCAATTCTTGTTGACTGCCACAACAATTTAGCTGCTGTGGGCGTGTGTTTCGTTGCCTGGCAACCTAACTTTTGATTTTCTGAAATTTTGGCATTATCATTGGCACCATGACAAAACGTTTCTGTAGTTTTATTAATCACTTACGATTTATGACAAAAATTGATCATTTTTAACCTGATTTCAAAATTTCATATCTTTAAAACCGCAAGAGATGTCTGCCAAAACTATGACTTAGATCACAGCTTCAGATGTCGATTTAACGATCATACCAAATTCATGTGAAACAGAATTTGAAAAATAATATAAAATTGTGAAGTTAGACATGGCAACGCCCTTAGATAAAAGTGACCTATGCCTTCATCAAAATAAATAAATTTAAATAACCTGTTTATCTTTCTTGTTTCTTGTCTTTGTATATTGTGGGTGTGAAATGGTTAAACGCATGCGTTTTAAATCATTAGGTCTGTCATTTATTTAATTTTCAATCACACCCTCATTGTTTTGCTCTGAGTCCTTTCCTAAAGAGCCCTCCATGTTAAACTGGATCTCTCTCTCTCTCTCTCTCTCTCTCTCTCTCTCTCTCTCTCTGTGTCTCTCTCTCTCCCTCTCTCCCTGTGTTTGGTAGTTTATAGCTCTGTTAGAAGTGTTTATAATTGTTGATATACTTTATTTCAACAGATCATGTATGGGTGATATTACCAGATGCAGTGTTAGTGTTATTATCAGAGTTCATCGTAGATTGGGTTAAACATGCTTTTGTATTAAAATTTAACAAGATATCATCAGAGGTAGGTGTTTTCAATTGCAAGAATTATATAAGTGCAAAGTCATGCTGGGACCTTCAAAAGGAGGGTAAGCAGACCAAACTTAGGGCACATTGGTTGGGAGGGGGAAGGGGCTCCACCAGGAAATTTTATGATTATGTAGGGTGTCCCACCAGAAATAAATATCTTCAAATATCTCGACAATTACACCACACGATTATATATATCAAGCCTTAAATCATTCTTGGACATTTATGGTCACTAAATAAACGGTCATGTTGTACTTAATAAGCTATGACCATTTAACCATCTATAAATAGTAGACTGAAAAATGGTTCCGAATATTGTCCATAACATACAGTCACTTGTGAGTAAAAGATAGGTTACGTACCCTTGTTTTGATATTAGTCTCGCTTACCTAGTCTACCGACTACTCTATGTCTGATTGACAGGTCGGGATAATCAAGACTACTTTTTTACGAAACATAACAGAAAGCTGGAATAAGAAAATGAATATGGTATATCAAGGTTGTGAAACCTGTAGAGGTCACAATTTTAATCTGATTTTGATGAAACTTGAAATGCATGTTTATAACCCAAAGTTCTGCTTCCTTTCGATAATCGTGCATATCTGAACTATAATCACGCATATCTGAACGATAATCATGCATATTCGAACGTAACTGCCTGGATTATGGCCCCTGATTGTTCAAAAAATCACATTTTTAGCTTGTGGACCTTCTAGAATTCACAATTTGTATTCGATTTTAAAAAATGTGTAAATTGATCACCGCTGGTTTGTTCTTTTCTTACAGGTTTATCAAGAATTTACATATAATTTGGCTTCTGATATGATATCAAGTAGACAAAAATCTGTAAGTATATATTATGTATTCATAAGTATTATAAATAATAGTGTAAGATAATGCTAGTTTAATGTAACAACTGTCATTAGGGCAGAAAAAAATGGGCAGAATTATTATTATATTATTTGTGGACCAAATACATTATGCCCATCTTCATCATGCTTTACAGATTAACAACCTATCAGCGGAAGCTGATCAGTAGTTCTTCTGTCTAGACTCATTATATAAACACACTGTTTAAGAAAACTCAGACCATCATGGATATAAATGAAAATTATAACCTTTTGCAAACCAACACCTTGGCAAGTCTCTTAACTGAAATTATAAGTGTTATTGCAATTTTTGAGATGGACTGTATGGAGACTACTTTTGTGTTTTTCATGAGAGAAAATCACTCTCATCTGCTGTCAGTGAACTTAGTCCAAAACTTGTTCACATGTCAGTTTTTTTCTTTCATGTCTTTCGGTTGTTATTATATGCCCCTATAACTAAATATATATAAGAAACTCAAAAACCCAATGGGCCACCCATGTTCCGCAATTTATTTTTTTCCCATGAACTATACTTACACAAAATTTTTCCTATTTGTTCTTTGAATCTAAATCCTATTGTTTATTCAAATGAAAAACATGTAACTTGAAAGACTCAAGAGCTACTAATCAAATGCCGGCTTTGAAGAGAAGGTAGCCATGCTTGTTTGTTGCTAGGAGACAGCTGACATCTTGCAAAGCCATTTTATCTGGTCAAATACAGAAAACCGGGATTCTGTTGTTGTAAAATGTAAAATTTGCTTTAGTCAGAACAATATGTTTATTTGGGTCCTATATGTCCTTGTGGGTTTTCTAAGGTTAATGGAATGCTTGTTTTGTCATCTTAATTGTTCCTGTTTTTTTCCAGGCTTTTACTGATCATTCCGATCTTCTGTCAAGAAAAATGGGTTTTACACCTCTACCATTAGGATGTTTGCTTGTTAGAGTATGTAGTAAATCATTTAAAATATCTGGAATTGTAGGAATTGCATTACTTATTTGTCTATATTTATGGTAAGTTCTAATTGCTTATTTTTTTTATTGATTCATTTGAATTGTTCAGATTAAAATCTTAGAAATATGTCTATATTTGAAAAGAATAAAATGAGAAAAATTAAGTTGTTTCAAGATTGGTTAGTGTGGTTTCATCGTCAGTAGGATGGAGTTCCTGGTTAGGAACAGTGCCCTGTTATTTAGATAGGACAACCAACAGACTGTAAGGAAGTCCAGGCTAATGCCCATCTACATTTGCCTTGTTAAACCATTATGAATTCTTGTTGGTTTTAGCTGATAAATGAGTGAGATTGTATTATTAAATATTAACATTATACTATATTATCTTTGCAGCCTACTCACTTCGAAAATATTAATTAGCATCGTTCTACTGGGATATGGATGCAAGTTTCTGAAAGAAAAGGGAGATGTACAACAATTTGATAAAGAAAGAGAGATAGACTCTCAAGTTATTCCAGCAAAAGATAAAAGATCATGCGAATATGAACAAGAGGAACACAAGTTAGATGTTGCTTCATTGAGTATGGGAGTCATAGACATTGAACCGCGGTCAGATTCTGATCTGTTAACTTTCAATGTCAGTAATAATTCTGATCAAACCAGCTTTCTATCAACAGCTTTTGATAATCTTTCTAGTGAAATAAATAATTCCCAAATGACAGAGTCAAAAACAGATTTGGAATCGGAAGTTCTTATTTCACCAAGAACAGATCTGAATGAATCGAGATTTACATATACTCATGTGAAAAAAAGAATGAATGCATCTTCTAGGACACGTTGTTTGTCTGAGAGTAGTGCTGATCAAATGATACAGGAAGTGTCACCACATAATACATCATGCCCTCCTAGTCCAACAGTCATCACTAAGACCAGTGATACTGAAGTCAAGAAAGAGACATAAAGTCGATTCAAATTGCTAAATACGTAACCATTGTGTTTGTGACTTGTCACATGCACTGTCCAGTATACCGTATTACAATCTGTGTTATTTTGTTTGTGATGTCCAGTATGTGTTATATTGTTTGTGATAGTGACTTTAAAGTCATTGTGTGTTTGTGTGATAGTCACTACTTTGTGTTAAGTCTCTGTTGTGGGTTTCAGGACCATTATGTTGATATTGTCACTAATATACGGTTACCTTTACATATAATATTATAGTGACTGTCAAATCAATCTGGTTAAAACACAGATCCTATTTCGTTTTGTTTTTTATTGTTAAAAGATTTCTTTTTATTCGTCTTTACTACACTAGGATCTGGAAGAGTTGTTATATTACTGGCATTCTTGTTGAAGTGAGGGATTGGCCCATGAAACAGTCTGTTACGGCGAGTTCTTGGCGTGCGATACATGGAACTCTGGGTAGACCACTAAAAACGTCAACGCTGATTGATTTATCAATGTCTCATGTCATAGGGTCAAAAGCCATTCGTACAACCCCTGCCAAGACCTTCCACTACAACCGGTCAGATCTTCTTGTAGTGTAGGCCATCGAAACTATAAAAAAAACTAAACGAAATTTCGATGTGTATTTTAATCAGATTGCTGGCAAATACAATATTAATATCATTATAATATTGTGAGTGAGGATCACATTATAATAAATAATATTGTTAAAGTCTCACTTTAATATTGTGACAGTATATTTAAGAGTAACCTTTACTATGTGGGGGTTTGGGATGGCCTAGTGGTCTAGAATGCCGTGCTTCGACCTGTAGCTGGCCCGTTCACCTTTGGCTTTCGTCTGTGCTTCGATCCCTGGTGTGAACGTATGTGGCATGGAGATAGGGGCGCCTTCTCAACCTCATGGGTTTCCTCTGGACACTCCTGTTTCCTCCAATAGGAAAGACCCCTGCACGTGCGCTAAGATCATTAAAAATGAAAAATAAGTCTTGTCTGCGATATCACCTTCAGTGGAAGCAGACGTTAAACGCTTAGAACACACACATTCTCACTATGTATGTTGCAGTATAATTTTATTAGTGAAGTGAATATGTGTGATATTCACTCTAAATATGTGTGTGACAGTCATTATTATAATACTGTATACTATTGTATGTGAGGGTCTATTGTAGTTAATCTGAAGTATGTGAATAGTGATCATGAGATGGGTAATTAATTCGTGTAACTGTGCATTATAAAACATAAACCACAGTAGATTTGCATGATGCCACTTTGAACAATTGTTGTTTTTTTTATAGCTGAAAAGCTTCTTTGCAAGCATAATTGTTGAACCTAGATGTAAATTATTCTTTAAAAGTATAAAGTAATTAATAATGTTATAGTGCATTTTTATTTTAATTGGTTGCCTATGTGCCTTTTTTTGTTAAAGCTTTTATCTGTGATGTCATATATATATCTCTATATATATATATTCAAAAATCATGGTTTCAAATAATAAGTCATATTTGTAACAGGAATTTTTTTATTATAATAAAGTAGCTAGTTTTTAACTATTATAGTGAGAACTGCCAGCTCTTTATCTAATCTCCCGTAATGTATCTTTAAGTATTTATAATGACTACAAAGTATTATATTGTATTAAGAAACAAACACCATTTTTGCAGATATTCTGAAATTTCAAATTGGATCCTTCTTACATTTCAACTTACATACAACCTTAAGGGTACTTAGTAACTGAGAAGCAAGCTTTCAAACTGTTCTTTGAGTGATTACATTACTGAATTTTTAGAATATAGGTTGGACATAATATAGTTTTATATTAATACACAGCCTTATTGTATGTTAGTTCCTGATAATTTCATTAGTATGTTCATGTACATTTAAAGTATGTGAAAAGATGAACATCATTTTAATTGTGCTAAAATATTTGCTGTATTAGGTAAACATGCTGTCCATATATGTGTGCAATTTATTTGGTGACCAGTTACTTAAATTTTGGAATACCCATGCTAGCTGATTATTTAATCCCTTTGATTATAATAGAACCTGATTGGGTGAATTTAGATGATCAAACATACTTAACAGTAGTATATGATTATTGCTGCATATTACCAGAATGATATCAAGAATGTATTACCTTTGTTAGTAAAGATTTCATTATTTGGAAAATAAAGTTAACATTAATCGATATTGATCTAAAATCGTTTTTTGAACCAACGTTATTTATATTCATTCTTACATGATGCAATGAATTCCTACAATAATGCCAACAGCATATTGTATTTGTGTATCTGGTTGAAACAGACTACGATAGTGTGGTAGTACCACACTCGTGCGATAATATCATATGTGAGATAGATGATACCTATCACCCTAGTTATTGATTTCAAATGGAGCTATTTCTTCCAAATATTATATGTCTTTCCGTAAGGCAAAAACCTATAGCTAACAACACCTCAGCTTAATTTTCATGCATAAACCTATACTTTGAGGATCGAGGAACACATTAAATTTATACCATCACGAAAAGAGTCAGATTGCAAACACACATAATCAATTGAGTTAGAAAGAAAAGACATTCATATATTATGTTGATAAAAATAAAATCAATATGCTCTTGGGGAAATTCAATGGTTACACTACATTTATAATACACTGAAGTGTTTACTTTACAACGTTTATGTACGTTTTCTTTTTGTCTGTTACTTAACACAATCTGTTCCTCAAAGTGGCAGTGTAATCACATTCATTCCTCGAAAGGGTATAGGTTTAGTCATGAAGAATGCAGTCTAAGGTGGTTTAAAAGCTGCGACATTGGTAGATAGAGGTTTTTGTATATCATTCAGAAATCATAGTTGAATTAAAAGTCAGCAAACAGTAAATGCATATTGTTAACATGAATACAATTTTTGTATAGATATAAAATTTATGAAATACATAAAGTTAAAAGATATGACAAAATAAATAAAACTATTTTATTGCATAAGGTACATATTTTAGGATAACATTATACCCTGGTTATTTCCATGTGAAAGAGCCTTAGAAACGTTTACCCGAACCGCGTGCTGCTGTGGATTTCTGAAAATTTCCCCCCAAAAAAGATTTGGATCTGTCTAGATTTTACCCTGTTACTTATATTCATAAGAAACTATAAATATATACTAAGCAGCAAAAGAAACGTCAGGTTGATATGTTACTCTGAATAGGCGCATCGCATAAAACTTGCCAAATATTTTTATTGTATATTTCTGACCACATCTCCAACTTCACCTGAACAATAAGGCTTCTTTCCAAACACAGAATTAAATCCAAGATTCTCAAAACGCAACCAGACTTCTGAGATGGTGATGTGTTCTCCATGATTTTCATGTAACTCATGCTGCACGTGCTGTTCACCGGGACCAGCCCTATAAAATGCACTCGATACCTACTTGAATCATTCACGCTACAACGTCAGAAGCATGAGACGACTCGACCCACGACAGCTCAGAAAAACCAGGCGCTTGAAAGAATCGACGCTGGCCACACTGGCCAAACCGTTGCCAATCACTTCCAGGTCAGCGTTCGGACGATCTTAAGGTTTCAGCAACGCTTTCGGGCCACCAACACCACTGATGATTGCCTCCGAACTGGTAGACAAAGAGTTACCACAAGGCGACAAGACCACCATGTTGTTTGGAAGCTCGTGCAGAATCCATTCACACATTGCCATAGACCTTACCGTGGATCCTCACCTCTCACCATCTACAGGATGCCCAACTACACCAGAACTGGCGATGCAGGCAATGGAGAACTGTTCTGTTCACAGATGAGTGTCGGTACTGCGAATCAACTGCAGATGGCAGGATCAGAATAGGCCTTCGACGTGGTCAGCGCTATTCAGACCAATGTGTCATGAAACAAGGCTCTTGGGGAGGTCCAAGCATAATGGGTTTTTTTTTTGGGGGGGGGGGGGGGACGGTCTGAATCAGAGAGAAGGTCCTGTGGTGTTCCAAAATCTTGGTCCAGGGAGAGGAGTTGTCATCACAGCAGTGCGCTACATCGATCCAGCTCTCAGACCCCACGTCATACGACATTTCGCATGTCATCGAAACAACGCCAGCATGACAACGCCGGTTCCCACACCGCCAGAGTTATACTGAACTTTCTACAACAGATCGGTGCCAACGGTTTGCACTCTCCAGCCCTTAGTCCGGACTTAAATCCGATTGCATATCTTCGGGATGAAATTCAAAGGAGACTTAATAACGTCGTACCGAGACCATACACAGCCGATGGATTTCGCCAGGCTTTACCGAGAGTGTGGTTCCAGGTGCCAATGGCGTTTATCAATCGTCTGGTCCACTCTATGATCAGACGCTGTTCTGCTGTTTTTGACACCCGCGGTGGACACCCAAGATACTGATGCATAGACTGTGTACAGACCCTAAACCCTCTCGTAATGTCTAGGGATGGTGATGAATTAATCACTTATGTGTCAAATTGCTTTGATCCATTTAGTAAGTCGTTTTCTAGAATGATTTGATAAAAGTGTCTCTCTGATTTTTAATTCGTACTGACGTTTTTGTTGCTGTTTAGTATATTATAGAGATG
Organism: Patella ulyssiponensis; assembly: GCA_963678685.1. NCBI lineage: Eukaryota > Metazoa > Mollusca > Gastropoda > Patellidae > Patella > Patella ulyssiponensis. Next base: position 61,659,720 of record OY783229.1, read on the forward strand.
CATTTTCATTTGGAACGTTTTGTTCATAAACATACAGCTCCTTATTTGCCGATTGTTGTTCAGATTTTACACAGCAGTTACATGTGAATTCTTTATCAAATGTTGGTGAAAGGGGAACATACGAACAACAATGGATTTTACGAAGGTATTTGGTGATAAAGGGAAATTCATAAATTTTACTATCATCTTCGAAGACTTTCTTGTTCTTGTTCACAAGATTTTCTCGCCATTTTGAAATTCCACGTTCTTCAAGAGTACCTAAAGTAAAATGGATTATAATTTAGTTTCTAAAATAAATAGATCACAATACCTCACAAACTTCAGACGAAGTTTGGATAAATTCTGATTACATTTTCCCATCAGCAGGCATGTCTGAATCGAATTTATCGAGTAACTGCATACATTTATTTTTGCATTCATCACCAGAATAACCCGGCTCAATTATAATTCTTGGTAGGGATAACAGCTGAATTCCTCTCAATTATTCTTGGTAGTGATAGAAGCTGAATTCCTCTCCAGTTTTGACAGTAAGGTCTCCCTTCTTTGGTACCACTTCCATCGCCCATATATCTTGCATGAGCTCAAGCAAAACAACTGCAGAGATCTTAGCATGTCGTCTTGTTATAACCTTTGGTAATTTCTGCAAGACTGGTATCAATGTCGTCTTCTTTGTGGTGACCGAAAGTGAAGTCCCTACCCCAATAAAATGTGCACAATTTTTTCGTATTGACACCTTTGTTGAAATTTGTGGAAGAACGATTAACTATTAATTCCAACTTACCAGGAACAAGATTATCTAGAATGCACCCAACAGCACCACCAACAAACATAGATGTCCCCAATAATACACTGCATACTTGGTCTAAACCAGTTGAACCTATTAACATGATATAACATTTTAATAGAGACCTTGATCTTTGGCGCTATCCCTATCATTTTTAATACTCAGTGTCCGCAAAAATCTTAAGGTATGCAAACTTTATTCTCTTGGCATTAATGCGACGTAAGTGTACAAATGTAAACAGGAAATTAGTCTATCTCTCATGTCTAATAAAATACAGCTAAGATTACACCAGCCATTCATTCATAAACAAACCAGTCCTTTGCGCTTTACACTTTTCGTTTCCCTTGAATTCGACATGTTATAATAATATTGAAATGTGTTTACTAATAAAACCTAAAAATATTATAAAATTGGTATGTTAAAGAGTTATTCATAACAAAGACTATTTTCAATAAATTACATTTTTCTGGGACATGTGGGGGGGGGGCCTATAAAATATGCTACCTGTATGAATAGCATCAGGATTAGCTATGATCCATTGTGATACCGCCATTCCTAACATTATGGATGTTCCAAATATAGTTAGATTTCTAGGAGAAGACATATCAGCAAACTGCAGGGATGAAATACCAACTGCTATGACCAAACCCAATAACACCGCATTTATTCCTCCCACAATAGGCTCTGGTATCATGGTAAATACAGCACCAATTTTCCCTATCACACCACATATAATTAAAATAATCCCAGCTGTTATAAACACTCGTCTACTGGCAACCTGTTTAAATATAATATAATACAATCCCAATTGTTATTAACACTATACTCCTAGCTGTTTAAAGATAATATAAAATAATCTAAAACGTTTATAGGAAACCAGGGGGTTGATAGCAGAATAGTTAACAGAAATGATTTAATCCAAAAATGGATAATCGAGGGTATGTTTTTTTATCGCTAATATATCGGTTCAGATTCGAGCAATTTCACTGAAATTTTCAGCATATCCCCTTTGCTTTTGGCTCTTTTTCTAATATTCCATAATGTATCTTTAATGGACTTTAGGGGTTTACACCCATGTATTTCAATTTTGCACTAATCTCAACAATCTATGAACAATTCACAAAGATCTAATGATAGCAAAGTCCGGGGATCGCGATGGATTAATCACCATAATTCGCCAAAAATCCATTTTGTAAACGTGGCTTTAAGATCATTATGACGACTGTGGTTTCATGGTTGAAATTATCATCAGAAATTGTATTCCCCTTACCAAGCTGAACAGGGTTTCAGAGGGATACATGAGTGTGGCAAATGGGTATTAACAAGATTTCGATATTAAAGGACATAACCATGATTTTCCTCATACACAAAACGACATTAAAACTATCCACGGATTCAATCCCTGAGGTGTTAAAGAGAAATTTATATACACTACCTTTGTGACGGCTATGGCTCCAATATTACCACTGTATGACGTAGTTGCGTGTCCAGCACCGACCATACCTGATATTATACTGGAGAATCCTTCCATCGCAATTCCTCTGTTAATGGCATGGGGAGGTACAGGTGGTGCTCCAGATATTCTAGCAGCAGCAAAATAATCACCAACTGATTCTATGATAGATGCAATAGTTGCTGCTAAGAGGCCAACATAACCAGCCCCACTTATTGTTGGCATTCCAAATTGAACTTTAAAAATAGTATATTTCATATATATGACCACTACAATAGCAGTTTCCGCAGTACATATATAAACAATGCTCAGGCGCTGAAGAGGTTATTGTGTGAAAAGAAGGATAACTCCACAATTTCTGATTCGAAGCTTCTTTTGCTCCATATTGTACGACCAATCGCGTGAATGGCAGCAATTTTTGAACAGATAGAAGATATATATGACCAGATTATATATTGTTATGGACAATACTTACAAGGGTACGGAAAGTAAAACCAAGGAGCATTTTGTATTACTTGTAAATGTGTATCAGTTCTTGCGAAGTTTGTATAATTAGCTGTATTGGGTGTAAAGACATCCGTTGTTGTTAAGATGTAGCAGAATAACCAGGATATACCAATAGCATACAACACCTTGAAAAAAATTGTTACCATAATAGAAAGTATCATCTCATAAGGTAGACCCACCAGCAGCAACGTTGTCCGGGCTGCGAACAACTCCGAGGGACTACAGTTTTAAAAAAAAATGAAAAACAACAAAAATACACTATGAACGAGAAGGTTACTCAGTTAAATTGTATCACCGGGAATTTTGTCTTGTAATTTCAGGATATCCTGACATATCATGTTATTTGCACTTTTAGAACATTTTCCTGTATGGTGTTGAAACGTCAAATTGTGAAAAGAAAGATAATTTCTCAAAACGTCTTTGAAGATTGCGATGTAAACTTGTTCTTATATTGCTTTCATAATGAACGCAAATTTGGAACAGATAATGTTTTAATTTTTTAAATTTATCTGTGTAGTGTGTTTACATGATACTCGTGGCAGTATATAATTGAGAAATGGGATGAATTTGCCACGGTTTATCCCTATTATGATACAATTAAATTACCGTTTTCTCAAATCAATTCCAAAGCGAAGGGGAGGGGGATATCTCATTTTAACGCATTAACGTCCAAAATAAAAGACATGACGCATTCCTTGTCAATCTTAAAAATAGTCAATATTTATGGACGCCACATGGACGTGACCGTGATGGTGGCGTCGCAATGTTACAGCATCACATCGTTGATTGGGGGGCTTGGATGGCCGAATGGTTAGCGCACACGCGGCGCACACGCGCTGTATCATAAGGTCTGTCATTGAGTCAAACTGGTGTGGTTTCGATTCCCCGGTTGTACGTGACAAGAAGTAGGGTCGCCTGTCCAACCAAATGGGCTTCCCCGGGTCCTCCGGTTTCCCCCCACTGCGCAAGCGAATTACTGAAATGATCGAATTGCAAGAACTGTTATAACCCATACCCTAATACAAAATACCATTCTATCGAGAACTCTGATCTGCACCACGGTCACCAGATTGTATATATACATCCAGAGTGAACTCTTAAATTCCGAATTTGAAGAGCGTAATTTTGAAACCAAAATCTTTCAAGAACCCTGTACACATAAACGGCGAGCTAACAGATTTGTTTCGTGAGAATGGTTGCAGGTGGCCACAGATTGGGAGTTTCAAATTCAGGTTCATCCTTTCGCTCTTTTTAGCTATAAGAAAGTGCACCAGAGATGATTACTCATTCAAACAATTGTATTTGTACTTACGGGAGCTAGCTGGAAGATTTTATATCTTGTCAAATGACATTTGTCGGATCTACTATAGGCTGGTAATGGAACGTTGATATTTCCAAGAAACATTGAAAATATTATTATAAGAACCATTGTTCTGAAAGAAAAAATAATCCAATTGCTTATCACGATTACTAAAATTCTCAAAACAGTGTTTAGTCCGATGGTGCAAGCAGAACATTTCCGAGCACATTTGCTCAGCCTTGAAATCAATAAAGTGCGCTGACAGTCAAATACAAATGGTGTATGACAATTCAATCATCTCAAAAAGGGAAACAACTGTAAAGAAAATCTATTCAACAGATCCATCTGATGGAACATAATCAGTAATTGGTAATAATTCTTTCTACCTTACGTCGTAGAAAGGTTGGAGGAAAGGAAAGTGATGCAACTTTCTGTCATTATAACATTTACAGTGAGGCGGGTATGGGCATTCTATAAAACACAAACTGGATTAAAATATGATCGTACTGTCTTAAACTCTCAAAATACCCGTTAAAAGGGTAAACATTCGGTTTACCTCTGCGTTTGATCTTGGGTAATCATGACAGTCAAGGGTACTATTCTTAGAGGTTAATAAAAATGGAATGAAATGGAATAAATGTGGTTATTGGATTAGGTAACTGAATAATTAGAACGACAGTAATGATTAAAATTTAAATAGCCGAAATACTTTACAAAACAATTAATCACGAGTAGTCGAAAATAAAATTCGGTATGTTTGGTGTGTCCTTTTCCTTGTGGTAAATTTATAAATCTATGCATTGATTTTAGTTGAGTTCCTTGCCGTGACCAATGTTAAACACCAAGACTTTGACAAATATAACCTTATTCCATTAGACTAGAAGTTGACTACATGCAGAACCGTGTGACTGCTATAAAATTCTCTGTAGCATACTGCTGTCTGTTTCAAGTACGGATAATTAAAGAAAATTTTCTTTAGATCCTACATACTTACAAAAATGCTATTCCCCAATGATATTGTGCGAACTCTATAACAACGCCGGATAAAGATAATCCAATTAAAGCTATGGTTGGTGCTATGGTTAATGGTCCTATAAATTTTAACAAGAAACCAATTGCTCCAGTTCCGCCAAGAACAACTTGCGTTAAAGATGCTAACATCAGATTACCCTGTATCTGAAATGAAATCGTTTAATTGATTATGGTCTTATCATGTGACACTCATGTCTAAACAATAATTAAAGATGCATTATGTTGGAACTAAATCTGCATATTGCACATCTTTCTTTTGGCTCCAAATATAAATCATTAATTAGACATAACCAACGCTCTAGACGTCGGATATTTTTTTTTATTTTCACCATTGCTAGTTAATATGTTAATCAAATAATTTATAATTAAGACTTTGTCTATCATTGTAACAGCAGTAATGACATCCAAGACTACAATATTTTTCTAACAGTAATAACTCCGCTCAGACTGAAGTAATTTGACTGAAAGTTTCGACATGTTCCCTTTTCTTTACCAGTCAGCTCTTTATCTAAATCTTACATAATACATCTTTAACATTTGAAGCCTGAAGCAATAGTCAAATTTAGCTTCTTGCATCATGTGTTTTCAATGATTTACTATTTCAGAGTCATTGTACATTGTACTTTAAAATGATTAAGCGATATGAAAAATTAGGTATAAGAACTAAGTACATATAATCGTAATTGTATAAAAAATATTATACAAATTGTATAAAAATATTACACAAATTGTATAAAAAATATTATACAAATTGTATAAAAAATATTATACAAATTGTATAAAAAATATTATACAAATTGTATAAAAAATACTATACAAAATGTATAAGAATAAACAAACTTCAAAAATATTTATAAATTTTAACATTTAAACGATACTGACATCCATGAAATATAAAGACAGGGTGTGGGGTGGGGGAGGGCTTAGTAATATAATAGAAGAATAAGCTCTTGCTTGGGTTGAATAGAGCCAGGATCACGGTTGAGTTCTGGGTGGTGCCTTTTGATGTTGATGGTTTCTAAGAGTTTCCTTGTCTTTTTATAGTGTTGGTTGACTGTCAGTGAATTAGTGTCGGTATCCCTAACTTGTGACGTTTAAACAAAATATATATAAAATGAAAAAAAGATAAAGATAATTATAAACAATATCGTACCTCTCTCATTCTGATCATCCAGGCAGGATCGCTGATTGTTGTATTGGCTTCTATAGAACCTAATATAAATCAAAATAAATATCAACGACGTATGAGGACAGATTTGCGTTTAAACATGGTACTTAAAGGACAGAGAATGGAAATAAAACTTCCATTTCCACATTCTTGATTAAAGGGTACATCGCTCTATTCTTTGAAATCTTAAAATAGACGAAAGTGGGTCTAAAAGCACAAATTAATTGTACATTATTTAATATACATATACATATATGCGCTTGCTTAGTAAAAATTCTACAGGATTTTAAATTATGATTTTTTTTTTGTGAATCAGCCAATTTTAATAATTTCCACATTGTCTTCTGAGATATGTTTCGCTTTGTTTATTACAAATGAAGTCAAAAACCTTTATATCCATAGAGTACACGACCTCGTGTACTGATCTGAAATGTCAGGGATTGTCTTAAATTTTGGATCACGGCAGGATAACCACTCCAATTTGTATTGAAATAAACTAATATTGCATTCTAATTCGTGATATTACGGAAAATATCTAATATTAGAAGAATTACCCTCGACTGGACAACGCCACTGATCTAAAGCCATCATTGCCATGATTGGTGGTATAAATGTGTGCGAACCGCCTTGAACAATTGGCAATCTGTTGAATAGAAAACGACAATAAATCTAACAATAACAAATAATAAAACGGTGCGAATATTAGCCAGTATCGAACACAGAAATATCCTAACCCCCCCCCCACCCCCCTAAAAAAATCCACACTAACAACCATCTGAACCCAAAAAGAACTCAACATAACTTACCTAACGCCAAAAAAATCTTGTAAAATAGTGGCCACACCACACATGAAGAAAGTTATACTCAGAAATTTGGCGCGAACATCTGGTAGATCTTCTGCACAAATCTGAGTAACGATGAGAAAGGGTATCGATAAGGTTCCCGTTATACATATTATTGCTTGCTATAAAAATAGAATAAATGGAAACATAATAATATCATTGGTCAAAAAATTAAATACAATGTAGAAAAACAAAGTTATGAATCACACGTTTTCAGGGGGGGGGGGGTATTGTCCGTGAGAAATTGATCTCATTTATGGTTGACACTTCTCTGATGTCCTGCGATTACCAGGAATTTCTTTAAGGGACATATTTTGGTAAATTGGGTTAGGCCCTAACGGAATAATATATCCGTTTTTTCGATAGATAATATTATGGTGATGAATTTGTGCCAATTGCTTGTGATTCAATCATTTCATTAATTCATTCATTCATTCATTCATTTAAATCATTCATTCAGTCATTCATTTAAACATTTCTATTAATCTTTCATTTTTAGTTGGACGTTACGAATCTGAAAGATATCACATTAAAGATGCATCGTGTAAGTCTTTATTTTGATATCAAAAGATCTTTGTGACGGTATATATTTTAAGTTTTATCAAAATCGGATAAAACTCCTGGCCCTAAATGTCCAAAACATTTGTATTACATACATTTAGATTATTTGCATACGGGAGCGGGCATCGGGCAATTTCCGTCTGATTGTCATGAAATTCAACCTCGACCATTATTATGGTCTAATGGTGACATATATAAACGCTTGGTAAAATGGGACCTTTCGTACAATCAGGGGCCATAATTCAGGAAGCTACAGTCCGATATGTGTGATGATATACGACAATATAAGTCCACATGAAAATGTCGTATCAACAAATAAGTGTCATGTGTTCAGTACCGTTGCTACGATAATAAATAATCTAAGCTATCTCTTCCAGCACTCATAACTTTGCTCAGAATAAAGTAATGTTTATAAAATTTTCAATATATCCATTTTTGTATTATTTACTTTTGAACTATTATAGAAAGAACGGTCAGCTTACATAATGCGTCTTTAATGAGTTTAATGACTCTCTTTTGTTTTATTGTAATGCCTTATATTTTTTAATTTGTGCATTTTAAATTAGCCATTTTAAAAAAAAAAAATTCTATCATTTACAGATATACATGGAGGCATGTGCATATTATATCTACCCCAACTTTGTACATGCAAAATGGTTGACCTTATTATATCTGGACGTATTGTTTGTGTGTTTATAATAATTTATTGTTGACATAAGTAAATGTGTAGATGTCTATATTGGTTAAACACTTATCATATTTCTGACATTATTTATATAGTTACTTTAAACATACAACATTCAAATATCATCCGTTTCAAGTATTTTATGATCCGTGAAGACACGTGATCATGGTCACCATAATGCGGCTCATTATTATTTTCTAAATGGACACAAGTTGACGCTAGATTATACTGTTCCATTCCCCAGTGGCGGCGCCAGCCGTCGGTGGTTGGAGGGGCAAAGCTGGGGCAAAGTCCAAGGCAGTATTTCAGGCAATGACCGTTGAGGTAAAGTGTCAAACGAACGGACTCGACGAATCCCACTCTCGAGCGCCAATGTCGGGAGTATTTATGGAGGGTATGGACCTCCCCCAGAAAATTTTGAAAAATAGACTCTCGGAGATGCTCTCTGACAGCGTATTCAGTCAGGCACCGATCGTCGAGATAAACAAATCTGACCACATACTGTCCGTAGCCTGATCACTAGTTTATACGATCAGAGACCAAAATGGCAAACGAACGGACTTGCGAACCTCAACGAAGTACCTTTGTGTGCGCTAAAGAAGCGAGTCCATGTGGGGGTTTTGGGGACCTCCCCAAGAAAAGTTTGAAAAATAGACTGTTGGAAATGCTGCCTTACAGTATTCAGGCACCGATCGAAGAGATAAATGAAGCTGATCGGATGTCACCTCTGGCCTGATCACTAGTCTTTCCGACCTTAGAGAGGAAAGTGTCACATGAAACTCAAGGAAGTCCCCAATAATTTGAAAAGTAGACTGCCCGAAATGCAGTCTGGCAGTATTTCAGACATTGATCGTCGAGATAAGATACCGCCTGTCGCCAAATTACTAGTTTATCCGACCAGAGAAAAAAGTGACAAACGGGCGGAGTGAGTGACTCAAAGTGAATGAATATTTTCGCCACTATATTTTGTGAAATAAACGGACTTGCGAACCTCAACGAAAATTTGAAAAGTAGACGGCCCGAAATGCAGTCTGGCAGTATTTCAGGCTTTGATCGACGAGATAAATAGAGCTTAACAGGTACCGCCTGTCGCCAAATCACTAGTTTATCCTATCAGAGAAGAAAGTGTCGAGCGGGAGGAGTAAGAGTGACTCAAAGTGAATGAATATTTTCGCCACTATATTTTGTAAAATAGAATGCAGCCAGGTAGCATTTCAGACATTTTTTTTTCCGAAAATTATTGGGGGGGCAAACAGATGCACTGAAAAAAAACTTGTGTTGAAACAACACAAACTTGTGTTGTTTTCAACACAAGTTGGGTGTTACTATTTAACAACACAAACTTGTGTTGAAACAACACAAACTTGTGTTAAATGTTGAAACAACACAAGACTTGTGTTAAAATTTAGCAAACAACACAAACTTGTGTTGAAACTTGTGTGAAAAGCTACACAATACTTGTGTTGAAATTTCTGAAACTTGTGTTGAAATTTCTGAAACTTGTGTTGAAATTTCTGAAACTTGTGTTGAAATTTTTGAAACTTGTGTGGTTCAATACAAACTTGTGTATAACCACCAACCAAAAACTTGTGTTGTATTTTCACCCAATTTGTATCCATTATAGCAAGCTTTCCCTTGCAGTACCCCCACCCCCTTTACTCTGTTTAACCTGTAATGTTTGAATAATGAGGTAACAATAATATTTTTTTTGTTAAATTATTATTTATTCAAACATGATGAGAAAAAAAGTAAATATACATTTGAATGTTAACAGAAAAACAGAAAAATAATTATTATACTAACAAAATTATGTTATATAATGCCCCCCACCCCTTTCCCCATGCCAAAATATAAAAAAGTTATTTTTTTTTACACTAAAACAAGAACTGAGAAAATATAAAGATATATACACAGTATTTCTACCCCATACCCCCAAAATATATAATTCAAAAATGTCTAAATTTAATAACATCCCAACCAAGCACTAATAAGATTAATTATGCACTAATATTTTATGACATTTTTACATAAATGGAGCAAAGCATCAAGATTACATAATTTAAAAGAGAGTTGCAAATACATGTATTAAATAATATATAAGCAAGGGAGGGGAGGCATAATGGTTCAATGAGTATAAGACTTTGGCCGAGAATTTTCAGCTAGATTTTAGGTCATAGGTCCATCATGTCAGTAGTGTAGGACATGACAAGGTATCATTGGGCATAAGCCCGGAATCGAACCCCCCTCCCCATTGTGTTCACTTTAAGGACCCTAGACAATTGAATTATTTGACTTAATGACAAGACCTTCTGATCCAATGTGGGTGTGTTTACCATTTGCGCCCCCTCTCGGGTTCCCTTGACAGTTGAAATATTTGATATAAGAGTAGGTTAGTTGTAGGACAGGATCACCCTAATAACACAGAAAAGTAGAACGGGAAAGTCACCTTAATGCAATTCAAGGCTTTTTGTAATTCTGGGTATATTTGATCTACATTTGGTTTCTAAATATTGCCTATTAAATACTTTATGATTTCCGACCATATTCCTAAGTGAGCTATATGTCACTTAACTGTCTATATGATACATAAATTTGTAAAGAGAATTAAAATCTGATTGTGTTTGGGACAATATTTAACATTAAAAACAAAAATAAATATTTAAAAATTGGGTCAAATGCATTCTTTTCCAGAATTATAAAATAAATTGATGCCTGGGTTCTGTCGTTGTTATCATACATCAAAATCTCTTTCAATGGTGTTCCAGTCTAAAAAATAAAAAAAAATAGGCAATAAGAATACTTTTTTATGGTTCACAATGTTTAAATAAACAATTTATTTTGCAACATCCAGAGTGAGTCTCTATTTTGTTTTAACTTTGCGTAACACTTAGTATGTCTTGTCCAGTTACAGACCCGGGCAGATTATTATATTCAAATCAAATGGGTTAGAACTTAGAAGTCAAAAAGAAATCGGGAGATCTGGGACTGAAACCTCATAATAGGTCAACAATTCACTCGGTTTCAACATGTATTGAGTTTCCAAATCCAAATTCTCTACTACATCAGGACAGCGCCTATTTACTTGGCAATGTCTAATTATTTTTGCCCATTCATATTTTTTTCCATTGGCAACAAATTAGATATTACCTTTTAAAATCTATTTGAAAAGTAAAATATTGTCCAACAAATTTATACTGCTATTTACAGTAAAAATACACTTATCACAACTTGAAGAAAATCTATGGATGTGATTGTTAAAAATCAAGCATGCCAAGTACTTGAAATAGCAGAGTCCTAGGCATTGCCCCGATTAGAAAAACTCAGATTACCAAGCAAGTGTATAGAACTAGTTCCTTAATTAAAAATACAAATATGTATGTTACTTACATTTTGCCTGATTATCAAATTTTGTGAGAAAAAATTTCCACAATATGAATAGCCATTTCAAACTGTCTTGATCTTTCTGATGTAGTAAATTGAGAAAAAAAAATATACTATATTAGTCGACTTAATTAGACTCAACAGTTATAAGATGAAAGCTTTAATTTAATTACATTGTATGTTAAATGTTTTAGTTATCTTTGTCACAGATGAAACGAGATGAAAAAATGAAATGAAATGGAGTTTAGCGTCCTGCTGTTCAGCTCCCACTTGGCATATGCCATACAGTGTGGTATGAGAGCAATTTTTCCAGGTACCTCGACCCTAAGGTCTACTCATATCAAATGTTAGTTACATTTTCCTGTTTATCAAGCTGTGTGAGAAAAGTTACCACAATATAAGTAGCTAATTCCAACCATCTTAATATTTCTTCTCCTATAAATGCATCCTTGCATCTTGATTTCTTATGCATTGGCGACATCCAAATCTGATGATATGTTGAATTTCTCTTAGAGAAGGGGAACCTTGTTTATTCATATATGGCTGTTTCTAAATGTATATGTACATGTTAGGGGTACCAGTCAAGTCGTCCACAAGCAAAGTCGTCCACAGTGAAGTCGTCCACAGCCGTTGGTGGAGTCGTCCACAACTGTTGGTGATGTCTTCCACAACTATTGGTGATGTCGTCCACAACTAAGAATAGGATTAGTAAAACAACTAAGAATAAAACTCGTACACAATTTAATCGCATAGAAGAAATAGCTAGTACTTGTTGACTATTTATTTTGTTATTTGATTTCAGATCGAATCACCGATGACTTGTAATAAAGTTAATCGTATTGTTTGTATAATCGTACTTGGAAAGCGGTTGAAAGTTTCAACCACTCTAAATAAACTGGTACGATAGTTTTCGGGTAGCGGCAGCGTGTACCTACTCTATATACTTTCGGAAGTTTCCCCAGGATTTTATGTTAGCGGAAAGGGGTTGCGTATTGCGTTAATATAAGCCCTTGGGTACGATACACAAGCTTGTGTTCTTTACCTATTCATAGGCTACATTTTGAACCATGGGCTGCAATAGCAGGAAAGCGCGTAATATTTTCTAATTTTTTCTTCTTTGTAAACTGGGCTTTGTAGCACCATGGGTCTTTTCTGTCTGACGTGGAGAGCGTGTCTTGTCGGTCCGGTCGCCACATCCTACGTATGACCTATGCCTCTTGTTTTTGCTACATATTACCGTTAGCCTTGTGATCGTCTCGGATTTATCTTGGATCGTCTTTTCTTCTCCTTCACGTTGTGTGTTTCTTCTTACTGGTTTCTTAAGACGTTTGTCTTCTTCAGTTATAACAATGCAACAGCTTGTTTTTACCTTTTATGTAGCATAGGTATACATACACGCATATAGATACATTACAATACAGCTATTACAATACTAACTGGAATCTTCTCAACCTAGACACCTCGCGGTGCCTAGGACTCTTAGATGGTAACCCTCTGGAATCTAATTGAAGTCTGTCTTAATGACAAAATATAGTTTCCTTTATAGCAGCAAGGGTATCACGCAGACCCATGCGTGTACGTGACCACGAACATGTGCAATCGACGTAATGATTGGTTAAATTAAGCCAAATGATGCAATAGGAATATCTCGACCCACATGTATTTTGTTGAAAGATATAACCAGTATTATTATGGTTCTATACCCTTTTTTATATACCAATATGTCAATCAAATGTTAGTTGATATCAGTACACACCTGCATATATGTGAATATGTTTAGAAACATCAAACTATATCTTATCTCCCCATTCCTTGTCTATATTGCTACACTACTTCCCCCTTTAAGAATATATATAGAATATAGATATTCTAACTAATTATGCACGCATCAGGAAAATATAAATGATTACAATACAACAGAGCTGTGAAAGAAAAACACAAATAATCAAAAATCAAAAATCGCATGCAAAAACTATCTCAAAGTCCTATGAAAATTCACTAAGCCGAAACCTAAATTCAAAAAACACCAATTGTCTTTTTAAAATCTTCCAGTGTCCTAATTTCAAAACACTATAACACATCACCGCTAATTTACAAAGTTCAAGTTTCACTTTAAATTCTGTCTCAGGAAATCTCAAGTTGGTAAACTGGTAAACCATTGTTTCTTGCCTCTGTAGTTGTCCTTTTCAGCTACCATAGTTTCAAGTTGAAAACTGTCTTTTTTCTTCTAAGATTGGCTTGTACAATCTTATTCGTCAATCAAACATGTCATTGCCATCAGACCAACTAACTATTCCTAATTTTTTTTAAAAACCTTATTTTGCTATTAGTCTAACATTATATTAATATATCATTCCTAAAACTTATAAGTAACTCTTACTCTTAATTAAAATTAAACTTTATTTAATTATTAAATAAACTTTGATGTGTCCCTTTAATTATATTCTTCCAAACTATCTTTGACCTCGTGACCTGAACTGAGTAAGTGAATAGTTTATAATTTTGTAATTGCGTTTTCATTTTATAATTTCGTTTGTGTTTTAGAATTCCGTCATAACAATTTTATAATTCACTCGTCAGTAATGTGACCTTTTTTGACCTTCTCATTTATAATTTGTTTTTATAAACATTCCTATCAGACTGATACTGACACAAGCTGAGCTCAAACTTATAACAATACCAGTGTTACATTATCGAGAATGTCAATCAAATATGGCCCGTACATGAACGACATCCCATAATATTTACTTTATCTAGAACTGAGTCCAAAGTAAGTGACGTGCACTTCACTCACTCGGAACACCAGTCTGTATGTTTAAACACGACAACCAGAACAAACCTAATTTTGAATAGAACTTTGTTGAAGGAAATGGTTGCGCAGCCATTCCCTCCAAACACCAGTCTACCTTTTATAAACACAACAATCAAAATATACCTAGCTTTTAACTATATCCAATATATATTATATTCATATACATTAACACAGGTGCTATAACCGAGTGCTTGTAGTAATTTGACCTCATGTCAAACTACACATTCTAATCATCTCGTATTATGTCGACAGCGTATAACAGCAAAAATATATTAAACGTAGCCTATATATTACGTTTCTAAAGCAAAAATGTAATGACACATAGTTAATAGTTATATACGGACAAAGTCTACCGCATATCCTCACCTTAAACTCCTATAAAACTCGTATGCGATAATCTCACAATTTAACGAGCCTATAATTTTAGTTTTTTTTTCCCAGGAAAACTATACCTACATCCCTAGATTTTTAACCACATGGGATTTTAACATAACATAACTTTGTATTCGAAAGTTAAATTATTTAATTTTGAAACCTTGTACTATAGCTTCAAAATTACATTACCCTTCTTATCTAACCACATACATGAACGACACAAAACACAAACACTAGCAATTCAACCTTTTAGTCAAAAGCTGAATTACCCCCATTTAGCCTAACTCGACTAAAATCCTAATTCTTGAGACTTTGGACAAGGATCTCAAAAATTATATTATATTTCGAAACAACAAATAACACATATTTAGCAATATAACTTTTTATTCGAAAGCTAAACCACCTCTTTTATTAGTCTGACTAGACTAAAACCATAATTCTGAGACGTGGACTAGGGCCTCAAAAATTATATTATATACGAAACATCGAAAAATACAGATTAACGAATCACAGTAGAAAGCATGGCCATCTTGAAAACTAGAGTTAACCACTCACAAACGTCATGCTTAGATCTGCCATCTTACCACTGCAATCCGGAGACAACATTAGTTCCTATTTTATTCCTATTCCGTTTCTTTAGTTTTTATTAATTCGTAGTTATATCAAAGAAAATTTTGTTTGTTTTAAAACCTACTCCTTAGAGACTCTCTTTAACTTTAATTACTCGAATTTACTACAGGTCATGTTAACCCGATAACCAGTGATATTATATTGTTGACTACCCCTATCACTCAAAACTTATGAATGGATATAATGTATTTCCTACCGTTAAATTTTAACAATTTAGTTTCTAATTAGATTTTTAAACTTAAATTAATATTATTTGGTCTTTTAACAAATGTAACATATCTAATTTAACAAACAAAATGTATTTACCAAGATTTCTCGTATTTCAACCAAAAATTCTTCTCTGTTGCTGTATTTTTCTTCTTAGCGTGTTCCAATATGGATTCTTCTTCTATAGTAACTTCGTAACCCAAAGGTCGAAACTTCGTCACGGCACCAAATGGAATATGTATTCTTCTTCTTCTTCTAAAGTTGATATTAACCCTAAAGGTCGAAACTGTTACGGCACCAAATGGAATATGTTTAGAAACATCAAACTATATCTTATCTCCCCATTCCTTGTCTATATTGCTACAGCTTTGTCTGGCCTTCCAGTCCCCCCCCCCCTCCGACATTCATCTGACCCGTATGTCTATGGGAAAAAACAAAGAGTAGATTGCTAATTCTGGATAGTAATAAATTACCCTAAACACCATTGATAGGTAGCTCAATGGGTAAGTCGCTGACGCTTACCATAAGGTCTCGGGTTTTTTCCCGGTGTTGACCGAAAAAGTTCCTCCAGATTTTGCGACGGTTTCCCCATGTCGGTCGTGTAAGGGGGGAGGGCCTGACAAGGAAAGTGTCTATTCGTTCGGATGGGCGAAAAATCGAGGTCCCGTGTACACGTAGAAGCTCGCTTGGAATTTGGTATAAGAGTAGACCGTAGTATCATTAGCTAGTCGGAGATAAACCTCATTGCGTTTCATTTAGCATGTAGGTATATTCTTTATTTCGAGTGTATATTATAGATTGTAGTGTTTCATATACCATGTAGGTATATTCTTTATTTGGATTGTATGCTACAGATTGTAGTATTTTCAGATAACGAAAATTTCAGACATTTTGTCATATCTTTAAACATGTTTACCTGATTAAATATTCATGGACCTAACCGAAACAACCAATCAGGATGTAATTTAATCTCTTGTACATAATATACCATCTCAACTTGTAATTTAATCAACCATAACGATCAGACATTTTGTCATATCTTCAAACGGTTACATCTCACTGTGCCCACTTTTGATTA
Organism: Patella ulyssiponensis; assembly: GCA_963678685.1. Lineage (NCBI taxonomy): Eukaryota > Metazoa > Mollusca > Gastropoda > Patellidae > Patella > Patella ulyssiponensis. Next base: position 61,676,535 of record OY783229.1, read on the forward strand.
ATCCAATTAAGGTCTAATTAGGATTAGTGTATTAAGCGGATTAGGATTAGGTGTTATAGGTAATTAGATGGAAAAAAACAAATAGTGAAAGTGACTAAATATTCAGTCTTATAATTGGTGAGATGAACTCACTGTAATCGTTAAAGTGATGAATTTTATTCAAAAAATGACACTTGAATATAATATGAATTATGTTCAGTAAGCCTACACATTACACGGTCTTTATAAGGACACACACCTCTGGTGGAAGTGGACGTTAATCTCCCAGTAACGCACGAATCAGTCTGTCATATTTCATCATGGCAAACGTTCAAGTAAACATCCAGTACATCCCCAATGCTCAAGGTGGAGAAAACTTAGTCCATGAAGAATACAAATTCCGAGTGAAGAATAGGAAGGCAGAACGAGTATACTGGAGATGTTGTATAAAAGGTTGTCCAGCAACCCTGAACACCCACCAAGGCTTTATTACCAAATATTCCAGAAACCACAACCATGTTGCTAACCCACACAAGGTGGCAGTCGACAAATTTCTTGTTGCCATGAAAACCAAGGTGCAAGAGGAAACCAAACCAGTCTGTGCCATCTATCAAGAAGAAGTATCAGGTATGTATTTATCTCTAATTTTTAAATGATTCAACGTTAAAGCATACTGAACATGTTCTTCCGTAACAAACCAATCGAGTGTCTGGTCGAGTATTAATGATATAATAATATGTATAATAAATATTTTCTTTTTGTTTGTTTACAGCCCTTCGATCTGACCGTGACTCAGGTGAGATGATCAGAGAGATTCCAATATTCTATAGTTGCTGTGCTTCCCTGTATAGAGCCCGAGCAAAGATCCTCCCAGCACTTCCTCAGACCCGCAACGATATCCAGCTTCCAGATTCTTACACCAAGACCACATCTGGAGACGACTTCCTTCTCCACGCAGCAGCCGACAACAGGTTTCTAGTGTTTTCCACACAAGAAAATCTTTACCATCTCGCCAATGCAGACACTATATACTGTGATAGAACATTTAGCATGAGTCCTACCTTATTCACCCAGATCTACACTATACATGCTTTTGTACACAATAAAATGTTCCCTTTGGTGTATGCACTATTACCCGATAAGAAGGAGGCAACATATGTTGAGTTCCTCAGATGTGTTAGAGACAAAACATTGGCACTTGTCAATGTTAATCTTAACCCAGGCCATGTGTTTACAGATTTCGAAGTTAGTATGCAAACTGCTGTGAGAACTGTGTTGCCGAGGTCAGAACTAAAAGGTTGTTTTTTCCACTTTGGTCAGTGTATTTGGCGCAATGCGCGGAAATATGGACTACAAGCAGATTTTTCTCGGGTGCCAGAAATCAATAAAATCGTCAAGCAAGCAGCAGCATTACCATTAATTCCAATACAGCAGGTTGAAGATGTATGGCTGCATGCCCTTGATGATGCACCACTCCAAGATGCCAGAGTGTTGCAATTTGCAGATTACGTAACTGAGTTCTGGCAGAATGATGTGGAACCTTTTCCACACTGAAGGTCCACGCACAACGAACAATGTTGAAGGATGGCATTCCAAGATAACATCCATTATTGCCACCCCTCATCCAAATATTTTTAAGTTGGTGGCAACGGAAAATTACGGCCTAAGAGAAGAAAGTACAGGCAACTAGAAACCCGACTCCAAACTCTGAAAACAGATCTTCAGAACGGTATAAAGACTGTATTCGAGTATGCCGATGGCGTAGTCCGTTTAACTATACAGTGTAAATTTTCATTGTTTATCTTGTTTTTGTGTGATGTATGATATATCCATGTATGTTATACTTTTATTACATATTTTATATATAAAACATAGAAAATTGTTATATTTTCATTAAATTATAAAGTGCTAATGTGATGTATGTTATATTTTTATTACATATTTTATATATAAAACATCGAAAATTGTTATATTTTCATTAAATTATAAAGTGCTAATGTGATGTATGATATATCCATGTATGTTATATTTTTATTAAATATTTTATATATAAAACATCGAAAATTGTTATATTTTCATTAAATTATAAAGTGCTAATGTGATGTATGATATATCCATGTATGTTATATTTTTATTAAATATTTTATATATAAAACATCGAAAATTGTTATATTTTCATTAAATTATAAAGTGCTAATGTGATGTATGATATATCCATGTATGTTATATTTTTATTAAATATATATAAAACGTCGAAAAATAAAAAAAATATTACATAAAATATTTGTTTTTTTTTCCATCTAATTACCTATAACACCTAATCCTAATCCGCTTAATACACTAATCCTAATTAGACCTTAATTGGATTAATCAAAAGTGGGCACAGTGAGGACACACCCTTCAGGTTAAACATGTTTACCTGATTAAATATTCATGGACCTAACCGAAACAACCAATCAGGATGTAATTTAATCTCTTGTACATAATATACCATCTCAACTTGTAATTTAATCAACCATAACGATCAGCGCAACCCTAACACGACATTCGTTGGAAAACATGGGCGGGCCCCTAGAGGGGTGTGTGCATGAAGCCCCCGGAGGCCCATAAAGATCTATTAAATTTTATTTACGTCGACATGGCCAGTATTTGTGCAGCAGAGCCCGCGGTCCGATACGTGATGCCGTACTCTGAGAGGTGGTGGTAAAATTGGTCCTGCATCCGCACATGAAAATTGTTTCGGCGCCCCTGAGCATGAGTGTAGCACATGAAACAAGAACCGCTTAAAGCGTTCTTTCATCCAAAATATTGCAAAAAATAAACCGACAAAGACAGCTATTATATAGATAATATATAAAAAAATGATATATTTAGGGATATTAAAATCTGAAGCAAGTAGTGTTATACCGACACGTACATTTATAGTTCAAAGGTAAGCACGATAATATGTAAAGACATTAAACCGACAAAAAAGACAAATATATGTATAAATAACCTCACCCGCCTACGGTACGAAGTATAAAAAACGCGGGTTGCAGAAAACAAATTTAAAACGTGGGTCGTTTGGTAGCGGTGTAGGAATATATTTGATGAAATTAGATTTGTTTTATTGAATAAAATGATTTACTTTGTTATTTATTCATGAACGGTGCCGCTCAAGCTTGTGGACAACTGTATCATCGTACTATTATATCCGGAAATTAAACTAAGTTGTGTGGACGACTCCACCAACGAGTGAGGATGATCACGTAGAACTCGGCACAAAAAACGTATACTACTACTAATAAGAAAGGAATACTCATATCGCGAAAGTAAACTATGTCGTGTGGACGACTTTACCAACGTATTATTATATCCCAAAATTAAACTAAGTCTTGGCACCACAAATGTCTTTTGAAATTTCTTTCTGTACAAGCTAGATGGCTTGCTTTCACTTTTAACTGTAGTTCTTTGTTGTCAATAATGTCATATTATTCTTTATCACCTGAAATAAGTAGAAGAGAACTTTTCTACAACACTTGTTCTCGGTGCATCAAAGTGACCAAATGTGATTATTTATTTTAAGCTTTTTGCTTCAAGCACTGCTAATTTATATAAACTACAATTATAGTAGACACATCAACCAACTGTAGAATAAAGTTGTTGTGGTCATTACTTAATAAAGCAAGTAGTGATATTTTAGTTATTATGCAATTAGGTAAAATCAACATACCAAGCATTATTTCTTGACTTTTGTCATATCTTCTGTATAGTTCCCTTGTTTGGTGTGTAATGAAACTGTTCTCGGCTCCTGGATAAAAATATATAATTGCTCAAAAATGGATAATAACAACTGAAGATGAAGTCACAAGCCCCTTGACAAATTGACATGTTTCATCAATTAGTTCCACCATGGCAGATGGGAATACAATATTTGCAAACAGTATTTTAGTATATTATTTATATTTTAGCGCTTTTGGCTCTCACAAATTTTGATGCATTTTAACGCTTTTAGGGACTATTGTTTTTTTTATGAAAGGGTGTAACATATGAACAAGTAAAAGCTTACTTAATACGTGTATATGAACCGAATAGCGTACTACATGAGCCAGGAAATTTCATTAAATTCAATTAACAAAAGTCAAAGAAATTCAATTGTCAAAAGTTTCTTGGTGTTCGTACTTGAAATGACAAAGCCCAAGACATTGCATGCCGAAGAACAACTAGATTGTGGAGAGTATGACCCGGTTCCTCATTCAAAAACAAATATGTATGGTACTTACATAGCCTTTAACTGATTGGCAATCTCTGAGAACAAAATTTCCACAGCCATTTTCAACTCTCCCTTTGGCGGTTGGTCACTGAAATAAATATGCCAGATAGTAGTTGACTTGAATTAAGTTGACAGTTTTGATTTGATCATATTCACAATTACCCATGATCAGTTAAAACGTGTAAAATATAAGTCCAAACCATAATCATATGCTGATACCCTCACATTTTTGTTCTGTACATGAATGTTGTTTTAGAGAATCCGATATTTTTGTAGTAAGATTTTTAAGTATGTACTTCCTTTATTATAATATGCAGAAAATCATATTTGTAATATGTCATACTTGTATTATCTTTTTTCTAACTTTTATTCAGTCAATAACCAGGCCCGTATCCAGGATTTTGTCGAGGGAGGGGCCATACATTGGAGCAAATGGTAATAATCAGGTTTGGTGTAGTCCCCAGCGGAGATAATGCGAAAATCATGTTTAAATCATCTATTAAAGAGCAGATATGTGAACTAAAACAGTAACAAAGCAAACGAAAACGAAAATCAACTATGTCACACTGGGGGTGACGGGGGGGGGGGGGGCACGGCCCCCTGGACCTCCCCCTGGATCCGCGCCTGGTTAGAAGATACAGTATTTAGTTGTGGGATCGGAAACAAGCATGGGCTTACATAAATTCATTTTCCTGTATCTTTATATAAAATGATAATTATAGGCAAAGGGCATTATTGTTAAAAAAAAATAATAATATAAAAATGTTACCGGTCCTTCTTTGCAAATTCTAAACGATCTGCTTAAAACTGGATGGCCATATATACACCATTGTCTGAAAAAAAAAAAATCTAATCATATTGACTGTGGCTGAAATTTTTCACATAATGTAGATTTCATTTCAACCAAAGAACTAACACAAAAGAGCAATAACATATTATTTAGTTTATGGACGAGTTAATTTCTATTTTGGCCAAATTTTCCAAATCAAAATGGCGGCGTAGAAGAAAAATAAATGAATTGACTCGCGTGGAACGTACAAAATTCTTACCTACTAACCCTAGTCGAACGATTTTTTTTTTTTGAATATTTGGAATTCTAGTGATAATCGTGTAAAATTTCAGAAAAAGTAGATGATTAAGTACATTATTATGATTACAGAATTAACCTACCTTTTCTTCCCCTTGCTTTGTCCGCCAGTTTAGAAATACATGCGTTACTTCCGGTGTCCCATGGCTGTAGAAATCGGCAAACATCGGAAGAAAATGGCCGATTGGATTCAGTGTAGCTAAACTGATCGTCGGTATTATATTATAATTCAATAGTAGCAGCGGTCGGGCTGTTTAACGTCTGCTTCCACAAAAAGAATTTGCCACTAGAGGTATATTAAACTTAGAGAAGATACATTTGGTAATGAATGTTAATTGACGCATGAAAGAATAAATTTCATTGGTTATTTTTTAGTGAACCAATAATATTTAATTTCGATTTTAACAACCAATTAAATTAAATGAGACTTTAACTAATTTTTCCCACGCAGGCTGAATCAACTGTAAAAACAACAATGTACTTAAATCACATTTAGATTATATATTCCTTTGATCTACCAGTTTATAGGGCCAATAAAAAATCCTCAACTTGCAGACATTTTAACTATAACAGACATCTTAACACCAATTAACATCCAATTAATTTCTGTCAAGCCATTGTCTGTGCAACAAATGTCGAACTAAATAGTGGATATTGTCTTAATCTTTTGTTAAGTAACTAAAACATTTAAAAAAACAGAAACAAAGAAATAATATAAGTTGACATAATTCGGCCTCTTATTTTAGTTTTCGTTTAAAAAACAGTACCTTTTCAGTCGGAAATATAACGATACGTTAGAATTTTCTTCACAAAACTTCACAAAAGTTTGCTCTGAATATAAACAATACCTAGGGGTTATTATGTAATTTTATATTTCACGACATACCTGTAATTAATAATAGATTAAAACAACACATTACTTGTGTTAATTATATGAAAACACACAAGATTGTATAAATCTACACAAGTTTGTGTTAATGCAATGCAAAACAACACAAACTTGTGTAGGTTAGTTTTAACACAAGTACTTGTGTTGAGATCCAACACAAGTTTTTTTTCAGTGTGGCAGGCAAGATTTTTTGGGGGGCAAATGCCCCCCCCCCCTTGACCCCCTTAGCGCCGCCACTGCCATTCCCCCAAGAGTTACCCATTTACCCCCCACCCCCACCCTTCATTCGGAAATATTGGTAAACAGATTATTATGGCAAATAAACAAATAAGCCGTTTGGAGGATGTACTCATAGCTACAGAGAGCTAGTCTGACCAAATGTGGCCATGGTCGCCACTTTATACCCAGTCTGTAAGTTTAGAACAATTTGTGAGTGTCAGTGAAAATGAATGGGATGATAGTTCTACAAAAGGTTTAGTCGGTCTGTGGTGGGAACTATTAACAATCTCGAATGGCATAGCACCATGATTGACAAAAAAGACACTAAGTAAACCCAATGGAAACAATAGTTTGACAGATCCTATTATGACACTGGGTGTACCCCAACTTTAAACCTTATATTTAATAGCGCACTTCTTCGTTGAGAAGTTTACATGGCCAACAAATCGTTATTTTACTTTTACAAGCACCTTTGTTCATTCAACAAAGGTACAAGGATGTACAAGAAATTTGGTGACTCCAGTCCACATGAACAATATGCTGAAGATTTTATCTAACTTTCAAGAATTTTTTGAGTGATATGATAGAGATGCTACAGATTTTTTGGAAAAACAGATATTGATTATGGGCTTGATTCTGTGTTAGACTCCATCATTGGGGTATATTTTAAAGAATCTGAATATCAAAGATACGGGCGCGAGAAGGATCGCAAGGAGTACTTTATCCCCATCATCGGTATTACCCCACTGCTGCTGGTCAATATTTTTTCAGCCCCAACTACACTAAACAATGACCTGCTCCTCATTATAAACTTAGAACACACCATTAATAAACGTTTAGATTTATGGTCAATATTACAAGATCGCATTTAACATGTTTTGAACTAAGACCAAACAAACGTCGAATTCTTACCTGAAAACCAAATACCGGTAATAAATAAAACGGGGGATTATCTTCTATACCATATAGCATTGGTTTAACAGCTTGTTCTTCGGTGGGTAATTTATGGTTTATCTCAACACCATTCTTCTCTATCTGTCCTGTATCTCCCGAAATTTCATATCTTTTAGACATTATTTCTGTCTCCTCCAGATACTACCTACACCGGGTACAATACTACACAGTACACGGTACTTTGATGCACTAGAAAACTTGAGTTAAAGATGTTTGTCCAACCTTGACAAAGGTAAATATAAAACCAACTACATGTACTTTCAGATTTCAATTTATACTAAATGCACAATATAAAAGTTATTAAACCGTGGCTTTGAATCTTTTGAAAGTAAAATGAATGGTACTTCATACATACACTACACTCAAATGGACAAATCATAAAAAGTGTGCATCACTTTATCACCAAATAATATAGCGGTATCAGACTGGTTGAACGTTAACATAAAAACTGTTATGGACGATCATAGCAGTCGTCGACAATTCGTGGGTATCTATAGCCTGTGTTATGCATGGCGAATCTAAGGGTCAGTAAACTGGTCTTAGATTCAGTTGACCGAGACGTTTTATACGAAATACCTTGTGTCTCTCGCCTTATTACAAATGAAGACATGTTTTATTAAATGTACAACAATTATTGAAAGTGCAGGGTTATATAAATATAATACTTTATTGAAATGAAATGGAGTTTAACGTCCTACTCTTCTGCACCTAACCTGGACTAATGGAAGACGGGCATACGCCACACAGTGTGCTATGAGAGAAATTTTGCCGAGGCAGCGGCGCTACGTCCTTCTCTTACATCAAATTCCAACTGACAAGGGATATTTTACGTGCACGCCAATGTGTACACGGGACCTCGGTTTTTCGTCCCATCCGAACAATTAGACAGCTGTTCTTGTAAGGCCCTCCGTTCTGCATCACTGACAAGACGAACCACGCCGGAAAATCAAGATGAACTTTCTCGGCCAATGGAGGGATCGGACACCCGACCTCCAGGCTAGCGAGCCAGCGTCTTACCCACTTAGCCACGTGATCCCCTAATACTTTATTAAAATAAAATTGTTGTCAGTATAATGTTCAAAGCGTTTTTAAAATGTAGATACTAAAAAGTGTGCTATGGATAAACTGGTACCCTGCAAGTATTATAAGCATTTACACAAAAAGGTGTTATTAGAGTAAACATATATATTTAGTTTAAAGATTCAATCTCTCCGAATCTCATACAACTCATAGAAGCTTATATAAGTAGGCGTAAATTATAAAAAGCGACATTTTGCATAAACACACGAGAATATGCAATGCTATACAATTTAAAGTTGTTTGCTTCGATATTTCTGTATTTTATATATATATCTAAATCTTGTTACCAGTTAAAGTATAGCTAATAAAATGGGTCCAACAAACCGAAATCGGGTGAAAAATATGCGTTACAATATATTGGATTGCCCGTTGCATAATTGCACCAAACATGGGTATACAAATATTACCTTTTCTGTAGTTTTCATTGAAATTCTATTTAAAGGTTACTATGCTGAATAGGGGAGATATCTTAACACGGTATATTATAACCCTGTTTAAAGTAAAACATGTACTTAATATGCGCATATTTCCTATCAAACCTATAGATCACTGCTTGATAATGGTGCAAATTCAGCATTGAAACTAATTAACTTAAAGGTGTCAGTATTAGCAAATATTGCTTTCACTGGAATAAATGTCCCTTAAAGATGCTATAGAGCCATCCAACATCTGATTGTCCTTATAAGTTACCATAAAGCCAATACAATGTGTCAGTTCGCTTCTTGATCTTACTTATTTATCAACATGACCTAGTAGGGCCCTACGTATACTAATTAAAAAATACAATGCATGGACCCGTGATATCAGGCATTACCTAGTCGTTCTGATGGGATGACAAACATTGGCGTGCACGTAAAATAACCATTCACAGTTTGAATTCGAAATAAGAATAAGCCGTTGTGCCGCTGACCCGGCAACATTATGCTAAAAGCACACTAATTAATCCAGGCATTTAACTCGATTTCACATCGTTCCTGACAGTTGCTTCTGTAGAAATGCCGACCACGGTTTATGGTCGGTCTGTAAGTATATTATCATCAAAAAAGAGTCCAAGTAGAAATCCGTGTCGAAATAATGTCAAATTTACCAAAATCCAAAATGGCTGCCAGATTTGACTGGAAATGCCACATGGTATCAAAATATATGCTTCAGCTACCTCGTAAACATACATTTTCACACCAAACTAGATCCTTATGTAAAATTCGAATTTTCCTGCAAAACAGACCGCCATCTTGAACGATTTGGATACGGATGTCAGACTGGGACTTTCTTGTTTATGTGATAATATACGACCAGCAACTGCCCACACATGCTATCTTGCCTCGACTAAATAGGACTTTAAACTCATTTCCTTTCACACTGGTAGATCTTTAAGAAGGGGGTACTACCAGGCCATGATTTTTATATTGTATACACACACTGGTAATGCAATATAATGTATACAGTGTAGACCTGTTTATTCATCCCTAATATTGTATGATGATGTTTTATCAAACTACCATTTTGCCTAAAGCTTAGGTTAAAATGAAACTGTGTCATCCATACGTAATACAAAACAAATATTGACTACACTTTTGCAAAATAGCATAGATTTTGGGGTATCGTTTATAATATTTTCAGATTGGAAGATTTAAAGTATATAGGCTACATGTAGTTATCTTTTATAACAAAGATTTGACTTTTCGAACATTTTCATGTGTAGGCCTATACCAAAATGCCCTAAATCCAATTTCAATATTAAACTGACACACCAGACTCAGGCTCTATAGGACACAGTTTATATACTATTCAAAAAAAGTAGGGGGTATTTGATTTTGGGGGCATAATACTAAAATATGCAAATGACTACGAAAAAAGTCACTATAGAACCTAACAGAAGAAACATTTCCAGTTACATGTGACGCCCAAACGCACCAATAGCTACCGCATGGAATGCAGGTGATGCTTGGGATCATCATGTGGGTCAAACCAAAGATTTGCACGACTCTGACTTTGAATGTTACAGTCATTGTGGCATTGAATTCCAGGGTGGAAACATCAGTTTATTTGTTTTAGTGACCAGAAAACAAATTTTGATATGCGTCGGCTTACCCAAAATGAAAGGTTACGTGCCCTTGGCATGCTACAGATCGGCACAACACAGGCGGTTGTGGCACGGACGATGAATGTTTCTCAGTCTGTCATAAGCAGGCTATGGTCCAGATACCGTTATACACAATCTGTACAGGACAGACCACGCTCAGGTCGACCAAGGGCGACAACTCAAGCCCAGGATCGATTTATCCGTACCTTGGCCTTAAGAAATCGTGTCATCACAGCAAATCAGATCAGCGCTCGTCTTCAAACAGACACTGGTGTGAGAGTGAGTGGCCAGACGATTAGGAATCGACTGCATAGGGGTCACCTTCGCGCCCGACGTCCTCGCGTGATCCCTTGTTTGAGAGATCATCACATTCAGGCAAGACGTCGTTGGTGTAGGGATCGTCAACACTAGGATAATCGACGCTGGAGCAATGTGATGTTTTCAGATGAGTCAAGGTTCACTGTTGATTTTTGGGACAGACGTAGGAGGGTGTGGCGTCGTCGAAACGAGCGCTTCCAAGACGTTAACGTCATCAGACATGATCGATTTGGGGGTGGTTCTGTTATGGTGTGGGGAGGCATCACTGTTGCTGGAAGAACGGCTTTACATGTTGTTGCAGGGCGTGTTACAGTCCATGTTGTGCCGTTCGCACGACGTCATGGCCGCCGTTTCATCTTCCAGGATGACAACGCAAGATGTCACAGGGCCAGGATCGTTACAGGTTACCTCCAACAACAGAACATCACCACATTACCTTGGCCCGCACTGAGTCCCGACCTCTCCCCCATCGAGCATGTCTGGGACATGCTTGGACAGAGGTTACGTCAACGTCAACAACGTCCTGCCAATGTCCAAGAACTTGCTGCTGCGTTGCAACAGGAATGGGACAATCTGGACCAAAATGACCTTAGACGTCTCATTAGGAGTATGCCACGTCGGATCAATGCTTGTTTGGCAAACAGAGGAGGATTTACCCGTTACTGACTTTGTTGAGATGCTGTGGTAACTTTGCTGTTTGACCCCGGGTATCATTTTACCCTTATAATGGTCAGTCTGTGCCTTACTTAGTCTAACGATCATTTGGAATAAATCGATGAATGTGAACTTCATTTCATTTTGTCATTTGTTTCTTCGTCAGTTTCATTAGGTGACTTTAATAACACTTAAAAATCAAATATCCCCTACTTTTTTTGAATAGTATATTTCAGTGTTTTACGTGTTACTGTCGACAGTTCAACATGAATATTGCAAATATTTTAAAAGATATTTATATCTAAAAACAAATTAAAACATCAGTTTTCACCATTTTGAGGGGATAGCATTATTCAAATACTAACTATTCCTGAATTACATAAGATTTGGTTCGTAGACGCTATGTGTATACCATCCTTTAAAGAGGCATTATGTAAGATTTAGATAAAGAGCTGACATTTATCGCTAAAACTAGATAATGAAAAGGGAATATATTGAACATTTTAGTCAAATTGATTTATTTTGAGTGAATGTTGGAAGTTTTGTTGAGAAAGATGTAGTCTCGATTTACATTGCTGCGAAAATGACAAAGTCTTTATTATCCAGTTTTGGAGTAAATCATTAAATGATGATCGTGTTTTGATCCATTAAAAACCAGACCATCCTATTTCAATAAATGTTTAAATAATCATTTGAGATCAATAGAGCGACCTGCTATAGACAGACTTAGATCTGACATAATACACCTTTAAATAGTGAATACACGAAATAAAACTTTTACCTAATGCACGTTTAAACTCTCATCTGGTAAGATGTTAATTGATGATACTGAATGGTTGTCTTGCGATATTCCAATTATGGGAATGTATGAAGCACACCATTACTGTACATTTTTATTAAATAAACTGTATTTTCGAGCTGGTTATTCAAACTTCCTGTTTAAATATGAGAAAACCCAACCCACATACGATAAGATTATATAGATAGATTGTACACACAGATAATCTTGGGGGTCAATGATGATCATCCCAAAATATACAGCTATACATAACATATCTATAAGTATTGTTATTTATGAAAACCAGTGTCATCTAGGTTGTCGTGACTAATATTCCCATGTCGATTTAAAAGTTTTCAATTTTTCAGTTACTAATAACCGTATAACTCACATTAGAAACGATAAAATTTAATGAACAGGATAACACAACTTTTATCTATATGGGTTCGTACACTAACATTTTCAATTCATATCTTTCTGTTAAAAACTCTAGTCACTATCACGTTAACAAGGGGCAAACCAGGAACTGAAGGTCGCGGAGTGTTGAAAATCAAAAGGTGCCTCAATGAAAGAAATTGGTTTGAAAACTTTTTTCGGGAAAGGGGTAACTCCGGCAAAGAAAGCAGAATATGGAAAGCGTTCGCCCCCTGATGTCTTCAATCATATTCCTGAAGCAATGACCCGAAAAATCCCTCTCTGGCCATTGGCTTCTGCTACTTGAGCTTTGAGGGAGTGTGTCTATTTTTCCCGTTCAATCAAATCTATCCCAAGTACAGCAACATGATATCCCTTCGTTTAATCTGGGTCTTCCCCAAAACAGTGATTTAAGGTATTAAAAACGGTGAAAGTATGTTTGTCTCCAAACAGTATTGTTTACATTGTTTTCGATTTGATAGCCTAGTTTGTCACGCATTGGGTTTTCTGCAATATTCTGATATGCCAGGCGCGGTTCCAGAGGGTCCGGACCCCCCCCTGCTCAGGCTTGAAAATTTGAAACTTAAATCTATGCGATTTTATTGGCGATTTTTAGACCTGTAATTTTGGAATTAACCTTCCGGAAATGCACCAAATTGAATCTAATTTACCAAATTTTTCTGGGGGAGGGCCCCCAAACCCCCGTTAATTGGTTGAGCGCAATTAGTTAAGAAATTATCAAACCTAGCCCCCCCCCCCTGCAAAAAATCCTGGATCCGCGCCTGTATGCACTGGTTCATTGGGCACTCTAAAATCGTGAGTCATGACGTAACGTTATGTAAACATATTTGGTCCAACTTGGAGCTCTGTTTTAAGCGTAATGCTTTTGTAACACAGTTAGCTATAGGTTGTTAATCGAACCATTGACCAGTCATAATTTGGAACAGAAATTTGCTTTCGTTAAAGTAGTGTTTAGTTGGATTAGGTATATTCAAACGAAACACTGTGAGGAGTATGGTCTTCAATGCCCCAAGCCAAATTTGAAACCAATCAATTGTAAACTGCAGCCTCGGTAAGGCGAAGGTACCTCCGGGATTGAAGGTTACATAAAATGGATAGAGTTCATCCTCTTATGACCCAATTCGATATACTGTTTCGTTTGTTTTTAGCTACGACAGGATGCCTTTAGATTCACCTGGCATACTTAATTTCTTTATTAATGCATGTTATATATACATGTAAAAAATAATACTGGGTTAATTCTGACCTTCAGAACTATTAAAAAAAAGTAAAGCTTAGAGCATAATTATCATCTATACATATAAAAAGAAAGAAATAACAATAATAATGTGCTTTTTCATTCAAAATGCAGGTTGTTTTGGGTCCTTAAAATTGTTTGTGTCGTTTTGGGTAAATCTATGAATCGGAAAGTTCTTTATTTTGAATAAGCCATTTCCTGGATAAAAACACATAACACTAGAATAATTTTTCAGTTTGTGATACATGTTTAATGCTCTGTGATCCTTAAATTCAAGATACAATCTAATACAGTCTAAAGTTATACTACAGATCCTAAATATACTTTATTTATATCACATTTATACAAATAACCGTACAAAAATATACTCACCACAGTAACAATGACCAAATTTATTCTTTTATTAGAATAATACATCAGGGTTCGCAATGAATGAATGAATGAATGAATGAATGAATGAAATGGGTTTAACATGCTCATTATTATTTCTTGTACCATCTGGATGACTAGACACTGTTCCTTTCCAGGTCATCCATCCTGCAACACGTCGGAAAACCTGAGGAACTTTCTTGGCCAAGGCGTTGGGAATAGTTTTTTAAATGTATAAAATTTTAAAATCCCTGATATCTTACAACAATATCAAATGAAGTGCATCTCTTCAACAGTTTTTGATTTCAAATCATAAATCAGATAATGAAAACTTCATAACAAAAACAAATAATAAAGTGACAAATATTCCGCGAGACATATTGGGAATGCATAATGTAACAAACATAGCTTTCCAGTGGCCAATTAAATATGGATAAAGAATAATTTCCATGTAACTGAATTTATAAATATTATCTCTCATACTCATGATGTATTATTCTTTACATGGCCTTTACTAATTGATAAATTATATTTATTTCAGTGCACTAATCCTGTCATACAGTAAATTCTTTACATAGTTTTTACTAGTTGACAAATTAATACTATAAAAATTATGTTTATTTCACTGAACTAATCAATGATTGGGCAATCCCATTGAATTCCAACCATCCATTTGGACTGTTGCAGCTGCATTCACAAATAATAATCGATGCCCGAAGAATATTGCACAAAGTCAAGCTAGCTGCCCCGCACTGGCTTGTACACCTATGGCGCTAATCCTGTATATTTTTCACTAATTTCCCATAATTTCTTGGCAATTCCTCGATCTTGTGATATCTTATTTGCTGCATCATCTGCCAATGCACAATCAACAAAATATTTCCCACTGATACCTTCAACCTCTTCACTAACTGCACAATATATACTGGTCTGTGCTCCTTCATCACAGTTCTAATAATATATAATAGCAAATATTATATATACTGCCACTGTCCTTTCATCACAGTACTAACAAGCCAATGGTGAGACTGAAGTCCCCCATTGAAATCCCAAAATAAATAGATGACACATTATTAATTGATTGCAATCAAAATGATTATCTATACTTTGTCTAAGCATCACCATCTTCAATAGAAGGCTTGATCTCGCTTTAACTACATACATCTTATCAAGAGAGATGTTGTTAAACTAGCGACCGTTGCTTCAGGAACATGAAGCATCACTCTATTAGACTCCAAGTTGTCGTATTCCAAAGTCTCGACCAATCAAATTTCTTATAGCTCTGCTTACCCAGAGCCGAAAATGCAATTTGATGGGAACAAAATAACTCTCCTTCTAATTAAGCTAGAATGTTCAAACTTGGTGTAGGTGTTTATTAGGTCAATGCCTTGATGGAGTTCGAACATTAGCATTTATTGCTTAAGGTCATAGATAAGCAATTTGATTGATTGATTGATGCTTTGAGACGTGATAACTTCCGCTCTGATTAAGTGAGAGTGATGAAACTTGGTGTATAGTTTCATCAGAAACTAAGATTACAAGATGAAAAGATGAGATAAGCAATTTGATTGCTTGATGCTTTGTGGCATAATAACATCGGTTCTAATTAAGTGAGAGTGATGAAACTTGGTGTATAGTTTTATTGCATCAATACCTTGACTAAACTCGATAATGAACATTCTCTGCTCAGGGTAAGCAGAGCAATTTGATTAGTCAATACTTTTGAGCTTGACAACTTTCAGTATAATTGAGTGATTGTGGGATAAGATAACTTTTATTCGAACTGATAGACAGCGACAAAACTTGGTGTATAGTTTCGCTACCGGGTACTTCAAAACCTTGACTGTGTTTGATTGTGAACATTTTACGCTTAGACTAAGTATAGATAATCAGTTTGATTGCTTAATAATTTTGAAAAAGATATATGTGCAAATGTGCGATTTGGGCGGGGGACATTAACTTCACTATTGGTTTGTTTAATTTCAAATGTCAATGTTCTTTTACATGCATGTACACAGCAAATCAATTTTTCAAGAGAAAGATTCTCAGTTCCCTACAGTATAAACCTCAGAATGCCTCGTTCGGCATTTCTGTCCGAACGAGGTAAAAAAAATGCCACATTGTCTGCAGTTCGAAAACGAGATTTTTTAAATTGCCCTGTTTTTGGAACGAGGTATTTTGTTCAGACCGAGGCTTGGTAAAAATGCCTCATTTACTAAACTTGATAGTTATCAATGGTATTTGCTATCGGCAATTTGTAAAAATTAAATATTATGTTATGTAATACAAAAATAAACCAGTCAAACTATGATATTATAATCAGAGAAATAGACAAGACAAGAATACACATCGTAGGTCACTAGGTGGAGGTGTAAAACTATTGCAGACACACAGGTACATACCTTGATTGATTTATTGCCCCAATTAAGTATAGGTGTTAAGTAACAACTGAGGTGTAAGCTAAATTGGTGTTGTAAATTAATCAAGGTAGCTGTGTGTTTACACCTCCATCTAACTGATATCGCACACAACAAATTAGTGTTTGTCAACAAATAATCCACTGTTCATTAATCAAAAAAGCATTAAATTTCATCTCATATTTCCAATACGCCAGTTTATTTTTTATATTTATTATAAAAAATAACTTGACAGCATTGACTGTTTCTGTTGAAACCCCATAACATTGCACAAAATATTATTGAAGCAAAGTTATATAAATGCACAGCGATGAATTTGTTTTCTTATACTAATTGTCAATTAAATGGGAAATAAAGTACACCTCATAATGACTCATACATTAAAATTTAATCAAAACGTTTAATTATGAAGACATATGGATATTAATAATGCGAAAATAATTTAGGGTATGGCGTGTACTCTTGTTTTGTCTATTTCTCTGATTATAATATCATAGTTTGGACTGGTTTTATTTTCGTATTAAATAACATAAATTTTAATTTTTACAAATTTGCTGATAGCAAATACTGCTAATGACTATCTTGAAACAACCACGTTTAGTAAACGAGGCATTTTATCAAGCCTCGTTCTGAACAAAATACCTCGTTCCAAAAACAGGGCAATTTAAAAAACCTCGTTTTGGAACTGCAGACAACGAGGCATTTTTTTTACCTTGTTTGGATAGAAATGCCGAATGAGGCATTCTGAGGTTTATAGTGCTATTTCCATGGTAACAAAAGCCAAAACTTATCCTTATTAAACATGCATTATGCAAGAGCTAAATCTGTCTATGGCAGGTCTTTCTTTAGGCCTGAAATGTTTTTAATGTATTAATTAGACATTAATTAACTCTTGATGACATCAATTTCAGGACTGGGGTAATGGTAATGGGTAATGGTAATGGAATGTAATCATTACATTTTTTAAGTAATGGCCATGTAATGAGTAATGGAAGATTTTAAAAGTAATGAGTAATGGAAATGTAATTAATTACATTCCAAAAATCATGTAATGGTCAATTACATTTCAATTACTTTTCAATTACATTTTATTTTATAGCACATATAAATATTTCCATATGACAAACATGAAATTTTATATCACCAAAGAAGAAATTTAAGTGTACCTGACACAAATCCAATTTATTATAATTATCTTTTAAAAAAAAGATTTAAATCAGTTTTAACAAATTATAATAAGAAGGCATTCAACATTTTCTTTTATTACTTTTTATGTAGGACCCTTTTTTAGACATGTAACCTAACAAGTGAATCTTTGAAAAGAAGTATACTTTAATTAAAGATTAGTGTTAATTTACAGTCAATCATTCAGGCAATCAATCAATCAGTTAAGATTAAAAGACAATAGTCTTAACTACACTTTAATCTTAATCTCAAGGTAACAAGTGACAAACTAAACAATGGCTTTCAAGTATCTCATCATTTTATGGTTACTTTATAATAAACAATCATTTTGTTTTAGAGTCATGCTAAATAATTTACAATATATTATAGACAAACTCTTTGGGTTGATTAAAAATCTTATAAAATTACTTAAAGGAGCTAAATCGCTAATTTTCTTGATCCAGAAATTGACACAAATGGGTCGCAATGCATATAATAGTGCAATATGAATGTATATAAACTGATCAACATTCAATCCTTTCTGTTTTTGCTGTAATTTCTAATCAGTTATGTTCAATGAAGTACAGCAGTTTTTGTAACCACTAACCGTCACTTGAATATTTGCCCGGATGTTTAAATTTATAGAAATAACAATTCATACACAAATATTGATTTAAGTGAAAAAAGGATTATTTTAAGTTTGGTTTTGTAGGCTCTTCATGTCAGAAAACAATGTTGTCTTTTTAATTTCTATGTGAAAAGTCATAAAGTAATGGGTAATGGTAATTAATTACTTTCAATGTAATGGTAATTAATTACATTGCTAAAAATGAGAAAGTAATTGTAATGATTACATTTAAAAAGTAATGGTAATGGTAATGTAATTAATTACATTGGTAATGTAATGGCCCCAGCCCTGATCAATTTTCTCCGATATTAAATAGATTAGAACGGTTGAGTGATACTTTGATTTTTTTCAAATATGGAGGAAAGAGACTTAGCTTCGATCAACCAGTACGGTGGTTGAAATTATTGCACCCGTCTGTCAAACCTTTAAAGGCTAATATCTTCGCTTGCAATATAGTAATTTGAATGAAATTTTCCAATTATTCATTTTACATTATCTACTTTC
Organism: Patella ulyssiponensis; assembly: GCA_963678685.1. Taxonomy (NCBI): domain Eukaryota; kingdom Metazoa; phylum Mollusca; class Gastropoda; family Patellidae; genus Patella; species Patella ulyssiponensis. The sequence continues at coordinate 61,695,582 of OY783229.1, forward strand.
GAACTATTATAGCAAGAATGGCTAGTTCTTTATCTAAATCTTACATAAAGTATCTTTAAGCATCTTCCCCCTAAAACTGTTGCTTAGCCTTATTTTAGCTATTTGAACAATTTCTTAATATACGTACTGTAGGCGAGTAATGCCCCCCCCCTTAAAACTTGCTTTCTTTTTGATTCATCTGAAGGGTACAAGGTAAATAACCCCCAAAAACCCAATATTTCAAAATGTGGTTTTCTCCCTTGTCATGTCATACAATCATTAATATAAATGTAAATTTCATCGTTATTATAATGAAAACAAGAAATAAAAATGAACCAATCAAGTGACTTACTTTGAAAAAAAATTTCCCAATAAGCGTAATAGGCAATCGGAATATAGCTGGTAAATTACGTAACAGTTCTGTTTGAATTGTGCCAGGGTGTAGACAATTTACAAGAACATCTGAAATAAGAATAGCACGGCACATCAGATGTATATGAATTATCTTTAGGATATGATTAAATTATGGCAATTTCCAGCCAATGGGGTAACTTTGTGGACCAATGCAATTTTCTCCATATCTTCTGATAGGATAGATTTACTTGACTTACATTATAAAATTCTTCAAAGAATTTGAGAAAAAAATAAATAATCAACATTATTACTTACCACTTCCTTCCAGTCTTCTTGCTAATTCTCTCGTAAAAAAAATGTTGGCTAATTTACTATCGAAATATATCCGATGATAATTAAAATATCTTTCTGCTCGTAAATTATCAAACTCTATTCTTCCCATAGTGTTGACCAAGGATGAAACATTTACAATTCTACTAGGAGCTGAATATTTTAATAAATCTGAAAATTAAGATGAAATAACAGTAAGTAAATAATATTATTCAACCTAACATGATAAATACTGATCCAACATGCTGAATGGTTCTAAAATTAATCTATAACATTTTAAGACTTCTTCTATATACAATTTATTCACTATGATTACACACTGTAATGTCAGGGAGAATTTTACCAAGGCAGCATCCTTCATTTAGATCTACTGTTGGAAATATATATAAGAATCAACCTCTTTTTTCACATCTACAATATACTTGAAAGAATTGGAATCAATTTACCTAATAATAAATTGGTCAATAAAAATGGTCCAAAATGATTTGTTGCAAACATACTTTCCAAACCATCTTCCGTTATTATTTTTGGCATCCCTGTAAAAATATCAAGCAAATATAAAAAACAGGCCAACAGGGAGGCAGATGTTCCCCGAAAAATCCCCCTCCCCCACCTACCCCAAAAATAGATGACAACGATTGAGTAGTTGAGCAGTTGTCTTTTTATAAAGAATTGAGCAATCAAATCACTATTCTGATTAACCAGAAAATGTCCATTATCAAACTCGGTCAAGAAACTGATAAAGAAAAGACTAGAACAGAACTTTATTACAACTCAGATCAAATACATGACATGAGTGATAGGTTAATTACATATTTACAAGAGGGAGTCAAGGTACATAAATTTGTTTTTTTGTAAAAACTATTGTCCAACTTCCATCACTCTCAATTAGAATCAGAATCCTCATGGTCAGTTTAACCATTTTAAATATGCTTTTGGGAGAGCCTATACACTGGTTCCAATATTTCACTTATCATATATTTACTTATACTTTTAAGGAAGTGTGAGCATGAATGACAATATATGGATGAATGCGTCACTCAAGGAATGGACATTATTATTAGTAGTAGTAGAGTAAAACGCAATTCAAGATATACCAATATTTTGCAATAGATGGATGGAGAATAGGAAAATCGATAGGACTCAATCTCGAATTTGAAAAATTCTGTTTATTTATCCTTACCTAAAACACCAGCATTATTAACAAGAATATGTAATTCCGGTTCTTCATCTAATATTTCTCTAACAAAATTCCTGACAGATTTCATAGAACTTAAATCTAATTCTTTTACTATGATCTCTTCATTATCTGTCTCCTCTATAATGCGAGTTTGAGCTTCAACAGCCTTCTGTATATTTCTACAAGCCAATATAACTCTAGCATTTCTAGTGGCGAAATCTAAAGCAGTATAATAACCAATTCCTGAAAATAAAGACAAGAAACATTAGACAAAATGAAATGAAATGGGGTTTAACGTCCTACTTTTTTGCACCTAACCTTGGCTAATGGAAGACGGGCATACGCCATATATTCAGCTATGAGGGAAATTTCGCTGGGCAGCGGCGCTACGACCTACTCTTACATCGAATTCCAACTGCCAAGGGATCTTTTACAAGCACTCCAATGTGTGCAGGGGACCTCAGTTTTATTGTCCCATCCAAATGACTAGACAACTGTCCTTGTCAGGCTGTCTGTTTTGCGTCACTGACAAGGGGAAACCACGCAGGAAAATCGAGATGAACTTTCTCAGCCAATGCAGTGATTGAACACCAGACCTTCAGGCTAGCGAGCTAGCGCTTTAACCACTTAGCCACTGTGATCCCCCCCCCCCCCAGGACTACCAGATTTCATTTGTAAGTATGAGTGATGATTAGATGTCAGCTCGGAGTTGAATTGGTACACTAACTGACAAAGATACAGATTGAAAAAATGGGGGCCATGCAGTGGCTCAGTAAGAAGGGCATTAGCTCGCTTACCCGAGGTGCCCTTGTTCGATCCCGGTGTTGGTCGAGAAAGTTAATCAAGATTTTCTAGCGCGGTTCCCACTAGTCAGTGGTGCAGGACTGAGGGTCTAACAACCAAAAAGTATAGTCGTTTAGATGGCACGAAAAAACAGAGATCCTGTGTACACATTGTTGTGTACTTAAAAAAAAAACATTGACAGGTACCAGGCCTTAAAGTCACTGTTTGGGCAAGAATTCTCTCAGAGCATATTGCATGGCATATGCCCGTCTTCATTAACCAAAACAATGCAGAAAAGCAGGACATTTAACCCTATTTCACTTTGATTTAGAATTAAAAGAAATTGAGGTTGATTGTCCACAGAATTCTAATTCATGGCTCTTCGATCAGGACTATAATAATAATATAGTATATTCAGATTTCCATAGTTCACTTGAGCGCAGGGGTCTGTAGAAGCGGGAAGAAACTAGAATGAGGTTTGGCAGGCGAGTCCATGACAGATAGCTGGGTTGACAGGTCTGTATATAGCCTTGCCTAAAATAACAAACCACAGCTAGAGGTAACAGCAAATTAAATACCAAGCTAATCTGTGACAACCTGACTGGATGATCTTTATTTGTATCCTAGAATAAGACATTTTGTCTCGTTAATATGGCATGAACACATAACATGAATGTTGCAGCATTCCTCTCGAGGGTTTTAAACACAAAATAATGTGTTATGTTTGTAAACAAGTAATGAAACCATTAGCACAAAAGTCAGGAGCCAGACTTAAAGGAGGTAAATCGCTAACATTTGGGACCTAGAAATTGACACAAGTGGGTCGCAACGCATAATACTGTAATATGAATGTGTATAAACTGATTTACATTCAGTGGTTTCCATTTTTACTGCATTTTCAAATGTTCCGCAAAATAAGCCAGCAGTCTCAATCAAATGCATATTTCTAGCGTCTGGTTATTCCAGTCTACATACGCTGTTTGATTTGGTGCAATGTATCTAGCCTTGTTCCTTGAGTCTCTTGCTAGAACTGGGGCTGAAACGCATTATGGTACACGATTCAATGGTAAAATGTTTATTTTGTCTTAAATATTGGATATCAGAAGCCCATCTTTCGTGTTTTCAAAGTTGAAGATTTTGGATGATATTGAGTTAGAGATTTAGCTACTTTAACTTTAAGTTGAGACCTTAAATTTTTTTTAACAATATAGTTGTTTTTTTTAAACTTTCATCAAGCCAAATAAAGCCACTAATTGAAAAAAAAACAATCTAAGGTATTATACAGTCTCAATTAATATCTAAATAGGAATTACCTGTGTTGGCGCCAGTGACAATAGCGGTTTTACCAGACAGATCAGCCTTACTTAAACATCTTCCAAAGTTCAAACGTACATAAATGATGGCAGCAATAAATAATAACAGTGTCACTGTAAAACCGATACACCACAGTGTTACTGGATCCATCTATAAACAATTTCAAAAAATCAAATATAAACATCATGTCTAAGTACCAATTCTCAGTCAAAACACTAGTTATCAAGAACAGATTAACACACATTTTGTGATACGATATTGATTTTGTATACAGACTTCGTCAAAACCTGAGAGTCAAATGGCTACAATCTGGGTATTGTCATGACGCGTGTAGTGGGCGGGGCAACGGACGCTATCGATTGTTTGTCAGTTGTTTTCAAATTGTTTGTAGTCAACAAAATCATTGTTTCTTTGATTGGTATTAAAAATGCTATCTGGGTATTGTCATGACGCGTGTAGTGGGCGGGGCAACGGACGCTATCGATTGTTTGTTTGACTTGAGTAAATCTGGAATTGTTGTTTCTCTTTTACCGTAAGTCAAGATTTAAGTCGTGAGTAGCTGATCATGAGAAATTATTTCTACAGTTAACATTTAATTTGTTTATCATCAAAACATTTATCACAGCCAATTACTCACGAATTTAACACGATGTAATAGACGGCCATGTTTGTTGTGGGCGGGACTTGAATGTCAATTTCACTACCGTACGAGTAACAAAAGTACCACTAAAAGTTATGAAATAATCAATTGTATGTTATAATTAATAGAAACAAATGTAACAAAAGCAATTTATTTCATAAAGAAATATATATATATACCTTGATACGGCTAAATATCGGTAATTATTATAACTGTAAACAATAGAGTTTGGCCCAGTTACTGGAGATCGCAGGTGGATTTTAGTCACGTATATGATGGCATGAGTTTCACAAGGCGTTGGGAAAGGGGTGCGCCTAAACCACGCATATTTTTTTTCCCCTGAAACACCTCTGCCAAAGTCGCCCTGCGCCTTATCTACGCATGCGCCTTATACACCGATAAATACAGTACCACACTGCAACTTATTGAAGTGCTAGATTTCATTACTGAAGCAATAGACAATCATGAAACCGTAGATGTTATATATATTTGGACTTCCAAAAAGCCTTCGACAAAGTTCCACATCAACGCCTACTAACCAAACTCAAAGCTATCGGAATAGGAGGAAAGGTATTTAATTGGATTGCCAATTTTTTAAATGAACGAAAACAAAGAGTAACAATTAATAACCAAGCATCATCGTGGTGCTCAGTGGAAAGTGGAGTACCACAAGGCAGTGTACTTGGTCCAATACTATTCTTAATATATATCAACGACATTCCCGAGGCAGTAAACTCCCTTATTAAACTGTTCGCAGATGATACTAAACTATACGGTATTAGCAGCACAAGCATCCACTCCGACGTGATACAAGAAGACCTGAACAATTTAATGGCATGGACAGAAGAGTGGCAACTTCAACTAAACACAGACAAATGTAAATCGATACACTACGGATACAATAATCCAAAAAGGAAATACTTAATGGACAAAGAAGGAACCCAACTAGAATTACATCAAGATTCCAAAGAAAAAGACCTTGGTATTACATTTCAAGATAATCTAAAGTTTGATCAACACATCGCCAATAACGTAAAAAAGGCCAACAGATTGCTTGGAATGATACGCAGGACATTCACAAACCTAGATCGAAACATTTTTCTACAATTATACAAGTCACTTATAAGACCACATCTGGAGTATGCTGTTAGCGTCTGGCATCCATTTCTAAAAAAAGGAATTATCCAAATAGAAAACGTACAGCGAAGAGCATCGAAACTAGTGCTAGGACTTCAAGAGCGTCTAATCAGTCTGGGTCTTCCATCTCTAGAATACCGCAGGAAACGCTATGATGCAATACAGGTTTACAGAATTCTTAGTGGAAAAGACATAATTGTTAATAAGAACATTCTAAAGCAAAATAAAGGCTATATCATAGTCGTACAAAACTTTATTTTGATTTTGGCCCAGGCGAAAAATATCGCTAAATTTGATTCTGGGTGCTGGATACATGATACGTCAAGTAATTATATAACGTGAAAATATTCCATTTATTATTGTATATAAATATAATGGCAAGTAAATATTTTTGTTAACGTGAAAATATTCCTTATTTGTATTGTATATTAGGGCAAACTAGGTAGCACACTAATAAAAGGTAATACTGTAAATTTTCCTGCGGTTAGACGCCTCTGACCAATCAAAAAGATAGGCTGGCACTGCCAGGCAGGATACGCCCACATTTTCAAGAGATGGATAGAGAACAAGCAATACCGAAAGTGATTTTTCCTACATCATTAAGTTAGAATTTGATATGTGCAAATATCGAAATGAATTAAGTTCTTTGGGTTATAAAGGTGCATTTCAGTAGGCTTCAAATTCGACTGGGGATCATGTTGTTAAGTGGGTAAGATGCTGGCCTCTATAGGGTCCACAACCTTGATATAACATATTTTCACACTATTCGCGTACAAACGGCGGCCATTTTGTCTGTCAATTTTGGTCCGATTTTCACAAAATTTGAACTCAATCTTCATTACCATGTAACGGTGATATAATCAAACGTTGTTTTAAATCGGATAATAATTTTGACCTCCCGTCGGACCACAAGCTAAAAAGGGTGATTTTTCGTACAATCAGGGGCCATAATTCAGGAAGTTACAAATCAATGGGCGAAAATATCGAAAGAAACCAAGATCTTTAGGTTATAAACATGCATGTCAAGTTTCATCAAAATCGGTTCAAAATTGTGACCTCTATAGGGTCCAAAACCTTGATATAACATATTTTCACACTAATCGCGTACAAACGGCGGCCATTTTGTCTGTCCATTTGGGTCCGATTTTCACAAAATTTGAACTCAACCTTCATTACCATGTAACGGTGATATAGTCAAACGTTTTTTTAAATCGGATGATAATTTTGACCTCCAGAGGGACCACAAGCTAAAAAGGGCGATTTTTCGGACAATCAGGGGCCATAATTCAAGAAGTTAGGATCTGATGGCCGCAAATATAGAAAGGAACCAAAATCTTTGGCTTATAAACATACACGGCAAGTTTCATCACAATCGGTTCAAAATTGTGACCTCTATATGGTCCACAACCTTGAAATAACATATTTTCACACTATTCGCGTATAAACGGCGGCCATTTTGTATGTCAATTTTAGTCCGATTTTCAGGAAATTCGATCTCAACCTTCATTACCATGTAACAGTGATATAATCAAACGGTTTTTTAAATCGGATAATAATTTTGACCTCCAGAGGGACCACAAGCTAAAAAGGGCGATTTTTCGTACAATCAGGGGCCATAATTCAGGAAGTTACGATCCGATGGGTGCAAATATCGAAAGGGACCAAGATCTTGGGGTTATAAACATGCATGTCAAGTTTCATCACAATCGGTTCAAAATTGTGACCTCTATAGGGTCCACAACCTTGAAACAACATATTTTCACACTATTCGCGTACAAACGGCGGCCATTTTGTATGTCAATTTTGGTCCGATTTTCACGAAATTCGAACTCAACCTTCATTACCATGTAACGGTGATATAATCGAACGGTTTTTTAAATCGGATAATAATTTTGACCTCCAGACGGACCACAAGCTAAAAAGGGCGATTTTTCGGACAATCAGGGGCCATAATTCAGGAAGTTACGATCCGATGGGCGCAAATATCGAAAGAAACCAAGATCTTGGGGTTATAAACATGCATGTCAAGTTTCATCAAAATCGGTTCAAAATTGTGACCTCTATAGGGTCCACAAGCTAAAAACATGATATTTCGTACAATCAGGGGCCATAATCCATGAAGTTTCCATCCGATACATGCCAATATCGAAAGCAGCCGAGATCTTATGGGGATAAACCTATATTTCAAGTTTCGTCAAAATCGGATAAGAATTGTGACCTGTAGAGAGTCCACAAACAAATTGTGGACGGACGGACGGACGTCCGGACGGACAGGGGCGACGACATAATACGTCCACATGAAAATGTGGGCGTATAAAAATTGTTGTTTGATCACGTACACTCTTCAATCGAGGATTCGGGCTTCCCGTGCGTGGACAGCCGATCACGCCCCCCTCGAATTTCTTTCTCACATTCGACTAATTTACGCTAACTATTACAAAAACATCGTCAATACTAATCAAACAATCAACAATAATCATACGATCATACAAACAATACGATTAACTTTAGTACAAAAACATCGGTGATTCGATCTGAAATCAAATAACAAAATAGTCAACGAGTACTAATCAAACAATCAACAATAATCATACGATCATACAAACTATACGATTAACTTTAGTACAAAAACATTGGTGATTCGATCTGAAATCAAATAACAAAATAGTCAACGAGTACTAGCTATTTCTTCCATACGATTAAATTGTGTACGAGTCTTATTCAATAGTTGTGGATACGATTATATTGTGTACGATTCTTATTCTTAGTTGTGAACGAGTCTTATTCTTAGTTGTGGACTACATTACCAATAGTTGTGGACGACATCACCAATAGTTGTGGACGACTCCACCAACGGTTGTGGACGACTTGACTGTGGACGACTTTGCTTGTGGACGACTTGACTGGTACCCTAGTCAAAGACTGTGAATTTGTGTAATACAATAGAAATAGTAGTCGTTCACGATAATTATTACATGCGCAAACCCCACAGAAAGAAGTCAAGATAGTATCAAGGCGATCCAGAAGTTATCGAAGAACATATTCAACATGACAGTGCATGAGTACTGAGTCAGGGTATCCGGACCACTCGGACCAAAGACCACTCGGACCAAGTCCACTCGGACCAAAAAAAAGACCACTCGGACCAAAACGGAGACTACTCGGACCAACCCAAAAGACCACTCGGACCAACCCCAAAAAACAATATTTGTTGCCTCTCGAACCGTTCAATTTAAGTTGGAAGACCACTCGGACCAAAATATTGTTGAAAATTTGTGTATATTTAGAAATACTTCATTGTTTTTCTTTTGTCAAAAATTAAACGAGCTTGATTGATCGATCACTGCTAATGGTTTTTTTTTGTGAAACGGAATAATTGCAATCAACACACGGCCGCCATTTGCGATGATTGACAACTCACGTTTTTATCATCTACCAAAGAACCGCAAGATTTCTTTGCACATACAATTACATCGGGATTATCGGTTAATCAGCTTTAATTATCCCTCTTTGATCCCTCATTTTCAAATAAATTGATCAGCATATTATTGGATTTAAACAAATACATTACTTTTACGGGAAACGATGATTATCAAAGAACCGTAAGTGCAACTAATGTTTTATCGTTTGGTGGAGCCTTTTACTAACCACGTGTTTCATGTTAATAAATATTTTCTTTCGTGTTTTAAATTGTCCGAAATGACATGTAATCCTATTAAAACACTTGGCCCGAGTAGTCTTTTTGTTTGGTCCGAGTACTTTATTTATTAGCGATCCGAGTAGTCATATTAACAATTATTTATCTATAAAAATACTTGGTCCGAGTATTCTTTTTATTGTGGCCCGAGTAATCTTTTTGTTTGGTCCGAGTGGTCTATTTGTTTGGTCCGAGTGGTCTTCGTTTTGGTCCGAGTGGTCTTGGTCCGAGTGGTCTTTGGTCCGAGTGGTCATGTATTCCTGAGTCAGTGACTGACAGTGTAGGTCTGACCAATTTAAATTTAAAAACACATTGTATCAGTCCCACATATTGATTTAATTTGAAATAGTGATTTTGATCGAAACTCTGTGTTGATTATGTCAAAAACAAACATAAACAAAACTACAAACATTTCTAAAACATATAAAAAACCTCGTGTACCTTGTTGTTCAACCTGCCCAGGCAAAACTTTTTTTGTATTCAAAAATTTAATAAATGGAGTTAACTCCCTTAAAGAAAAATTGTCCCATTGGATAATACCATTAACAATAATCAACTATAATTTATTGTAATACGATTTGCGCACTTAGATTGGGATTTTTGAAACACGCTGGTCCCACTTCTTCTGTCATCAATAATATTTTCTTTACCCGATCTGCAACTAACAATTTCGGGTGTTGTTCACTTTATGGTTGATGTTATAAGGGACCTCGATTGCATAGTTCGCCTATTTCCGGTTTACTTTGTTATCGGTGGTGGAATTTCATATTGCAGTAATTTCATAAGGATACCAATCGGTCCCCCTTTATTTTAATAACGAAAGAATGTCGGATATTTTTAATCTTACATGGATATCAAGACCTTCTTCTATTTAAGAAATGGGTAACTCCAGTTCAGGACATTCAGGCAGAGGTAAATTATTTGCCGTGTGGCGTAAACAATTTTCAATCAATCATCATTCTCATTCTCTCTCCCTGTCTTGGAATGCGAACAATCAATACTGAAGTGTCCAATGTCATTACAAGCTTACCATGTATTCGATATTCAACTATCACCCTGTTATTGTTTATGTATAAATGATATATAAAAAAGACGATATCAACATTACTTGCTCTAGTCCTGAATTCAGTCGGACTCACTGTGTGACTGTCGTTGTTCTGACAGTAAATTTGAGTAAATAAATAGGGCAACATTCCTACCTATATAATAATAGATCTATATGATTATGATCATATAAATAAAATTACAGTAGCATCTAGATCTATGTTCATGTAATGGGAATTTTAAATCTTTATATCAAATTATTACAGGAAAGGTTTAGATATTGTTCTCCCTCCATTTGAAATCATTGTTGGGAAATGGCCAATTAGCTGTTTATCAATGACATAAAGTCTATCCGAATCAGCGACAGTTGTAAGGTGGCTAAGTTTGATAATGGTTTTAATAGTAAGTGCTGCCCTGGAAACAAATGTATTGCTTAAAAAGTCTATATTCCAATTACATAGCCTTTTCGGTCATGTGACATTTAGGACTTACAACTTTTCGGACTGAACCAAATATGGTCTTGAGGTTTCTGACCCGGGAAGGGGACATTTCAGACTCAGGAATAAGTTCAATGGAACGGTTGAACACAACCGTCTAATCAATTTATAATAAGCGAGAAATAACATGACGGTAAAATTGAATGCAACATACATGTATAGTATAGATTCAATCAAATCAATGTTTCCATCAGAACAGTGGGATTTATATGATTTGAAAGTAAAAAATGAACTCTGAGTCTAATTCAATTGTGTACATGTAAATTATAGTATGAACATATCAAAATGTCAACCTGGGTTTAGTTCTGATGTTTAAAGTAAAGTTTTGGTACTTGTAGGTGCTCACCTTGTGTCGGTCAGTATGTTTTCATAAATTGTCAATGCCTGCAATAATGAAAGTTTATCTTACAAGTAATGAAGGGTAGGCCTTCCGGTACATAAATAAAGTCTAGCTAACAGAAATGCAGCTATATTTGATTATTGTACATCATGAATCATATTGTTCAGGTTAGTTTCTGGACCAAGATTAGATAATGATTTAATCTTTTATTCACTGAGTGTGTAAGATCACAGTGATAACAAATATTAGCTTATTGATAATATGATTATGAATATTTTTAGAGTTGACCTTTCTCACAAAAGATTATGGTTAAATTTGAAGTGATGAATTAGCTTCATATAATGTTCACAGTTCAAAATGCATACAATGTCATGCAGTTCAAAATATTTATTTTAGTTTTACTGGTACAATTTTCATTGCTTCACAATACCAATATGTCACAGTGTTAAAATACAGAATATACACTTGTCAAAAATAGTAATACAAAATACAGTATACATGTAAGAGAGTAATCATATATTACATGTAGTTATTTCAATTAAATTGGGGGATCGCATGGCTAAGTGGGTAAGACGCTTGGCTCGCTAGCCTGGAGGTGGGGTGTTTGATCCCTGCATTGGCCGAGAAAGTACATCTCGATTTTCCGGCGTGATTTCCACTTGTTAGTGATGCAGAACGGATGGCCTGACAAGGACAGCTGTCTAGTCGTTCAGATGGGATGAAAAACTACGGTCCCGTGTACACATTGGCATGCACGTAAAAGATCCCTTGGCAGTTTGAATTCGATATACAAATGTAAGAGTAGGCGGTAGTGCCTTTGCCTGGGCAAAATTTCCCTCATAGCACACTGTATGACGCATGCCAGTCTTCCGTTGGCCCAGGTTAGGTGCAGAAGAGTAGGACATTAAACCCCATTTCATTTCATTTCATTTCAAATAAACTAAAAGAAATAGGCCTATTTTGAACTGTTGATATTTGTATTTTGGACAGAGAACATTGAAATGTTATTCTTCCATAGTATAGTGTTCAAGATATCATGTATGTGTAGTACCATTAATCTTTAATTTATGAAGTCCTACATGTCCTAATCATAGTTATGAAAGGCTATTGACTCAGCATTGAGCAATATCTTATCAATAGGTAACCCTCCCTCAAATTAATAATAGGCAATTTCCTCTGTATCATTATTTAGAAACCTCTGTATCATTTTATCTAAGGTTATAAATTTACATTTAGAAAGATGAAACTGAATGCATATGCATCGGAATTGCACATCATTGTTCAAGGTACGGTACAGGGTTCAATTTAGTCTAAAGCCAATGAGTAGCAAATTTTTGTGACAGATTCACAATTTGGCTAATCAATTCAAAATTTGAATAGCATTTGCTCAGATTTGAGGAGCAGTAAAACATAGCATTACATCACAAAAATTTGCAATCCTGATATAAGTGCTGGATACTTTTTCCTGCCGAAGTCCGGTCTTCATTGTATACTCCGCTTCGACTTATGTATGGATAAAAAAAAATTCAGTTACCGTCTCTCCACGATGCCGGACGCACTATAATCGTCTAAAACAACACTACGTGTACTTTAAGTTTCACCATTCCAATCGAAATATTTGTAGACGTAGCTTTGCTTGTTTATTTCTTTATTTAAAAACATCCCCCTCACCGCCTTCAAAAAAAATTATCAACCCGAGAATATGCCATCAGCATAAAATTTTTGTCAAACATTCATCAAAAATGGCACGTTTCACGCGTCTCGCGAGATGTCTACTTTTAGTTTTCAGTTAAGTTAACCAATCATATTATACTGCGTTGTTTTATTCTATTTTTAGTAACATATTTTATAAACATGTGTGATTAAAAACGGGGTCTGCATTGTCTTCTAGTTATCGGATATATTGAAATAAAAACTGGTTCAACTTGGAGTATTAAACAAGTTAGTCCTGCATTTATAAATTGATTTTTTCGTAGGTCTAAATATACTCCACATTCATCCAAAATATAATCAATCGCACTTCACAAGTTTGAAAGCAACTTTTGGCTAATGAATAAAATAATTCTATCGCTTTTACCGCGATTTGAGTCGTTTTTTGTGATGCGATACCGCTTAAATTGAACCATGGTACGGTACAATATTGTAAATACATATTTTTGTTATTCTTCATGACCATACATTGTACTACTTTAGTTGGTTACATGTATGTGGATCCAAATGCACATAATGTAAAACAGTATGATGAGTGTATGTAAAGGGATTTACATCACATTTCCTGTCCTCCTGTCCTCTTTCAATCAGATTCTTTTCAAATTTGGTGTGAAGCATTTTTGTCAGACGATGACAAACCGGATCGATATATGGTTTTACATGAGTATTCACGCCATTGTCATCAACCCTTTGCCAGAAACCGTGTTCTATAGTCTACATGTCTTAACAGATTTGTTTCAATCTTGGTGTGAAATGAGAGGACGGACCCTATCAGTATTCAATGTTCCAAATTTACACCCCTTTCAAAAACCTAGTGAATTGATTCGTGCCAGGGTCATTAGGTTACAAACTGTATAAACATTAAGCATCCACAACCTTCTGTTCCAGAGTTAGTCCCCTTTTCCAACAACTGTTTGAATGTGATAAAGGCAGAATTTTTCAAGCTTGTAAATTAAACATGACAGAGATCATGTTTGTGAAAACATAAAGGATCCTCATCAAATTTGGTCAACTTCAAAGTCTAATTTCAGATAAGCTTCCTTAGAGTCATAAATGCTGTAGGGGCTTATTTCCATCCTTGACCTGGTTATCTTTACAAATTTTATTGTAATTTCTATTCGCAAACATCCCAAATTAAATGGCTGTCGTTTACTTAGTCCATACTCCATTCTACGCATGTGTAATTGATATTTTTGTCATTTGATTAAAGATACGTTATGTAAGATTTAGATAAAGAGCTAGTCATTCTTGCTATAATAGTTCGAAAATAGATAATGTAAAATGAATAATTCGAAAATATCATTCAAATTACTCTTTGCGAGCCAAGATATATATGAGCCTTTGAATGAAGGTTTGACAAAACTTGTGCAATAATTTCTACCATTGTACTAATGTCTCAAAATTTTTTCCTAGTAGTATTTCGTTAATTGTACTGGTTTTATCTACTCTAGTGCATTTACATGCATATTTAATGAAGCCATGTTTTGTGTTGTTTTATATTGAGCAAAGGATTTTTAAAATCATTTTTTTCATCCATCTCCCAATAGTTGATGTTTTGGTACACTTGATTCTAAATTAAGTGAGAGTGATGAAATTCAGTGTATACTTTTCATTACGTCAATACCTTGATCAGGTTTGATCAATGATGACCAATTTCTGCATAGACTAAGTAAACACAATAACCCTACTTCTAGAATGTCCATACTTAATCAAACAGTGTAGATTACATGTACATATGTAGGTATTTATGTGTTGGATGCCTTGTTGACTGACTTCGAAAATTAGCATTCTCCACTAAAAAAGGAAAGAGATAAGCAATTTGGAAAACAATAACTTTGATTTGAATTGGGTGAGAGTGGTTAACTCAAAAGTTCAGCTTCATTACATCAATACCTTGAAAAAGTTTGATGTTGTCATTTTCTACTTACGTTAAGAATCAATTTGATTGGTATCAAGACTTTGGAACACATTAACTGAGGTAGAATGTTCAAACATTCAGTAGATTACATGAATGGTTAGACCGGGTTGATCATGACCATTTTCTGCTACTTAGCCAATGGCTAAATAGAGATAAGCAATTTGATATGGTCAGTGCATTTAGGGCACAGTAACTTTGATTTTTGGACACAATAAGTTTGATTCCAGTTGTGGGAGAGTGATGAAAATTGGTGTATAAACTAGTAGTTTCCCAACATCAAAACCTTTACTAAGTTAGGTCATGAGCATTTTATGTTTAGACTGGATACACATGTAGATAAGTTACATTGGTCGATGCTTTACAAAACGGCTAATGTGAGGTGAACAATTTCGATTGTATGTGTTTATCTGATTTTTGTTGTTCAGTTACGCTGATGACGGTGAATTGCTAAAAATCTCTGTACCCTGGTACCTCTAATTTGTTTTTTAGGTACTGACTTTTTGGATACAAATGTAGATGCTTTTAGTATAGTATTACAATTACCATTGATATTACTCATTGTGAAATTGAAATACATGTAAGTTCAGTGAAATACCCCCTATCCCCTCTTTTCTATCCTGTCAATTGAAAAAAACGATGCATTCTGTGTGTCCAAAAGTAAAAAACATAACAAAATTTTTCAGACAATGTTTTAAGATTTATTATAGACAATACCTTTCTCACATTTGTATTTTAATGTAAAAATAGGACATCAAGTTCACCATATAAATTAAAGAGTTTCACATTGTTTTTCACAGCGTCATATAGAAATTATCTTGTTACATTGACTTCTATCTTTTATTCAGGATCAATTTATATAAATCTAACTAGATTAAATGTCACTTAACTTTTCTAAATTACATGATAGTCTGAAAGTTTCTATTTTGTAAATGTCAGGAAGTTGTACATTTGTGTATCGAGTTAGTATTACTATGAAAATGAATTCGTTTTAACTTTGCTAAATAGCCAAAAATAGTCACAGATTGTTTTAAGATTGACACCACCCACAGTTAATATTTTATAACATGAAACATGATTTTGATAAACCCATATTTTGCGGTCTCTAATTCTTGGAAATGTGCTCCTGGTGATAGTACACAGAAAAGAAGCACACCAATCCCCGTTTCATTTTTATTAAAGTTCAAAGTTTTCACTGATTATTGGGTTGAGTTGCTGTTGCCAAAATCTAGTTATCGCTTTATTGATGATGAATTTCTTACGATTTATATTTAAACTTGCTCAGGTTGTTTGACTAATCATAGGGAGGACACCGTTAATTTACGAGGGGTTATCGTCCCTTGCCACCCCTTATCCATAACACTATAAACCTCAGAATGCCTCGTTCGGCATTTCTGTCCAAACGAGGTAAAGAAAATGCCTCGTTGTCTGCAGTTCCGAAACGAGGTTTTTTAAATTGCCCTTTTTTTGGAACGAGGTATTTTGTTCAGAACGAGGCTTGGTAAAATGCCTCGTTTACTAAACGTGGTTTTTTCAAGATAGTTATTAGTGGTATATCGGCCAATTTGTAAAAATTAAAATTTATGTTATTTAATACGAAAATAAAACCAGTTCAAACTATATTATTATCAGAGAAATTGACAAGACAAGAATACACACCATCGGTGGAGGTGTAAAACTATTGCAGACACATAGCTACCTTGATTGATTTATTGCCCCAATCAGGTATAATAGGTGTTAAGCAACAACTGTGGTGTTGTGACATTTTATTGTGGGCAATCAATTAATCAAGGTATAGCTGTGTGTCTGCAATTGTTTTACACCTCCACCGATGCCGTGTATTCTTGTCTTGTCAATTTCTCTGATAATAAAATAGTTTGAACTGGTTTTATTTTCGTATTATCGCAATCTTCCCTTTTTTGCTCCTTCATCCCTGACTTCATGCTTTCTTGCATTAGGAAATTCTTGCCTTTTCTCGATATCTCATCCCTCAACTTCCAGCTATGAAACGTCTAGTTTAAAAAATAGCTTTCCATAGTGCCAAACACAGTAAACAAACCTTATTATACATGTAGTAGCCTATTTAAGGATAGGGTCTGGAACTTGAGCATCATTTTTTAAATCATTCATCTCTACCATAACAAGTGTAGGAAGTTTGAAAGTTATCAAACAGTGTAATTGAGAAATTTTGTGGTTTACAGATGACCAGGGGCGGATCCAGGATTTTCAGAAAGGGGGGGCGTGCTGAACCCATTTGGGAGTGCGAAGCCCGGCCCGTGATTTTTGAGTGGACTAAAATGCCCACAAGGACTAATTTCATACCAGTACTGTAAATTACGATTTCCAACCTAAACTGTTTTTGTTCTTCTTTCCCGCGAGAATATATGGAGCTAAAAATTGTTCGCCACCGCAAAAAAAATAGAGGGGGCGTGCGCCGGGTGCGCCCCCCTCTGTATCCGCGCCTGATGACCATTATGCAGCATGTTTTTTGACTCCATGAAAAGGATGTAGTCGATTGTTTTTTTTTATAAATTAATAACAATATAGCTTCTTTTTTAACAAACAAACAGTTTATTTATAACTATAAGGCAACAGCCTAACCTGAAAGACAATGGTACAAGTAATATCAAATCTTCAAATTTAATTACAAGTTGCATTCTATATTGATGATACGATAATTTTGCAGATATTTTAATATCGCTAACACTAAACTGCTATCGGCCCATATTGTTGGCACTGCCGTGTATTATGACTAACGGTATACCGAATAGCGGTATGTAAAATGGCCGCCATCTTTATTTAATGGCGACATCATCAACTTCAGACCACGATGTTGACACAGGGAAAAGCCAAGATTTGCTTAATACTATGTATTAGGCGCACCCCCTCTGTAAATGAAAATATCCGGTAAAAAAAGTGCGCCTTATACACCGAAAAATACAGTAATATGTTAAACGATAGTACATGTAACAACATTGAAACTTGAGATTTTAGATAATATATTTACAAGTCGATATTTACAATTTAAATCTTACTGTTTTAGTTAGAATATTCACAATAGATAGAATAACTATAGTTTGAGTTAATACATGTAGCTGTTCATTATTTGTCCTAATTCTATACCCTTTGATATAAACAAGGATAAATTACTCAATACAATGTGATCAGTTAAATTGAATAGTGACACTAGATTGCTTACTGTTGGGTATCTAATAGACCATGACGGTAGGAAATTATGTCTTAGGTCTCTCAATATATACGCTATGTTTTGAGGTATAATGTATTGACAATTTGGGTTCCTTAAGGACATTTTCTAAAACATCATGAGATATTTTTGTATCACCCACATTATGTCTATCATGTATATGCATCTTCAGATTTATTTAACTTTTATGTATTAACAAGTAAAATAACTTTGAACAGATGTAGGTGAAGTCAAGGTGAACATACAACTAACAGGTACATATATACACATAGTGTACCTTTATTACTAGATGGAGGATAGCTTATCAATTTTTATTAGGTTTCCAGGTATATTCACAGATAAAGTTATTTTTATACATCCTTCCAGCTTCTGCTGCTATCGTTGATAGTATTAAACTATTCCTGGCAATCATAGAGTGCCTGGTAACCGCTAGTTGCAAGAATACTATACAGCTGCCTGCTTATGTATTTCAAAGGTCAAAGGTGAACTGATGAACCAGGCGAAAATTTGAAGTGATGTTTAGCATGTAGGAATAATAAGGCTTTACAGGTGTAAACAAACCTATCAGAAATCTTACGTTTGTGACTTTTAATGAGCTTGGCTTTGTATTTTGCTCGTGTAGGATGTCGGATGATTGGGCAGATATTTCAGTATATGTGTGCATGTTGTAAATATTGGATTACTACTTTACCTGTAAAAAACCTGTGAGTTAATCACTGTAGTTTTAAGACCAACAGACGTCATAACTTACTCAACAATTCTAGCGTACCTGACTAAAGCATTGTCTTAAGAATTTCTGTAATGATGGGATGTGACTTGAAGTGGGTTGAAATATCAAGTACAAGTTGTCAGTGGAAGGTTCTCTAGATTAATTAGACAATGATTTAGTGCTGAATATCACAAACACGACTTTACCTCCGTCAGACTTAGCTTTGTGTGTTACATTAAGATCATTTGAAGGAGAATTTATCCCTTTGACAAGTAACAATAACAGAAAGTAACAGTAACAAAAAGAAGTTTAATATGTGCATCTAATGCTTCATTCACCTATATTTGTGACAGATAACAAAATAAAAAATAAAAATGGGTATCTTTAGTTTTGAATCAATGTTTTCGGACACACTCACTATAACAAAAAAGAAGATTTTTCAAGAAGAGTCTACTCATCACTCTATAGCACAAGGTATTGTTAATGTGTTTATCATAAATTTACATCTTCAGGAATGTGTTCTGCTGTCTACCATAACAAACTGTTCAT
This sequence comes from Patella ulyssiponensis, assembly GCA_963678685.1. NCBI lineage: Eukaryota > Metazoa > Mollusca > Gastropoda > Patellidae > Patella > Patella ulyssiponensis. Next base: position 61,714,965 of record OY783229.1, read on the forward strand.
AAATTTAATTTATAAAGATATATAATAGTTGTGAATTGGGTGTGGTCGATTTGTAAATGGTTTTAGATTACAATGTGTGCCACATATTGCATTAATATTGCAAGAATACAAGGTCATTTACTAAAGTAAAGAGAGAGAGAGAATTTTTAAAGCTCAATAAAAGTTAACAAATACATGTATTAGATACAGTTACGATCACGATGGTTAAAACATTTACAAAGTACAAAAAATTCGATTAGTTATGAGTTATCTGAATGTAATATACATGTAGTCTTACGTTTATACATTAATGTAATAAAACTATATTAAAGTTATTGCGTACATACAATATCAAATGTTTATTTTCATTTAAAGCCATCTGGTACATTGTTAGTTACACTGTATAAACTTAACACAATTTTAATGAACATTTAACACACTTTTAGGTATTTATTATACGAGGCTAATGTCTTAAAGGGTAGGCTTTCAATTTTGTGGCTCGAACATTTAGGACACACTGAATTAATGGGGAGGGGTGTACATGTATGTGTGTTGGGTGCAAGCCTGGAAATAAGGCACCTGTCACTGAGAATGTCAGGCACAGATTGAGACTTTGACAGTCACAAAACCACTGTCATTTTGTTACCCACTGATTTGTCTTTTTTAATAATATTATTAACACATGTCTGGCACTAAGTTGCAAATGTCAGATGCCTGACATTTTGTCAGGTACGTCTAAAACCGTTATTTCCAGGCCTGGTTAGGTGAGGCGTGGTTTCGAATCCCCACTTTTGATAAGGAGTAGGGTCGTCTGTCCATCCTACTGATTCTCTGGGTCCTCCAGTTTCCTTATGCTGCGAAAGACCTGTATCATATGTTAGTTCCGAAATGACCTTGTTTGTGTTGATTTCACTTTAAACCCCATTTATCTCTTTCTCTCTCATAACAATAATGAATGGAGACCCAAAACATCATTCTCTTCTCATTAACAATTTATGAAAACTTGAAATATTTATGGTGCCAACAGCTGAAGATTTGGTTATACATGTAAGCTTATTGCATGTGTGTTTATCAAACATGCCAACGAATTGTCACCTTCTCGAAACAAGGGTAAAACTTACCTCATTAACTCTTGGTTGTTTAATCCAGTAATTTAATATTGCAACCAAGTATCTTTGCCGACTTTGAGGTGTTGTTAATTTTTTGCAAACTATAATATTGCAAATGTTTAATCTCTAAAAGTTACATGTATTTTGGTCCGATAGAAGTTCAGTTTCATTCAGTATTACAAAGATATCATGAATTTATGGAGATGATAAGAATTGAATATGGTCAAAAACTTGACTTAAAACCTACCCAATTTTTTAACCATATTGGGTTAAGGTTGTTTGTTAATAACAAACTGGTGCCATGCTTAACTTTTGATGGGCCTCTTATTAACCTGATTGAGTTCAACCTGTGAGATTTTCTACCACTGATATTTTGATTTTGTTTTATTTATTGAATTAAATACGTGGTAATCAGTTTGAGTCAATTTTAGCCTGGATAATTAAAGCCCTTTAAAATTTTACGAAAATACAATGATACAAGGCAACATTATTTACATCAGTTATTTGTAATGTAGGTTTTCGTTGACAGATACACTATGCCAATCAGCGGTTAAAACGAAAACAGTAGCTCATGAATGCATGGGTTCAATTGAGGGATTTCAATTTCCTCATATGTATTTTATTGATGTCTAATTGCTATGTTAGATAACTGAGGTATTTTATATTTAATTAAAACTATTTTTCTCTACAAAATTTTGTTCCATCAGATATATATAATATTATAATTATGTATTTCAGGTACTGGTGGTGGTGATCTCTCTTCCTTGAGGTCCGACTGGCCGCTACATTTTCATAAAGTTCATGGTGAAAATGTGAGGTTGAGTGCTGACAAGACCCGTGCCACAAGGGTTGAGAGTTTTTGTAAAGGCATATGTTTCAGTAACAGACCAATAGCCGTCAATGAAAAAGTTTATATCAACTTTGCCGAAGTATCCACAAGCTGGAGTGGTGTTTTACGGTTTGGGTTCACAGGAACGAATCCTGACACCTATAATCCAGCAGAACTGCCCCGATATGCATGTCCTGATCTCACAAACAAACCTGGAACATTTGCTAAGGCTTTATCTGAACGTTTCGCTAAAACAAATACTGTGATGTGTTTTTTCGTGACTCGTAGTGGTGATGTTATGTTCAGTGTGAATGGTGAAGATAAAGGTCTGTTTTTTAATGGAGTAAACACAAATGGTCCTCTGTGGGCCCTGTTAGACATCTATGGCAACACGATGTCAGTGGAATTTCTTCACAGACCTGGTAAGATATGTATTCTTTATTAAAGGGGAAATTATATACAACAATCATAATTTTCTTTAATTCTGGTTCTCAGATACTGATCAAGTACAAGTAAGCACACAGCCTAATAAATGCTATTGCCAGTCATAAATGACACTGGATAATTATAGTTTAATGCATCAGTAAATATGAAATGAAAGATCTTGTGCATTCTACATGTACCATGTACATGTGATAATGAGAAAGAAATGATGGCCATAATTCACATTAGACTGCTTGTATAGTACATACAGCAGAATTAAATTTTGAAATGTAATATTAGTGATCAAGCATTTAAGTTTTAACCCTGTGATCCTTTGGCAGAACAAAAACCAAAACTCAAAAACTATCCTCCAAAATACGATTTTTTTGAAAGAATTGGAATAAGTTTGATACATGTATAAATGGAAATGCAGTTTCTGTTCAGAAGGCACTCTGAAACCTTCATTTTTAGCCTCATGTAGCTAAAGCATTAAAAACAAGGTGTGTGTGCAACAAGAATATTCCAAGGTCAAAGAGGTGTTACTTGTAGTAATTTTCAAATTACTGGATTTACTTGATACATGTACTTGTATTCATTCACGAAGTGGAGGGATTTTATTGTGCAACAAAGGCATGTGCTATATTTCTTATCTTTTTCTTATAACCCGATAAAGTTTCAGCAGTGTCACACAGGTACATGTACATGTACAGCAGGTGTACTTGTTAAAGAAGATCTACAATATGTACATGTACTTATATTACTGATTGAAAAACATTAAAACAATTGTTCAGCGCAGTATTTTAGATTATTCTTCACAGTACCAAGTAGAACTCATCAATGCCATTAAAAAGAATAAGATAAATAAGTCCATTGATAGATACATGTACATGTAGAAACATTTTGAGAAATACCAACACTATTGTGTGTGAAAGCTGGAAATACTGTACATGTAATGAAACTGATTTCCTATCATGAAAAAGATGACTGTACGATAACGATTTCCTAGCATTTAAAACAATTAAAGATACATTATGGGAGATTTTGACAAGGATTTAGCCATTCTTGCTATAATAGTTCAAAAATAGATGTTGAAACAAGAATATATTGAAAATTTCAGTCAAATAACTTTATCCTGAACAAAGTTGTTACCACTATAATTTTTTACTAGATATGGGGGTTAAAATCATCGACACCCTTTTCCCACTATGGCCGATTGTTGATTGACAGGCGTTAACTCCACCCACATAGTCTCGATCATCAAGTAATGTTTAAACGGTATCTACTGAAGCTTGTGTATAGCCTCGGTCATCACTGTCTTTTATGAATAATTTCCGGAAGTATGATGACGTCAACGTCACGCAGAAACCCCACCCACAACGCCATAGTGATTAAATCAGTCGACGAAATCCTGTTTTAAATCGAGCCCAATCCAAGCCATCCGTGGGTCTACAGTGTTCATTTTGGGCTTGTTGTTTAAATAAAGATCTAATTTATAATTTCTATGACATCTGAAGCTCAAAGGAAGACCGACAAAAGTCAGTTTTTGCTCTCCCATAATGTATGTTTAACATGGCTATATTCTTAAGATTTCCTGGTGTGAGAAACATGACTAAATATCAGAAGTTTCTTAGGGTTTTGATTTTTTATACGCCCACATGTGGAGGCTAACGTTAATAATATCCAACTGACTTTGAATTTTCAAGGATTTCCAATAATAATACTTCGAAAAAGATTGACTTTAAATTTATTCGTAGACTGCCCAGACGTCTTGGCTTCTGTGGGTGCATAGTTTGTAGCCTGGCAACCTATCTTTAAGTCTCTTTTTTGAATTTTTTTATACACCCACATTTTCATTGGGGCGTACATGTATATCCTCAATTTACTTTTGGTTTGATCATTCTGCCTTTTGGGAGAATTTGTCCTGCATTGACAAAAATATTTTCATATTTTCCTTCAAGTTCAAGTGAATAAATCTGATACCTGTACAGTGATATTTGAGCCAAGCCCAGTTACATTAAATAAGACGTGTACATGTAAATAAATGTAACATATTGTGAATAAAGTTGAATTATTTGGTAATTATTGATATATAAGCTTATGTTTTTTTAGCATTCTATTGTTATATAAATAATGGATTATGTATTTGATGTACATGTGTAGGCTGATGGTATACCTACCACAAGCCTGTTGTTTATAACATCAGTAAAACCTGTCACAGGTGTTCTAATAGAAATTTACGCTCAACTGTACCTCAGTGTATAAAAGTGATCAATGAATGACATATATTATTTATATTTATAGTAAAATCACCTGATCTAGAAGTATAGAGAACAATATGATTATTTTACTTGAAAATACACATGCAGGTCTACCGTACTAATCCTAGTGCTTACACACACGTTAATATGTAGGGACACCATCAGGACAAATTAATTTCAGAATATGTTTTTGCCCTGCAAGTACATGTACATGTACATATAATAGCTATTGACATGAATCAGTAGTGGTATTGCCAAACACAATTTCCCTCAGAACTATACACTAATCCGTGTCAATCAGATAAGCTATATAAGCTGATCCATAATTTCTGGTGTTACCTTGTTCAAATTGGAGTATTTGTTCAGTGTTTGTTTAAGCCGATTTTGGGGCACATGTATAAGATAGAGTCGCTACATGTACTTAGAATATTAATTCTGTGAAATCAAATGATATTAAAAAATGAACAGATAACGTAAAATATGTTGATTTGAAGGCATCATTATGTTTTGAAATCTGGAAATACATGTACACCGAATAGGATCATATATGTGATCTTTTGAGTTGAAGCGAATAATTGCTTAGAATAATTTTTTAGTACAACCAAACCAGCATTCGATCTGGCAACATACCAATTAAAGGACAAATTCTATGACCTGCTTTTCATAAAGTGCACTTGCTTACATTTGTAGGTTCAAATATTTTTTACATACATGACAATGTATCTAATAAATATATACATTGTATATGTAACTTACAAATATATTGTCATAAGTATTGTTACTACATTCTTCTTTATTGAAATTTGATCTTTCCTCAAGGTTGTACAATGTAAGTCAGTGCCAATTTATAATTATATACAGTAAACATGTACATCTGGAATGCAATTGCTCAGCAGAAATTATTAGCTCTGTGGACATTCTAAATGAATTGGAAGTGTCATCGAGTATAACTTGTCCACTTCAATTGTCACAACTTACTGCAAACTGAAGCAACAGTACAAAATATTTATATATATGTATATATTTAAATTCCGATATTTGCATACCTTCCATAATTATTTACTACCGGTAAGTAATTGGTGCACTTATACTATGGAAACAAATTTAATGGAGTGCAGTCAAGATACATGTATCAGAAAAACGTTGTAATGCATGTACCCACACTGATCAGCAGTGAATATTGCCTAGGCCGCTACAATCACTGATCAATAAGGATATTGATGCAACTTAATGAGCCAAAATTATTGACTTTTTTCCTCCTTCAAATAAAATTGTAAAACATTTTTTTTATGCTTTAGAAAAATACATAAAAACGTTTGAAGTATTTGTAGGTAAAAATTATTTCCTATTTAGTGTAAATGGTTTATTTTTACTATTAAAATGAGAAAAGGCAGTATTCTGCCCGATTCAGTAATGTCTTATGTAAACAATGCATGCGCCACTAGGCCAATGATTGATGTCGCGTGCTGTGGCATCACGTGTTGAAGGCATTCATCTATTATATAGAGAGTTTAGAAGACATGTACATTGTACCTCCATCGAGAGTTGGTGTAGATACACATACTTCATGTGTATTATCATTCTATTTTAGGAAAGGTACAATCTAATGCAGTATCTTGTTTAACACTATTACATATATTGTTAAACAAGAAGTTTATCTACACATACATTGTAATATAAATGATTTTTTTTCTGGCCAACTACTCAATGATAAATAAAATGAATTATTAATTGCACAATGTACATGGAGTTACATATATTATATTCTTATATATATATATATATATATGCATGCAATCAGATCTTATAGATAATATTAATTGAATACTGATTTCCAGTTTCAGCATTCTTGTTAATATTTTATAGGTGGTATGTGTAATCAATATTGAAATAGTATTGTAGGCGTTGATAAAAGCAGTAAATGTTGATAAAAGCAGGTGGTTCTAAGCTTGACGTTTGAATACGTAATTATATGTACATTAACAGCAACCTACATACATACATGTACTACATGTAAAGTTAGTGCTGAGATTCTGCTGGTGACTCTTAGACTCAAAGTTACTATTTACTCAGAAGCTTCTTTTGCTCCAAAATTGTGACAGCATATGCTTAGTCTTACTCAATCACTGGATGCCATGCCACTTCTTAACAGTTGGCTTGTGATTGTGATAAAGGCTTTACTTTTCTGTGCACTATTTTTTTTTCAATTTAGGTGTGAGTGAAGCATTGTTGTATTCAGCATGCTTCGACTTTCCTTACTAGAGTTATGGCCCTTTGCTAAAAAACCTAGTGAATGTGATGTAGGCTACAGTTATTAAAGGATTCTTTTCAGATTTAGTGTGAAATATTCTGCAATCTTCTGTTCCAGAGTTATGACCCCTCTGTAGAAATTCCTGCTTGCGATTAACTGTTGTTGAGTCATGGCTGCTGTATGGGGGTATTCTCATGCTATCTGTTAATATTTACTACTTTTTGATGTCCTGTGAATTTTTTTTTTCTGTAAATAAACCCAAAGAAAAAGTAATTTTTTAGACCAGATTTGTTGATTTGAGAATAAATAATTACATAAACTTTTATGCCATGCCTCTGTATTTGATTGCACATGTGATTTTCTGCCAGACATGTGGATGACTATTAAGTTGCTAATGAAACATAAACAGGAGCTGTATAACATTCTCACAAACATTAAGAGTCATATCAAAAAAAAAGAAGATATGCGTTCCATTTTTTGCTACTGAAAAATAATGAATTTTAGGTGAATTGATTTAGAAACACTATATCCCATACAAACATTTCAAGAAATTGACACACAAGTCCTATACGATTGGCATGTTGCTCGTACATTATTTGCAACTTGAAAGGATGTCGTCACATCTGTATTTTACGAGAATAGTCCTCTATGGAATGTATATACATGCAATCAATATATTCTATTGATGATATATCTATACATGTATGTAACATGCATCGTTGGACAATATGCTTACATGTAAGTATGTGTAACTCAACCACCTGGTATTGCATCATTTGAACTCTATTTGTAAAAAAGAAAACGCCATATTCCTAATGATTTTATTACAACCTCTTGTAAAATAATTTCACTAAACTATACATGTATCTTAGAGAGGTCAAGTGGTCCAAATTCCAGTCATTTCCACAAGTTTTAAAGTCAACTTGCCGCAAATATTTATCTAAAACTAAAATTCAAATTTGAGGTTATAATAGATTGGTAGGGTCTTATAGTGTAATGAATGTTGATAACCCTTTTATTTATTGTTTAATTTTCCTTGATTTTCCATCTGCGGTTAATAAACCTTTAAAATTGATTTTCAAATAAATACGCTATTGCCCTAGTCATACTGAATTCAAGTCATCCAGAAGTTTACAATAAGTACATTAGGTTATGCAAATTGCAGACGATATTATTGGTCAATGAGTTCATTCCCATTGTTATTGAGTTGACCAGAGCCAAAGTAAGTTAAACTTGTATTACAATCAATAACAGGAACAATAAACCCAGCAAAATGTACAGTAAAAATATGCACAATGTACATGTAGCCTACCTACAGGTACAGGCCACAGGGACATCTGTACATACATGTATATGTAACCTGCACTTACAATCAAAAGGGAGATAACTGTGTAGCTTGCACCAGGACTTAGACTACATGTACTTTAATTTTAAATCCATTTTATAACCACAAAGAGTCCAACATGTCACAATCATCTGATTTTATTCAAAGCCATTCAGGTTTTCTGTGACATTCATTTTTGTAGCTGATTTCCCTCATTTTCTGAATCAAAATTTGATGCTTGCTGCTAATAGCTATGTATGTATATGTGATGGTATGTATTTATATTGAATAAAAAGTTACATGGCTGTGTCACATTTTGACCTAGTACATACATGCATGTAATAAAGGGACAGTTTTATAGATACATAAGTTATTTGCTTGTTGACAAGTAAACTTGGTAAATCAGTGCTTAGTAATAAATTCAATTATTATGAATTCATAAAATTTCACTAAAGCTTCTTTATTATTAAATAGTATGTTAAATTACTTAAGCTTAGTAGGGCCTACATGTACACAAAAATCTATTTCAAATTTGTGATATATTTGGAATTCATAAAAATACTTGTACCGTAGGTGAATATGCTTGCATAGGTCTTGGAATGTAGATCTGGTAAATGTAGATGTTCAATCGAATGTGGTAACCATGTGAAGAGTACAGGGGGAAAAACGATCTAAGTCACTTTTTCAACGAATCCCAGTTAATGGTGCCCTTCTGAAATGCCCCCCCACCCGGACAAATACGTCCATTGTACCCTTTATTTAACCATAATTTGGCTGAAAAGTTGAAGTCAGTTGTTGCACTGGTATAATGATTCGTGTTAAACATAGTTTTGAAGTTGTAATTAAACCCAGTCCTTGTTCTGTTCGCGTCAAGCATTCTCAACCAAAAGTTTGTTTTGTCTTTTATGCGAAAAGACAATAATGTGACTTAGATGATTCTTGGCCTGTACTCTTCATGTATATGTATATCGGTAGATACATGTTGCTTAACACAGTATTTCAAAGGGCATTAGGTAAGATTAGATAAAGACCTGACAGTTCTCACTATAATAGTTAAAAAATTGATAATGAACCGTGATAGTGATTCAATTTGAGGCTAGCCTCCATCGTCATTATTAACATTGGTACGATAATATACAAAGTCTTGATTATCCATATTTACATTAAATTACATGTACCCATCACAATATATATTCAAATCCACTAAATATTGCAAGCTAACGATGGCATTGAGACTTGATTATGATCTGAATAAGTGAATTAATGCCTAATTATTGATTAAGATAATCATTCCGGTTTAAAGAAATAATAAGCCCATTTAGCTCTTACATAATGCATGTTATAGGAAGTTGCATACATTTAGTGCAACATTTAAGGTGCAGTGCCTATCTAGTAGATTTGATGATGGTTCCATACATATTTAATAATTTGCAAGTCAGTTTTATTCAAATTGTTCGTATTGTAGCCTACAAAAATGGTACTCCAGTCCCCTTTGACTGGCAGACAGTTTGTTGAAAAATGTGTGCTCAGCTGTGTTGTTAGATGGGTTTGTGATGCTCAGTCAACACTAACTACATGTACATGAATCTTTTACGATTACATGTTTTCAATACATTGATAATACATCACTTTTGTTTCATAGATTAATATGATACTGATAACTATGATTACTGTACAAGTCCGAGTGGATTATTCACATGATAATGCGACATTTGACCCTTATAGATAGATTAAACTAGAATATATGATAACTATTATTTGGCTAACACTGTACATTTACAAGTACTAGCTGACCTAAATTATACAGTAAGCTTATATATTGTCAACCCCCTTTACTCAAGTAAAGCAAGTTAACCGGAACACTAAAACTACCAAATGACTATACATAACTTGTAGGGTCTTGTAACTATTGCCTGTCAACAACAAGTTTTAAAGAATTGAAGAGGTTGGGTTCAATCAGAATACTCTACTTTCGTACTTCAAGCTTATCTTCAACCTGGCTTTTTTTTTTTGAATGATCATGTTCCAGTTCAAAAAGTTAAAAGAAAAACACAAACTTCTTTCCAGGTTTAAAGATAAGTCTAAAAGTAAGTTTGTTTATTTGTTGACGACATATTAGATTCGAGGAGAGTTATGAGTTTGACAAGTATGTCGACTATTGGTACTTAGAGATAAGATTGCTAATTGAATTAAGGGGTAGATGTATTTTATGGGTCTATCTTAGAGATTTTATCACATGTTATTACTTTCTTATCAGAATGATCTATTAAAAGAAATTGGTATTTTGATATGTATTAATAATAAAATAAAGTGTGCATATCAAACACCAATATGTGATGAAGTGGCCTATTTACTTATACCTTGAACAGTTCACATCAGTTATTACATAGAGAATGTCATCAAGATTAACCTGTTAACCTATTCATATTACATTCTGTAGGATATATCAACAGATAAAAAGCAATGAATTGAACTGTGCCATCTCATACACGTACATAAGTACAGCAGACAAAATCCTTACAAAAATTCCTGTAGCGTGCAATATTTCTACTCACTGTATTACAATATCTCAATATATTACAATATGGAAATATTACATACGTGTAGTATGGTAAATTCATTTGTGTTCAACCTAATTATAAATGAAATTAAACAAAGTACGAACAATCCAAACCATTACACAAAATTCAAAGTCTGGCAAAATAGTGTAATCAGCAAATGGACTGTTGATAGTGTACAATATACACGACAAACAGTGGTAATCATACTCCGCGCAGCGTTTCGTTTGATTACAGGTAATATCACTACACACTGCTATTATGAGTGGATATTGTTGTGTTAAATTTTGATTGGTCAGTAGTCCGACTACCAACCAATCACTACCTACCATGCAAACGCTTTACATTTAAAACGAGTGCCAGTATTGGACCAAATATGTTTACATAACGTTACGTCATGGCTCACGCTTTTATTATGCCTAATTAACCCGTGCATAGGAGAATACTGCAGTAAAACTAATTGTGTGACAAACGAGGCTATCAAGTCGAATGAAATGTAAACAATACTCTTTGGAAACGAACATACTTTCACCGTTTTTAATACCTTAAATCACTGTCCAAAGTTTTAGGGAAGACTCAGATTAAACGAAGGACTGTCATGTTGTTGTACTTAAGTGATAGCTTTCATTGAACGGGGAGAATAGAAACACTCCCGCAAAAGTTCAAGAACAGACGCTATTCCAGCAATGGTCAGAGAGAGATTTCTCGGGCCATTGCTTCAGGAATATTAGTGGTAATAGGTGTCTGACAGAGTAAGATTGGGTTAGTTTCATGCATTCTGGTATGCTTCTATTATTCATTCTCAATTCTGTCGCCATCATGATTCCTCTTGAGAAGGTTCTGTATTTTCAAAAGTTATTCTCTGTCTTTTCATTGATTTTTGTGTGTTTGTTTAGGGGAGGGGGGCTACCATGAGTGATCTGTCATATGTGTTGTGGTTTTGATCCAAAGGAATAGATGTACCGGTATCTGATGTGTTTCTTTCAGTTTTTGTTTTTTCTTTCCTATTGAATTATTAGTCCAGAAATGACCTAAAATAAACCCAATTTGTTATTTCACTCATTAATATAATTTGTAGCAGAGTGATACCATACATACAGACATACAGCCAATGTTTGCATGAACATACTGTAGTAATATGCGTGTTAGTGGTCGATTAAAATCATTTACCAATGTTTTATTTGTATATTTCAGAAGCAGCACCTGTTTTAAACAACATGGTAGGATCAGCATCAACAGTAGAGTCAGCAGAATTATTTCAGTCTATCCAATCTTTATCGATAGATGATTCATCTCCTGCAATTCGATATCATGCAAATGTAGACCTTGTCCCAATGACATTTCATAACATGTGTGGTAAAAACCTTTATTTAAACCGTGATATGACAATAGCCACAAGGACAGTCGATGAATATTGTAATGCATATGCATTTACTTCACGGCCTTTACATTGTGGAGAAAAAATCGTAATACAAATATTGAACATTGAGCAGTTATATGTTGGAGGGATAGCTTTCGGTTTAACCGTATGTGATCCGGCAACGTTAACAGGTGACGATTTACCAGATGATTCTGATTGGTTATTAGATCGTAAAGAATATTGGGTGGTAAATAAAGATATTTGTCGTAAACCGGACGTAGGAGATGAACTAAGTTTTTATCTTACAAGTGAAGGTAATTATTCTTGAATTTTCTTATCTCCATATTTTGTATTGTCTTCTATATTAAGTATCTCCTTATTTTGTTTTGTCATCTATTTTCTCAGAATGTTGTCTTAAAAGAATCAAGACAACGCAATAAGATTAATCAATTACCAACAACCATATTCTTATGCTATTAAGATGAGCATACATGTTGGCTTGTATAAAACCAGAAGAGTGCAATTCTCATATGACTAAGTTCGATCACGAGCATTTTCTGTCTTGGGTATGTAGAGCAATAAGAAATTTGATTGGTCGTGACATTGGAATAAAATAAAACCAAGCACTAACAATCCAAACCATTAGACAAAATTTGAAGTCCTAAAAAACGTTATAGGCAAAATAGTGTAATCAGCAAATAGACTGTTCACCGTGTACAAAACACACGACAAACAGTGGTAATAGGTGTCCAGAAGAGTAAACTTACCGGGCCTGGCGCAAAACCATAAGACCCCTTCTAAATCCCGAAATGACCTAGTTTGTGTGGAGTGGATGTTAAACCCCTTTTAACTCTATTTTGGTAGGGGGGGGGGCATCATCCTCACCTTTGACTTGTTTGGGTTTTTTTATGTGGTGTATTTATTTGCCTCATCTTTACATTCAGATGACAAGGTTAAACTAGCTTAACAATCAGGGTTTTCTCGAGACTACTGTTAACTTATTCCATAAATGGCATATTGGAGAATATTAAAACTGTGTTCAGGACATTATTTGAGGAAATACAAGTACATGTAGATACATGTGTTGTTCTATTGTCCATTTAACCATGCTTGTTTTATCCATTAAAACAACTCATTGCTGTCGCGTCTGGTGTTCTAATGATTCAAGCATGGTTAAATGGACAATAAACCCCCCTCTAAATACAAAATAAGAAGTGTTTATTTTGCTGCATCCGTACATGTACATGAATGGTTTATGCTACTGGATTTTCCCCAAAAAAGTCTAGTGACCAACAAACACACTTTTGTCCAAAATCAGTTAGTCCATATAGCATGTATCAACTAATAAATACATACACTGTACATTTAGTATCAAAAGTACATTGCTTTATTATTTATGTGTTGATTGCACAAAGGTTATCTTTTCTTTGTTGTATACATGTACATGTCTTTGAAGAACTGACATTACCATGAAGTTTATGTATATATAGTCAAATCATGTGATATATAAAACAAAACAAACATTACTTGCCACTGTAGGATTGCATAATAGAGTTAACCTTATTGTTGCTCTTGCATTATGATGAAATACATCAGAACTGTTTTGCATTAATAAAGAAAATTGTATTCCGGTACTGTGGATAATCAGTAAATTACTAGTATAAATCATAAAAGTAATGAAGGGAGTAAAATAAACACAACAGTTCCATGGAAAACAATTACTGTGTTTTTAACTGGAGCTACATTTCTACATTTATAGTGATTTTTGTGTCGTTTATAAGCCCAAGAGAATCAATCTGCTTGAAAAAACACGAAAATCATTTGCAGAAACATGGCTCTGAATGAAAATACAGTAATTGTTTATCCATAGAACTTTTGTGTTTATTTTAATGTATTCAATTACTTTATGCAATTTAAACAGTGTTTTTTGCATGAAATTCAATAGTAACATTATTACATGTGTATTTTGTCCCTTGGCATTGATTTTGAGTTCATTCATAAAGAATATTTGACTTTGAAAGAATTTGAATTTATGGAGGGTGTTAATAGGGTGTTAGATATTATATGGTGCTGAAATTATATAAGTATTCAAAAAAGGGGAAATTTCCGAAATCATGCAAGCAAAATTGAACTTAAAATTTAAGAATTGGGTATTAGGGCACTAGGGGATGAAGTAGTCATTGTAGTCTCTTCAATTTTGTTTCAATTATCAACTCTTCAATGATAATATATGATTAATGTTAATCTATGTAGGCCGGATACGGTAAACTTCAAAGAATAAGATTATAAACATAAGGGTGAATTACTGTAAAGGGAGATAACTCTGCATTTCTTGGACAGCTGCAATTGGTAACTTTTTGGTTTTGTTTATATTACTTCACTATGTAAGATATTGCTTACATCTAATAGTTGTGATTTAGGTTTAAAAACAGCTTTCTTGGCAAGAGTACAACTCCACACCAGGCTTGGGTTTTCAGCTATTTTAGGACTTCCATTCAGATGATATTTGGCACAAAAAAGATGGTTCTGGTTTTAGCCATAATAAATCATTGGCGCGTCTGCTGAAGATAGACACAGATTTATAATCTTTTAAGACTTTGAAAGATTACAATGGCCACAAAATGTGTAGCTCCTGAAAGTGTAATTTGTTTTAATTGGTGTAATTAGATTCTAGACTGTTTTCATATCAAAATGGAATGGAATCATAGTACAGTTAAAGAGTGTCATGTACATCATGAAGATATTAGTAGTTCTGGTAAGAATTATTAACCGGTAATTGTTGTATTGTTTACACATTGTGTTTATTTTCTATGTTAAGTGAATAGGTTTATTGTTATATTGAAACGTTCTATCTATGTTAAACACAAACAGACTTTACTTGTTTCAAGGATATTTACAAGTTATGTAAAAAAAATAAGCTTTTTTTGCCAATTGATACCAAAATATCTAAAATTCAAACAATGTTAAACTGCAGACCATTGACATTGACTCATTGAGTTGGAAATTTCTGGTAAATTGAAATATCCGTGAGAATTAATCTACGTACCGGTATTTTTTCTTGAATCTTTCCAAGTCTAAATTCCACTTGAACTCGGTTGTAGAGAATATGAGTTTATTTTTTAAGATAACCGAAGAAACTTTTTTCTCATGTGATGAAGTTTATAACTGAACATTAATAAGGTATTGACTAACAAAAAAAAGGCATTGTCTTAAATTTGGCAATGCAGTCTGTTGGTTTTCAAGGGTTCAGAGAATTCCTGATCTACAAAGTCTTAACATTTTACACACATCAGATTCGGAGGTGATTGTGATTTTTTTTGGTGTGCAGTAAAATGTCCGTAATGAACTTGAAATACAAAATGTATGATTGCGACATTCAGGGATCTAAGAATATTTAGTTACTTGTAACACAAATATTACAACAGTCTCTATAAGATTGCGTTAATCTACAATGTATAGATTGTTTTAAATATACATGTAGTCCATTGTGATCATTGTTTTTCTTGTTTCGGCTTGAATTATCTTGTTTATGGGGATCTACAGTGGCTAAGTGAGTAAGACGCTAGTTTGCTAGCCTGGAAATCGCATGTTCGATCCCTGCATTGGCCGATAAAGTTCATAGTGATTCTCTGATGGGGTTCCCCCTTGACAGAGGTGCAGGACGAAGGGTCTGACAACAACAGCTTTCTAGTCGTTCAGATGGGACAGAACCTGAGGTCCTGTGTACTGATACATTAAAGATCCCTTGGCAGTTGGAATTCGATAAAATAGTAGGCCATTGTTATACTGTCTGGGCAAAATTTCCCACATACATAGCACACTGAATGGTGTATGCCCATCTTCATTAGCCCAGTTGGAGCAGAACATTTGATTTCATTTGTTCCAGTTTATTCCACAATAAAGAAACAATGTAATAATTCGACAAGTCAACAATAGTGCATGACTTTATTTCATTGAAAATTTTCAAATGGAAATGATGAATTTTTTAGATGTATTTTATGTGTGAATTTGTTTTTTCAAAGTCAGTGAAGGAAATATGATTTGATTTTATCATTTATTAGGCATTGTCTATGAAAAGAAAATTTAATCAATCATGTTATATTACCATACATTAAATCTACACCTGTTTTTCACCTAACGCAACAAGTATTAAATCAAATGAAAAAGGGACTGTTTTTCTAAATTCATAATTAATAGTTATAACTGCTAAAGAAGTATTAATCTAACTGAAGCACTCTAATTTGTAATAGTAATAATAATACACCTGCTACTATAAGTGTATACTGTAGGATCAGGTAAGTTGGCTTTTTGCCAATAGATGTTAATGTCAGTGAGATTCCTGAAATTTAGACAGCGGAGTGTAAAATATTTCCGTGTGTTTTTCTACCATAAGTAATATTTTTAAATACCATAAATACGTGTAGGGTCAAATATATTTGTAGAAAATTTAATTATTTGATCTTGATTGTTTCAGTAAGCAAAGTGTAATATCTTTATAAACAGGTTTATTTCAAAGCACAACCAGCCTGATTGTTTACATTTATCTTGACTATGTACTTTTTTAATGGACTTACTGATTTTGGTGAAAAATGTGTTGGTCACTAGACTTTAGGGATATGTAACAGGTCATATACATGAAATAGATGAATATTGTTCCAGTTTCAACAAATTCATTTTGAAAACTTCAATATGCAGCTAGCTGTCGACATGATTTTTAAAAGCAGAGACAAAAATTCAATTGGTATACATATACCATGATGTAGCAAAAATTTTATAGACTGTTATAGACTCTCCAGGTTGAAATTGTAGTACAAGACATGTATCTTCTTGTATCTCCTCAAATGATGAACACAGATTTGTTCTCCAATATGCTGTTTGTGCAACAAGTTAATGAGGCGAATAAACCTCTGGTGTGTAGGGTACATCTACATGAAGCTCGGACAGGGGAATAACATGGGCTTGGTGGCGTTGGACTACCCCTTCCGGTGCAGCGCCGGGTCATCCACTAGTAACATAATAAAGAAATCATAGAAACCAATATATAATTAAAATTGTAACTCAAGTGTGCAACATTTATGGTCTTACACTTTATAAAGTTTATTCTGGCTTGTTGAGGTTTGTAATAAGATGATCTTCAGGTCCAGAAAAATCTATATATAAACGATATTATACATTTACATGTACATAATTAAATAATGTCATATAATATGGTATAAATAATATTTAAGCACTGCAGTTTGTTTGTAAACCATGCATAAATGTTTGTGCCTGGAATGAAGTCACTATAAATGTTGAAGTTATAGTCTACTAAATAAAAACCTCATAAATAAAAAAACATTTATAACCAATGATGTCAACTTGTACTTGTAACATAAAGAAGATCAACACTGAACACTCATATAATGCAAATGTTTGTTTACTTTTGTTTATATTTATTCAGTTAAAGGCGTCATATTTGAAGAACATTGAAGAATATTTAACATTAAAAACTTATCAGGTTTATTTAGAATGCTCATTTTGCATAACTAATTTTTAATCAAAAGTTAAGTTTTAAACCTTTTTACTCAGTATAGCTACAGGAATAAAACTATTTATATGTATAGATTGTACGAATTGAACCATGAACCATGTTGTATCAGTGATAACAGTATATTTTTAGCTTTTAGTGCTTTAAATATAACACTGTTTTTTTTCCTTCTTTTTACGGTTATCGATGTTGTGCATTCCTTACTACACATATCTCTTGTTTCTGTGGAAACAGCAAAACTATTCATTCTGTAGTCTGATTATGTTTATATACTCTCGTAAAGATTACATAATGTAAAATATATATCAAATGAAATGAACGGAGTTTAATGTGAGGGAAATTTTGCCCAGGTAGCGGTACTACAGCCAACACTTATATTGAATTCCAACTGCCATGGGATAGTGGTATGATATTTATAGTGTATATGATTTTGTCATATTCCAGTTTATTTGTCTGATTAGAAAGTTTGTGAACAGTGTAGATAGTTGACTAATTCCCAAATCTATGAAACAATAAAATATTAAGTCATTAAAAGTCTCATTTTTTTTGCCCTTGGGAACAATATTTTTAAAAAGTTTGTAAGGATCTTGCACTCCATGCCTGTACTGTAGTTAGCCGCCTCGTCGGGTTGCACAGTTCATGCCGTCACCCTACTCTATTTCACTTTAAATTAATAATGCCAGATCATTGATTTATTATACATGTAAATGGATTGTTGGGAAACACTTATGTAAATTAATCTTATACTTGTATCATTCTGTAGGGTTGTAGAAAATATAGATGAACGAGGTTGGTTTTTATAAAGTAATAATGATATTGTGAATTTAGAATGATCTAATGTTACATTTTAAACAAAATAGATGTTTGCTCTTATTTCAAATATAAAATGTTATAATTACCACTTTCTAGTATTTTAACACCTTGTGGTCTGTTAATGTTTCATCAGAACATGTTCTTCCCAAATATCTCAAAGCAAATATCATAATTATGACCTCTAGAGGGCCCACAACCTTGATATACCATATTTTTACACTACTTGCGTACAAGAGGTGGCCATTTTGTCCGGCAGTTTTGGTCTGATTTTCATTAAATTTGAACTCCAACATCTTTATGGTATAACAGTGATATCATTATACTTTTTTTTAAATCGGATAATAGTTGTGATCTCTGGAGGAACAACAAGGTAAAAACGTGATTTTTTGTACAATCAGGGGCCATAATATGTGATACAATGCCAATATCGAAAGGAACCAATATCTTTTAGAGATGAACCTATATTTCAAGTTTTGTCAAAATTGGATAACAATTGTGACCTGTAGATTATCCACAAACAAATTGTAAATGTATGTACAGACAGGATCGACGACAATATACATCCACATGAAAACACCACCCTTTATATTTGACATATGTTCTATTCGTTTTCAAACAAGTGATTGTATTCCATATAAATGATTGTGTTTTTATTGTGCTCATTCGCTAAAAAACACTCTAGGATTATAGTTTAAATGTTTATTTTCTCATCTTTTATAGGGGAAGTACGATATTCCAGAAATAATCATAAAGTGGCAACCTTGATGCATGTTGATAGAAATCTACCACTCTGGGCATTCTTTGATGTCTATGGCAATGTTCAGAAAATCAGATTACTTGGTAAGAATTTTTACAAACTTATGTTCCATAGTTTTTAGATATTGAATCAGCCGAGCCAGACCAGTATAAATAGATCCCTTGTGTGTAGAATATTTTCAAACTTTGGAACCTAGATTTATAGATAGCATAAACAGCTTTTGGCAGTTACATACTTAATGAATATAACACTAATAGTAAAGATGCATGTGTACAGATAATATTTGTCTTATTGCTGGATATATTCAAACTTATTTTAGTTGCTCAACCTGTTAGGGAACTTTGAAGTTAACTAACTAGGCTTTAGTTTGACAAAATTTGACTGGGAAGGATGAAAAATATAGCTTCATTTCCAATCTGGTGGCTCAGCTATAAGGCACTTGCTCACCAAGCAGTAACTTAATATTTTCCAGCGTGGTTTTGCCATGTCAGTGGAGCACATCGGTGTGCATTTAAAAGAACCCATTACCCTTTATAGTTGGAATTTGGAATAAGAGTAGGCTAAATTTCTCTCATAGCACACAGCATCGCAAACACCTGTCTTCATAAGCATGGTTGGTGCAGAACAGTAGGATATTAAACCCCATTTCATCTCATTTTAGTCTTATAGTGTAACCCTTTTAGTGCCACGCATAATTCTGTATGTTGATGTAATCTTTGGTATTCCTTGCGGCATTCCGTTACTATTGTTTCAAGAAATCTTCAGCATAAAGTTAAGATGATATCTTGTTAAGGAACATACAAGTTTTAATCCCAAGAATGATCAACACAAGGATGAAAACGTATAACTGCCAGCTATTACGTTTCCTCTCCATTCTTTAGAATGGTACATGTACTAAAGGGATAAAATATCATGCCACCATTACAGTAGTCCCTATGGCACACACATGAGTCTAATTGATTTTTAAATGTTTCTATTTCTTCAGGATCAACAGTACCTGGTGCCCAGTCTAGATTACCCAGATCACGATCAGCTTCTAGTTATTCATCATTAACGGTGGCCTTACCGCCACGACCACCACCACCAGCATCGCTCGCTCAATCAACAGCGACGTTACCCTCCTCTGGAATTTCGTATCCTATGCTGCCATTACAGCCGCAAGTTCTACGAAGCTTTAGTGTGCCAGCAGCCACCACACAATCTGCAAGTCCTATTAATAACTATCAGTCACAACTATCGGTTGTCTCCCCTTCGCTGTCTCAACCGTTAACCCCTTCTCTCCCATCTTCTTCAATACCCTCTACACCTGATACATCCATGGACACTCTGTTTTCGGATGACAGTATACAACAGGAGTGTTCTGTTTGTTGTGAAAGACCAGTCAATTGTGTACTTTATACGTGTGGACATATGTGCATGTGTTATGATTGTGCCATTGTTGTTAAACGAGAAAAAGGTGGACTATGCCCTATCTGTAGACAGACTATCAAAGATGTGATAAAGACATATAGATCTTAAGGTCACTAGCAGATCTGATCGAGAAACCATGAAACTCTTCATCGGGACACATTTTCAAGTTCTAATTGCTTAATTGCAAAGTCATATTAGCTCCCTTTTAACACAATTTGCTTTGCAGAGTGAGGATATGATTAAAAGACTCAATTCTTTGGGTAGATACTCAACAAATAACTAATAAGTCTCCAGTCTAATTAAAATTATACCAGCAGTTTGTTCTCTTTCATTGGTTGGTTGTTTACTCAACTTCATCTTTAAAGTCATATATTTGCGCTGATTGTGGTTCTACCAATGAAAACCTGTTTTGAATAGCTTTGATTATCCAGAGATTTCATTGGTCATCATCTTGGGAACTAAAATGTGGTTTCTTTTTTTCTTAAGAATGAGATTTGTTGAAGGACCAACCAAATCATTGGAAACTATCAAACGTTTTAATTAGATTGGAAAGTTTCATGAAAGTGGTCAGATCTCCACGTTTAATTTGGGTTCTGTTTTCTTTTAGTATTGTTTTATGGTGCCTGTTAAACTTGTAAATAAAGATGATATACATGTATATAATATTATAGAGAATATATTATAGTAGATTATTTTGTTTTAATGTGAATCACCAAAATAATAATTATATCATTAAACAAAACTATGCATTACACATACTTTTATTAATGTTTATTTCAAATAATTATATTCCTGCACTCTTTATACATGTATATAAAATGGTTTGTACATTTTACGTATAAACAGCAACTCTCACTTAATATATTGGGAGTACTTTAGTTCATTCTTCACTGTTTGCTATCAAGGGGGGGGGGTGGGATGGCCTAGTGTGCCGCGCTTCGACCTCTAGCTGGCCGGTCACCTCTGGCTTGCGGCTGTGGTTTCGAGCCCTGGTGTGAGCGTATGTGGCATGGAGATAGGGGCGCCTTCTCAACCTCGTGGGTTTCCTCCGGGCACTCCGGTTTCCTCCCACGACTAAAGACCCCTACGCGCAAGCGAATTGTTGAAATAAAATTGAAACCATATGTTAGTCCCAAAATGACCTAGTTTGTGTCGAGTGGACGTTAAACCCCATTTCTCTCTCTCTCTCACTGTTTGCTATCAACACAATATTCTACTCCACAATGCAAAATGATATTAGGTCAATTGATATTTAATCTAGAGGCACTTATCATCATAGATTTTCATATCAAGTTTGATATTTCTATGTCTTTTTCAAGTAGAGTTCACATACATTAGTCAAGCAGTCAGGGTTTAATGTCAGAGATGACATAGAAATTGTGACTAGTCATTATGGTGGTACAAAAAATTTAGGTAGAATTTAGGAAGAGTAGGAAGAAATGCTGCTTTCCAGCAAAAATATCTCATCTCACTTTTCATCCAATGTGTTGATGGGACTGTTAACCTTATTCCATTCTTTTCCAAGAAATGTGTCACCACTTGTATGATTTTCCTATCTGAAGCCGTTACAAAACATGAAGCTATTGGCTTAGATGGAAAAAACAAGGCGTTATAATCCTAACATGTAATGTCATTGTATCATAACACTCCCAATTTTGTCCATAAAACTATGCATTGTGATCATTCATGGTTGTACTGACTATAGAAAATTATACATTGTTTTGAGTTCTGTTTAATGAATATTGTTAATAAAATTCACATAATAATTTCACACTGTGGCAGGCTACCAGAATTAATGAAATATTCAGGTAAACTTTGATATAATTTGCAATACAATGATATATAAAAAAATACAGTCCTGCTAAAACAGATAATCAGCTAGTATATTGATTAATTTAAACTGTAACATAAATAATTCAAATACAAGTACAATTTAAGTTACATATCATTTTACAACCTACTTTTATTGAAAGGGCATTTCGTAACTGGATAGAGTAAAACCAAAAACACATACTTACGGAAAATACTACTAGCTGTTTTCCATAAATAGGTAATTTTATTTTTATTACAATAGATTTATTTTTTTGTTTAAATCCCTTTAATAAAATTCTCATATTTGTTGATTTATCATCAGTATTATTTTAGTAAGAAATGTACAACTTTATTTTGTGTGTTTTTCAAGATTTGCATATCTTGATTAATAATTGAATAGTCTGTTCTGTTCCATAGTCGAACTTTTATTTTCGCCATATTTGCCTTAAAAATTGCCCTTCAAATTGATCAGTATCTTTCGTGAAAGTGTTCAGCCAATCTGTGGAAAACAAAGTTTTGAATAAAGGGCACAACTTTGAATTTTTGTACAGCAGCAATATTTTCATTAAACATACATTATGCAAGAGCTAAATCTGTCTAATGCAGGTTTTTTTTTTTTGGCCTGAAATGTATTATTAACTATTAATCAGACATTTATTAACAAACAATACCATAATCAACTCTAGTTGGCATCGCATACTTGAGATTTTAACTAGATTAGAATGGTTGGCCATTTAAAAATTTAATGTAAAAATGGGAAAGCGAGGCTAAGACTTGAATATACCAGTGCCCTAGTTACCACAATGCACACATCTTGTCAAGACTAAAAACGGTGATAACTTGGCTCAGAATGAAGTAATGTGAATGAAATTTTCAATATTTTCATTTTACATTATCTATGTTTGAGCTATTACAGCAAGAATGGTCAGCTTTTTATCTTAATCTTACATAATGTATCTTTAAGAGCACATTTGACTATGTTTTCACCTTTGAAGTTTCGATTAATTTAGATATTACAATAGTTTCAAGACAAAAATAGAAAAGCTTTACCAAAGATTTTGACTTTTGGGTTTCGTCTAAGGTGAAAACTAATTAGATTGTTGATCACATTATTATTATTGTATCATCCTACATTGTATATTATTCCCATGTCCATGATATTAATTATAACTTAGATATTCATCTCTTCCTCCTAGTCTATATTCAAGCATGTGTAATTATATCTATTGACTAACAACAACTGACAAAAGAAAATTTTGAATCACCATATTGAAGTATTGTTGTGTTTTAATCAGGGGTAAAAATCAATGAAGTTACAGTTCAATACATGCCAATATCGAAAGGAACTGAGATCTTTTGGATATAAACATATATTTCAAATTTTATCATATTCGGATAACAATAATTTTGGTCTGTAGAGGTTCTACAAACAAACAAAGTTTGAACGGACGCACAGGCTTAGAGGGTTGACGGCATAATACGCCCACATGAAAATGTCATACTCCTCGCAGTGTTCTGTTTGATTAGAGGTAATCCCAGTACTCACTGCTGTAATGAGTGGATATTGTTGTTTTAAATTTTGATTGGTCAGTAGTCCGAATAACAACCAATGACTAGCTGCTCTACAAAAGCTTTACATTTAAAACGAGTGCCAATATTGGACCAAATATGTTTACATAACGTTACGTCATGGCTCACGATTTTATTATGCCCAATTAACCCGTGCATAGCAGAATACTGCAGTAAAACTAATTGCGTGACAAGTCGAATGAAATGTAAACAATACTGTTTGGAAACGAACATACTTTCACTGTTTTTAAAACCTTAACGATGTGGGCATACACAAATTGTTATAGACGATGGAATATTATGGATTTAAAATTGGGGAGAGAATAAGCCAACTGGTCCTATTCCATAATCTATGCCAAACCTCGCTTGGCCCCATGTCGCTGGGAATGGCAGCATTTTTGTTCTGTACCTCTTCCATATATAAGAAATTAAGACACCACGAAAACATTGTTTAACTAACGTTATGCTTGTTGTTTATAGTGAACGCTCACAAGTTATCTTCTGATCGGTAAGGAATTTATATGCATTGATTAAATTTGTGAAATGGAGAATCCCATTTAGTAAGGGAGCTAGAGGTTGTTTCGAAAATCGCGTAGGCCTACAAAATTTCTACTGCTAGATGAGTGGACAGTGGTGCCTGATACACTGAACCTTGATTATGAGTGGACAGTGGTGCCTGATACACTGAACCTTCAAGTTTAATTCAACCTTTGCTACAACACTCAACTTTCGAGCATAAGTCTGATGTCGCCCAAAACACTGATTAAGAAATTTTGTACGCGATTTTCGAAACAACCAGAACCTACAGCTCCCTTGCTAATTTCTGTTAATTACGTTTAGAGTTATGGCCCTTTTGTTGCACTTTGTTGAACCCTGTGAACGCTCCCAACAACAAATGTTATCTTCTGATCGGTATGAAATTTGTATTAATTATTAAAGAAGTCTGTTGAATTTCAGCAATTTCCATTAATTATGTCCCGAGTTATGGCCCCTGTTTCACCTTTTAGAACTCTGTATCATAAAGCCTGTCACTGAGTCGACTGGCGTGGTTTTGAATCCCTGGTTGTAAGTGACAAGGAATAGGGTTGCCTGTCCAACCTCATTGGTTTTTTCCGGTCCTCTGGGTTTCCTTCCACTGCTAAAGAACCCTAAGCACAAGCAATTATTGAAATAAAATTAACCATATGTTAAATTAACCATATGTTAGTCCCGAAATGACCTAGTTTGTGTGGAGTGGGCGTTAAACCCAATCTCTCTCTCTCTCTGTGTAAATGATCTATGTTCCGGAATTGAATTCTCTCAATCAGAAAAATAGTGACATATGAGTTAAAAGAGGTATTTCGGGCTACAATGCATGCGTCGCCTGAGTAAGAAATACCTCAACAAACGACGCAGCTGAAACATCACGGTTCAACTCACAGCATTTCCCTGTTCGGGAATGTCAGAACTGAGTCAGGATTGAATTCCACGTCACTCGATTGAAATTCCGTCAAATCTATTAGGTTATTGAAACGAAGAAGTCTGTTGAATTCCAGCAATTTCCAAAAATTACTTCGAGTTATGGGCCTTGTTTTACTTTATAACCCCGTAAATGACAAGTCATTGTCAAACTAATATACCCTACCGACTCAGCTCAAGCTGGAAACAGGGGGTTGGGATGGCCTAGTGGTCTAGAGTGCCGCGCTTCGACCTCTAGCTGGCCGGTCACCTCTGGCTTGCGGCTGTGGTTTCGATCCCTGGTTTCGATCCCTGGTGTGAGCGTATGTGGCATGGAGATAGGGGCGCCTTCTCAACCTCGTGGGTTTCCTCCGGGCACTCTGGTTTCCTCCCACTGCTAAAGACCCCTACGCACAAGCAAATTGTTGAAATAAAATTGAAACCATATGTTAGTCCCAAAATGACCTAGTTTGTGTCGAGTGGACGTTAAACCCCATTTCTCTCTCTCTCTCTCTCTCAAGCTGGAAACAGATTATAATTCAATCAGATTAAAATACCGATCTATAGTTCGTTTAGTTTTTGTCCCGCGCAATCATACTGTTTGGGACACAAAAACTCTCCTAATTGAGCTAGAATGTAGGTGTTAAACCGATTAGGTGAATGTATTGATGGAGTTCGAAAACAAGAGATAAGCAATTTGATTGGTTGGTACTTTGGGACACGATAACTTTAGTTCTAATTAATTGAGAATGGTGAAACTTGGTGTGTCGTTTCATGACATCAATACCTTGACCAAGTTCGATAATTAGCATTTTCCGCTCAAGGTAAGCATAGCGATGAGTCATGTGATTGGTCGAGATTTTAGAACACAATAACTCTCTTCTTTTAATAAGCAGAGATAAACAATTTGCTTGGTTGATGGTTTAGGATAGGCTACAATAAATTTTGTTATAATTAAGTGAGAGTGATGAAACTTGGTGTAAGAAAAGGGATAAGCAATTAGATTGGCCGAATCTTTGGAGCTCGACAACTTGTATTCTAATTGGGCAGTACCAGATCTAAGTGGGGGGGGGGGCAAAGTGGGATAAATGTCCTTGCCCCCACCCCCTCCACATTAAGCCCCCCCCCCATAATTCTTTGTCATACTATTGTTTTATCCTGGACGGAGCCAACCACTACCTTGGCTGACGGGAGGATTGGGGCCCTGGGCACTAAAAGATATTGGGGGCCCCGGGACGGGTAGGTACCAACAGAGAAGCTTTAATCATAGAACTAGACTAGTTCTATGCTTTATTGTAGCACAAATTAGAAATTTCCTCGATTCTGATTGGTCGAAAAGTGTGGTCGAATGGACAATAAACCCCCTCTGAATTATCAAGGCGAATTACTGCGTATAAATATTCCAGTGTACTTTTTTTCATTTTTGTGCTCCATGATCTTCCTCAAGTCTCAACTCAAATCTTTATTGGCAAATATCTTCAAGAAATTCTGCACATATGACTATCACACCATTTTCAAACATCATCTTTTATGAAAACACATTTCTGAAATACATAAAACAGTAGCAAATCAGTCCATATATTAATTAAAACCGTTTTCAGGTATCTAAATATATTCGTAACTAGGCTGTCACAGTATGGACAAATTTATTTTCTTTTTTGGTAGGATATAGCTTCACTCACCAATCAATTTTTACTTAATCAGGTGGATTTTTTATTAAATCACGGTTTGATCAAAGTCTGGCTAACATGATCTACCTAATAATAAGTCATTAGTCACAAGAAACCGCTTAAAAATACAATGAGGGGGTCGAAAATAGCAGCTGAATATCTAAACATGCCAAAATTGACATTTGTTGACAACACGTCAGAAGAGTATACATAGCAACCACTTGAAATCTCAGGCTAGCCACCACTGTCATAGTTTTATACGGTATTTTTGAGGATGTAAGTACGAAATGCAATTGTTTGAACACGGAATTATTTCTACCACGCTAACACCCGTCTCTTAAAATGCCACAGTAAGACTAATTTCCCGTTCTTTTAAAAAAATCTTCAAACGTTAAAAAAATTTTATATCGATATATCCTAATAACATTTTCTTTCATAATTCATTTACTAGACACTCGAGAATCCAGAATTTTAAATTTGAAGGAAAGCCAGGACGGCCTAAATCTGTGTTGAGAATATTTTGAAAAATGAAAGCAAGCACGTGGGCAAATAACGGCTTTTTGAAATAGGTGTAAAAATGTTTCCTAAATAGTTCCTAAGAAAATCCCTAAATATTTGAGCTACAATATCGATATACACGTTCCTGTTACGTATTTATCGGGGGTTTATTGTCCATTTAACCATGCTTGAATTATCCATTAGAACAACTCGACGCTATCGCGTCTCGTGTTCTAATGATTCAAGCATGGTTAAATGGACAATAAACCCCCTCTAAATACGTAACAGGAAGTGTTTAAATGAACTGGAGACGGCATGACGTCATTTTATCATTATGACGATTGAAGCAAGTGACGCCATAATTGGTTAACCCCAAAAAAATATTTTAAAAAAAAATATTTTATTATCCAAGAGGACATTTGTTTTACGTGAAAGGAGACACGTGTACAGATATAACTTATTAAGTTATTGTCTCAACATTTCAGTTCGAAATATTGAGTCGTTTTTACGTGCTTATCCGGATGGGTTCCGGGTATACGTAACTCTTTAAGGGTTTGATTCAATTTTTTTCGTTGCGTGACCTGATAATCTATTGTCGTTCCTCTGTGGATCTATACAGTGCATGACAAACAATGTAGGGGGTTTAAAACCAAGTCTAACATAAGGTCGCAGCCTGCATGGTTTGATAGTGAATGTTTAAAATTAAAAGCAGCAAAATACTCTAGTCTTAAAGTTTTTAGAAAGTGTAATCAACAAGCCGCATTAACCGAATACAAAAATAATAAAAACAAGTTTAAAAATGTATGTAAACGCGAAAAGATAGCTTATAATCAAAATATTTATGATGTATTATTATTAGATTTAGAGGACATGACAAAATTTTGGCAAGTATTGAAGGATTTAAGATCAACATCACCAGCCCCAACTGGGATCCCTGCACATGAGTGGATGCAATATTTTGAATCCCTTTTAAATATTAAATAATCATTCAAATGGTGATGCAAATCCAAAGGTGGATTATGACTGGGATGATCCGAAATCCTTTTCTGTCTATAGCCCTGATATATCAAATACTCCCATTTTGACATCAGAAGTATTAAATGCTTTACAACAAATGAAATCTGGGAGGGATTGCTATAGATTTCCTTAAAGTATTTTCAAATTCATTTGCTATCGCACTAACCAATCTGTTTAATAGGATCTTTGATACAGGAGAATTTCCTGATTCTTGGTCAAAATCCCTGATAGTTCCGGTGTATAAGAAAGGTTTACGGTGTGATACTAATAATTACAGGGGAATTTCTCTTCTGGACTGCATCGGAAAAGTGTATTCTTTCATCTTAAATAGAAGGTTAAAAGATTGGTCTGAAATAAATGATAAATACACAGAAGCCCAAGCTGGCTACCGACCAGGTTACTCGACGGTGGATCACATTTTCACATTGCATGGCTCAGCGTAGAAATACTTATCTAAGAAAAAAGGTGGAATCTATCGTCTATTTGTAGACTTTTCAAAAGCATTTGATTCGATAAATAGAACCAAACTAATATGTTTATTAGCCAAAAAGGGTATAAAAGGTAAAATGTTGAGGGCACTAAGAAGTATGTACACCGCAGTGTCATCTTGCGTACAACTTGGATCAAATATTACCCCTTATTTTGAATGTCTTACTGGTGTACGTCAAGGTTGCATCCTAAGTCCCATTCTGTTTTGTTTTTACATTAATCAGTTATATGATATGCTCGACAATGCCGATGTTAGAGGTATTTTCACAATACAGGAGGTAAATGATATACTGGCATTGTTATATGCAGACGATCTCGGAATACTTTCCGACAGTGTTTGTGACCTTCAAAGGAAAATACAAGTGCTTGAAAGGTTTTGTAAACTGTTTAACCTTGGTGTAAATATAAATGAAACAAAGATTATAGTCTTTAGAAACGGTGGAATTATTAGAAAAAATGAAAAGTGTTTTTTTTTAAGGGAGAAAAACTAGAATGTATTACATATTATAATTACTTAGGTTTACTGTTTTCCTCAAGATTGTGTTGGGGGTAAATGTTTATTAGATTTATCACTTAAGGCAGAAAAGGCTTTGATACCAATTAAGTCGCTATTTAGTAAAAATTGGCCACCCATCATTGAGTGTATGATTTAAAGTGTTCGATAGTATAATAAAACCAATTTTTTTTATATGGCTCTCAAGTATGGGGCTATGAATATCGAGCGGATATAGAGAAGGTACACACCAGTTTCTGTAAATTTATATTAGGTATACATAAAACGTCAAAAAATGCAGGGGCATTGGGTGAATGTGGAAGACATTCTGGTGTAAACGTCTACATATGCCGATCTTAAAAGAGTATAGGCATTATAAGTATGAATTATGTCACGAATTTTACCTGTCTTGTAACCTCAGAATGGCACATCGGCGAAATATAACTCGCTTACGATTAAATGAATTACCATTAGCGACCAATCACCATCGATTACGTGTTAACAATTCATCACTATGCCCAATGTGTAAAATGGTTGACGAAGATGCTTACCATTTTTTATTTGATTGTTCAGCTTATTAATCATTAAGGAATCAGTATATATTATGCCTGTTAAATTTGCTAAGTGGTATTATGATCAAAATCGATTTTACAAGTTATGCACAACTAAGAATATAGATTTCATTGTTGCCATGGCCTCGTATATAGAGAAGACTCTATTGTTAAGAGAAGTGAAAGTAACTCCGCCATTGAAAAAAACTTGAACATTATTGATGTATATATTATGTTCTTCGTATTGCAAATATACACAATTGTCACAATAAATGTCACTGTATTATGGGTCAATGACCTGATATACTGAATAAAGTTTATTATTATTATTATTATTACAGTACATGACCCACGTGCTGTACTTGATAACGAAAGGTACACTTCACCTACACGTTATTTTTTTTATAAATTAAAAGTCTGGTTTTATCCAGAGACCGTATAATACTGCTTGGGACATCTGTCTCAGTTTGCAGATAAAGACTGATCGGTGTAAGTTGTTTGAAAACGTATATTGAGTTAGTTTCTCGGCCCAAGGGTACAGGATTTTAAGGACTTTAAACACAAAATTAAGCAGTTTTATTCTCCAAAATATAGTCGAGATTGACCCTTTAAATAAATAAGACTCTCGACGTGGAAGATGAACATGCAATTATCATTAATTTTTAATAAAGGTGTTCGCATCGACGATCGACGTGCTTGGTATGTCGTTGTATTAACATAAATTGTGTCTATTTCAAGTTTTGATGGCATATAATTGGCCGTTTAGATTCTACTTTTGCAATTCTTATGCATACAACTGAGTGTCAATTACATAAAATTTCATGAGATATATTTTAATATTTAAGAATATGATATCGTTTATTATATAAAAAACATGAACAGTATATTTGTAATTTTAAAACTTCAAAGACCTAAAATATAGTTATTAAGTTCGCCCCGCTTTGAACTTGGCTGTTTTCATTTCTTATATCTCTTTGTTGGAAATATTATATTGCGTGACCATATGAAACTGCTACAAAGAATGTAACAAATCATTAAAGCTTCTTGGTACCAACAGATTTTCGCAGCCCAGAGATCGGTTACATAACTTAGAGGTTCTACCAATTAATTAGTACAGCTCTGAACGTCGGTCTCATAACGGTGAGTGAATGAGACCGACGTTCAGAGCTGAACTTCCAATCAATAGTTCCTAACGATCCGCGGTCAGTACGAACAATTTGAACAAACAACAATGGGGCCCCCGCACAGTTGCTATGTCCCGGGTCCCTCACACGGTTAATCCGGCACTGTAATTGGGTGATAGTGATGAAACTTCGTGTATTGTTTAATTACACCAATAATTAACTAAGTTCGATGCTGGGCATTTTCTGCTTCGACAGAGTGGTAGAGACTTCGGCCTGATTGGCATAGGCGGACGGGCTGGATGACAGTTAGGGGCAAAACCCGAAATGCCCGAAAAAATTTCGGGTATAAAGAGAGCGTCGTCGGTCTTCCTCGAGAGGTGGAGAAGTGGAGCTTACATTGTATGCCCCCCCCCCTTCAATTTTTTTGAAATATTTGACGGCTGCACACAGATTTCCTGCTATCTCAGCCCGTGAACAAAGCAACTTCAAAGTGGTCTGATAAAAAATTAAATTAAAGTGGCTGACTCGAATTCCAATCAATCGTTTACAGTCCACGTGGACGGGAGAAATTTAACTGACGCAAACGCGTTTTCCTGCTATTCCAGCCTGTGAATACAGCAACTTCAATTTGGCCCAACCAATCGTCGCTGGGTTTGGGGGTCTTTACCCTTTCCGGAGAAAATTTTGAAACTTTAACCACCGCAAATGTGTTTTCTGTTAATTTAGCACGTGTAAGCAACACCAAAATTATCAAATGGTTTTGTAACCGAAATCCCACTCTGAACTCCGACCATCCAATCAGACTGTGGCAGCTGCATTCATAAATAATAATCGATGCCCGAAAAATGTCGCACAAAGTAGAGTGGCTCCAGACAATTGCTTTTTAATCCATTGTCAACTAAGTACAAATTCGAGGTATTCAATTAAAAGAAAAAGAAATTAGTGTTATATTAGGGCGCCGGTTTTCTTCGAGAGGCGAAGAAGCAGAACTGTTCTTGTATGGACCCCAAGAATATTTTCCTGTTATTTCAGGCCGTAATATTAGTGTTTTATTAGATTTGTGGGCACTTTATTTTGCCAAGTAGATGAAATAATTTTTTTTCACTTTAACCGTTTGCCCGAAAAGTCAGCTTGCCCGAAAGTTTGAACTTGATAACTTTGGTTCTAATTGGATGAGAGCGATGAAACTCTGGGTATAAATTCATTATATCATTACCTTGATTAAGTTGGATGATGAGAATTTTCTGCTTAGACTAGCGATAAGTAATTTGATTGGCCTCGACTTTGGAACACAGCAACTCTGCTTTTAATTGAGGTGAATGTCTTGACTGAGCTCAATGATTAACATTTCCCGCTAAAGCTAAGTATTTTCATTGGTCGATGCTTTGGGAAAAGATAATTAATGAAGAGTGATGAAAATTAATGTATAGTTGATAATCAGTTTAATTTTGAAAAAGATAAATGTACATTCAGGTATAATCCTTGAGTGACATTTAGTGATTGAGCACTAAAAACACAACACAATTTATATTGAAAACAATCACTGGTTTATACACTCCACGACGTTTCGACAAGTATTTTCTTATCGTTATCAAGTACAATCAAGTAATATGGTCATCAGCCTCACTGTTGGTTTGTTTATACTTTCGATGACCGATGACCCCTATATCTGACCAGTTGCAGTGAGAAGTCGCGTCAGGGGTCAAACGAACGGCTTTTGGCCCTATGATATCAGACTTTTGATAAACGAACCATCCTTGATGTTTCGAACGCAAAGAACTTGCCGCAACAGGCCATTTCATTGGCCACTCCTCGGTGTCCTAATATAGTAAAGACATGTAAAACGAAATTTTGAACTCTGAAAGACGAAACGAAATAGTATCTATGTTTCGATCAGATTGATTATAATTCTGACTCAATTTGCACTTGTCTTGGGTAATATAGGATGAAGACGGATGAAACCCACAATAAAATCTTTATTTAGTTGCATCTTAACAGTATAATATATGTCATTTATTAATAATTTATTTTAATAACAATATACAATTCCACTACAGTCTCATACATATCCCGTACACTGAAACTGTTAAAAACCATAACAACTCATTCACAAATTTGCCACCTAACGTTTTTGTCTGAGCCCTATCAAGATGATTGTCACTGATAACCCACCACAAACAAGGTACATTTTGTGCCGTTGACGTATTATAAAAGACGATGGCCCAGTTTATACCTTTGAAATGTCCAGGCCAAAATCTAATTGCCAAAACATTTTAAATATGTGTTACGTCATACTCCTCGCAGTGATTTGTTTGATAAAAACTAAACTCACTCAACACTGTCGTAATGAAAGTAAATTTCTATTCTAAATTATGTCTGATCAATAGTTCGAGTAACAGCCAATACCTAGTTACGTAACAATATCATTCCGGTTTAAAAAGAGTTCCAAATATGTTTACATAACATTAGGCCTACGCCATAACCCATGAAATTTATTACGCCCAATTAACCAGTGCAGTACTTAGCAGAATATTGCTGAAAAACTAATTGTGTGACAAAAGAGACTATTAAAACGGCTACAACGTAAACAATACTGTTTGGAGCCAAACAATACTTTCACACTTTTTATAGGAATATAGTGTTTCTACGAGATAATTTATAAAACGCAGCAATACCCTGTGAATTATATTTCTTGCTTGGAAACACAAAACGAAAGTATACATAGAAGTTTTAATTGCGCATGCGTCCAGATTTTAGACATGTTTATCTGGGCACAGGGTGTTTGCTAGTCAAGAAGCGCGACACCAACTCCAGTTGAAAAGTGAATACCAAAGACAGCTAGAATAACAGGTAGCCTACTCATCCACGCAGAGCTAACTACATGTAGTTTTAATTTATGGAATAAATCTGTGATTTCCTTTTTAATTAACTGTTGCGTGGCATATCAGCACACCAAGGTTCAGTCTCACTTTACGTCCGACACAAACTTTAAATTCCACACGGGAAAATCATCCCAGTGATTCAACTCAATTCAAACAAGGAAAATCTTTTGATCACTGGCTGGAGACTTATTGTGACGTATCATGGAGATACTGCGTCCCACGAAAACACAAGATACAGCGAAAAAGGGCGGCACAATCAAATATTCTGTATTTTTATCGCAATGGAGTTCATTGCAGTAAACAAAAGACAGTGGTTTCACGATGAATAATAGTATACCTATATAAATAATATTTAGTGTGTAATACAGGTTGACGACTTTACAGATATCACAATTCCCAGCGACCATTTTCTTTTTAACTGTAAAAACAGAAAACAAAAACATATAAATTATTATTTACAAGTAATTATAAACATTACATTATGACAACAAGTTTTTCTTTTCATGTGCCCAAATTTATTTATTTCTGTGTTAGACACTATATGGTAAGACGCCTGACTGTCATCTCAGATGTTTTAACTATTTCTACCGTGACTCTGGCGACAATTTTCCTAATTATCGACTATAGGGCTACTTTCAACCCTATTTCTTTTTTTTAACCTTCAAAGTAACATGTTAGACCATCTTATTTTCTTCTAAATGGATTTGGGGGGGGGGGGGCGAATGGTTAGACCGCGCGCTGTATCATACGGTCTGTCATTGAGTCAACTGGCGGGGTTTCGATTCCTCGGTTATACGTGACAAGAAGTAGGGTCGCCTGTCCAACCTCGTGGGTTTTCTCCGCCCCCCCCCCCCCACTGCTAATGAAGACCCCCTACGCACGTACGAATTATTGGAATAAAATTGAACCATATGTTGGCCACGAAATAACCTAGTTTGTGTCGAATTGACGTTAAACCCCATCTCTCTCTCTCTCTCTCTCTCTCTCTCTCTCTCTCTCTCTAAATCTAAATGGATTTAATGGATTCCTTTTGAAAAAAAATTAATGCAATTCGAATTGTTATTGAAATGATTGTTGGACCACCTTCACAGTAACTCTTTCAGGGTAACACATGAATATATAGGATGGTTGAGTGCTACTACATGGTTGAGTGCTTTACATGGTTGAGTGCTTTAGATTATAAGGTTTGCTATTGGCTAAAGTAACGTGGTTCGATTCCAAATTTGTACGTGTCAAGGAGCAAAGTCGTGCATAGACAAAGTTCCGACAACTGCTGTGAAGCCAGAAATTTCATATGACGTCATGAAATATGACGTCAAGTGTACAAAGACGCCATCTGGGGTCCCAAGTATTTACGCACTATCTATTTCTATGCCCTATTATATTGTTTTGTCGAAGTTAGCTTCCTCGACATACATGATGTGGATAGATGTGTCATAGAGCTCCGCGAAAAAGAGTCTGTAGGGGATAAAAGATATTTAACTTGCATACGCTTTTCAAAATCAGATTCATCTGAACAAATCTGAATAGAAGTTTCTATAGAGTAAGTTCGCCTTAATGTTGACAAAATACGTAGTAAGCATAGGCGTAGGAGCTCAAAGTAATTCAGGGGGGCATAAGAGAAAATTGCCCGAAATCAATATAATATAATTAATATATACTATTCAAAAAAAGTAGGGGATATTTGATTTTGGGGGCATAATACTAAAATATGCAAATGACTACGAAAAAAGTCACTATAGAACCTAACAGAAGAAACATTTCCAGTTACATGTGACGCCCAAACGCACCAATAAGCGACCGCATGGAATGCAGGTGATGCTTGGGATCATCATGGGGGTCCAACCCAAGATTTGCACGACTCTGACTTTGAATGTTACAGTCATTGTGGCATTGAATTCCAGGGTGGAAACATCAGTTTAATTGTTTTAGTGACCAGAAAACAAATTTTGATATGCGTCGGCTTAACCAAAATGAAAGGTTACGTGCCCTTGGCATGCTACAGATCGGCACAACACAGGCGGTTGTGGCGCGGACGATGAATGTTTCTCAGTCTGTCATAAGCAGGCTATGGTCCAGATACCGTGATACACAATCTGTACAGGACAGACCACGCTCAGGTCGACAACTCAAGCCCAGGATCGATGTATCCGTACCTTGGCCTTGAGAAATCGTGTCATCACAGCAAATCAGATCAGCGCTCGTCTTCTAACAGACACTGGTGTGAGAGTGAGTGGCCAGACGATTCGGAATCGACTGCATAGGGGTCACCTTCGCGCCCGACGTCCGCGCGTGATCCCTTGTTTGAGAGATCATCACATTCAGGCAAGACGTCGTTGGTGTAGGGATCGTCAACACTGGGATAATCGACGCTGGAGCAATGTGATGTTTTCAGATGAGTCAAGGTTCACTGTTGATATTTTGGACAGACGTAGGAGGGTGTGGCGTCGTCGAAACGAGCGCTTCCAAGACGTTAACGTCATCAGACATGATCGATTTGGGGGTGGTTCTGTTATGGTGTGGGGAGGCATCACTGTTGCTGGAAGAACGGCTTTACATGTTGTTGCAGGGCGTGTTACAGGCCAGTACTACCGGGACAACATCTTGGCAGTCCATGTTGTGCCGTTCGCACGACGTCATGGCCGCCGTTTCATCTTCCAGGATGACAACGCAAGATGTCACAGGGCCAGGATCGTTACAGGTTACCTCCAACAACAGAACATCACCACATTACCTTGGCCAGCACTGAGTCCCGACCTCTCCCCCATCGAGCATGTCTGGGACATGCTTGGACAGAGGTTACGTCAACGTCAACAACGTCCTGCCAATGTCGAAGAACTTGCTGCTGCGTTGCAACAGGAATGGGGCAATCTGGACCTAAATGACCTTAGACGTCTCATTAGGAGTATGCCACGTCGGATCAATGCTTGTTTGGCAAACAGAGGAGGATTTACCCGTTACTGACTTTGTTGTGATGCTGTGGTAACTTTGCTGTTTGACCCCGGGTATCATTTTACCCTTATAATGGTCAGTCTGTGCTTTACTTACTCTAACGATCATTTGGAATAAATCGATGAATGTGAACTTCATTTCATTTTGTCATTTGTTTCTTCGTCAGTTTCATTAGGTGACTTTAATAACACTCAAAAATCAAATATCCCCTACTTTTTTTGAATAGTAGTATATATATCGAAATCAATATGATCAATATATAGTATATTATATTGATTATATATAATCAATATAATATAATATAAATCAATATAATTCTAAAAAAATTAAACAATATTTTGATATTCAGAGAAAATCGTCTCACCAAATTGATCGTACAAATCAGGACTCGGGAACAAAAGTAAAACATTTTAGAAATATGAGAGGCACGTCCATACGGCAGAATGTTCACAATTTCGTACAGTTTCTCTAGTAGTCCAATAGTCTTTTTAGAAAAAGTGAGAGGCACGGCCATGACGTCCAGCAAAAATGACGTCCGAAAACGGGTGAATCCACCCTGGCAATTGGCTGTTTCCTAGCAGTTTTCCATTTGGCTCGTTTCCTCTGCCGTTTTCCGGCCCGATGCCCGTTTTTCGGGCAATACCGTTTTTTCGGGCATACCTATCATAAGAGAGCTTCGGGCATATTTTCGGGCATGCAGTGGACAAGAAAAAGATAGAAATAAGTTAGTTATATTTTTTCTCTAAACATTAATAGAAAAAAAAGGTCGTCGAATTTTTCATTGCCCGAAAATAAATTTTCCGGCCCGATGCCCGTTTTTCGGGCAATACCGTTTTTTCGGGCATACCTATCATAAGAGAGCTTCGGGCATATTTTCGGGCATGCAGTGGACAAGAAAAAGACGAGAAAATACTTTTCGGGCAGTGTGGATCTCATAGAAATAAGTTAGTTATATTTTTTCTCTAAACATTAATAGAAAAAAAAGGTCGTTGAATTTTTCATTGCCCGAAAATAAATTTTTTGGGGGGCAAATGCCCCCCCTGCCCCCCCGGCTCCTACGCCTATGGTAGTAAGTCTTTATGGAATAAGATATTTTTATGATATGATTCAACCGAAATGTTCAGTATACGCCATAGATGATTGTTATCTTTTTTCTATTCATTTTAAGTCTTCCGTTGAGCAGAATGAAGTATATGAGTTATTGTCATTAAAACATCTAAGGGTGGTTAACAGTGTGTACCTAGAATTTTCTACACCAAGTCTATTGCGTCCAGATATCCTATTTGTACACTTATGGATGTTTAATCTGTAATAAACGGTACAAAGTCAAAACTAAAAGCACGACAAAGATGGTTTATTGTCAGTAGCGCGTGTGTCCCCCACTGGCTCTTACGCACGCTGTGCAGCACAATTAACCATCTTTGTCGTACTTTTGGTTTTGACCCCTCTGACTTTGTACCGTTGATTACAGATTAAACATCCATAAGTGTACAAATGTGTTGTTATTGATGTGTTCCCATTTGAATATTGTTCACAATAAGAATCAAAATAAATAAGATATGTTTACAGGTTCATTTTGTTATACGAAAAACTAAGTGATGCGTTTTCTATGGCGCTCAGTAGTAGGTTAACTATGGTTTAGCCCAACTACATTGTAAATTAAACTACATTTTTTTCCCTTCAGATTCGTTATTTCGGCACATTTCTCCGCGCTAACTACTTTTGGGGGTCCAGTGGGAATCTCTCCTTGAATTTATAAAACTGATCGTAAAAATATTTCGGTAATTTGTCCTGATGTTTCTATCTTACGCACAAATTTGATGTGTGACAATATTGAATTCAGTAATCATAAAAAACCTTATTACAAGCAATATCTACAAGGACAGGCGTCGTCATTTTGGTTTCTATTTTGATTGTCGTTTGATATTTACACCATCTTGGCCATTATTTTTTTTTTAAATAGAACCCAACAACAACAAAGTACATACCATACCCAACGGGAAAAAAGTTGACGATTAATTAAAATTCAAACATTTTGGATTTCATTTCACCGGCCATTTTGAAATTCTACCATCAAACCCCAAGACACATATATATACAGGGCTTCGATAAGGAGTAGTAGAGATTTTTCTGTGTCTCCGTTTCTTCCCAAGCGAGATTATTGAAATGGAATTGTACTATGTTAGTCCCGAAATGACCTAGTTTCTGTCGAGTGGGTGACTGGGCGTTAAACCACATATCTCTCTATGGGGGGATTTTTCCAGTATAGCTGGGCTACGCTCTACTCTTAATTGAATGACAAGTTCCAAGGGTTTTTTATGTACACGCCTATGTGCACTCGGGACGGCAGTTTCTTGTTCCATCCGAACGACTAGACGCTGTTCCTTGACAGCTAAAATACGCTGCAAATATATTTCTAGGTTCGAGGTTTATTGTATTAAGCGCACGTAGCCTATATAAAGAGCAATTATGCTTTTATGTGACAGATGTCGTAGTGTTATTAAACTAAATTATATTGATTATTTCCCCAATATGAAATACTGTACAAAACGTACAATTATAAATGAAATTAAGACTAATGCTGAAGTGCATATGTCATGCACTGCAGTCTTTTGCGCGGAAAGCGGCACTGCGGCCTATACTTAATAATGAATTCCCCCTGGCAACAAGTGTACACGGGACCCGCTTTTTGAACTTCACCCAAACGACTAAAAACTCTGCGCTTTCTAGGCCAACAGGGGGGTGGGGGTTGTCTAATGGTTTAAAGCGTGCACGTGAAATCATACGGTCTGTCATTGAACGTGACAATGAGCAGGGTCGTCTGTCCAACCTGGTGGGTTTTATCCGGGTTCTGTTTCCACCCACTGCTAAAGACCCCAACGCGCAAGTGAATTATTGAATTAAAATTGAATCATACGCTAGTCTCGAAATGGCAAAGTGTGTCGAGTGGACGTTATACCCCATTTCTCTGTCTCTCTTTCTCGATCAACATCGGGATTGAAATATGGAACCAGTGCCTTACTCACTGAGCAAGCGTGGCTCCTCCTTACGTACAAAGACAAGTAACTAGTTGTCCTTAAAATAAATGAAATGAAATGAAATGGGGTTTATTGTCCTCCTGTTCTGCTCCGACCACGGACAATAAGGTATACGCTCAATATCAAATAACTGACAAGGTCCAGGGAAAACTACTGGCAGATAACAAGTCCTGGTAAATTATTTACAAATCAGAGATAAAGCAACTTGCAATCTCCAGGTAATTAAATAATAAACACTTGACAAAAACTGATCTATGCTTCGCGAATACAAGGAGTTGAACGGACTGGCTGGATTAAAGTAGCATTATGCAAGAGCAAAATCTGCTTATTACAGGTCTTTCTTTAGGCCTGAAATGTTATCTAAATAATCAATTAGACCTTAATTAACGTATCCAGACCATAATAAACTCTTGATGTCAAGGCTGGCCTTCGATGTTGGTGGATTAAAATCCTATATGCCACTTAATGGCCGTTGATAATTAAATCAATCAATTGGATAATCGAGACTATGCTGTTTATATTAATGATTTGAGTAATGATGGCCGAGGCTATGTAAATATTTCAAACGCTTTTTTCTCGGCCAATAGAGGATCAATTTGACCGAAATTTTCAGCAAATTACCTTTACACTATCTAGTTTTTAACTATTATAGTGAGAATAGCCATCTCTTTATCTTATCTCCCATAATGTAACTTTTAAAAGATTGTGAAACTTCGGAACTAACCTACTCATATTTTTGTCTCTTCCTAGCCAGTACATATACATGCATCCAAATGGCAGTGTTGTTTGAATGTCCAAGATGAGCTTAGATTACATAATATGTCTTGTCTTTTGACAACATGAAATGAAATGGGGTTTACCGCGCTACTGTTTTGCTACGACTTATATTTTGAAGACGTGCATACGATTTACAGTGTGCTAGTAAGGAAATGTCAACCACCAGGGGTACGCGCCAATGCGTACATAGGATCTCGGGTTTTCGTCCCATCCGAACGACGACAAGTTTTCCCTTGCCATTTCCGCTGTCTTGCACCGGAAAATCTGGATGAAATGTCTTGGTTAACACAGGGATCAAATACGTGACCCTCTGGTTGGCGAGTCATCGTGGCTCCTAGTGACAAGATGCCAGTGGAGACTCGAGAGTCCTTCATTCCGACCGAAACGACCTACATGTATCCGAGCCAGCGCCTGATTAACCATGGTGGGGGCCCTGGGGTCTGGAACATGTGGGGGGCCCCTGATCACCGATCGCGGTCGTCGAAGGCACGAAGCCCCGCAAGGGGGGTGGGGGTCTCCCCCCCCCCCGAAAGATTTCAGAAATTGGAGGCCGGAAACGTGATTTACTGGCATTTCAGGCACTTATGTGGAGCCATTTAGAAGTACCTTCCCCAGAAAAAAATAAAATTCTGCCTCAAAATTAGCACATTCTGGCGTTATTTCAGTGAAACAATCCATGCGAGTGTTATGAAATGATGGCATTTCAAGAGGAGGGGGCTGTACGCAACTGAGATTTTTGTGGGGGGCCCTGGGGCCTGTGCCCCATGGTGCCCCATGGTTAATCCGGCCCTGATCCGAGCAGAGCTATTCGAAATGAAGTGGATTCGAAATTAACGTTTGCTATCTTAAAACATTTTATATTCACATATAAACGCTTACCTTGGTTATTTTGGGAGTTCGCAAAACATACAAGGCTTAATAATATGATGTACTGGGGCATGAAAACACATATATACATAGCCCAATCGGACGATTTGTGGGTTATCACTAGCATACTGTTGTCTTTCAGTATCACCAAGGCAGTGGAAATGTTCAGAATACATCGCAATATCGTTACCACAGTGGTTAAGAGAAGTACCAAAAATAAATTCCCTTTCCAAATGTTTCCGATGTCAATGTTTGGGTTTTTTAAGTAACTTAACAGCAAGGCACCGATAATTAACGCAACTAACACCTCTCCTATCTGGTTAATTTGAAATCCGATCGGTGTTGCCAGAGGATTGGTTTTCAAAAGTACGTCTATAATGGCTAAACAGTTGAAGACGATGCCAGCGCCAAGAGTTGCCAAAGCTGGTAATGACGTCATCAATCCATGTCGTGATGTCATTAAAAGGTGATATAAGTAGGAACATCCAGTCAAAATAAAGACACCCCGTATCGTCACATTTAAAATATCATATGAATTCATATTGGTTAAAATCGGATTGAGATTAACGTGGAATTTCTCTACAATGTACATTTCCACCATAGTTATTTTCCTCTGTAATGATTCAAAGAAATCCACCCGTTATGGTAACCTGCTTTCACAAACGATATCTGAAATCACATTTGATTAGACGTATAGTTGTTGATCAATAACTCAAATTCTATAGATGTTACTCAGCAACAACGACTTCTACAACATAATGAAACAGCTGTCTGTTGATGTCGCCACTGTGAAAATCTATATAATATAGGTGGTTATCTTGCTCTGAACATGCAGCCAATTACCAGATTTATACAGCTGTTTAGATGTTGTCACCTAGAATAAAAAAAAATAGTCGTTTGTAATTTAATGGGCAATTTAATATATGTGAAAACAATTATCAAATGTGGGCTGTATACTTTGATCTATGTGTCGGCAATTAAGTATAATATTAACAATTTAAAATATTGATCGATCTTCAAAATTAATAATAATTGAGAAATGGATTATGTATTATATAGATATATATAAATATTGTTTTATTTGTAAACAGTTTAATGGGGCTAACAAGTAAATTGTGGCTATAGGAGTGGGGTGGGGTATAATATTAAAAACCCAAACATATATACTAGCACAGACCCACAACCTTCTTAAAAATACACAACTGGACCCTCGAAGTAGGGATCTTCATTATTTTGGCTTATTAATGACTAATCATGTCTTTATGCAAATCTCTACGATGGAGATCAAATATCGAAATGTCCCAGCCCAATGTCTCTAAATTAAAGGGGCTCCGGCGAGTTAAAAATGTTAATGAAAATGGTCGATAGACATTAATATAGACAAACGCAGGTACATTATTACAATAATATATTATGAGAATACATTTTTTGAAGCAGACTGCATCCTAACAGAAATGACACGTAACAAATCTCGCGTATTAGCCATTTTAATCCCGTGTAAAGTTATAATTGTGAGCAATGTTTTTGCAGGTGTAACACAGGGTTCGGTTCTTGGTCCACTTTTACTTTGTTTACAGTCGAAAATATAAAAAAAAAACTATTACAGAATATATTGAAGTGGCAGCGAGTGTAAACCTATATATCGAGACTTTCAAATCAAAGCAAGAAAAACAGAAAACAAAACAGCCAATGTAGCACGGAATTCGTTCTTCTTTTTTTAAACGACAGTTTATTCGGGTTTATATAAAGTCAAACTAATATTTTGTTTTTAAAAAATGTAACAACAGACTTTAATCACAAATTGCAATTCGATTTGAGCTGTAAAGCTGCAATATCTTATTTATATTCATTTCTTAAAAATCGATATAACATTATATTATTTTTTTTTTAATGTTTATTCACATGTAGCTGGAATTGCATAAAAGAAAAAAAACCGTGCGGCGTACTTGTCTTGTATATTCAAAAATTAACCTTAAGCCTTAAATGTTTTTTGGGCCAAGTCGTGTTCTCTAGCTCGACCTAAAGTATCGTACCACTAGTTTGTGCTATTATCTGAAGGGGCTGTTGTTTTGTTAT
Source organism: Patella ulyssiponensis (assembly GCA_963678685.1). Taxonomy (NCBI): domain Eukaryota; kingdom Metazoa; phylum Mollusca; class Gastropoda; family Patellidae; genus Patella; species Patella ulyssiponensis. The sequence continues at coordinate 61,758,815 of OY783229.1, forward strand.
GCTCCCACATTTTCATGTGGACGTATAATGTCGTCGCCCCTGTCCGTCCGTCCACAATTATTTGTGAACAGTCTACAGGTCACAATTTTTATCCGATTTCAATGAACTTGAAATATAGTTTTATCACCCTAAGATCTCGGTTCCTTTCGATATTGGCATGTATCAGACTGTAACTGCGTGGATTATGGCCCCTGTACGAAAAATCACGTTTTTAGCTTGTGAAACTTAAAATGCATGTATATAACCCAAAGATCTTGGTTCCTGTCGATATTCGCGCATATTGGATCGTAACTTCCCGGATTATAGCCCCTGATTGGTTGAAAAATCACAATTTTTCTTGTGGATTAACAAGAGGTCACAACTTTTTATTCAGATTTTAAAAACCGTTTGAATATATCACCATTCCACCATAATGAAGGTTGAATTGAAATTTCGGGAATCGAAATGAAACTGCCCGACAAAATGGTAGCTCTATGAGCCACAATTTTTATCCCATTTTGGTGAAAGTTATACATATTTTTATATTCCAAAAATCTGTCCCTTTTGATATTTGCGCATTTCAGACCATAAGTTTGTTCTCTATCCATCTCTCGCAAAATGCTGGTGTATTCTGTCTGACAGCCGCTGGTTTTGTTTTTGTTTTGCATTTACTAAGTAATTGGAATACCTTTTTTGTAAACTTAGGACAATTTTAGTGTATTTATACGGAAATAAACCGTCGTTTAGATACCGTGCCATTCAGACGGATATACGGATTCGAACTTATATCCACAAACATCACTCTATCTACAGAGAAATTATCACAGATCAGTAGCCGTAACCGTCTTTACAGCGAATAGCAAAAAATATTTCTGAAAAAACCGCAGTGTCTATTAAGCAGTTTTTCAGTAACTTTAGTTGTATTTCAGATTTGGAATAATATGGTTCTTTCTCCCGTTTAGTTTTTCATGTTTCCTTAAAGATGCATATGTAAGATCTGCCTATTGCATGTTTTTCTTCGACTTCAAATCCTATGAAAATTATTCTTTAAACATTTATCAACATGACAAGCCCATGATGGCTGCGATTTTAAGTAGATGTAAAATAAACAATCTACGCTACATTTTATCAAAACTTCAAACACGCATAACTTCGCACATAATAAAGTAATTTGACAGAAATTTTCAATTATATCCATTTTTTCACTATCTATTTTGTACTATTACTGCAGCGCGAACGATCAGCTCTTAATCCAATTCTTACACAATGCATCTTTAAAATACCACAGTAGGAGGTCCAATTTATCTGAAAATGTATTCATTACACCAAATAGCCCCATATGATATTTTAGAAAAAATATTAGAAAGCGAGGGAGTAACAGTTTATGTAACTATCTCATGTTATCATGTTAGATGTTCAAACGGATGTGCAAACACTGTTCGAATAAGACAAACTGGCTTATTCATTGGCTATTTCTTATGAAAACGTAGATATTATGTTAAATATTATAGTCAGAAAGCTACTGATTGTAAAGGTTCCTAAATGCAGTGTTGATCAATGGTAAAAAGTCAGCATCTGAGATATTAACCCTTTATTAATTGCTTATATTATATTAACCTGTATTTTTCTAACCACGCTTTAATAAGTGCATGTTCTACGCATATGAAAATTTCAATACAGCGTTATAAAAGAATATGACTTATTAACTAAGGACTGTTCAATTATTTATTTTTGTTACCCAACTCTAGTATATAGATCAATATGCTGCCCAGTACAGTCAGAAAAAAATCGTCCTTTCTTATTCTGTCGTTGTGCTAGTTTTATGGGGGTGGGGGGGGTCTGTAGCTTATTCCAACACTAACCACGAAATAGTTAAAATTGTACTTTTAAAAAACGAGTGTCCAAAACTGGCTAACGGTCACAATAAAGAGGCGGGACCTTTGAAAATAGAACATATATACAGCCTTACGATTAAGGTAATTATTTATATGTTAATATTTGATCAGAAATGTTAAATTGCAAACAGGAAACAGATGTTTAAATACAGGAGTGGGAATATATGGACTATAATTATGTAATATATATTGTTACATAAAGTATCAACCGAAACAGTTACTTAAGACTTGAACGATTAGTGAGAAATCAACTCGGATATTGGCCAATTACTATTTTAAGTAAAATTATATACAGTAATTAAATAAATACAAAGATACACTATAACATTTTGTACAAACCCGAGATCGAATCCATTCCTAAATTATGGAGGCAAATTAGATTCAAAATTCTAAATGTCGTCTAACTGTTATCTTCTTCATGATATTTCTAAACTATGATCCAATGCGTTGTCTATATATGGTAATGGCTGTCATCTATAGAAATAGTTAATTGTATTAACTACTTCTAATTGACAATTTTCTGAGAGATTTCTGTTTAGCCTCGTAGGTTTTACCTGGGTGCCGTGGATTCTTTCTGTTGCTAAAGGTACGATAAGTTAATCCCGAAATGACCTAGTTTGTGATGCATTGTACTTATTGACTAGAGGTATAGGGACCCGTTGTCAACGTCATAAAAATCGCGTATTTGTAAGATAAATTAGCTGCATTTACTGTTTACGAGGCTTTAAGAACATTTATTTAAACCCAATGATATTTACATAATGCATGCTATTACACATGCACGTAGACATATTTACCATAGACCTTTAACTTCTTGCTCAGAGAACTAACATTAAAGTGTCATATTCAGAACGATAGAAATCAGAAGGACGCAATATCGACCCCAGGCAAAAACCGTAACGAACAATTAAGACTTTTTACTTCAATAGACTCACTCATGGATACTAATAAACTTACGATATCTTGAATGCTCTTTCGTCCAATTCCCATAATCCTGTGCATATGAAAACATCGCGTCTTTTAAAATTCACTTAGATCAAATAATAAAATCACACAAGACACAGTCCCATTTTAAATATTAAGATGAGGTTCCTTTTTTGGGGGGTTCATTTGCTCACGTCACATATATTTCTTAATCGATATACACACCCATAAATGTATAAGTACACATAAGCTTATTTAATCCATATGGGACACAAAATATTTGTGTGCTACTTTTACTCAAAAAGTAATGGAAAGTACGCGGCTCAATAAAACATGGCCTACGTTCGCCCTGTTAATAGCCATGAATAATGTATGAAGAAGTAAAAGTGTTACAGGAAAGAGAAAATTGAGAGAATCTTTTTAACTGTTCAGTAAATGTTTATAATGATTTACATAGGACACTCACGTTATACCAATAAATAAGATTAACGAGGAGAGGAAACTATGACAAGTGGAGAAAAGACATATACATTATCTGAAATGAATTGTAATGAAGTTTAACTTCCTACTTTTTGTGTACGTCTGGCTAATGAAGATTAAGAGAAATATTTTGCCCGGGCAGCGACACAATGGGCTACTCTTCGAATTCCAACCTGTCAGAGTATTGATGATTAACAATATATGTTCTAATCAAGCCACGTCGATAATTATTTTCTTGTCAGCAAAATCGAGTAATAGTGGCTAAAGGTCCCAACTCGATGGGAAAAATCTCATAAATTATCGATTTTCTCACTCAAAATTGTTAGTCAGCCTGTATCGGTATGTATTTATATTTACCGATTATATATCAAGTAACATTCTTAACCACAGATCGTCCTTTAAATCAGGCCTTAGTGAGAACCAGAACAAATGCGGCATTTTCAGACGGAGAACCAGGGCAGTTAAAGTTGCAATTTTATATTTTTAAGTTATATTTTTAAAATATATTAAAATAAGACCCTAAAATAGATTGTATCTATAAACAGTCCTAACTTGTTAAAGAATAATCCTATAATTCACTATTGCCAGTTGAGAAATTGGCAAAAATATCATTTTCAACTTCAAATTCAAACGTTTGAAGATAGCCATTCCATAGGGGAATGGAAAAACAAGAGAGATAATTGTGTTATTATTTCCTGAGTCAATGATTTCTATGCCTGGGAAATAATGCCCATGATCGTATAATAGTGAGTTGACAAGCTTTTGTGCAAAAGACAGAAATAATTATGTTGAAAATATGAAATTCCCACTTTAAGCTGGTTCACTAACCAGAATGTATAATATCGGGTTGGAGCCTGGGATTTTCCAGCTTACTTTCCCCTTACCAGTGATTCGGGATGGAGGGGCTAGCAAGGAAAGGCGTCAAGTGGTTGGGTGAGACGGAAAACCGAGATCCACACATGTACCCGTTAACATAATGGCCGTCTATATCAGCACGACTGGTCTAGAAACTCCATTCCACTTCCTTAAGGGTGGATAAAAACAAGAGAATTTACGACCTGTATAATTGTGGTGGCACTGGGTCAAGAGTTCTTAGCATTATTACTCTACATAATCTACTTTTATGTTTTTATCCACCCTTAAGGAAGTGGAATGGGGTTGCCTATGTTAATCTGTTCTGGACGAGAACAATTCGTTTTAAACAATTGTGAACAAATTAAAATATATAAACTGGGTATCTTGAAATTGCGTCAACATTGCTACTCAACTCAGCCACATTAAATCGTTTTAATGGTATTTAGTAATTGAATTAGGGTATACAAGTCACAATTCTATGGAATACAATTACTGCTTATTACTGAGCGACGTTTCCACTAGGCTTCTCTAGTCGTTATCAAGCAATGATAAAATGTGAAAATATCACAAGTCAATATATTATGAATGTACACAACAATACTTAGCTAATGCTGACAGAATTATAAAGTTAAACGCTAATAAAAGCATTCAATAAGACCAATTTAACTGAAAATAAAACAAAGTGAATGAATGATTAAGTTATTGTGGAGTATATACAATGATTAGTAGGTTTTAATAATGTAAACGTTGAAAGAAAATTATTAAAACCTAATAATCATTGTATATACTCCACAATAACTTACCCATTAATGAATCAGTCACTTTGTTTTATTTTCAGTTAAATTGGTCTTATGGAATGTAGTTATCAGCGTTTAACTTTATAAAATCCTTAATTAAATTAGATTCCCTTTAGGTACGTGTAAATTAAAGGAGATCTCTGGTTTGTCAGCATTAGCTAAGTATTGTTGTGTACATGTATATATTGACTTGTCTATTTTTGATATTTTATCATTGCTTGATGATAACGACTAGAGGAGCCTAGTCGAAACGTCGCTCGGTAATAAGCAGTAATTGTATTCCATGGAACTCTGACCTGTAAACACATTAAATCGGCTTTGTAAACAATTTACGTTTATCGTCTAAATAAAACAAAAACAAACAACATAAAACCCAATTGATATATAAATTATACCTCATGTCGCATCACCCAGTCTAATTAATATTATACCATTAGGGTGGGACGAAACACCAAAGTCCAGTGTACACATGGGCGTGCACTTAAAGAACCCCCTAGTAGTTGGAATACCTCATAGCACATTACCCCAGTCGGAACGGAACAGTGCGTCGTTAAACCCCATTCCGTTTGGTTTCCTAACATATACGTCAGGCCCGGATTCAGGATTTTGTCGAGGGGATCCGCATCGGTACGTGTAGATATACAGACCACGAGTATCTGAGAACACACTTTCTATAAAATTTTGTATTCACCGTGATGTCAAACGTTTCAACTAAAACGTAACCTTTGTACACCTACCTACCTATAAGATTTATAAGATGTAATTACAGATTCTATTCTTGGACTGTAGTAATGATTGTTATAAAATCAATACAATGAGCAGATGTACTAGTACAGCAGACGTTCACATATGTCAAGAAATGAAATGGGGTTTAACGTCCTACTCTTCTTTACCTAACCTGGGCTAATGGAAGACGGGCATACACCATACAGTGTGCTGTCAGGAAAATTTTGACCGGGCAGCGGCGCTACGGCTTCCTACTCTTATATCGAATTACAACTGCCAAGCGATCTTTTACGTGCACGCCAATGTGTACACGGGACCTCGGTTTTTTGTCCCATCCGAACGACTAGACAGCTGTCCTTGTCAGACCCTCCGTTCTGCATCACTGACAAGGGGAAACCACACCTGAAAATCGAGATGAACTTTCTCGGCCAATGCAACATATGTCAAGTTATAAAGCCATGGTCATTTTGATACCCGTCGTTTAGACGGTCATTAATTTGTATAAAACATTCAGATTTGTTGGATATTGATGGCGTTTTCGCTGTTTTAAACGAAATAGTGCGAAGCTTTAATTGTATCTAAGAAACATTACAAACTAATTAAATTAGATGGTTTCGACTTTGGGGATATTATCTATATCCAGAACAAAGCTTTTATTATCTCTGTTTAAAGACGCGTTCCTGCTGTTTTAATTATTTAGCTTTTTATTTTTCTCTGAAACAATTTATGACAAGAAGAAAACAAATCGTTCACAATATATCAAACTTGCATTATGCAAGAGCAAAATCTGCCTATTACGTGTCTCTTAGGCCTGAAATGTTACCTAAATTATTAATTAGACATTAATTAACTTATCCAGACCATAATAAACTCTCGATGTCAAGGCTAGCCTTCGATGTAAGCTGGATTAGATTCAAATATGCCGCTGAAGGGCCATTGTAATTAAATCACAACCTTGGATAATCGAGACTATGTTTTTATTCATCATTTTAGTAATGATGACCGAGGCTATTCAGAAATTTCACGCACTCCGTTCTCGGCCTATAGTGGATCAATTTGACTGAAATTTTCAGCAAATTACATTTACACTATATAGTTTTTAACTATTATAGTGAGAACTGCCAACTCTTTATCTGATCTCCCATAATGTATCTTTGAATTAGATACGTATTATAGTTGCATCCAGAGCCTTATATATAAGGCTCTGGTTGCATCCTTTGTTCGGGTCGTTGTCCTGTAGGTGTAATTCACAATGGCGTCTATACGTCAACATTTAACTTTTAATTCCTCTCAGGGGCGCACAGATATATTTTCCCAGGGAGAGGGGCGGCCCACTTAGCATTAGAAAATCAACTCCGCCCACAACAACAATCGACGATTCTCCCGCATAATCTCAAAATTCCAAAATAAAGTATAACATGACAGACAGTGATCATCATCATTTACATGTAATGTAGGTTGTTCACATTTTACTTATATGTACTGGGCACGGAGTAATTTTACCCACTACTTGACAATACCAACTTAGTTTGGTTGAATGTGTAAATCAGCCCATATTCTTGTACAACAAATCCCCACATATATATCACCCTGCTGTGCGCCCCTGATTCAACTGTTAGTTTTCCAATAAAAACTAATGTATTTAGCACCCCGACTTTCTAGGAAATATAGCTTACAGATATCCTAAAAGAACTTACCTTAAAGCAATTAATATTTATTTTTCAAACGATTTTGACAAGTTCTTGGCATTTGGTAACAGTTTTGTATATCTCGTAGTCACGAAAAATTATCTGAAAGTCGTCTGTGGCATATACAGATACGTTTACAATGGTATCGATTAACAATTTATTACAACTGGTATAAGACAAGTCTAATCACCAGCATTCTTATATTTAAAGTAGCTAAGTCTCTAACTCAATATCATCCAAAGTCTTCGGCATTCAAAACACGAATTATTCGTCAATTTAAATCAACAGTGATGTTGTCAGTTTACCGGGAAAAGATGGGCTTTTGATATCCAATATTTCAGACAAAATAAACATTTTACCATTGGTACACGAATCGTGTACAATAATGCGTTTCGGGCCCATTTTTAACAAGGGGCCTGAAGAACGAGACTAGATATATTCTTATCTGGGAAGCATGCACAATAAATGCTATGTAGACTGGAATAACCAGACACTCAAAATAGCCACTCAATTGAAACTTCTTGCGTATTTCGCCGAACATAACTGATTTGAAATTAGAGTACAAACGAAAACGATTTCATGTAATTGAGTTTGTATACATTCATATTACCGCATTACATGCGTTGGGACCCATTTGTGGCAATTTCTAGGTCTCAAATATTAGCGATTTAGCTCCTTTAAATAAACAAAACAGACTTACAACTTCTTCTTCAAATGGTGCCCCTGTACACGTATTATGATATGTTTTTAAGATTTGGTTCAGAAAATACCACCTATATGATCGAAGGTTAACGGATATCATAACTTGATATAAATCATGACCTATAAATTTTAATATGTATTTCTAACTATAAAATAATAATAAATGTTGTTTTATAGTCAAAATGTGTGTTTTTAACGCAATAGCCAGGTATAGTTTATATCTTCTAGAAGTATTAAAATAAAACAAAGATAATAAATATGCGTGTTAATATTCGTTTTCTTATATTATTTCTTTGCTCCAAAATATTGGTAAATTACACCTTTCCTACCATAGAAAAACACGTCCTATAAAAGATGCATCGGTAAGATTTTGAGAAATAGCCGGTCGTTCTCTTGGTATAATATTTCAAAAATAGATAATGCAAAATGAATATATTGAAAATTTCATTTACATTACTTTATTTTGAGCAAAGTTATCACTAGTTGTAGTTTTCACAAGATGTGTGCAATAATCGGAACCAATGTGCTGGCCATTCGAGTCTTTGCCTCGCTTTTTCATTTTAAAATTAAATCATTAAATGGTCGAGCCATTCTAATCTGCTTCAAATCGGAGCTATCCGATGGCATCTAGAGTTGATTATGGGCTTGTCATGTTAATATATGTCGAATAATTTTTATAGCATTTAAAAGCCCAGCGAAAGGCCGGCAATAGGCAGATTTGGCTCTTTCACAATGCCTATTTAACAAGTAAGCGTATTGGTCTGGCTTCTAATCAAGCCGAAGTGCTTATTCTTTTTAGAACAACTGCTGATACCGTTCACACTGTATTGAACTTTATATATAGCTCACAAGTATTTTGGCTATCTTTTTGTAAGAATAATGCAGAAATTCATATGTGAAATGAAAACAAGGATTAACACTGTCCTACTGTTTTGCATCAGTCGGGCTATTGACGATGGATAGCAGTGTTCCCGTCTACTCTCCATTGCATTCCAACGGACAAGTTTTCGGTTACGTTCATTCCAACAGTGTTTCATTCCATCTAACGAGTAGATGCCCTTGTTGGCCACCCCCCCCCCTGCCCTGTACCACTGACAATGGTAAACAACGAGGAAATATCCCGGGGAAATTTCTCAACGAACATCGGTAGTATTGAAGCCGATACGCATTGTCCAATGGGTATGATTTAGCATTAGTATGATGTACACCCGTAAAACTGTCTATAACTCAATTTCTTCTACAATCTTCGACAGTGGTCAATTTAAGCGCGATTTGTATTGACTCGAGTAATGAACGAAGCTAAACATGTTCCATGTGGAGGGGGGGGGGACTACCGGTATAGACTGGAATAACCATACGTCAAAGACTACTATTCATTTTGGACTCTTCGCGTGTTTTGCCGAATTATAATTGATTTGAAATTAGAGTAAAAACAGAAACGATTGATAATAAATCAGTTTATATACATTCATATTACCTTATTTTATGCGTTGCTACCCATCTGTGTCAATTTCTAGATGCAAAAGAATAGAGATTTAGCTCCTTTAAATAGTTTTTATTAGTATAAGTAAAAAAAAAACCCGAACGTTGAGATTTTCCAAGCCCGGAAACAGTTAAACACAACCGCACTAATATCCGTTTACACAAACTGTTTCCTTTTAATCGTGGACCGGAACAACGACCACACACATTATCCATAAAAACATTTTCCTATAGTTATCCGGTCTTGTACTCGAATCTGCTCTCGTATATTTAATTACACAGTCTCTTTCTCGTTTGTCCTGAGTTTTTTGTACAGTTATCCCCGAGTGTGTATTAAAATTAATGTTATATTTGAACAGTGAATAGCTCTATTATTTGGAACATTCAAATAGACGAAAATGGTTAATCTATAAGCACACATTAATGTAATATGAATATAATGTGTGTGTAGTTTTATCCTCTATTTTGTATAATAATCACTAATCAAGTATGCTCGGTGAACAGCCCAGAGTTTTGCTTTTTAGTCGTTTGTGAATCAGTCATTTGTAAGTAATTCCACATCGTCTACTGGAATAATATTGTGTTAGAGGTTTAGCCCCTTTAATAAAATATTTGTATACTCTGCGAATTAAACACTACGAAAAACCGTTAAGCATTATACGAACTGATCAATTATACAATTCCTTACAAAACCTACAGGCTATATTTAATAATCCCACAAAACGCACATAAATAGTAAATTATAGAAATTATTTAAAGATTGGGAGACAATTTGTCTACATATTATAATATTTGAAAAAACTGATTTCTTCTACAACGCTGTATTCATAACTACAAAAACAGATTCAAGAATATGGATGTGTTATAAATGTTAAAAGGAAGGCCAAGTGGAAACAGAGTGGATGGGACTTGCTTTTAAATATAAATATATACAAATCAATAATCTGATCCATCTATAATTAAATTTGCATCCAGAAATTAAATAGTAATCGTGATTGTTTGATCGTGTTTTAACTTTAACTGATCCAACAATATTTGGTAATAAAGGGACATAATTGTGGGATTTACTGTTGTAAATCATTGCAAAAATTCAAAATTATACAATGCGTCCAAAATCATTGGGCTTAGCGAAACTTCACGAGTTATTATCCAAACCGTTTTAACATAACCAGGGTGAGCAATGTTTGGAATCAAAGCGCATACATGTAATTCGAAATGTATTCTCAGATCTTTGACAATCAAACGATGTCTCTTTAGCCAACCTGAAATTTCATAAAGAAATGAAATGGGGTTGAACGCCCAACTGCTCTGTTCCTAATGAAGACGGGCATACGCCATACAATGTGATATGAGGAAAATTTTGCCCGGGCAGCGGCGATACAGCATACTCTTGTATCGAATTCCAACTGCCAAGGGATTTTTATCGCGCACGCCAATGTGTACACTAGTACACTGGACCTCGGGATTTCGACTCATCAGAACGCTAGACAGCTGTCATTGTCACGCCCTCTGTCCTGCATCACTGACAAGGGGAAACCACACCGGAAAATCTGGATTAACTTTCTCGGCCAATGCAGGGATCGAACACCAATGCGAACCAGCGTCTTACCCACTTAGCCACCGCGACCCCCCCCCCCCCATGTTATTGCAAACCAATGAAATCTAATTACAATTTATTTCAATGTCATTTCATTAGTTACTTCTGATTTTCACCTTGCCTTTTAACCTACATTATACAGCCAAATAGGTAGGCTATGTTAGTGACAGTTCTTTGTTTATATAGTATGGCCTCAAAGAGAGAGAGAGAGAGAGAAATGGGGTTTAACGTCCACTCGACACAAACTAGGTCATTTCGGGACTAACGTATGGTTAATTTTATTTCAATAATTCGCTTGCGCGTAGTCGTCTTTAGCAGTAGAAGGAAACCGAAGTACCCGGAGAAAACCCACGAGGTTGGACAGGCGACCCTGCTCCCTGCCAGTTGTATGGGTTTAAACGCACTACATGTAGATTTGAGTCCAAATAATGTCCAATGAGCCCGGTATATGAATACACATATAAGAAATTCTTGTAATTTTAGCAAATGTGTCAGACATAAACCTCTCTTTTTTTACATTATAGACGTGTTGATATTTGTTTTGATATCAAAAAAGACCCGCAGGAGATTTTCTCTGGATGTATATTAATAGATATAAAATCAGTTAACTATATAAATATAAAAAAACTTTTGATACTTACATACAGTTGATAGTGTATATCACTTGACATAGATATATAAGCAATAAACTCCCGCTAAGTTTATATTTAAACAAATGTAAAATGTCTGTCTCGGTAGAACATGTATGTGCGGATTGTGACTTTTTAAGTATCCCACGTATACACATGGACATGTTGCAAGCTTCAATTACACTTACCTTCTTTGAATTAAAATCGCTCCAGGCAAAGCGTATCAACAATCGTTTATTCCTTAATAATCGATTTCTCTTTGATTTTCAGATTATAGTGATACTATCTGTGCATCTAGGCTATATACCGATTATATAGATATAAAACTTTTAATCATTAATTGTTCGGCGATGCAAGCAAAAAAAAAATCCATCAGGTTTACATTAGGCCAGTCAGTACAAAATGAAAAGAAATGAAATTAAATGGAGTTTAACGTCCTACTGTTCTGCTCCTAAACCTGACATAGGTAGCTAAAGTTGGTGGGCGGAACACAGATTTCAGAATGTGATATAGGTCTATTGGGTGGGTGCATATTGGAAATCAGTATGTCACGAGAAAGACATCCAGATTGGGAGGAGGAGGGGGGGTCTTAAGTAGAACACGCTGCGGGTCTGCAAATAGAAAAATGTAATGAAATGGGGTTTTACGTCCAACTTTTCTGTATCAACCGGGATATAAATAAGGGGAATTTACCCGGATAGTAGTCTATCCTTATTTCAAATTCTAACTGTCAGTGTTTTTTTACGTTCACAGTAAGGTGTACATTCAAACCGAACGATTAACATTGTTCCTTTTCAGACCTTCAGTCCTGCAGCACTGATCAGGGCAAATCACGTTGCAAATATTACGTGAAAATACAACATTTTTGCGTTACCTGGCGCGTATTTAGTAATTGCAGGCATCTTATCCTCATGACGATCGAAGCACATCGCCTAGAGCTAATTTTGTCCAGCTTCTTACCCAGTCTGGTAAATCGAGATACAATCTGCAGCGCTTAAATATATCCCAGATTATTTAGACTATGGTTTCTAACGCCGGTGGCGTAATTTACTTTCAAGTTGACATCATCTTATCTCTTCGCGATAAATTTCTAATGAGGTATTATTTAAAAATCAGATTAACAAGTTGCTCCTCTAAATGTCCGTTGTTTTGAGCAAAAACATCAGCAGCCAACAGGAGAAAATTTGTTTATTTTCATTTCGCCGTTGATTTTTTTCCCAGTTCGTCAAATATAGTTTGTGATCAGCCATTTTCCGAATTGTTTAAAAGAACTGAATATAAAAGACTGGGTTTTGTTATTAAAATTTTGATCCACACATCTTAAAGGGACAATAACACTCTTGCTGGCTTGGCAGCTCTAGAAAATAAATAATAGTCTTATTCTAAGTACCAGATGTTTATGTGTCCTACCTGTTGTGTAAATTATCCATTACATCATATTTTACTTGTCCAGAGGGTTCGAAAATATTTAAAAAATCCAAGTCACATTTGAAAAGGTTTACGTTAACCTTTTCAAATCATGTAGTTGAATTTTTCCAATTTTTTAAATTAGGTGTGTTACGATGAAATTTGTATCATCAATTTATTTGAATATTGTAAAATAATAGAATTTGTTGACCAGAATAAAGATTGGGACATATTATTCAATTACGACAAGAGTGTTATTGGGGCTTTAAGTTATACTAGGTCCAAATGTATGTCCTTTACATACTACGGGGAATGGCTGCTGGTTATGGACGATCCCACACTTAAATGGGAATTATGGAAGATAAGATAAAGGGGTGACAATTTTCGGTATAACAGTTTTTCTTTGATTGGCATTTAGTAATTGAACATATTAACACAAGGTACAATTTTATGGATACACAATTACTGAGTTTGATACTAAGCGACGTTTCGACGAGGATACTCTCGTCTTTATCATTGCTTTAGCAACGTCGCTTAGTATCAAACTCAGTAATTGTGTATCCATAAAATTGTACCTTGTGTTGGTATAACAGTTAAAGACGAGATAATATAAAGGAATATTCTGAAAATTCAGTCAAATTGCTCCACTCTGAATAGAGATATAAGCGTTTGAATTTTAGACCTAACCTCATTACTAAAGTCGGAACGATGAAACACATAGTCCCGATTATCCGGGTTTTCGAATAAATAATCAATCGGAGCAGCAAGTCGGATTCAAATAAAATGACAATCCGCCACATAAGATGGCATCGAGAGTTGAATCAAACATTTAAGGCCAAAGACCTGCAATATTAGGCATCTTTAGCCCCTCAATACTGTGTATTTCAAACAAGTAATATGACTTAACTTTTACATTTATATGGAATAAACATACATAATATTTAAACTCGTCTTGTTATGAAAAACTATTTAACATTTAGATTGGTGAATTGTCGGTAAGAATTTTGATATCATAAACGAAGAGGGATTTCTGTCCAAAAGTACTTCGTTGTAAGTTAGTGTCTTTAAAATTCCAGTTAGTATCTTGAAAATTCAAGTTAGTATCTTGAAAATTCAAGAGAGTACAATGTAATTTAAAAGTTTTAGTTACTATTTAAGTTCGTTTAATATCTTGAAAGTTTAGGTTAATATCTTAAAAGTTTAAGTCAAACATGCCTTCCCGGTGATATATTTGGACTAACTAATTAATCACAGACACGCTATGATAGGTTCCCCTTTAAAGGGACAATCCCGATAAGAACAGAGTCTCAAAAATTAAAGTCCGATCCTTTATGAAATTTATGGACCAAAATATAGAGGCATGGTGTATTTACCTTGGCTAAAGTTTCAGCTCAAAATATTGAGTCGTTTTGACGTTAACGTCAACACTGCTTATCCGGACACTAACCCTTTTAAGATTTTGGGTCAATTTTTTGATTGGGTGACCTAATAATCGATTCCCGTTTCACGAGAGGTCTATACAGACTTGATAACAAAAGGTAAATTTCACCGACATATCATTTTTATAGAAAAAAAAGTCTGGGTTTATCCAGATACTGTATAATACAACGGTCTCCATTTCCAGATGAAGACTGTCAGGTTTAAGTTATTTACAAGCATATCACAAATATCGGGTTAGTTGGTCGGCCTTAGGTAATGGGATATAAGGGATTTTAACACAAAATTAAGCAGTTTTATTCCCCAAAAAGTTATCGGGATTGGCCCTTTAAGACAAATTTAAATTTTTGACTAACAATCTGGACATATTTATCTACAATACAGATCTTAATTTTAGAAACACTTGTCGTGAAAGAAACCCCAGTTAGTTTTAAAGAAGATAATTCCTTTTATTTGGAAATAAAAAAAGCAATTGGTGTTGATCGTCCTTATTCAAAAAATTAAATTCAGAAATATTCATTGAAATCGTGTATATTAAATTTCACCATTATGAGTCAACGTGGAAGTAAACAGAATCGAACTACATGGGTTGGTAATATATTGTTGTATTAATTTAATAAAATACATGTAAAAACATGTAAAACTTGATGTTAAATTCAGTTTTATATTTTAAAATAATTAATACATTTATAGGGCAATATTCATTGCATTTAGCTAAGGTGTCTGGCCCAGATTCGAATTCTCCCTTTCGGTCATTTTTGGCCAGGTTTGGAGGCATTTATGTGGAACTTTTCACACAAGAGTTCCACAGGATATTGGATTTCTGAAAATAAACACATTCCGCGGGATTTTAGAATTAGAAATTAGACTTAAGAAAGGAATCAATTTTTTCAAAATTTCTTCTTGACAAGATTTTCGACTTTGAGTAATTTTGATTCATTATTTGGTCTGTGGTCTTTTTCACCACATGAGTTCCACATGATACTTGACATCATGTTTTATCTTCAAAAGGGAGTTAAAACATGACAATTTAACCCCAGTTAATCACTGTTGTCCTCTTAATGTATGATTACTTGCCATTTGTTTCTTTTTAATTTGTTTGATATTTTTTTTTTATATTATACATGTAACTTAATAATATGATATATATGCACTTTGTAAATATTGCTATTGTGTAGTTGCTAGTAGAAGGGGCATGTTGAAAAATTAGAACTCATGCATGTACTGAATATTTTCCATCAGAAAATATTTTTCATTATTATTATTACATTAGTATTATTATATAAACTATTGTTACCCTAAAATAGTTTTCTGTATGGCACATAAGTGGACAATATTATAGAATGATTCCATTATCTTGTAGAACTATTGTGGTGAAAAACACCACAGACCCAAAACATTGTATCAAAATAATTGTGGAATGTGGTACCACACAGGCATATAGGAGGGCTGCGAAGAAATTTTCGGAAAAATTGATTTTATTTCTAAATCAAATATCTCGTAGAACTCTTGTGGCGAAAAACACCAGTGACCAAAAAGAGTGTATAAGTATTATTTTAAGTCGAATGTGGCACCACACAGACACATGATTTTTTTTTCCAAGTCAAATATTTTGTGGAACTCTTGTGGTAAAAAAAACACCACATACCTAAAACACTGTATCAGAATTATTCTAAGTCAAAATTCTCGTGGAATGGGGTACCACACAGGCATATAATGGTTCTGAGAAGAAATTTTTGAAAGAAAAATATTGTGGAACTCTTGTGGTGACAGAAACTCTAATAAAATTTCGAACACGTTTTTGAAATTAAAATGTAATGACAGTATTTGCCCCCCCCCCTCCACACACCTTGCCGTGTCTGTTTTAGGTATAAATGGCTGTAACTAACCTCCTTATTCTTTTGGTGTCGACGAGACGTTCTACCCCAGTCTACTCGACAGAGTAACATACAAGAGGTGGGGGGACAAATGCTGATGTTACATTTTAATTTTAAAAACGTGTTCAAAATTTTATTGGAGTTTCTGTCACCACAAGAGTTCCACAATATTTTTCTTTCAAAAATTTGTTCTCAGAACCATTATATGCCTGTGTGGTACCCCATTCCATAAGAGAGAGAGAGAGAGAGAGAGAGAGAGAGAGAGAGAGAGAGAGAGAGAGAGCATTTAACAGGAGGAGGGAGGGGCAGGAGATTGACGATGAACAGGGTACGGAGAAAAATAGGAAGATAGTGATAAGAGGGATAGATATATAGAAACAGAAATGGAAGATAAAGAGGATTAGAGACATGGGGAGATATGTAGAAGGAGTGTGGGTGGGCAGGGAGGGGGGAGAGGGTGCGATGAGAGGGATAGAAATACAAAAGAAATAAGAGATAGAGGCGGGAAGATATACAGGAATAGACCAGGGGCGGGTAGAATAGTAAGAAAGAGGTGATGGATAGAGAGGAAGGGAAAGAGAGGAATAAAAGGAGAGATTAACAGGAATAACGAGAGGGGAATAGGGAGGGACAAAGTGCGCGCAACAAAAAAAGAGTGTGTGGATAGAAAGGAAGGGGTGGGGATTGAGAAGAATCGAGTTAGAGCAAAGATAAACAGGAATACAGAGAGGGTGAAAATAGAGAGGAAGAGAGAGGGCTTTCGGCAATCCAAACACAGGGCAAGCATTCCCCCTCCCTTATTTATAATTAAAAGAAAGAAAATGTGATATAGCGTCCTACTGCTATGTTCCGAATGGGATAATAATGAAGACGGGTATTGCCATTTAGTGTGCTATGAGGGAAATTTGTCCCGGACACCGGCGTTACGGCATACTCTTCATTCACAAAACGCATTAATATATTTTAGGCCATGCGTCATCATTTGATATTGATAGTGTGAATGGTTTCATAGGTCTAGGTAAGATAAGACATCGACAATGTCGGTATTGTAAGGGAGGTAAGTAGTATTAAGAATGGAAGCAGACCACCAAATTCTATCAACTGACATGTTTTAAAATTTGTGTTTCTTTGCCAGAGCTTTTTATTTGAGGTTTTGTCGTAGATTATATTTTGCTCGAGGAACGATGTAATATCCTATTATGCAGTCTGTGCAATTAGCACTTCATTCTGTTTGTTGCACTACGAGGGAACTAAAGTACAAGTTCGACCATGAATTATAGCTCAATTAGCACTTTGTTTGAAAATTTAGATGATTGGGGTCATGATTGTATTGATACCGTCTTCATTACAGGAATGTGTGGGTGTAACATCTGTCTTCTTTACAAATATAGCACGTCGCCATTACGTAACGACCTCGGTCATCTCGGGGTCGCCTCTTTCACCATCCCGAACACTGAAAGGGTCAAACAATTTAAATAATCCCAACTAGGGGTTTTCCAAAACATTACGTTGGGTCATTAATATTCAACTTTAGATTCGCGCCATTTCTCAGTTCACTCATGCACATGCTTGACAGGTGAGAAGCGGTCAATTTAAAGACATGGCGACTGCAGGATGACCCGGTCACTTATTGAGGTTGCCTGTTTTGATTGGCTGGCTGTCTAGTTTAGTTACTCAGCGTGTAATTATGAATGAACATAGTGAAGGGTGGGAATTGGTTATGGCACGGCCATTTTACATTTTTTGCAGCAATAGCGCTCCTTGTGCCCTTTTAGCGGATCCTTCTAAGTGTCACAGAAAGGTCAGTTTACCGTAAAGACGACCCCCAAACACTGATGCATATGAGTGTTGCATCTGGCAAAAGTTTTATTACTAATATAACCGACACGAATGACTGAACGCATCTCCTTTCTCTTTTTAAGTATTTTATCCAGCAATGGGACAATCAGTTAATTCGAAATTAAAGATTGATTCCTGCTATAATATAAAAAGTTTTCAGATTTGCCCCTCCTTCGCAGTCTCGGGGCAAACGGTTCGATACTGTCTCTAACTCTATAAAGTCAGGAATACTAATGTAATACCAAAATAAAACAACATTAAAGATGTAAATACTTATAACAGTTTAACATTATATAAACATTTACTATGATATGCTAAAACAACAATAAAATGTCAATGATTAATAAATTGTGATAAAATGAAAATGCTATTGTTTGTAACAACGATGAGACAAGAAAGAAACGGATTTTTAACACAGATATGACGTATATAGAGTGAATTTGACTGAGAATTATATATATATATATATAAAATATAAACAGCGCCTTACATTTATATAAAATCAATTTAAACTTAGAACTTTAGGAAATAGAAAAAAATAAAAATAAAGTTCTTACATCAAAGTATAGTTGGTCAGCTAATTACTTAATATATTACACGAGTAGTCCAGATTTATCATAAATAAAGTACAAGTATTCATTGACAATAATTATAACGCCACAGTCAACTATATTATTATGAAACGTCAATGAGCAAGCTAAAGTTATATGGGATTTAAGGAAATATATACACCCGTTTACATGTATAAAAACTAAATGCAAAAGTACTACATTATGCAAGGACGGGATATCTCGATGTCCACAAAGTGCACCAAAGACATTAAGAAACAGATTGTTTCTAACTTTCTACAATGATAAGTTTACCGGACTGTCAATATAACCAAACCAGTGGGCTATTACTTAACCAGTTGAAAATATGTAGTGCAATATTCTAAATTTGATATTTCACGTCGTTATCAATGTTTCTAATTTTGATATTTCACGGCGTTATCAATGGTTCTAATTTTGATATTTTACGGTGTTATCAAGATTTGTAATTTTGATATTTCACGGTGTTATCAATGGTTCTAATTTTGATATTTTACGGCGTTATCAAGATTTGTAATTTTGATATATTTCACGGTGTTATCAATGGTTCTAATTATGATATTTTACGGCGTTACCAATGGTTCTAATTATGATATTTTACGGCGTTACCAATGGTTCTAATTTTGATATTTTACGGCGTTACCAATGGTTCGAATTGATAATGCCGCAAAATGTCAAAATTAGATATTTCACGTGAAACACGTGTAGGGAAAGGGAAATGGGGTTTAACGTCCACTCGACACAGACTAGGTCATTTTGGGACTAAGAAACACGTGTAGGCGTTAAACATTAGGCCTATAATCTCATAAAAACAAGGCTTTCTAGCCTATATAAACCGGCATATAATTATTTGCTGGTGGAATTCTATCAGAAGGTAGGCATTAGATGGTGAAAGCACGTGGTCTGTTGGTAATAATTTGAGAGAATTCTACAGGAAGGCCGTCTGCTGCATGTGGAACTGGCAAATAGTTAATTTGAGCAGATTCGTTCAGCAATTTCCACGTACAACTTCGTGATAATTCTATGGCAAATATTTTAAGAATTAACTTTGCAAGTTCTTTTCCAGCGCAAGCTCTACTGCCAGCACCAAACGGCAGATAATGGAACTTTTCGTCTTTAATTTGATCCCACCGATCAGGATCAAATTTTTCACCGTCACTAAACATTTCTGCTGCCTCTTGTGTCTCACGTATACTATAAGCTAGAGTCCATCCTCTAGGAACTTGGTAGCCCTAAAATAGATACAAACATAACATGAGACTCTTTTACAGTAAAACCATGAATTGTTGGTTCTATGCTTTATTTTTAATTTCCATCTACTTTGAAGCTAGTGCACATAACATTTCAAATACCAATCAGGGTTCTCATTAAAGATACATACACTACTTTTAAACTGTATGTTGCGATTATTATGTGTAACAAGTAGCGGCTGTAACAAACGTACGAGATGTGAAACGCAGCCATGACGTAACCATCCTCGAAGTCTGTAACGCCCCGTTATAATAATATGTGAATGCAACCTGAATGGTAATAATCAACCCTTAGGTTAAAATATACGTTTTAAAGAGAACCGTAAAAAAAGTTAGATACTTACATCCAATTCAAACGACTTTATAACTTTCCTAAAACCAGCACCAACAGGTGGTGAAATTCTCAGTGTTTCTTTCACCACGTTCGATACAAAAGATAGTTTATTTATTATGTCATAACTAAGTTTACTACGATCATCCTCAAGGCCGTGTTGTTTCAATTCATCTGCTATTCTATCGACAACAGCTCGATTTTTAGCCAACTGAGACAGGAGTGAAGCTGCAGCGCTAGCACAAGTAGCATGACCAGCAAACAATAATTCTAAACCCACATCCTTGAGTTCTTCAAGATTCAGTTTTTCATCCCCTTCCATATCCATCATTAATTTCATGGCGTCATTAAAACCAGAATCATTCTCTTGGGATTGTTTCTGCTGAATACATTCTTCAATACGCTGTAACAAAATCTTTCTGGCTTTCATTCCCTGACAAAAATAACAAATATTATATTACAAGATTTTGATTCTTGTTGCAGTAAATTAAGAACAACTTCTTTAACACGTGATACTACTTTGCGGATTTAAATCCCTCTTTAGGATCTCTAATACTATATCTTATTGATACCGGAAGCATAAAATTTGAAACCCGTGCCATGTACGGCACAGAGTATGTTTACAGTATTTGATTAATACCTTTATTGTTAAAATGTTATTTATTAACATACAGTGAAGAAACTTACCCTTGAAAGTCCCGATCCAGGTAAGTTAAAGGGTAAAGAGAAGAGATTGTCCAGGAAAACGTGGAATACTGTTAATAACTTCTGATGTTCCGGTGTTGGCATATTAAATCCAACCAAAACACGGCAAGCAACTTTAAATGCCATCCTCTTGCATTCTGGGTAACCAAAAACGTAACCTTCACGACACCATTTCTGAATAAATTGTTGAACGACTTCTTGTATGATAGGTACATATGACGTCAAGGCGTCGTGACTGAAGGCTTTCAGCAATGCTTTCCGTCTCATCCGATGGGTTGCGCCAATTGCGTGCGAAACGGCTCCATCACCCATCAGCATCCGTACACTGGTAGGCCAGTAAGTTGTAACCAATGAATTTTCTCCTAACAATATCTTTCGGACATTTTTTGCACCAGATACCCTAATGGTAGGATTTCCCAACAAATGTGTCTTAAACACATTACCATAAAACTTCTTCCTGTTTTTGAAGAACTGCGCACCCTGAAAAAAGTGAGTAGGGTATACATTATGTATGTACTGTTAAATACATTTCTATACTAAAACGAGGCATGATATGCTTATTCATTTGGAGCGTTCGATGCCACACATGTCTTTAACCAACCATCATAGCTAACAATTTTTGGGGTGCCCGGATGGTGTAACGCCTGCGCTTTAGATCATAAGGTCTGCCATTGGGTTAAGTGGCATGGTTTCGATTCCTTGTTTGTTTCGTCCCATTACTAAATACCCGCTGCGCATATGGGGTGGCCAAAGTTTTAAAATCCTAAAGAAATATTCAGTTTACTTACCGACATGATAAAACTGATGGTTTCGCCTACAAGGGGGAATCCAAGACTTCCAGGTGGTAATGGAAGGGACAGTTGTGGGTCTTTGGAGACGTTATAATAAACGTACCACAACTTCCAGGACAGCAGCAGTAAGATTAGTGGACAAATAGATGGAATAATCACTGAATACAAACATCCTGTTGTCGCCACTTCTTCTAATATCAGTCTAAACAAAACAATATTTCTTTAATAAATAATAGGTTTGAGGGGATATATCTACAGTGATTTGGCTAGAAAATATTTCGGAAACAATGGCCGTTTAAAACTAAAACTTGTGTTAGCAAAGAAAAAATAGAGAACATTACTGATCATTTCACAAAAACACATACTTTTGGAAAAACGGCTGAGAAAATACTCTTCGAAGCCGTTTTTCCATGTGTTTTTGTGTATTGCTCTATCCAGTTACTAAATGCCTCTAAAAAGTAAAAGCGTTTGGTTGACAGACAATACCTTCTTTTAAAAGTATACATGTATTAGAGATAGAAACATGAAATTCTTCAATTGGTTATCAGCTAATTTAACTTGCAGCCAATTAAGGGTTTATTTAATGATGTTTTCCACTCAGTAAAGTTATTATTGACCTCGTGGTGTCATTATTAAACTCTTCTTCTTGATGAGCCGCTGTATGACCCCTGCTTGTCCTTAAAACACGGCATTTATCAATGACGCGCATTCCTTGTGGCGGGAAAACCAAGATCGCTTGGTACACTTGAGTGCTTAATTGATGGGTAAATTTGTTCCTAGTTTTCTTGAGAAATATCAACGGATATCACGCCATTGACCAAGATTAAAGGAATTAAGCGTTGTAGTTCGTCTCAGTCCTACGCAATTAGGATAAGTCAGTATTGGCGCCTGTGCTTTCGACAAAAGCGTTAGTTACTAGTCATTGGAATTTGACCGAGAACCGAAATCTTCACCCCCCCACCCAAACTCAATTCGCTATATATAAAACTTACTGTGGAAAATACACACAATGTACTTAATTAATATAGAAGGGATAAAAGTAAATTACAATACGAGTTTTGTAATTTTTGGAGAAAAAAAAAATCATTTCGAACCCCATATATTTCTTATAAGACACGAAATACCAATTTTGATTGTAAGCATTTTCATTTTCGATTCCGGAATGAAAGAAAATTCAACATTCGGGTAGAAATGTCAATTTTTTTTTAAAAAAAAATGTTCATTCTTATTTTCAACTGTTTTCTATGATTGTTATCTATTTTAATTCTTGCGATGAACAAAAACAAAACGAAGCACGATCAATTAAAACCCATGTATTGGATTGATGATCAGATATTCCAAGCTGTGTGTAAATTATGGATTTGGAATAATTGGTATCTGACTAAACATTTTATGAAATAAATTTCTCTTAATTTCCAGTTTTCTTTTTTCTATGATTCTAAATATACACTAAATAGTTTAGCATTTCTTGAGGGAAAGGGCAGTCCGATGCCCGGATTTCTTTCTTAATCGCGTAATGCAGTATCAATTGGGGTTATGTGTTTTGTGATTAAAAACCGCAAAGTTATACATGTACATACAATACATAGAATTCAGTTTGTTACGTAACACATGGTTTTATGTGTGTATATAATTACTGGTAAATTGCCTCGAGTTATATATATAGATAATAGTTATAGTATGTTATACAACATAGAATAGTAGATTTAATAGTTATTGTTACGTTAGGTAAGTAACAAGCTAACGACCGAACAGTCGATCATTTTATAGTGATACAAGTATCAGAAAAAAAAAACTCAAACGGAAATTGAAATTCCAATAAATCATAATTGTCCTTTATCAAATCAAAAGAATCCATTAAAGGTATATATTACTTTCGTGGTTTTTAATGAATTTAATTTTTCACCAACTTTGAACATTTTATAGTGATACAAGTATCAGAAAAAAAACCTCAAACGGAAATTGAAATTCCAGTAAATCATGTCCTTTATCAAATCGAAATAATCCATTAAAGGTATATATTACTTTCATGGTTTTTAATGAATTTAATTTTTCACCAACTTTGAACAAATATAATTATTTTGTTTGGATTTCGCCCTTGAATTAAATAGAAATGGGATTTGGGGGTAAAGGGGCGATTATTTTTTGAGATGTATTATACGAATTTGTGAGGCTGACCGAAATTGAACTTTAATTTTCCACAATTGTCAAGAATTCAACTATTGAATTAAACTGTTGAAATAAAGTATAGAATTAAACTATAGAACAAAACTATTGAATTAAACTATTGAATGAAGCTATTGAATAAAACTATTCAATTAAACTATTCAATTAAACTGGAATTGGCTCCATTAATTAGTAATGTCGGAATAAAATTTAAAAGTACAACTTACAGTTCCATAGTGATTGTGATTAAATTTAGAAATCTTTATGATATATAAATACGATGGTTTTCCCTGACAGTTCTTATACGACACTAATATATATATGTACCGGCTACAGTCAGCTGATCAATGGTCACGCTTCGTCATCACTGCTCAAGACATTTGGTTAACTGTATTAAGCGATTGGTTTTTATACGAGATGGATTAAAGCAGGGTCGAGCCACGGGTCCATTATTATGCTAAATACACGCGTAACCGACAACCCCTTTTGTAAGGTCACAAGACGTCATGAAATGGGAGGGTTTTAAAATAAAGACATGATGCTTTTGTTCTCGCCGGTATGAACTATGAACTTGGGGTCATCTTCGTAACTACTCCTAAGCTAACAAATTGTAATGTTTAAAGGCACGGTATCAAGCTTACCCCGGGGGCATCAAGTTTTCTCCCCTGGGTATGCGTATATTTTGCTCTTAACCTTTGGCTCACCCTGATAATAAGTAAGCTGTTGCTATCGGTCCTTTCTTCTTTATTCCTGATACTGCTCAACTGATTCTTGCCTATACACATTAAAGAATTATTTTTTAAAAATAGAAATACAGAAGAAAGATATATGTATGATAGAAGCGACGATGTAAGATGTAATTATATGTATGCGTGAAAATGGCAAAAACGGGTTTGTTTTGCTGTCCGTACAAAAACACCGTATCAGTTGCGTTATCTATTTTGTTGCTCGCTTTGGTTCCCCGTTTTCATATTCTCCTCATGTTTGTTTGTTTATTAACTTGTTTATTTGTGTTTTTTTTTTGCTTTTTTTGGGGTGGGGGGGGGTTGCTTGTTGTTTAGTCTTCTGTAATTTATATTGTGTATGTCTAATGTCTATAATAATAGTCCAACCTGGTCCTCCGGTTTTCTCCAACTGATATAGACCCCAACGCGCAAGCCAATTATTGAAATAAAATTAAAACATATGTTAGTCCCGAAATGACCTTGTTCGTGTCTAGTGGACGTTAAGCCCCATCTCTCTCTCTCTTTCTCTCTCGCGCTCTCTCTCTCTCTGATAATAGTACGGTATTGTATATTATGTACACCGAGAATTTCACTTACAAAATTGTTCTCAAAAGTTACCGAGCCAAACGTGTAACACCCCCTACAAAAATTTTACTTTGCGTTTTCTCTAAAACTATAATTAATTTTCTTCTTTTTTTTTAAATTTTCGTTATGTTTATTTCCTTCCTCATTTTGTCGTTGGTGACGGTCAATGTTTATATGATATGCAATCTAACGATTTCGACAAGTAACCCCAAGAATACAAGTAGGATTTTCTATATCATATTGTGTATAACTTACATCCAAACTTGACAAAATCTTCGATTTTATTACTTACTTGCCCATTGTTACTTTTGGGTATTACCCGATGAATGTGAAGAATTTTATCAAAATTCCATAAACGCAATTGTGTAGTAACTGATGTACATATATGATAAATATTGCTCTGGGGATATAAACCAGTCAATAAATGTAAGGATTTCATAATTTTATTTCAGTGCGTCTCTTATGTAGACCTCTTACGTAATACTCAATAAAGACATACGTGGTAGACATTTTGTGACGAAATTACTATCGTCACGTGTTTGACGTTCAAATCTCGAATATACATTTGTACCCGAATGAATGTGTTCAAAAAAAACTGTCCAGATTTTATCGAATTGGTTGAAGCTTCCATTTAAAAAAAACAAAAAAAAAAAAAAAAAACACATACGGAAAGTAAAAAGAAAAAATATTTCGATCATATAAAAAAAGAGTTGATGATCAAGGCGATCAGGTCCTAGCTTGCTTTTTTCACTGGTTGAAAACGTACAAGGTTTTTGCCCTCTTAACCCAGGCATCAGTAAGTCGGTTCGGGTAATTTAAAGTTTAACACATACAAAAAGTTGAAAGACCTCGACAGATATTGACCGGTTACCCGAGATTTGACTATAAAATTTTGAGCGACTTTGATTAGTTTGCGTGGTGATGTTTTTTTGGGGTGGGCGTGGTGTTTTGTCTTCTGTATATTTTTCTCATGCCACGCGACAATAAAATGAAATAGGGTTTAACGTCCTACTGTATTGCTCCGGCTGTGCTCATGAACATTTTTTACAAAACCGACCAAACTGGCAGTAATAATCCTTCAATTTGGTAATAGCACCTTGTTGTATATAGCAAATTTGTGTCCCTAGTTCAAATTACGGTATGTGCGGGGGATCACAGTAGCTAAGTGGGAAAGACGTTGGCTCGGTAGTCTGGACGTCGGATATTCGATATCTGCATTGGCCGAGAAAGTTCATCCAGATTTTCCGGGTGGTTCCTCCTGACAATGACAGCTGCTGTCTAGTCGTTCGGATGGGACGAAAAACCTAGGTCCCATGAACCTACAAGATGACTTGATAGTTGGAATTCGATATAAAAGTAGGCCGTAGTGCCGCTATCCAGGCAAAATTTCCCTCGTAGTCTTTATTAGATAACCCAGTACGGAGCAGAACACGGAGCGGAACAGTGGGACGTTAAACCACATTTCATTTCATTTCACGTTATGTGCCCAGAACAACTTTCGAGATTTCCTAAGCCAGGTCTTCTCATGTCAGGTGTGACGCTTCGCAAAAACCGCTGTCTTGACAAAATTATCTCACCTTAATGACCGAAGTATTGTCCCGTTTCATTTCATTATCCAAACTGAATATTTTTAATGTTTAACGTCCTTATATATAATGTTCTGGAATATTTTATAACTTCTAGTTTCGAGAATGACGCAATCATATTGTAGGACACATGTTTAATGGGACGATTTGGTTCAACATTCAATCTAATATTTACATATTGTTTCTAGACAATTCAAATCAAAATGCAGAATTCGAGATCATAACTAAAGGGGGTAGAATGGGTGTTGGCGTGGGGTAATTTCAACATTTTTTGTCCGGCTGTGCGGGAGATGCTTGATGAATTACGGTCCGACACAACTCTTACTCCGCTAACCGCTATGGCATAGGCTTTCAATGTGTAGTGACAACCAAATACCCAACTAGTTTATGAAAATTTTAAAAATGTCAAACATTAATCGAGTTAAATGTGCTATAACTGCGACGCTCACGGGTTTTCATTTCGATATGACTCGCAGTCTATAATTGTTCGATAAAATCATACCATTTTTAATGCACATTTCGAGACTGCGTACGTACAATTTTATTTCAATATTTCGCCTGAATCATACGCGATTAAAAACAGACAGAAACATCCTTGTTCGATAAAAACGACTCTCGTGGGTCTGGTTTATGCCAAAAAGTAAGACGTCAAACTCTCATTTAATTGTCAACATTCCAGACTATACGGCAACTATAGATTTTAAGCCATACACAATAAGTCGTTCCCAAAACTGGTAAAATATTTTATTCAAATCGATTAATTGGCAAAATTAATTTCTTGTAACTTTCTATTGATTTTACGGTTGTTTTACATAATTTATATCCACATAACGTTGATGCCAAGTTAGTATGCAACATGCGTTTCTTGTTTAAATCTCGAAAATTGCTATCTAAATAACACATTGGCGAAAGAACAGTAACTCTGCTAAAAATAGTTGCGCCCCACTAAATTTTGACAGGGTTTCTCGTCAGGCCTAGTAAGAACAAACGTTGTAAATTTGAAATAAAACATCTAAAAAAAACCCTACCAATTTCAATTTTTGTATTTTCAATTAAACAAAAGTAGAATTGTTATTCCAAGGAAAATGGCTTCCCAGTCAGAATTCGATCAAGTACATCATCAACAAGGCGAAAACAATTCGATTTCTGAAATACGTGTCATTGACATTTTGACTTTTACTCTAGCCTTTTAAGTGTATTGGGGAGTAAACATCCCCAATCTAATCTTATGTATATTATTATTATCTATATTATTCTGCTTGATTGAATATGAATGGAATCTGTGGGTATGTTCTATTGTATTTCTCCTCGTATATATTTTGCCAGTTGACTGATTAACGTACTAAGTAAAGTACATACTTTCAAAGGTTATCGGTCTCAAAGACATGCAAATAATCAATAGTACTCTATATAGTATATATTATGCCTGGTTGTTCATGAACTGGCTCCTTCCCGGAGTCATGGAGCGGTCACTGTGTCAGAATTCGTCTGGTCAACTGAGCACGTATAATGGTCGCATACTTATCCCTTATTTTCTAAACATATGTCCCATTCATTCATGTTTACCAACAACTCTAATATTTGATAATTATTATAAGAAAAACAATTTCATTGATGCTGTAGTTTTATATCGTAGTGGGTGGATATAGTCGTCGCTGTTGTTGGTCGGTTGAACGAAATGCGTGCACACTTGACCTGGGTTGTCGAACATACCTTAATGATAGTCCGTATCTGAATCGGTGTGTTGCAATATATTTTCTGTTAAAATGAGACTTTCGAAATAATTGACACTCTCCATAAATTAAGAACATAGCAATCGACTAGAATATTTTCAAAGTGTTGATCTGAGTACACGTATACCTTTATTAAAATCTTCTTCTGTTAGAACTTATCTTTATATATAGAAACTTTCTATTGGGAGTACTGTCTCGAAAGAACTTTGTTGTTGGGAGTACTGTCGCAATAGAAATATTTTCCTGTTGCAGTACTGTCTTAATAGAATTATGCTGTTGGAGTACTGATTTAATGGAGCCTTTTTGTCGGAGGTATTAACATAAACGAATCTTTCTGTTGCTGAACTTAAAGATACATTATGTAAGATTTAGATAAAGAACTAGCCATTCTTGCTATAATAGTTTGAAAGTAGATAATCTAAAATGAATAATTTGGAAATTTCATTCAAATTACTCTATAGCAAGTGAAGATATTAGCCTTTGAATGTTTGACAGACGTGTGTAATAATTTCAACCACCGTACTGGTTGATCGAAGCTAAGTCTCGTTCCTCCGTATTTGATTAATCAAAGTGTCGCTGAACCGTTTTAATCTATTTAATATCGTAGAAATCTGATGCCATCGAGAGTTGATTAAGGCATGGATCAGTTAATTAATGTCTAATTAATACTTTAGAAAACGTTTCAGGCCTAAATAAAATCCTGCAATAGGCAGATTTATCTCTTGCATAATGCATGTTTAATAGAGACGTTATGTTGGAATAATCTTTTATTGCCTGTTGTTCTGCACCAACCGGGATGATCATAATGTCCGATATCTGTATTTTAAGGTACATGTACTTAAATGTTCATGAATAAGGTAACAGTAGAGTACCGGCTCGAATATTCCCAACCGTATTTAACATGACGTGATTGCACAGCCACAAAAGCATATTCTTTGGAGGGTTTTTTATTTGTAAGTAATAGCTAAAAGCCTGGAAGAAGACAAGAGGGGGATTCTCGTATGCTAAAATTTCTACATTTGAAAAATATAACACTGAAATAAAGTTATTCAGAAATAAGTAAAGTGGTTATATTCTTGTTAGCTTTATGAGCATCAAGTTGGGTATCTTGAAACAATTGTATCATATTTCTAATAAAGCTATCAAATAATAAACCCATCCTTCGCTGTCTGGGGTCAGAGGTCGAACGCATCCACACGTGTCTTGTGATTTGCAGTGTACAAACAATATTACCTCACACGAGTTTTATTTTAATGTGTTTCATGAGTATAAAAGGGCGGTATTGATAATGGCATGAGTGAAATAGGAACAAGGGTATTAAAGAATCTTGACTTAACCTGAGGGTGACCTTATGCAAAAGGTCAGCCAGTGCCAAGAAGTCGCCGAAATAACACCGAACCCATCCTAGACAATACTCCATCTTAAACATGGCATATGGCGCTAATCTAAAGCTGCGTAATATCCGTGAAGTTAAAACGGTGGGGAATCTTGATAATTAGCCCCTATAGATTTTTACACCTCCTTTCAAATAGATATTATATTAAAGAAACCAACTAAATATACCTGGTGGTGGTGGGCAAGAAAACGAAGATACGATGGCGTAACCATGAGACAATTCTGTTTTATATTATGGTGATATAATTTCAAAGAGCGTAAAAAAATCTCCGATTGGTTTCGGGATTTGGTGGCCAAATCGTCTAACGCGATTATCTAGTTTAGATTGCTCTCTCTCTCTTTCTCTCTCTCTTTCTGTCTCTCTCTCTCTGAAACTACTTAATTCGCTGATTTCAAAAGTTAATGCGTTATGTTTTTATGACAAGATTGTGTATCAATGAATTGTGATTGCCCTGTTATCTTGTGTCCAAAATCTTCGTGGTTAGTGCCAGATCATTTTGTTGACTTAAACTATACATACGCCCCTTAATCTGCCTAATATACTGTCGATATTATTGTCTTCTGCTTGCTGGTGCGTGATGGTCACAAAACCTACCATAAAGCAGATTTTTACAATGTC
Organism: Patella ulyssiponensis; assembly: GCA_963678685.1. Classification (NCBI taxonomy): domain Eukaryota; kingdom Metazoa; phylum Mollusca; class Gastropoda; family Patellidae; genus Patella; species Patella ulyssiponensis. The sequence goes on from OY783229.1 coordinate 61,789,602, forward strand.
GTAATCAGGGTCGTCACGTCTTGATCAAACTTTTCTAAGAGAAGTCATGTCATCCTTATTAGACTCGAGTGGGGTCAAACGTTCATTGGTTTTTGGTAGTTTTGTGCCTACACAATAACATTGCGTCACCAGCATCGATTTACTGCAAATAGCACCAAGTAATGGTATTTAGAAGGACAGCAACCTTTGACAGTTCACGATCGTTGACCGTTGTAATAATCTAATTGCGATTACACGAATGAACCTGTGTATGAGCACGTATTCCTCGTATAATATAATTTTGTAATAAAATAAAATAAAATATAATAAAATATAATAAAATATAAAATAAAATATAAAATATAAAATATAAAATATAAAATATAAAATATAAAATATAAAATATAAAATAAAATATAAAAAAATAAAATGAAATGAAATGAAGACCACGTATCACTCTATACAAAAGATCAAAAGTTATAGCCCATACACATGAGCATCGAAATAAAAATTACTGAATTCGCTCAGTTTAAAATCAGTTAGCAGATTAATATAGGCCTGTACAAAAGTATATAATAAACACGGACGAGACTTAGATTGAAAATATTTGAAATTTGATAGGATTCATCCTTCTAACTGAATGCAAAATCACAAAACTCAAAAAGTTTCATAAAAAAACCCACCGAGAAATATGTCCTATATTGCATTCACAAGATTTAAGAGAATCTGACCGTAAAGATAATAACCTAATGAAAAAATCCCACCCCGTTTTTTAAAGTTCTGTAGCGAACTACAATACGCATTTGTATCTGTTTGCAAGATTTCGTAAACATCAACGTAAAAGTGTCGCTCCTCAGACCCAAATCAACAATTCTGCGAGATTTTTTTTTAAATACAAGTACATGTACGGTGCTAAAGAATGCCGTAGACCATCGGAGCTATAATGGAATTGTAACACTATATCTAAAATCGAAGTCAGCCAATCGTTACGCAATTGTCCAAGGAACAGATATGGCAAGTTTCATAAATTGACCGAGCCTTAGATATTATCGAAGAGTGTCGCCCAAATGGTTATTATATAATTACGTCATTGGTAGTCCCCAAGAAGAAAACCAACAAGATCAGTCAATCCATGCGCAATTGTCCAAAAAGCAAGCATCCTAAGTTTTCATGTTGAAGTAGCAGAGACTTAAGTTTATTTCGAAGAGGTGAGAGGCACTTAATTGAGCAAAAAATTCCACCGATAATCCACTGGGACCTTAAAATAGACATAGTGGGTCTAGAAGCGTATGTTAAAGTAATATGAATGTATATACGGTGATTTATAATCAATTTTTGAAATGTTTTATTGTAAATCTAATTCATTATGTCCAAATTGAACGACAGTCGTTTACGTCTGCTTAGTCCATTCTACACGCCCTTTTTTTTATTATGTTTTGCCGTTTGTGAACCAGCCATTACCAATTACTTCTTCGTTATGATTTTCTTTGTTCATTACAAATGGCGATCGAAACCACAGAAAAACACGACTCGTGTATTGGTTTCAAATGTTCGTTATGTCTTAAATATTTTCAGGGCAAATAAACATCAATATGGATTGAATTGGACAAACAGTGAATTTCAATTCGTGTTTTTGATTTCGAATTTTATAGAAAATATTGAAAAGTTTTCGAATTTTATGGAAAATATTGAACCGTTTTCTATCTTTAAGATTTCCTCCCGCTTGATGCAGCGTCTTCGAAATTTACCACAACGGCAGGAAAATAAAAATATTCGTTCGATTATCTCGAATTTCTGGGTCCCATTTAGTTTAGTTTATTTCGACTAAAATAAAAAAAAATAGATAACCCGGTACACGACAATATCTACGTAGATTTTGTTACTAATAATGTACCACATGGCACACCGCATTATTTCAAGGTTAAAGATTGAGAATAGATAAAGTAAATGAAAGGTTCACCCCAGGACAACCTCTGACCGGCTATAACCTTTCCGTATAGTCTATAATATATATGTACTTGACATTATTCAAAACAATCTGTGTAATGTCTATAATTATACACACCCGTTCTATAAATAATACACGGCTTCTCACTTTTTGCATAGATTGTATACAAATTAACAGTAAAGTCCATTAAGCTTTGTATTGATTGTATCTTGATCTGTGCCTATATATCAACTTATGGTAGTTGTTTACTAAAATACACAATAACAGATCTTCTACGTTTCTCACTGATCTCAGCAAAAAAAAAAGGTAACTCGTGAATAATGGATTTAACTAGCCCCGCATAAACAGTCAATCGATAATTAGCATGCAAGTAAAAGATCCCGTGGCAGTTGGAATTCAATTTGAGTGGGCCGTAGCGTCGCCATCCGGGCAAAATTTCCCTCGTAGAACACTGTAATGGCGTCGGAACAGAAGAGCAGGACGTTAAACCCCATTTCATTTTATTTCAACAATATTTGATTCAAAAATAATTTGATATTTGTTTTACTTAGCTCCAACCAACACGAGTTTTATTTTATTAATATAATTATTTTGTATTATTGAGATTTCATGTTACAGGATTGGGGGCGTTAGTCATCTTATTTTAATCGGATCCAAGTTTCTACAAGGATTCTTTTGTCGTTTTTAACTCAGTAATTGTCTTTCATAGACCTGTTGTGAATATTTTAATATTTCCAATGTCGATAGGGTTTGTCCTTTCATGAACACTTGACGACCGGGTGGACTGACCTAAGGGCATGAGTAGCGCATTATCCGCCCATATTTGAAATGTGGACGTCTAATAACCCATGGAACGGAATTTTAAAGCTTCCATTAAAGGGAGGTGTCTCTTTAACCCAAGTTCACCTCTAATCTTCGACATTGTATACAAGACTTATTGGTCAATTTAAATCAAACGTTGGGCCTCCGATATCCAATATTTTAAACAAAATGAAGTTTTTTACAATTGGCACACGAATCGTATGCCAGAATGTTTTTAGCGCTATTTGTAATGAAGCGACCCGATGGACCAAACTAAACATATCCCACAATAGAATACTACCGGTATAGACTCCAAAGTAACCAAGCGTAAAAGACTGCTTTTCACGTATTTCGCCACACAAAAAACAGACACGATTGAATGTAAACCAGTTGATATACATTCATATTACATTAGTGTATGCGTGTCCACTTCCAGGCGCCAAAGAGTACGGATTTAGCTCCTTAAATTTTTTAAAATTAGGTTACCGCCGAAATTCATGCAACTGATGAAGAGAAAATTAAATGCCAGTTGTTATAGAGAGAGAAATGGGGTTTAACGTCCACTCGACACAAACTAGGTCATTTTGGGACTAACAGTTGTTATAGACAATTTGGCATCAAATCTAAATTGCACATCACCGACTGTGTAGGCAAACCACGATAAATAAAATAACTATTTTATTTACCAACCGCCGAAGGCCTAAAAAATCATGACTAAATGGTTAACTTGCTTATATGCCCAATCCCATAGCCTTTTTATAATTTGTAACTGAGGCAATTGAAATATGTCAGTAATAATCGAAATTTATTTCATTAATAAGGAATATTTTCGGAGGTTTTTTTTCCCGTATTGTTGCAAAGTGCATAAAACAAAATAACTTGGACTAGTAATCTTGTCCCCAATAACTTCAATGTGGAATCCATGCCATTACTTGGCCTATGAGATGTCTTAGGGTATACTTATGATGTAAATCTATATAACCGCAACATTCATAATCATCTAATAAAAATATTGAAGAGTGTCGATTTTTTCACTACACACCGTCAAAAAAATTTTATGACGTCATGTTTGTACCTTTTATTTTCGATGTTTACTTTCCAATCCTTCCGCATTAAAATCAGAACTATTGACTAAAACACTCTTCCTCAATTCTAGACCCAAAAAGCCCGCAAAAAGCCATGCAAAAGTAGGGTAAAGGGGGAAAGATAGGATAGCTATTAATAAACGAGCTACATTACTGGTATGAGACCATAAAACCGGGCAATACAGAGTTAGCCCCCTTGCACGGGGATGCTTGGAATTTTGCTTTCCACCTGTGTATTTTAAAGGAAAATTTTGGTGTCAATCATTATCACAGATATAAGTAATTACACGCGTTCCAAATATAATTTTAACACAGAGATCATTGTTACAATAGATGCGTAATGAAGATTTCAAAAAGGAGAAGTGGCGAAAACAAAAAGAAAACACGAAATATCCTTCTATATAACTGGCTAAAGTGACGAGTGATTAGAGATACACCGGCGAATTTCTGCTTACTAATGATTCCTTCAAAAATCAAGGAATGTCACTAGATAAGGGAAAACGAGAAAAATGGAAATAGTCCGTATATTCCCTTGTTTTTTTATACTTGATATACGTTTTTTAATTATTATTTGATCGTTTGTGAATCAGCCATTACTTATTACTTCCGCATTGTCTTGTTGGATATGTTTGGCTTTGTTCATTACAAATAGCACTCCACACTGTGTTTAAAATATTGGGTAGTTGGATTCCATATTTTCACGGCAAGATAATGACATCAATTTAATGAAATGAACCAATATTAAATTCCAATTCGTGTTTTTATTTGGAATATTATGGACAATATAGAGTAAGAAATTTAGCTCCTATGACTAAAGGTAACACCCCCATTTTAATGGTACTGAAAGTAAGCAATAAATTCTAATTAGTATAGTGCTGATCATATCCCAGACTAGACTTTAATGAAATAATCGACCTGTATCGACTTATAAAGGCCTATTATAAGGTAGGTCGTTTAAAGTAGGAGGCTACGTGGGTAAGACGTCAATTTCATAACCACAAGATCTGGGGTTCTATCTCATTTGCAACGGGTATATGGGTCTTACTCACTTAGCCACTGTGGCTCTTGGAGTAGATAACCCGACATCACGACATTACGACATTTTGACCCGATATTACGACATTTTTAACTGTCGACAGTTGAACACAAAATTAATTTGGCCGATAGGCTTTGTTTATTTGTCTACAAACTTGAATCCACCACAAAATAAATTAACACACTAAGCTTTTCATATCAACATTTTTATTACACCAAAAACAAAGACAATACTGGAAAAGGTGTTTTCTTTTGGCAAGAAAATAAACTTATTCTGTTAGAATCTAAACATCACAGTTAAAATGAGTTTTGAAATTTCTAAAACGGTTCCGAAATGATATTGATACTTTTATGAGTCAACGATTCCTTTAAAGCATAAAATATGATTGATTGTATTATTTTATTGCTAACATGACTTTCACGTTGTAAGTTCAGGGATCAATAATTATATTGAATGAGAAGCAGCCATTAAAATATTGGGTGGAATATTGTAGCAATTAAACAATAATACATTTACACGATTTCAGCTTCCCGTAATTCCATTAACTCCAACAGAAATAAACCCCTAGTTGGAGGCAGACCACCATGAAATTTCGCCATCTCGGAATTGCAGTTCGTCTATTTATAGCAATTCTCTCTCTGTCTCTTTTCTCCACCCATGAATGCCCATTTTTGTTGATTTTTTTTTAATCAAAAATGGACGAAGAGGGTTTGAATTAACATTTTCTGTCAGGTTTTGGTGAATATTCAGGATTTTGATGGAGAAGGATAAGAGAGTTAACAGGTTGGTTATGGAGATATGTATACGGCAAATAGTTACATGTTTTTAGTATGCCTCTCTAAATGTTGGTGGTCAATCCCATACGAATTTTAGCGCAAAGACATGACCATTTGTTTCTATGTCTGCTTTGAAAAGGATTCTGCCCAACGAACATTTGGGGAAAAAGTGGGAGGTGAGCAAAGAGTCCAGAATTAACGTTAAAGTCATTGGGGAAATTAATGGTGGTCTTAATCCAGCTTAATTGTTTTAACATTACCTCCCTTGTCAAGGTTAGATACTCATTCAGTAGTATAACCTTGCTTAGCAACCAACCACCGAAAAATAATAATGCATAGCAATTAGGAGAAGATAAAGGATATTGTGTTCGCGGAGACTAAAGGGATTATGACATAATATAGCAACCGTGAGCATTTTCATATCATAACAGAATATAGATTGAAAATGTCTACACGAAAATGTGCTTTGTTGAGAGCGGTTGAATTTTGAAAGCTTTGTATTTCAATACAGGTTTTTTAGCCCCGAATTTTAATAACGCTAGATCTATATAAAATTGAAGTGTACTTGTCACGAACGTATTGTTATATACAATGGGTGTATAACGAAACACGTATTTACATACTTTATTAGTTTTTACATATTGTAATGTATATATAGTATAATAGTTAGATATCAACAATAGTATTATATATACATCTATTATAATATTACTGTAATCATGGTGAAAGGCAGGTTATTTGTACCTTCTCAAGGAAGAGATGGAATTTGGGTAAGTTAAATTTAATATTCATTCTATAAATAATTTCATTTTTCTTTCACCTTATGTGTTTCGTGCCGAAAAGAATTTATTGCTTTTTTCCGTATATATGTAATGTTTTTTTTTAAATTACTATTTAAAGAACGTAAACGCTTATATAATAATGTTGGATACAAATATAGAATAAGTTAGAGAGTGAGAGAGAAGTGTTAAAATCATTCCAGTTGCAGTAAAAGGTATCCACGCTTACCTAAAATGGAAAATAAAATAAATATGTAAATAGTTATTTAAAATAAACGGAAATTTATAATATATTAATTAGTTCTAGAAATATTACATTATGGTTATCATTTAAGTAAAAAGAAACCTGACCTATCACCATAATTATTAGTGATATAGTTACGTTAATTACTCTACATATCAGACCACATGTAAATGTATCTAGCTTATCTCAAGTTTTACGATAGATTAACTTCTAACTGCGTACGGACGCCATAAGCTTATAGACAATGCTTTGATTTATGGTATTATCCCCACAGAGAGCAGATTAATGGCTTATAACTTCGTATACACCTTGTAATCGATACGGTAGTCACAAACAAGTAGGCATGAATTATACATTCAATAATTATCCCTTTAAATACCCCCTTTATACCTGATCGTGTCAAAGCTTCATAAAGAGTATATAGTATATAAAGGCTAGAAACTATGAAATATAAAAAGCTATTGTTAATACCTGACGTTTCTATAGAACTAAATACCGTTATAATTCAGACTGTTCAAAACGGACTTTATCAATAGGGAATTAGAACTTCATTATTAACTTCATAACATATATCACATAATAATCTGTTTCTTTATAAGCAGTGTCGAGATTTTAAACTCGGGTTAACAGTTTTATAAAATATTACCAAGGGATTGTTTTTTTTTACTAAATAGGCCGTACAGTTATTACGTTATTACAGTTGAGAATATACACAATAAAAACTAATATCATAGTTGTTACGTTATTACAGTAGAGAATATACACGATAAAAACAAATGTAGTTGTTACGTTATTACAGTAGAGAATATACACGATAAAAACAAATGTAGTTGTTATGTTATTACAGTAGAGAATATACACGATAAAAACAAATGTGTATATTCTCCACGTTATTACAGAATATACACGGTAACTAACTAAAAAACGGTAAACATGCACTTTTATAGTTTATGGAAGTTTTATTAAAAATGCATTATGTAAGGTATAGATGAAGAGCTGATCGTTCTTGTTATAATACTTCAAAAAATGATGATGATACAGGATTATATTGAAAATTGCATTCAAATTATTTGATTTTGAACGGTGGTATGATGAGTATTTGAACGTTTGGCAAAATTGTTCATTATCCTGGCAACGGTACTTGGTAATCGAGTCTAGGTCGTTTTTATTTAAATTAGTAAATCTTGCTGGTGTAATAATCCATACGCCCAGTTACGGCCACTTTTCTGGTCATTTACCCTTTCAACACCCCCCCCCCCCCCTCCCCCTGCTAAAGACCCAAACTGATCCCGCAGTGAATATTCGCTTGGCCGCTACAATCACTGATAAGCATGACATCGACGAGACTTAATGAGTTCGGCATATTAACTTCAACAATTTTTTAAAGTATAAGAAAAATAAATAAAGACGTTTGAAGTCAATGCACGTGTTGTGGACAGTCATCTGTGACAGAGATAATTCGTAAGTAATTCTCTGTGAAACAAATTGCTAAAGACACCTACGCGCAAGCGAATAATTGAAATAAATTTGAACCATTAGTTCCGAACCTAGTTTGTGTCGATTGAATCACAGTCTTTGGCATCTCGTTATTCCAGTCTACACAGGTAGTATTCTCATGTGGAATTCTTGTGATTGTTCGTTGTGTCTTAAATATTGGATATCAGAATTATTCCAGCTTTTCACGGTTAATTTAAATTGGCCATTAAGTCGTCTTTGCAATGACGTAGACTGTGGGTGATATTGAGTTAATGACTTGCCTACTTTGAGCATGATTTATATACATGTGTACACTAAAATGTATTATCTCTTTAGTTTATCTGTTAATCCGAGGATATATGTCTCCGTGTGTAATCTCAACCCGTAGGCTCTCTGAAATCTTAATACAAACCATTGATATAAAATCTATATAAACTAGGATTATCGCAATCTACATTCACCTGCAAGAAAATGAAAATATGTTACGAGTCATGGGGTGACCGAGAAACAGTTTTCTTATTCATACTCCCTCAAATTTTGAATACATTTATTATAATATATAGTTGATAGAAACATGACACCAACGTTGCTATGTAATAGTAAATGGGAAAATTCAACATTTAAAGTTAACTAATATGAGGACACGTTGCGGTGATATAGTAATTTAGACGATTAAAATCAAAACGTTGGATGGATACCACCTTGGCCCCGATGTTCATGAATAGAAATAAGTTATCTTTCAGACATACAATTACAACAAAATAAAGAATTCGATCAATAGCATAGCAAACGTGAACATTTCATGGCCATACTTCACTGAAAAATTTTCGTTTTTAAACATAATAATATCAGTTACCAGACTATGCTTTATTTTGATTGAAACCCCCTCTAAAGATATCACGTGTCCATTCACGAAGAAACTAGTATATCTATAAAGATATGATTTGATGATATATTTGGACAAAAAATATATTCAAACTAATTAATTTATCATAAATGTGCTTCGAATCCTCCCCAAAACATTGTAATTGTCAGATCAGGTCTTGTTTGTGTCACGTGACTTACCTCTCGGTACCTATAGCAACGCGTGCGCAGTCGAAGGGGAATTCGTTGCGCACACAAGACGACGTTGCCTTGAATCGCTGACTATTTATCACAAATATCGAATCCTAATTAAAGTCTCAGATTATCCACTGCCCGCGTCTTTTTCCGTGATTTTTATTTCAAAAAGTGTTGTACGTCTAACTCTTTATACAGTTTATCAACACGTGCATCAAGCGCCCAATCTCCGCTTGCAACCTTTGACGTCACGCGTGCAGATATTCCTAATCATCGGGCATTCGATTAAGGGAACCCACACATTTTTATTTGTATACGCCCCATGAGTGTTTTTAAGGGAATCCAGTATTTTACTAGTGAGATTCGATATCTCTACTTTTCATATATACCCAAATTTGCCATACTTTTATTGGAAATAACCATCCGATGAATATCTTTCTGGGAACCTATCTTTAAGACTTTACAAGAAAGTAAAACTATACGCTCCATGAGTGTTTTTAAGGGAATCCAGTATTTTTCTAGTGAGATTCGATATCTCTACTTTTCATATATACCCAAATTTGCCATACTTTTATTGGAAATAACCATCCGATGAATATCTTTCTGGGAACCTATCTTTAAGACTTTACAAGAAAGTAAAACTATACTATTACTTGTGTAAGATTTGTAGTTTTAATATTAGCCCACAGAAGGCCAATGATTTTATCTGAGTGAGAGGTCAGTGTTAAATGGATATTTATTTGTCCAGGGTAAATATTGGTTAAGATATCAAGTGAAGTGGGTAGGTTTATGGGCCACTTTCTCACTACCGTACACCATAAACCCATTAAAAGTCTTTTTATCTTGCAAGCTTATTTACAAATATGCAGTTAGTACGTCCCTTTTGATCCGAGCTCACTAGATCATTTAGGATACAAACACCAGAACTACCCAAAACGTGCGATGAGAAAAGGTAATAATCATGTTGTGTAAAACATCACTCTTGCAGAAGTTTTTCTGAAAAGAATAATGGATGGGTGTTACGTTCCTGGATCCCCGTTTATTAGTAGGACCAGCATCCTTATAATTAATGGGTGTCAGCTTTTGAAGAATAACAGATATAGACCAGTGAAACGCCGACAAGAACAGGCTGACCAGCTTTTTCGCGGGAACACATTCAAAGGATGCAATGCCAACAACAACGTCAGTCTCCAGATGACGTCGATAAGGAGACTTTTTCGGCCGAGAAGGGGGCTTAATTATTATTCGTCCAACAGATCTTGACTGTTTTGGGTTATATTAATGATTATATTTTTTTTTTAGTTTCAGCATCGTGGAACAGAAAAAGTGGCTTTTACTAGAGATGAAGCAACGAGTACAGGTAGAATGATGTCAGCCCCATTTGATAGTAGAAGACGAGTTAGCCCTGCATCACCACCGCGCCCTTTCACAGATAAAAGTGCGGTAAGTGATTCGGGATTAATAAATACATCAAATTTTATTTATAGAACGTGTATATCTTTCATGGAGAATCACATTATATCGAAAAGCACCATATTTTGTTATCGCTCGCCTGTTGTTAGTATGCCACCATTCAGCCTTTTGAATCGATATTAGACTCCTTGGATCCCATAAGCTTGCCCTTTTTATGCTTATTTGTTGAATTTCTGCATGTGTCTAAACCCTTGCCCTTTTTCCTCTGATGTTATCAGAACCTTTTATGGACGTGCTCATCATCTGAACTCGTGTTTTTGAATTGTATCCGAAATCATTATTTGAAGTAAGTTGATGTCGCATGTCATTATTTTCATTTGAGCTTGTATACTGTGTTACTGTAGCCCCCCCTCCCCCCCCCCCCCCGAGTTCATCAACACAATCCTGTGTTACTGTATCTTTTGAGGTGTTTCTCCATAATTCAACTCTCTGACATTCAGATGATTTAGTAGGCCTAGTTTTTACTTTCTTCTGAGAAAGCTATTCACCAATAATGTTCTTGATATGGTTTTCTTCAAATATCACATTCTACCATGAAATATAAAAACGTTTGTGAAAGCTGTCCAACAATACTGATCTTGATATAGATATATTCAAACATCATACATATACTATTTAATCTGTTTTTCTTTTGATTTTCTATTCCTATTTTTATTTTCAGATAAATTATAATTCCTCCAACAAATTTTCAGAACATGATAATAGGCACACTTTTCAAGAAGATGGCGAGTATTTTGGCAATGTAAGTGTGGACATTTGATTTTAATTGAGCAAACCATTTCCGACCTATTATATTTCTCGAGGAATCCAATTGTGTATTTTATCATATTTTGGGAATATTTTTGTCAACCAAAATGCAAGTATTGATAAAGAGCGTAAAAAAACGCAAATTTTCTCGGTTTATTTTGTTATTATTCCAGAGTGGGGCTTTGGATGAACTGATTATTAAATATGTATTTTATCGAGGCTACCAGGCGCGGATCCAGAGGGGTGCGCACCCGGCGCACGCCCCCTCTATTTTTTGAGTTGGCGAACAATTTTTAGCTCCATATATTCTCGCGAGAAAGGAGAACAAAAATAGTTTAGGTTGGAAATCCTAATTTACAGGATTAGTATGAAATTAGTCCTTATGGGCATTTTTTTCCACTCAAAAATCACTGTTCCGGGCTTCGCACTCCCAAGTGGGTGCGGCACGCCCCCTCTTTCTGAATACCCTGGATCCGCCTCTGGCTACAATCGACATTGGGTTTTTTCCTCTGAATTCTAGTAGGCCATTACCCATTAAAGAATACTCTTTCGTTTATTTTCAGGGTAAAGAAACAAGAAGTTTAGGAAAACAAATAAAACCCATAGATCTAAGGCAACATTATACTAACAATCGCCATCTTACCCACATATCTTTCATGCCGCAGCCACCATATCACATCGATTCAGAATATAGAGCAAATTACAAAGGAGAGAAAACCGAATTCCCGCCAGTTCATCGACGATTCCCCAAGGTGTATTCGGAACCGAAAGAAGGTCACATTAATCTGGATACGACGACTTCAGATTGGCACGAATCGTCTCAACCCCCGCCAAAGACATCACTTCGTGTCTTAGCCATATCTCAAGAACCATTTTTAAAACACAACCCTTTCAAATACTCATATCACGGCACACACAAAATATACCCATCTCTTAGAAGAAAGGATAACTTGTTTGCTATAAATATTTTAAATAGGTATGGAGCGCATTATCCCAATTTCGGCCAAATTCATGATGGACGACTTAGGGAATAATAAAACTATTTGTGCTGTCGTTATTTATCAATGTATATAAAATGGTGGATTTATTTTTCAGTTAATGTTGTTTGTTAATGTTTTAAATGAGGCATCAAAGACAATCTGTGATAAAAAGAAAATCTGTTTTGGTGTTGTGTTGAGAGTTTTAACATTATGTAAAATTGTAAATTAAAATATCAGTGTTTATTTTAGTCTGTCATGTCCTCAAGAAACTGTTGTGGAATGAATATTTGTTATGAAATCTTACTCACTATTCCAGAGAAAGGTACTATAATTAAGAAATTACACCAAGAAATCTACCAGGCCCCAAGTTCACAAAGCATTCTTAGACTTAAGTTCAGAATTTACTTACCTTTCAAGCACTGTTTATAAGAAATATCTTTGGTCCAGAAACACAAAACTTTGCACATAGTTTTTTATTAGGGTATTTGATACATTAAAACAGCAAACGATTTATAAAGGGTTGTATTTTAGTTACAATAAGGCGAACAATTCGGAGTACATTCTTGAATAAAGTCTGAGAATGCTTTGTGAACACGGGGTCAGAAATATTGGAAAGGAATACAAGAAAGATTGAGGAATCTTCAACACATTACATTGGGACTAACATATCTTTTTTTTGACATTTTCGCAAATCAAATTCCAATTTTTCTCGCTTTCTCTTATTTCGCGACAGTCAATTCTTCTGATGAATTGTCTGATATCCTCTCACAATCTAATGTAACAACTTCTTGTCTTCAAAGGAATTGTCAGTGCACTGAAAATCGACGGTGTATCTGTAATCGTTCGTTACTTCAGTCAGTTCAGGATAACTCGTGTTTTCCATTTTTTGCGTCACTTCTCATTTCATTAAATCGTTTTTACACATCTGCCTTAGATCTGTGTTAAAATTATACATGGAATGTAATAATGGCGAACACCATCATTGTCCTTTAATCCCATTGTCGTTATCCACGTTGGTGCAGAATAGTATGAACTTTAATGCCGTTTCGCTTTCGTTCGTGGTGAATGGGGAGGTGGGTGGGGGAATTTATTTGAACATACATTTGCGCCAAAACAAGGAGTGGGTGTTTCAGGGAGTGGGTGTTTCAGGGACACAGCTTGATGCCAGTGATATTTAGTTTAGCAGTGGCAGGTGATCACGGGACTCGAGAGAAAAATCTACGGTGACAGACACGCGACCTGTGATTGAAACTACACCACTTTAAACCCATGATAGATCTTACATCTTAAGCTAAAGATAGGTTGCCAGGCAACGAAACATACGCCCACAGCAGCTAAATCGTCCGGGCAGTCAACAAGGGTTGTCGCATATTTTTACTTTTTTGGGGAATGAAACATTTGTAATACACTAAAATCTGATTAAGAGTAACAACTCATTATGTAATTATCTAAAAATCATTAGAATTTGTTTGCTTTTTATAAAGTTTTGCCCCACGCTAACAATTAGTATAGGAAACATTTAACATCATGGATTTAGCTGTTCAGTTATCAAAATTCATTGAAAATCAAAATACTTGTTCGTTTCAACACCTTAAACTCTGTGTATCAATCTGAAGTCAATCGGATGATAAGTTTGGCATCTATAGTGTCACAAGGTTTTTTGAAGTGATCAAGGGAGATAACTCTGGAAGTAATTATTTGAAATCAGTAGGCTTCTTCGTCTCATGACCTTAAACAGTGTGTGTAAATTTAAAGTCAATCGGATATTAACTTTGGCCTCTAAGAGCATCCACAGGATTTTTTGATGTGACCAAGGGCCATAACTCTGGCAATAATTATCCGAAATCGCTGAAAATCAATAGGCTTCTTCGTCTCATGAACTTAAACACTGTGTATAAATTTAAAGTCAATAAGATATTAACTTTGGCCTCTAGAGCATCCACAAGATTTTGTGAAGTGATCAAGGGCCATAACTCTGGCACTAATTATCGGAAATTGCTGAAAATCAATAGGCTTCTTCGTCTCATGACCTTAAACACTGTATAAATTTGAAGTCAATCGGACATCATCTTTGTCCTATAGAGCATCCACAAGATTTTTTGAAGTGATCAAGGGCCATAACTCTGGCACTAATTATCGAAATCCGTGAAAATCAATAGGCTTCTTCGTCTTATGACCTTAAACACTGTGTATAAATTTAAAGTCAATCGGATATTAACTTTAGCCTCTAGTGCGTTCACAAGAAATTGTGGACGATGGACGGACGGACGGGGGCGACGGCAATATACGTCCACATTTCTATGTGGGCGTATAAAAATTAGAACATCCATTGAACAGGTCAACTCTTGCTCAGTTGGTTTATCCGGACCTCATTTCAGGACAACAAAAAAAAAGTCCAACATTTCATAAATATATATATATATATACATTATAACCTTTATTCTCCAAAATGATAATCTTAAAACATTCTCCGATTTACTCATCATGTTTATAATCTCATTACATACATGTATACTAGTATATATCTCAGATATACTTTATAATAACTGTAATAATATAAGTATTATTAGATGTATATAACATATATTATACTTCAGTTCTTACCATCTCACTACACACATTATCAGATAAACTAAAGAAACTTGCACTGGTAATAAAGAAAAGAAAGAAAATCCAATCTAGCTCTTTTTTTGACCCTCACTGTTCCGTTGAATATTTGGCTTAAACTGTCAAATGTTTAACACCTCATCACAAGAGATTCATTCTGGACCACCTAATAACACCTTTGCATAAAATTTTGTGAACATTGATAGAAGGGAAACATCTTAGAAAATAGAAAAAAGTATCATATAGCGAAAATAATTTTTTTTTATATATATATAGGTCTACATGTCCTCCTGAATTACAAAAGCCTGAAAGTTAAAGTTAACAAATTTGTTATGAATCTTTGATAAATGACTGGATCTTTGATAATTATAAATGACAGGATCTTTGATAATTATCAATGACTGGATCTTTGATATGTGGCATCATATAATATTATAGAAATATTAATCTCTCAACAAAAGTGAAATTATTACATTTTTCCAGTATACTCTCAGATATATAGCTAACATTCATATTAAACATGAGGTATTCAACTCTTTCTATCTAATATTTCATATAACATTGATACATTTTATTATTAATATCATGTAATATGCTTATTAATATCAAATTGTTAATATACCTGTCAATTAAACAATATTTCATACTTATACTATATTTTACCTATAAGTCACCAAAGATACTGTATATATAGATGCAATACTATATCAGCCGTGAAATACATATATCAGACTTCAATACTATATTTAACCTAACTGGTGAGAAAAGAAATTAAGAGTAAGATTTCTCTCTGTATTATTCTGTGTGTAGAGTAAACATAAAAGAGGTGGTGCCAGATTTTACAGTGAGCAAAAAAATGTGTTATGGTTATAGCCTATTTATAAATACATTTTTTTTACCCCATGGGAATTCCAGTGTTATGAAACTTGTATGAGTGCTATTAAAGTCACAAAGATCACATACCACATAACTAACTTGTCTAAGTATTGTATAAGTTATCCAGATATTTAATTTATACAGTGGGGAATATTAGGATTCATGGTATGTTTGTGTCCTTGTATATTGCTGAACTTGGTTTCCAGCAGGATTGTGGAAGTTATAATTAATATAGATCAAAAACTTAGTAATAAAAACATGAATGTTGGGGATCAAGTTATTCCTCAAAGTTTTTAAGAACATTAAAGACTGATACTTTTTTAAAAAGATGTATTATGTAAAATCTAAATCAATCTATTGCAGGTCTTTTTGGGGGTGGGGGGAAGGGGGGTAAAATGTTCTACAAATTAATATTTAAACATTTATCAACATGACAAGGGCGGTATAATTAACTTTATTGGCTATTGTATGGCTACAATTTGATGTAGATTAGAACATTGCCGCCATTTAAAATTGATGCTTGGTTTTATCAAAACTTCAAACACTGATGTAAAAATCGAAGGACTGAAATTTTCAATATATTTATTTTTTATATATCTTTTTTAGAACTATAGTATTATAGCAAGATGCCAAGAGTGACCAGCTCTGTACTACATAATGCATCTTTATCTTGAATGAATAACCACCAGCCATCCTATCATCAAATATCAATTAAAACTATCTACAATAAATCAACTATAAATTCTGGACACATATTCTACACATCATTTATGCAAATTAAAGTAAATGTACATATATGTGCATGCATGGTGTAAATTTCGAGCATAGATAAGGATATATCACATATTATTACATAACAAAGACTTTTTGTGCATCATCAAGGCTAAAAATTTCTTTGGTTTTAGGACATACTACACGACCATCATTTTCTGTTGCCATTGTAGCAAGGGCCTGAAAAGTAAAAATAATGAATATATTTTTTGTAAAAATAACAATAAAATTATTTGGATGCATTTCATTCAGCAATGTAAATAGTTAACAGTTGATAAGATAAAGGGCAAACACTCGAAATAATCCTGGATAAATCCTTTTTATATCCACACAGGTTTGTCAAGTTTATTACTGGGGATTTTTTTACTATGATTTATCTACAAGAAATGGTTCCTGTTTTTCCTCGGATGCATCACTGAGATCCAAACCTGCCTGCACAGTTACCGAGACTATTTTCCAATCCAGATTTTATCATCTCCCTCTAGCAATTATTTAACGTAAATAGTTAACAAGCCTTACATTGACTAATGTCAAAATAAGCATTCTGAGAGAGTTGCTAAAGTCATACATATCCCTTATCATTCCCTATAAGAGAGAGAGAGAGAAATGGAGTTTACGTCCACTCGACACAAAATAGGTCATTTCAGGACTAACATATGGTTTAATTTTATTTCAATAATTTGCTTGCGCGTAGTAGTCTTTAGCAGTGGGGGAAACCGGAGGACCCTGAGAAAATCCACGAGGTTGGCCGCTATAAGATGCACTAAATTCCACAAAATGCAAACTTGACATAACTCGTCTACCAATTTCATAATTTAAGTGAAAAAAATCTGGAAGATTTTTTTCATTGATTTTTGTCAACATGAAATATGAATTTGATCTAACAGACAAATGGACAGACTGAAAACCCATAGTCGCCACTGGTTTTACTGTTTGTTATTCCTCTAAATAAAAGGAATACATTTTACAAATGCTCCACAAGATCTATTACAAAATTCAGTTTCCACAAACATAAACTACTACACAGAAAGTTTACTTACAGAAAATCCATACACATAACCATTTGGAAGAATCATGGGAGGATTATTTTCATTGAGAGCACTACCAGATATTGCACAGATCAACCTGGAATTGGCACAGTGAGCGTAAGGTAATGGTTTGGCAATTTCATTCAGATGTCGACTACACACGGGACAATCTGAACTTTTACCATCTCCATCTTTTTTATAACAATGACTTATTATATTAAGGAACCATAAGTGCGGTTTATTGATGATAGAATGATGAGTTTAAAGTAGCTATGTCTCCACCTCAATATCATCAAATGTCTTACACACTGAAAACACAAATTATTTGTTAATTAAAATCAACATTGATGTTATCTAACCCTGAATAGGTAGGCTTCTGATATCCAATATTTAAGACAAAATAAACATTTTATCATTGGTACACAAATCGTGTACCATTGTGCGTTTCAGCATCATTTGAAACAAGTGACCAGAAAGAACGAAGCTAGACATATTCCACAACTCAGTCAAACCCAGACACCATAACTTATCTGGAGAGCATGCTCAATAGGCTCGAATAACCAGACACTAGAAATTTCTTTTCCGTTGAGTCAAAACGGAAAGAATTGAATGTAAATCTGTTCATATACAATCAGATTACATTATTATTTGCGTTGTAACACATTTGTTCAATTTCTAGGTCCAAAATATTAGCGATTTAGCTCCTTTAACATCTCTTACAGAAGAGCCAGGGACGTAGACATATCCACTCAACACATATCAGTCAGTTAAGAACTAAAATATGGTACTTCTACAGCTTCCCAAAAATAAAGAACCCTGAGGAGAACCACAAGTTTAAGTAGACAACCCTACTCAATCATGCGAATTACGATTAATTGGTGATCCTCATTATGACCCGAGAGCTATTCGTCCACCAATAACAATACAAAGTGCGTTATCAAAAAAGGATACGGTGTCTTCAGTGACGACAAACCAGCATGTAAAGCCGCAGTAAATACTGATGTACTGTTTAATTGGTGAAGCTTAAAATTTTCTTCGCGAAATTGTAGAACAAGTATATGCCAACGTCCTGGATCAAATAATTCCTGAAAATATTAAACACCATTTATAATAATACATATAACACAGCAAATTAAAAGATTGAAACAATCTGCAGACGGGATTGATTTAAAAGGGAGCTAACTCAATAATCATAATTATACCAACCTTGTATGGAAATATTTGTGTGTCTGATGGAAAAGCTAGAAGTCCCATAACTTTCTGAACATCTTGTAGTTGAACAGTATCGGCATTACTAAAATATTTCCTAGCATGTCTGGAAATAAGACAGAGTGAAATTATGAAAGGGGTTGCGAGGCACATGCCATTTAACAACCACTTATGTCATCTCATCTGGACGTCATAGATTACAAATCACAAAAACGCTTATAAATCGTATGGTCTACTGTGACCAGCACAACAGTAAGCTTAAGGTGGGGGTTCCTGTATTGTTTTTAAACATTTTTGTGGCCCATATTTAGCTGCGACAGCCACTCCTAGTCCTAAGACATGTGTGGATCAGGTTTATCATTTTTATTTATATGGTATTTTATTACTTATTAAAAGATATTTAAGCTATCGTGAAAGAAGATGGATGGGAAATTAAAACATATAAAAAGAGAAATCTACCTTACAGCTTCAATTCTATTATTATTACGAACTAATTCTATAAATTCTTGTTTGTGAACATTAAATTCCAGTGTGCTCTGAAAATAAATATTACACACAATTACAGAAGAAATGATGGAACTGTCTGATGATGTTACTTCAACAACATTTCAAATACATTTTATAGTGCGCGATGAGGTAAATTTTGTCTAGACAGTGGTTCTATTCGGTCCACCCAACTACCCAGGGTTCTTTTATGTACACATAAAAGTGTACATAAGTCACTGGACCTCTGTTTTTCTTACCATCCGAAAGACTGACAAGTTTTAATGACAATTTCATACAATATGTTGTGTATGTCAAGAACTACATATATGATGATGTAAAGAGCACTGAATACATTGATGTATAATGGTGGTGTAAAGGACAACAACTTTATGATGTAAAGGGCGATAACTTTGTAATAAATAAAAGTGTCATGGGCAACAAATTGATAGTGTGACAAGAGTGTAGGGCAACAGTATGCCTTCCTATGTCCAAAAACAATAGTACAGTGTACTCTGTAACTTCCAGCATCAAGCAGGACCAAATAGAAATGGCGGAAAATGAACTGTAATCATTAGTAGCAGTTGGATAACCAATTTCAAAATTTGACCGTGTTTCTCAATCCTATTCAAATATGTACAGCTAAATTAGCAGACCAGTCCATGTAATCGTGGTACTAGACATAGCTGGGAAAGAAACACTAATTTAATAGATAGGCATTTAATTGTTGGATAGTGAAAGTTAGAATGTCAATAACTATTTAGTTGTGTATAATGAATTGACTATTGTGTGATTTCTGAATGCTACACTCAATGTACTTGTCTTATTTTTGATCGATTCTCAAAAGACAAAAAAAAAAGTATAAAATTAATAAAAAAGATAGGTTGCCAGGCAACGAAACATACGCCCACAGCAGCTAAATCATCCGGGCAGTCAACAAGGGTTGTCGCATATTTTTACTTTTTTTTGGTAATGAAACATTTGTAATACACTAAAATCTGAGTAACAACTAATTATGTAATTATCTGAAAATCATTAGAATTTGTTTGCTTTTTATAAAGTTTTGCCCCAAGCTAACAATTAGTATAGGAAACATTTAACATCATGGATTTATCTGTTCAGTTATCAAAATTCATTGAAAATCAAAATACTTGTTCGTTTCAACACCTGTATCAATCTAAAGTCAATCGGATCATAAGTTTGCCATCTACAGCGTCACAAGGTTTTTTGAAGTGATCAAGGGAGATAACTCTGGAAGTAATTATTTGAAATCGATGAAAATCAGTAGGCTTCTTAGTCTCAGGACCTTAAACAGTGTGTGTAAATTTAAAGTCAATCTGATATAAACTTTGGCCTCTAGAGCATCCACATGATTTTTTGATGAGATCAAGGGCCATAATTCTGGCACTAATTATCGTAAATTGATGCAAATCAATAGGCGTCTTCGTCTTATGACCTTAAACACTGTGTATAAATTTAAAGTCAATCGGATATTAACTTTGGCTTTTAGAGCCTCCACAAGATTTTTTGAAGTGATCAAGGGCGATAACCCTGGCACTAATTATCGGAAATCGCTGAAAATCAATAGGATTCTTCGTCTTATGACCTTAAACACTGTGTATAAATTTAAAGTCAATCGGATATTAACTTTGGCTTTTAGAGCGTCCACAAGATTTTTTGAAGTCGTCAAGGGCCATAACTCTGGTAGTTATTATCGGAAATCGCTGAAAAACAATAGGCTTCTTCGTCTTATGACCTTAAACACTGTGTATAAATTTAAAGTCAATCGGAGATTAACTTTGGCTTTTAGGGCGTTCACAAGATTTTTTGAAGTTATCAAGGGCCATAACTCTGGCACTAATTTTCGGAAATCGCTGAAAATATATAGGCTTCTTCGTCTTATGACCTTAAACACTGTGTATAAATTTAAAGTCAATCGGATATTAACGTTGGCTTTTAGAGCGTCCACAAGATTTTTTGAAGTGATCAAGGGCCATAACTCTGGCACTAATTATCGGAAATTGTTGAAAATCAATAAGCTTCTTCGTCTTATGACCTTAAACACTGTGTATAAATTTAAAGTCAATCGGATATTAACTTTGGCTTTTAGGGCGTTCACAAGATTTTTTGAAGTGATCAAGGGCCATAACTCTGGCACTAATTATCGGAAGTCGCTGAAAATCAATAGGCTTCTTCGTTTTATGACCTTAAACACTGTGTATAAATTTAAAGGCAATCGGATATTAACTTTGGCCTCTACAGCGTCCACAAGATTTTTTGAAGTGATCAAGGGCCATAACTCAGGCACTAATTATCGGAAATTGCTGAAAATCAATAGACTTCTTCGTCTCATGACCTTAAACACTGTGTATAAATTTAAAGTCAATCGGATATTAACTTTGGCCTCTAGAGCGTCCACAAGATTTTTTGAAGTGATCAAGGGCCATAACTCTGGCACTAATCATCGGAAATCGCTGAAAATCAATAGGCTTCTTCGTCTTATGACCTTAAACACTGTGTATAAATTTAAAGCCAATCGGATATTAACTTTGGCCTCTAGAGCGTCCACAAGATTTTTTGAAGTCGTCAAGGGCCATAACTCTGGTAGTTATTATCGGAAATTGCTGAAAAACAATAGGCTTCTTCGTCTCATGACCTTAAACACTGTGTATAAATTTAAAGTCAATCGGACATTAACTTTAGCCTCTAGAGCGTCCACAAGCAATTGTGGACGCCGGACCGACGGACGGACGGACGGACGGGGGCGACGACAATATACGACCACATTTCAATGTGGGCGTATAAAAATTATATGTGAATAAACATCACACTAAGTAAACAAAGTAATTAATAGTTTTAGTTTTATACACTTAGTAAACAGAGTAATTTTACAAACTTGTAATAGTTTGATACACTAAGTATATACAGAGTAATAATACCAGTAATAGTTGAACATTAAGACCATGGTAAGTGTTTGAACATCAGGACCAATAGCTAATACTTACTCTCATTTTTCGAAGTTTTGATTTATTATCATGGCACCATGCTAAACATGGAGAAGTTTCATGTTTCATCAGAGATTCTTCAACTTCTTTTGATGTTAAAAACAAATCTATATTTGTTAATTCCTGAACAAAATAGAAAGTAAAAACAAGTGTTCTATTCATTTTATCCAAACAGATTTGCTTGAATTATAAGAATGGAACCAAGGCAAGGGATTGGGTTGAGGTGGGATCTTGGATACTGGGATCTTTAGAAAAATGGAGACCCCAAATAACACATAAATTTAGGCAGGCAACGTTACCCTGCGTCATTGAAAGTTCAAGTATGTCACAAATAATAATGTCCTGATAATTAATAAACAAACCCCAAAAAACCATTTAAACTGCTGGTAGTTTTCATTGAAATCTATAATCGTTTATTTACCTCTATTTCTGAATGTTTTGCTAACTTTAAAGCTGAATTATAATATCCCTTTCGAAGAAAAAATTCTACGATCATTCGATCCAACCTTTTCTTATGCCATAACGGTTTGGCACTGTCTGGTAAATTCTCTACTTCCTTTAAATGGTCAACTCTTCTTTTAATAACTCTGGCAGCATCTATCTCGTGCTGAAGACTTTCATCAGCCTAAAATAAAGAAAATCAAGTTTTAAACAGAAATTATTGTTGGATTTAACTACTGATGTGAAAACATGATCGACTAGCAAACAATTTAAATGCTTGCAAGCTGATAATAATAATGGTCACATGACAGGATAGTATTATATATTGTAGCTTGGTCAAATATTGCTAATAACATGTTACAGAGAGAGAGAGAGAGAGAGAGAGAGAGAGAGAGAGAGAGAGAGATGGGGTTTTACGTCCACTTGACACAAACTAGGTCATTTTGGGACTAACATATGGTTTAATTTTAATTGGCTTGCGTGTGTGGGTCTTTAGCAGTGGGAGGATACCGGAAGAAACCCACGAGGTTGAGAAGGCACCCCTATCTCCATGCCACATACGCTCACACCAGGGATTGAAACCACAGCCGCAAGCCAGAGGTGACCGGCCAGCTAGAGGTCGAAGCGCGGCAATCTAGACCACTAGTCCATACCAACCCCCTAAGCTGTTACAAGGTTACACCAAGATGAAGTGTGCAAGGTCACAGATATCTCTACAATAATACAGACTTTTTTATTCATTGCAGATGTCACTATAAAAGGAAAGAAATCATTCGTCTTTACCTATGGTCGAGTAAAATTGATACCTTGTTTATTCTCACAGGTGCACTTAGGAATCAAGACACAGAAATCATTTGTTTAATACAAATTTGAAGAGAATAAGTGAATGCAGAATGTTTATCAAGTACATGTATATATTGTGCTAATTGCTGTCTGCAGCAAACTGTTGACTGCAAACGATAGATAATGTAACAATGCCTTTCAGAAGCTAGACACCTATGTTTTGATAATATCGTCCAGTGAATGTACAGATATTATACTAATGTTGTCATAATGAAGATGTCTTATTCTTAAAGTGAGAATATTTTAAATTGGATGAAATTGGCCTGAAAACATGACTCTCAGGTGTGGCCAGGCTTGTAAACAGTTAAAAAAAGATAGGCTGGCACTGCCAGGCAGGATACGCCCACATTTTCGAGAGATGGATAGAGAACAAGCAATACCGAAAGTGATTTTTCCTACATCATTAAGTTAGAATTTGATATGTGCAAATATCGAAATGAATTAAGATCTTTGGGTTATAAAGGTTCATTTCAGTAGGCTTCAAATTCGACTGGGGATCATGTTGCTAAGTGGGTAAGATGCTGGCTCGGTAGCCTTGAGGTTAGGTGTTTGATCCCTGCATTGGGTGACAAAGTTCATCTAGATTTTCTGGCGTGGTTTCCCCTTGTTAGTGATGAAGGATGGATGGCCTGACAAGAACAGCTGTCAATTTTGGTCTGATTTTCACGAAATTCGACCTCAACCTTCATTATGATGTAACGGTGATATAATCAAACGTTTTTTTTTAAATGGGATAATAATTCTGACCCCAGAGGGACCACAAGCTAAAAAAAAAAGGTCATTTTTCGTAAAATCAGGGGTCATAATTCAGGAAGTTACAATCCGATATGCACAAATATCGAAAGGAACTAAGATTGTTAAGTTGTAAACATGTGTTTCAAGTTTCATCAAAATTGAATGAAGATTGTGACCTCTACAGGGTTCACAACCTTGATATACCATATTTTTACACTCTTCGCGTACAAGCAGCAGCCATCATTTTGTCTGTCAATTTTGGTCCGATTTTCACGAAATTTTACCTCAATCTTCATTACCATGTAACGGTGATATAATCAAACGGTTTTTTAAATCGGATAATAATTTTGACCTCCAGTGGGACCACAAGCTAAAAAGGGTGATTTTTCGTACAATCAGGGGCCATAATTCAGGAAGTTATGAATCAATGAGCGCAAATATCGAAAGGAACCAAGATCTTTGGGTTATAAACATGCATGTCAAGTTTCATCAAAATCGGTTCAAAATTGTGACCTCTATAGGGTCCACAACCTTGATAAAACATATTTTCACACTATTCACTGAGTTACCGGCCCTTGCCGTAAGAGGGAAGTGTCCCAACTGTTAGTTTATCTGAAACACTTGAGTCGTCAAGTCAAGTTCACGATCTGCTTTAAAATTTCACAAACAGCTTTGAGCGGGAAAGTAAACCCTTTTGCAAATAAATTTATGTAGACGTTTTGAGGAAATGGTTGACCAATATCGTCCCTGATGTAAATATCGAAACTTTGAACGTAATGGTTTGCGACTGACATAAATTTTGGTGATGAACAGGCCAGAGAAAATCTTTGATATAGAAGCTAGAATGGAGGGTAATCTAACATTAGTTGTTGCGGCTATTTAATGTTAGACACTAAGATCTGAATGTGAATCTAGAAGGTATAGTAATAGCATATTATACGTAACATCATGAGTATGTCAGTATTTGAATGAAGACGCTGATATGGGTCACGTGCAGGTGTCAACACTTGACTTGTATTTAACAGTGGTTAACTGGTAAGGATATTTTGCCAACGTTAACACGGTAATAAATGCCTGTTTGTATTTATTTATTATTTGGGGGAGCCTGTTCGGCTTTGTTGTTCTGCAATATAATTATTACATGGAACATCCACTGTGTCGACAAAGTAGTAAAGTGAGTGTTTTCTTTAATAACTTATGTGAGCTATGTTCAACCTTGTTGTTCCGCGATCTAACATGGAACACAAAATAAGGTTGTCTTAATTTATTTCAACTGTGTCGGCAAGTAGCGAAGCGAATGTTTTTCTTTAAAAGGCTCAGCCTTGTTGTTCCGCAATCTAATATGGGACATACACTAAGGTTGATTTAATTTATTTCTGATGTGTCGGCAAGTGTTACGTGAATGTTCAGCCTTGTTGGTCCGCAATCTAACATGGAACATACACTAGGGCTGACCTATTTTTTTAGTATATAAGAGGGTGTGTAGAAGCAAAGTTAAGGGGCTTACATGTGTGGAAGCAAATAGTAATGCGAATGGTTTCTTTAATAATTTTGAAACCTGTCCAGCCTTGTTGTTTCGCAATCTAACATAGAACATGCACTAAGGTTGACCTATTTCTAAGTATATAAGAGGGTGTGTGGAAGCAAAATTAAGGGGCTTACCTGTGTGGAAGCAAAGTTAAGGGGTTTACCTGTGTGGAAGCAAAAAGTAATGCGAATGTTTTCTTTAATGATTTTGGAACCTGTCCAGCCTTGTTGTTCCGCAATCTAAAATGGGACATACACTAAGGCCGTTGTAAATTACTTCTGCTGTGTCGGCAAGTAATACCGTGATTGTTTTTTTCTTTAATAATTTTAAGTGAGACTGTTCAGCCTTGTTATCCCACAATCTAACCTGGAACATACGCTGAGGTCAACATTTTTGAGTATATAAGGGGCTTACCTGTGCGCAAGCAAAGTTAAGGAGTTTATCGGTGTATAAGAAAATTAAGGGGGTTTGCCTGTGTGGAAGAAAATTAAAGGGGGCTTACCTGCGTGGGAGCATAGTTAAGATGGAAGCAAATTAAAGTTGGGCTTGCCTGTGTGGGAGCACAGTTTAGATGGAAGCCAATTAAAGGGGGCTTGCCTGTGTGGAAGCAAATTAAGGTGCTTACCTGTGTTGGAAGCAAAGTAAGAGGCTTGCCTTTGTGGAAGCAGATTAGGAGGCTTGCCTGTGTTGGAAGCAAAGTAAGTGAGCTTGCCTGTGTGGAAGCAAATCATTGTGCTTACTTATGTGGAAGCCAATAAGGGATTACCGGTGTGAAATCAAAGGGGTTTGGGTAGTCATCTATAACGGCCACGTATCACTTATCTGCCGCATTAAAGTTAGCTAGAATCATTGAGGTTAATTTATCGGGAATGAACGAATATACTTCAAAGTGGGAACAGAATGCATAAAAGTTCAAAGCCTGTATGTACGGAATAATTTGACCGGGATTACCAAAAATGGGTTAGGAAAATATGTGGTGGGATGAAGTGTGTTATGGGGAGAAGTGAAGTGTGTTATGGGGCGAAGTGAAGTGTGTTATGGGGCGAAGTGGGTTGAGTTGGTATTGAATGTTAATAAAGTTAGAATTGTTGTCATTGTCTTAGTTTTGATATTCGTAAACGGATTACGGAGCGGAAGCACTGTGCCTGCAATACTTACATCTATAGGCAAAACGGTAATTCAGAGGAAAGTATACTATTCACGTACAAACGGCGGCCATTTTGTTTGTCAATTTTGGTCCGATTTTCACGAAATTTGAACTCAACCTTCATTACCATGTAACGGTAATATAATCAAACGTTTTTTTTAAATGGGATAATAATTTTGACCTCCAGAGGGACCACAAGATAAAAAGGGCGATTTTACGGACAATCAGGGGCCATAATTCAGGAAGTTAAGATCCGATGGGCGCAAATATCGAAAGGAACCAAGATTTTGGGGTTGTAAACATGCATGTCAAGTTTCATTACAATCGGTTCAAAATTGTGACCTCTATAGGGTCCACAAGCTAAAAACATGATATTTCGTACAATCAGGGGCCATAATCCATGAAGTTCCAATCCGATACATGCCAATATCGAAAAGAACCGAGATCTTATGGGGATAAACCTATATTTCAAGTTTCGTCAAAATCGGATAAGAATTGTGACCTGTAGAGAGTCC
Organism: Patella ulyssiponensis; assembly: GCA_963678685.1. NCBI lineage: Eukaryota > Metazoa > Mollusca > Gastropoda > Patellidae > Patella > Patella ulyssiponensis. The sequence continues at coordinate 61,817,173 of OY783229.1, forward strand.
ACAAACAAATTGTGGACGGACGGACAGGGGCGACGACATAATACGTCCACATGAAAATGTGGGCGTATAAAAAACTCATTCAAAACAAGTGATTAATCTATCATTATCATTTCAAAATACATACTCATTCCATTTATAAAGAAAATAAACGATGTTTAGATATCAGGAACTATTACAGACAGACGTTTTGCTTTCATTATTACATTGATATGACCATTTGCTTACTAGTTCATGAAAATTACCTTTCAGGAACTATTACAGACTGACGTTTCACTTTCATTATTACTTTAATACAACCATTTGCCTACTAGTTCCTGAAAATTACCTTTCTCTTTAGTATTGACAATTTTTCTACCATATTACCAATAGCTTGAGTGACCTCTCCAACAGACACTGAGGATTTCTGTAGACATTTTTCAAAATCATTACCAGCATTTTGTACATGTGACACTTCTCTATCTATATTCTTTTGTGCAGCTCGAAATCTTTTATTCAATACTTCATATGGCACCTAAAATTAAATTGGAAATGGGGTTTAACTTATAATTTTTCTCCACTAACCAAGTCAAAGAAGATGGCATATTATATACAATACAGTGTGCAATCATGTAACTTTTGCCTAAACAGTGGTATTGCAGCCTATTTTTAATTTGAATTTCATCTGCCATGGGATCTTTAACATCCCATTTGCTCCACTGCAGAAAATTATATATAAAGTAAGGAGCAGTGGCGGCGCCAAGGGGGGGCATTTGCCCCCCCAAAAATCTTGCCTGCCCTCTGTTTGCCCCCCCAATAATTTTCGGAAAAAAAAATGTCTGGCTGCATTCTACAAAATATAGTGGCGAAAATATTCATTCACTTTGAGTCACTCTTACTCCGCCCGCTCGACACTTTCTTCTCTGATAGGATAAACTAGTGATTTGGCGACAGGCGGAATCTGTTAAGCTCTATTTATCTCGACGATCAATGCCTGAAATACTGCCAGACTGCATTTCGGACCGTCTACTTTTCAAATTTTCGTTGAGGTTCGCAAGTCCGTTTATTTCACAAAATATAGTGGCGAAAATATTCATTCACTTTGAGTCATTCACTCCGCCCGTTTGTCACTTTCTTCACTGGTCGGATAAACTAGTAATTTGGCGACAGGCGGTATCTTTATCTCGACGATCAAAGCCTGAAATACTGCCAGACTGCATTTCGGGCAGTCTACTTTTCAAATTATTGGGGACTTCATTGAGTTTCATGTGACACTTTCCTCTCTAGGGTCGGAAAGACTAGTGATCAGGCCAGAGGTGATATCCGATCAGCCCTATTTATCTCAACGATAGGTGCCTGAATACTGTAAGGCAGCATTTGCAACAGTCTATTTTTCAAAATTTTCTTGGGGAGGTCCCCAAAACCCCCACAAGGACTCGCTACTTTAGCGCACACAAAGGTACTTCGTTGAGGTTCGCAAGTCCGTTCGTTTGCCATTTTGGTCTCTATCGTATAAACTAGTGATCAGGCTAAGGACAGTATGTGGTCAGATTTATTTATCTCGACGATCGGTGCCTGACTGAATACGCTGTCAGAGAGCATTTCCGAGGTCTATTTTTCAAAATTTTCTGGGGGAGGTCCATACCCTCCATAAATACTCCCGACATTGGCGCTCGAGAGTGGGATTCGTCGGGTTCGTTCGTTTGACACTTTACCTCAACGGTCATTGCCTGAAATACTGCCAGGCTGCATTTCTGGCAGCCTGTTTTTCAAAATTTTCTGGGGGAGACCCCCCCCCTCCCTTAGTTGATACTCGTGCCTTTGCCCCCTTAACCTTGGACTTTGCCCCAGCTTTGCCCCTCCAACCACCGACGGCTGGCGCCGCCACTGGTAAGGAGTCATATTTCTAACATTTTGCTGATATCTTACAAGTCTTAATCATCAACACTAGAGGTCTGTGAGAGCTTCCATAAGATTACGGTAGTATGGAATGTGAAGCTCTTATAGCTTTTTCGTCAGATGTCGACCAGGAGAGGATCTAAAACCTTCCTGTTATGAATTCTACAATGTTAATAGTCATGGGTGAATGTTGTTGCCAATTTGGGGGACAAAAAAATATATTATACATAATAATATTGGTATGGAACCATTTCAATTTACTACACTCGACTCACTGAGTTAACAAACAAGGCCAAGCAAAAGCTTTGGAATCTTTATTTATTGAATTATCCCTTAGACCATATATTATAATACAAGGTCCATGATTATACCTACTCTCTGATGTTTCAGACGCAAAATGTCACAATCCTAAAAATTAAAATGATAACAACTAACATGCAGTACTAATAGTAATATGGTACTTTTCCTAGTTTTGTCAGTCACGAAAGAATATACTGAAAAAATTAACAAATTGGAAGGACCAGTGCCATTGTCATTCTTATAACTTAGGTTTTTGTTTTTCGTGTAGTGCGGTCCTCCTGCACTTACTATTATAGTCTACAAAAATGTGAAACATATGGTTAAATTCGAATAGGCAAATATAAAAATAAACTGAATGGGTGATAACTATTTGCATGCTCTTAAACGGCGATGTCCTCTTTTAAAGTTGACAAGACTGTTTTTTGTAAATTATGTGATTTGAGAATGTGGCAGTGCTGTCAGTGCGTCAGTGCCCCGTCTGACGATGTTTATTAGGCTATTATAGTTTGGCCGATTTGATTTGGGACCGGGTGTTATTCAAACTTCTTACAATATTGGATATAAGACCTATAATGCACGAATAAAACACGGAAACATAAACCAATGAACCTTTAACGTGGGATGCTCAAGTGACTTCACATCAGCCATGTTCTGTTCCTTGTCCATTTTATTTTTTCAGTGAAGGTGCGTTCGATGTGTACAATGTATTATTGTTTGTGGTGAAAGATTCATCAATGAATTGTTCAGGTCAAATCGGCGTAATAATCCAACGACCTACAGTCAAAGCGGATCTAGGTGTGTGTCAACACGACCATTTGATCATATAAGTCAACTGTTTCGATAATAGATTAAAAAATGATGCTGACAATGACGTAGTTCCAAAAGGAACTAACAATGACGATAATGATGAAATTTATTGATATTTTTTTGGTCTTCATGTCTACCTACTTTATTCAGAAAACGTCGTTGATTCTATAGCTGTCCTGTAACATAGGCCTAATTATTAATAGTCATGTACGAAAGTCCTGCTCCTGTACGTATTATTTAAAGGCATGATTTTGGACCAGTAGTAGTTAGTTGTGCTGCTGAATGTTCGAAGTCCCAAAAACGGCAGGCCTATCGATAAAATAGCGTAATAACCAGATGGATGCATCTTTTATTAAGCTATTCATTAATCGCAAATCCTCAATAGTTTTAGTAGGCCTATCACACTTGTTCAAATGGTAGGAAGCACATACTGGTCATTGTCTGTCATACTCACTCAAATGGAATTTGTATGGTAGATAGGTCGTAAAGATTTACTTTGCGCAAACATATACAAAAATAAAAAAATCATTTTTGGTTTGCGTGTAGTGCGGTCCTCCTGCACTTACTATATAATTATAAATTATAGCCTATGCTTTATTTATGCACGACTAGTGCTGATATCAAGTAAAATTTTATGCATCGATGCATCGGAATCAAACATCGATACTCGCATCGATGCATCGGGAATTTTTTGCCGCCATTTTGTTTTTCAAAAATTACATAAATAACATAAGTATTTATGATGGAAACATAGATTTCCTCAACATTATCATTATTATAGAAATGTTGATTATTTGAATAATTTATTTCCACAATATGCTTCTAATATCGTTCGATTCACTGGACACTCGTTAGCGTTAGTTGTGACTGCGACGTGAGGGCGTGTAATTCAATTGACGGTAAAGCGATAACTAACCAAGAGCCAGGGGCGTTTTGCAGGTCGTATTCAAAGCCTATCTATAGGGATTTATGAAATACATTCTTGCCCGTTTGAAAAAGTAAGACTAAATTGTTTTAACACTAGCGTTAAAAACCAGCCGGAAAATATTTTCCTACTGGCGCAGTTTTAAGTTCGTTGGGCTAAGAATCGATGTAGTGAACTGTGAATTTGACCTCGGGGTCGAAGGGCATGATAGTCAGGGGAAGTAACCTACAAAGACATTTCTAGTAGTCACTGGGAAATCGAGACAGACATAACGAAAGTGTAACGTAAAAAGGCGAAGCTGGGCTAGCCTAATGATATTACGTGCGGGATTCAATGAATTATTCCGTTACATGTATATAGTTTTATTTTGAATTAATAAAAACAAACGTATGGAAAATGTGTTATTTATTCTAGTGGACGAATTGTGAACTCCTCAGACACTTAAAGGTGATTATTAGTATTTTTTGCCGATGCATCGATAATACGAAAAAAGGCCGAGAATCGCATCGCCGTCGGCCGAATCGATGCATCGGCGATGCATCGATACTTGATATCAGCACTATGCACGACTCATAATGGTATCAATTAGTGAAAGAGTAACACTTCTTTTATATCTTTTCTTAGATTTTTGGTTGGTGTTGGGAAGGGTGTGTTTTATAATACCTTCCAGAACGATGTTTGGTAGATTTGAAAAAAGCGAAGAGATAACTGTAACCCAAACAATTACAACTGTCAATGTTACTTTTACAATGGTTTCTGCTCTAATCCGAACGACCAATCACTGTATTTCCCTTATTTCTTGAGAATATAGCGCTTGCTCTCTCATTCTGAAAAACAAAACGAAGTAAAATTCACATTTGTTAAGAAAACTACTTTAAATTTCGGAACAACTCAATAATGCCCCCCCCCCCACCCCTGTCTAACAAAGAAAAGGTGTTTCAAATAAAAAAAAAACTCACTCCATCTGAAGAATGCAGGTTAAATGCAGTGTTTTACACCCTTAATCGTGGTATTGGTACATCGGCGCATGTGTATTAAATCAACCCCTTTTGTTCTCAATCACGTGTCACTTGTCCGTTTTGACATCATCGTATAGGCCGCATTGACTTGAACACGTTTGCATTTCCAGTAAGAATAATGAACCAAAATATTGTTCAATCGAACCGACAATCAATGTTTATATATTTTCAATAACCAAATGATTTTAAAATAATAACAGGTATAATTTTTAAGCGTTAAATAGGCAAAAGTTCCTTGTATGAATAATCTAAAATTTAAACAAATGCTTATTGATTTATCGTTTACATCACGAGATCCGAGATTTCACGAGATCACACGCCATTGAGCGGCAAGGTTTTTCCTCTGTAAGTTTGTCGTGACCCGGGAGGAATTAACCTTAATATTTACGTAAAATCAATATTATTTTTATATATTAATAATTGGAGAAATTCAACATTAAATCACACTTTAACGAGGAACAGTCGAATCATATCTGAGAGTGCATGTGTTCATTTTAGTCCTCTAGAACCGGACCCTTGCTTACGCGACAGCCTTTGTCTCGGATTGAAAAAAAGGTGAGTTTGGCTTCACTTTATGGGGCTTATAATTATTAATTATCCTGATTTAATTAGTATATTAATGTACTAAATCGTAGCAATAACACAGTTTCGCAAATTGACGATTTTAATTCATGCGTAACACATAACGTAATTGAAATCGTAATGGGATTAAAAAGTAGGTCACAGTCCTTGAAAACTGCAACAGCATAGAAATGTAAGACATTTGTTTTATTTATCACACTTTACAATGCTTTGGCTTGCCCTAAATATCTTAGTCTACAAAGGTCAACGACATTATGGAATTGGGTTGTAGTAAATTTGATTATTGTTATGTATCAAGGTATGATATCCGTCTTCAAATCATAATGATAACTGTCGGACGTACGTCAATGTCGGTGCAATTTATGCAAATTACCCCCAGCAAAGGGGTGTCGATTCCGCGCGGACATGATTGATACAACTTCCTCCTTTTGTTTATTTATCTGATCTTGAATGGAAATGGGCATTATTTTTGATACAGATTATAATGGATAAAAAGCATTTCTGGTTTGTAAATCAGTGACATTATTTTATTTTGTATAATAATCTGAATTTATTCAGATGGTTTAGATTTTGATATCATTATCAGACGTTCACAATAACATGACAATGGGTTTACCAAATTTTATATGCCTAAGCTTGAGTTTGAGAAAAGTCCTTCAGTTGTGTACATCTAGATAGATGTCACAGTGACACTAAGGGATTGACCATAAAAAAAGGTTTTTATATAGCTATTTTGTTAGGTATTACAGTAGCCATTAATCTTTTTTTCTAAATACTGATAAGGAGTGTATATATGTGTAAGCATACCAAGGTTATTTTTTTTTACATTACCACTCTTGATGCATTAAATAAATGGCGTAGTTATTTTATTTAATGTCATATTTATTATAAATGTTTTTATTCTGGCATAAAGGGAGATTTGTTTAGACTTCCTGCCTACCCCATTTTTGCTAAATCACCTGTACTTCAAGCTCTATTGTATTGCAAACTCAGATGTATTACCATTGCATTACTTATGCTGTTTATACCATTGCTAAGTTAGTTTACCAGTGTTATGTTCACTGAAATATTCTTCGAAGAAAAGCTGACCTTTTTACATTCTTGATTATTTTGATCTTTTCTATTTCTCCGAATTGTATGTGCATCAACATAAAATATGATATCTTAAAGTGAAACCCAATATCTCTCAGATATTTTTGTTTAAATTAAAATAGATTAAAACCAAATTACTGTATATATATGTCCAAAAATTATATGGCACATGTACATGATCATACATTTATTCCATACATGTACATGTATGTTGTTTAAAACATTTTCTAGATACTTTAGTCCATTATAATTTTAGTGTAAGAAGTCACACAAATAATAAATAAGCTCAAATTATCAAGAAGATGAATCATAAAAACATGCTGTGACAAACTGAAGAAACAAATACATGGAAGGATAATTCACATTTTTCAGCATCACTACAAGCATGGCTTTAACTGTTTGTGTAAATGTACTACAATATTCAAACAAAATGATAACTTCAGTTATTGTGTTATATTACAAATGGCTACAGAAGTGTACAGAACTTTAAATTTTGTCTTCATGTCAGTAACAATGAAACAACAACTTTTGTCCATAGAATAGAGACAAAGCTCAAGTTTGTGATTATAGTACACTGTACATGCATAATAGGTCACAGCAAATGCTGATTTTACAATTCCAAATATTATTATTCCAATTTTATTTATTAAATGATCAATTCTTAAACTGTAAATGGTGTAAATGGTTTATTTTCAATATTTTCTGATATAATTATTCATTATTAGTATTATTTTACATATTTCCTACATGTGTATGAGACTAAAACGGACCAGATCCCATACAATCCAATCATTCAAAAAAGTACATGTACATGTATTAACAAATATAGCGAAAAAATCAGTTTTAATACACTTGAAAAACTACATGTTTTCCAAAGTCGAATTTTGAAATATTTGACCATTGACAGTTTTTTTACCAGTGGGCCTACCATTAATAGATGTACATATAGATGATAACCTTGAAATCAGGTCACTGATACATGTATGTTGTTGTTTGTCCAACACTAATTTACAAATAACTGAACTGCATAATGATTGACAGATTTTAATCGGGGGATTCTCCCTATATGCCAATTAAAATGGTACATGTATATGCAGGACCGTGCACTGCATACATGTAGGTCCATGCTCAACACATTTGGGTTAGAATAAGATCATTATTTCTAAACAATGTTAACAATTGATAAACTCGTATTTGAAACCTCATATGTCAAATCCTGCTACTATTTTGGAAAGACTAAACATGTGCATGTACGTGTACGTCAGCTTAGTAAACTGGAAGGTAAATATATTCAAGTGTGCAACAATCTAACATTCCTTATGGGCCTCATATTTTACATTATATATATAGACCATCTAGTTTACTAAATGTCATTGTGCTTGATAACTATAATAGGATACTTATCGAAACGTCGTGCTTGCTTATAATAAATCAGTGATTGTTTTCCCATATAACTGTGTTAGTTCTACATGTACAGTATCACAGGTTAGGTTTAATGATAATCTGAATAAGTTTTATTTACATGGTGTAATACAAAGTTAGTTATTGCATGTATTTTGTTACTTTTGTAGATGTTCCATGATGTTCAACTTTTATCATCTATCGACTGAATTTTTGTGTATTTCCTGACAGTTTCAAACTTTCATATATATGTAAGTCCACAATTTATCTCTAATATATTGTTTTTCTTTTTTGTTACAAATAATTGTAGCCATGTCATTTTCATCCACCAGTAAGTTATTAATTTAATGTGTATATATATATGCATGTGTACATGTACATATACATGTAAACAGGTTTTATCATCAGAGAAAGAGAATGTCTGACTTCCAAATTTTGTTTCTTGACCTACAATGTAAAAAAGAAATCATTGACCAAATTCATGTTAGTAATAATACAAATCTCAATGGAATTTTAAACAGTATGATGATATTTGAAGTACTTTATAATACTCAAATAATGGCTGTTTTCCATGATCCTTTGTTCAAAGTTATCCCCACAATTAACTTTCTCTACATGTAGGATACATGTAAATAGAAAATTGCACTGTTTCTGGACTATGGCATAGCAGAATTTTCCCGGAATTTACCTATAGTTTGCTGTGATGCAAACAATAAATTCCCTGTTGATGCAATTGGTGAAATTCAGGTATATATGGGAGTGGGTGGGTTTTCATGTTCTAACCTGTGTACTTAAGATCATAAAATTTGTCATTGGTTCAGGTGGTGTGTTTTTCATCACAAGCTTGTCTGTGACATGGAGTAGCGTTGTCTGCCCTCAGAACCCTCTGGTTTTCCTCCTGCTGACAAAGATCACTAAGCGCAAGCACCATGTGTCCCAAAATAACTATAGTTTTGTTGAGTGGATGTTAAATCCCACTTCTCTCTTTCTGGTACGGGTATAGCTGAGCTGAACTTTTGTATTTGAATGACACAGATATGTACAATGTATCATACATGTAGATATAATAATGTATCTTTTATTATTTGTAGAGAGCATAGAAGAGACAAGTATAAACTTGAAAACACCCTTGTGAAGAGGTGAGATCAGCTGATGGAAAAAAGAAGATTGGCGGCTCATCCAGTGAAGAAACCGCGAATTGAACAAACTAGTAAGTCTTCCATATATACATGTACATATATTTTGGTGTGGATTTAGAATTTGATCAAATTTATTTTAAGGAATTGGGAAGTAACTCTGCTGATCATATGATGTGATGATATGTGTAGGTAGATGTATATATTATAATTTCATTTGATATCTATTTTTAGTGGCAATCCGAGGACCTATCCCAAATGGACCTATGCATCCACGCCCATTAGTGGCACTTTTAGATGGTAGGGACTGTTCGATAGAAATGCCAATATTAAAAGATGTGGCAACAGTAGCATTTTGTGATGCTCAATCTACGACAGAAATTCACGAAAAGGTAGGTACATGTATTTGATATACTCGAAGTAGAAACAAGAAAAGTTTGTGTCGTGAAGTTATTGCAAAGGACTTTACGGAAACATAATTATGATAATTGCGGCATGAATTCACAAACATTGAGTTTTAGTTAAAACTATGGTTTGATATTACCACAACCATTATTTTACTTTTTACATATTCTTTTCATGCAAACAAAGGTTACATGAAGATACTATCATTGTAATTGTTTGTACTTGAGTCGTGCAGCAGTAACCTGATGTTGACACAACCATGGTCCATAATATATCATTACTACCACTTCTGATTGGCTTCTTATGTCAATAATACATACCTTTTAACATCAAAGATCCTATAATACTTGCTCAAACATGTGAGTTAAAGTAGTGTATACAGGATTTCTGAGAGAAAAACAAATTTAGACTGTGTGTGGTGGGAAATCTTTTTTACTTGAATTTATATTATTAAACTCTGCACCTTCCAACAAATACACTGACTCAATACAGAAAACAGAATTATTTTATTTAAGTCAGTTATTTGGTACAAAATCGTTTGGAAGGATGTCTTCACTCTCACTCCCCACCCCCACTCCCATCCCCAACATCCCTCACCCCCAACATCCCCCACCCACAGCATCCCCCGCCCTACCTTCCCCAAACTAACCACTGGTGAGTAATCATTTACAAAGATAATATGAAGTCAAGTTACATGTATTTAGTTTTATTTTATGATCATTTTCCAGGTATTAAATGAAGCAGTAGGAGCATTAATGTGGCATACAATAACTCTAACAAAAGAAGATTTGGATAAGTTTAAAAGTTTACGTGTTATAGTGCGGATTGGTAGTGGTTTTGATAATGTTGATATAAAAGCTGCAGCAGAATTAGGTAAGTAAATTATTACTTTAGCTTGATTTACATTTTATTTTTTGAAAAGATTAATTAGAAGAGCTTTGACACATGCGTACTTCAGTGTTGATCAATTCGATCATGTTAGTAGTAAATTATACTCGTTGATAAAATACATATCCTCTCCCTGGTTGATAATTTGCATGGGTTATGAATAAAATATATCCTCTCTCAGGTTGATAATATACTCTCACCTCATGGACTATGAGTATAAACTATAATATATCCTCTCTCCGGTTGATCATACACTCACATGGATTATGAGTACAATATATCTTCTCTTCGGTCGATGTTATATTTAAGGGATTATGAGTATAATATACTCTCTCAGGACAATAATATACACACATGGATTTATGAGTACAATATACCCTTTCTCACCGATCGATAATATTCTAGTATAGATTGCCAATAAAATTTTATCAATTTCGCCAGTTAATACAATTCTCACATGGATTAGGAATACAATATGTCGCTCGCGCCGGACGATAATATACTTGCATGGATTAATAATACGATATGTATTCTCTGCGGTGGATAATATACTTTAGTAGATCGATAATGAAATATATACGCCCTCACCAGAGAATAATATACTGGCATGGATTATGAATACAATATGTCCTCTCCTCGATGGATGATACATGTACAGTACTTGCATGGATTATGAATAATATATATCGCTCTTCTTGCCAATGGATAATATCCTTCATGGATTATGATTACAATATATCGTTCTCGCCAATGGATAACATACGTGCATGGATTATGAATACAATATATCGTTCTCTAGAGTGAATGATATATTAAACACGATAGATATTGAGACATTAAGAAATGACTAGAGACATTACAATTTTATTGAGATAACAAAGGATGAGGATGTTATTCAACAAGCATGACTAAGAACCGAGCATGACATCTTCTCCGCCGTCTTGCTATTGTGAGGTATCAGAAGCGTAGAGTAAATCGGTCAATTGATGCGCATTTTATACATGGAACAAGTCTGTCATGTTTCATGTCTATCGTACATTGAATTGTCCCAGTTCCGTTCAAAAAGTGTGGCATGCAGTGTTAGAATTTAGAAATCCCTGTATATCTAACAGTATTGTGGAGGATTTACCAATCATGACATATTATTCTGGCAATAGACTTAACTATACTTATAGTAAAGCTTTGAATATTCAATATTTTCCAGGTATCGCTGTATGTAATGTTCCTGGCTATGGTGTAGAGGAGGTAGCCGATTCCACAATGTGTCTTATACTTAATTTATATCGTCGCACATATTGGCTTGCCAATATGGTGCGTGATGGCAAGAAAATAAATGGGCCTGAGAATTTGCGTGAAGCTGCACAGGGCTCAGCTCGTATTAGGGGAGATACTTTAGGTATTGTTGGGTTAGGTAAGTTCTAATATAAGATATATATCTATTTGACTAGCTATTAATAATCATCTGTTGAGATGTGGTGGTGCTGAAGTCTCAACTAGAATTTCCTACATATTTGATTCTTGGTGCTCGAATGCCATTGTCTACACAACTCACAAAGTGTTTTAGTAGTTTGGAGGAGCCACCATGGTTCAGTGTGTAAGATGTTTGCTGGCTAACATGGAGTTCCTGTGTTTGATTCCCGAGTTGTTTGGCATGGTTCGCCCTTGTCAGTAGTGCAGGACGGAGGGCCTGACAAGGGAAATGATTAGGACAAAAACAGGTCCTGTGAACACATTGTCATTCACGTAAAAGAGCCTTCTGCAGTTGGAATTCGATATAAGAGTAGGCTAGGAAAACTAGACTTTAACTTGTTTGTTACATTTGTATTAGGTGAATTATTTCTTATTTTTTTGTACAGGTCGAGTTGGAACAGCTGTTGCAATCAGAGCCAAAGTATTTGGGTTTAATGTTATATTTTATGACCCCTACCTCGCGGATGGTGTTGAAAAATCTCTCGGTAAGATACATTTGTTTAATCCTTTAAGATACTTAGGCAGTGTATGGTGACTAATAATACTGTACAGCGATTAGTTAGGAATTTGACTGTCTCGAGGTGATTCAAAAATATCAAACAGAAATTGAGGTACAGCAAATAAAAGTGTGAAGTCACCAACAAATCCTTGTTATGTTACGATTCCCTTATAGTATAGAAGTTAAAAGTATATAAACGTATTGTTAAATTTGTATGTTCACAGGGTTGAAAATAAGGTAAATTAAAGATACATGTACATGTACATTATGGGAGATTTTTTATAAAGAGTTGACCATTCTTCCTATAACTGTTCAATAATAAATGATGAAAGAAGAATATATTGAAAATTTCAGTTAAATTAGGAGTTAAACTATATGTGCACCGTCGCCGAGAATGGCTGACTGTTCGATTTGAGGCAGGGCTGCAATTCAATTCGTATTACATTTATTTTTCACTACAAATTAAAAATAAGAAGGGAAAGTCTGCAATAGGATTTTAAAGTTTGAAAGGAATGGACCAAATCAATGAGGCACCATTTGTACATAATTATAGCCGACTTCTGGTTAGCTGGCGTGTACTGTAACTGGTAGGCCTACGCGACTCCTGAAACAGACAAATAGGCAACAGTGATCCAATGGGGCTGCACTTCAACTGGTGTGATGTTACCTGCAATGTTTATCAATTTCCATGATTTTATTGTAAACAAAAATGACAAAAGAGCATATAATACCGACATCCAAACACTCATTTTAACCAGCAACTAAACATAATATCAATTCTGTATATCAAACTGTCAGTCAAATTGGCTGACATACAGGCTTGCTCAACAGCGGTCTCGCTTTTATACCTCTTAACATTTAGCCTCGATCATCATTACCTTTTATGGAAAATTTCCGGGAAGTATGATGTCAATGTAACGGTTAATCTCAGCTTACGACACCATTTAAAGATTTAATCAATTGATGAAATCCTGTGTAAATCCAAGCTGAATCCAAGCCATCCGTGGGTCTATAGAGTTAATTTTGGGCTTGTTGTGTAAATAAAGATCTAATTTATAATTTGTATTGACATATGAGGCCCAAAGGAAGACCGAGGATAGGCAGATTCGGCTCTTGTATATAATGTATGTTTAAGTATTTAAGACTGGTTAGAACTAGTCAATAAATTCGATTCCATGTTCCGTCTCTAAATAGGATTGTCAATTTTGACTTTATGAATGGGGGAAATGACTAAATTCAATATTTAAAATGTTTGCACAAGTATTTAATTGGTTAGAAACTATCAAAACAGGATTTTTTTGTATACTTTGTATCCTGTGTACAGGAATGGATCTATGTGTGTAGTTCAGTACTGTATTGGCCTAGATACAATTTGCTAAATTGGTTACACACAAGAACATTAACAAAAATTTTAATACTGCAATTCATGTTAATATTAATTCTAGAAAATGTAACATTACTTTACTGTAATATAGAAGCTTGATATTTAGCTCTAGTAAGTATTTTTGTTCATGTCAGCTCCTGTCCATTATTTTTTAAAGTTTCAAACTACAACTAGAAAGTATTGCACATTCTATTCAACTATAGGAAATACATTATATCGTGTGAAAATAATCAGAGTATTGTGTTTACGAGATGTCATTACAAGTACATGTATATTTAAACGGGGTGTTCCCACTTAGCCGGCAGGCTTTGATGTCAAATTTTGCCGCTAATCCAGAGTTAATCCTAGAACAATGGTGTTATAAACTATAGTCCATATCTTTTTTAAGACTAAAACTGTGTTGATGTTAACAAATTTAACTTTTATTAAATAGAGAATCTCCTACGAGTGTTTTTTGATATCAAAAAATATCAACACAAGTTGATAATGTAAAAAAAACGAGGCTCTGCCGAGTTTTTTTTACTTTATCAACGAGTGTTGATATTTTTTGATATTAAAAAACACGAGTTGGAGATTTTATTTATCACCCAATCCTTTCTTACATGCAGAAATAAATAAATATAATTCTTTGGTATAAATTTCACCTTTACTGGACCTAATTTCATTACTGCGTAGTGATACATCAGTTTTTTGACTGCAGTTTAGCTATTGCAAAGTCCTATATATTGACCCAGTATTTCCTTCAAAGTCAATTAAATAAAAACAGTTTCTTTTTAAAAAAAAAAAAAGTCACTTTTTATTTAAAATAAGTGGTTTCTTTAAAATAAAAGAAAGTAGTTCCTTTTTGATTGACCAATAGAATTCATGTAAAGCGATATCTCCTAAGGAGATATCGCACTAGATTATGTAATTTATCATACAAGCGATATCTACTGTCAAATAAGATATTGGGTGATAAATAACATTACCTTACACATATAAAAATATATTGATTTTAACAAATTTAATATTTATTAAATAACATTAAATGATTTACACATATAAAAATGCATTACAATTTTCACATTTAACTTTTATTAAATAGCATTATATAATTTATAAATAAATGCCTTACAACATAACAATCATTTTACAGCCCCACTAAATAGGAAATATTTGTTCCATACCGATTTACACTTAAAGAGCCATTTAATAACTGTGTTTTCAAATGTTCAATTCTTGTATCAAGTTGTCGATATTTTTTAACTTGAGGCCTTTTGGTACCACCAAATAATATCTGTGAAATGGTGATTTCGACATAGGATGAACTGTGTTCAAAATGTCATTAATTAGTTGGTTAATAAATTTTATTAAGAGGGATTAAGAGCTCATTAACGCCGAACACTAGTGAACATTGCAGTTCTTGAGTGACTACTTTTAAACAGACTATAGTTTTAAGATCAATCAAAGGATTAACAGTCTGCCGGCTAAGTGGGAACACACCATTTAAACATGTTGTTGTTATATTTTCAGGTATTACACGTGTTTACACATTACAGGAACTATTGTTTCAGAGTGATTGTGTTTCATTACATTGTAAACTTAATGAACATAATCATCATCTAATTAATGACTACACAATCAAACAGATGAGACCAGGTAACATTTGTAGTTCTTAAATACAGTTTAAATGACTTGGGGAGGAATTAACCCACAGCTTTGATACAATAATATCCCCACATACTATATGTTGGTTTCATAATCTGACTACAGTATAATCACCAGAACATGCATTTGTTACTGGAAATATGCAGGTGAGTTTATACCAAGCTGTGTAAATTCCCGGAATTATTGGCAACCTACTGGACCTCCTTCTAACACAAGCCTAGATATAAAGCATTATCTATCCAGATAACTACCAAATAGATTGTGGTATTCCTTGTTATAATATTTTTCTTATTGGTGTTATGCTCACTGTGCACACCCCTGGTGAGTTGCCGGCAGGGTATAAAAAAAAGTACAGGGGTATTGAACATTATCTGGGGAAAGTACACCCATAAGGCATCAAGAATATCAAAAAACGAAAATCGCCTATAGAGGGCTTTTTCCATGGTGAGCCAATAACTATTTTCTTTAATTTTTACAAGACTATAGCACATTAAACACGCTCGTTATTTTTGTCACATTTGAGAGACATAAAGTTTTCAGAGCAAAACATGTTAAATGGTCATTTTTTTTCAGCTGTAGTTATATTAGGTCATTTATACGACCATTTGTTTCAACAAATCTGACGTCATTCACAGAAAGTCACTCATTCAATTTCGTAAACATTTTGATATCAAATATGACGAGAGCAATAAACAATTATTTGTGTACATGCTTGTAGTTTCGCTGCGTACTTTGAGTGCGTTTAAATTTGTAGCCCCTGTTCTGTCGTAGTGTCTTTAAGTTCCTGTGAACAGACTCGGAGGACTGTTGACTCCAGTGGCCAAGTTTGTCTCTCCACACACTGGTCAATATGGTACAATATAGCATGAACTTTTGTTCCTTACTGAAATTCCTACTTTGGACACCATTGAAAGGCCCACTATGCATTTCAGAGCGACGAAGGCTCAATGCATCAGCCCAAGCCTGCACTGTAGGGATCGAGAAAATGTTGCATCTAGGTGTTCATGGTGACGGTTGTCTACAGTGAGAAGGAGATGCAGTTCCATCATCGGAATGAAATCGATCACAAGCGTCTCGTATGAGAGGTGATAGACTTCATTCTGGTAATGGAACTGCATCTACTCACCGTAGACTACCGTCAGCAGGATCACCTAGATGCAATGCACTATTGATAAAAACGTCCAACACACTTTTTTCGGCAACAAATTGGATGGTGGTTTCAAACAAGCGGTAAAGTCTTTCAAAAGTTCATATAATGAGCTAGTAATTCTTGTGACGACCAAAAGTTCATGCTATGTTTGACTAAATCGACCAGTTTCTGGAGAGACGACGTCTGAACCAAATCTCAATACCGGTCCAAATTTCAATACCGGACTTTCCCAGAGCAAAACACCATTCCGGGAACTTAGCCAATATAGTGAACAGGCCTCACAGGGACTTTAAGGCACTCCGGGAGACCGAGGGCTACAAACGAGTAACAAAGAACCTAGCGTATGCAGCGAATCTACTAGCATGCACAATTGTTTATTGCTCTCGCCATATTTGATATAAAGATGTTTACGAAATTGAATGAGTGACTTTTGGTGAATTACGCCAGAAATGTTAAAAGAAATGATTGCATAAATGACCTAAAAACAATGATCATTAACATGATTTGCTTGGAAGATCTCATGTTTACCAAATGCCACAGCGGTGGTTAAGTGGGTAACACACTGGCTTGCTAGTCTGGAGGTCGGGTGTTCGATTGTCTGAGAAAGTTTATCAGGATTTTCTGACATGGTTTCCCCTTGTCAGAGGTGGAGGACGGATGACCTGACAAGGACAGCTGTCTAGTCGTTCCATGGGACGAAAAACCGAGGTCCCGTGTATACATTGACGTGTACGTAAAAGATCAGTTGGAATTCGACATAAGAGTCGGCCATAGTGCTATTGTCTGGGCAAAATTTCCCCCAAAGCACGCTGTTTTGCGTATGCCCGTCTTAATTAACTGAGTCGGAACAGAACAGTAGCACATTAAACCCCATTTCATTTCATTCATTCAGATTGCGACCAAAATAACGAGCGTGTTTCATGTGCTAGCCTTGTAAAAATATAAGAACATAGTTATTGGCTCACCATGGAAAAAGCCCTCTATAGGCGATTTTTGTTTTTTGATATTTTTGATGCCTAATGGGTTTATTTTCCCTAGATAATGTTCAATACCCGTGTACTTTTTTTATACCCTGCCGGCAACTCACCAGGAATGTATGTGGCTCAGTGTGTTAAGCGGGGCTTATGTCGACTTTGCAACCCAAAGCAACTAGTTGTAGTCATTTGCTTATGTTGATCATATCAGCAACTGAAGACAACTGGGAGCAACTGAATTCGGAGCGCTTATGTCAGCTCGGAACTGATACTGATGGCGATCACACTTAACATGTGACTGTTAATTTATTCATCACGTGATCAACAAAATGGCGAATAACTTAAAAGAAGCAACACAAAGGCATGGTCGGTCTTACTACAATTCTATTAGTATATTATTGTCGACATTATCAACATTTGAAAAGTGGGTGTCTTCGTTCACTTTCATCTGCTTATTTATAAAGTCACATGACACATGTCTCTTATCACGTGATGTTATTTCCATGGAAATGAGTTGACTCCAGTTGCAAGAACGCTCATGTCGACTGCAACTAGTTACAGAAAGTTGAACATGTGCAACTGACTGCAACTGATTGCAACTGACTGCAACTGGTTATAAGAGGCGCTGAGGTCGACTTTTTTCAGTTGCTTTCAGTTGCTATCAGTTGCCGAAACGCCAGTTGCTTTCAGTTGCAAGGTCGACATAAGCCCCCCTTTAGGCTCTGGCTTGTTAATCAGGAAGTCCCGGATTCCTCCCCGATGTTGTCGGAGAATATGCATGTAAAAGAATCATTCACAGTTCGATTTTTATGAACAGGCCATATCACAGCTGTCCATACAAAATTTCCCCCTATAACACTGCATGGAGTATGCCGGTCTTCATTAGGAGAAAAGTAGGATGGTAAACCCCACTTCTTTTCATTTCTCGATGGTTTAGTCTTTAATAAAATGTGTACCTAAAACTTGTCTTTTTGATTTTCAGGTGCATTTTTAATCAACACTGCTAGAGGTGGTCTAGTTGATGAACATGCATTGGCAGCGGCATTGAAAGATGGACGTATTAGAGCATGTGCATTAGATGTTTTAGAGAATGAACCGTTTAATCTTGCATCAAGTACGTGCAACTTGAACCTACCGTACATTGAAGGTGATATGTTGTACTATTAGGTGAAACCTTTGGGTCTTCGCTTTTTAGTGGAAAAGGGATACTAGAGAGCACCCCTGGCCTTTGTTTTCTTCAGAATTTTCTTAATTTCCTATTTTAACTCTAGCTTTTTGCGATATTAAGAGACTTATTTTCTCCGCTTTAAATTTTTATTTTACTTTTCTTTTACATTACTAAAGTTATAGAACATTGGACTCCCAAATTAACCATAAATTATGTGTTTCAATATTTTTAATTAACAATACATCAAAACATAACTAAAATCAAAGAAATTTTATCCACACCTCAATTATTTGGACGTCTGTTTATTTGATTTTATATCAGAATTAGAAGAAAAATACAATGGGGACTTCTGGTGTCCCTATAACTCCATTATTGTGTTTTATAATATCTACTTTATTTACTATTAAATAATTTTTTTTTTCAAAGATGCATAATTTTTTCTTTTTAGTTGATGTATGTAACAGTTTCTTTTCATCGATATTTATCAGCAAATGAATTACCTAATATTTTGAAAGTAATTGTTCAGTTTTGTTACTAAATTGTGTTGTACATGTATGATATGCGATGTAATAAATTTATCTGCAGGTCCATTGAAAGATTGTCCAAATATGATCTGTACACCTCATTCAGCGTTTTATAGTGAGCAAAGTGTAACAGAACTAAGAGAAATGGCAGCCGGTGAAATCAGGAGAGCTATATTAGGACGTATACCTGACAATCTACGTAACTGTGTTAATAAAGAATATTTTACACCAAGTAAGTATATGACACAGGCCACGATAAGGTGTAGAACTAACATATGGTTTTGCAAAAATTGATTTTTCCCAAAGCTAGGACAAATCCAATGTAATTTTTGGTATGGTTATACACAAAATATAATAAAGAGATAATAAACACAACTTCACGATCAAAATAGTACAAATAAAGTATTTATTGCGAAACAAAAATAAAAATACCCCCTTTTTTGATGTCTAAATTTGTCCCTCTTGGTGGTGTTAAAAAAGGGTAAGTATTTTGATACTGAAGACATAGATTGAAATCTACAAGTTGTTTCTTAAATTGAAGATAAAGGATGTTTCTATCCATCAGAAGTGTCAAATTCCAAAAATCTTAATATTTTTCAATAAAAAAAATTGTTTAAAAAGTGTGTAACGGACGTGACAAATTCCGTCCAAAAAAAAAGATTTTTTAATGCATTGAAAGAGTTGCTCACCACCTGCATCTATATGTTTGTTTATGTTACAAATCAAGAGGCATAATTGAGTGATATGATGTAAGTATTTCTGTTGATTTAGAGACGTTTGAGAAGAAACTATTCGCATTTTCGATCGTCCACTCGAGATTCCGTCAAAGAATCACGTCCGTTATTTGCGTTTACGATGATCGATATTCCCCCTCCCGTTTCAAATCCATGGCTCTTCCGCGGTTATTAGCTCCCTTGTTCTACACACAGTTCGTATACCTCACGATTTTGCGGGTAATTAAAAATGGTCGACGCGGGGACCCCACAAGTAAATTCCGTCCTCATACTTTTGTGGTCGTCACGTCCGTTATATCAAAATCACGTCCGTTATATTATTACAAGAATTTGGCAAAAACTGAGGATATTAAAGATGTCAAAGCCGCCTGCTTTGCGCTCAAAATCAAGAGCCGTTCCACACATTCGGGTGATCGAAAAAAAATTAAAGAATCATGCAAATTTGATTGATAACAGTTTGACTTTCGGCTTTACGTGTGACGGACGTGATGGTGGACGAAATTGATAATGTCAAACATCACTACCGTTACTCAAGGAGCTAAGATGACCTAAAGAAAATTACGACTCTTTATTAAATTTAATAAAATTACATAGATTGCCTTCTTTTTTAAATGTCCTCAAACTATGCATGGAAAAGATCGTTAAAGAGCTCAGATACACCTCGCACTGTTAATTGGGTCAATAGTGACGTCCGTTACAAAAGGTCACGTCCGTTACATAGTAGGGAGTCACGTCCGTTACAAATATTTTGTGCAATATTGACAAAACAGTACACAGAAGTAAAATTTAATAACAAAATAATAATTGATCAAATATTGTAACATAATGGCTAAGAATGACAATGAAATCATGCCCAAGAAAGAGTGTAAAAGAGTTATCAGTTCAGATATTTCACACTGTTTTGAAACCAGATGTCCATGAAAGATCTTTGCCAATTTTTGGGGGTAAACAGCGCACAAAGACATTTTTTTACATTCTAGAATATAGATTTTGATATTACCACACTCAAATCAACTGGGCTGGTAGTTATTAGCAAATTTGGGGCAAATATTAATTGGACATGTAACGTCTGTTACAAGCTTATATGGTCCGCAAAATATGTATTTGCACAAAAACAGAACAACAAGTTATCTTTTCCTTTACAAAATTTGAAAGATGAATTATTAATACAAGTTTTTAACCCCAAAAGGATTCGTAAAAATTTATTTAAATTTAAGTGCTTTTTCATCTGAAGTTCTACACCTTTTCGTGGCTTGTGTCATATGATCTTTCTTATAAAAAAATTATATCCATAAATCATGTTTGTATTGAATAAAACAGATGCAAGAATTTGGTACATTGATGTAACTTGCTAGTTTATCATTCAAACTTGCTCTGTTAATTGAACTGTGGACATCAGTAAACAAACAATGCTATTTCCAATCCAAAGAGAACAACACTTTAACCCTATGAGTACTTAGTTTTGTGGATGTTTAATACATCAAATGAATAAGTAAGTTAAATCAATGTGATTGAGCGACTGCTACATTAACAGCATACAGTATATATATGGTACTGTTCTCCAGATGTATTTATTTCACCACGACAGGGCATATGTATCTTTAGAAATTGAATGTGTTCATATATGTCTGATACAGACAGTTTTTAATAGGACAATTTAGAAATAGCAGAATTAAAAGAATTCTGAAGCTTTGTTAATTTTTGATTGTCTTAAAATTTGAATCTTTTTCCCTTTTATAGCCGCCGGTGGAGTGAGATTTCCTTTCCCACAGGCACCATTTCCAGACAGTATGAATGGGGCTGGTTACGGAGCTTTTAATCCAGCAGCGGCAGCAGCTATGGGTGTTCATTCTACTACTGTGGAACAACATCCAGCTGTTTCTCATAGTACACCTCACACTACAGCTCATAGCACCCTGGCCGATTCCGGTAATCATATGCCCAAAGCTGAGAGCTCGGAAGTCCATTAATTTCCTAGTTTGGAGTTATTCAGTATCGTGATGTCATAGATAACGATAATAAAATTGTGGAAGAGCATGGAAAGTGAGATAAAATAACATAAAAATACAATAAAATACAGTGAAGGTACATGTGCTAATTACTGTGGAAGCTACAAGTTCAGTTATTGTGGTATTCATGAACTAAATAAATTAGCTCACATCTTTGCATAAAATTTAATGTAAGATGGTTAGTTGCACCTATTAAACGAGATCGAAGAAGTTAAAAGGAAATTCACGGCAGTCAATGGTTTCCTTGTATAAAGTTATGAATGATTGAGTGAACTATTTTTAGTATGAATGCTCCCAGAACGAAGAGACAGTACAGAGAAGGAGAACTATATTCCCTCCAAAGAGAGGAACGGTGGATGCAACGTTTCCGATCATCGTAAATTGTCGTATACATATAAGTGTATGTCCATTTTCTCTTTAAAAAAAATACTGCATGAAGATTTCTTGTATCCAATTCTTTTTATATGCCCACATTGAAATGGGGTTGTATATTGTCATTACCACTGTCTGTTGGTCTGCTCAGGAGGGAAGTGTTGTGATTGAAATTGATACACAATGTTTATGTCACTAATGTGAAGAGGCCTCTTGATTTTCAACCATTTTCCAATAAATGGTTAAGAGTTATTGCCCTTGATCACTTTGAAAAATCTTGTAGATACTTGACTGGCTTACTTAAGTTATCATCCTATAAATTTAAAAGTCATGATGTAATGTTTATCTTCATGAGACGAAAGCGTACTAATTTTCATTAATTTTTTATGGTTACTTACAATTATTGCCTTTGATCAAGCTGAAAATTGGGGCAGCACTCTGAGCTCCATAATTTTTATAGACTGCAAAGATGACTTGGCTGCTGTGGGATATATTTCGTTGCCTAGCAACTTTGGTTTTTGGAGATTGAAAAGTGCTGGGAGATATAATGCTACAGCTGAAAATTTTGGCATTATATATGTATTCTGTTCTATGATTTGCAACAAAAACTATTTTCAGAAGAATCTAAATATTTTTGTGGTCAGGTCTGTATGAGATGTAACATAAACTCATTTATATTAACTTTTCATATATCTGAATTCTCTATTGCATTTACTCCACTTGAAACATTTCTCTATGGATTTGTCTTGTAATATGCCAGTGAAACTTGTTTTATTAAGGATTCTTATATATGTATAATATTATAATGCATGGTTACTATATATACTGTTATCGCGCCTTTGTACTTGTCATTACTATCATTTCATTGGAATTATCAAATTTATATCCATGTCTTAAAAAAAAAAAAATAAAGTGGTGCCATAATCATTTTAATACATTAGATATCTTATCAAACTGATCATGTCAACTCATTCATTTATCAAATACAGGAAATATTTGTGGTTATCTCTTGTAACTAATCCCACCTCCTAATATTCTATGTAAGTGCTTGATTAATGAAAATTAAATAGCAAAACCAAAGAGAATTCTGTTGAATATTTTTATAAACTGTCTTGTTCATGTTTCTGTATCAATATGCTAATTATATACAATGCTTTTACCAAGTCCTACTTTATTTATGGTTGGATTGTCAGTTAACAGAACATGGTCATGGTACCGGTACATCCAATTCTTGCCTCGAATCGGATATTTCAAGACATAGAATCTACAAATAGGATTTGAATAAGAAAAGAAAATTGTGTATCTTCCATATACTAATAAACCTATGTTGTGAGTTACATACTTTTTAAGGATATATAGCTCTTTGTGTTGGATAATATTTACATCTTTTTTTTTCAATGTAATCGTGTAATTTCAAACAGTATTTTGTTAATGCCTCAACATTGTCATCTTATGTTAATTCTACAATTTTTTTTGTCTTACATTGTAAATTAGGACTGAATCATACGTTGATTCAAAAAAAAAATGTAATTTTTCAGCAATAGAGGACAAAACATTGTATTTTTTTTTTAAAGGGTGAACTTGATTCTGATATGTTACCTGTACGCATAAATAAAACAATCTGATCAACTTCCACAAGCAGCACTTCAAAATCAAGTAAACTCTTTCTCTGTCAGCTATTGTATGTATATATATCAATGTTATTTTTTTTTTGTGGCACATCCGTTTATAACTCCATTGTAAGTATCATAATCATGTGTAAAAAGTGTATAGCGAGATGTTTACAAGGCATTATTGTTAATTTTCTTTTGGACTTATTTGTAAATTTAATTTGGTCTATGCATACTTGTATTGTGTAAGCTTCTTCATACTATCATACATATAACAAAATTCATTATTAAACTGACAGGGTTGACGTAGAATAAAGGAATGGGTGATCAAGTCTCTTAAAAACTTATCGTCCAGTTATAAATTTATAAATCTACTACAAGATTTTGTGCTATAATTAAATTGTGGCCTTTTCTTTAACACATTTTTACATCAATCCTGTTCAGTGTGCTTTAACTGGTTTCTTATAGTGCGATTTATTTTATTTTTTTCCAATTTCATTCATGTTAGCCATAAAGTGATTGCGTGGACACCTTTTTTTTTTATCAAATAAAAAGTTTCTCTGATTATGGCCTTAGTTTAGATGGTAGAGAGTAGACTTCACTTTGTGTTATAGTATACAGACTATGATCGGATTGGATCTTCCACAATAATTTTATGAATAAAAATGATGAAATTTTCTCTGAAATGTTTTATCTAGTCACATGCTGCATGAGCAAAGAATTTTATGAATGTCTATACATGTAATATACATGAACTAAATAATATATCTCTGGCTTAGAAAACGGATAGCCCTCTTGGAAAACTAACTGATAATCATCTAACCCCAAAAACATGATGATTTGTGGATTTAATTATGCACATCAAATGGCCAAATGAAAAGAAATAGCCCTATTTTACCATATCTGAAAGTTTTAGGTAAAATTATTGCCCAATTTGCATAGAATTAAGCAGCTGGAGTAAAGAATTTTACTCCATTTTTATACCCTACAGGTTGTCCATAATTCCTGGTGAACGTTCTACAGACTATATTTATCATTTGATTGTTTTGAAATTGATATATGCTGTTTACCTCAGTAAGATGAAGAAGTCAACTGGCATGGTTTCGAATCCCGGTTGTACGTGGCAAGGAGAAGGGTCACCTGTCCAGTCCTGTAGGTTTCTCCGGGTACCCGGTTTCCTCCCACTGTTAAAGATCCCTGCGTGCAAGCGAATTATTGGAATAAAATTAAACCATATGTTAGTCCCGAAATGACCTGGTTTGTGTCGAGTGGATGTTAAACCCCATTTCTCTCTTAATTTCTTCTGGACGGGCTTGTTTCCCTTTGTTGAACCCTCTACCAACAAAAGTTATATTATCTGTATGGAAATTGTATGCCTCATTTCAATTAGTGGGGGATCACATGGTTCAGTGGGTAAGATGCTGGCTCGCTATCCTGGAAGTCGGGTGTTCGATCCCTGCATTGGCTGAGAAAGTTCATCCAGATTTTCCCCGCGTGGATTCACCTTGTCAGTGATACAGGACGAAGGGCCTGACGGGAACAGCTGTCTTGTCGTTTGGACAGGACGCAAAACCGAGGTCCAATTTTCACATTTGCGTGCACGTAAAATATCCCTTGGCAGTTGGAATTTGATATTAGAGTAGGCCGTAGTGCCGCTGCCCGGGCCAAATTTCCCTCGGAGCACACTGTATGACGTATGCCCGTCTTCATTAGCCCAGGTTAGGAGCAGGTAGGACGTTTAACCCCATTCCATTTCATTTGCTGCCCGGGCAAAATTTCCCTCATAATGCACTGTATGGCGTATGCTCTTCTTCATTAGTTCAGTTCGGAGCAGAATAGTAGGACTTTTAACCCGATTTTGTATCGTCAGGTGTTATTTCCAATCATAATCCGATGTGCCGTCATTAGCCCAGTTTTAGTAGGATGTTAAACCCCATTTCATTTGATTGTGTAAATCATAAAACAAGTTGAGTTCATAGTTTATTTAATTATAAGAAACATTTCGTTTCCATGTTTTTCAGGATATAAAATTTCAAATTGACAAAGTATATGTAGTATGGCGGGGATCATGTCAAACACCTACACTGAGCCCTTTAAGGGTCAGATTGCCATCTTTTATATAAAAAAACTCGCTTTATTAAAGCCTGTTTAAAAGATAAATTTACAGTTTACTTACATGATATATCCACATTATTTACAAGTACATTACATCAATTCTAGTCCAGATGGCCAATAATATCGATATACATTCATTGCTAGACTTTACATTAGACTTACATTATATAAAATAATCCAATTTCAATACCAGATCTTCCCTGATGCAAATACTGCATTCTATTTTAGTCACCCAGATTTAATTCTAGTCACTGATTAGCAAGACCAGATGGTCTTCATTTTTTTAATATCATCTTTTTAGTGTATTTCTTTAATCATTTTACTAAAATCAGATTGTACACAATCTTTAATGAATTTTAAAATTCAAATAAAATCAATCTGCTAAGTAGGTGCCACTAAAAATGCATTTATATACAAGTGTGCCCTATCATTATTCTAGATTATATGAAATTGTGACACCATATTTGCCATGCTATTATAACACTTTTAGTAACTAGATCACTATGTACATGCAGAAGTCAAATTATGAAATATACGAATCTATTTTAATCTCCGTTTAATTCTGTTAAAACATTTGTCAGAAAAATGACTCTTTTTTCCCATTTGGTTCTGCAATGTTATACATATTGACATGCCTATAGCCAGGAAAAACTCATCATGACATCAGGTTGAAGAAAGTCCACGATAGATTATCATCACCATATTGATGGTTTTCTTTGTATTTATATTTCTGGTAGTTAATTCTTCATCTCCACTCAACTTGATGATTAGGAATCAGGATTTTGATTCTTCTGTTTTTAACGTTGCCATAGTTACTGAAGCATCTGTCAAACTATTATTGTTTACTATTTCTCCATTAGCATTGTCCTGAGATGAATCTGGAGTAATTTGTGTATCTCTTGTGGTGTTTATATTGTCCATGTCTAATGAACTACTGGATACAATATTCTCTATGGTTTCAGTTTGTTTACAGTCACCTTGAGAAAAATCTGGAGGTGTTGTTATCACATCTATTGTTGTTTGGTTCGTACTGTTTTGTGAATTATCTGATTTACATGAAGCTGATGCCGCCTGTTTTTAAAATAAATAATGCTATGTAAATCATCCTATCTAAGATATAAACAGGGGCTTGATTAACTTCTTTCTTTCTCCTGACATAGCATTTAAAGGGCTAATCCCGATAATTTTTTTGAGAATAAAACTGCTTAATTTTGTGTTAAGATCGCTTAAAATTCTCTACCTAAGGGCAGAGAAACTAACTCAGTATTTGTGATGCGTTTTCAACTTAAACCCATCAATCTTCTTCTGGAAAAGAAACAAGTGTCCCAAGCTGTATTGTGCGGTGTCTGCTTAAAACTAGGCTTCTTTTATAAAAAAAATAATGTGTAGGTGAAATTTATCTTTCTATATCAAGTACAGTACATGGTTCATTCACTATATAGACCTCTCAAAAAAACGGGAGTCGATTATCAGGTCATCGACGAAAAAATAGACCCGAATACTTAAAAGGGTTACGTGTCCGGATAAGCAATTTTGAAGTTCACGCCCAAACGACTCAATATTTTGGGCTGAAATTTCGAGACAAGGTAAATACACCAGTCTTCGATATTTTGGCGTTTAAATTTCATACGTACTTGGACTTTTATTTGAGGCTCCGTTTAAAACTATTCATTTGTGTTTCTGTTGAATTCAAGTTAAAAAAGTTTTAGATTTTTTAAATAACTGGTGTTTAAAAACAAGTCAAAATGAAGTATTTAAATATAATTTGATTCAGAAAATTTTCAAAGGATTGTTCATGAAATGTTTCAAATGTTACAAACAACCAATTTAACCAAGTATGACTTCTCAGAAAATTTTGGCGAAAATAAGGTGATAGAAAATCCGGGTGCAATTAGGGCCAGTCATGATGATTTTAAACATAAATATTATGTTAATTTTATGACATAGTTTCATCCAACAAAACAATTAAAGTATTTCCTCACCTTGATTATTTCATACATTTCTTTAGTTGATCTTTTATGTTCTTGATCTTCTCTCATATCAAACTTATGTAAATGTAGAACCTTTAACCAATTTAATACTCTACATAAACTAGTTAAAGAAACTATAAAATGAATTGATATGGGAATTAAATTAATGTTCGCATTCTTTGGTAAAATTATGTTGTTAATCAAATATAAACTGGCTGACATATTTTACAGGAGCACAAACAGAATCATATCTCTTCATAGAAATTTATCATAAGAGTTTTTGTCACAGACAGAATCATATCTCTTCATAGAATTGATCATAGAGTCTTTGTCACAACAACTGTTTCATCAACAAAGGATACATTCTATCTTGTTTCTCTGATCTGACAATATGAGATGTTATATATTTCTTCTGAAATTCATCTAATTCAACCTGAAATATAATAAACAAAGAACACATTAAAATAAATCTTTCTTAACTAATTATATAATATTAACAATTTATAGTTTACAACTTATGTATTAGTACCTTTACTAAATGTTTGAAACTGAAACATTACCTTTATCCAACAATGTGTCATTTATAGTGGGCTGATATTAAAGAGAATGATGAAATGAAAGTAAGTTTGAGGGACTTCATTTTATTCCTTGCTGTTGATTTAAACTGGAGAGGAACTAGTATACCTTATAATTTGACCAATCTATAGGATCATGTATTCCGTCAGCACCATATCTTTTATTATAACCATCATAATGTGTCTGAAACAATAATAACAATGCAATTGTCTGAAACCCTCCTAAAATACCATACAATGTTAATCTGTATGAAATACATTTTATAGTCCACTGTCCAGAACTGTCAAAGCTTTGTTATTTTGAATACAACATGACTTAACCTGAATATATTAGAATACAACACAATCCTTTAGTCACTTTAAGACTAACATATGGTAACCTTTTATCTACAATTACACCTAAATACATACACAGGAGGAGAATTTTGCCTGGACAGTGGTGTTTAATTATTTCCTTTCGTAATCTAATTGTTAAGGAGAATCTCCAATTTTTATCTTTATTATCCACCCACTAGCAAGTGGTAATCAGGTTTGAAAAATCAAACATCATCAAGTATTAACCCTTTACCTGTATCTTGCAATGAGAGAGAGAGAAATGAGGTTTAACGGCCACTCGACACAAACTAGGATATTTCGGGACTAACATATGGTTTAATTTTATTTCAATAATTCGCTTGCGCGTTGGGGTCTTTAGCAGTGGGAGGAAACTGGAGAAAACCCACGAAGGTTGACAGGCGACCCTACTCCTTGCCACGTACAACTGGGGATTTGAAACTATGCCAGTTGACTCAATGGCAGGCCGTATGATACAGCGCGCGCACGCTAGCCATTCGGACATCCAACCCCCCTCTTGCAATGAGTCTCATTTAATTTAATAATGAGCCAATAATGGAAATTCTTCAAATTAAATAAAGTTATATATTTGGGTGGTAATACCTGATATAAAAAGAGTCCTTCACTTGGAGCTTTAGGAACATCCATCTGTTAAAAAAAGACAATATCAAATTATTCATATATTTTTAAAAATCTGAAGCTGCACTGATCAGACGGTCAATAGTCATTTTCCTTATCAAAAAAATAAGCTTTTTAGCTAGTATTTAAACGAATAAAATCAAAATTCAGTAAGCTTATTAATATTGCAAAATGATCACAATGTCGTCCCATTACTTATCGAAACAACACATCTGATTAGCCTATTATAACACTTTATTTGGATTTAAATCAAACAGGTTTTAGCTACACTGATATCTTATCCTATACAAACCTCAAGATACCGTAATTTATACAGATCAATGGTACCAGTAAATTAATAATATTTACCTTATCATGTAACCATGCTTTATCTATTGTCTCTATACCACACATACCTCTCAATACAGATACAGTTAAAGCTGTAGAAAAATATATAATGTCAGTAAAATGACTAGATTTAAAATATTAAACTCTTTATAATATTCCAAATTCATAAATCTAGTATCTTATCTAATCCAATATATTATGAGGTAGAATAGCTGAGAAGGAAGAAAACTACTAGTCATTCAAATGTAAAAGTTTAAAAATTGTCAAAACATGTAACTAGTCATTTAACAAGCATAAATATTTTCCATAAACATATTTATACATATTATATGTTACTAGTCATTTAAATGTAACAGTGAAAATATTGTCAAACCTGTAACTAGTCATTCAAACATCACTATAAATTACTAGTCATTCAAATGTAACAATGTAAATATTGTCACTTAATGTTACCAGTATAAGTCAATTAATGGTAAAAAATTATGATTTATATCAGAGAAAACATGGCTTCTATCATGGCAAAGTTTCATTTGAAATATACACTCTGGTAAAAAAACAACAAACCAATAAAATATTTTCTATTAATAATTATATCAAAAGATATATAAAATAAAGGTATATTACTTACCAACCATTTTCCTTATATGATGTAACATAAAACTTTGACCTTTAACAACTAATGTAATAAATTCTGTACCATCTTCAACTACTGGTTTACCTGCCTGATTATGTTAACATTGATTCATATTTTTACGTACAGTCAAGGTTTTATTTCCTGATTTTAGGTAAATAATTAATATATCATCCTAGTATTCTTGTATTGTGATTAAATTCAAGGTCTTTCCAGGATAGGAGCTAAATTTAAAGTACATTTCAAGGTTTTATGAACCCTGAAGAAATGAAGATACTGGTCGGATTTGTGTTTCAATAAATTTACACAAGAAAGATGAAAAAAATTACCTCAAAACTTATTATATATCTTTTGGCACAAGACTCGGTGGGTTTTCTACAAAAAAAAACCCAAGAAAAACATCAACAACACACTACAAAAATGTACACTCTAAAAAATAAATACACAATAATAGTTCTACAAAGGATATTATCAGCTTTTTTACTGTTATCAATCATAATAAAACATAAACTTGTGGTAATCTAAATATGGGATATAACTTTAAAGGCAATCCCAATGGCTCTGTGTTCTAGTGTATTGATATCTAGCACTAGATGTATGCTGACATTGTTTTAGATCCACAAAGGATGTGCGAAAAAACCCACTAAAATTGGTTGTATATTTTACTTACATTCCTGATGTAAAATTATGAAAGTTATGTGTTCCTTTGAACTTGCTTAAAACAGATTGCAATGTCTGTAAAGATTCATCTAATAAGAGAAAAAAAACCCTCATTAGTGAAAAGTATCATAAAAAAACCCCAAAGAAAGTTTAACTTTAAACACTGACGTTATTTTGGACTTAAATTATTTTAGCACTTGCTTAGTCTAAAGGGGGATAAAGGGATAGTTACCTTTTCCCAATAAAGAAGATGTATAAAGATCTTATTTGCCCAGAAGAAGTAAAAATATAAACAGGTTATGCTGGACACACGGACACAAAAAAGTAATTATATATTTGGTCTATTAAAATAAATTCAAATAAATATTTTCTTATTTTGATAACTAACAAATAATTGTAAGATAAAACATGTATTACCATCAATTCTATATTCATCTGACACCATCTGAAACAAATAAAACAATAACTATACAAACACTATGGATATATGAAAGTTTCAAATTCCAGGTTGTTTATGAATTAAAAATAGAAACTGTAACATCAAACCAAAACATTCAAAACTTTAAGTCTCTATTCGTAGATTTACAGAAAAGGGGGAGTAACTCAGAAACAGAAGGTCACTAAATACTAAATATAGATAGGGTTAATCCTGTCATGAACACAATGCTCCATCCAAAACAACACACACACACTTGAATAATGGGTGTATAAAGATACCTACTTTCTCTACACCAGCAAAAGCATAGGTTGGTATCATATACATGTAAGTTCTGGAATCACAGAAATTTTTACTGTTGAAACCTCGAGTAGCTCGGATATAACCTGCCAAAATCAATTACAGTACAACAATATTAATAACATGACCAATTTTCCATTATATACAGATATTCTCTTTCAAATTTTGTTGCACATCCACAAAGCCATGTTGCACAACTAGAATATCTCCATTTTGAATCCTGACATGTACAGATCCACTTACCTGTTCTAAAATATAAGCACAGCTGGGAAATGTTTGTTTGAATATACCCACCCAACCCAGGAAAATCAAAATATCTAGTAAATACTTTAACAGTGCTTTTGATTATTTCATTTTAAACACTGAGGGGGTAAAAACGGACATTTAAATTTTTCTGGAGGATCAATTGTGTCTACAACCCCTTGATTACCCCCTTTATTTTTCCCACAATCTTTTATGTGTACTATGTGTAGCCACTTTTAAAATCAAACCTAAATAGCCATTTACTAGTCTCAATATAATTAAAGTAGCTAATAACCCAATTTAATTATTACCTATAACTCTAATCTGTTCTGGTAAATTCTGGTTTATTTTCTCCGCTACATCCCCAGAATCGATTGGTATGTAAAATAAATTAATAGTCCAATAGAGCAATCATTTGAAATCATATATACAATGTACGCTCTATCTAGTCATTGTTGACCAGGCAGAATATGTCACTTGTTTCAGAGAGAGAGAGAGAGAGAGAGAGAGAGAGGGGGGAGAGAGGGAGAGAGAGATAAAAATGGGGTTTAGTTTAACTCCACTGGACACAAACTAGGTCATTTTGGGACTAACATATGGTTTAATTTTATTTCAATATTTTCCTTGCACGTAGGGGTCTTTTACCAGTGGGAGGAGACTAGAGAACCTGGAGTAAATACACAAGGTTGGAAAGGTGACCCTACTCCTTGTCACGTACAGCCAGGGATTTGAAACTTGACTCAATGACAGGCTTTATGATACAGCACACATGTTAACCATTCAGCCATCAACCTCCCCCCCCCTCCACCCCCCATGTCACTTGTTGCATCTGTAAAATGTAAACTCAATTGTGGGGTGCATCTCACAGCTGGATATCAGCTTGAATAAAAGTCTTGTTTCATGATGCATGATCAGACAATTAAAAGTATTATAATCAATCCATTCAAAATGAAATGATAGGTTGCCAGGCAACGAAACATACACCCACAGCAGCTAAATCGTCCGGGCAGTCAACGAGGGTTGTCGCATATTTTTACTTTTTTTGGTAATGAAACATTTGTAATACACTAAAATCTGATTAAGAGTAACAACTCATTATGTAATTATCTGAAAATCATTAGAATTTGTTTGCTTTTTATAAAAGTTTTGCCCCACGCTAACAATTAGTATAGGAAACATTTAATATCATGATTTTAGCATTTCAGTTATCAAAATTCATTGAAAATCAAAATACTTGTTCGTTTCAACAACTTAAACTCTTTGTATCAATCTGAAGTCAATCGGATGATAAGTTTGGCCTCTATAGCATCACAAGGTTTTTTGAAGTGATCAAGGGAGACAACTCTGGAAGTAATTATTTGAAATCGCTCAAAATCAATAGGCTTCTTCGTCTCATGACCTTAAACAGTGTGTGTGTATTTAAAGTAAATCAGGTATTAACTTTGGCCTCTAGAGCATCCACAAGATTTTTTGAAGTAATCAAGGGCCACAACTCTGGCACTAATTATTAGAAATCGCTGAAAATCAATAGGCTTCTTCGTCTCATGACCTTAAACACTGTGTATAAATTTAAAGTCAATCGGATATTAACTTTGACCTCTAGGGCGTCCACAAGATTTTTTGAAGTGATCAAGGGACCTAACTCTGGCACTAATTATTGGAAATCTCTGAAAATCAATAGGCTTCTTTGTCTTATGACCTTAAACACTGTGTATAAATTTAAAGCCAATCGGATATTAACTTTGGCCTCTAGAGCGTCCACAAGATTTTTTGAAGTATCAAGCGCCATAACTCTGGCACTAATTATCGGAATTCGCTGAAAATCAATAGGCTTCTTCGTCTTATGACCTTAAACACTGTGAAAAAATTTAAAGTCAATCGGATATTAACTTTGGCCTCTAGAGCGTCCACAAGATTTTTTGAAGTGATCAAGGGCAATAACTCTGGTAGCTATTATCCAAAATCGCTGAAAAACGATAGGATTCTTCGTCTCATGACCTTAAACACTATGTATAAATTTAAAGTCAATCGGATATTAACTTTGGCCTCTAGAGCGTCTACAAAATTGTGGACGCCGGCCGGACGGGGTGACGACAATATACGACCACATTTCAATGTGGGCGTATAAAAATGATAATTTACTGTTCGAATTAAATGAGAATAAAAATTGAAGGAGTAAATATCAAAGATGAGCTTTTCATCAATGATGGACATGCGTACATGCAAAGTCGTCCCAAAGTTTCATATCAGTTGGCGGTACTTGTTCTGTATAATTTGATGGTGAATTCTTAATCTATGTAACATTCTTTTACAAACCCCAAAATTTCAAAAATAGAGACTGACTAGAAGGACTATCATCAGTACCTTGACTTAAAAGGTCCTACACCAACTGGGCTAATGTAGAGTCACATGAAAGTAGACCGGTAAGTAAACTGAGCATTTCCCTGGATAAGCTTTAGATCATAGAAATATCAGGACGAGATGTAAAGATGCCCAATGGGAAGGTACCAGGTATATAAGCTGTTATACTTATCTTTAATGATATCACATTACCAAGAGCCGACACACCCTTATCTGTTCTTGCTGCTCTTTGAAACTGAATCTGTAACAATAAATTACACACAAGATATTCTAACATCAAATTAATAGACAAATGAAATATGCTTGAATATACTACTAGTAGTTGTAATATGACAATGTAATAATGTCACCAGAGAGAGTACAAATTGTTTTTATTATTTGCAATGACAACAGAGACTGGCATTCAGATAAAAATACAAAATCAATCATAGACATAACTTAGACAAAATCCCGGCACTGTGCAAGGAATGAATTATAATAATGTAATAATTATTCAATTGGTTTCATCAATTTTATTCAGGCAGGACAACTTACTTTTTGTGGTGAATCTGCCTGTTCTTGTGTTATAAAATTACCTTTCACCAGAGAGTTCAACAACTCAGATTCAATTGTTGGATAATCTTTCCTGTTAAATAATTAACAAAATATAATACAGTATAACTTTTATGGTAATATTTTTACTGCATATTCTTGAAGATTCACATTTTGCCAGGGACAGCTTCATTCGCAATAATTTTTATACCATTTTTCTTTTATCTATTAAATATCTGGTTAATTCCAGACTTGATTTAGATCACTATTAATTTTAGCAGATACTGCTCAACATTTATCAGTTTTCAAGGAAATATATTAATGAAGTAAATTTCTTACTGTATTTGTATACCATAGTAACCAGCACCACAATAAGCTAATAATAATGCTAATTTTCTTGGTCGGTCTTGTCTACCCTGCATAGGGGGTGGAGCCTAAAAACAGAAACCGATTTATTTAATATGAACACAGTTCTTTTTGGAGGCAGGGGATGTAGTCACATGCTTAGGGTACTAGACTTACTACAGAAATAAAATGGGGTTTAACTTTCTACCGTTCCGTTCCAACTGGGCTTATGAAGACAGGACAAAACTACAGATAACATTAAAATAATGACACCAATCAATCAAATGGTTACTGACATCGAAATTGATTTCAGAGATGTTACAAGTACCTACAATTTACCTCTTCGTCCACTTTTAATTTCTTTACTTCTTGGCTATTTGTAATTTCTTCTTCATCCAAGTTCAAAGGTCTCTTCTGAGCAGTCTCCTCTACAAGCTATAATATAATGATTTTGAATTAAAAATATGAAATATTAAAAACTAAGAATGTAGACATAGTAATAAGACTGGAAATTTAAAATTACTATATAAGAATTGATTGACTTGACTAATTTGCTCACTACACTTATTATTTTAACGTTTTCCGAGATTCTATCCATTCACTTGATTCGATATTTGTTTATTTTTTGCAATGTCTATTTTCTGTCTTCTTCGCAGGTTTATCTTGAAGGTTTTTAGTTTACGTGTAGTGCGGTCTTCCTGCACTTTTCCATCCATGAAATAACATTGAGCATGGATATATATTTTACCTCATCACCTCTGTGCAAATACATGACTACTATGAACTTGCATTGCTTTCAATTGGTTAAAGAGAGAGCCCTCTTTTCTAATAGCATGTTTCATTCGTGTTTAAACCTGTTAACTCATGGGAGTCGTTCTACAAACTGTACTTATACTTTGTGGTGGTTAAGATGACCGAGTTGTCCAGAGTGCAGCGCTTCGACCTGAAATGGTCTGCCAACTCTGGCTTGCAATTCTGCTGTTGTTTTTGGGTGTAAGTGGATGTGTTTGGAGATAAGGGGTGCCTTCTCAACCTTGTGGGTTGTGGTACTCCAGTTTCCTTCCACAGGAAAGATAATAATAAAATAAGGAAAAATAAGATTTGTTTGTGATGTCACCTTCGGTGCAAGTGGACGTGAAACACTTAGAACAACAACTTGTACCTTGTCTGTAGCTGTTGGAGTTAGAGCTTCAGACATCTTGAATAATTTTGCTAGTTGTTTATAAAACTGAACAGATCTTCTTAGCATCTGTTTATAAATAACTTATTTCAAATATGGAAGACTGAAAAGAAATGACAACATATGAAATCATTACCACAATGTTTTTTAATTGTTTAAGATATTTCCAAATTAGGAATAGTGGTCAATGCTACAACTGATACATTCTTTGATGTAAAAATCAAATAATTTTTATCACATATAATCATATTTTCTATAAAAATAAAAAGTTTTTCCACTGTTAACGAGGTATGATTTATAGAAATGGTCGTCAGTTTCTGTTTGTGGTATTGTAATGTGATTTTTAACAGCATATATATATTGTGTTGCACATACTGAAACTAGCAAGTAGCGAGGTAAACACGTTCTTATTTTCTCACTAAAATGTTCCTTTAGTCTTTAAGTTGTACTATCGTTCACAGGGAGTGACACGCGACCGTTTAGCAGTGAAAAGCTGCAAAATAAAATTGACTTTGAAGCGAAAGTTGTCGACGAGCCAAAGGTAAGTTCCTGGCCGTACAGGCGAGTGTAATGAGACTTATGTTCTGAGCTGAACTAGTGTCTAGTTTGCCATGTCAAACTAATAAATATACGACTAATCCTAGGTTAAAGAGCATTTCGCTTGAAGTAATACAATGTCGGCGCTATTGCACCTCTACCAGTTCGCCTTGTCGATTCCCCTGAAAATTTCAGGACTCTACTACACTATAAGTCACTAACGTCAGTAAGTGACAACGGGAACTTGTCGAGGTGCGAAAGTGCAATAGCGCCTACAAGTACAAAGTGCAGATTATCAAGGCGTGAGGAATGCCGCATGAGGTGTTCTATACTGGTTTTCGCTAAATACCTACAACATAAAATATATGATTCAAGTTATTTAAAATTTATAAGTCTTTCACGTGTGTTTACAGCTGTGCGTTCTTTATAACTTCAACTTTGGAACCCTGGACAGGGGAGATAACTTCCCCTTTGCTTGAATGCAGACCACCAATTAATAATTTATAGATACGACAAATTTCTGCTTTGTAAAGAAGCCCCCTTTAAGCTACATTCGCATTTTATTGTTACATATAACATATACATATTTCCATCCATTGCCCTTATTGTATAGTGGGTTAACAATCAGATTAATATTGAATAAAATACACTGTGCACGTAGGCCTACATATCATAAATTATATTAGATTTTGATTTGCAGATCTACACCAGTTGGTAAAAACAAAATGCATTTTTGATTTATCATGATTTGACTATACGGTGATATTTCCGATTTAAATATGATACATATCTTACAATACCGACCCCAAACTATATGCAGACTCTTAAGGAACGCGATATAGCCAATGATTTTTTTTTTTTTTTTTGGGGGGGGGGCTACTAAATTTTTTGAAGGGGCTGAGGATGTGGCCGCCTTGGAACACTCCTAAGAAATCATTAATGTTTGGGAAATATTGGGGGGGGGGGCTAATTGATTTTTTCGGGGGCTATTCTTTGTTAGGAAGGTATGATTCGATCGGACACTGTAATGTCGATGCGTTGCTTCTCATTATGAGATGCCCACCATTTCGGGGGCGCCTCATATGTAACGACGAGATTGGCGGGCGCCCAACCAATGTTACTCGGCTCTTTTTGGCGCCCATACTGATACGTGCACGTTGGTCGTTGGCTTCGTATTGCGTCCAATGGAATGGGCACTTTCGATGCCCATTAGAGGAGCCGATGTTGCTACGAGCATGTTTTTTTTAACCTTTGCTGAAGGGAAAATGACACTGTAGAGCACCATTGTTCGGAGGAACAAAACAAATCGTTAGACCCTATGTCTGAGAATTTGCACACATTGGTATTTGTTACCAGCTAAGCAAGTGGTACGATATACAAAAAAAAAGAGTATGGAGTAGAATACAATCGACTAATAGACGCCAGTAGTTAATATAATAAAACATTGGAAATATGTATTGCATTCTTTGTGAATGGTACGATTTGATCCACTGTAATGTAGCAGTATATCCTGTAACTGTTTTTAGCACTTAAATGTAGTTTGTCCAAGATTGGGGCAGGGGTGCCATATAAAGGTGGGGTGGGATTCCATATAGGGGCGGGGGGCTTGTTATTCGATGTCTTCTCCTAATACACTTCTTGGTTACAATCAAACACTGTATTTATGTTGATTGGGAAGTGCAATTCCAATTCGTTGAAGGGCAGATGGAACGATTCAGATATTTTAGCACATAGGATCGCCTTTGATGCAGCGAAAATTGTGACGGGACTGGATCCCCAATGCTAACCCTTTTACAAATAATAGCACCTTGTCCTTTGCGGATTGTTCACCCGTCTAACTTCTTTCTACATAGGTGTCTCTTGCAGGTAGAACAATACAACACTCATAATAAATAATGGTGAAATGGAATACCTTTGGAACTTAAATAGTTTATTCAAAACTGTAAAAAAATCGTTTGAGCGCAAAGTAAAATAGTACATTTATATTCATTTTAGATGTCCTCTTTTATGAATAA
Organism: Patella ulyssiponensis; assembly: GCA_963678685.1. Classification (NCBI taxonomy): domain Eukaryota; kingdom Metazoa; phylum Mollusca; class Gastropoda; family Patellidae; genus Patella; species Patella ulyssiponensis. The sequence goes on from OY783229.1 coordinate 61,856,342, forward strand.
TATATAAAAGTTAATGCATATTTTGTGCGCGTTAAAAGCATGGCAGTATAGTTCTATAGTTTACCAGTGTAACACACGTGTACATAAAAAACAATTCCTTATTATTTACAATACAATTATTATATTTAACAAGTATTTTATATTAAAAGTTAACATTGATATAACATAAGTTTAAATATCTTTAAAAGTAGTATGTTTTTCTAATTCTGTGTTTAAATCTAAAATTGGAGGTAACTTCTTGTATTTACCAATATACGGACGTTTTGTTTGTTTAATTGTAGGTAACTTTGGATGGTTAATTATTGGTACTGATTTCATTAGATTTGGTAAAATAGGTGTTTTTATTTTGTTAACAATCTTATTTCTTTTACTACTGTCTCCATCTGTGATGGATTTAATCTTTGGCAAAGTAGAGTTCCCAGACTTTATCTTAGGCAAGTTAGAATTTCCACACTTGATCTTTGGCAAGTTAGAGTTTCCAGACTTGATCTTTGGCAAGTTAGAGTTTTCAGACTTGATCTTTGGCAAGTTACTTTCAATACTCCCAGATGGTAGCTTGGTCCGGGGCAGAGTGGAATTAAGTTTTCCAGGCGATAACTTGATCTTTGGGAGGGTACATATAGAATTTATTTCTTTGTTGTGTGTTTTTGGCAGCAGCTTAGCTACTCGGATCTTGTTCTTCTTTTCTGTGATTGATAAGTTAGGTACATTAATGATGTTAGATTGTGTAAATTTCGGGTTTATCTTGGTGGAAGCATTATCATTGGTTATAGCTTGATCGGAAGAAGAAATTCGTTGCTCTGAGGTTTGGTTTTCTGTATGTAGATCTGATGGGAGAATACCACGACCTTGTCCAATAGCAGGCAGTTTTTGGTATTTCCCGAGACTACCTTGATAGAAGAATGATTCGTCTGGGTTTAAATCCTCACGAATCGTATATTTACCAAGAACAGATGACGCATCTTCTTCTCTATTTTCAATCAGGTAGTCAATCTTCTCTATTTCCGCTAAAATCCTTTCAATATCCTTGACAGTCGGAGTCTTGGGGCTAACATGATGATTACCTTCGTTTCCTCCATTATCAATAACCTGGACAACTGCTCCCCTTTTCTCATTTATACATGATCTTTCAGGTCCAAGGGTTTCCTTCTCCATTGAGTCATTGGATGAACTCGCTGATAGAAGCGATCGATCTCTGGGTGAATGACCTGCATCTAAAGAAGCACATGTATTGCCATCTAAAAAACCCCTGTTGTCTTGACCCAAAACTGATACGGTCTTTATATCCGCTTCTTTTTCGGGAACCTTGGTTTTGTAAACATCTAATTGCCTTTTAAGAGAATCAGGCTTCAATATTTTACAAGTTGAATATTCATCCATATAAGATGAATACATACTTAATTCGGAATAGTTGTCAGTGGTACCACGTGTAGTGCTGTTTTCCTTTCTCTCAATGACTTGTGGCATTTCAACATTGTCATCACTGTTATCAATCCGATCCTTACCAATGGTTTTATCCTCCTCTTCCTCTTTTTCCATTGTGTTACATTCCCTTATCTTGTCCATCTCTTGACTCATGTCCTTCATGTCTCCATTTACCAAGTTTAAATCATCTGGACTTGGTTGTGTGATACGTTCGAGTCGTTTATCCACTAATGCTTTTACCAAGGGATCAACAAATAATGGACTGTCGTCTTGTATCCTCTTTCCGTGACGATATCGCACCCGTTTCTCGCTCTTTATAGGTTGTACAATACCATTGCCTCCTTTATACTTGGTACTTTGATACAGCTTTCTATAGAAGTCTAATTCTTCGTCAGTTCTTTCCACGGTATCTTGTAGAATCATAATCCTATTCTTGCAATCGTCGTTGTCAGAATGTAAACGATCGATGTACCTATAATATAAAAATTGATAGATATAATGATGTATGAATTAAATCTTGTGACAAACTTAGATGTATATTAATTTATCAAAGTAAGTAGCTTGTCAAAGTGTTTCACTAGAGTCTTGTTACAAACGTAGATGACGCACCAGTACTGTATCTAAGTGTAGTACCCGAGTCTTATTACAAACTTATTAACTTGTGAAAAAGATACAAAAATGATTTACTTGTTAAGATCTTGAACTTCTAGCCGTAAATCAGCAATAATAGCTGAATCGGGCTGATCTATGTGGTTATCTTCTTCACGACCTTCTAATGATGTACCTGAGAAATTAAAAATTGTATAATATACAGAGCTGTCTGGTAGCACACTTTCTAGGCTAACTATATATTCATACAATCTTATTTGATTTCAGATTATACTATCGAACATAAGATGTTTATGGAAAGCTTGTGTTTTATATTATATTGTGTATTTTGTATCAGAAACTAACCTGAATAATGGTTTAATTTACTCCTTGGTTCTGGTGTAGTCTGGGTGTTTTCGCCACTCTCTTCAGACCGGAAACTTGATTCAGATTCATTTACAGATTCAGAACCGAACTCAGATGCAGATTCCGAAAAAGATTTTTCCCAAAATGGTTCTCCGGGAATTGGTTCAGGGAGACCTACAATTCAGAAATAAAACATTAAACAAAAAAAACAACAAAAAAAGATAATTCTGTGAGAGGATTATTATGACATAATTTGTAAAATATAACTTATTTTTGATAATGAAGAGGAAACCAGGAAAACAAACGAACTACGGAAGAAACTGTCTGTTGTCTACATATTATCGTAAAGATTGAAAGCATGATAGATAGAAGAACCACTTGATAAACCCCCTTATAGTAGTGTAAGCAATGTACCAGTGATTGGTCTAGCAGATGGATATGGTGCATCTTCGTCACCATCTTCTAGAGATACCATAGCTCGGTGTCCTTCTAATACTTTCTTCTTAAAACCATGGAACCAATCCATTCTGTAATAATAATATAACAACAAATGATTACAAAACATCAATTTTTTTGTTAAGGCTCGTTTTCCATGTACGCGTTTTCATGATGTTTCCGCGCACGTTTTTTGCAAATTTAATCGAAGCGTTTCCTTTAAACCGGCGAAAAGGGCGCGTAAATACCGCGGAACGCGTACATTGAATATAGACTTAAAGCTATAATTCTTTACCACCATCGCCCCCCCCCCCCCCAAGGTTCGTCTAAGGCCTGTTTTCAAGTGCGCGTTTTCACGACGTTTCCGCAAGTGTCCTCGCCAGCGAATAATCGGGTAAAATACCAATGCCATTGAAGTAGGGTTGGGGCAATAATGACTTTTTTCGAAATTTTTAAAACAAAGAGTGTTTTCTATGGCCAAATAGACTGAAAAAAACGAATCTGGAATATTTTTTGTCGAAAAATCACTTTTTACGTTGGTGCACGGCCATTTTCTAAAATGGCCGCCAAAATGGGGCAAAAATGACAGTTTTCTTAGAAATTCATATATATTAGGTAGGCAATCGCCTTGTAATATATCATTTCGTATGTTTTAGGGGCTGGAGAGTTCAAATTTAGTGAAAAATTTTAGATCTGATAATCCAATATGGCGGAATCCAAGATGGCGGCCATTTCTTCCAAAATGGCGATCAAAATACAAAAATTTGGTAGGCAATCGCCATGTAATATATGATTTCATATGTTTTAGGGGTCGGAGAGTTCAAATTTAGTGATAAAATTTAGATCTGATAATCCAATATGGCAGAATCCAAGATGGTGGCCATATTCTTCCAAAATGGCGATCAATATACAAAAATTTGAATTTAGATTTGGAGATATATCAATACAATATACAGCGTATCAGTGTAATGATGTCTAATCTAATGTTTTCTTGGTCACTGAGTTCAAATCGTGAGAGGAATTTATTTTCGAGCATCTGCTGTAGAGGAAATCCAAGATGGCGGCCAAGCATCTGCTGTAGAGGAAATCCAAGATGGCGACCATTACTCCCTAAAATTGATGCCTTAAAATGAACTTTGCATTCAGTGGACGAAATGACAGCCAGTATTTTCCAGAATGGCGGCTGTAAACATGATTCTCCAAACAAAGCTAGCAGGAAAAAAATACTATAAAACCTCCAATTCTCAACAAGTCAAAATTTAAATCGTGTGGTTAAACACATAGATGCATGCGGCTACGGGGTGCTGGATGTGGTATGTTCCGATACGATCATCAAAAACCGATGCGCTCTGTTGTGTTAGGATATGTCGTTCACGATGGGAATCGGGAGTGACCACGATTTGAAGTACGATTGGATCCCGACGGGTATATGAACAACCCACAACCATTGATGATGACAGTTGAGAATGATGGGGACGTGGTTACGATTTGAGGTACGATTCGACCCTGATGGGGTATATGAAAAGCGCGTCTGACCATGGGCTTCATTGTTTCCCGAACTCGCAGCCATTGATGATGAAGGGAGTTGAGGATGATGATGACGTGACATTTGCGGTATTTATGTTATATATGCTTACAGTATCGCCAAAAAAGAAGAAGATGAGCAACAGTCGCGCCAGCAACAACCTCAACAACAAACGGGGAGGAAATTTGCAGTCAGGCAATTCTGGGTACGACCATAGCTCACAGGGGTGGGGGGGGGGGCGTTCTAAAATCTTAGACAACCAATTGAGCCCTGGGGATCAAATAGCGTTCCAAAACTACATATGATTAACACCAAAGCGTTCCAGAAGCAATCCCTCTCACCTGGACTGAATGTGGCAGTGACACTGAAATACGTTGCCATTGGAGACACTTATCGATCCCTTGCTGAGTACCCAGCGTCCACAGCAGTGTTCATCTTGGCACTTGTGCAGTCCGGAGACCCTCCTTCTGGGTGACATCCTTTGAATCTTGTAGGGTGACATCCTTTGAATCTTGACCATATTTCTCAACGATATACTCCTTTTCATTTTCAGTAAAGATCGTTACTGTTTTATTGAAAGCATGAATATTCATATGTGTTCGTGATTCATTCGTGTCATGTAGTGAGAAATGGTACCCGATAGAGCATCACAGATCGTGATAGATCGCAGTGCATCTCAAAGGGGCGTGATGTTTGTTTTGCCCAAGGTGCATACCAATCACCACGATTATATTATAACATTAGTTAGAATTTCTTGTCGCCTGTATCCATAGTAGTGCCTAGACAATGTCGATTAGCAGGCAACCTACAACAATGTGTTTAACCACACAATTTATATTTTGATTTGTTGAGAATTGGAGGTTATATAGTATTTCTCCCTGTTATTTTTGTTTGGAGAATCATGTTTACAGCCGCCATTCTGGAAAATACTGGCTGTCATTTCGTCCACTGAATGCAAAGTTCATTTTAAGGCAACAATTTTAGGGAGTAATGGCCGCCAACTTGGATTTCCTCTGCTGCAGATGCTCGAAAATAAATTCCGTCTCACGATTTGAACTCAGTGGCCAAGAAAACATTAGATTAGACATAATAATACACTGATACGCTGTATATTGTATTGATATATCTCCAAATCTAATTCAAATTTTTGTATATTGATCGCCATTTTGGAAGAATATGGCTGCCATCTTGGATTCTGCCATATTGGATTATCAGATCTAAATTTTATCACTAAATTTGAACTCTCCGACCCCTAAAACATATGAAATCATATATTACATGGCGATTGCCTACCAAATTTTTGTATATTGATCGCCATTTTGGAAGAAAATGGCCGCCATCTTGGATTCCGCCATATTGGATTATCAGATCTAAAGTTTTTCACTAAATTTGAACTCTCCAGCCCCTAAAACATACGAAATGATATATTACAAGGCGATTGCCTACCAAATATGTATGAATTTCTAAGAAAATTATCATTTTTGCCCCATTTTGGCGGCCATTTTAGAAAATGGCCGTGCACCAACGTAAAAAGTGATTTTTCGACAAAAAATATTCCAGATTCGTTTTTTTCAGTCTATTTGGCCATAGAAAACACCCTTTGTTTTAAAAATTTCGAAAAAAGTGATTATTGCCCCAACCCTAATTGAAGCGTTTACGCGTATCCGGCGAAAACGCGCGCGGAACCGCAGTGAAAATGCGTACAATTCAAACCGATGTGACACTTGAACGGTTAAAAATTATTTTCAAAAGAATGAACGCACAAAAATCACAGCCAACACCCCCACCCCCTCCCCAAAAATAAAACTCCCACAACCAATTCTTGTCCTATCATTGTCATTTAGAATCCTATGTTAGAATACGATTGATTGATTTATTATAGATATGTAGGAAAAACTAAATATTTAGATAAAATTTTTTACAGAACAAGAAGGAAAAGGTTTATTTACTTACCTTGAATCCATAGTTGATGCAAAGACGTGAAAATCTTTGAATATTAACAATTTGATCACAGAAATAGCAAAAATGCGTCTTCCTTATTCCGAAACTTGTAATGTTGTGATAGAACAATAGAAATAACGTCATTATGCCGTAATGTTAATTGTGACGTCATAATCGTCAAACTTTGAACCATGAATATTGATTCTTATACCGATGTCTAAAATTCTAGCTTTATATTCTTTCCATAAAGCTGTAAATGATTCATTTGCATATTATTAGACATAGGCCCCTATCGGCAGGGGCGTAGCCGTGAAATATATATGGGGGGGGGCGCAACTTCTGAGGGGGGGGGGTACCCCCATAAATTTTGTTTAAAGTCTCAGTCTTCTGTAAACATTGTTTGACATAATTTACGGGGTTAAACTAAAATATCACACCAATACAACGTTTATCATGTTTACAGACAGCGGCACCGGTCTTCCCCGACAGGCGAAGAAGCGTGGCTTACCCCCACCTAAGAAAATTCTGGAATATTGAACGGCTGCAAACACTTTTTCCTGCTATTTCAGCCCATGAACAAAGCAATTTCAGAGTGGTGTAATATAGCCTAATTAAGGTGACTTGCTGACTCGAATTCCAATCAATCGTTTACACCCACAGCAACTTCAATTTGGTCCAATATAGCCTACCTGGCTGCCCAGAATTCCAAACAACCAATCAATCGTCGCGGGCTATGGGAGCCTCACCCTCCCGGAGAAAATTGTGAAAATTTAACCACCGTAAATGCGTTTTCTGCTATTCTAGCCTGTGAGAGCAAGTCCAAAAGTATCCAATGGTTCTGTAACCGAAATCCCACTCTGAATTCCATCCAATCACACTGTTGCAGTTGCATTCACAAAATAGAGTGACCCCAGACAAAATGTTTTAATAAATAGTCAACTCAGTACAAATTCGTGGTATTCAATTAAAAGAAAAGTGAAATTAGTGTTTTATTAGGACTCGATGACAGTTAGGGAAGCAAAACTAGAAATGCCCGAAGCAGGTTTACGGGCTGCGGCCAGTTTTCTTCGCGGGGCGAAGAAGCGGAGCTGACATTGTATGGACCCCCCAAGAAGATTCTGGAATATTTGATGGCCGCAAACGCGTTTTACTGCTATTCCAGTCCTAAAATTAGTGTTTTATGAGATTTCGAGCACTTTACATTGCCAAATTTTAGGGGGGGTCCAAGTATATTCAGACCCCCCCCCCCCCCACGGAAAACAATTGAGGGGGGGGGGGGTCGCCCCCCCCCCCATGTGTGACGCCCATGCCTATCGATATTTGCTGTTTCTTTAGTTACGTCTTGTTGATCTACTCCATTATCTGTTATCAGACAAATCGTCATTTCCGTCACCGAATGGGTGTTGGTACCTTGAGGTCCCGTGATGGATCCCTGTTTTGAACCAGAAAGTTAATTTGGATTATCTGGCACCACTTTGTCAGTGGTGCAGGACGAAGTGTCTGGCAAGAAACAGCGCATGATAGTCACGTGTACAGTTGGAACCCCAGACAGTTGGAATTCGATATAAGAGTAGGTCGCAGTACCGATGCCCGGGCAAACTTTCCCTCACAACACATTGCATGGTGTCTGCCCGTCTTTATTACCCCAGTCGGTGCAGTACAGTAGGTCGTTAAAACCCATTTCAGTTGATTCAATTTCCTTTGCTGAAACACTATCATAATATAAAACCTTTGTCGTTTTCTTAAACTGTTACACATTTGAGGATTTGTGATTTTTATAGTTCTGCTAAAACTAGATTAGGCCTAGAGAAAACAATGAAAACGGGTGGCAAAAACGGGACCGTCTTCCCAAGAAAATTTAGACGAAATTTGAAGAAACATCTCAAATTAAGAAGACAATTATATTATACTATTATTTATCACACATTGAAGATGTTGTTAAAATGTAACGAATCCAGCGTTACTCGTGCATGTTGTGGAAATACATTATTTTCATTTAAAAAGGATCAAAATCCCAGGTGAATCGACGACAACAGAATACACACGGTGTAATTTTTTCTAAGCATGGTTCTTATCTTTTTTATCCTATGCTGCAACTTGATTTTGGTTCACATAATATATTGAGCTAATGATTGTTTTAAATATTTTATTCATTAAAATAAAATACATTACAATATGTAATTAAAAGATAATATGTATGTAAATATACAGTAAAATACAATGCAATGTAATTTAAAGATCATAATATATGTAAATAATTAAATACAACTCTTCACCAAAAAAATACGTTTGCCTTTAATCTTAGACGTGTAGACTGGTTGTCTATTTGAGTAAATTTTGATATAATATTCGGAGACGAATGTATTGTCCATTATATTTTGATTGATCTTGGTGCATGTATACATATTATTATATACGACGGAAGGGCTAAACAAAATGCTTGTGTAAGATACATCAGTTTGGTATAGAACTGGATAGAGTAAATGCCAGAACTGTAAAGTGGTTGAGGTCAAAAATTAATAATATCCTTAAAATAAATTATATAAATAAAATGCCAGAAAATAAATAATTGACTCAATATTCACAAATTCATAACTGAGGGTAGATATTATTAGGAAAAATTCTTTTCTGAAACAACTGATCAGAGTGAAGATGGGCCAACCACAGCACGTAAAGAAACTATGATAGCATCTGCATTTTCAATTGGTTGGAATTCGTATGTTACTCCATTTTGAAGTGCAGATGTGGACGTTGGCGAGGGGACACTTCGAAGTAATATGTGCTGAGGATATCGTGCTACCTCGGATTTATGATGCACATCTGCGGCTATTGCCTGCACAGTACCAGGCGTGTAAAAACCAATGGTGTCAGCCGCTTGGACTTTAATTCTGTTTCCCAAACTGATATGGAAGAATTCCTCTCCGTTGCCCTGGGTGTTGACTTCATTAAAACCGATTAATGTGTAACTATAAAATACAAAGTCAATAACAATATATAAAAACAGAAGTTAATTGAATTGGTTCAAAATGACAAGCATTGGGAGAATGGCTGAATATATAGCCTAAACAAACTGACTATGATAATTGGACTCTACAATGACGACTAATACAGACATGTATACATGAAATCGGGTTTAACGTCCTACTTTTTTATGCACCAACCTACCCAATGAAAACAGATACAAGCCATGCAGGAGAAAGCACAGCGGAAAACAGGGTTGTCCTGGTTAATGAGTCCGCGCCTTTCTCACTGGGCCACCCCTCTAAGGTACAGAATGCAAATACCGTTTGTTTGTTTCCAACGACAAGGGAATAGGACAGGAAATTAGCAGGAACGAATGGATTTCTTCGTTATTGGTGCAAGTGGGAGGACCTTGCAAGGAAAACCCACAGTCGTTTGGACAGGACGAAAAAGCGAGGTCCACTTGTGTATTCATAGTATACCACATCAGGTATGCCCGTCTTGTTTAGAACGTTAAATCACATTTAACGGCATGGTATTTAAACCGCCATATTTAAGACCATGCGGATTTGGAGACTGTGTACTGTAGATTATTTAGCTTAATTCTGAGCACAATAAAAAATAAAATTAAAAAGAAGTGGAATTTTAATAGTTTGGTCTTTTTCTCACTTACTTTGTTCCACTGGGTCGTAAAACAAGAAGAGCAATAGGACCAGCATTATTACTGTACAACTGCCATTCAACAATCTCTCCACCTCTTGGTATATAGAACTGTTCATGACTAGTAGTAAATATACCGTTAGAAAAGTTTGGAATGGCGTTACCCCTATTTTTTACAGCCTGGCCATTAACGGTGGTCAATACATTGGCCTCAGATCCCACTATAAAACATTAAACAAATAAAATTACATAAAACCAAACCATCTGTCGGACATCCATGAACGAACAAAAATGTGAATGAAAAAAAAACATTTCAATCATTACAACATTTACATGTAAAGCACAAACTACTCTTTTATTCAAATCAGTTTGAAACTGAAGGATCTGTGGCTAATTAACGGCACTGGTCAAGAAATTCAATATTTCCTTATACGTACTGTGGCATTTAGAGAGTAACTTTCTTTCCCAGTTTCCACTCCTCGTGGAAAACGCTTGTGATATTGACAAAAAGGATGAACGTTTACTTGTTAAGTTGGGAAAAAACCCGCAGATCCGCGTCTACATTTTCAGTGTAGGAAACTACGAGAAAATGACGAAAAGTTGTTCTGTTTGTCGTATGCAGGCCAGAGTGTTCTTACAATTTTCGGAACACCCGATTTGACTTCGTTATTTGAAATCAGGTCATTGGCTAAGTCCAGAAACTAATTTGCAGATCTTGACTTTGCATATTATGATTGTTCTTAGTGTCACCGGCAACAAAAGAGTATTACTTACGAACACAGACCGGAGGTGTTCCACCAAGTTGTCCTGATAATAAACACCCTCTGTTCAAATCACCTGACTCTAACCAATAATTAGTGTTACATTTATATCGTATTGCATGGCCATTGGTCAGATTGGATACAGCAGATATGACTGTAACATTAGCAGGGGTAATAGGTGTGGCACACGATACGTCCTGATGTGTCGCTGAAATAAAAAAAATAAAGCAGAATTTTATTTACTATAATGCAATGGATTGATGAATAAGTTGACATGGATGGTAGAGCCAATAAAACTAAAATAACCCTAGCATCATCGATGAATGTCCATCAATGATTAGCAGTTCCTTTAACAACCCAAGATATCTATCCTAAACTTAAGTAAATGGACTACAATCAAAATATAAACATAGGTTGTCAGGCAACGAAACACACGCATCTGGCTGTTGATCAATGGTGTTACTATTTTAATTGTGAAACTGGGTAAATCCATTACCTCGGCCAAAAAAAAGTAACCCTAAAATAATTCTTACTCGGAAAAACAACACGCCTTTGATGACAGAAGCAATAACTCTACTTAGGCAATAATTCAGCAATTTCGTGGATTGATTGATTGGTTTCGATTGTATGGTGATCGATAGGGTTAGTTCTTAGCAAGCCTAATAATAAAACAGTCAAGCAATTTCTGAAACAGGACATAACTCTAGGAATAAATGATTCATGTCCATGATCATTTAAATACATCGAGCAAGTCTGATAAAAAAGTTGAATCTTTATTTTTCAACTTACCATTTTTGGAGCAGACAAATCGATGAAAATTGTAATAATTACAATAGACGTCACGCCATTCACCATTATATATAACACAATGTTCAAAATTCCAATAGTTATTCGGTTCACCTAATCAAATAAACAAAATTCCATTTGTTATTCGTTTCACATAATCAAATAAACAAAATTATGATAGATTCGCTTCATCAAATAAACAAAATTGTGATAGATTCAGTTCATCAAATAGAATAAATCATAATAGTTCTTCGGTTAATTAAATAAAATAAATCCTCGGTTCATAAAATAAAATAACTAGTAATAGTTATTCGCTAAGGTACTGACGTGATAATTACAAAACTACTCTGGCAATGCGAACGTGACCCACCACCACCTACGGATAATCCCCACCCCACCCCATAAACACAGAGTTAGACTACGGCCAAAGTCCATCCCACCCCATAAACAAAGAGTTAGACTTTAAAATTTATCACGTTACACATTAGTATATAATATATTATACTTACTTCTAAAATGTGACGTGTTACATGGTTTGGGTATAACTAGTAATTACCGTAAACACCACATTAATGAAACAGAGCATTATTCTCACAAAGCGAACATACTGTGAAGGTATGGTAAGATAGTATATCGAATCTAAGTCTAACATAAGAATATAATAATATTTAGTTTGCGTTGCACCTAGATAAAGATAACACGTCTTAAAACCACGAGGGAGTCAGGGTAGATGTCGCATCGTCAGTTAGCTGTATTATTTAAATCAGTAATTACCTGTTGCCCACGTTGTTTGATTGGCTAAAACTGGTGTTTCATCCTGCCATGTGAAAATACCTTCATGACCGTCATCAGTAGCACCTATCCATAAGGTAAAAGTTCCTCTGAAGAATAAAACATTTTAATGTTTAAGAGTACTTAGATCTTAAGCATCCGTAACCCAGACTGCCAAGGTCAATGACGTCTGACATATTCCTTATTCTGTTAATTTGGCAACTTTAACAAAGTATTAAGAAGCATTATTCGGTCTACTTATAAAACATTTAACTTAGCATTTTAATAATGCACAATATTTACCGCGGTTATTAATATTGATGTATTTTATTGGTTGGTTCAATACACTCGCCAGCCATTCAGCTGTTTGTATGCAAAGGGTTTAATTAATTGATTTCTGTTTCCCCCTGTATTTAGAGAATACTGGTCCCGTCTTATCAGAGCTAAAACATGTGGTACTGGAGATATTTATCTTGAGTATATAATAATATGACAAGTAAAAATATCCCTTGGCAGACAGAATTTGCTTAAATGTGAACAGAAGTGGAAATGTTACACCACATGCAACCCACGAATCCATAAAGAAACAATTAATCTGTCTGAGTTTTTTTTTGGGATCAGGAATTTAGCCCACAAACGGTGATCTTGTTCTTGTTTTTGCTGTTCTTTGAACAGCGGTTCAGTCAATTCGAGTAAGGTCAATATGCATGTTCCTTGGATAATTACGCATATATTGACGTCACAGTTCCATGATGAATCGGTTCCTGACCCAAAATAGGCTCATACTTGTTAACCTAGATTCCACGTTTCATTAATTTCACTACAACTTATTTTACCTCAATGAATCAAGAAGAGCCTTTTCCTTGGTTGTTTTCATACTACTAACAATAGAACCCTGGGATTTACATGTAGCCACGGCAGCAGTATAATTGAAATTATCTGTTATCAATTTATAACATTTATTGTCTTCCATTATCCAACCAGCTCCACAACTACCTACAATTAGTAGAATAAACAAAATCTATATGGCCTTTATTAGAAATACCAACAAATAACATTCTTTTTTTAAAAAAAAAACCAGGGGCTATATACGCCAGACGTTACGTGGGGATTTACTACGGCTGTTGAAATTTAGAGAATATAACAAAACAATTCCTAGATAAGAAGCCGTGCTGGGTATGGATTACATGTATCCTTCTGACATCTCCACGAGCAACATGAAATCACCAAAAAGTAATGGGGACTTTGTTTAATCATAACTTTATTAGGAATACTTGTTGAACCATTACATTTGAGTTTAATGTCATAATGCTAACGATTGGCGTGGGATTTACACGCATTGTTCCGTTTTCAGGGTGGTTAATTGTAATCTTACAAGACTACCAAAAAAGTAAATACATGACTTACTTGTATGACAGTTATTTATTTTACAGGTTTTAGAACATTTAGCAGAAGCATAGCTATTTTCCATATCACAGAACGTGGCATCAGCTGAATATTTCTCTTGACAGTCATCACTTAAATCACGACATGTTTTATTGGTGTCTTTAACATAAACAAAGGGTGATAATTAAGACTTTCCGATTATTAGTTTAAAAATAACTGATCTGATTTAAATAAAAGAATAACAAATTAGAAGAAGTGTCTTAAAAGTTCATTTCCAAGGACCTAAAAAAATATGTCAATTTGTTCAGATTTAATAAAATGAACTGTAATAGGAACGTCAAGGTCCTGCAATAAGAATTTTGATATTCAAATACAAGCTTAGGCCTTAGATGTAAAGAAGATGAATTCCTTTCTCTCTTACCCCAGCCCACTCGTCGTAAGTGTAGTTGTTTAAACAAAAGAGCAACAGCCCCCAAAGTCAAAATGTGTCAATAGTTTAACCATCTGAATCCCCATCAAACCGCAGTTTGTATTTGAAATGAATAAAAGGGCCAAGTACCTACCATGATTTGGTTTAAAACAAATGTAACGTTGTTGATAATAAGCACTACAATATACATCAGACCATTGACTAGATCCCTGTTCATCCGACATAAAAGCACAATCATTCCAAGCGGTAGTATTAGCCGGCTTCCCTGTCAAAGAGATAGATGATATCTATATTTCAATAATTCACATAAGTGACGTTAACAGTACTTAAGAACACTCAATGAAATTAAGTACGTGACTCTAAAGCACATACTCCACTGAACAAAAACCAAGTCTTTGGACTTGATAATACTTTATTCCATAATTTGAAGGAAACTGAAGAACCAGAAGAAACCCATGATGTCATGTAGACACTTCACAGTTAAGATCGCAATGAAAACAATACTTTGTTAAAAATTGAAATACAATTTAACCTCGTTAAACTTTTTAAATCGATTTACACTACATTGTTACCAACATAGTATTTTATCTATTGACCGAGGAAGTTCATCCAGATTGTCCGGCGTAGTTTATCCTTGTTAGTGATGAAGGACGGAGGGCCTGACAATGGCTGACATGTACAAAATCGAGGTAACGTGTATACATTGGCGTGTACGTAAACTATATCCCTTGGCAGTTGGAATTCGATATTCCCTCAAAGCACACTGTATGGCGTATCCCCGTCTTCATTAGCCCAGTATAGGAGCAGAACAGTAGGACGTTAAACCCAATTTCATTTCATTTTCATTTATTCTATCATCATCATGTATTTATTCAATTAACTTTCTCGAATCGTTCTCATATACACAGTCCAGTAGGCTTCCCTGTGGTATTCAGATCATTGGATTTCCCAAGAAGTCCACACCATCTGAATGCCTACTTCACGGAGAGTATTATGTTAATGAAATTGTACCTGGGGCAAACCTACTCTGTTCTGGAGTAAGTTCTGTACCATCTAACCATGACCATTTACCTTCTACAGCTAAATCACTGACACCAACCCAATAGCTAGAAGTAACATCTCTGAAATAAAATAATACCAAATTCTTATTTTTTTGGCACTTTTAGCTTTTTATATATTGTGATATAGGCACAAATATAGGGTTATAAAATGAGAGAGAGAATGGGGTTTAACGTCCACTCGACACAAACTAGATCATTTCAGGACTATTTATAAATGAAATCAATCTATTGAAAGACTGGGGTGATACCAGATCGTCAGAGAAATTAGTGTTTATTAATTGAAAAAGTGTAATATGTTCCAATCCAAAACTGATTATTTCCTTAGCGATATTAATGTCATCATTATGTAGGAATAATTCTTTGAAAATCAGGAACTCTCGAACCATATCAACATGTAACACGTTGCATAATATGCAAACATAACCAACGTAACTGTTGTATAAATGTGTGGAAAATGTCATTACCTACCTTATTGTATGTAAAAAATCCATTTCACTTTGTGTTTTAGGCATGATCAGCCTAGCACCTTCGCTAACACACATATCTCTAGCTAAAGTCCACGTCTTTATCTCAGTGTGAATCTTGTAACAATTACCATTATAGGCAAGCCAACCATCATCACAAACTAAACAAGAATTTAAAAACATCACCCAAAGAATCACCAGGAATTAATCGGATGCTTTTAAAAAATCATTTGCTGTAAGGACGTGCAATGCATGACTTTTTATAATTATGTGCTACTTGGGTTAATCGCATATCAATTCCTATCAAAAAAGCTAGATTTATTCTCCGGTTGAAAATAAAAACGAGTACAGATATTTACTTAACAGCTAGAAATGCAGACAGTAATACTGTTAAGATATTCAATAAATAAGTCTTCTTTGTGAATATTTCCAAAGAGCTATCAAAGAGTTACATAAACTATTTTACCTTTGCATGCACTTAAGGCACCTGTCCAGATACCGTCAGTTGTACAGGTTAATGCTACTGATGACGTAGATCGAGTGTTACAAGTATAAGTAACCTGGTCACCAACAGAATAACTAGACTTAGCTGCTTCATTCGTAGTTCCATCCGATAATGCCGTAGGCGGTGAACATGATACGTCTTTGACTGAAATATGTTATGTTATAGCATCATTTATGGCCAGCGGACATTGTATTCCACAAATGTTGACTCGTATATGGTTGTACAATTCCCTAAATATTGGCCACATGTTGTTCACACGTTTACCAATCAACCAAGGGTTTTTTCTTTCAAATAAAGAGAATCATTACTCAAACTTTGTTCCTTCTAAATTCGTTGATTGTATCCCATCCCTATGCACATTCTTTTCAACATTGTTCTCGTAGATGAACAGAATCTTTCTAACGAAACGATATATCTAAATAGCGTAAAAAGTATACATCAAATTATAGCGGTAAGTATGGTCGTAAGAGGGTATATATCAAAGTGATCGCCAGTCCGTCTATAGGACAGAAAGTATATAAACCATAATATTATAACGGTAAAATGGTCGCCAGTCGGTCTATAGGACAGAAAGTATATAAACAATAATATTACAACGGTAAATGGTCGTCAGTCGATCTATAGGACAAAACGAATATAAACCATAATAATATTAAAACGGCAAAATGGTCGCTAGTCAGTCTATATATGTGTTGTAAAGGTGAAATGGTCGCCAATTCATTAAAATACAAAACCTGTTTGAAATTGGTTAAATTTTAAGGAATAATTCAAATATAATTTACCTGAAGGGGCAACATTAATTGCTGGAAGTTGGTCGGCACATGTTTTACGGCATACACTGAAGCCACGGGTATCTTGGGTACAAAAATTAGTAACATTGTTTTTTAATGCTTCGCACTTGGTGACAGGGTCTCTGTCAAAAGCTTTCTCTGGAAAAAAGAAGAAATACATACATTTAGATTCTAGACATCCTAATATGGCTTTATCGTTTTGTTTTCGTAGTAATCATCCTTGAAGATCCGGATATTTCGGACACATTGACAGACGCCGAAGGTTTGCTTATTCTGAACTTTGAATAATTTGTGATTTTAGACTATCAGTTGTCTAATAACATAATTTCCCAGTCAAATATAACATGTTAATTCAAATCAATCTACCTACCAACACCACACACATCACAGAAATCTCGAGTACATTCAAGTTTCTCAGTATAACACCAAGGTCTATCTCCATCACCGGGATTTCTACAGTAATTACCATCTAAACCAGCATCAACATCGCTAAAAATAGATTAATAAGTAACGTCTGATTAACTTCTTATTTTCTGCTGGACCTTATACAATCAAAGTTCCGGTAAACTACTCAAGAATTAGTTCCATGAAAATGTTTTTTATCTTTACCAATCTGAGCCCCATAGTGACACAAAAGTAACCACGTTTATCAAACTTCAATCTAGCTGGCATACAAAAATAGAAAAGGGACTGCAGTTGATAACACATTTCGGAATTATTCTTTCTGTTCTTGGGGAAACCCCCCCAGACAATACGTGATATGCTGGATATGTTCTAAGCGATCACTATATCGTTACATCATACTATTACACCCAACGCCGAGAGCAGAAAGGAACTTTAATAAAGAAAGCTATGACTTACCGTGAGTGTAACGATGAATGACGACAATGTTTTACCTCTGACCATGGTACACATGGAGTGAAGTCACGTGTATAATTTACATAACCTCGATATGACGTGCCTTCATCTGATCTTACATAACAATTCTCCTCCTCTACAATTGAATATGACAAGAAATTATCAATTTTGAGTTCCAGTTTCGGTTATTGATATATTTATTATGTATATACTCCTGATTGTTTCCAGGAAATATGACGTGTTTGCCTACCATTCTTCCAATTCCAACTATCAAGGTTCCTTTATGTTTTATACGCCATGAACATCAAATCAATCATAGTTCTACGACAAATCTGTTTTATGGTTGTTCTTATTTCTTTCATTGCAATGATTAAGAATAATACGCGAGTTTCTTACCTAGAATAAGTTTTAATGACGCCTTAAAACCGGATCTGACGTCTGACATTCCAGATTGAAAGATAACAACCAGGGTATTATTATGACTTCTCCATGTTCTACCATCGTGATGACAAAATCTACAAAAAATAAATAATTCCACTTCTTGACAAATTAAACACCGATATGATATCTGTCAATATCCCTTCTCGACAAAATGATGTGATCTATTTGCACAATTACTTGTTTAATATTATGGTAAATACTGTACTACTTGAACTTACTTATAGTAAACACTGCACTACTTGAATTACTTGTAGTTAATACTGCACTACTTAAAATTATTTGTAGTTAACACTGAACGACTTGAACTTACGTGTAGTAAACACTGAACGACATTAACTTATATTTTGGTAAGCACTGAACGACATCAACTTACTTGCAGTCAACACTGAACTACTTTAACTTTCAAGTAGTAAATATTGAACGACTTCAAATTACTTGTAGTAAACACTGCACTACTTGAACTCACATGTAGTAAACACTTAACGACTTTAAACCTACACGCACTAAACACTGAACAACTTCAACTTACTGGTGTAAACACTCAAACTTACTTGTAATTAGGAGAAGCAATATTAGCTGGTCGTATTTCAACTGTATCACTACACCCAGCACCAGGTTTTCCCAGATCAAATTTATCAAAATTTAATAGAATATTACTGTTTGGTGGCCCCTATTTATTAAAATAATGAAAATTCAATTCACCAAAAATGTTACTGACAACTACCCAAACATTGGTTGACGTTCTGAATTAATTAACTGGTTGTGTGCTTGTTAGTCAACCTGGGTCTATAATTCGATTTTATCAGACTATTACAAATATCATAGTCTCAGATAAAAACAGATTTAGGGAATGAACAGTTAACTTAGGGAAAATGCGTACATCTGTAAAAATTAAATAGTCCTACCTTTATCAACCAAAAACATTTTTGATCATTATCATAGTTTGCCGGGTAGTTGGGTGAGCTGATTGCAGCTGTGTTCATTTCTGGTGACAATTCTATGACACCCCCACACGCTGTAATATACATGTAAGAATGGAAATTAATATTCTTTATAATAAATACTGGGAATACGTTTTGGATTTGTCAGCCGAGGCGGCAGGGTTTTTGGGTTGAGGGTTCATAAATTTTGATATCCAACCATATTCATTGTCTGTGATTTATATGACCGTGGACACACATGTAACTGAAATTGCTTGATGAGCGAATTCCTGATTATTTCGAAATATATTAATATTTCTATTTGTGTGCCAATAGGGGGATTTATCTCCCTTTGAATATGCTGTATAGAAGTGATATAATTTTATTTCACCAACATTTCTTACTGAAAATCTCTGTTCTTTGTTTTTCATTGTTTAGTCTACGAAATGTTAATTACATGTCGTCATTAAATTGTTATTTCGTGGAAATTTTTCATGGTTTCATGTTTTTAGGAAGGATAACGCACTGGCGATTGAATACTTTATAAGTATTCCAATAACTATTTCTTTGAAATATATATTAAATATAATAATATTAGGCAAAACCCGAGTTCTGAAAATATGAGTTCCCGTAAATTAGTTTTTGATAAAGCGTTGAAACTTGTTAAAATACTGACTTACTTTTGGGTCTAGTCACGGGTTCATAGTAGCAGACGTAGAATAGATAACTATTTCTACCAGGATATGTAGACATTTTTGGTAAAGATCCACTAAATTTGGCTAAATCTCCCGCTTTGTTATCAAACGTATAGTAAAATCTTTTGGAATTCATATCTAATAATGTAAATACAATAACACACATTACATCAACATGAAATTATAGTAAATAAATTTGCCAAGTATATAAGCTCACGGGGGCCGCGGTGGCTCAGTGAGTAAGACACTGATTTGCTAACCAGGGGTCTTGGGTTCGCTCTCGGTGTTGGCCGAGAAAGTACCCGTTTGTGTTCCCCTTGTCAGTGTTGCAGGACTGTGAGCCTGGGAAGGAACAATGTATGGGTAGTCCTTCGCTTTGTAAACCACAGTACAGCTATCCGGGCAAATTTTCCCTCATACTACACAATATGGCCAAATGCCCGTAATTATGAGTCTGGAAGCAGAAAAGGGGGACGTTAAACCCCATTTCATTTCAATTCATTACAGCTTGCATTCGAGTTTATTCAAGATTTTCTGTCGTGGTATTGGGAATAGATAACAAATAATCCGAGATATTCAGTTTCCGGTTTTCGTATTCTAAATATATCGGAGATATTCGGTTCTCGAATCCTTGATAAACAATTGATAATGTTGTAAATCTGAACATATTAAGTGAAATGTAATGACATGTACTTCAATCCAAACCTTATTTCATGACATTTAAACGAATGGAGTTCTTGAGTAGTTCAGTAACAAGTTGTATTGTATTTATGGTATTTTTGTACTCACTTGCCACAGCTTGACATTCAGGCCAAGCTGCATCTATACTATTTTGGTACAATATTAGAGCATTGTCATTCGGAAGTTCAAGCGGAACGTTTTTAAATCCATCTGCTCGGCAGCAGAATTCAAGTCGAGTATCATCTCCAAAGACTCCATCAGGCAATTCACCACTTTTAGTGTTATTTTGAGCAGCCGATCGGATGGTATCGTCAAATTGTACATATCCTTCGTCAAAACCTAAAATTAAACAAGGCATAGTTCTTCAAACAGAATCCAGAAGAGACATGCCCAAATGTACTATATATTCGCAACATGTCTTAGTTTCCAAACAACGATTTACATTAGTTTATATTATAGACAAGCGGTTATCATTCATTGTGTCCTACTGCAAGTACAAGTAAACATTATTAAAATAATTAAATCGTTCGTGGAAATCTCCGATTTGGCTTTACAGTTGCTTTCGCCGGACAGGGATTTCAAGGAACAAATAAATGAACCCTCCATTTCTCAGTAGTCCGTTTATATAGATCGGATCATAAAGTCACTGAATGATCACGAAATCAGATCTGCTGAACGGAGAAATACAACTATACCTGATCCCTGTTGACACACAGGAGTGAACATCGCCCCAATTAGCATGAATCAATCCAGATGATCATAAAATGGTGGACTAATATTGATCCATTATCCACATGTCTTACCTTCAGGACAACTACCGCCTTCACGTAGAATACAATATTCCCCTCTTCCCCAGTAATTCTTACTGTTGGGGAAATTATTCTGAGAAACACAGAATTGATAATCAAATTTCGATTGATCTTGTACGCCAGCAAAAGGTAACGAAGACCCTTGAAACCAGGAGAATCCTTCACTCCAACTAGTACGATAACCAAGTAGAAAACCAGGAGGACATCCACCTTCAGCAGCAATCAAAGCATAAGATCCAGACGGCCATTCGTATGTATTATCTGAAAATAGCAACAATTAAAGCGACAATAGGTAAGATTAGATTAGAGCTGACAGTTCTCGCTGTAATAGTTCAAAATAGATAATGAACAGGGAATATACTTTAGTAATAGTACAAGCTTTTGCTGTGTTCGAGTAGTGTTGTGATTTGGGACAGACCTTAGTAGAAAACCTCATATTTTCTAGGTAATAACCCCTCTGCTGTTAAGATGACCAAGTATAAATTTAAACATTAGAAGAATTTATCGAGGGATGCAGATTACGCCCATCTTGGAATTTTAAGATTAATAATATGAAAGAGAGAGAGGAATGGAGTTTAATATTCACTCGACACAAACTAATGGTTCAACTTTATTTTTAAAATTCGCTTGCGCGTAGGGGTATTTAGCAGTTGGAGGAAACCGGAGTATCCTGAAAAAACCGACGATGATTGACAAGTGACCTTAATGACAGAGCCCCCCCCCCCACACACACGCACACTCTCCATTTTTTATCTGTTTTGAGTCTAATTAAAGTTTGGCTTACTTCCAATTGTGTTTGTCGTGCATCCAGTTTGTGGATCTAATCCGTCTGGACACACACAAGTACATTGACCCCGATATTCCGTTACATAGCCATCATTATCGCAGGTAGTTTGAAAACTCGAACATCTGGCTACATTTAGAATATTAAAACATCAATATCAATAGGTTTGTATAAAACAACATATGCATTTTAATAAAACAATCATATCTTATTGTTGATTGAACATAAAGATTTTACTGCAAATATTAATAAAATGAATATGAAATATATTAGTTATATAAAACATAAATTTTTTATTTACTCTAATCACACCAGTTTATCACTTTTAGACATAAAAAATGCATGCTACATGTTTAGAAATAGGTATGAAAAACCTACCTTCAGCGCACTGATAAAGGTCATTGACCTCTTTCATTGGATAATAAAAATCATTTGTTATGATTAAGTCTCGATTGAGACTTTCAATTGTTGGACCGTAATCTCGAGCAAAAACCTGAAATAAATTTCAGAATTTTTAACTGAAAACATAAATCAAAGTTAGTCATGTAAAAAGCTTTTCCTGTTGGTTCGTAGTACATAAAGCTATTGTTAATTCACACATGGTCAAAAATGAGTTATCTCCGATACTGATAATTGGAGCGTCATAAAATGAAATGGGATTTAACGTCCTACTGTTCTGCTCTGACCGGGATAATAACGAGCATACAGCATACAGAGTGTTATGCGGGGAAATGTTGCCCTAATATCAATTCCAATTGGCAAGTGTTATTTTATGTGCACGTCAATGTCTACACGGGATGAAGCTTGTCAAATGTAGCCAGAGACAATCTATCATCAAATCTAGTTCAAGAATGAATACCCATTTGCATATCACACCCTAATTATAAAAGTTACTTATATTTGTGAAGAGATCAAGATCCATTGTAGATCAATTCAATGTTGACCCAAAGAATTACAAAAAGACATTGCTATTAGCTCACGACTGCAAAATGCATCAACGTTTTTATATGTAAAAACAAAATGGCATATAAAACGTAATATTTGCTTACATGTGACTTGTAATGTGTTGTCAAACTAAGATAATATCTGTTCGTAGCTTTAGTAGCAGATTGGTCGTATCTTACAAAGGAATACCACTGACCTATAAACCAAATGCATATATTTTAAAAAAAGGACTAAGAATATAAAGGCGAAAACAAAAAAGTATATTAAGCATTACAGCATATTACTGAAGCAATGGCCCAAGAAATTTGGTGCTCTGTTTTATGCGTAATGCTTTTGTAATGGAGTTAGCTATTGGCTGTTAATGGGACTATTGACCAGTCATAATTTAGAACAAGAATTTGCGTCCTTTATAGCAGTGAATAGTGGAATTAGCTTTAATCAAAGGAAACACCACGAGGAGTATGCATAACCGCCACTTCAAAATTGTATCCCAATCATAAATACCTTCACTTTGTGTTTTGTACAAATAGGCGTTCCTGTGGGTTTTGCTCATATTCTTATACAAGCGCTTGTCCCCTAAGCCTATTGCGCGAGAATCTAGTATTATCTACTTGCAGGAATTTATCGGTTGCCGAGACACAGACGTTGAGA
The DNA here is from genome assembly GCA_963678685.1 of Patella ulyssiponensis. Taxonomy (NCBI): domain Eukaryota; kingdom Metazoa; phylum Mollusca; class Gastropoda; family Patellidae; genus Patella; species Patella ulyssiponensis. The sequence goes on from OY783229.1 coordinate 61,879,982, forward strand.
CACCAAATGTATGAGTTGAACATAGTATTAGCGGATTTCAGGTGTTTTTCGATGATTAGACAAGGCTTTAAGATTTCTCTTATTATTCAAAATTATTTATGTTTTGTGTGTTGGTGTGTCTTTTGTTGTTATGCTCCTGTGACCAAATGTTCAGTAGAAGCGGGTGTTCATATGACTATATCAACGAATGTTCATATGTAGAAACTAGTTGGAATAAGTACCTGGTTTAATGTTCTCCCAGTTAATTCTGATATGTTTATCTCTTTGAGGATGTTGATGCTCATGCGCAATACCAAACAGATGAAATAACTCATGGGGGCAGCTAAACTGTAAAAATGAAATGAAATCAGCCACAATGTTTCAAGTCTAATAATCAATTGCAAATTATACGATAAATACAAAATTTGGAAGCTATAATCAACCATAGTAGTCTAACAATCGAGAAAGGTCGAATTATATTCAAAATAATCTCAAGCAAAGTGGCTCACCCGAGAACAGCAGCGTATGTTCTGACCAGTCAACTTGTTTTTAAATCCCAATGCACTGTTACACCCATAACCATTACTACAAGTAAATACAAGCAAATTTATAACCATATAATGATATGATAAACCTATCTTATACGGGCCATGTTCACAAAGCAATATTTTCTCTGTGTCAACTTCCTGCATGCACTCAGAAGTAGACTGATTGCCAGTGAAAAACTTTCTATTTTTGATTGCCAGTGAAAAACTTTCTATTAAGTGTGGGCTGATAAGGCTTGTTACCATTGCTTCGGAAATACGATTCAGACCAGTAGCTTTCGAGAGAATGAGTGATTAAATGAAAACAATATTTGTATTCCCAGAATGAAAAATTGTTGAAACACAAATATTGAATTAGCTGTGAATAGTAAATTTGCTCTATTGTCATAAGGGTGTAAATTGGCTGTCTTTAATTTTTTCAGAAGAAGCTACTATGTGGTTTATATATGTATCAAGCAGAACTGACCCAACCTTTATCATTTGGGAGAGATGAATCCGTTCCAGACATTTTATATCTTACTCAATATTTCTTGCTATTATTTTCACTAACTATTATTGCAAACCAGTAGTAACGCCCTCAAGTATTCATATACAGTTAAACTTCGATATCGCGACCTTGGTAATCCCGAAGACGTATCTGGAGTGAAATGTTCTATTAAAGTCAGCCAATTTTCATTGTCTGAATTTGGTTTTGCTTTTATGTATTAGAACAGTACGCGATTTGAGAGCAGTCTAGTTCGTAGTATTGTTCATCGTCCGCCAGGTTCAAATAATAATAGCAGGGGCCAAGTGAGAGGTAATCAATGGCGAGCTTTGAGTCCTGATTTTGAGTTTTTGCGCTCCCTCAATATTATAAACATATAATCAGAATGCTTAACCAGTGTCAAACATAGACCGTGGGTCAGATATGAGAGAGAGAGAGAGAGAGAGAGAGAGAGAGAGAGAGAGAGAGAGAGAGAGAGAGAGAGAGAGAGAGAGAGAGGTGTTAACGCATACTCGACACAAACTTGGTAATTTCGGGACTAACACATGATTCAATTTTATTCCAGTAAGTCGCAAGGAGAGGAAACAGAAGACCCGAAGAAATGCCGCCCTGGATCTTGTTCCTAATGCAAAATCATGGATCACCATGATGATTGAGTGTTGTCAAGATGTAAAGGTGTAAGAATAATGGTGCAACAAATGTGCAACGGATGGCGTCATTAAATCGTTATTTTCCATATAGTAATTAAGAAGTTTGTTATAAATTAATGTTCCATAGAGGAGTAAAACCGTGTAGCCTTTAGATTGATTACACTCTTAATGGCGTGTATAAAGTGCCTTCTAGCGAATTTCACATAATAATATAAATGTGCATGGAAACTCCTAGGGTGATATATAAACAGACTTACTTCCGAAAGACGGCATGCGCTGTTGTTCCAGAACTCTGTTCTGTTGAATTAATCTGTCTAAATTTTAAACAAGTTCTCTCTTCCATTAATTTCATAGATACTATTGTTTCATATTTTTCACCAGCTGCCTCAGCACCGACTGCGAAAATAATAATATAGAAAGATAAAATCAGATCAATGAATAAACTAGGATAAATGGTGTTTATGTTGTAGATTTGAGAAAGGATGTGTGTCCATATACGTATGTAAGTGACCGTCAATAGGACTTGGTTCTATATACAACACCAAGGTCACCGTTAAGGAATACGAATAACGTCATTACGTAACGCGAAGATCGTGATTACGTAAAACGAAGATCGTGATTACGTAAAACGAAGATCGCCATAAAGTAATACCAAGATCGTTGTTTAGATCGTCATTAAGTAATACAAATATCGCCCTGCGGTAATAAGATGATCGTCATTTAGATCGTCATTTAGATCGTCATTAAGTAATACAAATATCGCCCTGCAGTAATAAGATAATCGTCATTGAGATCGTCATATTAAATAGTAGGAAGCGAGGCATTACGTAACACCACAGCAAATCCTAACTTAACACGTGCAAACAAACAAGGGAACAGATGATATATTCATATATTTTTCTATGTATATTTCGGTAGACTTTTAATTTACTCACAACTAGCATCATCAAAATACCAGGGTACTTCTAGATTTGGCCACAGCTTATTAATTGCTTCAACAAATCGTTTCTTCCTTCCATGGACTTCACCATCAGCGGCTTGACTATCATTAGGAGGGCGTGGCTTTACCTATTTAACATTCAATGAATTTGAAATCATGAAATTTTACAGGTGAACATTTCAGATATATTTATTTAACCCCAACGTTTCAGTTTGTATTTTACTTGGAGAAATTGGTAGCCTCATGGTTATGGCACTTAACTAGAATGTCCCGAAAATAACCGCCTGAATGTTTCAAGTGTGGTGCCTACGAAATTGTCATGCCTGTCCTACTGTGTGGGCTAATTAGGTAACTTACAGATTAGACTAGGTTATTGACGTTATAGTGTCTACTCATCCAAATATGCCACCCATCATTCCCCCCTCCTCCCTCAGATTATATGTAAGAGTGGCATTTCTGACAATCAAATAAAAGCGTGCCTTGATCATTTAGGGGGCCCGCCTTATAAACAACTGCCCAGACCATAAGCCCGCCGACTTGGCTGAAGCGGCCGGGACAGATCATCATGCGGATTTAGCAAGAGGCGTGTGACTCCAGCCACTATCTTTTAATTTGGTCATATCGTGACTTATATAATATGTTATATTTTCATTTCAATAATTTGGTTGCGAACAGACGACTTTATTGGTGGAAGGAAGTTGGAATTCCCAGAGGTTACACAAGTGACCCTACCCCTTGTAACATAAAAGTCCATTTCAAATGCTGTTCGACAAACAAGAACAAGAAATATTGCAATATGCTGGGGACATTAACAGACTATTACCTCTCTATCTGAAATTGTTGGTTCTTCAGTGTCCACTACATCTGTATGCTTTTCAATAATTTTCGGTGGCAAATCTCCTTGTTGAACAATAATAGGTGGTACCACTTCACTAACAATGCTGGCACCGATTGATGATTTAACCAGAAGAAATATACAGGATGATAATAGCCAATTCATTCTATAATAATAATAAGGCTGGATTTTAGCATCTTATATTGATATTAAAGCCCTATGTATATCTGAATACAGGTCAGTCAATCCTTTCAAATATATAAACGTTTTGATTTGAGGCTACCAAATATCGGCGAGATTAGATCTAGCTTGTGTAGGTCTTTTGGTTTTTGCTGATGTATTATTTCGATTATTTGTGGATCAAGCAATGGACGAATAAATTTTAGTTCGGAAGATTAGGCTTAATTTAAGTGGACTGTTTAGTGATAATAATTATATCCACAAATCGGTTATCTTAGCGTTGGCTCTGTCATGAGTTATTCCTTTATTTCGCATGACCAAAAGCAACTTCTTAAGAAAAGGATGCTATGTTATTGTATATTATTATATTTATATCTCTAATGTCGTAAATATGTTATAGTTGACACACAGAGAAGTAATCATAGATAGATCTATAATCCATCGAATATGATTGGACCATCTGTTTGGCCCCATAAACTTACTCTTATCCCATATTTTAATTATTACTGAGGATCAACCACCATGTCAGACGTTTCGATTTAGCTTGACTTTGAGGATACCGACCATTATTTATTATACTGCAACCTACATTCAGGTGCACGCAGACGATCCATAACTCTTTCCCCCCAGTTTTTACTTTACTTCATGGGACTAAAAATATAACAGACTCAAACAAAATGTGTGAAAAGGTTCGCATATCTTTTGACATCTCCCAAAGATGGTTTTCCAGTCTCGCATTCATTTATAAATAAAATATTGTTTATAAAAAAAACACCACCGTCGTCTTGTATACGATGACTGTCTTATAGCCAGTTTTGTCCATTGCTGGTGATTTCAATGGGCAGGTCCACAATAATAACTCTACAGTTTGAAGTTCTTATGTCTATGGTTAATTCAATGGTTGTACGTACCTGTTGGTGGCAAATTATGTTTAAACGCAATCGATCTATCCGTTTTAGGCTTAGAACTTTTCATCCAGCCTTTGTAGATTGTCAAATCTTTGCTTAGAGTATATGGAAAGATGAAAGGTTTTTGACAGTTTGTATATGTTTGTTTTCCTATCAATGGTTATGTATTTAGGATTGTAACTGTCTAGTATATTATTGTTTATACCATTTTAAATCCAGCATTCCTTTAAAGCTATTTATAAAGCTATTTACATTTGATAAAATGTGAAGCCCCAACTATTTATTGAGCTATGAAGATACGATTTTGATATGCATACTTCGTTTTTGTTTATAGCGTAACTTAGTAGTAAAAGCAGCTTAATATAGGCCCCTATACCCTATATATAAATATCAAACGTTGCTATTTCACTATATAATTTGCTGCAATTATTCAGAAACAATCCATCATTACTAAAGGTTACCATACTGCCTACATTATAGTTCATAGATCGGGCAGCAATTTTCACTATATGTGTGACGAAAATATCATTTTTAACAATTATTATAATATGACAAAGGTATTTTGATATTCATATATAATAACACTTAATACATATTTAAATTTTTCTTGAAACTGGATTTGAAAGAGCAAATGAAGTTCATGAATTCCCGAAAACTAAATTTGGGAAAACAATAGATAAATTTTAAATGCCATCAGTGAAGAAAAAAGCACATGAAAAAAGGGAAAAACACAAGGATTGTCTGATTCTGATATAGAATAATATTTGTATTTATTATTGAATGGAATACAATTACTAAGCCTTAAAGACTATATAGATAATACTTGACGCTAGAATATTTTTATTGGTGGTTTATCATTAACAGACCACAATATTCTATGGAATAAAATTACTGAGCGTTAAAGACTACATAGAGAATATTTGACGAAACGTAGTTATCAGTAGTAATATTATATTTGACGAAACGTAGTTATCAGTAGTAATGTTATAATATATCAGTTATTACAGAATTGTGTCTAGTCTCAATTCATTTCATATTAATGCCATTGGAACAAAACATGTTTTATTGATTCATTTTACTTTGATTTATCTGTAGACTTTGTACTCGTTATATCTCACAAAAAACCCAAACTCAAACGAATACGATTAAAAAGTGTACTTACAAAGTCACCTTAAGCATAATATTATATAACATTTTTATATATACATTGTATATAAGTTTGCAGATAAATAGAATATTGCATTTTATAGCCTCGGGGTTTCACTGAATGCAGGTGATAATTATTCTGGGTTTAAATCATAAAACATTCCGATGGGCGTATGTTATTGTTTGATTATTATAAACAATCGACTCAGTGCAATAATGTCGATAATATGTTTATCAACAATAAATAGGAAAAGTAAATATGCCATTTCTGTAAATCAGAATCTGCACTTAATCTGAATTTTTTGTAAATGTAATTCCTTATCCTGAAGTCAATTTAAAAATACTGACAGCTGAAAACGGTACAAAGTCAGAGGGGTCAAAACCAAAAGTACGACACAGATGGTTAATTCCATGTAACGTCGCTGCACAGGGTGCGTAAGAGCCAGTGGAGGACACACGCGCTACTGACATCTGTACTTTTGGTTTTGACCCCTCTGACTTTGTACCGTTGATTACAGATTAAACATCCATAAGTGTACAAATGTGTTGTTATTGATGTGTTCCCATTTGAATATTGTTCACAATAAGAAGCAAAATAAATAAGATATGTTTACAGGATCATTTTGTTATACGAAAAACGAAGTGATGCGTTTTCTATGGCGCTCAGTATGTATTAGACTTATAACATGGAGGTGTTTTTACCGAAAAAGGGAATCAAGAAACTATATAAAAACAATACCACCGTATTTAGCCGAAATATGATCCAGTGAGAAATATTACTGCGTGTTTTAGGCCATTATGTGGAAAATACATTCCTTCTTTTTATGCTCAACATATTTTCTTTACTGTAAGTTTATCGCTCGCCATTGGAGAAAAAACACAAGAGTACTTTGCAGGGATGTTACGCGAAAACAACATGATGCTGCTTTCTGCGCATAAGAAATTAAAAATTTAATTGATGCCCATTTTGACATAAAATAAATCATTAATATTTGAATATTCAATAAAACATTAATGAATTAATACTATATATTCAGAAATAATAGAAAATGAAATAAAGCAATAGTGCCCAGGGTTAAAAAGATATAGGCCTTACCTGTATACACTTATTGAGCTATAACACCAAGTACAGAATGAAAACGAATTTTATTTATATATAGTCACAGATCACCTTCATAGATAACATGTTTATAAATCAAATTGGTAAACAGTATTTAATTAATACTTGGAAAATCTCCTACCCTTAATAAATATGAATACGTAAATCTCCCTGTATTTGAAAGTTTCTATATACAAAAGTATAATGAAATCGATATATAATGAAATCGTCAACAGAATAATAGATCTATATGGTTATCTTCATATTAATAAAATAAATAAATGTATCAATTATTATAAAGGATATTGCACTATATGAGGATTTGCAGTTAGCTTTAGTTTATCAGTTCAATCGACATGTACACCTGCTTACAATAATATATGCACTGCGTTCTTGGCGTCAAAAATATTTTCTGTTACTGTTAAAGCTACAATGTGCATAAAGGCCATTTTCTTATATAAATTCATCAACAATAATCGTTGAAATGTATTCTTAATTCTTTATATAGTTATATAGACAAATGGGAAATATTCTTTATTTAGTAATTTAGACGAATGGAAAATATTCTTTATTAAGTAATTTAGACGATTGAAGGGTGTTCTTTATATAGTAATTTAGACAATTATTGAAATGTATTTTTTTATATTTATCTCTATATAGTAGTTTTGACGTTTGAAAAGTGGTCTTTAAAGTAATTGGGACGCTTAAAACCCAAATCTTGGGTTAGATAGCACCAGCTTGGGTTCATGCATAAAACATATTTATTCTTCAGCCGTTGATGGAGTTGTCATGATTTCTTCTGCATGTGACTCGCTTGAAAAGCATTAGTTACCGATCGGTTTGGAATTGTGTAATTACATGTATGTAATAACTCCTTTTTTTTTCATCTTATTTATGAACTACTCTGCTATTATTAGCATTTGATTGAATGAAATGGCCTTTAATGGTGCCAACGTCCCATTAAACATCATTTCATGAATTTCATTACGTGCAAAATGTCAAGGCCAAGTTCGATTTCTTTTTGTACCGAGTCAACCACAACGCCAGGTCCAGGGCCATGAAACGGTTATTTCAATGGCATTTAGTAATTGAACTGGAGTATACAGGTCACAATTCTGTGGAATACAATTACTGCTTATTACTGAACGACGTTTCGACTAGGATTTTCTGGTCATTGCGCGAAGGGGTCTCCAGATAAGGGAGGAAACCGGAGGACCCTGCGAAACCTTACGAGGTTGAACAGCCGATCCTAGTACTTGTCACGTACAAGCAGAGAATCAAAACAATACCAATTTATGACAGAGCTTATAATAAAATGACCACGCGTTAAACTACCCCCCCCCCCCGACCATTAATTACAAAGAGACTTTGAAGTGGATACCTCGGTGTAATCAACATAGTTCAAAATGTATGGTTAGATGCAATGGATTCCCAATCAAAGATGTTCAGCTCCTGTAAGTTAATGATACTTTAAGGTTTGCCAAAGAATCAAAGACCGTTCAATAATAATGTCTTTGATTTAGATTATGCCAACACTTCAAGGTAACAATGTCTGTAGCGCGGGTTTAGAGACATTAAAAAACCCCTCTTAATTCGTGCATTCCGTTGATACCAGCCATTGAGCCATTGACCGATAAAGCAATCCTAATCTGTTGAGTCATAAAGCTGCCCCAAATATTTATTCAAAGGAAAGACAAAGAATAGAAGTTATTTACGACAGAGTATTTAAACAACGACTAAATTAATTTCCGTAACCCTTTAATCTTCCGCTATTCTATTTCCTATAGTTTCAAGGAGAAACTGACAACTTGGCACATGACGCAAGCATTTAAACTACTGACAAGACAATAAAGAATGTTATACTTCCATTGATCAATTAATCTTAAAATGCTCTGATTTACATAATACAATGAAATGAAATAAAAAATAGAAATAATTTCTACCTTGAAAAAGAAGTATGGAATCTGTATTATGAGCTGTAAAGGAGGAGTGGGGGGGGGGGGTACATGCTCTATCTCATATGTAATATTGGTGGACGTCACCATTGTTCTTTAATGAATTTTATTTTCTTTGCAGTATTATAAAACGAAATAGTCATACATATGAATGAATAATTATATAAAGTAATTTAAGTCAGTGTTTCCTACAACTTCCCTAGATTATACCTTGAAAGGGGAGATTATTCTATGTTTATAGTTGTATTAATTTCGAGTATTCCATTTACCGTTACTCCGTTATATATACCATTCATTCCTGTTAAAATATTCTAAGATAATATCTATAATCTACTTACTTCTAATATTTACATCCATAGACCTCATCAGATAAGTGAAAGTTGATCAATTTTAGTAGTCTTATTTATATTGGATCATATTCATAAACGCCCCCTTTAAATCACGCGTAAATTGACTTACTTATAATGCGGATATACGTGAATGATTATAATTACGCACGATTGAAACCAACTCAAATTGTGACACTACGGTGTCTCCGATGTGACTGCTGTCGTCTAGGCCTTTCTTCGACTTCACGTTGTTTGACTGTGACATTATCCTATGTCGCCGTACCCAATAAACGGACAGTCACTATGGGGTAGATCAATTATTTCCTGTCTTTAATTAAATGAAACACCGTTTTTGTTGTTACTATATTTATATAACAAATACAGCAAACTACAAAGGTTACATACAGGAAACTACAATATCTATGATAGTTACTTTAAGAGTTATTAAAATATCCATGGTCCGAGTTCAATATCCTTTCTAACTCAGACCAAACGGCATAAACGTGGCAAGGGCCACGTACTTCTTGATAGTTTTACATAACGTTCGCGCTAGGATATGTCTACATCCTAGCCTCTAAGCAGAGGAGGACATAGGTATGGTGATCCCCCGAACTCCGAATGATGTCTTTGTTGTTACTATATTTATATAACAAATACAGCAAACTACAAAGGTTACATACAGGAAACTACAATATCTATGATAGTTACTTTAAGAGTTATTAAAATATCCATGGTCCGAGTTCAATATCCTTTCTAACTCAGACCAAACGGCATCAACGTGGCAAGGGCCACGTACTTCTTGATAGTTTTACATAACGTTCGCGCTAGGATATGTCTACATCCTAGCCTCTAAGCTGAGGGTGGCTGAGGAGGACATAGGTATGGTGATCCCCCGAACTCCGAATGATGTCTTGTCTACGGTCTCATCATGACGGCTGCGCCCGGCCTGTGAGCCAGAGCAGCTCACGGTATGAACTTCCCCTTGGACCTTTCGAATGGTGTCTGAGGATAAATCAACCCCGCTCTCGCATATTATAGAAAGTATAATAAGTCAACTATTAGGGCGGGACAATTACCATTTATGGATAAGTGTTTCGTATAAGCACCGTTTTACGTCAACACTATTCTAGTTAATTGTACTAATCTGTGCACGTGAGAACTGGACGATAGTACCCTACTTTCCAGAAATGGATACTGACATAACTGTCTGTGAGTTAGTCTAAAATAGTTGTAGAATAATGCAAGCTACTTCATTACCCTAGTTTTCGCCACACATCATGTAGGTAAAGAATTTATATATTAAGCAGAACACCTTTGTTACAACTAAAATAAGTCTATAGTTTTACAATATTACCCATTTTATTTTTAAGTGTAGTTGGTCGAATGACCAAATGGTGAAACGTTTGCCATATTGGTAGATTATAAGGTCATCGTCTTGTCGCGGTTTCCATCAGGGCCGTATGTAGGATTTAAAAAGTGGGGGTACAGTTTGGTGGTGGGGCGCCAATATAATGCCCAAGTACCGAAGTTACTGAGCGCGGAGCGGCTAGCGGCGTGTGGACACCCTTAAAACCAACCGAATGATCAGTGCCTTAAGTGCATCACTGTGTGATCATAATCAAGTATATTATTCTATAATTGAAAGGTTGTCGAATTTTTCATTTATTTATTTTTTTTTTGGGGGGGGGGGGCTTTTTTTAGGGGTGCAATTACCCCCTGCACCCCGTCTAGGTATGGTCCTGGTTTCCAACCCACGGTTGTACCTAGACTCAAAAATTTTGTGAAATATTTTTGGTGCAGTGGGTATCTTTTGGGAGTACTTATACCCCCACGCGACGTTGTCACTTCAGCTACGACTTGTTTCTAATCAGGGGGTTCAACCTGCCCTTTGGTTATCACCTGTGTCAGGCGCGGATCCAGAGGGGGCGCACGCCCCCCCCCCCTTTTTCGTTGGCGAACAATTTTTTGCTCCATATAATATTCTCGCGGGAAAGGAGAACAAAAATACTAAAAAATGGTAGTGATCTCCGCCGTAAGTCAGCGGTCCCTGTGTCCTGTCGTGTCCTTATGTCATTATGCGCCTTTTATGCCTACGAAGAATCTTCAGCTACTGACATCTGTGTCGTACTTTTGGTTTTGACCCCTCTGACTTTGTACCGTTGATTGCAGATTAAACATCTATAAGTGTACAAATGTGTTGTTATTGATGTGTTCCCATTTGGATATTGTTCACAATAAGAAGCAAAATAAATAAGATATGTTTACAGGAGCATTTTGTTATACGAAAAACTATGGCGCTCAGTATATATCTTCCAGATTTGACAATTTTCTGTATTTAGATTTTGCAAATATAACGGCTCAAAACAGTGGATTAGATCCACATGCACTCGGCAAACCTCGGAAGATTTCGGAATCTAAACTCGGCTGTATGATGAATTCCGCCATATTGGAACTACTTTAAAGGTCCCGGATGAAACATGGCTGCGCCCATTCCAAACACAAGTTGGCGACCTATTTGGCTAGCGACCTATTCGACCGATCCAGCTGTAAGATAATGACGAAATTACACTTCTATTCTGAGCTGAAGGAATGGATAAAAAATAATATATTCTACTTTCATTTGATAGACATAACGTTGGATTTTATTGGTTGATAAATAGAGACTGTTGTCTTTACTCTAAATAGGTTTCCAACGAACAGGTTGCAGCTCGATCGGTCGAATAGGTCGCTAGCCGAATAGGTTCCCAATTTGTGTAATAGCGTCAAGTTTTCCTGTTAAAGTAAACCGGTAGCCGCATCGCAAATGTATGGGCGTAGGTACATATCACTTACTGTCATGCATCCGAGACTAGATGTAGTTTACGGAATCTGTCGAGATTAGCCGAGTGATCCACATGGTCTGGATAGTAATGGCTATACATGACGTATCCGTGGGGTACTGAGACATTTACATTTTTTGTTCTAAAAATCTATATCCGGCGTGTATTCTGGAACATTGAGCGTTTAGTGTAAGAACTAGAATATGTCGTTTTTGCAATGGTAAATTTATTAATTTCATTATCAATATACAATATTTATCATTAATATATAAACATAACTGATATCATACAATAGTGAATATATCAATTATATATAATTATTTATATAGTGATCTCATATTATTAAACTAATACGGTATATTGCATATTGTCATCAACTTATTACTAAGATGAAGGACCAATAACTGCACGTAACGATACGATCACCGCACTGGAACTTTCCTCACTTGCGAATTCATAAGTTTGTCCATTCACAAGTGCGGACGTGGATGTCGGCGAGTCAACACTTCGACGTAATTTATGCTCGGGGAATTTGGGACTATTCGCGGTTGAATGTACGTCAGCTGCTACCGATTGAATATTTCCAGGGATGTAAAAACCAATTGTATCGTCTGCTTCTACTTGAATTCTATCAGCTGAACTGACACTGAAAAATTCCTCACCATTTCCTCCTGTGTTGAATTCGTTGTAGCCAACTAAGGTGTAGCTGGAAGAAAAGTATTATTATACATAGTGGGGTTAGAGTAAAAGATTCCTTCGGTATTCTCTGATGTCGGAAACGTCGGAAACCACGGTGTCTCGGGTTCCTACAGATGGGCTTCCCATCTTCGATAAAACACTGCATGGTAGATGTACATCTTTATTAGCCTGATTTATGGGGAAAAGTAGACCGTTAAACCACATAAATTATCATTACGTTTGGGTTATTTAAAGATGCACTCATGTTGTTACAATATATTACTTATTGTCTCGCTCTCGACAATTAAACAATACATAATGCCGATTTATGGATGAAGTTTGTTAAAACTTTATATCTGATGAATAAATACAGTCCTCAAGATTCAGCACTTATTGATTTGAACCCAACATAGCTATTTATAGCGCCATAGGTCAAGTACAATGCATCTTAAATAGCATGCTATTTCAAATGACAGGTTTTTTTTGGATCATGCGAATTGTGAAATCCCTAACTGTAGATTATTTAGCTTACATGTATTACTAAATCCAACACAGAGCAGAATAATAAAAAGTAAAAACGAAACGGAATTTTAATTAGTTTGTTTTTCCACTTACTTTGTTCCACTGGGTCGTAAAACAAGAAGAGCAATAGGACCAGCATTATTACTGTACAAGCGCCATTCAACAATCTCTCCACCTCTTGGTATATGGAATTGTTCATGACTTGTAGTAAATATACCGTTAGAAAAGTTTGGAATGCCACCGCCTCTGTTTTTTAATTGTTCTCCGTTTACATATGTCAATACATTAGCTTGCGATCCAACTGAAATAAGATACAAAATGTAATACATTTATTTCAACACTTGTGTTAATACATGCAGTGTTGGAAAGCCTAAACTTTACACTAATACCTATTATAATCGTTTTTTTACGAGCACAACAACTTAAACATTAGACCTCGGTGGTTGGCCCTGTCAGAACGACTTGATGCTGTCCTGCGTGACTTACAAGGGGAACCAATTTGGAAATTGCAATGATCTTTCTCGGCCCAATTACCCGAGGATTTTGCAGCAAGATGGGCAATGAGAAAAATAAATTTTCATAATTTTGAGTGTTTTCACACCTTCTGCTGACAGACCGGAAATTACGGATCGAGAACGGATATGATATGGCTAAAGTCGAATGAAATAAATAAACCAACTGAAAAGAACATTTTTAAATTTCAACCAATCATGTATATCTAATTCTAGTCCAGTGTTACCAGGCTAAACGGACAGGGAAAGTGTACTTTGTTTTGTGAACTATCCATGCCTAGCTACTACAAGAAGCTGGCCGTGAAGTGAAATATTCGTGGTCAAGTAATGCCAAATGAATTTCACTTACGAACACATACAGGAGGTGATCCACTAACTTCACCAGATAATAAACAGCCTCTGTTTAAGTCACCTGATTCTAACCAATAATTAGTATTACATTCGTATCGTAATACATAGCCACTCTCAAATACACTGGTGTCTGATAATAGAGTTGTACTGGCTGGTGTGGCAGGGACATCACAAGGAACTCGTAGGCTGATTTCTGAAACAACAACAAAACAGTTATTATGGGCCGGATGAACTAATCAACTAACTAAAGAAAACCTTATGATTCTACCAGAGAGAGAAAGAGAGGAAGAGAGATGGGGTTTAACGTCCACTCGGCACAAACTATGTCCTTTCGGTTTAACATATGGTTTAATTTTATTTCAATAATTCGCTTGCGTGTTGGGGTCTTTAGCAGTGGGAGGAAACCGGAGGACCCGTAGAAAACCCACGAGGACCCGGAAAAACTTACTCCTTGTCACGTACAACCGGGGATTCGAAACCACGCCAGTTGACTCAACGACAGGCTTTATCATACAGTGCGCACGTGCTAGCCATTCCGACATACACCCCCTACCCCCCCCCCCACAATAATTCTACGTGTTTAGAGTTTTAGTGTACATAGCAAAGGAATTGGGAAATGGGGGTCGGGGGCTAAATGTTATAACCCGATTATAGTTTATGGATCTATTATCTAACTAATATTACCGAGACGTGATGGACCACAATCTAATAAATAATCGAATTAATAATATTAACATATACATGTACTTAATCTGTTCTAAAAATAAACATCCATGTGACAACTCACCAGGCTTGGAACAGACAAAGGGATGATAATTGTAATAGTAGCAATATACGTCCCTCCATGTTCCATCATATTTAACACAGTGTTCAAGGTTATAATAATTATTTGGTTCACCTGAAAAGCGAAACAAAAAGACTAAGTACACATTTGTATTAAGTACTTTAAAAACAAATATACAAAGAATAGGAAACTAGTTTTCTATTTGTATGTGACTTTCCTGAATTGAACGAATCAATTAGGACATTAAGATATCACAACCCCAAATTATGTACATCGTTTATCTGGTACATACAACTTACTTGTAAACACAATATTTACTTACCGTAAGCCCAGTTTGTATCACCTTCAGCAATTGCTGACCCATCTGCCCAAGTGAAGGTTCCCTCAGTATTAAAATCATTGGCACCAATCCATATTAATTTTGATCCTCTTGAAAAATCAAATAAAGTAAATGATTGGTCAGAATTTTCCCAAGTGGGTTCATAAATCGAAAATCATGCAAAACAGTGTAAATTATTACTATTTACTAGTGTGAATCTGAGCATTGAAGTTTTGGAATGTTGGAACCAGTTGTATTCATCAAATTAAGGACAGTCAAGTTGAATGTGTGTATTGCAAGATCTAGGAACTATCGAACTGTGATATAAGTTCTTATATACAGTCAGTATAGAATTATGGTTTAAATATTCTCATGTAATTAATATAAGAAATGTACAAACTATGTCAGATATATAGTTAAATACTCCAAGAAACCCATGAACTACGCTCAACTTCATGCGTGACTGCGGCTTAAAGAGAATGCTACCCTGGTGAAAACAGGGTTGAAAACATGTAGCAGAAAAAACTAGTCCTGAAATAACGCTGAAATAAAGAAACATGTCTTTCGGAATGAGTTTGGTACGTCAACAACATACCACCCGATTTTGAAGATTATATTGCATCGTTCAATATTGTTTGTTCGAATAAAATAAAAGTCGGAAAACTACAGATGACTAACAACAAAAATACTAGTATAGGCTCAATCACCCAGTGAATCAAAGGGACATCACTGACATTACCAAACTGATTAAAGCACATATCCAGATCATATTTCATTTTGATTTTTACGGCTCGTTTTATTTTTCTTTACTACGTTATGATCTAGAAGAGTTGTTATATAACAGTCGTTCTTATTGGTGTGAGTTCAATGCGTTCTCTGCACGGAACTGTGGGTAAACCTCTTGAAACGTCAACGTTGATTGATTAATCAATGTCTGACATCACAGGGTCAAAATCCGATCGTAGAACCTGACACGTCTTTCCAGTACAACCGGTGAGATTTTCATGTAGTGTAGGTCCATCGGAAGTTTAAAAAAAGAAACGAAATATAGATCTATATTTTAATAAGATTGTGACATTACAAACATACGCCTAACAATAGAAACTGCGGTTACCGAAATACAAAATGTTACTAAATTTCAATTTACCTTAATGAGTCGACCATATCTTTTTCGGCTCCTTGTCTTACACCAGATACAATTGCTCCATCACTAGCACAAACAGCGGCAGCTTGGTTGTAATTCTTCTCAGTCGCAGGTGCATAGGTATTATACTTATAACAGTTGCTGCCGGCTGCGGTCCACCCCTCTTCACACGCCGCTTACCACGAAAGAAATGCATGATTAAAGATAGGTAATAGTAAATGAAGGTTAACGTCCAGCCTTTTTGAACTATGGGTTACTGAATAACGACACACGCTGCGCAGTGGTGTGCTATGTGGGACACTGTGCTATATAAACAGCTGTTTCATCCCCTACAATCCCAACTTTCAAGGATTCTGTTACGTGTGCACCGAGGTTGGATTTTGGCCTCATCCGAACGAATACACGCTGTTCCTTGCCAAAACCTTTGTCTTTAAACACCGACAATCAGCAACAAGTCAATGATTGGAAAAGTGCATGTTACTGTACGTTCATATAAAATTATAACTGCACTGTTGAGTTGCCCGTCTATCGTGCACAAGATCTTCTCCGACACAAGATTATAGTAACGTCTATTGCTTTTTGGGTAGTTAACTAACAATGGGAGATTGGACCTACACATGGGTGTCTACAATACACGATCGTATTACTTTATCGAGAATAAAATATTTATTGTTCAGTCGGTATATTGTTAATATTAAAATATTTTATTTGTATGTAATTTACCTGTTGTACAACTAAAGATTTTACAAGTCAAAGCGCAGTATTCAGTTGCATAACTGTTGTCTGCATCACAAAAGTTTCCATTAGCCGCAAACTTTTCTTGACAGTCAGTAGCTACATCAACACATTTGTTGTTTATCACTGAAAAATCACGAAGATATCTCACTAATCAGAATGACTCTCCAATTTTAATGTTATGATTCATGTGTTTTTGTTCCAGTTCTTGTCCCTCTGAATTGTGCATATACACATACACAGTTTGGGTTTCTCTGAAGTATTGCTAAACCGTCAGATGGTATACACATACACGGTTTGTGTTTCTCTGAATTATGGGTATCCCGTCAGAAGGTATACACATAGAGAGTTTTTGTTCCTCTAACGGATGACTATCCCATCAGAGGGTACACACATACAGACTGAGTGCATAGTTTCTGGTCAATTTACTAAAAACAATTAAATCATGCCCACTGGGCCCCGCTCTCTCCGTTTTTATATCCACCTGTAGTATAGCTACCCCGTTAGAAGGTATACACATACACAGTTTGTGTTCCTCTGAAGTATAGCTATTCTGACAAAGGGTACAAACATTCACAGTTTTTGTTCCCTTGAAGTATGATTATACCGTCAGAGGATATACACAGTTTTTGTTCCCCTGTAGTATGGCTATCCTTCATAGGTATAAACACCGAGCCTGTATTCATTATTGAGGCAGTGGCTATTCAGAGACAAAATTATGGGTTATTTCCTGTCAAAAATTCAAATATTAATAAAATCGGTCAAAATAAAGTAATTTGAATGAAATTTTCAATACATTCACTTTACATTATCTAAATTTGAACTATTATAGCAAGAACGATCGGTTCTTTACATAAATTTGACATAATGCATATTTAAACATGTAAATCTGCCTATTGCGGTTCTTTCTTTAGGCCTTAAATGTTATCTAAAATATGAATTATACATTAATTAACTTATCAAAACCATAATCAACCCTCGATGTCATCGTTAGCATGCGATATTTAGTGGATTTGAACACGTTTTGTGGTGAAATAACCGTAAAAATGGACAATTGAGACTTTATCTATTATCGTAAAACGGCAGTAGTAATGACGATCGAGGCTAGACTAAAAATGAATCGCTAATATCTAGGTTCAGATTGAAGAGATTTGAATGAAATTTTCAGCATATCCTCTTATCTGTTATAGCGAGAACTGTCAGCTCGTTATCAAAATATAACGCGATACTGCACCGTTAAGAAGATGGGGACAAGTCTAGTGTAGTCTATAAATGGACTGTGTAGTGTTCAGGGCCCTGATTCACGAAATCTTAACTAAAGATAAAATCCAAATTTTAGTAGATACCTCAGTTTTGATTGGTTAAGCACTAAAATCAATCTAATATTATCCAATCAAATAACTAAAATTTGGATTTTATCTTTAGTTAAGATTTCGTGAATCAGGGCCCTGCCAGCTAAAGATTCACTTACTAGTATTATCCTTTTCACAAACGTAATAATAATGTTGATAGTACGAACAATATATATCTCGCCATGTGTTTCCAGCTATTGTGTTACTCATCAGAGCACAGTCAGCCCATCCATTGAAACTACTGGGTTGTCCTGTGCATAGAAACAAAAGTTATTAAATACAAAATTAACACTTTCACAACATCGTTTTTTATGAGTAGGTCATACAGAGATAAAAATGTTTATAATTAAATTTTCAAATTTGTGTGCTTGGCTTAGTTGTAGGTGGGTCAGATATAAGTTATAAGTGATTCAGATATAAGTTGTAAGTGGTGTTTTGTATCGGGTTTTATTAATACTAGACAGTAAAGATATACAATATTGGTTACAAGCAAATAGCGGATAAGAACTTTCTAGACAGATGTCAACATAATCTCTAAACTATAAGGTTTTAAAAACAGGAGTTATCTCCCTTTAACTGAGTATGAATGTCATTAAAACTTTAAACTTGTACACACTCCCCCCTTATTGACTGCAAGTCAATAACAAATAATCGTTTAAGTAATCTGGTGATCAATATTGTCCCAAATACTACAAATGAAAACAATTAAAATTCAGAACACAATCGTTAGTTTGTTTTTAGTTCAACCGGATATAACTTCTGCACAGGTCTGTTCTTTGAAATAGGTTTACCTGACTTATTCAAAGTTCGTATTATGGATGATCGAATGTTTCCATTCAGCGTTGATTGATTTGATTGACTGATATTTGTGACTACACTCACAAGTTTGACCTTTAATTGGGACTCGACTTCTTCACTGACGTATTCTTGATCCAGTGCAACGCTACTAGTACTTGCGAATCTGACCAGTAGAAAACTTGACTGATATTGACATGACTAAGCACCCTTAAAACACTCTGGGCAAATCTAGATGTATCAAACAGGCTAATAACTCTAGCCTAGGTGTAGTTTTAAGTTTGTTTAGTTAAAGATACATTATGGGAGATTTTTACAAGGAGTTGGCCATTCTTGCTATAACTGTTCAAAAATAGATGCTGAAACAAGAATATATTGAAAATTTCAGTCAAATTACTTTATCCTGAACAAAGTTGTTACCACTATAATTTTTTACTAGAAATGGTAGTTAAAATTCATCGACACCGTTTTCCCATTGTGGCCGATTGTTGATTGACAGGCGTTAACTCCACCTATATAGTGTCGATTATCAAGTAATGTTTACAATGACTAGTACCGATAGCGTATTCGGTTTGAGACAGGACTGCAATTCAATTCGTATACATTTATTTTTTACTATAAATTAGAATTAAGACTTTTAACATATAGATAAGAAGAGAAAGTATGCGATAGGATATTAAAGTTTGAAAGGAATGGGACAAATCAACGAGGCGTTGCCTGCGTGTACTCTTTTGTACTTCAGGTAGGCCTAAGCGACACCCTAAGCAGACGAATAGAAAACAGTCCGGAAGTATGATGACGTCAACGTCACGGAGAAGCCCCGCCCACGACGCCATAGTGATTAAATCAGTCAACGAAATCCTGTTTTAATCCGAGCCCAATCCAAACCATCCGTGGGTCTACAGAGTTCATTTTAGGCTTGTTGTTTAAATAAAGATCTAATTTATAATTTCTATGACTTCTGAGGCCCAAAGGAAGACCGAAAAAAGTCTGTTTTTGCTCTCCCATAATGTATGTTTAAAGGGGCTACCCGAGTTTTTGAAACGAGGAGATTGCAATGAATGACTGATCGACTCATGTTCGCAGCGCAAATAAACACAAGTTCCATATGCATGTTCTGATGCATCTCCGAATACGTGTAATTTTGTACAACTGGAATCCGACAATGTCATTAAGGGTTACAAGCAAATGGCGGATAAGAACTTTCTAGCCAGATGTCAACATAATCTCTAACCTAAAACGTTTTTAAAACAGGAGTTATCTCCCTTAACTGAGTCTGAATGTCATTAACCCTATAAACTTCTACAAGTGGTTCAGATATGAATGTCATTAACCCTATAAACTTCTACAAGTGGTTCAGATATAAGATGTAAGTGGTTCAGATATAAGATGTAAGGGATTCAAATATAAGTTGTAAGTGGTTCAGATACGATCTTAGTGATTCAGATATAAGTTGTAAGTGATGTTTGGAGATAGGGCCTACTATAAATTAAGAGTTGTATGACAATCTCAATTGTAACCTGAACCACTAACATAATATATATTTGTCAGTTATGACTACGACTATACCTGGTGCCCATCTTTGCTCTTCTGTTGCCACTTCTGATCCATCTAACCATCGCCATGTACCTTCAACAGCCAGATCACTGGCGCCAACCCAGTATTCACGACCAATTTCTCTATAAAAACGTTACATCTTATGATTTAGGTTGTTCTGAATTAAAGCTCATGCATTGTAAAATGAAATGGATTGGGGTTATACGTTCTTCTGTTCTGCTCTAATTAAGCTATTGAAGACTGGCATAGGCCATATAGTGTGCTATGAGGGAAGTTTCGCCTTCCTGCGGCCGAATCTTATCCCAATTTCAATTATCAAGGGGTCTTTTACGTGCACGCCAATGTACACATGGGACCTAAGTTTTTCGTACAATCCGAATGACTATACGTCGTTCCTTACCAGGCCCTATGTCCTGCATCACTAACAAGGAAGAACCACGCCGTAAAACCCCGATGAACTTTCTCTATCTTTAAGCTAGCGAGTCAACCATCTTTCTGAGTCAGCACCCCCCCTCCTCCTGCATTGTAATTCTCATGAATAATAAATACTAGTGTTACCCACTAGCATCATGTAAACGATTTATTTTATTTAATTGAATACAAACAACCCCCTTTTATTAGCATAAACTTACGTGATTTCCCGAATAAATTCAATATCGGTTTCAGACCTTGGCATCATCAAAACCCCTCCGTCACTAGCACAGTTGTCTCTAGCAGTAGACCATAATGCAGTAGTATCGTGAGTAAAATAACACTTGCCATTGTATGCATGCCAACCATCATCACAAACTGTAACAAGTGCAGTATTTCAATATAACTTTACAATAGACAAAATTCTGGTGGGTTCAAATATTGTACAAATAAAAAGTAACATTTCCATCATTCCCCGGAACTTCATTCCCATAATTACTGACAGGGGCTTCAATGCCATTGCCAAGGTCTTCATTCTAATTGATGCCCGGGGCTTTATTGCCATCCTTACTAGAGGCTTCAGTCCCATAAGTCCCGATGGCCTAGTGGTAATGGTATGTTATTCGATTATAGGTTTATAAATTACAGGACGTTGTGTCGCCTTTTAGTTCACAGAACTTCTGTTTGTACATTACAAGCATTCGTGTAATCTTTGTATTTATGGCATTCCGCAGTATACGTTACATTGAGTAGTGTCATCTTACAGCCTCGTACTCCGGCCTGTACGTTACATTGAGTAGTGTTTCCTTACAGCCTCGTACTCTGGTCTGTACCCTACAAGGAGTAGTGTCACCTTACAACCTCCTGGTATTCTGGTTTGTACGTTACAAGGAGCAGTGTCACCTTACAACCTCCTTGTATTCTGGTTTGTACGTTACAAGGAGTAGTGTCACCTTACAGTCTCCTGTAATTCAGGTTTGAACGCTAGGAGTAGTGTCACCTTACAGTCTCCTGGTACTCCGGTTTGTACGTTACGAGGAGTAGTGTCACCTTACAGTCTCCTGGTACTCCGGTTTGTACGTTACAGGGAGCAGTGTCACCTTACAATCTGCTGGTACTCCGGTTTGTACCTGACAATGACTATGGCACTGGTTAGCTGTCATCACTTGCAATAATTTCACTCCTAATGGTAAAATATCTGCGATAAAAATAAAAATAACCATTGCAATATTTCCGCTCAATCCAAAAATAGTATTTATACCACCCTATTTGTTTACTGCTGTGTAGATTGTAAAAGCTGACAGCTCGAAATGAAAATATTTACCTTTGCACGCCGATCCGGGACCTGCCCAGGTGCCGTCAGTTGTACAGGTTAATGCTACTGATGACGTAGATCGAGTGTTACAAGTATAAGTAACCTGGTCACCAACAGAATAACTAGACTTAGCTGCATCATTCGTAGTTCCATCCGATAATGCCGTAGGCGGTGAACAAGATATACTTTCGACTGAAATGGAGTAGAATAGAATATATAAAATAAAATTCAACAACGAGATTTCATAGCTAATGAAATAGGAACAGCACAGAATATTTAACCAATTGAAATGAGGTGTTTTGGTTGAACTCGGTTCAAGGTTTTTGAGCTGTGCTTTATCTTTTTCTGTGGTAAGTAAAATGGTAATCAACAGTAGGATTGTTTAAAGAAAATAACAATAACATTGACGCAACACGACAATTTTAGGCTGCTTTAGAATAAGTTCCATATGAAGACAATGAATCTAATAATTAATTTGTATCACCCAAGCCCCGTGTACCAACCAAAACATCATGTACCAGGTCCAAATTTCCCCGATCCTTGCTAAGGTTGTGGTTGTATATTGTTTTGGGTTTTTTTACATTTACAACCCAATACTGACAACTAAAGGTCAATCAATCACAGAGGTCACGATCAGAGTTAACAGACAGCTGAAAAGGGTTGTAATTCATGGTGATATTTCAAAACCTTTTAAAAGTTTTAAAAAATAGATATTTATGTTTCATACGTGTATTTTGGCTATTGGCCACAAATACAAATGATAAAATGTATAGTTATGAAATTGGTTACACGATATTTCCAATATGAAGTTGAAAAAGATATTTCATATATTATTACTTGAAGGGGCAGCAGTAATTGCTGGAAGTTGGTCAGCACACGTTGCACGACATAGAGTGTAGGCACGGGGATCTTGGGTACAAAAATTAGTAACAGTATTTTTCAATGTCTCACACCTGCTAGCAGACTCTGTGTCGAAAGCTCTCTCTGGAAAAAATAATATAATATTTATTGTACATAAAATCCCAATTTACTGACATTAGGATTAACGTCATTTGAGGGATTTGTAAATCCCTTGTAATCGAAATATCTTTAAAGCTGAATCTCAAAAAAGAATGTTAGTTAAAATGCTACCATTCAGTTTTAACAAAGATATAATCTTTACGTCAATTGAATATGTTTTATATCTACAATTTTTAAATTGGGCGCCATTATGTGGTACACATGGAAAATGATTAACAGACGAGTGTCGTCGTTAACTGACATGGTGGGTGATAACAGATGTGATGTAGGCTACATATTGCAATAAGTTTGTCATATTCCCGAAACAATGGCCCGAGAAATCCCTCTCTGGCCATTACTGGATTGGCTTCGGATACTTGAATTTTTGCAGGAGTGTCTCTATTCTTCCCGTTCAATCAAAGCTATCACTTGAGTACAGCAACATAACAGTCTCACGTTTAATCTGTTTCTCCTCTAAAACTGTGGACAGTGATTTAAGGTCTTAAAAACGGTGAAAGTATTTCGTTTCCAAACAGTGTTGTTTACATTTTATTCGATTTGATAGCCCCGTTTGTCACGCAATTAGTTTTACTTCAATATTCTGCTATGCACTGGTTAATTGGGCATAATAAAATCGTGAGCCATGACGTAACGTTATGTAAATATATTTGGTCCAATTTGGCGCTTTGTTTTAAGGGTAAAGCCTTTGTAACGCTGTCAGCTACTGGTTGTTAATGGGACTATTGACCATTTTTAAAAAGTGTACATGTATAAAAGATTGTTTATAGCCATATCTGTATATACCGTAAGTAAAATTTAACGTACCGACGCCGCATACATCACAGAATCTTCTTGCACAATCTGCCTGAGAGGTATAACACCAAGGTCTATCTCCATCACCGGGATTTCTACAATAATTTTCCTCTAAATCGTCATTAACATCACTAAAATAGAAGCATCAATATCATTATAGACAAAAACACAATAAATCAATATATACAAATATAATTCTCGTAAATAATAATGGAATTTTAGATATTCGCATCCGAGAGACATCACAGACATGGCATATTACTGGCTAGACGCCATATTCGGGGGGTTGGATGACCGAATGGTTAGCAAGTGCGCGCTGTATCACTAGGTCTGTCTTAGACGCCATATTCATGCCATATTAGTAAAATTAATATTTGTCAAAATATTAATAGCCTACCATACATATAAGTTACGGAGTGGGTATTCGTCATTTAAAGTCAGTTTAAAACTTTTGGTTTTGACCCCTCTGACTTTGTACCGTTGATTACAGATTAAACATCCATAAGTGTACAAATGTGTTGTTATTGATGTGTTCCCATTTGAATATTGTTCACAATTAGAAGCAAAGTAAAGTAAGATATGTTTACAGGATCATTTTGTTATACGAAATACTAAGTGATGCGTGTTCTATGGCGCTCAGTATATTAATTAGATTATTAATACCATACAATATTAATTAGATTATTACTTGTAAAAAATCATCAATATCATACATATTATAATTAAACTAATATTTTTACTTACTTTGTACTTTGAGTAGCATGTCGACAATTTTTAACTTGAGACCAATGTAAACAGGGTTCGAACTCTCGGGTACGATTAACGGAGCCTCGATATGATTTTCCTAGATCTGATTTCTTAAAACAATTCTCTTCATCTAGATAGATAAGAAAAATAGGAATATATCATAGCTATGTGCCTTAGTGGAACTTCAAAAAATAAAAATGTTCTTAAAGTGGTGTTCCTTCGACTATATTACTTTATGTCTAAATCCTTCCTCTTAAGGGATGTTGAATTCATTAAAAAATACAATACCAAAGTTGAATATCAGTATTTACAAATACATGTTTGATTGAAATAAACAAGAAACCAGTGCCACCTATGGGTGTGCGTAACACCTTTTTAACTATTCATCCATTCAGATCCAAGCAGGGAAATTGTTAGTTACTATACTTGTAACCTTAAAGTATGTGTTTAAGGTTACAATTGATACAGTCTAAGAACCCTTACGCAAGTTCAAATAGGTTCAAACGCACAATTGTCAACACATATCATTACAGTTTGTATTGGAAACTGTAATTCTATCACAAATAGTGAAGACTGGGCCACTAAAATATCTACCGAACAGTTTTTCTTTATGGTAATTCATTCTACATTTGCATAGCGATGTTTATGTTGTAATGACGTGGGCCTATAGTAGTACGCAATCCGCCATGACACCGGCCAGTTGAAATTTCGCGTAGCAGTTGGGTTTCATTAAATCATATAATTATACGGTAAGGCTTCACCTTTATTTCAATGTGAATTGATTTATTTTATATGTTAAGCTATGTGCAGTACAGTTTTGGGTTAGTTTATGTGTAAATTAAGGGAGCTATAGGCAAGTAAACTTTTTGTAGTCATTTGACTAAAAAACGTGCACAAAGAAACTCTGTAGGAAAAGCCACTACTGCGTAAGACGGAAGACATTAGTAGTGGAACCATTTCTAGGAAATTGTCATTGCTGACGTTTTGATTCTGTTTCTTAATAAATTTGGGTACAGTTTTAGCGTGGTTCAAGTCGTGAAGTGATTATTATAGTTATTACAGTTTAATAACTTATGTATTATAATAAATGAGCCGCCCATGGATATCTAACTAATTTGGGAATTAAAGAAGCTAATTCGGTACGAATATATAGGAAATTCCTTCTTCTTTTTTTTGGGGGGGGGGATGGTGACAAGTTTGCAAATTGATAGCTGCAGCATTGTCTGGTGAAACGTGTAAACAACTCTTTTTTTTTATCATAGTCAAGCCATATCGTCTTAAATATGCCTTAATTTTGTTACATAAATGAATTGATTAATTTATATGTTCAAAGTTCAGTTTTTGAGTGAATAATTTTATTCTTCCTCTGAAGAATTGATACCATATTTACAACTAAATGGGAAATGTGATACGATTACCATGGCAGGATGTAGTATTGGGTGGCATTTAAGAGTGTCTAGTGTTGGCGGTATTTAGGAGTAGTTAGTGTTGGTGGTATTGGGTAGTATTTGGTAGTATTGGGTAAATCATCCTACAGCAGGAAAAACACCAGTATAGTAGTAGTAATTACCTAGAACTAAGTCAATAGTTGCACTGAAACCGCTATTAACTGCGTTGTCATTAGATCTGAAGATGACGGTCATGATGTTGTCATGACTTCTCCATGTTCTACCATCGTTTTTACACAATCTGGAAAAATGTTTTAGCATATACATATATGTTAAAGATTTCATTAGACTCTAAAATATTTGAAGAACTCGTGTTATTCTGTGTTATGTTCCTAGTAAACCATACTGACAACAACAATCTTGTTTAAAATAAAGTTCGGTCCATTTAAGAGAAATCAAACCCAACAAAAACTATAAAAACAAAAGAATGACAAGAGAGAGAGAGAGAGAGAGAGAGAGAGAGAGAGAGAGAGAGAGAGAGGGAAAGATAAATTGGGTTTAACGTCCACTCTACACAAACTAAGCCATTTCGCGACTAACGTATGGTTTGATTTTATTTCAATAATTTTGCGTGTAGGGGTCTTTAGCAGTACGAGGAAAACAGAGGACCCAGAGAAAACACATGAGGTTGGTCAGGCGACCTTACTCCTTGTCAAAACCGGGGGATTCGAAACCACGCCAGTCGACTCAATGACAGGCTTTATGATAGAGCACGCACGTGCTAACCATTCGCCCCCCCCCCGCAAGAATGACAAAATAGCGGAATAATACGTGGACTTCACCACGTCGATATATTATCCGTAAAAGTCGTTGCCATGACAATGTTTTGTTTGTTTCGAAAAGAGGAAACATACTCTGCCTCGAGGACGACACCCGGGACTTAACGTATCTGGAACACAAAACATTGCAATAAATTCTTGTACAAAGCTGAAATTTATCATGCTATTAAGAACACATGTTGCTAACACAGACAAAAAGTTATCAATGGGACTATGGACTAAACTGTAAACTCGAGACAAATAAAACCTTCCATGCGGAGATTTATATCAACAATTTATTCTAAAACGTCATGTTATTGGAATTAAAAAAAATCAACAGATGTACACACCTTCTATTCGGCGCAGCAATGGTCCATGGTCTGATCTCTACGGTATCACCACATGAGCCATCAAGGTTAAAATCGTCAAAGTTAAGAAGAAGGCTGCTATCAACCGGACCCTGTCAACATTAACACATCAAATATTAGATATGATACTAGTCCCTTTAAAACATAAATAACTTCTCAATATTCAAGATAATTTGAGAATGACAATATAAATCAATATACAATAGTCTCAGTCTGTTTGAATGTCAGCGGGATAAATATATTTAAAAACAATAATACCTGTACTAAAGTAAACACTAATTTCTTAATACATGCACTTGGCACCTGCAGTGATTATACCATGAATGCTATGATAGCAGCATCACAACTTATTTAAGAATGAATAAATCAAATGTGATTTATTGTCCTAGTTTTCTCAATAAACCAGACTGTAATGAAGACAAGCATGAACCATAATATATAGTGTATTTGAGTTGCAACTATCGAAGGTTCTTTTACGAGCACACAACATCGGATTTCGTCCCATCTCGACGACTAGACGCCGTTACTTGCCACCCCCTGTCTTGTTCCACTGAAGAGAGGTGTAAACCTAGGAAACGTCCTCGGCAAACACGAGGATCAAACCCAGGATATACCCAATAAACCACTGTGGGCTTCACTTATTTCAGATCCTCATTGGCAAAGTTAAAGGTCTTAAAGCGATAATTTCATATTTTCAAAGAAAGCCAAATCATAATTATGTCTATGTCTTTTGCTCAATAGGTTGTCAACTCACTATTATACGATCATAAGCATTATTCCCCTCACTAATAAATCATTGACACAGGAAATAATAACACAATTGCCTCCCTTGTTTTTCCATTACCCCATGCTATAGCTTTCTTCAAACGTTTGGATTTGAAGTTGGAAATGATATATTTGCCAATTTTCTCAACTGGCAATAGTGAATTATTGCATTAATAGGATTTTTCTTTAACAAGGTAGGACTGTTTATAGATACCATCTATTTTAAGGCTTTATTTTAATACATATTAAAAATATAACTTAAAAATATGAAATTCCCGATTTAAGTAAAAGTATGAGTGGGTGCGTGCCTAGACAATCATCTTTAATTAAATAGCAGCTTCCAAATCCAGGCTCCAAAGCAGTCAATGACTTAAGTTGAGAATTTGTTCAAAATTGTTGCCTTATTTTAACTAAAATATAGCCCTATAAAAATCTTTTGTTGTATCAAATACACCAGTAAGAAACGATGTGCAAAGTTTTGTGTTTCTGGATCAAAGATATTTCTCATGAACACTTCAAACAGTGATTGAAAGTTTAGTAAATTCTCAACTTAAGTCTGAGAATGATTTGTGAACTTTGGGCCAGAGATCGCAGACAAAAGGACTAAGGTGGCATATTGTATTACCTTTATTAGCCACAAACATTGTAGATTATTGGCATAGTTTGAAGGGTAATTAGGAGATGTTATTGTTACTGTTGAACTTGTTTCTGACAGTTCAATAATTCCACCACATGCTAAAAATAAAATAAACAAAATCACTGATGAAAAAAGAATGTGGAAGTCTAAATTCTTTCAAAGATTCATTTTTACCCTTTAATTCAAAATACCGACTCGTTATTGTTTTAAAACTACAGTATAGCGTGCAAACATAAGCCATCATATGTTGCAGTTAAATATTCGGAAGTGACGTCACACGTAGCACATGACCATAAATAGGGTTTCCACATTGCCCGTTGTTTAACAGTTTTGATAGATCATTCCATAGTCCAATAACTAAAGATACATTATGGCAGATTAGATAATGAGTTGGCAGTTCTCACTACAATAGTTAAAAACTAGTTAATGTAAAGGTAATTTGCTGAAAATTTCAGTCAAATTAATCCACTATTAACTTAGAACTAAGCGAATGAAAGTTTAGCTTAGCCTCGGTCATCATTACCAAAGTAAGACAAAAGCAGTAGTCTCATTTATCCACTTTTATTGGTAAATCACGAAGGAAAATATTTCAGCGAATCGAACTGCAATCCAACAAAAATCTCATGCTAGCCTCGACATCGAGAGTAGATTATGGTCTGAATAAGTTAATTAATGTCTAATCAATAGTTTTCAAAACATTTCAGGCCTAAAGAAAGACCTACAATAGGAAGATTTTGCTCTTGCATAATGCATGTTTAATAATCTCAAAGTGACAAAATCCTAAGATCTTTGACTAATGTGTAATATATGGACACCTGGTGACATAATAGTTTCACCCAGGACCAGAAATGCAGATTGAAATTGAAAGGATATTTAGGAGTTGTTGTACTTACTGGTTGGTCTAATTACTGGTTCGTAATAACAGAAGTAGAAGAGGAAAAAATTGCCGTTGCTATAGGTATACATATACGGTGTAGATCCACCTTTCGCTGCCAGGGTACCGGCTTTGTTATCAAATGCATAATAATATCTTGAAGACTTCATATCTGAATTAAAAGCACGCCTCTATATAATGAAATTAAACTCTTTGTTCTCTACCGATGATATAATTAAAGTGTATACATATAAGCTAGATTAAATTTAACTCCATTTCCATCGTTTCATAAATTAACTTAACCTTTGCATTTAGATCTTAGATCTTAAGTCTTTTCATAAACGCCCAAATTGATCAACTCAAATTATCATTAAGATAACGGTTTAGTAACTCAATTTCCACAACAAGAATGATCTGAATCCATAGTTTACCCCCCCCCCCCAACACAACACAACCCATCCTCCGGGAAATGAAATCAAATGGAGCTTTTAAAAAGTCTTAATGTTCGGCCCAGACGGGGCTAGTAAAGGGGCATACGCCATGCAGTGAGTTAAAAGGAAATTTTGTACGGTTTTTTGTCCCATCCGAACGATTAAACAGCTGACAAGATGAACTTTCTCGGCCAAAACTGGAAGCGAACCCGCGACCCCAGGCTACCGAGCCAGCGTCTCATTCTTTAGGCCACCGGGACCCACTCAAACCTATGGAGTTAACCCATGTTTGACGTTAAGGCGACTTTTGGCTACTTACCTTAAAGATCTTTGGTGTTAGAGTTTCAATCAGCAAAACACAATATATTGTCAAATATTTCGATACTGTGCCGAAATTTCATAACAATATCAATGTGGTCAGCCATTATGAAATGTCATTTAATGGTTGTGTTTGGATACTATGTTTTCTACCATCGAAACTACCCGTTCTCTCACCTAAAAACATATATATCATAGCTAGATGTACTTACTCTTTATTTCCTGGCACACAGTATTGGGTGAATCCTGAACATAGCTTAAATCGTTCTGGAATAAAATCAGTGGTGTCTCATTGGGTAGATCGAGGGCAAGGTGTTTAATGCCATCGCTTCTGCAACAAAATTCAAGACGAGTGTCCTCGCCAAACACACCATCAGGAAGTTCTCCGCTGGCGGTGTTATTTTTCGCAGCTGATGCAATATGGTCATCAAATTGGACATAGCCCTCATCGAATCCTGTAATAGAATAATGATAATAAATACGATGACTACTACACTTGAAGGGGTGGGTAAGGGGATACATGTCATTTGAAATTAATATAATTAAAATCATATGAGATGTTCATTCCGTTTATTCGGTTGTATAAAAAGAAATGAAATGAAATGAAACGGGGTTTAACGTCCTATACTGTTCTGCTCCCAACTAGGCTAATGAAGACGGGCATACGCCATACAGTGTGCTATGAGGGAAAGTTACCCGGACAGCGGCACTATGACCTAATCTTATATCGAATTCAAACTGTCAAGGGATCTTTTACATGCACGCCAATGTGTATACGGGACCTCGGTTTTTCGTCCCATCCGAACGACTACACAGTTGTAACTAAAGCCATATTTAGGTTTATCATACATGTACATCCTAAAAATACTGTAGTGATTAAATTTGTCAAAAAAAAGGTTTTCCGTTTCCCAAGTACTTATGGTTTAAAGATAACACGAACATCACTTTGTTAGAAGATTATGAATGGCTGGGCTTCCATTCGACAATAATTGACAAGTTAAATTAAGTTAAATTTTTTTTTGACGAACTTGACATGAATACGACCGACCGAACATCGGTATTTAGACTATTGATGTATATAGTCAGTATACTGGACAACTTCAACACTCGACATACGTCTTATTCTTTCTATCTCTATCACATATGGGGGGGGGGGCAAATGGTTTATAAGACCATCGGGTATGTCACTGTGTCAAGAGGCGTGCGTGACAAGGAGTAGCGTCACCTGTCCAACCACGTGTGGTTTCGGAGGAGCCCACGAGTTTCCTCCAACAGTTAAAAATACCCCTATGCACAAGCGAATAATTAAATTAAACAAAACAATATATTAGAGCCAAAATGACCTAGTTTTTGTTGAGTGGACGTTAAACCCAATTTCCCTTTCTTTTTATGGGAAAAAACAGTCAAAAAAACATTTACAAAGCTTGCCAATATTTGTGACCAACTTTTGGAGGTGCCGTCGAGGAGGTATTGGGGTAATAGAGTATAGTTTAAGTGGGAGCACCTGCAGGACAGCTTCCTCCATCACGAAGAATGCAATAATTTCCTCGGCTCCAAGTATTAGTACTATCGGGAAAACTGTTCTGAGAAACACAGAACTCATATTCAAATTTAGCTGGATCTTGGGTGCCGGCAAATTTCAATTGTGCCGAATCTTGTTGCCAGTTTCTTCCCTCACTCCAACTAGTACGATATCCAAGTTGAAAGCTTGGAGGACATCCACCTTCAGCAGCAATCATCGCATACGATCCAGACGGCCATTCGTATGTATTATCTAATAAAATAACAAAACAGGTAATATGGTGTGTGATTATTTACAGTAAGTACCAGGGACGGATCCAGAATTTTCAGAAAGGGGTGGGGGGGCGTGCTGCGCCAAGTTGGGAGTGCGAAGTCCGACCCGTGATATTTGAGTGGACAAAAATGCCCACAAGGACTAATTTCATACTATAGTACTGTAAATTACGATTTCCAACCTAAACTGTTTTTGTTCTCCTTTCCCGCGAGAATATATGAAGCTAAAAATTGTTCGCCACCGCAAAAAAATAGAGGGGGCGTGCGCCGGGTGCGCCCCCCTCTGTATCCGCACCTGAGTACATCCAAAATAAATGTCAATATGTCAATATACAAAATGTTGAAATACAAAATGACAAATCAGGGTCCGTATTCAAAGTAATAAGTCTAAGATACTCATTTAACTACTAGCTTGCACTTAAATGTACGCAACTTCCTGTAAGTTAAGGGCAAGTGGTATTCAAAGGCACTGTTAAGTATTAAATTTTCAAAGTTAAGCTGCCTTAATTTTTAGGTGTTAGTCTTTAAGATGTATTCCAAGGCCAGTTTTAAGTAACTGGGAGGTACCTTTAAGTTAAGTGATATTATATGATGACTTCTTTTAACGCTGTAGTAGCAGTCCAATAATGACGATTTTAAAAGGTAGGGGATTTAGATTGAAACAAAGATAATGTTGCCGAGCGTAGCTGGCCTCAAACTTATTTTTTCGTCGACGACTTTGATGTTGTATCCATCATTATACCAATTGATCTTTTTTTTTAAAGTCTATGAAAACAGCTGTTTCGACAAAGGATGCACACTATCATAATTTATCCTAAATTATAATCATACTATTTTCATGCGTTACAATATAATAATTCGACAAACATTTTCCTGGTAATGTAAACTAAGAATTTAATAGAGTGTCCTAATGCTCTTAAGGGGGTATAACTTGCAATGTTAGAAATTCGTGATTTTTGGCAGCGGAGGGTATTCCATAAATTGAAAATTCATGCTATTTGGCGAATGTGAGTATTCCATAATTTAAGTGTGCAGTTAAAGGACAATATTGGTGCCAGTCATTATTACATATGTGATAGAACTGGTAAAATACATTCCGAATATAATTTTAACTCAGAGATCATTGCTACGGGAGATGTGTAACAAACTCTTATATATACGGGAAGTGACGCCAAACATGACAAACGATGACAGATTAATTCACCCACATCCTGTTTCAACTGTAGCACATCCGGTAGTTGGGTCTAATCCTTCTGGACAAACACAAGTACATACACCTTTATACACTGCTATATAACCCTCATTGACGCATTCAGTGGTAAAATCTGCACATTCTGGAG
This sequence comes from Patella ulyssiponensis, assembly GCA_963678685.1. Classification (NCBI taxonomy): domain Eukaryota; kingdom Metazoa; phylum Mollusca; class Gastropoda; family Patellidae; genus Patella; species Patella ulyssiponensis. The sequence continues at coordinate 61,913,618 of OY783229.1, forward strand.
CTTTAAAAGATAGAAATAACTACGTAAATGATTAGAAACTACTGTAAAAACAGAAACGACTGAATGTAAATTAGTTTAGATGCATTCATATTACATTATTACATGCGTTGAGACCCATTTGTGTCCATTTCTAGGTGTCAAAGAACAGGGATTTGCCTCCTTTAATTTGGGAAACTATTATAATAAATTTACATCAAATTTAATGCGGCAATTTGTAAATTGAATATCTTGATTATCTTGTTTCATTTAAAATTTCAGGTCCGGGGATAAACAGTATGTTGGAACATAATTGATTTTATGTTTAGCGGCCGAAATATACACCATACAAATGTCTCCTAGCATATAAATAGTGACGTGTATTAATAATTAACTTTATTCTATGATCAGTAGTGGAATACCGCGTTTTATCAGTGAAATAAAAGTGTTATTCCACTGGCGGACAAAGTAGTCCATGTTGTTTTACCTAAAATGATTGTAAAATCATAAAATAAATAGAACATTTGTCGTTTTGTCGTGAATAACATATTTTATTTCATCTCTAAGCAAGAAAACGTTTATATTTTCTCTCATGCTACACATTCGTGAAAATATAAGTTTTCTTGCTTCTCGATGAAATAAAATATGTTATTCACTCTAAAACGACAAATATCCTCTATATAATCGTAGTAAATAAAATAGACTTACCTGAAGCACATTGGTATATTTTATTTAATTCATACAATGCATAGTAAAAATCATTCCGAACCACCACATCACTATAAAGGCTTTGGATGGTTGGCTTATAATCATTCATAAAATACTGAAAATTGAGATTTGGTTTAATTTTTCAGGGTTAAATGTCAATGTATAACGGGAAATCACTTAGTTCTGAAAACCTCGTATTAAAAGAAATTACGACACAATCGTGTGAATGTCGATCACATGATCATTCAAAATGGGGAATCTCTTATTGTTCTCTTAGTTATGAAATATGAAGTATTAAAGAGTACGAAGAGCTATTTCGCGGAATATAAGATTTTTAAAATGAAGAGTCTGGATAAAAAAAAGTTGTCTTCCTTACCAAAATGGCCACGTGTTTGACACCCAACGGGCTGTTCGTGGAATCTTTCAAAGAATTATGGGTGATTCTAAAGATCGAGAAATTTAGAAATTTACTAAGGGCTTTAGTCAAAATAGAAGAGAACCATACAACTGCAGGATGACAATACTATCTGCTCGACGAGATCGTGGGATGCTGGTAGTGTATTGTTTTTTGTCTAGTCTCACAATATTGTAAGAGAGAGAGAGAGAGAGAGGGAGAGAGAGAGAGAGAAATGGGGTTTAGCGTCCACTCGACACAAACTAGGTCAATCGGGGCTAACATATGGTTTTATTTTTATTTCAATAATTCGCTTGCGCGTATAGGGGTCTTTAGCAGTGGGAGGAAACCGGGGTGCCCGGAGTAAACCTACGAGGTTGGACAGGCGACCCTATCTCCTTGCCACGTAGGGCCTACAACCGGGGATTTGAAACCACGCCGGTCGACTCATTGGCAGGCCGAATGATACAGCGCGCGCACGCTAACCATTCGGCCATCCAACCCCCATATTGTAATAGATTAAATGATAACATACCGACGTTTTATAATGAAGTGTAACGGTGGTCTGGTAAGGTAGATCGATTGGGTTGACAACAGATGCGTCATAACCGTAAAAATTGTGAAATACATCTAAATAAGAAAAAATGGTAGTTATTTCAACTTAAAAAAGACTACATTTGGTTGTAAACGTGAACGGGCGGATTGACAGATCGGCGTCATCATTTACAACCATATTGATATTATATTAAAGTGTTATTTTCACAATGAGTACTCAAAATAAATATAATGAATTGGGGTTAGCGTCCTGCTTTTTCTGCTCCGACTGTGCAAATGAAGACGGGCACACGCCATGCAATGTATTATGGGGAACATTTGGTGCGGTCACTGGCACAACGGCCTACTCTGATATCGAATTCCAATTGCCAATGTTTCTTCGACTTGGACGCCACTATGGTCACCTGACCTCTATTTGTCGTCCCATCCAAACGACTAGACAGCTGTCCTTGTCCGTCCTGCATCACTGACAAGGTGAAACCACACACCAAAATCTCGACCAATACCGGAAACGATTCAAAAGCCCGGATGTTTAAAACCACACACCCCATTAACTTTTACATAAAACCAATTAATAACTTATTATAATAATATTGTCTATAGAGTAAGAGACGTTAAAAATAATTACTAGGTTTAATGTATTTCCAGTTTATTCTAACAAAATTGTCTCTGTCTGGTGCCTGGTGTTCGTGGCTCATCCCAGCAAGATGTAACAATTCATGGCCACAAGTCTCCTGAATAACAAAAGGGAATACGACATGTTAATAAAAAATACACCAGCCAGATGTGGGATGTCCAGTGAAAGCAGACTGTCGTATTAGACGTGGCACACTGGTCTATTAGAAAGCAGACTACAATATTAGACAAAAGAATTGAATATGAGAAAGCAGACTGGCGTAATGGAAAGCAGATGATTTACTAATTAAGTCATTTGAATGACTCGCTTGTACACAGAGGAGAATTTAGTTATAGAGGGGGTGGGGGACAAAGAAAAACCCAGAAGGTTACACATACGATCCCATTGTATATCATGTAAACGCCTAGGGTCAAAACTGCTCTTCTGGATTCAGTAACAGACTTCACGATCAAAAGCGCCGTGTCAGAGACCCTCTGACCCTCCTTCCTCAAGAAATTAAAACTAAACTAAGTATACTACACACAAGGACTACTGGCCGCAATTTATAAAGTTATACTGGTTAAATGTTGTTTATGAATTTAAACAACGTACGTAACGATTTCACTTACCCTAGAACAACACGATATTGTTTGGCCTTGAACTCCTACCATTCCAACATGAGAAGAACAACCACCACTTCTGAAAGTCATAATTACATCAATGCTATTTGTGTGTATGTGAGAGAGAGAGAGAGAGAGAGAGAGAGAGAGAGAGAGAGTGTGTGTGTGTGTCTTTAGCAGTGAAAGGACACTAGAGGACTTGGAGAAAACCCACTCACTTACATATTAAAAGAAACAAGACGCTTACTCGTTATCATCCACAGTCTTTGACATTTCAAACGCGACTTACTGGCCAATTTAATTCAACATTGGTGTTGATGTCTTACCGTTTAAAGTTGGGCTTCTGATATCCAATAATTAAGACAAAATGGAAATTTTAAAATTTGTAATGAAGCGACTCGATGAACGAGGCTACCAAAATATCCCATAGAACAATACTACCGGTATAGACTGAAATAACCAGTCGCTAAAGGCTGCGATTCAATTCGGGCTCATCGCATATATTTCGCCGAACATAACTGATTAGAAATTATAGTAAAACAGACGATTTAAAGTAAATCAGTTTAAATACATTCATAATACATTATTATATTACGCGCTGCTACCCATTTGTGTAAAGAATGGCGATTTAGCACTTTTAACACAAACTGATGACTTCACAGAAGGTTGATAATGTAGAATAGAGTCCCCACTTTAAAACACTAATAGTTGCTCTGAGAGATATAGTCTGGAGTTGAAAAATGTATCAATCAAGTGAAAAGGTTTGTGATTACAATAAATACTAAAGAACTGTGGCTCACTAACCAGGTGGTCCAATGACGTAATTTGACGTGAAACCAGGGTCCACTATACACGTTGGCGTACACGTAAAAGAACGATAAGCCTAAGAGGCACTTTCCGGGCAAACTTTCATTCAATAACGTACAGATTGAGGTGACAACCAGGACTTTCACTTCAAATTTAAATTAGCAGGTGATATGAATAGGCATAAAAAGAGTGAAAATGGATATGTGTTAAAAATTTGCTACGTCGTGAAATAGTTCATAATTTCCAAAACATATTTACTTACTTCTTAAATAAGGCATACACCGGTTTGGTAGTATCGTTTAATTCTTTGAATTTGACACAGCTATTATCTTCTAAATATTTCATAGAAACTAGAATTTCAATTTTTTGACCAGCTGAACTTGCACCATCTAAAAAAAAAATAAATAACTTGAATAATAAGAACAAGGCATGAATTACAATGATTTGATTTTATTTTGAGTAAAAGTAAAGTGTACAGGTTAGTTTAAACATGGTAAGTAAATTTAGATAACCACCACTCATCGTCTACTTGGTCTAAAATATGTACGTGAAATAGCTTTATTTAACGTCCTCTTCCATCGAGGTGATATCGCAGACAAAGTCTAAAATATGTGTGAGCAATAGCTTTATTTAACGTCCGCTTCCACAGATGTAATATCGCAGACAAGGGTGTCTAAAACAGCTACTTTAGTCGTTCGGTTGGGACGGAAAACCGAGTCTGGTGTACACATTGGCGTCGACGTAAAAGAACCACTGAAGCAGTTACGAATTGTTTATGAAAAAGTTACTATAATTCGTGGGTAATCGGGTGAAAAATTTGTCGAATACCAAGATGGATTTATGATTAAGGTATGGAATTATAGGATTATCAACGAATTGAATCGATTCAGTTATGGATATGCCGAATTGTTGACGAATATACGAATTCTGTTACCAATATAGTAAATCTCTACGAATGATGCCGATAAAGCTAGGAGAAGTCTACGATATTTGTGGCGATTTTTTCATAGTCTTGGTCCCTAATTGGGGGTACATAGTTGATTGGTTTTGAACATTTGTGCCTGTTTGAGTGGTTTTGGCAGCTTACCACGACAAGAAAGGGCTTCTATAAGGGATTACGATACACGTAGATTCGTAGACCAGCTACGAAAGTTGATTTCTACGAAGAATACGAATGTGTAAGAAACAAATGCGAATTAGTTACGAACTTCACGAAGCGTCTACGATTTTTCTGCATATCGGAACAATTTGGATTCGTAGCCCAAGTGAAAACGAGGCATAAAAGTAGGCCGTAGCGCCCTGTCCGGGCAAATTTCCCTCATAGCACACGGTATGGTGTATGTCCGTCTTCATTAGCCGAGTCGGTAGAGAAAAGTAGGACGTTAAACCTCATTCCATTTCATTTTTATTCATTGATGACAATAAGAATCGTGCATTTCACCTATATGATATATAATTATCACTTTAATTGTAGTTTATTAACAAACCTATACTTACAGCTATTTGCGTCATAATTCCATAATATTGTACGATCTGTCCAAACTCCGGAATAAGTTAAACTAAATCGTTTCTTCCTCTTTCCAGCGTGTTCTTCTTGCCCATCAGCTGAGGTTGCTTCTGGTGCAGTACTTGGCGGAGTCTAAATACAACAAAAAGTTATCTCTAAACTTGAGTTTTCTATAATGGGTGGTACATCCTCACAAAATGTATTATTTTGGGCAACAAATGAAGCCATAATCTTCAATCAATGATAAGGCAACTAAAGAACTTCCGATCTCGAAAGAACATATCTTACAGCCACCCACATCCACAAAAAGTTTATAAATTTTCAAAATTTCAGTGTTGATATTAGATCATAAAACCAAATATTTCAAGCTTTACTTCGAGTAAAAGCCCACGAGATTTCATTGTAGCCAACTATGCTGTTTACTGTATTAACCCCCGCAGTTTTCAAATGATGCGTTTGAAAACTCGTGTTGTTAAATTAGTTATCAACCCCAAAGATTAGTATGTTTAGGTTATTAGTATTCGAGGGGCAACAGGAAATTGTTAGATATTGTACATGTTTAACGATGAGTAAGGTTAAAATCGATGGCCCTTGTTCACATTTTTCGCTCAATATCTAATTTTCTCCCCTTATTCCATTCTAGCATGTACATAAACCAATTATTTAACATTGATCAGAGCGAGAAAATTGTTCGGATTTGCATAGACGTAATGCTGCTTTAAGCACAAACTACATTGCAGTAATTGAACTATATGAATTATAATTTAAAATATAACAGTGTTCATCCACACCTACATATTAGCATGTCCCAGCTTCTATTCAACACAGTTTCCTTCCATCTAGCGATACAACTTCCCAAGGGTGTTCTTTCCATTTGGGAGCCGCAATTACTCAGAAGTTTTACAGTTTAAAACAAATGCAATCTTATTAAAAACACAGATCCCATTTCGTTTCGTTTTTCTAGTTCAAAATTTCGTTTTACTTGTCTTTACCACACTAGGATACGTGTTCTGGATGATGCGAGGGATTAGGCAATAGGACGGTCTGTTACGGCGAGTTCTTGGCCTTTTGATGCACGGAACTGTGGGTAAACCACTAGAAACGTCAACGCTGATCTATTGATCAATGTTTGACGTCAATGGGTCAAAATCCGCTCGTTTGACCTGACGTTAACTCTGATATTCATGTCGTGTAGGCCATCGAAAGTATAAAAAAAAAACGAAACGAAACATAGATTTGTATTTTAATCAGATTGAAACAAAAAATAACTTACATCGTATAAAGTTTTAGGTTCCTTCTCATCCTCGGCCGAAGCATTGTGGAGGATTTCGTCGATAGTGTCATGTTCAGTTAAGATATCTGCATCGTCATCTAAACTATCTGCGGTTGGTGGTGGTAATCCTGTGTCTTGGTTGGTATTTTCATTGACATTATTCCCATCTACAGGAGGTGGTGCTTTAACAATGCTGTCTTCGCATAGAGTTGAAGCCACCAGAAGAAGTACGCTAGGCAATATTAAGCACTTCATTCTACAAATCAAATTGTGGAGTCTGTTATCAAGTTTGAGTATGACGAAATTTGGCGGATAAAGACCCAATTCGTCCATAAAATAAAAAAATAAAGTCTTTACATTCTAAATATCATATTTAGACGCCCAATTCGGTAAACAGTGGTAATTCTATTTACCCAACGAAACGAAAGTTTAACCGAAATGAATTCGTTCCATCATTAAACAAGCATTATGCAAGAGCTAAATCTGCCTATTACAGGTCTTTCTTTAGGCCTGAAATTTTATCTAAATCATTAATTAGACATAATTTAACATATCTAAACCATAATGAACTCTCGATGTCAACGCTAGCCTTCGATAATGACTGGTTTACAATCGTATATGCTGCTTAACGCTCATTGATAATTAAATCAAAAATGGATAATCGAGACTATGTTTATCGTAATGGCTTTAGTAATAACAATCTAGGCTAGGCACTTAAATATAGTGGATCACTTTGACTGTAATTTTTACTACAAATTTTAACTGGTATCTAATCTACCATAATGTATCTTTAATCGAAATCACCAGATCAATCCAATTTCAGACTATATTTAACTTAATAGAACAAAACTTTAGCTCCTTTAACTTCACTTTTACCTAATTAATAAATGGTCTTACCTGAAGAATAAAAGATATTCTTGCACTACAGCACCACTGACTGAAGACGAAGAATTCCCAGACTGTATTTATAGTGTCTGATCACTCACATAACTTTTTGATGAGTTAATAAAAACACCACCATTAAAATTATATAAAATAAAGAGATTATGAGCATAGGAATTCTGCCCATAAATATATTTTCGGAAACTCCTCTTTTTCATTCAAGAAAACTTCTGAAATAATCTTTATGTGTTTGTTTCTCTGCACGTGTTAGTTTATGGCAATGTTTCGGATTTTGTAAGTAAAAGGAAAATATAAAATATCATTGATCATTTCTAACTTGGTTGACGATACCAGTGTCAATAAAATACTATTCTGATTTGGTTTTAACACCTGTGGTATGTTCTATTCATTTTCACGATGTCAAACCAGCAACGTAATAATGACGTCAGGCCTCAGATTTATTAACCACCTTAGGTGGAATATCGGTATGAAATGGTCTTTGAATACAGGACAACCATAGCAGCATTCTGGACCGGACAACCATAACACATTCTCCGTTACTTTCACTTTCAAATTATAGATATTATAGGCTAGGTCTGTTTCCAAATCCCGCTCTTGATGTGATATGTAAGAGAGATTTGAGAGAGGAATGAGGTTTAACGTCCACTCGACACAAAGCAAATCATTTCGGGACTAACATAAGATTCAACTTTTTAATTTCTTAATTTACTTGCGCGTAGAGATTTTTTAGTAGTGGGGCAAAACCAGGGGGCAACGAGATATATACATGTATACGTTTATTGTTTATTGTGTCCTGTCCGTAGGTTTGTTTTTGTGCCTGCCTGGCTACTTATATTACTAGATAAAACAAAGTGCTATGGTCGGAATTCTGCCTGTTCAGTGTATCGTTATCATTTGACCAATCCAATGCACTTATTTATAGATTTAGTGTTTACATTATGTCAATAATATTCACGGACATTGGACAGGGGCCAAACATTTCAGTTCTCCTACTCGTCTGTACTATACACGGTCATTCCCAAACTAATATGGGATGAAACCGTAAAAAACCTACAATTTTTTTCTTGTAGAATGGAAGTTCTTTCACACCTTTGAGTAATAATAATAATAATGTCGTTTTCTAGAGCGCCAAATCCATCCATAAGCATGCTCAAAGCGCTTTTAAAAAAGGAGTGAAAAACATATCAATTAATTTAGTCTGGATAAGAGAGTTTAAACATGTAAGTTTTTAATTGTGATTTAAAACTTGATAGAGTTTTGCAATCACGGATATTGACTGGCAAACTATTCCAGAGTTTGGGTGCAGCAACACTGAAACTTCTATCTCCAAATTGTTTCAATTTTGATGTCGGAATGCGTAAAAGGTTTTGATGTTGAGATCTCAAAGTACGGGTAGGCTGGTATATAGTTAATAGTTCTGAAAGATACAAGGGTGCAGTACCCTGTTGACAATGGTAGGTCAAACACAAGATCTTAAATTCAATACGTGCATGAATCGGAAGCCAATGCAGGGATTTTAAGACAGGGGTGATGTGTGATGATTTGTTTGTTCTAGTAATGATCCTGGCTGCTGTGTTCTGAACTTTTTGTAGTTTATATAGTGTGGACTGAGTACTTCCAGCTAGTATACTGTTACAATAGTCGAATTTTGAAAGGACGAGAGATTGAACTAATGATTTAGCCGCTTCAACAGTGATGATGTTTCGTATTCCGCTTATACGTTTCAGTTGAAAGTAGCATGATCTGCACAGGTGATCGACCTGTCTTTCTAGAGTAAGAGAGGAATCTAGAAATACGCCAAGATTTTTAACATCCTCCGAAACCTGGATGCTGGAATCTCCAATGATTATACTGATTTTTGGTAGATCGTGTAGTTGCTTTTTTGTTCCAAAAATGATCGCTTCAGTCTTATCATCGTTTAATTTTAATTTATTTGATGACATCCAAGATTTGATATCGTGAGAGCACTGGGTTATGATATTTATGGCACTGGTAATTTGATTTGTTTTGAAAGATGACATTAGTTGTGTATCGTCAGCATAAGAAAAATGGTTGATGCCGTGTTGACAGATGATTTCCGAAACACATGACGAGTACAGTAGAAAGAGTACTGGGCCCAGAACTGACCCCTGGGGTACTCCATATTTAAGTACAACTGGATTAGATTTTACATCATTTATTTGGACCTGTTGATGGCGGTTTTGAAGGTATGACATGAACCAAGAGTGTGCAATTCCAATTATGCGAAACTCATTTCTGCACCGGTTTACAGACTTTTATTTTTTGTTTAAGTTTATCAGATTAAGCAAGAGTTCATTTCAGAATTGGATTCGGACTTGTAACACGAATTGCATCGATTTGTGTGAACGAGCCACCGAATATCTCGATTTTTTCCTGTCTAAGAGACATGAAATGAAATGAAATTATATGGGTCTTAAAGTCCTTCTGTCCTACTCCAAACTGGGTTAATGAAGACGGGCATACGCCATACAGTGTGCCCTTAGGGAAATTTGCCCGGGCAGCTGAACTACGACCTATTCTTATATCGAATTCCAACAACTGTCCCTGTCAGGCCCTACCGTCCCGCATCACTGACAAGGAGGAATCACGCCGGAAAATCTGGATGAACTTTCTCGGACAATGCAGGAATCGAACACTCGAACTCCAGACTAGCGAGTCAGCGTCTTACCCACTTAGCCACCAAGATTTCTAACGACGTAAATTGTACTAATCTTTGCTCCGACGCCATTTCTATAATCAGTCTGCTCAACGCCGGATTAACCATGGTGGGGGCCCTGGGGCCTGGAACATGTGGGGGGCCCTGATCACTGACCGCGAGCGCCGAAGGCGCGAAGCCCCGCATAAGGGGGTCTGGGGGTTTTCTCTACCCCCCCCCCCAAAGAAATTTTCAGAAATTGGAGGCCAGAAACGTGATTTCCTGGCATTTCAGGCACTTGTGTTGGAGCCATTAAGAAGTACTTCCCCCAGAAAAAAATAAAATTCTGCCACCAAATTAGCGCATTCTGGCGTTATTTCAGTGGACCAATCCATGCGAGTGCTATGAAATGATGACATTTCTAGAGGAGGGGACTGTAAGTGGGCAGAGCGACATCAAACCTAATTTTGATGTCGCTCGGTGATAAATAACGGGGTTACTTGATTCGGAATCGTATTATACCCCCACGATGATTTGATGAATGGAGGCCGTAACGTTACGACCAAGCCGGACTCGATGTTTGACAAACAAAATGGTAATACGAGATTTAATCACGAAATATGAATATTTCGTGTGATCATGGTGTGCATCTCATCAAATTCAGCTTATACCCACAACAAATATCAACAACAACAACAACTACAGCTTATATACAATCGTACGTCAATCTGAGGCAAAATTCGCGCTGCTCGAAATGATGGGGACGTGTAATTTGTTGGAGTTATACGATAATTCGAGTTAGACGATGGTCGGTGCGATAGAAGATCTCACGACAATAAAAAAAACATGTGTTACACCCATCCCCGGATTACACCGAATTCTCGGATGTCGATCGCAACACACCATGGATTGAGGGGGCCCCAGGGACTTCCGATGGAGGGCCCTCGAAGCATCGGAGGGGCCCCGTCACTAGGTCACCGGACGTTGGAGTCCTCGGTCCGACCATGCTCGAGGCGCGCAACTGAGATTTTTGTGGGGGGCCCCCTAATGTGGTGGGCCCTGGGGCCTGTGCCCCATGGTGCCCCATGGTTAATCCGGCGTTGAGTCTGCTAACGTTACGTTTTTCACTTGTTTTTAATTGTCGATTCTAACTTGTTGATTGCCGCGTACAGATTACCCAGCTATCCATTCATCCTTAGTTAAGTTGCAGGTTCGCAGGGCAGATCCCCGACTTGTTGAGCTACATGAAAACATTTGTAAAATGAGAAAAGTGTCATGGTCGTGTGCTTTATCCGTTATCATCAGATGGTCGGATGGGATAAGCATTCCATCTATGGCAAGGTTTGGGGGCATTCGTGTGCAACTTTTCACCACAACAGTTCCACAAGATATTTGGTTTCTGAAAATAAATACATTCAACAAAATTTTCGATTTTGATACAGTGTTTTGAGTTTGTGTTGTTTTTACCACGAGAGTTCCACAAGATATTAGACTTATAAAAACAATCAATTTATTTCCAGTCAAAGCGCGAGATAATGATATAGAGATATGTTGAATGAAATTGAATCACAATGTGATCGTATTAATTCATTATAAAAAATTGACGTCAAACATGGTGTTGGATTCCTCCCTTTAAATAGCTGCGTTTATGTATGGAGACGGTGATGGTATCATGCATTGTCAACTGTCAATTTTCCTAAACATGAATCTGACCACTCCCCTACTGCATAAATTCCTGGATCCGTCCCTGGTTCGATATCTCAAAATGCTTAATCAATATTGAACGTTCTTCGACACCGACTAGCTCATTTGGGGACTAACATATCAGGGTCTAACTTTAGGGGTTAGGGGTTCACGGGGAATCCCACGAGGTCGTGCTGGCCACTCTACTACGTGTTGCATACAAGCATGAGATTAGTCATTGGCTTTCATATATTATTCCATCGCCTCCGGTTCAAATTCCATAACTTTAATTGATATCGAATATATAACGATCAATACTAAAAACTCGCGAGTAAAGTCGAATGATTATTTAAAGGAGCTAATTCGCAAACATTTGGGGCCTAGAAATTGACACAAGTGGGTCGCAACGCATATAATACTGTCATATGAATGTATATAAACTGATTTACATTCAATGGTTTCCGTTTTTACTCTAATTTCAAATCAGTTATGTTCGGCGAAATAAGCCAGCAGTCTAAACCAAGCGCAAATTTATAGCGTCTAATTATTCCAGTCTACATACGCCGTTTGATTTGGTGCAATGTGTTTAGCCTCGTCTCTCGAGTCTCTTGTTAAAACTGGGACTGAAACGCATAATGGTACACGATTCGTGTACCAATGGTAAAATGTTTATTTTGTCTTAAATATTGGATACCAGAAGCCCATCTTTTTCCGGTAAGATCACAGCATCAATGTTGATTTAAATTGAATAATAATAATTCGTGTTTCCAATGTTGAAGATTTTTGATGATATTGAGTTAGAGACTTAGCTACTTTAAATTCAAATATTGACACGTCTGTATGAGTAGCAGATTTTGTCTATTTGGTATTCTTTTTAGTTGTTTTATTATCATTTCTTTATATTTCCACAAGAGGTTAAGACAACTGTTATAATTCTTTGCTTTTATTTTATTGAAGGGTAAATCGGGTAAGGGAATAAATACTATACATGACAAATTATTTTATTTGGATTTCAGTGTTATGGCATGGGTTGTCATTGATTTCCGACCATCTCCATTAGATAAATAATGTAATACTAATTCTATTATATTTTGTGTTCAAGAGAATCCATATTTTGTGAAAGTTTTTTTTCTCTATTCTTAGAGTTACTTCCCTTTGCCAATTTCCTTTGAAATTAACGATTTATGAGATTGGTCGATAAAAATAGCACAATCATCAAGGGCGGATAACTTGAAAACGTGCGTCTGCCATAGATTAACCCGGGGGTTAGTGGAGTAGAACGGAATGAAATCACCAGGAATACCGAGGATGGGCGATTACCGACAATGCGTGTGAAGGAGCGTGCTATGTGAGATCATACTATTTGTGACTGTGATTGTGACCGACGTTTAAGTTTTAAATAGCCGATCCTGGCAAACAAAAATAGATTACTTGCCCAAAAGCGTCCATTATTCAAATGCAAGGGCTATTTCATGGTGATACGGCTTTTAATCGGTGGGGTGGGAGGACTACTAGTTTACAATTCAACCATTATGGACTACTAGATGACATCTCGACCAATAATTCAACTGTGTCGTTACTAGAAACAAGGGTAAGGGGTACGGTTAGGTTTATAGGTAGGTAAATTTTTATGACTCGTTCAGTGATGTAATTGTATGCGGATGGACTGTACTGGAATCTAACAGGAATTGAGTAATACACTGTTGTTTAAAATCACACTCTTCTTTAATGAAACCTGATGAACTGGATACAGGCCATTGTCAAGCCATTACCAACCTCAGTGCTGTGTGGCGATCAAAAACACGGAGAATGGGGTTTTTATCGACTTGCCGGCGTCTAACATTGACATAGAGAATCCGATTGAGGGGTCAAATCGGAACTATGATCCTTATAGAGGTAAGTAAGCAATTCCCTCCATTCGGGCTTAGTAACGAATTATTTTGGTTAAAATAATATGCTCATCAAAGCCATATTTAGGTCGCAGTTATGACGCCAACAACTGTCCCTTCTTAATGCGCAACGAAATATTTTTTAAATTATTCCAAACATAATTGGCTGAAGCCCCCTCCCCTCCCTCTGTGCTCCGATTCCAACGGTTTTGCAACTTGTTAAATGTTATATGGCATTATAATAAGGTTTGGATGGATGAATTGAGTTTAGCATTTGTAACATAAACTTTGTAATATACATGTATATATCTGTACTCAGTATGTATATCAGATAAAACACAAGATAATTATAGACTAAAATTCAACTTTTATTTATATACAAATCACTGAAGAGTGTGTGTATCAATAAACATACCAGACATTTAATTGGATAGGAAAAGCTTAGAAAAAAGATTTCTTTTGAATGGCTGTCTTATTCATTTTGCTGTTTGCCAAAATGATATTATTTTATAGAAGTTTGGATCACAACACAGTTTCATTAGACCTGCCGTAGCAGGACAGTGGGACGTTAAGCCCTTTCATTTATAACACAGTTACCCAATTCCTGAATAGCAAGAGGAACGTCTACCATTTCTACCACAGCTGTGGCAACATCCAGCGTTTTGTCTTTACTCTGAGGAAGTTTACTATTTATTACAAATCTAAACACCTAACATGTCTTTTCACCCTTTTCACAGCACGACCAGCTCATCCATTAGTTTCTATTCTGATGGATCTAAAGAACTTGTCTATAAAGTTGGAATATTTTTTCTTATATAACTATGGTCCTCAAACCTAAATGAAGGCGTTCCCGCTGTGACAAATTTTGAGGATAATTTTTTTTCGAATAGGACTTATACAACGTCCCAACATTATGTTATTTGTATGCATATTCGATTTCTTTATATGGGTTCAATATAGGCTTTTACGGAAATCATCATACAAGAAGGGCTATAGTCCACAACACTTGTGTTCATGCCTATGTTGAAATACGTATTATAGTAGAAAATTCTGGAGGTACGTAACATATTACTGCCTTGAGGATGAAGATTGGCTTTACATATATCATACGTTATTCCAGCATCAGTTGATCCCATAGAAGACCAGACACCTATAACATCACCAGGTGTCACTACAATCTGTTGACTAGTGTCAATATTAAATATATACATCCTCGTCTCTGTTGGTGTTATTTCATTAAAACCAATCAACTGAAACCTGTAATTAATAATGAAATATGGTCAATGTGTAATAGTAGGTGGCAATATGGGTGAACTTGGGCTTTTTTTAGGGGATAAATTTTGTTAGTCATGGTGTCAGAAATAATAAAGATATCTTTACACCAATTGTTAACGGCTTTATTGTTGCTCGGGAGCGCGAATAGCAGACATGTACTGCATGCATGAATAAAATTGGGTTTAATGACTTTTCGGTTCAAACCGAGATAGTGGAGACGGATATACGCAATACAGTGTGCTATTGTCAGTGGTTATCTTGGTCCAGACTGAGATAAGCAGCCGACAAAACAACTTAATGTTTTTCAGCGGATGATAGCAGATGTAAAGTAAATCTGTTTAAGTAAAAATTCTATTGGTCGATTTAAGACACCGGTTTGATACCTGATATGTTATCTCCAAACGGTTTCAGATCGTTTTGACCAATATGTTTACAACCCAAACCAGTGTCTTGTCGATGAATTTGTTCTAAATGGGACTTACGTTGTTCCTGTAGCGTCCAGTGGACGCCAGACTTGAAACATGTGAGATTTTCCTTCCGCCGCGAAAAAATGCCACTGAGTTATTCTACCGGATCTGGTGATATATGAATTACCATTCAGTGACAACAAGACTTGGGAACCTCGGATAATCTTAGATCGGTGTTTTATGATGACATCATTGGAAAATGTTTTTGAATAACTTATTTCTGGAAAGAGTAAAATATATTAACAAAGATTTAAAAAACAAAATAACGGCCAGTTGCATGCGATACTGGGACTTTGACAACGTCTGGTTATTTCTTCAATTTTTAATTTACATTGCCAACACTTACCGACATACCTGGAATTGTCACCTTCGTTGAGCTTTGACGCCTCGATAAATCTACTAGTCTCGTGTAGATATACGACCAGGCAGATGTCACAAAACAATTTCTAACTTTAGCCATTGCCGAGAAATAACCGATTTTGCATTGGTCACTTTTTCAGGTTTTCAGACGTCAACATGTTTTTATAAATGACCATTTCGCGTCCATTCTTAACACGCGAATCACGCTCATATTGGAATATTATGTTAAGTCTTGCCAGTTGAAGGGTAATGGGTACCTGTGAATCCTGTCCTGTCTGCATCGCAGTTATAGTTCTCTAAACCTTTTTTTGCGTAATAAATGTCGGTAATTAATATTCTTAGCAGTTCATTGCATCATGGAAATTCATTATATTGCATCGCCACCAAGATGTTCCCCACAGAACACGTATTGGACAACAGTTTCGGATAAAGGTATTCATTTTGTTAGATTTTTGATTTAGGTACACCAGATTTGATTCAGATATTGTGTTAGAAAAATAGCTAATCTTAGAAAATATAACACCTTGATTAATTAATTATTTTTATCTACAATTTATTATTTCAATAAGAAAATTACGCGATATGTTAAGGAATATATCAAACAATTATTTAGTTATTTCGAAAATGCCAGATTAGTGCTCTATCAGATGGTCGGAAGGTCAAAAATTCTCATTTATTTCCATTGATTCTTACCTGTACATGTTGGTGGTGAACCGGTTAATATACCATTAGGTTCACAAGCTCTATCTAAATTACCATCAGACAAAACGTAACCGTCTTCACATTTATAGCCGACAAACTCTCCTCTTGATAGCATTGTCGAATGATTAAATACAGTTGAAGAATGTGCTGGCGGTTCGGGCAGAGAACAGTACACATTTGGTGATCCTACATGAAAAGATAAGGTGCAAGTATATTATATTTCCATCCTAAACATAAATTGGGAACATGGTCCTTGAAAGACAGTACCCTAAAACTAGGGTGATGTATGCTGTCACACTGATCAACAGTGAATATTCGCTAGGCCGCTACATTCACTGATAAGGATGACATCGGCGCGACTTAATGAGTCCCCGGTATTAACTTTTTTCCTCCGACAAAATAAATCCTAAAACATTTTTTTGAAGCATAAGGAAAATGAATAAAGACGTTTGAAGTATCTGTAGTTAAAAAATATTTCCTATTTAGTGTAAATGGATATTAAAATGAGTAAAAGGCATCATTTTGGCCGAAGCAGTTAGGTGTTATGTAAACAATGCATGAGCCATTGAGCCAATGACTGACGCCGCGTGAAGTCAATGCACGTGCTGAACACAGTCATCTGTGACAGAGATAATTCGTAAGTAATTCACTGTGAAACAGATTGGTATGCTGTAGATGATGTCAGTAGGTTACAGAAATCTCTTGTCTTGCATGGTGTCCAACAAAATTATCCTAAAGAAATACTTTATTGTGTTTACATTTGAGGCAAACAGTCCATACATGCCGATAAGAGGATTTTGATGCAACTTGAAGGATTGCACAACGAGTTCATGCAGAATATGTCACCCTCGGATTAAATGTATCAAATATAAAAAAGTGTTTTAAACAAAGGACGGCATGTACCGAGACCTCCCAATTTGTAATATTTAAAAGTGACCGATACCAATTAATACCAGTAGCCTACCCAGCATAGCTCCAAACTATTTTCAAAATTCCTTACCGACATTGCTCACAATACTAAGACTAACCGAATTATTCAGAGATCTAATTGATAAGTAAAACTTACCTAATTCACAAGCGCCACAGGTAAAGGGACACACTGTTTGACTGTAGCCTGTAGATATGCTGCACATTTTAGGATTTTCTTGTAGTTTGGTAAGACAATTATCTATCTGATCTATACACGTCACACGAACTGATAAAATAATGGAGATGATTTTATGTTCATTTAGGTTGATTTACCTTTGCCCCCGAAGTTCAAAATATTGACGACTTCTTCTAGTGTGGGTGTGGGTGAGAGAGAGAGAGAGAGAGAGAGAGAGAGAGAGAGAGAGATAGAGAGAGAGAGAGAGAGAGAGAGAGAGAGAGAGAAACTAGGTTATTTCGGGACTAACATAATATGGTTTTATATCATTTCAATATTTCACATGCGCCTAGGGATCTTTAGCAGTGGGAGGAAACCGAAGACCCCGGAAAATACTCACGAGGTTGGACAGGTCACCCTACTCCTTGTCACGTACAACCGGGGATTCGAAACCACACCAGTTGACTCAATGACAGGCTTTATGATACAGTGCGTACGTGCTCACCATTACCCCACCCCCTTTTTAAATTCATAAAAATAAATCTGTCTAGTGAACAACACGCATACCACGTCACTTGTATAAGTACAGTTCAGGGGCCTGTTTCACGAAATTTTAACTAAGATAAAATCCAAATTTAAATAATTTGATTGGATGATATTCGATTGATTTTAGTGCTTAGCCAAACAAAATTGATATATCTGCTAAAATTTGGATTTTTTCTTTAGTTAAGATCTCGAGAAACAGGGCCCAGCACAACGAAACAAATGTAAGTGTTATCCAACATTACCTGTTCGATTTTTCATACAGACAAAATAATTTTTATAATAATGACCACAGTATAAATCTTCCCATTTTAGAGATGGACTCAACATCACAACACAGTTCTCTGAATTATATCTGTTATCGGGTCTTCCTAAAACAGATCGCAAATTAAATCTATATTATGCCTATATATATATTTATATTCCTCAAGCAATGGCCCGAGAAATCCCCCTCTGGCCATTGCTGAATTAGCTTCTGATTCTTGAACTTTTGCGGGAGTGTGTCTATTCTTCTCGTTCAATCAAAGCTATCACTTGAGTATAGCCACATGACAGCCCTTCGTTTAATCTGGGTCTTCTCTAAAACTTTGGACACAAGATATTAAAAACGGTGAAAGTATGTTCGTTTCCAAACATTATTATTTACATTTTAATCGATTGGATAACCTCGTTTGTCACGCAATTAGTTTTACTGCAATATTCTGCTATGCACTGGTTAATTGGGCATAATAAAATCGTGATGTAAACATGTTATGTAAACATGTTATGTAAACATGTTTGGTCCAATTTGGCGCTTTGTTTTAAAGGTAAAGCCTTTGTAACGCTATCAGCTACTGGTTATTAATGGAACTACTGACCAATCATAATTTAGAACAAGAATGTTCGCTCTTTACAGCAGTGAGTAGTGGGATTAGTTCTAATCAAACGAAACACTGCGCGGATTATGATATATATTGGGTTATCACAAATAAATATGAAAGAACAATTGCTTATTTATTTGGGCGATATGTATTTATCAGCTATTTCAGCGTTATCAGGTAAACCACTCCTCGCAGATGAACTTAATCACTGGGTATGCTTATTACTTTACACGGGAAACTCTTGTGGACTGTTTCCGGGAGAAGTACTAATTTCATACGAGTTCATCCTGCTTTAATAGATTTTCTATCTATTTTATGTCATCGGTAGACAATCTAATTAAACACAGATCCTATTTCGTTTCGTTTTATATTACTCATTTTTTTTTTACTGCACTAGGTTGATGTGAGAGATTAGCCAATCAATGGTCTGTTTTTTTGTGCGTTCTTGGCGTGGGTAGACATTTGCAGAGAAAACAAAGTTAAACTTGTATTTCCAGATACTCACTTGAAACATCAACGCTGGTTGGTTAATCAAATGTCTGACGTCATACGGTCAAAATCCGCTCATATGACTTCTGACGCGACCCCACTACAACCGACCAGATTTTCGTGTAGTGGAGGTCATCGAAAGTATAAAAAAACGAAACGAAATATAGATCTGCATTTTAATCAGATTATAGCGGATGCCCAGAAAACGAAAATTAAAAATCTATACAAACACATAAAACCCAAATAAATACCTGTAATAGGCATAATAAGCTCTTACATAATGCATGTTTAAATTAAATTAAAATATTTCAAACATGTGGTATGAATTAAACACGTTGTTGATTGTTTATGGTTATTTTACCTGTTAGCCAGTTAGTAGAGGCAACCGGGAGACCGTCCGACCAGAAATATGTTGTATTGGTGGTACTTTTATTGTGGGCACCAATCCATAAATGATTAACAACTCCACTTCAACAGAAAAAATAGTGTTCATATTATATTGAATATGAAATAAATCGACATAGGAGTGACTGGGATATACTACTAACACAGATGGACAAAATATGGGTTTCATGTTAAATCAATACTAGGTCATTTTAGGAGTAGCGTGTGGTAAATGCTTATTTCTATAAACGGCTACTTCGATGGGATCTTTAGAATTGAGAGGAAATCAGCGTATCCATACAAATACAAAGCAGGAATCGAACCCACGAGATGTAGCGATAATACACCTTATGATAACAGCGTGCACGATAGATCCTTACAGGACAATATTGTGGCAGTCATTATCACATATTATGTGATAGAACTGGTTTAACACGTTCCAAATATATTTTAACACAGAGATCATTGCTACGATAGGTGCGTAATCAAGGTTCAACAAACGGAAGTGACGGACGCAAAAGACAAACACGAGTTATCCTTCTATATAACATAACAACTTTTAGTCTTCGAAGGAATTGTTAGTGAGCAAAAATTGGCTCGTGTGTCTGTTATCACTCGTCACTTCAGTCAGTTATATAGACGGATAACTTATGTTTTCCTTTGTGTTCGTCACTTCCTTTTGTGGGAACCTTTATTACGTATCCGTCGTAGCAATGATCTCTGTGTTAACATTATATGTGATAATATTCTTTAAGCCACTCCCTTCTCCATCTGAAAAGTGAGACCGATCTGAAAAGTGAGACCATAAACCCCATTTCATTTCATTAATCTACCCCGCAAAAATGAACAGACTAAAGTAAGTACGTTGTAATGGTATAATACCATTTCTTTGAAAATTAAAACAATACCCAAATCTATTCAGGAATGCCATTTCCTCAGCATTTCTTGCAGGAGCTATAACTGCTCCGTCATCTTGATAGCAAGTAGCATTAGCTTCGTTCCACTTCAATTTTTGGTCGTAAAATTTATAACATCCGCCATCGTATACTGTCCACCCATCTACACACACTTAAATAATTGCCAAAAAATATTTAAATTACAAGATACAGATTTGATACACAATTACTGAATTTCTTGGCTTGATTTAAAGCCATGGTGGCTTAGTGAGTAAGGCACTGTCTGATTAACCAGGAGGTCTGGGGTTTGATCCCGGTGTTGGACGAGAAAGTTCCACTCACTTTTCCAGCGTGGTTCGCTCTCGTCAATGGTGGAAGACGAAGGGCCTGGCAAGAACATCGACTATTCGTTCGAATACTCCGTCTACACACTAGCGTGTACGCTAAAGAAACCGTGACAGTTGGAATTTAGTCAGTTATTGCTTGATTAAGAAGAGGGTAACAGGTACCATACCATAAACACCACATCGTAGTCAGGGGTGACACGTACCATACCATAAACACCACACTGTAGTCAGGGATGACACGTACCAACCATATACACCACATCGCTGTCACCGATAGTACCGGGTGACAACCACGTGGTTGTCATGGGTGACAAGAGCCATTTACAAGTCACGGGCATCCAGTGGCCGACATAAGGGATTCTTATGGTAAAGAACAAACACGTAAATCGACATAAAAACAAAATGCTCACCTCCACAAGCAAACCTAGCTGGTGTCCACTTATCATTACCTAAACACACTCTGGTAATAACGTCATGTGCTAATGTTCCACACCTCTGAGATACAGTGTCGCCTACGTAGTAAGGCCCAACTGTTGGAAGTGGATAGCCATCTATCGGATCATTTGGTAGGATGTTACAAACCATGTCTCTTTCTAAGAAATAAGATTAATCAATACAATGCTTGACTTTGTCCAAAAAAATTTTTTTTTCTGTTTCTGAAACTTGTGATGGACGATAAACCAGTACAACAAAAGTGTGTTGTTTATATGAATTCCTGAATTGGGAAGTCGTATTAGATGTTTTCAGTACATGTCTTTCTCTGTGCTCATCTACACTAGATATACAATCATTATATCAAACAGTATAAAAGCGCAAAACTCCCAAAAGGCAAAGCGATAAAACTTAAAAATTATGACCCCGTCCTCTTTCCATACTTGTCAAATGATAAAGGAGTACTGTGTGTGCCAGTAATTTATGTTACTGATCATAAAGTCATGGCTACTTTCTACCTTTCATCTCTGGTTGTTGTACCGGAAATCCACAGGACAGGTGACAATTCTCAAACCCGTAGTCAGTGGTGCAAAACTGGGGATTGCTGTCAATCAAATCACCACAATCTGAAATCTTGTTAACATTGTCTTCTGAAATAAGTTATACGGAAAACGTTACTTATTTAATATCTAAGGAATTTTTTCGACAAAATAAAACGTAGACTGGGTGTTTGATTATTACTTATTCGTTATAGCGAATTTTACCAGTAGCTTTGAATTGATTTACCCTAATATTACAACGAAGTTTAGAAAGAAAATATATAAGTATATATGACCACATGATTAGTTGTGGATACACTTTTACACGACACAAACCAAATAAATCTCCTTAAACTATTGGGATCAAAGTAACTGATTGTTCTATTTTTCTAAATCTTTTATTGCACGAATTTCCACATTACATCTTCAAATAGAGGATGACCCTGCGTTCCAGGGTTTGAAAGTAGTATATCGAAAGCGGCAGACCAACGCCACCAGGCCTTGTTACTCCTTCATAGCCGCCGCCTCCGAACTGACGGAAAGACAGACAGACAAACAAATGGCAGTCAAAAATATTAGTATAGATAGATTGATCTGAATACCACCTCAATATATATATTTGTGGAGACAAAAAGGGGTTAAAATTTCATTACCAAGACCGCAAACATCACAATAATCTCTTGAACATTCAGTGGCTTCATAATAGCACCATGGTCTTACTCCATGGCCTGGATTTCTGCAATAATTACCATCTAATCCGTCATTTACATCACTAAAAATAAAAACAGTAAATTGCAATGATTTAAACATAGTCTTAGAGTAAAATAAACACTGTATGGCCTCCTTCTTATGATCGCCTACAATATTATTTCTTCAAATATAACACCTCTTAGGGGGTTGGGATGCCTTAGTGGTCTAGAGTGCTGCGCTTCGACCTCTAGCTGGTCGATCACCTCTGACGTGCGGCTGTGGTTTCGAGCCCTGGTGCGAGCGCATGTGGCATGGAGATAGGTGCGCCTTCTCAACCCCGTGGGTTTCCTCCGGGCACTCCGGTTTCCTCCCACTGCTAAAGACCGCAACACGCAAGCGAATTATTGAAATAAAATCAAACCATACGTTAGTTCCGAAATGACCTAGTTTGTGTCGAGTGGACGTTAAACCCCATTTCTCTGAACTAAATCCTAGAACATTATGTCTTCAGGTGTAACATTTCTACACAAAATCCACTCCACTCCATTCATTACTAACGATACTAACGATCCACGCCTCTTAGGACGTTAGTACTGTATGCAACCCCCGATTCTCTCTCTCACTCTTTGGTTAACGTTTGTAAGTGACAACCTCGGGGGTTGAAATTGAAATTGAAAGATATGTTGTTCTCGACATGACCTAGTCTCTAAATGACCTCCTCTCTCTCTTCTTCTCCCTTCCCCCCTCACTCTATCTGCAGTCATACTTCATTTTTTCATAATATTCAGAACAATTTACTTACTCATAATTAAAAGAATGATGCCTACAGTGTGTTACTTGTGTCCAGGGTAAACATGGTTTATATGTTCTGGTATAATTTACACTTCCTCTATAATATATCCCTTTATTATCCACATCATAACAATGGTCATCAGCTAAAACAAATAAACAATACACTCCACAATAGAATGAAATGTAATGAACTTTAACATCTCGTCAAAGCTGCATGTTGGTCAACGTTGATCATTTTCATACTAGAGCAGTGCGGTTGCGTCCCTAAAAATATTTTGTAGTTCCATTGTGAAGACAATGTATAGTAGACCTAGTTGTTCATCTGCACAGACATAATGGCAACGTTGGATGTGAAAACAAGGCTTGGACTACTATATGGCTAGCTGGGAGGGTGGGGTTGTCTGGAGAGAACCAAATAGTTGTATTGACAGTTTTCTTGACAAAATGTCTTAATAAGAATTTGACCTTTAGTATAATTGGTAGAGGAAAATATTTGACAAACAACAGTCAGGTGCAGTAAATAAATTATCAAAACGGGTCCCTTTTTTTTAAATATTCATTACCAGTACTAATGTTGTCAACATCTATCAATACATCGCGATTATATGAGAAATTATTTTTCTAAAACCTACAACCCCAGAACCAACTATCTGTTAAGATCTCTTTGTGAGTAACGTGTCAGAAAATGGCGACAATAATACAAGCAGCTGCAAAAAGACTGAATTACCTAAAGCCAGCTTGAAATTTAACATAAATCCACGATCTACTGTTTGCATAGAGGTTGAAAATCGGATGAGTACCGTATTGTAAACACTTCGTATTGTTGTCGGTCTTAGTTTACCACATATTCTGAAATAAAAGCTTTTCAAATTTCAGATTAACTATGTCGTGCTGCATTGACAGTGAAATAATAATAGTTAAAAATGGAATAGTTCGGGTCTGTAATACCTTTTCCATGTAACCACTACTTACGGTGCTGTTCGCTGGCCTGCTAATATATATCGTACTTCTAAAGTATCTATACATTCATTGGACGATTCTGATTTCTCTATAGAAATATCTTTCACATTTACCAATATATTAGATTTGGGTGGACCCTAAAAGAGAAATGTTTATGGTTTTTAAACTATTGCTATATTTCGGCTAATTATTCCTATACTTTAGCTTTATTTTTTATTTGAAGCAAATGTGAATCCTCCATTTGCTACATTGTTCTATTGGCCGTATCTGCAAATAGACTAGCAGATTGCTGTTCAGAGCAATTAGAGGTACAACCTGTCGTTAGTTTCGGTTTGTCAGATCAAATAATAGAACGCCAAGAGGTACTGTTGGTTTAGAACTATGGAGATACTTGACAATCTATCGAATGGAAATCTACACGGCATGCTGGTCTATCGCCAGATTGATTATGTCAGCATGACTACCGACAGAAACCTTCACGATATACAGCTGATCCGTCTATGGAAGGTACTGTCTTGATATTAAACGCCGGATGGTGTTCCGATAGAACTGAATGGCATTAGATCAATCATGCAATGCTCCCTTTCCTCAACAATTCTTTTTTCGATCAGCTGCACCTTTTGCACCATTGTAAATCCGACACAAGAAAAAACCGCGATGTCTTAGTCCCGGTCACTAAGAACCTCCTGGTCTTCAACGTACGTAGAATATTTTTCAGGATGATAGCCTAGAGACTATAGTGTCTAGGCTGAAAGGTAGGATGTGGCTATGAGCATAAATTTTTAGAGTACACTACTGGTCTAACGATAGAGATGTTCTTTCAGTCATTGCTCATCTTGTTTTATAAAAGATTTCTCACCGTTATCAACCAAAAACATTCTTTGTTATTTTCATAATTATGTGGGTAATTGGGAGATTGAATGGAGGCTTGCTCATTTGAATGAGTTAAACTAATAACACCACCACAATCTGAAAATGAAGAATGAAACATAACAAAGTTATACAATATGAATAAAAGGTCTGTTTCTTTCTTGTTTCTAAGTTCATTTACGTAGGCTACACCATCACGCTTGAGAACAGGGGACCATAACAAACACCACGTAGCACACAAGCACAAATTGGAAAACACTAGACAAACACAAAATTACTAACGATACAAAACACGGTTATTGTAATTGCTAGCAAATTATCAAGGTAGCACACTGCAACCTCTGCTGGTCTGTTTAAACTGTAGATTTATTTATTTATTGATTGTTTGTTATTATTTACTTATTTCTAAACAAAGGGTGTAATGTATTATCAACCTTACCCTATTGCTCTAGGCTAATAACATTCTCCACCACATGTTAGTCAACTCAGAAATTTATTGTTATTATTGTTCTATACGTATCGACAATCCCTTATACTATGCTTCCCGTCAAAAGTGGTGGAGATGGGCAAATGCAATGACACACACAGTTGTAACCCGTATCGTGGAGAAAAATGGAAGGGGTTGTGTAATTACTACCGTTTCATCCATTTTACATGACACGACATTTCTAGGTATTTCAATGGTCGTATTCCGAAAAAAGCAGAGCATATTCGCCACGCGAGCCCGAGATACAACCTAAATAATGCATATACATTTTTATGGACAGATCTGCATTGTGTCGTGTTATTCGAAGGGTGGTGGGGGCAATTCGGTTAGTGTGAGCACCCGAGTATCTCTCTGAAACAACAAATTTAGAATATGAAACAACAAATTTAGAATATTTCCAATAATTGCCACTAATTTTTCTCATTGCAAATAACTTCCACTGGTATTGATTTTTTACAGATTCTTTACACGAGGAATCTGAAATATGTCTTTAATCTTTTGACAATAATTTTATTACCGCGGCGCCCATCTGTTGGTTTCCACCCTATCATAAAAAAACACATAAATATCAAAAGAAACGAATTTCTTTAACTCACATTCTTTCCTACACGAAGTCCTCGGTAGGTCTTTAATAAAATAAAAATAATATATTAATATATATATATGTACATGAGAGTGGCGATAGGACCGTTTTACCGTTCTGCCATAGTTTCATGTATTTTCTCCCGGGGGGGGGGGTATTAAATGAAGTGAAATGGGGTTTAACGTCCTACTTTTCTGCTCCAAATTGGACTAATTTTGCTCGGAAAGCGACACTACGGCCTACTCTTATATTGAATTCAAGCTGTCAAGGGATCTTTTACGTGTACGCCAATGTGCGCGCGTGACCTCGGTTTTCCGTCCCATCCGAACGACTATATATCTGTCCTTGCCAAGCCCCCCCCCCGTCTTGCATCACTGACAACTGACAAGGGGGCGTCGGAAAATCTGGATGAACTGGCCAATGCTTCTTACCCAGTTAGCCACGAGATCCCCAGGGGAGTTATGATAATTACATGATTGTGTTGAATTTTTTCTGTCATTTATAGCTAGCAGGTCGGTTCAGGGTTCCTACTAGGTAATTCTGTCTGAAAATACACAGGTGGGCGTGTTTTCCTTGACAGACCAGGAACATCCTCGGCAAGCACTAGGATCAAACCCTGAGCCAGCGCCAGACTCACTAGTCCACCGTCCATGTATACTTTATTCAGAGAAATTACAATAATTGCACGATTATGTTGATCATTTAAAGTATATAAAGTTTAATATTGTATTGACTGTAGATTAAGTGGCAAATCTAACATAATTCGTACCTGGACATAACGGGAGGCGATTGCTTCTCGCGAACTTTTCCCCGCTGATTATGCTCCACTGATTAGAGGCATTCCTTTAGTTCCCATTATCGAAGACCGCACTTAATTTTTGCATTGCTAATTTTTGTTGGGTTTAGTACGTTCATTTTGTTGAGAAAAAACTCAGCGTTCTATTTTTTCCAATAGAAGTATAAGTAATTTGGTAAAATAAAACCACTACCAAGCAATTTCTGTCCGAGGTACAGGCATCTTGACCCTGCGGATTTGGTAATATTCAGTGGATATTTGTAGACAAGTTTAAAGGGACACGCGATAAACCTGATTCATAACTTTATTTTGAACTAACGCGCCTTTAATTTGTGTTGTAAAATATGACTATTGTAGAATTACTTACCCCTATCTACTGGCTGATATACACAGTAATACATTGATATCCTTTCATTGGTATTAATTACTGTATGAGGAGTGGTTCCTGATATTTCAAATATTCCACCATCCACATTATCAAATGTAATATGTTCCTGTTTATACTGCATACCTGACGAAATTCACCAGTAACTTAAGCAAACTTAGTATTTAGGACTACTGGATACGGCATAAACACAGACATAAACTATATATTTTAGTGTGATGAAGATGATGATGATGATAATGACTGTTTTTACTGATGATGATGATTACTGTGTTATGATGATGGTGATGATGACGACGATGACGACGGTGACGACAACGACAACGACGATGATGATGGCGACGACGACGACGATGATGATGGCGACGACGACGACGACGATGACGATGATGCTGGTGATGATGATGATGAGGTGGAGAAGAGAAAGGGTAAAAGTGGTACTGCATGACAAGCTGCTCAGTCCAAAACCTAAAGAGCCCTTTGGACATTTTCACAAAAAAACATAAACTAAAATTATGTCACAATACTGATAGCTTATCGACATAACCTTACAGCATAATTGTTAGTTCTTGATCAATGAAAAGGTTTCAATCTTAAAAAATTTGAGTTTAAGTTTTCAATAATAAGGCCCCTGGAATAAAACAGTATTTACCTTTGACTGCTTGACAACCAGATGGGTCGAAAATGTTTTGCTTATAAAGAAACAATACAAGGGAGGCAACTGCTGGTAAATCTATTGGTTCAATAATGGCACCATCTTCTCTACAGCAAAACTCCAGTTTAGTATTATCGTCATAGATACCGTCAGGTAACGTTCCATAATATCTACTACCATAACCTGAGTTCCAGTCTGTGTCATCAAATTGAATATGCCCACCACCATGAATAAACCCTTTAAAATGAACAAAATATTGGTTAACAAAACTTACAGAAATCAGCAACGAATTCATAACTTGACGGGGTCCTGATATGTGCCTTTTTAGTTTGAGGTGTCTGTTTATATTGTGTACTGTCCGTAAGTTTGTCTTGTGTAATTGTTTGTTGTGTGGTCGGTCCCCTTTTTTGGAGAATTAAAGTTTAAATCTATACCACCTTGGAAATATTTCTTGTTACTGCCCCATGCTTTACAAGGTGAAGGTGGTATTTCTGGTGTGTACTAAATTTAAAACTAAAATTACCTGACGGGCAAATACCTCCTCTTCTCAGGATACAATAATTTCCTTTTGGCCAATCACCTCCATGTTTATATTGATTATCACTAGTACAAAAACGATACGTAAAATGATCTGTACTGAAGTCCCCAGCTAGTCCTGGTGGTCCCCCACGACCAACACTATTGTCTCCTTCCCCACGGTGTGTTAAACTTCCAATCTGAAATAAATGGTGCGGACATCCTTCCTTTGCCATCAATATGGTATACTGTCCACTCGGAAACTCTACTGTAGCTATAATTAATGGAAATGGACACTTTCTTATTATACCAAATCACTGTATATTTTCTGATACCTTTATAAATGATGATATGTCCACATAGATATTATATCGTTAGTTACGTCCAAATAGTTATTATATCTTCAGTTATATCCAAATATTTTTACACCTTCAAACAAACACAAATAACGATCAAAATATACGTAAAAGTAAGTTTACCCTTTGCTTGTAAGACGGTTCTGCAACCAGTATCGGGATTCAATCCATCAACACATTTACAACTACATACCCCTTTAACCAGGGTAAAATAACCACCATTTTCACAGGTGATACGAGGACCGGGGCAAAACATAGCTCAAATCATAAAAAAAAAGTGTAAAAAGTCATTAAAAGCGAAATTGTATTGGTGTATTGTCCATTTAGAAAGTGATTTATATATTTTCCCTCTATATGTTAACAGGGTCCATTATTCGGCCACGAAACGTATCATTATCAAATAATCTGTTGTTTCTAACGACCAGAAAAATTAAACCAATAAACTTTCGCATGCTAATAACCCTAACCCCTGTACTTGCAATAAGTCAATAAAACATCCTTTTTCCTACTACGACGAGAATACGGGTTACTATTAAGTAGTTCAGCTCTGAACGTCGGTCTCATTACACTCACCCTGGACGTTCAGGGACTGCCCCATTTAATCAATGTCGAAAAAAATTGGAGAAAAGTCAATTTTACTGGACAACTTTTCACTGCTAAACGACGGGGTGTCAATCCGTGTGAAAGCCTGTACAATGTAAAGCCTGTACATTTCGTTTCGTCTTGTATGACCGACATTCCTGAATGTGGACGTTGGCCTACAGTTAGAGTGTCACGGCGGCGAAAATGTAACTTGATAAGAGGGGACGTATTTTTAACAGCGTGTTGTGTCGCTCATGCTGACTCTAGCGAAGTAAGCAAGGTCTTATTTTCTCACTAAGATGTTCGTTTACATTGTACAGGCGTCCTCACGGGTTGACACCCCATCGTTTGGCAGTGAAAAGTTGCCCAGTATTGGGACTCCAATTATTTTCGACATTGATTGAATGGGACAGTCTCTGAACGTTTAGAGAGTGTAATGAGACCGACGTTCAGAGCTGAACTAACTATTAAGGTAAGGACTAGATAATTTACTACAACGTGATATCACGGAGATTCGACCCATTTTATGACGTTGTACAATAAACATCAAAGATGACAGAAGAAAAATGAATTAGGAGTTTAATTTTGACATAGTTTGCCTGTAACCCAAACAACTGTTGCCCGCCAGTTATAACAGTTTTTATAATTTTGAAATTGCTTTTGCTTAAATATATTATCCCTCCAGTAAGTAGTGCATAGATCAAAATTTGAAAGGAATACATCTTAATGTAAATTACTCTCTTCTGTAATTAACCTATGCGCTTTAGAGAAAATTTCACAACAATCAGTTAAATCACTAAAGTTTTGATTCAAAAAGGCTTGGTGTTTTATTGTAGAAAATGTCCATTTTCTGTAAAATTACTTGCTTTATGTATTTCTGTGGAATATTCTGTATAAAACCTAAAATTTCCGTGAAGTTTAGGGATAACATGTTTTATTCCATTCTGTAATGGAGTTAATGCTTTTATTGTACGAGGTAAAAGGGGGAATAAACAAGAATTTACGGATTATTGCACAAGATTAGTTCAATCAGGGTTGGCCAGGTAAACAGCTGTGGTGAAACCGATTTGAACTCTTTATTTTATTTAATAACTCATAGAAATCCTATACATAATCATTCCTAATAATTATTATGTTACAGTATTCATTTCAATTTATTAACTATACTATGAAGACTCCCATTTCTATTAATTATAAGATCGATAATGTCAATTGTTATTCGTCATAACTAAATACGAAAACCTGAAATCAGTCCAATCACTGACGTGTAGCGGTTTAAACCTTTTGGCTGACACCTTGCCCCTACCAAACAGGATTAGGATATCCATTATTCTTATGTTAGCGGAAAGATGTTGCGCATTAAATCAATAGTAAAATGCCTTTTATTCAGTTAGATTTCTTTTCTCTTTCACTTTGAAAAATATTCAGTTGAGAAGTAAGTCAAGATGGGGTGGGGGGGGCTTCTCTGGAATTTCTGTAAATTACAGGAAATCAAAACAGATAAAATTTTCCTAGTGATTCTTTTTTTCAGAACTTTTTAACTTTTTTTATGTTTTTTTTTTGTTACAGTGTAGCATATTGCCTATATAGATAATATTGTTTAGTCAATTCCTTTGAAATAAAAAAGTTGTTTTTTTTTTGTCAAAAATTGATTTTATTGCGTTTGTTTAAATATATGACATTCAAACTTTTCGCTATTTCCTTTATATAGAATATACACAGCATTCTCTTATCTGACTTTGGTTAAAAATCTGCATTGAGTCTCACAAAGTCAGTGTTTATCTTTTGAACACTACTTAGCTTAATACTGTTCGTTTTAACCAGCGTTCATAATACGGACCAAAAACATAATACGTGATAAAATCTACACAAGAAGCAATTTATGTTTACCTTGACAATCGTGGGCTAAAGACGCTTCCCTAAACATGTAATGTTCTACAGCTACTATTGATACTTCATCAAATAAAGATGTAATTGTTTCACCATATTCAGTTGTAAAGGCCTAAAAAAATGTACGACTCTTTCAATATCTTACAAATTTGCAATGTGTTATTAAGATATGGTTGGCGTTGGGACAAATAAAATAGGTATGCATTAAATAAATATTATAAAACTGTTAGCGTCCACAAGTTTTAAAATTTGAAACGGATTTTCGTAAGCTCCAGGATACCTTTCAATATGTTACAAATTTGCAATATTTTATCAAGATATGGCGGATGTTGGCACAAACGAAATTGATATGAATTATATGAAACTGTTAGCACTAACAAATAGGAAATTGATGTCGTAAGCACCTATGAGTAAATTTCAGAGAAATCAGACAGACGTAAAAAGTGGATCAAAAAGACATTATTATTTGTATCTAATTTCGAAGTCTGACACATTTGAGTTGAATAATAAATTGAAATTATTCATTGGAACATATAGGTACCACATCTCTTCCATGTTTTTTTTCTTTACTTAATCATGCATTATGCAAGAGTTTCTTTAGGTCTGAAATTATTAATTAGACATTAATTAATTTATCCAGACCGTAATCAACTCTCGATGTCATCGATATTTAGGGGATTGGAAAACATTTAGTCAAGGACGATTAAACGTAAAATTTGTCAATCGAGTCTTTGGGTTTTTTTTATCTTACCGACTCTAGTAATGATGATCCTGGCGAGCCTAAAATTCAAAAGCTAATATCTCGGTTCAGAAACTTTCAGCATATTCTATTTACGTTATCTATTTTTTTAACTATTATAGCGAGAACTCTAAATTGTTTATCTTATCTCCCATAATGCCCCTGTAATCGCCATTAATTTTAACTTACATCAGAGGAATAGTGCATCCTAGAATTGATGTCATACCCGTAAGACGTTGTTATATCCGGAGGTAGTTTACCGAAGGCGTACCATAATTCTGTAGTTGAAAAACAAATTATATAAATAGTCGTATCATTGAAATGGGGTTTAGTGTTCTACTGTTCTGTCCCGACTGTGCTAATGAAGGCGGACTTACGAGTGTGCCATAATGGGAAATTTTACTTGGGCAGCGGTGCTATGGCCTACTCTTATATCGAATTCTAACTAACAAGGGATCTTTTACGTATATGCCATTTTGTACACGGAACCTGGGTTTTTCGTTCCATCCGAACGACTGGGTAGTTGTCCTTGTCACCCCCCGCCTTGCACTACCAACAAGGGGAAACCACGTCGGAAAAAACGAAATAAGTAAATGATTGACACTCGGAATGATGTTTTCAGCGTAAACGTAACATGGAAACGTTCAGAAATAATTCATTCCCTTATTCTGCGGTAAGTTTCAACTTCAATAGACTTTTATTTTATTGTGATGGGCCCCGTCTCATAATTAAAATAAAGTATTAATTTCGGCGTACTCACGTTTTTTGATATTTTCCCAGTTTATTCTGACCCAGTCATCTCTTTCAGACGATTTCTGTTCATGTAATAACCCAGCAGCATGACCAAGTTCATGTAGACATGTTGTCTGAAGTAGGTTACCAGAAATAGTTTCAAAAATACTTGTGAATGCAAAAGTACCGCGTTACTACTCACTGGCTTGAAAAAAGCAATTGGTGGCAAAATGATTATTAATTATATGTCATTTTGGGAGATATCTGTGCACAAATTTTAATCAATTTTAATTTTGTAAAAAAGGTACCTACCAAAGCACAGCATCTAACGCGTCTCGTTTCATTTTTCATACGACCAATTGGAGACTGGCATCTGAAAACAATATATAGCCTTGTAATTACAGACACGATATGAAATCAAATGGGATTTAACGTCCCACTTTTTTGCAACAACCAGGCTAATGGAGACGGTTAATTGAAGACACAAAGAGGCTCAGTAATGTTTTTAAACTTAATTTCCTTAAAAACCGATAAATGCTTCCAATAGTTGAAGTAAAGTGCAGGAAGCAAGTACATGTAGTTGCATGTAACTATTCTGCTCCAACCAGGATAAGAAAGGCAGTTTTTAAGACACAAAGGCGCTCATTATAGTTTTATGAAAATATAATTTCCTATGAAAACAAAAACTGATATATGTACCCTATAGTTGTAATACAAAGGAAAGACGCAGGTGTATCTTACACACCAAATGCCATTGTTCAGATTTAAAATATTTGATTTATTTAATTAACGCACTTAAGTTTTTACATACATTTGTTGTGGGTCGTTGAAAAAATGTAAATGACTTTCATGACCTATCCCATACAATGATGATGTAGTTGAATTATACGGTACATATCTCAAACATGTATATTTCTCCCATATATCCATCGTTTGAAGTATTGTTGCTTTATCATCATTTGCTGTAATAAACAAAATTAAGATCAATGACCAAACTACATCCATTATTACTAAAGGTACAGTTAGCTAACCCGTGTTAAATACGATATTCAATAAATGACACAATATTTCGCAATACGTTAATCAAAATGGAATTAAAGTTGGTATAACATCCTTCTGTTCTGCTCGGACAGCAGCGTTTCCGCCCAGTGCAATGCCAACAGCTAAAGTTTCTGTGAGGTCAACTTCTACACGGGAACTCTGTGTTAAGTCCAAATTTAACGACCGGTTACTATTCTCTTTCGGGCCATAGATTCTGCGTCACTGACAAGTCTAAACTAATACAATCTCTGGGGATCTTAAAACAATAAGAAGCATGAAATATTGCGTCAATTATATATAGAGATTGTAATACGGTTCAAATTAATACTTACAGAGAGTAGAGTGGTCAAATGTAAACGGTATAATACCCTTTGTCCATCTATATCTTTGATCAGTATAGACTAATCTCTTCACTCTGTGGTGAGATTCAGAACCCAAAGGAAGTGGAACGTCCTGTACCTTTAAAGAAAATTTTTTATTTTACCATATTTGACACAATTAAAAACATTTCTTAGCAAAGTAAGCCAAATTCAAACTCGATACGGTCTAAAAGGTTTGTGGAACCAAGGGGTTTGCACAAGGGCAGCCATACAATATCACCCAAGCCCTTAACAACCCGAATATTGAAGTAAATATATTGTAGAATGACAAATTTGCGTTCATAAGTATATTATGTTTTAATAAGTATTTCTTTTGTTATGAACATGTTTAAAAAGTGTTACCGATTCTTTATCGTCAACTAACCTCAGACTGCTCACCAACGATATGTATACCCATGGTATCAACCGATGCAATTAAGGTAACAAATATGTACTTTGAGAAATAATCCATTTTGGAATAAATACAGAAAACTATCCTTTTTTCTGAAAATATGTCTTTTTATTCCTGTCGCACTTTGACCTGAGCCATACCAGTTTCGTTAAAGAATGTTTATCTGGTATCAGATTTAATAACTCGTCGGATCAAATACTCAACCATATTCCACCAATCAAATTAGCACGAAGCCGATTATGCTCGTTTCTACTGAACACCTGATCTAAATTTCTAATTGAAATCGTTTCGGAAGGGACGTTTTTAACGATCGACTTCCTCATAGCTGACAGTCTTTGAAATTCGTAATATAACTCGCAATCGACGTATAATTCTTTACGGTTATGAAATTGCTGAACAAACGAATAAAAGTGATTAACTTTATATAGTGCACACATATTTCCACTTAAACGTATTAAGAAGACATAACTCAGAATTAACTGGTCTCATCATGAGATTTCAGCTATGACACAAAGGTACTGAATCAAGTTGTAACACTTACTCCATCTAAGTTAAATCTATTAAGTTCTTTGTAGCAGAATGTTCAGCTTCACAGAACATAAAATGCTTTGTATTTACATCATGTTTGTTTTATTTCTCACTTAGATGAACAAGATACTGTGGGACACGGTGGTGGACTAAGGATCAATCGATTAAAAGTTACACTATTATAGTTAGAGGAGTATTACGTGTAATTCTAGACTATATACATATTATCACCTATCTGACAAGGTAAAATTATGAAATATAACCTAATTTACAATTTAACGTACAGTAGACACATGCTATTATATGAATATGTTTGTTTTTTTAAAAAAATATTATTCATTTGAATCAGCTTCTTAAAAAATGACTATATTGCACTCTTAAAGTTTAAATACTTTTCGATCTTGGGCAGGATAACCCCACTTAGTTCCGAGGCCAGCCCTATAAACCCAATATCCACCGCCTATTGTGAAAGCCGTACCTCGGTCGCGACCTATTCTGAAACCATTTCTCCAACGGCCATCTGATATTCAGTCCTAGCAACTGACCAGGCCATCACATGCACTCCAATCACTATCCCTGCTACCAACTGTCCTCGAGATCACTAATCTTGTGTTTAATCGAACCAGGCTATCGTGTACGGAAAGGGACTATTATAGAAGGTTGACGTAACTGACCATAACTTAATCAGTTTGGATAATCTTGGGACCAGAATAGGGGTTTTAATGTGCATGTTGTTTTTCTCGTATTTTGTATCTTGTTAGGTTTGAATCTTCTAAAATAAAATTGTATTAAGTGTATCACCAAGAAATAATTTGAAGTTTTTACCTATATGAATACCTATATGAATAGAAATGTTCCAATAGCCGTTACATAAATATGATTATTCGCCATTTGAAAATGTTGGGGCCAATCTGCTCATGTTGGTAGAAAAGTGTGTCAGCATGTTCTTGGCAAGCTAAATCTATATTCCGCGTGATATAATTTCC
Source organism: Patella ulyssiponensis (assembly GCA_963678685.1). NCBI lineage: Eukaryota > Metazoa > Mollusca > Gastropoda > Patellidae > Patella > Patella ulyssiponensis. The sequence goes on from OY783229.1 coordinate 61,949,942, forward strand.
TGAATATAGCTGTCAAACAGCAATATCGTAATGCCCTTGTGACTATCCACGATAAACGATTTTGTAGCCTCTGTAATTGGGTGCCTCACCCGCCTATTTTCCGGGACAACGAATACTCGCTCTTCCCGGAACCCAAATCTTTCCTCGCGGGCCGTAGATTCGGACACACTGGTTTTCTGACGGGATAAATATGCTGGAGAAACGATAGAACATGCGCAATAAACAATCGTGATTTGAGGTCACGTCGTCGATTTGGTACGTTTGGCGAACAGATGACGGGACGGAAGTGTCAAACGTCGAGTTGCTAACTTTGGGAGGAAGAATAAACCAATTAAATGAACCAATTATATTTCCAATAGGAAGAACCTTGCTACGTGCACGTCAGTTAGATTGACCTATATAACATCAGAAACATATCTCTTTTTTTTAAAAAAAAAAAAACAACCTTTTGCTATGATTCTGTGGGCTATCTATAAAATATGCTGGAATTATGCTGCTCTGCATATTTTTAGTATCTGAATCATATCGCAATACAGCTTGTGGATGTAGCTGGAGTGATGCTTCATCGCTTCATCATCCTTGTGTGAAGGAATTGAAAATTGAATTGGGTTAGGCTCTAGCTCTGATGGTGTTTATTCAGATTTAGGATGGAAGTACCTGTACGCGAGGCACAAACCCAGTTCCTCTTGTTTTATTCGTTTGACTTTGGAAAGTACGGAAGCACAGCACTATTAGATTCATACCCAATAACATGTTCCAGCAGTATATCTGTAATGTACATATAATATAACTTCATAAGAAACATTAAGTCACAAGTTTATGTTTAATTCACGTTGATCTTACGGTTAGCTTTCTGTTTGTATTGACATAGTTCAGGCTAGACATTCTTTTATTTACTTATCAACTAAACACTATACACTTTTTAAAACATCAAACATTGAATAAACTTTCACATTGATCATACGTTGCTATTGTATCCACCCGTAGAATAACATATTTGGGGTATTTCGAAATATTTTTTGTTTACATCATAACAGTAAAACAGTAACCACAGAACCGATAAAACTATTAAACATACATCATGCAAGAGCTAAATCTGCCTAATGCAGGTATTCCATTTGGCCTGAAATGTTATCTAAATTATTCATTAGACATTTATTAACTTATCCAGACAATAATCAACTGTCGGTGTCAACGCTAGTCTGCGATGTTTATTGGATTACGTTCCGATTTGCTGTTCGACTTTCACCATTCATAATTAAATCCAAAAGTGGATAATCGAGACTATGTTTTTTATCCTATCGACTTTAGTAATGATGATCGAGGCTAGCCTCACTATTCAATCGCTCAAATCTTGGTATATAGTGAGTCAGTTTGACCGACGTTTTCAGCAAATTCCCATTCCATAATCTAGTTTTTAACTATTATAGTGAGAATTGCCAGCTTTTTTTTTATCTAATCTCACATAATGTATCTTTAAGGAACTCTCGAGCTAATAAATGCCTTTAAAGTAATATTGCTTTTTTGTATTGGAGAAGGGTTTATTGGGACAAGATATTTTCCTATTAAAAAAATCAGCAATGTTACCAAATGCTTAAAAACTATGCCCTGTTACATGTTTCCTGAATGATAAAATATGAAATAGGTAGTGATATAAAACGAATCGACATTAAATCTGGTTGTAAGCTTATTAGTTGAACAATAAAGGAACGGGGTTCTCATTCAGTGATAATAAACTTACTTGGATTAACTGTTTCGTGTTCTATCGCCCCGTATCCCTTTAAATTGCTTTGATGATTTTAAATTCTCGTAGAAGTAAACAAATATGAAACTGCATATGTTGACCTAATTTGTTATTTATTATATCATATGTGTAATATTACGGATAATGTTTTAAATATTATTTTGAACAAAAAAAAACCCTGTTATTTAGAAATTCAGACATTGCTAGTGGTGTATGCGCCTAATGTGATGAAGGATTTTACATTATTTCGAATTCAAACGGCCAAGGGTTCTGTTACGTGCACAACAACTTGTACGTAGTCGGTTTTTCATACTATCCCACCGACTAGATACTATCCACCCTGCTACCTGTGTCATTTAGACTGTATTAAAGTAGCTAAGTCTCTAACTCAATATCACCCAAATTCTTCAAGATTGAAAACACGATTTGGGGATCTAACTGGAAAAAGATGGGCTTCTGATATCCAATATTTAAGACAAAATTAAAATTTTACCATTGCTACACGTTTGCGTCTACCCCTTGCTTGATATTTGTCTGCTCACTAATAAATGTCATGACTGGTTTTGATGATAAACATGATTTGCTTTGGATAAGCCGCTTTCCAACACAATAACTGTTTCTAATTGAGCTAATTGAGATAGAACGTGCAAATTTGATGTAGATGTTCAGTTTGCTAGGTTCCCACTATCAAGATTCGCGCTACGATGGAAATTGTAGTTTTAATATTAGAGTAACCATCAGGATCCTATTAGCTCTTACATATTGTGGTCAGTCGAAACAATCGTGTTAATCGTATTGAAACGTATCCGGACGTATCTGCACTTTACAGATGATGGACTCGATAGGGACAAACCTATCGTAACGCATCTCACGACAGTGGGAACTTAGCATTAGATAAATGTCGATGTTCAGGAACCATGCTTCTAATTAATTAAAGTGGGGGGTTGGATGGCCGAATGGTTAGCACGCGCGTGCTGTATCATCAAGCCTGCCATTGAGTCAACTGGTGTGGTTTAAAATCCCCGGTTGTATGTGACAAGGAGTAGGGTCGCCTGTCTAACCTCGTTGGTTTTCTCCGGGTCCTCCGGTTTCCTCCCACCGCTAAAGACCCCTACGCGCAAGCGAATTATTGAAATAAAATTAAACCATATGTTAGTCCCGAAATAACCTAGTTTGTGTCGAGTGGACTTTAAACCCCATTTCTCTCTCTTTCTCTCTAATTAAAGTAAAATATAGATATACATTTGCTGAATGCCTTGACGGACATAATTACATGTCAACAGAGTTTAATCTGTTTATTTTGGGATTAAATAAATATACATCACCACCAGGCGCGGATACAGATGGGGCGCACCCGGCGCACGCCCCCTCTATTTGTTTGCGGTGGCGAACAATTTTTAGCTCCATATTCTCGCGGGAAAGGAGAACAAGGACAGTTTAGGTTGGAAATCGTAATTTACAGTACTATTATGAAATTAGTCCTTGTGGGAAATTTTGTTCACTCAAAAATCACGGGCCGGGCTTCGCAACCGCAACTTGGTGCAGAACGCCCCCCCCCCCCTTTCTGAAAATCCTGGATCCGCCCCTGATCACCGACTTGATTAATGTCCATTTTTCGCCATCTAATGTTGGTCGGTATACTGAACTTAATGCAATTGTAGCGCGCATATCTACTTAGTACAATCGCTCTTAACATTAAATTTGATAGACCAAAAGGTTTAAGCATAATTTAATTAATCGACAACTTGCGTATAACAGGTCAGATTCTATATACTTGACCGCTATATAGTTATTATTCTATCCTAAAACCAACACATATACACGTGAAGGTTTCGTGATGTTGAGTAGGTCTAAATATGAAAAGCTATTTTTAGATGTTAGACAGAAGACCCAATCAATAAAACTTTCCCTGTTTTGTTTAATTATACACATTATTTCCTAGACACAAATTAAATAAAATGCGTATTAATTTTTACGATGGTGGTGGTGGTGGTGGGGAGGGAGTTCAATTTATCAATCATGTTAGCATACTTGAGTCGTTAATGTCCCTAAATGATTCAGTTCCAAACATCAGACCATCACAACTCCAAAATTTGTATTTTAGAGATACTTATTTTAAGGAATGGCAATTTCCCTCAATAGAATGTCATTTATATTCAGGTCGAGTAAAGAATTTCAATATTCTAAGAATACCTCATATTATATATTTTTAAGTTTGAATTCCCATCTCTATTAGCACAGTCGGAGCAGAACATTTAAACTCCATTCACTTCACTAATATGTTCTGGGAATACAATACATGATAAGTTCCTTGAATGACATTTAGAAGTAGAGGTATAATATTCATAATAACACAACTTTATGGATTTACTACTTCTTGGTTTATTACATGCAACGTTTCAATACTCTTACAGGTATCTTTATCAAGCAATGCTTGATAAAGATACCTGTAAGAGTATTGAAACGTAGCAATGCTTGATAAAGATACCTGTAAGAGTATTGAAACGTTGCATGTAATAAACCAAGAAGTAGTAAATCCATAAAGTTGTGTTATTATGAATACAATACATGATATCTTTAATTTTTAATTCCCCCTTCATTAACCCAGTCGGAGCAGAACAGTAGGACGTTAAACACATTTTCATTCACTAATCTTTAATATGCTGATTTCGACTAGCCAGCTAAAGGTAGTTTACAATAGGGTATAAACACAATCTTGTATATTGGTAAAATATAAGGGTTTAAGGAATTTTAATAAATAATGAACTTATTAGTAACTGATTACGGAGCGTAAACATTGGGGAGGGATATTGAAATATTACGCTTGTAGATATGGGGATTCACAGCTTGCTCTTGTAGATTCATTCATTCACACTTATGACTACAAATAACTTGTTTTGACATTTCTTACGTTCTGGAAAACCCATCTTTGGAAATAAGGGCTTGCTAAATGCGTCATATTTTCATATTTAATTGACAATTTAAGTTTTGGTGTAAAACAATTACGCAACATGAAAGACATGATGATGTAAACTAATATCTTTAGTAAACAAAATGCTTCAATAACGATAAGAAGTGCAGTTTATCTAAACAAAGGATGAAACGGCTTAATTATCATTTGTCTTTTATCATATTAAGATAATGCCTTGCAATATTATTCGTACCCTATGAATTTAAAATTACGGTTTCTTTTCGTATTATGTCTCTGATAGACTTGATTGAATGTTGAAATTATATCAGTTTGGTATTTTCTGGTATCATGTGAAATTAAAAAGGAACTATAAAGATTAAATTTAGCATAAGATTAAATCTTGTATGGGTAATTAAAAGGAATTAGAAAGATTACATTGTGTATACGATTGAGCTACAATATTATCAACGACGCAGCCGACGCTAATATTCTAATGTAAGATAAGATTTTGTGGAATTATAAACCATCTGCTTAAGGTAATATAAACAAAGAAAGAAGCAAATATTTCAAATTTTGTCTGTAATTACTAAATAAGAGCTTACCACTCATGGGGTAGTCTATTGATATTGGTGTTAACAAAAATAAACAAATTTAATCAATGGGGTTTGAGAAAAATAATCATCACTGCGTGTTATAGGAGGCTAATAGGGTGATTTTGTTATGAGTAAATCATTGGTTTAATGGGATCGTACGATTTAGCTGTCGTCACTGCCTACTTCAGAATCTAGAAGATTTGGAGACTTTTCGGAAACTGGTCTTTAAGTGCAGTTTCCTCCTGTGGATCAGATTTGCTACAGATGTGGTATTTAAGCGCCCTTTGATTAGGTCCACTTTACAGTTTACCATCACCGTGCCATCATGTATTCTGTTCTCGTATCAGTTGTTGTTGTGGCTATTTTACAGCTTACAGAAGCAAGACTTGGAACAGGATCATGTGCCAAACCACCAACACAACAAAATTTTAATCTATCGAGGGTATGTAATGTATTCATATTCGTTTCACATTTGCTAAAGTATACTTAGATATTCAAACTAGGTATATATGGGTGTGAATGATCGGAGGTGGATGTATGCGGTAACATTTTCTAAAGTAGTCAGCAGCTTACATTCTCATATACCATGGTGTCCAGTATTATTATGTATGTATATACAAATTTAGAATGTGTCCGTTTTACTTTTACCGACTAGTATTTAGGCTTGGAATAGTAAATAACAGAAATCGTGATATCTGCTCCATAACACAGATCCCAAATAGTAGAACTCGTAACATCTCAGTTTTTTTATGCATGGTAGTCGTGGTTGGTGAGGTTGCATGCAATACGATTTTTAACATACGATGTCGTTGGTTGAATTCCTATCGAATCGTACAATTTACAACACAGTCTTTTCGTATCATAGTGAATCGTTGTGTGGGAGTGGTAATCGTTGGAACTTGTCCATTATAAAAAAAAGTTCGTGCGGAAACATTATTAACAACATGGTGACAAATGAAATACAATGAGGTTTAATGCCAAACTTATCTGCCTTGACTGAGTTCGTGAAGACGGGCATTCGCCAGACAGTGTGCTACGAGGGACATTTTGTCCGTACCACGGTGGTTTAATATCATTTTGTGACTGTCATTGAACACGTGACCTCTGTGTTTTATCTCACCCGAACGACTATACGCTCTCCTTTCCAGACCCTCTGTTCTGCAGCATTGACAAGGGAAAACCGTGCTGGAAAAACCCGTTGAACTAATCTAAGCCAACGTTAGCGAGTCAGGGTCTTACTAATTTGGCCACCGCGGCCCCCAACAAATGACTGAAACCTCTCCTTACCAATGAGTATTATATTATATATTTTAAAAAATGGTTTTAGATACTGTAATTTTCATTTTTTGTTAATATTGGAATAATCCATTTAAGTATTATTCAAATACAAAAAACAAACCCGCAGATACACGGAATACCGTTAGATACTATGATTTTACGCGTTTTAAAAATTTATTTGTTTTTTATTTATTATTTTAATTCAGTATTTAGGTCAGTGGTACGGCCAAGTAGAGTACAGCGCCATATTTAATGTTGGTGTCAGCTGTAGTCGTGCCAGATATTCTTTAAAACCAAATGGACATTTACGTATTTTCAACCAAGGATATTACAGACTGTAAGTGTGTTTGTGAATTTATAAAATTATCTTAAAATTCAGTATTTCCGAACAACAAAAGAATTTTTTTTATACATTTATATGTTTCTTTCCTTTTTGATAGTCCAAAATATGGAAGACGTTAAATGTTGAAGTGCAATAAAACTTCCTTTGTTAAGAAAGAAAATGACCTATTTGTTTTAGAATTGACCAGCCAGTATCAGTTGAAGGTGATGGTTACGTCATCAGTGAATCCAATCCAGCAACATTGAGTGTGACATTTTTCAGTTGTAAGTAAAATGTGAATAACAATACTTGCATATTTAACTTTAACCTATTTAGTTTAAAAGAAAAAGTCAGAATTGAAATATAGGGGTAAAGATAAAAGAAATTGTTGTGTGTTTGTATGCGTGATTCATTCTGTGTCAACGTGTTGAAGACAGGAGGTTCAGAAAGAACCAAGCCATGGCCGTACATCGGATGTGACAACCGGAAAAATAGTTATCTATTTACTTGCTCAAATAAACAATTACTGTACAATAAAGATAAATTTATACAGAATGCATGCCAGGGCCCTAGTGGGGGTTCTAGCAGAGTAGTGGGGCGCCATAGCCTTCTCGTAAGTGATATAAGAAAGTTTGGATCAGGGAAAACGAACCCATTGGTGTGTGAGAGACCTTAGAACTGACCGACTGATCAGTGCCTTAAGAGAGAGAGAGAGAGAAATGGGGTTTAACGTCCACTCGACACAACTAGGTCATTTCGGGACTAACATATGGTTTTTAATTTTATTTCAACAATTCGCTTGCGCGTAGGGGTCTTTAGCAGTGGGAGGAAACCGGAGTGCCCGGAGGAAACCCACGAGGTTGAGAAGGCGCCCCTATCTCCATGCCACATACGCTCACACCAGGGCTCGAAACCACAGCCGCAAGCCAGAGGTGACCGGCCAGCTAGAGGTCGAAGCGCGGCACTCTAGACCACTAGGCCATCCCCCCCCCCCCAGTGCCTTAAGAGTCCACTGTGTGATCATAATGAAGTGTATAATTTTATAATTGAAAGGTTGTCAATTTTGTTTATTTTTTTTTTTTTTTGGGGGGGGGGCGATTTTTTGGGACGCTTTATTTATCTGGGGGTGCATGTACCCCCTGCACCCCTGCTAGGTACGGCTTTGATGCGTACCTGCTTCTTTGTTTGAATTTATTTTTAATGTGTAGTTTTTTTACAGTTGCTGGTTGTTTTTAGTTATTTAGTTTTGTTTATATATTTATATAGTGTTACCATCAGCTCCATATTTAATTGTTGAGACAGATTATGACAATTATTCTGTTGTTTATTCTTGTAAAACAATCGGCTTCTTAAAATCAGGTAAGAAAGCGTATTCATCTATAATCTTTATCCATAAATCGCTCAAAACAGAGAGATTGTTACATTTATCTCACTGATAAGTCGTTGTATTAAGCTGTTACGATAATATTGGGTTGTTTCTTCGATTTTCGAAATATCGGTTTTCATCCACGTATATAGACTCAAATTGTCAATGATAAATCCCACATTATTTTAAGCGGAGCCTGATGTGAAAAATTATTACTCACGCGTTCCGTTCTTCATCTTGCTTATGTAATACAGAATGAATTGTGTTTGGCAAAAATATATTTCTCGGTAGACTAAATATATTTAACGGTCCATGGCTATGTCTATGTGTTTATAATAATCTTTATCTGTGTAAGCTGGAGTAATAGCAATGTTACAATACGCGTAAGCCTACTATTTTTGTTTGTTGCGGAAGTGCAATAAACACCCCTGCCTTTTTGGCTTAAACTACGAATCGAGACTGCAATGAGGTTTCGAGTTGAACAGGTGTTGCACTTATTGAATGATTATAATTGTTGAGTAAGTTAGTATATAGCCTAATGTTTAAAATGGAAATTAAACTTGCTTGAGGTTTTTCTTCATACTTTGTGCATTAGAATTCGTGGTACATGTATTTTATTAAAAAAGCTCCCGATTTGGTAAATCGTGGGTATGATTCCTTGGCCTTTTAATCGAGGTTTTATACATACATATCGATTTTTGAACAATTTTTGGCAATGATTAAGTTGAATAATTACGTGAATGTCAATTTGTTGAACAATTTCAGTTTTGTAGTTGGCTTATACTATGTCAATAGGGCAACACAATGCGGGTTATATCTTAACACTGGCTTTAACAACGGACGTAAAATATTCAGCGAATAAAGACTGCTATCAGATCTTATAAACACCACGAAAACAATTAAAATCGACAATTAAACTTTTGACCCATTTTTATGTGTAATCTATCACGTATTATCAATTTGTTTCTTTTGAACATATCATTTTCAACATAATTATAATAGCAATACGCTGCAGTGGATCTTAGAAGAATTGCATCTTTCAATTGATATTGTTCGTGTACTGCCAACTCGCACTTAGGACCCCCCCCCCCCCCATGAGTTTCCCCACGATCTGTACAACCAGATAAAACATCATGTCATCCTCGCAAGATTCGAACCTTGGGCTTGATGTATAATATACGGAATACGATGTGGGTGACATTAATTTCAGTCTCTGGTTTCAAATTGTCATTTTTCTGGTATATTGGAACACATTTTATACAGATGATTCGAGTGTACTTTCAAATTTATTTTCCTCTTTCTGAATAGAAACAATCAAGCGAGAATGTTTTGTTTTTTTTCTTACTTTAAATTGTCTGGGTTTTTTTTAAAAAATAATATATAATTTCAATTAAATGTCACCAATCATTCTGTAAACAGTTAATTGTAAATAGAAGCAAGATCATTTTCGTCTATTAGTCATTGTGTTTTATGCATGAGTAATGTGATCCATGATTAAACAATTAGCACATCACTGTGTGGGTGAAAACTATAAAATATTTTAATGAGTTTGGGTTAAGGCTTCGCTGAACATTATGTTATAAATATATAGGTAAATATAATGTATTAAGTGATGCTGAAATTCACATGCGCTATGGCATATAGATACAAAAATGTACATTACATTGATGGCACCATATTGTAGTCTGTTAAACCAATATGCTGAAGTGTTTGTATTTAATATCCGGTATATAAGTTGCCCATATCTACTTTATTGAATGGTCGCCTGCCTAACCGAATGGGTTTCCTCCGGGTCACCCGATTTCCCCTAACTGCTAAAGACCCCTACGCGCAACTGTATTATTGAAATAAAATTGTACCTTGTGTTTTCGTCGAAATGACCAGGTTTTTGTTGAATGTAGGTCCAACCCCATTTCTCTCGACATTCTTTATTAAATTCTGGTCTATTGTCACGACGTATAATATTTTTAAACGGAAAATCCCTAGGTGATTTCTGTGATTTCTGGAATTATACGTGTTGTAGAGTCGTTGTTAGTATCTCTATTTACTTAATTCGCATGTGCAGGCGTTGCTTTAGGAGGCAGGAATCAAAGACGTCATAGAAAACCAATGCTTTTAGGAACACGGCGTTACTCCTTGACAATTTGAATTCGAATATGATTCGGAATAAGAATGGGACAAAACATCGCCCTTCCCTTCCCGTATTTCATATATTCCATACAGGTATACAAAATAGTCATATCATTATATTGCTCCATTCCTGCCATAATCCTTGTATTAAAACGTTACTAACTTTATAATATTTAATTTTGATTTTACCATTTCAGAAACTGCGTGGGTTTTAACTAGAAGTACGACTGGACTGAGCGAAGATACATTACATAGTGTGCTACAGAGACTGGAATCGTACGGTATCGAGTCAGACCATTTCAGTCGAATCACACAAAGTGATTGTCCGTTCTAAATCTGATATTATTCAAACTTTCGGCATTTCTACTCAGGGCTTATTACGTAGACTCAACGATTCAGAATTTGAAACATCTATATAAAATTTATTTAACGAGAGCTTCCTAACAACAAGAAAAAAGTGTCTCCAGTAAAGAGTATGTTCATGGTATGTTCATGGTTTTATGTTCCAGACATCAATATATTATTATTACCATCGTATAAACTTAATAAAAAAAACAATTACCTCTTACATCCATTTTCCCTTGTTTGATTTAAATCTTAGAGAAAACGCCCCCGTAAAGAATCCATTTTATACACTAAGGCGGGTGGGGATGCGGGGGGGGGGGCGGATTAGCCTATCACGGGAGTTTGATAGATTAAAAGGTCTGTCATTGAGTTGAGTGACGTGATTTGGATCTCACGTTACAAGGAGTGGGTCCTCACTGCTAAAAACCCCTATACTTAAGCAACTTATTACGTGTGTTAGCCCCAAAACAACACACAGTTGGTGTTGAGTAGACGTCGTTAAATCCCATTTTTCTCTCTGTGTCCATTAATCTCAAAGTGGCTTTTTAGTGGGATAGCTTCAATATGTTTTTATTTTATGTGTAATTTTTAATACCTCCTTATGGAGGTCAAACTTATGAGGGGCATTTTTTATCTGAATAACGGCGCCACGGCCTACTGTCAACGGTTCTTTTACGTGCTCACTAACGTGTACATGCGACCTCGTTTTTTTGTACCATCTGAACCTCTGCCCCCCCCCCCTCATCTGCCCACAGACGAGAGGTTCAACATTGAGACCTCATGATTAGTAATTAAGTCGGTGTCTGACTCACAAATGTATGATAGTTTTGAACAAATGTTTGATGGCATGGACGGGGCTTAAGGTGGGTCCGACGGCTCGAGAAAGTTTTGGCAATGAAATGAAATGAAATTGGGTTTAACGTCCTTTTTTTCTACTCCTTCTTGGTTAATGACGAAAGGGGCGGGGTGGGTGGTTTGCCTTTTTTTTTCTGCTCCTGCTTGGCTAATGAAGAAGGGGGCGGACAGGATCGTGTGCTGTTTAAATTTGTAAACCTCAAAAGTTTAAGATTGGCTCACTTTATACTAATTAAGAAATAATGAGTCGTTTGTTGTATAGAATATAGAAAAAAAATAATTACATTGTTTTTAACAGGTCTGTGTATCGGGTTCAGTTATATTATGTCGTTAAAAGATAAAGCAGAATTATAAAAGATTCTGCTTGACTGAACAGAGATTGTATAGATAACATTGGAAATCGGTCTTCATTTGCAGTGATTCAGTCAGATGGAATAATTACACATACAATAATTTAAAGTCGGCGGAAAATAAAGGAGTGCAAATTGTTGTAATCTATATTTTTATTACATTCATACATGTTTTCGAGTCACAGACGATTTCATTCATTTATATTCAGGTGAATTAGATTTCATGCACTAAATATTGCTTCTATTCTTCAAAACAACCTAAAAAACCCCAAAACCCGACAAACCTTGTAAACGTGGTAGATGGGGTTTAACGTCTCGTTAACACAAAACGTTTGGAATTTTGAGACAGACATAGTTGTATTTATTATGGTTATAATTAATTGCCATGGATTTGTTCGTTTTGATTTGGTGGCTTGTCTGGGTGATGATTGGGTTCGGAGAGATGCTGTTTGTACTGGGCATAACGTTTCGTTGATAGGGGCAATAACTCTTTAAATTCATTAGCCAAAACAGTTCCACAGGGAAATTTTTTCCGGAATACAATTGAATTCCAGCTATCAAAGGATCTTTCAAATGTTTGCGAACATGTACACGGGACCTCGGGTTTTCGTCCCGTCCGAACGACTAGATGATCTTCTATGTCAGTACCCCCTTCCCGCAAGAGTGATGTAGAGAAACCACGCTGGAAAATACCGGGGGCCATTCTCACCATACACCGGGAGAAAACCCCGGATCCCCTGGTTAGTAAGCTGGCCCCTTACTCAATGAACTACCGTGGTCACACAAGATTGTGTATTCTGTTGAATTGTGGGAATGTTAAAACCAAACTTTGAAGGGATTAGGGTTCATACATTTAAGAATGACTGGAATAAAAAGAACTCTCTCGGGCAGAACACAGGTAAAAAAAATGTGAGTGTAAAAATCAGAAAAAACGTAAATCAATGGTGACATATAAAATATTCATATTACCTGTGTCGCAAACAGGACATTGAACTCCAATGGAAGTATAAATGAATGAGCATCTAGACCTGTTTAATTGATTTACACACATCGACAACTGCTTGTTCTTATTTGCGACATTCTGGTAATGCGGAAACTGAATGGAACAAATCGACTGGAACCCAAAACAAATTACATCCATAATAAAATAGAAACAGTCTCCCATGCGAATAAAAAACCTGTATGGCGAGGACAAGGTTGTTTCTTATTACCCGATCTACACCAGGCGTCACAGCATTTAAACAATACCACATTATGGTGTTGACATGATATTTGATTACTTCGATATATTGATCGTTATTCTTAAAAGAGGGGGAGGTGTGGGTCATTTATGTTTTTGTTTAGGGTAATTTCCCTTTGGTGAAGCAAACAATTAACACAAAGTCTGTCATATTTAACAGTGTTATAATATTGATTTCGTTCATGCTTTTATAATTCATATAAACACTGTACAGATATAATAAAACGTACTGTACAGGGTGGGATTAATAATATTTACTGTCTAATATAATATACAGTACTGTAAAGAGATCAGAGAGAGAGAGAGAGAGAGAGAGAGAGAGAGAGAGAGAGAGAGGGAGAGATGGGGTTTAACGTCCAATCGACACAAACTAGGTCATTTCGGGACTAACATATGGTTTCTCATTTTATTTCAATAATTCGCTTGCGTGTAGGGGTCTTTAGCAGTGGGAGGAAACCAGAGTACCCGGACAAAACCCACGAGGCTGGACAGGCGATCCTAGTCCTTGCCACGTACAACCGGGGATTCGAAACCACGCCAGTTGACTGAATGGCAGGCCGCATGATACAGCGCGCACACGCTAACCATTCCGCCATCCAACCCCAGTATTAATGTAAAGGGGTCGGTTTGGGTCTAATGTGATGTATAGTACTGTATACTGGTGGGTGGGTGCAGGGTATAATATAATAATATACAGTATTGTACAGTGGTTTGGGCGAGGGGTGGAGGACTAGATGGTTCTAATACAATATACAGTACGTTGTACTTGGTGGGTCTAATATAATATGCATTACTTGGTACTGGGTGGCTCTAATACAGTACTGTACTGGGCGGGTGCGGATTTCAAAACTTTCCCCACAGAATGCCACTACCCCTAATGTCAACATGAAAAAAACTGCTTTCCAGTGAAATAACGATCGGCGGAGAAATATATTATAGGCAGTATTTTGTAGACATTCATTGTGAGTGGTACTGTAGATGTCGCCCTAGATTTGGAACCGACCCTATTCTCAGCTTTATAGATCCGTTACTGGTAATAGGTACGTGGGTCAAAAATAAAAGTAGTAAATGAAATGATCTTTAACGCCCATTCTTTTTAAACAACGGCGCCAAAGAACACCCCATAATATGATTTTAAACCATGCTTCTTCAAATTCTGTCGGCGATATCACTTCTGTGGAAGCGGACGTTAAATAAAACTATTTCACACAAATTCTGTCAAGGGTTAATTCCCGTGAGCGCCAACCTGTCCACTACACGTGGCAGTGTTTTTTTGTGTTATTTTCTTTTTGTTCCATCCGAAATCTCGACCAACACTGTGATTTTAATTCTTTAACCTTTTGAGTTACCCATTTCATTGTTACTTACTATGTCTATTCCTCAGGATGGGACTAAACACTGAGTTCCCGGGTACGTGCTGGCGTGCATAAAGAACAACCATTGAAGATTGAAATTCAGTGAAGAGTAGACAGAGACGTCGCTGCGAGGGCAAAATTCAAACCTGATTTCTATCTTTTGTCTATATCTTTGGATTCCAAGAGGAAAAGATGTAGCCAATGGGTACTCCGCCAAGTTCAGTATAGAATCATAGATTATAATTGTTTAGTGGATCTTTTTACGGATAAAGTGTTGGGGTTTTTTTTTGGGGGGGGGGGGGCAAAATGTTAGATACAATCGTTCAATGTCTGGCGATTTATGGAAGCCCATATCGAACAGGTATGCGAATTAACCATAGGTATCAACATTGTTTAAAATTAAAGTGCATTGTGTACGATAAAGATAAACAGTTGACTGCTCTGGCTAAAATATTTCCAAAAAAGATAACCAAAATGAATAATATATTGAAAATTTCTTAGAAATTACTTTATTCCGAGCGAAGTTATAATTTTTTGAAATTCTGGCAAGATTTAATGTACATGTATATTGTTTATTATCGTTTCAGCGGTATTTAACCATCGAGGCTATAATTATGACCAACTGTACTATTTATTGTCCATTTGAGGCCAATAAAAAGACCCGCAATAGACAAATGTAGCTCTTAAGACAATGCATCTTTAAGGTATTATACATTTTCAAAACCATTAAATAATTCATACTGAGTTAAAAGTTTGGCTATATTATGACGTCACAATTAACATTACAGGATAATGACGTTATTTCTATTGTTTTATCACAACATTACAAGTTTCAGAATTAGGAAGACGCATTTTTGCTATATCTGTGATAAAATTATTAATATTCAAAGATTTTCACTTCTTTGCATCAACTATGGATTCAAGGTAAGTAAATATATTTTCTCCTTGTTCTGTAAAATGTTTATAATATTATTTGGTTTTTTTTTCGACATCTAAAGGAACCAAGCGATCGTTTTATACCATTTTAACCAGTATTGAAATATCTAGTGCCGTAAATTATTTGTATACAAAACACAAATAATAGGACTAGGCTTGAGGGGGGGGGGGGGGGTCATAGTAAATTTTATCTGTTCAAGAGATGGTTTTGTAACGTTAAACGGAATTTTATATTTGTGTTTTGTTATATTACAGAATGGATTGGTTCCATGGTTTTAAGAAGAAAGTATTAGAAGGACACCGAGCTATGGTATCTCTAGAAGATGGTGACGAAGATGCACCATATCCATCTGCTAGACCAATCACTGGTACATTGCTTACACTACTATAAGGGGGTTTATCAAGTGGTTCTTCTATCTATCATGCTTTCAATCTTTACGATAATATGTAGACGGTCCCTTCCGCAGTTCGTTTGTTTTCCTGGTTTCCTCCTCATTATCAAAAATGACTTATATTTTACAAATTATGTCATAACAATCTTCTCACAGAATTATCTTCTTTTTTTTATTTTGTTTAATGTTTTATTTCTGAATTGCAGGTCTCCCTGAACCAATTCCCGGAGAACCATTTTGGGAAAAATCGTATTCGGAATCCGCCTCTGACTTTGATTCTGATGTAGAATCTTTAAATGAATCTGAATCAAGTTTCCGGTCTGAAGAGAATGGAGGAAACACCCAAACTACACCAGAACCAAAGAGTAAATTAAACCATTACTCAGGTTAGTTTCTGATACAATTTACACAATATAATATAAAAGCACCAGCTTTCCAAAAACATTTTATGTTCGATAATATAATCTGAAATCAAAGATTGTTTATATTATAGTTAACCTGAAAGGTGTGTAACCAGACAACTCTGTATATCATACAATTTTTAATTTCTCAGGTACATCATTAGAAGGTGGTGAGGAAGATGCCCGAGTCCATATAGATCAACCCGATTCAGCTATTATTGCTGATTTACGGCTAGAAGTTCAAGATCTTAACAAGTAAATATTTTTTTTTCTTTTCACAAGTTAATAATTAGTCTGTAATAAGACTCGGGTACTACACTTAGATACGGTACTGGTGTGATATCAACGTTTGTAACAAGACTAAGGTGAAACACTTTGATAAACTACTTACTTTGGTAAATTAATATACATCTAAGTTTGTCACAAGACTCAATTCATAACTTTTTATATTATAGGTACATCGATCGTCTACATTCTGACAACGATGATTGCAAGAATAGGATTATGATTCTACAAGACACCGTGGAAAGAACTGACGAAGAATTAGACTTCTATATAAAGCTGTATGAAAGTACCAAGTATAAAGGAGGCAATGGCACTGTACAACCTACAAAGAGCGAGAAACGGGTGCGATATCGTCACGGAAAGAGGATACAAGACGATGGTCCATTATTTGTTGATCCCTTAGTAAAAGCATTAGTGGATAAACGACTTGAACGCATCACACAACCAAGTCAAGATGATCTAAACTTAGTAAATGGAGACAAGAAGGACATGAGTCAAGAGATGGACAAGATAAGGGAATGTAACACAATGGACAAAGAAGAAGAGGAGGATAAAACCATTAAGAAGAATAGGATTGATAACAGTGATGACAATGTTGAAATGCCACAAATCATTGAGAGAAAGGAAGACAACACTGCATGTGGTACCACTGACAACTATTCAGAATTAAGTATGTATTCATCTTATATGGTCGGATATTCAGCATGTAAAATATTGAAGCCTGATTCTCTTAAAAGGCAATTAGATGTTTACAAAACCAAGGTTCTCGGCGAAGAAACGGAAATAAAGACCGTATTTGGTTTAGTCCAAGAAGACAAGGTTTTTTCAGATGACAATACGCGTACTTCTTCAGATTCAGGTCTTTCACCCAGAGAACGATCGCTTCTATCAGCGAGTTCATCCAATGACTCAATGACTACCATGGAGAAGGAAATCCTTGGAACTGAAAGATCATGCGAGAAAAGAGGGGCAGTTTTCCAGGTTATTGAAAATGGAGGAAACGAAAGTAATCAGGGTGAAGACCTCGAACATCATGTTAACCTAAAGACTCCGTCTGTCAAGGATATTGAAAGGATTTTAGCGGAAATAGAGACAATTGACTACCTGATTGAAAATAGAGAAGAAGATGCGTCATCTGTTCTTGGTAAATATACGATTCGTGAGCATTTAAGAACAGACGAATCATTCTGCTATCACGATAGTCTCGGGAAATATCAAAAACTGCCTGCTATTGGACAATGTCGTGATATTCCTCCATCAGGTCTACATACAGAAAACCAAACCTCAGAGCAACGAATGTCTTCTTCCGATCAAGCTATAAACAATGATAATGCTTCCACCAAGATAAACCCGAAATTTACTCAATCTAACATCATAAATGTTCCTAACTTATCAATCACAGAAAAGAAGAACAAGACCCGGGTAGCTAAGCTGCTGCCAAAAACACACACTAATAATAAAGAAATAAATTCTGCATGTACCCTGCCAAAGAACAGTTTATCTTCTGGAAAAATTAATTCCATGCTGCCAGGGATCAAGCTAGCATCTGGATCTAATAAAAGTAACTTGCCAAAGATCAAGACTGAAAACTCGAATTTGCCAAAGATCAAGTCCGTAATTCCTAACTTGCCATGTCCAAAGATCAAGTCTGGAAACTCTAACTTGTCATGTCCAAAGATCAAGTCTGGAAACTCTAACTTGCCAAAGATCAAGTCTGGAAATTCTAACTTGCCTAAGATAAAGTCTGGGAACTCTACTTTGCCAAAGATTAAATCCATCACAGCTGGAGACAGAAGTAAAAGAAATACGATTGTTAACAAAATAAAAACACCTATTTTACCAAATCTAATGAAATCAATACCAATATTATCAACAATTAACCAACCAAAATTACCTACAATTAAATAAACAAAACGTCCGTATATTGGTAAATACAAGAAGTTACCTCCCATTTTAGATTTAAACACAGAATTAGAAAAACATACTATTTTTAAAGATATTTAAACTTATGTTATATCAATGTTAACTTTAAATATAAAATATTTCTGAAAGTTAATCATTGTATATATTATTAAGGAATTGCTGTGCATGTGTGTTAGTCTGGTAAACTATAACGCTTTTAAAGCACATGACAAAGTATGTATAAACTTTTATATATCATTCGTAAAAAGTATGCTTTAAAACAAATAAAAATATTCTATTTTACTTTGGACTAAAAATTTTTTTTTTACAGTTTTGAATAAAATATTTAGGTCCCAAAGGTATTCCATTTCATCAATTTGTATTATGCATGTAGTTTTAGTATTTGTAACTGTTCCTTTAATTTCTCGAGAGAGAGAGAGAGAGAGAGAGAGAGAGAGAGGGGGTGAGGGAGAGGGAGAGAGAGAGAGGCAGACAGACACAGAGAGAGAGAGAGAGAGAGAGAGAGAGAGAGAGAGAGAGAGAGAGAGACAGAGAGATAGATATGGGTTTAACGTCCACTCGAAAGGAACTAGGTCATTTCGGTACTAACATATGGTTTAATTTTATTTCAATAATTTGCGCGTAGAGGTCTTTAGCAGTGGGAGGAAATGGGAGGCCCCAGAGAAAACTCACGGACTTGGAGAGGCGACCCTTCTCCTTGTCACGTATAACCGGGGATTCGATAACTTCTTAGGGAGACTCGTATGCCCTTGTTTCACATGGACTACGAATGCTACGAATCGCCCCGAATCCAAACATGATTCTCGAAGTTCCTATGTTATTTTTGAAACAAAACCTTTCATTGCTTTTATGGGCTACGAATCGTCTTGAAGCCAAACTTTTTCCGATTCGTAGATAAATGGTAGACGGTTCTTGAAATTCATGAGTGATTCTTATTTGGTTCATACCCATTCGTATTGTTCGTAACACAAAATTTTTCGTGGAACAAACATGAATTTCGGAATTCGTAGATGTATCGTAAACCATTTGTAGCCCTTTCTTATCGTCCATACCAGCTTCAAATCCGATTCTTTAACGCATAGTGCCAAATATCATACACTTTCTGTAGCTTTATTGGCATTATTCGTGGAGAGCAATTCGTAAATGTATTAGGCATATTCGTAACTCAATGGTAACTGAATCTCTTTAGTTCTAATAGATGTTTCTTTCATTTCGTAATACCCTACCTTCGCACCCGGCATATATTTAAGCCGATTACCCACGAATTATCTACGATCTTTTTGGCATATTTGCCAAATCGCCACGAATTTCGATTAGCCACTATTGGGAGCTATTCGTAGCATTCGGAGCACAATTGAAAGTCAGGAATAAATACTATCATATTCAACAGAGTCATCGAGTCACAGACACATAGAAAATCCAAACACTGACTAACTTAGAGGAAGGTATTTGACACCGGTTGTGACCGGTAAAATGAAAATTGAGACTATATCTCATGGATGACTTGATATATATGCCTCTAAATTTGTCTACAATATAATTTGAAACAGCCGAATATTCAAATCAAGTTATATTTCCTTTCAATACTATGATTGGTAGATAAATCAACTGATCCTTCCAACATGTCTTCCTTGCATAATGGGTATCTCTTACACAATGAGTAATATGTACATTTTATTCACATTTATAAATATACACTTGACATACAGTGTTTTATATAAGATACAATATCGTACAATCAATTTTATGGAGGACAAATTAAAAACTGGAGAAATAAAAGACAAGTATTGATTTTGCAAGTAAAGAGACAATCTGGCCTACTATAATTCAAATCCTAATCTTAATAATAATTTTGACCATTTTCAACAAAGTATTTATAAATACTAGGAGAATACATTGGATAAAAGCCACAGATTCAATTTTAGGCTATAGCCTCATCCTCAACATGGGGGTTGGGATGGCCTAGTGGTCTAGAGTGCCGCGCTTCGACCTCTAGCTGGCCGGTCACCTCTGGCTTGCGGCTGTGGTTTCGATCCCTGGTGTGAGCGTATGTGGCATGGAGATAGGGGCGCCTTCTCAACCTCGTGGGTTTCCTCCGGGCACTCCGGTTTCCTCCCACAGCTAAAGACCCCTACGCGCAAGCGAATTGTTGAAATAAAATTGAAACCATATGTTAGTCCCAAAATGACCTAGTTGTGTTGAGTGGACATTTGATGGCCTACACTACATGAAGATTTGACCCTATGACATCATACATTAATTAATCAATCAGTGTTGACATTTCTAGTGGTTAATAACCCGCAGTTCCGTGAATCGCACGCCAAGAAGTCGTTATAGGCCTTACAGATGGTTTCATTAATTGACTAATCCCTCATGCTATCCATCAAAATATTTAAGGTGACACTGGCTTGTTTTGACGATATGGGGAATCTGCAAAAGGTTATCAGAACGAAATTGGACCACTTTAAGACAAATATTTCTTCTATACATTCAACTTTTAAGATATCGTAGTTTGCATAGGATTTAATATCCCACAAAGGATGATTAGAGACTATAACCTACAGAAATCATTTGATAAAAAACATCACACATCATTTAAAATAGCATTATGCAAGAGCAAAATCTGCTTATTACAGGTCTTTCTTTAGGCCTTAAATGTTATCTAAATAATCAATTAGACATTAATTAACATATCCAGACCATAATAAACTCTTGATATCAAGGCTAGCCTTCCATGTTGGCGGATTAAATTCTTATATGCCGCTTAATGGCCATTGATAATTAAATCAATCAAGTGGATAATCGAGACTATGCTGTTTATATTAATGATTTGAGTAATGATGACCGAGGCTATATGAATATTTCAAACGCTTTTTTCTCGGCTAATAGTGGATCAATTTGACTGTGAAATTTTTACCAAATTACCTTTACACTATCTAGTTTTTAACTATTATAGTGAGAACTGCCATCTCATTATCTTATCTCACATAATGTAACTTTAAGAAATAAGTGTATGGCATATTCCATCTACAATGTCATTCCCTTAATGTTTAAATAAACAACTTTCAAAAATATTGTTAATTAGCCAGCTACCAAGACATAATTAAGATAAACATTTTCTCACCACCCCTTTAAAGTACCAGTGTCCCACCTATTGTCCCCTGTCCACTATTGTATCCAAATGGAAAGATCTGAATTCAATTTGCTACAAATTGAAATTCAGATACATAATTGTTTGCTGTTTAAAGACAATTGCATGATCTATATTGCTCTAAAAGTACCTCTTGCCTTGTTCAGGAAGCAATAAAAGTATTCCTAATTTGCAGAACATGATTAAAAAATTAGACTCATAATAAAACTGTACTACTGCAAGTGAAATAAAAAATATAGCATGAAAAGAAGTATAAGTTTGAATTATAACCAAACTGCTTGAAAACTCATGAAGATACTACGAAATGAAAATCAATATGGAGTCAAAAGGCTAAATCTAAAATATTTTTTCTCTTTGTGTACTTGAGGATTTTTTCATTTAGTTTTCATATTTTTATGCCAGTAGTCAGTACAAAAGGGATATATATATATAAATTTTGTCCAAATGTCTTAAATGGCTGTTTCAAAAATATATCAATATAAAAGTTATAAAGAGCAAAAAGAGGTCAATACTGCTTCATATCTATGAAACTCAAGCCATTAATTGCCAGCTTTCACTTCATATTTCTATACTGAATGCTAGGAATGAACAGCAACATGATGTTTGAACGTCTACATACAACATACACACATTTCATGGATATATCTTAGAAATAAATCATTTTGGGACAAAATTTTGGATGATATCATGATTCATAACTGCTGCTGTATTTTATTTGGGTCACCTGAAAAGTTTGCTAATCCCAGATTTGACATTTTGACTCAGCAATGACCATCTCTTTTTATGAATTTACATTATATGAAAAAATAAAATTCAATATATTTTCAGTTCTGCTTAAAGTTGACACTGTAGGAACCAGTTTCACCCTGTTGTAATTGGAAATTATCAGTTGAAAGTCCAAATGGCTTTAATACTAAATTACCTAAATCCTTTAATTTTCCTGAAAGAGATAAAACAAAGAGTTAATCTATGACATTTTGGTGCCTGAATTGAAACAAAATATTCGAAATAAATACACAGGACTACATTAATATAATTTTGGGAGAAATGTTGGCCCAGTTTACTGCCAAGTTTCCTCTCGTCAGTTGTTAAGGATGTCTTGGCAAGGGTCTAGTCATTCAGAGGGACAAAAAACAATTAAGGATTCACATTTTAATGCACCAAATTCAGTAACAAGCTACTAATCTCAAAAACATAACACATTTACCAGGTCAGTGGCACCACACAATTTAATGATATTTAAAAAAAACCAAAAAAAACGAAAAACATACCTAACATTTCTGCTTTCATTTTTTCATTTCTGTCTTTTATTTGATCTGCTAGTCTCTAAAAAAAACAAAACAATTACAAAATCTGCTGGTTGATATCAACACATCTAGTCTATTTCATTATTCAGAATTAACATTATTACATTTATTGCTTCAGAGAGAGATAGAAATGGGGTTTAACGTCCACTCGACACAAACTAGGTTATTTTGGGACTAACATATGGTTTAATTTTATTTCAATAATTAGCTTGCGCATAGGGGTCTTTAGCAGTGGGAGGAAACCAGAGTACCCAGAGAAAACCCATGAGATTGGACAGGCGACCCTACTCCTTGCCACGTACAACCGAGGATATTTATTGTTTCAGCGCTTGTGCACGATTGTTGATTAGTCAGTCTTCCACGGAACATTGTATTTATCACCCAACAAGTTACAATTTAAACATTTCAAATTGATCACATTTGGGTTTTTTTGTCCAATTTTATGTTTTTATTTTGATCGAAGTTTGTCCGATCATAGGGCATAAAGCATGTAGAATGTGGTTGCATGTATAATTGTTACCACGGAACATTAAAATTTGTGTTCTCCATCTCCTCCCTAGTGTCAACAAGATGCTTAAGTAAGACACATTTTGTTATCAGAGGTTTGTTTTCTAGGTATACGTTTCTGCATGCCTTTTCAATGGATAAATGGACACGATCCTCTTACATTTGCATTAGAAAATGCGTACATGGAAAATGGGCCATAGTTCGTCATACACTAATTAGTCTGGATGTATTTTGGCTTCCACTTCACACTTTTGCTTATCTCATATGTATATATTTTTTCCCAAGAATATGACACTTTTTGGCATTATTCTGTTACGGTATAAATATATTTTACACATAAACACTATAAATGTATCTGTATTTATTTTATGTAACCATCAAATTCTTTCTTTTGAAATTTGAATTTTATATCATGTAAATTGACTGACGGTTAAGTTCTCCAAACAGACAATTCACAGATTCCTTCAATATGTGCAAATATGAGTGAAATGATATACATGAATACAGTCCTTACCATAGCAGTGATTCTAGCTTTATTCTGTGTAGGATCTAATTCTACAGCTTTTTGGTAATCTGCTAGTGCTTCATCTAATTTATCTATCTTTTCATAAAGTTCTGCTCTTCTCAACACAGCTTTTAAATAATGGGGATGTAAATCTATCGCACTACTACAATCTTTGATAGCCTCTTCATTATTCTCCTTTAAATAAAATACATGTTTAAAGAATGCATAACTGATGAATTGACAATCCTCAAACAATACTCTTAAACATACATTATGCAAGAACTAAATCTGCCTATTGCAGGTATTTAGGCCTGAAATGTTATCTAAATCATCAATTAACTTATCCGTACCATAGTCAACTCTCAATGGCATCGCTAGCCTGCGATCTTTACTGCATAATTTCCCTTCACAATTAAATCAATAAATGGATAATACAGACTATGCTTTTTATCATACTGACTTAAGTAATGATGATTGAGGTTAGACGGATATTTCATTCGCTTAATTTTTGGTTCATTAGGAATCAATTTAATTGAATTTTTCAGCAATTTGCCTTTATTACCTAGTCTTAAACTATTATGGTGAGAACTGCCAACTTGTTATCTAATCTCCCATAGTGTATCTTTAATTTTACATAAAATACTGCTTAAAATGGGGTTTAATATCAATTCAAGAAAACTAATTCTTTTTCAAAATGTTGCTTGTAAGTTAAGATCTTAGAACAAGTAGAACACCCAGTAAGTTATTCAGAACTTATTCATGTGACCTAACCCTTCGGATCACACCCACATTTATCATATACCACCAGGCTACCTACCTTAAGCTAAAATGAATGATGAAAAAGAACTCTGAACTATTACTATCAAGATTAGAACTTGTGTGTAGTATCCCTTTCTTTATTGAATCAATAGCCTATGTTAATACTTTCATAATAAGACACAAACTAGTCTAGAACCTATGAGTAAAACTTGTTTTAAATGCTTGTCATTAATAGTTAGGAAATGAGTTTAGCATCCAAACAACACAAACTAATTCCAATGCACACACAGGTCTTTAAAGAAGGAGAAAAGCTGAGTATCCAAAGAAAACCTGCAAAGTTAGGCAGGTAATTAACTCGACTCCTTGATAACACAACTAGCTGGGATCAGACCAATGTCTTGCGCAAATGACAAGCCTTATGATATAACGCACATGCTTTATTTGACCACTTAACCACCCAACCCTGCCCTCACCTTCCAAAGACCTTTACCAAAATAAAACCAATTTATGTCTAGAAGAAAAATCTGTGTTAGAAGTTTGTTTACTTACTAATTTCATATGGCAAGCACCTCTGTTAGAATACATGATAGATCTTTCTTTAGGGAAAGCAAACGGACATATTTTTAAAGCTTCTGTATATCTATCAATAGCTTCATTAAACTCAGACTCTCGAAAGAACTTGTTGCCCTCATCTTTGATTTCTTGGGACTTGATTTTTCGTTCCTGAAATAAATTTACTATAGTTTATTCTAAATTTAATTTCTTTATAAAAATGAATCCAAACTCGTCTCATTTTTCTACAAAAGAGAGTTTAGGCCTTAAACTTTAGGGTATTACACAGATTTTTTTCGCAGTAGACAGAGCTAATCCATAAGTACGATACTAAATCTTATCACCAAAACTTAAAATTGTCTGGGAGTTGTAATGGAGCGCCAATTTGGTATGAGAATTCCAGTAGTTATTAGCTTTACTATTGTAAGTAACAATGGGCTTTAAGGCAATATTATATGCCAATGAAAATATGTAGATCTCTACGATAAGTAATGCTCTCTCATATTTGAAAAGCATGTCAAGTCAATGGTCTTTCTA
Source organism: Patella ulyssiponensis (assembly GCA_963678685.1). Lineage (NCBI taxonomy): Eukaryota > Metazoa > Mollusca > Gastropoda > Patellidae > Patella > Patella ulyssiponensis. The sequence goes on from OY783229.1 coordinate 61,975,686, forward strand.
CATTCTAATTCTGCATTATTTTCAAGAACTTCCTCTCCACACCAACTAGTAACAACACAGGCCAGGGGAGGTAAATTTACAACGATTAAAATAGAATAACATTGAAAAGACTTAGGGTTTTTAACATTACAGCAACAAAATAGTTAGGTCATTTTCAGTCTGACATTGAGTAATTTTTATTTCAAGGGCTACATGTGCAATAAGAAGGTTCTTCATGCGTCCAAGTCATTCTAACTTAAGAGTACAGTCAAGACCTCTAACTGCTTGTCTACCATGTCCCCTTATTGAAATGAGCTATGTTTAAACAATTACCAATTTTTCATCATCAGACAAAGTTTCTTCTAGAGACCTCTTGTATTCGTCCTCATCTATCTTTTCAACTTTCACATCATCTTCCTCTTCCTCATTATCATTATCATCTTCACTCACTGAGAAATACTCTTCTTCACTATCACATTGTTCTTTACTTGTATTTTTTGGTTTATTGTCTTCACTTTTTATATCAGATGATACTGATTTAGAACTGTCAGATATGTTAGAAAGTGTCTCTTCTTTTCCTTCGTTTTGTTTTATTTCATAATTACAATCTACATATTTTTCGGTTTCATCTGCATCAGTTTTAAGAGAAATATCTCCAAGTTTTTCTGTTGCTTTAGTTATTTCTTCTGACTCCGCCATTGTTACAGTCTCAATGCCTCTGTAAATAAAGTATATGAGGACAATTAGTATCTGATCCCAATAAATTCAAGGTGATGAATACTAAATATGGTTGATAGTCTGATTCAATCCAATCCAAAATTCAAGAAGGTTTAATGTAGGCCTAAAGGGATTTTTTTTCAATAATTCGCTTGCGCGTTGGGGTCTTTAGCAGTGGGAGGAAACCGGAGTGCCCGGAGGAAACCCACGAGGTTGAGAGGGCGCCCCTATCTCCATGCCACATACGCTCACACCAGGGATCGAAACCACAGCCGCAAGCCAGAGGTGACCGGCCAGCTAAAGGTCGAAGCGTGGCACTCTAGACCACTAGGCCATCCCAACCCCCCTAATCGCTTGATGTAGGCTACAAAAAGCAATCTTCAAGGTTGAACCTTATTAGCAACTAAATCATAATAGGCCTACTATTCTACACTTTTAAATGTCCACGGCACTTCGAATTTTCTATTTAGATGTATATGATGATGCATATCATATAAAAAGATAGATGACATTATCATCATTTCAGTGGTGACATTATTTATTTCATTATTATGATTATGTTGTTGACAATATTAGTTAGAATTCTATGAAAATCTTATACCAACCACACAAAATTCGATTTTGAATTTCTTATTTGGTAGAAAATAAATACAGGAAAATAAAATACTGAATTCGGGGAAATACTTCAATTATTCTTTTCTTTAATCTTTTGTTCAACCAGGACCTTCTTTTCTACTTTCACTTTGCGGTTAGAGTTACTTGGCCTTGGTTTATTAAAATTTGATGTGGATAAAAATTATAAAAAGAATCTACATTTATTTTAATTCTTTAAAATTATTTTGTGAATTCAGCCATTATGTAAAATCAAAAGAAAGATTAGGGCTTATTCAATAAGAAAATTAATAAGGACTATATATGCCTAATAGTTGCCAAAACAACTACTTTTCGTTTTATCACTGTGTCTTTAGCTCTATTTTTTTTTGACCGGAAGCTGAATGTGCCGCCATTATTATTTTAGAACGTGGGTAAATCGTAAATAAAACAAGAAAAAGTAGTAAATAAACCCACAACCATGGCTGACGCAGCGGCACGTTCACTGCAATACGAATACAAAGTTGTAAGTATCACATTTTATGGTTAAATAACTTGCATGGACTGATAGAAGAGATGTACTCGAAGCAGTCATTATCATTACGAACTAGGGATGACAACAAAAATTCAGCTATCCCGTATGACTTTAATTCTTTTATTTCTGAATGGGGCCTTCCCAAAGCTTTACAATGACACCAAAATGAAGCTGAAAGGCCCTCTATTAATGGAGTTATGCCAAATTAATTGTTGCTAATTAATGCCCTTTTTGTCTGAAGTTGAAGAACAAACAGTGAAAAGTGAGGCCATCTGCTTTCGCAGTCGTAAGGGGTAAAATTCCACTATCATTCTTACATGGCGGTGACGTTGAAACTGGATCACAAATTTTCTGGACTACATATTTTGGCCCTGCACCTACTGATTGCATTGAAAGGTCGCAGAATTAAAGTTTAAGTGTGTATTTTCAGATCAATATATTATCAATCTTATGCTATTCTGGTACCTGTCCCAAAAATCGTGTAGATTTCTACTTTCATTTTGGAGTTTAGATTTCTCTGCACTTGGAGCAGCTAAAGTAAAAATTTGAGGACGAGACAAAAACCTAGTCTTTTATTTACGAAAATAACCACATTTGAAGCAGCAGTTTCATACCAATGGACAATCATATGAGGAAGAAAAGGCAATATACAAATCGCACTGGCGTATCGGTGGCTGGCGTGACTCGCAACGACGAAATTAAGTCGGCGGTTCAAGCTTCATTGCCGTACCTAATGCGAGGACGTACTTGTACTGGTAGTGTAGCTAAAAATTGTGGCCTTAGTCCCGCTCAGTGCGTAAGTCTCGTTACACTCGCCCTCACCCTGTACTTTCAGGAACAAGCCTTTTCACTCCTTGTGGAAACTTCTTCACTTCCCAGTCCCCGGTAAATCTTACTGGGCGACTTTTTACTACTACACGGTCGCATGTCAGTTACTGTGAACGGTTGTACACAATTGTAAAGGAACATTTTAGTGAGAAAATACATGTAAGGCCTTGCTTACCTCGCTAGAGTCAATATATGTGCGACAGTAAGTCAAAAATATGTCCCCTCCTGCTAAGTGGCTTGAATGCCACGTCCATTGCACTCTAAATACATGTATAGGTCAATATACAAATTTAAATAACCAGACCAGAGCACAGAAATGGGAATCGATGAATTTGGAACATTTAGCATCTGTTTCTTTAACTTCTGTCTGGCCACATAATTCTTAATTACAATTCAGCAATTTATTTTTTTCTCAGATTCCTTTCCTCCTCTTATATGTAGTAAAACGTAGTAGGCATGGCCTAGAAACTTTTGCCATTCATGATCAGGATGTATAATCATTTATTGTGCTTTTCTTTCAGAATTCCAATCTTGTATTGCAAGTAGATAGAACTTTGATCGATAGAAGAGCCCGAGATGAAGCCACAGGAGAGGTTATGTCCCTTACAGGGAAACTTATTGGTACCAAGATGGGAGACAAAGCACAGAAAACAAAACCTCCTCAAATGGAAGAAAGAAAAATAAAGTTAGTGAATTTGTATTGAATTTATGATTTGAAGAACGGTGGTTTATTGTAATGGATGACTAGTATCATTGGTTTTGATCAGAGTAAAAACATTGGAAGTCTTTCAAAGATAGTTGATGATCCGGTTCATGATATTACTTGTATTTATGTCTCATTGACATGTATTTTATGTTGTTTGATTTATTGTTTCTAGGAGACGTAAAAGAGATGAGGCACAAAGAGATATGATTAAAATGAAAGGAACAACATTACTATCAGAAGGTCTTGATAACATGGTAGGTATTGTCTACAGACCTAAAACTCAAGAAACAAGACAGACATATGAAGTACTTCTAAGTTTTATACAGGCAGCTATTGGTGATCAGGTTTGTACAAATTCTTCTTAATATTCAGTAAATCTACATGGCTACCAATATAAGATTTGTTTGTAGATTATAACAATCATAGAAGAACTTACAAGTTATATCTTGATTTAAGAATGGGCAAATATGTCTTAAATTGCATTGGTTTTAATTATGATTATTGTGCAGATTTAGTGCATCCTGTTTACAGAACTGAGTTAGATAGCGATAAAATTTGCTTTCTTAATTGATATTGATTTCATTTTAAATAATTTTGTACATTTGTTACAGCCCAGAGATGTTCTTTGTGGGGCTGCAGACGAAGTTCTTTCTGTACTGAAAAATGACAGAATGAGAGAGAAAGAAAAAATGCGTGAATTTGAGAATTTATTAGGATCCATTCCTGAAGAAAGATTTGCTTTATTAACTAATCTTGGCAAGAAAATAACTGATTATGGCCAAGAAGAAAAAATGGCAACATGTACGTTTTTTTCTTTAATTAACTTATTACATACCAAATCACATGAATAACCTCCTTATGTTTGTTGTTATAAATTATCATATCATCTATATAACACCAGTTTGTCCCCACCAAGTGGCAGTGGATCAGTGGTCTACAAAATAATATCTACATGTGTTGTTTGATATGTAATAGCTGAGAAGTTACATCTATATGCCTGTATATCATGAACTCATGACAGTATTAAGTCGTAGTACAACCATAGCAAATTGTGTAAATAACCTTTTAAACAACACACGGTCAACTAATTACACTGTTATTTGAAATATGTTTGTTTAAGACTGTTGATATGTTGTGTATTATAGCTGAGAACATAGATGAAACATATGGTGTTAATGTACAGTTTGAAGAATCAGAGGATGAGGTAATTGTTATAATTTGATATCCACAACCCAAGAAACAGACCTTTAAAATATGAAAATCTCACAAAAAGTAATTGATATTTTGCATATTGTGCCATACATGTAATAATGAAATCAATAAAAATATAGGAAAATGACAAATATGCGCCATACAAAAGAGCAAACATAAGAGGAATTGTGCCAGATAATGTCTGACAATGTTTGTGACAGTGCATTATTTCCAGACTTGCTGGGAAAAGTTTCATAGAATACATCTCCCAATTTATTAGATAATATTGTCTGTCCAGTTTGTGTATATACAATGTACTAGGGAATGAATAAATTATATAGGACCTGTGATATCTGGATGGTTATATAATGGAAGTATGTATAAATTGTTGTTATTATAGGATGATGCTGATATGTTTGGTGAAGTACAAGAAGATGAAGAAGCTGATGAAGGAGAAGAAGCAAATATAGATGTTTCATTACATTCTAATGTAAATATATATATATATATCTTTTATTTGTCTATACTCTCCATAAAAGAAAAACGATATTCTTATCAAGTATTAAACATGTTTTGCTGATTATGTATATCATCCATGCTAATTAATAGATGGCACCTTCCTATATGGTCGCCTACATATATTGTAACCACTTTGTTTCATCTTCAAGATAAATTTGTCTGGACTCAAGTATATGAATGAATGAAAGATGTAGAATTGGTTATTGATTGAATGACCTAGTTTTGTTGAATGGACAAATAATCCCTATAACTTTATAATGCTAAACTCAAATTTATATTGTGATCCGAAATCTCAAGGGTAAAATTATTTCTATCTAAAAATAATCCATTGGATGAAAATACACATATTCTTTATTGTTTAAAAAGGGTGTTAACTAGATTTATTATTGCTTTTAAGATATTTTGTAATTATTGTTTTTATTAGTTAAATGAAGAGGCACAAAAAGCTGATGGTGGTTTACATCCAAGAGATGTTGATGCTTTCTGGATTCAAAGAAAACTAAGTAAAGCTTATCCTGATGACCCAAATATGGCTCAGACTAAATCTAAAGAAGTACTTGATATATTAAATGTAAGTATAACTGTAGAGGGATTAAAATATCCCAATATCCCAGCATTTGTTATGACATGATCGATCAGATCCTAATAACGTACATATTTACATCTTAACTCAAGATTATAATTGTAATCACTCTGTTGTTATTATCAATATCAGTAAAATGTTAACAACAGCATAACTATCAGAGTTGGGCCCAGAAATATTGTAGAATTTTAAATAACCAACATTTGGGCAGAAGTAACAAAATGCCAGATTTAGGTAAAAGATGCATTTGCATTTCAAGAGAAAGGATGATGGGAAAAAATGCAGTAAATTCCACTTTTTTGGCCACAATGTAAGATAGATGGTTGTATAATAGTAGCACCAAGAAATTGATAGATGTAGCTGTGTATAATAAAGCATTATTCTAACAATGTTTTACAGAATGCTGGTGATGATAGAGAATGTGAAAATCAATTAGTTATGTTACTGGGTGTTACACAGTTTGAATTTATTAAAATACTTCGTATGAACAGACAAATGAGTAAGTATTTTTGTTTTGTTTAATTTCTCAATTCAGAGGTTTCATTATTGTGTATTTACAATATTAATATTTTAGAATTCAAGTATTTGACATTGCAATCTGGCCCTCGCTATGATACATGTACTTACCTTTGATTAATATCTTATTAAAGTAGAACAAGTGCCTACACCAATAATAAAAAAGAATTCGTAAAATGATATTGAGAAGTAGAAATTCATACAAATCCATAATAATCTATAAGCTAGAATTGATATGAAATTTGAATTGCAAAAGATTTTTATTACCTTTTGTTTTATTATATCATAGTCTCTATTGCAGTGTGTATCTCATAATAAATATTGATTTATATTTTATCTTTATAGTTCTGTATTGTACTCTATTGGCATCTGCCCAGACTAAATCAGAAAGAAATAAGATAGAAGAAAAGATGATGAGTGATGCTGAGCTTCGACTGATTCTAGCAACATTACAAGAGACAGAGAGAGATGATATTGTAAGTGAAGAAAGAGCTAGACGTCAACAAGCTAGGCAAACTAGAGTAGCAGCTGATATTGAAGCTATGGATGTCGATGACAAACCCGTAAGTTCATACATTATTTTAATACAAGTAATTGAATGTGTTTATGGCTCTCACTGAGAAATGTAATTAAGTTTGAATAATATACTGAAAACAACCATTTTTAGGCCTCATTAAAAGAAACAATCTATATTATTTTTTGCACAATTTTTCTATTTAAAATGTCTAGATGGGTTGGGTGGCCAAATGGTTAACACTTTTGCGTCAGGCCATAAAGTCTGTCATTTAGCGGCGTTGTTTTGGTTGCCCGCTTGTACAACCTCTGGTTTTCTCCCACTGCTATAGACCCCTATATGCAAGCAAATTATTGAAATAAAATTGAACCATATGTTAGTCCCGAAATGATTTTGTGTCGAGTTTACATTACCCCCCTCTCTCTCTCTCTCTTTCTCTCTCTCATGAAAGTTTTCAATTTATTGTTGTAGGAGTTGGGACCAGTTCAGAATTTAGATCTTGATGATCTGACATTTGCGCAAGGTTCACATTTGATGGCTAACAAAAGATGTCAACTCCCTGATGGTTCCTTTAGAAAACAGAGAAAAGGTTGGTTATTGTTCTTCAGTTATAAAATTTCAATCATATTGAGAATTTCAAATTCAATATTATTAATAGATTGATCCATATACAGTTTTGACACCGACATTATCTGCTTTAATATTTTCCATACCATGTTCTGCATATCTGGGGCTGGCTCTATGAATAGCATAGAAAGATTGTTATTATCGGGGCTTGTTGCACTTTTAATCATCGTAAAGAATTTAATCATATTCATTTATTAGGCTATGAAGAAGTTCATGTTCCAGCTCTGAAACCAAAACCATTTGATACCGATGAGGTGAGAATTATTGGGTCATAGATTTTTTAAATAGTAGGCTACACTATTAAATGTACATTATTCCAGACTTTACAGAAAATATTGAGATTATCTTACCATACACAATACACAGTAGTCTTACCAAGCAGCATAGTCAGCCAAAATTATTAGAAATTATTTTCTAATTTTTAACTATAGATGGCCCAGAACTTAAAAGAAACTCATTTTAAAGCAGTTTGCATCAATTACTTCATTATCTTCAAAAGTGACAGAGATACGATGTACCTCATTAAACATAAGGAAATCACAGTGGCTCGTTGAATAAGATGTTAGCTCACTAACTGGGAAATCCCATGTTCCACCCCTGTGTTCACTAAGAAATTTCATCAGGATTTGTCAGCATTACTCCCCTATCTCAGGGGTCTAGAACAGGGGGCCTGGGAAGGATATGTATAGTTGTTAGGATGGAGCAAAAAACCTGGGTCCCATGTAAACATTAGTTTACATGTAAAAGGGGCCTTTACATTTGAAATTCAATATTGTAGTAGGCAGTAGCACCACTGCCGCTGTCCAGGAAAAATTTTCCCCATAGCACACTGTATGGCATATGCTTTCCTTCATTAGCAGTTAGAGCAGAACAGTAGGACGTTAAACCCAATTTCAGTTCATTTCATTAAACATACTTCTATTTATATTTCAGTCTTTAGTTCCAATAGACAGATTACCAAAATATGCACAACCTGCTTTTGAAGGATTTAAAAGTTTGAATAGAATCCAGAGTCGTCTGTGTAAAGTTACCATGGAAACTGATCAAAATTTATTATTGTGTGCACCTACTGTAAGTACCACAACCCCATAACTTATAAAAAGTTTGAACAATCTTAGATGTGTCAAAACACCATTTGATTTATTATTTCATCATGTACAGTACGTCTGTGTACGCATGGAATATGAATTTTAAACATTTGCCTGGAAACTGTTGAATTGAGAACTGTGGCGATGTAGTCTCAGTGGCAATGTCATGGGTTATACGATATCAAGGTCACCATTTCAATTTAGAAGTTCCCCATTTAGACGTTCCCCTTTTCAATTCAACCCATTTTAAATTAAAGGTTGACCATTTCCATTTAAACTTTATTTTTTTGTTGTAACTAATGGATTGTAATTTATATTATAGGGTGCTGGTAAAACTAATGTAGCGTTGTTATGTATATTAAAAGAGATCGGTAAACATGTTAATACTGATGGTACTATTAATACTGATGATTTTAAAATTGTTTATGTGGCACCTATGAGATCACTGGTACAAGAAATGGTGGGAAATTTTACAGAGGTAAATATACATCAAAATGAATATCTGAAGTGTCAAATACACATTATCATATTAATGTCTATTACACTGTTTATTTTATTAAAATCGGCTGAACTTTATTGATATTAAATGATATGTATTGTTGGGGACTATATGAAACATTACGAATATTGACATGTCTATACATTGAAAAAGGCATTTTAAAATTTACATGTGTTTTCATAAGTTTGTCCAAAAATATATTTACAAAGGAAAAGTTGCTTGTTGAATATGTTATTGTTGATCATTATCCAAATCATGACATGAGATTACACGAGAACTACATTGAGATATGAATAAATAAGAATATAGATGTCTGTTATCTGTAAGAACTGATTTATTTTGTGAATGAATTTGCATTATTTGTCTGCTTACTTATTTATGATGAAAATTGAATGTTGTGCCTCGTCTGATTTGTGTAATATTTTGTAGAGATTAAAGTCTTATGGTATTAAAGTAGATGAATTAACTGGAGATCATCAGTTATCAAGAGAACAGATTAGTGCTACACAGATTATAGTTTGTACACCAGAGAAATGGGATATTATAACTCGTAAAGGTGGAGAGAGAACATATACACAGCTTGTTAGGCTGATGATATTTGTAAGAACATTACTAAGTCTTTTTCTTAAAGCTGGATGGTTCACATTCAGTTCAATTCATATAAATTGTTCTGTTAGTCTTAATCTTGAAATTTTATCTTAAAGATAGAAAAAAATTACTTTTATTCATCTAATTAAATGGCCACATCAAAAATTATATGTGTTAAACTATGGATTACAGTCTATAAAATTGTAAGAGCCGAACAATATTTGTCGATCTGTTTTCAGGATGAAATTCATTTATTACATGATGATCGTGGACCAGTGTTAGAAGCTTTAGTTGCCAGGTAATCATTTATTTTGCATTGGGTGTGTGGGGTGAGTCGAGTTTGCGTAAGGTGTTAAGGTCTGTCATCTCGCGTTTGTATTTATCACCTGGCTAAGGTCATAGAATTTCTCGAGTTTCTCCCATTCCTGTACAAGTAAATTATTAAAATATATGTGCTATGTTAGCCCTGAAATGAATTAGTCAGTTTTGAGTGAATATTAGACCATGTTCCTCTCACTTTATTTTATTTTAGATTGTTCTGTTGTAAACATGTAAATCAAGAGGAATTTCAAAATTGTCCCACTTGTTGGGTGTACCATGAGCAAGGAATGACAAAATTTCCCCATTTCTGCAGATAATACACAAATCGGAAATTCACGTACACATTGACATGCACATAAAAATACAATATACATTTCAAATAAGATTCTGCTGTCCTGTTCTTTCCTTTCTGTCCAACGTCGTGGGTTTTTCCAGGGTACTCCGGTTTCTTCCACTGCTAAAGACCCCTACGCGCAAGCGAATTATTGAAATAAAATTAAACCATATGTTAGTTCCCGAAATGACCTAGTTTGTGTCGAGTGGGCGTTAAACCCCATTTCTCCCTCTCTCTCTTTCCTTTCTCTGTAAACATTTAATATTGACATTTCTTGTCTATTTTTAGAACTATTCGAAACATCGAAACAACACAAGAAGATGTACGATTGGTTGGTCTCAGTGCTACTTTACCCAATTATGAAGATGTAGCCACTTTCCTGAGAGTAGATCCCAAGGAGGGTTTATTTTTCTTTGACAATAGTTTCCGTCCTGTACCTCTAGAACAACAGTTTATTGGTATTACAGAGAAAAAGGCTGTCAAACGATTTCAACTGATGAATGATATTGTTTATGAGAAAGTTCTAGAACATGCTGGAAAAAATCAGGTATGTAATTTTGTTATCTATGTCGTTAATTCTGAACATTTGGTGTTGACTTGTGAAATTGATACTTAGAAGTGGGCCAATTTTATGTTAATTTTAGACTTTCAAACGAATCTTTTGACACCAATGAGGTTTGGTATTAATCTCCTTTGGATTTTTGGTCTGTCAGCCATACAATCATAGTTTGTTTCCAGTATTTAATTGGGGGGTTGGGATGGCCTAGTGGTCTAGAGTGCCGCGCTTCGTCCTCTAGCTGGCCGGTCACCTCTGGCTTGCTGCTGTGGTTTCGATCCCTGGTGTGAGCGTATGTGGCATGGAGATAGGGGCGCCTTTTCAACCTCATGGGTTTCCTCCGGGCACTCCGGTTTCCTCCCACTGCTAAAGACCCTTACGCGCAAGCGAATTATTGAAATAAAATTAAAACCATATGTTAGTTCCAAAATGACCTAGTTTCTGTCGAGTGGACGTTAAACCCCATTTCTCCCTTGACAAGGAATACGGTCGTTAATTTTCTCCTCGTTGTCCAATTTCCATGCATCTGCTAAATGAATACTTCACAAAACTGAAAGACATGGAATAAACATTTACTATATGTTAATCCCAATATGACTTAGATGAGTTATAAAGATGTTTAACACTTTCTCTCCCCTGTCACTATTGTATAAAGACATGTTTATGTGTATAGTTGATTGTTTTAGGTGTTGATATTTGTACACTCACGTAAGGAAACAGGTAAAACAGCGAGAGCTGTTAGAGATATGTGTTTAGAGAAAGATTCACTTGGTCTCTTTCTTAAAGAAGGTTCAGCATCAACTGAGATTTTAAGAAGAGAAGCAGAGTTGGTCAATGTAAGTAATATATATTTATAATATAAGCTAGGAGCATGACTTTAAATGAACGCTAGATGACCCTACAGCACATAAAATCTTCTAATTTGAGCCATAGTGGAACTCTTTTGGTAATTTTTGCACGTTTATAAAGCTGAAATTTATGATGTCAGGAACACAGTGAAAAAATTGTCAATGAGATAGCAGTAACATTATAGTTTAGATTCATTAAAAAAATGTTTGATGTTATGATTAACCAATGTGTAACCTGAGAAAAGAGTAGTCTTGAAATTATGTTTTTTCCAAGAAATATGAAGCAAAATTAGAATTAGTGTGGCTTAATTTACTGTGGGTATCTAAAGATATTCATTCACAAACAACCTTCATAAAAAACAGTTTTTGCTCTCAGTCTCTTGACACATTCCGACAAAGTTATTTTTGGTTACCGGTATCTTACATTATGTTGCCAGGCTGGTTTTCAAATTAAAGGGATGTAAGTGGTATTGGCCACCAAATCAGAAGATCTTTATTTATTCATGACATGCACTGTAATACTCTTTGAAATATATCCACATATACAATGATCTCTTTATTCAGTATTTAATTTAAAAACACAATTTATTTCAGAATCATGAATTAAAAGATCTGCTCTCCTATGGTTTTGCTATACATCATGCTGGGATGACAAGGTTGGTACCAAATTTCTAAAATGGCTTTTAAAATTAATGTTATAATGTATGACCTTGAATCCTCTTCAGTTATGCCGTAATATTAATCATGTAATGTTTTACTTCTTGGCAGTTGTTAAGTCATCTTTTCTAACCCCCAAAAATAGTCTCTGCTGAAAGTATAGTATTTCTGATACACTATATTATTAATAGTTGTTAATAAGCTCAAAAAAATATAATAATGAGATCCAAGTCTACTAGATCTGACAATATGGTGGTATACATGTTGGAGCAGATAGTCAATGGTAACAGCTCATAATTTGTAGGTGCAGAACTGTTGCTGTCCAATTCAAACTTGGATAGATGATGTGTCCGGAATGGTTGTCATGTTAGATTTACTTCTCCCCAACATGTGCATAAAGTTGGATGACAAATATATTTTTCTGCTTAATTGGAAGATAATTTGTAATTGGCGAAATTCAAAGATCAAATCTCAAAGGAATATGTCTAAAAGAATTTGCTAAAAAGTATTTCTATATCATGTTAAAAAAGTTAAATGATTATTTTATTGTTTTGTATTATGTAGAGTTGACAGAACATTGGTGGAAGATTTGTTTGCTGATCGTCATATACAAGTACTGGTATCAACATCTACACTAGCCTGGGGTGTTAATCTTCCTGCTCATACTGTTATAATAAAAGGTACACAGATATATAATCCTGAGAAAGGAAGATGGGTGGAATTAGGAGCTCTTGATGTCATGCAGGTTTGTTACTATTGTTATTTTTTGTGACATATTGTATAACATAATATTTTATCTACATAAGCATTGTAAATAAGTGTGAAGTGGTATTTAGGTGCTCTAGGAAGATTAATGCATGACACCCACCTACCGTTTTTATATCCCAGAAATTTTCTGCAAATTGACTTTACATAAGTAAGCTTTTAACTATTATAGTGAAAACTGCCAACTCGTTATCTAATCTTTAATGGATCTTATTTTATTATTATAGATGTTAGGTCGTGCTGGTCGACCACAGTATGATACTAAAGGTGAAGGTATAATGATAACCAATCACAGTGAATTACAGTATTATTTATCACTCATGAATCAACAGGTATATGTACATTTCTCTTTCCTTCAACAGACTTCAACTTTTCTACTGCCATCTATTTATAAACAAACATTGTAATGGTGTGTCGTTAGTGATTAGAATTGTAAATAACGTTCCCTACACTGTATGTACAGATGAATGGCTAATACACTTTCACAATAAATAAAGCTACTTAAAATAATGGAAAGAATTTCTGTGTATTAAAGCAACGTATTATTTCTTTAATGAAACATTAATATAATATTATGGTTTTTTTCACAGTTACCAGTAGAAAGTCAGTTTATTAGTAAACTAGCTGATAATTTAAATGCTGAAATAGTTCTAGGTACAGTACAAACGGTTAAAGAAGCAGTTGATTGGTTAGGTAAGTACTGAGTATATCTACAGGCTAGAGTCATCATCTTTCTCTATGTAAATCTTCATTAAGTCAGTTAGATTCCACAGAAATTCCTGAGTAGTTTTATTAGCATTACTGGATGAATAGTAATAAACTGAATAAGCCAATACAAAAATGATCAAATTAGATGCAATAGTAAAGCTCAGTTTGTTTCAGCACTTATGATTGGTGGAAATAGCTTCTCATTAAGTTGGAACATGCCTTTTCCTACCATATCTTCGTTACTGGTAGGGGGATATTTAAATTTATTTCTTGTTTTTCTAAACCTTTGATAACTTGGATGTAATATATTTTCAGGGTATACTTATCTATATATAAGAATGTTACGTAACCCAACATTATATGGTATTAGTCATGATCAGTTAAAAGATGACCCGTTATTACAACAGAGACGTAAAGATTTAATACATACAGCAGCTTCTTTATTACATAAACATAATCTGTGTAGATATGATAAAAAATCGGGTAACTTACAGGTATGTTGGTCTGATGTTGGAGACCTGTTATCTTTCACTACAACAACTCAAGTATCATGTAGTTGTGCTGTTTTGGACAACTGTTCAAATTTATTGAAAATCATAGAAAACTATTGGGTTTCTACTAACTATTGGGTAGTTTAATATGGGCTGTCTAGATTAGATAATGAGTGTTGGGTTTATAACTGTTTAGTTTCCAGACCAGTGTTGAGTAATAAATAAATCTGTTAATTATTCAACACCTAATAAAGAAACTCCTGCTAAAACAGCACATTACAAAAATCACCTCATGCATTTCTTTGAATTATTGAAATTATACTATATGTTAGTTCAGAAATGACTTAGTTAGTGTCAGCTGGACTTGGGCAGCATATCTCTCTTTCCCACTCTTTGTAAATCAATAATTGCTTGTAACAAACACTCTGTTCATCATCAGTTGAGAGCTAGGAAGTAAATATATTTCTGTTACAAACAGTTTTGTGTTTTTTAGTTGTCAATATTAGTAAAAGAAAACTTCCACTCTTTGGAACTGATTTTTACAAGTAAAAGGAAAGGAAACTAGACCTGCATGCAGGAATGACGGGTTTCACTGGTGCCACGTTAACCTTAAACATGTCACTTCCGGTGCCAAGTTACCCTTGAACATATGTCACTTCCGGTACCAGCGAAACCACTAAACAGGTTTCCAAATTAACATTGCACACAAATAAAATGGACGCAGAATACACAAAATCCAGCAATATCAATTCATTTTATACATTTGTTACTTGTAAATGATCTTAACAAAATTAAATTACTCCCGGTGTTAATGCAAATGTTCAATTAGTCTTATGAAATCAGAAATGGCATACGATATCATATAGTGAAAATTTTATGTAAATCGAATAATAATTGCCACTTTTAACGACCAAAAAACTTGAAAAGTGACTTGTAGAAAATCGGCTATTTCTCTGCAACCGTACAAGTTAGAAACCATTTTGTGGTATCTGTATGATCGTATGGGTTCATTCTATTTGTTGATTGGCATCAAATACCATAATTTGAAAAAGATTTCAAAACAGACTCATTTGAATAAAATATCTGTTTTGGAGGCTAAAAATACAGTTTTTGCCAAAATGACGTTACTTCCGGTGATAATGAAAATCTTAAATTACTTGTATGAAATCCCAAATGGCATTAGGTATAACATGGTGTGACGTTTATGAAAATCGAATAATAATTGACCCTTTTATGGCCCCGAAACCTTCAAAAGTGACCTGTAGAAAACCGTCTATTTCTCGGCAACCGAACAATTTAGAAACCATTTTATGATATCTATATGACCATATGAGTTTTGTTTATATGTGAATTTAAACCAAAAGTTAAAATTATTAATACATATTAAGTTATTCTTGGTTGAATAAAACATTGATTTAAAAAGTTTAAAATGCATTTTTTGACCAAATGATGTCACTTCCGGTGTCAATTTTAAATTGTAATCAACTTGATATGACGCTACGTGCTTTTTGAATCAAATGATGTCACTTTTATAAAAATCCAATCATAATTGACTATTTTACAGGCAAAATAACGAAAACAGTGACTTTTACAGAACTGCCCATTTCTTGGTAACTGCTTATATTACAAACAAATTTTAACATACATTTTCTTCGTATGGATTATAGCTACAAGTTTATAAAAGTTACGGAGAAATATTTTAAAATCTGAAAAGTCTGAATAGGTTGTAAATAGGCCAATTTTATACCATTTTTAGCCTCTTAATCGAATTTGCTCGAAAATGAAATCGAAATTAAAAAAACTGCTTCCTACATTTTTTGCGCTTTTAAAGGGCACACCCTTTGAGTCAAATAATTTTTCCAAAAAATAATATTTGTTTTCGAAGAAGGAAAATAACTGTCAAAATTGTAGTTTTTGGTAAAATTATGCCACTTCCGGTGCCGACAGATAACACTTTTGGTAATAAAAAAAATGACAATTGATACAACGAAGCATATGAACTTTGTTTTATACAAATCGAACAATAAAAAATTAATCTAGGACTGAAAAACTGAATTAGCCAATGGAGGCCAAGGTAAATTACTGAGACAAAAAATTTTAACATTTTTGCACTAGTCAGATGACTCTTTAATTCTGTGCACAATACGGCTAAAAAATATTCATAAATAAAAAAGTTTTTTGTAAAATTTTAAATTTTCGAAATTTGGCGCCTAATATCTTCGAAGATTTGCCGAAAATCAAAAATCGAAAGTAGCGTAGCTATGTGCCCTGTCTCAGGCTATGCCAAAATGTATCGAAAGTTAAAATCCAATTATTATTGTTAAAATTACTGCAATATTTTCAAAAACGATAACTTCGGTGATTTCGGACATTTCGCATTGTCGCAGAACGTTCAAAATAGCTTTATCCTCTAAGTCACACCCACTTTCCCAGTAAAACCGAAGAAATCGTAACGATGCGACACGTAGTTGCTGAGATCTATTCAAATTGGAATCTGAATAATAATAATAATAATAATAAGAATAATAATTTTAACAAAAACAATAGTGTTTCACACAAGCTACGCAGTGTGAAACCCTAATTAACTCTCTGAATTGTTCAATCCTGTGCTATTGAATGAGTATAAAAAAAGACAATATGGAGATATAAAACATGAATTTTACATATTATCTTAGTTTAAATATTTATTTTTGTTGTCTAGGTAACCGAATTGGGACGTATAGCTAGTCAGTATTATTGTACTCATGATACTATAGCAACTTACAATCAGCTGTTGAAACCAACACTCAGTGAAATTGAACTGTTCCGTGTCTTCTCACTGTCTTCCGAATTCAGAAATCTAACTGTTAGAGAGGTATGTTGATTTACTTGATTTTATCAAATACATATTGCAATCATATTTCTATGTATGGTGTTCGTTAATTTTTTAATCAAAATGTTTTCCCCTGCAGGAAGAAAAGTTGGAACTGTTAAAGCTACTAGAAAGGGTACCTATACCTATTAAAGAAAGTATTGAAGAACCAAGTGCTAAGGTTAGTATTCTCACAATACAATAATTGTAATTAAATCAAATTTCTCTTTACATGTTATTAAAAGAGATGGTGCACCTGTTTCTACATAAATTTTTGCTGATTTATTTACTGCCATTTATTAAAGAATGTGTTAGTGTGTTGTCATCAATAATAGCATCTTTAATTTAATCTGAAATACTGAAATTTTTTTTATAAAGAATATTTTATTTCATTTGAAAATGGATTGGGAAACAAGCTAGGTCTTTGTTGATTCGTCGTCTCCAGAACTTACAAAAATAAATGTAATACTGGATGACCTACAGATGATCCAATTTGCAACACTTTAGACCATTTATTCAACAATCTAACCATGTCTCTTGTTTTTGTTACTACAGGTGAATGTTTTACTACAAGCCTATATCTCACAGTTAAAACTAGAAGGTTTTGCTCTAATGGCTGATATGGTATATATTACGCAGTCTGCTGGACGTTTGATCCGGGCCATATTTGAGATTGTTTTACATCGTAGCTGGGCACAACTTGCTGATAAAGCTCTAGCTCTCAGTAAAATGGTCAACAAACGAATGTAAGTGTTTTCTCTGTAATATGCTGTTTCTTTCATATTCCTCCATATACCAAACACTGTTTTCTGTCAAGAGATTCCTTTGACAGAATACGAGGCCAGACTTAATTTCTTCCATTCCAATTTTCGAGCCCCGGTGTGAGCGTATGTGGCATGGAGATAGGGGCGCCTTCTCAACCTCGTGGGTTTCCTCCGGGCACTCCGGTTTCCTCCCACGGCTAAAGACCCCTACGCGCATGTGAATTATTGAAATAAAATTGAAACCATATGTTAGTCCCGAAATGACCTGGTTGTGTTGAGTGGACGTTAAACCCCATTTCTCTCTCTCTCTCTCAATTCCAATTAATATTTACCAATATTTCGCTCTATTTTGTTTTAATTAGGTTAAATTTAAACCATATAATGAAATATTTTAAAGCATTTCTAAATCAAAATCTGTAAAGAGGAATATCATCAGGGCCCTGTTTCTCGAAATCTTAACTAAAGATAAAGTCCAGATTTTAGTAGATACTTCTATTTTGATTGGCTAAGCACAAAAATCAATCTAATACCATCCAATCAAATTACTTAAATTTGAATTTTATTTTTGCTTCAAAGAAACTCAATGTTAAAAAAAACCCTTTGATTTCATCAGGTGGCAGTCCATGACTCCATTGAGACAGTTCCGTAAGATTGGTGAAGAAGTTGTCAAAAAGATAGAAAAGAAAAATTTTCCATTTGAAAGACTGTATGATCTTGGCTACAACGAAATTGGAGAATTGCTACGTATGCCGAAGATGGGTAAAACCATCCATAAATATGTTCATCAGTTTCCTAAACTTGATCTATCTGTACATATACAACCTATAACAAGGTCTACTCTACGTGTTGAACTAACTATAACACCAGATTTCCATTGGGAAGAAAAGATTCATCAAAATTCTGAAGTAAGTTTGATTAAGTCATTTTCGTCTACCAAATATAAGGGTAAATGGAATCTCAATTGAACCCTTGCATTCATGAGCCAACTTATTTTATTTAAGCTGATGGTTGGCATTTCAAATTATAATGGTAAATGTTGTGCATTATGGCCTTGCTAACTGAGTTAAGAACTTGAACCTTTGCCTACCTTGGCTAATTTAAGATATCATTGCCATAGCGATTAGCAACCCCTTGTACTTGATTTTAATTAAAGTTCACTAGGTATATGATTAACAAGTTTCTGAAATGTGAAGTTTTATTGTCAATTGATAAAATCTGTTACTGATAAACCATGGGTCATATTTTTTGTGATGTTATTTTTCAGGCTTTCTGGATTCTTGTAGAAGATGTTGATAGTGAAGTTATTCTACATCATGAATATTTCTTACTGAAGAGGTAGGAATATTATATGATTTTTGAAGAATTTTGCAATGTTTCTTTGAATTTCTTTGGATATTTTTATTGTTGATCTGTTTCCTTCATAATGTAGTAAATTCTCTAACCACTTCTCATAATTTTCACCACATTACAGTAATCTAATCAGTCGTCCTTACTGTTATTATTTTTAATTGAATGCAAATTATATTTTCTTTGTAGTAAATTTGCCCAGGATGAACATATTGTGAAATTCTTCGTACCAGTGTTTGAACCTTTGCCACCCCAATATTTTATTCGAGTTGTTTCAGACAAGTGGATTGGTAAGCTTCAATATAATTTCTGACTATAAACCGTATAGATTAGGTGTCTTTATGTATTCAATATTTAGTATAAAGATTTTACTTACTGTAAAGAAGAAACTTTGACTAAAAAAAATATTTGATAATATTAAACTAGTATAAATAACTTCTTTGTTTAGGATAAAAGAAGCTTACTCAGTTATATTTTTAATAAAGAGGATACAACCAGTTGTATTAATATCAATAATCATTTGTGTCTACCCCTCTTCCGAATGCATTAACGTTTTGTATTACATTAACATTAAGTTCACAAATGTATTCATGAATTTTTTTATTATTTCTCTCAAAAAGTTGAATCATTTTGTATTACATTCTTTCTATGTGTGTTTGTTCTGTTCTTTTTAAGGTTCTGAAACCCAGTTACCAGTATCATTCCGTCATCTAATATTACCAGAGAAATATCCACCACCAACAGAACTGTTAGATCTACAACCTTTACCTATTACAGCTTTACGGAACTCTGTCTTTGAGACCCTGTACATTGAAAAGTTTCCAATCTTCAACCCTATACAAACACAAGGTATATATATTTTAGTGGCTTGATCTTTTCACACCTAAAATGATTTTTGAGAAATTAGATTAAGTGATTAATGCTATATATGATAGAGGTCCTGTGTTGGATCCCTGTGTTGACCGAGGATTTTCTGGGGTGGTTCTCCCTTGTCAGTGGTCGATGGGATGGGACTAAAAAACAAGGTCCCATGTACACATTGGCATGCACATAAAAGGACCCTTTGCGTTTGGAATTTGATATAAGATTAGGTCATAGCACTGCTGGGCAAAATTTCCCTCATAGCACAGTGTATGGTGTATGCCTGTCTTCATTACCCAGTCAGGAAATGTGTATACTTCAGTGTTTAATGCTAACTATAATAGTGATGATAATGTGAATATTTCAGTGTTTAATGCTATCTATAATAGTGATGATAATGTGTATATTTGAGTGTTTAATGCTATCTATAATAGTGATGATAATGTGTATATTTGAGTGTTTAATGCTATCTATAATAGTGATGATAATTTGTATATTTCAGTGTTTAATGCTATCTATAATAGTGATGATAATGTGTATATTTCATTGTTTAATGCTATCTATATTTCAGTGTTTAATGCTATCTATAATAGTGATGATAATGTATTTGTTGGAGCACCTACTGGAAGTGGTAAAACTACCTGTGCTGAATTTGCTATATTGAGAATGTTTACACAGAATCCTGATGGCAGATGTGTTTATGTGGCACCTCTGGAAGCTTTGGCTCAACAGGTTTGTTAACAAAATAGAATACACCATTGTAATATTAAATTTAGTTTGAAAAATAGAAGTTGAACAAAATTAGATAATTTCTATGTTTAATAGATGCGTATACATTTGATTAATTGTGTATTATATTAATTACTTATTCTATTTTTGTACAGATCTATAATGAATGTTATGCTAAATTTGCTGCTCAGTTGAATAAGAAGGTCGTATTATTAACTGGTGAAACTGGAACAGATCTCAAACTCCTGGCTAAGGTAATTAAGACGTTTAATAGTAGTGGTGCATAGTGTCTGTATTATAACCAGGATTGTTAAAATGACGGGCCACAAATTGTTAACGTCCTACTACGATTGTTAAATATATCAATGCAGGGTGTATTTGACAATATTATAAATACCTATAGTTAAATATGAATGCAACATCATTTATTTTCATTTGCACAAAGCTTTTGATTTTATGAAGTGAGAGGGACACTTTTAATATGTAGCAGTAGGTCCCAACCCATTCCAGAAATTAGCTGCTTTTTTTCAGTTTACCCAATAACAATATGATCTTTAATACAGCACTGTTTGTTGATTGTATGGTTACTTAAATAAAGAATTTATTTATGTTTTTACAGGGTAATATTATTGTATCTACACCAGAGAAATGGGATGTATTATCTAGAAGATGGAAACAACGTAAAAACGTACAGAATACTAACCTATTTATTGTTGATGAACTACATCTTCTAGATGGACAGGCTGGGGTAAGATTTAATTACACTTAAAATCCAAAGATATTTCTGAAAATAATCAAAACCTGGGCCCTGTTTCTCGAAATCTTAACTAAAGATCAAATCCAAATTTTATCTTAGTTAAGATTTTGTGAAACAGGGCCCAGGTGTTTTATAATTTTTATTGTATTTAGCCTGTTTAATCATTTGTTGGATTTTGTTTATTACAGCCTGTATATAAATTATTTTGTTTATTACAAGCCTGTATATGAGTTATTTTGTTTATTACAACCTGTATATAAATTATGTTATTTATTATAGCCTGTATTGGAAGTAATATGTTCCCGAATGAGATATATATCATCACAGTTAGAGAGAAATATACGTATTGTAGCCATCAGTTCTGCTTTATCTAACGCTAAAGATATAGCTCAATGGTTGGGCTGTGGTACAACATCTTTCTTTAACTTTCATCCTAATGTTCGACCTGTACCACTAGAATTACACATACAGGTACTTTGTATTCAAATTATACTTAACAATATATTATGTGTCTGTAACTTTTTCCTTTGGTTTTTGTGCATTTTATGTATAAGAGGAAAAACAAACAACAAAGATCAAATTCCTCAAGTTACACATTCAAGATATATATTTTGTAAATAACGTATAGATGCTACCATTTTGTCAATCTGTTAACTAATTCGACTTGCTGAATTTTAATATATCTTTCTTTTGACTTTAGGGTTTAAATGTGTCTCATAATGCCTCCAGAATTTTAGCAATGGCTAAACCTACGTATCAAGCCATTGTAAGACATTCACCAAAGAGACCAGTAGCTGTGTTTGTACCGTCAAGAAAACAAACTCGTTTAACAGCCATAGATATTCTGACATTTGCTGCCGCTGACATGCAGACAGGACCAGATGACAAGCCACAGAGCGCTTTCTTACATGTTGCTGAGAGTGATTTAGATCCATTCCTCGATAAAATCTCTGACAAAGTAAGTTGCAGTATTGTATTCTAATGGTTAAACGGAAATACTGAGTTGTCCATGTTAATGGTTGCAATTGATTTTTGCTTCTAAATGCCAAAACTCATAACTATCATTATGCTAGGTTCCCACTATCATGTTTCATGCTATGATTGAAATCAGGCATTTTTAATCGTGGAGTAAATGAAATGAAATGGGGTTTAACGTCCTACTCTTTTGCACCTAACCTGGGCTAATGGAAGACGGGCATACGCCATACAGTGTGCTATGAGGGAAATTTTGCCTGGGCAGCAGCACTACGGCCTACTCTTATATTGAATTCCAACTGCCAAGGGATCTTTTATGTGCACTCCAATGTGTACACGGGACCTCGGTTTTTTGTCCCATCCGAACGACTAGACAGCTGTCCTTGTCAGGCCCTCCTTCTGCATCACTGGCAAGGGGAAATAATCGTGGAGTAATCCTGGGAATCCTGTCTGTTGTTATCATATATTACGGTCAGTTGTATAAATCCTGTTGATTGTATCAAAGTGTATCTGACGGTCTCTTCATATACCACATCATGGACTCAATAAGGACAATCCTATGGTAAGACATCACATGGCAGTGGTATCCTAGCATTGCAGATTTATGATTTTGCAAATGTCATCGGTTAAAGTTGGCTATTCGTTATTTAGAATTATTATGAACTATCTATTTGTTTCAGACATTACGAGAGACATTAACTAGTGGCGTAGGATATTTACATGAAGGTTTAAGTGAGAAGGAGAGAAAGATTGTAGAACAATTATTTAATACAGGAGCTGTACAAGTTGTTGTTGTTTCACGTAATTTAGCCTGGGGTGTCAATATCGCTGCTCATCTTGTTATCGTCATGGATACGCAGTATTATGATGGTAAAACTCACTCGTAAGTTACAAGATAACCCTTCTTAGTCAATAGTTAAGTAAGATATTGAAGGGAGCATCATTTAATATATCATTTGTGCTCTTTAATACACAAAAATGTCATTTGTGGACAGAGAGAATGATACAGCAATAAAGATCTGGATAAATCTGACTCTGTTTGAAAAGCTTCAAACCAGAAGTCAGATTAATTTACTTTGGTTTCATTGATTTCTAATCAAATAGCCATTCATGAATTATTATGTGAGTTACTAGATCTATAGCACACAAATACTCATAATGGCACAATTGGTGTACATTTTTAAATTACAACCTGGACAATTTTAGTATGAAAACAAAAAGGCTTAATAAAATCATATCTTATTAATCGAATACATTTTTTTATATAATCAACAAAACAGTCTACTGTTTTCGGACAGAATGTAAACCCCCCAAGCTATTAGGGTTTATATGATTGATATTTATTTATTTAGCTATGAAGATTATCCTGTAACAGATGTACTACAGATGATTGGTAAAGCTAATAGACCACTACAAGATAAAGATGGTGAGACGCTATTATATTCTCTCTAACTCTTCAATTCATTTAGTCATTGTCAATTAATGTTTGTATCAGTAGACATTGTGTGAAGCTTTTTCAAATATTTATATTTTATAAATTCCAGCTAAAGCTGTTATATTGTGTCAAAGTTCTAAGAAAGAATTCTTCAAGAAGTTTCTCTACGAACCACTGCCAATAGAGGTAAGAACAACATTCATTTTGAACATCTACAAATAATATTGTATTGTTCTTTTGTGATCCTTTGATACTTCTGGTAGTCAATTATACTTTTTAAAGCATTCCTGTATCGGTAATTTATATTTAACTTTTCTTTTCAATGACACGCGTAATACAGATCACACCTTGCTCAAGGCTCGACTAAAATTGACCATTTCATTGGTGAATTCCCCACATCAAACAGTGCAGTTGACTTATCAATTCATCTAGATCTTACTTCATCTGTAATAATTCTAAAGGAAATAGTATCGGTGTTTTTATCAGATAGCCATGGACAATATATTAACATTCAATATTTATTTACAGAGTCATCTTGATCATTGTTTACATGATCACTTCAGTGCCGAGGTTGTCACCAAAACAATAGAAAATAAACAAGATGCTGTAGATTATTTAACATGGACCTTCCTGTATCGTAGAATGACACAAAATCCCAATTATTATAATCTTCAAGGTAAAATATATAACATGTTAACATTAAATGTACTTAATATTTAATTTCTCTGATACTTTTTAAGCTTCCAGTCAGAATACCAAACAACTCTTTATTCTATAGAACCCCCCAAAACTTATCAGCCATAGCAGAATCTGTCATTTAATTTTGTATTATATTTAGATGTGGATTTATTAAGAAATTGTTAACATGTACAGAATTGTTAACCTATATATAGAAATGATTTTTATAAGTATAAATGAGTTTATGTATATAGAATATATTAATGGGTATTTTTTTGTTTGTAGGTGTGTCTCACAGACATTTATCAGATCATCTGTCAGAACTGGTGGAAAATACCATCAATGATCTCGAACAATCTAAGGTATGATTCTCCATTACTTCAACTCAGTAAAATACAACTTGAAATTATTGTAGAGTCAAGCAAATTGTTAATAATTAAACTTGCCACAGGTGGATTTAAAGCAAATGTTCGAATATACCACCGTTACACCTTAAGTAAGAACGGTTGAGTTCGAATTTCTTAAAAATCGTATCAAAACGATCTCAGTTCCTTTTGATATTTGTGCGTTTCAGACCATAACTTCTGGATTATTGCCCCTGATTGTACAAATAATCCTGTTTGTTTTTAGCTTGTTCTCTCTCCGTCTTTTGCAAAACGTGGGCGTATTATGCCTGGCAGCCGCTGGTTGACACTTCTCTTTGTAGATGGGCTAGCATAAACAGCGACTGTTTTGCGACTTATTCTCATAAACCACTTTTTAGTGAAATCATGTAAACATAATCTTAACCCATTTGAGGAGTTATTTAAATGAAATTATTATTGGTTATTCCACATGAAATTATTATTGATTTATATTTTTAGTGGCATTATTTTTTTATTTATAATTTTAGTGGATATTATATGTTTATATTTTTAGTAAAATTATTTGTTTATATTTTTAGTAAAATTATTTGTTTATATTTTTAGTGTATAAGTGTAGAGGATGATATGGATGTTGCGCCATTAAATCTGGGAATGATTGCTGCTTACTATTATATCAACTACACAACTATTGGTGAATATAAATACTACAAAACATTTACTTAATCAGTTATATATTAAATACAATTCAGTAGCAAAACAAGGTTCAAACTGAATACAAATTGATAGGCTTTGGCTTTTTGACCATGTACCGCTGTCATACTTGCTTATTTTTGCAGTGTTAATTGATTGTGCACAACATACTCGTAAAAATTGACAAACTCTCAAACTATTTGGCTGAAATAAATACCAATAGATCTAACGAAACTGAATTTTTTTAATCTCTTTAATCCCAGTATATCATCTAGATGATCAAAGATGGCAGTAAAATTAACGTTTGTCAATGGCAATGAATTTTGGAATTAAATAGATAGTTTTTGTGTTAGGATTGAATTTCAGAAAGAGAAAATTTTCATATGTTATTAATCTTGTTTCTTTTTACAGAGTTATTCAGTATGTCATTAAATAATAAAACAAAAATAAAAGGATTATTGGAAATTATTGCCAATGCTGCAGAATATGAAAATATTCCCATCCGACACGGAGAAAGTTCTATTCTTAAACAGGTAGATGTTTTATTGATATGTGGAGTCTTTGTTCATGCTCGTACATTTATCACATTACTGTGTAAGATTACAAACTGTATGACTTTTTGTAGGATAACTGACCTCAAGCTACAATTTCCTGATTCCCTTATGTGAAGTAAAATTTCCATGAGTTATTTCATACTGGAAGTTTGACATGAAACTCTGAAGCGGTATAAATCATGGCAAATGTTAATATGTTGTCGATCTGTAGTTAAATGAACTATAGTATGTGATTCAGGACCTGAATTTAATTAAAAAATGTTTTTTGTCTCTTCAGCTGTCATCCAGATTACCAAATAAACTAACCAATCCAAAATTTAACGATCCCCACATCAAGTCAAATCTCTTACTACAGGCTCATTTATCAAGAATGCATCTATCAGCTGAATTACAGTCAGATACAGAAGAAATTCTTGGAAAGGTAGAAAGCCATTCAAATTGGTTATAAAATAATCTACACCACTGGCAGTTAATACTGTATAAACTCTTTGATTGAAATTTTGTTGAATATTTATATATTTTAATAAAAGTTTGATTTAATGCACGCCTATCATTTTCATTTATGAGAAATAGTAGGGCTAGAAGTTATTTTCACTTCTTTCCAAGCGTCAAAGTATAACTTTATTAAATCATATACAACAAGTTTGTGAGAATAAGTAAATCTCAATTTCATATTACAAAATTATTATTTTATCATCTTGAGGCTTGAGGTTTGATATAGAATTATCAATAAATAGTAAACTTGTACCATGTAACATGAATCGGTTGGCAATATCAGTCTCTCTTTCATGATATTAATTTAATTTTATTACTTTGGCAAAACCGATTAAAATTGCAATTCTTGCACAATTTTTACGTTTTTACAAGATAAGTTATCATGGTCCATGAAATCTTACATAAAAATGATTTGGTCTTGATTAGCTCAAATTGAGAGTGTTTAAAAACCAGATACAATGCTAGTAGCTTCTATGCTGAAACACTGGAAATATTTATAAAACAAATGTTATTTTCGTACTGTAGGCTGTAAGGTTAATCCAGGCATGTGTAGATGTATTAAGTAGTAATGGTTGGTTAAGTCCCGCTTTAGCTGCCATGGAGTTAGCACAGATGTGTACACAGGCTATGTGGGGAAAAGATTCATATCTTAAACAATTACCACACTTTACTAATGACATCATTAAAAGATGTAAAGACAAGGTAAGATACCATTTATAAACTTTGTTTATTGTTAATAGAGAGTGTAAGCATGAGTGTATTGTTAACATGGTGATAGTGGATTCGATCACATAATTTTACTTCACACATGTTAAGATCTGTACATGTCTGCATTAAACTCTGATTGTCTTTTATCTTGTTTCTCAAGAGTCTTTTGCACATTTGAAATAAACATTTACCATATTCATTTATTGAAGTTTGGTCATATATTGTCTCCACCCTCATCCATCCGTCCATAATTGACTTTAGATTTATATATTGTGTTTATGTCCATGAGACGAAGTATCTTATTGACTTCAACAATTTCAGATATAATTCTGTCAGTCTTCACCCTTTATTTATCTAAAACCTGTTAAGGATAAGAGTAACAATACCGTGTAATTTTACAATTATTTATTTAATTATTTTGCTATTTTTAGGGTCATGAGACAATATTTGATGTTATGGAAATGGAAGATGATGAAAGAAATGCTTTATTACAACTTAGTGAATCCC
Organism: Patella ulyssiponensis; assembly: GCA_963678685.1. Lineage (NCBI taxonomy): Eukaryota > Metazoa > Mollusca > Gastropoda > Patellidae > Patella > Patella ulyssiponensis. The sequence goes on from OY783229.1 coordinate 62,003,563, forward strand.
AGATGGCTGATGTAGCCAGATTTTCTAACAGATATCCTAACATCGAATTAACGTATGAAATACAAGATAAAGATCAAATCCGAAGGTTTGTCCCCACATCTACATTTAACTATAAAATTTTGGTGGTCACACTAGATGCTGGCTTGCTTGCCTCGAGGTTGGGTTTTGAATCCCTGCATTGACCGAGAAAGTTCATCCATATTTTCCAGCGTTGTTCCCTCTTGTCAGTGATGCAGGATGGAGGGCCTAACAAGGACAGCTGTCTAGTCTTTTGGATGGGATGAAAAACCGAGGTCCTGTGTACACGGAGTGCACGTAAAAGATCCCTTGACAGTTTGAATTCGACATAAGAGTAGCTGAAGTGCTGCTGTTCGGGCAAAATTTGCCTCATAGCACACGGTATGGCGTATGCCCTCTTCATTAGCCCAGTTCGGAGCAGAACAGTAGAATTTTAAACCCCATTTCATTTCAACTTTAAATTTTGAAATGTACATGATGAAATAGTTCTTGCTATCATTTGTCTTTTTTGTGTGAATTGGTTATTATTATACATGAATATATATCTATTACAGTGGTTCTGGAGTTAATGTAGCTGTGACGTTAGAAAGAGAAGATGAAGTAACAGGACCCGTTATAGCTCCATTCTTTCCACAGGTTCGTTTATTGCATTTCACCTTTTGTTAAAATAAAGTAAAATGTAAAGATCCCCGTGCAACAGCATCACAAATAGGCTGTAGGTAGTTGAGTAAATTTATTGGCACGACGTTTCGGGTAGAAATACCCTTTATCAAGTGATGATTTTAAAGATCCTGCGACGCCTTTTTGTAAGAATAGAATTGTTAAAATAAATGAAACATTATTCGTTTAAAGTATAAATGGTAAATAAACCTACTGGTTATTAAAATTGTCAAACTGTTCATAGAATTACTTCCTCCTCTAAATCACCAATTGATCATATATTTGTATCTGAAACTAAACATGTCAAAGAATCTATTGTTCCTTCATACTCAATATCAGACCATTTCCCTATTTGTTTTACTTGGCAAAAGAAAGGTGTAAAATTTCCCAAATCTTCACATACTAATATTACTTATCGCTCATTTAAACATTTTAATAATGATTTATTCCTCTATGATTTACAATGGGCTCCATATAATTCTGTATATGATCACTGTGATCCTAATACTGCACTGGACAACTGGTATAATATTACACTGCCCATTATTAATAAACATGCCCCTTTAAAAACCAAACGAGTCAAAAATGTTCATAAACCCGATTGGATAACCCCTGAAGTGTTTCATTATATTCATGAACGTGATTTTCATAAGAAAAAAGGCAATACTCTGCAATTTAAACATTTTCGTAATAAAGTTAAATCTCTTATTCGTAGTAATAAAAGGAAATGTCTTGAATTATTAGTCACTGATCGCAAAAGCAGTAAACAAATTTGGAGAGCCATCAATGCTGCTAATTCTGAGGGTAAATCTCATGATTGTTCTTCCATTCCTGTTGCCCCTGATATTTTTAATGCTCATTTTGTTAATGTTGCAAAGTCCATTATACGTAGTCCATCAAATCATTTAGATCGTTCTACCTCTAATGTGATATCTAGATTTGTGTCTAATCATCTTGAAAACAATACCTTATGTCATCTTCCCTACATATCAAAATTTGATGTATTCCAATATCTTCATTCTCTTGATACTTCCAAATCAATAGGATTAGATCAAGTTGGTCCTCATTTTCTTAAACTTGGTGCTCCAATTCTTTGTGATTCATTGACATTTATTTATAATCTTTGTATAGATAAGAATATTTTTCCGTCCACCCTTAAACAGGCTAAAGTTCTTCCATTATATAAATCAGGTCCAAAATCCCAGCCCAATAATTATCGCCCCATATCTATACTTCAAACTATTTCCAAACCCTTGGAAAAGCATATTTGTAAACACATTAATAACTTTCTCCTGGATCACGATCTACTTTATTCTCATCAGTCTGGTTTTAGGTCCAAATTTTCTTGTCATACTGCCCTTACAAATATTGCAGAAAATATTTATTCTGCCATTAATAAAGGTCAATACACTGGTTATTTTTCTTTGATTTCCGCAAAGCCTTTGATATGGTCAATCACTCGCTGTTACTTGAGAAACTAAAATTATACCAAATTTCTACCAAATTATGCACATTATTAGAATCGTACTGATCTGAGCGTTATCAATGCACTCAAATTGGTGAAACCAAGTCATCTCTTGATCTCATAACTCATGGTGTTCCTCAAGGCTCCATTCTTGGACCACTTCTATTTAACCTGTTTATTAATGACCTTCCTCTAAATTTGACAGCTCAATGTGATCTTTTTGCTGATGATACCACAGTATATTCTTCTTCTACCAATTTTGTGTCTCTTAACTCTACACTTCAGTCAGAAACTGATAAAATTATACAATGGTGCAACTCCAATGACATGATAATCAATGAATCTAAAACTAAATGTATGATTATTGCTTCAAAACCTAAAATAAATTCCTTAACTACACATTTGTCCATTTCTATTAATTCTACCTTCATTGAACATGTTTCCGACTTTAAACTCTTAGGAGTATATTTTGACTCTAATCTTTCTTGGGACACTCATGTAAACCATTTATGTACTATTTTAAAACAGAAAAACTTTCAACTTAGGAAAATCAAATCATTACTTCCAACTGATGTATTAAAATTATTTTATAACGCTCACTTTCAATCACATCTTGACTACTGCTCTACCATTTGGGACTACTGTCAAATTTCTTCTCTTCATAAACTTAAAATTATCCAAAAATTATCATTTAAACTTATATTCAACAAACCTATTATTAAAAATAATTCTTCTGATTCTTCATATTCCATTCTTTCAAAATCTTTAAAACTGCCTACCATTCAACAACGTCATTTAATGAATAAATATATATTTCTGTTCAAAATATTAAACTATAAAAGTCCAAATTACTTATGTTCCTTATTTCAATTTAAAAATACTCCTTACAACTCTATAAATCTTAAATTACAAATTCCACATCCAAATTGTACTAAATTTAAACATAGTCTTAGCTATAATGGACCAGTTTTATGGAATTCACTTCCAAATAATTTAAACTCATTACATGTTCTCTCAACTTTTAAAAAATCACTGCATAATTATATCCAAAATGTTATATAACTATTCTGTATATTTAAATTTAAGCCATTATTGTTTTCTGCATTTGATGTTATTTGGAATGTAAAAAATACATTTTCATTATTCAGTTTCCTTGTATGTATAATATATGTGTATGTTTGTTTTGTCTATTGTCATTTAAGGGCAGAATTGTAAACAGGCTGCAAAGCCTAATTTTTCACCCTTTTGAAAATAAAGAATTTATTATTATTATTATTATTACGGCCCAAGTAGTACTGTGTTGCAGCACTCCCAGTTCTATGGGCAGGTTGCCAAATGATCTTATGTATCTTCATCACCAAGAATCCAAATTTCCAGATCTCAGTCACAGTTTTACAAGTCTGGATTTAATTTTACACAAGCTCTGTTGTTGACTTTTTTTAATCACTATTTTGTGCTCCAACAGTTTTGTTAGTTATGCAAGTGTGACTGTGATTCGTTAAATGGAATATAGGACCATCTGCTTAACTTGTGGTTTGTCCTCTCAAAGAGCAGTGTTTGCTGGTGAATTAGTATGTTTGTCCCAAAATGACAATTTCTTACTCTTTCTAACTGCCTCTGTAAAATTTTAGATCATATAAATATTGTTTACAATTCTATGTTAACATCTATTTGATTTTATTTCAGAATCGTGAAGAGGGTTGGTGGGTTGTTATTGGTGATACTAAAAGTAACTCGTTATTATCTATCAAACGGCTGACATTACAGCAAAAGGCCAAGGTTAAGCTGGATTTTGTGGCGCCATCACCAGGACATTATAATTACACGATATATTTTATGAGTGACGCGTACATGGGATGTGATCAGGAATATAAATTCTCTGTTAACGTTAAAGAAGGAGATAGTGACAGTGATGATAGTGACAGTAATTAAAATAAAAATGAAAGTAGGGATATGATCATGAATCATTTTTACTGAATTTATGGTTTAATCGTCTACAGAAAGATGAGTTATATGTAAATATAAATTGAGATATCATAAAAACATTTTCATTGAAAAGTAGTCATCTAAATTGTAACATTTTTCAAAAATTAGACAAGAGTGTATTTCAATACCTAACATAGTGTAAGAACATTTAAGTGGATGACTTAAAACCTCAGAACCTCCCTAAACATTTGAAATTAAATTTGAGCATATTATCCTGAATTTTCTTTTTTCCGGAATTGATGAAGTAGACTGTAGTGTCCATCAGTATTAGGTTTATGTTGAATAACTGTAATTTAGATTCTGTAAACAAAAAAGAAGAAACCATTGAAACCTTGAGGAATTGAGAAAAATATGTAATGAAAGTTTGTACAAGTTGTGGTAAATTGTATTTAACACTTTATTTTCATACATGTATTAATTTCTTCTTTTATTATGTCACATTGCATCAATTGAAAGGTATATGTTTAATGTCAATCCTGAAACTAAAACTAATCCAATTCCAAATATATGGTGTATTGTTCTAGTAATGTACAGTTAGATTATAAATCTTTTACTTTTGTATTATGTATTGTGGTGGAGAGCGAGACATTAAGTAATCTATTGTAACAACAAGAGGACCTTTGGTTCGAGTGTTTTTACAATATATTACGCAATGTCTTAAGCTGGAGACCATTAAACAACATAAAATACAGACACCCTGCATATGTTTTTACAGTGAAGTATGTCACACTTGTCCCATATTTCTCTTATAGTTGCCCCTACCTTGAAATAATAACAAAGCTTGCTGCATATTCTAAAGGTGTCATAACATAGCTTTGTGCAAATAAACCTCTTGAGTTATTGATACATTTATAATAAATGGATAATGTCTATCAATTAATTCTACAATGACTCAAGTTTAATTATCATTTTTTTTATAGGTCTACGTATTATGCCGTCGCCCCTGTCTCTGTGTGTGTGTATGTATGTATGTATGCATGCGTTTGTATATGGTGTATATCGAGGACACATGTCAGAATACACACCTTCCTTATTGCTGACCTGAGGCAACCCAGGACTTTTTCAACAAAATCCAAGACTGTAATGATGTTCAGAAGCCTGGATTTAATATCCTATTTGATTTTAAGCTCAATCTGAGGTGTTCCACATTAGGCGATATTCTACAGTTAGGGTGTGTCTGTCGTGTGTGGGATCTGAAAAGGGTAAAATATGATTGTGTGTATCAAGTCCACGGTTAGTGTTAATTGGACAGCATGTGTATCAAATCCTCTGTTAACCGATTTCTATTACAAACATCATACATGGTCACATGGGAGAAATAAGTTATTATTTCTGCAATATCTAAACCTAATTACCGTTTTCAACCCGGGTGATATTAAAAGTCAAGCCATCTAGTCATTGTATTACTTCTGACAGAAATTTTGAAATTTTTACCCTGGCGTAACATAAGAATAATATAATAATTGATGTATTAATAAGTCGCGCAATTTCAAATAATAAGGATAAAATAATAAATAATCTAAAATTGAACTATTGATAAGTCGCACAATTTCAAGTAGTGACACTTGTTAAGGCCTATGAAGCCAGTTACAGTTGTTTTATATAATGCGTATGTATGTACCACAGGGCAATTTTTGCTAAGCGAATGTACTGCAGATAGAAATGGATGAGTCACAGGAGCCGTTGGGAACAGGGGCGTGGTGAGAATGAGTTCATGAGTAGCCATACTCATGCGCCAAAAAGTTTTTGCGCCAAAATCACAATCAAATTACTCAAAAAATGAAAAACATTTGTAAGTGGAAAAATTGTTTCATCTGACCCAATTAAAAAAATTTTGAAAGAGTCAAGTTGGAAAATTTAATCATATTTTATTACCGTATTTCTTGTCTCGGATTGCTGGAGATTGCGTTTCTGGGCTTCTAATTTTCGAAATTTTCCCGTGGGAGGGCCCCCCGGACCCCCCGCCGCGGGCTCGCGCCTTCGGCGCTCGCAGTGGCCGGCTTCGCCGGCCACAGCTCCGCGGTCAGTAAAAGGGTTTTTGTGCCAAAATCTTTTTTGTTACTCATAATTTCTTCTCAATAATTGCCCTCACCACGCCCCTGGTTGGGAAGAGGTTTCCCGGTGTCCCACACGAGCCTCTAGGGCATCGCGAACCAAGTGGATCTATCGGGAGAACTGCGAAAAGTTTCAGTGCTTGCATTGTCAGTAAAAAAAAACAGGCCGGGGAGGCATATTACTCGGCTTACATATGTAAGAATGACAGTTAGCATGTTTACATTGTTGACATACTGAATAGGTAACTTGAATTGAACAAGACAGTCGTTTGTTTCAATATGATCGGTTTACCATGGCTTTATCGGGAAGATAAAAATCAGTTACGTGGGGAAAAAAGCTGTAATTAGGAGATAAACACTTCCTGTTTCGCATTTAGAGGGGTGTTATTGTCCAACATACGACACACCTGTGCTTGCCTACTCCATGATCAAACACGATAGCAGATGGCTTCCATCTTGTTTACTGACGGTACTACTTATTTTAAGACAGACTCGGCTTTCCAATTTATAATATCTACGTCATTGGGGATTTCCAATTTATACTCACTGGTTGCTATGACCCGCTATGGCGTTGTCTAGAAACGCGCGTGCTCGCGTTAGTTTAAAATTTTTGCTATACGTTTAACATGGACTATTTGATGTAATTTGCCTGATTTGATTTGGCCCCATTTCCATAAATTTAGGTTGTTTTTTAGAAATTTTTAGCAAATGTTAATCTTAGGTGTTTTTTAATTCTAGCCGAAGTAAATTTTTTTACAATTTATAGCGAGTTAAGTTATCGTCTCTAAGAGGCGGGCGTAGTATTTTAAATGGCGGCCATTTGCCATCATGTGTATTCTTGAAGTAGGTACACATGATGTAATCGTATGATTGTCCAATAGACATGTCATGAGATTTTACATTAGAACCCGCGACAATAACACCCCTCTAAATGCGAAACAGGGAGTGTTTATCGACATTGTAACATGCTTTTTTAGGACTTTGAAAGAAATTACTAAAACAGATGGGTGTTATTGTCCAATAGACAGTGTCTAATTGACCAATCAAAACGCAAGGTTTACCCTTTAGCATGTTCCAATCTGTTTTAAATTTATAAGATGTAGTTAATACACTGGTTGTGTTAGTGATAATAAGAGCATTTTGCTCGTCATTGTAATTAATTTATAAATTAACAATTAATGCCTTAAGAAGGACCTGAATGCTGATGTTGCTCGTGGATAATGCCTGGTTAATAGTCAACTATACTGACCGAACAGGTTTATTCCCATAACGCCGACTCACCGAGTTTTAGGGGAAAAATTTTGGTCGGTGTTAAGGGGTCGACTGGCCAAGAACAATAGACCCAAGCAGGGGGATAAAACTAATTAAGCCGATAATTTTGGGAGCATTTATTTTTTTAAAAATTTATAACAACCTTTAACACATAACATTACAAATAATTTTAACTTTTGGCACGCATAAAATGTTCAACATAGTCCAAAAATTCTAACAAATTCAATCCTCCTTCTTCATATCTATGTTTTGCATCTTCGATCTTTCTGTTGATATCTGTGTATTTTTTTCCTTTTAGGGGGTTGTCGCTGGCCACTCGAATACTGCAACAACTGAATTTCGATCGTCTTTTGCTCTTCTTTCAAAAATGACATCACTTCAAAAATATTCGGATGAGCTTTTCCAATTAATTTTTTTAGACGCCCGGGCATATATAAAATGTTCCATCGCCAAAAGTACATTCGAGTCACACAAAGATTCAAGATTCTGTCTTGTGGTAAATCCTAAAATTTTCTCCTCGTCACCATCATTGATGAATAAAAACTGTTCTCCGCTATCTGTCTGTTGAAAAAGGTCGGGCACAACAATGTCACGTCGATGTTTACGTAATTTGGGAAATTTCTTATTCCTGGCTCTATATAGGGTGCTCTTCTTGGAGTAAAACGTTGGCATGTTGGCGATGGTGGTTCTATTGTCGTCTGTCCTTTCACCATTACATTCAACATTCCGTTTACCGTTTATTTCTTCTTGGTAAAGTTGTGTAATCGGATTTGTCGTAGATTGGACCTTTTCCTTTAAGCACTGCATCATTTCTGTGATCTATAAAAAATAAGATTTATTTTATAATAACAATGAATAAATAGTAGAATGTAAAATTAGAAGCTTACGACAGATATTAAAAAAAAGAGAATTCAAGTGTAATTTTAAATATGCTTTTTATAACACAGTAACTTACTTGTATATCGGAATAGGCTGGTGGGTGGTTGTGATCGACGTCTATTCTGCTAACTATATCGTTGATGGTAGATGCTGTAGCCCTACATCCCTTGCTCTTTTCGCAGCACTGCCATATCACTGACTCGTTATTCTTTCTCTTATTCAGTCTATACTTAAAACCAGCAACACAATAGGTAACCGCCACCTCTTGCTGTAGGAAGAAACTTAGATTGTAACTGTGCATTAGCCATCGTGGAAAGAAATGTATATGAAATGTCTTGGGATTATTTACGTATTTATACTTATTTTGAACTAAATTTCGATCACATGTCAGCTTCTTGTTGAACTGTCGTATATTATTTTATTAATTAATGAGTGGGTTGAATTTAAGTGAACTATATTAATAATCTGAACAAAGTAAAGTAAACTATATAGATTAAGAAAACTATAGTTACGAGTTGAATTTAAGTGAACTATATTAATAATGACTGGTCCCTACCTCATTAACGCCTTTAATCCGTTCTTAACCCATCAAAGAGTGCCGCGGTCGACTTTCCAAACTCTGGTGAGTCGGCGTTATGGGAAGACACCACCGAACACTGTAATTGCTGTATAGATAATGTTTATACATATTAAGTTCCCCGAATAGTAGTTAATCTAGTAACGTATATTGTATCGGCTCTACTCTCTACTATGTTACTAGCGCATGCACTATACAACTAATATGAAAAAAGTCGCCCCATCTCGGTTCTAAAGCTATTTTGGCTGATTTTAAAATAAGTTCAAGCTAACAACTGAATTAATCTGAAACATGCTTTGATAAAACAGAAATCCTATTTAAAGCGTGAAAAGGGGCCAAATTAAGCATAACCACAACAAATTTGTGTTTCAGGTTAATTTTAGAAAAACTAGAAACAAAATATGTTGGGATGGAATGATATTGATGAATTTTTGTACAAATGTTGTTACCCCACACATTATATAAACAAAATTTCATTTTGATACTTACAGCAGCAATTACAGTCAGATTTCTCTCTGTTTTGAATTTGGAAGTACCACAGCCATGGAAACTTCAGATGGCCATAACTCTGCCAGTTTTTTGGCAATTTGCATATTTTTATACGCCCACATTTAAATTTAAAAAAAACAACGTTTGATTATAGTGAAGGTTGCGTTCGAATTTCGTGAAAATCCGACCAAAACTTCAGACAAAATGGCCGTCGCTTATACGTGAATAGTGTAAAAATATGATATATGAAGGTTGTGGACCATGTATAGGCCACAATTTTAATCCGATTTTAATGAAACTTGACATGCATGTGTGGAACCCAAAGATCTTGGATCCTTTCGATATTTGTGCATATCGAATAGTAACTTCCTGAATTATGACCCCAGATTGTACGAAAAATCACCTTTTTAGCTTGTGGTCCCTCTGGAGGTCACAATTATTATCCAATTTGAAAAAAAAACAGCGTTTGATTATATCACCGTTACACCATAATGAAGGTTGCGTTCGAATTTCGTGAAAATCCGACCAAAACTTCGGACAAAAAGGCCGCCGCTATACGTGAATAGTGTAAAAATATGATATATCAAGGTTGTGGACCATGTATAGGCCACAATTTTAATCCAATTTTAATGAAACTTGACATGCATGTGTGGAACCCAAAGATCTTGGATCCTTTCGATATTTGCGCATATCGAATAGTAACTTCCTGAATTATGACCCCTGATTGTACGAAAAATCACCGTTTTAGCTTGTGGTCCCTCTGGAGGTCACAATTATTATCTGATTTAAAAAAAACGTTTGATTATATCATCGTTACACCCGTAAGGAAGGTTGATTTCGAATTTCCCGAGAATCAAACCAAAACCAAACTGTTTCACAGAGAATTACTTACGAAATACTCTGTAACAGACAAGTGTCCATAGCACGTGCGTTGACTGCTCACCGCGCCAGTCATTGGCTCAACTGCTCGTGCAATGTTTACTTAACACCTAACTGCTTCGGGCAAAATGATGCATTTTACTCATTTTAATACCCATTTACACTAAATAGGAAATATTTTTTAACTTCAAATACTTCAAACGTCTTTATTTATTTTTCTTTTACCTCAAAAAAATGTTTGAGAATTTAATTTGTCGGAGTAAAAAAGTTAATATGCCGTACTTATTAAGCCTCGTCGATGTCATGCTTATCAGTGATTGTAGCGGCCAAACGAATATTCACTGCGGGATCAGTTTGAACCAAAACTAGTCGCGTCACCTAACTGATGGTGAATACCACAGGCCATTTAATAGTTTGGAGGAACTTGTGAAATTATCAGATTGGAAATTGGCGAAATCTGGAAATGAATTAGAGAAGACAGTTTTTAAGAATAGGAGTAAAGAAGTTTTTAAAACAGTTAAAAGTATGTTTTAATAATGATATAAATGTACATGTGAATAAAATTCTAATTGAAGGTGAACAATTTGCGTTTATTGAAGTAGAAGGTAAGTACATGTATCACGTTATGAACAGAAACGACTGTGCTCTCTAAACTGTGGACCGCATTATCTTCAATGTTCAAACAGCCATCACAGTTAATAAGAATGCGTACTTGAAGCTCGATCTAGGATCGGTAATTGTATAATTATCGGACAATGGGATTTTAACAATGTTAAATAAAAAAATATACAAAATCAACCGTCCACATCATTGCAAGATGAAAAACACAAAATGTGCTGTTTTGGTAGCTTCAGTTGGATTGGCCGCAGATATATTTGTCTCATTGATAGAAAAGTGCCAACAGCATAATAACCCACGACTCAGATATCCAAATTATTACTGAGAGAAATGTGCTTTTACTTCCACTCGAAACTAAGTATGATCTAACATGAACATGTGGTACAATTCGTTTTCAAAACTTCTCTTGCGCGTGATATGTGTCTTTACCATGATAGGAAATATATTAGGCCTATAAAAGAAGAGGGGCGTTGATCAATGGAGCGGAAACAAAGCCTAACAGGATTACTACACCATAATATCCGGAAATCCAAAGTATTGGCGTCTGGGCAAGCGACACAGCATCGATGATTCCAGTTGTCAAGTGTTAGTAGATGTTTCAAAAGATTTGATTTTAATTGTTGTAAATATTATTAGTCATTTATTTTGGTGGTGTTGGTGCGGGACGGAGGGCCTAACCAGGATAGCTGTCTTATGGGTCGGATAGGACGAAAAACGAGGTCCCGTGTATACATTGGCGTGCACGTAAAAGACCCCTTGGCAGTTGGTATTTGGCACAAGATCAGAACTCTAGGACGTTAAACCCCATTTCATTTCTGTTCCAACCATTCAAACTTTCGTACATTGTCTTATAATTAGGTGTAGACGTCTCGATCCACGGCCAGACCCATCACGTGAAGAACCAGAGGGAACAAAGCATGTTTGAATCGACTACGGTAATGAAGAATACCATTTATTAAATAATATAGCCAATTTACGTCATAATTACTGTCAGGAAGCTTATTGAGATTATAAGGCTCATTAATGGTCAAATTAAACAGATTGTAGTTTTTATCAGATTATCTAAGGATAAGTGGTGGGCATACAGAACACCCAACAATCCTGGATGTTGACATAGAAATTATAGACGACTGCGCTTTCAGCCACACACTATGTGCCAAGTACACATTTTCCCATGTAATAATACAATTATCCAATATAATTTCAGATATTCATAACGTGTTCAATTAAACTAAAGTGATCGGATATCCACATTTAGCTATTTATAGTCAACCCATTGATGCTATAATTACTAAATGAAAAGAGATACAACAGTTAAAACACGGACATACAGTAATTGTTATCTCCATGATCATTGCAGATTCTGTGGAATTACAAGGCTTATTTTCACCTGCGTCAATCACAACAGATAAAAATTGTTTGGTCCAGGATGTTCCGGGTATTCCATTACTATTGATTTAACGTATTTGTTAATTCGGAAATTCTTTGTGAAAACATTATTGAGACGACGCCAGTAGATATGAACTGATAAAGATTTTCATATGGATGTGTGTAGCTGTGTGATCAGCATTAATATCTAGTGTTGTCATCCTGATCAGAATTAATGTGTTTGGTTTATTATTTACATATAACGGGAATGTCGATCACACTAACATGTATTAGCGTAACCATAGTTTGGTGTCTCACTGTTGGTGGTTATTCCCGGAATTTAGACATAAGAACACCAACGGGACAGGATATGGAAATGGACAGTAATTGTGCTTCCGATGATATCGCATCCTCGTTAAGTACTATGATTAAAGCACTGGAATGGCCGGATGTCAATATTATCTACGAAACTAAATACAATGAAACAATTCTAAATACACTCCACCACATTGAACAAGAACTTTTTGGTTTCCAAACAACACTTTACGATGTAACAGGGATAAGCCCATCCAACATTGAGAATATGCTACGGCAAATATATCAGAAGAAATCCAGGGAGGTTCGAATCATCCTGTTCCTGAGTAACACAACTTTACAACTTCTGGAAATAGCAAATACTTTTGACCCCCGTTCAAATAAAACAACAAATTATAGAACGGGTTCAAGTTGGATTATTCTGTCATCTTTAATTTTCAAACGACAATTATTGTTAGATTTTGAATTACATAACATTATACTGCTGATCTGTTCCCGCGATCTCATTGGCCATTATACACTATCAGATACGAAGATTACTCCTATTGACTGTTTAAACTATTGCGGCGCGCATAAAATGGAACTAGAGCGCAAGAGTTGTTCTGTGGAGTCTCTGTTGCCTAACATGAAACACAGATACAGCAACCATCATGTTCTTATTGGAACTCTGGAATCGAACTTATTACAGACAAAAGTTGACAAATACAATAACACTGTTTATTCTGGTGTGGTTGTAGAATTGTCTGAAATATTGGCTAAATATTTAAATTTTACTTTTACTTTCGTTCAGCCAAGTGATGGTAAATATGGTGGTAAATCCCACGATGGAAAATGGCAAGGATTGGTTGGATTATTAGATCGTAAGGAGGTGGATATGGTCATCGCCGAATTGTCCATCACTGAAGAAAGATCAAAGCTCGTAGACTTCATTCTCCCACCATTTGCGACACACACGTGGTCAGCTTTGTGTAAACGGGGGATACAAAGTCAAAGTAACTGGGTTAAAGTTTTTCGTCCATTTAGTATTGGCGTTTACAAAGTAACTTTAGCAACAGTTGTCGCTGTAGCCGTTTTCCTTCTCTTAGTACAGAGGTATTCTACTGAACAAAGCCGCAATTATGGTTTCAGTCTTTGGAACCATATGATATCTGTTCTGAATAACGTTCTAGTTTTAATAAGTTTCTTAACAGCACGCGGAGATGGGGTTTCCACCAAGAAGGCATCAGTTCGACTGTTGGTGGCTTTCTTGTGGATGTTTTGTATTGTGTTGACTGGTGTTTATCTAGGTAACTTGACCGCGGCATTAACTGATATTAAATACCACAAACCATTTAATAGTTTAGAAGAACTTGTGGATTTACCAGATTGGAAATGGGGGATGAAGGGATATAACTTAGCAAAGAAACTAATTGGGAATTCTAAAGATGATTTAATGATTAAAATATGGAAAGGGATGGAGGAATTTAATAAAACAGATCCAACTATCTTTGATTTAGATATAAATGTACATGTTAACAGAATTCTAACCAATGGTGAACAGTATGTTTTTCTTGGAGCTGAAGCTAAGTATGAGATTATGAACAGAAACGATTGTGCTCTAGAAATTGTCGATAGCTTCCTCTCCAATTTTCAAACAGCCATCGCAGTTACTAAGAATTCCTACTTGACGCCGGATCTTGAATCAGCGATGGTACAATTATCGGACAACGGTTATTTAAAAATGTTAGATGACAAAATATATAAAGACAACCGTCCGCAATATTGTAAAATAAAGAACACCGCAAAACGACCCCTACTATTGGACGACGTTTTAGGCGCTGTTTTGATGGCCTCAGTTGGATTAGCAACTGCTATATTTGTTTTATTGGTAGAAAAGTGTGGTGACTCGGCTCGAAAAGCACTCGCGCACTAATCAAGCGGTCCCAACATGGAACTAAGGAAAAGGAAATGTTCAGTTAATTCTTTGTTCGCGAACGTTAAAAACACACATGTTTGGAACCTTGGTATCCAACAAGCTAAATACTTATAAATGAATACGAGACAGTTTATTCTTATGCGAATTATGTGCAAAGTTTTTGGATAATCTAGAGGTCAATATTATTGACCGACTCACATAAACATAAAAAAGAAATTGGATGTGTTTGATTTTCGTGCACATCAGGCCGTATCTTCTTGGGTCATGGCCTATATTATTTACGCAGAAATGTACAAAGTGTGTCGATGGGTGTTATGTTGGATGTTCTCTATTATTAAAATACAGATGTGACGTCATCCTTTGATGTTGGCGTACCATTATTTCAAATTATCGTAGTGGCAATGTGCCAAGTGTAACTAGTTAAAATGTTGAACCCGAGTGACGTATTTTATTGCAAAGCACGTGCAAATGTCCCTATTTTAAGTTGTTTAATGGTCTCGAGCTTAAGATGTTGCGTAATATGTTGTGAAAACACTCGGGTCTCACGGCCCTCTTGTTACTTTTTTGAAGTATAAGAAAAATAAATATAGACGTTTCAAGTATCTGTATTATATAGTTAAAACATATTTCCTATTTAGTGTAAATGGGTATTAAAATGAGTAAAAGGCATCATTTTAGTCGAAGCAGTTACGTATTATGTAAACAATGTACGAGCCATTAAGCCAATGACTGACGCCACGTGAAGTCAATGCACGTGTTGAAAACAGTCATCTGTAAGTAATTCTCTGTGAAACAGATTGCTCAAGCCGTAGGGTGTTACCCTCCCCCCCCACCTCCCAAAACAAGAATTGCTTCCGCCTAGTTTCAGATTAGGTGTCTGCCTTTGTGATTCATTGAATTTAAACATTATCAAATTTCGTTCTAAAAAGGGAAAACATATAGTCGTTCTGGTTGGTCCGACAACCGTGTACACATTGATGTGCCCGTAAAAGAAGCCTTGATTGTTAGAATTTCATCCGTAGTGCCGTTGTCCGAGCAAAATTAACCGGCTTCAGTAGCCCCATCGGTGCAGAACAGTTGGACGTTAAACCTCATTCGGATATGACGCAGTGGGACAATTAGATGATTCATGTACGTCCATCTGTTGTAAAATGTGGGCATATCGCGAATGGAAACCGGTTGTTGTTTAAAAAGTCGCAAATATATTGTCGGTAACCAGTCATTTACTGTGATAAATAACTTAATATTATTTGTTTTATTATTATCGATACAGCGATTTCGTAATTGGCTCATAGTTTTAAAGCATGTATTAAAAGATTGAAACACATTAAGCATTGTTTACTAAGATCGAGCGCATGGACTAGAATAGATTAAAATAGACAAAAATCATAATAAACATGATACAGTAAACACATTTTTTTTAATTGACTGGCGAGACGAAAAATAAGAAACACGTCTTGAATCAAATATATAAACATGTTTCAATCAAAGATACTTTCCCACTAACCTATATACCGGGTGGTTATATATTTCCAATAAAAGTATCGTAGTTTTAGTATACTTGTATATTATGGAAAGTTGAGACGACCAAACTTGTTAGAAAGATACCATTGAGCGCGTATGAGAGGGTTTCACTAATTGGGCTGACGGAGTGACGTCAAAGGTTGCACGCGTAGATTGTCTGGGCTCTTGGCGTTTGGGAGCGCCTGGTGTATATATTAACAATCATGATGGTGAGCGGATGTGGAAAGAGTGGTGGCCCCGTGTACAAATTGGCGTGCACGTAAAAGATCCCTTGGGAGCTGGAATTTGATATAAGAGTAGACCGTAGCGCCGCTACCCGGGCAAAATTTCCCTAATAGCACACTGTATGGCGTATGCCCGTCTTCTATAAGCCCAGGTTAGATGAAGAAAAATAGGACGTTAAACCCCATTTCATTTCATTTATATTCAAGGAATTCACCTACAAGGTATTGCAAAGTAACGTGACACAGTGCCACAAACATGACACAACCAAGGTCATTTCGGGACTAACATTTCGGTTCAATTTTTTCAGTGGAAGGACCCGGAGAAACCCCACAAGGTTGGATAGGCGACCCTACTCCTTGTCACATACAAACGAGTAATCGAAGCTACGACAGTTGACTCAATGACAGAGCTTGTGATACAACGCGCACGCGCTAACCATATGGCCACCTAACCCCCTGTTTTAATGGGTTTGATACATTACGTTTTAATACAAATATATCATGAAATCACTCATTTTATACGCGGGAAGGTATCTTTAATACGAACTAAGTGTCAATAAAGAGACATTATTGACTATGACGATATGGATTTGATCATAGCGCCAAGGCTCATTTTTTATTCAACCTATTATCAAAACAATAGAATAGAAAGAGATTAAACGTCAGCACATTTCCATGGCAACGCAGACCATATACGTCATCTGTGATTCTGTGCAGATAATCAGAACCTAAATGTGGACACCCCTGGTAAGATTCTGCAATATTCGCAGACATTAGTCACTCACAGTTTCCACCCCAGCTATTGATAAGAATGGGTCATCTTTTTTCTCATTGAAAGTGAAATACTATTATCTTATTGGACAGAAGTCGGGACAAAGGTCGCATACCACATTAAAGATTAAACTGCGCTAGGTAACACTTAAAGATACATTCTGTTAGGATTGAATAAAGAGCCGAGCTTTCCCATTTTTATATTAGACTTAGATATTGCGGGGTGTTGTAACCTAGTTAAAATCTCGAGTATCTCATCGAGAGTTGATTATGGTCTGGTCTTGTTAATAAATGTCTAATAAATAATTTATATAACACCTCAGGCAGATTTAGGTCTAACATAATGTTTAAATGTTATGCTGCATTTTGTGATTTGTCCAAACTCATAGGATCGAGCCACAGTTTTTAACAATCTATTTTCAAAATTGGCTGGAATTTTGGTGTCATGAGAAAAAACGCTGTCTGGGCGTGGTTCCGCGTCTTAAATTACTGTACAACCGAGATACAGTCCACTTTTAGTTCCATTTCTATGTGTCAAATGACCTTCAACTGCCTTAGGACCTCGGCTTTTCATCCCACCGGTACCACGTGAAAGATCCCTCTACTGTTGGAAATATAAATAAGATAGTTCATATTTTGGATCAGGAACTGTTCTCCAAGCACTACTCGGCTTCTTGTTGTTCTTCTTGTGTGACTCTGCCAATGCATGTACAAACGACATGTTTCTTCCTATGCATCGATTGACGAACTCCGGTAGTTTACATGACGTCAAGATTCCAAGATGGCGTCATGCTCGGATCCTGGTCCATATAAAGATTACAAACCTCATCTCTCAGCACCCAACAAGCACATCAGCATACCTCAACGTTTTTAGCTACGTTCTTGTAGTTGGTCCATATAGTGCTATCCGGCTTGTTGCATTAAAATAACTCGTATTAATTAATCTGCATGATTCGTCGATTCGATCGACATTATTGATAATGAAAAAAAACCCCAACGTCTTTTCACGAAAGTTTTAATAAACATTTTATATGTTATTTATGATCTGTTCTGATATCATAATGCGAGTGATTGTTAACTTGAACAGGGTACTTTACAATACGAGTATAAATAATAACGACTTGATTACCTGACTTCTATAGAACACCTGACAGACTGATTGATTACACAAGGTCTTATAATTACAGGTAGACACTGTCCAGGTTATCGTCTAAAGAACTCACCGTAGACTTTTCTTTATACCTGATATTGTTGTTATGTAGTGGAATTAATGGTATATTCATTATGCCCACGCTCATATACGTTGCTAAAACAGCAGGCCTTCGGCGAAACTCGGTAGCTTAAAGTAATATGACATGGCTCTGCCTTGACACGATAAGTTTGGAGAGCACAGAAACAGCATATTATTTTGGAATATACTGTGGAATGTGACTTATAGTGGATACATTGCAGAAAAATAACAACATTACACGTGCGACAGTTGTTGTTATGTAGTGGAATTAATGGCATATGCATTATATACACGCTCATGTTACTAAAACAGCAGGCCTTCGAGAAAACTCGGTAGCTTAGAGTAATTTGATATGGTTCTGCATTGACACGATAAGTTTGGAGAGCGCAGAAACGGAATATTATTTTGGAATATACTGTGGACTTTGACACATAACGGATACAGTGTAGAACAAAATAACATTACATGTGCTACTGCTGTTACTTAAAAGTTGTAAAATGTAGGTTTCACAAAATTATATAGCCTGGAGAATGTGTATATGACGAGCTGCTATGGGAATGGATTTTGGACCAGTGTCGAGTCGACGTTAAATCCCATTTCTCTCTCTCTTGTCGATTTTCGCACCAAGGTTTGAAAAAACCCAAATAATTAACGTATTTATACTGATAGATGAGCTGAGAGGTTTGCGTCTAAATTATAAGTTAAGTAGATTTTTAAGTGCATCAACAAAATGAAATAAACTACCTTCAAATCGCCACAGAAATCCTACAATCTATCACATGTGACTTGAAAACACGTTTCAATTATACTAGTACACACCATGGTCTTGTTCGTTATTAGCAGGTTTTTGTAGATTTTGCGCTTTACAAATGGACGTTGTTACAATTATAGATTTACTGTATTTCACTGTGTGGTCTTAGTTCAGAGCATGTTTTATGTGAACGTTAGACCCACAAATCGCCATCTTAAGTTTGCTGACATCACAGATGGAAGGTAATGTAAGATGAACAGACTTAAGCACCGGAAGTAGTCCCCGGGTAGTGCTAGTTTTACAATGGGTTCTATGTACATGGGAAGTGATTTAATCAACTCGAATCAACTTATATCTACAATGTATCAACGCACGTGGATTCAACCCGTTCCGGTCTCCAGATTACAAAAAGACACGTGGATTCCACAGGTTCCTTTCTCCAGATTACAATATAGGTAAGGGAGATGACAAACATGGATTGTACACTTTACACGTTGTTCTCCACTCGACACAAACTAGGTCATTTCGGAACTAACGCGTGGTTGAATTTTTTTTCAATAATTCTCTTGCGCGTGTAGGAATTATCAGTGTTAAGAAACCCACGAGGTTGGAAGGCGACTCTACTCCTTATCACCGGGGAATCGAACCCCCGCCAGTTGACTCAATGATAGTCCCCATGATACAGCGCGCATGTGCTAACCATTCGGCCATCCCCCCATGTGGTATGTAGTATGCTATTATGGCAATTTTGTGCTATTATGGTAATTTTGGTTGAACAGCTGCGCCAAGGTCTGCTCTTATTTCCAAGGGAGGTGGGAGTGTGGATGGCCGTCATCGAGTCAACTGGTGTGGTTTCGAATCCCCGGTTGTACGTGACAATGAGTAGGGTCGCCTGTCAAACCTCGTGAGTTTTCTCTGGGTCTTCCGGTTTCCTCCCAATGCTAAAGACCCCTACGCACAAAATAAAATTAAACCTTATGTTAGTCCCGAAATGACCTATTTGTGTCGAGTGGACATCAAACCCCTTTCTGATCTCTGCTAGCAGTATGTAATTCAGCATCGAGTATAATTATAGTGGTGTCCGATTCCTCGAATATTCAGAATTGTGCCTTTCTTGTTAATTTTGTTCAGGGCACACACTTATCAGAGGTAAATCTGTATAGTTCTTTAGTCTTTTATATTAAACACTTCATAACGCAGTAATATAGTATTCAAAAAAAGTCGGGGATATTTGATTTTGGGGGCATAATACTAAAATATGCAATTGACTACGAAAAATGTCACTATAGAACCTAACAGAAGAAACATTCCCAGTTACATGTGACGCCCAAACGCACCAATAGCTACCACATGGAATGCAGGTGATGCTTGGGATCATCATGGGGGTCCAACCCAAGATTTGCACGACTCTGACTTTGAATGTTACAGTCATTGTGGCATTGAATTCCAGGGTGGAAACATCAGTTTAATTGTTTTGGTGACCTGAAAACAAATTTTGATATGCGTCGGCTTACCCAAAATGAAAGGTTACGTGCCCTTGGCATACTACAGATCGGCACAACACAGGCGGTTGTGGCGCGGACGATGAATGTTTCTCAGTCTGTCATAAGCAGGTTATGGTCCAGATACCGTGATACACAATCTGTACAGGACAGACCACGCTCAGGTCGACCAAGGGCGACAACTCAAGCCCAGGATCGATTTATCCGTACCTTGGCCTTGAGAAATCGTGTCATCACAGCAAATCAGATCAGCGCCCGTCTTCAAACAGACACTAGTGTGAGAGTGAGTGGCCAGACGATTCGGAATCGACTGCATAGGGGTCACCTTCGCGCCCGACGTCCTCGCGTGATTCCTTGTTTGAGAGATCATCACATTCAGGCAAGACGTCGTTGGTGTAGGGATCGTCAACACTGGGATAATCGACGCTGGAGCAATGTGATGTTTTCAGATGAGTCAAGGTTCACTGTTGATTTTTTGAACAGACGTAGGAGGATGTGGCGTCGTCGAAACGAGCGCTTCCAAGACGTTAACGTCATCAGACATGATCGATTTGGGGGTGGTTCTGTTATGGTGTGGGGAGGCATCACTGTTGCTGGAAGAACGGCTTTACATGTTGTTGCAGGGCGTGTTACAGGCCAGTACTACCGGGACAACATCTTGGCAGTCCATGTTGTGCCGTTCGCACGACGTCATGGCCGCCGTTTCATCTTCCAGGATGACAACGCAAGATGTCACAGGGCCAGGATCGTTACAGGTTACCTCCAACAGCAGAACATCACCACATTACCTTGGCCAGCACTGAGTCCCGACCTCTCCCCCATCGAGCATGTCTGGGACATGCTTGGACAGAGCTTACGCCAACGTCAACAACGTCCTGCCAATGTCCAAGAACATGCTGCTGCGTTGCAACAGGAATGGGACAATCTGGACCAAAATGACCTTAGACGTCTCATTAGGAGTATGCCACGTCGCATCAATGCTTGTTTGGCAAACAAAGGAGGATTTACCCGTTACTGACTTTGTTGTGATACTGTGGTAACTTTGCTGTTTGACCCCGGGTATCATTTTACCCTTATAATGGTCAGTCTGTGCCTTACTTAGTCTAACGATCATTTGGAATAAATCGATGAATGTGAACTTCATTTTATTTTGTCATTTGTTTCTTCGTCAGTTTCATTAGGTGACTTTAATAACACTTAAAAATCAAATATCCCCTACTTTTTTTGAATAGTATAATCGTATTATAACTTTATAAGGGTCTAAATAATTGTCGTATTATCAATCTTATAGCCACTTACCTCATCTGGATAGCAGTTTGACTTGTTTATTAATCATAAAAAATAAACTGAGGCAGAATATTAAATTACATTTAACATTGGGAATTCAATTTGCTTTCAGTTGAAGAAGTTTTTGTTACATGCCCACATCTAGTGTGGTCTTTTATTGTTGGGGTCACGGTGGTTAAGTGGGTTAGACGCTTTCTCGCTAGCCTGAAGGTCGGGTTTTTGGTCCCTGCATTGTCCGAGAAAGTTCATCGCGATTTTCCAGCGTGAGTCCCCCTTGTCAGGACAGATATCTAGTCGTTGGGATGGGACGAAAAACCACGGTCCCGTGTACAAATTGGCTTGCACGTAAAAGAACCCTTGACAGTTGGACAAAATTTCCCTCATAGCACAAAGTATGGCGTATGCCCGTCTTCATTTTATAGCCCATTTCGGAGCAGACCGCCTTACTCACTTAGCCACCATGACCCCAAGCAGATGTTCAGATAAAATATATTTCCTGTTACCTGTTAGTGTTCGTTGTAACAAAGTGGATAAATAGGACGTCACGGTAATAGTCTATCATATATTTAAACTATAAGTAATAGGAGACACACCACTCGAATAACTAAAATTAAATTACCAAATATCGTATATCAATTAGTTACTTACCTAACAACAAACAAACAATATTGTAACTATCGATGTATCATGGTCGTCAGTTTATGTAATAAGAAATCAGCGATCTCTACAGTATAAGATATTTCTTGGATATTTACTGTATTTAAGATGAGATAACGTTTATGGACTGGCTGCATCTTAATCATTGTGGGATATTCATTGGATCTTGGGTATTTACTGTATCTGAGATCAGTTTAAGTTTAAGGACCCAATGCATTTTAATCATTGGATGATATTCATTTGATCTTGGATGTTACTGTATCTGATATCAGAATAAGTTTAAGGACCTGTTTCATCCTAACCATTGGATGATATTCATTCGATCTTGGGTACGAGGCCAGATTAAGTTAGGACTCATTATTGGACGATATTTAGTTGATTGAATGTATAATGAATCTGAGATCCGATGAAGGTATAAGACGATAATTACGTTGATCTTGAATATAATATATCGTTTTTGAGGACAGACATTTTTCCATTCCTGATATGGTACTGTATCTGATTCCCGATGAAGTTGGAAGATCATCTACGTCTAAATTATTAGATGTCATTGTTGTTGGACCTATCACTGATGTACATGTCGGTAAATGCTGATATTAGAAATGCTATTGATTGGAAATAATAAGATGATATTTTTTGTGAAATTATTAAATGATACACATACTATATAGGAGGTCAGAAATAGTTTGGAGATATTTCTTGGGCATTTCATTAATGCTTACACTGTAGATATCGGTAAAGTGAGATACGTTACATTTGAAAACTAGGCGTATTTATGTTAAATTAATGATATTTGCTGTGCAGCGGTACTATAATTTCATATTAATGGATAATTTAATATGGCCTGGTGAGAATCCAATATTTAGTAAGTTTCTTTTCGTAATTTTAGATTATTCAAACTTCCGGATAATTCTTCGTTATATACAAAAATGTAATCGTTTATAGCTGGTCCCGACATTAATATTAATAACACCTCGTTAGTTTACTCCCACAGAAAAGACCCCTGCGCCTGCGGTAAGATAATAAATATTGAAAAATCAAACTTGTCTGCGATATTACCTTCGATGGAAATGAACGCTAAACACTAAGAACAACAACAATCCTATTCATTGGTAAGTCCTTTTAGGGAAGACAATCATTTAGTTATAGAAGAATCCATAGTCGGTATGACAACGGCTACAAAGATGGCCGATGGTATTGACATTGACTGTAATAATATCATTTGTTAATACTATTAAGTTTCGTTAGAATAATCCTATTACAGGTCAGATCGATTGGGGCAATTAAAGGGTCACGACTGCTTTGTGGTAAGGGCATTGAACTCCCGATTAGAATGTTTTGCGTTCGAGTCCGGAATAACGGTTTCCACTTGTAAGGGCTAGAAAAGTGTTATCTAGTGGTTCGTATGGTGTGAAATACCGCGCTCCTCCCGTATTACGTGAAGGCCCTGAAAAGATGTACGTAGTTAAAGCGAGATCAAGTCTTCTTTTGAAGATGAGAACTACCCGGTTGATGTACTGATTTTAAAATGTTCAAATATTGGGTATCAGAGTCCCATATTTTCACGGCAACTTAATTAGTAACATAAATATCGACTGCAATGGCCCCATTTTCATTTGTGTTTTTTAATATGAAATTGTAGGGAAATAATGAGTTAGCGCTTTAGCTGGATTAAAACGAGAGGCCAAGCTGATCCAACATCACTGTTTATCCGTAATGATAACATGCTGTATTGATCGTCAATGTGAATTCCTTTATTAATCCCTATAGTCTAATCCTATCAAAGATCAGGTCGATATGGTCAATAACAGATATTTAACGCTAAAATAGTTTAGCTATCTGTTACTACTGATGCTATATGCCGTACGAAATATAAAAAGCTATATGTGATATATGCTGTGGACCCTTTTAACGTTGAGAGGTAGCCTAATATTTTTCAGTGTTCAAACACGATTTAGGCTAATGAGCCGATATCTGTCTTATGTTACTTTATATTATATGAAATGAAAGCGTCATCGAGTTAGTTTGAACATGATTATGTTCAGTGTTAGAATACACCACATCACGTGCAACCCGAGTGGCTAATGAAGACATAGTTTAGATAACCAATTACTAATCCAATGGATGTTCTCATTCCAGTCTATCAAAAGCCGGAAAACTATTTTCCTTTTGGAAAGTGATACATGTTTACAAAAGAATACTTATAGTTTGCAATCTTGGCTAATGAAGATGGATTCATCAGGAATAATCAGTTATGTTTAAAGAATAAGCGCACTTTATTATATATGAAAATACAAGTAAATATCATTGAATACCGCCAATGAATACACCCATTGAATAACCTATGGCGCTATGATCGTATTCAATGGGTTCGACAGGGACTACTTTTAACCAGAATGACGTCAATTCCAGAATTACGTAACACTTGGCAACCAGGGTTTTCGTGCAAAAAAAAAATGGCGGAACCTATGATTAATTTTGACGTTATTGGTGATAATTTGTTTGATGATTTGACAACATTTGAAAAATGAAATTCAGGAATTAGAAGCTATGGGTATTTTCTAAGTTACTAAAAACTATTGGGAAATATTTTTTTTATTGGTGGATGTTTTATTGGATGATTTTTCGTGACGGTGTGATACAATCTTAAAACTTTGTCAATATATTTTGTTCTTTGAAATCTTTGTAATTTGCATGTCGTTGTAGAATGAAAACAGAACTCAATAATCATTGAATTCGTTCTTATTTTGAGATTTGTATGTAGTTATAGAATAAATACAGAACTCAACTGAATAGGCCTACTACTTGCGTAGGAATACATTCTCGTGAACCATTGAATAACCCGAGTGGTATTCAATGCCTGCACATATGACGTCATTTAATATGAAGAAATGTGCAGGTCCTAACCAAAGCCCACATTCCACATAATATGACGCCATATGTGCTAACATGTGGGTTCTGAGCAACAGTGTCAGTGATTGTAGAAGACGTAGGCACTAGGCCTAGGCCTACATCATAAAAGAAGACAAAAACACTTATGGAAAAATGTCTTCTTTCACTACTTTCAGGAATGGAACGAAAATGTTGAACGTCGTAGATATAGAGAACAGGACGTCACGAAACGGAGAGAGACTCGATTATCCAGGTTTATACACCCGTAGATTAATCAGCAACTGGAAGAACTTGTCTTCTTCGAAACTGGAAATGGTAGGTTAATATTTTTATAACTGAACATCCCGAATTCACGGGTCGTGTCAATCCATCTGTGCAAAAGAGAGTGAAAAAAACTAAGTCATTTTGGGACTAACATATGGGTCAATTGTAATTCAATGGGAATCTTTAGCACTGGGTGGGGGGGTGCGAGAATCGGAAGAAAACCCACGAGGTTGGACAGGTGACACTACTCACTCGTCCTTGTCATGTAGCCTACAAAATAGGTCATTTCGGGACTTACATGGTTCAATTTTATTTCAATAATTCGCTCCTGCATAGGGATCTTTAGCAGTAGAAGGAAACCGGGGTACCCGGAGAAAGCCCACGAGAAAACCCACGGGGTTGGACAGGCGATCCTACTCCTTTTCACGTAGCCTACAACCGGGGAATCGAAACCATGCCAGTTGACTCAATGACAGACCTTATGATACACCGCGCACGTGCTAACCCTCTATCTAATTACGTGATATGAGCGTTATCAAAGGCAGTTCATAACAGACTAAACAATATATACTATATTTAAAGTATGTGATACCGTGTACACAGGTAGCCCTCATTATCGTTATCCATTATCAAATTAACGCGTCATTAAAGATACATTATGAGAGACTAGATAAAGAGCTGACAGTTCTCACTATAATAGTTAAAAACTAGATAATGTAGCCGCCCAGAACCGAAAATTTAGTGATTGAATTTTGGGTCAAGCCACGATCATCATTACTAAGGTTGGGTTGGTACGATAAACACATAGTCTCGATTATCCAGTTTTTAATTCAATCATCAATGAGCGTTGAGCAGTGTAATGAAAGATAACAGGTTCTTTTTGAAATATAGAATAATCTTTAATCAGGTTACATACAGGTTTCAGAAGTCCAATACAGTAATAAGATGATGCTTTAAGTTGCAAGTTCCTAGATAGCCGTTTCACGTTGTGTGTTCCTCAATAGCCCTCTTGCCTTGATCTCCCGTATTTTGACTGGTTGTCTGTTGAGTGTGAATACCTTGGAATTGCAGCTCGGTACTGATTTGGAATGTATCCGATTCCAGCCTTATATAAGACTCTGGTCAATTCATCAACATCACGATGCCCGAGGACATCGTGTGGTCATTAAAAATATAGAGGCCTAAAACAATAGGTTAGCCTGAGGCTGACCTACTAATATATCATTATATAAATAGCCTTGACAATGGCTTGACTTACATCAAATTATCTAAAATATAGGGCACGGCTATTTTACATACGCCCCCTAGTAAGAAAAGGATCTTTTCATCCTGAAAAATTCTTTTATACAATGTTTTAACTTGATAGGTCACCATTGTCCACTTCATTTAACAAGATAAGATAGACGAGGTTAATATACATGCCATCACTGCCTACAGTAATATACAAATCAAAAATATACAAATCAAAATAACTATCTACAGGAATATATCCACACCATAAATAATAAACTTTGTATAATATTGATCATCCAAAGGGATATGGTTATAGTTCAGTCTAATTGTTCAGGGTTTTGTAAACACCGTTGTAAAAGAAATGTCCACCACAATTGTTTGTGACACCAATCCACCATAGATGATGATATAGGTCCACCATAGATTCTAATATTTTCTCGCACATCCCAAATGTTGAATGTGATGCGTAGCCCTCCATTTACACCTTTGTTTCGTTCTCGGTAGGGGCTCTGTGGTGGTAATCCGACAGCTTCATGGTAAGTCCGGCGCTGCTTTGCTCTATTCGGATAGCGTCTTTCTGGTTGATCCAACAAAGGAGCTGTCGGAGACGTTGAGTGGCTTTCTCTTTCTCGGCGTTCTCTTTCTCTTTCTCGGATTTCTCTTTCTCGGCTTTCTCTTTCTACGAGTATGATATTGTTCGTAGGAGGGTGGCGTGGAATATTTTGGGGTAAATCAATTGTCTTACTAAACATGACAGATAAGGCTTTTCTAATTTTTCAACCGACTTTGGAATAATGGAAACGTAAGGTCAAGGCCACGATAACTACAAGGAGGATACCTGCCCCGATTGCATAATGTCGCAAATTAAACCGTTTTTCTCAGGTTTAATTGTCTTGAGGTTATTTAGTTCAGACAATAAATTAGACATAGGGATAGTTTTAAGCCCACGTAATTTCCTGGGTAATTTTTCTTAAAATGGCCGTCCTCGCCGCAGTGCCAGCAGAAATACTGGACTTCGCTATTTTGTCCGACGTTGACTCGTTGTGAGCGACATTCGCTCGTTCGGTGTCCCGCTCGGTGGCATTTACGGCATTTTCGTGGACGGAATTCAGTGATCCACTTCCATCCTTTCCACCATCGTCGCTGGGGGTGCCTGTTGGCCCGTACGCGTCATGTATCTTTTCATAAAGTCCTGTTCCTGGGTGGCGATCAGCGCCGCGTCCTGTAATGTCCGCGGGCTCTTTCGCTATAGCTCGGAATATAGTTGTTTGTCAGCTATCCCGTCTGTAAATGCCAGCACCATGTGGGCCTGCACGTCCGGATGTCCCACGTTCGTATACGCCAAATGCGCAGTTGCCAAAATTCTATCTGAAAATTGTTGGACATTCTCTTCTCGTCTTTGTTTCAGGTATCGCGTGGAAGAAATTATGTCCATCTTGTCCGATGTTTCATCGAAACGAGACGCCAATTCGTCTTTCATCTCTTCCCAGCTAATTACGGGATTGTCGGTCAGAAAGCGTTCTATGAAATCGCTACCATAGGCCGTGTGGTACGCACACTTTCTGATGGCTCCCCTCGAAAGGCCTTTAATGGTTGTATATTTTTCAAGGGTTTTTACCCATGATCTGAATTTTCGTGGACTACCCTCGTATGGGTCTACAAGGGTAGAGATGTCCCCATATTTGTAATGATCGTGTGCCCTATCCGACGCTTCGGTTTGGGCGGCTGTTTGAGTGGCAACCTGTGTACTCAGGGCGCCTACTGAATTGGATAAGCCCCCTACCTCATTTTTGAGTTGCCCTACATTACCGTTCAGGTCGTTTAGAATTGCCTCTGCCATTTTCAGTAAATTCAAAAATCTTTACCTTACTTATTCGTCTGTAGTCCGTCCTCTTGATTTTGATGTATTCTATTCTGATCTACCGGCACCAAATTACAACTCTATGTGATACAGTCGAGTGTAATGAAAGATAACAGGTTCTTTTTCAAATATAGAATACTCTTTAATCAGGTTACATACAGTTTACTGAAGTGCAATACAGTAATAAGATGATGCTTTAAGTTGCAAGTTCCTAGATAGCCGTTTCACGTTGTGTGTTCCTCGATAGCCCTCTTTCCTCGATCTCCCGTATTTTGACCTGGCTGTCTGTTGAGTGTGAATACCTTGTAATTGCAGCTCGTTACTGATTTAGAATGTATCCGTTTTCCGCCTTATATAAGACTCTGGTCAATTCATCAACATCACGATGCCCGAGGACATCGTGTGGTCATTAGAAATATAGAGGCCTAAAACAATAGGTTAGTCTGAGGCTGACCTACTAATATATCATTATATAAATAGCCTTGACAGTGGTTTGACTTACATCGAGTTATCTAAAATATAGGGCACGATTATTTTACACGTTTGGGGGGGGGGGGTCTTTAGTAGTGGGAGGAAACCGGAGGACCCAGAGAAAACCCACAAAGTCGAACCCTACTCGGTGTGACGCACAACAGGGGATTCGAAACCACGCTAGTTGACTTAATGGCCTGCTTTATGATACAGCGCGCACGTGCTAACCATTCGACCATCCAACCCCCAATGGGATTAGGTGGAAAGGATCTTGGTTAGCTTTGCTGTAAAAAGATTTTTTTTTTTTTGTATTTAAGTGGCGAGTACCAAACGAGATGAGATTTTCGGATGATTTAGAATCAGATCTGCAAGATGGTGAGACATTTTCAATTCAATGTTTACCTTTTCCAGGTGATATGCTGCTCGTTCTTGCTATAATAATTTAAAACAGATAACGAAAACTGAATATATTGACTGTTTTGACAAGATATGCGTATACACTCTTGATTGTCAAGTATCATTGCTACGATATTCATACACAAAGTCTCGATTATCCATTTTAACATGCAATTATTATATGCTGCGGATGTTCAAATCCATTCAACGCCCCGGTCACCCTTTATTAAACTCACATTTTCATATTAAAGCACGAGCCTCAACCAGAATGTGAACAATGTCATACCATTTTAACAGTTAAGCATTGAGTACAAGCATCTGAAAGACATTAGATTAAAATAATACCATTGTTTGCCCAACCGGGTCTATACGGTAGATTACTAGACCTTTAAAAATTTGTAATTATGTGATTTTCATTTGTTGTATTTGAATTATATATACATAAAGTGTTGTGATATTTGTTTGCATTTATGTATATTGTGGTTAGTTTTTTAGTTTTTTTCGTGTAACTCATCTTTATGTTTGGTGCAATATAACCCCATGTACACATTGGGGGCATTTAAAATAACACTTCTATTTTGGATTTCGATATATGAGTAAGCCGTAACGCCGCTATCCGTCTTACTGTTCTGCACAGACGCCAGGAAGAGTAGCATACGTCAGAAAGCAGCTCAATGGTTATCTCACTTATTCATTCGAACGACTAGACGCTTTCCTTGACCTGCCCCCCCCCCTCCCACCGTAATGACAAGGGGAAACCCCGCCGCAAATTCACTATGACCTTTCTCGGCAAACACTGTGAGCGAGTCCGGGATCTCCAGGCTATTATTAACTGAGTCACCGCGGCTTCCTGTATTGATATAGGTTGAATTATATAATGATGGTTATTATTAGCCATCTATTGATTCCTGTAGTCAATAATACCCAGACACCTGTCAATAAAACACCGTATTATATTCGGTTTCAGATGAATTCCCAACACGGCTAACAAAGGTAAGAATTTACATGAATGTATTTATAATCGTTATAATGCAAATGTATTTGGAACGTTTCCATGTAAACGGTGAAATGTCGCGGGGAAACGACTTGAGGTCTGGACATGGAAAACGTTTAGTGCAAGTGTAACTGGACCGTTTCGGTGAAAACGGTGGAATCTCTCGTGGAAACGACATGGAAATTAATTGGGTTGAAGTGTGTGCTAGTCAACACGCCTGTCCATGACTCTATACAGGTACATTAAATATTAGTATTTCTTAGTAAATGTTTGGACTAGATGAATTAAATAATTCTCTTATTATTCCCTTCCTATTTCACCTTGCATGTTCAATAATTTATTTTTATGTCGCAGAGAGCCTGATAACTTATATCGTTTGAATGGGACGAAAACCCCGCTTATTATTTCCTTCCTGTTTCACCGTGTACGTTCAATAATTTATTTTTATGTCGCAGAGGGCCTGGTAAGGTACAATGTATCTATAGTCGTTCGGATGGGACGACGCCCACCCCTATTTACACTGGCTGTTGGAATACGATATAAGAGTATAGGCCGGTGCGCCACTGTCCGTGCACAATAATTGCCTAGCACACTGTATGGTGTATGCCTGTCTTCATTAGCCCAACCGGACCGAACAGTAGAACGTTAAACACCATTTCATTGTATTTTCTTTCGAAACAAAGATCAAACGGACCTTTAATCTAGTTCATGGCCTTTGTATTTATTATACAAACGACATATATTCTTTAACTTATAACATAACCCATTCGGTCTATTGATTTTATGACTTTGTATGTTTTCAATAAACCCATTTTACGAGGGATTTTTACTATCTGGGGTTAACTTATATCCTTCTGGTTCATTAGATTTTATTGGATTAATCATTATACTAAGCGATGATCTATATATATGTAGGTCTATCTTGGTGTGAAATTAGCCAACATGTATGTTAAACTGCCATCGCTGCCTACTTGAACATAAGGCTGTTTACAACTATCTCTGCAAGGTGGCTTTGATTAGAAGAGAAAATAGATCCTAAAGGGCAAAATAAAATAAATCCGAAATATAAAATAGATAAAATATTAGGATGGCTTGTAAGGAACGAATGGGGGAAATAGGAATGTTTTGTGGGGTATGGAGTAATTGGATTAAGCCCTAGCAGGAATCCAGGTCAGTTGTGATGAAAGGTATTTTATTAGCATTGAAGGAGATGAATTGCTTCACTTCGATTGCATATTACCCAGCCCTAACTGGTTACGTTGAAGTTACATAAAGTCATCTTAAGATATTTATTATTTAAAACAAACAGCGTGCCGGTAGTTGAACATCAAAGGCCCTTGCATCCAGTATTGTCTACTAGATCTGCGAGATGTTAGAGCATCTACCTCCCCCGGACGTAAACCCTGTATCTAGTATTGACTAGACTCATCGGGCGTCTAAGACGTCACCAATGTCGCTTTAATGATAGGAATGTACTAATAATATGAGTCAATTTGGTATTAACCAGTCAATTAGGTCTTATATGGTTGAATAGATTTACTGAGCTTATTACACTGGCTTTAATAGCCTTAAAGAGACAATCTAACCATACGTTTGTACGTTCACTATGACTCAGAGACCATGTTTTGTATACATATACATGTACATGTATTAGCATAAATTATGTTGAATCTCTCTCTCTCTCTCTCTCTCTCTCTCTCTCTCTCTCTCTCTCTCTCTCTCTCTCTGAGAGCCTATGTTCCGAAGACTAGTAGTGACTGTACCTACACAGGAAAAAAAACCCCAGTTTGGAACCGTGTTCGTGTTCATGAGGCATGGCATACTAGTCTGCACCAAAGAGCTACTGAAAACGTGCGGATGTTGTGTGCTTGGCGAGACTTTGCAACTAAAAACATATCCATTTGATCTATCATATAACTAAATGTCATCCAGTATAAACTGAAATGTGCGCAATAGTAGGTACTATTATTATTATTAGATGAACTGTCCCTTTAAATAGTCAATACGCTTTAGACGATGTATTATTATACTATGGGATTATACAGGTTAATCTGTTAGTGGGGGTTATTGTATATTATAACTGTGGTGTATACAGACGGGTAATAACACCCATTGTATATATCCTATATACCCCAGTATATCTCGCGACCTAACAACCAATAAACGTGTATATACAAATCGGTACCTGTTACCTGCCACATAAATCACAGGTGTTCAGCAGTTTACCTGTAATCAATGACTAAATAACTGGTTTGTTAACAAGATAACAACTAAATATTCAATAATATGTACATCACAAAATTGAGGATTTAACCAAGGCAGCGACCGGAGGGATATAGCGTAGTTGTGGTCACAAATCGGTATTACACGCAGCTGCAAACATATTGTGTTTCATTTAATCAGCAGCTTTAAATACACGAATTGTAAAGGCTAAATATTTCCTGAAATTAGGAATTTGCCTGACACATCGACATAAACTTTAATTGTGGACGTTCTGGACCAACCAATTGTGAATGTTTTGGTCTGCTGGAAATATGTGAATTATAGTAATGTCTGAGTTTGTTATTTGCGAAATTTCTAGAATGAGTTACTGCGCCCTTCCAACTGTGGGATGTTACAGAAAAATAAATATTTAATGGATTGTTATGTGATTTTGGAATCGGTTGACGTTGTGGTAGAAAATTATTATTTACAATCATAGAAAATCATGATCCTTTTATTACAATTTAGGTATACCATTAATAAACATTAAACTGTGTACCCAAGGCCGAAAACACTGAATGGAAATTCTGATTGTTTGGGGCGGTCGTTTATCGGTCTGTGAATATATTGGATTAAGAAGTCAAGTGGTACTAGGTGGTCTTTATTCCTGAGTCAATGCATTCCATGGTACGACTGGGTAATATAATAGGATTATCCAGTGAGGAGTTCTGTATTGAAACCTGTGAAATATTCTGATGTGGTTTTGTGACGCGATTTATCATTGGTCCTCATTAAACCATATTATATGGGATTTTCATTCCGTAATTTATCCGAATAGGAAGTGAAATCAGGTGTTCTAAACTATCGTGATCCTTCACCCGTTATGAATGGTTTAGTTCAGTGAGTCTAGAAGAGGTCTGTGGTTTGGTGACGTAACATCCATTCATAAAGAAAACTTTATACAACAGAGATTGTTGTATGTTTATTCCGTATATACCTAAATTAGATTTGATATCAGGCTATCTGTAGCCCCACTCCAGGAGTACCCGGAGACAATCCTCGAGATTGGACAGGCGACACTACGCCTTGTCACGTATAACTGGGAAATTGAAACCACGCCAGGAGAACGATTTGGAACAAATATTAATAATATTTTTTTATCATTACTATTATTTAAATCCCACTGCCAAAGAAATCACATCATTCGACCTGTGTATCTAGAAGCGATATGGAATAAACAATAATGATATTGGTCTATTGTTGTTGAAATCAGCATTCTATTTAGTTCAAGCCATGACGAACCCGATCAGGCTTGGGGCCAATAACATCACCAGAAGGATCAAGCTGTAAACAAGAAAGTCACACCTACCTCAATAATAAATCGTAACTTAAGACACGGCGCATGTTGTTGGCTAGGGGACAAATATTATCAAATTAATGACTTTTGAACTGTTATGAAAAGCAATAAGCCTCGTGATGTTCCATTCATAAACCAAGTGGGAAGTAGGCCTAATATGTTGTATGTTTTACCAATAGTAAAAAAACTTTGTTTAAAAAGGATTATTACGCCATCATTATGCATTGGTTTATGTCACAGGGTGAGTTCCGGCGATTAACAGATCAAGTTCGTGACGTCAGTATGAGCAAGAAGAACAACTTCCGAACATCTAACTATCAGGTAGGACACATTCTTATTGACTTATTATTCTATAGACAATATATTGTACGTATGTGAAAAAGCATAGCAAAGTTTTTATTAGCCCGAAGGCAAAGACACTTGCCAGGGCAGTTATAATTTCGGCATATTTGACGAAATTTGGATAAATTGCACACTAACAGGGTCAGTTGACATCGACAATCAATCACAACTGAACCGAGGAGGACCGTACAGATTAATCAGAGAGAAAGAGAGAGAGAGAGAGAGAGAGAGAGAGAGGGGGCATTTAGGGGCTAACATATGGGGTTATAATCTATTTTAATAATTAGCTTGCGCATATAGGACTTTAGAGGATAAAGGAGGGACCGGAGAAAACCCACGATGTTGGACACTCCACCCTACTCCTCGTCACGTACAAGCCAGAAATCGAAACCACGCCACCTGATTCAATGACAGACCCTATCATCTAATTTTTTAAAGTGCCTGCGTTAGACCATTCGACCAACCAACCAACATCCTAGTAGGATTTCAGAGTAAATTTCTCAGTCCAAAACAAGAGCGCGAGAAACAATACGTGATAAATACTGCAGAAAGCTCAAGTTTAGTAGCCTACCACTGTTGGTGTTTTGGGGTGTTATCAGAGCCGTATGTAGGACTTTAAAAGTTGGGGTGCAACAGTGTGATGGGGCGCCAGTATGATGCCCAAGTTACTGATGTTAATCATACTCAAGTGTATTATTTTATTATTGAAAGTCTGTAAAAAATGTTGTTTTTTTTTTTGTTGGGAGGGGGGCATTTTTACGGGCGCCTTACTTTTCTGGGGTTGCAATGGCCCTGCACCCCCGCTAGGTACGGCCCTGGGCGGTATTGAGTAGTATTAGGTAGTATTCGGTAAATCGTTCCGCCGTCTGCTGGTAAGAAAAATCTTCATGCACTTAATGAAAAAACAACAACAACATGTATTAAGTGTTTCAGTATTCAAATCATAGTTGGTACGTCATGTTGAAGTACGTATCTACTACTGATTTTAGAAGGGGGGCTACTCTGATTAACATTCTTTGGATACAGACCAACAAATACTACGCCGTTGTATTATTCTGATTTTAGTTGGATTGTTCATTGACACTGGCTACCGCAAGTTAAAGGGCGGCTACTCTCGTTGCACTGCTACTCAAGTATTGTGCTTTTTTCAATAAAATCATTATATTACTTTATAATGATTCTCAGAGTACGCGAGTGCGAAAGTGATGGTCTTTGTAAAGGGTTAAAGGTTGACCCCTTTGTTTTGGTAAAGAATATGTGTGGTTATTTGATTGATTTCCATGTGTTGACCGGATTGTTTGTGAATTCCATGTCGATTTGTTTCAGTTTCATGCATTGATTTGACTGACTTTAGGTTTGATGATTTCTACCCAGGTTAGATATGACCCCCGCGAATCCGTTTTAGTTACTATTCTGACAGCATAGTTTTGCGTTCGTTGGAGTGAAAACTTGTTGAGCAATAGTCAATTCATGTTAAGCATAGAAATTGAAGGGCGATTGTTCTGAACCTGTTTTAGGTTTGTGCCAATTGCTATCTACTAAAGGGCATGTATACGTCACAACGGATAGCAAGCTGTGGATATTATTTGTTAACACTACAGCAGGTAGGATCAGATGGATTTATATTATATTCTATATAATAAAAATAAAAAGTATTTAAAACAGTGTATAATATCATCCTAGGGCGTGTATCGTTTCGATGTTTTAACAGCTACCACATTCTTCTGTACTATTGTAAATGTCTGAAATGAAAAGAAAACAATCGACGTAACACTTAGTCATAAGGTCTGCCATTGACTTCATTGAGTCAAGTGGCGTGATTTCGATTTTACGCTTGTACGCGACAAGAAGTGGCGAGTCCGTCTCTCTCTCTCTCTCTCTCTCTCTCTCTCTCTCTCCCTCCCTCTCCCAGGAACCTCAAAGCTCCTGTGCAGCATAGTCTGACAAACAATGGATGCGTATGTCCCTAATTACCGAAGCAAACCTAATTTCACCCCTTCTATGATAGTATAAGCGTTGGGATGGAACGAAAACCCAAGATTTCTCGTACAAGTTGGCGTGCACGCGTAAAACAATCCTTGACAGTTGATACCGCCTTCAATATAGCGTCGTTGGTGCAGAAAAGTAGGACGTTCATTCATTCATACACAGATTCCTATAAATGTTCTGACACCGTTTCCCCTTGTCAGTCGTGCAGAGTGGAGGTCCTGACGAGGGCAGCAGTATAGTCGTTTATGGGACGACAAACCGAGGTCCCATGTACACATTAGCGTGCACGTAAAAGATTCCTTGGCAGTTGGAATTCGATATAAGAGTAGGCCATAGTGCCCCTGTCCTGACAAAATTTCCCTTAAACTTAAAGTACACTGTATGTCGTATGTCTGTCGTCATTTATCCAATCAGAATAGAACAGTAGGACGATTAACCCCATTTTATTTCATTCATATAAAGGTTAATATCGTATACTAGATATATATCTTACCTCTATAAGTTGATCATTTTCATCCACCTTTCTTGTAACCAACGTATCCAAGTCGCCTTCTTTAATACCTTTCTGATTTAAAACTAAAACGTCATCTTCTAGGGTAAACGTTGCCTAAAGATAAATATCAGAGTTTGGACAGTGATTTCTGGTTTTAGTGCAGATAGTGTTAGTTATTTCCTCAGTGACACTTAAAGTTATTCATATGGATTTTGGGCGGGTTGGGTGACCGAATGGTTAGCACGTGCGCGCTGTGCCAAAAGGTCTGGCATTGAGTCAACTGATCCATGACGTGGTATCGATACCCCGGTTATACGTGGCAAGGAGTAGGGTCCCCTGTCTAACCTCGTGGGTTTTCTCCTGGTCTACCGTTTACCTATCACTGCTAAAGACCCCTAAGTGCAAGCGAATTATTGAAATAAAATTGATCAATGTGTTAGTCCCAAAATGACCTAGCTTTTGTCGAGTGGACGTTAAACTCCATTTCTCTTTCTCTCTCCCCTGTGAATTTTTATCGTGATCCTGAACTCTTCATGAGTACTTCCCTTTGACCACTTCAGTGAATTGCAAATGAATCCCTAAGAACGAGGGCGTCGGAGAGACACACATAAATGGTTTCATTTTGCATCTGTGAGCAAGACGTGTGATCGGTAATTAGGTTGTTTGGAATAAAAGTAAAACAATGGAGTGTGTTTTACATGTCTTTCTCCCAGTCTTTGGAGTACCTGATTTCAACTCATTACCGTGGTTGCTGGACACAGAACATGCTCACAAAGAACATAACTAAGTTCTTGCACAATTTAATAGACCGCACTACACGCAAAACAAAAATCTACAAGACAAACCTGCGTACAAGACAGGGAAAACATTGCAAAAAATAAATAAATATCAAATCAAGTGAATCTGTATCAATGTAACTGGGGACTATCCTATCGGGTACCCAATTTCAGTTGGATAGACTGAAATATAGGGATATTGTTTCAATAGAACATGCAACCAGTCAAATGACTTGGATACCGACCAAACAGCCTAATGGTTACAGGCATAGCTAACTCTGTGTGGTGTGTAATACAAGCAAAAATTGTTAAATGCAGAACGTATTGTATAATGACCTTGATTTTTCTTCCATCCATCGTTTCGTCATCAAAGGGAACTCCTAGCTGAAACTTAACGGATTTGTTCTTAAAAGTAGATGTCATGTTGATTTCCCAGTTGTCGCCATTTTGTATAATTTCCTGATGGACTGTTATTTTGCTGGCGACTTTTCTTAAAACAAAATTCACGCCTGAAATTCATAGTCATTGATAGATATACAATCATAGTACAATCATTGGTTATTATCATTGATATACAACCATAGTACAAACATGTGCTAGTGTATTTTTCAAAAACGTCCAAACGGTCCAAGAAAGCAAAATGAGGTTTAACGTCCACTCGACACAAACTAGCTCATTTCGGGACTAACACGTGGTTTAATTTTATTTCAATAATTTGCTTGCGCGTAGCCGTAGAGGTCTTCAGCAGTGGGAGGAAACCGGAGTACGCGGAAAGAACCCACAACAGGCGACCTACTCCTTGTCACGTACAACCGTGGATTTGAAACCACGCCAGTTGACTCAATGGCAGGCCGTATGATACAGCACGCGCACGCTAACCATTCAGCCATCCAACCCCATACAAACAATTAGGAATATATACAAATTAAAATACATGCATTGTAACATGGTGCGCATTTCACTGACGTCACGACAATTGCATATAGTTTTTGATTGCTATTAAACATCAGCTATCTAATAGTAAACTAGCTTAAGATTAAGTTGGAGCCACGCCGCGACCGACCAACTAAGCAGAAGGTCCCGGATTTGATTTACCAGGGTCCGGTTGTCCATTATTAGTGGTTCCAACCGAACAGTCTGGCAATGACAGTTGTCTAGTCGTTCACAAAGGACGTACTACAATCCTTGACAGTTGGAATGATGAGCTGGCGTGCACGCAAAAGAATCACTGACAGTTGGGAAATGAGATAAGGCTTAACGCTCTACTGTTCTGCTCCGACTGGGATAATGAAGACAGCCATGCTCCATACAGTTTACCCGGGCAGTGGCAGTATGGCCTACTCTTGTATCGATTTATAACTTACAATGGATATTTTACGTGCACGCCAACGCATACAAGGGACCTCGGTTTTGTCCCATCAGAACGACCAGACAGCAGGGATCGAAAACGTGATCCCCAGACTAGCGAGTCAGCGTCTTACACAGTTAGCCACTGTGACTCCCCATTGACAGTTAGGATTCAGTTTTGGTTATGTCTGTCTTCAATGGCATGTTGAGGGAGCTGTTGTAGCTTATAGAGTAAGACGCTGGTTCGCAAGCCAGCAGGTTGCGGGTTCTCTCGACAAATGACGACCGAGAAAGTTCCTACGGATTTTCGACGTGTTCCGCTTGTCATTGGTGCAGGGCGGGGGGCCAAAAAATCTAGGTCACTTGTACGCATTGGCGTGTACGTAAATAACCCTTAAATGTTGGAATTTTCCGGCCATATTTCCCTTATAACACACCGAAACGCTCATGCCCGTCATTTTGAGCCCAGTCATTTCAATTTATTTCATTTCAATTTTTTTACGATATTATTTGGGACTATTTAGCAGAATCTAAGTCTAAAAGAATTCATTAACTTACCCATTGCTAGCATGAACTCATCCCAGTTTTCATTTTTCTCCAATTTCCAGTTGCCAAGTAATTTTCCCATGTTTTCGGTAGAATGTTCAGTTTGGTATGACGAAACACCGAATCCTAGAACTAACTTTTAACCCACTCGGTCGAAAAGTGTTTGAACAAATTACGCGTAAGGTTAAGTTCAAAGTTCAATAACTGATCACTAAATAATACCGTGCCTGTGTTTTATAGTTAGTCAATCAAAACGTAACGAGTCAGTGTAATAAATATCAAGTGTTGGTGTTGGTTGTGTGTGAAAGTTTGAGGTCGGTTCAAAATCGGAGAAAAGACTATAGGGCCTACGATATCAAGGTCGTTTCAACGCAGATTTGCCTAGTTATAAAGTAAATTGTACTCTTCATTGGGTCACACTGTAGCTCCTTGCTGCACGGATATGTCACTACGATGTGTACTATTATAAGAAACTGGTGATAAAATTATAACGCTTGTATACACACTTCTATTGTATAATATAAGCTCTATTTCAATATATGACCGGGGGCTTTAAGCTTGTCTTTTGTCGTTCGTCTTCGTTAATACTTATAAGTAGGCTAGCCCATGCCAAACAACGAACTTGAAGTTCAAAGTTCACTACTTGATCGGTTTTAATATCGCGATCACTGTTTTATCATTAGTTAATCAAAACCTCATTCATCTGCAACACCCACATAAATAAGTCTGTTACACTCGCCAACTATCTATGAGCTGCTCATATCGCCAATAGAATCTAATTGATTGATTGATTCGCAATGCACTACTTAACGGTCAGCACCCTCGACAACAACTGCATCTACAGTCATTCGCCAATATGGATATACGTCTTTTAAAATTCGATGAAATAAAGTCGTGCTGTGTGACGATTTCGTTTTCTGGTGTTTTATACAGCGACTGACCAACCGAGTTAATGATAACGATTCAAGTCAGCGACATTGTGTAGAGCGAATGGCCAATTGATCATATACCTATGTTATGTTATTACTATAGCGACATGAGTTACACTTACATAATGTAAACATCACGTACTGATTGACTCCTGTCAATACCTGGGACACTTTACTACTGTTATTTATAAATAATACAGCGATACTCGGGACTAAGGTGACCGAATAGTATCATGTCGTGATTTGACGACATCACAGCATTTTCAACCGACAAATGTCGCGAAAACGTTCGTGTTTGATGGGTAGTACCCAGCAAACACAAAACATTTAAAAAACGTTTTTTCTTGGTTTCTAAAAGGTTAGGTAAAAAAATATGTTTATTAAACGTTTTTTAAACGTTTGAAGTGAAAGTTTTTACGAAATTTTCGATAAACATTGATAAAAACGTTTAATATATGTTTAATCAACGTTCATAATTAACGTTTTCTTACAAAACATTTTTTTAACGTTTGCACTGAAACGTTGTAAATATGACTTTTTTTTAACGTTTATGAAACGTTTATAAAGGCCCAATAAATAGGTATAAATTACCCTACACGTCATATGAAAAAAATAAATTTTAAAAACATTTATTAAACGTTTAACACACGTTTATAACTTACGTTGCCTGACAAACATTACTTTAACGTTTACGTGAAACGTAATAAATATGTATTTTTTTATGTTTTAGAAACGTTTATTATAAATGATAATATAAACGTTTTTTTAATGTTTCTTTAAGGTTTTTATATATTTACCAAAAAGAATAACTAATAACTATAAAGATCGATAAAAATGTTTTTGTTTTTGCAAAATAGGCCTATCTATATTTAATGAATATAAAAAACCAATAAGGGTCCAGATTACCTTATCTTATACATATTTTTTAAAACACCCCCATGTTGACAGTTGACCCAAATTTAAGCATCTTTCCGCCATAGAAGGAATACCAGCCAAACCCTGATGTCTGCATTTTTATACCTGTGGTAAATTATCAAGTTTAAGAGGTTGTTGCAGGGTGTAGTAGTTGACAATTTGGTATGTTATTAATTAATATTTTGTGTCCATTTAGAAATAATTATTATTTATAACAATTAATTGTTTCGATAATTATATAGATTATTTTCTAGTCGTACCCTTTCCACTTGGCGTGGCCAAAATTCTATTGTCATTTCATTATAGAGCCCTCCTTGCAACGTAAATTGACTATTTTAGGTTTTATTACATCCTAATTGATTGATATAATGAATGCATTTGTCTTGCACATATATATGTTTTATTTTAGTCCAGAAACTTTAGTGTTTTTATTTTATAATTATAATGCATTTTAATCATTTAGTTTTGGGTTAATTGTTATGTCTGGAACTGGAAGAGTCTATTTCAATTGTAGTATTGTATAATGGACTGTTCTATTATCTATCA
Source organism: Patella ulyssiponensis (assembly GCA_963678685.1). NCBI lineage: Eukaryota > Metazoa > Mollusca > Gastropoda > Patellidae > Patella > Patella ulyssiponensis. The sequence goes on from OY783229.1 coordinate 62,045,558, forward strand.
TATTTAAATTGATAGGGTTTCAGGTTTCATGTATTGTTCAGAGAAGTTAATTTCCCTTAGTTTCCACATAGGCCTACTGTATAACTTACGATTTGTATTTTATCTATTTTTACAGTCAATCGATGATCATCCCAACTGATTGTTTAAGTACAGAATAGTTACCTATTATAGAACGTTTTAGTCTTCTTTTATCATTTAGCGATTACAGTTATTCTTAGAGGTGGACTGAATTGTGTACTGTTTTATAAACTTTCATCTGTATAGTGGAGTCGTATTGGCAAACGCCTACTTATTATAAAATGATTAACACTCGAAATTTATTATAGGCTAGAGTTTACGTCGGTGTTTTAGTTGAATTTGAAGCCGAGAAATGCCAAATTGGAGGAATTATTGGCTTTTTAATAATATTTAGGAAATAAAATTTTTACCTGCACACATGGATTTGTGAAGAAGATTATGTTTTCTACCAATTACACAAAAAATATTCTAGAATATTAATAAATAATATTGAAGAAGATTGTGCAAAATATCGCAAGTTTTCAAATATACAGAACTCGTTTTAATACAACTTTATGGAAATTGGAGCCGTTGTAAGCTATATAGTCATATTCATACAGTGTACTCATGTATGTCTGTCTACAGTTAAAAAAGACAAACGTCTGGATCAGTCACAGTGGTGGTCTACTTCAATGACTGTTGAGTGTTGTCGTAATGTGTTATAGACTATTAGCCCTAGTTTGATTTATCCAAATGCAATTAAAATAAATACATGTTACAATATTTATTTATTTATTTTCTTTTTAGCTACCAGCTTTAGATTTTTTATGGTCAGTCTTGTAGGTCAAATATTGCAGTTGGTAGATATTTAATTTATTTCTGTGATGGGATGGAGTGGGTGGATGCCCAGCAAACAATTAAACATCTTTTAAACGTATTAAAAACGTTTTAGTTAGGTTTCCAAAACGTTTATTTTCAAAGTTTAAAAAACCTCAAATTGTGGACTCTTTTTAACGTTTCTAAAACGTTTTGGCTAAACGTTTTTTCTTACGTAATAGAAACATTAAAACAACGTCGAAAAAAACATTTGAAAAAACATAAAATAAACGTCTTAAAAACGTTCTTGGACATGTTAAATTGAACGTTTTATCAACGTTTTTTTAATTTAATATAAAAAACGTTTTTTGGGGTCCTTTAAAATAGTTTCTTCCTCAGTCATATATTTTTGTTTGTACATTACTTTAGCGTTTGTGTTGACTGTAAATGTTGATGTCATTAGGTAATAGAAACACCTCTGTATTCATTATATTTTCATTCCGTTACCCATATTGATTCAAACAAGTGACACCAGAGGAATGCGCAGATTTATGTTAGTCATAAAATATGAACTAAAAATTATTGAAGTTGGTAGGGGTCTTTAGCAATGGGGAGACCCGGAGAAAACCCACGAGGTTGGATATGCGACCCTACTCCTTGTCACATACAACCGGGGAATCAAAACCACGTCAGTTGACTCAATGACGATTCAACCATCCACCCACTCCATCCCATCACTGAAATAAATTAAATATTTACCAACTGCAATATTTGACCTACAAGACCGACCATAAAAAATCTAAAGCTGGTAGCTAAAAAGAAAATAAATAAATAAATATTGTAACATGTATTTATTTTAATTGCATTTGGATAAATCAAACTAGGGCTAATAGTCTATAACACATTACGACAACACTCAACAGTCATTGAAGTAGACCACCACTGTGACTGATCCAGACGTTTGTCTTTTTTAACTGTAGACTGCAGACATACATGGAATACACTGTATGAATATGACTATATAGCTTACAACGGCTCCAATTTCCATTAAGTTGTATTAAAACGAGTTCTGCATATTTGGAAACTTGCGATATTTTGCACAATCTTCTTCTGTATTATTTATTAATATTCTAAAATATTTTTTGTGTAATTGGTAGAAAACATAATCTTCTTCACAAATCCATGTGCGCAGGTAAACATTTTATTTCCTAAATATTATTAAAAAGCCAATAATTCCTCCAATTTGGCATTTCCCGGCTTCAAATTCAACTAAAACACCGACGTAAACTCTAGCCTATAATAAATTTCGAGTGTTAATCTTTTTATAATAAGTAGGCGTTTGCCAATACGACTCCACTAATAAACAGATGAAAGTTTTTAAAACAGTACACAATTCAGTCCACCTCTAAGAATAACTGTAATCGCTAAATGCTAAAAGAAGACTAAAACGTTCTATAATAGGTAACTATTCTGTACTTATACAATCAGTGGGGATGATCATCGATTAACTGTAAAAATAGATAAAATACAAATCGTAAGTTATACAGTAGGCCTATGTGGAAACTAAGGGAAATTAACTTCTCTGAACAATACATGAAACTTGAAACCCTATCAATTTAAATATGATAGATAATAGAACAGTCCATTATACAATACTACAATTGAAATAGACTCTTCCAGTTCCAGACATAACAATTAACCCAAAACTAAATGATTAAAATGCATTATAATTATAAAATAAAAACACCAAAGTTTCTGGACTAAAATAAAACATATATATATGTGCAAGACAAATGCATTCATTATATTAATCAATTAGGATGTAATCAAACCTAAAATAGTCAATTTACTTTGCAAGGAGGGCTCTATAATGAAATGACAATAGAATTTTGGCTACGCCAAGTGGAAAGGGTACGAGTAGAAAATAATCTATATAATTATCGAAACAATTAATTGTTATAAATAATAATTATTTCTAAATGGACACAAAATATTAATTAATAACATACCAAATTGTCAACTACTACATCCTGCAACAACCTCTTAAACTTGATAATTTACCACAGGTATAAAAATGCAGACATCAGGTTTGGCTGGTATTCCTTCTATGGCGGAAAGATGCTTAAATTTGGGTCAACTGTCAACATTGGAAGTGTTTTAAAAAATATGTATAAGATAAGGTAATCTGGACCCTTATTGGTTTTTTATATGCATTAAATATCTAAGTAGGTATTTTGCAAAAACAAAAAAGTTTTTATCGATCTTTATAGTTGCATTTATTCTTTTTGGTAAATATATAAAAACCTTAAAGAAACATTAAAAAAACGTTTATATTATCATTTATAATAAACGTTTCTAAAACATAAAAAAATACATATTTATTACGTTTCACGTAAACGTTAAAGTAATGTTTGTCAGGCAACGTAAGTTATAAACGTGTGTTAAACGTTTAATAAATGTTTTTAAAATTTATTTTTTTCATATGACGTGTAGGGTAATTTTTACCTATTTATTGGGTCTTTATAAACGTTTCATAAACGTTAAAAAAAAAATCATATTTACCACGTTTCAGTGCAAACGTTAAAAAAATGTTTTGTAAGAAAACGTTAATTATGAACGTTGACTAAACATATATTACACGTTTTTATCAATGTTTATCCAAAATTTCGTAAAAACTTTCACTTCAAACGTTTAAAAAACGTTTAATAAACATATTTTTTTACCTAACCTTTTAGAAACCAAGAAAAAACGTTTTTTAAATGTTTTGTGTTTGCTGGGTGGTTGAATGGTCATTGAGTCAACTGACGTGGTTTTGATTCCGCGGTTGTATGCGACAAGGAGTAGGGTCGCATATCCAACCTCGTGGGTTTTCTCCGGGTCTCCCCATCGCTAAAGACCCCTACCAACTTTAAAAATTTTTAGTTCATATTTTATGACTCACATAAATCTGAGGATTCCTCTGGTGTCACTTGTTTGAATCAATATGGGTAACGGAATGAAAATATAATGAATACAGAGGTGTTTCTATTACCTAATGACATCAACATTTACAGTCAACTCAAACGCTAAAGTGTAACGTACAAACAAAAATATATGACTGAGGAAGAAACTATTTTAAAGGACCAAAAAAAACCGTTTTTTATATTAAATTAAAAAACGTTGATAAAACGTTCAAATTAACGTGTCCAAGAACGTTTTTAAGACGTTTATTTTATGTTTTTTCAAATGTTTTTTTCGACGTTGTTTTAATGTTTCTATTACGTAAGAAAAAACGTTTAGCCAAAACGTTTTAGAAACGTTAAAAAGAGTCCACAATTTGAGGTTTTTTAAACTTTGAAAATAAACGTTTTGGAAACCTAACTAAAACGTTTTTAATACGTTTAAAAGATGTTTAATTGTTTGCTGGGTAGTCGCCTTTCCAGAATATTGACAGAAGTGACCAAGTCCATTTCAATATTAGGATTATGTACACCGATCCTAGTGTTGGTCCAAGAAATTTCCCCGGCATTTCGCATAGTGGTTTCTCCCTGCCGGTATTGCAGGGCGGCGGGCCTGGCAAAGACCCCTGTGCCTAGTATTGTAGATTGGACAAAGACACAAGCTCCTGTGTACACATTAGCATGTAAATAAAACAACCTTTAAATTGCTGCGTGGAAATGTCGCATTGTCGGGTTAAGATGTCGTGTTTTCGGGTTGTCGCCCTATGAAGATCGACATGGTGAGGTGACACCAATCAGCCACCATACACGACCTTTGTATTTTAACACAAAGATACTCGCGACACTCAAGGGAAACGTTTATCGCTGTTTTTAGTACGATTGGAGACTTGTGATGTTACATTGCAAACGCGGGGGTTGGATGACCAAATGGTTTGCACGTGTGCACTGTATCATAATGTCTGTCATTGAATCAACTGGCGTGGTTTCGATTCCCCAATTGTACGTGACAAGGAGTAGGGTCGCTCCTCCTACCTCGTGGGTTTTCTCCGGGTCCTCCGGTGTCCTACCACTGCTAAAGAACCCTACGCGCAAGCGAATTATTGAAATATTATAGAACCGTACGTTGTTCCCGAGAAATGGCCTAGTTTGTGTCGAGTTGACCCCACTCTCTCTACCTTTCTCTCTCTCTCTCTCTCTCTCTTTCTCTCAACTAACCATAAAGTATCTTGAAAATGTAATATGATAGAAACTGTAACCTAATATAATTTAAACGTTCTATATTTTAACCCCATCAATACTTATTACAGATGATGAAATGGAAAACTACCGTTCTATATTCTAACACCTGTAACAATTATAGAACATTGACACCATACAGCCGTTCTATATTTTAACCCGCGTGTACTTTAATGGTCGAAGGCTAGACATATAGTAATATATTGATATTACACGAGGGTGGTATCTATATTAATGTCTCGCCTTCGTCCATTGAACCACTTAAAATACTGAAATAAGTCATGCGGGGCTAATATTTCAACTTATAGTATACATAATGTACGTTTGGTACATTGGCCGTATCATTATTTGAAATAATGGTACGTCAACATCGACGGATGGCATCGCATCTGTATGTTAAAAATAGACATTTCTAGAGACACTGGTTGTAAAAGAAAACAGTACGTGGTGATAACGAATGACACAATTATATGGAATAGAAGTTACGCGGAGAGTTAATTTCAGCGACGTTTCGACGACAGTTTTCCCGTCTTTCTCTTCAAGTAACTTGTATTCCATATAATTGTGTCATGTGTTATTCTCATCCAGTTACTAAATGCGACTTAAACAATTTAGTGCGTGGTAAATATTGCAGATTTCTCAAATTGATTGATCACTGTTTTACAAAGCAGTTAGGTATTTGTCACTATTTAGAATGCATCGGTTCTACCAATTAGTTAGGTCACACGATCGTTCAGTCGAGTCGAGCCATTAAGACATTTCTTAAAATTAAATTTGATGAGGTTTATGCTCGTTTTAAATAAACAAACTCATTTAATCACATGTAGTGTTTTTATATTTTGTCTCTTGTGTCGTGGTATCTATGGTGTGTATCTTTTAAATGTTCTAGTTGTTGTAACATCTTTCTGGATATTCCTGAACGTCTGTAAATAATATATATACACAAAATAAAACAGAAAATATCATATAGTTATAATAGATATAAATAATAGCATTAGATTTAAATAATGCATAATAAAAAATACAAAATCGACAATAAAAAAAGAATAATAATATCACGAGATTGCAATGAAAATGAAATCATAAACAATATAAATTAAATAAATATATATACAATAAAATTAAAGAAAAATGTACCATTACATATATATGTACTTCAATATTAAAATAAACATGTCCTTACATACTAAAACAAATTATATTGTTATATATACAATTTAATAAAAATCATAAAATAATATAATTAGACTTAAATACAATACAATTAAAAACAAAATGTGACCAGACAAGTTCGTGTTCAGGAATTCCAAGTTTGGCACCAGATGCGTCCGTCTATATTGTATATATTTGACATGATTTATACCAAATAGTTTCAATTGATCTATTTGTGCAAGACGTTTAAAGTACACCAAAATTTATAAAATTGAATGAAATATATCTAAATAATATTACCAGTATTAGTGTATCATCGTCGGCCAATGTTCTAGACATATGAGAATCGCATTCTCCCTCTTTAATTGCTTTCTGTATCTGAACCAACGCACCATCTTCTAGGGTAAAAGTTGACTAAAATATTAAAACAAATACATTCTGATTAAAACACAGATCTTATTTCTTTTCGTGTTTTATAGTTCAAAATTTCGGTTTCCTTATCTTGACTACACTAGGATCTGGAAGAGTTGTTATGTAACCCGAGTTCTAGTTGATGTTTGAGAATAGCTAATGAAACGACGAATTCTTGGAGAGCTATGCATCGTGCTGTGCACGGAACTGGGGGTATCCCACTAGAAACATCAGCGCTGATTGGTTTATAAAATGTCTGACGCCATGGGTTCAAAGACCTCGGATGACCCCTGACACGGCCTCCCACTACAACAGATCAGATTATCACGCAATAGAGTCAATCGAAAGTATAGAAAATGAAACGAAATATAGATCTGTATTTTAATCAGATGAAAAACAAATACTAGTTAAACGGGAAGCAATAAAATCACTTAATCATGTTTACTTGGATTGTTCTAATGTATATTACTTTGAAATGTTATGATTATTGTGCAATATGTTCTCCCCGCCAGTTATCAGGAGCCACGGTGATTCAGTGAGAATGACGTTGGCTCGCAAACCTGCGTTGGCTGAGAAAGTTCATCGGGATTTTTTTTCTGCGTTGCTTCTCCTTTCCAGTAGTAAAGTACAGAAGGCCTAACAAGGAACAGCTAGCGTATAGTCATTTGGATGGGACGACAAATCGAGGTCCCGTGTACGCGTAAAATATTTCACTGTAGTTGAAATTCGATGTAACGTTAGGCCGTAGCGACGATGTCCGGGCAAAATAGCCCTCATAGCACGCTGATTTGCTTCTGCTAGTGTTCATTAGCTTATCCGGAGCAGAACAGTAGGACGTTAAACCCAGTCATTTGTTGAACGACAAATCATCTAAGTAACAAATTCATATAAATACCTCTTATTGATTAAATCACTAATTCCGTATGAAAAGAATTTGATATTTATCAAGTTTCAAGATAATGTAAAAATAGTTTGGTGACGCTTTTCTCTAAATATAGACATGTGCCAGGAAGTAATAATCAGGGCATCCGAGTAATTGTCCATAGGCCCAGGAATAGTTGAATGCAGTGTACATTCATGTTCCTGAAGCAACGACTGCGAGTTTTACAACATCTGGACGTTGCTGGATTACTCCACAATTCCCGAACTTATAGCCACGTTATCTACAGACACGTGAACAGTAGCGTCCAATCAGAGTATGTGGCATTGCGACCTCTACGGAAACCTTAACATTGAACGACCTTTTAACTTTGCAACTCGATTATCACGGGTAGCTTGAAAGAGCGGTATTCGCGACAATCGAGGAATCTGAAATTAGTGCCGAAATATGCAGGATATTACGTGCAGGCCTTGATAAGATGTACGTACATGTAGTTAAAGCGAAATCAAGCCTTCTATAGAAGATGGGGGGGGGGTGGTGGCCTAGTGGTCTAGAGTGCCGCGCTTCGACCTCTAGCTGGCCGGTCACCTCTGGCTTGCGGCTGTGGTTTCGATCCCTGGTGTGGGCGTATGTGGCATGGAGATAGGGGCGCCTTCTCAACCTCGTGGGTTTCCTACGGGCACTCCGGTTTCCCCCCACTGCTAAAGACCCCTCCGCGCAAGCGAATTATCGAAATTAAAAAAAAAAATTGAAACCATATTTTAGTCCCAAAATGACCTAGTTTGTGTCGAGTGGACGTTAAACCCCATTTCTCTCTCTCTCTATAGAGGATGATGCACATTAGGCATTGGAGGAAGTCCAGCCAATACAAACTGGGATTGGAACACGGCAGATTATACCCAGGATTACCATCCTAACTACTTTACTTAAGAAACCCACCTTTACGTTTCTACCATCCATCGTGTGTTCATCAAATTCTTCCCCCAGTTTAAATTTTAACGTCTGGTTTTTAAACGTGGAGGTTATCAAAATCTCCCACTCGTCGCCATTTTGTCTGATTTCTTCATAACTTGTAATAGAACAACCAACCTTCCTTAACACATAATTTACACCTGAAAGAAATAAGGCAATGGCGTGAAACAGGTTTTACTTATCTGCGCTAACCGGGATAATTATGAAAGGCATACACTATGTTGTAAATTCAAACTGTCAAAGGCTTATGACTTTTTTGTTTCTTAAGTTTGGTGTTATGTCAGTCTTGCAACATATAGCAGATCATGACCCATGCTGGCATCACATAATGGTTTCTCTGGGTTATATTCCTGATTGTTTTCAATCTTGAGTGAAGTCTGTTTCACTACAGGTCAGGGACTGTGATCTCTGCATGCTTGCCCATGGATTTGTTTTTGTGTGAATAATGTGTGGTGCAGTCATCCTGCACTTACTATAAGAATCCTAAGGCACTCGGTTGTGTGGTAGAAAGTGTTTTACATACCCAAAGACTTCATATATTCATCAAAATTTTCATTTTTTATTTGTTTCCAATGTCCAACTAACTTTGACATATTGTTCCAGAAATATTAGTTGCCGCTGTGGTGTTTCTATCGGGGCGGTTGGTTTATCGGTTTTGTTTGCTGGAAAACAAATATTTGTTTAGTTTCAGTCTAAATGTAGTTCGTTGATTAAATTTAATTTCAAGTGAGGTTATCCCTGTGATTTCTATGAAAGGTCCCAAACACAGTCCCACAGACTATAATTTCATAGCTTTACTCCGAGAATCTGGCATGTAAATTTGCATTTGTGAGTGGCATTCAGCATTTTGCGGTCGTCGTGTCTAGGTGTTACATCCGCTTCCATCAAGGGTGATATCGTAGACAAATATTGCAGTCATATTGGTACATTGAAACATACTATTTTGTTTATATCTGAAGTTTGTGTTCTAATCTCAACAAGTCAACAGAAACATTAACCATGCGTTTGCCAATAAGATAAGCACACAGTAATATAGACTATCACCCTGTACAGTGAGTTGCCGATTCATTTTGAAGCTATTTGAAAATCCTTTTCTAAAACAAACAAATTAAAAAATACACTTTTATTTAATAAATATCAATACTATGCAACCTTACATACACAAATAATACATTTATTTCTGCTCGTACGAAAGATCGTCGGGACTCTCAATGAAAACAAAAATGTGTTAAATGCTTTAATATTCAAATTAATAGAAGTTGGGGTCGAACCAATCTTCTTTGGCAGAGTATTATGGAAGTCTTCTTATAAACGATGACTGCTTTCAACATGTGATGCCAGTTACTGGCCCGGCAGAATGGTACGTGGCTTTTAGCCTTTGTAGCCTACATACCCATTTACACTAAAAAGGACATGATTTTACGTAGATATACTCCAAACACCTTTATTTATTTTTATAATGCTTAAGAAATTATTCTATAATTTAATTTGCAGAAGGAAAATGTTAATATTGGGTGTCATCGCTCTCAGTGACTGTAGCGACCATGTGAAACAAATGATTAACGGGGGGTTACTCCGATTAACATTGTTTGGATACAAACCACCAAATACTGATATTTTGATATTAGTTGGATTTCGCATTGCAAAACGCTAGTTCAAGGATGACTACTCTCGTTGCACAGCTTACTCAAGTATTGTGCTTTCTTTATAAAATATTTATAAGACTTTATAATGGTTCTTTATAAGATGCCCTTAATTACCAGAAATTTCAAGAAGTCACCAGACTCTACGTTGGTCCGGTTCCAGAGTGAAAGAGAGACAGGAGACGATTAAGAAGATTAAGCAGTTTATTTATAGCACCACATGAACAAAAAGACAAATAACAGGATCTACATACAAAAAAATAGCATACAGGAAACGTGTTTATTTGTGCGATAAGACAGATCTTGATACTTTGACAGATCTAGAGAGAGAGAGAGAGAGAGTGGGGGTCAGGCATCTAATATACATACATCTACCAACAAGTTATATATAAGATGTATGATGTATACACACTAAATAAACTATAAAGGTATACAAATACATGGATAAGATTAGACATATAAGTGACAACACTCTTGATACTTTGACATATCCACAGAGAAATGGAGAGAGACAAAGAGAGAGTGAGAGTATCTAACAAGTTTTACATAATATCTTTAAAGTATAAAGACCGGAAATAAACATAAACTGGATAAACAAGACTAGATATATAATTAAAGAGAATATAACACAATATTACGGGTTCTTTACTACAGTATTATTAACCTACAATACTACACCCAAATATCCAAACTAAATTTACACGGAGATTAAAGAAAATGAAATTATTTTTTTAAAAATAAAACTAGTGTAATAAACTAATATATGTTATCATCATGTCGTTATAACTATGGTATATATCTTTTAAATGTTCTAACTGTAGTAACATCTTTCGTGAGATTCTTGAACGTCTGAAATTTAAAAATAAAACAATTAGATCTCTAAAGGAACAATAGAATGACATTAGATATAAAACACAATTAAACAAAATTAATACAATTGGAAGTACAAAAAAATTAGATAAAATAATTAATATCATTACATATCCATCAAATTTTAAGATAACTTCATTAGATATGTAAGAACTACTTCGCAATCCAATTTGTACCAAGGAACCATATTTGACATCTATACGTACATTGGCAAGTGAAAATTTCCCATCCGTATCACGTATCCGTATCGTATACTTGATATGTTGCGTCAATGTAGTTTTAGAGTTTTGCCAGATTTTCGCGCCTTTTATTTCTATTACAGCTGAGCATGATGACAGTTGTGTACCAAGATCGGCATCAGCCTATTCCTGGAGGATGTAAAGTCGCTTGACAGTCGCTGAGCTATTAAATAAAACTTAATGTCGAATCTTACTAAAAATCTTCGACTTTGACTCAACAGTAAGTTTTGGTTTCACTAATATATCATTTCAGAAAGTTTATGCACCTTCACCATAGAATCATATCGTTAACAGATTGGCAAGGTCCCACCTCCCTAATTCAAGTCATGCTTTAAAGTTCCAATAGCATTTTTTTAAGTTATATTTTTAAAATTTATTAAAATAAAGCCCCAAAATAGATTGAACCTATAAACAGTCCTACCTTGTTAAAGAATAATCCTATTAATCCTATAATTCACTATTGCCAGTTGAGAAATTGGCAAAAATATCATTTTCAACTTCAAATTCAAACGTTTGAAGATGGCCGTCCATGGAGAAGAATGGGAAAACAAGGGAGGTAATTGAGTAACTATTTCCTCAATCAACCAGTGTCACCCTTTCTAACCCCCCCCAAAATTTTGTCCATGATCGTATAATAGTGAGTTGACAACCTTTTGAGCAAAAAACATAGAAATAATTATATTTTGACTTTCTTAGAAAAAGTGAAATTGGAACTTTAAATCCCAACAAATATATACACCTCCGTATCCTATTAAACACAAAATTCATAAAAACGCTATGGCACAAAATGGGAGCGTCTAAGAGTAGCAAAATCTACGGTAAAAAAGACGACAATGTTATACGGACCTTTCCGTTTGAAAGCTGTTCGATACGTTGCTGCGGTATCCGTGTGTCCTGTCACGTATGAGAACTACACATCGATGACGTTACAAGCAAAATCGATACGGATACGTGATACGGACCGGGAATTTCGGCTTGCCAAAAATCTCTAGTTACAAAGATGATGCGTAAAAATGTCAGTGTGATTGCAGTCATTACTGGATTGGAAATTGTAAGTCTACAGATGTTTTTTTGTTGACTTCAATCCGGAAACAGTTATCTTAATGTTCGTGTAAAGGCTATATAACACTGCACGTGAATATTGAAAAATTCACTTAGTAAAATCCTTTTCGATGGTGCCATGGTGTTTTAGTACAACTGTCCCACGAAAAATCATGCCAGGTTTTGTATCGATGGTACATTCGTAACCATGGGCTTTTTTTCCAAAAGGCGTCGCACCCAATAAGATATTATTACCGAGTGTGTGCAACTACATATAATCTCTGGTTAAATCCATTGAGCGTTATAGAAATTAATATGCATTTAATATTATTACCAGTACTAGTGTCTCATCATCGACTGCTTTTCTAGATATTTGACAGTCACACACTCCCGCTTTTGTTGCTTTCTGTATCTGAACCAACACACCATCTCCTAGGGTAAACGTTGACTAAAATATGAAAACAATGAACTTTTTAAATTTAAAGTAGTAAGACCAATTTGATTTGAGTCAAATTTAATCTATGTAGTTGGATTGTACGCCACGTTCCAACAGGATTCAAAACCCAACAATCCAGCAACTCGGCAATTAGGCTTCTGACTAAATAACAAAGGGTTCTCGAGTCCAGTGTTGGTCCAGAAGTATCTGGTGTTCATCTGTGTACTAACTTGCAAACCCACCTTTACGTTTCTACCATCCATCGTGTGTTCATCAAATTCTTCCCCAAGTTTAAATTTTAACGTCTGGTTTTTAAAGGTGGAAGTTACCAATATTTCCCACTCGTCGCCATTTTGTCTGATTTCCTCGTAACTTGTAATAGAATTACCAACCTTCCTTAAAACGAAGCTTACATCTGAAATAAAGAGAGAAAAGAAAAACAAATTATACAACAAACAAACTGCATGCTGCTGTGTTCGTGCCCTAAAATACCATATTATTATTAATATTATCTAGGGTTTAATATGCCACTGTCGAGACACTTCATTGATAAAGCATTTTTGAAAGAAATAGCTGTACATACCCATGGATTTCATATATTCATCAAAATTTTCACTTTTATGTAGTTTCCAATGTCCCAATAACTTCGACATTTTGATTCACCGAAATCAGTAGCAGCTTTGGTGGTTTGTGATTAGTCAAAAGGTGTCTATTCCAGGAACGAAAATACTCAGCCTTTACCTAAAAGGTAGAGATTTCCTTAAATTGTACTTTAGGTGAGAGGGGGTGTCTATGAATCATCTCGTAGGATAAATTTTACCGCTTCTCATACCGCTTGGCAAAACTGATCAATTTTACCTGGGGAGTTGTATATATACAAATAGTATAAATAATCCTTCAAAGAAGAATTTACCTCGTGTATTCCTTCAAGAAAAACGCCATTGGACCGTTTAATATTAAATTGGATATAATTTGTACACTGGCAAAGTGTCAAGTTCATTAATATTGATCATGTCAATCCAAACCTATGATAAAGCCAGGAGTAATTAGGTACTCGGGGTACTGAGTGTGAAAGTCAGGTGCCGAAAGTCATTCGTGTATATTGTATTTATAAAGGGTAAAAGGTTGAAATCTCTTGAGAGTGTTTATTATAGTTGATGATTGGATAGAATTTCAGGTCGATTTGTTTGAATTTCTTGTCGATTTGTTTGATTTTCATGTCGATTCAAATGTCGATTTGTTTGGATTTCTTTATTATGTATTGATTTTTATGAATTTACGAAAATCCGGCACCGAAAGATTTGAATTTCTAAATGGAGCATTGAGTTTGTTTTGTTGACATCATTAGTTAAGCCATGGACCGAATAGTAAGTTAAATAAAGAGTTTGGGGTCAATTCTTGGCGCCACTCTCAAGTGCAATGATTTTAACGCAGATTTAAAGTGACCCCGCGACGTTTTAAGTTGTAAATATGACCACATAGTTATGACGAAATAGTTGGAGTCCGTCAAGTTGATGTTTCCGGAGACCAGATAGCAAGCTTTTACAATAATCCAGACGGGAAAGTATTTTGTCAGCGACTACTTCCTTAGTTATGGGGTATCTTATGCTTTTAGTATGCGTTCAGTGGGAATACATTTGCGAGAGGGAGAACGTCAACTTGTTGAATCATAGTAAATTCAGTGTCAAGCACTAAACCCAAGCGTATTTGTTTTACAGAAAGTGAACAGTTAATTGTTTCTAAATTAATGTCCGTTCCTATGAACTAATGTCCAGGTAAACGTTACAAGGGACGGATCCAGGAATTTTTGCAGAAGGGGGTTTGCCAGGTTTCAGTTAAGGAAATCTGCCATCATCGTCTCTAAATTACAGAGGCATACATACAAATTGGGCTTTTTAAACAGAGAAATCATTTTCATAATGATGTAGGATCACTTTGTGATGTAATTTCATTGATGCAAGGCATTATTTTTTTTATGTAGCTGAGCAGGGTGGGGTTTGGACCCCCCCCCCCCTGGATCCGCCCCTGGTTACATCTGATAGTATTAGTATGTGATGGATGTGATTTCCCAATGGGTAGATGAAATGTTGATATATTCATATCAAGAATCACGATAACATGTAAATAAGATCAAATGGATTTATATTGTATTCTATAATGTAATAAAAATATTTAAAACAGTCCTAGGGCGTGTATCGTTTCGATGTTTTAACAGCTACCACATTCTTCTGGACTATTTTATAAACCTGAAATAAAAAGAAACAAGGAGATGTAAGACTTAGCATATCCGGGGATTTGGATGGTGAACCGGTTTAATTTAACACGTGCGCATTAGATCGCAAAGTCTGGCATTGAGCGAACAGGCGTAGCTTCGGAACGTGACACTGAGTTGGATGGCCTGTCCAATCTCCCTGCAGCAACAGACAAATACACGCAAGCAAATTATTGAAATAACCGTACTGGTTGATCCAAGCTAAGTCACGGTCCTCTATATTTGATTAAATCAAAGTACCGCTGAACCGTTCTATTCTATTTAATATCGGAGAAATCTAATTTATACTCTAGAAAACATTTCAGGCCACCTAAAGAGAGAGAGAGAGAGAGAGAGAGAGAGAGAGAGAGAGAGAGAAATGGGGTTTAACGTCCACTCGACACAAACTAGGTCATTTCGGGACTAACATATGGTTTAATTTTATTTCAATAATTCGCTTGCGCGTAGGGGTCTTTAGCAGTGGGATGTAACCGGAGTGCCCGGAGGAAACCCACGAGGTTGCCACCTAAAGAAAGACCTGCAATTGGCAGATTTAGCTTTTGCATAATTATTGGGTAGTTGAGAGCAGACAATTCTATTCAGATGCGTATGGTTCAAACCGGGCCTTATTTCAATGATGCCATTTTCTCCGACAATCTAAAGTTCAAACAAACTTTAATTTCATGTTTTGAAATCAAAATATAACCTTTCTATTGGTTGGAAAATGTGCCAGCGGTGGTTAAAACTTACTGTAATTGGCACAGGACGGGTGAGTGAGACAGCGTATATAATCGTTCGTTGGAGTGAGATGAAAAAACATACCGGGTACACGTTGGCGTGCACGGAAGCGAATCCTTGACAGATGGAATTCAAATACTTTCAATTCACAATGTATGATATATGTCCGTCTTCATTATCGCGGTTGGCACAGAAACGTAGGAGGCTAAACCCCATTTCTCTCCAGCATTTTATCATAGAGACATTAATACATGCTGGTATTGTCTGATCTTTCTCACCTCTATCAGTTCATCATTTTCATTAACTTGTCTTGTGATCACTGCATCCAAGTTGCCTTCTTTCATACCCTTCTGATTTAAAACTAAAATGTCATCTTCAAGGGTGACTAAAATAATCCAGACAAATTTTCTATTAAAAAATGAGAGGGGTTCACTAGTCTGTCGTTATAAGAGATAATACTATTATGGGTATCAATAAAACCTAACCCAACCCTGATAATAGATATCGGTGGACTAATGAACCCATGGGCAATTGAACCTGTGTAATAGTGCACCCGCGCACTAGTGAGCAGCATTACCCTAAAGAATCCTGCTGTCCATTAAGCAATTAAGTGAAATAATAGATGTAGTTCCTTAACATCTGTGGTGTTCCCCTCTCTTTATCCTTCGAGGTGTGTAATATATACAATCATAGATTGTTAGATTTAGATGTAATTACCTTGATTTTTCTTTCATCCATCGTTTCGTCATCAAATGGAACTCCTAGCTGAAACTTAACGGATTTGTTCTTAAACGTAGATATCATGTTGATTTCCCAGTTGTCGCCATTTTGTATAATTTCCTGGTAGACTGTTAATTTGCTGGCCACTTTTCGCAAAAGAAAATACACACCTGAATTATTTCATCATTGATAGCATAGTACAAATATTGGTTGTTATCATTGATATACAACCATAGTACAAACAATGGTTGTTATTATCGGTATACAACTATAGTACAAACATTGGTTATTATCATTGATATACAACCATAGTACAAACAATGCCAGGTTATGCTTCCAGAACATCCACGAAAACAATTTATATGCACTGTGCACATTTTTATTCATGTCACGGCAATGTAAGGACATATTTGATTGATATTCCCCAATGGCCCAGTGCATCGCGTATGCCTTAGTGTGGGACGATAACCCAATGTTGGATGTTAAACCCCATTTCATTCCATTTCTTTGCATAAATTTTGAGACTCTTCAATAAAATCTAAACCCAAAAGAATGTATCTACTGACCCATGGCTCCATGAACTCGTCCACGTTTTTACTTTTCTCCAATTTCCAGTTCCCAATTAATTTTCCCATGTTGTCAGTGGTAGGTTCAGCAGGAGTTCCTTTACAGAGCTTGGTATGGCAAAACACCGAATCCTATAAGTAGCGCGTATTCCGTCTTCTCGGTTCAATATCGCGTAAGTTAATTCGTAACGAGTCAGCGTAATATAGATACATGTATATGTGATGTTTTTACGTTGGTTCAGAACCAGACAAAAGACTATACGGCCTACATGATATCAAGGTCGTTTCAACACCACATGGACAATTAGTAATATAGCCGATTATCACAATCACAAAATCTCACTCGGTATATTTTAACCCCATTCATCTCAGTATTCATGTGTATGTTTATTGTTCGGGGGTTTGTGTATAACGTCCGCTGAACACACGTGTGGTTATGTCGTGAAATACGGATATTTATGCTGTATTCGTTACTCCTCGATCTTATGGAAAATACGACTAACGATTCAAATATCGTCGGTATGGTATAATGTTCGGCGGTATGTTGCACAGTTCCCGCCTTTTACTGACCATGTATCTTATGAGGAACTGTCAGAACTCATTATTTGTATTTAACACGGCGTGTTATTTTTCGGATTAAACCTCTCAGTCTGAAAAAAACATGTTTTTATGGTCTAAGTGGGGAGTCGAAGATTGAATTTGTTTTCCTGCAATTTTGATTTAAAGGCTAAAACAATTTTTATGCCTCATGAATCCTGAATGAAAAATGTATACCAAAAAACCAAGTCAAATTTGTTTCCATGGAGAGAGAGAGAGAGGTTGGACAGGCGACCCTACTCCAGTCCTTGTCACGTAAATTCTTTATATCAAAACATCGCCACTCAATCACAAACCTTGTGATCTAGGGCGTGCTAAAGTCCAATTCGTTGGATGAAAAAGAAAAGCACATTCAGATTCGGGTACTGGGCGAACACGACTATTTACGACCGGAAATCCTCGTCTAACGTTCTATCCTATCTTTTTTTTGTAAACTTTTGTTTTGTAAAACCTATATAATATGTATTTGGTAATAAACAATTACAATTACAATATAGTTCCGGGAGATATCCAAGGAAAGTTCAGATAACGAATTCCCCCAGTACCAAGACACAGCCAATTTGGAGTCGACTAAGCATGGGCCACCTGAATATGATACTATATCGACCAATCATCACCTTACCTAAACATTTGATTACATCACGATTCTACCCACATTACACCGAATACTAGAGCTGAAAAAGCTTAACTCCATATTTTGCACAATCGAGCACACGCTAAGACTACCAGTACTAGTATCCTACTCTAGTAACATTGGTACGTACATTGTATGATAAAGATATATATCATCACGGTGAAGCAATCATAGTTCAAAGTTCAAATAAAATAGCAAATATGACATGTTTAAAATTGGGCGCAGATCTGGTCCAAAAGAAATACGAAAATCAGTTGGTATGGACTATAGGTTTTTCCACCGAATGTACATTACAGTTCAACATGTACTGTGGAATTGGTCGATACATACCACCCTGTTCTAAAACGTGGTAAATAACTGTTAATGAATATCTGTTAAAATCTGCGGGGGAGAGGAGATATTGCATTATTGTCTGGGAGTTGTTAGTTATTAAACTTATAAATAGTTTGGCTGGATACTTGGATGACCAATACCCCAAAGGGAATCGTGTATGACCTTTGTTTTGTCCTAATATTTCTGAACTACCTGTTTACCAATGTGAACTTATAGAAATCTCAGATCGCAAGACCAAAACTGTTTAATTCCTCTACTATATGTATACATGTATGTATATTGAAATCTATATCTATATTGCAAATTGGTCTTACCTAGTTTTTATGAAATTAATGAATCCTTCACTCCTTCTTCTCTGTCCTGTGTGGTTTATAATACCAATATGCAATCTTATTTGTTATCAGTTTATTGAGTATATCAAACTATAAAATGTTATCAGCTACAGTAAAGTTCGTCTAGAGGTCAAATTTGTCAAGAAATTAACTTGAACATAATCTTCCGGCGACGGAAGGGAAAGATAACTATAAATGGGGTTTAACGTCCACTCGACACAAACTAGGTCATTTCGGAACTAACATATGGTTTGATCTTATTTCAATAATTCGCTTGTGCGTATAGGGATCTTTAGCAGTCTGGGGAAACCAGATGACCCGGAGCAACCCACGAGGTTGGACAAGCGACCCCACCGATTGTCACGTACAACCGGGGATTCGAAACCACGCTAGTTGACTCAATGACAGGCTTTATGATACAGCGCGCACGTGCTAACCATTCGGCCATCCCTCCCCCTTTCTAAAAATGAAAAAAAATATAAATATTAATCAATAACTGCAAATATATTATTTTTGTTACGTCTTTTTTGTATATCTTTTTTTTTTCATTTTTAGTGAAGCCTGAACCATATCAGGCCCGGCATTGTATAGCGCAGTGGACGCTTTCGGCCAGTCCCTTGGATCTATTCACTTGATTTGATATCTGTTTATTTTTTGCAATGTCTATTTTCTGTCTTGTCCGAAGGTTTATCTTGTAGATTTTTGTTTTTGCGTGTAGTGCGCCTCCCCCCCCCCCGTGCACTCACTATAAAAGAAACTTTATTTTACGTTGTTATCTATAAATACTGAAATGATATAAAATGGGGCTACATTTCTTCAGTTAAAATAGCATTATGCAAGAGCAAAAATCTGCTTATTACAGGTCTTTCTTTAGGCCTGAAATGTTATCTAAATAATCAATTAGACATTAATTAACATATCCAGACCATAATAAACTCTTGATGTCAAGGCTAGCCTTCGATGTTGGCGGATTAAAATCCTATATTTTGCTTAATGGCCGTTGATAATTAAATCAATCAAGTTGATAATCGAGACTATGCTGTTTATATTAATGATTTGAGTAATGATGACCGAGGCTATGTGAATATTTCAAACGCTTTTTTCTCGGCTAATAATAGTGGATCAATTTGACTGAAATTTTCAGCAAATTACCTTTACACTATCTAGTTTTTAACTATTATAGTGAGAACTGCCATCTCTTGATCTTATCGCCCATAAGGTATCTTTAACCGGTTGATGGTGGGTTCTTTTACATACACGTCAGCGTGTACACGGGACCTCGGATGTTCGTCCCACCCGGACGTCTTGGCGTTGTTACTACATCGCTGACAAAGGTAAATCACACAGGAAAATCGAGTCATATTTTTAGTTTGGTATTATCTATGAGGCCATGGATTATGTTTAAACATTGATCACAGTTTAATAACTGGCGTAGAAGTTGCTTTAGGTGTTATGAATGATCTTGTCTTACACACTTCAAATCCTAATCTACAAACCAATGAATTTACCTTCATTATCTTCATGATCACAGTGTACAAACTGTCATTCGGTTTAATGATTAGTGTTTCCAACATCCCAGCGTCTTTAAGATAATTGTATCACATTTATCTCTTTGTCGATGAAACAATTATTTGATTCCACTACATGTGAAACTACAAATTAAGAACAATAAAATCCACTAAATATCAAACTTATTTAAATAAACATTCAAGTAAATAGGTTGGGTGGTCCATCAATCATTATCCTATTGTCTGTCCTTGTATTGGTTTTCGAGTAGAATAGGACATAGACCGATGCATTCGTTCGCGTTCACGTGAAAGAACTTCGGCAGCTAGTGAAGGGTACACAAGGAAATGCCCCTCTTGATGGAGATAAGTAGGGCGTTAAACCCAATTTCATTTCAGTATCTTTACACAAAACACGTGTACGTAAAGGAAGCTGATAAATCGTTAAAAAAAAGTAAACATATAACGTACAGTAAGCCGTTAAATCCCGCCTTATATCAGTAATAGTAGTCTGATCCCTCAAAGTATTCACATTAACCTTTCCTGGTTATCTTCCCCTGTATTGGTTATTGTATTTATCGTTAAAAATATGAACATTATTGGATAGTAAGACGTTAAATGCCTTCGTCATTTCAATAATGGTAGTCTGATACCTTTGGTATTCGCATCAGCGTTATTTGGTTATCCCCCCTTTATTGATTGTTCCTGGTTTTTTATTGTATAAAATCACGCCAAGTTTGTAATTATATCAATAACAGCGCTAATTGTTTATTTATACTTACTGCCAAAACAACGTCCAAGTTGCATGTCAATAACAAAAAGAAAAACAAGAAGATATATTTAGAAAGATTGCGTGTACGGTTAGTTGATCTGTAGGTCCACAGGCACTGGCTGGTGACCGGTTAGCACTCTGGTATGGTATGTATTCCTGCGTGGACATATTGAATCTGGTTATTTGCTATGTACAGGACTCGCAACAAGTTACATACTGGGTTTCAATGGATAATACAAATATTTTAGCAAGTGTTTAAAACAATATCTTAAAACAAACATATGGTGTGTAAAGCAATAAGCAAATGTCCCCTTCAAAAAATTATGCACGACTCTGAAATTTTGTTTTGGATCAGCTGACGTCATAGGGTCAAAAATACCTCGTATGACCCCTGAAGCGAGTTGGTCAGACTGTCATGCAGTATAGACCATCAAGAATAAAAAAAAACGAAAAAGAATAAAGATCTGTATTTTTTTAGGTCTGTATTTTAACACTCACTAGGCTAGGGACGAGTGGGATTCAACATATATACATTGTAATTTAACATTGCCGATTTTATAAAATAATTAATATCATTTATGTACATCTTATCTTAATTCATATGTTCTGTGTGAACTTGTCGTATCTATGTTTTATGTCGAGTGGTTACATAGTTATTTACATTATACTTCGCCAGTAGTTGTCATATTAAAGGAGTGGTACTGAGGTGGCAATATGGTACACAGCGTACGTTTCTACTAGAATGATATCTGGAGAGACCAACATTTTCGACCGTTATCCCAACTCCTGGGAACCCATTGGCGTTGTCGGATTTCAGGCTTTTTAGCTGTGGAATCATTAAGCGCTCTGATTCCTCTGTGGACTTTCAACCTGGGGACGCAGACATCTCTTAAATGTTATTATTTCTCCGCCGAAGTGTATACCTGAGAAATCGTAGATTAGGACATGGGAAACATGTTTGAGGCAGCCATACGTTATCCCCTATTGTGTATGTACCCTGTTTGTTATAGAATAATGTTGCAGCTCTTGTGTTTAAACGGAGCATGCTACCCGTCATCTTTGCAAATCTTCACTGGTATACAGAATAGCCCAGTTAGCCATTACGGGATCCCTAAGTTAGTTGATGATGTCCTGGGCCCGAGTTCACAAAGCATTCTCAGACTGAAGTTAAGAATTTACTCAAACTTGTTCACACTATTTTAGCTAAAATATATCCCTTTATAAAACATCAATAAGAAACTATGCGCGAACTTTTGTATTTCTCATAAACAGTGATTGAAAGTTAAGTAAATTCTCAAGTTAAATCTGAGAATGCTTTGTGAACTCGGGGTCTGATATTAATCGCGTAGTTGTTGAATCTTCAGATATGACATTGGGGATACATGTTGATACTGTAGACAAGTAAACTAGAGCTAGGCATCAGCAGCTATTAATTAACAACTAAGGGGTGGTGAATGACATTGTCCCGTCATTCCAGTGTCTCTTTAAACAACTGTTATATAGGACCGTTTCTTTAAACATCTGCAACCCCCTCTCTCTTTAAAACAACTGTTATATATACTACTGTCTATTTTAGACAACTGATTACTTTTCTACTTGAAGAATCAATAAAACGCGAAATGTGTTGACAACGTGAACTTACCACGAGTTTAAAATAAACCTTCCTTAATGATAAAACGTCATGATAAACTTAAGAATAAGGGTAGGTGCGATTTGGTTGTAACAGTTTCTGTGCTTAGTATCTATAGAACAGGGATTGTTTAAATACACATCTAGTGGAGATACTAAATTGGCTTAAAATGGTTTGTATATTATTGGTTAGTGTGCTTGCAGTTGTGGTGTCCAGGGTGAGGGTCAATGAGGATACCCAGTAATAGTCAACGGAATGAGGTTGCTTGGACATAATGAAGAATAGGATTTGACGTATGGTGAATTTGAGTTACAGTATAACACATTCCAGAGTTAGATATTATTCAACGATACAAGCGTCACCCGGTCATGCTGAACATTTAGATTTAGCTAAAGTGGTTTAAACTACGCTGAACTCTTCATAGTTTAAATGAACAGATTCAATATGGATATCATGTCAGTCAATGCATATACTGTGTTCACACTCAGTCATCATAGAGATTTAAAATAGCCAGACTTTGGAATAGCATTGAGTTTATTGTATACAGAATTAAGTTCCCGAAGGATATCCGGCACCGAATATAGTTTTGAAATGTGGTGGTATTGTAGGGGGTAATGTTTTAGTGTGAACCTTCAGTTTCACTTGTGCTTTGTAACATAAGTTCTATCAGTGAGTTAACTGATGTGATTTCGATTCCCCGCCTGTACGTGAAAAGGAGTAAGGTCGCCTGTCAAACCTCGTGGGTTTTCTCCGGGGTCTCCCGTTTCCTCCCACTACTAAAGACCCTTACGCTCGAATTATTTAAGTAACATCGAGCCATATGTTAGTCCCAAAATTACCCATTTTGTATCGAGTGGACGTTGAACCCCATTTCGCTCTCCGTCTTCAGTTTAAAGTAGATATATTGTAATTGTGTATATAGTGAATGTAACACCATTCTGGTTATGAATGCCAAGTAAAAATACTAATAATTGATCCAACTCATTTGGAACATATATGCGCTTTCGGTTCAGATACCAACCTGTGATATTAAAACAAGACGGATGCTTGCTAGCAATAGGCAGCTGAAGACTGTCTACTGCGTTCCAGGACAAGTTTGGTTTTGTCGAATATGTCTCCCGTGTGTGTGACGTAAAAACTAAACCCGTTTGTTTTCCTCTAGAAATCAGACTACTGACAATCCGGTTCTTTTCATTCGCTAGTAAACATGTATGATATAAATTGATAGAAAATTAGATTAATTGTACATTTATTATTATACTGATATGCCAATCCTACATGAATCAATCTATAGCATCTGAGTTGTCTGGGAATCAGGATATGACGTATATCTAAATCACGTTCTATGCTCAAGGTGTATTAAAAGGCATATATCCACATGACATTTATTTCTAATAATGCTTTATGTTATGTACAAAATGTTCTTTCGGTTTGAATTACAATTTCTACGGTTGAGATTTATAGCAAGATACATGGAACATGGACGACTGTGTGTTACCTATCAACTTATAAACCTGTACCTGGTTGACTTGTGATTAACATCTACATCTACGGTGGTAATATCGCAGGCAAATACCGACGTGTACCTAAACAATTAACGTGTTTGTACATCAGGAAAGTGGGGGTTTTGTTACGCTTTTTCCCAAATCACATTCATATAACATAACTCACGGTCAATAACTGTGCAGCATAAATCCAACCTAAATTAATCAGTGGGAATTAATACCTAGTCTTGAACGAAATACGAGGAATAGTCGAAGATAAACAATGGAACAGGAATTAACTGAACTGTTTGTTATCCAACCTGATAAACTCTATGTTCCACCGACTAATTTCTATAAACTAAGTCAAGATACTAACACACGAGCGGTAGGTAAAGGGATCAAAATGTCTCAAGTCCAATTATATATTTACATCAACAAGATGCCAATCACTATATATTCGATTTTAATTTGGTTTTCATCGGTTTTGTTTTGAGGGTCTATGCTACCTGAAGATGCGTGGTGAATATTTTTTTTGTCAGATATCTTTTCTGTTTGTCGTTCGGCTTTTTATAAAATCATGTTCATTAAAGTCCATAACTGTTGCCTCCAAATCATGCCTATTCACTAAAACCTGACAGAAAATCTAAATTCAAGCACTCTTCCTTGATTTTAGACCAAAGTCACCAAAATGTCACTTATAATTACAACACAGAAAAGAAAGCATTGTAAATAGATGAATTAGGTTAGTGGGTACCGAAATAAAGATGAACAATTGATACTCGTAGCCCAATGGCGTATTCTCGTATCCTTAAGAGCTTTTGTTACCATAATCGTTGTTGCCTTGAACTTCGTCAGCAAGGTCAGTCTTATTTGTGTTGTAGAAAGCGAACAAATGAAATGAGGATTTCTGCGCCGACTGCGCTAATGACGACGGGTTTGCAGTATGCTATGACGAACATTTTGCCCGGACAGCAGCGGTACGGCCACCTCCGGTGCTACGACCTACTCTCATTTCGAATTCCAATTATCACGGGCTCTTGGTTATTCGTTTCATCCGAACCACTAGACACTGTCCGTACCAAGTCTTTCGTCTTGCATCAAGGGAACACCGCGCCGGAAAATACCGAGAAACTTTCTCGGTATACACCGACAGCGAACCCGAGATCTGCTGTTTAGCGAGCCACGGTGGCTCCATGAAAGAGAACACATAATGACTAAATAGCCAAATCATAGTAAAAGTAAATTTGATATTTTATTTATTTCAGAAATTATACCCAGTACAGAATAAAACCACCGACAGTCTTAGTCAAGTGTATCATTCACAACTATCCGCCAGTCTGAAAGCCTTTCAAGATAAAAAATGGCGTCCATTAAAAGAGAATCGAATCGAACCAACAGTATTAAGATGTCGACCACAGTCGTCAGCATCTTCTAAAAGGTAAATTTGATGATAGCGTTATTGGTGTTTATGAATAGTTATTACGGGTTTTACGAATAAAGATTACTTCGTAATTACAGTGCTTACCGCGAGCAAAGATTACCTTATAAAAAATGCATCAATATCCATGTAATCTGTTGATCAGCTTCTTAAAATAATAAAAATGGCTGTAACAAATGCGCTTTCCTAATATATGAGACGACAGCAAACAGCACAATATTATACCTTTGCCGAGTCTTCTATATTATTGGATTTGATGAGTAGGCTGATCGGACGAATTACAATCAGCTTATAGAAATGTTCTGGAAATCAAAATGATGTGAAGTAACCGCAAAATAAAATGGAATGCGATGTTTGGGTAACTTCAATTAGACGGAGTGTGATCTGGTAGTATATGGTCACCGTGTTTCAACCATAACACTTACGACAGAGAGGGGAAGCGAGAGAGAGAGAGAGAGAGAGAGAGAGAGAGAGAGAGAGAGAGAGAGAGAGAGAGAGAGAGAGAGAGGGGGGGAGACAGAGGGTGGGGGAGAGAGGCGGGGTTACGTCTAATCGATACAAACTAGGTCATTTCGGGACTAACGTGTTTCATTTTTTTAATAATTCGCTTGCGCGTAGAGGTGTTTAGCAGGACGCGGAGGAAACCCACGAGGTTGGGCAGACGATCCTACTCCTTGTCACGTACAACCGGGGACTCGAAACCACGCCAGTTGACTCAATGACAGACCGTATGACACCATTTCCCCCGATAGCACCAATGCGTATTGGTAATACGGTTCTACAAGTCATTTAATTATGTTACACTTAATTACCTGTCTAATTACTTTTCGAACACTGCTGAGTATATATATGCGTGCAGGGTGATACTAGTATATACATGCATGGTTAGATATTTTTTTGATAAAATCTGTTTTCGAAAAAGCTTTTTTTCTAAATAAAAATAATTGAAATAAGAGTTTAAAACCAATTTAAATCTAATTTATCCGACGTGTACGATTGTTGTTTGTGATGTCTATATTATATTGTACAGTCTTATCCGCTGATTTGTCTTGTATAAAGGTTTGTGTGTGATGCAGTCCTCCTGCACTTCTTAGTACGTATAAGCCCAATATAATGTGTATATTATATATTTACAGACCACAGTCGTCCATATGCAAAGGCATAACATCATCGATGACTCCGACGCCGAACCCACCCTCACGACCTCGCTCTGTTCCCAGTGATAAATTACGACCAAGTTCTTACAGACGACCTGAAACACCCGAAGTTAAACCGGGAAAATTTGACACATTAGATCCGGAAATTCTAGCTAAATTGATTGGAAAAGAGAGACCCGATAACGTTTACGGTGAACGATGCGTCACGGATCAAAGTGACGTAGATGCAAGCGATGATGATGTATGTTCGACCAGTGGTATTGATAGTGATGCTTCTACTTTAGAAAATGGCGTCGAACCGGATGTAGATTCAGATCGTAAAGTTCCGGATTTGAATCTTCGACCTGAAACACTAGATGCCATATATGTCCCAGAAGATAGAAAAGAAAGGAAACGTTATGACTTTGATGCTAATAATGTAGATATTCCTCCTTATGAATTTTCGTGCCCAATTCCAAAACCTTACCAACATTTGGAATTTTCTATCATTGCCAAGCAAGGCTTGAGCTGGCGAAGTTTGACTGAAATGCCCCAATCTAAAAATATAGAACGATTTTTCGATCGTCTGATTTCCTTAGAAAAAATGCAACAAGATACAGTAGAGAACGAAATTCGAGTCAAAAGCCGTCCACCAAGCAGAAGACAACCGTCTTCTCGTACTGGTA
Source organism: Patella ulyssiponensis (assembly GCA_963678685.1). NCBI lineage: Eukaryota > Metazoa > Mollusca > Gastropoda > Patellidae > Patella > Patella ulyssiponensis. Next base: position 62,073,012 of record OY783229.1, read on the forward strand.
GTGCTAAATCGCGTGACAAACGGTGTAGTAATTCGTGTTTACAATTAGCGTGCGTCGGTGATTGTCCGGATAAAACGGCCAATGATATTTGTAAAACTTGTCTGCAGACATTTTGTAATGGTTCGTGTTTGATGTCGTATGAACAACACATGCGTCAACCAAGAACGGAGGAAACGTCAAAGGTAGTTCCCAAACAAAATCCACGGTGCTGTTCGTCGTGTCTTAAAAAACATACAGCCAAATTCATCAACGCCAATAACACTCTGCTCGGTCGACCACGATCTGGTAACGCCACGTTCAGCAGGGGGGTTAACTACATCAAGCCCATAGATCTACGTCCGAAATCCGCAGCGGGCATATCATCAACTTCCTTACAGCAATTGGAAGATCTCGGAATAGAACCCTGTCAATCTACAAGTCGCCCATCTACAGCAATGTCAGGTCGCCCAAGAAGTCGCAATGGTTTATTGCCCGGTAAATCGTTTTGTTCGAATAGGAAATGCTCCATTACCGATTCTAGACCAAAATCAACAATCAAGGTTCGTAGCAAATCGGCAACCGTTAGATTGCGAAGTAATGTGACGTCATCCTGAATATCGACTTTGGATTATCCTATTGCAGTAGATAATTTTGTTGGTGTGTGAAAACATGTGTTAAAAACATCGTAGAGATACAATTCATTTGTAACGGATTTTATCTATAAACTTGGATGATGTTTATGGTGATATGCATTGACAGTGACGATATACACTACCACGGTATTCATAGTGATATACACGTCATGGATGATATACGTTACCATGGTGTTTGTTGTGATATACATTGACAGTAAAGATATACGTTACCATGGTGTTTTTGGTGATGGACAGTAATGATATACGTTGTTGTGTTATGCGTTGACAGTAATTATTAACGTTACTATGGTGTTTATTGTGATATAAATTGGCATGAATGCTATACGTTACCATGATGGTTGTAATGATATATATTGACAGTGATGATGACGTTACCATGGAATTTGTCATTATGTTGACAGTGATGATATAGATTACCAAGTTATTTGTGGTGATATACATGACAAAAATGATATACGTTAACATTGTTTCTGAAAATGTATAATTATGGCGTTTGATACTATGAAATGATACTATTATGTCTCGTCATGCCCTTTGATTAAGAACGTAACAGTGACTTTTGTGCTAGGGAGCTTCTGTGTATTTGCACCACAGTGTACCCATAATTGAAGACGTTTCATTTTCTCTGTTTTCAAATGGACTGATCCTTTTAGACATAAATGCTTGAATGAGTTGAGGATAAAGGCACCGTTTTAAGAAGTAGGCTTAGTTTTAAACGGATTAAATCTCATTGATTTTAGTCATAATAAAGTATTGAATTGGGTTGACATGTATTTCTTCAGTTGGTGTTGGGGTAACCTCCACAAGATTAAAGTTTCGTTTCGAAAGTTGCCGTGTTTTTTATTGTTTGATGTAAATGTTTGTCTTTCTCTTTATCCCTGGAAAGGACAGCTGTCTAGTCGTTCGGATGTGACGAAAACATTAAATGAAATGAAATAGGGTTTAACGTCCTACTCATCTGCATCATACCCGGGTTAATGGAAGACGGGCATACGCCAAACAGTGTGCTATGAGTGAAATTTTACCCGGGCAGAGGCGCTACGGCTTACTCTTATATCGAATTCCAACTGCCAAAGGATCTTTTACGTGCACGCCAATGTGTACACGGGACCTCGGTTTTTCGTTACATCCGAACGACTAGACAGCTGTTCTTGTCAGGCCCTCCGTTTTGCATCACTGACAAGAGGAAACCACGCCGGAAAATCGAGATTAACTTTCTAGGCCAATGCAGGGATCGAACACCCGGCCTCCATGCTAACGAGCCAGCGCCTTACCCACTTAGCCACGTGATCCGAAAAACCGAGGTCCCATGTATATATTAGCGTGCACGTAAAAGATCCCCTGACAGTTGGGGTTCGATATAAGAATCGGCCATAGCGCCGCTGCCGGAGCAAAATGTCCTTTTATAGCACACTGTATGGCGTATGCCCGTCTTCATTAGCCCAGTATAGGAACAGAACAGTAGGACGTTAAACCCCATTTCATATCTATTTCATCATGAAAGGACTATATAATCCAATGACTAACATTCTTTATGTAATGTGTTAATGAGACGTTTATATAGACCCCAATAATTTAACAGAGGTTAAAGGTTAATAAAATGTAGACATGTAGTTTACAAAATTTCAAATTTTAACACTGTTTGCTCCTTTACAGTAAATTATATTGTTTCATTCTGTACTGTGTGAAAAGTTTCAATCAATATATATGCAATGGGCTATTAGTTAATGAAAACATGGGTGAACTTTCAAGGCCCTAAATTCGACATCCTAGAAATTTAGGATCCAGTACATGCACCCCTTGTGTTTCATGATGGTTTAGTTTTCACTGTGTTGGTTGTCAATTCATTTTTAAAAAGGGTTTTTCAGAAATATAATCATTATAGGATTCCCCGAGTTGTAAAAAGGCCATATTGAATTCAAAAAAATTTCAGAAAGTGAGTTTTCAAAATCTTTTATTAAGAAATACAGGAGTTTGTGGATATTTCAAGACGAAGTTCGTTATAATCTAATATGCGTTGACTTCACACAAAGACTGAAATGATTTAATATATGAACGAATAATAATATGGCGACTTTAAGCACCCTACGTCTGATACTGTGTTGATGTGCTGCGCTGTTTTAAAATGGCTCACTTGCAGGATATTCTGGATGGCCTATGCCCCTGAAAACATGAAAGACAAAACATTCACATCCTCATATCCTTTTGATATAACTAAAAAACTAAAGACTATATTTAATGGTTCACTGGAAGAGTTGTTATATCGTCGGCGTTTTCGTTGAAAATAGGGATTAGTCAATGAAACGGACTGTTATGGCGAGTTCTCGGCGTGTCATTCACGGAACTGTGTGAAAACCACAAGAAACGCCAATGCTGATTGATTAATCATTGTCAAATTTTCATGTAGTATAGGTCATCGAAAGTTGTAAAAACCGAAACGAAACATAGATCAATATTTTAAACAGATTGAATTTCTACTTACGGCGTCATTACGAAGTATCGATGATCTTTGTTCAGACCGTTGATCTGATCAATCTCACTATCACTTAAATAAAAGTCAAATATCTGCAGAAAGAGAGAAGAAAGAGAACACTAGAATTAATATAAAGAGCATTTTAATTGATTGTGTGTTTGTGGGTATGAGGGATTTCAGTTCAAGGGCCCCGTTTCTCGATATCTTAACTAAAGATAAAATCCAAATTTTAGTAGATATTTCATTTTTGATTGGTTAAACACTAAAAAATTAATCTAATATTATCAAATCAAGTTACTTAAACTTGTATCTTTGCTAAAATTTCGTGAAACGGGCCTCAGAACGTTAAATCGAATATCCACCAAACGCACCCCATATTACCTTCAATATTTGTTTTTCTTTTACCAGACACCCTTTGTGGTCCTGGGTTGTCAGTCCATGATGTTAAGATTTGACTGAATACCAATCAAGTGACACAAACTCGGGTCACAGTTCTCCAAATCAATCTCCTGCCTTATTTGTAAGAAGCAGGTTGGGTTATTATTGATGACAACCTCTAGCAAATCGCAAAGATACTATTACCCCCAAACTATGTACAGGTCCCTTGGGTTACTTTCCATTTATAGTCATGAGAGAGAGCAGCATATCCTTCTGAAAGCATCCACTTTTCTTACATTTATAGCGACGGGAGAGGGCATATCCTTCTGAAAGCATCCACTAATCTCCCATTTATAGCGACGGCAGAGAGCATATCCTTCTGAAAGCATCCACTAACCTGATGAAAACATAGCAAATTCTTTCTGTATGAATGACGGTCTACAATCGAGCCATATAACTTACCTGGATATTTTGTTCAATTCGAGCAGGAGTGATACTCTTTGGTATAACCAGAATATTCCTTTGTGTCAAATACCTCAATAATATCTACAATTGTAAGTATTAAGAAACATTAGGTGGAGATGGGGGGATAGGTACTTTGATTTGTTCAACACTGCGCTATAAATATCTTCCATAATTCATTGCACAACCCGTGGAAAGCTCGACTAAACGGACCCTCTCATTGACTTATCCCATATATCAAAGAGAGCATGGTTATATTAAACTGAATCATGTATTCGTATTAAATTTTAGTTGAATTAACAAAACAGTTACTAAAAAGGACCCGTCGTCTAAAAGATAGTGTCGTCACCAAGACCTTTCTAGTCTTCAACGTACCCCAGATCCGCCTAGTCTTCAACGTACGGAGGATCTGGGAACGTAAAGTCCATTGTCCATGCATAACCGGGAGTTTGGTTTTTAATGTGCTTGATTAGCCAGTATCTTCTGGCCAAGTCAAGTAAGAGTTGCGCCCCTTCCCGCAATGAATCCCATAAATTTTTATGCATAGTCATATGATTGTGTTGTTTTGAGTGGAAGGTAATTCTATTGCTGACCCTCGCCGTTGTTCGTTGAACCCTTCCTGTCAGTAAACTGGGTTTGGCGAACCCAAACGATTCTGATCAACTGATGTTAGTATTCTAGTCCTGTATGGGTTTATGATTGTGTTACCTGTCCGACAGTCTTCTTGTATTTATCTGCTAATTCTTTAATTAGTGGTTCTTCTAATAATACTGGCTCGGCTTCCGTCTTTCTACAAAATACAGCGTCAAAAATACAGCCTCTTGATAATCATTCTCCATAATCATTTCTCTCAAAACAATTTACATGTAATTACCACAAATGTCTTAATAAAAGGGGGGGGGGGCTAATGGTCTAGAGTGCCGCGCTTCGACCTCTAGCTGACCGGTCACCTCTGGCTTGCGGCTGTGGTTTTGATCCCTGGTGTGATATAGTTAAAATGATAAATTATTTGGAATATGCTGAAAATGTCCGCCAAATTGCTCCATTCTGAAAAGAGATATTAGCGATTAAATTTTAGGCCTAGCCTCGACCATCATTACTAAAGTCGGTACAATAAAAGTTTCGATTATTCCTTTTGACGTTAAATCAGCCATGACAAATCGTATTCAATTCAGTAAATATCGTGGGCTAGCGATGGCTTCGAGAGTGGATTATGGTCTAGATAAGTTAATTAATGCCAGGCCTAAAGAAAGGTCTGCAATAGGTACATTTAACTCTTGCATAATGTATGTTTAAGGATTTCTAACTTTATGACATTTCAAAATAAAAACTAATGTCTACTTACAAGTAGCTTGGTCTTCCAGGGGATCCGAGACTGGCGAATGAAGTCAGGGTTACGTTAAGCGATTTACAGAAATCGTGTAACCTCTTCTGATTTAGATAGGCGTGACACTCTACCTGAAAATAATAATAAACATCAATGAAAATGTGAAATAAAGTAAGTTTAGAACCAGTGCAATGCCATAGGCATAAACAGAGTATATTAGTGCCATATTACCTTACATTTGATATCTGATTAATAATATACTGAGCGCCATAGAAAACGCATCACAAAGTTTTACGGACAGAATAAGATAAAAAAAATATATCACAATTACCAATTACAAAATGGGGTATCATGCCTTGAGCCTAATAACAAATATTCGGTTTAATTATCATTCAATTCTAGAAAGTTCTTTGACACCCATTTTCTAGTTTCACTAATATAGCTCTCGAGTTGCAATTTTGATAAATTGAAAGAAGATAGACAATTAGGTATAAATGAAATATAAAAACTGACTGTATCGTCTAATGTAGAAATGGTTCCACTACTGCTGTCTTCCGTCTTACTCCAGTCGCAGTAGTGGTTTTTCCTACAGAGTTCCTTTGCGCAAGTTTTTTAGTCAAATGACTACAAAAAGTTTACTGGCCTATAGCTCGCTTAATTTACAAATAAACTGGCCCAAAACAGTACTGCACGTAGCTTAACATATAATAAATCAATTCTTATTGAAATAAAGGTGAGGCCTTACCGCATAAGTATATGATTTGATGAAACCCATCTCCTACGCGAAATTTCAACTGGCCGACCGTTATGGCCGCAAGTTGCGTAATACGTCATTAGGCCTACAACATTAACAGCGCTATGCAGAGAAAAACTGTTCGGTAACTATTTTAATGGTCCAGTCTTCACTATTTGTGATAGAATTACTTATTTTAATACAAACTGTAATGATGTGTGTTGACAATTGTGCGTTTGAACCTATTTGAACTTGCGTAAGGGGTCTTAGACTGTACCAATTGTTACCTTAAACACAGTTTAAGGTAACAAGTATAGTTACTACGTCTAATGGTGAAGTATAGATGGTAAATAAAATCGGACCAAGAACAGAACCTTGAGGAACCCAAGATGACAAAACAAATTCAGACCACGATTTACCACAAGATAGCTTTTTAAAAGATTTAATGCAAAGACCCAATTTTGTTGGAGGGGGGGGGGGTCCATTTTTGTTCCTTAATTGATTGATTTCGGAATTGATAGTTTAAGATTTACATTTTTACCTGATTAGTAACAGGTTTTATGGTGCAGGAATTGCAGATTCTTTCGACTTGTTTGCTGTTAAAATTTGATAGACCGATAGATTTAGCTTTCCCAAGAGCAACAGCCTTCTCCATTCCCTGTAAAATATAATTGCTATGATGACGATGATTATATTATTTCAACCAGTTACTTAACAAATCTATGTTATCACTTACAATAGTGTTACAGAGGGTCGTAGGCCCGGATGTTTTTACAATATGCATTGTATTACGCAATGTCTTAAGCTCGAAACCATTAAACAACTTAAAATTCAGACACTCCGCACGTGCTTTTACAGCGAAATACGTCACACGAGTCCACGATTTAACTAGTATAAATAAAGTACGATTGGCAAGTTGCCCGTACGATTATTTGAAATAATGGTACGCCAACATCAAAGGGCGACATCACATCTGTATTTTAAATAAGGATAGTGAATGGATTGTTAAAGGACAATGTTCGTGTCATTTATTATCACATAGGCAATAGAACTGGTTAAACACATTCCAAATTTAATTTTAACGCAGATCATTGCTGCAGTAGATGTGTAACGAAGATTTGGCGGTCCGTGCATTCTCTACTTAATGAAAACATAATACACTGACTTTTCTATTATCTTTGGAATGTGACAGTCAGTGTTTTTTATTTGTCAGATATACTCTCACAGTTTCATATAACAATTATAGTCTTCAACGGAGTTGTCAGTGAGCTGAAATTCAACCGAGTGTCTGTTATCGCTCGTTACTTCAGTCAGTTATATTTAAGGATAACTCATGTTTTGCATTTTTTGTGTCAATTCCCGTTTCTTCAAATCATCGTTACGCATATCCCAGAAATGATATTTAAAATGCGTTTAATCAGTTCTAACACATATGATAATGCCTGGCACTAGCAATGTCCTTCATTTTTCATCGGAAATAACATTTATTCAATCGATATTATTGAAACAAGGGCGATTAGAGACAACAATACGAGTTATGATGCAGTTAGACCTTATAATATACTATTCAAAAAAAGTAGGGGATATTTGATTTTTAAGTGTTATTAAAGTCACCTAATGAAACTGACAATGAAACAAATGACAAAATGAAATGAAGTTCACATTCATCGATTTATTCCAAATGATCGTTAGACTAAGTAAGGCACAGACTGACCATTATAAGGGTAAAATGATACCCGGGGTCAAACAGCAAAGTTACCACAGCATCACAACAAAGTCAGTAATGGGTAAATCCTCCTCTGTTTGCCAAACTAGCATTGATCCGACGTGGCATACTCCTAATGAGACGTCTAAGGTCATTTTGGTCCAGATTGTCCCATTCCTGTTGCAACGCAGCAGCAAGTTCTTGGACATTGGCAGGATGTTGTTGACGTTGACGTAACCTCTGTCCAAGCATGTCCCAGACATGCTCGATGGGGGAGAGGTCGGGACTCAGTGCTGGCCAAGGTAATGTGGTGATGTTCTGTTGTTGGAGGTAACCTGTAACGATCCTGGCCCTGTGACATCTTGCGTTGTCATCCTGGAAGATGAAACGGCGGCCATGACGTCGTGCGAACGGCACAACATGGACTGCCAAGATGTTGTCCCGGTAGTACTGGCCTGTAACACGCCCTTCAACAACATGTAAAGCCGTTCTTCCAGCAACAGTGATGCCTCCCCACACCATAACAGAACCACCCCCAAATCGATCATGTCTGATGACGTTAACGTCTTGGAAGCGCTCGTTTCGACGACGCCACACCCTCCTACGTCTGTCCAAAGAATCAACAGTGAACCTTGACTCATCTGAAAACATCACATTGCTTCAGCGTCGATTATCCCAGTGTTGACGATCCCTACACCAACGACGTCTTGCCTGAATGTGATGATCTCTCAAACAAGGGATCACGCGAGGACTTCGGGCGCGAAGGTGACCCCTATGCAGTCGATTCCGAATCGTCTGGCCCCTCATTCTCACACCAGTGTCTGTTTGAAGACGAGCGCTGATCTGATTTGTATGTGATGACACGATTTCTCAAGGCCAAGGTACGGATAAATCGATCCTGGGCTTGAGTTGTCGCCCTTGGTCGACCTGAGCGTGGTCTGTCCTGTACAGCTTGTGTATCACGGTATCTGGACCATAGCCTGCTTATGACAGACTGAGAAACATTCATCGTCCGCGCCACAACCGCCTGTGTTGTGCCGATCTGTAGCATGCCAAGGGCACGTAACCTTTCATTTTGGGTAAGCCGACGCATATCAAAATTTGTTTTCTGGTCACTAAAACAATTAAACTGATGTTTCCACCCTGGAATTCAATGCCACAATGACTGTAACATTCAAAGTCAGAGTCGTGCAAATCTTGGGTTGGACCCCCATGATGATCCCAAGCATCACCTGCATTCCATGCGGTAGCTATTGGTGCGTTTGGGCGTCACATGTAACTGGAAATGTTTCTTCTGTTAGGTTCTATAGTGACTTTTTTCGTAGTCATTTGCATATTTTAGTATTATGCCCCCAAAATCAAATATCCCCTACTTTTTTTGAATAGTATATTTTATTGTTATATTCAGAACCCCACAAGTGTAAAAGTAATAAGACATTCGGTATAAAATAATAACCAACCTTCCATGTTTCCTCTACGGGAATGTTAAGATGGGCTGGTGTCCCATCTTCATTTTCAGGATAAAAACCTTTGCCTGTTTCCTAAAATTTTGAATATACATTGAATTAGAGTTACTGTGGATTAATGATACCGTGTACAATTTAGAAGAAATACAAATTGGTTAATTTTCGTAATTATTTACGGCAATTTTAAAACGGTCATATCGAACCCCAAGAACATGTATATTTTATTTTATGCGCTTTGGGTGTGATCGTTGTGTCCCGTCCGTTACCGCCGATACATCTAGTGCTGTATAGGTATGAGCGCTGTGCTGTGTACGTCACAAGGGCTGTATACAGTATTTAATTATATGTGTGGTTTCTCACGAGATTTCAATTTAATTATCAGGACAGTATTGCATCAAGATTGGGTTCTGTGTCCGGTTCTTCGCCATGGGATTAATTAAATACTCTGTAGATTTGAACGCTGTGAAATGAAATGAATCGGGGTCAACGTCAAACTGTTCTGCTCCGACTGGGCTAATGAAGACAGGTATACGCCATACAGTGTGCTATGCGGGGAATTTTGCACGGACAGCACGGCACTGTGGCCAAGGGATCGTTTCTGTACATGCTAATGTATACACGGTACCTTAGTTTATCGTCCCATCCGAACAACTAGACAGCTGTCCATGTCGGATGCACCACTGACAAGCAGCAACCACGTCGGAAAATCCCGATGAACTTTCTAGGCCAATGCAGGGATCATACACCCGACCTCCAGTATAGCGAACCAGCGTCTTACCCACTTAGTCACCGTGGCTCCTTGAACGTTGTGAGGATGTATTGAGTTTTCTATGGGTTTATTCACGTGATTTCTATTGAATTACCTGGATTGCATAATTACAATGTGACGTCATCTTACCTTGAATGCACATGGAGTATGGATGAGAAAAAGATCCACATAGTCTAATTGTAGGTTTTTTAATGACTCGTCTAAACCAACGAGAACACGATCTTGTTGGTGGAATGTTACCCACAACTGTAACAAAAGAGGAGGACTAAGTGATCATCTTATAGGAAAGAATCATTAAAAAAAATTGTCGAAATCCAAATTATTAAGTGAGAAAATACAAACAAGCTAGAAGTTTGTAATATTTTGGCCCGATTTAATAAGAAGTTTAGTACTTGAACTGATTCGATAATTAGGCGACTCTAGGGTTAATTTGAATATTAGTGAAGATAGTAATATCCTTATTAAAATAATCTAAATGTGGGATCAACCACAGTATGCGATGTATCAATTACCTTTGTGGTTATATAAAAATCTTCTCTTTTAAGTTTTCCTGCCTTCATATATTCCTGAAGCACCTCTCCGATATCAGCCTCGTTTCTGTATGCGTATGCTGTATCAATATGACGATATCCAGCATCGAGTGCTGCCCTGACAGCGGTTTGGCATTCCTCTTTAGACGACTGAAATAAGAAAGATGCATATGATGTGGTTTGGCTTAGTTACTTATGGTTGGTGATGGTGCCTTTTGTCGATTCAGGTGTGGTGAGTGTCGGCCCGATGCTCATTCTTGACCCGACGTGATGCTAAAGACCTCTGAGGATATGGTTAGCTCTCTTTCACACGCACACCTGTAGATTTCGTCATAGGTCACGGGATGTCAACAGGGTTAGGGCACGTGATATAAATGAAAGTGGGTTTATGCCATACAGTGTGCTATGAGGGAAATATTGCCTGGTCAGCTTTTATTTCGAATTCTAACTATACCTCGGTTTTTGCGCCACATCCGAACGATTATACTTTGTCTCTTGCCACGTCCCCAGCCCTACACCATCGACCAACGCAGGGATCGACTACGGCGGGACCCTCAGCCAATTTCCTATTGACTAAGTCACCGTGGCTTCCTCGTCGCATAAAAAGGTCAATTGCACATTACAGACATTGGTACTGTTTCTTCCTATCCAGAAGAATACAGCTAGAGGAAAGTTTATGTTCCCGAAGAAGGTCGGGTGTACACGTTCCTAGACAATAAGGTAAACAAGTACCTGCCAAGTTCCAAGTCCAAAAATCGGAAACTTTCTTCCATTGTTCAACACAATCATTCTAACAGCTGCAGCCATCTTGATTATTTAAATAGATTATACTAAAATTACAAATAAAAAAAAAACTATATTAATTTAAAAAAACATATATTTGTACAAAAAACAGTTGACAGCGTATCGAATCAGAATACATAAAATGGCAATGGGTCCATACACGTCCGAATAATCAGGCGCCTGTCAAACCTCGTGGGTTTTCGACGGGTCCTCGGGTTTCCTCCCACTGCTAAATTATTAAAATACAATTGAATGATATGTGGGTAACAAAATGAACTTGCTTTCGTCTAGTGTACGTTAAATGTCTCTCTGTGAACTCGTTTACGACTAAAATGATTATTTCGTACGTAACTGATTTAAGAGAAATGTGCAGACATGCATCGGTCACCCAGACTTCAAGCAAAGACGGGATGTGGTTGGATTATTATATATTAATAAAATATATTAATATTCATAATAACACAACTTTATGGATTTACTACTTCTTGGTTTATTACATGCAACGTTTCAATACTCTTACAGGTATCTTTATCAAGCAATGATCAATAATGAATAACAACTCTACATTTATAGTAAGTACATCCATGAGTAAGAAAAATTTAACAATAAAAACATAACATTAATTAAGATTTATAACAACAAACATTTCCCTTTGAATATGGCTTCACCATTTCTCTTCAATCTAACGTGTTAAAAGTGTGTTATTATGAATATTATACCTCTACTTCTAAATGTCATTCAAGGAACTTATATTAATATTGATATTTCAATAATGTTTGTTGTTTGTTTAGAGTAATACCTACTTCATAGTTGAAACCAGGATATCTTCGATAAATAACACTATAGTGACATGCAGTGAGTGTATTGTGAATAACAGCATAAATATATTATTGGGATTGAGAGCTACAGATATATGTATAAAGCCCATGGTAGTATATCGATATCAATTTGAAAACATAACATACAAATTGGGTTAAGTTGATCAGTAAACTTTGTGGTATTGGGTATAAAACTTGACTTAACTTGACATTGAGATTAACGTCCGCTTTCATCCAGGGTGATATTGCAGACAAACACCCGGGAAACTTGCGAGGGGGGCTAAACAAGCCTAGGTTGGAGACGAGAAAGTGATGGAAACATCTTATCGCTTCCAATTCCCTAGTTAAAGGCGCATAAGTGCCTCGTTAGTTACACTGTCCAAAGTACGTCATGAGTTATAGTGTCCAAAGTGACTCATGAGTTACAGAGTCAAAAGTGACCCATGAATTACGTTGTCCAAGGTATACTCTAGGTTCTAACCAAAGGTATTGCTCCAGGGTACAAGTTCTATCTAAGAAATCAACTTTAAGTTTTATTAGAGTCCCGGCGCTGTACAACGCAATGGACGCGCATAGTTTAACCTTTTCTTCCATTCACTTGTTCTGATATACATGTTTGGGTTTTTTTTTACTGCTTGTCATGTCTTTGGGTTTTTTTTGTCTTGTGTGTTTTGTGCGGTGGACTGCACCTGCACTTACACCCGCCCGTAATTAATATTACACACTCAATTGGTTGGCATATACTTGGATACCAAGACGCATGTTCGAAATCAACAAACGACTTGTTGACCAAGGGATGTTGTTGCACGACTAAGCAGATTTTCCATGACGCACGAGAAACGGGATTGAAAGATCAACCCCAAAGCGACGTGTTTAATCAAGGGTATATATCAAATCCTTACGCAATAACTAGTTGTATTCCCAATTTAGAACTCCTTATCATGGAAAACATTAATTACATGTACAATGAAATTATTTAAAACTTCGTACTAAATGCCGCCAGTTCATGGCGGGTTATAGAAACGATATGGTGTATCTTTGAAAGGATTATACTGATAAGCTAAAGAAATAAATACGTGGACATAGTAACGAGATACTATGATATTTTATTACTAAAACACTACAATAGCCTGTCTGTAGATGTATATGGCACAAAAAGGCGTGAGAACAAATAGCTCGTATTATTACCCAGGCTAATAAAATATCGGTCTTATTACATTTTCAACAACGTCTCCATCAGAGCGAATGTTCAAGGTAGGGGTGGGATACGAGGGCTAACTTAATATGAATAAATACCTGCAACTCCTAGAAAACCCATGCTGATATCTGAATGAACGCCATAAAACACCTAATCAGACCACAAGAGTAACTTTACGATGCTATTAGAAATAATCTGAATACTTGTGACTATAATGTACCCGTTGGTTAAGCCATGATTTAGATTTTTATAGAAAACATCATTTTAAAAATCACAAATTGTTCCTCTTGACTAATGAAAGAATTCGAACCCTAGACACTCTAGCAGTACAGTGTCAAACTGTTACGGAACCAGTTAATTGGACGATGGATGCTGAAAAACCATTCGGGAGTGTGTTCAAATGGCGTTAAGGTGTTCCAATGGCGATTCGTAAGCTTTCTGCAACGCACAATTGGATGGCACATAGGTTCTGAGAAACCATTTTTGTTTAACAGCAAAACCACAGCGGGGAATCAGACGCGTTTTACCAAAAACAATTGCTGCGGAATCTTTTGAATGACACACGAGTTCTGAAACCCATTTGAATTGGTTTAACAGCAAAGCCTTTTACAATTATAGCGTGTACTTACCTTTGACTTGTCATTCAAACTCTGCTCTCCGATGTACTTATGAATAAGGGCATATATATAGGTCTAGATTTATTTAATGTAAATAAATGATATACCGTTATCAGTAAATATATTGACATTTCAATAGCTCCTCCACTTACAACCCAACATTCTCATCGATACAACCTAGATATGGTAAACCAATCTTTGACGACAAAAATATACATCTGACCTTTGCATTGTCACATCCTGACGAAATGGGTCGATACACACCTTTATTTCTTCGGGGTGCCAATACAGGTCGCATCGAGATAAATTCTATCATCTATTGAAGGACAACGAAGATTGATTAATGACTGAACAAAGACAACCTATGACTTGACAAAAAAATACAATTGACCTTTGTATTGCCACATCATGACGAAATCGTTCTTCTCACACCTTTTAGCTTTTTGTAGATTTCGGGGTGCCAATACGGATCGCATTGAGATTGAATTTGACCATCCATTGAATGAAAACAAAGACTGACTAATTACTGAACAAACATATACAATTGACCTTTGTATTGTCACATAAGGGGTTAGATGGCCGAATGGTTAGCGGTGCGCGTTGCATCATAAGGTCTGTCATCGAATCAACTGGCGTGGTTTCGATTTACTGGTTGTACGTGAAAACCTCGTGAGTTTTATCCGGATCCTCCGGTTCCCCCACTGCTAAACACCTCTGTACACAAGCGCATTATTGAAATGAACTTGAACCATATGTTAGTCCCGAAATGAGCCAGTTTATGTCGAGTGGACATTACCCCCCCCCTCTCTCTCTCTCTCTTTGAGACAAACGAAGGTCGCTTTGAGATTGAATTCGATCATCTATTGAAGCCAGTGGCATAGGCGTACGGGCTCGATATGACAGTTGGGGGACAGAAACCGAAATGCCCGAAAAATTTTCGGGTTAACAAACATCGGCGCCGGTCTTCCTCGAGGCGAAGGAGCGGAGCTTACCATGTAGCCCCCCCCCCCGCCCCCCGCCTCTAAAAAAATAAAAAAAATGGAATATTTGACGGCTGCAAACACGTTGTCCTGCTATTTCAGCGAAGAAGCGGAGCTGACCTTATATGGACCCCCAAGAAAATTTTGGAATATTTGACGGTCGCAAACGCTTTTTACTGCTATTACAGCCCGTACAATGATTAGTGTTTTATTAGATTTCGGGCACTTTATACTTTATTTTGCCAAGTGGGTGAAATAATTTTTTTTTTCACTTTACGCATCTGCACGGAAAGTCAGCTTGCCCGACGCCAATGGCCAGTGGAAGGCTATATAATTGGTTATGGCTTTATATGCAGTGTAATTCATTCATATTTAGCTTACTGCCATTGTACAGAAGACATACATATTTTTTTTTTTCCTTTTTTTATTATAAAATTAGAAAGTTAAAAGTATCCCTTTGATCGTAAAGTTATGCTTTCAGTTTCAATGTTTCTTGATGATTCGGTTGTCATACACCTTTCTTCTCATTGTTTTTAAATTTCTGGCTCAACAGCGTGGCTCATAATTAAATGCGAAATGACCAGAAATGGACATTACGATGACCTTGTGGTCTAGATTGTCGCTATTCGAGCTCTAGTTGACCGGTCACCCCTAGCTTGGAGCCGTAGTTTCCATCCCTGGTGTGAGCGTATTTGGCTTCAGGGGCGTCTTTCCAACCTCGTGGTTTTCCTCCGGTTCCTTCCCATAAAACATTGTGCGTGTGCTAAAATATTAAAATATATAAGACATTATGTCGTTAAACGCCACAACAAGCGGGCGTTAAAACCACAGAACGGATGAATGGTGAGCAGGCATTACGTCAACTCCCTTCACCAGTTTATCAGGTGATTGAAGCATATATTGGGCGCCTTGTTAGTAGAAAATGGTTAAGATCTTCGGATGTCCGAACACATTTGACAATGCTACGGTGTGAATTTAAACATGAAGACAATTACGTGAAAAACAATGACGCGCTTCCAATGTAGATGAATGGAGTTGCCTCCCTTCAGTAGTTGCCGTACTCTGTCCCAAATCGGAATTATTACATCACTCTAAATACTGCGTCTACAAATAATCTGTTGCGTTTATTTATGGTTTCATAATATAGTTTATGAAGGCATGCATTAATAGACATATTCTTATCTCCAAAGGTTGTTTATTGTGGCCAAATGGTATGTCATTACATCAAGTGGAGTGGTTTCTATTGCCAGCCTGTCCATGACAAAGAGTAGGGTCGTCTGTCCAAACTCTGTTTCTTCCAACTGCTAAAGACCACTAAATGTAAATTATTGTAATAAAATTTCGAGACTGAACACTGTAAGAAAACCCACGAATTAGTGTAGTTGTTCGAAAACCCGAAGTCTCTAGTCAACGTTTGCGTGTGCGTAAAAAAAACCCATAGACAGGTGGAATAGGTTGTTAAACGCGAAAAAATTCCTTCATAGTACACTGTTTGGCGTACAACTGTCTTCATTATAGACCGGAGGCTCAATGCGACGTGGTGTCCATCAATTGGGCACAGAGCCAGGCCCAATTTTTCGGTCGTAAAAATTTTGCGTAGAATGCGTTGTCGGGTGGTATTCAGTCCGCCGTGGGGTTGAAGGCCAAAGGAGGTCATTCACACTGAAAGCGAATGCACCGCCATTTTATATCGTGAAAAAACGCTGAAAATGATCGAAAGCGATCACTTGTTCAATAAATATGTCAACCGTCGTTCTTTGTGACCCCGGAGTTAAAAATGTCAAATTTACACTTTTTGCACTAGGGCGATTTAATCTCTAGCCCCCGGTAATTTCATTCTACACCGATAGTATTGCATTCTCTACAGATAAGTAGGCCCCTATATGTCTTCTGCGTTAGACAAGAATTGTGAAATATGTCTAGGCTCGTTCTTCGCGCCTGCCGTTACAAATAAATGACACCGAAATGCATTTTGGTACACAATGGTAAAATATTTATTTGGTCTTAAATATTGGATATCAGAGGATATCTCGTCCCGGTAAGATCACAGTACAAAGTTGATTTAAATCGAGAAATAATTCTTGTTTTCAAGACTATAGGTGATACTGAATTAGAGACTTGGCTATTTTAAAAGAATGAATGTCTACGTAAAATATCAAAACTAAAGCGAAACTTGTTCTAATTGATAATAGGGACATTTACAATTTATCTTTAGGTGATCTCTCAGCCCCGTACGTTTATTTTGGAACGTCGAAAAAGATCTTGTATAACAGAACCAAAACACTTCGAAACCTGTTTCAAAAATACGTAAAACCTCTCAATCGAAATCTCTCTGATTTAGTTTTACGACGATTGCAATACATACAAGTTGTTCGAAAAACATTTGAATAGTCAGTTTATTTAGAACGAATGTTTTTAAAAATGATGTTAACGTTGAACGTTGTAGTTAAGAAATATTTTCCAATTTTTATCAATCTGTCAGAGAGAGAGAGAGAGAGAGAGAGGGAGAGGCGCTTGCCTTTCTCGTTTAGGTTTGATTGAAACCTTTGAAAGTCAACTTTTATTAAACGCTGTTCAGTTTTTCTCTGATAAATGATGTGTAATAGATATTAAATAAATGTGTTTTCTGCTTGATTATCTCATTTTCCTCGTTTTATTTTCAAATCGTGCAATCAACATCCATAAAATAATCTAAAGTTTCCAATCCCTTATCATCTCTACCCCAATAATTCAATCTTAATTCAACCGTTAAAAACTGAAATTGACGAGAATCGCTGTAAATTTTACATTAATTTAACCACCGATAAACATCAAGTTGTAATTTACGGTTCATCGCTAAATAAATAATACACGCGTATATACATTCTTGGTTTATTTTCGACAATTTCAAGAGATCATTCGAAGAAACAAATGCATTGTGGTTTAACATTCCACTGTTCTGCATTGACTGGGCGAGCAAAAACGGGTATACGCCGTTCAGTGTGCATTGCAATGAATGACATTTGCCCTGGGCAACGTCGCTCTGGCCTACGGTTATTTCGAATTCAAACTATAAATGGTTCTTTTATGCGCACACCAATATCTATATGGGATCTTCGGCTTCGCCCCACACGAAGGCATAGACCACTGAATAGTTCAAACCACACCGGAAAATTCCAAGACATTTTCTCGGCCAACACCCAGAGCTAGCTCCAGACCTTGTGGTTAAAGAGTCCATATCGCAACATATTCCTTAAGCAATGACCCGAGAAATCCCTCTGCTGGATTGGCTTCTGGTACTTGAATGTTTGAGGGAGTGTATCTTTTCTTCCCGTTCAATCAAATCTATCACTTGAGTACAGCAACATGGCAGTCCTACATTTAATCTTGGTCTTCCCTTAAACTTTGGACTGTGATTTAAGGTATTAAAAACGGTGATAGTATGTTCGTTTCCAAACAGTATTGTTTACATTTTATTCGATTTGATAGCCCCGTTTGTCACGCCATTAGTTTTACTGTAATATTCTGCTATGCACTGGTTAATAAGGCATTATAAAATCGTGAGCCATTGCGTAACGTTTTGTAAGCATATTTGGTCCAATCTGGCGTTCTGTTTTAAGGGTAATGCTTTTGTAAGACAGTTAGCGATTGGTTGTTAATCCGAATATTGACCAATCATTATTAAGAACAAGAATTTTCTCGCTTTACAGCAGTGAGTAGTGAGATTAGGTCTAATCAAACGAAACACTGCGTGGGGTATGCACTTAACACTGCTTTAGTTGAGACATCGCGGAACTTAATAAACCCACTTTTGTGCACCAACCGGGCTAATGAAGAGAGACATCGGAAACCAATTATCAATATTTACGATGGCTGGCTGAAAAGCACTAAACTAATCGGTGTCAGACCTGTACAAAGTCAATGTTTTCCATATATACATATGTTTCTTCATAGTTCCTTTTGAGGTGTACACACGATGTTGCAAGGCCTGGATGTCGGTCAGGAAGGAATTGTCTCCAGCCACCCTAAAATTGTCGTTCACAACTGACATGACGTCATAATTACAGTAGAAGGAAAACGACGACCTGTTAGTTTCTTTTTCAATTTTGGAAACAAGTCGCATCCATGGTTACAAACCTGGCCCAAATAAAATCACGATTTGGTTCAAAACGACACAGGTTGTCACTGGAGTCGATCTTCTTTTCTGGACATATTAAAATGGTGGGATGAGATGGACATTCAAAGTGCGAGATATAGACATATGTGATATAACAGTTAATAAAAATTCATAAAAATATTGACGTCAAACAGGGTCTTGGATTTCTCCCTTTAAAAAGCTCAGTGTGTGTATACATGCCAAAATGACGATGGTGACCATGTATTTCCCAAACTTTATCCGGGTTAAGACGGAGGGGGGCTGTTCAAAGATACCGGGCAAACTCCCTCCTGCAAAACTCTATTTAATTTCAACAAGGAATCCCTTTAGACTTATCGTTTTCATCTTTCTGTACATGCTGATATAAATATTACATAAGTTTTATTAGTTTGTTTTCCTCACATTAAGTATTGAAGGACGAATGATCGAAAGTATAATTAGATTTTAGGGTTATAAATAACACAGTTACATAAATTTCTCACAAATTAGTTTATGATTGAATAATCTATATATTTTATCTGAGCGGACGGAAAACGATTAATACATTTTTTTTCGAAACGAAATATATCTTGACTCAATGACCTATTTTATGATCCATTCGCGCCCCACATCCCCGGACAAGGTTGACTACCATACAGTGTACTATTTCATTTTGCCCCGACAGTGGTGCTACGATTATCTCTGATCAAATTTAACTGTCAAGCAGTTTTCTTGTGCGCATGCCAATGTGTACACAAGACCTCCCTTTTTCGTAACATCCGAAGGACTAGACCTCGGACTCAATGACAGGCCGTATGATAGATCTACTGCCTGTGGGACATGCACTGTATAGAAATGTAAAGGAATGGCAGTAGATTATCAGGCTACCCAACGAAAAAATTTTGAGCTGAAATTTTGATACAAGGTAATAGGCAATTCCACTATATTTCAGAGTTTAAATTTCAAAAGTACTCTGTTAAAATCGGGATGGTCCCTTCAATGCGATGTAATTGCACATCATTACTATTTGTATTGCATATTTTGTATGTATATATGTCTACATATCTGTATCATTTGATTATCAAAGGAGTTATACGTTAATAATATATGTAGCACACTTTATCACAACAATTATTTTTTATACGATACATCGGAAAATGAGATATTTAATGTAATAAAATATAATAACACTGAATTTACATTTACTCCAAAATTGCATATCATATTTGAATTGGTAGGTTTTATTAATGTTGATATAGTTGATTTAATTTAGTCCATCATGTTACATGAATATGATTACAGACAGTGGCCAGGAAGTGGAAATGTGCTTTTTAAAGTCGTACACATCGCACCCGTCTTCAGTAGCCAAGTCGGTGTATATTAATTTCTATCACCTTTTAAAGGACAACATTAGTGTCAGTCGTTAAACACCTTCCAAATATAAATTTTACACAGCGATCTTTCGTACACACCACAAGGGTTATATAGTTTTAATTTGTTTTATCACCAACGTTCCAATTGTTAGTCTCACTAACACCTAGTTCGTGCTACTACGGACAGTCTACGGGGGAAATTTTTAGTAAACAGTGCGTGAGACTTGAGCGTTACTAATGTGTGTTTTAGGCATGGTAGACTGGCCATGGAGGATTTTGGTCCGGTACATACAAAATGTTCACCCGTTTTCTTGCGTCTGGTCTGCGAGCTACCAAACCCTACGAACCTGTGCGTGTGCAAAGACGTACGACGAATTGTGAGCAAGACTAAAAATACCCAATTAGAATGCCTATACATAATGACGCCAATAACACACTTACAACCATACACAAAATGATTTAAACAAATTAAAAAATGATGACCAATAAGTCGATATCTTGACATGTTTATTTACGAGAGAAAATAACAAACCTCTATTCGTTTCATTTATGTTTTTACCGCTAATAATTCTCATGTCGGAAATGAATTTTACAGATGAACTGCTTGCTGTATTTTTTCACAATTATGTTACATAATTTCATCACAAGCTGATTTAAGTTTTTGTGTGGAAGTGCTTCTAGAATAACTTTCATCGTGTTTCCGATATTTTAAACGTTTTTACTTTTTTTCAGATGACCGAGTTTATTACCCTGAAATCAGAATCCGCGCCGTGGTTTTTATTTAAAGTGACTTTTATGTAGTGGATTACATTCACGACGCTACTATATTGAGTTATAATAATATTATTATCAGAAAAATACGGTTGTAAATCAAATAAATGAAATTAAATAAAATGGGGTTTAACGTCCTACTATTCTGCTCCGACTGGATTAATGAAGTCGGGCACACGTCATACTGTGTGCGGCGCTACAACGTACTCTTATATTGAATTTCAACTCTCAAGGGATCTTTTATGTGCACGTCAATGTGTATACGGGGCCACAGTTTTTCGTGCCGTCCGAACGACTAGACAGCTATCCTTGTTAGGCCCTCCGTTCCGTATCAGTGACCTAATCTTTTATCGAATTCCAACTGTCAAGGGATATACCATCAAAACGACTAGACATCTGTCCTTGTCAGGCCCCCCGTCCTGCACATAAATCAAATAAACCTTTGTGGTTAGCGATATCAATATATCGCTCCTGGATGCCCAAATAGGGTGGTTGGGTGGTTTAACGCTTAGACTCTAGATCTTAGTTTCAAGTGGCATGATTTCAATTCCCCACCGGTTCCCGACATGGAGTAAGGTCGCTCACCCCACCTCGTGGGATTTCCCCGGGTCCTCCGATTTCCCTCACTGCTAAAATCTCCTACTCACATTTAATTGCAAGTGAATTATTGAAATAGAGCCGTATCATACATTTGTCCCGAAGTAACCTCATTTGTTTTTTTCGTAAAGATACTTTATTAGATAACGATAATAGTTAAAAACTAGATAATGTAAAGGCAATTTGCGGAAAATTTCAGTCAAATTTATCCACCAGGAACCGAAAATTAAGCAATTAAGTGAAATTTCCGCCTAGCTAAAGTTGGTAGGTAAAAAGCATAGTCTCGATTATCCATTTAATAATTAAATCGAGAAGGAAAGTTATGCAGTAAATCGGATCATAATCCACCAAAGATCGCAGGCTAGCGATGCGATCGCGAATTGATTATGGTCTGGATATATGTTAATTAATGTCTTATCAATAATTTAGATCAGATTTCGGTCATAAAGAACAAGAGCTATAATAGGGAAGATTTAGTTCTTGCATAAGTTATGTTTAATCAAATGTTAAATAATTAATGTGAATACATATTAGCGTAGAGTAAGCCGTGAAAAAATAGATGGTGACCGAACAAGTGCGAGCATGGCATCATTGCCGCCATCTTGGAATTGGGACATATCAAAAATGTACATCTTTCAATCGATGCGCCATTGTCCAAGGAACAAGAATGCTGAGAGCCATGGCGGTCGTATTTGAATTGACAGGGCCTTAGGCTTGTTTCTCGAAGCATCCCACTTCCAAGAGCAAAAAAAGATACAAGATGAGTAGAACTTGGGATCTAGTTCCTGGTCCAAAAAGTGACCATTAACGTCACTAAGGACAGTCGCTGTAACCATAACAGGAGCGGGGGAGGGGGCTAGTGGTTTCCATTCCCGGCTTATACATGTCAGGGAAGAGGGTTGCATGTACAACCTCTTGTTCTTTCTCCGGTTCCTCTAGTTTCCTCCCTCTGATAAAGACCCCTATTTATTATTGAAATAAACTTGAACCATGAGTTATTCCCGAAATGTCAAGTGGACGTTAAACCCATTTTTCGATATCTCTCTCGCTGTAACCATAACAAAACCTTGTTTAAATTTATTGAATTGCGCATGAACCCGTTTTTCCATCTCCATCCATTTATTAACACCGTGCAGCTGCAAGATTTATGTAAACTTTATTTATTAAACTGTTATAAAATATAGAATGTGAGAGTGTAATAAACTATTTTAATGTTTTCAAACCTTCACGCCAATATTTGAAATTCAATTTTATGTCTTCTTTGCACCTAGTGTACTAATCAATTTGTATCTATGCACGAAAATATATTTTGATACTTTTAACTGAAAATGTTTCAACGTCCAACTAGACATTGTTCACTGTCTGTACATCCATCGACACCAAGGGCGTGGATTTGTCATAACTTTTGTGGGAAGGGGGGGGGGGCGAACCCGGGAACCTTTCATTACCAAACAAAAATAATAATTAAGAACAGTTTACTGTACCAGTGTTATTTAGGCGAAAGCTGTAACTACGGGTAATATATCATGACAGTATGAAAAAATTGACCACCTACAATCATGGACAGTGTATAGATAGATGGACAGGCAACGTCCACGAAGCCTTTAAGAATTCTGTGCCGCGGCAAAAAATAGACCACACAATCGAGTTTTAAGCCATACCAAAATGTTTACAAAAACTACAAAAATATTGAAATCGATCATTTCATAATTTTCAGCTGGTGCATTTGGAAATTTCAAAGTTCTAAACTGGAGAAAATCGTCATTACCGGATAGGAATACTTATCGGGTTGAACAATTACCATGTAATTATAAGAATACCGTAATATCTAAGGAGAAGTCCGAGAAATTAATCGGTGTAAAATCCCGCCATGTCAAAAATCACATCGCTTAATTTGCCGTTGACATTGAGATCTCGTTATGTCACACGCGAGCGGCAGAGCATCCAACCAAAGGGACTCGTTGCCTCTCCATCTATATACATGTACGGGCCATGCTACGATTAAGGAGGAAGATATCGTGAAGATCAGTAACTGTGCCGAGACCCAAGGCAGTGGTCAGATAGCCTTCAGAACGGGGCATTCATGTGAATATACACCTGAAAATCTGTCTTGGCGATCAAAATTAGGGGGGGGGGAAGAGACCTATTCGTCCCCCCCCTCTAAATTCACGCCCATGGTCGACACCATCGGTACTTACGGCTAACTGGTAGTGGATCTCATAAATCTGACGAATGTGTAAGCGCATAGCACTAAATCGTAATGTCTGTCATTGAGTCATGAGGTATGATTTGATTCCCCGCTCGTACATGACAAGAAATAAAATCGCCTGTCCTGCATCGGGTTTTTTTTTTCGGGTCCCCTGGTTTCCTCCTAAAGCTAGGACGTTAAATCCCATTTTTCCCTTCGTCTATATTTTCTAACGCTATCACACAGGAACTTTAAACTATTTAGCAAGGTAGATTACATCGAGTTTTCCTTTCAATCGATTTTGATGAGAGTTAATTTAGTAGAGAGTTGAATTACGTCCACCACACCACGCTCCACATATAAATCTTACTTGTAATGCAATCTTTAACGTGCGTGGGAAACAGAAAACACTTACACCAAATATTACTGTGTTTTATATCTTTACAATGAATATTTCCTACCATACAGTTTTTACAGTTCAAGAACATCGGTAGTCGATCGTAACAGTGTTTTAAAAATATAATAAATCATGTTTTATAGCAAAAATATAATATGATTGTAAGTAATAATATTCTCAAAAGGTTTTTGCTACCGTCGTGTATTTTCCGCTAGAGCAGTTTAGCCATTCGCATGCAGAATGTTCTCGTTGTTTTGATTTCCCCTTTTAGCGTTTCCGTGACACTACCCGGATTATTGCTAGTGTTGTTAAGTTTAAGCGTAGGGAAAAGAAGGAGACTGGGGTTATGCTCGGGAGAGAAAGACTGAACAAAATAATCTGAGAAAAAGAAAAACCGAGGCCGATAGTAACAAACATCTTATAATACGTACTCTTATCGAAAAAACCTACCCTGGAAGAATACCCCATTACAGGTTTAACGAAAAACTTTCTGGAGAATAACCCCCAAACTCCCCTGTACCTTCAGACCGCAAGTTATTTCGGACATAGAATATACCCCAAAGATCAAAGAGATTTACCGTTAGAAGTTTATAAGATGTTATAACACACGGTGTCAAATTGCACATATTCAATGAAATCTTACAGAAACAGGTTTTTTTACAGTTGGTTAGTCGGTTACTTAAAGGGACAATAACACTCTTGCTGGCTTGGCAGCTCTAGAAACAAATAATAGTCTTATTCTAAGTACCAGATGTTTATGTGTCCTACCTGTTGTGTAAATTATCCATTACATCATATTTTACTCGTCCAGAGGGTTCGAAAATATTTTAAAATCCAAGTCACATTTGAAAAGGTTTACGTTAACCTTTTCAAATCATGTAGTTGAATTTTTCCAATTTTTTAAATTAGGTGTGTTACGATGAATTTTGTATCATCAATTTAATTGAATATTGTAAAATAATACAATTTGTTAACCAGAATAAAGATTGGGACATATTATTCAATTACAACAAGAGTGTTATTGGGGCTTTAATAACTTACATCCTGCAGCGACCGTGACATTGGCAATATTAAAAACTCTCTCATCATTCCGCTTGGGAACCGCTTCGTTCTGAAATCTGCAGAAAGCGACTTCCGTCTTATTCTGTAAAACATAAATACGAAGTGACATCTTCCAAAAACGACACGTTAAATAAAGTATGTCAATTTTCTGAAAGACATTTCGGTCAGATGGGTATTGCAATAGCTGTTATTTTGGCATCACGTCCTAAACTTCATGTCCTGATTATGAAGAAATTTATGCGTGACTCGATTTAGTGAAATCTCAGTGAATTTGACACCAACTTTTAACTGAAAGATCAATGTGTGGAAATTACCCCCCCCCCCTTCTCTCTCCTTAACACTCCACTTCCTCCCCCATGCATATTAAGGCATGTATTTTATTTCGTATAAAATCGAATTCTGCAAGACGGCGTGAATTAAAAAAGTAGCTTGCGGGCAAATTCTCGGCCATCAAAGATAAGAACACTTATAAAAAATAGATTTGGCTGCCACATGAAGAAAAAGACCACACACTTTGCTGTAGGCCTGGAATGAACTGCTTAATCTTTATCCTTGAACATGGAAACCCGCTATCTTTTCTTATTATCTGTATCTTGACTTGAAGTTAATTCAATTGACCTTCTCACTAACCATATTTAAACAGTGACAACTCTCACTCTAACAGTCACGAACTTCACCAACAGATATTATCATTCGGTGATTACACGTAACCCGATGGTCTGGTTGCCAGGAATCCGTTCTCCATAGACTATCATTTACTTGAAATTCAATTCATGAATTATAGGTCCTGAATACAGCAAAATACAATACTCGCTCCCACCTGTCTCGGTGGACCACAACTAGGTCTAGTAACCAGGGTCAGTCGGTAATTGGCCTCAAACTCAAGGGGAAAGTGGGAGTATAAAAATGGGTGTTGGTTTATTCCAGATTCCTTATTGAACATTACAAAGAAACAAAATTAATTATAGCAAGGCGTTTGTGAACTTGTTCGCTTTGTATCATAGTAATATACAACCTTTGTTCGTGCAAGTTACGGGTTAGCCTACCTAAACTCGTGGGTTTTCGTCGGTGGTTCCAATTGCGCCAAATTGTAAAGACCCATACGCGCTAAACAACATTGGCAAAATGTTAGTCAATAAATATGTTAAGTGGACGCTAAACTGTATTGCAGATTTCAATTAAAAGTAGGTCGTAGCGCCGCTGTATGCCGTATGCAGAGAAGTAGGAAGTTAAAACCAATTTTATATCATCCCATTTCCAGAACCCATTACTAGACTACACAGTTGGTATGGGGATCATTAAAATGTACGTATTTGACAGAATAACGACAATGCGGGGACATAATCAATTGTGTATTCAATATTTGACACATTAAGGACAAAAACTACAGTAAAATGACGAAATACCAAAATTTCCGCTAATATCACGTAACCTATAATTTTATGCTATTAAGCGGGAGAAAGAGGGAGAGAAATGGGGATTAACGTCCACTCGACACAAACCAGGATCATTTCGGTACTAACATATGGGAGGAAACCGGAAGACCTGGATAAAACCCAGGAAGTTGGAGAGGCGACCCTAGGTCTTGTCACATACAACTGAGGAATCAAAACCACACCACTTTACTCAAAGATAGATCTTACTATAAAACGCGCAGACGTTAACACCCCCCCCCCCCTGAATTAATCGGAATAATGAAATGAAATGAAATGGGGTTTAACGTCCTACTCTTCTGCACCTGACCCGGGCTAATGGAAGACGGGCATACGCCATACAGTGTGCTATGAGGGAAATTTTGCCCGGGCAGCTGCGCTACGGCCTACTCTTATATCGAATTCCAACTGCCAAGGGATCTTTTACGTGCACACAATGTGTACACGGGACCTCGGTTTTTCGTCCCATCCGAACGACTAGGCAGCTGTCCTTGTCAGGCCCTCCTTCTGTATCACTGACGCCGGAAAATCGAGATGAACTTTCTCGGCCAATGCAGGGATCGAACACCCGACCTCCAGGCTAACGAGCCAGCGCCTTGCCCACTTAGCCACCGTGATTCCCCTAATCGGAATAAAATATCAGACTAACCCATACAGGGTTAAACTTTCTACATTACTGAATGGACTGGACTAATAGAAATTGACATTTTACACCATATTCTTCAGCGAATTTCCATTAACTATGAATTTGTCGATGTTAATGTGGAACTTAAGTTAAAACCTAAAGAGAAGTTATAATATTGATTTTGAAACTGTGAATGAGAGAAAACTTACAAATTCTTCAGACACATAAACAAGAAAGGGAATGCCATTTTCGACAGTAGAAGCCCTTTCTCAACCATAAAAAGTGTATATCCAAGTTGAAACGTCTTGTTCTTTAGTTCAAACCACACATTCTAAAAACACACCTAACATTTGGTGGAAAAGTTGTTAAAATGTTATTTTAATTACGTCAATCATAGGACGAACCAAACAGGACGTTTGACGTCAGTAAAGGGTTCAGATACCGACAAAAATACCCTTCGATATAATTGGACACCGTCCGGGCAGAAGAAACCTATAATAATAACAAAAAAGGGAAAAGAAAACCAGTCAAAGCAAAGACAAATGCGCAGAATAGAATACATACCCGATTCCGAGCGGGCCCGTAGCCAGCTCATAAAATTTTTTTTTTGTGGGGTGGGGGGGGGGGTGAGGATGTGGCCGGCTAAGAAAAGCCCTAAGAAATCATTATTGTTGGCGAAATATTTGGGGAGGGCTAATTGGATTTTTGTGGGGTCTAAGCCCCCCCCCTCCCCCGTGGCTACGGGCCCGATATTCCGAGTTCACAAAACATTCTTAGACTTAAGTTAAGAATTTACTCAACTTTCAATCACGGTTTATGAGAAATATCTTTGATCTAGAAACACAAAACTTTGCACATAGTTTCTTATTGGTGTATTTGATACATTAAAAAAACAAAAGTTTTATACAGGGATATAGTGTAGTAACATTAAGGCAAACAAGTTTGAGTAAATTGTTAACTGAAGTCTGAAACGATATAATTGTACACCTTGCAGGCAGTAGAAACCGGTAATAATTACAAAAAGGGACCGAATAAAACTAGTAAAACTAAAGCCAAATAGGCAGAACAGAAAACAGACCAGGGCTTTTTATGTGATATTTCTGTAGAAATAAAACATAGTACCGTTTACTGTATCGATCTTATGGAAATTACACTACACGCAATGTTAACATTTCCACATCAATTATATTATTACGTGAAATACAACACTAATTCTAGTGGTCTTCATCTGCTTGTATAGACATATAATTTCAAGGTACCACAACCTCTTCAATAGAATCGAAGTTACGCCATAAACAATATAACCAGTTATTTCCTTCCACAGGGGCCACTGTATGGTACTTGTTTACTATCCAGGGGTCCCAGGGTATAACATAATTTTACTGATTCAACAAAAATAACTTTGGATATAACGGAGTAGTACTATCGTTAATTAAAATGTCCTTTCCATAATTATAAATTGTATTAAATAGGTCCAGGGTAGAAACAATTTTATTGTATCAACAAAAATAGCTTTGGCTATAACGGGATTGCGCAAACGTTTTTTATTTTGCAAGTTACAAATGCCCTTTTCATAATCAGAGTTTGTATAAGTATAATAGCCAAATTTACTTGGAAATGAAATTGGGTTTAACGTCATACTGCTAACGAAGACGCGGATTTAAATTTCAGTATATTTCTTTTAATACCAATAATGCCTAAAACCATTAATCTTGTAACATTGTGTGGGAAATTTTGCCCGGACAGCGGTGCTAGAGCGTACTCTTATATCGAATTCAAACTGATATGAAGAAACCACCCGAAAATCCCGATGAGCTTCCTCGGCCAATGCAGGGATCGAACACGCGACATTCCGGCTAGCGAGTCAGCGTTTTACCCACTTAGCCCCCCCCCCTCGACTCTTGTCAAAAGATCCCTAGAATGTGTTCGCAAATAGGTATAAGTAACAATCATACAAATTTATCCAACGGATAATCCTCCCGAATCATGGCGGTAAAACTCACTGATGATCAGGAATGACACTATAATAAAAAGGTAAACATATTGTAATGAGGATGTAATTCGTGCATTTATTCATTCGTTCCCTTTTTAATTAATTCATTTAATGTCAAATAACTTATTTAAATTTCAGTATATTTCTTTTAATACCAATAATGCCTAAAACCATTAATCTTGTAACATTGTAACCGATTGTGGGCAGCCAACACATTTAGGAGTGACAGGACAATAATACGATCCACACATAAAACTGAAATTGAACTCCAGATAACAAACCCACTGTCAAGACAAAACTCTTAAAACGCGGATATAGTAAGTAATAAAATAACTTTGAAATCAAGACAGTTGATGTGGAAATTAAAATGAACCCATGTACAATAAAAGTCAAACGTTTGATGGTATCCAATAAAAATTGTAACTAATGAAAACCACTCAGACAATGGTAGAAACACCTTGGAGTGACGAGGATATACATCTCAGCGAGGAAGGATAACTTTAATTTTTCAAGATTTGCACTCAAGCAATCAAATGATCGACGACTTGGTGACATTTCGTATAAAAAATTTCCATCTTTTACTCGCGTGGCTGCTTTTCACTCCCTTCTCATTGCGATAGACACGCCATTTTAAACATTGGCCTTTTATATTCCTCGCCAAACGATTGATCAGTCAAAATATCAACTCTCAATTCTTGAAGCGTTTTTCCGTCAATCACCAATTCGTTTAATTATCCCATCCCATAGACATTTAATAGCCTTCCGATTAGCCTGAAGGTTCTCGTGTCATGTGGTGCACTTTATACCATAGTACCCGATTGGCGACAGTCTAATAACCACTGTGGTGTGTTCTTTAAAGCCTCGTGCACATTGGGAATTTTCTTATGCAATGATTTAAACCCCACCCATCCAAGCCTATATTGACGTTTAAAAATCGTCAGTTTAAGAATTGCGCGTTGCGCACTGGTCGTTTATGCAGTACGAAGCAATCTCTCGTGAGGTCCATTTCTGATTTGATTTGACCAATCAGCGCAAGCTAAAATATCATGCAGTTTTCCAAAATGGCGGTGGTTTCATCCTAGGTGAAAGCGGGTGGTAAACACGACGTCACATCACGTCAAGCAATCTATCGTGAAGCCAATTTTTGGTTTGACCAATCAGCGCAAACTAAAATGTCATTAAGTTTTACAAACTGGCGGTGATATCACTTTAAATTTTACAAAATGGCGGTAATATCACTTCAGGTGGAAGCGGGTGGTTAGGCCGACATCACATCACGTGATCAAAAGTTGAAACCTGGCTCGTTGCTTTAACAAATGAAACGACCGCCCGTGTAAATCAGTCCTCAGTTTTCCGTGTGTATGCTGTTAAGATTAACACATCACTCAGTACAGTACAGCCCAACAGGCGTTTGAAGTGTGCATACAAATAACACGACTTGCATGCAACCAATTACGAATTGTCATGTTCGTCGAACGTGAATGGTATTAATCGATGATGGCTATGAAGGATATGTAATTGAAAACTGATCAGGAAAAATTATAAATGAACTGGGGCTTAACGCCCACTGTTCTACTCCGACTGGGCAAATTAAGTATAATAACTAGTTTTTGTATGTGGCGTCGGTTTGATTTTGCAAAGGCGTTTTATAGCTGAGGCGCTGGAGGCGCCAGCCTCCTCGCGAAAAAAATCAAAGAAATTGGAAAAGTAAAACTGGAGTAAAATGCTAAAACCGATGAGAAAAATGAAAATGTACCCTAGTTAGGGGGGCCCTAAAGGCAGACAAAAGGGCCCCACGTCTGACAAAAGGGCCCCTCTGGCCAAGGGAAAGGACCCCGAGTCCTAGTCTATGGTTTCTATACACTGTTACTGTCGCATCCATTACTGAATGCGAATGCAGTTATTGCATTGACATAAAAATCATCAACCAAGACGCCCCCACCCCCGCGAAAAGGGCCCTCAAAAAGTATAGCCTCCACCATGATAAACCTTAAAACGCCCCTGTGATTTTGATGATATTGCATTGGCAATGTAATGTCTTAAGAATGCTCATATCAATCTGTTTCACGCAGAAATACGAAATTCTTCTAACATCCCTGTAAAAGATGACTCATTTCAACACGTAACCTCATTTCAATACCCACTTACACTAAATAGGAAATATTTTTTACCTACAAA
The DNA here is from genome assembly GCA_963678685.1 of Patella ulyssiponensis. Lineage (NCBI taxonomy): Eukaryota > Metazoa > Mollusca > Gastropoda > Patellidae > Patella > Patella ulyssiponensis. The sequence continues at coordinate 62,104,617 of OY783229.1, forward strand.
TACTTCAAACGGCTTTACTTTTAAGATCAAAAAAAGAAGAAAAAAAACCATATGTTTTGGATTTTTTTTTGTCGGAGGAAAAAAGTTAATATTTGGGGCTCATTAAGTTGCAATCTGATTAAAACACAGATCCTTTTTCGTTTCGTTTCAAACTATATTACCGGCGATTTGGTTGAGGTGAGGGGATAGCCAATACGGTGAGTTCTTGACGTGCTATGCACAGAACTGTGGATAAACCACTAGACACGTCAACGCTTATTGATTAATCAATGTCTAACGTCTTAAAGTCAAAAGCCGCTCGTACGATCCCTGACACGACAGTACAACTTGTCAGATCTTCATGTAGTGTAGGCCATCGAAAGTATAAAAAACGAAACGTAATATAGATCTGTATTTTAATCAGATTGTTTTCAGAACATAGCTATCGAGTTGGAAGTTCTTCTCAGAACACGTCGAGGCCGGAACATAAACTCGCTTTGAAATTAATGTACGTCAAACGTTTTTAATATATTTCCTTTCTAAGTTTTCTTTACAGTCTCCAGTCAGTCAACAAAAATTTCCTGAACACAAATTAAAATTTATTTATTTTTCTAATCAACCAGACGAACCGTTGACAACCGAGTTATTAAGTTCTTGATGAGAATTGGCTTTCGATTGAAAATAGTTCTTTTATAACGAAGAGATTCCAAACAGTTTAAGCAACCGTTTCATCGTTTACGACAAAAGACCGGTATGGTCCAATCAGTATAATGAAGAGAATAAGACTCAGTTATCAAGTCTTTGTGCATTATTTGCATGCTTCAGAAAATATCTAATCCGCAATGCACTCAAATTAATTGTTTAGCATTAAAAGGAGCTAAATCTCTATTCTTTTGCATCTAGAAATTGCCACAAATGGGTAGCAACGCATATAATAAGGTAATATGAATGTATATAAACTGATTTACATTCAATTGTTTCTGTTTTACTATAATTTCTAATCAGTTATGTTCGGTGAAATACGCGAAGAGTCCAAATTGAATGGCAGACTTTGACGTCTGGTTGTTTCTAGTTTACACCGGTAGTATTCTCCTGTGATATGGGTTTAGCCTCATTCATCCAGTCGCTTCATTACAAATGGCACTCGAAGACATTCTGACACGCTATTCTGGTGCCAATTTTAATAGTTTCATTTTTTCTTAAATATTGGATACCAAAAGCCCATCTTTCCTGGTAAGATAACAATGTCAATGTTGATTTAAATTGACCAATAGGTCGTGTTTGCAATATCTAAGACTGTGAATGATATATATTTATTTATATGATTATTCATTCTTCAAGTAAAGGCTACCAAATGACAACAGACAATACATATCTGCATATAAAATATGAACTATGTGCTGCTTTGTGTGAATGTGAAAGTGACATGAGATGAGAATGGGGAAGTATGGTAGGTATGGTTGTCTTGAAGAGACTTTTACTGAGGATAGGCTATAAAACCGGACGTATGGGGTCCAAAGTTGTCAAGGTTGCGTTAGGTCATCATTATGAGACCAAACTTAATAAATATACCATCACAGCAATGTTATACAAATAATTAAATATATTTATGTCTATTTATGTAATATTGCGAGATTAAAACTTAAATAAACATTAAATAAAGAAATCATCGATGTATAAACCTCAGTTTGGATTCAATCGGATGAAGGGGGTCAATCAGAAGGGTGCCACTGGATCCTGATGACATTCTAGTTTATATCTTGACCAGCATATTAAACTGGAGTTATATAATGGATATGGCGGCTATTGAGGACAGAGATCTCTTCTCGTAATATGAAGATGGATCTTTGTGTGTGCAGAATGCTTTTGCAGTGGATGCCGAAGCTGAACGGAATTGGATTGATATTCCTTTTAGATTTACATTTCACAATATTATACTTTGCAACGGATTTAGAATTCCTCAAATAACGACCTGAAACTCAAATAGAAAAAGAAATTAATAAAAAATTTAAGTAGTTTTTCTACATAAATTAAAGCCATGCAGTACTTTTGAACACTTAAACATAAATATAAAGAATATAAAATAGCACCTTAAAAATATAATTGAAGGTTTTATGTAAATTTAAATGTTTTGTTATCAAATGAACAGAGAAATTAGGAATCCAATAAGAATAATGATGAACACGTTTTATGAGAACTGCGAGTGAAACAGTAAATTAAGGCGCTAATTCAAATTAATTCAGACATTTAAATATTCTATGAAAACCGATTTACAAATTGTATAAATTACAATGAGAAACATAGCAGTCAGTTTAATTAGAACGAATGTTTTTATGAATGATGTTAACGTTGTAGTTAAGAAATATTTTCCAATTTGAAGCAATCTGTCAGAGAGAGAGAGAGAGAAGAGAGAGAGTCTCTGACACTAAAGAAGTAAGATATGTTTCAATTTTATTTCAACGATTCGCTTGTGCGTAGTTGTCTTTAGCAGAAGGAGGACCCGGAGAAAACCCACGAGGTAGGACAGGTCACCCTATTTCTGGTCACGTACAGCCGCAAAATTGACCAAGGTGATGTTTATATTGGATTGTACTCATAAAACCCATATTTAGAGTGGAGGTATAATCTCGCTGAATGGTCTGGCGCGTGCGCTTTAGATCATAAGGTCTGGCATTGAGTCGTAGTTTTGATTCAAACAAGGAACAGCATCGCTTATTCAACACCGTCGGTTTCCACTGATGTGGCCCTGTCTGAAGGCTACTTTTGAAAAATACTTACTTTTATTTCATTTTCCATGGCGAAAGCGACACGTGACATCTTGAATGAGAATATTTTTTGGGAAAAACACCGAGCACTTAAAAACGCGGCATTCTGTATAAAAATCAGACAACAACAAAAATAAAAGTTATACAAAATACATAAAAGATCCCCCTCCCCCATCATTTACACATGTAGAAGAAACATAAACAGGAATAAAATAAACGCATTATATCATGGTTATATGAACATAATGTCCATGGCTCTAGATCTATAGGGGCTCACGGTGGCTTTGTGGGTAAAACGTTGGCTCGCTATACTGGAGTGCGGGTGTTGGTCAAGATAGTTCATCCAGATTTTCCGGTGTGGTCCCCCCCCCCCCCCTTTCAGTAATGCAGTACAGAGGGCGTGACAAGGACAGCTGTCTAGTCGTTCGGTGGGAATAAAAACCGATGTCCCGAGTATACAGTTGGAATTCGATACAAGAGTGGACCGTAGTGATGCTGTCCGGGCCAAATTTCCCTCATAGCAGATTGTATGACACATGACCGTCTTCATTAACCCAGCTCGGAGCAGAACAGTAGGACGTTAAACTCCATTTCATTTCATTTCTATAAGTACATATATGTTATATTCTGTATCAGCTGTTGTAAAAGGACACATACTGTATCTATTATTAACAAGTGACTGGCTTGTAAAATGAAATAAACCCATACAACATTAACGAGCTTTATAAATTTAACAATGAAATTTGTATTCCCCTGTTGAAATGAATGGAGGGAGTGGAATCTCTGAATTCCAATTTTCATTTATTTTCTTGAAAGAATTCAAAAACGTATTTACCATGAAAGAGAGGGAGAGAGAGAGCGTGAGAGGGGGGGGGCAGGTCGGTTTAACATCCACTTGTCATTTCGGGACCAACATATGGTGCAATTACATTTCAATAATTCGAAGAAAAAACACAGTTTACTCAATGGCAGACCTCTCTCCGAACTGAGCTAATGAAGACGGGCATACGAAATACAATGTGCTATGAGGGACATGACTGTATTTTACGTGCACGTCAATGTGTACACGGGACCTCGGTTTTTCGACTCATCCGTACTACTAGACAGCTGTCCTTGTCAAGCCCACCGTCCTTCATCAATGACAAAGGGGGAAACCACGCTGGACAATCTGGATGAACTTTCTAAGCCAATGCACTCGCTGCAAGCTTGCGAGCCAGTATCTTACCCACCGTGCTCCCCACGAAGAAGAGAACGTCAGCGGTAGTTAAGACTCCGAACAAAAGATTTAACAAGGGAGATTATCAACATGATTGCGAAGGAGTTTCTACTCTCTTCGTTTTATTCCCTTGTAGTCCCTCGAACGTCAGCGGTAGTTAAAGGACAATATTGGTGTCAGTAATTATCACATATATGATAGAACTGGTTAAACACTTTCCAAATATAATTTTAACACGGAGATCATTGCTACGGTAAATCAGTAATAAAGCTTTCAACAATCGGAAATGACGAACGGGAAAGGAAAACACTATTTATCCCTCTATATAACTGACTGACGTGACTAGTGATAACAGATGCATGGACGATTTTCTGCTCACTTATAATTCCTTCGAAGACAAAGAGTTGTTGAATATCTGACAATTCATAAAAATAATTGACTGCCACTAGATAAGATAACACGGAAGAAAAACAGAAAGGTCCGTGCATTTCCATGTTTTTATAAGGTATAGAAGGAATAAACACAAAAGAATATACGGACTATTTCAATTTTTCTCGTGTCCTCTTATCTAATGACACTCAATTACTTTATTGAATTGTCAGATATCCTCTTGCAGTCCCATATAACAACCTTTGGTCTTCGAATGAATTATACTCCGAACAAAGGTTTAACATGGGGAGCTAATAAACATGGTTGCGAAGGAGTTTCAACTCCCTTTGTTTTATTGTCTTGTATTCCCTCGATACTATTCTAACATAATGTAGGTTAACCTGGAAATTTATTACACTCTCACGTCCTATATTTTATAACAGTTTAATGACTAAAGTTTACATAAATCTTGCAGCTGCACGATGTCAACAAGTGGATGAAAATGGAAAATACTTGTTTATGCACAATTCAGAGGACGTAAAACTTCTTGGTTTTGCATATTATTGACTAGGATGATGGATACTGCGACTGTATTTGTTTTGGGCAATATCTAAATGAGTTCTGTTTATATCCACGATCACCTACACTAACGTTATTACTTAAAGATACATTATGGGAGATTAGACTGTTGTTCTCACATTTAAATAGAAAATGTTGAAAATTTCAGTCAAATTGATCCACTATGAATCGAGATTTTAGCTTTTGAATATTAAGACTAGCCTCGATCATCATTATTGAAGTCGGTACTGTGGATTTAATCTTCATTGAGCGTTGACAATCCGAGAGTCAATTATGGGTTGGATAGTTTAATTAACGTCTAATTCATAATTTATATAACATTTAAGGCCCAAAGAAAGACGTACAATATACAGATTTAGCTCTTGCATAATGTATGTTTAACATTAAGTTAGGCAATGTTTAATCAAGAATCAAAGTCGTGTTCAATAATGGGGAAATGGACGGCCGAATGGTTAGCGCGTATGCGCTGTATCATAAAGTCTGCCATTTAGCCAACGGGCGTGGTTCCGTTTTCCCCCTCTGCTAAAGACCTCTACAAGCAAGCGAAATATTGAAATTAAATTGAACCCGCCCCCTCTCTCTCTCTTTTTCTTTCTATCTCTGTCTCTCGTTCAATAATGACATGCAGGATCGTGGATTATCGCCTTAATTTTCTGCGTCGACTTGGTCAATAAAATGGAATGAAATCAGTAGCAGATCTCTAGAAGGTACGAATAGGCGGTGGGGGCGTTCATGTTATATCATGATTGTTATTGATTTTGGTATTATAATTTTGTCAACCTTAGGGACAGGGGATATAACACTGAGTGAGAAGGACGGATCGGGTAGGAGAGGACTGAGAAAATGTTGAAAAACTAAGTCATAATCCTGGCCTTTGAAGTCTTTGCTGGGAAAGAGAGGACCAGATATGGGAGTCAACGGGACAGAATCTCGACATCCATCACTGTCAATTTGCGTCTCAAAGGGGCGCTTACTTGGTCTCATGGACGGGAAGGCGAGGGGCTAAATCAACGCCTAAATGAAATGGGGTTTACATCCCACTGCTCTCCGATTATACATACTATAATATAATGTTTCATTTATTGAATTTAAAGGTATGGCAGAATCAGTTACAAACTTCGGCATTTCTTATGTTTTAAATTAAAGGAGACGGTTGTTATTAAAATTTGTTTGATTTTCAAAGATATTATGAAACGGATAGATATAAATTTCTTATCATTTTAATATGGCATGTTTATTACAGACACGGCCGTTTTTTCAGTAGAGACAAATACCACAAATCAGATTAAAATAAATTAATACAGGAGTTGCCTCCCTTATCGCATGATCCGTTTCAAGCATTGTTAAAAGCAGCATTTTAATTACAAAAAGAGGTACTCTTACAATAATATGTTGTTTTCTAACGGACAAATGTAATATCATCTGCTAAGTCTATACATATTTTGCTTCAATTTCAAAGCTTTTGTGTAACTCGGAGAATGACATTCCTAAATATACTTTATTAAAGGCACAACACCCAGACACTAAAAAGCAAATACAGACTTTCGGGTCATACTTGATAAAAATAGCCCAAAAATTATTTACTAATCCTAAACGTAAACAAGGGCAATTTTTCAGTTTTCATTGATTTCTGATCATCTACCGCCGTCACCTTTAACGATCGCCAGTCAATAATGTGTTTGTGAATAGCTTTATTTTACGTCCACTTTCACAGAAGTGATGCCCCAGTCAATGAACGAAGGAAGACACGTTTCTAACATATATGTGGTCATTGGGTTGAGGTCGTTGATAGATGGTTGAATCCCAGGTTCTAATTTAAATTAAGAAAGATATAATTTAACATGAATCCTGATTATGCTTCAATTTGACACACACTAGAATGATTTTGGATACAAAACAATTAAAGATATTAATCGATGCAATGGTGAGCAGAACGATTCATCAAAAACTATAAAACTGCTAACACCTACCTATATCAGCAAGTTTTCCTGGTAAACGACAGGAGATACGGATTTGATCCCAGTTTTGGCCTAGGTAGTTCCATGAGATTTTCCAGTGCGATTGCCCATTGTCAATGGTGTAAGATAGGAGGCCTGTCAAAAACAGTGTTTAGTCGAAAAACCGTGTACACCAAAGGCCCCCTGCGTAGATTTCTCATTGCACACTGCGTGTAGTAGGTGGCTAAGTAGATAAGACGCTGACTAACTAACCTGGAAGTCAGGAGTTCGATCCCTATATTGGCTGAGAAAGTACATCCTGATCTTCTGGCGTGATTCTCCCATGTCAGTGATGCAGAATGGAGGGTCTGACAAGGACAGCTGTCTAGTCGTTTGTATGGGACCAACAACCGATGTCACGTGTACACATTGGCGTGCACGTAAAAGATCCCCCGACAGTTGGAATTCGGTATGATAGTAGACCGTAGTGCCGCTGTCCGGGAAAAATTTTCTTCATAGCACACTGTATGGCGTATGCCCGTCTCTATTCGCCCAGTTCGGAGCAGAACAGTAGGACGTTAAACCCCATTTCATTTCATTTTCATTTCTGGGTGCATTTTCATTTTATTTTCCGAGCGTCTTACCTTTAAATTTGACAACAGTCACCGGGCTTCAAAGAATCCATTTTCAAATTAATTGTGCACAGGTGCGAGTTCCCGCTTCCTGTAAGTGATCAGTTTCAATTATAAAACATTCTGAGTAAGCTGCTAAGATCTCGTTTACTCTTTGTTTTTTGTTGGAGGAGATTGAAATTAATTAAAGTTATTTGATGTTAATGAAGGTTAACGGAAGACTTTTAAAATCCGCCGATCACGACGGGGAAGGACATTAACTATTTTAATCAAGCTGGCAACTGGTTGCTCAAGTTACAACGCATTTATTCTTAAAGACGAAGATGTGATGCGTGTTTTTCTTTAAAGATATATTTGTATGTCCTACTGTTCGGCATCGACTAAACCAATGAAAATCGGATTTTTTATAGCAAATAAATTGTTCAAATCAAAATAATAAAAACCACACTATAAATATTTAAAAAAAACCAGTATTTCCTAAACACAAGCGTGAGAGAGAGAAATGGGGTTTAACGTCCACTCGACACAAACTAGGTCATTTTGGGACTAACATGGTTTCAATTTTATTTCAATAATTCGCTTGCGCGTAGGGATCTTTAGCAGTAGGAGGAAACCGAAGTGCCCGGAGGAAACCCACGAGGTTGGGAAGGCGCACCAATCTCCATGTCACATACGCTCACACCAGGGATCGAAACCACAGCCGCAAGCCAGAGGTGACCGGCCAGCTAGAGGTCGAAGCGCGGCACTCTAGACCACTAGGCCATCCCAACCCCCCTCGCATGCGTGACGAAGATGACTAGCGTATTTGTTTTAGAGATCCAGTACACTATAGCATACGTGTTTATGCTTGTGTCCCTTTAACAAAACATTTAAACAATCCTTGGGATCACCTGATTTCGTATCTCTCACATTACTTCAATTTCCGACTTGTTTTCCTCTTGTCAGTGACAAGTACAGCTGTCGAGTCGTTCGGATAATACGGAAAACCGAGGTCCCGTATATATATATTGGCGTGCACGGAAAAGATCCTTTGGCAGTTGGAATTCGATATGAATAGGCCATAGTGCCGCTTCCAAGGCAAAATGTACCTCATAGCACACTGCATGGCGTAGAACATTAGGACGTTAAACCCCATTTCATTTCATAATACTTCAATCATCCATCCACCTTCCAACCGAGTGGGTTTTCTCCGGGTCCTCCGGCTTTCTCCCACTACTAAAGAACCCTACTCGCAAGCGAATTATTGAAATAAAATTGAACCATGTGTTAGTCCCGAAATGACCTAGTTTGTGTCGAGTGGACTTTAAATCCCATCTCTCTCTATCCACCCACCGCATCAACACATACACACAGAGTCTCTCACAACTAGTGTTCGATCAAAAGATGAACGAGTCTCTACAGTAAAATAACTGACTAGAGAGATCGAGAGTGATAACAGAGAGAGAGAGAAAACCCGGTGTTTCAAAACTACTCAACAAAGAGACGCGCGATATTATCAAAACTTCTAGTACTTTACTATATTTATATATGTATAGTTGGGACAGGTTATATATATTTGACTAGTTTAAGCTTATAACCGTTATTGATTCGCAACACTGACTGACTAGTTGTATTTACCTCTCTATCAATACTTAAGACGATTAGACCCAACTAGCTCCCAGCAGTTAGAACAGTATGTGTAACGCCAGCTGACAACACGGACGTACTGATGGTTGAGCGGAGGAATAACTTGGAATGGAACAACTCACCTTGAGTAAAAGTTGTTCGTTGTTTGTGATAAACCGGAGGAATGCCCTCTGGTTATCGAGCCTTCGTCATGTCAGTGAATTGGACATTGCCGACTTACAATATAGAACCTCATGGAAACAGTGACTCGCCCCAGCAACCCCCGAACATTACCAACACAGGGGCAGCCGAAACGGAAGTGTATAATTTACCGGAAAAAGTCGTTATAGGTACTGTTTTAGCTTGTATTATATTCATTTCTATATCAGGAAACATCCTCGTCTGTGTCGCCGTTTTTACCGACAGAAAACTTAAAAGAAATTCTAATTTATTTATAGTTTCGTTAGCCATCGCTGATCTCCTTGTAGCTGTTTTAGTAATGACGTTTGCTCTTGCTAACGATATACAAGGGACTTGGGAATTCGGTGCCGTCTTCTGTAAAGTTTGGATTTCCGCGGATATTATGTGTTCTACGGCATCGATTCTCAATCTGTGTGCCATAAGTTTAGATAGATTTATTCACATTAAGGACCCGTTACGATATGAAAGTTATATGACGGGACGGAGGACTATGTGTTTTATATCGGTGGTATGGTGTTTATCTTTACTCATATCCTTTGTGCCCATCCATCTGGGCTGGCATCAGGATCCTGGTGATGGGGCTGGCCCCAACAGTAACGAGGACATGTGTATATTTGAATTAAATCCTATTTATGCAGTCGTATCCTCTACGATTAGTTTCTATATACCGTGTATAGTCATGCTATCTATCTATTGCCGACTTTATCTTTATGCACGTAAACATGTGGAAAGTATGAAACGGACCACCACTACCGCTGATCGATTTAACGGAGGATCGGACAAGAAAGTGTCGTCTAAAGTGTCTGACCATAAAGCCGCCGTTACACTAGGAATAATAATGGGTGTATTTTTGTTTTGTTGGTTGCCATTTTTTACAGTTAATCTTATAGCTGCGTTTTGTGCTACGTGTATTGCGCCTGTCGTTTTTAAAATCCTGACCTGGTTAGGGTATGTGAACTCATCTCTCAATCCCATTATTTACAGCATATTTAACCAGGAATTCCGAGAAGCATTTCGTAAAATTCTTTTCCCTAAATGTGTTCTGGAGGATCACGCTAGTGCATCATACAGTCTTCGACCTCCCGTTAAAAAGATTAACAAAGCCGAATACGCACCTCCTCTGGTGGAAAATGGGGCTAACCACAGGAGAAGCAGTCGGGAGCGATTATTTACGGAAAAGATAACATCATTGTGAACTTAACATTGATATAAGTATGGATACGACTTACACAGTAAATATTCTTATCTTTATATTATTCTTAAAATGTATCGGCTTCACGTCAACAAGTTCGTGTATGCTAGAGACGTCTTGCCTAAGGGATAATTTTACCTAATACCAATTTTGTCTCCAAATCATCAAACGGTAATGCCTCCAATATCCAACCCTTCTGCTTCATAATACGAGTATATCATTCTCAATTACAGAGTCTTAGAAAACACAAATCTCTCCGTGATCATTGGAACTTGGAACCCATTACATCAAACGTTAACTAAACACAATATTTTCTCTGGTGACCTTGGACCTAAACACGAGATGCGAAGAATCACAACCGTGTTGCGAATTGTGAGAACATCCAAATCTCTCCGCGGACATTTCTTTGTGAAATTGGGATAAATGAAAATGTTCTTAATTAAAAACAATATTTTCTCTGGGGTACTTTTATCCACCAAGTATTAAAGCAGAGACAGGATGGCGAATGTTTGGTGATGGATATTAGCGACATAAGAAGTGTGGGAACAAATGTATTATTAGAACGGCATGTGTTCGGATCATTTTGTAATGCATTGTAACAGTTCGGGCGTCGTTGTTTATCTGGAGTTAAGTTTTGGGCGATCTTTTAAAATTGCCTTTTGAATAAATTACTCAGGAATAGCCAATATTTATAAAAGTTTACTACCATGGATGTAAGACTGTAATGAGAGGTTGCGCGTGATTTTAGCGATGTTTGCCGAGTCTCACCATTGAATCAATCGTGAGCTTTCGTCAGTTTTCTCAACTCAAAGACCCACCGTACGACTAAATCCCGTACAGACAAAGGCGTCTTTCATATTTAGTTAATATCTAAATTGAATTGTGCTATTTTATGGACCTTGGTTTCTATGTGTTTAAAGGGTTAAGACTATATCCGGGGATTTTAATTAATGGGTTAGTATTATATTGAATGTTGAATGTATGTGAGCTATATAATGAAAGTTATAATATAAAATAATCCTCTATACGGTATGTCTGATTCTCTTTTTCGTCTCTAAAACACGTCCCATGTCTTATTTTAGACGGACGGGGCTGTTCTGTTGTCCTCCCCGTCTCCTGTGCTTTTTACTTTATTATATTGCCGATTTACATCACAGATTCTTAAAAAAATATAATCTTATTTTAGACGGAGGGGCTGTTCTCTTGCCCTCCCCGTCTGTCGTCCTGTTACTTTATTATATTGTCGATTTTCATCACAGATCCCTCCAAAACAAATTCACAAGGCGTTTGGTCGCCAGTCCAACCTCGTTCGTTTCTATGGGTCTCCTGGTTTCCTCCCACTGCTAAAAGATCCCTACACAAGCGAATTATTGAAATAAAATTGAACCGTATGTTAGTCAGAAAATGGCCTAGTTTGTGTCGAGTATACGTTAAACCCCCTCTCTCTCTCACTCTCTCTCTCTCTCTCTCGCTCTTTCGTTTATTTTATTGTACCTAATTGATTATTGATTTTGTCGCTTGTGGAGTTTTGATTTTGACATTGAATGCCAACATCGTAAATACATTCCGGATAAATTTCAAAATTGAATGAATCATAGTTAGTAAAACCTCTCAGCAAATTAACACATTGGATCATTAAAGAGCGAGGGAGAAACGGGGTTTAACGTCCGCTAGACATAAACTACACCATTTCGAGGCAAACATGCGGTTCGGTTTTATTTCAATAATTCGGTTGACGTTGGTGTCTTTAGCAGTTGGAAGATACCGAAGGACCGAAAAAAGAAACAAAAGTTTAGACAGACGATCCTACTCCTAGCCACGTACAAGCTGGCGTAGTCCCGAAATGACCTAGTTGGTGTCGAGTGGACCTTAAACCCCATTTCTCTCTCGCATCCACGCAACTTTAATCAATAGCACACCTTGTGGTCCAAAGCTCGTGCTTTAGACCACTGGGCAACCCAACGCCCCCAATATACCCCTGCTTCTCATTAAATTTAATACTTAGGATTGTTAAAAAAGAAAAATTTTATCCTTTCAAATAAGCCACCGTGACTCTTTAATTTTGGTCAAATAAAGTATAGTTATAGAAATGAAACGAAATGAAATGTGGTTTAACGTCCTACTGTTCTGCTCGGTTTGGGCTAATGAAGACGGACATACGCCATACAATTTGCTATTAAGGAAATTTTGTCAGAACAACGGCGCTACGGCATATTCCTGCTGCCGTGGGATCTTTAACGTGCATACCAGTGTGTATACGGGATCTCTGTTTTTCGTCCCATTCGAACGACTAGACAGTAATCCTTGTCAGACAGTGCGTCCTACACCACTGATGAACTTTTCTCGGGGCCAACACAATAATTGATTTTGGTTGTTCTACTGTGTTATTCGATTTGTGGTGGAACAAGTTGTGTATGATTTAATTTTCATTTCGATCAGAAGTGACACACACTCTATGAGATTTAATCTTAATATTCCATCATCCATGGAACAAGTTCTGCAGATCCTATTTCGTTTCGTTTTCGTTGTCTTCACAACCCTACGATCTGGAAGAGTTGTTATATAACAGGCATCTAGTGGATGTGAAGAATTAGCCAATGAAAGGCTCTGTTACGGCCAATTTTTGTCGTGCTCTGCACGGAACTGTGGGTAAACCCCTATAAACGTCAAAACTGATTAATTAATCAATTTCTGACGTCATATGGTCAAAAGCCGTCCGTATGACCTCTGACGCGACCTCCCAAAACCACTGGCCAGATTCTCATGTAGTGTCGGCCATTTAAAGCATAAAGAACGAAAGGAAATATAGATCAGAATGCATTTTTAAAAATATATTTAAATCGGAGGTTCATTTGTTTATGCTTCTTTGATTAATTTTGCGATGTACAATCTTCACCAAATAACCCAGGATAAGTTAATAATCTTCACCTTAACTATATCTGTTCACATAAAATTTTAAATTTGCAGATATACCGCTTCTCACTTCAACAAACAAATCCATGACATGTATTAAATAGACTTAGATTGTAAAATCAAATCAAAGAGAAATATCAATTGTAAATCAAAAACTGTTGAAATTATTTTAAAAACGTACAGCGAATGTTTGAAGTGAGATGATACAAAGTAAGGTAAAGTAAGCCTAGAGATATATAAGCCTAGAGCCTCGTGTAATTTTATTTCTTAATTCATACTATTTGATATATAAATCAATCAATCGACTGACAAATTCCACAAATAACATTTTTTGTAATATTGGACGTCGTTTCTCCAACCTCCACGACCACAAATAGGATCTTTAATAATATATTATACGTGGTTTCCCAACCTCCTCGACCACAAAAAGAATTGTTTAATATTTGACGTAGTTTCCGAACCATTCCAGCCTAGCCTATGAAATAAAGTGTTATTCATAAACAAAAAAAATGATCTCATAAGAAATATAATATGTAAAATTCAATTTTAAATCTATATCTCAATTCGGGGGGGGGGGGAAGAGAGAGGGAGAGAGAGGGGGGGGGGCTAAAGGCCACTAGGTCAATTCGGGACTAACACATGGTTCAATTTAATTTCACTAAGGGTTCTTAAGCAGTGGGGGTAAACCGGAAGACCCGGAGAAAGCCCACGTGGTTGGACAGGCGACTCTAGCCCTTGTCACGTACAACATGGGAATCGAAACCACGCCAGTTGACTCAATGACTCACCTTATGACACAGTGCGTATGCGCTAACCATTTTGCCATACAAACCCCCTATTTCCCAGTTGGTTTCAATAATAAAAACCTATAGCACAACCACAGTTCTCCCCACTAAATGTATACTATACCAGATACTATGTTTCCATAACGATTTGACATCCCTCACCAAGACCAATATCCCGACACTATATTAAAGATCGATAGTCCCTCACTACGGCGGAAAGTCCGACGCCACGTTCGATAGTTCCTCGGAACGACCGAAAATCCGACACAGCGACTTATAGTCCGATGCTACCACAAAGGACTCTACACATACCACGATATATTCTTTGAGAGGCATTTAGCAATTGAATTGTGATATAATACTAGAACACTTATTATGGATACAATCACTTGGTTTATTGTACTGCAACGTTTCAACAAGATTTTACAAGTCGTTTTCAAGCAAATACGACTTGTAAAACGACTTGTAAAATCTTGTTGAAACGTTGCAGTACAATAAACCAAGTGATTGTATCCATAATAAGTGTTCTAGTATTATACATACCACGATATATCCGTGACCAATTCTCGGCGACCTCGGTTTAAAGGCGGTTGGCTTTTTTTTTATTTTTTGGTGGGGGAAAATCATAAAATTCCATATAGGTGTGTAATATATTCAAATACAAGTTTTCGGGTTCACTTAATTCAGATATAAACATGTTTTATAAACATAAAATTATTGTTGCTTACAACCACCCATTACAAAACACTAACATCATTTAAAGACAAAGTCGTTAGGTTGTCTCATTAACATCTAGTGTAAATATCATTCAAAGTTCGATTGACTTTGTTTTTATTATACAGAAAGCTCGGCATAAAATGTCAAAGTTTTTAATAAGTGATACTGAAATAGTTTTTATCATTTAATGAAGACATGACAATATTTGTTCAACTTTTTCATTCACAGATAGTTTCACTAATCAAATAAGTTAGTGTTTAATTGGTAAAAATAGATTTTTTATATTTATATTATGTCTTCCTTATAGCCTTGTTCAACAGGTATTTCTCTATAATTATGATAGTATATAGGACACAACTCACTAAATATTTCTACGCCTTAGGGTGATAGTTATTTTTAGCCTTTCTCTCCCTTTGGCATGGCGATTTTTGTTGACTTTGGGGTGTAGAATCGAGAAAGGGGTTTGAAAATACATTATTTGCCAGGTTTTGGTGAATATTCATAATTTTAAACAAGGATACAACAATTAAGAGGTTGGTTAGGTTGAAATGTAGGGTCGAAAATTGCATGTTTACTTGTCTCTACTTCCAGCTTGTGTATCTCAAGTTTTTCATGGTGAAATAACGAATATTTGGGGAAAAGTTAGAGCCGGTCTAATATACGAAAATTAACATTAAAGTCAATGGGGAAATTATTAGTGATCTGTGGCCATATAGATAGCCCTGTTCAACAAGTGTATTGCTAAATAGGAAACAGCATCAGTGTATTGGGATGTTATGACTACTACCAGTTCTGATTTAGTTTTACCAGTCTTTAGTATTAGTATATTTACCTGTCTTTAGTATTAAAGTATTTACCAAATCTGATAATTCGTCTAAACATGACATATTTATAGCAACACAAATGTATTTTGTCGCCTCCCGTTCAGCATTAATCAAAAGTTTAGTGTGGTATATCATATTTATTCACGAAATAAAATTTTGATAAGATTCGATCAATGTATGGGAAGATATTAAAATGGAATGAAAATATTCAAATTCACTGAATTTCAAATGATGATTAACAGTAAATGTTTTGCACAAATCCCGAAACATCATTATAACACTTAAATCGCTTAATATATTTTTCTTATATCAGTTATAGCCTGACAATATAGTTTTAACTTTATAGTTTATAGACAATTGAGAAGATAACTTGGATTGACACCACAAAGGTATAATGGAGCTAAATCCGCCATTACCATTTATATTTGTAAAGAATAAAGCCGGGTGTCAAGCATGTTCCTTAAGCAACATCCGCGAGTTTTACAACATCTAACCGTTGCTTCAATACTCAGCAATTCCCGAACTTTTGCGCCCGTTGTGTTTACACGTGACTAATTAGTATTGTCCAATCAGATGTCGTGGCACATAACAAACATGGCGGCCTTCATAGTTTACAACCGTTGGAATTTTTTTTTTAAATTGAGAAACTCACGGAAAACCAGACAACCTTGACATTGATCGATCTTTGAACTTTGCAAATTGAATCGTTTACGCCTAAGTAGCCCATTCTTCGCTTTTTTAATTATTATTTTATCATTTTTGTGAATCAGCCATTACTATTTACTGCCTCATTGTAATTTAATATGTGTTTTTCTTTGCTCATTCCTTTTGCATCCGAAAAGATATGGTACACGACTCATGTACGGATTTTAAAATATCTATTGTATTGGATATTAGTATCCCATATTTTCACACCTAGATAACAACATCGATTTATATTGAAATAGATCAATACTGAGTTCTAATTTGTGGTTTTAATTTCGAATATTATGGAAAATATTGAGTTAAGAGTCTTGTCTCCTTTTATATTGCTTTCTTGCACCGGTTATCATCTGGACTTATAACTAGTACTTATTGGGAAAAAACTTTTACAGTAGTAGAAAAACTCAACTTAATAGAGTGTTATTGTTGGCTTGTTTTCTTGTCGATCTGACAACTGAAGTTGTTATTTCTTTGAAAACATATCACAGACGCTCGCATTGTTGCTTGGGGACAGGAATAAAATGTTGTAAGAGCCTCCCATAAAGAATTAGCCCATTTTAATTAATGAAATCCAGCTGGGATTTCTCCTGTTTTATCGACGTTTTAATGTTCTATTAACTGGATGATTAAATGATTATGTGAAAAGGTTGTAGGCGAGGATAAGTTGTATCTTAATACGTGTACATCATTGTATATTTATAACGTGACAATATTATCAGATAAAAATCAACCATTCTTATCATCCGATCATCCAGACGGTTGAAGGAGGCGGGGGTGTTGAGTGCCAATAAGACTTGCATTATCGCCACTCTGTTATGGTTCTCATGATTCTGTTTTTTCACGCGATATCGATATCTCTTAGTGTTATATTTAATAAGTATCTTAAATTATATTTTTGAAGGTCGGTTGTCTCGAGTAGTGTACAAGAAGTGATGATTACGAGAGGGATTTTTTTATTGCTATACACTCACTACGCCCATTCTGCCCATAGAAACCTGTCTGCTTAATATTATAAGAATACATCTATCCCCGAATAGCCGCCATATACAAAAAACTTTGGGTTTTCAACTATACCAAATTCATTCGAGTTGGGACTTGAAATGTCGGCCATTTCATTAATTTCTCGCATGTAGGCCTGCATACACCAGTGAATAGTAATTCGTTATCAGTAATCATATAGGCCGACGGGGTGTCGCCACTGCGATCGATATGTAGGGCAGTGTTCCGGGTTCGACTGCAGGAGGTTGGGGTGGGGGAAGAGCCATCGGTTTTCTTTTAGAATAGGTCCCCACTCATCATGTGTAAATTCAGTGGAGCCAATATACCTTGGCATTTGGAATGTAACAATTGTAGGTAACGCCACTCCCGGAACAAATGCTTACATATAAGGCACGCGTAACCATAGTAATGGAAATAAATATAGTCCACAAATTACTCCGGCGTGACGTTGAATTCCATTTCCTACTATTCTGCTGCGTGATAGCCACGGCGGCTCATTGAGTAAAACGTTGGAGCCCAAATCTGGAGGGCGTGTGTTCAATACCTGCGTTGGCCGAGAACATTCAACGAGATTTTTCGGCTTGATTCTCCATGAGTGCAGGAGGGTCTGACAAGGGACAATATATAGTCGTTCGAATGATACGAAAAACCAAGGTCCTACCTACACATTGGCGCGCACGTAAAAGATCCACTGGCAGCTGGAATTTAGTGGAAGCGTAGACTGTGGTGTGTGCGTAACCTGTAGCTTCAAAAAGGATGTTGTTAAAGTACATATATATATAATAAGCTACCAATGAGTTAAACGCGGTATTTATTACAAAGCACCAATCCCCTTTTTCGGATGTCGTGTGGTGACGCCAGCGCTGGCCCAATTCATTGTCTTGCATATCTAATAAATTATCTCGGCTACACTCACATTACCCTTGTCAAACCCAAATCCCCTGAGGTATTTCTTCTTTAAAATACTTTTGTAAATAAAATATCTCCGTCGGTATTTTCAATAATAAAATCGATGGTTATATAAATATTTTAGATCGCGACTGTAGAAGAAACAGATAAAATTTGAATCAAAATTGAAATGGAAATTAAATCAAATGGCGGAAGTTATCTAAAGCCGCCTTTAAAGCATCAAACAAAAAATAAATCAATGATTTGGCAATTTTCAATTGTATAATCTGGAAGAACAATTGCTAATCTATTTGAGCGACATTTCAAAGAATGTCCATGTTTTAAACGTCACCCGAATAAATGTGTTATGTATTTCCTTAAAGATACATTATGTAAGATTTAGATAAAGAGCTAGTCATTCTTGCATAGTTTGAAAATATATAATGTAAAATGAATAATTTGAAAATTTCATTCAAATTACCCTATTGCGAGCAAAGTAATTAGCCTTTGAAGGTTTGACAAGACGAGTGCAATAATTTCAACCACGGTACTGGTTGTTCGAAGCTTAGTCTCGCCTTTCCATTTTTAGCTTAAATCAAAATACGACTGAACTGTTCCAATCTATTTAATATCGGAGAAATTCGATGCCATCGAGAGCTGATTATGGCCTGGATAAGTTAATTAATGTCTAATTAATAATTTAGAAAACATTTCAGGCCTATAGAAAGACTTGCAATAGGCATATTGAACTCTTGTATAATGTATGTTTAAGTATGTAAATGAAATGAAATGGGATTTAACGTCCTACGCTTCTCCATCGAGTGACAGAGAGAGAGAGAGAGGGGGATAGAGAGAGAGAGAGAGGTTTATCGTCCACGCGAAACAAACTAGGTCATTTCGGAACTAACATGGACGGTTCAATTGTATTTCAATAATTCGCTTGCGCATAGGGGGTATTTAGCCATGAGGAGAAAAACCGGAGGACTCGGGGAAAACCCACGAGGTTGGAGGGAAGGGCCATTATAGTGTATTACGTGATCCATGCTTCCACAAGTTTTTGTTATGTGTCGCTTTCCTTATTTAGAATGTTTATGGTTGCACTAGCAAATTAGAATTCATTTTCAAAAGGAAATGAAATGAAATACCTGAAGTTACGTTACGATTCATCAAGGAAAACAAAAATCAATGATTTCGCAATTTTCCATGGTGTTGTTAATCTCCAAATAAAACAAGCTTTATTACGAACAAATATATTTATACCCCCCAACCAATCATACACAGAGTAATTTGATCTATTATTGGAATGCACTAATCACGAAACATGTGGTATAATATTTAGTCATGAGGTTTGACTGATGAGTATATTACAGCTCTCGTCATTCGCCGATCACCGCTTGATTGACACCGATCTATTTATAGTACATTTCATGTATTCCTACACTTTGTTATTTATTGAGTCAACAATTTGAGTATTTGAATGAATCAATCCGCTGTGTATGACTAAAGGAACTAAATCTGCCAATTACTGACCGCTATATGAAATTAACTAAACAATCACTTAATGGTTTTTGTTCATTACTGGAAACTGCGGTGGCTCAATGTGTAAGACCCCGGTTTCCTTTCGAGACAGTTCCTCCGGATTTTTCGGCCAGGGCACATTTTGTCACTGGACTGTGTGTGCCTGGGAAGGACAAGGTCTAGTCGGTCAGATGGTTTAGTTTTATTTCGATAATTCGCTTGCGCGTAGGGGTCTTTAGCAGTGGGAGGAAACCGGAGGACCCAGAGAAAACCCACGAGGTTGGACAGGTGACCCTACTAACCCTTTACAGATGAAATTAGATAATATAGGTTGACCATAACGCCGATGTCGTTTGGGGCTGTGATGTTACATCTGTTCCATTCCTACCAACTCACCGTTTTAAATACACGACTATCAGTGTAAGCTTATACAGATCTAGGTTTCGTTTCATTTCTTTATACTTTCGATGGCCTACACTACATGACAATCTGACAAGTTGTACTGGGAGGTGGTGTCAGGGGTCGCACGACTTTGATTAATCGATCAGCGTTAAGGTGTGAACGTTTCTAGTGATTTACCCACAGTCTTGTGCATGATACACCAAGAACTCGCCACAATAGACCATTCCATTGGCTAATTCTTCACTTCAACCAAAACGCCGGTAATATAACATTTCTTTCAGATCCTTGTGTAATAGAGACAAGTAAGACGATATTTTGAACTATAAAAAACGAAATGAAATAGGATCTGTGTTTTAATCACATTGTGTGTATGTTTTATTATTGAACAAATAAGACGTGTTCGTGGTGTAACTCGTTCTGTGTACATGTATTATTGTTCAGTCTTAAAATGATATTTGAAACTCCACCCACTCAGTATACAACAAAAGGTAATTGATTTGTTGAAATAGAACTTACATTGATTGGTAGATGACTATTCAGTATGTAATTTGTCAGGGTTTTCACAATACTATTTTCCGTTATGCAATCTGTTGTGATTTATAGTGTCTCATTTCACGCCATTCCATTTCCTGTTCTAAATTTAAATATCCCCACCCCACCAAAATAAAACGTCTGACACTTTCCACAATAGAATGAATGTCACCCTGGCTGCTCGGTCAAAACCTGATTAGTACACCACCACCATAGTCAGAGAGCGGCCGTTGCTGCTCCACATTCCAAAGATATTCACGACCACACCTCAGCAAATCCAAGAACTCCTTAGTACACCACCACAATAGTCAGCGAACAAACGGATCTCCTAAACAACGCCGGATCAACTTGAGAACTCTTGTTGAGCCACCGTCATAATCAGCGAGAGACCGTGAATCGCCAAAAGCGAAGCAAATTCATCGGCCAGCACCTAATAAGAGACAGCCCAATGATCCAACGCATTATAGTTTGGATAGTTTATGAATTTTAAAAAATCTAGCATGGGCCGTGGGGTTTGGCAGCTGCAGCTGCAGGGTCGAAAGTCTCTACGGCCAGTCTGTGATCTTCGACAGTGCTGAACTCACGCAGTTGACGCTCGGGTTTACATGGATTTTCCCTCGTCGACTGTCCGTAGTAACAAGTACGGGGGTTGTGAGCTAATAGGCAGACACATAATGAAATAGGGTTTAACGTCGGACGGTTCTGTATACCGACTGGGACCATACATAATCCCATTCATCAATCAAAACATAAGTTATGGTCATGTGTATATCGAAACTACGCCAGTTGACTCAATGGCAGGCCTTATGATACATCCCCACACTCTTGTACAATATGTATATTGATGTAATGAAACAATATACACATATACAATATGTAAATAAAAAATCAAATCAATATCCATATATGTAAACATGATAGTAAAAACAAGAATCATATCATGGAGAATAGAGGCATTATGGAAAATTAACAAGACATCCTCCTGCAATATGATCTTTGCTGAATTGAGTAATATTAAAGATATATTAAAGGAGCTTAGATAGAGTTGACAGTTCTCGCTATAATAGTTAAACACTACATAATGTAAATAGAATTCACATTATAAACCCCGTACTTCCTAGTACGACCAACAAATAACATAACACAATAATGGCATTGTGGCGACACTAGAAACTATGGAGCGGAATTTCCCCCATAATTCTAACTTTTAACCTTGTAATGCGTATGCTAATATGCTTACTTCTATGCATGTAACTTCTTACTTACATATGTTAAATTGGCTATTTACACATGTAAAAATGCTAAGTTATATGACTTTTTTCTTAAATATTGCTGTTAGAATTTGTATTTTGTTCTATTTCCATTATTACTTTTAATTTATTGTTGTCAGTTCAGGTGCGTGAACATTTTGACATTTCACAAATCAACCACCAAATAATAGTAAACAGCGCCATCTGGTGTCATAATGAGCGTTAGAATTTATTCTTACTCGTATTATGCAAACAGATGGCGCTGTTTAAAATTGTATTTTACAATGACCCGTCCCTAAATTAGGAACGGAATGCGACTTATTTACGGTAAATAGATCAAGGTCAGGGTCGAATTTATTTCAAACAGGATAGCTACAGTTGATTACCGTACATATTGTAGACGTTGTTGGTGAGTAATATATTTTGTTTGGCAATGTCAGAGTTGGGAACTCGAGTCCCGCGACTTGTTCCAAACCTCGGGCTGTTTTGGAAATAAATAATATTTTCTCACTCACAAACATTTGATATTTCCTCTGGATGAAAAATCAAAACTTAAAACTAATGTGACATGTCAAAACCTTCCCTGAATAGGCCTACTAATGAATATTATTATAGGCCTAAGATGTAACAGACATTGCCTGACGAGAGAAATGAACTGGGGTTTAACGTCCTACTGCTTTGCTCCGACTGGGCTAATGAAGACAGGCATAGCCTACCGTTTTATATCCAATCCCAACTGCCAAGGGATCTTTTACGTGCACGTCAATTTATACATGGGACCTCTGTTTCTTATACCGTCCAAATGATTAGACAGCTGTCTTTGTCAGACCTCCTGTACTGCACTGCTGACAAGAAAAAACCACATCGGAAAATCCTGATGAACTTTCTCTTCCAATGCAGGGATCAAACACGCGGCTTCCAGGCTAACGAGCTAGAGTCTAGAGTCTTACCCACAAAAACCTCACTTTTTTTACTTTTTTTGAATGAATGCAATGGGATTTAACCTCCTTCTATTCGGGACCCAGTTTCAAGGTTTCTTTTACATGCATGATATGTCTAGGGTTCTTGTGTGTATACTGGACCAAACGAATAGACCGGGTTCTTGTCAGACACCAGTTCTTTTCAGGATGATTCATGTTTAAGTTACATTCTGATAATGCATGTCTTTTTCCCTGAACATGTAGATATTGATCTGAAAGAATTCAACACATATTGTATTGATTTTTGTGAGCTAATATTCTTTTTTATTTTAGGAAACAGTGCCTTCAAGAGAAGAAAAAAAACCTCTGTATAATGCCGGTTTAGGTGAACGGAAAATATCTTTTGTAAAACACGATGACGCCTTGGCATTCCGGGAAAAATTAGTAAATGTATATCCGAAATTAAAGAACAGAACGGAGGAGGGTTTGAACTATTAAGGACAGACATAGGCAGTAGAAGTGCTTAGCTCATTTCGGGACTAACATATGATTTTTAATTTTATTTCAATAATTCGCTTGCGGGTAGAGGTCTTTAGCAGTTGGGGGAAACAGGAGGACCTGGAGAAAACCGATTGATATAAATGACTGAACTATGTGACTGATTTTATCGACAGATATATGTGGGGGATTATTTCGTTTAGACGAGGCCACATGAAAATGTCAAATGCATGTAAGACGAATCGTTACTTCTAGAGACCAGCTTAGGAAGCCTATATTACTAGTTGGGGGTCTTATTTATAGAAAGTTATAGGTTGTTTAATTATTGCTGTTTTTTTTTATTTGCTCCTGAGATAAAGTGTTCAAGATCCATTCCAAAAATCTGTATTCATTTCTGATACTAAGAGAACACAGGCCGACGATCTACATTCCCTGCAAGTCAAAATGTGTTATATGGTGGGGGAAAGCGATACATCTAAGCGACATAAATTGTACATATTATATATTGAAGACGAAAGGGTGGATATATCAACTTTATTCTTCCTTCAGCAGTAGTAGCAAAACTTTTGGTTTTGACCCCTCTGACTTTGTACCGTTGTTTACAGATTAAATATCCATAAGTGTACAAATGTGTTGTTATTGATGTGTTCAGATTTGAATATTGTTCACAATAAGAAGCAAAATAAATACGATATGTTTAAAGGATCATTTTGTTATAAGAAAAAATAAGTGATGCGTTTTCTATGGCGCTCAGTAGACACGTAGACGTTTGTTCAGCAGATCCACCTGTACAAGCCCTTAGAAATTTTAGGCCTTATTATTGTGAAAATAGTTATAGATTAAGTAAGGATTTTGATTGTATTAATATTTAAAACATGTTTTTGTTTGAAGTAAGGTGGATACATATGATTAATGTATAGGTAATATGTTATTTTATTATTAATTCTATTTTTAATTTCAAATCTATATTTTAATATTCATTAATGCTGGGTTAGTCATTAGAAGCAGACAACAATTAATTTGTCACTCGATTTAAATTATGACAGACTAGCAACTAAAGTGGTTGATCTGTTCAGTTTCTTTAAATATTGTTTAAATTGCTTCAGACTTAATCAGGGCGGATTGGGCCATCTGGCGATCAGGCAGGGCCGGTCAGACAAACAATGAAAAAAATATTTTTTTGTCCAATTCGTCTACTATTTGACAGAGATTATAATCAGATATGCCACGAAATCGCATATTTGGGGTTCATTTTTCAAACTTTTCCCGTGGGAGAGCCACTGGACCCCCCTCCCTTTTCCACGCTCAGTAAAAGGGGCCGCTCCGACAAGGCCCCAATCCGTCCCTGGACTTAATCCTTCAATAATTATATGTTTAAGCTAACACTTTCATAGTAACTAATAGTAAGTAACTAATTTATATAACAAGAGAAATGTATGTACGATTAATAGTTGGGGAGACCAGCTTAGGGAACCTATATACTAGTTGAAGGGCCAATTTATAGGAAGTTATAAGTTGTTTACTTGTTGCTGTTATTGCTCCTGAAATAAAGTGTTGAAGTTCTATTCCAAGAATCGGTATTCATTTCCAATACTTAAAGAACACACTCCAGCAGATATATTCCCTAAAAGTGGAACCCTGTTATAAGCATGAAAGGGCTACTTAATGAAATGAAATGGAGTTTAAGGTCTTACTGTTCTGCTCCAAACTGGGCTAATGAAGACAATATGCCATATGGTGTGCTATGAGGGAAATTTTGCCCGGACAGCGGCACAATGGCTTACTCTTATATTGAATTCCAACTGTCAAGGGATCTTTTACGTGAACGCCAATTTTCATCCCATCAGAACGATAGACAGCTAATCTTGTCAGTCCCTCCGTCCTGCATCATTGACAACAGGGAATCTTGCTGGAAAATCTGGAAGAACTTGCTCGACTAATGTATTGATCGAACACCCGACCTCCTGGCTAGCTAGCAAGTCAGCATCTCACACACTAAGCCACTGTAATACACAGCTATTTATAAAATGAAATGGGGTTTAACATCCTACTGTTGTGCATCAAATGGGTTAATGAAGACGGGCATATGCCATATAGTGTGCTACGAGGGTAATTGTGCCCTGACAGCAGCACTACAGCCTACTCTTATATATTGAATTCCAAATGCCAGTAAATCTTTTAAATGCCTGCCAATGTGTACATGAGACCTTTGTTTTTCGTCCTATCCAAACGACAAGACAGCTGTCCTTGTTGTCAGTCCCGAAGTCCTAACTAACCGACAAGGGAAAAACAACCTGCAACCTACAGGCCAGCGTCTTACTCACTCAGCCACCGTTGCTCCAGGCTACTTATTGTTATCTTAGTTCACTCCCATTAGTGCTTTATAGTACTTGTTTAGAGGCAGACAGCAAATAAATTTGTCATGTCGATTTAAATTGTGACAGGCTGGCAACTAAAGTGGTTGATCTGTTAAATTTCTTTAAATTTTGTTTAATCTTTCAATAATTATATGATTATGGTAAGACTATCATATTAACTAATCTTTATCAAAAGAAAAAAGTATGTAAGATGGAGAGACCAGCTTTGGAGGACTGATTTATAGGAAGTCATAAGTTGTTTGATTGTTGCTATTGAAGATCTATTCCAAGAATCTGTATTTGTTTCCGATACTTACAGAACACACTTGACGAGCAACATTCTCTGAAGTCAAACCATGTTATGAGCATGAAAGGGCTACTCAATGAAATTAAATGAAATAGAGTTTAACTATTACTGTTGGGCTAATGAAGACGGGCATGTGACAAACAGTGTGCTACTAGGGAAATTTTGTCCAACTGTCAAGGGATCTTTTACGTACACTCATGTGTACACG
Organism: Patella ulyssiponensis; assembly: GCA_963678685.1. Taxonomy (NCBI): domain Eukaryota; kingdom Metazoa; phylum Mollusca; class Gastropoda; family Patellidae; genus Patella; species Patella ulyssiponensis. Next base: position 62,130,911 of record OY783229.1, read on the forward strand.
GGACCTTGGTTTATCGTACCATCTGAACGTACTACCTAACTTGTCCTGCATCACTGACAAAGGTGAATCACACTGGAAAATCCGGATGAACTTTTTCGGCCAATGCAGGGATCGACCACCCGACCTCTAGGTTAGCGAGCCATTGTCTTACCCACTTAGCCAACATAAACTCCTGCTACTTAATAAAATAAAATTGGGTTTAACGTCCTACTGTTGTGCACGGACTGGGCTAATGAAGACCGGCATATGCCATACAGTGTGCATAGTGCGCGCAGCGTTTCGTTTGATTACAGGTAATCTCAGAGAGAGATTTCTCGGGCCATTGCTTCAAGAATATGTACAGTGTGCTACGAGGGAATTTTGGCCCCAACAGCAGAGCTACACTCTACTCTTATATATTGAATTTCAACTGCCAGGGGGTCTTTACATCCACGCCAATGTGTACATGGGACCTTTGCTTCCATCCCATCTGCATGATTAGACAGCTGTCTTGTTGTCAGGCCCTTGGTCCTGTCCCATCGACAAGGAGAAACCACCCGGATAAAATCCTGAGGAACTCTCTCGGCCAATATCAGGAACGAACCCGCTACCTCCAGACTAGTGAGCCAGCATCTTACTCGATTAGCCACCGTTGCTCCAGGCTACTTATTGTTATCTTAGTACACTCTCATTAGTGCTTTAATGCTTGATTTGTCATTAGAACCAGACAGTAATTAATTTGTCTGTCAATTGCAATTATGACAGACTGGCAACTAAAGTGGTTGATCTGTTCAGTTTCTTTAACTTTTATTTGATCCTTCAATAATTATGTTTATATCAACACTTTCATAGTAACTAATTTATATGAAAAAGACAAATGTATGTAAGATGAATTATAGTTGGAGAGACCAGCTTAGGGAACCTATATACTAGTTGAAGGACTGATTTATGGGAAGTTAAAAGTTGTTTACTTGTTGGTGTTTTGCTCCTGAAATAAAGTGTTGAAGATCTATTCCAAGAAGCATGTTATGAGCTATTGAGCATTAATGAAATGAAATGGTGTTTAACATCAAACATGGTCCTACTCTTATATATCGTATTCCAGCTGCCCGGTGATCTTTTACATGCATGCCAATGTGTACATGGGACCTTGGTATTTCATTTCATCCCACTGACAAGGGCGAAACCATTCGGAAAATCCTGAAGGAAACGAACCTGTGACCTACAGGCTAGCGAGCCTGCATCTTACTCACTTAGCCACCATGGCTCCAGGCTACTTATTGTTATCTTAGTTCACTCCCATTAGTGCTTCATAAAGTATGGTTCTCCACGATCAAGTCAAGAGACAGCTTTTTTCGACTGAAATATTCGACTAGAGGTCACAAAAAAAACGGTCTCGTCCAACCCAAGCCCCTGACTACAGGCATATGTAGGATTCTATTTTTTACTCTCTAGTTATAAGTACATGTATCACCTAAATATACCTAGATCATAAGACTATCCCCTTTAGCTATGGCTACAGGCATGATTAGGCTATTCAATAATACCTTAATTAACTGCCACCGGTGCTTAATATTCAGCAACTGGTTTTATCGACTTGGATATTTGACTGTTTATTTTCGCCTGGATTAATCAAATGGTTTTATTGACTGGATTATTAGACTTTTTTTTTGACTGGATTTTTTGACTGGATTTATCAACTGAATTATTCAACCGGTTTTGTCAACTGAATTATTATTTGACTGATTTTATTGTCAAAAAAGTCAAATATCCCAGTCGATAAAAGTAGTCACTCAATATCCCAGTTGCTCAATATCAGTCAAATATCCCAGTCTAATAAATCCAGTTGAATATCTCAATCGATAAAACCAGTTGAATATCCAATCGATAAAACCCAGTCAAATATCTCAGTCAATAAAACCAGTCAAATATCTCAGTCGATAAAACCAGTTGAATATCTCAGTCAATAAAAGAAGTCGAATACATCAGTTGATAAAAGCAGTCGGATATCTCAGTCGATAAAACCATTTACTGAACCTGATGGTGAAAAACAGAAAAAAATATTCTGATGAGAGTAAACTAAGAAAGTAAAAGTTATTTTAGATAAATCAACACAAATGATCTTCATCTCCCCCCCCCCTCTCCCTCAAATCATTTTCTGACTTGAGTATGCTCATACTAGTCAGGGGATACGTGGGAGTAGGGCTACATGATTATGATATCGATAAAACCTGTCCAGTTGCTCAGTCGAGCAAATCAGTCAATAAAATGAGTGAAATATCTCAGTCGAAATAAAATTGGCAGATAATTCAGTCGAATAATCCAGTTGCTCAATATGACGAGGAAAACATAAAGAGTGACTTTATTAAGCAGTGCTGGCAGTAACTAAGACAAAAACATGCAGCCTACTCCTCTATAAATCCCTCCACATCTTTGTTTTCATCCCGAAGCGACTAGATTATACTATGCTGTCATCAGTTTTATGCATCGGACATTTTTGTAAATAAATTCGACCCTGACCTTGATCTATTTACCGTAAATGAGTCGCATTTCCGTTCCTAATTTAGGGACGGGTCATTGTAAAATACAATTTTAAACAGCGCCATCTGTTAGCATAATACGAGTAAGAATAAATTCTAACGCTCATTATGACACCAGATGGCGCTGTTTACTATTATTTGGTGGTTGATTTGTGAAATGTGAAAATGTTCACGGGCCAGAACTGACTACAATAAATTAAAAGTAATAATGGAAATAGAACAAAACACAAATTATAACTGCAATATTTAAGAAATAAGTCATATAACTTAGCATTTTTACATGTGTAAATAGGCAATTTAACATATGTAAGTAAGAAGTTACATGCATAGAAGTAAGCATATTAGCATACGCATTACAAGGTTAGAAGTTAGAATTATGGGGGAAATTCCGCTCCATAAGAAACCAGCTGTATTTACAATAAGCAAGTACAAACTATATCAAAAAGAACATAAATACATAATATCCAAACAAATCCCCATTATATTATTTTGAACAATTTACATAAATTTCCCTAGAAAATCAGTGTTGACGTGTCAACTAGTGTCGCCTGAAGTGACTTACACAGCTCAATGCACATGCATTTACACGTAATCTATGGAAACACTCTTGCAACAATATGAAAATAATTTCCCTCTAATTCCTACGTCAAACGAGGGAAATAATATTAATGTTGAATATTTCAATTTTAACCCTAGCCTCGATCATTATTACTAAAGTCGGTACGATAAAAAAAAAACATAGTCTCGACTATCCACTTTTGGATATAATCATCGATGCGCGTTGGGCAGCAGATCGGGTTAAAATCAGTGGAATTCCGACACATAAGATGACATCGAGAGTGGATAATGGTTTGGATATATTAAAAATGTCTCATTAATATAACACGCAGTGTGCTACGTATGACGAAAATTGTTCCCGGACAATGGCACTTCGGCCTTCTCTTATATCGAATTCCAACTGCCAAGGGATGTTTTACATGCACGCCAATGTGTACACGCGACCTAGGTTTTTCGTCCCACCCGAACGACGAGACAGCCGCCAGGTCCTCGGTCGTGCACCACTGACAAGGGGAAACCACGCCGGAAAGAATCACGATGAACTTTCTCGGCCAACACCGGGATCGAACCCGTGACCTCTAGGATAGAGAGCCAGCGTCTTACTCACCGAGCCACCCAAGTACGTAGATGTTTAAGTACCATATACAAGAACCTAGTTACAACAGCGATAAAAGTTTATGTTTTATAATCAAATACTCGTTCACATATTGATTGGTTTTCGAGACCAACGATAATCAAAGGAACAAACATTTAACTTTGAAAAGAACGTTTTGATACAGTTTTAATGTTATATAGTTTATTGAATCAATCCTGACATATTCATCAAATCAATAAATTCTCTAATTATATTCTTCACGTGGTTGTCGATTTTCAATTTCAGTAGTTCAAGAAATATGTGTAGTTTAAAATCCGCGTGTCATTGGAAATAAAACGTGTCCTTGTTGCTCTCTTCCAAATCTTTGACTTTGCTAGGAACGTGTGTGTCTGTTCTGCATGTTTTAAAAATGAGACGTGTATGACATTGCATCGCATGTTCATAGAATATACAATTTGGTATACAAAGATCATTTAGTATGTGAACGTTTCAAACAATATCTAGCTATGAGAACTCTCCAAACATTAGCCCGCTATGTGGGATTCTCCAAACTAGCTATGTCGGACTCTTCAAACATTAGCTAGCTATGAGGATTCTTAAAACTTTATCTAGCTATGTCAGACTCTTCAAACATTAGCTAGCTATGCGGATTCTTATAACGTTATCTAGCTATGAGGATTAGCAGAGTAAATTCTTCAAACATATGCTAGATATTTGGATTATCTAGGTAAACTCTGCAACCGTTACCAGTGCTTTTCCGTTAACGATTTTATTATATTATGTCTAAATCTCTATGTTTCGTTCCGTTCTGTTAATCGTTACGATCTGCTAAAAATTTCTGTTCTATTAAGTAATATTATACTTGGCGAAGCCTTAAGCTATGACAAACTGAAGAACGAGAGAATGTTAGCCTAGAAAAACATAACTGCTGTTTGATCACAAGTATGATAATATCATTTAGGGCCCATTCCATTAGATTATCACTGTAAACAGCACAGACAGAAGCGCGTCGTACTTTGGAATTATCGGGCTCTAGGCCAAGCTCTTTTTGAATGTTTCCATTTATGAGAAATTAATTCGCTTAACAAATCAACACGCTCTGGTATCTGGGCTACCCTTCTATTTCCGGTGTGTGACGCTTTTGTTTTTGTATCATCAGTTGTTCAGCTTGATCGGTGGACATCAATTAAAAATAAACCAACAATGAAAAAAGCCTTGGAGTAGAAAGACGTAGGAATTTGTTGCCGTTTCGATCACTGAGGACGAACAAAGTTTACGGCGCACTGTTGCCGTGTGATCAGTGAGGACGAACAAGGTGCACAGCGTAGGAAACCTAAATAGTAGCGTGTGTATGGCGTTCAAAATGGAATCACAGCGGTCTAAAGCGGCGTTTCCAATCTGATCCTCATCCAGCCTATACCTAGTTCAGCTCTGAACGTCGGTCTCATTACACTCACCCTGAACGTTCAGGGACTGGCCCATTCAATCAATGTCGAAAATAATTTGACCCCCAATTTTACTGGGCAACTTTTCACTGCTAAACGATGGGTGTCACTCCGTGTGGACGCTTGTACGGTGTAAAGGAACATCTCAGTGAGAAAATAAGACCTTGCTCATTTCGCTAGAGTCAGTATGAGCATCACAACACGCTGTGTCATGGTGGCGAAAGGGTAGATTGATAGGAGGGGACGTATTTTAAACAGCGTGTTGTTTCGCTCATACTGAGTCTAGCGAGGTAAGCAAGGTCTTATTTTGTCACTAAGATGTTCCTTTACATTGTACAGACGTCCACACGGATTGACACTCCGATGTTTCGCAGTGAAAAGTTGCCCAGTAAAATTGACTGGGGTTCAAATTATTTTCGACATTGATTGAATAGGCCAGTCCCTGAACGGTCAGTGTGAGTGTAATGAGACCGACGTTCAGAGCTGAACTAGCCTATACCAGGCCCTGGTCCTACTTAAATCCTAATATTTTGTTTAAATTTTATTCCGTGAATTGGCTGGGTCATTTGTTATAATTCAAAGGTCAGAATTTTCGCTTAAAATCATTTGTACCCCGTACTCCATGTGGGTATTAGACTGAAAGGGCGATATAAAGATTGGAGACCCCTAGGTTAAAAACTTATCTGTGTCCAGCAAGGGGCACCGAAAGTTACGCCCGACATCAAGCCACCAAAAAGAATGTATACCATTGGATTGTTAATAGTACCGGCGATTTTTAAATGAAAAAGAAGTTAAATGGGGTATAACGTCAAACTGTTCTGCTCCGACTAAGCTAATGAAGACTGGTATGTCCCATACAGAGTCCGGGCAGCGGCACTATGGCCTACTCTTATACCGAAATACAACTGTCAATGTATACACGGGACCTTGGTTTTTCGCCACATCCGAACGACTAGACAGCTGACCTTCCGTTCTGCACCTCGGAAAATCCAAACAATCGTTCTCGGTCAATGCCGGGATAAAACACACCCTAGAGGTTTTAAGATTGGCACTACACATATAAAGCCGTATAATATCAAGCCAGAAAAGAGAGAGTGTGCCATTGGATTATGTAATTGTACCAGCGATTTTAAGATTGGCAGTACACATATAAAGCCCTATAACATACTATAAGCGTAAAAACAAATCTAAAATATTGCTTTGGCTCTTAAGATTCTTCTTTAAATGACATCTAGAAGCACGGATCACTATTCATAATAAAACACAACACAAGGTATATATGAAAACGTGACCGGTATGTGTTACGAAACGTCGTTATTAAATTATAGAGAAGTAGTTATATCCATATATACCTTGTGTTGTGTTTTATTATGAATGGCTCTTAAGATGGTGAAACCCTAATAAGTTGTTGTTGGTTTGGCTCGTGCCTATACCAGGTGCTGTCAAACCTGGCTTTGTTTTATTGTCAACAGCTCTCTGTGTATACCTGCAAATATCATATCTATTATTTCTTGTTGTGTGTGATGCAGGACGGAGGGCTTGACAAGGACAGCTTTCTAGTCGTTCGGGTGGGACGGAAACCCGAGGTTCCGTGTACACATTGACTTGCACGAAAAAGATCCTTTGGCAGTTGGAATTCCATACAAGAGTAGGCCGTAACGTCGCTACCCGGGCAAAATTTCCCATCATAACACACTGATGGCGTATTCCCGTCTTCATTAGCCCAGTTTAGGAGCAGAAGAGTAGACGGTAAACCCCATTACACTTCATTTCATTTCTTGTTGCGTATCCGTTACTATAAAATCTACTACTAACACATAGGAATTCTCAATTCAAGTATATAGCCTAGAATCCACTTTATTATTTTATCTAGAAATTATTATACACGCGAACGATGTTTTTTTTATTTCCAAAAGAACATACTCCAACTCCTCCAAATCTTATAATCCATTTTTCTATGTTTGAAGAAGAAATGTGTGGAGTGTTTTTGTACAGAATAAATTGACGACCTGTCTACAGTCCGTTCACCTCATATCAATAAACTCTTGACACGTGATGGGATAGTATCAAATATCAATGCTCCCAACTGTTCATTTTACCTTAATACAAGATTGGGTACACATCTCAAGTAGCTGGTCCGTCACAATGCGTGGTGGTCAATGACCAGGAGTAGATTCATCTGCCGGACTTGCCAGTGGTACAGGAGTAGGGGCCTGGCAAGATTATTGTTAAAACATCAAGTATCAATAGTAGGCAGTCTCTCGGCATGGAGTCAGTCGGATTTGAAATGAAATGAAATGGGGTTTAACGTCCCACTGTTCAGCTCCGATATGAGAACATCTATGAGGGCAGTTCCAACTGCCAAGATCCCATGTACACAATGGTGTGCAAGTAAAGGAACCCTTGACAATTGAAACTAAAAATAAGAGTAGGCTGTAGACCCGCATCCGGGCAAAATGTCACTCGTAGCACACTGCATTTGGTATGCCCGTCTTCATAAGTCCAGTACAGTCCTAAGTGTGTCGCGAAATCATGAACGGCACACTAAGAAAATGCGAAAAACCACACGATCTTAATTAAGTATTCACTGGTGTCTTTTGGTAAGTTCATAGTGGTGTTTTTCTTTATATAGTTCGAGTCATTCGATGTGTCTATGACTAGTCCGTGTGTACGGTTGTATCCCGTCTATGACTTGCCATGTTTTTATTTTGCAATTCAAATATTATTTATGTATTTTTAGCGAGGTGTGCCGCTATTTTGTCATGTGTTCCAAGGTGTACCGTTGGCCAAAAAAAGGTTGTGAATCACTGGTCCAGTAGAACTAGAAAATTGGGACGTTCAAGCCCTATTTCATTTCATTTCGAGGTTCATCTTTCACGGTAGTTTGTAATGGTTTGAAAATAAAAACCAGTTACACATTTAATTAACGTAGATTGAGAAATTAAAGATATATTGCCTCCAGACCAGAATTTAAGCTTCAGAAATAGCTTCAGGAATGGAATATACAGAAAACAAAATGGCGGATGCAGTGTATTAAATTTATTAATGCAAGGCTATTTTCGTGCAACCATTTACAACAAAACAAAAATGGAAAACGAAGAAAAAAAAATAGCATGGCGTATGATCAACTACTAACCGGTAAAATAAACACACAACTGCTAACTTCAATCAACCTCAAAAACTACAGCATCACAATTACATAATTAATAATATATTTCTTGGTGTCCCTTTCTTTGAAGTTTATCTAAGCATTGTCGTGTTCCGTGTCATAGCGGTGTATTTGATGTATAAATATTATGTTAGGTATTGTTTTAATCCACTTTATAAATCAATGGCTGGTGTAAACGTAAACAACGTTAACCTATGATATTATTAAAGGACGCGGATCCAGCCAAACAGTTCTGCAGTATCAAGGTTTATTTTATTTGTACACTTTTAACATATAATATTATTAAAGAACGTTGATTCATCCAACTATCTCCAAAGTGTCAAGGTCTATTCTATTTTTACAATTGTAAAAAATGATAATATTAAAGGACGTGGTTCAGCCAACTATTTTCACAGTATTAAGGGTTTTCCCGTTGTCGCTTCAACCGATGATATTATTATAGGACATGGATCCATCCAACTATCTTCACAGTATCAAGGGGTTTTCTCTCTAATTTTAACTGATGTTACTATTATAGGACGTGAATCCACTCATCTATCTTGAAAGTATCAAGGTCTTTTCTTTTCAATTTTAACTGATAATGTTATTAAAGGACGTAGATCATCCAATAGCATTCACAGAATCAAACTGTTCTTTGTTTTCAATTTATGAACCATATTCCCCTTTTTTTCAGAAGCATGGGCTGGTAACGGCGACGGGCTGGTGGCTCTAGGTCCTTACCTAAGTTATTCAATGGTATGAACGATTTGATAGTCAAAGCGACAACGTTGATTCTCTAAGAATTAACGTTCGGTATCGCAGACAAAACGTTTTCTTTAGGTTTCTTATGTCTTTTAATACAGAGAATGTTATAAATCATATCGAACCAAATTTTCATTTTAAGAGAGAAAAGCAGATCGGATTTATGTCAAAAAAATGTTGAATTGTATTTATCAGAACTGTTGTTCAGTCTGTGATCGATTTAATGTTCATTTCAAAAAAAAGGACGAGGAAATATGTCGATTATATAATTAAAGGGGCTAAACCGGTTTGATTTAGGTAAAAATAAAACATTGAATGTAGCTGATCTGATATTGTATTTTAATTAGTGATGGGACATGCTCTATATGATTAGTGACCAGTTCTGGATGACTATACAATTAATGACGACACGTGCTCTATTCAATTAATGATAGGACAAGCACTATACAATTAGTGATGGGACATGCTCTGTACGCTTAGTGATGGGATATGTTCTATACAATTAGTGATGGGACATGCATGCTCTATACAATTCATGACCGGACGCGCTCTATTCAATCAATGATGAGACAAGCTCTATACAATTAGTGATAGAACTAGCTCCATGATTAATGATGGGAAATGCATCTATACAATTAGTGATGGGACACGCATCTATACAATTAATGATGGGACAAGGTCTACACAATTAGTGATGAGAGAAATGATTACTGATAGTTGAATCGCTATACGATTACACGTCACGTGACAGGCTCCATCCGGTTACGATTAGTCACGGGACAGACTCTGAACTATTTCATTGTTTTTTTCGAAAGAAGAAGCGGATGTCGATTTGTTTACTGATTTTAGTTAAATGTCTTTCTTATTGTGTCGAACACACAACTAGCACTATCTCAACAAAGCCTTCTCTATCAACTTCTATAACACACTGTATGGTGTATTTCCATCTGCATAGCCCAGTCAGTGTACAAACATAGGACGTTAAACCCTATTTTATTTCATTTCTATCAACGTAGATTGATTGTCAACCCACCAAACAAACCAGGACACAAAATCCATTTATATCGACAAGTCTACTTGTCATGTAAAACTTGCTTTTTTTAATTTTTAAAACTGAAAACAAACATAGTTATAAATCAATATTTAAAAATTCAATATACACGTACACGAGACTATTAATACCATAAACATACCTGTACTTCTACATTGAATATTGAAAAAAAACATGAATAAAATTATAAACATGTCAAACTTTTTTTATTTTAATATTAATTTCCTCAAATGAGTTGATGTCATTTGAAAATAGAGACGTCAAACTTTTGTAATCTATTAACTGATATTAAGGGTGTGTGTCAATGCTTCATTGTCCTTTAATCTAACCGCCAATATCATGTACACCTGATGGAAAAACACCTACGACATCGGGTAAATTAAATCAGATGAAATCTATAATTAAACATGTTATCAACGCATGCGTGTAACTGTTTGCTTTGTGTGCAAGTAAAGGTGCACGATCTCTTTGATAAACTGATATGTGTTTTTTTTTTTAAATCAATATTTAAAGATCCAATTTAATTAAAATACAAATCTAAGAGTAGAACTATTGGTTCGAGTGGCCAGAATAGGAAGCACTACATGAAGATCTGTTAAGTTATAATGGGAGTTCACGTCAGGGGTCAAACGAGCGGCTTTTGACCCTGTTATATCAGACATTGATTAATCAATCAGCGTTGACGTTTCCGGGAGTTTACCAACAGTACAGAGCAGTGAAAGCCAAGAAGTTGCCGTAACAGGCCGTTTCATTGACTAACTCCTCACATCAATAAGAACGCCTATTATGTAACAACTGTTCCAGATCCTACTGTAGCAAAGACAAATAAAACGAAATTTTGAACTATTGCCAAAGCAACACATCTTCGAAATGCTATGAATATTAGCATTAGAAAGGCCCGACCTAAATTAGCATTATTTACTATTATCGCAAACTAACGGAGACACCGACCCTTTAAGTATGAAATGTTTCTTTGATCTTACTGCCAGTGGATTGCGCTATAGTATTTGATTGAGGTTTTTCACCAATAGGTTATAATTTGACAAACTCCCTGACTAGCCCAAGGCTGTTAAATAACGGTATTGCGTTACATCCATGTCATTCATACAAATTGTCGAATAAAGAAACATAACGTTGACGCAAGTTAAAAAGAAAGATGACAAAATTCGATAAAATAAAATTGCATTGTGATACCTTCAATTATACCACAGTTAAAAAACTTGGGTTTTGATCTGAGATACGATTTATATCGCAAAGATGATATTGTAAAAAAATTGTATAGGTTTACGTACTCTAGCTGGGAGAAGGACATAGAAGGAGAGATTGTGGGATCGGTATCCATTTTTGCACACAACAACATGTACGCAAACAAGACCCAGACACCATATATGGAAATAAATGACGAGTGTTAGGAAAAGTGTAATTATTCCCGCCCCCCCCCCCCTGATAGCAATGAGAAGATTCATAATTTGTTATAAATTGTTCTTATCCCTTTGTAAAGAATATTTTTGCAATAAATATGTTTTAGAGCAATGAGAAGTCTAGTGCAATAAGGTGAACACGTGCTATTTCATAAAAAATCTGAAATCTGCCCCAAAATAGCATTTTAGCGTATTTTTAAACCAGGACACTAAAATTGACATGTACTGTAATAAAATGACATAAATGAACAAGTTGTTTCGACAATCTGCTAAAAGTGGATTTGTTTGCAAAATAAATTACATGTTCTTATTCACCAAAGAATGACATTTGCCCACCTTTTTGCATTAGCATCTTCAGGTATATTTCGGTGCAGGGTTTTATATTTGACCGGGAGAGAGAGAGAGAGGGGGGGCGAGTGGGAAGAATAACACGTGACCCATCATTAATACTGTAGCTATGGTAGGGGATTTACCCAAAATCCCCAGTTTCTCCCACCTTGTTAACCATATTAACATGACCTTTTAAAACCTCATCTCACCTATACCAATCACAATTAACCTTTTAACAATGATACTAGATAACCAACCAATACCTACCTGCTAATTACTATCATACTACACGTTATAAATATACTTCAAGAGAAACCATCATATCATACGAGGGAATTATAGTAGAGTCGTACGTGAAACTAACGCATCACTTGTGTGTGTTTGGCACTGTAGAAGACCGCAGACTGGCCACAGAGACTTTTGGTCCTGTACATACGAAATTTTCAACCGGTTTCTTTTTGCTGTTCTGCGATACATTTTATATTACAGGAAAGGAAAGGAACGACATGGGCTGCACGTACTATTGAGTAGTAAAGATCATATGAGTTAGTATAGCTGTGGATAGTAAAGATAGCACATGATGTAGTATGCATGTGGGTAGTAAAGATCACATGATAAAATGCACACGTAGGTAGTAATGATCAAATGATATAATGTACACATGGGCAGTAAAGATCACATGATCTTGTATACACGTGGTTAGTAAAGATCACATGATCTAATGTACGCATGAGCAATAAACATCACATGATCGAGTGTACACGTGGGTAGTAAACATCGCATGATTGCAATTTAGGCATGGATAGTTGCAAACAATACATATTGCAACGATATACAAATAAAATTGCGGTTGTGTCATCCTATCCTTGTCGTATCTTTACTTTGGGCTAGGACATTTCGGGGTTAGGGAGAGTGATCGGAGTGTTCTGAGACTTAGGTAGCAGGTGAAGGCGTTCGTTTATTCGTTTGTCGATTTTTAGGGTAATATCGGATAAAACAAAAACGTGACCTGCGACATAAGAAATTGAGTCTTTTATAATCACTTTTGTTTTGGCGGATTCAGTATCGATAATGGGAAGAAAGAGGGAATCAGTTACCAATCGGTGACAAATATAGCACCGAAACATCGATCACGCTCTCCTTGCGCGTATAGGGTACACTGGGCAAATCGTTCCGCCGTTTGGGAAGTGGACGAATCTGTTACCAATCGGTGACAATGGAACAACAAAACATCGACCACACTCTCCGTGCGCGTATTGGATAGTAGAGGGTAAATCGCCCCGCCGATAATTGGTGCGAAGGAAGTATCTGTTACCAATCGGTTGCGAACAGAGCACCGAAGCATTGATGACATCCGGCTAAATAGGAGTTTTCTTGTTTCTGTATTCAACGAAATACAATTATTGTGTGTCATTGAGCGACATTTTGACTAGGCGATTCATTACAAAAGGGACAATAACACTCTTGCTGGCTTGGCAGCTCCAGAAAATAAACAATAGCCTTATTCTAAGTACTAGATGTTTAAGTGTGCTATTTGTTGTGTAAATGATTCATTACATCCTCTTTTACTCTTCCAGTGGGTTCGAAAATATTTTATAACCCAAGTCACATTTGAAAAGGTTTACATTAGGCTTTCAAATCATTTAGTTGAATTTTTGCATTTTTTTTCAATTAGGTGTGTTAAGATGAAATTTGTATCATTAATTAATTGTAATATTGTAAAATAATACAATTTGTTGACCAGAATAAAGATTGGGACACATTATTCAGTTACAGAGAGAGTGGTATTGAGCCTTTAAGCTCCGTAATAAACAGTAATTGTATTTGGTAGAATAGTATTATACGTCTCTGTTCTGTGAATTACCAGATGTGTTTCGTGTCGAATAAGATGATTACTATGACAAGGTGATTCACCTTCCAGCGCACTTAATGCAATATCTGTCAGTTGTCCTCTATGTACTTTAAAAGCCGAATTATTTGTAGGGCATATCGGTCAATTAATAAAGTGGCAATGAATCGATGGATCATTGAAATCAAATGAGGTTTAACGTCCCCATTCTTCGGCTCCGACTCGGCGGCACTACGACCTACATTTATTTCGAGTTCTAACTGCTAAGTGCTCTTTTACGTGCACGCTAAGGTACACAGTCGACTGCGTGTTTTGTCACATCCAAACAACCGTGACACTAGTATAATTTGCTATGATAAATCACTCTTTAAGCATACATAATCATGCATATTGATTTATAATTTCTAACAGTTTGGATTCTGGAATTTGTAATCTTCCCCGATAACGTCCACTGTTTATCTTTCGATATTTCCGGCATGGTTTCCCCTTGTCAGGTGGTGCAGGGCCTGAAAAAAAACAGCTGTCTAGTCGTTTGGATAGGACACGTAAAAGATCCCTTGGCAGATCAATTGGCAGTTGAGATTCGATTTAAGAGTAGGCTGTAGCGTCGCTGTCTGGGCAAAATGTCTCGAGTAACACACTGTATGGCGTATGCCTATCTTCATTAGCCTCGTAGGAGCAGAACAGTAGGACGTTAAACCTCATTTCATTACATTACATTTCATTACATTACATTTCATTACATTACATTTCATTACATTACATTTCATTACATTTCGTTACATTTCATTTCATTTCATTACATTTCATTATCTCTCGATGGCGTCGCTTTACTGTAAACTACCATCTTTATTAGCCCAATCAGAGCAGAATAGCAGAACGTATAAACGCCATTTCACTTCAACTGTAAACTATGGAAATCTGTCGCTGTTTTTCTTTGTTTTTTGGGCTTTTTTTGCAAGCTCAACTTCTCGTGGTGCATTTGCTGATTCCGGATTTCTTCATATTCCATGCCTGATTTGGTCCTTATCAATGGTGTGGAACGTTAAAAAACATTGTAGTTCCAGTTTATTTCTCCGTATTGATTCTCTACAGAGTATTTCGATGCCATTGAATTGTGTAAGTTGAATTGTTTTTGAAGATGATAATGCGTTTTTGTTGACAATTACACGGATATAGATGGAGCCGTGGTTGTTAACATGTAACCAATTTTTGGATTCACTGTCGGCACATTAAGTCGACGATTTATCTGAAATTAGTAAAGAAACCAACTTCCGCTTACTATATATTCCAAGGGGAAATCTAATCAAACTGTGGTTAACCTATCACTTTTGAAAATAAGCCGTCATATAAAACCTATCGCAGGCCTTTTTTTCGTCACAATAAAAGATGTCTAGCCCCTTTAACTTATCTTAGTTTAAGCGTTCCTTAATACAAATCCTCCACAAAGATTAACTTGGAATCAATTTGGATTATAGCCGCGTGGCTTTGACATCTGCCAGGCGACAACTACTCATTTTCCACACGTTCCTTCAGTAGCACAAATAATTTTAACAATTAAAAAGAGAAGATAGTAATCCTGCTAATGAATTGACCTATTCTATCTATCTTCAGAATAGTAGTATTGTTCTTTTTTTGGACCTCGGCCCTTTATAAACGACTCGTCAATCTATTAGTGCAAATAGATTAAATGTATCGTCTAGTACTAGTATATTTATGGGAATGGATGAATAAACAGGGTTTTAACGACCAACTTTTCTGCTCCGAGTGAGCTACGAGGGGAAATATTCCAGACAGAAAATGAAGTCCAGCTGTAAAAGTGTATTTTTACTTACGCGGTATTTGTCACATCCGAAAAACTAGACACTGCTAATTGCCAGTGCAAATAGATTAGATGACTATATTTTCGAATATAATATTATCATAGATCTATATGTGCTAACTATAGACTGATATAAATGAAATGAAGTGAAATGTTCTGCTCCAAAACTGTGCTAGTAAAGACGGGCATACGGCAGACAATGTGCTATGACAGAAATGTTGCCCGGAAAGCGATGCTACGGTCTACTATTATTTCTGATTCTAACTATCAAGGGATTCTTACGTGCACGGTTTTCGGTCCCATCCCAACAACTAAACAGCTGGAAAATTTGGATGAACTTTCTCGACTTAAAGGCTATATCAGTCTTACCCACTTAACCACCGTGACCCCCCCTCCCCCCCCCCCCTCAGACTGATATAAATACCCATGTATATGTGTAAGATCTATAAAGATGATACATATTAGTATTCATCAATTATTCATATTATATTATATTATATATCAATTATTCATTCTTATATCTATATCTAGATATCTGCTGATGATAACTTTATTAATACGAGTACTACAAGACCAGCAATTTCTCCACTGGATGACTACAGTGTTAAGTCCATAAAATTTCATCCAGATTTTCCGGCGTTGTTTCAATTTGTCAGTGATGCAAGGCGAAGGGCCTGACATGGAGAGTTTTCTACTAGTAGTTTGGATGGGACGAAAAGCAAGGTCCTGTGTGCACATAGGCGTACACGCTAAAGATATCCCGGTAGTTGGAATTCGATGTTAGAATAGGCCGCAGCGCCCCTGCCCGGGCAATATTTCCCCCATAGCACATTGTACGGGGTATACCTGTCGTCATCAGCCCAGTTCGGACGTTGTGCTGCATTTTATTTCATTTTTCTTTGCCTATATGGACATTTTATAATCATTTCTATGATCTTTCTTTACCCCTGTTGGTGTTTGCTTGAATATACGACCAATATTGACAATCCCTGAAATGAAATGGTCTTTTATAACGTCCTACTTTTTGCACTGATTGGATTATGAGGGGTATTTTACGCGGACATAGGTGGGACGGCCGACTTTTATTTCGAATTCCAACTGCTAATGATTCTTTTACGTGCATGCCAATGTGTTCACGTTCTCACTCACAGAGCCACAGCGGCATCGCTGACCATTCCTTGAAGTAAAACGAAATTAATTTGAGCATTTATTGGTGAGATAATAGTTTATCGTGTTGTTCCTGATGTTTTAACATCCGCTTCCATCGAGGGTAATATCTCAAATATCTTATCTCAGGAAACCGAAGTAAACCCCTATCTCCAAGCCAACCACGCTCACACCAGCGATTGAAAACACGACGGCAATCCAGGGGTGATCGTCCAGCTACAACTCGAAGTGCGACACTCTGGATCACATTTGGTCATCCACGTTCGACACGTTCATTCATTTTTATAATTCAGTAACTTAGAATAGAGATAAGGTGTTGATTCTAATATTGTAGGGGTGTTGGATGGAATGGTTAGCACGTGCGCGCTGTATCATAAGGTCTGTCATGGAGTCAACTGACGTAGTTTCGATTTCCCGGTTGTACGTGACAAGGTGTAGCGTCGCCTGTTCAACTTCGTTGGTTTTCTTCGGATCCTCATATTTCCTTCCATTGGTAAAGACCCCTACGCGCAAACAAACTATTGAAATAATATTTAACCATGTGTTAGTCACGAAATGATCTAGTTTGTGTCGATCGGACGTTAAACCACGTTCTATCTCTCTCTTTCTATCTCTCTCTCTCTCTTTTTAATATTGTATGAAGTGTTTCATTGCATGAAACTACACTCAACACTCACGTGGCTGCATGCAAGTTTAATAAATGGTTCCTACTTTCTCCCCAAACAAACAATGGATTAGGTATATTTAACGCCAGCTTCCAGAAAGGTGATATCGCAGACATAGTCACTTATTTTACTGTAATTGATTGGTTGTCAACCCGTTTGTTAACCAATAGTAATTTGCCACAGAAAATATCGGCCAGTCGAAAAAACTCTGCTTTGACATTTGAAAGAAAAATGAATCCAATATGAGATGGTCAATATCTAGTTAAAAGCTAATGTGTCATATAAGCAACACCTTCTAACCATAAGAGTCTATACATTATAATTGTGTATCATGAAGGCTAACTTCATTGGGTACTAGACATAACAAATTGATCTGTTGTGCGTTGAAACTGCCTCAAGTCTGATTGTCTTCTAGTTGGTTAATTACCGATAGTTCTTTATCACGAATAGGTTTACAGACTTATCGCTCCCTTGATCACAGAGAACCACACAGGCCATTATAACGGCTTTACAATTGTCACAATAATTTGTTAACAAAATCAGACATTTTCTACTTTCGTTTTTTTTTATTTTTCAGAGAGATTTATTACAATTGATTCTCCCATGACGGAGCTTGATGTAACGTTAATAATTGGCCATGTTAACCTGTTCGAGACCGGTTTCTAGGCGGAAAACGTATTAGGAAGATATTGGTATGTGCTATATGAATATAAATGTTATTGTTACATGTTAAAGACATGACGAATGGGTCGAGATAATAACTAACTCTAATCTAATGAGCTAACAGACAGGACAAGGAAATCACTTTACTTTCAACAACGGCAACTCATACAAATCTTATTTACGTCTGGATGATTCGCTGTTAGATTGTTTTATGCTTGATTGCCCAGGCTTTACGTCTAGACAACTTGTGTGTTTAATAAGCCGATCAAGTAATCAATCAATCAGTTTATTAATATATCACTGGATGTTAAAATCACACATACTTCTCAGAACATCATATAGACAATGATATCCAGATGACTTCGTCGCCTGTCAATGGATGGGCACAACACGGGAAGACGATCAATTTAGTCTCCAGCTTATTTCATTTACAGAAGATATAGCGGTAGTTTGCGTGTTCAAATCCGCCGTTCACCGACAAAAGTTCATCGGCATTTTGGACGTTAAACCCTAGTTCATTGCATTTCCTTTATATGCCACTTTTACTTCCGCGTTAAACTTTTCGAATCCTGTTTCTGTCTTGTACTACATATGAAACGTTCGTCCGTACTATTTGGATTCTTGGCTATGTTTTTCTTTCACCATAGTAAAAGTTTTTTGAAAGCCATGCAAATTATCATGTCCCACATGCCTTTGCAATTTCAAAATAAATATTTTTTGTTAACACGAAACACCCAACTATATACTGAAATTTGTCAACAAGTTCAGCAAAGACCACAAGTTCTAAAAACGCATGTAAATAACTTTTTTCCGGGATTCGTGTGATACAAAATGGATTGGAATGATAATATTATACTTGTATATTAAAGATGTATTACGCATTGATTTAGGTAAAGAGCTGACAGGTCTCGCTATAAAATTAAAAACTAGATAATCAAATGGGAATATCTTGAGAATGCCAGTCACATTACTTCATTCTGGGCGACTTTAGGGCCGTTTGGAGAACAGATGAGTCTCAATTGCCATTGCTACCGTTGTTAAGATAGTAAAAAAAGTTTCAATTTCCCTTTTTTCAAATGAAATCATTACCCGCTTATCGGGTTTAAATCCGTAGAAGATCTAAAGCACCCGATGTCATGGAGAGTTGATTATAGTTGTGGCAAGTTAATAAATGTCTAAATGACATCTAAGGCCTAAAGAAAGAAATGCAATAGACATATTTAACTCTTGCTTAATAATGATATATTATTCCTGAATGTTGTACCGACAACGATTTAGAAAACCTCCACAGCAGATAAATATCTGGAATGAAAATTAAACAATTGAGTGCGAAATATTTTGAAATTTGTGTTCACGAATAATAGGAATATTTTACGTAAACCCCTCATCAAAAAAAGTTTCTGGTGTATAAATAATTTAACAGCAATTTTCTGTTCGTTGTGTTGTAATAATCTAATTGTTAGGTTTTTATATGGCCATAAACTCTTATTCAAACCTGTATTCTGACATGATTATA
The DNA here is from genome assembly GCA_963678685.1 of Patella ulyssiponensis. Classification (NCBI taxonomy): domain Eukaryota; kingdom Metazoa; phylum Mollusca; class Gastropoda; family Patellidae; genus Patella; species Patella ulyssiponensis. Next base: position 62,150,422 of record OY783229.1, read on the forward strand.
TTGACGATTATATCTTTTTTTACATAATTGGAGGGGGTTGAACGGCCCATTGGTTAGCACGTGCGCGCTGTATCATACGGTCTGTCATTGTGTCAACTGGTGGGGTTTCGATTCCCCGGTTGTACGTGACAAGGAATAGGGTCGCCCTATAGGGGAATGTTACCCGGGCAGCGGTACTACAGCCTGTTCTTATTTCGAATTCCATCTGTTTCTCACCAGACCTGCTGTCGTAAATCCGATACACCATTGAGAAGATGAAACCAAGCTAGAAAATCACGAGAAACTATCTCATCTAGCATCTGTATCAAACCCGCTTATCGAGCCTGATTAAAAAGCTAGCACCTTACACAACAGGACCTGACAAGGACAGCTGTCTAGTCGTATGGATGGGAAAAAACTGTAGAACCGCTGTCCGGGCAGAAGACCCCTTACCAATCGGAATTCAAAGTAACATAAGATTCAAAGCCATAGTGCCGCTGTCCGGGCAAATTTCCCTTAATAGCACGCTGTATGACGTATGCCCGTCTTCATTAGCCCATTTCGGAGCAGAACAGTAGGATGCTAAATCCCACTTCATTTTATTTCTATAACATCACTTAATCTAAAATATTACTTTTAGGTCACGGACACCGTGCTCTATATAGTATGATTGTCGCGGTCAGAAAGACGTAATCAAGAGAAATGGTCTGGACAATACACCAGGGAATATGGATCTCGAGTCTGATAAAACCAAGCAATGGACGAGTTTTCTTTAATATAATCAAACTTGCTTGATCATTATACGGAGGTAATCTAGCGAAGAGTTTTAGCAACTCTATTGTCGAACTTGGCCTTCAATGTCGAATATTTCACGTAAATTCATTTCACTTCATACATGATTTATATACTACGGAGCCCCTTAAGTGCACGATTCCACTCTTATATAATTTTTTCGTACATGATTCCACTCTTATATAATTATTTCGTTTAAACGAAATATTAATTCGTTTAAACGAAATATTAATTCGTTTAAACGAAATATTAATTCGTTATAACGAAATAATTAATTCGTTATAACGAAATAACTAATTCGTTTAAACGAAATAATTAATTCGTTTTAACGAAATAATTAATTCGTTATAACGAAATAATAATTCGTTTAAACGAAATATTATTTCGTTATAACGAAATATTATATCGTTATAACGAAATATTATTTCGTTTAAACGAATTAATATTTCGTCATAACGAATTAATTATTTCGTTTAAACGAATTAATTATTTCGTTTTAACGAATTAGTTATTTCGCTTTAATGAATTAATTATTTCGTTTTAACGATTTAATTATTTCGTTATAACGAATTAACATTTCGTTATAACGAATTAATATTTCGAAATAATTAATTCGTTATAACGAAATAATAATTCGTTTAAACGAAATATTATATCGTTATAACGAAATATTATTTCGTTTAAACGAATTAATATTTCGTTATAGCGAATTAATTATTTCGTTATAACGAATTAATTATTTCGTTTAAACGAAATAATTATTTCGTTTTAACGAATTAGTTATTTCGTTTTAACGAATTAATTATTTCGTTTTAACGAATTGATTATTTCGTTTTAACGAATTGATTATTTCGTTATAACGAATTAATTATTTCGTTATAACGAATTAATATTTCGTTTTAACGAATTAATTATTTCGTTTTAACGAATTAATTATTTCGTTATAACGAATTAATATTTCGTTATAACGAATTAATATTTCGTTTAAACGAATTAATATTTCGTTTAAACGAATTAATATTTCGTTTAAACGAATTAATATTTCGTTTCAACGAATTAATTATTTCGTTTAAACGAATTAATCTTTTCGATTAATCGAATTAATCAATGTCGATTGAACACGTCGACTAACCCCAATGCTCCAAACAACGAAGTTGAAAAAAAACTTAAAAAAAAACCAATCGTGATCTCTATCGTTATTGATATACGGGATATACACATGGTTCATTTTTATATCATTAATTCGCTTGTGCGTAATGCTATTTAGCAGGTAGACCCAGAAAGAATCCTTGAGGTTAGACAAGTGACCCTGTCAGGCCTCGTGTCCCCCAACATGATCCCCATTACGCAAACCTTGTTAAACAGACAGCAGCAAATAGCAAATGTTTTAACATATGTTTTGGGGTATCAACCGTTTGGTTTATAAGCGTATGCAGGAGCCACGGTGGCTAAGTGGATAAGACGCTAGCGCGCTAGCCAGGAGGTCGCTTATTCGCCCCAGTGTTGGCGGAGAAAGTTCATCTGGGGTGTTCTTCGTGGTTTCCAGTTGTGAGTGATGCAGAAAGGAGGGTCTGACAAGGGCAACTGTCTAGTCTTTTGGATGGTAAGAAAAATTCGAGGTCCCGTGTACAGATTGGCGTGCGCAACAAAGATCCCTTGGCAGCTGCAATTTCATATAAGTGTAGGCTGTAGCGATTTTGTTTGGGCAAAACATCCCCCAAAGCACAATATTTGGCGTATGCCCATCTTCAATAGCCCAGTCAAACTCAAAGCAGAACAGTAGGACGTTTAAGCCCATTTCATAAGGGTTTACACCCTATCGATTTGTTAGTGTTACGTGACTTGCCGTTCCAGCGAAATGAATGTTGGGTGGTCTAGTGGTGCGCCATTGGGTCAAGGGGCGTTGTATCGGTTGACTGCATGTACGTGACAAGAAGTATGGCTGCTTGTACATCCTCGTGGGTCTTCAGTTTCATCCCATTGCTAAATACCCCTACGCGAAAGCGGATTACATGTGTTAGTCCCGAAATGACCTAGTTTGTGTCTCTGTTCCAAGATTACCGACTCAAACCCACCGCAAATTGATAAAGTTTTGGGTTTTTTGGTTTTTTTAACATCTTTTATTTTCAAATTTGGTGTTTTGAGCATTTGGGTGTACACTGGACTTCGTTTGTTCGTCCAGTCCGAACTTGACAGCTCTCCTTTTCAGGCCCTCCGTCCTGCACCACTGACAAAAACCAGATGAACTTTCTTGACAGCTCTCCTTGTCAAGCCCTCCGTCCTGCATCACTGATAAAAACCAGATGAACTTTTTCCGCCAACACCGGGAACGTACCAGCGACCTCTAAAGCTTGTGAACCCAATGGTTAATTCCCTAAAATATATGTTAAAAACTATAGGGTTCACAGGGTTTTCGTAAGGGGGATAATGTTTGGGAACTGGGTCTCTGGAGAAGTAGGTAGCGGAAACGATAGGATCCGTTCTCTCATTAACCCCAATGCTTCACACCAATATATGAAGAAAAAAAACTGATTTGAAGTGTATCCTCACAATAGGGGGAGGAGGAACCCGGGCCATCTCTTTATGCCACCAATGCTTCATAGACTCAATATCCATAACATGATCCCCATTACGAAAACCTATGAAGAGAAAAAAACTGATTTAAAGTGTATCCTCAGAATAGGGGGAGGAGGAACCCGGGCCATATCTTTATGTCACCAATGCTTCATAGAGTTCATAGCAATCACATAATCCCCAGTACGAAAACAGTGTAAACATGAGGTCTGTTATTGGGTCAAGTGCCGTTATTTCAATTAACCGCCTCTACGCTACAAGCAGCAGGATCGCTTGTCCAACCTCGTGGATTCTCCCCGGGCCCACTGCTACATATCCTTACGCGCAAACGAATTATTGAGATAAAAATGAACCACGTGTATATCCCGTATATCGATAACGATAGAGATCACGATTGTTTGTTTTAAATTTTTTTTTCAACTTAGTTGTTTGGAGCATTGGGGTTAGTCGACGTGTTAAATCGACATTGATTAATTCGATTAATCGAAACGATTAATTCGTTTAAACGTAATAATTAATTCGTTTAAACGAAATAATTAATTCGTTTAAACGAAATAATTAATTCGTTTAAACGAAATATTAATTCGTTATAACGAAATATTAATTCGTTATAACGAAATATTAATTCGTTATAACGAAATATTAATTCGTTATAACGAAATATTAATTCGTTATAACGAAATAATTAATTCGTTAAAACGAAATAATTAATTCGTTATAACGAAATATTAATTCGTTATAACGAAATAATTATTCGTTGTAACGAAATGTTAATTCGTTGTAACGAAATGTTAATTCGTTATAACGAAATAATTAATTCGTTAAAACGAAATAACTAATTCGTTAAAACGAAATAATTATTTCGTTTAAACGAAATAATTAATTCGTTATAACGAAATAATTAATTCGCTATAACGAAATATTAATTCGTTTAAACGAAATAATATTTCGTTATAACGATATAATATTTCGTTTAAACGAATTATTATTTCGTTATAACGAATTAATTATTTCGTTAAAACGAAATAATTAATTCGTTAAAACGAAATAACTAATTCGTTAAAACGAAATAATTATTTCGTTTAAACGAATTATTATTTCGTTATAACGAAATAATTAATTCGTTATAACGAAATAATTAATTCGTTATAACGAAATATTAATTCGTTTAAACGAAATAATATTTCGTTATAATGATATAATATTTCGTTATAACGAAATAATATTTCGTTTAAACGATTTATTATTTCGTTATAACGAATTAATTATTTCGTTAAAACGAAATAATTATTTCGTTTAAACGAATTAATTATTTCGTTATAACGAATTAATTATTTCGTTATAACGAATTAATATTTCGTTTTAACGAATTAATATTTCGTTTAAACGAATTAATATTTCGTTTAAACGAATTAATATTTCGTTTAAACGAATTAATATTTCGTTTAAACGAATTAATATTTCGTTTAAACGAAATAATTATATAAGAGTGGAATCATGTACGAAAAAATTATATAAGAGTGGAATCGTGCACTTAAGGGGCTCCGTAATATACCCTTAAATGATGTGTTATATCAGAAATATTCACCATCTAAAACATCTTAAACTATTTTTTTCCCTGCACACTATTTTGGCGATTTTCAGATTGGTTTACCAGTTTAATTAATGTTTAGAGTTGTCCGTGAAATGAAATAAATTCTGGTTTAACGCCTACACCGTTGTTGTAATTCCAACTGTTACGGGCTTTGTTACGTGTACGCCAATGTGTAACCCAGTCTTATTCACCGAGTCCCAGCTGCAATAGTTCTTCTCAACGTCTGCTTTCCCCAAAGAGATCGCAGATGCACCTCCGCGAATTCTATCTGTTATTGAATAAATGGAATTATGTTATGATTCCCGTTGGGGACTTACTCAAACTAGGCTAATGGCCAAGGCTCCAAAAGGACTTAAATGGTGAGATACCGGTATCACATTTGAAGTATATTTCCCGCGATATAAATCAAATGATAATGTCTATTTTGAATCATTATGTTGTAGTATTTGGTAGTATGTGGTGATATTGAGGCTGTATTGGGGTGGTATTAGGTAAATCGTCCCACCCCTACCCAAAGTAGAACAAGACATTTTGGATTTTTTCTGATAGAGTCGCATCGCCAGCACCCAAAACTTGTTGGCCAAATATATATATATATTTATTTATTTTTTTTGCCCTTTTACCAATGGCTAGGATTTTTGTTAACGGTAAGAGATTTAATGGGGGGGGGGGTAGAAATAGCCCGTATAACATCTACAGTGTCTGTTTCCTGGTACGTTAACGGCTTGTTCTCCTCGGAGTACGGAATCGGTCGTGGGAAAGGGTTCGTCCCCGTAGGTGTATCTTCGGATTTGAATTCACTTAGATTAAACATACATTATGCAAGAGCTAAATCTGCCTTTGGTAGGTCTTTCTTTAGACCTGAAATGTTATATAAATAAACCGTTAATTAGACATTAATTAACTTAACCAGACCATAATCAACTCTCGATGTTAATGCATGATTTTTGTCGTACCGACTTTAGTAATGATCCAGGATAGGCGGAACTTTCATTCGCTTATTTCTCGGTTTAAATTTGACCAATTTGACTGAAATTTTCAGCAAATTGCCTTTACATTATCTAGTCTTTAACCATTGCAAAGAGAACTGCTCGTTATCTAATCTCCCATAACGTATCTTTCTGTAAACAAGGAAATTATTCACAACTCTTTATTAGATGAGAATTTATTTGAGTAACCGACATATTGGTGTAATTTGGTTGACGAGGAAGGAAGGACGGAAAGAAGGAAACGAGGTCGAAATCAGATCGAGTTAGATTAGTATCCGGTTATAGACGAATTAATTGTCTAAATCTGCCATTCCCGACTTCAAATTTTATTTATATTATTACTTGGATATCCACATGGCATAATCAATCCCTTAGACCATCGGAATGCGAGGATTTAAATGGATCCCCCATAAAATGAATACTCGAGATGATAATAACAATAATAAACGCATGCGCCACGTTTTCAAGTATAATTCATTTGAATTCCAGAATCGACATAATAAATAGCGTCCAGTTTGTCGAAGTTGCCGTACACAAGCAGAGTATGCGTTGCATCTGTCTTCAGACTCTCTGCTCTAGTCGGCGCTAGGGTAAACGTAGCTCTGGAGCCATTCACCACCCCCACCACCCTCGCGTCTGACCCGATACCTTTGCCGTAATTGTACATGTGATGGGGCTAGGCTTTTGTCAGGGAAGCAGCGGGAATTAGGAAATAGTTTAGAGAGCTAGTCTCAAATAAAACAGGTATATACCATCTCCATTTCTTCGCCCCCCATGATTAATTGGGTTCGGGATATTAGGTTTCGCCTCGTGACGTAGCACTGTGTATGACTTGTGTGTTTGTAGAAGACTTCGTCGGTTATAGAGAGCATTACATTCCGTTTTAGTCATCACATACATATACCCTGGATCCACCCCTGCAGTAAACATAGTCGATGACTTTACCTTGCTTATAAACATGTACGTAAACTGAGAATATCACAGAATTCATGTTTTCTTATGGAAAAAACCCTTCCCTGGAGGAATAACCCGAGAATGGTTAGGCACAGCGTCAACTGCCTACACCAAATCCAACGACAATGAAATAAAGTAGAAGGTCGATGATTGGTAACAGGGATTTCACAAATTATTAGTAATCGTATGCGCGTGTTTTATTGACGATCTCGGTCAGGTAAAAAAACCCAAACAGATCTATATATTAGAATTGCTGAATATATTTGGTTCGATTTTTCAACTAGCGAAACCTGTCACCCAAGCACATGTCCGATATATTGAATGCCAGTCTATACGTACGTACTATATATAAATTAAGTTGGGTTTCACCTCCTACTTTTATGCTCCATCAGGACTAATAGAGAGTTGATGGGGTTTAACGTATAGTTCAATTTTATAACAATAAGTCGCTTGCGCGTAGGAGTTTTTAGCAGTGGGAGGAAACCGGGAGATCCGAAGAAACCCCACGAGGCTGGACAAGCTCCGTGTCACGTTCAGCCCGGAAATCGAAACCAGGCCGGTTGACTCATTAACAGACCCTTTGATACAGCGCGCATGCGCTAACCATTCGACCATCCACCCACCCCACCAGGGCTAATAAAAACTATCCTTTATACCCTGTGTTTAATTTCATGAATGAAATATCGTCTAAAAATAGTAACAGTGTTCCAGACAAACTAGCCACGAGCCATTAACAGACCGTGACGCCATCGCTGCTATTTTGGAATTGTGGTGTCATAAAGCATTGTCCAAAGAAGTAGGACAAGACGAAGACTATCAACCCGTTGCTAGTTCGGCTTTTCGTCGGCATGTCTGACGTCTGGCAAGAGAAAACCAGGTTGTAAACTCCCGAAAATTGTTCTTGGTGAATACCGGGATAGGTTCTTAGTACCTCCGGAGAGCATTCGATCAGAAAATTGTCGGTGAGGAGGAAGGCTGCAGATTTTGTCAAAGTCTCGAGATGTAAACCCTTACCCACATATGACGTAATTTATGCTTGACCACCGTCTTCGATCTTGTGTTCTCTGGCAGTATCTCCTGTCCAGACAACCAGGGCCACACACACTTAACCACAGTGGCTCTGTCGCTGTTAAATGTAGTCCGACTACTGAATGATACGAAACAACGAGATATTACCAGCTGCTGTAAGAATTTCTCACGAGAATAACGTAGGGAGAGGGATGGGTTTAACGTACACTTGACACAAACTAGGTCATTTGGGGTCTAAGATATGATTCAATTTTATTCCAATAATTCGATTGCGCGTAGAGGTATTTAGCACTGTAGGGGGGGGGGGGGAGGAACCGGAAGACCCAGGCATGAAAGCCATTTTCGTCCCTTGTTTAGGATGTATACCACAATATCAAATAATATGATATCGAATAAAGCAACAATATTACTGTATGTTAGCTATGGTATAAATCAATAAATAAAAGATGTAAAAAATAAATCATAGATGTAAATAAACGATTGCCGTTGTTTACTATAGAAATAACGATATTTAAATAAATAAATAAATCAAGCGTATATTTATTTACAACAGAAATAACGACGCTTAATAAAATAAATAAACAAAGGCTCACCGAAACGTTGGAAATTTACTATACATGTAGATATAACAACGATAAAATAAATAAATAAATAAATTTAACCGTCACTAGTTACAGATGTGCACGAGTAAAATAAGCTTGCTCATTCTAGACCATCCAATAATACTTCCCATATCTACAAATATCAATGTAAATTTGGTTTTATTATTGTTTTTCAATGTTCATTTCATAGAGCTGTATTTACTGTCTCTACAGCTGGCGGCCTAAATTGTGTTTACTTTTTGAATAAATTTATCAATATATTGGGATAGTTCGTGACTTTTTAGAGAAAATGTGGATTGCTAAATTACGAAGTCAATAAGCTATCCAATATCATTTACCTCTTGAAATAAACTTCTTCATGGGATAATGTTTTCAAATGGTTCTGAATCCCAGAGTACACGATGCGATGTTTTGACAACAACTCTATGATTATTATCATATGGAGATAATATCGCTAGGGTCTAATCCAATTCAGAACTACTTGGTAACGAGAATATTGTCAAAGCGACCACGTTTAAATAACAAAGTCTAATCAATGATTATAGCAGCCAATAATTGGCATTTGCAATTTTTCGGCCATTCCATTAGATTTAATTCCAAATTGATCATTTACATCAGATTTAATTAAAAATTGTAATAAAATGTTGTTTAATGTCCGACCATTCTGTTCCGACTGGGCTAATGAAGACAAGCATACACCATACAGTGTGTCATGAGGGACATTTTGCCCGGATAGCAGCACTACGGCCTACTCTAATATCGAATTCCAACTGCCAAGGGATTTTTTTAGAGGCAGAACCCCATTTCATTTCATTTCATTGCACCGAGTTGTTCATTGTGCGCTATCGTGTAATATTGTAGAGAGAGAGCGAGAGAGAGAGAGAGAGAGAAATGAGGTTTAACGTCCACACGACACAAACTCGACACATTTTGAGGCAGAACCCCATTTCATTTCATTTCATTTGTAATCGACTACGTTATCATAGAGCGCCACCTCGCAGTATACAGGGGTTAGGTTCCATAACGGATGTAATGTACGAGACATGACGTGTTATTTTAATTCTTGACCCTCTTTTTTTTATATCTCCTGAGGTAAATAATTCGGGTTTTTCCTCTTTTGCTACCTAACCTTGCGGATCTGTGTTCGACCCCTGCATTGACCGAGGGCCTCCTTATCAGTGGTGCAGGACCGATGACCTGGCAAGGGACAGTATAGTCGCTCGGACGGTACAAAAAAATGAAGTCCCGTATACAGATAGACGTGAACGTTAAAGATCCCTTGGCAGTTGAAATTCGATATGAGAGTAGGCCGTATCACAACTTTTCCCTTATAGGACATTATATGGCATGTTTATGCGCATCACCATAAGCACAGTCATATTGACTATTGAATGAAACTTACAAGTCATGTTGACAAATCTGTTTATGTATGATCAATATTTGATTTATACGGAGCCCCTTAAGTGCACGATTCCACTCTTATATAATTTTTTCGTACATGATTCCACTCTTATATAATTATTTCGTTTAAACGAAATATTAATTCGTTTAAACGAAATATTAATTCGTTTAAACGAAATATTAATTCGTTTAAACGAAATATTAATTCGTTTAAACGAAATATTAATTCGTTATAACGAAATAATTAATTCGTTATAACGAAATAATTAATTCGTTTAAACGAAATAATTAATTCGTTATAACGAAATAATTAATTCGTTATAACGAAATAATAATTCGTTTAAACGAAATATTATTTCGTTATAACGAAATATTATATCGTTATAACGAAATATTATATCGTTATAACGAAATATTATTTCGTTTAAACGAATTAATATTTCGTTATAACGAATAAATTATTTCGTTATAACGAATTAATTATTTCGTTATAACGAATTAATTATTTCGTTTAAACGAAATAATTATTTCGTTTTAACGAATTAGTTATTTCGTTTTAACGAATTAATTATTTCGTTTTAACGAATTAATTATTTCGTTATAACGAATTAACATTTCGTTATAACGAATTAATATTTCGTTATAACGAATTAATTATTTCGTTATAACGAATTAATTATTTCGTTTTAACGAATTAATTATTTCGTTTTTACGAATTAATATTTCGTTATAACGAATTAATATTTCGTTATAACGAATTAATATTTCGTTTAAACGAATTAATTATTTCGTTTAAACGAATTAATTATTTCGTTTAAACGAATTAATTATTTCGTTTAAACGAATTAATCGTTTCGATTAATCGAATTAATCAATGTCGATTTAACACGTCGACTAACCCCAATGCTCCAAACAACGAAGTTGAAAAACAAATTTTAAAAAAAAACAATCGTGATCTCTATCGTTATCGATATACGGGATATACACGTGGTTCATATTTATCTCAATAATTCGTTTGCGCGTAAGGATATGTAGCAGTGGGCCCGGGGAGAATCCACGAGGTTGGACAAGCGATCCTGCTGCTTGTCGCGTAGAGGCGGTTAATTGAAATAACGGCACTTGACCCAATAACAGACCTCATGTTTACACTGTTTTCGTACTGGGGATTATGTGATTGGTATGAACTCTATGAAGCATTGGTGACATAAAGATATGGCCCGGGTTCCTCCTCCCCCTATTCTGAGGATACACTTTAAATCAGTTTTTTTCTCTTCATAGGTTTTCGTAATGGGGATCATGTGATGGATATTGAGTCTATGAAGCATTGGTGGCATAAAGAGATGGCCCGGGTTCCTCCTCCCCCTATTGTGAGGATACACTTCAAATCAGTTTTTTTTTCTTCATATATTGGTGTGAAGCATAGGGGTTAATGAGAGAACGGATCCTATCGTTTCCGCTACCTACTTCTCCAGAGACCCATTTCCCAAACATTATCCCCCTTACGAAAACCCTGAGAACCCTATAGTTTTTAACATATATTTTAGGGAATTAACCATTGGGTTCACAAGCTTTAGAGGTCGCTGGTACGTTCCCGGTGTTGGCGGAAAAAGTTCATCTGGTTTTTATCAGTGATGCAGGACGGAGGGCTTGACAAGGAGAACTGTCAAGAAAGTTCATCTGGTTTTTGTCAGTGGTGCAGGACGGAGGGCCTGAAAAGGAGAGCTGTCAAGTTCGGACTGGACGAACAAACGAAGTCCAGTGTACACCCAAATGCTCAAAACACCAAATTTGAAAATAAAAGATGTTAAAAAAACCCAAAAAACCAAAGACTTTATCAATTTGCGGTGGGTTTGAGTCGGTAATCTTGGAACAGAGACACAAACTAGGTCATTTCGGGACTTACACGTGTAATCCGCTTTCGCGTAGGGGTATTTAGCAATGGGATGAAACTGAAGACCCACGAGGATGTACAAGCAGTCATACTTCTTGTCACGTACATGCAGTCAACCGATACAACGCCCCTTGACCCAATGGCGCACCACTAGACCACCCAACATTCATTTCGCTGGAACGGCAAGTCACGTAACACTAACAAATCGATAGGGTGTATACCCTTATGAAATGGGCTTAAACGTCCTACTGTTCTGCTTTGAGTTTCACTGGGCTACTGAAGATGGGCATACGCCAAATATTGTGCTTTGGGGGATGTTTTGCCCAAACAAAATCGCTACAGCCTACACTTATATGAAATTGCAGCTGCCAAGGGATCTTTGTTGCGCACGCCAATCTGTACACGGGACCTCGAATTTTTCGTACCATCCAAAAGACTAGACAGTTGCCCTTGTCAGACCCTCCTTCCTGCATCACTCACAACTGGAAACCACGAAGAACACCCCAGATGAACTTTCTCCGCCAACATTGGGGCGAATAAGCGACCTCCTGGCTAGCGCGCTAGCGTCTTATCCACTTAGCCACCGTGGCTCCTACATACGCTTATAAACCAAACGGTTGATACCCCAAAACATATGTTAAAACATTTGCTGCTATCTGTTTAATAAGGTTTTCGTAATGGGGATCATGTTGGGGGACACGAGGCCTGACAGGGTCACTTGTCTAACCTCAAGGGTTCTTTCTGGGTCTACCTGCTAAATAGCATTACGCACAAGCGAATTAATGATATAAAAATGAACCATGTGTATATCCCGTATATCAATAACGATAGAGATCACGATTGGTTTTTATTAAGTTTTTTTTCAACTTCGTTGTTTGGAGCATTGGGGTTAGTCGACGTGTTCAATCGACATTGATTAATTCGATTAATCGAAAAGATTAATTCGTTTAAACGAAATAATTAATTCGTTTAAACGAAATAATTAATTCGTTTAATCGAAATATTAATTCGTTATAACGAAATATTAATTCGTTATAACGAAATATTAATTCGTTATAACGAAATATTAATTCGTTATAACGAAATAATTAATTCGTTAAAACGAAATAATTAATTCGTTATAACGAAATATTAATTCGTTATAACGAAATAATTAATTCGTTATAACGAAATAATTAATTCGTTATAACGAAATAATTAATTCGTTATAACGAAATAATTAATTCGTTAAAACGAAATAATTAATTCGTTAAAACGAAATAATTAATTCGTTATAACGAAATATTAATTCGTTATAACGAAATATTAATTCGTTATAACGAAATATTAATTCGTTATAACGAAATGTTAATTCGTTATAACGAAATAATTAATTCGTTAAAACGAAATAATTAATTCGTTAAAACGAAATAACTAATTCGTTAAAACGAAATAATTATTTCGTTTAAACGAAATAATTAATTCGTTATAACGAAATAATTAATTCGTTATAACGAAATAATTTATTCGTTATAACGAAATATTAATTCGTTTAAACGAAATAATATTTCGTTATAACGATATAATATTTCGTTATAACGATATAATATTTCGTTATAACGAAATAATATTTCGTTTAAACGAATTATTATTTCGTTATAACGAATTAATTATTTCGTTATAACGAATTAATTATTTCGTTATAACGAATTAATTATTTCGTTTAAACGAATTAATTATTTCGTTATAACGAATTAATTATTTCGTTTTAACGAATTAATATTTCGTTTAAACGAATTAATATTTCGTTTAAACGAATTAATATTTCGTTTAAACGAATTAATATTTCGTTTAAACGAAATAATTATATAAGAGTGGAATCATGTACGAAAAAATTATATAAGAGTGGAATCGTGCACTTAAGGGGCTCCGTAGATTTAACTGTTTTTTAGTGTTCATGTTTAAACAGATGACTGTTGGTCATACACAATGCGGCTAACCTGTACATTCTGTAATCGAAAACTAGGCGACCTATATTTTAGTGTTCATGTTTAAACAGATGACTGTTGGTCATACACAATGCGGCTAGTCTGTACATTCTGTAATCGAAAACTAGGCGACCTATATTTTATCAAAAATTGTCTTTGAAATAAATTGATTTCAATACATCAAATTTTCATGTTACTATTAAAATAGCCGGGAACACATATCACGAAAAACCAAGGTCTCATGTACACGTAAATGGACCCTTGACAGTTGGAATTTGGAATAAGAGTAGGCCATAGTACCGTTACCTGGGCAAAAGACCCTTCGGAGCATATTGCATAGCATAGCATATGCCTGTCTCCATAAGCCAAGTAGGTAGAGAGGGAAAAAAATAGGGGTTTAACGTCCACTCGACACAAACTAGGTCATTTTGGGACTAACGTGGTTTCAATTTTATTTCATTAATTCGCTTGCGCGTAGGGGTCTTTAGCAGTGGGAGGAAACCGGAGTGCCCCGAGGAAACCTACGAGGTTGAGAAGGCGCCCCTATGTCCATGCCACATACGCTCACACGAGGGATCGAAACCACAGCCGGAAGCCAGAGGTGACCGGCCAGCTAGAGGTCGAAGCGCGGCACTCTAGACTACTAGGCCATCCCAACTGATTAAAACACGGATCCTATTTCACTCATAGCGCACTCCATGGCGTATGTCCGTCTTCATTAGCCCAGGTTAGGTGCAGAACAGTAGGACGTTAAACTCCATTTCATTTCATTTCATTTGGTCAGATCGTCATGTGGTGTATGTCGCCGAAAGTATAAAAAAAACGAAACGAAATATAGATTTGTACTTTAATGAGATTGTGTGTGAGTTTAGTGCACCGAGTTGATCATTATGCGCTATCAGGAAATATTAGCGTTTGTGCGAGCTTGGTGCACGTAATATGTCAAATGAAATTAATGGGTGTATTGTTAAATCGACGTCTGCGGAGAAGAAAAATGTCATATGAAATTCATGGGTATATAATGAGTAATAGATGTATTGGACATCTGTCTAACGTTGTTCAATATGTTTATTATGACTGGGTGTATTATGTGCTTAATGTGCTCTAATTAAGATAGGCATATCCATGTTCGTGAATATGTCCTTATTTTAGCATAGTATATTTAGCAGGGTAGGCCACTTCCAGACATGACCCGCAAATGGGCGAAAAACATTCATAATCTCGACTCAATCAAGGACTTTTCATAACTAACATTTGGTTCAATTTTATTTAAATAATTCGATTACCCAAAATAGTGTTTAGCAGTTGAAGGGAACCGGGCGACACCTTGTCACGTACAAGCGTCGAAACCACGCCACTTGACTCAATGACAGATCTTATGAGCCAAAGGGCACGCGTTAAACCACCAAGCACCCACCAACCCTACTAAATATAACATCAAGAAACTAAATTCAATTTTATCTGCATGCGATATCCCCTCGGTGGAAGCGGACATAAAATAAAGCTGTTTTACACACCTAAATTCAATTATCAGACGTAAGACCTTTAGCTCGAGACTCCAGACCGGTAAACAATATTATATAACTATGATATGATCTCATCTTGATACTGAAAATAGCCTCGATTAATGAGATGAGAATAGATTTTACCCGCCATAACCTGGCTAATTCCATATATGGGGGTGTTATTCCACATGTTTTCATTAACTGAATGCCATATGACGTGTTGATATTCGATACCAGACCATACAAGGTTATAGGATAAAAACAGAAGTTCATTGATTAACAGTGTGTTTTACGTAATACGATTCACCAGCGTAACGTTGTTTATATTCTAATCCGGTCAACCTGGAGGCCTATTGTCGGATTGGCCAATTTATCACAGACCCAATAGTCAGTGCTTGGGTACTACCAGTGTTCACCGACTAATATTACCGTACCCCGGGGCTGATGACTCAATAACCAGAAGATCAAAGATCAAATAGAGAGTACGTGGGTACTACCAGTGTATTCTAGTTTACAGGCAAATATTACCGTACATCACAAGGACAGCTGTCTAGTCTTTCGGTTGGGACGAAAAACCGAGGTCCCGTGTACATATTGGCGTGCATATAAAAGATCCCTTGGCAATTGGAATTCGATACAAGAGTAGGCCGTAGTGCCGCTGTTCGGGCAGAATTTCCCTCACAGCACACTGTATTGTGTATGCCCGTCTTCATTAGTCCAGTTCGGAGAAGAAAAGTAGGACGTTAAACTCCATTTCATTTACCGGGGATGTTGATTGAATAACCAGTTGGTGGGAAAGACGAAACAGTGAGTGCATGGGTACAACCAGTGTATTTTTGTTTACAGACCCCGGGGCTGGTGACCGAATGGCCAGTAGCTCAAAGATCCAATAGTTAGTGCTGGTGTACCACACCACATAACAGAGCAGGGAATGGGATAAAATGCGGTTGGACGACCTACTTTTCTAAACCGAATGTGCTAATCAAGACCGAACTGTAGACCAAGCTTCTGGCCACAGAGGAATACATGTGCACTGACTGGTGCTAATAGGAGCAAACTAGCAGCTAACAATTTATAATGACTAACATTTTGCCTTTCAAGAACAACAAATTGACGTATTTTCTTTAATTGAAGGTGTGGATGATGGCGGCGTTGGTCGTGTTGCAGTATTTTACAGGTGGTTTACAGTTTATGACTGAACACCCCTTTTCTTATCAAGGCTACAACATAAATTCGGGCGATCATTGCATTTTTTATGCAATACACGGAACAGTGTTTGAAATTTAAACGATAATTTTCTAGACTAATACTACCAAGAAGCTCTCTATGTTGTCCATATTCGTGTCCCTATATAAAAAACGTGTGAATTTCACCTTTGGGTATATATTTTGTCTAATACGTGTCCGGCAATATTCGGACTTTTTAATATAATATTCCAAATGCCAAGGGGTCTTTTACGTGCACCCCAATGTACAATGAGGGAAAATGTGCCAGGACAGCGGCCCTTATATCGAATTATTACTACCAAGGGATCTTTTACGTGCACCACGATGCTATACGAGACCTCGGGTTTTTTCTCCTATCCCAACGACTAAACAGATGTCCTGGTGATACCCTCCGGCCTGCACCACTGAAACGGGGAAACCATGCCTAACGACCCAGCGTCTTACTCACTTAACAACCGTGGCTTCAACCCAATCTTAGACTTGCCGGTCCATTATAGACTATCCAACACACCTATGCTTGCAACACAGCTGATTCGTTCCAGACTAAGATAAAGTACATAATGTAAAAGCTATTTAGAAAATCGAGTTCAAACTGAAAGCTTGTGTAATTGAATCTGTGTCAAAGGAGCCCATTCTTCACGTGTTTGTAGTTAATTTTAACGGGTTTAGAAATTTATATGTGTTATTGATCAGAGTCAGATACAGTATTGTAACCTTAATTTGTTAAAATTGATTTTAGTTTAAATACCAACAGCTCTCTTTAAATCTTACAGAAGGGCAATCAAATTACAATTTAGATTAAAAGTCAATGGCTTCTGTTACATAGGTGGCAAATTACGATTTTGCTGCAATTAAATCATGCTCTGTTTTGTATAACGTTCACAGGGTAAGATTGGAGATGATTTATGGTAATGTAGAAAGATGGATTTTACTCAATTCTAAATAATTGATTTCCTCGCAATTAATTACTATATTAGTAAATGTCTAATACATCATTCTAATTCACATATTATAATGGATTCTGTTTAATTTTAATTAAATAACGTTCGCATGTTAGTAGTAGATAGCAATCGATTTCCCGGTTATCGTGTAGTAGGAGTGAAATTGTTTGCCCGGGCACCGCTACGGCTTACTCTTGTATTGAATACCAACTGCCAAGGGATCTGTTATGTACACGCCAATATGCCAGGCCCTGCACTATTGGCAAGGGGGATCACGACGGTAGGTGATTGACACCTAAAGTCGACCATGCGACCTCCTAACTAACCAGCCAACGTCTTATGCACTGAGCCCCTGCAGAACCTCTGCACAGAAAATATCAACATTTCTTACATTAAATAGCCATTCTGTAACTGTAACTGTAAATTTTGAAAATAAAATTTATTATTATTATCTATTTGCAACGACTTTCTAGGAAGTAGTTCCATCAGAAATATGCTTTTCCTTTTAACAAAGTTAATTATACCTATCCACAACCAACGCACAAGAAAAATAATTGATCGTTCTTTAACAGTTAGAAGTTGAGTTATTCGATCCCAACCATGGTTTACAAAAGTTCATCAATCAAAATCCTGCTTGTCTTATCAATTAATCTACAAAACGGAAGTCAAAGAATTCTCCAACAACAACAACAGTGCCACCTGTGCTTTAGATAAATTTCATTAGAGATAACCTTGACATGCACGAGCAAAGGTCAACTATTTGGACAGGTGTGAAGAACTCCACGCGGAATGATCTCTTCTGCGGCCATTCTGCATTGGTATCAATTACTACCGAAATAGAGAATTCGACTGAATTGTAATACGATACTGCCAAAGAAGTGAAATGGTGTTAAAGTGGGCATCACGGAATCAAAATGTTTAATTCTATTCGAAAGATTCTTAAAAGCCCTTTTCATGGTCTTATGTCGTACTATTTCCCAAATATACAACTTCCGGTTTTCAGGAGTGGTTGGTGAAACGTCAGCCTTTTCCAAGTCTCTTACAATTTTAACATATTCATTTATCTACCGTAAGCATAGAAGTGCTGGTACTAAATGTACGAAAATTAATATTAAAAAAGAAAATGTGTCAAATGTACTAAGCAGGGACATGTTTCTGGAAATCTTAACTAAAGATAAAATCCAAATTTTAGAAGATACTGTTATTTTGATTGGCTAAAAACCAAAATCAATCTATTATTATCCAAGCAAATTACTAAAATTTTGGATTTTTTATTTGTTAAAATTTCATGAAACAGGCCCCAGGCGTGGACAATTTGGAGCGTTCACATATCGCACCAAACATAATAGACTACAGAAATTATAATAATTTTTCAAAGAATTGAATATAAATCACTTTATACGTTCATATTACATCAATATTAATATTTAGAGTTTAGACCCATTTTCGTCTATGTTGAGGTTTCAAATAATAGAGCCACCCATTTAATAACGAGTTCCCATTGTCGTCATGGCGACGGTTGTGGCGCCATGTTTCTCCCCCCCCCCCCAGTGCATGTAAATCCCGGAACACGTACATGTTGAGTTTCATGTTTATATCCCTAACTGAACAGTTACGTCAAATATTGGAATTATCCAACCCCAGTTAGGATACTCTTTTGATGTCGAACCAATATGCCTGCAGTGTATTGGACAATCAAATAACCTGCTTTCATCGTTTTCCTACATTATTATTTTTTTATTTGCTTATTTAACACAAACGCACTTGTTACGCCTTAATTGATTGGTTATTTTTAAAGGGAATAACCGAATAGCTCCAATAAAATCTTGAAAAAATGCATCTAAATTCAAATGATATACACTCATTTTATATTAATACAGTACGTGTTTTTTCATTTTGACCTATTTCGTCTTTTGAAAGTCGAAAATTTGACCCATTTCGATCCTTTGAAAGTCGAAAATTTGGTTCACTTCTACGCACTAACGATAAAACGAAAGTAAAGTTATTTATGTATGTAACACTACACATAACAGACGATCAGTATAGTTGATAGATCTTTATTGAGAACATGGAATAGACATAGATCGGAAGGAGCTCTATTCAAGTCTGACTTATTGTCAGTAAACTCTGGCCTATAAAGCATACAATCAATTAAGAAAAATGATACACGAGCTATGAACATATTTGGTATTGGTTATTTATGAGATTATAGTATCTGTAACTGCACTGCATATTTCCTTTGAAGTCACGATGTTCTGCCGAGTGTTAAATACATAGATCATGTGTAGCTTATAAAGAACATATTGTATAAATAAGATGTTTAATGAGATCGTGTCTTTTGTCAAAACAGCAGAGGTCATTCGTGTGTAGCCCGTAAATAACATATTGAACACATTAGATGTTTTAATAAGTCCGTGCCTAGCAGAAGTTGTATATAGTTGAAAACGTCAAATATAATATAATATCAAATCTAGCAAAGTTCTATGTATAGATCACTTTGTCACATATGTATTCCAATTCATGGGCAGATTTTAAATAATTATTAATGGCATTGATGTTGCTTTTATACAAGTTGGGGGTCAAGGTTGTTAAGTGGGCAAGACGCTGATGCTCTATAGCCTGGAGGTCGGGAGTTCGATCCCTGCATTGGCCCGAGAAAATTAATACATATTTCCCAGCGTGATTCTCCCTTGTCACTGATGCAGGACGAAGGGTCTGATAAGGACAGCTGGCTAGTCGTACAAATAGGACGAAAAACCGAGGTCCCGGGCACACATTATGGTACACGTAAAAGATCCCTCGACTGATGGAATTCGATATCAGGGTAGGCTGTAGTGCCGCTGTCTAAGCAAAATTTCCCTTATCATTAGCCCTATTTGGAGCAGATCAGTAGAAAGTTAAATTCCATTATATTTCATTTCATTTCATTTCTACAAGTTTGAATTTGAATATAACCTGTGAAAATGTAACGTGATTTAACGAAGCATATCATTTATAGAGATGAAAGTAAAATAAATATGTTGGATAAGCTGTATTGGTGGGCTGGTACTGTCAATCTTTCTCTCGCTCTATTAACATCTAGCTACTATAATCATCTTCGTTAGTATGCCCCATTACACCTATTATATACTTGGTTATATTCATCAACCTAAAATACTCGAGTTTATTTCATTTAACGATTAAGAAGGCCGTATCTGTCCGTCATCTTATTTATATAGATATTTTATGATATATCACGTATATGTATAGTAAATAAGTACTCTTTGTAAGTACATGAATTCCGTACTTAAAGGAGTGGGGCCAGTTGGGGCTCACTTTAGGCTGTTATTGAATCGAAACGAAATCTAATTCTAACACAGATAAAAGACATGAACTGGGGTTTAACGTCCTACTGGTTTGCTCCAAACTGGGCTACTGAACACGAACATACTCAATACAGTGTGCTATGAGGGAAATTATAGCCTGATTGTGACGCTACAATCTATATATCGATTGATCTATTACGAGTATGCCAATGTGTAAACGGGACCTCGGTTTTTCGTCCTGTCCTTCGTAATGCATCAACGCAGGGATTGAACACACACCTTCATATTAGCGAGTTAACGTCTTACTCTCAGACCGACTGTGGTTTCTTCATTATTGAGTCGAGTGTTGTGGTTGTCGGCATAAACTCGTATTAACTTTTAGATTTGTGGACGCATTGCCGACGGACGGACAGACGGGGTGTACAGCAATAAAAACGCGATAGCATGCCAGCAGTGGGAGGAAACCGGTGGAGCCGTAAAACACCCACGAGGTTGGAAGGCGATAGTCGGAAACAACTGTCTGATCAATATTAATAAATCCTTAAGTACGATGGCCTTTATTGCATGTAGTCACATTTATCTATGTGCCTAACCTAATTATTATATTGATGGTCGGGATTTGGCGATTGAAGATGTGTACAAATACGTGAACGCCTACCAGGTCAGTTTCATGTCGGCTTATCTTATTATTCTTAATTAGCTGCACACACTCGTCCCGACATTCTCGTATTAAAGGCATGAACACGTTTGTAACTGGTGCCAAGTATCTATCATATTCCTGAAGCAATGGCCCGAGAAATCTCTCTCTGACCATTGCTGGATTAACTTCTGATTCTTGAACTTTTGCGGGAGTGTGTCTATTCTCCCCGTTCAATGAAAGCTATCACTTAAGTACAGCAACATGACAGTCCTTCGTTTAATCTAAGTCTTCCCTAAAACTTTGGACTGTGATTTAAGGTATTAAAAAAGGTATAAGTATGTTCGTTTCCAAACAGTATTGTTTACATTTCATTCGACTTGATAGCCTCGTTTGTCACACAATTAGTTTTAATGCAGTATTCTCCTATGCACGGGTTAATTAGGCATAATAAAAGCGTGAGCCATGACGTAACGTTATGTAAACATATTTGGTCCAATACTGACACTCGTTTTAAATGTAAAGCGTTTGTATGGTAGGTAGTGATAGGTTGGTAGTCGGACTACTGACTAATCAAAATTTAACACAACAATATCCACTCAGAATAGCAGTGTGTAGTGAGATTACCTATAATCAAACGAAACGCTGCGCAGAGTATGAGTATCTATATCATCATTAAAATAACTGTAATAATTTGTGGAACAATATCATATACTGTTACCCTTTCCTCCCTGGCATGTTATCGGGGGTTCGTTTCCGGCGTTAACCGAGAAAGTTCATCGGGATTTTCCGACGTGGTTTCCTTTTGCCAATGGTGAAACGTATATATCTCGGCCATCGATTGACAAATTTGTTCCTATATATAATGCATGGGCGGATCCAGACAGGGGGTTTGGGGGGGGGGGGGGGTCCAAACCCCACCCTGCTCAGCTACATAACAAGATTAATGCCTTGCATCAATGAAATTAGATCACAATATGATCATACATCATTATAACAATGATTTCTCTCTTTAAAAAGCTCGATTTGTATGTATGCCTATGTAATTTCGAGACGATGATGGCAGATATCCTTAACAGGAACCTGGCAAACCCCCTCCTACAAAAATTCCTGGATCCGCCCCTGATAATGTTGAAATATCTCCCTCTAAAATAACCCAATACACAGGTCGATTAAAGCTCCCTCGATCTTAATCAATGGCCGATCGTAATAGCAAAAATCTCAGAATATGAAATGACATCAGGTGTTCATGGATGGCAAACACCTCAAACGTCCGAAGGTGCGAATTCATCTTTAATAGAAAAATCCGGTAAAATGAAGAATAAAACACAGAGACTTCCAAGGCATCATAGTTGGTAGGTGTGTGTGTCTGCATTTTCTGTATTTTGGAGAACGCAGGATATCCCTTTGATATATTATATAATTTGTGTGTAGGTGTGTGTATGAATAAGAAAGAGAACCGATCTATATAGTACTTAATCGTCCTTGAACTTCACCATGTTAGCGTCAATGAAGAGGATCGCACTCTTGGTTCACTTCTTATCGCTAATTACATTGAACGCCATCTTTAATCAACGTTGATGAAACGTCACAAAATACCGATAACGTCCTGTCGACATTTTTGGCATAACCACAAAAATCTGTGGCCTTCCCAATTTAATTATAACCAGACTTTCTTTCTTGTTTAATCTTTTGCTGCTATCCGGGGCATGGTGACCACTGATTTGGCATGAGAACAAGATACTTTGTGGTGGGGGCACACAACCCCAATATTTATATCGTTGGATGAGATCATGGGCCCCCCTCCCCCAAAAAGGCATAGTAACCACACTCAATAATACTCAATGTTCGAAACAGTGCAACCCCCCCCCCCCCCCAAACCGGAGTCAACACATTTGTTATCCCATAATGATAGTAACCTCACACACAGGCGTCAACTAATGTGGCCTCCCATAGTATCAGTAACCATACACCATTGGAAGAATCCCCGGCTGTACGTGACAAGGAGTAGGATCGCCTGTCCAGCCTCGTTGGTTTTAACCGGTTCGCCAGTTTCCTTCCACTGCTAATGACACACAAGCGTATCAATGAAATAGAACTGAATCATACGCTAGTTCTAAACAACCTAGTTTGTATCCCAATCTCTCTCTCTCCATCGGAACAAACCCGACAACCACACAGCTTTTCAATTCATATGCAAACCTTATTTCATGTCATTTCTATCCCCTTAAATCTGCCTGAATAGGAAAAAAAACGTTTCATCACCTGAAGTTGATACGATCAACGGATAAATAATGAAAATTGATAAAAAAAAAAAAAGATGTTCAAAATGCGATTTGAATGTGCGAAGAACATTTTGCGCATGAATCGCACGGAAGGAAAAGGGGAATGAAATAGGGGGTCTAACGTTCTACTGTTCTGCTCCTATACAGGGCTAATGAAGACGGGCATATGTGAAACAATGTGCTAAAGGATCTTTTACGAGCACCGCCAATGTGTACACGGGACACCGGGTTTACGTCCCATCCGAACGAAAATACAGCTGTCCTTGTTAGGCCCTGAAAAGGGGAAACCACGCCGGAAAGTCTAAATGAACTTTCCCAGCCAATGCAGGGATCGAACACCTGACCCCCAGACTAGTTAGCCACCCACTCACTTAGCCACCGTGATACCCCGGAAAGAAATACCCATAGTAAATATACACTGGTCCTTTAGTACACCTACAGATCCTTTAGCTCACCCACTGTGTTTAACTTAGTTTAATAAAGTCTCGTTTAATGTGGAATTGTCTGCGACGTTAAGTAGTCGACAGTCCATTTCATGTCAGACGGCCATATTTCAAGTTAACAAGTGTTCGGACTGTACATAATGCTAAGTAGGTTTTAAAGTGAACTAATCTAAATGTAGAAATCCGACGACATATCAACACACGAATCCAATATTTATTGTCTACGTTTGGGCATACCGATTGATTTTATAAACTATAGTAAACATTACTTTAATGTACTCGTAGCGATCAGGCCCCAAGTTCACCAAGCATTCTCAAAATTGTTCGCCTATAACTACAATATAACTCTTTATAAAGCGTTTGTTGTTTTAATGTATCAAAGACATCAAAAAGAAACTATGTGCAAAGTTAGGTGTTTCTGGATCAAAGATATTTCTCATAAACCATGACTGAAAGTTTAGTAAATTCTTAACTTAAGTCGCCCTGAAAGTGTGTATGAACTGGGTTCGTTCATTTCCGCAATCGTCGAGAAACGTCCATGGGATTTTTTTTAGTTTAGTTTCCTGTTGTAACAGTAAGTGTAAGGAGACTGCACCACACACAAATAAATTATACAAGACAAATCAACGGACAAGACACATTATACCGACAATCAAAAACAACAAACCTACGCATCGGATCAAGTGAATGGACCCGGGGGCTAGCGAAAGAAACCCATCTAGTCAGTGGGATAGGATAAAAAAAAAATCAAGGTCCACGCACTAGTTGGCATGCGCGTAAAATACCAAACCCGCATCTTTCCAGTTTGTCTTCGACGAATAATAAAGACGGTTGGTGTAAGAAACTAGGGATGATCTAGTGGTGTCGCGCTTCGAGCTTTCGTTGGTCGATCACCTGGTGTGAGCGTATGTGGCATGGAAATGGGGCGCCATCTGAACCTTATTTGGTTTGTGCCGGATACCCCCCCCCCCTTCACAAATAAAAATGAAAATAAGCTAACTTGTCTGCGATGATATCACCCTAGGTGGAAGCGGACGTTAAATACTAAGAACAAACCATGTGATATATTTATGTCTATAATTTCACAATAATTGGATGAAGAACACACATCTATTGTTAGTAAATAATGAAAAGAATATAAACGTGACAAGACCTCAATTGTTAACCATAGGTTTACTCATTTCTAATTATGTCGAACGTTTTAAATAAAACAACACGTTTCATTCCCACGGACAATTGGAATTCACAATTACCTAAAAGAAAAAGGTTATAAATAAATAAATAGGTGAGTATTTTGGGAAACCCTTGAAAGAGGGGTAAAAGGTAGATTTGATCCAAGATCGGTCTTAACCGAGGTCCTGTGTACACATTGGAGTGCACGTAAAAGATCCCTTGGCAGTTGGAATTCGATATAAGAGTAGGCCGTAGCGCCGCTGCCTGGGCAAAATTTCCCTCATAGCACGCTGTAGGCGTATGCCCTTCTTCCATTAGCCCAGGTTAGGTGCAAAAGAGTAGGACGTTAAACCCCATTTCATTTCTAAAAAGACCTAAGGTTAGTATTCTCCAAATACTCATTTATATAAGCGGCAAGATGATCAGCTGGGAAGTAATAAAACGCCCAAAATATGTCCCACCTATGAAGTCATGACATTGAGCATCGAACTCATTTGAC
This sequence comes from Patella ulyssiponensis, assembly GCA_963678685.1. NCBI lineage: Eukaryota > Metazoa > Mollusca > Gastropoda > Patellidae > Patella > Patella ulyssiponensis. Next base: position 62,176,208 of record OY783229.1, read on the forward strand.
CAGACTAATTAATGGCCGTAGTGCTATTGAGGATAGAACCCACTGGATCGGGCAAATGACCGTTGGACCAATGGAGAGAGTCAATCGTGCATCGGAACAGTAACGACGTACCACTTAGCGTTGGACCGATGGGGTCAGACCAGTGGAGGACAATGCCTGTAGTCGAATCAATTCAACCCGCATCAAAGTTTCCAAACCAATCACCGTCGGACCAATGGAGACAGGCCAATGGTAGTCGAATCAATTCGAGCAGCATCAATGTTTCCAAACCAATAAAGGTCGGACCAACGGATTCCATCTACATTTAATGATAATCGCGCTAGTAAAGTCTGACCATTGACCGCCGACCCAATCAGCATCGGAGAAATGGAGCATCTGACCAACCGAGTCAGGAAAATGAGCACCGGACTAATGAGAGTCGAATCAACGAACGTCACAGCAATGAAATCATGCCATAAAACGTCCGACCAATTAATGGACACCAGGCTATAGGGGGGGGGGGGGTCGGGCCATTGAACGCTGGATCAATTAACATCGGGCCGATGCATTCAGGATACTGATTATAACTTTCAAGTCTAAATATTGCTGTAAATAATCAGATATTCCCTTATTAAAAGTCGTAACCGAATTCTGATTGTAACTGCTTCTTGTTTATAAACTGTCTGACTTCTTGAATCGGATACCATAATTATTTAAGCGTTTACAGCAAGTGGAGCACAGTTGGTAACTAATATTGTCCTCACTGCCTGTTCAACTGTGTAATGTATCCTACTCTTACATTATATTTAAAAACAGTTAAGCACAAAACGGAAGGTTAAAAATTACCCACCCTCTCCAAAAATCACTGCTTGTAAGTTTACGTTCTATTTTGAATTGCCGTCGTATCATTTCGAATTCTTTGTTTCCTAACCGTCTACAGAAGAAAAACACTTGTTTTCATCCGAATTGATCTGGAGTAGAGGAGCAGCATTGTGAACACCAGACAACTGCTTGTCAAATCACAAAACATACTGTTTGCCAAACTTAAAAATAAACTGGTTGTCAAAAATGAGGCTCGCTTACAAACTCCTCTAGTTGTAGGACTTTCCCCAATTACAATAATTGCTCCTATATATATAAAGATTTGCGCTTTACAACCAGTCAATGACTTATGCTACGTATCGCTCCTTGAAAATATATAGGGTTCACCACTTACGTATGGCTCCATATGGTTGGTTATGGTGATGAATGAAGGAAAACGACGAACTCGAACTATAAACCAATCATCTTGTCACTAGACAGTATTGAATGATGAAGTAATAAATAAATAGTCATCGCTTATCTCTAAATCTATCAGATAACGCTTGTAACAGATCGGGTTCTGTGAATGAAAAAAGGGTAGCTATAATCGTCCACCTCTTCAAATGCAATTGTTCCGCGAGTCTTCTTTCGTACAATGAAAACACAATTCTCTTTCAGTCTGAATGTTAATTCATATCGACGGCATATTGGTTTAGTAAACCGTTCAAATGATTTGGGTGATAGAAAATGCAAATACCAAGCATTCTCAGGCCATGCCAACTTCTATAAAGTGCAACAGCACCCAGATGAAATCCAGCTATTGAGCCAGCACCTACTCAATAATCCGAGATAAACACAACACGCGATCATCTCTAAATCAGCCTTTAACCTAAATGTTTCTGAAACAACGACCGAAGAGTTTTACATCTCGACGGGTTTATTATAGCCAAGCCAAGTCTTCCGTTGAAGAAGTCTTTAACCACGTGCTTCCAACTGTTTGTATTAAGTGGCATATTAATTTAGGAATTTTAACAATTTATTATTAAGCTCGAGTACTTGCATTAACCAAGTGGATGCTAAAATGTTATCTCAGCTTACTTCAATGGTGGGGGAGTGGTCGAATGGTTAGCACGTACGCACTGTATCACAAGGTCTTGTCATTAAGTCAACTGGCGTGGTTTCGATTCCTCGGTTGTACGTGACAAGGGGTCGCTGTCCAACTTCGTGTGATTTCTGCGGGTCTCCCGAGGACCCCTACGCGCAAGCGAGTTATTGAAATAAAATTGAACCATGTGTGTTTGTCTCTAGATGACCTAATTTGTGTCGGGTGGAGGTTAAACTCAATTTCTCTATATATCGTACGCCACTGTCCGCAAACACACATGGCCAACTTAATCACAGATCTGATGACACAACGCGCACACATTAATCACTCAGCCCCCAAACTGATTTGAAGTTTTGAAATGTGGATGCTGGTACGAAGCATTAAGCTTGTAGATAGCAATAATATTAGCATATATAAGTCCGAGGCAAAGAATTGGCATGGTTTCTTTTTCTTTTAAGTAATAACAAAATTACTTCTTTAAGTTCATCCATGATTAAGAAATAAAATAAAACCAAATACGAACAATCCAAACCATTTGTCAAAATTCGAAGTCCTGAAAAAACGGTCGAGGCAAAATTGTGTAATCAGCAAATGGACTGTTCACCGTGTACAAATTAAACGACATGGTAACAGGTGTCCGGAAGAGTAAGCTTATCCTGCTTGGCGCCACACCCGCCATAGTTGCATTAAAACTACGAGACAAAATCTCAGTAAAATAGCATGATTGACCAATATGACGGCCATCAAACCTTTTAAAGGTTTTCATGAGTTTAGTTCGCAAGTATCCTTGTAGTTGAAGCCTAGATGACAAATGCGTCGATCTACTTAAAAAAATCAGAATAAAAAGAACGAGCTCTCGCGCAATGAATTAGCTGAGACACACACTCCCTAAGCTGGTGATATTGGAATGTTACTACTAATAGACTTCTTGAAAGACGCATGAGAATTTGGCGTTAAAACTTGACCGGTAATTGTAAATGCGGGTTGTTAGTAATAAATGTGCTCTTTAACAAGACGGATTACACAACGATATATTAGCGTGGTACGCGGCATGTCTCTGGGGTTATTACACGTTCACAAGGCGAGATGTTTTATTTCCGGTCTTGTGTTTAAACGAGGGTCGAAGTTATCAGGTCAACCACTTGCACGCACATGTTGACTGGGTCTTAACGTTTGACTGTTACATCGACTTGTTTATCGCTTTACAGCTGAGTTAACAAGGACGGTACAAAAGTGTTGTTGCCCGACGTTAATCCGTGGGTGGCCCCAGCCAAACAAAACAACAATTATTTGATGTACTCCTCGCGTCAAGTCTTTGGGAAGGGACGAAAAACCGAGATTTCGTGACACATTGGGGTATATGTAAAAGATCTCTTGATAGTTGAAATTTGATATAAGAGTAGGTCGTTGTGCAGCTGTTTGAGCAAAATTCCTCGTTAGCCCAGTTCGGAGCAGTTGAACTTTCTCAGCCAATGCAGAGATCGAACACGCGATCTCCGGCCTGGCGAACCAGCGTCTTTCCCACTTATCACAAAAGTACACTGATTTAAAAAAACCAATCATCCTGAAACAAATTATACATCAATGAAAAGCTAGGGCTAATTACGATTCACAAATTATTCAGGGAGACGTAAAGCTGTAGCAGATATGCGAAACGAGACCCAACTGATCTCGATAAGCCACATCTATCTCTTCTAATAGCCAGGGTCTCAAACATTACGTGGGCTCGTCTGAATTTGAACATTGTGAGTTGTTTGGATGGAGGTGACCCACCTGTTCCTATATTCCTAATAATAGAAAGACAGTCTCTCAGCTGCTCGAATCCCAATTTATAAGATTTTGAGTGCCGGGCAGTTAAGTGCCACCCACAGTATGGTACCGTCGATCATAAAGGAAAAAGTCTATCAATATAAGAAGACAAGTTAGGTGAATGGTACGTGAAAACCTGTCATATTAACAATTACCTGGGGTCAATCGGGTCGAGTTTCTCTATTTAGGGAGTGTCCCCTTGTCATTGGTGTAGAAAGAGAGAAATGGGGTTTAACGTCCACTCGACACAAACTAGGTCATTTTGGGACTAACATATGGTTCCATTTTATTTTAATAATTCGCTTGCGCGTCTTTAGCAGTGGGAGGAAACCGGAGTGCCCGGAGGAAACCCACAAGGTTGAGAAGGCGCCCCTATCTCCATGCCACATACGCTCACACCAGGGCTCGAAACCACAGCCGCAAGCCAGAGGTGACCGGCCAGCTAGACCACTAGGCCACCCCCCCCCCCATTGGTGTAGATAGGGATGGAGACAACGACTGAAGCTTTGTGTACACTTTGGATTGAACGAAAAGGAACCATTGGCGGCGACTCCTGGATTTCTACGATAAACGGGAACTTAAACTATCCCCTCATCGTAATATGTAAAACGTTGCCCATCGTCCATTTTCATTCATCTGGACGGACAAAACAATTACCCGGAAACATTGGCTTTACTTACATCACCTACATTTATCAATTGAATAATTATTACAAGGTCTTAATTTATAATGAAATACCCAATACAATCCAGGATTATCGGGCTGAATCGTCCCTCCCCGCGCGCATTCCATACAATCCAGGATTATCGGGCTAAATCGTCCCTCCCGCGCATTTTAAACAATCCAGGGTTATCTGGCTGAATTGTCCCTCCCGCGCATTCCATACAATCTACGAAATAAAAATAACCATGGTCAAAGGAAAATCTTATTAAGGAAATCACAAATTATAGTGCGTCCATTAAGGATTACTAATATGATAAAAGTGTCACGATAGATGAACATGTTGTAATAATGATCGGGTGTCCATTGTCTGGCTGTTTTGCTGCAAGGCTTCTTCACTTAGGTTAGCTTTATTGATGAAAAATATCGAAGTTAAAGATACGCATTGTAGTAATATCTACAGGTTGCACTACGGCTCATTCTTTATAATCTGTTTTCACTTTAAACCTAACAGGGTGGTCATTACCCTGAAAAGTCTGTGGCCTTAGGTCTCCGCGTCTAATTCCCCGGCCTTTTTAAACCTCGAAGTCTAAAGTTGACTGAACTTTTATTCCAAGTCGAAACAGCTGTATACATCCGACCCTGTTTAAGCGATTTTAAATTAAAATGTTTGGATTTAGGTTGTTGTGAATCGACACGGAATTAAATCCCAAACTTGCTTAGGTTGAAATTTATATACGGCTACGATTTATGAAATGGAAATGGCCCGTGTTTCTGCATCCATAAGCTTTTCATAAAGAGGATACGCCTTCTGGTATTTTCATTTACTCTTCATCGGATCCCAGCACAACATAAACACTTCATCGGATCCCAGCACAACATAAACACAGGACCTCAGTTTTCGTACATCACGAACAAAGCAACCTTCTCAAAACCAAGATCGTGAGCCAGGGCGCTGATTCAGACGGTTGTTAACAATCATAGGTTAGTATTATAAAATAAAATACTTTCAGATGAGCTTTACTTCCCAAAAATACAGATTCAATAAAACGTTTGGCACAATTTCTATTTTTGCTTAGCTGGAGACATTTTCTCAGTCAGGAAATCAACTTTGTACAAGGGGAGACATAAAGAAGACCTACTGAACTTGAAATTTAGTCATTTGTTGGGGAACATCTCTTTAACGACCAGTTCGTGTTCATCCAGGAATCCGTTCCATCATGACAACTCGGCGATTGACTCGTGCATCCAGACATACAATGTGGGAGAGCTTTATAGGGACTATTGTTAGTCTAGGTAAACGAGACTAAGAACAAACTAATTATGATGAAATTCCCCTCGAGCTATCTTGTAAGATAATATTTTGATAATCGCCTACCATTGAATTCGGCCCGTTCTGACGAATAAATTAGAAGTTAATAGTTAATTGAATGTGTTGCAATGTTTATGAAAGAAATTAAACCACATTTAGCCATTTCAACAAATTAATGGAAAATTTAGTAATCACTTTATTAAAATAACACATGATTTCAGACAAAATATCAGCACAAATTTCTAATGAAAAAAAAACGTGGACATTACACAAAACAGTTAATATAGTCTAATTGACATATTTGAAAAATGGTGTAAGAGGAAAAAGGTTCTAAATTTAGCTTGGGATAGATTTAATGGATCGATATAAAGGGTTTTGCTTGGGGTTGCGGGTGTCTTAGAGCATACGGTCTGTCATTGGGGCGTGGTCTATCGAACGAAGTGGGTTTTCGCCGGGATTCTACGGTTTCGGTATACTACTCAAGCACACACCCCGTCCGAAAATTATTTTTGAAATAAAGGAATAGCATAGTAGGGTTGGGTGAACGCTCGCTCCTTCCCTTTCTCAATAACTTACAGCAAGGCCTGAGCCTTATTTCTTTGGCACTATTATACAGAGACGCCTCAATATCATTATTTTCAAATATAAGAATCTGGCGACATGAGTTAAATATTTCATTCCTTGATGTTTACAATTACCCATAATTCAATTAACAAGCCAGGAAGATCTATTTCTATCACGTGATCTTAATATCTAAAATAAACATGAAGAAATTCTATCAAGTTTTCATATAATTTCTGCTTTTTGTTAAATAAACACAAATTAATTCAACAACCCTGTATGATTATATCTAATTATGTGTAACTTGGGTGTTATTTTTAGTTCTGCAGAATAAAATACTGTATTGATTAATCGATTCAGTTATCAGTCAGACATACACATTCATAAGACGCACTTTGTGGTTGTTCAGATGAGAGTTGTAATCATTGTGTTCACATGGTTAATTATTTATTTGAATTTTTAAATATGTGTTTTACGGACAGCCGAGGGCCTAAATACATAAACACTGATTGAAACATTATATATTTGTTGATAAAGTATGCATAATATTATGCGTATTGTGAATATAAAGTACCTCTTATTCAAACCTTACTTATCAATACCGGCGTCACTTAGACATAACCGTTATTTTATATTTTGTGAACTATACTTTCATACTTCCAGGTCAAGAAAACACGTGTTTATTTTGTTGAAGTAACTACAAGCAAAAGAATTATTATTTGGTGCTAAAACTATTACAGAAGTTATGGATTGATAATAATATTTCAGTACTCTTCTCTGTGGAATCCCAGGACGAAAATAGTTCACGGCTTGTGCCGTTTAAGTATACTCTTCTTGAAATGGGATTTTACATCGTCCTTTCATTCACCAACTGGGATAATGGAGAGTCTGCATCGAATTCCAATTGTCAGCAGCTATTTGATATGCACGCCAATTTGAACATGTTGAAGGGGTGGGGGTGTTGCCAACCGAACCGTACACAACTCTTTGATGGATCTTCACCTTCTTGCACCATTGCCAAACGGGAGCTAGACTGCGAAATACCGGGTCACCAACTCCGCGAACAACAGGAACGAACCAGTTTGAAATTCTCGTCACAATGCGCACGCCATTGGTGGTGTGTTATTATGTTAACGCCTGGATAACAATGTACAACAGAAACTAATGGCGATAAGCTTTCGAAAATTAGAAGAATTCCAACAAGCTGTATTTATGGTTAAATCGCGAGTAAAGCTTTGTTATAAGGTTATAAAAACGAAAACAAAACAAAATGCACATCTATTGCCAATTTTAAGTACACTCTATCTAGACACGTAAATACCATTAACTTTTATTTATGTATTAGTAGTTGGCTTTGATCAGAAAGTTATCGGAAATTAGAGAACCTTGATTAAGTATTTTATCTATCAAAGACGTGACGTTCGTGTCTATTTAATAAAGCAGCGAGAATGTACTGCTAGCTAGTTTACCTTCTGATGTCTGGAAGATGTATATAAAAGTCAACGGCGTTAAAGGGACGTGGCATTTCTTTCGTTTGTATAACATGGAATTGAAATGGGGTTTAACGTCCAACCTTTCGTCTACAAGGCGGGCATACGCGAAGAGATGTTGTACCTTTGGCTCGTATAAAATGGAGATTAACGTCCTATATTTTGGCATCAAGATGGGCATACACTAAGGAATGTTGTAGCTTTGGTACGTTTAAAATGTACAGAAAATGGTGTTCAACGTTCTACCTTTTGGTATCCAGACGGGCATACACCAAGAAATGTTTTACCTTTGGTTCGTATAAAATGAACAGGAAAATGATGTTTATATAGTGTCCTTTTTCAGTACCAACCAGGATAATGAAGACAGGCAAACGTCAAGAGAGGCGGCCTCTGTCGTTTGTTTGTATATAAAAATCAATTTGAATATAGTTCATACTATAAATACTATAATATTGTTTGCAAGAAAGATATTTTCTTTGTTTTAAATCAGTATACTTATGTAACTTTGACCGATTTTGCTTTCAAAAGAACTACACATCATTGCTTGAAGTTAAAACAAAACATTGAATTATAAGATAAATAATGGTATGTTATTTAGATTAGGAGTGGTGACGACTATAAACGGGACCGCACCACACACAAACAATAACAGGACAATTCCAGGGACAGGACACACAATACAGGGACCACCAACAACATATGCACATATCAGATCAAATTTTGGATCTGAGGACTCGCCCTATGCACCAACCGCGCTATACAGTCCCAGACAGAGAAATGTGATTTAACGTCCACTCGGGACTAACATATGGTTCAGTTTTATATCAATAATTCCCTTGTGCGTAGGTGCCATCGTGGGAGTAAACCGGAGGACCCACGAGGTTGGACAGGCGACTTTACTCCCTGTCAAGTACAACCGGAAAATCGAAACCACGCCAGCTGACTCAATGACAGACTTAATGATAGACACACCTTTTAGTGGATATGTGAATTTATTCCATACCACAAAATACGTGACAGAATTCAGGGACTTTTACTGATTATTGCGTGGGGTGGTGCAATTCCCAACCGGAATTAAGAGTTTCAGAAAATTACACAATTCTGATTTTGATTCAAGGTGTCTAGTTCTCAAACTGCGGTTCCAGAATGTACGTTCGGCTAGACGTTACTTGCCGTTATCTTCTCATATTGTATTGGTTATTTTGTGGTAAAGTTATGTAGCGTCACGATCGATCATCGTGCTCTACGGCCGTATTTTTCGGGCTAAAATAATACAGTCCCACTCTCCCACTCGAATGGAAAATCAGCCCGTACGCCTATGAGGACAGATCAAGCAAACCAATGTTCGGATCCTCTAAGGTATCGTGTGCATACAGCAAACAGTGGGATAAAGCTAGAAGGAAGAATCACGATTCGTTTGTAACTATGTGTTTACTGTGGTTCGCCAGTTAAAGATTATCGTATTATAGAAAGTGTTGACCTGTCTGCCGGTAGACTACAGATAGTTTAATTAGGGTGTTGCTTTAATTGATTCTATTCAGGTCATGGTGATATCGGCCATATGTTTCTGTACTCGGTTTACTCTATATTATCAGGTTTCTTACCACGGCTGTTTAAGAGAGAGAGAGAAGGGTGGGTGGGATATTTCGGGACTAACACATGGTTCGATTAAATTTCAATAATTCGCTTGCGCGTGGGTTTTTTATAGCAGTGGGAGAAAATTGACGACGTTGGACAGGCCACCCTACTCTTGTCACAACCGGGGAATCAAAACCACACCAGCTGACTCAATGACAGACTTTATGATACATTCGGACACCCCACCCCCTCCTGTTGCTAAAGATGCTTGCGAACGAACTAATTATTGAGCAATGGCTTGTCAAATGCTAGCCCTGTGGATAGGTAATGTCGAGCGAACATTAAACTCAGTCCATTTTATGTCGAATCGGACGAAAAGTCAAGGCCCCATGCACACATTTACAGTAGGAATTCGATACATGTGTGTGCCATAAAACTGCCCTCTTTTCATTAGCCGTTAATCATTTAATTTCATTTTCTTATTTCGAATTCCAACTGTCAAGGGTTCTTTTACGTGCACGCTAACGGGTACTTAATTCCGTGTCAGACTCTCCGTCATGCACCATTGGCAATTGAAATCCGCGATAGAAAAACAAGTGGAACTTTCTTAGCTTACAACGGAAGCGAAACCAAGACGTTCGGATTATAGCGAGCTAGTGCCTTACTCGGCGAGTCAGTGGTGGATTTTGTTTTTAAGTGTAAAGCGAAATTCGTCTTCTACAGACTCATGGCATAATTCACATATTCTATTTTGTGCTAATAATTTATAATATCGACCTTTCACAAAAAATGGGTCATGAGAAGTACATCTACGTTTGCAAAGGAATATGCGATATTTAGGTATACAATAATTTAAATAATTTTCAAAACAAAATTCATTTTTAAATAGGTTATACTAATTTAGTTTAGTTAGGTTTCTAAGGTACAGACCGGAGATAGAAAGCAAGCGTGAATCAATGACAGGCGTAGTGATCTAAAGCGCACGCGTTCGACCACTCGACTATTTATAGCTGGGCCGCGGGGGGTGTTAAACTAGGAAGTACTGTAAAGGGTAACAAACTTTGAAGGCCAATCACCCGAGAAACTAAAGCAATTTATCCAACAGTTCCGTTTGCTGGAACACTTTATTGAACTTCATTGGTTATTACAGACAATCTTGTTGAATTAATTTTTTGACACCTTGTAAAAATAATCTAACTTCACTCTATGAAATACATCACATCACACCATTACCCCACATCTGTCATCGGTTGGTCTGACAGGGTCGAGCCTGTACCGCCTCAATATCAATTAAACTTGACTTACGGCGAATCTGTTTCTCATCTGACTTTGTACAGTTGCTCAATCTGATACTCGTAGACCACTGGAATGGAATCAAACTGAATATAATGCAACTGTTAATAGATAAGATAAGATCTGATATTATTGTATAGACCCCTTGTCAGTGATAGACGGCAGTACAAGGAGCCCGGCAAGGGCCATCGTATAGTAGTCGCTCCACCTCTAAACGGGATGTCCAGGTTTGATTTGTGTGTTAGCAGAGAAAGGTCCTCGGGGATTTCCGACGTAGTTTCTCATTTGTCAGAGTTGTAGGATGAACCAGCGAGGTTCCATGTAATGTCAGGTTCCTATAGGATAGTCCCTATATTGAGTCCACGATTTGTTACATGCAGGTACGCTTGGATACGTTTCTATGCGGTCAACACGGTTGTTACGACTGACCTCAATATATGATAGGACCTGGTAGTATCACCACTATTACTCCACGATTAAAACCAATGATTTCAATCGCAGCACGAATCGTGATAGTGGTAACCTAGCATTAAAGTACACTTGAGTGCTGGAATTGAAAATAAGAGTACGTCGTAATGCCGCTGTCCCGGCAACATTTCCCCTAAGGCACATTGCGCATCTCCTTTTTCATTAGGCTAGGTGGAGCAGAAAAGTTTGACGATAAACACCACTTTATTTCATTTCCCTACCAAAAATAGTCCAACCCATCCGTCATGTGTCGGAAAGTCAGTAAATGATCGGGTATAGAGACCTAATCAAATAAATGTTGCGTTATTACCGAGTTTATGATCGTAATGTCCCTTCGTTCAACTATTGGCTCGGCTTTATGTACTTTTATTAAAATCAAGTTGTACGCTTACAAGTAATATACAAGTGGATTAAGAAACGTTAAGCGAGAGGGCGAATTTGTGTTTAAGTACATCAATAATGTTGTCTGTCGGTGGGTGATGATTTCTGTTGAAGCCAATGACGACAAGCGATTCGGACTTATTGCTCGGTTGGATCAATCGTCTTATAGACATCAATAACATCCACAACAAACAAATTATCGACAAAATCATTTTATTATCCCACTTGCAGCCTCCATCACTAATCTACATTTAACTTTCATTGGAGATTTCTGGCGACTCTTAGTCTTCATTTACCAGACGCTTGGATATCTATAGAAACTAGATTATCTGCGGTCTGGTAAATCGTGATTTATTTTTTTCATGGTTCAGTTGTGCTTCATGACGTCCTGCTACCCGACTGAAGACTTTCTAGAGGCATTAAACAGCCATGTTGTTTCTGGCATTTTGATATTTACATAAATAATAGATCACAAAATACAACATGTGAACACAGAAGTGTGTAATAAAACATTATGGAACACAATTGCTATTTTTTTTTATTAAAGCGACGTTTCGTTCAGGGTTCTCTCAATGTTTTCAAATATATTTTTGTGTTTATTACGGGTGTCAGTGGCTAAATGACACTAAAAGAAGATAGAAGTATGAGTGTTAAATGATTTTGCACTTAAAGGCATATGCATTCGATCACGTCGGTGGCCGCGAAAGTTTTTCGGGTTTTTCCAGCGTGGTTCGCCGTTGTCAGGGGTACAAGGTGAGGACTCTTGAAAGTGACCGACAACACACAGTCCATGGAATATGACCAACCGAGGTCCCGAGTGCACATTGGCGTGCACGTAAAAAGATCCCTTAACAGTTGGAATTCAAAGTAAGAGTAGACTGTAGTCTACTATTCTGCATCTACTGGACTAATGAAGACGGCCATACACTAGAAATGTCTACCAACTATTTAATGGTCTTCGAGGAATATCAGTTCATTCATCGATTAGTTGTCGAGGGTGTCCTTGATCATGCTGCTAAGGAGTAATGAGGTCACGGGAAATTACCTTATTTGGTAAATTATGAATGAAATTGCATACGTACTCGTGATCTAAAGAATTCACTTATTAACTCAGAAATGGTCGAATGCAGCGGTGTCCGCGTAATTGGCCTCCGTGGAATGAAATGTGTTAGAGCTTGTAAACGGGGATGTATGTCTCCTGTAAAACAAATCTTTATTCTGAGAAAAATCTTTGTTGCAATCATTCTTGTGTAAACTAATAATTTCGGATTCTGAACACGCCATTTTTTGGGATATAAAAAAAATAATTGCCGCTTTAAACAAAATATACCATAGAAATGTATTTTATTTTAAAAAATCCTTTCATTTTTTTTTTTTTGTTAAAGCACACGACACAATTCTATTTTAGTCACTAGAAATCCTACATTATTTCCTTGAAGGAAACAACTATATTTTGTTAAAATATGTTCTTTTTTTTCTACTTTCAGAGATTTTTAATTTTCAAGTACTATTTTATGCCCCGCAACCAAATTCTAAAGATTCTCAGAAGATATTTTTTTAAAGGAAATATTTAAATGGCGTTGTAAACAAAATTGAAGATAAAAAAAAATTAAACGTACAAAATAAAAGGTGGTAAATAAGGAAATATGAGATACGCGTTCGACAAAATGGTTTTATAAGGTTATTTTTCTGTAACAAATGAAAACAGCGTTTACTGACAGGATAGGATATGTACCCCTGAGCTACATTATCATTAATTGCACGCTTAAAAAAGAAATTGTAATTCTTTCAGTAAACTACAGTTTTAAAACTAAATATGGACAGTTTACAAATATTTGAAGTACGTGTACAATGAAATAAAGGTTATAGTTCAATTTTGACTTTGTCGTCCTAAAGCAGTCTCTGTTGTCCCAGCTGGAATAGAAACGAGTAACTTTAAAACATATTTCATTTCATGTCTTCTTAAACTTTGAAATTAATGTGTAATGATGATTATCACTTTCAATGTAATGGGTAATGATGGATAATCACTTTCAATATAATGATGATTATCACTTTCAATGTAATGGGTAATAGTGATTATCACTTTCAATGTAATGGGTAATGATGATTATCACTCTCAATGTAATGATGATTATCTTTTTCAATGTAATGGGCAATGATTATATCACTTTCAATGTAAATGGGTAATTATCACTTTCAATGTAATGGTTAATGATGACATCCCTTTCAATGTAATGGGTAATAGTAATTAATTACTGTCTGTGAATGTATTGAGTAGTGGCAATTATTATTGTCACTGTATTGGGTAATGGTAGTAATTAATTACCGTAAATGTAATTGCTAATGGCAATTGATTACTTGTGTAATTCAATAGTATAACGGGCTTTAACGTACGACTGTTCTGCTGCGCCTGGGCCAATGACGACGGTGTTGGAGCAGAGGGGGGGGGGAGGATATAGCTATTTGCTACATTTTCAACGACAATTGTAAAATAATGCAATATCTTTAGGCCCTATTGGTCATCAATTACAAAAATGTTCACAAATTGTTGTCATGAGAATGAAAGTTTCTAAAATTTGTAATTGCAGATATTTCAAGCGTGCGTTTAAAGCCGAAGCACAACGCCATTGAACCAGACTCCATTTGGAATTCGATATTAGAGTATAGACTGGGCAACATTTCCCTTCGGAGCACATTGTATGATATACGCCTGTCTTCATTAGCCCAATCTGTGCAGGAAAGTAGGACTTTAATCCTCATTCCATTTGATTTCATTCCCAACGTCATTTTGGATCAGGTTTCCAATTGTTTCACAGAAGGTCGACAGTGTAAACTCGACATTATCCGGATTTATTGTAAATCGTTTGAGAAATGTCAGAGATGTTATTGGTAAAAGTACCCAGTGAATTGTGATTAGAGATGGGTTGTATTTACATGTTATCTATACAAGTAGAATATATTAAACAACACAGTTCTACCTATTTACATTTATACCATTGTTAATGTCAATAGTATCATGTCAGTTACAATTACTTCAGCAACCATTGATAGATAGCCAACAGTATAACAATAGCGACAAGAGATTGTGAAATCGGTCAGTTTCTAGGAAATAGTTTTACAATTGTTTGAGGTAGTTAAACCAGAAGTACATGTATCTATAAAATAAGGTATATCATAGAAATATCAATATTTTCTCTAAATTTTCAGATTAACATAACACTATATTGGAAATGGCACCACGACGTGTTCTAGAAGTATTTATATGTAACATTAAATGATTGCCAGCCAACCAGTCTTATTAATTACCAACAATCATTAAAAAAGCTGACAATGGGTATTATATAACATTAGATAAGGAGCTGACAGTTCTCGCTTTATGTAGTTAACGAAAATAGATAATGAAAAGGGAATATATTGACAATTTCAGTCAAATTACTTCTGTACTATTCACCGAGTTATCGCCGTTAGAAACACAGTGTAGTCTCGATTGTCATTACTATTTAAGATAATAAACAAAGTCTAGTAGGTCATTTTAAAATTAAATCACTAAATGACCGAATCGTTCTAATCTACTTGTTAATGGGAGCCATCCGATGGTCTGGATAAGTTAATTAATCTTTATTTAATAATTTATATAACATTTAAGGCCTAAAGAAAGATCCGCAATAGGTAGATGTAGCTTTTGCATAATGTATGTTTAACAAATTATCGATTTAATTCAGCTTAACGATTTGACTGACTTTTTTGTCAAGTGGGTTACATCAGCTTAAAAATCATTCAATCCCCTATCGTTAACAATGAAATCCAACAATATTTAACAGCGAATATGACAAGCTAACACAAAACAATTTATTACAGATGGGTCAAGTTCTATAAATTTAAATTTTCTCACGGAAAATGATCACAGCAGAAACCGCGTTTTAGATTTTACAGACTTTAAAAAAGGAAGGTAAATTTATTTGGTCTTAAATTGGATTGAGATATGAAATTGGATTGATCAGATGTGCTACTTCAGTTGTAAATAGGCAGACTCTGTTACCAGAAAGCTCGGAATCTGGATAATTCGAGTCATATATTATTAACAATATTATCGTAAGACGCTTATATAAATCTTTACATTAATCATTTCAGGGATAGACTACTGGTACTACTGAAAGAAAAACAGGCCAACGACGAGACTGATTTTCAATCCCCACATAAATAAATGACACGCATTTGATTAAAATAACTTTCCCATTTGTTTTATTTTTAAATAAAGCATCTTCCTATCCAATTGTTTCCTATTATGCGGAATATAGACAGCAAATGTTCATCATCCAACTTATTCACAGTATTGATGTAATGAAACTTTACACCAACTTTCATCACTCTCAAAGGTAGCATGTTCCAAAGAATCAATAAATCAAAACGCTTATCCCTGCTTATTCTACACAGAAATTTTTCATCATCGAACTCAGTCACAATATTTACCTAATGTGAACATTCTACCTCAGTGAGAAGCAAAGTATAATTGTGTTCCAAAATATGCAATGCGTGGGTTGGTTTAACTTTAAACATAGTGTATTGTACTAGAACATAAATAAAGTACAAAATGAAGAAAGTTATGAAAAGTTACCCATGCCCTGCCCACATACATTATAATTTACAGCTATCATAGTACAATACATTATAATTTACAGTTATAGTACGGACGGGACAATCAATTTTAGTATACGCATACTTCCACCGGAAGGAGGTAGGACTACTATTTAGTTCAGTGCATGGAATACCAGAAATCCCTGACGTTTAGATCATAATTATTGGCTAGAATATAAACTACTGCCGAAGTACTGTATTGTGGGGGTTGAAGCATCTAAGGGCGAAAACTTAAATAAATAGTTAAAATTTTACTTTTAATAAACGAGTGTCCAAAATTGGGTAACGGTCACAATAACGAGATAGACCAGTCGACAGGCTAAAGTTACAGAAGAATCTAGACCATATATACATGCTTATGATTAAAATAACTATGTACAAATATTTGAAGAGATGTTAAATTTCAAATACGAAACAGATGTTTGAATACAGAAGATGATATGAACAAGCACGAACGCGTGTTAACTATTATTACATAATTTATATCGTTACATTGAGACCCAAACAGTTAAAAGACTTGAAAGATTAGTGCGATATCAATTCGGACATTGGTCATAAAATTTACCCAAAGATACCCTATATAACACGTCTACGCTGTTGTTCTAAAGTTGTTTATGTAGTCTTTAATTTCAGAAAATCAAAATTGTGTAACATTAAGTGAATAATTGAGAAACAGAATGGTAGAGTAATTTGTCAATAAAGCAACGATTTTTATGTAAAATCATTAGGAATTCAATTTGAAATCATCGCTAGTGCAAGCTGTAGTTAGAGTTTTTCTCGTAATAACGATTAAGTTACACTACGGCGCTATAAAGGAAACGATAAAAAAAAAAACAGCTAAAAAAATCCTGACCACTTTACGATATTGACTTGACACGTCACGGAGAAATAAATGTGTCTTTTAAATATCTAACAAATTATTTTGTCTATAATTAAGTTCAAGAGATGAATTCCAAAGATAATTTGTTTCTTTTCTATGACTGTGATTCTGAGTCGTGTTAATATTAATTCTATTGCAGAGTTTAAAGTGGCGGTCTGTCTTTGAGTCACCTGGCAAGGTGTTTCTACGGCGCAGCCCAGTCGAAGCAGAACAGTAGGACGTTAAACCCATTTCATTTCGTTTCTAAACCCACACTTTAACGTGATACCGGAGTAAATGAAGACAGTTACGGGGAAGCGTACACTTGAAATATATTTGTATCGTGTGTTCGTTCCGTGGTGAATAGCTATTGTCGAATGGACTTTAAATACATTTTATGGAAATAATTAAAATCTGTTTTGTCCTTAGAACTCTCAATGTTTGACCTAGACATTATTGGCTCAATTTGTGTACCAGACATATTTAAAACTACAAATGCTAACAAAAGACTGTATTAGATTTGCCAATGGACATTACATGGCATCGTCTCCGTTAGCAGAAAGAGAGAGAAATGGGGTTTAACGTCCACTCGACACAAACTAGGTCATTTTGGGACTAACGTATTGTTTAATTTTAGCAGTGTGGGGAAGCCGGAGGACTCGGAGAAAATCCAAGAGGTTGAACAGGCGACCCTGACGACCATCCATGTACTCGTGGGAAGTCAATCCATGTAGTTGTTTGAAGTCCCTTGTGTACTCGTTGGAAGTCCACGAAAGTCCGTCCTTGTACTTATTGGAAATCCATCTTTGCACTCATTTTAAGTCCATCCTTGTGCTCGTTGGAAGTCCACCATCGCCCCCGTAGCACACTTCATTACATACGTATACCCATCTGTCCACTTGTGTTTATTATTCTTGCGAAACTTCTGTCAAAACAAAAACATACATACTACCTTTTGATGCAGTTTCTTTAAAGGAGAATTTTGATGCAGTATCTTTAAAGGTGAAATGCGTTTCAAAATTTTACTAGAATACTGGCACGGATATAAACTCATTTTTACTTTAATTGTTTAATTTACAAATATTTACAAGTTAAGTGTGTTCAAGGGTTAAATGTTTTTTCTGTGGTTTTTAATGTGCATACTGTGTTACAAGTGGGTGGAAGTATATTAGGCTTTAACAGAAAGTTTTATTTTAATGGACATATCAATTAAATATAATATAGTCTTCTTCATTTACCCTGTTGGTGCCGGAAAGTAGGCCGTTAAACCCCATTTCATTTCATTTCAAATAAATAGTGTGGTAGATTACTTAATTTTATCATCAAGTGTTCTGCATTTAACGATGTACTGGCATGCTTGCAAGCGTTTGTTATTTCAAGAATCAGTAGCGCTCTGACAATTTTTGCACTTTAATGGAGTGACTTAGAATGAGTGATACTGCGGATGTTTTCAAGCGGCATTGGCGCTCTGCCGATTGTCGCACGTCGACGAAACCGGAGGACCCGGAGAGATTCCACTCCAGTTGACTCGATGACAGGCTTTATGATACAGCACGCACGTGCTAACCATTCGACCATCCAACCCCCCTCCATTAGCAACGACGGATGCTGGGTGTTTGTTTCTACGTTTGATTCTATTGTTTTATTCTGTATGTTTACTTTAATATTGAAAGTTTTAAAAACTGAACACATAAGAGTCCATTGAGTTCAAGGAGAGAAAGTGTGCTGTTTTTTTTTATATCCCCGATTCGATCAATTTATTTGGTATGTTTCTAAACATTTCCTCTAAATGCGCACCTGGAATTTTTAAAAAAAAACCAAAGAAATGAACGCATAAGATTTTATTGAATTAAAGGACAGAGAAGAACGCTGTTTTTTTTTCTCTGTTCGATTTTTTCAATTTATTCTGTAATTTTAAGTGAAAATTTAAAAATAACAAATTAACACAAAAGATTTCATTGAATTACACGACATCGTCTCTTTAACTTAAAAGGAAGCTTGGTTTTTTCTCAATGTCCGATTCAATCAATTTAATCTGTAAGTTTACTCACTCTAAAAGACATTTATTTTCTCTCATTTGGTTATGCGTGTGTTTTATTAGAATGTAGAATTCATGAAGTGGAAGGCAAGATTTTAAATTTCTGTCAGTTTTCGTTTCATGCTATTGACATGAACTTTAAGCCTTGTACAAAGAACGTAGAATAACAGACTATTAAAGCAATGATAAAAGAAATTCGGTTTTAAGATTTGGTTGTACGTCTTTCATAAAAACCTACCTTCTAAAGAATTTTGATTTGATTGTAGAAAAATTGTACAAATTGTATTTTTTTAGCTCGAATAATGTTGACAAGATCATTATTTTTTGAAAGGAGTGTAATTTGATTTTAGAAATATGTAATAGTTTGTGTCGTATTTGGTTAAATCCTTTTGATGTGAAAAAAAATTAAATAGAACAATTATTACAAATTTCAGTTTTATAAATCATTTCAAACAGGACGTGAAAGATATTGTGAAGTCCTTTATAAGACGTCTTTTGTTGAACGGAACCAAACAAAAAGATTTAAAAAATTAAATAAAATTTCTTTATGCACGTATATGTAAAATGTTTAAATAAAATGTTGTATCCAAGGAGTACGTTCTTTTTCAAGATACCTTCTTATCACACCACCAATACGGATTGAACTCGCCAAAAGATCTTTTGGTTTTGCAGAACTACATCTTTATATATAGAACCTGATACCAACTTCAATCAGCAGTCCAAATCTGTTGAAACATTATGTCATTATTCAAAATATATATTTTTTTACACAAAATTGTTGAAATGGACAAGCAACAGAATAGTTGTATGTTTCGTAATCACGTGCAGTATAAACCCGGATATTATTATGGTTACTTGGTATATCGTTGTCCCATACATACTCTAAAACCGTAAACGTCATATTTCTTCCTGCAAATTTGTGAGAGAGAAAGCGAGAGCAACGACCGCTCGACACAAGCTAGGTCATTTCGGGACTAGCATACGGTTCAATTATATTTCAATAATTTGCTTGCGCATAGGGGGACCCGGAGCAAACCCACGAGGTTAGACAGGCTACCCTACAGCTGTAAAACCACAATGGCTAACAAAAAAATGAAATATTGAGATTAATGAAAGAATGTTATTTTCATAAGAAAAACAACAATGAAGCAGAATTTAAAAGATGCCGCAATAGTTTATAAGTCATGATTAGAAAAACTAAATCGTAATATCTTATAAATCTCGCCGGTGATGGTAAAAATCCCAAGTATGGGATGCAATAAACTCGCGGGTAAACAAAACTAAAAATACTTCAACTATTCAAATGGATAGAAATGCCCTTAACAACTTTTTCTTCGAAATCCCAGATAAAATACTTAACGCGAACAATGATGACGGGACAAATTCACCATCTTCCGACAATAATCTGTTAAAAGAGCACATAAGTTCTTAAGTACCGACAAATGTATCTTTCAATATTCCCTTTATTAATGTATCTTTTGTTAAGGAGTCTCTTCAGTTACTTGACGTGTCAAAGGCAGTAGGCTTGAATTTAGTAAATCCACTCTTTCGTCGGTTGGGCGCAGATCATCTTTCCCAAAGTCTAACCCATATCTACAACCTATCAATAAATTACAATACATATCCTTCGTCATTTAAACAAGCTAAAGTTTTTCTAATTCACAAACCTGGAGCTAAGGATGACCCTAATAACTATAGGCCTATATCTATTCTCCCAAATGTATCAAAAATCCTTGAAAGACATATTATTCACGGGCATCTTAGAAAGTATTTAAATAAATATCACCTCTTGTATATGAATCAGTCAGGTTTCAGAACATCAAAATCTTGCCTTGCAGCCCTAAGTAACATTATGGAAAACATATATGATGCTATCAATAATAATCTTCTTTGTGGTACAATATTTTATGACTTAAAAAGAGCTTTTGATCTGGTCAATTACGATATTTCATTGATTAAATGCAGATACTTAAAATTTTCTCAAAATGCGTTACAATTACTAGAGTCTCACTTGAAAACAGAAACCAGTCTACTTTCGTTAATGGGGAACTATCTTCTATGAAGCCTGCTCACTATGGCGTACCTCAATGGCGTTCATTAATGGCTTACCATTAAATCTTTCTTCCAAAGCTGACCTCTTTGCTGATGATACGACAGTCTACACCTCTGGCCTACCCGTGACGTTCTCCAAACAAAACTACAGTTTGATGCCCACAGAATACAAGCCTGGTGTAACCAAAACGGAATGAAACTTAATATAACAAAAACCAAAGCAATGTTCTTTACAACCCACCAAAAACAAATTTAATTTTCTCCCCACTTTTCTTGATATAAAACTCGACAATGAATCAATTGAAGTTGTCTAATCTTTTAAACTTTTAGACGTCGTTTTAAATCATAATTTAACTTGGAAAGACCATATTCAATATCTCTAAACAAATAAATCAGAAACATGTCCTGCTCCGTAAGATTAAAACTGACTACTAAGTTAAATTCTTTCAATAAACAACGTTTCAAATATCTTACTGTCAACGAATAATACCGGTTCACCCTATGTCCATATATAACAATAATGTATGTGTAATTTTTTCTTGTTTCACATTTTTTTTAATTCCTTTTGCTATTGTTAGGTATATGTTTTATTATGTGTAATTATATTGGTGCGGTCATATTTTGTACAATAATTTCATTATGATTATTGTACATTCTTACATATTCATCCATCTCTTTTATTTGTTTTGCTATAATATTTTGTACTATATTTTTCACGAAGGGTAGGATGGTAGAAAGGCTTCTACAGCCTGATCCTTTACCCTTATTAAATAAAGATATTATTATACTCCCTGTAACATATACATGTACAGTCGGGGAATCGAAATCACGCCAATTGGCTCAATGGCAGACCTAATGATACAGCGCACATGCGCTAACCTTTCGCCACACCCCCACAAGTTACTTTTTTTTGTTTGTGAATACTAACGATTTTGCAAATTTTTAACATTTTTATTGAAATAATTTCGATCAACAATTTCTAACAAGCAAACACCTAACCTAACTGTAAAGTCTACCCTGTCGATTTTTTAAAAACAATTGAATGCGGATTTAAGGTCTGGTTAAAAGAATACTTAGAACATAGTCACGAGGTCTTTATCGTGAACACAACCGTAACTGTTTTTCGGTTGTTCACTATGTTTCAGGAAGTATCGATAGTCCACAAATGAAAATTGGAGTCGGTGGGGAAGACTGGAAGATTGAGCGATATTGGAGCTCATATATGAGCACAGAAGCGGTGCGGGTATGCCCGAGAAAGATAAACCCTTGTCACGCACATACATGGGATAGAACCACACTGTTTTAAACGTCTTGATATCTAAATGCACACGCTAAAGCACTCGGCAACCCCACTCCCCAACGATATATCGGAATTTAACGATGAGCACAGGAGCGGTGCGGGTATGCCGGAGAAAGATAAACCCTTGCCACGCACATACATGGGATAGACACCGCACTGTCTTAAACGTCTTGATATCTAAATGCACACGCTATAGCACTCGGCAACCCCACTCCCCAACGATATATCGGAATTTAACGATAGCTTAGACAGATATATCAGAAACTGGGTAGAATGGTTGAGTGACTTTCAATGTTGAAACACTTATTCTCTGCCTGATAACCAATTAACAGTTTATTAACCCATTGATCAACATCATAACCATTGACCTCTGAAATCTACATAAAGTTCAAAGATCGCCGCCATCTGTTGATCAGTTTTACCTATTAATGGAAGGTTTGTGATAATCATGTCTGTATCAGGGGCGAATCCAGGATTTTTTTTGCAGGAGGGGGTTTATAATGCATGATGCAATCGTCGTCTCCAAATTACGTAGGCATCCATGCACACCGAGCTTTTAAAAGAGAGAAATCAAACACCCCTTTTGAGGTCAATTTTTATTGTGAATTAATAGAGCCGTGTCAGTGGTCGTACGAGCGGTTTTTGACCATATGGCGTTGACGTTTCTAGTGGTTTCCCCACAGTTCCGTGTAATGCCCGCCAGAAATCGCCGTAATAGACCGTTCCATTGTCTAATCCCTCACTTCAACCAAAACGCTGGTAATATAATGACTCTTCCAGATCCTAGTGTAGTTTGCCTGCGATATTATTTCGGTGGAAGCGGGCGTTAAATAAAGCTATTTCACACAGTGTAGTGAAGTCAAGTAAAACGAAATTTTGAACTATAAAAAAAGAAATCAAGTAGGATCTGTATTTTACTCAGAATGGTTGCATGGTTTCGATTCCGCGCTTTTACCTGACAAAAGGTAGAATCGCTTGTATTTTCTGGGCCCTCCCCATCCCTCAACACACACACAATGCTAAATGACCTGTAGGGCCGAACGCCTTAGGCCCATATGTGGCTGTATTAGGGTTGACGGCTACATGGTATTGAAGAATGCTTTAGTGAAATGTCATATATTGACCTTTCCAAAGATATACCCGAGAACGTGCTGCACACAGCATTGTAGAAATTGATCCCTAAAACCCAAACCTGGCATCTTTCGATAGAAAAATAAAACGATAAAAGGCCATGAGCAGAAGGTCCATTGAGGGCCTTCAGTAGAATATCGAACAGAATTGAAACTCCTCGCTTCGTTCTACCATCGATGAGTTTGGGGTGGACCTGAGGCTTTTGCAAGTTTTAAGTTCACATGTGGTTTATTAATTTAAAATAATTAATTTTTCCTAATTTATACCCCAGAGATTTTACGATCATAATTATTATTATAAGTATAAACATAGGCACAATACTACCCCAGGAGATAGTTCAAGGAAATTAAAATTAAATCAACTTCGTGGTAAACAAGTTCGTGCCATCTGCTTCAACGTAAAATATGGATTAATAATAAAAATGATTGCATGTTTCATCCCCCCAGGATACGTGAATAGAAATTAAAAATGGATTCCTAAGTTAATAATTGTACTGGTATACTCTTCAGTATTTGTAATTACTGTACTATAGAGAACTTTTAGTAATGAAATAAAATGGGGATAAAGACAGAATTGGGGTTAACGTCCACTCGACATGAACTAGGCCTTTTTGGGATTAACACGGGTTCAATTTTATTTAATAATATAACATACCGTAATAGACGTTATGATTCAAATAAAACTTTACATGTCAAATGTTTTAGTCGAATTTCGACCTGAAATATTTTGAAATCATTCAAGTAAAATATATCTATGAACCAATCAATATTTAATACGATGTTATGTTTTTACCAGATGTTTTCTTTCACAAACCAAAACTTTTCTCTTGTCTCGTGAGAATTACATTCTAGGTTTAATGTTAACATAGATAGTGGCCCAATTTGAATTAACATGTGACACCAGGTGGCGTGTTTCGTATATAGATCCATTTCCATGTGTCAAGGTTTTGTATTGACGATGAATATCATTGCTTACTCGAATGTATAATCTTATTACAGATCGCAATAAAATTATATATTGGCAAATTATTATACAACAGCTAATACTATTACATGTAATAAACTCTTTAATTCGATAAAACAATCAATAATTATAAAATTATGTATGTTCTTACATATAGTTTTATGTCAGATTATATTCCCTTGACTAAGAATTTCCCTGCCTCCATCTTGTAAATATGAATGGCATATCTATGACGCATGTGCTTGACGTCTGAGAGAGAGAGATATAAAAAGGGGGGAGGCAGAAAGACACAAACTAGATCACTTCGAGACTAACATATGGTTCAATTTCATTTCAATAATTCGCTCGAGCGTACGGGTCTTTAGCAGTGGGAGAAAACCGGAGAAAACCAAAGAAGGTGGACAGACGACCCTACTCCTTGTCGCGTACAACCGGGGAATCGAAACCACGCCAGTTGATCCAATGACAGACCTTATGATACAGTGTGAACCCGCCACTATGCGTTTAGAGAACAATCATAGGAAACCGATTGCTGTAATTATATGTGCACATGTCGCAAGACGCGAGCTGAACAGTGTTTTGTGTACGTGTCGCAGGGTGAACAGTGTTTTGTGTACTAACCTCTCCCGAGAATTGTGATCAAGCACCACGAGGTATAACACATGGGAATCCCACATTATGACTTATATTAAAACATCTTTTTCACAAAATCTATCCATCGAGTGTCATGTGTCATCCCAATCCCAATAACAAGATCCGTTTAAAAGAAGAATGGATATGAGGCGATGAGTACTACCTGTTCCATAATTCCCATTTATCATGCTGTATATTATGTTTGTTTCAAATCTATCTAAGGATTATGGAAGACCAAGCAGCTCTTTATTCATTGTTTTTGAAGAAATGTTGCAAATTTATTGTTCTAGATAGTCTTTTATTAGTGGAATTTCGCTGAGGAAATGTAAAAGTAGGCTAATTTTTTTATTTACTAAAATAAATTTTATCTTTATATTAAGATACAATTAAATTAAACAAAAGTAAATTTTACAATCTGATATAACAAATGTCTAATTTATACAACAAATATTGATTTTAAGATACAGGTGTTGAATTTAGTATACAAATGTCGAAATACGACAACAAATAAAGAAGTAAGAATTGGGGACTAGGAATTAAGAACTAAGAACTGAATAGATAGATATCTATCTACTATACTGACACAAACTTGAATCTTTGTGTGTGTGATGGGACAATGGCCAGAATATGCTCCCTTTTGATGCAAGTGCCTCAGTGATATTTACAACCACGGTCCCCATGTAAGCTTAATCATACCCGTTGTACCATATTCTATAAATACCACAGGGTTAGACCGTTTATTGTTTCTACGACCTTCTCTGTTTCAATCAATATATATCAGCTTATCGTACAATATTATGATTATGTCTACTTCCGCTTGTAGGAAGTACTTCCAGATCACAAAAACACTTTCAATTAGTCAATATAGACTCGAACATCACACCACGAACTTGTTTATTGCTTGACGTTGAGTATTGCACACTTTTTATATGAGTCTACCTTGTCTGTAAGGCTAATATATTATTGGAAATGGAGTTACTCTTTAACATCCGCCATAGATAATATCAAAGCATTCATCAAAGAGGATATAACTTTAAAGGGGTTATGGCAATCTGACGTTGAATACTGATATCTCTTGGAATGTTGGTAATTTTATACACGTAATAAAACATCTGCGTGGTCGAGAGATATAACGTCTGTGCTATAGATTCAATTCAATTTCATGTATATTTAATTTCGTTTGTTTATACTTTCGATGGCCTGCAATACAGGAAGATCTGACCAGTGGTTTTGGGAGGTGGCGTCAGTGATCATACGATCATACGAGCGACTTTCGACCGTATGACTTCAGACATTTGAATTTGATTAACCAATCAGCATTGATGTTTCAAGGGGATTGCCCATATCTCAGGGACGGCAGATTTTTTTTACGGGGTGGGGGGGGGGGGGGGGCATTTCCTCGCGCTGAGGCGAGAGCTCTGAGGAGCACTCCCCCAAGAAAATTTAGTGGCGCAGGCGCGGATCCAGATAATTTTCAAAAATATCGCTGCTAGAAACACGTTCCGCAGCCACTCTGGTGATATCTAAGAGTTGATTTTGTATGTTATGTGGTCAATCTTTTTAGGTGCGCCATATTTTTGAGGAGGGGCATTTGCTCCTGGTGCCCCTCCACCTTTGACCCGTGCCCGTGGTGGTGCCTCATAGCCTCCACATAAGTGATATAACAAAGTTTGGAACAGGGCACACGAACAAGGTACCCATTGGCGTGTGAGCGCCCGTAAAACCGACCGACTGATCTGTGCCTAAAGAGCCCCCATGTGTGATCAGAATCAAGTGTATATTACTTGATAATTGAAAATTTGTAATTTAACCAAAAAGAAAATTGGGGGTGGGGGGCATTATTCTTCCGGGGAATGCAATTTTGGCCATCTACTAACTTATTAAATCGTACAAATTTCTATATTTCACAGATGTAATTTATAAGTCTTTGCCTGCAAAAACAACGTCTGTGTACAGTAAGTGGTGTTAGAAATAAAAAAAAATGTATTATGCAAGAAAAATATGCAATTACCGGACCAAAAACTATTAGAATTTCTAAAATAATGTGGATATTCGACATTTAGAATGATAAAAGACTAATTGGTGACAACATATTATTCCGACGTGAATAGGCTCATTGACACTTGACGAATATAGTTCCTAATTGAAACTAAATCACTACTGTATTCATTGGATGCATATGGCTAGTTATAGTAACAATACGCCTGTAACTGTCTTTCATATTTGCACACATAGTGGCAATAAACCCCTCAATGAACAACAATTACTATTTTGATCAGAGCAACGTTTGTTCATTATTTTACTTGATAACAACAACAGAATGATCGATATACATCACCAATATTAAAAGCCAGTATCTCAAAAAAAAAAACTGTTTAGTTTCGAAATGAAATGACATGAAATAGGGTTTAACGTCCTACTGCCCTGCTCCAACTGTGCCAATCAAGGTGGACATGCGCCTATGTATACAACTTCGTTGTTCAGACTACCATGTCTGCATAATAAACGATGATGTAGTTTTTCATTGCCCCTGAACAGAAATGAAATAGGGTTTAACGCCCTACTGCTCTGCTCCAACTGAGCTAAAGAAGACGGACATACGCCATGGCAGAGAGAATTTGCCCGAAAAGCTGCGCTGCGGACTACTTTTATTTGGAATTTGACTGCACATCAATGTGTACAAGGGACGTCTATACGTGTACCTTGTCAGACGTCCGTCCTACACCACTGACAACGAGGCCCCACGTCGGAAAATCCTGATGAACTTTCTCGGCCAACTCCGAGATCGACAAATGACCTCCATGTTATAGCGAGCCAACGTCTTTCACATTATTTCATTTTTAGCTCAGTCATGAGTAAGTTTGGAGAAGATGGGTAACTCGTTCGGTTTAGTTCCCGGTACAAAGATAAAACAACTGAGATTAGTGTCAATAACCTACCCGATTCCAGGAAGTCCTGTGATTTTACTTTAGTTACTAATCTACTTGTAAATACAAAATATGAAACGGTGCTAAAAATTTCATAGAGTGCAACGTGTTCTTGTTTATATTGGATAAAAAGATTAGTGCAAAAACATATTGAATTTTATTTCTGATTGATAAATTATCCTATTATTTTCCCGCAGAAATATTTTTATGTGTTTGATCTTTAGAAAATGAGTTAATTTGATTGCTAAAATATGTGGGAAAACATACGACACCGATTAAACCGTTATGAAATTAAACAAAACAAACGTCATTTCCACTTTACGTGCATGTGTACCCAGCACGTTATTACACTCGAATACACTTACGCATACAAAACAGCACTATACAAACTAAAAGATGTTAGATTATATCGTAATATGAAGAAAAATAATCTTTGTTACAAATAATCTGATGACGCAGGTTTAAAATTGGACTGTGCCTTTGATATCATTAGAAGGTCACAGGTCATTGGATTACCTAAAGTAAAGGAGAAAAAGTTATATCTCTCTAAATCGCAGTACAGATCCATAAAAAACATAACCGTTCTCGTAATTTAAAGGAGCTAAATCGCTAATATTTGGGACCCTGGAATTGACACAAATGGGTAGCAACGCATGTGATAATGTAATATAATTGTATATAAACTTATTTACATTCAATGGTTTCCGTTTTTACACTAATTTCAAATGGGTTATGTTCGACGAAATACACCATACGTCTCAATCGAATGGCAATCTCTATCGTCCGATTATTCCAGCCTACACCGATAAAAAATATGACGTCGCCGTTTGACTCGTTCTCGAGTCTCTTGTTACAAATAACTCTAAAAAGCATTATGGTACACTATTCGTGTACCAATGGTAAAACGTATATTTTGTCTTGAATATTAGATATCCGAAGCACATCTTTTACCGGTAAGATCACAACACCAATGTAGATTTAAATTGACCAATAATATATGTTTTCAATGGGGAATACTTTGGAAGAGAATTAGCTACTTTAAAGCGAGCTTGACATTAATCTAGTCACGTGTTATATTTTAATAGGGTCGTGCGGTTGTTATAAAAATTCTCCCGAAAGATTTCATAGAACAATCTTTTGTGTGGGAGT
The DNA here is from genome assembly GCA_963678685.1 of Patella ulyssiponensis. Classification (NCBI taxonomy): domain Eukaryota; kingdom Metazoa; phylum Mollusca; class Gastropoda; family Patellidae; genus Patella; species Patella ulyssiponensis. The sequence goes on from OY783229.1 coordinate 62,205,335, forward strand.
ATTGTTGACAACCATTTCAATTAAAGATACATTATGGGAGAGTAGATTAAGAGCTGACAGTTCGCACTGTAATAGTTAAACATACATTATGGGAGAGCAAAAACAGACTTTTGTCGGTCTTCCTTTGGGCCTCAGAAGTCATAGAAATTATAAATTAGATCTTTATTTAAACAACAAGCCTAAAATGAACTCTGTAGACCCACGGATGGCTCGGATTAAAACAGGATTTCGTTGACTGATTTAATCACTATGGCGTCGTGGGCGGGGCTTCTCCGTGACGTTGACGTCATCATACTTCCGGACTGTTTTCTATTCGTCTGCTTAGGGAGTCGCTTAGGCCATAGAACTAAAATTTAGTTCTATGCTTAGGCCTACCTGAAGTACAAAAGAGTACACGCAGGCAACGCAAGAAGTCGGCTATTTATTATAATTTATTTACAATACTGCCTCGTTGATTTGGCCCATTCCTTTCAAACTTTAATATCCTATCGAAGACTTTCTCTTCTTATCTATATGTTAAAAGTCTTAATTCTAATTTATAGTAAAAAATAAATGTATACGAATTGAATTGCAGTCCTGTCTCAAACCGAATACGCTATCGGTACTAGTCATTGTAAACATTACTTGATAATCGAGACTATATAGGTGGAGTTAACGCCTGTCAATCAACAATCGGTCATAATGGGAAAACGGTGTCGATGAATTTTAACTACCATTTCTAGCAAAAAATTATAGTGGTAACAACTTTGTTCAGGATAAAGTAATTTGACTGAAATTTTCAATATATTCTTGTTACAGCATCTATTTTTGAACTGTTATAGCAAGAATGGCTAACTCCTTGTAAAAATCTCCCATAATGTATCTTTAAAAACCAGAGGGAACTTGCTGACGATTTCAGTCAAATTGATCCACTCTGAACCGAAATTTAGAGATTGAATTTTGAGCCTAGCCTCAATCATCATTATTTAAGTCGGTAAAATAAAAAATAACATCGATTATCAATTTTTTGATTTAATCATCAATGAGCGTTGAGCAGCAGATCGGAATGTAAACCAGTAAATATCACAGGCTAGCGATGGCATCGAGAGTTGATTCTGGTCTAGATAAGTTAATTAATGTCTAATTGATACTTTAGATAACATTTCAGGCTCGAAAAAAGACCTACAATGCGTAATGTCTGTTTAAAATTGCACATTTAAGTGCAAATTCTTCGTTTTCTTTAAAATATTAAATGTCATATTTTAGCAGCCTCTTTGCTAACATACATTTATTAAACCCAACACACATTTTATACCTTAATAAAAAGTCCATATTCTATACGATTCATTAAACATACATTATGCGAGAGCTAAATCTGCCTATTGTAGGTCTTTCTTTAGGCCTGAAATGTTATAAAAACTATTAATTAGACTAGACATTAAATAACTTATTCAGACCATAATCAACTCTCGATGTCGAGGCCAGCGTGAGATTTTTGTTGATTTACCAATAAAATGGATAACCGAGACTACTGGTTTTGTCTTATCGACTTTAGTAATGATGGCCGAGGCTAAGCGGAACTTTCATTCACTTAGTACTAAGTTAATAGTGGATCAATTTGAAATTTTCAGCAAATTGCCTTTACATTACTTAGTTTTAACTATTATAGTGAGAACAATCAACTCGTTCTCTAATCTCCCATAATAAAACCATACATAGACCATTATATACCCGTTTTCTTCTTATAGGTGTATTTAACGTCTACTTCTATTGAGGGTGATATCGCAGGAAAATTGTCTAATTTTTATTAAGTTCTGTGGGAGGAAACCGGAGCATCCTACGCCACGACCCCAGGCAAGGGGTGGTCGGCTAGCTAGAGGTCTAAGCGTGAAACTCTAGATCTCTTGATCGCCCCACACTCACGCTCACTCACGCTCTTTATACCCAGAATGTACTGCTAATTTATACTACATCCAAATGCCTGTATATATAGTTTGCAAAGTTCCAACTGGGATTCATTTATCCCAAAGATTCCCGAGAGAGAGAGAGAGAGAGAGAGGGAAGATAGAGAAAGATAGAGAGAAAGAGAGAGGGGAGGGACTAACATATGGTTCAATTTTGTTTCAATAATTCGTTCGCGCGTAAGGAGTCTTTAGCAGTGGGAGGAAACCGAAGGACCCGGCGAAAACCCACGAGATTGGACAGGCGACCATACTCCGGGTCACGTACAACCGGGGATTACCCAGTACCAGGTTTTGTATCGTAGCAATTGTAACGCTAACATGCGTTGGATCAATTAAAGGGAAATTATGTAAGATAAAGATAAAGCGCTGACTGTTCTCACAAATATATTTCAATAATAGGTATTGACAATTTCATTAAAATTACTTTTTTTTTTTGAAATGAAGTTATCAGCAGGGGGGGGGGGACTAAAAATATCTTTCGCACTTCATACGTGGGTGACGGCGTAGGAATATTTGGAGAGCAGCTGTGCTCTATAAATACGCTTCTATCAATAGGCCACGTAATTTGTCTGCGATATCACCTCGGTGGAAGCGGACGTTAAATAAAGCTATTTCACACACAGGCCACGTAATCTTAGAAGCGCATGTAAGCGGTATTAATTGTTTGCGATCTAAACATAAAGGGCATTGTTGTGCTATATCCATGTAGGGAAAGTAATCTACTGTATAGTAACTTAATCTGCAGTTTTGTATTCACGTTGTATCCACATAAACTGTATACAAAGCATTGTTTGTGTTTTTTCCAACTCAGTGTTGACTGTTGAATGGTTGGCTTTAAGATTCATGACGTTGCTAAATCATATATTATAAAAGTCGTAACTTGAGATTTTACTTTCGGTATGTCAAGTTTTCTAAAGCGTTCGGTATGTCGAGTTCTCTCAAACTTTCAACTCCATATATCGATCCAAATTAATGTCTTCAGTGATAGACAAAGGAGTTCAATAAAAAAAAAACTCGGTATGAGTGTGTATTGGATTGCCTTAAAATGTATACAGATATTTAACATCTGGTTTATCCTTGTCCGTGGTGCATGATGGAGGACCTAAAGGGATACAGTATCTAGTAGTTTGAATGGGACGAAAGACTTACCCGTCAGTGAAGGTACATTTGAATTCGAAATGTCCCTCATACCAGTGGCACTTTAAAACCCCTTTTATTTCACTTTCATTTGGCTAATAAAAGTAGGACGTTAAACCCCATTTCATTTCATTTGGCTAATAAAATGCTCTATTGTGGAATATTTACCTTACTTGTGGTATATCAGCCACCTATTTAAAGTGATAACCGACCTCATATCACTCTGGCGACACTTTACAAGACAATATATTGGCTAACCGGAAATGATAAAATCTTGTATCGCGTGACATCATCGTCAATTATCCCAATGTAATAATGTTTTAAAAAACGGGTATGTCAATGCCGGCGACATAGTTAATTGCATCTCTGATTTGCCTTAATAGGTTTGAGTCTAGTGATAGACACTTGACACGTGTTTAACAGCCGAAGCGTCACTTTAAAAGAAAAAAATATAAATGCAATGGACGGTATTAGTGACAGCTCGGTGCATCAGTTGGTAATTCCGTTTTGCATCTATGTAATTGTATGCTGCTCCCTGTGGGCGTTATTTTTCAAAAATAAAGTCTATCTCATCTTTCTTTTCTTACTATCTATTATACATCAAGTACAACAATTTCACGTTTCAACGGGGAAGTATTTTCACTTTGAGTGATAAGGAAATACAACCCCCACACACAGGATTCTTGTTGTGTTTCAGTCTAATTGGAATGTCAGGTCAATGTATATCGACAAATCAAATATATTTTGGATTGCGACTCGCGACTCATAAAAATAAAGACGCAGTTCCAGTAATCTCCTGGCAAGGGGACAAAATATAGTCGTTCAGATGGGGCAAAAAATCGATGTCCCGTGACACATTGAACTGCATGTAAAAAAAACCCTTTCACAGTTGGAATTCGATATATGAGTATGCCACAGGGCCACTGCCTAGGCCACATTTCACCCACAGCACACTGCATGGCAAATGCCTGTCTTTATTAGCCCAATCGAAGGAGCAGAAAAGCAGGACGTTAAATTCAATTGCATTTCATTTCCACGAATCCATTTATGCACACACATCTTCCCCGGTGGAAGTAAAGTTCTATTTCCTCGTACCATATGAAACAAGGAACTATTATTTAGTGCTCAAATGACCGCTGTCATGCACGGACCGGGCAAAATGTCCCGCACAAGACACTGTATGGGGTATGCCCATCGGAGCAAACAGTAAGACGTTAAACCCTATTTCATTTCGTTCCATTTCAAACACTGTATTTCCCCCTCACTTCCAACACAAAAAATGTGTCTTTCAACTCGTGGCTAACGTCTGTCTGGTCATATTGGTGTCTATAGCAGACCAGTCTAATTAAAATTACAATTTCGTTCCGGTTCCGTTATCCTGGTTTTAACGTTATACTGTACATTCTATTATAAACGGGTTCTGTCAGTGACAGCTTTGTGTTTACCAAACAGTCATTCATGCTATAGCATGTTAGATACAGAAAAAGAGAGGGTAACTTCATCTGGACACACACCGTGTCATTTCGGGACTAACATATTGTAGAACAACATTCCTTTAAGTCGTTTGTGGGATGGGTGGGAGAGGGCCATGAGACGTTGATTAGGATACCCTTCTCTTCATCACGCAGAACAAGCTTACGGTCGTAACCGCGCTATTTGACTCCGTGACAGACCTTATGATGTAAAACTAACGGGTCAGACCACTCCACCTCCAAACCCCACATCTACATGTATACAGTTTCGGTTTAAAATTCCAATAAATCACCCGAAACGAAGCCCTGTATATCGTTACACATAATTTGATTGGCCAAAAAGTTCATCTTCCTCATAGGAATATCCTAGATTTCAATATTGTTCAATAAATAAAAAAGATAAATAAAAAGAAACATCTGATTTTAATCAAACTGGCATCAGTGATGATTCGCATTTTACACGTTTCATATACAACTGGGTGTAGTTTTTTTCTTTGATGTCCACAGCAGTTATATCTCATAACAACCTCTCATGACGTCATCATAGGTTGATATTCAGTTCATATCAACCGTTGATGACGTCATGACAGGTTGATATATCATATCAACCGCTGATGACGTCATCCCAGGTCGATATATTCGGCTCATATCAACCGCTGATGACGTAGATGATCGAAATAATACAAAGAGCACAGAAATAAAATTTTATTCTTTTGACAATAAAATAAAAACATTGTTATAGTACAGTTTGTAGCATTCAGTAACGAAATAGACGGCGTACTTATCGGCATATTTAAATCGGCTATCCACACTCCATCTAAGATATCTTTCAGAATTTTCTTTCCGCCTTCATTATTTCTCCACACACTCCAAGTTTTCTTCAGGCTTTGGATAGATCCTCATCATATTTGCATTCACATCTATTCTATCGTCATTATGGTCACTAAAATGGATTGATTATTCGTCTGGCTTCGTTTTACTATCCCTTTTATTTTTGCTAACTCCAAAATGGCGACGTATAAATAAACATCTGCACGTGACAGCTTCGATAATTTTCGCTTTTTGGCGGAAACTGTCGAGCAATTATCCAATCACTGTTGCCTTTTTTAGAAGAGTCTATTAAATTTAAGGGTGAACGTTGTATATGTCAGATATAAACCTACTCTCCCTCGGATTGATATGATAGAGAACCCTTGGGCTTCGCCCGCGTGTTCTCTTATCATATCAACCTTGGGTAGGTTAATATCCTATACGCACAGCATACAGTGTGCTATAAGGGGACATTCGGTACGACCCTGTGAAAGGGGGCAATGGTTAGTACTTGCGCGCTGTATCATAAGGTCTGTCATTGAGTCAATTGGTGTGGTTGCGATTCTCCGGTTGTACGTCACAAGGGGTAGGGTCGCCTGTCCGACCCCTTGGGTTCTTCCCACTGCTAAAGACCCCTACGTCCAAGCGAATTATGAAAACAAAATTGAACCATATGTTAGTCTCGAAATGGACGTTAAACCCCCATCGTTTTCCTTCGGTGATATGTCTATTTTATTAAAATATGATGAAAACACAACTGACCAAGTTTCTGTGGCGTTGACGTTTATGCCACCCCCTCTCTATCACTCCCCCCCCCCTCTCTCTCTCTCTCCATATCTATTGAAACATTAACATTCAAAACAGTTGTAAGGGACAAGCGACCAAATACTTGAAAGCGCATGGAGCTGAATGTCGTTTCCGTCGGTGATATGTCGATTTTGTTAGAGAATTAGATGAAGACATTAACATTTAAAAGAATACGTCGGTTGTAAATGTCGTGTTTACCTTCGGACACCCAGTCCCTCATTAATCGCTATACTTTATGGTTTAATCATCATTATCAACTGTCTTCTAATCATATGGCACCAACCAGGACATTTTAGCCACTATTTCATAGTTATCTTTTGGTATTTTATTAAGGAACACTTTCCAAGACAACTTTGATTGCTTTTTTTTTATTTCTGAAGCAATTGTTATTACGAGCACGTTGGTAAAATGGTCGTTTTTTCCTTAATTTTGTTCTCACGAATATACTGTTTTCTTTTGGTAATATTTTATTAAAGAGCACTTTGCAAAACAACTAGGGATGTTTTTATGTTATTACTAAAACCATCGTTACGAGTACTATGATAAAGTGGTTGGTTCTTTTAGTTACTTCCCCAAGATTGCATTGTTTTGTTTTGGTATTTTTTAAAGAACACATTCCGCGACCACCCCCGTTGCTCTCCTTTTATTATCTAGGGTTTTTGTTATGGAGGGATTTTGGAAGTATCGGCTAATGGAGACACACCCACGCCCCTGAAGCAATTGTGAAGTGCAATATTGTAAGGTGTCTGTCTAGGATAAGTTATGTTTATTTGTTCTCCTTCTTCATTCGATTTGGAGCTCTGCACGACAGCGAATTCCAATACCTCCCAATACTGTCCAGTTCACCCCCCCCCCCCCCCAATACTATCCAATACCCCCTCCCCTAAAACTATCCAATACCTCCCAATACTGTCCTGTACCCCCCCCCCCCCAATACTATCCAATACCTGTCAATACCCCCCTTACCCCCCCCCCCCCCCACACACTGGGGGGGGGAAGGTTAACGTCCACTTAACACAAACTGGGTATTTCGGAACTATCACAAGGTTCAAATTCATTCAATGCTTCGCTTCGACGTAGAGGTGTTTAGCAGTGGAAGGAACCCGGATGACCCGAAAATATAGATAAACGGCACTTGTCATGTACAGGAATGGCATTGACACCCTACACCCTCCCCCACCCCCGCCTCCAGTCAAAGCGATAGTGAAAGAAAATTTTTGGCTATGAAAGGTTGACCGGGCAGAATAGCTGATCAGGTGAATCTCGTGACATTCAGATTCTAAATGAGTTGTATTTTTAAAAACCAAAACATGAACACGTAAGCTATATGAGAAATTCTCCTCTAAATGAGATGTGGTGTCACGTGCCATTAAACAATAATATAATCTCGCCTCGTGTTCGACACGAAGCACAATTCATTTATATGTATTCAATCGGAACGGCGTTGAGATTGGACTGACATTTTAAGAGGTATTAGAGAACCTGGACAGTCGGTAAAAAAACCCAATGATATCTGTCTTATCGTTCACATGTGAATATGCAAATTACGGAACGGATCTCGGTGGCCAATCCACCGTTGAAATATAGACGTTTTACGTTTCCTGAAGAGCTGAACGTCCTCCTTGTATGTACTAACCGGGAAAATAAAGACGACTTGCGTGTCATAGGGGGTTGGGTAGTCTTGTATTTTAATGCGTGTGCGTGAAATCATAAAGTATTTGATTGAGTCAAGCAACGTGATTTCGAATAACTTCGTGGGTTTTCGCCGGGTCCTCTAGTTTCCCCTCTCTCTCTCTCTTTCTCCCTCTCCCTCAACACCTAGGGGTGGATAACTGTCAAGTAAAGCAACCAACTCTAGAAACTCACTAAAAACTCGACAAAAGTTGGAATAGTTGTGGATGCTAATTTTAAATATCATTTTTTTTGTGTGTGTGTGTTTAGGGTTTGTTTGAAAAAAGTTCGACCTCCAGGTCAATTATTTTATAGTCCGGCACTCATGCTGATTTAGGCGTGGAAATAAAGGACATAAAGATATTAAAGGCTTTGGGCAAGCGTACATTCCTGGTCCGTATCGCGTCGTCTTTTTACCGTGTTTTTGTGCTACTTTTAGACGCTGAATTGTTGAGCCGTAGCGTTTTTATGAATCTATAGGTTTCCTGGAACACCAAAGTGTATATTAATATAAGCGTGATCGTCATTTAAAATAATGTTTGAGTGCTATTTAGCAATTGACACCAAGATATAATACGGAAACAAATACTATATAAATTAGAGCGACGTATTGTTTTCTTGCTAACGTTGAGACAATAATGACGTTCCATATTATGTTTTATGTTTCTTATCATTCTAACATTCTAATGAAGTGTAACCTATGTGGCTTTCCGCGGAGTTAAAGCGATAATTTCATATTTTCAAAGAAAGTCAAAAAATGTCTTTTGCTCAATAGGTTGTCAACTCACTATTATACGATCATTATAGGCATTATTCCCCACACTAATAAATCATTGACACGGGAAATAATAACACAAATAACTCCTTTGTTTTTCCATTCCCCCCATGGTATAGCTATCTTCAAACGTTTGAATTTGAAGTTGAAAATGATATATTTGCCAATTTCTCAACACGGCAATAGTGAATAATTGGATTAATAGGATTTTCTTTAACAAGGTAGGACTGTGTACAGATACCATCAATTTTAAGACTTTTTTAAATACATTTTAAAAATATAACTTAAAAATATGAAATTGCAGCTTTAAGCAGATGATCAAAACATACTTTTTTCTAAATCGGCAACTGCTTGGATTTTCTATAATTAGTTGGGCCTTGAGCTATTTTGAACAGGATATGGATATCAAAATAGTTCCATTGTCTATCTTATTGAAAGTAACTGACAATAAAATTAGTTACACAGAAACAACTAATAATATAGGCCAAGCTCTTTCTTCATCCCACTGTGGCTGAGTGATTAGGATATTGACCCGCTAAACCAGACGTCCCGTGTTCGATCCCTGCGTAGGCCGAGAAAGTACATCGGGATCTTCCGCGGCGTGGTTCTCCCTTTGTCAGTGGTATAGGACAAAGGGTCTGTCGTTCGGATGGGACGCAAGCCAGAGGGTCCGTATACAGAGTTGCGTGCACGTATAGGAATCCTTGAAAGTTGGAATAAGAGTATAGGCTGTAGCGCTACTGTCCAGCCAAAATTGTATGGCGTATGTCCGTATTCATTAGCTCAGTAGGAGCAGAACAGCAGGTCGTTTAACTCCATTTTATTTCATTGCGTTAATATAAACAAATCTTATAGATCGAATCTTGGCGTGCAGGGACTTCCTCAACTTAGGTCCGAGAACTGTGAGTAAGAAAGACATTTTAAGAGTCAAAACTGATATAATAAACCTGATATTCAAATTAAATAATGGAACCGTGCGATCATTTTAGATTACACGTATAACGTTATTTAATTTGATTTCCTCTCTGTAATCCGGCAGCCCCTTGAAGAAAAGGGTGCTCATAGCAGTCGACCCCTCTGCCATTCCCCCCCCCCATCGCTCAACATTACTAACGGTAACTTGATTGAAAAGTGAGTACAACGAATTTACAGAACCAACTGGAAAAACTTCTGAATGAAAAGTTGGAAATTGTTTAAAAGTAATTTGTAGAGTGAGGAACAAATTGAATTAGTGAACATATTATATGGTAACAAGTTAATGGCGGTTTCTCGTGTTCTGTATAATTACTTTACATGATAACAGATACTCCTTCTATTAAACTTAATGGGCATTCCTTTGAACCACTTCGCTCAATTATGCACAACTTTACACAATTACATGTTTCCCCCACCTTAGTAGTTGGTCACAGCGACATTGACCTGCCCTAGTTCAAAAAGGTAATATTGGTAAATGTGGGACTGGATTGTACGTGCCAAGGAGTAGGGTCGCCTGTCCAACCATGTGAGGTTTCTCCGCGACCTCCGGTTTCTTCCTACTGCTAAATACCCCTACGCCGCGAGCGAATTATTGAAATAAAATTAAACCATGTAGGCCTATACTCTCAGTAATATTCCCCAGTTTCTGTTGAGCAAAAGCCATAATTTTTCCGGCAGATTTATACTAAAATTCCTAAAAGTATTCTAAAGTTTTTATGGTGTTTTCTGTTGTAAATTCTACAGTGATGTTTTTGTCTTTAAAATCAAGTTTTGTGAACAGCCTGCACAGTTTCCCCAATGTCTTAAGTTTCTTGTTAATACCCACTTCTATTAAATTGTTATGATTTACGTGGAATTTAAAATTTCAGCCTTGGATTTACTTAAATCAGTTCGTTATCTAACGGATTAAGAAATTGACATTCCAGCAACAGAAATTCAACGGACCGTTAACAAACGACACGGTTTGGTAAAATAACTTAGTTTTGAGCAACTGGCCCCTGGTTTTATAAAGCTGACAGGAACAGAAAGTGAGCCTCGCCTGGTTGGTCGGATGGAGCGAAAAACCACGGCCCAACCATGTACACATTAGCACCCTCGTTAAAGAACCATTAGTAGTTGGAAATCAATGGAAATAAGTGCAATCATCGCTATCCAAATAGAATTCTCACGAGTCGTGTTTGATGCGAATCATCGTAAAGATTTTCAAATTCGTACCAACTTGGTGTTATGAATTCTTCGCGTTAAAAAAAATTGCCAAATTGAAGGGTCCATTTGGACATACATGTTTAATGCGGTTGAGTGTCGGAGTTGCATGGTTAAGCTAATGCGTGTGTTTTAAATCATTTAACAGAGTATTTAGACTATTGAATTTTAATCTACAATTAACAGAGTATACAGTATACAAACGAGTGGAATAGCTAGTCTGTATTGAACAGAGTATATAAACTGGTGAAATGTCCATTATTAACAGAGTATACCGCCTGATAAAATAGTCCACAATGAACAGAGTATATAGACTGGTGAAATAGTTAATCCATTATTAACAGAGTATACAGCCTGATAAAATAGTCCATATATGAACGGAGGGCGTAAGACTAGTAAAATAACTGACCCTTACTTAACAGAATTAATAGACTGAACAGAGTATATAGAGTGATAAAATAGTTTGTGCATAATTAACAGAGTATATAAACTGGTAAATCAGTTAGTCCATTTTTAACAGAGTATACCGATTGGAAACTACAACGATTAATATGTTTATAAAACATGGAAGATTTAATACAGCTGTTGACGTCATTTATATCATACTAACTCTTTAATTAACATTAATTTTTGTTTTCTGTTATTCTTGTAATCTGATCTGACTATTTGTACACATTTCTGACATCTCATCAATTTTATTATATTTACAACAACAACAACATCCGGGAACAAAACTGTCATTAAGGTAGGTCGGACCAAATAAATTAACCAATTTTTGAATGACATTTCAAACAAAACCTGACATTATGGTGTGTTTTCCTATAACCACCGCCATTGTTGTTGTAAATGACGTCATTTTGACGAAAGAACCGGAAGTTAAAGACTTGTGTGTAGTATTCGTGGTGTATTGTTGAATCATGCATCAATCACATTCCAGCCATGTTAGTGTTTATATTTAGATTGTTTCAGCATGATGTTATGATGGATGAAATGTGTGGATTTAGAAAATATATTAGATGTCATTTAAAGAATATAACAGCGTGGGAGAAATACAATTTCCTCATTCATTTAACTGCCAGTAACAAACAGTTGGTCCTCAACGTAATTTAAATATAACTTTTTATACACCACTAAAATAGATATTGATATCAACACATTTTCAGTTTGACTATAAATAGACATACTATAGGTCGTTAGTTTGATGTGAATAACAAACAATTAAGTTTCCGGAAAGAGAGAGTGGGGGATGGGGGGGGGCGAGAAATAAGGTTTAACGTCCACTCGACACGAACTAGGTCATTTCTGGTTTAATTTTGTGTCAATAATTTGTTTGCGCGTTGGGGTCTTTAGCAGTGGGAGGAAATCGAATGACTCGGAGAAAACCCACGAGGTAGGACAGGCGACTCTAATCCTTGTCACGTACAACCGGGGTATCGAAACCACACCAGTTGTCACAATAACAGACTGTATGACAGAGCGCGCATACGCTAACCATTCAGCCACCCCCACCCCACCCCGCCTTCCGGAAAGAGAGGAACGATCTGTTGCTTAGCCGTATTGACGAACGGATGAAAATTATTGTTGATAAGCATTAAGATTTTTATTTTCTTTGATACCCAGGGTTAATTAAACTAACAGAACACAGTTTTTATTTTCTTTGATACTCTGGTATAATTAAACTAATTACAAGAACAGCTGTCTAGTTGTAAAGATGGGAAGAAAAACCGAGGTCCAGTGTATACATGGTTGTTCACGTAAAATATCCCTTGGTAGTTGTACTTTGATGTAATAGTATCAAAATGTCCCCTCATATCACACCGTATGGCGTATGGCCGTCGTCATTATCCCAGTCAGGAGAAGAGAGAGAGAGAGAGAGAGAGAGAGAGAGAGAGAGAGAGAGATAGAGAGAGAGAGAGAGAGAGAGAGAGATGGGGTTTAACGTCCACTCGACACAAACTAGGTCATTTCGGGACTAACATATGGTTCAATTTTATTTCAATAATTCGCTTGCGCGTAGGGGTCTTTAGCAGTGGGGGGAAACCGGAGTGCCCAGAGGAAACCCACGAGGTTGAGAAGGCGCCCCTATCTCCATGCTACATACGCTCACACCAGGGCTCAAATCACAGCCGCAAGCCAGAGTTGACCAGCCAGCTAGAGGCCGAAGCGCGACACTCTAGACCACTAGGCCATCCCATCCCCCCAAGTCAGGAGAAGACCGGTAGGACGTTAAACACCATTTCATTTCATATCTCAGTGAAATGTCATTCCTCATCGGTTTATGATTTTTTATGATAAATATTTAGTACTTTCTTTATTATTTTTTTAATTTTTTTTTTTGAAAGGTCTGATACTTCTCCAACATTTGAACACCGCGACACAGTGTTCGTTAACTCCTGATAGAATCTATTTAAACACTAAAGATGTCAACTCCAGGAAATGAATTTCACAGCTTTGATATTTTCCACAGTTATCCCCCCGGCTACACTTTAACAATGAAAATGGCGGTGTTAAAGTGGCATGGAACAATTTTATCAAGAATATAAATGTAATTGAATTTATGCCAGCCTTCAGGATTCAACCCATTGTGGGAAATCTAAGCACTAACGTACTTCAAGTAAAGTTTTTTGCGTCCCCATTTGCTAAACTCCTTGAAAACACAACATAGTGCACGATTCGTACACTGAAACCTCAGACTTTTGCATCTCCAATGAAACTCAGAGGTTAATGGTCCAATGGTTAGCGCGTTGTGTCATAAGGACTGTCATTGAGTCAACAGGCGTGATTTCGATTACCCTGTTGTACGTGACAAGGGGGAGGGTCGCCTGTCCATCCCCATGTTTTCTCCCGTTTCGTCCCACCGCCAAAGACACCTACGCGCAAGCGAATTATTGAAATAAATTGAACCATGTGTTAATCCCAAAATAACTTACTTGCGTTGAGTGGACGTTAAACCCCATTTTCTCTCTCGATCTCTCTCCAGTGTAACTAATTAATCGAAAATAACATTTTATGGTTTAAAGGTCATTTTATTTGTTACTAAAATATCATTCAATTTTATTTCAATGATTCGCTAGCGTGTAACGGTCTTTATCAATGGAAGGTAACCACAAGACTCCTATGAGTTTGGGCAGATACTACTCCTTGTCACGTACAAGCGGGGAATCGAAACCAAGGCATTTGACCCAAACGACAGACCTTACCAAAAAAAAACACTCGACAACCCAACCACACTCCCTTTAACCAAAGCTATATATCGTCAATATTATGTATATTTAATATCATATACTTATTGTTACGCCAATAATCAGTTGAACCTTCCAGACAGTATACATTAATTAGGTTTTAAAGTGACATCTCCTCGAGGCGCCGGTCAATCAGAACAGCTCTTTGTCTGTACTATCATTGAATATGGCTCAGTCAAAGTTATTCTGTCCACGCTTCTAGACCATGTATTCAAGTTGATTCAAAAAGACATATACGGTTTTATCAGAATTTGACAATGGACTCTGTCACGCAGTTAACATTTTAATTTTCTTTAACATTTTGGGATTGTCTGGGCTGTGTTTATCTACTAAATAAGACGAATGGAGTTTTAACGCACATAACCAACAAGGGCATAGGTTATGCTTTAGATGTGAAGAAACTCTTGCCTGAAAGCGGTGCCGGACTGGTGGGCGAAAGGCCCACCTGTCAGATCTTTCACCAAGGCCCACATAAGTAGGCCTATGCGCAAAAGGCGTGTCACGGGGGCACGAACGGCGCACGACCGTCCGAGGGGGGTCTGGGGGGTGTCCCCCCCCCCCATGAATTTTTTGAAAATTTACAACCGCAAACCCATTTTCCAAGAATTTCAGACCAAAGCAGAAGGCAAATTTTTGATTTCCTGATATATTAGAGTGTGTCCTGTCCTCTCCTTCCTTTCTTCCCCCCCCTCTCCTTTCTTTCTCTTTATTTTTTTTCTTTTTTTCTTTATAGGCTAAGGCCCACCTTTTTTAAATGAGCTTAGGCCCACCTGTCACGGACAAGTTGACAGGAGGGCCCAGTCCAGCACTGCCTGAAAGTTTCAGTCTTTTCGATCAATTAGTATTTCATTAGTATTTGGGTTGTTTTCCAATATTGTTATTGTAGCAAAATATGTATGTATGTTTGTGTATGTATGAGTATAACCAATAATATACTAAACATTTTCGTCCATTTTTATTATATGTCAGACCCGGTAAGCCAATATTAAATTTATTGTTTTACCCCCTCTAGGTAATATAAGTTGGGATAAATATATGTTCCTGAAGCAACGATGGGCGAACGTTTAGTAGTTGCTAGATTAGTCTGAAATTCCCAACCTTATAGGCTGTTATCTACATTTTGTAGAGGGGTCAAATGGGTAAGGCGTTGGGTCGCTAGCTTGGAAGTCCGGTGTTCTATCCCTGCATTCGCCGAGACAGTTCATCCAGATTTTCCGGCGTGGTTCCCCCTTTCCCCCTTGTCAGTGATGCAGGACGGAGAGCATGACAAGGGGAGCTGTTTAGTCTTTCGGATGGGTCGAAAACCCGAGGTCCTCTGTACACATTGGCGTGCATGTAAAAGATCCCTCGTCAGTTGGTATTCGATATATGAGTAGGCCGTAGAACACAATGTATGGCGTATGTCCGTCTTCATTAGCCCAGTTCGGAGCAGAACAGTAGGACGTTAAACCCCATTTCATTTCATTTCCATGTTGTACAAGTTACATAATCGACGTAATTTACTCACAGACGGGTGTAAACTCTCGAGAAGATCGCTATGTGTGCCCGTTTGTGATCGGCCGTAAAAAAATCGGATCGATCAGGCGAAATTATACCTTCGTCTGTCCAGAGCTTTATCATGCTCCACAATTTAATTCAGACATCCTGAACAAAAAATATTATTGTGCCATTTCAATATGTACTCAGATTGATTTTCTAACAAATAATTAAGATAACAAAATAAAATCACCAACGCCAGATAGACAATGTCCCGAATTGGATTCAATTGGATTTAGAACATGTCTACCATTACAGTTTCGTGGACAACAAAATGGCGGAACCTAACAATTATGACTGATATTCTGATTACAGATTCATCTTTCAAAACAATATTTGTAGTTTGCAGGTGATTTCTATGGCTTAAAATGAACCGCCGGGACATCAGGGGTTCTTTTACGTGCATTTCAACGAGTTCACAGGAAGACCTGGGTTTTGCGACCTATGACAAGGCGGAAACCATCTGTAATCGAATCCAGACCCTACTGGCTATTGAGTCAGCGCCCTATTCCATTGCTCCCACGTGTTTTCGTAAAGAAGTAAGAATGCATTGTCATTTTTTTGTAACGTTCAGCTGAAACTCCAAAGATCAGACAACTTTAATTATCACTGTTCGTTAAGCTGGTATAAGTTAGCTATTGACTATATTAACAGTATCATTGTTACAGTTCAGATTGTACACTGAACACAATGGCCGAAATAATATTCAATAAGCAATACCCGGCGAACTCCGACGTTATTATTTCTACTTGGCTTGGCTTCATCCGAATAATTTTTTAGATTTTGTTAAATATCAAGCCCTTCAACTAATTTTTTTTTGTATAAATGGAATCAGTTCTCGGTTGTTGTTGTCTGAAACCCCTCTTATATTTTTTCAAAGTTCTAATATATATACAAATATTTTTTTTTTTACAATTGCAATCAATGCTCAGTCGTGGTTGTCTGGAACCCTTCTTATACGTAATAAGTTCTAAATTACTTTTAACTTTATATCCATATATTTTTGATTAAATCGCCCCCTTTAACCGTTTTCTTTTAATTTGAATCGTGGATATCTGCAACCATTTTTATACTTTTAAAGTTCTAATATACCCTAACTCCATATGAGGTAAAGGTCATAATTTTTGAGATAATGGCACAAAACATGTTATTAAAAACCAAAACTAAATATAAATTATTTGCAGACAAATTCCTTCAGTGTATTAGGCCCGCTTATCTGGAATATCATTCCACAAAGTATAAAACAATCTTAAGCTGTAATAAGAAATTCAACCCATGCTTTTCCCTAAAGCTTCCTATGACGTTTATGACAGTAAATTGAAATTCCAATTAAACGCACATTCGATTTTCGGAAATATGTTTTACGTCTCGTTGTGGAATTTGGTTGCTCATTGAATATGTCCCGAGGTCGGTCCCGATGTAGACCTAGAAAGTTCCCCTGGAATCGTCTAGTGCAGGTTAAGATTTATTATCAGTAGTCCTTATGATGGGAAAAAAGAATGGCGCATGCCCGGTTTCAGGGGAGGAGAGAGTGTGTGTGTGTGGGGTGGTGTCGTCTTGGAGGTGATCGAGTTGTCTTGTGGTCTGACATTAAGTCAAATCGCATGGTTTCAATACCAAACAAGGATTAGGAACGCCTGCCCAATCTTGTAGTTTTTTTACGTGTTCACCAAATGCTAAAGCACTACCCACAAGCAAAGCAAATAATTGAAATACAAAGAAGAGTTTCGAATGTCTAATTAACTGCTAATGATCTATTTAACTTTTGGAGTTTAAACCACAATGAACTCGGACCAAACAAATCTATCAAAGAATAGAACTATCTTAATTAAGATCGGTAAATGGAATTACTTTCAATAATTGTTATTAATGAAGTCCGTTTACAACGAGCATCATTATGGATGAGTTGATCAATATATTAAAGCCCCAACACACCATGTTAAGGTGAATATGGACTATCCCACCATAATGCGATCAAAAGTATAGTTATTAAAATTTATTTTGGTCTTTAAAGTAATCGAATCCATAAATTAAGACAATGATTTCACTACGCCATCTTGGAGGGTTAGGTGGCTGAATTGTTAACACTCGCACTTTGTATCATAAGGTCTGTCTTTGATTCCGAGGTTGTACGTGGCATAGAGAAGGTGGGGTTTTTCCGGGTCCTCCGGCTTCCTCCCACTCCTTCGCACATGCCAATTATTGAAATAAAATAATATGTTAGTCGAGTGGACGTTGAACCCCCATCTCCCCCTCTCTTTCCCAACCCCCTCTTACATTCTTACATCAAAGTGCAACTACTAAGGGATATTTTACGTGAACAACCATGTATACACGGGACCTCGGTTTTTCATCCCATCTTAACAACTAGACAGCTGTTCTTGTAATTAGTTTAATTATAACAGAGTATCAAAAAAAAATAAAAACTGTGTTCTCTTAGTTTAATTAACCCTGGATATCAAAGAAAATAAATGCTTATCAACAATAATTTTCATCCGTTCGTCAACACGGCTAAGCACCAGATCGTTCCCGTCTCTTTCCGGAAAGGGGGGGGGGGTGCATGGCTGAATGGTTAGCGTATGCGCGCTGTATCATAAAGTCTGTTATTGAGACAACTGGCATGGTTTCGATTTCCCGGTTGTACGTGACATGTATTAGAGTCGCCTGTCCAACATCGTGGGTTTTCTCAGGGTCCACCGGTTTTCTTCCACTGCTAAAGATACAAAATTAAACCCGAAATGACCTAGTTTGTGTCGAGTGGACGTTAACGCCATCTCTCTCTCTCTCTCTCTCTCTCTCTCTCTCTCTCTCTCTCTCTCTCTCTCCTCTCTCTCTCTCTCTCTTTCTCTCTTTCTGGGACGTTGGGAATTTAACCAATATATTCAATAATTACGACAATGTGTTGTTCGGGTGGCAATTAAGTTTTTATTCAGATCGAGCCTGTAATTAAGTGATTCAAGTTATCTCTTTTCATTCTATTGTAATAATCATACAATAGTCCTATAATGGTCGTCGTATTGGTCGGAGGAGTAGATTGTTCGCCTTTGTTGCCCCCGCAGTTTAACCCTGGAAGATCAACTCATCACTAATCCCCAGAATTATCGCCATATCCAACCCAAAATACCGTTCGGTACCCAATTCCGTACCCGTCGCAAAGAATATCCTTCGGAACCCCGTAACCTTGAATAGCTTCCAGTGCTTCGTAACCCAGAATACCGTCTATACGTATCACAAAAACCCAGAAAACCTTCCAGGTCTCCCTATAACCTACGACACGGTACCAGAATGTCGATCGAAACACCATAATTGAGAATACTCGGGACGGTACGGCAGTTGGCGGTTGTGATTTCGGCGTATTGTGTCTTGTCCGTAAATTTGTTTTGGTGTAAATCATGTGTGTTGCAGTACCCGTACACTTACTATTTAAGTACCTCATAATCCAGAAAGTCGTTTAGTACTCCGTGACACAGAATACCCACAACATCAAACAGTACCACGTAACCTTGAACACAGCTCAGTACCCCGTAACCCAGACTCAATGATCAATGCGATTAAAACTCTTGAAATATAACAAACTCTACAAACCGTTCTTTGTTACAGATATTGACAGCTGAATACCACAATTAACTCATTAAAGGTTTTAAGTGCCAAATATGTTTAAACTTAATTAGACCATAGGTGCATAAACATCGGTTTAGTGCAAAACACTTCCACAAATACTTCACTATCCAATCTAAATAATTATACCATACAATAAACAATTAGATACAAACAAACAAACAAATATAGGTCTCTAGGCCGCCCAATCAATTTGGCTGAGAGTTCAGTTTAAAGTCTCGGCTTTAAGAACATCCAGTCAAATGGAAGAAATACAACTAACTCACCACACACTGTCTCTACTGAATAAATGTAAGGCGACAAATAAGGCAAGGTTTATTGTTTACCTAAATAGTACTGCATTGGGCTAATCATATTTGGTATGCCCGATTCACAGTTCAGGAATTAAATTCTCTTAATTCCAAAACTAGTGTCAATCGAGTGGAAAGGTGAATTTCGGAGTGCAACGCGTGTGCCGACTGCTAAAAAATATCTCAACCAATCATGACAGTTTACTTGGAATACGTCACGATTCTACTCACTCCACTTCAGCTGTCGGGGACTGGCAGAACTGTGACAGGACTGCATTCCGCGTCACTCGATTGCAATTCTGTTAATTCGGGACGTTCTGGACTGTGAATCGAGCATCCCCATTGTCATTGCTGAAGAGAACCAGTATCACGTGACATTCTATATCATGGCAGTTTCTTCATTAGCCAAGTTCGGAGCAGAACGATGGGACGTTAAACTCAAATTGATTTCGTTTATAAGGTATTTAGTGATAGGACTAACGATAATATGATATAGACTTTGTGGGTGGGGGGTGGTCTAGTGGTCTAGAGTGCCGCGCTTCGACCTCTAGCTGGCTGGTCACCTCTGGCTTGCGGTTGTGGTTTCGATCCCTGGTGTGAGCGTATGTGGCATGGAGATAGGAACGCCTTCTTAACCTCGTGGGTTTCCTCCGGGCACTCCGCTTTCCTCCCACTGCTAAAGACCCCTACGCGCAAACAAATTATTGAAATAAAATTGAAACCATATGTTAGTCCCAAAATGACCTAGTTTGTGTCGAATGGACGCTAAACCCCATTTCTCTCTCTCTCTCTCTCTCTCTCTCTCTCTCTCTCTCTCTCTCTTTCTTGTCTTTGTGGCTTCTTTTAATTTTTGTACTTATATGCTTACTCCCAGGTTTTTGTATCATATTAGCGTTTACCATGTGCTTGATAACGACGAGATGACACTTGTTGATACGTTGCACTATTAAAGTTGCTAGTGATTGTTATCCATAAAGTTGTGTTTGTGTTTTTCCCAATTCATTCCATTTCTGTGTTTGTTTTGGTTTAGTAATATGCGATTATTGTTTCAGATTTGAGGGAAGTACAAGATGAACGAGAAACATAAGCCACACGAATATGTTTCTGTCTACTGTGTATTTGAATCATTGTGTACCGACTACAAATTATCCTCAAATCGTTCATTAAACTCTTCGAAAGCCACTCAAGACTTGTAAACATGGCTCTTAAATTGAATGTTTACACGTCACAGCATTATTTCGGTTACGACTCGACAGCTTTGTCTCACTTTTTGCATATAATTTCATTCGAGAATACCCCAGTTGTAATTCAACGATATAATGAAATCAGAGCAAGGCGTTAATGTTTTAAACAATTTTATCGACGATCGAAGATCTCCAAAGCGCTAATGCTAGAATATTCCATCGACTTGCGACAATCGGCAGAGCGCTAATGCCGCTTGAAAACATCCGCGGTATCACTTATTCTAGTACGTGCCATTAACGTGCAAAAATTGCCAGAGCGCTAATGATTTTTGAAAAAATACAACGCTTGCACTCATGCCAGTACATCGTTAAATACTAAAAAAACTTGATGATAAAATTGAGTAATTTACCACACTATTTATTTGAAATGAAATGAAATTTGGTTTAACGGCCTACTTTCCGGCACCAACACGGTTAATGAAGAAGACTATATATTTAATTGATGTGTCTATTAAAATAAGACTAATATATTTCCACCCACTTGTAACACATATGTACATTAAAAACCACAGAAAAAAACATTTAACCCTTAAACACACTCAACTTGTAAATTAAACAATTAAAGTAAAAATGTGTTTATATCCGTGCCAGTATTCTAGTAATATGTTGAAATGCATTTCACCTTTAAAGATACTGCATCAAAATTCTCCTTTAAAGATACTGCATGAGAAGGTAGTATATATGTTTTTGTTTTGGAAGATAGTTCGCAAGAAATGATAAACAAAAATGGACAACTGGACAGATGGGTATAAGTATGCAATGCAGTGTGCTTTGTAGACATTTTTACAAGACAGTGCGGTGTCGATCTATTGAATCCCAACGAATACACGGATGGACTTCCAACAAGTATAATGATGGACTTCCAGCAAGTACAATGATAGACTTCCAACGAGTACAATGATAGACTTCCAACGAGTACAAGGATAGACTTCCAACAAATACAATGATGGACTTCCAACGAGTACATGATAGACTTCCAACAACTACAAGGATGGACTTTCAATGAGTACATAATGGACTTCAAACTTCCACAAGGATGGACTGCCAACGAGAATGGACTTCCAACGAGCAAGGATGAACTTCCAACTTGTACATGGATGAACTTCTAACGAGTGCAAGGATGGACGTCAGGTTTTCGTCTCATCCCAACGATGCATCTTCCTCGCTATGCCCGCGTGCTTCATCTCTGGCTTGAAAATCTAAAATTACTTTCTCGGTCAACACACGGATCAAACTGTTTCATTATCTGTGTTCTGTGCCGTTTGCAGCTTGTGTTTTTAGTATTGTACTTTAAAGAATGAATGAAATGGATTTTAACGTACTATTTTCCATCACCGACCGGGCATGACAATATGCGTACGTCATACAATCTGCCATACAGGGAAATTGTTTCCGAACAGCTGTGGTGCAGCCTACCCTCATTTCGAATCACAACGGTCAGGGGTTATTTTACGTTCCCTAGTTGTTTTTCCACTCGAAGAGCTATGCGTGTTCCTTGTCACGAAGGGGTGGGGGATGGATGGCCGAATGGGTTTCCCCTGCGCGCTGTATCATAAAGTCTGTCATTAAGTCAACTGGTGTGGTTCCAATTCCTTGGTTGTACGTGACAAGGAATAGGGTCGCCTGTCCAGCCTCGTGGGTTTTCCCCGGGTCCCCCGGTTTCCAACTACTACTAAAGTCCCCTACGCGCAAACGAATTCTTGAAATAAAATGATATTCCCGAAATGACCTGCTTTGTGTCGAGTGGACGTTAAACCCCAACCCTCTCTCTCCCCCTCTCTCTCTTTCTCTCTCTGGTTGTCACGGCCTCTATCCCACACCACATCACACCACTTTAAAAGTGAATTAAAGTAAGATTTATGTTGTATAAAACAGGTGTTGTACACCTGTAATCACAGGCAGGTTTTATTCTAGTTAAAACAGGATAATAATAAACACAAGTAGTTTATATAAAGAATAAACAAATAGAAACTATAGCTAAATTAATAAACTAAAGTATTAATTTTCATAGCCCAACATAATGCATATAATATATAATAACTATTAATTTTCATGGTCTATACACAATGCATTTAAAATATATAACTATTAATTTCCATGGACTAGACATAATATATTTAAAATAAATAACTACATGTTCAAATAAAATGATATTAATGAAATTGGCGTTTAGCATCTTAATGTTCTGCACGGACCGGGCTATTAATGAAGGCGGACATATATTCCGGCGTGGTTTCTCCATGCCAGTGATGCAGAAGGGAGTCCCGGACAAGAACAGCTGTGTAGTCGTTCTGATGGGACAAAAACCGAGGGCCCTTGTACGTAAAAGATCCCTTAAAAGTTGGAATTGTATATCAGGGTAGGCCGTGGCGCCGCTGTCTGTGTATACATTGGTGTGCACGTAAAATATTCCCTGAATTCGATGTAAGAATATGCTGTAGGGCCACTGTCCGGGTAGGATTTCCCCACAATGTATGGCGTATGTCTGTCTTCATTAGCCCAGACGAAGCGGAAAAGTAGGAGGCTAAACTCCATTTCATTTTATTTCATATATTATATAGTATGTCCGAACAGAATTGATTGAGAAGTCAAACTGAATGGGGTTAAACGTCCTACTTTTCTATATCACCCCCCACCCCCACCCCACGTAAAATACTATTCATTGAATTGTATCTGTCAGGGGTTCTTTTAACTTTTACGTGCATACCACTGTATACATGGGACCACAGTGGAATCCAAACTAACTGACGCTCTTCCTCGCATATACCTGTTTCCTGCGGAATTAGACAAGTGATTGTATGTGCTTATTTCTCTTTCCGATAAATGAAAATAATTTAATCGTCCACTGGACAGAGACCAGACAATTTCGGGACTAACATATGGTTCAATTTTATTTCAATAATTACCTTGCGCGTAGGGGTCTTTAGCCGTGGCAGGAAACCGGGGCCCAGGAGGAAACCCACAAGGTTGGACAAGTGGCCCAATTGACTCAATGACAGACCTTTTAACCGTTCGTAAAGGAAAACGTTTGAAAGGTGACCTCTGGGCTTAGAATCAATATAGGTCTCAGTGTGCTAACAATACATCTTATATATGATATGCATATATCACGGTTTCACACAGATTAGGATCACAATTAGACGTAAAATTTCATACAACATGAATACATATGTTTACCTGTCTGACCCCAGGATAATTTATTAATACTTTCATCAAACCCTTAATAAAAAGCCACAAATCATATTAATATAAGGACTATATACAAAAACATACTTGTATTACGGTTACGTTTTTTGTTTAGCCAAAATCGCCGACTCTAAACCCTTATGTCTCATTACCCATGTTTTACTCTAGACAAATTCCACCACTGACATTCTTTCCAGTCTTACTGAGTAATTCAGCTAGAAATGCAAGCAAATAGATCATTTCAGTATAATTTTCAAGAACCTCGCCCAGTAATTAAAGATACATTATGGGGGATTAGCTAAAGAGTTAGAAGTTCTTGCGAGAAAAGTTAAAAGAAAGATAGGCCTAACGTATGTTGAAAATTTCAGTCAAATTAACTTTTGAATTTTAGGCGAGAGAGAGAGTAGGTCATTTTTAACGTGCACTAGAAAAATCCCAGGGAACTGCCTAGACCAACATATTTCGGGCAGACACGCAACACAAACTAGGTCATTTCGGGACTAACACATGGTTAAATTTTATTTCAATATTTTCCATTGTGCGTAGGGTTTTTTAGCAGTGGGGGGGGGGGGGAGAACCCGTACAATCGGGGCCAAATAACAGTAAACGTGGCTATTCTTTTATTGGCCTTACCGAAGCCAACACTTTACATATCGCACTAATAGCCTTAATAAACAGACAAAATTCCTATCACCGAAGCCAATACTCTTATACATATTAATCTACCAACAATAACAAAATCTGGCTTACATAGTGTTTATTGTATAAATATAGGGCTAACAACACGCCAGTTCCAATAAGTATGGAAATATTTATCTAATATATTGCCGTGAAATATACTTAATAAGTTACTGCCTGACTTTCCTTAATCTAATTAAAGTGGCGTTCTTTAGAGAATATAATTGTCAAAAAAAACGTTTATTTTTTCACGCGGTTCTAAAATAAAGAAAATCAAATCACCAGAGTAGCCCATTAAGAATAATTTGTCATCCCGAGAGATATTCTTTATTTTTCTTTCCACAAGTACAAAGTAAAAACATAATATCATTATCTTTGTGAGATAAAGAGCTGACAGTTCTGACTAATATAGTTAAAAACTAGATAATGTAAAAGGAATTTGCTGAAAAATTTCAGTCAATTTAATCCACTCTGAACCGAGAATTTAGCAATTGAATATTAGGCATAGCCTCGATCATCATTACTAAAGTAGGTAAAATAAAAAAAACATAGTCTCGAATATCCATTTTTTATTTAATCATCAATAAGCGTTGAACAGCAGCCCGGCTTCTAATCCAGTTAATATTGCAGGCTAGTGATGACATCGAGAATTGATTATGGTCTGGATATGTTAATCAATGCCCTAATTAATAACATTTCAGACCTAAAGAAGGATCTGTAATTGGCTGTTTTAGCTCTTGAATAATGTATGTTTAAATATTATAAGAGAGTGAGACAGAGAGAGAGAGAGAGGGGGGAGAGGGAGAGAGATGACATTTAATATCAACGCGACACAAACTGTAATTTCGGGACAAACATATGGTTCAATCTTATTTCTATAACTCGTTTACTAGTATGAATCTTTAGCTGCGGGAGGAACAACAGATAACATAGTATTATGAGCAACCGTCACTTTAAGGACATGAAATCATCTAATAAGATTAATATATACACTATATAAGTTGGTAAATCAAACCTACTGACTTCTAATATTATACGCCTGTCTACACCAAACAATAAACACAGACTTCTTATACATTATATTAGGGCAATGTCTAACTTCTATTTAGTCCGAATCAACTTCTCCGAGGGACTAATGAAAATAAAATTAAGTGACTTTCTGCATCAAAATAGAGAAAGAAGGATGGGTGGGTAACTTCCGCTCGACACAATTATAAACCAGGTAATTTCGGAACTAACACATTGTTCAAATTTATGACAATAATTCGCTTGCGCGTAGTGTTATTTAGTAGTGGTGGTAACCCGGACTGGCGACCCTACCCCTTGTCACTTACAACCGGGGAATCGAAACCACACCAGTTGACTCAATGACAGACCTTATGATACAGCGCGCTCGTGATAAACATTGCCCCCCCCCCTCAAAATAAAGATAGCATACAACTGCAACTGGTTTAGACCGCACATTTACCGATTGAGAAGTCAAATTGAATTGGGTTTTACGTCAACTCGGATAATGACGCCGGACATGTGCACTGTGTTATGAGATGTAAATAATGTTGAGGCACCTGATTGTTTACGTCTCATGACGTTTCACCAAATCTGCAGTTCGCCTTACTATTTAGATGTGATCGTGTTATTGGTGAAATATTGCCCATTTATCGTTCAAGAGTTATTCCAGGCCTACACCACGAGTGCATCCCAATTCCAACGACTAACACCTTAAGAGAATCTCCGACTTGTATCCCTAACGAGTACAAAACCAGGCGGGAATATCCCGAAGACATTTCGTGGCCAGCACCGTGATCGAACCTTGGATCCCGAGGCTAGTGACCAAGCCAAAGACGTATTATTCGACACTGCAGTGACCGAACTAACTTATTTTGTCGTAATATATCATAGTAAAGCATTATATCATTTGTTGTTGCTGTCATTTGATTTACGCATCAGGAGGGTTATTAGGTACGAAATAACAAGTCTGATTCATGATACTTATTGGTGTATAAACAAACATACATCATACACTAAAAATAAGTTGAGATACCGTTTAAAATTACATATGTCATTCAGTCTAGGCTGGAAAACGTCATTGATAAATAATGCTCATCTGTTTGATTTATACGGAGAAATAAAAAAGAAACGCAATAGTCAACACCAGTTTTCTGACAGGGGGAAAAATAACAAATACCAAGGCCGTATAACTTGATGAAA
The DNA here is from genome assembly GCA_963678685.1 of Patella ulyssiponensis. Lineage (NCBI taxonomy): Eukaryota > Metazoa > Mollusca > Gastropoda > Patellidae > Patella > Patella ulyssiponensis. The sequence continues at coordinate 62,232,130 of OY783229.1, forward strand.
TCAGTTAATATCAGTGTATGGAGTTTTTTTTATCTTACCGAAAATAGTAATGATGATCGAGGATAGGTCGAACATTCGATCGCTAAAGTCTCGATTCAGAGTTGATAAATTCTCGATTCAGAGCGGATCAATTTGACTGAAATTTTCAGAAAATTTATTTTACATGGTCTAGTTTTTAACTATAATAGTGAGAACTGCTACTGCTTGCTGTTTATCTAATCTCACATAATGTATTTGAAAATAACAAACTAAACAAAATAAAACACAATTTATATGGAAAACAGTCATTGTTTTTTACACATAGAACCACAACATTTCGACAAGTACTCTCTTATCGTTTTCCACGACGTTTCGACAGGTACTCTCTTATTATTTTAAGGATTATTAGTAAATCACAGTTTATAAAGACTAAATAAACTTCGATACGTCACTCAGTAATAAAAAGTAATTGTATTCCATAAAATCGTATCCTGGCTATATCAAGTTCACTTAATACCATTAAATCAAATAGGATTGGTAGATCTATATACCATTGGAAAAGAAGCACCCCCTCCCCAACACCCCATCTCCCACCCCCGCTTCTGTACACGTAACCTTAGTCTGGCATAAATGGGTAACATTCTTCATAATGGAGTCTCGGGTATTCTTTGAAGACAATTAAAGCTGCCTTGTCATGGACTCAAAACTTGATTTAAACGATCAGGTGCCCACTTGCTATGCACAGAACCTATTCGTGACCTAATTATTAGGGTGGGGCGAGATTGCGGGGTCCAAAGCACGTAAACGATCCCCTCGTAGTTCGAATTCAAAGGCTACAGCGAGAGAGAAAGAGAGAGAGGGGGGGGGGAGATCAGATCACCTTTTAAATGTTTTCCCTTACGACGGGGGTGACATAGAGTGAAAATAATATTTTATGCATTTATTTTCATGCATGGGAGGAGAGAATTATTTCGTACAATTACTAATTGTCTAGTTGTGCATGGTCTGGTAAGAGGGAGCCAAGGTTACTAGGTGGGTAGGACACTGGCCCGCTAGCCTGGAGGTCGTGTGTTCGTTCCCCGTATTGGCAGAGATTTTTCCCCTTGTCCGTGGTGCAGTACGGATGGCCGGACAAGGACAGCTGTCTAGTCGTTCTGATTGGACGAAAACGAGGTCCCTGAGTAAAAATTGGTTGGCAAGTAAAAGATCCCTTAGCAGTTGGAATTCGATATTCAATAGACATATTGAGAGAGGGGGAGTGCATGTAGTACATAGAGAAGAAGCTGAGTCATTATAGCTATAATAAGAACATTCTTCACGTCCTCAGTTTAATTCATCATCAAATATGGACAATATATTACATATTATTAAATACGATATTAATATAGCTATTTTCAAATAAAATCCACTTTATTTATCAGAATTTATTTTATCATTTAGTTTATTATTTAATTTTTACAACCAACACCTGTTAAATCAAAAGTAGAAGTAAAATCACCTTTTTCAATTTATTCATTATGATTTGAAATGTGTCATTCATCTAAATAATTCATAACATTTGAGAACCCAGGTGCACACCATCGCTTCATTGAGCAGGGGTTGGGTTCGATCATATTAAACGTAAGTACAGAGAGGGGGGCTGCACCACACATAATGTACACAAAAACAAATATATGGACACCACATCGTACTCAGAAATCACAAACAAACAACAATTTATTTAAAGTGAATGGATCCGAGGGCTAGCCGTAAACGTCCTGGCCTGTATGTAATGCCAGCATGAGTCATGATCTGCTATATGTTACAAGAAATGTGAATGTAAGCATAGTAACCACATCGGTGAAATGTATTTAAAAGAAACAGTTAGTCTAAAACCAAATGCTCTAAATCAATTAAGGAACGCTTTAGTATTCAATAACATAGAGTCATATTGAATAAAGGGGCATTAGGTAAAATTAAATAAAGAGCTGGCAGTTCTAGCTATAATAGCTAATACATAGATAATGAAAACAGAATATGCTGAAAATTGCAATCATACTGCTTCAATCTGAACCGAGATAGTCGCCATTAAATTTTAGTGTAGCTTCGATCGTCTTTACTAACTTTGGTACGTTAATAAACAAAGTCTTGATTAATCATTTGTACGTTAATTTATTCATCTCAAAACGTAATCAAATAAACTAACGATGGCATAGAGACTTCATTATGATCTGGATAAGTTAATTAATGTCTAATTAATAATTTAGATAACATTTCAGGTCTATAGAAAGACCTACAATAGGCAGATTTAGCTCCTGCATAATGCATGTGTAATTAGCTCAATGTATAATTAAACCCTCATCGCAAAAAACTCAATTAGGCACCGAGTGGGAGTGCCAACTAGAGTTCTCCCTCACGATATTTCCCTCCCCACCCTATCACCAACAACAACTGCTTTCGACTGAAAAAGCAGCTGATAGAATTTTACATACTGCCAACCAGTAGGCAAACAAGAAGCCAATCGTACACTTGCCAAAATGAATGAATATCGTTACCCTAATTTAATGCATATAAAATGCCGAACACAATCCATTCCAATTTATATATTTCCAATTATTAACCCAAATCTGACCAATACATTCACCCATGATCAATATGAGCTGGATGTCAGCGTCTAGCTGCTGCCCTGCTAATATTTATTACGGCAAAATAATCTCGTCTTCAAACACGAAGTTGATGAAATTGGTGGAAATGGCGAGTTTCCTTTCAATGAAGATATAAGTACAAATTTACTGAGTTGTATGTCAGGAAAGAAAATGAGAATATAAACGTCAAGATCTATCGATTAGGGTAGATTGGAGAGGCGTCTGGGGGGAAGTGATATATTTATCCGGAATGTTGGTCGTTTGAGGAGAACATGAAAACATTAACATGTCTAGACGGCTTGTGAACATTTAATGTAATGTCGGTAAATATGACATAATTTTATTATTAACACATCACTGTGAGATAACGAGGGGTGTGACGAGGGTTTTGACATCCTTGGTTTTAGGCCCCATCCACAACCCTCCCCACGAAATACTCAACACAACACATATATATCTGACATATCCCACCTGGCGGGTTGGGCGGTCCAATAGCTAGCGCGTGCGCGTTGTATCCTAAGGTCTGACATTGTGTCAGCTGGTGTGGTTTCGATTTCCCGGTTGTACGCAAAAAGAAGTAGGGCGCCTGTCCAACCTCCGGGGTTTTCGCCGGGTCCATATGTTAGTCCCGAAAAGGGGTGGTTTTTGTCGAGTGGACGTAAAACCCCATTTCTCTTTCTCTAATATCCTACTTTAACTGTTAAACAAAAAGAAGCACCCTCCCACCATCCTGGCAGAAGCCAAAAAAAAAAACAAAAACATTTTCTTATAGTGTAGGAAACTTACATACCGTCCGCGGTAAAACGGTCACCTAGGGTTGGGCCGACTCCAGCATTCGGTCTGCTCTAGCTGAAGACGTGTGAAGCTCCAATGAAATGTACTTTTCAACAGTAAAGAAGTCAAGGTCAAAATAAGGTGTTGATTTGAGTAGATCTTATCAATGTGCCATTCCAATTAGTAAGGTGACAAGCGCTGAGCAGTAAAAAACTTTCTTCCGAAAGACGAAGTATGGATTGCTCTCTTTAGTAATTTTAGCGTTATCATATTGCAGCATTTTTGTGTAGTGGTTTTGTCCTGTTTTGATTTAATAAAGATACATTATTGGAGATTAGATAAAGAGCTGGTAATTCTCACTATAATAGTTGAAAACTAGATAATGTAAAGGGAATTTGCTGAAAATTTCAGTCAAATTGATTCACTCTGAACCGATAATTTTGCGATTGAACGGCCGAATGACTAGCGCGCTCGCGTTGTATCATAAGGTCTGTCAATGTCTCAACTGGTATGGATTCGATTTCCCGGTTGTACCTCGACCATCATTACTAAAGTCGGTACGATAAAAAACATAGTCTCGATTATCCATTTCATGATTAAATCATGAATGAAAGTTGCGCAGCCTATCGGATCCTAATCCAGTAAATTATGCAGAATAGCGATGACACAAAGAGTTGGTTATGGTCTGGATGATTTAATTAATGTCTAATTAATAATTTAAATAGCATTTCAGGCCTAAAGAAAGACAGACTGCAATAGGCAGATTTAGCTCTTGCATAATGTATATGTTTAAGGATGATTTTACTGACTAATTAATCAATCATGAATTTAATCATCAATAAAGGATAATGTTTTGTGCATGGTACAAAATAACCGATTGTGTTGTTTTAATTAATCAAGACATGATTTTGATCTGAAATGTGCGTTTGCTGTTTGTGGTGTCTGTATATGATGTCATGTTCTAGGTTTGTCATGTGTAATTACTTGTGCGTGGTGCGGTTATCCTGCACTTAGCCTCCACATACACGTTTATCAGTTCTTTAATTTGATCATGACTAGACATTCTAATTATTTTTCCAAGCTATAATAGGGCGTAACATCTGTGTATAAAATAGTCAATGGTGGTCGATATCCGGTAACCTGCTGCATGACTTAAATTGTTGGATATTGAGGTATATATTGTCCATAAGATGGTGATTTATCTTTCAAATCTATCATATTGATTTATTCGGGGGTTAAAAACTCATTTTTCATTCTGATAGATTTTACTATAATAATAGTTTAAATGGTGACCTTTTTGATCTGGGTCTAAAATAGAATTGTAAAATTAGGTATTCATTTGTATTGTAGTGTCGACCTACCTTCGTTGTAAAGTTTACGTCTGTAGATATAGCCAGTGTTTAGATATAACCGATTTGGAGTTCTACTGTCGACACTATTAGCAACAATTTAAATTGAAATTATGTAAACAAGTCGACTTTTTTCTTAAAGCGAGAATTTCTGGTTTTTAAAATGTAGTAAAATAAAGCCTTAAAATCGATGGTATCCATAAACAGCTATAAACATATTCTGTATATATTTGCCTATACTATTCACAAATTTGTATCATTGCTTGATAAAGACGAGAGCATCCTCGTCGAAACGTCGCTTAGTATCAAACGCAGTAATTGTGTATCCATAAAATTGTACCTTGTGTTAGCTATAAACAGTCCTACCTTGTTAAAGATTTAATTAATCCTATAATTCACTATTGCAAGTCGAGGAATTGGCAAAAATATCATTTTCAACTACAAATTCAAACGTTTGAATATAGGTATTCCATGGGGGAGAGGGGAATTAAAAAACAAGGGAGGTAATTGTGTTACTATTTCCGGTGTGAATGATTTGTAAGTATGAGAGTTGACAATCTATTAAGCAAAAGATATAGAAATAATTATGTTTTGACTTTCTTAGAAAATATCAAATTCTTGCTTTAATCTCTGATGTCTTAACGTGTGCATTAAGATCATACGGTCTGGCGGGGTTGAGAGAATCGACAAAATCGACAATATATACAGTTCACAAGTGATCGAGTCATCATTCATGTTATCTGCTATGCACGTGAAGCAAATATGGCATAGGTGTCAGGTTGTTAGAATAGAATAGTTGATAAAATGTATAATATATTTGACGTTACATGACGTTAATGTATTTCTGGAACTTTAAAGGACGCATACCTCTATAGTCTTTGAAACTTTAAAATAACGATACCGGGTCAAAATTCACATATTCATGTCTTACGAGTGTATAAAGTGATTTGCGTGCGACGGAACGAAATAGTAGGACGTTAAATTCCATTTGATTTCCATTCTACAAGTTTTTGTTTTTAAAAAAATATATATTGTCGCTTGCGCATCAGCCATTTTTAATTATTTTCGCATAGTCTTATGGGCGTGTTTCCTTTGTAAATTACAAATGGCGATCAGGAGCCGTGTTTTGATTTTAAAATGTTCATTGTGTCGTAAATATTGGATATTAGGATCCCATACTTTCACGGCAAGATACCAACACCAATACTGATTGAAACGGACCAATATTGAATTTTAATTCACGTTTTCAATTTTGAATTTAATGGATGATATTGAGTTAGAGGTATACTCCCTTTAAATGGAACTCCATAACAGGACTTTGTGATTGTATATGTGTGGGTTTGTGTGTCGGTGTGTGTGTTTGAAATCAAAACATAATAGACCAATTTGATTCCCCTGTGTGCAATAACAAACAATGCAGCTGTATTGCTAGACACTATGACTTGCGTTATCAAGTAGGCGGATGGGTGGCGCGCGCGTTAAAACAGGTTTGCCATTGAGTCAAGTGGCGTGTAGGTGACAAGAAGTAGGGTTTTCTCCGGAGCGTTCGGTTTCCTCCCTCTTCTCAAGAACCTACACGCAAGCGCATTATTGAAATAGAATTGAACTATGGGTTAGTTTGTGTCGCGTGGGCGTTAAGGTCCATTTCTATATCTTTATTTCTTTCCCTCACATACTACCAAAAGCGCATAATTTGCAAAAGACATCAGCGGTATTGCCCCACAGCTCGAGTAAGGGGGGAGGGGTATTCGCTCTAGCTCTATAATTTACAGTTATTCACTATACCCCGACCCACAGTTGCGCGGATCGCTCCCCGAACGGAACAAACAAACCAACCTCATATTAACAATTCTACAAAGAACCATATAATTAATTACATTCAATAGAGTTCTTCGGTTTGAGAGGGAGAGAGAGAGACCGAGAGAAAGCGAGAGAGGGAGATGTTTGACGTTCACTCGATACCTACTAGGTCATATCGGGACTAACACTTGGTTCAATTTCATTTTAATAATTCGCTTGTGCCTAGGTGTCTTTAGTGTGGGAAACCCCTGGACAGGCGACCTTACTCCTTGTCACGTTACTCCACTTCATGTCAGACCTTCTGATGTAACGAGAACGCTTTAAACATTCGGCCACACAACCCCCCTACTTGATAAAACAGGTCAAATTATGGCGGGATCCTATCGACTCCTTGTCACGTACAACCGGGGAACCGAAACCACGCCAGGTGACTCAATGTAGCCTGCCACCTCCCGTACATCAACGTCTACTCCCCCAAGAGTAATACATATTATTATCTTGGTCCCACAATTCCTCCGTAATATTTATGTAAGTACTTTCAAATTTGTGCTTCCCCGCTCCAGTCCTTAAATTGATCCATTAGAGATCATTCCATAATGACATCCGGGTCACTTTGCGAAATACCATTTTGGCGGCCATCTTTAAAAATGGCCGCCATTATTTCACCGAAATTGAGCGCACCAGGGAAACCTTCATAACTCCTCAACCGATTGACCTATTAATACGGAATATGGCCCAAAATCTTCACAATGACATTCTGCACCATCTATGATACATGTGCCACACAGACAGGCGCGTGAGATTAGAATTTTTGACGGAGGGGGTTTGCCAGGTACCTGAGACAATGTATCTATCATCATTTTGACGTATATACATAAACACTGAGCTGTTCAAAGAGAGAAATCGAACACCCTGGTTCGATTAATTGTCATATATCATTAATTGTCATATATCACATAATGTCTATATCATTATCTCGCACTTTGAATGTCCATCCGAACTTCTGACGATAAAGGATAAAGCACGTGTCTGAGACACTTTTTTCTCATAAAAATTAAGTGTTGTTTTACAAAGATTTGTATGTTATAGTTGAGCCCGTGCACTCGACACCCACTGTTCCACCCCCTCCACCCCAGAAGGTCCTGGGTTGTGAAAGTAAACACTGATGTTTTTAGAAAGAGTATAAATAACGTATGATATGTTGTCGTGATAGTAAAGCATTTATTTTATGTCGAAATGACATTGACCAAATTGAGATAGAAATACCTAGTGTAGGTATTAATAATATATAGAATAGTTTACCCCTTGCTCTGTTACAACTATATAATATATATAAGCCCACATTTCTATTTGGATCTGTACTTCCTCCACTTTCAAACTGATGAGGGGGGGGGGGTTGTGGATGGCCGAATGGTAAGCGTGTGCGCGCTGTATCATAAGAAATGTCATTTAGTCATCTTGTGTGGTTCCGATTCCCTGCACTGTAAATAATTCCGTAGTTTAACACATTTTTTCTGTTAATCGATGGATTTTTTGGAGAAATTTTGTTAAAAAAGTGAATTATTTCTTCAAATTACGTGTTTTATGTAATTCTGTGGAATATTCAGTATTAAACAGGAAATTTCCGTGAAATTTAGGGATAGAATATTTTATTCCCTTCTATAACGGACCTAATTCTGTTATTTTACGGAATAAACGGTGGAATCACAGGAAAGTTACGTGGAATTTAGGGATAAAATGTTTTATTCCATTATATAACGGACTATTTCTGTTTTCAAATGCAACGTTAAGAAATCGTATACATATATAATCATTCCTAATAATTAGCATTTTATAGTATGCATATTAATTTATCAACCATAATATGAAGGATCATATTGTGTAAAGTTTGGTATATTTTAATATACCAAACTTTACACAATATGATCCTTCACTATTAAAATAGTCATGTATATCTAATTTCCATTATTTATAAGATCTATATAGTGTATTTTACGGTAATCAGATTGTAAGTATTTTCATAAATGTGTAAAAACAATTTCCAACGCCAGTGAGCATAGATTGTATTGTCTGGTAACCAAGCACGCTTAAATCTGGATAATATAACCGATTGGCTATTGTAAGCCGGTTGTCTCTGTGGCAGAGTTAACATAATACCACAAACTTACATCTGAAAGCCTCTAACCGAACCTACCTCTGACCATTAATAGATGAGGGTATTCTTATATTAGCGGAAAGAGGTTACTTAAATATATCGTCAGCGATAGCACTTTGTCGGAAACGGACGTTAAATAAAGTTATTTCGCATATACAAAGCCAATGGTTAATTCAATGAAATTTTTATTATTTTCCGAGTCTGAGAGACAAAAATGACCAGGATTTATTTTTCTGTATTTGAAAATGGAATTTATGTTAATATAAGGAATTTCTGTAAATTACAGGAAAAACAAATACGGATAAAATTTTCCTGGTAATTTTTGTTTCCGGAATTTTTTCCGTTTTTTCACGGATATTTTTGTTACAGTGTGGTTGTACGTAGAGTCACCTGTCCATCTCATGGGTTTTCTCCGCCCCCCCCCCACCGTTAAAGACCCGAACGCGTAAGGGAATTATTGAAATAAAATTGAACCGTATATTAGTCATGAAATGTCCTAGTTTGTGTCGAGTGGGCTTTAAACCTCATACCCCTCCCCCTCTTTAGCAAACGGATTATATGTTAATCCTCTCAACAGATAATTGAATATTCAAAACTTCCACTTTTGATACTTTAGGATTTGCCGTATTTTCACGCGGATCTATCAAAATCGCTTGCACACACATAAACTGGAGTTTAAAGTATTTGTTATATACCAACTGATCAGGCAATGGTTTTACAAAACATTCTTAAGTTACGAATTTACTCGAAATTGCGTTTCGTATTTTAACTAAATTATAGCCCGTGCTGTTGTTTTAATGTATCAAATACATCAATAAGAAACTATGTGCAAATTGTGTGCTTCTGGATAAAAGAAAGTTCTCAAAAAAGTGATTGAAAGTTGAGTATATTCTTACGTCTGAGAATGCTTTGTAAAACCAGGGCCTGGTGTTCGAAGCTATGAGGACAATTTGTCAATGTTTTGTGATAGAGGCGTAAATTGAAATGGAATCCTGTCAATTTTATAAATCGATTTGTCTCCAGTCCCATCGCCCTTTGTTTATTTCAAAATATTGAAGACCAAGATAATTTATTAGAAATGTCGTCGGGCAGATTGTAAAAGGGCATCTTAAATAGGGCTCTAGGGAATTGCGATCTTTTCAAGAAATGGCTGGATAAAAGTCAGTCATTTTCTTTTATACTTGGTATTACAAAGAAAGTCGTTATTTTAAATTTGAACAATTTCATTATATAAAGTGTCATCAATAGTAACATACAAATACATACCTCCCTTGGTGTCGCGGACACAGAATAATGACGTAGTCCCTCGACGTCAATGTTGAATAAGTAAAATGAAACTAAATGGGGTTTAACATCCACTCGACACAAGCTAGGTCATTTCGAGACTTACATATGTAAATCAATATTTGGTTTTATACCTAGCATATATTATTGCGAAACATAAATATGTCAATTGTAATTTTCGATTTTAATGTTTGTATTTGGCTGTTGTGCTTTGTATTTGGCTTTTGTGGTTTGTATTTGGCTGTTGTGCTTTGTATTTGGATGTTGTGGTTTATTCTGACCAGGGTGACTGTTTTGTTCATGTATCGTTTGTTCTATGTCATTTGTTTCGACTGTTCGCACTTTCGTCAGGACATTTCCCACTGCACCATGCACAACACGTATAACATTACAAGATCCTTCATATATTCACATCTACCATTACTTAGAAGTTCTTTATGTACCCTGTTGAAGAATTCATTACCTGACGCAGAGAGGGAGAAATGGGGTTTTACGTCCACTCGACACAAACTAGGTCATTTCGAAACTAACACATGGTTCAATTTTATTCCAATAGTTCGCTTGAGCGTATGTTTTTAACAGTGGGAGGAAACTGGTACCTGATGCAACATCGAGGTGACGAGCTAACAGAAAATATTACAGTCATGTACCCAAATTTAGAGCCTGGTCGTTGACTACCTAATGAAACGGACAAATATTTGGTTTGTCATTTATTTCGTAATTTTAGGGAATTTTTCATCTTTCTTTTTAGGTAATTAAACAAGAAACGAAACTTTTAGCATTCCAATAATCTAACTGGAAACAGTTTTATATAAGCAGTTTTGCTTGTTACTGCGTCCTATTCACTTGTAATCTCTTAAATGATAAATTGTAAAAAGAACTAATGTTCTCCTGAATAAAATAGTGTTTAAACCAATAATCTTTTATAGGGTTTATGGTTAAACCAAGTACAGCAATTATGTCATTTATGATTTTCTTCCAAATTCAAATTAATAATCCCGATTCCATTAGTTGAAGATGTCATTACGACTTGGAGTTTGTGTAAAATATGTGAGTCAACTAACTCGTTGATCCTACAACCATTGATCGCTAGCCATCGGTATAATTTGATTAAAGCTTAAGAAATGACAACAAAAATCGTTCAATTCCTTTCAGCCCCTTTTGCTATGAGATGCTATCTTCTTAAAGTGAAATTAAACGTCGTTCCCCTGAGGCCAATCTCCATCGTTGATCTCTTCTCGATGGGTTTTGCTACAAGCTAAAAGTGAGACGACTAAATAGAATATCTCTACAGCGGTTTGATATGTGTTAATAGATTTATACTGCGTCAAGTGGGTTGATATATCTGATTTATCAATGTTCGTTTTAACATCATTTACTTCAGTAGAAATACAAATAAATACATTTTACTTCAGTTTGTTATTTACTACGGGACACATATTAATACATTTTACTTCCGTTCGTCATTTACTAAAGATTCTACTCCCGTTCGTCACTTACTAAAGATTATGTTTCCGTTCGTCAATTAGTAAAGATTATTCTTCCGTTCGTCAATTACTAAAGATTATACTGTCGTTCGTCATTTACGAAAGTACTCTAGAACTGGAACACATATTAATAGATTCTACTTCCGTTCGTCATTTACTATAGTACTATAGAACTGGAACACCTATTAATAGATTCTACTTCCGTTCGTCATTTACTCTTGAACTCTAGAACTGGAACACATATTAATAGATTCTACTTCCGTTCGTCATTTACTATAGTACTATAGAACTGGAACACATATTAATAGATTCTACTTCCGTTCGTCATTTACTCTTGAACTCTAGAACTGGAACACATATTAATAGATTCTACTTCCGTTCGTCATTTATTCTGGAGCTGGTAGACATATAGAGGGAGCCACGGTGGCTCGGTGAGTACGATCCGTGTTTTGACCGAGAAAGTTCATCGCGATTTTCGGTGGTGTAGAACAGAGAGCCTGCAAGGCACAACGTATAGTTGTTCGGACGGGACTAAATACCGCGGTTCCGCCATCCAACCCCAGGTCATAGGACAAACAAATCCCCTTATTCTTTTCACCTCCGCCAACTAATCTAGAAGCATGCTAAATTATTGAAAGGAATTGTCTGGAGAAAATGAAGGGGTTTACGTGCATGTCTTTATTTAGATTTCTAATAACTTTTATATGACTCCCAAATTATCTAGAGAATTCCTTTAAATAAATTGGCATAATGTGTGTAATTAAAGGATATGGGGGATCTCCATCTAATGTTCTCTTTGTAGAATTCGGTAATTATATTGATCAGTCCCAATCCGCAAAGTAGACGAACATGTAATGAATATTTAACACGTTAACAACATATAAAACTGATTTTGACTTAAATAGTTACAGTCATTTTCCACACACAAATTTGTGGTAAAATGAAATGCATGTTATATTAATAATAAACTAATGCCTGTTTAAAATTAAGTTCGATTCCATTAAGAACACCCGGTTAAACATACATTATGCAAGGGCTATAAGTCGGCCTATTGCAGGTCTTTCTGTAGCCCTGAAATATTATCTAAATTATTAGACATTAATTAATTTATCCAGACCATAATCAACTCTCGATGTCAGCACTGCCTGTAATATTTATTGGATTAGACCCCTTTCTGCTGCTGCTGATGAAATCAATAAATGGATAATCGAGATTATTTTTTATGGTACCGACTTAGTAATGATCGCGGTTAGGCCTAAAATTCAATCACTAACATCTCGGTTCACGGTGGATAAATTTGACTGACACTTTCAGCAAATTCCCTTTACATTATCTAGTTTTTAACTATGTAGTGAGAACTGCCAACTCTTTATCTTATCTCCCATAATGTATCTTTATGTTGTGGTCATGAAAGATTGATTCGGCAACAACCCAATTGTCTACGTGGAGGGAATGGATTTATTAAGGTGCACGCCAATGTGAACAAAAGCTTGCCCTCCAGGTTTGTTTAGCCTATCCTAAGACACATATCACCCCAGTTACCGCCACGACTGACAATAGGCTACAATCGGGATTACCATCACTGTCAGCTACGACCAAGATTGCCTCGACTGGTAGTTACAAGATACGACAGGGGTTGCCACAATTGACAAGATTTCATTGGGGAGCGAGAAACCCCAAAAGATCTTTTCGGCACAATCTGGGATCTGAACGCATCACATTCTATCCCAGAACTCATTGGACTGTCGAATATCACGCATCCTTAAATTTCTATTTTTAAACAGCACCGTCTTCATCATCCCCGTTGGATCAGAAAAGTTGAAAGTTCAACCCAATTTTGTTCATTTAAATTGGTGAGCGTTACGAAAATATATCGCGTTGGCTCCAAACACTTTACTTTAATTGATTGTTGGTCGCCTTGATAATCGTTACTGTGAGAAACATTAATTACCTTTTCTTACCGGAACTATTTAGATATCTGTCAGATCGTGAGAAATACAATGTCACTTTAATACCATTAGATTTAAAATCAGCACATACCACCATCATACCAAACAGTGGTCATCTCTCTCCCATCCTTAACGACAATTACCATCTAATAAAACAGCTTTAGGATAAGCTCTTAAAACATCCCCTTTATTTGGAATAGTTTCTGTTTTATAAGATTGGATTTATAGTCTACACCAGCATGATGATTTCAATCTTATCCCCATTTAGACTCAGCTCTGTAAACAAAATACGTAAGATATGGTCTTCTAGAATGTTGCAGAGCCTAAATCCATTTTAGCTCTGTATTTACCATATTTGGTGTTGTATGTCAATACATAGGGCAGTACCTCAAAGTTGTACCCTTCATTGCCGGAATTAAGGTACCCTGTCGAATCTCTTTAGTTTTCTCTGGGTCCTTCGGTTTTCTTCTAATTTGTGTCGCGTTGACATTAAACCCCATTCCCCACCCTCTAATTGTTGGAAGTACTATAGTGACAATAATACGTTGTTATCATCAACAGTCATTTCTTCTGTTTTATAGGATACCGAATGTAGAGGGGTAGAGTACTGGTGTCTCTACTATCTCGGTGTGTGCCGAGAAGAAAGTATCTAAACGTGACGATGTGCAGTGAAAGACAACCAACAAGGGTGAAAAGGCGAGCCTTGGAGACATAGGCGTAGGAGCTCAAAGTAATTCAGGGGGGCATAAGAGAAAATTGCCCGAAATCAATATAATATAATTAATATATACTATTCAAAAAAAGTAGGGAATATTTGATGTTGGGGGCATAATACTAAAATATGCAAATGACTACGAAAAAAGTCACTATAGAACCTAACAGAAGAAACATTTCCAGTTACATGTGACGCCCAAACGCACCAATAGCGACCGCACGGAATGCAGGTGATGCTTGGGATCATCCTGGGGGTCCAACCCAAGATTTGCACGACTCTGACTTTGAATGTTACAGTCATTGTGGCATTGAATTCCAGGGTGGAAACATCAGTTTAATTGTTTTAGTGACCAGAAAACAAATTTTGATATGCGTCGGCTTACCCAAAATGAAAGGTTACGTGCCCTTGGGATGCTACAGATCGGCACAACACAGGCGGTTGTGGCGCGGACGATGAATGTTTCTCAGTCTGTCATAAGCAGGCTATGGTCCAGATACCGTGATACACAATCTGTACAGGACAGACCACGCTCAGGTCGACCAAGGGCGACAACTCAAGCCCAGGATCGATGTATCCGTACCTTGGCCTTGAGAAAAAACGAGCGCTTCCAAGACGTTAACGTCATCAGACATGATCGATTTGGGGGTGGTTCTGTTATGGTGTGGGGAGGCATCACTGTTGCTGGAAGAACGGCTTTACATGTTGTTGCAGGGCGTGTTACAGGCCAGTACTACCGGGACAACATCTTGGCAGTCCATGTTGTGCCGTTCGCACGACGTCATGGCCGCCGTTTCATCTTCCAGGATGACAACGCAAGATGTCACAGGGCCAGGATCGTTACAGGTTACCTCCAACAACAGAACATCACCACATTACCTTGGCCAGCACTGAGTCCCGACCTCTCCCCCATCGAGCATGTCTGGGACATGCTTGGACAGAGGTTACGTCAACGTCAACAACGTCCTGCCAATGTCCAAGAACTTGCTGCTGCGTTGCAACAGGAATGGGGCAATCTGGACCAAAATGACCTTAGACGTCTCATTAGGAGTATGCCACGTCGGATCAATGCTTGTTTGGCAAACAGGGGAGGATTTACCCGTTACTGACTTTGTTGTGATGCTGTGGTAACTTTGCTGTTTGACCCCGGGTATCATTTTACCCTTATAATGGTCAGTCTGTGCCTTACTTAGTCTAACGATCATTTGGAATAAATCGATGAATGTGAACTTCATTTCATTTTGTCATTTGTTTCTTCGTCAGTTTCATTAGGTGACTTTAATAACACTCAAAAATCAAATATCCCCTACTTTTTTTGAATAGTAGTATATATATCGAAATCAATATGATCAATATATAGTATATTATATTGATTATATACAATCAATATAATATAATGTAAATCAATATAATTCTAAAAAATTAAACAATATTTTGATATTCAGAGATCATCGTCTCACCAAATTGATCGTACAAATCAGGACTCGTGAACAAAAGTAAAACATTTTAGAAATATGAGAGGCACGTCCATACGGCAGAATGTTCACAATTTCGTACAGTTTCTCAAGTAGTCCAATAGTCTTTTTAGAAAAAGTGAGAGGCACGGCCATGACGTCCAGCAAAAATGACGTCCGAAAATGGGTGAATCCACCCTGGCAATTGGCTGTTTCCTAGCAGTTTTCCATTTGGCTCGTTTCCTCTGCCGTTTTCCGGCCCGATGCCCGTTTTTCGGGCAATACCGTTTTTTCGGGCATACCTATCATAAGAGAGCTTCGGGCATATTTTCGGGCATGCAGTGGACAAGAAAAAGACGAGAAAATACTTTTCGGGCAGTGTGGATCTCATAGAAATAAGTTAGTTATATTTTTTCTCTAAACATTAATAGAAAAAAAAGGTCGTCGAATTTTTCATTGCCCAAAAATAAATTTTCCGGCCCGATGCCCGTTTTTCGGGCAATACCGCTTTTTCGGGCATACCTATCATAAGAGAGCTTCGGGCATATTTTCGGGCATGCAGTGGACAAGAAAAAGACGAGAAAATACTTTTCGGGCAGTGTGGATCTCATAGAAATAAGTTAGTTATATTTTTTCTCTAAACATTAATAGAAAAAAAAGGTCGTCGAATTTTTCATTGCCTATGCTTGGAGAGAGAGAGAGAGAGCTAGAGAGAGATATTTAACAAACAAGGTCATTTCGCGATTAACATATTATGGTTCAATTGTATTTTAAAAATTCGTTTACACACAAGGGGTTTTGAGGCAACTTGAATTTGTACGTTTAGGATCCAATTTTTTTATGTCAGCGATTTGACTTTGACTCAAGGATCATTTTACAACAAACGAAACGACGATCCGACCTCTAGTTTTCGAGAAATCGACCCAAAAGGATTGACCAATGAGAGGTCAGAATGGGCGGGGCTTAGGTTTGGAAAAAAGTGGTAAAAATGGCCGGTCAAATGAACCAGAGGCCTCCGGCCCCGCGGCTGCCTCTGGGAACGAGATTGGTTTTGAGGTGTAGAAGAAGGCCGAAGGACCCGGCAAAAACTAATGAGGTTGGATAGATGGCCCTAAATTGGGAATCTAAACTACAGACCTAATGATGCAATGCGAACGAGTTAACCATTCGGCCAGCCAACCCCCTTTATGCCTTTCTTCTCACTGGCGTATGTTTATATACAGTAAAAGTATTAATACTTGGACAGAATATTCCCTAACTGCATACTAGTTAGAGAAAATACGGCAGCGAAATATATTCGATAATCCAATGTAAGACATGATACGAATCGGATAATCTTCAACAAAGTGGCATTTACTTAATTCAGATTGTACAAGTACGTGAGCATTTCAATTAAATCATAATATTTTCAGACATAAACGACCTTGGTGTATCACAAAAGTCATAAAAAAATGGACGTATGTTTCTTTAGTCTGGACGTGTGAGTTACAATACGTCTTTAAATGCATTAGCTAGTATCTTCAAGATCCATTAACCAATGGTTTTTATAGGTCAATCTCTACTGTTCGTTTTCAGGTCAGTTTCTACTGCTCGTTTACGGGTCAACTTCTCAGCTCGTTTGCTACCAACTAAAACTGTTAATGGCCAATAGTGCATTACCAAATGGTAAATAGGTTTTAGTTAAATTAGTAGATAGATCTTAGGACTATTTCTGTTTGAAGCAGCGGCTGGTTGTCCATTAAATGGGTAATAACGTATTTCCACAAAAAAGGCAATTTCGAAATGTAACCATAAGCTTCAAATTATTTGCGTTCCACTTATGCAAAGTCCGAATGATGTAAATCCCCAATTCCGCCCAACTTAGTAGGTGACTTTCTTCTGTTTACTTAAAGAGCAAAAAAGATGGTGTTAAATTATTTTTAGAAATATATTTTTTTTATGTTTATTCGGTTCACAACATGTCAGAGCTGCCCTTGGTATAATTAAATGCCCACTGGCAATCACGTGAAACCAATGAAGTTCCGGGGATGAAGTAGGATCAACAAGTTCCTTATTTTCTGCACCATTCAAGTTAATGAAGACGTGCATGCTTAAAACAGTGTGTTATGAATGAAATTACACCCGGATATCAAAGACATGCACTGTTTTGCGTATGTTTTGGTTTGCTGTCGTATAATAAATATACGCAATGAATATTTGTCTGAAGCTGCTTAAATCGAACAATGTTGATATGATAAACATTCAAATTGGGTGTTAGTAAAATGGCGGCCATTGCCACATTGTACGTTGGAAATTTGTTGGGGTTTTAAATGTTTTTTATATTTTTATACATCAAAAAAGGAAATACAAAAATAGATTGCACCATTATCTATATATTTTTTTGTTTTGTGTTTTTAGTTGAAGAAGCCACGGAGGTTAATTGGGTAAAACGCTAACGGACTAGCCTGGCCGAGAACGTTCATCGGGATTTTCTGACATAGTTTCCCGTCGTCAGAGGTGTAGGAAGGACGCCCTGACAATGGCAGCTGTCTAGTCGTTCGGATGGCACGAAAAATCGAGGTCCCGGGTATACATTGGCTTGCAGTAAAAGATCCCTTTGCAGTTGGAATTCGATCTAAAAGTGGGCCATAGTGCCACTGCCCGGGTAAAACGACCCTCATAGCACACTGTATGGGTTATGACAGTCTTCATTAGCCCAGTCGGGCCAGAACAGTCGGACGTTCAAACCCATTTCATTTCTTTAGTTGTGGACCGCAATTTAATAATAATTAAATCTCTTTCCTTTCGACTTCAACTAAAATTGTCAATTTCATTAGATTTTTATAATGATATTGATTTGTCATTGTTCAACAATTTGCATGCTTAGATAACTCTCGATCACTAAGCTTGTAATCTCTACGGCTTCCGGTTAATCTATCGAAACAAATTATTAATTGTACGTGGCATGCTTCATCACTAATAGATAGAACATATCAGATTAACTCAACTTAGCGCCTGTTTATTTATCTCAACTCATCAGAGCGGTTTTTACGGTGTTCAGATGATCAAGTCGAAACATTTAAAACTTTTAACTTTCGTTTAAAGATCTGTGAGTGTTCAGGTACCGGGTTTATAGTATTAGTTACCATATAACATGCAGGACCTGTAACAATGTTAACACTTTTGCAACTTATATTGATTCTTGTGGAGGGCGATGTTGGATGGCCGAATGGTTAGCACGTGCGTGCAGTATCATAAAGCCTGACATTAAGTCAACTGGCGTGGTTTCGAATTCCCGGTTATAAGTGACAAGGAGTAGGGTCGTCTTTCCAACCTCGTGGGTTTTCTCCGGGTCCACCGGATTCCCCCAACAGCTAAAGACCACTACGAATTATTGAAATTAAATTAAACCATACGTTAGTCCCGAAATGACCTAGTTTGTGTCGAAAGGACGTTAAACCCCATTTCTCTCTCACTCTTGATTCTTGTGGGTATTTTGTATTAGTATTGCATTGTTTAATTTTGTGATTCTATGTTTGTGCCATTGTAAAGCACTCCTGAACACCTATATGTGAAAGGGGTGGTTATAATGATAATTTAGTAGTTTATTTTAACACAAATCAAGGAGATTTAGCTCCTTCTGGAACCATTGAAAAATATAAGAATTTTATTTAGAGTAACAAATGCATGCATTCTATCCCCAATTTTCAATCTTTACTGAATTTTTCTTTATTCTCTCACGAATTTTAAGTTCTTCTATAACCATAGAAAAATACGAGAACTTTATCCCACATTGCAATTTTTACCGAATTTTTTAAATCGTTAATTGTTTTTGTATTCTTTAACGCATTTTATGTGTATTATTAGGTCATCAATCTTCTGTTTAACTGTTACGGACAGTAAAACTCTTTAAATCTAGTACGACAGATAACCTATAGCCTTTCCTGACATTGTCACCCAGTGACCATTTTTACATTCAAATAATTTACAGATCATTCGTCGATCAGCAGCACTGAGATGTCTTTTTTAAACAAATAAAAAGGTCATCACTCATTTGATAAATCTCTTGACACGATGTTAATGACATTCTAATGACGAAAGATAAAAACTAAACGTCGAACATTTCATCTCAAGTGGATGTCTCTAAAACGTTAGGAATATACATGACAATCGCTAATGGCAACTGACTTTCGGGGAGGATGTGTTGTTCTAACGCATGTACTTAAGATCACAGGGTCTATCATTCATTCACTGGTCACCATAGTCTTAAATTTACTTATTTTGTTTGTGTGTGGACGCAAACCCCATTTGTTTTTATTCGACTGAATCCAAGATGGCAGAATATCTAAACCTGATATTGGTAAGGTGTTTGTAATTAAATATTAATTAATCAATTCGAGTACATTAAAACCGTCTTTGGTTGGCATTTGTTGGATAAAGACGAGAGTATCGTCGTCGAAACGTCGCTTAGTTTAAACTCTATAAATGTGTATTCATAAAATTGTACCTGGTGTTAGATTAAAGTCGTAAAAATTAGACGTTGTCCGCTAAGTGCACGGGATCCATTTCTTCCAGGAACTCGTGCTATTTTTCATCTTGCAGGAACCATCGTGACCCAGTGTGTAAGGTACCTGGCACCCTAACCAAAAGAGCCGGGGTTCGGTCCCGGTATTTACCGCGAAAACTCATTTAGATTGCATTGTCCAGTCTATTTCGTCGTCAGTGAGGCTAGACTCATGGAGATTGTCCAGTCTGTTTCTCCGTTAGTGATGCTAGACACAACAACCGGAAGTCCAACCAGCGTAAATTCGAGTCATTCACTCAATTTTAATTATTTCACCGATAGTCGTTCCATTTGTGACAGTTTTCATGACGTACGTTTGAATATCACAAACTGATCCTGTACATCAGAATCAATAACAACAAGATAAAAGTTCAAAAAGTAGAGAAAGAAAACGAGGCCAAAATCAGAGGAATGTTCAAAATGTCATGGCGTAAAGGTTGGTAGGTGGTGGAGTCATTTGCAAAACAAAAATGGGCATTCTATTTACCATTTCAGTATTATCACAAAGGTGGCAGTGGCAAAGCCAATGGGAATGTTCTAACTTGATGTGGGAGGGTGGGATTAGGGAAGGGTATAACTTTGTCGTTCGGCTGGTACACACTGTCCGAGAAAAATGGCCTTAAATAATCGTTTTACAAAAGTTGAGGTCTGGCCAGTAGAATTCTTAACACGTTTAACAAAGTACTGTGTCGTTCGAATGGTACACGCTGTCCGAAGAAATTGTCTCTCATGGCACATTGTCGTGTCCGTAATACTTGATAAATTAAATTCTACGAAAAGTGTGTGGCCACGCAGCTGCTCGGTCCAAACCGCCTCGTAGCACACTGCAAAGGGTATGATGTGCAGACGTTAGACATTCAATCAGATTTACTACACTCTCTCTTCGCTCGGATGATCAGACTATCACTTTAAATTTTAGTTCATGTCAGCTTGGTTAAAATACGATAAAAAGTTTAATGAAATTCGTGCTGTCCCAGAGTAAAGTAAATAGTTTTAATTGAGCTCCAGAAATAGTAATTTGACCTTAAATAACCGTTTTACAAAACTGGAGGACGGTCCAGTAGAATTCTTAACACGTTTAAATGTGAATAATACGGCTAGGCTTAACGAGAGAATAGTAAGCGTACTCTTGGAATTGCATCCCAGAAAAAGCCTAGTATTGGGAGAGAGAGAGCGTAAACTAAGAGAGAGAGATAGGGTTTAACATTCATTCGACACAAACGACAGAGAGAGAGAGAGTATGACGCCCATTCGAAAAAAACTAGATCATTTCGGGACTAACACATGGTTTAATTTCATTTCAACAGTCCACTTGAATGTAGGGTCTTTAGCAGTGTGGGAAACCGGAGGACCCGTAGAAAACCCATGAGGTTTAACAGGCGACCCAAGTCCTTGTCACGTACAACCAGGCATGCCAGTTTAGCCGATGACAGACCTTATGACACAACGCGCACGTGCTAGCCATTACCCCCCTCCCCCCCCCCCCCGAGTTAAGGAAGGAAGGAATGATATGGGGTTCACGTCTTACCTTACCTCACCACCTGTTCTTATAAAGACAGGTATTCGCCGTACAGTGTGTTGTCAGGGAACTGTCGGGGGCTCGTTTACCTATACGCCAACGTATAGTCCTGTGTGCAATCTCGTTCCCAGAGGCAGTCGCGGGGCCGGAGGCCTCTGGTTCCTTTGACCGGCCATTTTTACCACTTTTTTCCAAAACTAAGCCCCGCCCATTCTGACCTCTGACTGGTCAATCTTTTTGGGTCTATTTCTCGAAAACTAGAGGTCGGATCGTCGTTTCGTTTGTTGTAAAATGATCCTTGGGTCAAAGTCAACTCGCTGACATAAAAAATTGGACCCTAAACGTACAAATTCAAGTTTTTGTAAAGATCTATTTTTTCTACGCGTGGGTATATTTTTAAGTGATTCGGTCATCCAGGCACGTAAAATAAATACATGTAACGTGACAGTCATGTGATTCGTCACTTCCGGGAAAATGGCTACCCCGATTCACCAGAGAAATTTCTTCAAAATTTTTTCTGGTTTCGAGATTGTCCTGTGTGAAATCTCGAGTTTTTTTCTATTATCCGAACGACTACTAGAAATTGTTCCTTGCAAGGCCCTTTGTCCTATACCGCTTACAGGGGGTAACCATGCTTTAACAAACCGAAGGAACTTTCTCTTCCAATGCCGGGATCCAACCTCAGATTTCATGATTAGAAAGCCAACGCCTTACTCGCTGGAACAGAGTGACTCACTTGGGTTAATGATGACCCAATGTAGAAGTACAGACTGTTTTATTACAGTTACATGTGGTTAAGCGTGTAAAATACAAATGTAAAGTCGGCGGTCATTCACAGGGTCAGATGTAAATGTTTCACCATTTGCATATATTATCACAAATAATAAGTTACATGAGCTGGTGGAGACGTAAAACCTCAATTATTTAGGAAAAGTCGAGGTTATAAAGTGGCCGTTATAGGTTTCCATAATTATATGCCTCTAGGTTCTAGTCTAAGCCGAACTGACAACCATATATTCTGTGCAATTTTCAAATGAATATTATTCTGTTCACGGCGAGCAGGCGAAATTAGGCTCGGTTCACTAGGCAGAAGAAAAAATATAACAATCAAAAGTACAGCCTGTGATCGTTACACAGTGGGAGAGAAAGTGTGAGTTAATGGGAGAGAGAGACATGAATTTAACGTTCACTCGACACAAACTAGTCGACGGTAGTCCTTGTCACGTTCAGGCGGACAATCGAAAACGCGCACTAAACTGCCCGACCCCCTTGGGGAATCCAATTTTAAAGTTGCATCCCTAATAGGAATATCAATCCAATGTGAATCGTGTTAATCTGATAGAATCTATGCTGGGCGATTTACCTAACGTCCATGATTCAATAACTTGATTTAGCGTGGATTAAAGGTAGATTTATTGTCCGTGATTTATTGTCCATGAATGCAAATGAAAATGAAATGAAATGAAATGGGGTTAACGTACTAATTGTTCTGCTCCTCTACTGCGCCTAAACTGGGTGAAATTTTGCCCGGGCAGCGGCGCTACGGCCGACTTTTTATCGAATATCTTTTACGTGCACGCTAATGTGTACACGGAACCTTGGTTTTTCGTCCCGTCAGAACGACTAGATAGCTATCTTTGTGAGGCCCTCCATTCTGCATCACTGGCAAGGCGAAACGCACGATTGAAAATCTGGAAGAACCTCCGACAATGCAAATGACGGACAACGACTTGAAGAAAGCTGCGGTATACATCTGAACTGATTTTGCAAACAATATTCTGAATACATTCGGCTACACAGTTTTTGCACGTAGCTTCCAATCTGGTTATTCGCGTCTGGTTCTGATCTGAAATACATGTATATTGAATGACTTTTCATTGAATTGAGTAACCTAATGCATTCAGAACAAAGGCGTACTTGTTTAGCGTGTTCCGTACCTACACCCTAATGAACTAGAGCAGCGTACTTGTCTAGCGTGTTCCGTACCACACCCTAATGAATTAGAAAGTGTACTTGTCTAGAGCGTTCCGTACCACACCTTTTTACTCAACTAGTCTACTTTACTTGTCTTAAGCGTTCCGTACCACACACCCTATTACTTACCAAAAGCCGTAAGCGTTCACGAATATACCAATAACAGTTGTGGGGATGTTTGGTGTATTCGGCTCGCTTCTATAATCATATGCATTTCAATTCAAAATGGGGGGTTGGAATGGCCTAGTGGTCTAGAGTGCCGCGCTTCGACCTCTAGCTGGCCGGTCACCTCTGGCTTGCGGCTGTGGTTTCGAGCCCTGGTGTGAGCGTATGTGGCATGGAGATAGGGGCGCCTTCTCAACCTCGTGGGTTTCCTTCGGGCACTCCGGTTTCCTCCCACTGCTAAAGACCCCTACGCGCAAGCGAATTATTGAAATAAAATTAAAAACCATATGTTAGTCCCGAAATGACCTAGTTGTGTCGAGTGGACGTTAAACCCCATTTCTCTCTCTCTCAATTCAAAATTTACTATTCTATACCGGTTGTCCGAGCGTTTTTTTATGGCTGATGACATAATTTGTTTTGTGATTTAATTATAGTATAAAGCGAGAAGAGGGTGGTATACATAGTGTGTTTAATAGCTATGTAAATAATGTTGATAGGATCATAAACCATCGTGACCCAAGGATTACACATATTAAATGTCTGGTATAAAAATACAATATAATACTTATAGATCATGATTGATTAATAATTATAAATAGGATATTCTCTGTTTATAAACAGTATTTTTATCCGTAACATATCTAAAATAGAACATTATATTTCTCTGTTTTTCATTTCGATGTGATTAATTTTGATACTAATTATAAAGCACACTGTATGACGTATGCCCGTCTTCATTAACTCGGTCGGAGCGAGGTTGTGTTTCTCAAAATCTTAACTAAAGATAAAATCAAAATTTTAGAAGATGCTTCAATTTTGATTGGCTTAGCACTAAAATCAATCTAATTTTATCCAATCAATTACTAAAATTTAGATTTTTTCGTAGTT
The DNA here is from genome assembly GCA_963678685.1 of Patella ulyssiponensis. Taxonomy (NCBI): domain Eukaryota; kingdom Metazoa; phylum Mollusca; class Gastropoda; family Patellidae; genus Patella; species Patella ulyssiponensis. Next base: position 62,256,786 of record OY783229.1, read on the forward strand.
AAAATCTCGTGAAACAGGTCCCGGGTCTCTCGTTAGGCCTTAAATGTTATATAAATTAGACATTAATTAAGCATGCATTATGTAAGGGCTAAATATGCCTATTGCGGGTCTTGGTTTAGGTCAGAAATGTTATCTAATTTTTAATCAGGCATTTATAAGCATAACACGACCATAATCAACTCTCGATGTCATCGTATACTCTATCTAAATCTTATATATGTATCTTTAACTTGCCAAGACCACAATGAACTCTCTGTACCATCGGGTGTCTCCGATATTCAGTGGATTTAAATAGGTTTTGCGGTTGATGCTGTTACCGTTAAAATGGATAACTGAGACTTTGTTTATTATCGTTACAACGATAGCAATGACAATCAAGGCTAGACTATAATTGTGTCGCCGATAGTGGGGTGAATTAATTTGACTGAAATTTTCAACATATATTCCCTTTGCATTATCGATATTTCAATATCACGAACTGTAAGCTCCTTACCTAATTCAGTAAATTCGCATGTCGTATCTCACTTGTGAGATGTACTGTCGGTTATCATCGTTTATATGCATGATTGAAAAAATAAAATATGTCGATAACAGCTGTGTACACGTTTTTGAAATATCTTCAGACGTACAGCCCACGATTAGGTCCCCGTTAATACTTTTTGTAGCAGGAATGTTTACATTGTGGAGACAGTGAAACTATTTTGTTCTCTCCGACAACATTCTAAGTGTTACAGACAACAACTCATAATACTCTCCATGTACATGTAGAGTCTACAATATAATTAATATAATAATATGGACGACTGGAGTTGAGGTCTCACTTGTCAATATGGCTGTCAAGATTGACATGTTCTTCTATATAGATGTTTACAATGTCAAGGTCACCTGGTGTTAATAAAGTTAGGCCGGGTGAATATTAATTATACTACACGATAATTACTCGACCAGTGACATATTGTACAAGGAAACCAATAGATTATATACCTTTCAATCACAATCTCCGTCATATAACTACATTATTCATATTGTCATTCAGGCATTCGCTTTATAGTTTGAATGACAAAACAAACGCCATAACGACTTTGTATAAATTATTTATCACTTATTTCATGGCTTGTCATGTCAATGATGGCATGTTACATTTTGTTATTCGGAATAAAGCTGTGGGTGGACCGACGATTGTAATGTTGGTTGATGATATATATATGATATGCGTGTAAGACATGTTGGATGGCCGAATGGTTAACACGTGCGCGTTGTGTCATAACGTCTATTACTGAGTTAACTGGCTTGGTTTTGATACCCCAGTTGTACGTGGAGTGGGATCGCCTGTCCAACCTCGTGGATTTTCTCCGGGTCCTACGGTTTCCTCCCACTGCTAAAGACCCCAACACACAAGCAAATTATTGAAATAAAATTGATCTGTATGCTAGTCTCGATACGGGCCCGTAGCCACGGGTGCGGGGGGCTAAGACCCCCAAAAATTGAATTAGCCCCCCCCCCCCAAATATTTCGCCAACAATAATGATTTCTTAGTAGTGTTCTTAGCCAGCCACATCCTTAGCCCCCCCCCCCCCCAAAAAGGGGGCCCGTCTCGATATGATCTAGTTTGTGTCGAGTGGACGTTAAATCCCAATTCTTCCTCTCTCTCTATCTCTCTCCCTCCCCCCTCTCTCTCTCCCTCTCTTAGACTTGCGTGTGTGCAAATACGAACATGATATAAATTAGAGAGCAAGAAATAAAATGAAGAGACAAACGAATACATTTTACAAGAGCCACCGTGACTCAGTGAGCAATGTCCCATATTCTATCCACGTGTTCAACGGGAAGTTCATCGGAATTTTCCAGCGTGGTTTCTCCTTGTTCGTTGTGCCGGTCAGAGGGTCTGGCGAGTGTCAGCGTAAACGCATTGGGGTGTATGTGAAAGAACTCTTGGCAATCGGAATTCGATATCAGAGTAGACCATAGTGCCACAGTCCTGGCTAAATATTCCTCTATATGGCGTATGCCCGTCTTCATTAGCCGAGTCGGAGCGGAAGAGTAGGACGTTAATCACCATTTCATTTCGGAAACAGTTTACACATATTTTTTGACACCTTATGAATATGAATTATTTTTGTTGTGTTTATAAAGAGAGGGAGATAGCTAAATAAGGTTTAACGCCACTCGACACAAATTAGGTCATTATGGGAGATTCATTAGATAAAGAACAGGCAGTTATCACTATAATAGTTTAAAACTAGATAATGTAAAGGGAAGTTGCGAAAAATTTCAGTGTCTATGTTCTTGTTAGTAATTAATAATACATTATGGGATATTTGCTGGCAGTTCTCGCTATAATAGTTAAAAACAAGATAATGTAAAGGGGATTTACTGAAAATTTTAGTCAAATTGATCCACTATGAACCGAGACTTGAGCGATTGGATTTTTGGCAGAGCCGCGATCATCATTACTAAAGTCGGTACGATAGTCTCGATTATTCATTTCATGATTAAATCATGAATGAAAGTTGAGCAGCAAATCGGATTCTAATCCAGTAAATATCACAGAATAGCGTTGACATCGAGAGCTGATTATTGTCTCCATACGTTAATAAATGTCTAATTAATAATTTCCATAACATCTCGTGGACCAAAGAAAGACCTGCAATAGGGAGATTTAGCTCTTGCATAATGTATGTATAACCCTACAAATCTACTGTGTGAACTGATGGATTGACTATTTGCTTGGGCAGGAAATTTTGAACGTTAAGCCCCTTTTATGTCATTTCAATCTACTGTATGTCTGATGGTTTGACTATTTCTTCAAAGAGTAGTTATTTGTTTACAAATGTATTGTAAGCACGCCTTGTGTGCATTTATTTTTGTTTCGTATCACTGTAATTGGGATATCACTAATTATCTTGTTTACCATGCTAGGTATTTCACAATTCAAAATAATCTAAATGTTAAAAGAGAGTAACCCCTTAATAAAATTGGCGGGTTTGGATGCTCGAATGGTTAGCGTGTGTGCGCTGGATCGTGAGGTCTGTCATTGAGTCAACTGGTGTGGTTTCGATTCCTCGGTTGTACGTGATAAGGATTGGGGTCGCCTGGCCAACCTCGTAGGTTTTCTCCGGGTACACCGGTTTCGTCCAACTGCTAAAGACCCCTACGCGCAAGCGAATTATTGAATTAAAATTCAACCATCGGCTTTTGTGGGACATTTACTTATAATAACAGGGTTTCTCATAATTTTAAGTACAACAAAGCATTAACTATATCATAAGCCCTTGTAGGTTTTCTCCGGGTACACCGGTTTCGTCCAACTGCTAAAGACCCCTACGCGCAAGCGAATTATTGAATTCAAATTCAACCATCGGCTTTTGTGGGACATTTACTTATAATAACAGGGTTTCTCATAATTTTAAGTACAACAAAGGATTAACTATATCATAAGCCCTGGTTTATTGTTACGTTCTGTTCAAGGTTCGTTTTACCGGATCCTTTGGACTGAAATGTTATCTCACTCATAAATAGACATTAATGAACTTATCCCGATCATAATCAGCCTTTGATGTCACCACTAGCCTGCGATATTTACTGGATTGGGATCCGATTTGCTGCTCAACTTTCATTTATGATTAAATCATGAAATGGATAATCGGGACTATGTTTTTCTCTGTAATTACAATGACGCAACGCATCAAGATCGCGATGACGCGGATACAATGCCAAAAGACTGTAATACCACATGGAAATAATTTTAAAACCAGACTTTATTCAATGAAAATGTAGACATCATAAAATAAAATTATTTTCTTTCAATAACTGCAACAATGCCATGCAATTCTACAACACCCTGTCACACACATTATTGTTTTATACGACTTTTCGATTTATTATGATAACAATGTAGCTATGTCGGCAGAATGAATTAATTATAAGTCTCTTGTACTGAAAAATAATAGAGTTATGAATGTAGTTTTATTTATTACCACACATTACAAATGTAAACAGAAACGAATTATAGTCGCTATCAATACAGGTTACGCGCACCAAAGAATTATTGTCAGCGGGAATACAGGTTTAAGTGCACAAAATACAACCATTAAAGTAGCTTAGTCTCTAACTCAATATCATCCAAAATCTTACACGTTGAAAACACGAATCAACATTGATGTTGTTATCTTACCCTAAAAAGATAGGCTTCTGATATCCAATATTTAAGACAAAATAAACATTTTACTATTGGTACACGAATCGTGTACCATAGTGCGTTTCAGTGTCATTCGTAACAAGTAAGCAGACAGAACGAGGCTAGACATATTCCATAACTCAGTCCAACGGCAACGGCATAACTTATCTGGAGAGCTTGCACAATAGTCTAGAATAACCAGACACTAGAAATTTCTATTGGGTTGAGACTCGTGCCGTATTTCGCTGGACATAACCGATTTGACATTAGAGTCAAAATGGAAACAATTGAGTGTAAATCAGATCATATACAATCAGATTACATTACTATTTGGGTCAGTTTCCGGGTCCCAAATATTAGCGATTTAGCTCCTTTAAAAAAACCGTGACAGTTGGATGAATTTGATGTAGGGAAGGCGAAAAGGAAGCTGCCATGGGCACACTTATCCTCCCTCGTGTGGCACAAATCACCACTGAAAAGGAATTAATAGTGTGTCGGTGTATTGAAACTAGATTCTATGTTCAAGTTGATATTGTAGACCGTCTCTCCGTGTCCTGTGTGTAATGATTAGTCCATGTTAATTATAGCTAAATGACTCGAGTGATACGTGTCTAGTAATACTGGAAGGCAGATTACATCACATTAACAGTAAATATCGATATACAAGTTAAAGGTATTCACCCACATACTGTAGAAATATTGTCGTTGCGACATTGTTTTCAAATTTATGGACGGGGAATTGGGAAAAATGATAGAATTATATTGTATTAATTAATTGTACTAAATGTGCGTGACATATGGTTCTATGTGTCAACAATTTGTTACCAGATAACATGTGATGTGAAAATTACGATAGCATCATTTGGCTTAATTTAACCAATCATATCAGTAATTGCACAGATTTAAGGTCATGAATAGGCCCACGTCTGACAGAAAGGCCCATACTGCTACACATATAGCATGGATGCGGTTTAACGTTCTACTCTTCTGCTCCGAACTGGGCTAATGAAAACGGGCATACGCCATACAGTGTGCTATGAGGGCAATTTTGCCCGTGACAACGACACTACGGCCTATTTTTATATCGAAGTCCAACAGTCGAGGGATCATTTTAAGACCATTATTTAATACCATTTCCTCAGTCATCAAGGTATAGATCCTTAAAAGAGAAAGGAAATGAGCCTTGAATGCATCACCCTTTCCTTGCCAGATTCTCGTCCTGCACCATTGATATGGGGATACTAGGGAACTTCCTCGCACAACACGGGGCCGACAGCGTAAGCTACTTACTCAACATCCACAGTGACTCTCCCTTTAATAATTCAAGTTATTTATATCGCCACTCATTAGAAAATAGAGCTAATTCTACAATACACGACTAGAATCGTGTACATGATGTTCGACCTCATCGGTGTGTTATCCGGTAACCCGGCCAATCATTTCACGTTCACAAAATCAACAATAAACATCGTTTAAATCATTTGGTTGGCTCCAGTTTTACCACATTTGATAGAAATATTCTTTGAATCGGCATGTTCAGTTCTGATTTTTTATATAATTGAACACATTGCCTTACTTTCGGGCTTGAAATAGTACCGGGGGAATTTAAAATTAATGAAATGAAATAGGGTTTAACGTCCTACTGTTCATCTCCTAAACTGGGCTAATGAAGATGGGCATGCGCCATACAGTGTGCTATGAGGAAAATTTTTCCCAGGCAGCGGCGCTAATGCCTACTCTTATATCGAATTCCAACTGCCAAAGTATCCCTTGAGTGTACACGAATGTATACACGGGATTGGTTTTTCGTCCCACCCGAACGACTACACCGCTGTCCTTGTCAAGCCCTCCGTCCTGCATCACTAACAAGCGGGGAAACTTTCTCCGCCAATGCAGGGATCGAATACCCCACCTACAGGCAAGCGAACCAACGTCTTACCCACTTAGCCAACGTGATCTCCTTTAGAATTAATGATTCGCCGTTTTTACTTATATTCATTAGGGCGTCTCGGTGGCATTTTGTGTGAAAAGGGGGTTACCATAACATTATATTACAAGAATGGAAAATTCACCAAGACAAGAAAGAACGACACGTAAGTGGTATTTATTACATAAAGGGGAAGATCGATTTTCATCCAAATTTGTATGCTTATTATAGAGATCATTTCCGTTTTTGATCAAAATTAATTTCTCACTTACAAAAACTTTTTTGCTTGTGTTACAGAGGCGATACCTTGTTAAAATTCGCTGGTATTCCCCTTTTATGTCAAGCGATTCCACTTTTAAAAATCTCAATCTAATCTTTATTTTGTTGAAACCTGGTAGCAAAAGATAGTCTTAAATCAGTAAAATCTGTGACAATGATATATCAGTAATGATGACCCGTTAAATATCACACCCCATCTTCTCGTCTGGGAAAACTTCCTAAAATAAATAAACCTATTTATTACATAATATCGAATTAAAAAATCGCCATTACCATCCCACGGATCATGATTATTTATATGACTACCATTGATACCATTCCTCGCCATTACAATCATCGTCAAAATGCCGATAAATATATCATTCCCCTGATATTATTATCTCAGGGAGTTTGGGGGTTTAAGGATCTGTAGGGTATATGGGTTAAAATCGTTTTTCAAATCCAACACAAAGTATAACAAATGACACAATTATAGGGAATACAAGATATTTAAAGTGTTTATTTCAGCGGCGTTTCGACAAAGGTTCTCTCATCTTTATCAAACTGGGAATGACAACGTCGCTGAAATGAAGATTCGAGGAGGAACGATCGCATAAAACGCAAAACAAACTTTGAAACCCGATGGACGAGAATGCTTGAAGCAAACAGAACAACGAGTGGGTTTCAAAGTGATGTTTAAAACGAACCATAATTATTACCAGGAAGCCATTTCATAAGGGCCCTGGTTCGATGTCACTTCGATCGGTTGTACGTGAAATAATTGTGGTGCCACAATTTGCCATTAACTGGGGTTCATGAAAAAGGTGACTTAGATCGTTTTCCCCTGGGCTCCTCAAATCGTTCCAATAAATTGTATCCTATATAATAGTGTTGTGTCATTCTCATCCAGTTACTAAATGCCACTTATAATTAAACAATTCAACGCCAACTACTGGGTTGTTTTCTGGTATATTTTCAAATTCAAATTCAGGATTCTTAAATCCAAAATATCGACCGATTTCATCTTTCTTTATAGACAATACATATGAATTTATATACTTCAGAGAGAGAAATGATGTTTTACGTCCACTCGACACAAAATAGGTCATTTCGGGAGGAAATCGGAGGACCCAGAGAAAACCCACGAGGTTGGACAGGCGACCCTACTCCTTGTCACGTACAACCGGGGAATCGAAACCACGCTAGTTGACTCAATGACAGACTTTAAGTTCTGGTTTATCTAGAGCAGTGATTCTATTTATTTAGTTGTATTTCGTCTGACTTACCATGCTTTTATTTCGCAAATTCAAATATTTTTCATATATACTCTTCACAAATAGAAACGCACAACCGATTTTTCATCATTTTTTTTTATTCAAACGAAGTAGTTCTTTCCATAAATCTTAATTGTTTTAATGTCATTATGTAAGGACAAAAGAAATTAATTATTGGTTTTGATTGTAGTGTCACTAATGGTGACTGGTCATCCTTTTTGTCGAATTTGTTATCGCTTGATTGCACCAAGAAACATGAATTTAGCAACTTCGCAAGCTTTTCGAGTGGAACCTAAATCTAGGGCCTTTAAAATCCCGGGGTTCTCGGTTTCCAAGTCAGTTGCACTTGTAAACACTCAACGAACCAAGTGATGCCACATCTGAACGGTTTTCAACAGCGACCTCTGCTGCAGCAGCAATTCTCGGACGGCGTAGAATATCGTACCAGACAGTCCGTAAACGCCTACGTGAAACCGAATAACGAGGTTGACGTCCTCGTTAGAGCTCCTGTTTTGAAATACGCCGACATCATGAAATCCAACTTTAATGGGTTCAGACACTTTGGGTATGGCCACAGCAACGCTGGAGAGCAGTTTGGTTCAGCGACGTGTCGCGGTTCTTGTTGCAACAAGGCGATGGTAGAGCAAGGAAATACTGACAACGGAGTATAACTTTGCGTTTCTTTTTTGGGAGAGTATATATATTAAGCCAGGTACCGCTTTTTTTCGTGCCTTCCAAGGTGTGCCGTTGGCAAAAGAAAGAGTTTGGAAGCACTGATCTAGTGCGGTTCAAATCTTGTAGAGAATTTGTAGGCGCCATTTTTATATGTTATTTCCAAAATCCAAGTGTCCTTATCTTCTAATCCCAGATCAGAAATTTCAAGCGGAATGGACGGGGATTAAGAATGAAAGAAAGGATTAGAATAGACAAGCTTATTAAAAATCCAGTGTTTACCAGTGTGCTACTTTCAATTTATGAAATTCGAAATTTACACGGTGAATCCCATATGGGCTTTGAAACAAGACTATGGATGACGTGGTTGCGTGTGTGTGATATAAAGCATTTAGTGCACGGAACAGTTTGAGGAATTAGCGAAGGAAAATGACTGATTATCTGTGAAACATTAAGTCAAACAAATGAAATGAAACGGGGTTTAAAGTCTCACTCTTCTGCAACGACTAGGCTAATAAAACCCGTTATTACGGGAAAACAAATCGGTTTCGGTTATCTAGCTCGTTTGGTACATGACGTAGGTCTTGTGTTAGTTCTCGTTAACACGCTGTGCTGCCTCACAAGGTGGCTGAAGATCGAAGAAATACGTAAAAGGTAAAAAAAATCATTTCTTTTTTTCGGTTCATGAAGACACAGCCCAAAATTAACCGGCGGCTGCCAGGCAGGATGTGCCCACATTTTGCAAGAGATGGATAGAGAACAAGCTAAACAAAAAGCGATTTCCCAAACAATCAAAGTCCATAATTCAGGAAGCTGTGGTCCGATATGCGCGAATATCAACAGAATTAAGATCTTTGGTTTATAAAGGTATGTTAACATACAGCAGCGTTAGGACTTACTCTTATTTCGAATTCCAACCATGAAGGTTTTTCTTACTTGCACGCCGACCTTGGTCTTTCGTACCATCCCAACGACTAGATACCAATCCTTGTCAAGTTTCCGTCCTGCACCCATTGACAAGAGGAAACCACTATCTCAGCCAACACTGTCAGCAAACCCGAAACTAAGCGAGCCAGTGTCTTACTCACTGAGTCACCGCGACACTGTTTTCCGTACCATCAAGCTGACAAGAGGAAACCTCTTTTTCGGCCAACACTGTCAGCGAACCCAAGATTTAGCGAGCAAGCGTCTTACTCACTGAGCCAAGGCGACTTAAAACCAATAATTTTATTTGGTTTATTGACTAACGACTTGGTAGATGATAGATGTAATAAATGATTTCTATAATAACTCGGTCATTGTGTGTGTTTTGATATTAAACCTATCTATATTTTAATCAAACCATAAATCCATAAACGAAAGATAATAAATTTTGTTGTGAGTGTAGGAAAGGCAATAACTGACAGGAAAATGGTTGACCAAAACATTTGATTAAAAAATATAACGGACGTTTGACCCAGGAGCCATTCGGGGGTTAATGTGAAAATTTTTTAGATTAAGATTTTAATTAAAACACGAATCCATAAACGTTCCTAGTCGTAATAAACATGGTTTTATATGTGCTGCTGTAATTAAATTAACGCCAATAAATGGACGTTAAGTTGAAGCAAATCATGCTAACCTGTTTGTCCCGAATTCCAAAACCCGACCTTACGTCGTACAGTAGAAATCCCAGTCCTCAGTATCTAAACCCGAAATAATATGCTGCTAGCATATCGTGCAGACCTATCTGTCCCTAATTCTAAAGCCCAACGTCGTATCGCAGAAATCCCACTCCTCGACACCTCTAAACTCGAAAAATATTTGGTACAAATGTGGCCCAGCGTTTATGGTGCTAACATATCACGCTGCCCTATCTGTTCCGAATTCAAAAACCCGACCTGACTTCGTACACCAGAAATGCCAGTCCTCGGTAGCTAAACCCGAAATAATTTAGTACAAATGTGGCCCAGCGCAACATTACTAATCACGACTTTCCGGGTTGTCCGGTCCAGAATAAAACGTCAATGGTATAGGGCGTAGGTTCTGGAAACGAAACACGTATAGTCAATCGGAAGGATTACAAAACCAGAAACAGCGTATTAAAGATTATCTGAACGTCGTGAGAAAATAGCACGCCGAAATTAGCGCGATTTCTGCAGAACAATAAGACGTAAAATCCCATTCCATTGCCGACTTATCTTCATGCCACCGATTTCCAATTCAGAACCAAAATTGGCGAGAGAGGAAAAAGATAGATCTCTCCGATGCTAGTGACAATCGATGCTTTGTCTCCATATTAAACGAATTCTATGAACCAGGTTTGCTGAGGAAAAAGCAATCACTATTGAATCACGTTTGCTATGAACAAAAAATCACAAGTGCTAGGTATATACTAAAACAATTCTGTGAACCACGTTTGCTATGAAAAGCACAATCACAAGTATAGTAAAGTGATATCTAGGCCAACGTTGACTTTAAATAAGGAATCGAGTTAGCACTAGTGGTAATATCCGGGAGGTTTGATATTATCTGAGTTCAAAGGGAATAGACAGAAGCTGACACTGGGGACTTATTGACATCTCTTATACTTTGATTTCAAGTACTAAATTAACTAGGGTCCAATCACAACCAATATCTTAACTTATTCAATAACGGTTTTAATCGAACATTGATATATCTTTAGTTTGGCTTTAAAAACCCTCCATCTATCGTAAGTGATTTTGAAGGGACCTTTAACCGGTGTTAAGAGTTGGTCTAGAAAGTTGATTAAGTTGGAATAACGTCATTAGCTGAAGTCAAGTTGCATTAAAGCTACAATCTAACCATAATTGTTAGATGAATAACAACGATGGGATAATGGGCGTACTCGTTGAATGAATTCCCACCAGGCGTCGCTAGTAAAAACTCGGTGCCACGTGACCTTATCGATGGTTATAGAACCGTCTTTCGAAGTATCGGGGATTAAATTCCATAGTAACAACAAACCCGAACGTTTGTCAACACGCCAATTCGTAATGAATGAAGAATGTACAGGAAAAGAATGCTGTAAAGTAAACAATGAGATCACGTAGTACCAGGGGCGGGATTGGGCGATCGCGCGATCGGACAAAATATAAAAAAAATATTTTGTTCAGTTCGTATAAAAAACCTTTTTCTGCTGAACTTTATATTGGGGGGGGGGGGTACCAATCTGTTTCATAGAGATTACACGATTGTAGTGGCCAAGCGAATGTTCACTGCGGATCAGTGGGGTCGGGGGTGGGGGAGTACTGGACCGTCCATGGGGCGATAATTATCATGTTGTATGTGACCTGTGGCTTTAACGGGCCGCCACGCCATGACTAGAGTCTGGAATGGGTTGGTAAATAGACTTTCTGTGCCGGCTGTACTGGGTGTGGGCCGGAATTCGAAAATTTCATCGGATTCACCGGACGCTGTCGCGCACAAATTTACTAATTATTTAGTCACCTGCATCGCTTATTTGGGTGACTAAATAATTTCCCTGGGGGAGAGCCCCCGGGCCTCCAGGGCTCCGCGGTTAGTAAAAGGGACCGCTCCGACACGGGAGCCCGGACCGGTTCCCGGCCCCAATCCGCCACTGCGTGGGACCGCCTATAGTTTCACCTATAATGCATGCCCCTTTATCTCTAGCGAGGACGCCCAGCCATTTCGTTGTCTATGGTTACATAGTATATCGGTAACTAATCGGAGAAAATTTTAAACGTCCCACTGTTCTGCCACGAACTGGGCTAAGAAGGCGGGCATGCGCTATACAGTGTGCTACGAGGGAAATTTTGCCCGAGGGATCTTTTACGTGCACGCCAATGTGTACACGGGGCCTCGGTTTTTTGTGTCACCCGAACGACTAGACAGCTGTCTTTGTCAGGACCTCCGTCCTGCATCACTGATAAGGGGAAAACACGCCTGTGAATCTGGATGAACTTTCTCGGCCAGTGCAGTCATCGAACATTCGATGGTAGACGGCTCTACGTTAAGTATGAGATTCGACTAGAAGTAAATGTGTTATATTATTTCATAATGTTAATCTGAATAATCTCTGTGCTGTCTTTAGTGTGCATGTATAAGGGTGAGGCGATTTACCCAATAGCACCACGTACTACCCAATACTACAACATAATGATGCTAAATAGACATATCATTTGATTTTTTTCAGGGAAATGTAATTCAAATGTGATACCGATGTCTGGTGGTTCCATTTGCCTGCCTATACCACCCAAAACAAGCCAATAATATCAAAATAATACCTAATACGATCAAAAAACGACATATGGCATGTTATTTCGGTATTGTATAGAAGCATGATAATCTTTAATCCATACAACTGTTGATTTCTGTTGGCGATGTCTCTTTTACGGATGCGGAAGTTAGGTAAAGTTATTTCCTATACGCATCTCAACCCTTAGCTGTATGGACACAGATGACTAAATTTTTCTACGCCGTCACCCATATAGGGCCAAAGTTATTTTTAGTTTTTCTCTATTTTCCCTTTTCCCTTGTGTGGTGTAGAATCGAAGAAAAGGGTTTGAAAATACATTTTCTGCCAGGTTTTGGTGAATATTCATGATTTTGGGGCGGAAGGATACAAGAGTTGTGAGGTTGGTTACGTTGAAAGGGAGGTCCGAAAATTGCTTGTTTAGTTGTCTCTACTTCCAGCATGTGTATCTTAAGTTTTTCATGGTGAACCTCACACATGCTTTAGGGCAAGAGTTTGCCATATGTTGCTCCATCTGTGGCAGAAAGCGTTCTACCCAACGAATGTTTGGGAAAAAGTTACAGCCAGTCTAAGAGACGAGAATTAACATTAAAGTCAATCGGGAGATAATTAGTGATGTGGCCGTTTACTTAATGTCAACAGCCATTATAAATAAACGGGTCACAATTCTATGGAACCCAGTTACTGCATATTATTGAGCAAAGTTTAAAGTCCTACTGGTCTGCTCCGAACTGGACAAATGAAGACGGATTGAGCTGCGTCCGACTTGTATGAAACTTTATTGATTATTCTCTATCAATTAAAGACGCATTATGTGAGATTTAGATTAAGCGCTAGTGGTTCAAGAAAAGATAATGAAAAGTGAATATATCGAAATTGTCCTTCAAATTACATATTTTCTAAACGAGGTTATGACGGTTTGAAGATATTGCGTAGATCGTTGATTGCCGAAGCAATGGCACTTGAGAACCGAGACTTAGCCCTGATTGTCCATTTTATCGTTGATGTTTTAAATCTATTTAAATCTCGAACATCCAATGTTTTAGAGTTTATTATGATCTTGTTTTGTTAATAAATGTCTTCATAGGCATGTCATGTGAATAAATGTCTAAATAGTTTATATAACATTTCGAACCTTTCAAAAAAGACCTGCAACAGGCAGATTTAGCTCTTACATAATGTATGTTTAAAGCAATCAAATACCGTTCATTCATGCTGCATGAAGTTCCGGTTCCTTCATCATAATCATATGTTAAAATTGTATCTGCGTATCATGACCAGTGTGGGAATTAATATCGTTAATTCATGCTGCTATAGTTCCGGCTTTTTCAACATAGTTTTTTCTTCAATTTTTTTGTGGATTGTGAGGCACAATTTCCCTCACATTGCACTGCAAAGCACATGCTCCGTCTATTATATTAGAAACGGTCGGTCAGAAAAGACTTTGAACCTATTCTCATTTGTTTTTATAGATTTTAATTTATAATATACTATTCAAAAAAAGTAGGGGATATTTGATTTTGGGGGCCTAATACTAAAATATGCAAATGACTACGAAAAAAGTCACTATAGAACCTAACAGAAGAAACATTTCCAGTTACATGTGACGCCCAAACGCACCAATAGCTACCGCATGGAATGCAGGTGATGCTTGGGATCATCATGGGGGTCCAACCCAAGATTTGCACGACTCTGACTTTGAATGTTACAGTCATTGTGGCATTGAATTCCAGGGTGGAAACATCAGTTTAATTGTTTTAGTGACCAGAAAACAAATTTTGATATGCGTCGGCTTACCCAAAATGAAAGGTTACGTGCCCTTGGCATGCTACAGATCGGCACAACACAGGCGGTTGTGGTGCGGACGATGAATGTTTCTAGTTTGTCATAAGCAGGCTATGGTCCAGATACCGTGATACACAATCTGTACAGGACAGACCACGCTCAGGGCGACAACTCAAGCCCAGGATCGATTTATCCGTACCTTGGCCTTGAGAAATCGTGTCATCACAGCAAATCAGATCAGCGCTCGTCTTCAAACAGACACTGGTGTGAGAGTGAGTGGCCAGACGATTCGGAATCGACTGCATAGGGGTCACCTTCGCGCCCGACGTCCTCGCGTGATCCCTTGTTTGAGAGATCATCACATTCAGGCAAGACGTCGTTGGTGTAGGGATCGTCAACACTGGGATAATCGACGCTGGAGCAATGTGATGTTTTCAGATGAGTCAAGGTTCACTGTTGATTTTTTGGACAGACGTAGGAGGGTGTGGCGTCGTCGAAACGAGCGCTTCCAAGACGTTAACGTCATCAGACATGATCGATTTGGGGGTGGTTCTGTTATGGTGTGGGGAGGCATCATTGTTGCTGGAAGAACGGCTTTACATGTTGTTGCAGGGCGTGTTACAGGCCAGTACTACCGGGACAACATCTTGGCAGTCCATGTTGTGCCGTTCGCACGACGTCATGGCCGCCGTTTCATCTTCCAGGATGACAACGCAAGATGTCACAGGGCCAGGATCGTTACAGGTTACCTCCAACAACAGAACATCACCACATTACCTTGGCCAGCAATGAGTCCCGACTTCTCCCCCATCGAGCATGTCTGGGACATGCTTGGACAGAGGTTACGTCAACGTCAACAACGTCCTGCCAATGTCCAAGAACTTGCTGCTGCGTTGCAACAGGAATGGGACAATCTGGACCAAAATGACCTTAGACGTCTCATTAGGAGTATGCCACGTCGGATCAATGCTTGTTTGGCAAACAGAGGAGGATTTACCCGTTACTGACTTTGTTGTGATGCTGTGGTAACTTTGCTGTTTGACCCCGGGTATCATTTTACCCTTATAATGGTCAGTCTGTGCCTTACTTAGTCTAACGATCATTTGGAATAAATCGATGAATGTGAACTTCATTTCATTTTGTCATTTGTTTCTTCGTCAGTTTCATTAGGTGACTTTAATAACACTTAAAAATCAAATATCCCCTACTTTTTTTGAATAGTATATAACAATATTGCTACTTTGATATAAATCAAAATCTATCCACGGGCCTGGAAGTAGAAGTGTTTCAAATTACAGTAAATCACCACAAATCAATCTGTTTCTGAGATGGAGCAGTCGCTAAGAACGTGTTTGTCAGCCTATAGAATTTAAATATATCTTTAATTGAACATCATGAGGCGAGATTCAAAGTGAAAGCAAGACTCAGAAATAATTTAAATCACACGGTAAAGTAATTTTTTCCGCAAACAATCCTACATCAAACCTATAAAAATGGTGAATAATATAGTAAATATTGTGCACATGACACCTTGGTATATTATATCCGTTCATGATTATTATTGACCCTCGCCTTACATATATGCCATTACATTTATATGTTTCTCTGTAACTGTGTACTATATAATAGTTCATGAGCATAAAGTTCATTGGAAAGCAGGGGGCTATTGATAACTTTGATTCAGATAGAGTGAGAGTGGTAAAACTTCGTGTATAGTCCAAGTTCGGGGATGGGCATATTTTCTGCTTTGGCTACGTAGAGACTTTAATCTGAGACGTTGAAACACAATGTCTTGGCAGTACACGATCATGTGCATTTTCCACTAAGGCTAAGCAGAGATAAACAATTGGATTGGATGAGACTTTGGCCCAAACTGAGTGAGAGTGATAAAACTCAAAAGTTTAGATTGATTAAATCATATACCTTGAGTAACTTCGATGATGAGAATATTTTCTGCTTTGGTTAAAGAGCGATAAGCAATTTGATTCGTCAAAACTTTGAATCATCATTACAACTTTGCTTTTAATTGAGGTAGAATGTTTTCTTGGCGTAGATGTTCATCAGGTGAATGTTTTGACTGAGTTGAATGATTTTCCACTGAAGCTAAGCAGAGGTAAGCAATTTCATTGGTCGATGTTTGGGGACACGATAACCTTGATCCAAACTGATGGGAGAGGGATTAAACCTTGACTAAGTTCGATCGTGAACATTTTCCGCTTAGACTAAGTATAGATAACCAGTTTCATCGCTCGATATTTTCAAAAGACAAATGCACAATTTATAATATTTATTTGGGATTTCGGCGGGGGATATCAGCCTCGCTGTTGACTTCTTATTACAGCATTATTTATAGTGTTCCCCTTTGATATCACGTGTTTAGGGACACTTTACAAAGTGACAATATATATCAATCATAAAAGAAAACCAAAAAACAAAACAACATTTTGGACATGTTAATTTGTTTATAAAGAGTCATTTATTGCTGACTTATCTGCATATCTATTCACTGGAGCTTAGTGTTAAGATGTGGGCGCGTCTCATGAAATGAAACACGTTTTTAACGTTCTGCTCCTGACTGAGCTAACGCAGGCGGGCATATGCCATACAGTGTGATATGAGAGAAACTGTGCCCGAGCAGCGACTCTATGGCCTACTCTTATATCGAATTCTAACTGTCATTATGGTCATGATATCGGAGATAAATTCGCAGATTTGATAATGAAAGTTGGATTCCGAGAATGATAGGTTTTCAATATTGAGAGACATGTAATTCCCATATTTTCGCAACTGTGTGTCAAACGTACTGGGCGGGGGGGGGGGGGGGGGTGAGAGAGGGGGGGGGGAATAAAGGTCACTCGACACAAACTATATCATTTTGCCACTTACATATGGTTCAATTTTATATCAATAATGCGCTCGCGCGTTGGGGTCTTTTGACTCAATGTCAGAGCTTATGACCTATTGCGCACGCCTCAGACAATCCGCCACCCACCCCTTTTAACAATAGACTGGAATGTGGCCTTCTGTACAACAAGGGTGAGGGTCGAGTACTTTAAACCCCTCTCTCTCTCCTTCTCTTTCTCCCTCTCTCTTTAATGACTTCAAACTAGCTGATTAAACAGAAAGAACCAGACTGTAACATGGTAATCAAGGAAAGTTCTTGAGGAAAATCAAAACAGTATCAGCCTATTTTTATACACATAGCAGCCAGACTAGACATCGACGCCCAATTAATTTATCTCGTTTGAATAATTAACCCTTATCTAATTAGTTTAAATCGGTCTGCATGGTTCTTCACTGGTGTAAAGTGAACACCCACATTAAAGAGACATTCTTTACGGTGTGAGATTGCTCCAACACCGAGAGAGTCTGATATGAAATGAATTGTTGTTTAACGGGTATGTCGAATACCATGCAGTGACCAACCAGGGGAATGTTGCCCGGGCAGGGGGCACGCGTTGGTGTGAGTGTAAACTAACCGTTGGTAGTTACAATTCTACGCATAGTATAGGCACGAATGCCGCTGTCTAGGTAAAACATACATCATAGCACACTGCGTGACGTATTACCGTCTTCAGTTTGCAGCTTGGTCTAGGAAAGAAGAACTTTAAACCCAATTTCATTTCCGAAATGTTTAAAGAAGCGGTTTCAGACTGCACGTTTTTATTTTGATAAAAAGGCAAATCAAAGAGCAAGATATGGACAAATAGCACAATTAATTAACAATTCAGTCAAAATATTGAGTCTTCTACAAATGGTCAGTTCGTTATGTTTGTTCATACCTAAATCGGATAATAGTAAAATCCACCATCATTACTTGAGGTCATCGAATCCCACCAACAGATGAACAGAATACCCCTTTTCTATTCTCAGATATGTCACTTCTTCTCCTTAAATTAACTGTCGATTTGACAAAAGTTCGGCAGCTGAGAACCTCGACTTCTTGTACACAATCTGATCAACATATAATCATTTATAGCAGCTCTTTTATTGGTCCACTTATTAACCAGAATACTATAAAACTAACGAGGACCACCAGCAATCGCTTCGTCTTTTGTGTTTTATACCATTCACTGTAATCGTGGTCAGGACAACCTTCGCCTTATTTCTAATAATCCAATTTTCACAAAATCATTCTAGTGACTCATTCCATAGTCAGTGTCCATTGACATCGTAATGGACAACGTGACATTATAGTTTGGGTCGTTTATTACGGAGGGATGGGGGGGGGGTGAACGTCCACTCGACATAAACTAGTCATTTTGGGACTAACATGTGGTGCAATTTTATTTCAATAATTCGCTTGCTTTTAGAGGTGTCTTTAACAGTCGGGGGAAACCGTCGGACCCGGAGACAACCCACGAGGTTGGACAGGCGACCCTACTCCTTGTCACATACAACCGGGGAATCGAAACCACGCCAGTTGACTCAATGACAGACCTTGAGATACAGCGCACACGTGCTTACCAACCAACCATCCATTACGGGTTTATCGTCTCGTCAACAAGTTATTTCTGCATTAAAATATCGCTATGTTTACTTTGGAGGGAGAGACAGCTGCATTTCACCAACGCTTCTTGGAACTATTTACGGGGTTGGTTGCTCGGATGATTTAGCTCGTGTGTTTTAGATCATTAGGGGTTTGCCATTGAGACGAGATCCACGGTGGTTAAGTTGGTAAGACGCTGGCTCGCTATCCTCTGGGTCGCAGGTTCGATCGCTACATTGGACGAGGAAGCTCGTCTGGATTTTCCTGCGTGGTTTGGAGGTCCTGACAAAGAGCTGTCTAGTCGTTCCGATGGACGAAGGACGAAAAACCGATGACCCGTGTATACATTGGCGTGCACGTAAAAGACCCCTTTACAGTTGGAATTCGATATAAGAGTAGGCCATAGTGCTGCTGACCGGGAGAAAATTTTCGTCGTAGCGCACTGTATGGCGTGTGTCCGGCTTTATTAGCCCAGTAGGAGCAGAGCAGTAGGACGTTCAACCTCATTTCATTTCACAGAGTCAAGGAGTGGGTCACCTTCTCGTTCACCTTCTTTTCCCGTGTCTTCTGGTTTCCTACCAAGACCACCACGTTAAAACGAATTATGAAAAATAACTTGAACTATGTAGTCCCTAAATGACATAGTCCATCTCTCTCTGCAGTAATTTTTAAGTCATATTCGATATCCATATGAATAGAAGCGGACGATAACCACAGTCGATATTACATCCAAGTCTGACCAAAGAGAATGTAACTAGTTATAAAAACACTGATAATGAAATCATGAAGCAGCTGATAGCAGAAGAGGATAATCAATGGCGGAGGGTCAAACCAAAATCATTAATCATGGTCAAAAGTCGGCTTCTGGGAATTGTGTATTATAAAAATCTGATGATACGAGGAAAACTTTGAAAGTATTGAAACATTGCTTCGAATTTTCTCACCAGTTTTTGTATATAGTCATTGATTTTTATTCGCCGTTATTAAAACACTGGAATAACATCAGTGGTAAAAATCCATTCCTCATTTCAGAAAGTTTCTCAAAAGGTAAGATAAATAAAGCGATAATAATTTCAATTTATCAAATCGACCAGTTGCTGGTTATTATACCGACGTCCTCGCCATGTTGCAAGTAACAACTCTCTAGACAATCTGTAATGTATGATAAAACAAATAACCATGCTGCAAGCGTCTGCTAGTTACGCGTAACACCTCTTTGGCACAAGCCACTAAACTCCGTAACAAGGTGGAATAGTTCGGTAAAAGGTCTTTTATTTTTATTTCTGATTTAGGGGTTTTCTTGAAATTGGTCACGGCGTGGTATAATGTCTAAATCATTTCTATAGTTCGATACTAATGTCGATTTACGTATGGAAACATATATACCCAACTGAAAGAACCTCGATTCCTGATGCCTGCACCATTCACCTGATATCCCCCCCCCCACTGCTAATAGATCCCTACGCGCAAGCGAATTATTGAAATAAAACATAAATATGTTAGTCCCGAAATGACCTAGTTTGTGTCGAGTTGACGTTACTCTCTCTCTCTCTATCTCTCTCTCTCTATCTCTCTCTCTCTCTCTCTCTCTCTCTCCCCACGATCTGGTACGTACAGATACGTTCGGATACGTTTCTATACGGTCAACGCGGTTGTTACGACTGACCTCAATATGATAAGACCTGATAGTATCACCACTATTACTCCACGATTAAAACCATGATTTCAATCGCAGCACGAATCCATTTGTATATACACGAACTTATACTAGCCAATTGAAACAATTAAATTTAAGAAATAAAATGGGGCTTAACTGCCTGCATCATCCGGAATAATGCAGACCGGTTTACGCCATGAAGTATGCTATGGTGAGGTTGGTGGGTGCCCCAACAGCAGCCTCTATGCCAAAGGTTATCTTACAAGAGAACTAAGGTTTCTTGTCCCATTTACTAGACTACGTTCTTTTCCGCACCGCTGACAAGGGGGATAACCCGGCTAAAAAAACGATCTTTCTAGTTATTGCGTCAGCATTTTTCTTACTGAGCCACAATACATCGCCAGCCTATGATGAGCGGAAATATTACACATAGGGAATATAAGTATCTTCAACTGTCAATGGTGTTGTTACAATGGGTCATGTTTTAATGACAGACCTCTAAGATAAGTTGCGTGACTATTTATTCTATCTGATACCTGCGTGACTATCAAGCCTATATCACATAGCCTATATATTATATAAGGTTTTTTTACTGTCATCATAGTATATTAGAAATTGACAAGCAGATATCACAGTAAATCCTGGAATATAGTTAACATTATGTGGTGTATATAGCGTCATGTGACAGGGACTAATCATGTCAATATCAACAGAGTTATTAAGTTGCGCCTAGTCTGAAAGATGCATTGTAAAATGTTTTTTGTATGTGAACTTATGTCAGTGTCTTCAAGTTTCAGATTCCGTAAAAGATTTTTACAAAATCTGTATGATATCCATATTCGTTCATTTCTGCACGTACTATATTCGATCGTGTTGGCTATAATCCGATTCTTCATGGTTTAGAGGTATAATTACCTCCCCTGTCACCGATGTCTCGGATTAATAAATTTGACTGAAAGTTTCAGCAAATCCCATCGTTCCAATATTGTCTAGTTGTTGACTATTATGATGAGAACTGCCAGTTCTTTTTCTAATATCCAATAATGTATCTTTAACTTAAATGCCCAAATAAATCAGAATTGCAGTCGGTTAGAGTAGCAAATGCCGTGCACGCAAGTCTATTAACAGCATATTTGGTAGCTGGAAACCAACGAAGATTATGAACAAAACGCCCCCCCCCCCAGCAAAACTGCCATAACGCGCATTGTAAACGTTAACATAAAAGTCAAAAAGACATTTTCCAAAAAAATACGTAGATTTCTTTCAAAATAACCGAATTATTTTTTGCTAAATCTTTGATTCCATTCTAGGCTGTAGAGACAAGTCAAATAGGCGCGTGTGTTGGTGCGAATAGGGACATCTTACGTCATCCTTTGATATGGATAATATAGAAACAAAATACAAGACAAGATATCGATTATGCTGTGAATTTAACACAAGTAATAAAATGTACAAGATTTATAAAACGATAGAAAACATGCTTCTCCCCGAAGACTGATATTTATTTAAAACGTCAGGGAAAGTAATCCACCGGGAAAAATAAACTCAAACGTTAGCCAAAGTATTGAAGATCGAATCGATTGAAGGTTCAGATTTCATGTTATTTGTCAAAGAAAACAGCGTGGGGTATGACATTCATTGGTTTTAAAATTGCTACTGGAAAGGACAGGATACGAATGGAGTTTAACGCCTCGTCATCTCAATAGTTAGAGCTTTTTGAGACTAACATGTGGTTGTTTCTCTATGACCACTTATGAGAATCGGAATTCACAGATTGCCAAGTGACAATGATTCTTATGCATACACACCAAACCGCAGACGGATCGACCACGATTTTTGTTCCATCCGAACGACTAGACAACACTTTATTCTTCAGCCCATATGTATGAGGTTTTTCTATGTCCACGTCGGGACTCTACCCCGGTATAATTATTTGTGCTATAGAAGATCAAAGCAAAATTAAGTATGTTTTCCGCCTATTTGTGACTTCAGTATGTTCCCTAATTTTGAAATCTTTGGATTCTTCTTAGGACAAAAGTTGAACTTGATAGATTAATATTTCCGACAAAGCTATAAAGTAAATGGAATAGGGTTTAACGTTCGACTGTTCTAATGACGATTGTTGTACGACATGCTGTGTTAAAGGTACATTGTGCCCGTAAAGTCGCCTTCACAACGGTCGAATTACCATTAATTGTCGTCCACATCCGCCATGAATATCCACCAAAAGTAGGGGATTTCCATTTCAGGCCTTCCGTTTTGCACCATAATGAAGGCAGACAGACTGAAGGAATTTTTTCCCGGACAGCGGCGCTATGGCCTACTGCCATATCGAATTCCAACTGCCAATAGATCTTTTAAGTACACGCCAATCTATACACGGTACCTCGACAACCGAATCGAACCGGGAACCTTCTGGATAGTGAGCCAGTGCTATACGCATGTTGTCATCGTCGCTTCCGCTAAAAGACAAGAAACCATTGTATGCATCAACAAATTCGAACATGATTATTGCTGATTCATCTCAAATTCACGAGATTAATAATTCTGTTATTCAAATGTTGATTATTCTTTCGGATTCTCGGTGAGCGCTAGATTCGATTATTAATAATTTTAGTATAAAATATATTAAAGCGCTTAGTAGAATGGCTATAAAATACCCCCCTAATTTTTTTTTTTAAAAAATGTAAATTACAGATAACGAATAAAATTGACATTTGTTTTGTAATTCTCATGAATATTCAAATTAAGATATTCCATTAAGAAAAACATGAACTCTGTGAACTTGTTCTGATCAAAAACGATTTTGAGAAGTTTACGAGCGAAAAAAAATTCCAAATTACGTCTGGTAAACCCAGTGTTAATAGACTTGCGAGTATTATCTTCCAGTGATCGATACGTCAAACAAACTAACTTATACAAGACTGGATAATTTGCCTGCCTCCCTCATCTAATCAACGACTATTGGACTGTCTTTTTTTACTTGATAATTGCGCCTACTCAGTCTGCAATCAATAAAAATACCATCTTAGAGAGAGCTAATTCTTGTGAATTAACGAAACGAATTGATTTGTGGTCGTATCAATAGAAAATATAAGACCATTTGGCTTGATTTATTTTCTTGAGACAAGTGCTGTCTATGGTCTTATTGATGTCGGCCTACATACCCAATAAATGTAAAACTACATCGTAACCTTTAACAAACAATTTATTGGTAAATCTGAACAAACTGCTTTAATCCCAGTAACACCGATACCTCTCTTGGGCTTAGACTCAAACTTTCATATTTGTCTTTATCGGAAATATCTTTATAATGTCAATTCAAGTGAGAACTTTATTTGACAAATAGTGCTAGTGCGCAATGCAGCAATTACAGTTCTCTGAACCGTGTAAGCGGACCGAAATGGAATAGGGTTTAACGTCCTACATTTCTGCAAAATCCGGGGATAAATAATGAAGACGGTTGGCGCAAAGAGTTATAGCTCTTGGTTTATCTTAATTTTTGCTCTTGAAAATTAAATCCCTCATGCTTTGTCTCGTTAGTCTGCGTGTGGTTTTATTTAACTAGTTTGTTTCCCAGTTCAGTGATTTTCCGTTCTCTTATATTCGGGAGCCATGGTGGCTAAGTGGGTAGGACGACGGGATTTTTCGACGTGGTTTCTCTTTGTCCGTGTGGCGAGGACCTGTGTATACATTGGCGTGCACGTAAAAGATCCCTTAACTGTTGGAATTCGATAGCACACTGTATTGCGTATGCCCGTTTTCATTAGCCCAGTATAGGAGCAGAACAGTAGAACGTCAAACCCCATTTCTTTGCATTTTTCTCCTTTATTCATTATTAAATTACTACAATACATAAAAATAACAAGGAATTTTATAATGCGCTAAAATCCATATCACAAAAGGGAAATGCTCTAAGCGCTGGTTTTGATTCCCCATTTGAACGTGATAAAGGGCAGCTTGTTTGCCTGTCCAGCCGCGTGGGTTTTCTCCTGGTCCTCCGGTTTCCTCCTGCTAAAGACCCAATAATATGCGCAAGCGAAATATTAAAATAAAATACAAATTTCAAATTCGCGATTCCAAGATTGCTTTGTAGTTTACATTGTTCATTTGTCTCGTAAGTGTCCGTGGGTTTGTGATATTAAATAGATTAGAACGGTTCAACGGTGGTTTCAATTATTGCACACGTCTTGTCAAACGTTCAGGGGCTAATATCTTCATTAGCAATAGAGTAATTTGAATGAGAATTTCAATCATTTTATATTATCTATTTTCGAACTATTATAGCAAGAATGCCTAATTATTTATCTGAATCTTAGATAATGTATCTTTAACATGTTTTCGGTTGTGGGTGGTGTTGTCGTTCTGCGCACTGCTTTAACTGACGAAAAAACGAACTCTTCAATAATAGATCATTTCCAATCCCATTTTTCTAGAGTCTAGAATATTTGTCATTCGTATACGTGAAGATTTCCATTGTTTTTTTTTCTCAAAATATTATGCAGATAAACAAGTATATCCAATTACCAGAATTCTGTGAATGACGTCTTTACTAAATCAAACCCGCCTCTTCTCGGCCATGATACTTTATCACAAACATACACAACTTTATGTCTGTGAAATTCTCAAATGAGAAATTGTATCATATTACCACCGCCTGAAATGAAATGAAAATAAAAAGGACGTTAACATTCTACGTTTCTGCTCCAACCGGGAACATAGAGATCTGGGCCCTGTCCAGTTTCGTTTTTCGAAATCTTAACTAAGGATAGTTCAATTTTGATTGGTTAAGCACTAAAATTAATCTAATATTATCCAATCAATTTACTAAAATTTGGATTTTATCTTAGTTGAAATTTCGTGAAACAGACTCCAATTTTTGTCTTGTTCGTCCACACACACACCCACTAACGTAAATGTGGGCGGAGGAGCGGGGGTAGTAGGTCTTTAAATACGTGGAGCCAAAATACTGCATCGGCGACTAAATGAATTCATGAGATAAACAAAGCCACACGTAGAAGTGAAATATATGAGTCATATCTCTGCTAATTTATGTATACATTCACTACTTCAAAGTAACGATGATATAGGCCCATGTAAATGATCACCACTTCCAGAAGATGTCACAGATTCATAGAACTTTGTACGTCCCTGCCCGATTCTTAATAATTATACAGCATGAATCCCCAAGCGTGGTACTCAATTCTACTCATGGTATAAGTATTTTCTGGCCATTAGAATTCTGCAAAATCTGACCCCCCACCCCACCCCCGCACACAACACCAGTCCAGAAAATGGCATGTCAAGGACTTTAGATTCAAAACATTCTCATGCGGAGCATTTCCCCACCCACACCCCTAGAAAGTGCGTGCCTGTGCATTAGTCTCTCTCATTTTTACTACCCACATAACACCACCCCAGCCCACCCCACGTGCATGGCAGTGACATATGGATGCAGTTAACAAAGACTGTATATGTATGTGGTAAACGACGATGATAGTACATGATTTATTCAATAACGAATGTATGTGGTTTACGGCGATGATAGTGGCATTCGTGTAGTCAACAACTTGCACCTGTAGATAGTCACTATACGAGCAAAGGGAGAGAGAACGAGAGAGAGGGCGAGAGAGAGAGAGAAATGAAATGAAATGAAATGGGGTTTAACGTCCCACTCTTATGCACCTAACCCGGGCTAATGGAAGACGGGCATACGCCATACAGTGTGCCATGAGGGAAATTTTGCCCGGGCAGCGGCACTACGGCCTACTCTTATATCGAATTCCAACTGCCAAGGGATCTTTTACGTGCACCCAAATGTGTACACGGGACCTCGTTTTTTCGTCCCATCCGAACGACTAGGCACAAACAAAATCATTTCGGGACTAACATATGGTTTAGTTTTATTTCAATAATTCGCTTGCGCGTAAGGGTCTTTAGCAGTGGGAGGAAGCCGGACGACCCGAAGAAAACCCACGAGATTAGACAGGTGACACTACTCCCATAGGAGCAGGATCACTGCAGTAAGAGTTTAACAATCGCTCTACAAAAATGCCAGTTTAGATTGAGTTTCAGAATTAGTTATTATATTTATATTTTTTAATGTTTTTTTATGTTGAGATATGGAAGAATGTTCGTGATGTAGGGTAATGTTGTTATGTTATAAATATTCTATCAGAGTCGCTCCGTTTCAGTTTCAACCCAACTGGCGTCTTGAACAGCAACAAAAACTGCTAGAAGTCGGAATAATAAACAGTTTATGATATATCGATGTAATAATATTCTAAATTATCTTTTTACCGTGAATTATATTCTAGTTTTACACTAGAGAATCTTTGTCTATCACCATTTATTATTAAAGATAAATTTACACTGGAATAGTTTCTGTGGTCGGTTGGCTTAGAAATAAAATGGGGTGCAACTTTTTATATTCACACATGAACTTGGGTACACTTCAAACAGTGAGGGGAATTTCGTCGAGGCATATTATAGGGGGTCTTTTACACTGGATACATGTAATTGTTCATTAATGCATTTTCTTTAGCCGGTTGGTTAAGAAATACAACAGAGTTCAACGTCATATATTTATGCAGTGAGGGGAAAATGGTCAAGAAATATTAAAATGAGTCATTAACGTGCCCCCGATCTTTTACACTGGAGAATTATTGTCTATTTACCATTTATTATCAAATTTTTTGTGGCCGGTTGATTCAGAAATAAAATAGAGTTCGTTTGTAGGTTTCTGGAGTTTAACGTCCACTTCCACTAAGGGTGATATCGTAGACGAGTAAAATAGCGTTCTTACATTTAAAGGGATATTTGTCTGGGCATATTGAGGGTCGTTAACGTGCATCTGATGTAATGCAGGTTGTTCGTCCCATTGAACCAATTAGTCACCTCGGTCTCTATTATGCACCACCGGACCAGGGGACCAGATGACAAAATCCCAAGGGACTTTTTTGGCTATTAACAATTTTTGTAACAGATACTTTACAGTATTTGACCTAGATGGCGCTACGATAGCTAACTGGAACGAACCGTGGTGAGACGCTAAAGTACCCCAATCGTGGCAAAAGAACAGTTAAAGCAGACCATAGCATTACCGTGATTGATTATGGTCTGGATATGTTAATTAATGTCCAATTAATAATTTAGATAACATTTCATATAAGAATATGGCGTCACGGTTTAGCATGACTTGTGGAAAATGTCTAGCTTCGTTCTTCGAGTCCTTTGTTACAAATGGGCCTGAAACGCATTGGTAAATGGTAATATGTTTATTCGCTGCTTTAACACTAACAGGACGATAGTCCCAAAATAAGCCAGTGTTTGATCGTTAAAAGTCATCCATCTCCACCGTCTCGTCAATCCTCAATTTTGAACTGGTTACGATTTTCATATTTTTAATATCACATTTGTGTGTGGTTTCTCTGGTTAGTTTGGTACGCAGATTGTGACTGGACATGATTCACCTTAAATCAAAACACATGATATACAAATGCCTAGAAATGGTTTGGAGGGGTTTGATTATCGAGGCATTTGATTGGCTATTCCATCGTTGTTAAAGGTATTGTTTTGCTTTCGACAGAACGCGCATTTTAGATGCGCAGAACGCGCATTTTAGATGTTAATGGACTGACCAACGGATTTTAACCAGATTTACTAAATTTAATAAACTAATTTATTGAGGTTAATGCAAGATATAGTATATTTTCTTTAAAAGGGTTTTAAATTTGATGGACGATGTGGGGTTAATGTTTAATGGCGTAAATTGAATAAACCACGTCGACTATGATGTAATAGGTTCTGACATTCTCTTTAAATGTATCCATAAAAACTAAGTACAGGCTTCCTCCTTAATTTGTCGTTGAAAAGTTAAAAGGACATTAACTTTCCTCGATAAAAACGGATTAATTTTATCGTCAAATAGGATAGAAAATATTAAGAACGCTTTGACAGCTCTAAGAAATGCAATAAAATGAAATGGGGTTTAAAGTCGTACTGTTCTTATCCGGACTGAGGGACATTTTCCCCGGACAGTGGCATAATTTCCTACTCTTACATCGAAATCCATATTAGTAGCTCTCGATACATTAATCACAGATCCAACGTCCTTCTCAGTGTATGCACATAACGTCACGTATTTGCAGGGGAGTCACGGTGGATAAGACGCAAGCTCGCTAGTCTGGAGACTGCGTGTTCGATCCCTGCATTACCCGAGAAAGTTCATCTGGATTTTCCGACGTGGTTTCCCCTTGCCAGTGGTGCAGGACGGAGGGTCTGACAAATCGTTCAGGTGGTACGAATAACGGAGGTCCCATGTACACATTGGTGTGCAATTCGATATAAGAGTAGGCCATAGTACCGCTTCCCCGGCAAATTTCCCTTTTAGCACTTTGTATCGCGTATGCCCGTCTTCATTAGCCCAGTCGGAGTAGAAGAGTAGCAATTTAAACCCCATTTCATTTTTATGAATTTCAAAAATATAGGCAATGTAGTTCTTAGGCAATATCACGAGCACGTGGTTGCGTATATGAATCGCAGCTGGCAGTTATATTGGTGTGGGAATGTTTAATTAGTTGTGACTCTCGTCCTCCATTGTGGAATTATGAAATAAAAAGACTCTCCAACGACTATATGCTTCTCCTTTAAAGAATCGATTTATTCAGTGACTGTTTATTCAAATTACGGTGAACGATTTGACGGACAAATAAAACAGTTATATTATAAATTAAAACATTGAATTTTGTGAGTTTTATTGCGTTTTATTTTTTATTTTTTATTACATACAGAACTTCGTAGATCCACGAGTCGCAAGCTATCTGTCATTACTGATGATTGTCGGGTCTGATTTATCCTGCATTAGAAGAGTAATTTTAAAGATGATTAGTTTTCAAAAGTAAATTACGTTTTAATGATGGTTAAATGATTTTATATTATCCGACTTTTTGACTTGTTTAACTAGCGGCAAGGATAAAACTCGTCTCTAATACCCGCTTTAATCTTCAAACCGTTAAATTGGTTGATTCTTAAGAGACGTTAAAATTATTAGGATATATTGAACGTCGTCTCGTTCACTAATCCGCCGTAAAATTGGATAGTTTTAAAGGGAAACTTGACTGTTTGCTAGATAGCTTATGACTATTTAGAAGTAGTGACTAGT
The DNA here is from genome assembly GCA_963678685.1 of Patella ulyssiponensis. Taxonomy (NCBI): domain Eukaryota; kingdom Metazoa; phylum Mollusca; class Gastropoda; family Patellidae; genus Patella; species Patella ulyssiponensis. The sequence continues at coordinate 62,286,404 of OY783229.1, forward strand.
GTCGTGCACATGGCAGTGATATCATTAAAGATGTATTGTGCGAATGTTAAATCTGCCTATTTCAGGTCTTTCTTTAGGCCTTAAATGTTGTGTAAATTATTAATAAGCCATTTATTAATTTGCCAAGACCATAACCATCTCTCGATGCCATCTGGTAATCTAGATTTTCAGTGGATTTAAATACGATTAACGGTGAATTTATTAATTGAAAAATGGTTAAACGAGACTCGTAACAATAATAGCAATGTCAGCCGAGGCTGGGAGAAGTTTCAAAACAAAGATATAACAAAATTGTGTAGGATGTATGAACTTATGGGACTATCCCGATTTGAACAGTCTCAAAAATAAACCCTTGTAAACCCTTGTAAGATTTCGAATTGTTCGTTGGGTGACTTGATAATCGATTCCCGTTCCTTTAAAAGTCTTTATAAAGAATGGTGCATGTGCTGTACTTGATATCCAAAGGTAAATTTCGCCTACACATTTTTTTTTATAAGATGAAAGTCTCCATTTCCAGATGAAGATTGACCGGTTTAAGCTGTTTAAAAACGTAGTTGCTCGGCCCCAAGGTAGAGGATTTTAAGGATTTTTAACACAAAATTAAGCAGTTTTATTCTCCAAAATTTTATCAGAATTGGCCCTTTAAATGCGAAATGGTATGCTCTGCCTCAACACAACACCCAATTTCATTGACACACACCCCCAACGTAGAAATGCTTGAGGTCAAATAGAAACATGATAATCGAATGCTTACATCCAACCTTGGAATGTCATTGGTACGCGCCCTCATTTTCAAGTGTTTACATTTTTTGCTAATTTGGTTTAATATCAGGTCGCCACTTCGGACTTGCTCAGATAATTTCTGGTTGTTTTGCAAACCAATAAGAAAAACTTTGTAAATTGACTTCCAATACACAATTCTGGAACTCTTCTTGAAATCGCAATAACCCGATATTATTTGCTATTTTACAACATCTGGTTTGGCGATTAAACGTTTGATTTAACACCAAATCTCAAGTTTAATCAATCAGAGAGATGTTACGGTACACATCATTGGTGGAAAACGTGCTTCGTGATATCAGTCAACCAATCGATAATCTTGTACCACCAATCACTAATAACATTCCAAACTAAATGAATGAATGAATGGATGGATGGATGGATGAATGATGTGTAATTTCAGCTTTGTTGATAATCAAGAACATTGTCTCCAAACCTAAATGACAGAATGAAAATTTGTATTTCTTTTAATAATTCGCGGAGGGTGGGGGGTAACGGTTAGTCAGAAGGTATGTCATTGACTCAAATGGCGTCGGTCTTGAGAGAGAGAGAGAGAGAGAGAGAGAGAGAGAGAGAAATGGGGTTTAACGCCCACTCAACACAAACTAAGACACACTTAAGTTTCAATTTTATTTCAATGACTCGCTTGCGCGTATAGGGGTCTTTAGCAGAGGGGGGGGGGCTAGAAAACCCACCAGGTTGGACAAGCGACCCTTCTCCTTGTCACGTACCACAGGGGAATCGAAACCACGCCAATTGTCTCAATAACAGACCTTATGATGTAGCACGTTCGTGCTAACCATACGGCCATTCAAACCCCCTTGTTAGAGAGAGAAAGGAGAACCTACACTAAGGAGACCAACCATCATGGTGATACCGAATGTTTCGGTTAATTTTGTTCAAAGTGTAGTAGATTCCTTTATATGAAATGGGGTTTAACGTCCTACTATTCTGCTCCTATACTGGGCTAATGGAGACGGGTATATGAGTGAAATTTTGTCCTGGCAGTGGCACATGGCCTACTCTTATATCGACTTCCAACTGCCAGGGGATCTTTTACGTTCACGCCTATGTACACAAGGGGTCTCGGTTTTTCGTCCCATCCTTGAGATTCCTTTAAACTAGCAAACAGACGTTCATGGTGATAGCGAATGTTATTGTTAACAACGTAGCCCTAATACAAATATTCAGTTTTTCAAACAAAAAATTCATATTCTATGCGTCTTTACACTTTGATTAAATAAACGTTGTTTTTTTAGAATATCAAAAATACTGATCGATACAACCGTTACATGCTAACATCTATTAACTTGTTTTTTTAATGTTTTAACGAGTGTGTGGAGAAGACCAGCGGAGCCGCGAAAGAAGAAAATAAATTAAATAATAAAATACACTATTAAATGAATACGCACGGGTTTTTATTGTGAAAGACAGAATGCAGTAAAGAAAAAAAAGAATTAAGTTGATTGTCGCAAGAGACAAGATTGATAATCAAAAGAAAATGCGAATTCTCTAATTAAATCTCTGTAGACAATGTATAAAATAATAAGGAGGTAGACTCTATTTGGAGGTTAAATTGTCGTGAATTGTTTACAGAGTGACGTTAAATGTTTAGGATATCCATGTTTTCAAAAATAAGTCGGTTAATGTTGTTTGAATCGATCTAATTACGATACAAATCTATATATGATTGGGCGGCCATTGGCTGAACAAATTCAAATATCCAGAAGTAATCGTGCACCACTAACACTAGTCTAGTTTAACCAGCCTGAAGTTTGGTGAAGCAAATGCTTTTATGGCGAACAGCAATGGCCGATCAAAACTATGGTTTAAACATACATTATGCTAGTTCCTTTAGAAACTGTCTTTGAGCGGACAATGTCCCCGACAGTTCCTATCCGGCCTTATACAGCTGCAGTATGAAAATACCGTTCTTCCCCACCTCTGCTCTACGGCTATTTTGGAATCCTTACCTACTATTTTTCACCCTGATTCTACTTTATTCGCCAAAGGAATCATTTCTTGCCACAGGTGACACACATTTATAAAGATGCAACACTATTTTCAAGTAGAATTCTGCGATTAAAAACATACACCAAATACGTTTAAACTGAAGAGCCATTGCGAGATCCGGACATGCGCAAACCGCATGTTTATTTCGTCGCTAAATTCTACTTGAAAATTGAGTTGAATTATTATAAAGTTGTGTCAAATATATTGAGAAATGATTCCTTTTGGTGGAAAATAAAGAATTGTGGTGAAAAATAGACGGTAAGGGTTCTAAAATAGCCCGAGAACAGATGTGGGGAATAGTGGTTTTTCACCGTATTTTGATATTGCAGCTATAAGGCCAGCGAATATCGTTCGCTCAAAGACAGTTCCAAAAGGAACTAACATATGCAAGAGCTAAATCTGCCTATTGCAGACAAGGGAATAATGTGGCGTGGCGTGGGGGGTGGGGGAAGGGGGTATTCACCACCGGCGGTTCTGCACCGAGAAATCTGACGCCTTCTGTATTAAAAGTGTCCTTTATAAAAGATATAACCCCTGGGATATTTCCCTTTTGTGATGACGATTATTGCAAAGAGACTCTTATGGAATTTGTCGTCTCAAAAGTACGCTTAATATATCAGTTTATATAATCGTATCGACCATGCTGAACTAGATTCTGAAATAATCCGATTATGTATTATACTATATTGGTCTACAAAAAAATCCCATATTGTCGTATCAAGTAGATTCAATTCGTGTTTATAACTCTTAGGATTAGTAATATTAACTCCTGATTGGGCAGATAACTCTAGTATTATGGGGAGATAACTCCCAGATTACTTGTTATGAAGTGATTTAACCTTTGTCATTCGATGATTAGCAAATATCATAACTGACAATCAAACTAAATAATCTTCTTATCTGAAATCCCACAACACCACTTATTACTAACTAGAAATGGCACTTAGGGGCTTTTTTTGACGAAAATCTGGCGCAGAAACATCTCACACTTCTTCCTCCTGTCAATATGGCGACGTTCATCTTTTTATACGTGTCTCATATTTATTATTAGTAATTAGATATTTAGTCTAAGCAATCAGATTAAACGGAAAAGAAGCACTCTATATAAATGTAGTAATATAATATCTAAAGGCGCTTTCGTCTGAGTAGCCATCTAGCTTTAAGCACCCTGTCTTGTTATGTATCACTGTACACAATTATAAAAATTTCGTGTCGCCTCATGTTCAAGATAATTTATGAAATAAAATGAAATGAAATGTTGTTTAACTTCTAACTGTTCTGTCCGGACTGGGTTAATGAAGACGGGTATATACCATACAGTGTGCTGCAAGGTCAATTTTGCTAATGACAGAGTCGCTAAGGTCACTCCTATATCAAATTCCATCTGCCAGGGGATGAGTACACTGGACCTCGGTTACCTCGTACAATTCGCACGACTAGACAGCTGTCCTTGTCAAGCCCTCCGTCCCTCACTGCTGGCAATGGGAAATCACGCCGGAAAATCCAGATGAACTCTCTAGCCTAACCTGCGACCGCCTGTCTGATCATTTATGACATGGCAGGATTGATGGAATGAATGGTTATGTTTTAACCGAACGAGTAAGATGACCTGGCCCAAGTATATGACAACTGTCAACCAGGGCAAAGCTCTAGGCCCGGGCCCTGTTTCTCGGAATAGACAAGGTCCTTTGGGGACTAATTCTATTTCAATAATTCGATTGTGCGTATGGGTCTTTAGCACTGAGGGGAAACCGAAGGACCCGGTGAAAACCCACGAGGTTGGACAGGCAACCCTGCACAACGCACAACCGAGGAATTTGAAACCACGCCAGTTGACTCAATGACAGACCTTATGATACAGCGCGCACGTTGACGGGAGGGGTGGGTCGTATACAGAAATGAATCAAAAAATATTACCAAGCATTGTGTGTAAACAACATATTTGCATTTGCTTCCATTGTGTGTATTATATTAAATGGTCGGTGATCACCGATAGCCACAAATATTCCTCAAAAGCCTGAAAGTGCACAAAAACGTTCCATAATCGACCCAAAAAATCACTTGAAAGTAATTGTGACTAGCAATCTCTAAAAGACATAAATCTATTCACACATGCAATGCCGAAGATAATGACTTTTATGTAAAAGAAATATTGTTTAATCTTAGACAATCATCGCTCCTCTGTTCTCTGTGAAGTTATGTTTCTACTGTCATTAATAATAAATAATAATTCTACCCAGATAATCAACGTTATGATTATTTCATTCAATTCTTTCTATTTATGTTTCAGTTGGTGTGCTTTCATTAAAGGTGCACCAACCACAATCTTACTTAGGCATCATTTAAATTAACCAATTCCAACTTTAAATGGACTAAAACGGTGTTTAGCGTATTACCAGTCTACACCAATGGGGATAATGAATCCGCGCATACGCAATGTATGTCTCATACTCCGCGCAGCGTTTCGTTTGATTACAGGTAATCTCACTTCACACTGCTATTATGAGTGGATATTGTTGTGTTGAATTTTGATTGGTCAGTAGTCCGACTACCAACCAATCACTACCTACCATACAAAAGCTTTACATTTAAAACGAGTGCCAGTATTGGACCAAATATGTTTACATAACGTTACGTCATGGCTCACGCTTTTATTATGCCTAATTAACCCGTGCATAGGAAAATACTGCAGTAAAACTAATTGTGTGACAAACGAGACTATCAAGTCGAATGAAATGTAAACAATACTCTTTGGAAACGAACATACTTTCACCGTTTTAATACCTTAAATCACTGTCCAAAGTTTTAGGGAAGACTCAGATTAAACGAAGGACTGTCATGTTGCTGTACTTAAGTGATAGCTTTCATTGAACGGGGAGAATAGACACACTCCCGCAAAAGTTCAAGAAACAGACGCTATTCCAGCAATGGTCAGAGAGAGATTTCTCGGGCCATTGCTTCAGGAATATGTGTATGTCTAGGTTCAGCCATTTAATGATTTCATCTTAAAATAGTGACGCGAGGCAAAGCTTCGATCAACCAGTATGGCGGTTACAATCAGAGAGGGAGAGGGATCGGGTTTAACGTCCACTCGAGACTAACATATGGTTAAATTTTATTTCAATAATTTGCTTGCGCGTAAGGGACAGTAGCAGTGGGGGGAAACCGGAGGACCCAGGGAAACCCCACGAGGTTGGACAGGCAACCCTACTCCTTGTCACGTACAACCGGGGATTCAAAATCACGCCAGTTGGCTTTAACTGTTGAATGTTGCACACTTGCTAATTACAGATTCCGCTTTACAAAACAAATGTAATCAAAGTATGCTATTTTCATTAGATCATTGCTTATATCTTTATCATAATCAAAGAAGTTTGATCAAGTTAGCGCACCTAAAAACACCTACATACTAGAAGTTAGAAACGAAAGTTACGAAACACGGACATTGTAATTGGAATTAGAAATATTAAATCATGATATATACTAAATTTACATTGTTTTTTTTATTGATTTTGCGCCACCATCTTTGTGTGCCTAGGGTCATATAATTTGGGAAATTCTGAGATATTTGCTCGGTGTTCGCTTTGATTCCATGAGTGTTTGGCAACCTTTTAGTTTACTTTAAGAGAAAATGTTTTAATTCAGTTTGAGAGAATATGTGCCTTTTTAACATTAAGTACCGGACGAAGATAAGAAACTAATCTACAGGATGTCAACCAATCACGCGTCAATCACCACGAACAGGTCATTTCCGGTTTAAACCAAGGCCTTCAATGGCGGACTGATAGCAGCGGAAATAATGTCTTTATAAGGATGATAGGATGTTGATGAGGACATGTTATATAGTTAGAAGTAATGGTAGCCAACCCCAGTCTATATCAATTACTATTTGGGGTACTCGGTCCAGTTATAGTACACAGATCCATGAATGAAATTACAATTCTTAGTGTTATAGTCTACAGCTCCGTAAATGGAATTACAAGACCTAACATGAAATTGTTAGTACTCGATCTAATTATAGTCTATATAGCTGCATCAATGAATTTACAAAAATTCACTTGAAATTGTCGTACTCGGCCGAGTTAAACAGAATTAACATGAAATTGTTATTTCTCGAGCAATCTAGCACCATGCATGGAATTACAAGATGGAACTGTTAATACTCGATCCAGCTATAGGCTATAGCACCATGACATATGGTCTACAAACGAGCTCTTGGTGTACTGTTTGGCGCAATATGGCTGACGTGCCATTAAACCATATTTCATTCATTCGTTCTTGTTGTACTGCGTCGTCGTCCGCTTATGTTGCTGAACGAAGAGCCCGGCAAGAAAAACGCGTCGAATCGTTCGGATGGGGGCGACAAACTGAGGGCCAAAAATATGAACATTGCCATAAGAGTAGATCGTCGCGCCGCTGCCCGGGCAAAATGTCCCTCATAACACACTGTATGGTGTGTGCCCGTCTTCATTAGCCCAGTTCCGAGCAGAACAGTAGGACGTTAAACCCCATTTCATTTCACATTACATTATTGCCAGGTTTATGCAGAAAAGTAAGACTCAGAATAAGCTAAAGTTGACAAGAAAGTTTTAAATTTACACGGGGGGATGGGATGGCCTAGTGGTCTAGAGTGCCGCGCTTCGACCTCTAGCTGGCCGGTCACCTCTGGCTTGCGGCTGTGGTTTCGAGCCCTGGTGTGAGCGTATGTGGCATGGGGATAGGGGCGCCTTCTCCACGTCGTGGGTTTCCTCCGGGCACTCCGGTTTCCTCCGACTGCTAAAGACCCCTACGCGCAAGCGAATTATTGAAATAAAATTTAAAAAACCCATATGTTAGTCCCGAAATGACCTAGTTGTGTTGAGTGGACGTTAAACCCCATTTCTCTCTCTCTCTCTCTCTTTAAATTTACACACAGAAATACTCTCGCCTTCAATTTTCTGATTTGTTCTCGAAATGACAAGGAGACTGTTCATTCGGGAATATCGTTCAATGTCAAGGTTTCCGTGATGGCCGCTAAGTCACAACCTCTGATTGTACGCTACTGTTCCACGTAGCATTGTACAGTAAGCTAGCAGCGTCCAGGTGGTGTATAACTCACAGTAGTTGGTCGGTCACCTCTGGCTTGAGGTCTCTGCTGTTAGCGTATGTGGCCCGGTGATAGTGACGCTTTTTCAATCTCGACGGATTACTGCGGCTTGATTTTATAAATTATTATTTTGTCATTGTGAATCAGTCATTTTTAATTACTCCCACGTTATGTTTCTTCGCGTTTTACAAATGGCGCTCATGGTTATTATGTCCATAAAGTACGCGAGTCATGTACTACTTTTAATAGGTCCATTCATATGTCTTAAATATCGGATATTTTGATCCCGTATTTTCACCGCAAGATCATAATAACAACATTAATATTGATTGAAATGGGCCAATACTGAATTCTAATACGTGTTTTTATGATCATTTCGAATGGTATAGATAATATTGAGTTAGCGGTTTATGTTCTTTAATAACTCCGTTTTTCATTATCTGATTAGACTTATAAACAATAAGTAATTTGCAGAACACGATCTGGGTGAATATCGTGTGGAAAATCACAGAAGCTGAAATATGTTTGTTTTTCATCAAATAAAAAAAAACCCAGGTTTTACTTCTCACTATGGAAACACCTGAATGTCGTTTAATTGAAGGTTGGATCTAAATTTACCAATGTTTGCGTTGATATTTAACAATTGGCACCATAAGACGAACCTTATTCAGAGTTATTGCTCTAACGTTTCAAGATCCATTGTTGCCCCTGCGTTATTCTGATTATATGGAGCCTCGTTAGTTTTCCCTGGGACCTGCCCCCACCACATTAAAGATCCATACGCGCAAGCTAATTAGTTTGTGCCCCATGGACGTTACTCTCTACAAGCGTTACAGAAACCACCCACTCCCAAATTAAGACAATAAATAAATATCAAAATAACCCCAATATCCAAATTAAATGGGGTTAGCCAAAAATTTCGCCAGATTGAATATTTTAACGCCAAAATTATATTTTTATCGCAATTGGCGGAAATGGCGATCGACAGCGTGAGCGCTGTCTGTTCAGCAAAATAATCCCACTACCAGTTAAGAAATCAAAGAAAGCTCACATGATTTCAAAATGGCGGCGCGTAGTAATTTCAAGTAATTTTCGCTAGTTTAATTATATATAAAAATATCAATAAGAATTTCCAGGGGGTCAAATAACGAACTTGGTCGCCATTGAGAATGTCACGTGATATTGGTGCTATTCAATATGATTGGTCCATTGCAGTCTCTTTTGTTTAACTTTTATGTTCAGCTGAACGATTGTTTACTGCTTTATTTTTTCTCCGCACATTTTAAAAAGCGACGTGAGACGCAAAGAGGGCGACTTGCTTTATAAAAGGCGACGTCATTTTAAAAAGTCGAAGTCGCCTTTTTTCTCCATAGCTTAACATTGAGAAAAGATACTCACGACGCGAATCGTTTTTTTTTTAAAAGACGACGCGCATCGCCGGAAGTGGCCAAAATAGAACACCATACGATTTTGTTTTCCAATTATTCTTTGTTTAAATCGATGTTGGCGTGGAACTTCAGACTTAGGCGGACATTAGACTTATATTGTAGACTACTCAATCTCCAGAACAACAACTAACAACTATTCTGTATAATTTTACTAGAAACTAAAAATAGATTAAGGAGGAGAAGACATGTTTGTTAGAAGGTTAATGTTTTGACTCATCGAACATAATCCCCCAAATTCTCATTCCATCAAATACAATACCGCCTGCTATGCCCATTTTATTTCCTTTTTTATAGCACATTCCCCAACATTCGAATCACTAACATTTCCATAAATTCAGTAAAGGGGTTTCTTCTGCTTTAAATGTCGATTTCATCAGGGTCTGTCTGCAACCAGACGACAATATGAGGCGGGGGTGTTTCTGTTTGCATTTTACGACTTTTATAGACGTTCGTTCGGCAGTTAAAGTAACGTCTAAAGGACAGATTACACAATGGCATTTTTTTTAAATTAAATTTTGTGGGTTATAACAGGTTCTATTTTATTTTTTATTCGGCGACAACCGCTTGGACTATTACAAAAATCCAAGAAACCTCATCATTGTTTCCAATAAAAACAATATTTGGTGCACACTACTAGCCCAATCAGATGACCTATCGAAATCTGTTCCAGAACATATTATGAATTGAACTTGGCTTTAGAGTAACTCTTAATGGAAGGAATATCTTGACTTGTTAAGATGAAAGACCGTGTCTCAAGAGAAGTGATATTCGCAATTTTATCTGCCCGACTTTCAAACGTGACAATGAAGTAGTGGTGAGTGGCCTGATAAAATTTCGTCCTTTATAGTAGCAATTTCCGGTGATAAAAACTCGGCCATTATTACTCAACGTTTGATTGAGGGAGGCCTAGCTACTGTCACTAATCTAACACGTCTGATACGCGTTAAGTAATAATTTAAACTATGCACAAATCTAATGTGTAAAGAAAAAAAACAAACAAAAACATAATTAAATAAACAACAGTAAAAACGCTCAATACCCTCCCCTCCCCCAATATAGACTCCCACCGCCATCACCACCTAAAATAGAAAAACACAGCAGAACCAATCAAAACAAAACATAAACAGTGCGTGTCCACAATGAAGTACACCTGCTCATAGAAATATAGACTAGAATATGAGCAGACGGACTAAATTTACGTCACGCCCTGTTTGTTGGCGGCAAATCCCGGCTACTCACGGAGAACGGCGGAAATCTATCTGTTGAAATTTACAGGTAACATTGACATTCGGGCTCGGGTCATTTAGGGAAGAGATCTATTCTCGAAGAAGCTAGACGTCCGTGTGCAGATTGACAACAGGGCTGATTTGTAAATTAATTAACATTTAGTTTGGCACTGATTGTTTAGATTAGTCGATTGTGTCTCATTTATGTGGACATGAAATAGAGAATTTATATTATTTTTACTGGAGTGTAAATATTTAAATGATTTAAGATGTGCATATATTCCAATCTGATTAAAACACAGATCCTATTTCCTTTCGTTTTTTAATAGTTCAAAATTTCGTTTTACTTGTCTTTACTACACTAGGATCTGGAAGAGTTGTTATCATTGATGTATTCTGAAAATTATCCAATGAAAAGGTCTGTAAGGGCGAGTTCTTGACCTTTTGATGTACGGAACTGTGGGTAAACTACTAGAAACGTCAACGCTGATTAATTTATCAATGTATGGCGTCATAGGGTCATTTTTGACCCCTGACGTGAACTTCCTCTAAACTTGTCAGATCTTCATGTAGTGTAACCCATCGAAAGTATAAAAAATGAAACGAAATAAAGATCTGTATTTTATTCAGATAGCATATATTCAAATGAAATTTCACACCTTTACCAACGGGCAATTATTTTCAAATTTGTGCTCTAGTAACAATAGAGGGGTAATTATAGCCATTTCAATTTATTTAGACAAAGCGTTCTCACATAGAAACAACGTAATAGGCCATTCATTATTTTTTTTTATATCAAGTGTACATCGACATCTATTAATAGTATTATGTATTAAATATTCAATTTGTAATAAACAACAAACCTCAGTTTTTGAGACGTCAAGCCCCATTCAATTTCATTTGATATGAACATAGAATCGTAATTAAAGTACCCTGTCGCTTTAAATGGATACTATGATGATATTCTTTTATTAAGGTATGTTTAGAGAAAAGAAAGAAAAACTATACTTGAGATAAAATCATGTCTATTACTTGATGCTATCAATTAATCTGCAATAACCCTTCGAGATTATTTGATACCTTGCCAATATTTCTTCGTCGACTAAATACTCGGCCATTATAATTGAGGCATCATCAGCACCTGTTTGTAAAACCAAGAACGGCATTATTAAAGGCTCTCGTATTTATTATATACTTTTCAGCTAGGAAGTCAGTCGCGGTGGCTCGAAGATTAAGGCGCTAACTCACTAGTAGTGCAGTTCTGGTTCGATCCGTTTATTGGTTTATAAGACTTCACTTTCGTTTTGACGAGTTCGTGAGATAACTAATAACCCGTGTCAATACGTATGACGTAATAGTAGGCTCCTAATGCAATTGTCGGGAGGACACGAAGAAACCCCACAAGGCTGGACATGCGACCCTTCTCCTTGTCACGTAAAACCGGGGATTCGAAACCACGCCAGTTGACTCAATGACAGGCTTTATGATACAGCACACACGTGCTAACCATTCGGCCGTCCAACCCACCGAGCAGAAACCAATGTAGAGGAATGACGTAATGGTAATATAATAAATCATGTCTATGTAAAATAATAAGTCAACAGATTTGGCCTTTACGTCATCCATTTAGCTTAAAATGTCACAAGTAAATTGGTAGACACGTCCCCCAGACATATTTTATATAATGTTTAATATTTACATCAAACGTGTAATGCACGTCTATAAAGCGGTAAGGGGTTAATTGGGGTCTAAATAGACAACGTAGGAAAACTGTCTAGAAAAAACAGAACAGAACAAACGATAGAGATACAGAATGGAATAGAAACACACCGTTCTGCAGTGTTTTATGGGGGAATTGTAAATAAGCGAACAACGTTGTGGGAGCTACGGTGGTTCATTGGAAAGAGAAATGAAATGAAATAAAATGAAATAGGGTTTTACGTCCTATTATTTCGCTCCTAACCTGGCCTATTCCACGGGACCCTCGGTTTTTCGTCCCATCAGAAAGACTATACAGCTGTTTTTGTCGGGGCCCTCCGTCCTGCATCACTGACAAGGGGAAACCACGTCAGAAAATCAGGATGAACTTTCTCGGCCAATGGAAGCCACGTTGTCTCCTCGACACAACCTATGGGTCATGTCGGGTTTAACGTAACACATGTTTCAATTTTATTTCAACAATTCTGAGGAAACAGGAGGACCCGGAAAAAACCGACGATGCTGGACAGGCGACCAGAGTCTATAAATATTATTTCCGGATGAAATATTATTAACATTGTTAAACAATCTACATGTATATAATTGATATCCTTTCTTATAGTTTAGGACAATTAAAGTTTACTATATCCGAAAACCTCGAATGTGTTTCTTTAAAAACCTATTGAAAACGTCTTATTAGTTGCCAACCAATATTTGGTAACCTTTTATATAAGTTCGGAACCAAAATAGCATTTGAAAACCTCTTACTGGTTGATAACCTTTTACATAAATTCTCAACCAAAATTGCATTTGAAAACCTATTATATTAGTTGGTAATCAAATTAGCATTTGAAAACCTCTTATATTGGTTAGTAAAGCATTTGAAAATCTCTTACATTAGTTAGTAAAGCATTTGGAAAAATATTATCTAAATAGCATTTGAAAACTTCTTAGCATTTGAAAACGTCCTACATGTAGTTGGAAACCAATATAGCATTTGTTTTTAACGATGATTTTGCGAGATAAGTCAAAAAGAAACTAGTCAAAAGTGGCCTATTATATAAGGGGGCGTACACTGATGCTTTTCTAAATTAATAAGCCTGTCTAGCAATTAATATGATAAAGACTGAGGAATAGCACCAATTGCTATACGTTTATTGCCACTTTAAATTGTTCATATTCATCTCAAAACGATAATGTTATGTTTGGTATTTTAATATATCGCTGGGTGATCATGACTAATGTGGTCAATATTTATCCAGTCATCGAAATGATTAATTGCTAAAATGATTAATATGCCTGTTGATGTGTTTGAATGAGTAATTATGGCAAAGCTAAGGAATAAATCAAACGTTTACTTTATCAGGTAATTTAACAACATGTTTCAATAAATAAAAAGCTTTTCAGGGAAAATCAGCTAAAGGGAAGAACGAGATTCGCTCCAATCTGATTAAAATACAGATCCTATTTCGTTTATTTTTTTTATAGTTCAAAATTTAGATTTACTTGTCTTTACTACACTAGGATCTGGAAGAGCTGTTATCATTCACGTGTACTGAATGGTGTGAGGTATTAGTCAATGAAACAGTCTATTACGGCGAGCTTAGGCGTATTTTGCGAGCGGAACTGGAGGTAATCCACCAGTAACATCAATGCTGATTGGTTAATCAAATGTCTGACGTCACAGGGTCAAAAGCCACTCGTATGACCCCTGTATAGTGTAGGACATCGAAAGTACAAGAAAACGAAACCAAATATTTTAATCAGATTGACATTCACTCCTACTGTATGTGTTTGTATAGGAAGCTCCCATCGCAGATCAGATAAATCTCTTAAATGGTGCAAATTCAGAGCTCTTTACAAATTTTAACCTGAAGGAAATTGTTAGTAAGCTAAATCCTGTAATAGGTATAAAGGCGGAGGAATCTCAAGATATCATCTTTTTTTTTTTTTTTTGTAACATATTTATTCAATATAAAAGTCATATAACAATTGTATAAGGAGTAGTATAGTGTTGATAACAATTTAACATTTGATGTACATCATTTTCATTTATCTTAGTTACTATAATGTGAAACCACATGGGGATCTACAACGCTGTATTTACAACAGTGGTCCTTTGAGTGTTATACTATCTTCATTATAGGTGAAGTAATTATTATTCTTTGTAAATATTTGATTAAAGTCACTCACAGAATGTGTTTTAATATATTTGAGTTGGTGCTTAACAAGGGACTTAAACATTTTTTCAACATTTATGATAATTCCAGAGTCAAGAAGGACTTGTCTCCTTTTATAAATAGATAGTCTTGCTAGAGATAAAATAACGTTCATAAAATAGCGCTCTATATCAGACAATGGATCATGTATTCCTAGTATGAAATACTGTTCTAGATCTTTGCCAGAGAAACCTAGTGGTCTTAAGTCAATGAATAAACTTCGAAATATTTCAACTAAATATTCATTATATGGACAACTAAATAACATATGGCAAATTGATTCAACTTCATTTTTACATAGGGGACAGAGATTATCCTCCGTTTTTTTGATCCGGTAGAGTTTATCTTTAGTAAACACAATGTTATGAATAATTCTGAAATCCAATTCTATCGCATCGGTATGTTTATATGTTAGAAAAACATTTTTATAGTTATTCGGACATAGGGTAAAACCCTTTTCTTGCCAGAATTTTGCACTTGTTGGTTGGTTATAGTACTTGGATCTCAGAATATCGTAGCATGTTTTTACACTAAATTCGGAGAACTTAATCAGTCTACCTTTAACGTTAATTTCGATATCAATTAATGTATTCCCCTTTTCTATATGGGAGGATGATGATATCAATTCTACCCAATATATAGGGATACTATCAAGGATTTTTTCATATAATTGCTTAACTGTGGCGCATTTTACACTTGGAAACATTTCCAGAATCTTTTCGACTATTGTTTCTGTTGTATAGAAGCCCGGAATAATTTCATAGCTAATATCTGCTACCGTTGTCAATTGACTCTTAATAAAAATATCACTATTCTTAATGGTTTTACCGTTTTCTAAATTCAGATTACAAAATAATGACTGTTTCATAACCTCGTCAATATTTCGGGGTGTACATTTGAATTCACCCCGAAGAGTATCCCAAGCTATTAATAATTCTGCATAGAATTTGGGCAGTTTTTTTAGACCGGATTTCTCATACTTGACATAGAAAATCCCCTCTTTAAGATTAAGGTTTTTATAGGAAGACAAAAATATTGTCATAGTTTTCTTCCAAATAACTTTTTCACTACCTACATACTTTTTGAGCAGTTTTAGACGCATAGCACATTTTTTGAGACTCAAATCGGGAATATTAAGGCCACCTTTCCTTCTTTCCCCAATAATGGTAGAATATTTAATTTTGGGTGGTTTCCTGTTCCATAGAAACGATGTGACAATCTTTTTGAATTCGGTGTTAACCCAATCCGGGACTGGGATTACACATGTAAGAAACAATAATTTTGACGAGATTAAAGTATTTATTATGACTGCTTTCCCCATTAGGGTTAGCTTACGTTGTGACCAAATATTTAATATAGTTTTTATCTTAGTTAATTTTTCTTTCCAATTTAATATTTCACATTATCATCTATTAACCCACTAATCACCCCACTAACCTACAGTTCAATGGGTTAATTAATAGACCGTGAAAAGTTACACTATAAATTATTATATTGGTAAAACTGTCAGCGCCGTACAAGTGTACCGATTCTACGAAACTAGGACACGTCTTAACAACCATTTCATTCATACTACAAACATAACTTGCTTTAGCGAACATGGAAGATCGTTAATTACAGCTTCCGGAATAACCTCTAAAGTTCCGGTAGTACGAACCCACGTTGTCTAGGTTATTGGAAGGTAACATTATGTTTTACCATTTTTTAATAAATAATCTTTTTTTGTTTTGGCACATGAAACATTAAACTGAGATGTCTTAAGGATAGGAACTTACGATCCTAGACAATGTCCCCGTTGTTTAATCCCTCGTTGAATGTATGTAAAGTTATTTATATTCAATATTGTAACATCTCACCTCCGGTTTCCTCCCACTGTTAAAGACCCTTCGCTCAAGCGAATTATTGAAATAAACTTGTACCATATGACCTAGTTTGTGTCGAGTGGACGTTAAACCCCTCTCTCTCTCTCTCTCTCTCTCTCTCTCTCTCTCTCTCTCTCTCTCTCTCTCTCTCTCTTTAATAAAGAGATTTAGATGATTATACCAAAATGAACCAATAAAATTTTTTGGACGGACTACTATTTATGGGTTATAGTTTGAAAGTATATAATTGTCTTATCATCTGAAATATTGTGACTTGAACTGTTCGGTTTTAGAAATTACTGAAAAGCATTATATGGATTCATATAAATTTATAGGTAATGGGTATTAGAGTTAACTGAACCCTGGAAAAGATGAAATCTAATCCCCTTGATGTTTGACTAATGTAGAGGATATGATCAGTGTGCAAAAGATTCAGATTCATGTCTAGTTCTAGACGTCGGTTTCTGAACCGTTGGTGGTGCTCAGTTGCTGGATTCACAAGATGGACTTAAATGTAGATTGTTGGTGAGCCGAGTGGGCCTCCATGGCCTAGCTTTGCAGTTATACACTTTATGTAGCTGTATGATCGTATATATTATCTTATTGTTCCTGATGTATATAAATTTAATACATGTATTTACAATACCGGCGCTTTGTTTTAAAGTTGCAGTTGTTACAATTAACCCGACTAATTTTAATTTCGAAATTATCCATCAAAAACTAATAATAATCACCAGCCACCCATATTGCTTGTTCTATATTATTTACAATACATAGGCAAAAGTCTTGAGTACATGCCAGTTCATCTAGGAAACATTTTTAAACTAATGGGGGGAGGGGGTAGTGCATGAAACATTAAACTGTCATTGAGTCAACCGGCGTGGGTGGGTTCCATTCCCTGTTGTACGTGACAAGTAGTGGAGTCGTCTGCCCAACCTAATGGTTTCACCCGTTTCCCACTGCAAAAGACCCCTACGATATGTTAGTCCTGAAATTACCTAGTTTGTGTCGAGTGGACGTTCTATATATTCTACCCTTGAGGATGTAAAGGAACAAATACTTTTAAGTGTAAATTCTGAAATTCCTAATCTAATCTGGGGGTAATATAAGCAAACATCACTGACTCGCCCACTATAAATATTCACATCACACCAAAGTGAAACACAAGAAAATAAAAAAAAAAATCCCGTTTTATATTTCATATCATCAAGTATTGAGTAGTGAAAACGACACCTTTGATGTCTGATTATACTGCTCAGATTTCTTCAGATATCAACTTAATAAAAGATTTTCCCCATCATCTTAAAAAACAGATTAATTTCCTGTTGAAGGAATACACGCGACGGTGTAAAGTTTGCTTGTCACCAATTCCACTAAAGATTCTCATTCTAACACTCTAAAAGCAGCCGATATATTTATACAATCAATGCCTAATATGATAATCGTGGCTACATCAATCAAACTTACGTCGCCGTCAACTAGACAAAAATAGCAAACCATGAATGACTGGAAATAACTTGTGTAAGAAAAAATGGCTATTGAAGTGGGATCCTCAAGTTGTTTAATTTGTAACTGTGAATGAGAGGTTACGGGGTTAATTTGGTCGGCAAAACGAGATTTTCGGAGAAGACTGACGAAAGGATTGCAAGAGTGTTCAACAAAATAGTTCGGTCATTTTGAGCCGAATATGGTAATTTTAAATATGTGATTACGTGATCACAGTGGAGAATTTCTTAAGCAAAGTGACAAATACATCTCTTTTCTTCGTTAGCAAATCACATATTACAAGGGTTTTCTTTTCCGTGCAATCCATAAATCCAAGTGGTCAATTGAACTAGCTCACTGTATTTTGGTGAAGTTGTACCGACTACACCTAATGTATATAGTGAAACGGCTATTTAGTAACCGGGTAACCTAATGCAAACACCAGGAATACGGACTATTAAAAAACACCCGACGATCAGAACTTAATATTAGAGCCACCTGCAATGTAAACAGGGTTACGACACGTGCTTTTTTGCCAAGGATTGTTGGTTAGGGTAAGGGTAAGGTCTAGGGTTAGCGTTATGGCTAGCCCTGTATACATCTAGTGACCTCGAGGAAATCTGCAGGTGGCCTTAATATTTAGATCTAGCCATGGATTAACAGACTTTTGTAACAAAGTACTCTGTAACTTCCATTAAATTTGAACGATCATTAATTAGCTGCTTAGAACTTTATGACCTCAGCTAGTTTTTGATAATATATGATATTAACTTTTCAACTCTGCATAACTTCTGTTAAGACACGGACTGGTTATGATCTAATGAAATATGTAATTAATCACATATAATGTCATTTACAAACTACTATGATCTGTGTACAAGCTCCCAAGAAATACGCACTGGTCAGTAAGCATGCCATGCCATAACGACAACTAAAGACGACAAGACAGAGGGCTAGAGACGGGCGGAGAGGAGTAGAGACCGGCATATGGACTCATCCGAGTTCTGTCTTGGCAGACGGGTGGAATGTAAGAGTTAATATACAGATATGTACCGTGCTGATGGGTTCCTGTATTGCTGTTGTGATTATGTAGATGAGTTAAATTCTGTTCCTATGTAAATAAATGATATATTTACGAAACTGATCTCTGTTATCACTAAGATGGTGTTGCAATTTCTTACTCCAATACGTTGTTTTCTAGGATGCATCTGCCGGATTTGGTACTTGACAACTGACTAGAATAGCCTTTGTTTTATTCTAAAACTTGTCCATTTTCATTAACCCACTCCGTGCAGAAAAATAGGACGTTAAACCCTCTTTCATTCTAAAACGTATTTACCCAGAAAGGAAATAAACGAAATTAATTCAATGCATCGTGGTTGGTCATATAGTTAGCTTTTTATCGGCACTAAAACAAATTTTAACTCTCCAAACTCGCATTCATCCAGTCATACACTGATATTGATATAAGCAAAGTTGACTATCAACCAGACACAAATAGTATAACTACTTCATTAACGCACTATCTACCAGACGAGAGTTTCCTTACACAGGCTTAATGCAGAGTCTCGAACGACAATACACTATTACCCAGACGGTGGCATTATGCATTGACTAATAATACATAATCTTGACCAGCCTGTACAATAAATTAATGCAACGTCTTTTGTAACGACCGAAGAACATGCTCTCTGTTCTTTATACAATTGGGTTAATTGGGGAAAGGGCCGTAGTGGATCAGAGAGTAAGACATTAGCCCGTTTGTCTGGCAGTCCAAGGTTCGATCCTGGCGTGTTTGCCACTTGTCAGTGATGCAGGACTTGGAAAAGGACAACGCATAATCGTTCGAATGAGACGAAACACAAAGGCTCCGAGTAGACGTAAAAGAACGAGTAGACTGTATAGACTGTCCGGGAACGTTGCCCCCCAAATGCATGACATGTGTCTGTCTCCGTTGGTCCAGTTGTAATGTAGCACAACTCGTTGGTCGAATATGACAGTTAAACCACAAGCTTGCCATCGCCACTACACATACTTTGTTTTGGTCTTCGCGTTTGTTTGACTTATTTTCTTACAATGTTTGGCGATAGCACAGACAAAATATGAAATTTCTCTACGGAAAGATGTGTCTGACGAGCCAGGAATCGCTGCTGTCGTTTATTTCCCTTGTATCTAGTAATTCAACAATCTGATTAAAATAAAGATCTGACCGGTTGTAGCGGGAGGTCGCATTATAAAGTTTTTTCCTTGTCGTACACTTCTGTTTTTGTGTTGTTTGTCAGCCATTTTTCCCATATCTTTTCTTTCTCCTGTTCTGTGTCCTGCCCTATCCTCTCCTTCCTACTTTCTTCCCCCCCCCTTTCTTTCTTTCTTTTTCCTTTTTTCTTTATAGGGCTAGGCCACTTTTTTAATGAGCCAGGACCCAGTCCGGCACTGTCAGTGGTGCAGGATGGAAGGTTTGACAAGGAAAGCTGTCAAGACGTTCGGATTGGACGACAAACCGAGGCCCGTGTATACACTGGCGTGCACGTATAATATCCCTTGGCATTTAGAACTCGATATAAGCGTAGGATGTAGCGCCACTGCCCGGGCAAAATTTGTATCATAGAAGACTTTAGGGCGTATACCCGCCTTCGTTTTCTCAGTCGGGACAGAAATGTAGGATGCTAAACCCCATTTCATTCCTACATAAATTTTCTTTTGCTTTTATTGTGCTCAATCTCTTAATGTTCTTGACAAGGAGTTGGGTCGCTTGTACATCGTGGGTTCTCGTCGGGTCCTCGGGTTTCCTGCCACTACTAAAGGCTCCTACGCGCAAGCGAATTGTTGGAACAAAAACATATGTTAGTCCCGAAATGACCTAGTTTGTGTTACTAGTTTGTATATTATAATTTATTCAAAAAGTCGTTTTAGGTTAATTTTGACCCCGAGGTTTGTAAATTGAAATGAAATATCGTTGTCGCGTTGGTTAATATTCTTTGAGAAACAATTGATAACAACCTGAAATTAAGAGGGAATACTATGGTATAACTCCCGTTTTGATGGAATGGAATAATGTTCTGACCAGAATGACCGATCTCTCTCTCTCTCTCTGTCTCTCTCTCTCTCTCTTTCTCTCTCTCTCTCTCTCTCTAATTGTCCATCACGGATTATATTGCGCTCTGTAGATGATATAAAGATAGTAAGAGAATAAAATTAGTATATAAATAAAAGATCTCTCTCTCTCTCTCGCTAAATGCCCATCGAGGATTATATTGCGTTCTGTGGATGATATAAAGATAGTAACAGAATATAATTAGTATATAAATAAAAGATATAGGATGTGTAAATAAAGAAATATCTGTTTGATCTTATGAAAGGTGTGGTTTATTGAGATAATTAACGCTATGTATTATTTACTGCTTAGAGTTAATTGAGCGTGTCTCAAGTACTTTACAGAAATATCTTAAATGTTTTAAGACGTTTTACGAAAATAAGCTATGCCGCCTTCTTTTTTCGCAGACAGAGATCTTTACACGAGACGTTCCCCAAGCAAATCTAAGGGCAGCTATTCAAGTTACAATTGATTTTAACTCAATAATTCGATTGTACGTAAAGATCTTTAGCAGTGCGAAGAAACGGGGGGACACGGCGGAGAAAATCCAGTAGGTAAAACATGCTACCCTCGGAATCATTACTACACCAATTGACTTAATAACAGACCGTATAATCTAAAGCGTGCGTTTTAATCTATATCATCACTAAATGGTAACTCCAATTTACCGTTATTAATTACTTACAAGATAAAATATAGTCACTTTATTTAGCATTAGTTATGATGTTGATTAACATAGAGGCAGTTTATAATAACTCTTTCCAAAACACATACAACCTCGTGGGTTTTCTCCGGGTACTCCGGTTTCCTCCCACAGCTAAAGACCCCTACACGCGAACGAATTATTGAAATAAAATTGAACCATATTTTAGTCCTGAAATGACCTAGTTTGTGCCGAGTGGACGTTAAACACCTCTCTCTCTCTCTCTCCAAAACACATGATATCACTACAATAGCTTAACTAATAGACACGGGGGGTGGGGGGGATTCACGTAGCGGGTGATAGATCCAATTGTTTTGTGCCTAACAAAGAATGGTATAAAAACAACCAGATTTAAATACAGATATATATTTCGTTTCGGTTTTTTAAACTTTCGATTGCCTACACTACTATATGAAGGTCTGACAAGTTATAGTGGGAGTTCGTATCAAGGGTCACACGAGCGCCTTTTGACCTTTTGACGTCAGACATTGATTAATCAATCAGCATTGATTTTACTAGTGGATTACCCACAGTTCCATCCTAAACCTCGCCATAACGGACTGTTTCATTGGCTAATCCCCTACATCATTCAGAGCACGTCAATGATAACAATTCTTACAGATCCTAGTGTAGTAATAACTAATAAAACGAAATTTTGAAATATAGAAACGAAATGAAATAGGACCCGGATCTATGTTTCAATCAGATTGGTATAAAAAAAAATAATATTTTATCTCACTATGCATGTCTCACCTGAAATTTGTTCTGAGTTCAACTATGATTTTCCAGATTTGTAAATTACAACTGAAATGTAATGGAGTTAAACGTCTTACTTTTCTGCACTGACGGCTTCCATATAAAAGTCTTGTATCAGATGGAATATCGCCCAATTAGCATGGAATGTCAATGTCGGACATGATGGCAATATGAAACTCCTGGAATATCGCCCTAACTATGGCCCCAATTAGCAATGCATGTCGAACATGAATCTATCAAGGTAGGTCTATTTCGTTTCGTTTTTTTATGCTTTCGATGGCCTACATTGCATGAAGATCTGACCTGCAGTTGTACTGGAAGGTCACGTACGAGAGGCTTTTGACCCTATGACGGCAGGCATTGATTACTCAATCAAAGTTGTCGTTTCTTATTGTTTAGCCACAGTTCCGTATCAGATATGGTTTCATTGGCGAATCCCTCACATCATTCAGAACGCAAGCTATAAAACAACTCCTCCAGTTCTAGTGAAGAAAAATGGAACGAAATTTTGAACTATAGAAAACAGAACGAAACAGGATCTGTGTTTTATAAGATGGTACACGAATCAGGATATACTATTAATAACACCTAAAATTTTTAGTTCTATTGTCCTTATCAGTATCACGTACAGATCGTTAAGCGTATGTTTACCTAATGATGCGGATAATATTCTTTCTGTAGACTGTAATATAGTGATTTAAAAACCCCGTTTCTTCTCAATTACTTAGATAAATATTTTACGTGATTATAAGTGACATAAATTGTTCTTCTATACATCTCTCATAACGCTATTATCTGCTAGTTATTATAATTTGATCCTGGAAGTAGTAAATTGATAATCCCCAATGTATATAAACCTCTTATTCATATCAATTGGTGATAAATCTACAGTTATATTTGATACTGGATGAGCACGAATTAATGTCGTCTGTTGTCTATCGTCTGTTTCTAGTCAAGAACGTGGCGCGTGATTTACAGAACACGATTCTGACCGGGGTCACCATTTAATGATTAAATGTCACAGGAATTGTTGGACTGGTCAAATAATCATTGATGGAGTTCGTGGATAAGTCGTCAATCGAAATTAAGATATCTCGATATGTATAATTCTACAGGATTCAAGAGACATAGAGCATAATTGTATGTACTTTTAAGAAAAAAAACATTCTGGGTTCACATTACGTGTTAAACATACATTATTTAGGCGCGGATACAGAGGGGGGCGCACCCGGCGCACGCCCCCTCTATTTTTTTGCAATGGCGAACAATTTTTAGCTCCATATATTCTCGCGGGAAAGGAGAACAAAAACAGTTTAGGTTGGAAATCGTAATTTACAGTACTAGTATTAAATTAGTCCTTGTGGGCATTTTTGTTCACTCAAAAATCATGGGTCGGGCTTCGCACTCCCAACTTGGTGCAGCACGCCCCCCCCCCCCTTTCTGAAAATCCTGGATCCGCCCCTGTTATTGCAGGTCTTTCTGTAGGCCTGAAATATTATATAAACTATTAATGAGACATTCAATAACAAAACAAGACCATAATCGAGGTTTTAACTAGATTGGAACGGTTCGCCATTTAAAAGGGGGGCTGGGTGGCCGAATGGTTAGCACTTGCGTGCTGTATCAGAAAGCATATCATTGATTTAACTGCCGTGGTTTCGAATCCCCGTTTGTGCGTGACAAGGAGTAAGGTCGCCTGTCCAACCTCGTGAGTTTTCTCCGGGTCCTCAGGTCTTCCCCCACTGCTTAAGACCCCTACGTGCAAGCGAATTATTGAAATAAAAATAAAACATATTTTAGTCTCGAAATAACCTAGTTTGCGTCGAGTGGACGTTAACCCCATTTACAAATTAATGGGAAAGCGGGGCTCAGTCTCGAATATACCAGTGCCCTGGTCACCACAATGCACGCATCTTGTCACGACTACAAACTGTGATAAACGGGGTTCAGAATGAAGTAATTTGAATGAAATTTTCAATATTTTCATTTTACATTATCTATTTTTGTGCTATTATATCATGCATTGTTAGCTGTATTAACGTTATTTATTCTGGATATAGCGAATTTAATATTAGAATTTATACATGAAAATTATTAGTAATTCTTGTTTTTATACCACTATTGTTTAATACAGAACAGAAATGGGGTTTAACGTTCTACTTTTCTGCTCCGAACTTGGCTAATGAGAGAGAGAGGGAGAAATGGGGTTTAACATCCACTCGACACAAACTAGGTCATTTCGGGACTTTATATGGTTTAATTTTTATTTCAATAATTCGCCTGCGTGCAGGGGTCTTTAGCAGTGGGAGGAAACCGGAATGCCCGGAGGAAACCCACGAAGTTGAGAAGGCGCCCCTATCTCCATGCCACATACACCAGGGATCGAAACCACAGCCGCAAGCCAGAGGTGACAGACCAGCAAGAGGTCGAAGCGCGGCACTCTAGACCACTAGGCCATCCACCCCACCACCCCCCACACCCTTGGCTAATGAAGACGGGCATACGCCATACTGTGTGCTTTGACACTACGGCCTACTCTTATACCGAATTCCAGCCGTTAAGGGATGTTTTACGCCCACGCCAGTGTGTACACGGGACTTCGGTTTTTTGTCCCATCCGAACGACTAGACAGCTGTCCTTGTCAGGCCATCCGTCCTGCGTCACTGACAAGGGATAACCACTTCTGAAAATTTGTATAAACTTTCTCGGCCAATGCAGGGATCGAACACCCAACTTCCTTAAGATTTCGAAAAACGGTGCCCTGATTTTCAATTCTTCAGCTTTAATCAATTAATTTTTTATGCTGTGACAACAAACGTAATAAGAGACTTTCAATTCTTACATATTTTATACATGTTCCGCGATTTATTAATCCAGAAACAGTAGGTTGCAAATTCAAATATTATATTCAAGTAGTAAATGTAAGCAGTGAGTCATAATTTTTTAAAAAATATCACTAGCGCAAATCTTCGTTTTTAACCAATCTGCTAAAAATACAGATCTATGTTTCGTTTCGGTGTTTTCTACTTTCAACGGCCTTCACTACATGAAGATCTGGTCGTGTAAGGGACTATACCAGCGGCATTTGGCCCTATGACGTCAGACATTTGATTAACCAATCAGCGTTGATGTTTCTAGTAAGATACCCGCAGTTCCGTGCACAGCACGCCAACAAAGCATTTCATTGGGTTATCCGGCCTCACATCAACTAGAGCGCGGGTTATATTATAACTCCTCCAGATCCTAGTGTAGTTAAGACAAGTAAAACGAAATTTTGAACTATAAAAAACGAAATAGGATCTGTGTTTAATCAGAATGTGATTTACAGGAATAAATACTTTACCAAACTGATCCCGCAGTGAATATTCGCTTGGCCGCTACAATCACTGATAAGCATGACATCGACGAGGCTTAATGAGTTCGGCATATTAACTTTTTTACTCCGACAAATTAAATTCTCAAACATTTGTTTGCGGAAAAAGAAAAATAAATAAAGACGTTTGAAGTATTTGTAGTTAAAAAATATTTCCTATTTAGTGTAAATGGGTATTTAAATGAGTAAAATGCATCATTTTGCCCGAAGCAGTTAGGTGTTATGTAAACATTGCACGAGCCGTTCAGCCAATGACTGACGCCACGTGCACTCAGCGCACGTGTTGTGGACAGTCATCTGTTACAGAGATAATTCGTAAGTAATTCTCTGTGAAACAGATAGATACTTTACCCATAGCGATCAAGGGGAGGTAAATCTTGTTTTTAAATATTCCAACAGGTTTCAGACCAACAATTATATGCCCATTGACTTCGATGTTAATGTCTGTAACATCACAGTCTATAGCTTCTGCTTAACATTCCGTTGGTTCCAATCTTTACAGACACAATGGGGACCACAATTGGCAATCGCCTCATCATAATTTTGTTGGGGGTTGACTGTTCAGATTTTTGCTGCGGGGATTTGAAGTTGACAGACGTGAAAATCTCACTTCCGACACAATGATTGCTTTGCAGAAAGACACTTTACAACCCCCTATCCCTCCGCTGCAATATCATCAGTATTACCTAAAACTGCTATGAAAATGCAAACTTGATCCCTTTTCTCCAATTCTAGACCAGCCAAAAAATGCAGGAAGAGGGGAGAAAAAAATTGTCTACATCATGAAATAAGGGGAACTAATTACTAGTCTTGGTCTAACAGGCAAAGACCTATGATTAACAAGTATTTCCTCAATAAACTAAAAAGTTAAATATTGAGTGAAACCTAATCGAAAAGATAAATTCAAACTCCTTTTCATCAATTCTACAGAACAAAAATTGAACAAATAATTGCAAAAAACTAGATAAAAGAGAGAGAAAGAATATATATATATATTTAAACAGTGAGTAGGTGAGTCCTACCTTTGTTCCCCACCTCCCTAACATTCTATAGTCCCGAAATGACCTAGTTCGTGTCGAGTGGACGTTAAACCCCATTTCTCTCTCTCTCTCCTAACATTCTATGAGAAGTGAAAGGTTTACAGCATATTCAACTATATCTGAACATGATTTATTGCGTCAAATACCTGCCTGGAAATCTTAAGTAGACTTTGAACCACACACATCATCGGTGCACTGATAAAAATATGTAGGTGAATTTCTTGAGAAATCCCAATGAAATTTCTCTGCAAATACTGGGAACGAACCCGCGATCTTAAGGCTAGAGAGCCAACGTCTTACCCACTACATAGCGACGAGGCTCCCCCTTTGCCTATAACTATAACTATAACATTGTTTTTATTTTTGTAACGTTCGGATTACATTATTTTTTATGAGCCCAACATGTGACAATCTACATATACATACTACAATCTCGTAATTATTGATCTGGGACAAACAACTATTTCATTGACTCCAGGGTACCTAAATGCAAGGAGGGTGCATGCAGAACATTACACAATTTAATGTAGTCTTCAGTTATGTCAAGGTCAAGAAATTAAGATGTATATATCAATCCATTAATCATTATATATATCCAATAATTTTATTTTTACTTTGTTAATAAATTCACTACAAATACATAACATAAAAAGATGGCCTTCTCTTTCTATAAACTTAAACATTAAATGACAAAAACATTTTGATTTTTTACACGAATAAGAATATTAAGAAATAGGCCTCATAGATGAAATTATGAAATCAGCACATCAATGAAAATAATGACAGACCTACATAACAACTGTAAATATCCAATGCACATGGAGTGACAAAAATAAAAATGTATGTATGTGTTGAGTGAAAACATGAAAAGTTTTTAGCGCATGCCATCAAATCTGTGGTTTCCAAAGAATATTGCAACAAAAACAGAAACAATCTTTTTTAAAGCTTTTAAAGATCCAGATGCGTCTTGAAGACCATAAATACATAATAATTATCACAAACAATAATTTCAAACAAAGGAATAATTTTATGAACTTAATGATGTGAAATATCTATGAAAAGAAGTGATTTTACTAAATATGTTCTAAAAATTGATCATTTAATATTTAATTAAGAAAAAATATCAATTCAAAACAATGGTTATCCATCTCCCCACAGTAGTTTCAATCACATTAAAATTTGGATGGTTAAATTTCTAATTCATAATATTGGTACAAATACTGAATGGAACTCAATGATTTGGGGTTTGAAAATGCCTTTAGAGATTCAACTTCGACAAATATACTGTAGTTATCAAATGTTTCAAGATCCTTTAAACATACATTATGCAAGAGCTAAATCTGTCTATGGCATGTCTTTCTTTAGGCCTTAATTGTTATATAAATTACTAATTAGAAATTAATTAACTTTCCGATATTTCGAAGATTTGAATATGTTTTGTGGTTGATGAAATAACAATAACATGGATAATTGTGACTACCATTGTTTATTATTAACAAGGGTAGTAATGACAATCAAGGTTAGACAATAATTGTATCGCTGATTGCTTGGTTGAGAGAGAAGTATTTGACTTAAATTTTCAGCATATTCTCTTTTCATTAAATATTTTTTTTAACTAATTCTATCTAATGCCTCTTTAAATAATCACCAGAAATTTTAACCCAGCTGTTTAAAAGATTGGGGTGGGGTGTGAGAGGGAGTATTATAACGGTTCACATCAGATAAACTTTAAAAGGCACAGACATCTTCAATTTTAATTTGAACAAGACAAGATATAATCTACACAATTAAATTTTCATTTTAAAAAATATCAAATGTTTTTTTTTATAAACAATATTTATTCAGAAACTGAGGGGATTGGGGAAGGTTTCAGTTACGATGTTTAATGACTACTCAACACAAAGTAGGTCATTTCGGGACTAACACATGGTTCAATTTTATTTCAATAATTCTATTGCTTGGAGGAGTCTTAGGAGGCGGAGGACCTGGAGAAAACCCATAAGGTTAGACAGGCGACCCAACTCCTTGTCACGTACAACCGAGGCATGTTGACTGATGGAACACAAAATTAGTTAAAATATCAACATTTGCTATCTCAGGGCCTAAAATTTTAAAGGTAGAACAACATTAACACACCTACTCATCAAATTTTAAAGGTAGATCAACATTTACAAACCTAGTCATCAAATTTTCATCAACTTAAAGAGGTCTAATCATTTTAACCAATTGTGTTCAGTAACTTTAACAGACAGGAACAGTTATAACATAAAAAATATCACATCACATTTTCTCACAGACACAGTTTATACATAACGATTGCTCCCTCCACACGAGCGTCAAAGTTCATCTTCATTTATATAGACTTTATATAGACTCTAAATGCTTTATGTAATAAGAACTGGATTTTTTTAAAATTCCCAATTCGATGTTTCCTGTTAAAAAGACTTGACAATTTTCCATGGAAACAGGGTGAGAATTCATCTCCGATGACCATTACCCGTTGGACGAAGTTGTTCCATTCGATTCTGTAAGTCATCAATTCTGACATCTTTCAGGTGAACCAAGTGTTCCAGTCGTTTTATCTTAGCTTGTAAAATCTAGAAAGTATAAAATAGAGCAATAAAAAAACAAAATAGAGCCATAAAAATATAGAACAAGAAAATATGTTTCATGTCCAATTGATAAAAACTAGGTCATTTTGGGACAAACATATCGATTAATTTTATTTCAATAATTCACTGGTGCGTAGGGGTCTTTAGTAGTGGGAGGAACCTGCACCACTGACAAGGCAAAACCACACCAGATATTGCTATATAGAGCTGCATAAAGTCTCACTGAATTAAAAGATATATTCACAAACCTGAATAGTTTCCTCTTTCGCTAAATTCTCCTGTTCTTTTTCTTCCAGTAAAATTCTTGGAATCATTTCATTGGAATTAAATGGCATTCGTTGATGTGAACTGTCAACAAAAATAAATTACAAATATACAAGGTCATTTCAATAAACATTCCACTTGTTATTTTAATTGATATTTTGACATGTTTAGGGGTGAATTTATAGAAAATCTAAATTCAGATACCTTAACATCATGTGGTTTATTTTTAACAGCGATATATTGATATGTCTAGGTGGGAATGTCTAACAGAAATAAAATGGGGTTTAACATCCTACTCCGACTAGGTTAATGAAGACGGGTATATGTCATACAGTGTGCTATGAGGGAAATTTTGCCCATGCAGCGTCACCGTCACCATGGCTTACTCTCATATCAAATTCCAACTGCCAAGGGATCTTTTACGTGCACACCAATGTGTAGGGGAAGAGAGGGTAATATGGGACATATTTTTTTGCTGTGGAATATTTCATTGGTATAACGTGATACTGAAACAAATCAACTTTCTAGTTAAAGCTACTGAACTCATCTTTCAATTTATAGAATATAAGGACAATGTGAGTTGCTAATTTTTTGCTAAAGGACTTGAAAAATAATGGGTGATGGCCCATATTACCCCACTTGGATGGGGTAATATGAGTCAACAGCATTTTACAGATTTCTGACACTGATTCCAGAACAAAATGAAACATTTGGAGTGCAGTTTCAATTGAAAGATATATGTTTAGTTTATCAAATCATTATACCTATAAAATATTCAACAATAAAAAATTATGTCTCATATTACCCCCCTTACCCATAAAGTCATTATAATGCTTCTAAAACAAATAAAATAAAATTGCTGAAAATAATTTTAGCTTATATATGATTTATTCTACAAATCATTCACAAGAAATTGTTAAAATTTGGTAGATATTTTATTTTTAATGGTTAATGCGGAATATGAACCATGGCTCATATCACCCCAATTTGCATGTCCCATATTACCCCAAGTGACAACAATTGGATAAGTCAAAATTTCATAAAGATAGACCAGGAGTTCTCTCCCTGTAACTAAAGGCTAGAGCCTAACAGTAAAAATTTATTTTAAAACTCAGAAGAGATTTGTTTTACAAGATAAATGTTTCATGAAATGGACTGATTGTCTTCCAGCCTCAAAAAACTTTAAACGCAGAAATTTTTTAAAATGCTGAGCTTTTTTGTGTAATGTATCTGTGTAACACATGTTTAGAGAATTTAGAGGTCTTGGCAAATAATATTTTAATGAAATGTCATATGACAAGCTTGTCAGGGCTATGGCCCATATTACCCTCATGCCCATATTACCCCCCTTTCCCCTACATGGGACCTTGGTTTTTTATTCTATCCAAATGACTAGACAGCTGTCCTTGTCAGTCCCTTTATATTGCAGGGAATTTCTAACAGATCTAACTCAGATCTTGACATATCTAGGAGTGAATTTCTAACATTAACATGGATAAGCCGCAACTTGTTTTCAGATCCCATAATTATATATTGTGTCTTTATAATATTTAAATATTTATTGAATAAATAAATAGCACTAGAAAAAAAATTTGTATCAAATCTAATTTTAGATATATTCTTTATACTTACCCTTTATATTGCACGTTATTAACTGTACTTGATCCTTTTACTGGTTGACCATGACTAGTGGTAGATAGTCCCTGTCGTAAGGGTGTTAAATTACCAGTACCTACAGTGAACATTTTTCATAGAGTCAATCTTAAACAATTTGTCTTGATTGAAACATATTTTAATTTTTTTTTCAAAACAGATCATGTAAAACAGGGATGGTCAACCTTCGAACATATTTTGTAAAATGAACACACAAAAAATGTGCTGATTCTTAGACAATCCATTCTTTAAAAAAACACTCAGTACACTGGCACTATATTAATTTAGGAATTCTATGTCCGATTTAGCATATTTCTGGTCGGATAATTTAAGATATTGTTAGTCCAACATCTTGAAGAGGTATCTGACGATGAAAACAGTGTAAGTGTCTTTTGTTTATCTACTTAAATAAACCAATTACATTTACCTGCTATATTTTGATCTGCTTCAGGTTTATCGTTCATTATAGGAGGAGCCATGTGTTCATTTTTCGGTTGTTGTAAAGCCCATAATGCTTTAGATATCTTGACTCGCAACATAAGTAAAACTTTTTCAATGACTCCTGCTTTACACATCGAAACACTACGAATAACATCTTCTGATAACTGGAAATTCAATTTACTAAAAACTTTTCTGAAGCAAACAATTTAAAATATTTAAAAAAAGAGATGTGACGAAAGACATTCTGTAATATATCATTACTGGTAAATAAAAACTTCATACCAGTATATTACCCACTCCCCCTCTCTCTCTCTCTGCTATTATCCTATGTATTGTCCGCATCTGCAGTGGATGCCAAATACTCACATATATTTGTACTGTAAAAAGAATTAGTTGGTGACTTTACTGTTAGAGACTAAACTTTCACAACATTGTAGTTTGCATTAATAATAAACGTTCGTAAAATAACGAAATATAGAGGAATGGGGTTTAACGCTCCACACAAAAATAGGTCATTTTAGGTTTAAAATGTAGGTTCAATTTCACTTCAATAACTCTCTTGCATATAGGGGTCTTTTAGTGGGAGGAAGCAGAGGACCACGAGAAAATCCATGAAGTTGGATGATAAGCCTTCTCTTTGTCATACACAAGCTGTGAGTTGAAACCGCACCACTTGACTCAATAGCAGATCTTGGGATCGGACGTGCCTCTCTTTTTTTTTTTTAACCATTTGGCGGTCAGCCACCCTCCCAGCATCTCCCCCTAAAATAAAGACCAGTATTCAGACACTTTAAGATGCAATACCTATTAAGAAGAGACCAATTCTGTATTTTCTGTTGTGTAGAATTAGCAGGAGCATAATTATGAAGTTCTACAAATTTTGGTATGGAATGTTTCACAACTTCAGCTACAAGAACTAAATAAACGATATAGAAAACATGTTAGTACCATACATGTATACCAATCAGAAATTGTGTACGACATCGACAAATGTAAATAAAAAAGGATGACATCGATGCTACTTAATGGGTCCCCAATATTAACTTTTTTCCTCTGACAAATTAAATTCTAAAACATTTTATGTATTAGAAAAATAAATAACGACATTTGACGTATTTGTAGCTTAAAATTTTTTCCTACTTAGTGTAAATGGGTATTAAAATGAGTAAAAGGCAGCATTGTGCCTGATTCAGTTACGTCTTATGTAAACAATTCACGGGCCATTGAGCCAATGATTGATGCCGTGTGATGTGATTGCATGTGTTGAAGACAGTCATTTTTGAGATATTAGAAGACTTTCGTAAATCTCTGTGAAACAGAATGAGAATGTAAAATACCATTATTTTACCATAAATGTCTGTTTTTCCAAAATAGAAACATAAAGCTTCTGGTCAGGCAATAAAAAACAAAGGGACAAGTTATTATTTGAAAGAAATTTTTTGTCATTCGTTTTCATTTCGACATTTGTCAATCAATCATATCAGAAAGTCACCCAAAGTACAGCCGATTTACCAACGATACAAAAATTGACACCCAAGATTTCGGAAAAATTAACTAGCAGAGGCATAAATCAAAATCAATATACCTCCGTCAGAAAAATCTCTAGCAACATTTCTTTTCGGCCTCGTCAATGGAATTCCATCGATCCAGCTGTACAATTCCTCGAGTTCGTTGTCTTGAAATTCATCCATTTCTTCCACATTTTTAGGGGGAGAACCCCCGCCCTGGCCCCTTACAGAATCCATCACTAGGCTTTGTATATGCAATACAGTTAAGAATTAAATCTTTACAGGGAATTAAATACGGATGGATTTATCTATTATAAATTAACAACATTCTGGAGTTTGTTTACATGGTTTCCGTCGAAACAAACGTCCCACAATTCCCTGAACAGGACTTCGTCTTCCTGTTTAAAAAAAAAACAATCATTATAACACGCCAAAATAAAATGATAGGATTAATGAATCGAATTCTACTTGAAAATTTTTATCATCTAACAGTGACTCAATGAGCAACTTTTATCATTTTCTAAAACAATGGGGAGAAAACACAAAGCAAGCATACGGAAAGCACAGCAAGGGGGGCAACTCTTTTTAATGACCACCGATTTATTTAGGATACAGACTACTAAGGTCTGCCCTAGTCTCTTTACAGGCTTTTCCTTTGCCTAACGCATGCTAAATAATCAGGAAGCAACATGTGGCAATGTCTTACCCCAAGTCCAAGGCTTTGATGAAGATGATCATGGAAAACATTTTTCTTCCAATAATGCAAAATACTCCACGATGATAAACATTTTCTAGGTTGGGCTTAAACACATATTTTATTATTTGGACAGAAAAAGAACAAAGAAAATCACATTAACATTGAAATCAATTCAACTCCTTTCATTTTTACTCTCTGTTTGCAAACTCTCATCTTCATTAGGAACATAGTACCACTGTGACTCAGTGAGCTAGTCACTGGCTTACTAACCATGGGGTATTGGGTTCGCTCCGGATGCTAGCTGAGAAAGTTCTCTAGGGATTTCCAGTGTGGTTTCCCATTGTCAGTGGTGCCGGACTGAGGGCCCGGCAAGGACAGTGTCTAGTCATTTGGTGGCGACGAAAAACTGATGTCCTGTGTACACATTCGCCTGCATGTAAACGAACCCTTAAATTGACAAATTAGAAATCAAAATAGTTACTGTTTTCCATGTTATAAAGGTTCAATATCCATTAGACACAAACTAACATAATATGGCATGGGTTTTTAGCAGTTAGGGGAAATTGGAGGAACCAGAGAAAACCCACATGGTTGGATAGGAGACCCTACTCCTTGTCGCGTACAAGCGGGGGATCGAAACCCTGCCATTTGACACATAATAGACCTTGTGATTCAATAAGAACACATTAATAATTCATAGCTACTCAGACCCCCTTTTCCGCTAGGATTGTTTTGAGAAATGTAATGAATGAATGAAATGGAGTTTAACGTCCTATTGTTCTGCTCCGAACTGGGCTAATGAAGACAGACATACACCATACAGTGTGGTATGAGGGAAATTGGTTCTGGTCAGCGTCACTATGATCTACTGTTATTTACAATTACATGCATGCCAATGTGTACGTACACAGGACCTGGGTTTTCGTCCCCCCAAACAACTAGACAGCTGTCCTTGTCAACGGCACTGGATCATCAAGACTAAATCGTGTTTCAATTCAGGGGAAACCACACTGGAAAATCAGGATGAACTTTCTCAGCCAATGCAGGGATTGAACACCCAGCCTACAGGCTAGCGAGCCAGCATCTTACCCACTTACCTACCATGATCCCCATGACAAATCCAATAGGAGCTATTTAAAAACACAGTCATCAATATAAAACACTACAAACTTAATAAATATTGATTTTATTTTTAAAATAAAATGTTTATCACAAAAAAAATGTTTAAAATAAATAATCTAAATTTTTTCTTTCTATAAATAATTGATATTATAATAAAAATAAATAATCCAGATTTTTCTCAATAATTGATATTGTAATCAAAATAAATAATCCAGATTTTTAATTGATATTAAAATAATAATACTTAAATAACCTGTTTTATCATAATTGAGCAAAGTTTACCAATAATTAACTAATCATAAATAATAAAATAAATCAAATTATACCCATGATTCCAGTAACTAAAGTTTAGAAAAAAAATAATCGCTCTTTCAATTATAGTCACTGATCGTATTTGTATTTTTCTGAAAATATCAAATTTTTTCACAGCTTAATCAACATTAAGATATACTCAGATTGCTCATATAACATTTAATTAAACATGCATTGTGTAAGAGCTAAATCTGCTATTGTAGTTCTTTCTTTTGGTCTGAAATTAGACATTAATTTACTTATCCAAACCTTAATCAACTCTCGGTGTCATTGCTAGTCTGCGATATTTACTGGATTAGGATCCGATTTGTTGCTCAACTTTCTTTCATGATTTAATCATGAAATGGATAATCAAGACTATGTTTTTTATCGTTCCGACTTTAGTAATGATGATCAAGGGTAGGCCGAAAATTCAATCACTAAATTCTTGGTTAAGAGTGGATCAATTTGACTGGAATTTTCAGCAAATTCCCTGTACATTATTTAATTTTTAACTATTATAGTGGGAACTGCCAGCTCTTTATCTAATCTCACATAATGTATCTTTAAGTATCAGGGTATATAAATACCATATTTAAATTCTAATTTTTATATAAAATCAATACTTCCCAGCTGAAAGCCATTGAAAGGTTTGATCAGATTTCAAATTTAAAAATATAAAATATATACTTTATTGTTGAATGGATGTGTGATTATGACAAAAATGTTAATAAAATACATATATATAATAAAAACGTACCCTTTCGATATGACAGAATGTCAGAATATGATTTTCTTGTGAAGGCAAGTAAAAGGCGTCACCATATTAATCATGTTTGAAAAAAATAAAATAAAAATTAAGCGTGTACAGAGTTTGTTGTCACATGGAAGGTGTGATTATGGAAAAATGTTATTGCTACTCTTCTCAGCAATTTGACAGATGTAATGAAATAACTATCTTTTGATAGATGACAGCTCAAAGGTAATTATTTATTTAATAACTCAAAATACCTGTAACTCTGCCGATTACAAGTCTTTCTTTAAGCCTTTAATTTTTCAAAATTATTAATTAGACATTAATTAACTTATTCATTCCATAATCAACTCTCGATGGCATCGGGTTTCTCCGATATTAAATAGATTGGAACAGTTCAGCCATAATTATTCTGATTTAAGCTAAAAATGGAAGGGCGAGACTTAGCTTCGAACAACCAGTATATTGGTTGAAATTACTGCACACATCTTGTCAAACCTTCAAAGGCTAACATCCTGGCTCGCAATAGAGTAATTTGAATGAAATTTTCAAATTATTCATTTTACATTATCTTTTTTCGAACTATTATAGTAAGAATGGCTAGCTCTTTATCTAAATCTTACATAATGTATCTTTAATATAGATGTATCTATACAGCCTAACTTAATACTGTGTTTACTTTAAATGACTGACTACTTTAAATGACTGACTAGTAGCTCTAAGGATTGTTTCCTATTTCAATTACAATTCATTTGTCATATAATTCTATTTTCCCACCTATTCCAAAGAAATAAGTTTAATCACCTATTCCAAGAAAGGATAATTCTTAGAATACAATTCTATTTTCCTCAGCTATTCCAAGAAATTTTAAGTAAGTCTAAGAATATAGTTCTATTTTCGATCTATTCCAGGGACAGACACCAGGGACGACGACAGAATACATGCACATGAAATTGTAGGTGTATAAATAAAAGAGGTGTATTCAGGAATACTGTTTTTGATGAACTTTAATCATGGTACTAACATAAGACATTGCTGAATAAGGCACAATGCTGCCTTTTACTCATTTTAATACCCATTTACACTAAGTAGGAAATATTTTCTACCTACAAATACTTCAAATGTTTTAGAATTTAATTTGTCGGAAGAAAAAAGTTAATGTTGCATCAATGTCATCCTTATCAGTGATTGTAGTAGCCTAGTGAATATTCCTTACTAATCAGTGTGTTTTTAGGCCAGTGATAATTAACATAATGAGAACATGGGGTAAGGGGAATATCATCAATTTTTTTTATTCTATTATTTGATACATTTAATTAATCTTCTAAAATAGTGTTTTAATTGCATATTTATCAGATAACATAAAATCAAAAATTATAAACAATAACTGAATAACAAAATTTTAATCTATTCTATCACATATTTAAAGATAGCTCAATATATCTTCTAGGGTTGGGCGATATACTGGTTTTTCAGTATATCGTGATAAAATCATCTGCGATTTTATCATATCGGATTTATTTAACAATATTGAAAACCTGGTATATCGTGATAATCAAAATTATCGCGATATGATAATTATTATGTCCCAATATTGATGATAATTTGACATCCAGCGATGATTTTCGGCCCAAGTATTCAAAGTTTGACTTCTTGAGGCACAAGTATAAATTATCACGATAATATCGTTTATCATGATATTTGATTAATTATTATCATAATATTTTGTTTTCATTATCGCCCAACCCTAAATTATAATCCATAATTTATTCTATAACATCTCAATATATCTTACGATATCTTCCATAATCTATTCTATAACATATCAAGAAATTAATATATTTTCAATAAAACAATAAATTAATCTGTCTCCCCTCAGCTGGTAGGTGAAGGAACAGTAGGACATTAATAAAACCCATTTCATTTTCCATAAATCTTTCTTATAAGATTTCCAAGTTTCTTCCATATATAATTATTTCTATTAAATATAGTCTATCAGTAGATAAAATATCATGGAAAGAGAGGGAAACGGAGTATCTATATTGCGCGTATTCCTTCTAAACAGTGTGTTCATGGCACAGGTTTGTTTAGCACATCATCTCATAATACATACAACTCGTACAGCCATATCTATGTAAAACAATCCGATTAAAATACATATCTATATTTCGTTTCATTTTTTTATACTTTCGAGGGACTACCTACATGAAGATCTGACAAGTTATAGTGGGAGTTCACGTCAGGGTAAACGAGTGGCTTTTGACCCTATGACATCAGATATTGATTAATCAATCAGCATTGATGTTTCTAGTGGTTTACCCACAGTTCTGTGCATCAAAGGGCCAAGAACTTGCTGTAACAGACCGTTACAGAATGATGATCCTAGACAAGTAAAATAAAATTTTGAACTATAAAAACAAAACGAAATAGGATTTGTGTTTTAGTCAGATAGCGTAAAACATCCACCGAGAGATTATTTCTTATTTTTTTGATGTGTTTTTGTCAGTTTACCAATTCCACATCTTATTTAGATATCAATCAAGGTTTAAAGCATTAATGGAGTTCGGAGCCTTCGGGATCATAACTTACTATTAATACCATCAAGTGAGACAATTCACTGGAATTTTTAGTCTTTAAGTTTCCTACAAAATCAGTATTGTTACTATTCGGATCTGTCTAGAAAGCTCAGAACAATATTTTATTCATAAGATTTCTATCTGTGTCTCCTCTGAGATTTAAATATTTTGTTATGTTATGACATGTTTACGACAAAGTGTATGACATATTACAAACATGGCCCTTTTACATTATTCATCATTATTATTTATGATCTGGTTGAAAACATACTTAGTTGAGAAATATGGTACAAGTATAATATATGCTGTTCTTAATGAGCATTTTATTCAACAAACTTCAGCCATTAGTTATTTGAATACTTGTATTACACATCCGACTGAAAGCATTTTTCCGGAAAAAGAAATATTTTCCTCCTTTAAGCTTATATCTACAGCTATTCTGTCGACAGAGTAAATACCAATAAAACCGAAATTTGAAACATCGGCAAGTTTGATAGAAATAAAATTCCATCAAGTTGCTAAATGTACGACTACATTCTCGTTCATTTGAACCAGTGATTTATGCAGATGATGTAATCCATACAACTGTTTAGAAATAGTTTCTGAGAAATAGTCTTTCAAGGACATTAATTTCGTCTGTGCAGCATCACGAATGATTTGCTATATATCTATGAATCATCTTTCCAATGATTTGTTATGCACAATATCACTGTGCCATTGTTTTCTTTGAAAGATATTAGATAGAAGGCGCAAAAACTTGTTAGCATCATCTTCAAAATACATCAATTATATTAAACTTTATATCTCAATTCGGGCTATCAAAAAATATTGTAATACCATCGTCTATGATAGATTGTATCCATACATTTTTTTCCATATCGATATTTTTCTACTTTTATTTCATATTCAAATGTTAGCTAGACTGTTTATTAATACTCAATAATCAGTCATATTATTTACATGTAGGCTTTGCAGTAAAAAAGCAAGTGTCCAAGACCAAAGTTGTTAAAACAATAAAACTATTCAAAATAAAACTGTACGTGGTTTGTGATAAACTCGAAGTATTGTAACACTGCAATATATTGCAATACTTTTTATCAAGCATCACAATATATTGCAATACGATTTTTGGCCGCAGTACACAACCTTAATCTGAACTGATGACTGACCCCAAAATTTTCGCTGAGTACACCCAGTTATAAAATATGAAGTGAAA
This sequence comes from Patella ulyssiponensis, assembly GCA_963678685.1. Classification (NCBI taxonomy): domain Eukaryota; kingdom Metazoa; phylum Mollusca; class Gastropoda; family Patellidae; genus Patella; species Patella ulyssiponensis. Next base: position 62,326,321 of record OY783229.1, read on the forward strand.
TGTGGTTCTTGTCCTACTATTCTGCTCCATCCAAGCTAATGAAGACAGGCCAAAAATTAACTACGGCCTTATTAACAAATACATCATAAAATAACCAATTTTTTGTAACCATGGTGATTGTATAAAATATAAAAACTTGTAAATCTGCCTATATAAATATAATAAATTATATCACAGCAGTATTCTATACACTACCCTCATCATTTGTGTTACTAAATATAACATGTAAAAAAGTGATATTAAAAAAGGTGTAACTCTCAACGCAGACTACAGACTTTAATTGCATAAACTTACTAACTGGTGACTGAATGTAATAACTATTTTAAGAAGGCATTAGCACTTTATTAAGAGAACTGGGTAAAGCAAAAAATAATTTTTAAACTATTGGATTTTGTCTAGACTGAAAGAGGCCGTGCCAGCAAGGCCTTCCCAAGAAAAATTTTGACTATATCATATGAAATTTATTTTTTTGTTGAAAGTAGTAATGCTTCTTTAACTGACAATAGATTTTAAAGATTTTAAGTTTTCATGAATAAGTGTGAACTACAACCAAAATTTCTATCCTTATCCACGTTTGATTCTGTAGCAAGAAACCAAAGCATTATCATTCCTTGCTATCTCACTCGGGCCCTACTTAATCTATCTTCTAAATCTTGTATTCGAACATCTTTTAATTGTAGTAGATGTTCCAAGCGTTTGATTTTGGCATTCAGAATCTGGAATAAAAACGTATTATATTAAAGATAATTTTCACGTAGAATCTGGAATATAACATTAACAACAAGCAAGGGAGCTGGATGGCAGGTGCAAGGGGGGGGGGGAGAGAGAAAGAGAGAGAGAGTTTAACATCCACCAAAAACAAACTAGGTTATTTTGGGACTAACATATGGTTCAATCTCAAAGAGGCAGAATATTTATTTTGTAAGGCCAAATTAAGTGTTATATTTTTACTTATACAGATGTGACGCCATCCTTTGATGTTGGTGTAGTATTATTTCAAATAATGGAACCGGCAATGTGCTAAGTGTACATTATTTACACAAAGCATGTGCTAGTGTCTGTATTTTAAGTTGAACTTAAAGACAGCTCAGGACTGACATCACTCGGGTTGTTTCAATATATTGCTTATTGTCTTGCTCTCAATCATTACACCACACATATTTACCATAAAGAAAGAACCTATTATTAATAACCATGACACAAATGTTCTACCTGGATTGTCTCTTCTTTAGCAACACATTCATCTTCTTGTTCATCCCATAATGAACGGGAGACATTATCAGATACAGGAGCTTGCATTGGACGATTACCATAAGATCTGTTTAATAACGAGAAATAAAACAGACATATATATAAACGATTCATATCAAATATAATAAAATAATACAAAGCCTATACAGGAATAATAACAGGTATTTATTGAAAACAGATGTGTCATGATTGAAATAGAAAATCTATAATAATACTTGGTAAAAAAGACCAATTTATCTCCTTTATCTTCCTTTACATCTATATTTACCAAGATTGTCTTTGTTTAACAAGTATAGCTGATTATATTGTTCATGTATTTTATTTATGCAAGAACTAAATCTGCAGGTCTTTTTTAGAAAGAGAGAGAAATTGAGTTTAACATCTACTTGACACAAACTAGGTCATTTCGTGACCAACAAATGGTTCAATTTTTATTTCAATAATTCGCTTGCACGTATGGGTCTTTACCAGTGGGAGGAAACCGGAGAACCTGGAGATAAACTCATGAGGTTGGACAAGCGACTCTATTTCTTGTGATGTACAATCAGGGAATCAAAACCACGCCCCTCGACTCAATGACAGACCTTATGATACAGTGTGCACAACGGACAAGTTTTGTTACAAAGAAGAATATAATGGGACACATCACACAACTCTATGTGATAGGGGACATCTCCGAATAACAGTACCGTTGAATTATAACCGTTTAACCGCCCAGTTCTAACTGTTTACAATTATCTGACTACCCGTAGGAGAGCTAGTTCTAACCTACTCTGTTAATACTGTTAATATTCCAGCAATGTTAATAAATACTACTTCATTAACTGCTTTAATTTTCTAGCAATCTGATTCAATTCTACTAGTAATAATATTTCAGTAATAATACTTTAATTTTCTAGCAATTTGTAAGTAAGTACTACTACTAGAACTACATTGTTTATTTAATTAATGTTTTAATTTTCGAGCTATTTTTTTCAAAATTAAACTCACTGATGTGTTAACACCACCTTACTGTAAACCATAAAAACAAAATAATCAGCCGACTTTCATTAAAATCAAAACAAGAGAGAGAGAGAGAGAGAGAGAGAGAGATGGGGTTTAACATCCACTCACACAAAGTAGGTCATTTCACTAACATATGGTTCAGTTTTATTTCAATAATTCACCTGCGCCTAGGGTTCTTTGGCAGTAGGAGGAAACCAGAGGACCCACAGAATACCTACTTGGTTGGAGAGGAGACCCTACTCCTTGTCAGACCCCTAACATGGCAACTACCAGCAAAATCATATGAGCTTGCTCTAAAATCATTGTCAACAACTTCTGCAGGGCAAGATTTTAAAACAGGTAACTCACTATTGTTAGATGTGTTTACAATTACCATCTAAATACCCTGAACATATTTCTTAGCAAAATGTTTCGACAAATGTCTCCTCTTTGTTACATGTAGATTGAGGAAGGAGTATTTTTGAACGAGTTATGATAATACTTACACCCGTGGTGTATTACGTCTAGGTTGATTACGTGGAGAAATATAAGAATTTCTCGCAACATCACTATCTCTATTCGGTTTCACAGGTGAGGCTGAAATATAGAGGAGGTATGTATCATAGCTTTGTCAATCATGGTTCCAATATCATGGTTCCAATATATGTTGTTTCTGTTCATACTCCAGAATGAATTGATAAATGAAATGGGTTTAACATCCTACTTTTCCGCACTAACCAGGTTAACGAAGAAAGATGTATATCATACAATCACAATGTGCTATTATGAGGGAAATTATGAAACACTGTACATCAGACCCTTTGTCCCGCAGCACTGACAAGAGGAAATTACACTGTAGGACATTAAACCCCCTTTTAATTTCCGTTCAGTTTCCTGGTCAGTTAAATATTTTGTACAGAACAAAACATCTGTAACTTTCTGTGACGAAAAGAAATCAAACTTACCGACTTTAGTTGTTTTCATATCCAAAGATCTTGCTTTAAGATATGGATAGGTTTTTCTTAGATTTCTTTTTCTTTCTAATTCTTTATCTATCTGTGTACGTAGTAACATCAGCACCTTCTCTACAACTTTAGCTCGACAGTTAGCCAAAGCTCTCATCACGTCTTCAGATAAATCCATGTCTAATTTCCGCAGCACTCTTCTGCAAATTCAATATAAAATTTGAACTTAAATGAAATGAAATGAAATGGGGTTTAACGTCCAACACTTCTGCTCCAAACTAGGCTAATTATGATAGGCAGATGCCTTACAACTGTCAAAGGATCTTTTACATGCATGCCAATATGTACACCAGACCTCGTTTTTTGTCACATCTGAACAGGACCACCCCCCGACGGAAAATCTGGATGAACTTTCTCAGCCAATGCAGGGATCGAACAACTGACCTCCAGACCAGCATCTTACCCACTTAGCCTCTGTGACCCACAAGCTCCCAAAAACATATGGTCCCGGTTGGTGTAAAAAAGTAGGACACTTCATTTGAAACTGAACAAACCTTGATATTTCATACTTTCACAGTTTGCTTACGAGGAGCAAAGACTTATTCGTAGAGTTTTAGTCTGATTTTCACTAAACACACACTCATACGTCATTAGCGTGTAACAGTGATATATTTTAACATTTTTTTATAATCAGATAAAAAAATGTAACCTATAGAGGGATCACAATCAAATTCCTTACACAATCAGGGTTCATTATCCAGGAAGTTAAGATCCGATATGTGCCAATTTAAATAATAATAATAATTATTTATTATTTTACGCATTACATCATGAAAACAATCTCAATGCGTAGTACAAAAACATATAATATGACATGAAAATATATAAAATGAAACAAGATTGCTGTGTAATAAAAAAGTATACATGTACATTTCAAGTTTCATCGAAATTGGATAAAAATTGTGACCTATGTAATGACCATGAGCTAAAAACAAGATTTTTCATTCAATAAGGGGCCATAATCAACGAAGTTACGGTCTGATACAAGATCTTTGAGATATAAAGCTATTTTTCAAGTTTCGTCAATATTGAAAAAAAAATGTGACCTGTAGTGTCCACAAACAAATCTGTTGATATACAATAATTAACAGAATACATGTACAATATCAAAAAAACATTGTTTTATTCAAATTTTCACCAGTAAAAATCCTAACTATACTATTGTATTCTATTTCTTATATTAAAATTAAAAATATCAAATTCTCTGAATATACAAATGTATCAGTTTGACTTTGTCAAACTTGATCCCATCAAACCATCTGTAATTAGTTAGTGTTACCTGTTACTACTGATTTGAAGTTTCTCAGAAACAAATCCGTACGAACCGACAGGAGCGACAACAATATACATCCACATACATGTAACGTTGCTACATGACCGAAGAATAAAGAACGATTTTTTCAAGTATGCCATGCTTGATTTTCGTATTTTAATATTTAGGTTTTATATTCCACAAACACCTGAGATACATGCCTGCGGGATGACTATCACTAAAGATAAATTGATTGATCCATTAGTCCAGGTAATCTAACTCTGGTATAAAAATAAACAAAATTGACAAGTGGTATCAGATGGCAGAGTAATCTAATTTACTGCGATAATTTGATTGGAGTGGTATGAATTGGAAAACATGTTGGACGTTAATTGATGCGAGACAGAATAAAATAAAAGTGACATTTGATTTTAAATACTCTCATCATTTAATAATAATAATTCACTGTCTTCTATAGCCATTCCGGTAGGACCACAATTTATATTGGATGCCTTGACTGGCTGTTAGCCTGCCGAATAAAAAGGAGGTTTTTGTGGCTTGCCCCCATGAAACTTTTAAACTAACGAATAGATGTTTAATAGCGGTTAATTTAGTAATGGTTCCGCCACTGATGTCTTCCGTCTTACTCCAGCCACAGTAGTGAATCAGACTTAGCAATTCTTTTGAGCAAGTTATTTAGTCAAATGACTACAAAAATGTTACTGGCCTTATCTCCCTTAATTTCCACATAAACTGAACGCAAACAGTACTGCACATAGCTTAACATATAATAAACCAATTCCCATTGAAATAAAGGTGAAGCCTTATCACATAATTATATGATTTGATGAAATTCAACTGCTATAAGAAATTTCTTGCCTTTCCAACTTAAAATGCCCATCCACACAGAAAGAGCATGTGCACATCGTCTCACGTGATCGTACGTCACTTTCCATATATATAACTTTCATAGTAATCTAGTGATGGACAGGGCTAACTGTAATGATATGTGTTGACAATTGTGTGTTTGAACCTATTTGTATTTGCGCAAGGCCTCTGTTAAGACTGTATCAATTGTAGTGGTAACAGCACGGGCGTAAATGTAAGGGGGTCAGCGGGTGTACCAACCCAGAGAAAGAAAATTGTTGGTCGCAAAATAAGTGAGAGAGAGAGAGAAATAGGGTTTAACGTCCACTCAACACAAACTAGGTCATTTCGGGACTAACATGTTTTTTCTTAATTTTTATTTCAATAATTCGCCTGCGCAGTGGGAGGAAACCGGAGTGCCCGGAGGAAACCCATGAGGTTGAGAAGGCGCCCCTATCTCCATGCCACATACACTCACACCAGGGATCGAAACCACAGCCGCAAGCCAGAGGTGACCAGCCAGATAGAGGTCGAAGCGCGGCACTCTAGACCACTAGGCCATCCCAACCTCAACGCAAAATAAGTGGAGTTGGTCTAAGTGCAGTGGGTTGCAAAATAAGTGCTTTAAATAGTGAGGCAATTTGGCTTTAATTTTCAACATATTCCATTCGCGATACCTTGTGCAATATTATAGTGCAAACTGCCAGCTCTTCATCTTATCTTCTACAATTCACCTGAATTGCACCGGTATAGTATATAATAACCTAGTCAACACATTTGAAAGAAAAATTCTGTTATGAGTATGTTGGTCTAAGAAAATGAGAGAGCTCGAATAAAGATTTTGATATTTTAAAATATATTCTTGAATGTTATACAAATAATATTAGTCAGTAAGAAGTTATCGTAAACAAAGTTTTATCTTTTGGATTGGTAAAGAGATGGTGAATTTGTTTCAGAAATACATAAAAAAAATATTTAAATTTTAAAATGTTATGGCAATTTATTGAACATAAGAATTTTTACTTGTTGCATAATTAATCCTAGTTGAAAAAAATATTCTACTCACGATCATAAGAACTCTGCACAATGTTTCCTCATAATTAATTGTATAATTAATCTGAGTATAAATTATAACATACACGTACTTTAGACATGTTATAAGTGTTTTCTGACCATCAGAATTCAGCAAAATCTTCCCCCAAAGTCCAGGAAATGGCCTTTCAGATAGTCTAGCCATTCACACCTACTACAGAAAGCCAATGAAGGGTAACTAGCTTTTCAGTGATCTCATGTGATCTCTCTGTAAAGTTCTTGTCACAACAATTGATGGATTAAGTGCATATTTTGGAGTGCCACCATCCATTAATATAGGTTTGGCAGTTTTTATAATCAAAAAAATAACCATAGGCAATAAAATTGGTGTCCTTGCTCGATTCTTATATTATTAGGTTAGAGCAGCGATTCTGAACCAGTGTGCCACGGCACAACTGTGTGCTGTGATATCTTCCTAGGTGTGCCGCTAAATTTTGAACAACACACTAAGAAAATACGAAAAACCATCTGATCCCATTTGCTTCACTGGTGTCTACTGGTTAGTTCAATGCTTTTTTTTCCTTTATTTAGTTGGAGTCATTCTATGTTTTTTATGACTACCGGTAGTCTGTGTCTACACTTGTATGCTGTATATGACTTGCCATGTTTTTATTTTGCAAAATTAAAATAGTTTTCATATATATATATTGAACTAGGTGAACCCCTATTTTTTACATGTGTTCCAAGGTGTGCAGTATGTAAAAAAAAAGGGTGAGAACCAATTTAAAGGATTAGAGATTTATACGTAAAAACTTACCGATTCAAAAGAAACCAATTTTCCATTTTTTGATTAGTTGAGGAAGCAGGGGTATAATTATGAAGTTCCACCATACTTGGAAGATAATATTTTACAATTTCTGCTAATAAAACTGAAACAATAAATATATATTATAAGGTTGATTTAAGAGATATGACAACAAGTTGTGTGATAATTTGTAATGTACTTGACATATTAAGTCTGTAGGCTTTTACCTGTACAGCTAAAAATGTTGAGATATAGCATGATGTGTTTGCTTTCAACGTCCACTCAACACAAACTAAGTCATTGCGCGTAGGGGTCTTAGCAGTGGGAGGTAACTGGAGAAAACCTATATCCATGTGTAGGCTAAAAACAAATGTCCTGGCAAAATTCACCTCTGTCTCATCACACTGCCTTGCATAGTGTAGCCTACTGGTATTCCAGTCTTCATTAGCCCAATTCCAATCTGATTATTAAAATACAAGTCTAAATTTCGTTTATACTTTCGATGGCCTACACTACATCATCATGAAGATCTGACTTGTTGTAGTGGAAGGTCGTGTCAGGGGTCAATACCGTCATACAAGTTGCTTTGGTCGACCCTATGACGTCAGACATTGACTAATCAATCAGCGTTGACGTCTCTACTAACTAGTGGTTTACCCATAGGCCATACTTCAGAGCATTTCTTTTAAAGAACTCGTTGTAACAGACCATTTCATTGGCGGGGGATTAAATGGCCGAATGGTTAGCGTGTGTGCGCGCTGTCTCATACAGCCTGCCATTGAGTCAAATGATGTGGTTTCAAATCCCCTGTCCAACCTCGTGGGTTTTCTCCAGGTACTCCGGTTTCCTCCCACTGCTAAAGACCCCTACGCGCAGGCGAATTATTGAAATAAAATTTAACCATGCTAGTCCCGAAATGACCTAGTTTGTGTCGAGTGGGTGTTAAACCCCATTTCTCTCTCTCTCTTCATTTCATTGGCTAATCCCTCACATAAAGCAGAATGCTGACAACATATAACAACTCTTTCTGATCCTAAAGAAAGAACTAAGTCGGAGCAGGGCCTATAAATATTGTAACGAAGTGAAATTTAGGATCTTTTTTTAGAATCAGATTGGCACAATTCATGCAGAGACACGTAAACAAGCCAGAGACGCATGGTCTTAATTGGCTAATTTAATTTGTAATATTAACCCTGTAATGGGGTGTAGGGCTTTATATAACGTCCTGGATAACTGCCACTCATCAGTGTAGGGCATAATATAACGCCTTGGAGGTATTTTGCCCAACCTATTCTTATAACATAGTTCATCACTTGGGGGAATCCCTTGGAAATTACCCCATGATCGCAGCATGTGTATACTGGCTCTCCTGAGTTTGTAGCACATTCATTATATTACGCCTGGTCGAGGAAATCTTTGCCTTAACATGCTACAGAACATGTAATACATGATGTGTAATGGAGCAATAATAACAACAGTGCTATCCAATCAGGAATAAAAATAAAAAGGTTCAAAAATGACGTTTTTCGTCAAATTAATTACGCAATAGCATACTCAGCATAGGGGGTAGTTATAACTTAAGCGTTAATAGCAGTGACCCAAAATTTTATTATGTATCCATACCATTATATCATTCCATTGCCATGGCTTTGGATATTTTATTTTATTGAATGACATGTTAGTATTGTTAGCTTATATTAATATTAGGTTACTTTTGCAACTGTCCTTATATCGTTCGCTAAAAAAGGGACAGTTGCAAACTAGGCCTACCTATACTATAATATAATTTTATATATTAAATAGTAACTTTACATCTATTATTTATTCTATATAGCAATTAATATAAAATTTATTTACTGGCATCAGAGAAGTCTTTGCCTATGTTTTTCTTCTGTCTCGATAGAGGAATTGTGTCAATCCACTGATACAAATTCTCCAATTCCACATCATCGTAATAGTCTTCCATCTCCATTCGAGTGTAGCCATCCGCGGTTTTTCTAGCGGAGACGTATTCAGTCATTATTGAACGATTATCCCCCTTATTTCTACATAATTTGAACTTGGATTATAAATTGTGTTTAAGGGGATGTTTGAACAATCAGTAAATAATTCATTATTCCCTCTAATTAACGGAAAGAAAACCTAATTTAATGTTTCACTTCACTTTCTCGCACAGAAGTCGGCCATTACGGCGACCGTAGTTACCGTAGACTCGATCGTTCGGCAATCATGCATTCTGTACCATTCGCTTTTTGTTAAATTCACCAAGAAAAGAAAAATTTTAATGATATTCCACAAATATTATTTGCATCATGATTATGATAACGTAGGGCGCGCGTCTTATTACCCAAATTAACAATTTGCGTGAAATTACCCAATAACTCCAAAATGACAGCAATAACTCCCAAACTGTAGACTATGGAAACACAAAATAACAATTAAAGATACATTATCTGAGATTTTTATAAGGAGTTAGCTATTCTTGCTTTAACAGTTCAAAAATAGACGATAAAAGAAGAATATATTGAAAATTTCAGTAAAATTACTTTATTCTGAACATATTTGTGACTAGAAATGGTATAGAACTCCATCTTCACCGATGGTCGATCGTTTGATTGACAGGCGTTAACTCCACCTACACAATCTCGATTATCAAGTAATGTTTTCAATGACTGGTAGAACTACATTTAGCCTATTTGGTTTGAGACGGGACTGTAATTCAACTCGTATTACATTTATTTTCTACTGCAAACTAGAATTAAGACTTTTAATATATAGATAAGAAGAGAAAGTCGGCAACAGAATTTTAATGTTTGAAAGGAATGGACCAAATCAATGAGGCGGTACTTTAGGTAGGCTTACGTAACTCCCGAAGCAGGCGAATAGAAAAAAGTGGTCCCATGGGGCGCAATTCAGCTGGCTGATGTTAGCTGCGATGTTTATTAATTTCCATAATTTTACTGTAAACGCAAGTGACAAAAGAGCGACAGCGTGTTGACCTAATTACCTCGCTCAACAGCGGCCTCGCTTCGTACACTCTATCATTAATAACCTCGATCTAGGAGTATGACGTCAACGTAACTGTTAATTCCATATATTTCTATGGTTAATTAAATCAATCAATGAAATCCTGTTTAAATCAAAGCTCAATCCAAGCCATTCGTGGGTCTACAGAGTTGATTTTATGCTTGTGGTTTAAATCAAAATCTAATTTATAATTTCTATGACATCTGAAGCCCAAATAAAGACTTGCAATAATCAGATTTAGCTCTTGCATAATGTATGTTTAAGTTGAATTTAAAGTAGCTAAGTCTCTAACTCAATATCATCCAAAATCTTCAATTTTGAAAACACGAATTATTTGTAAATTTAAATCAACATTGATGGCGTGATCTTATCGGAAAAAGTTGGGCTTCTGATATCCAATATATTAAAGACAAAATTAATAAACATTTTACTATTGATACACGAATCGTGTACCATAATGCGTTTCAGCCCCAGTTCTAGCAACAGACTTGGGGAACGAGGCTAGACACATTGCACCAAATCAAACGGCGTATGTAGACTGGAATAACCAGACGCTAGAAATTTGCATTCGATTGAGATTGCTGGCTTATTTCGCCGAACATAACTGATTTGAAATAAGAGTAAAATCGGAAACCATTGAATGTAAATCAGTTTATATACATGTACATTCATGTTACAGCATTATATGCGTTGTGACCCATTTCTGACAATTTCTAGGTCCCAAATGTTAGCGATTTAGCTCCTTCAAGACACCTCGCTGCTTTGTGCCCAAATCGGAGGTTCACGGGAGATAACTCGTGTGTTTTTTATTGACAATGCCTTGTACATGTAATTTGAGATTGATTGCTAGTTTATTAAAACAGTAATTATATGCATGAAACATATAATGGTACATATAGTGCAATACATAAATCTTGTAACTCGTCAAATTTGAGATGTTTTAAAACAATTATGTGTAGAACCTATTTGTAATTTATCAAAAAGCCTCTTTTATCAGCATTTCAGTCATAACTTTAACTTACAATATTATTTGACCAAATCCACACACCGGAATTGATTTACGCAATGCTCGGTACAATCACCGGAATTCACTTTGAAGATATTAGAATTCGCCCGTAAAATCTTCCTATATACTTATATTTTCCATTAATATACTATTCAAAAAAAGTAGGGGATATTTGATTTTTAAGTGTTATTAAAGTCACCTAATGAAACTGACGAAGAAACAAATGACAAAATGAAATGAAGTTCACATTCATCGATTTATTCCAAATGATCGTTAGACTAAGTAAGGCACAGACTGACCATTATAAGGGTAAAATGATACCCGGGGTCAAACAGCAAAGTTACCACAGCATCACAACAAAGTCAGTAACGGGTAAATCCTCCTCTGTTTGCCAAACAAGCATTGATCCGACGTGGCATACTCCTAATGAGACGTCTAAGGTCATTTTGATCCAGATTGTCCCATTCCTGTTGCAACGCAGCAGCAAGTTCTTGGACATTGGCCGGACGTTGTTGACGTTGACGTAACCTCTGTCCAAGCATGTCCCAGACATGCCTGATGGGGGAGAGGTCGGGACTCAGTGCTGGCCAAGGTAATGTGGTGATGTTCTGTTGTTGGAGGTAACCTGTAACGATCCTGGCCCTGTGACATCTTGCGTTGTCATCATGGACGATGAAACGGCGGCCATGACGTCGTGCCAACGGCACAGCATGGACTGCCAAGATGTTGTCCCGGTAGTACTGGCCTGTAACAAGCCCTGCAACAACATGTAAAGCCGTTCTTCCAGCAACAGTGATGCCTCCCCACACCATAACAGAACCACCCCCAAATCGATCATGTCTGATGACGGTAACGTCTTGGAAGCGCTCGTTTCGACGAAGCCACACCCTCCTACGTCTGTCCAAAAAATCAACAGTGAACCTTGACTCATCTGTAAACATCACATTGCTCCAGCGTCGATTATCCCAGTGTTGACGATCCCTACACCAACGACGTCTTGCCTGAATGTGATGATCTCTCAAACAAGGGATCACGCGAGGACGTCGGGCGCGAAGGTGACCCCTATGCAGTCGATTCCGAATCGTCTGGCCACTCACTCTCACACCAGTGTCTGTTTGAAGACGAGCGCTGATCTGATTTGCTGTGATGACACGATTTCTCAAGGCCAAGGTACGGATAAATGGATCCTGGGCTTGAGTTGTCGCCCTTGGTCGACCTGAGCGTGTTCTGTACTGTACAGATTGTGTATCACGGTATCTGGACCATAGCCTGCTTATGACAGACTGAGAAACATTCATCGTCCGCGCCACAACCGCCTGTGTCGTGCCGATCTGTAGCATGCCAAGGGCACGTAACCTTTCATTTTGGGTAAGCTGACGCATATCAAAATTTGTTTTCTGGTCACTAAAACAATTAAACTGATGTTTCCACCCTGGAATTCAATGCCACAATGACTGTAACATTCAAAGTCAGAGTCGTGCAAATCTTGGGTTGGACCCCCATGATGATCCCAAGCATCACCCGCATTCCATGCGGTAGCTATTGGTGCGTTTGGGCGTCACATGTAACTGGAAATGTTTCTTCTGTTAGGTTCTATAGTGACTTGATTTGTAGTCATTTGCATATTTTAGTATTATGCCCCCAAAATCAAATATCCCCTACTTTTTTGAATAGTATATTAATATTGTATTACTTAAAAATACATAAAATCACATTGAAAACATATAAACACCGGAATTCACTTTCAAAATATCGGAATTCGCACTTCAGACCTTCGCACCAATATTTTACTTTAAAATAAATTACTTTAAAACAACGGAATTCACTTACAAAATATCTGAATTCGCACTTTTTAAGTGTAAAATATTAGTAAATCAGATGTTAGTTGTAGGTCGGTTTGGAAGGTTCGGATATTTCCGGATTGAGTATTTTTGGGAATACTAATCCTCATCCCTTTTAGAAGCCCGAACTTCATGGATGGATCTAATTTACCTTTACCCCTCTAAAAAGGTGCGTTAGGGTTATACAAAGCGACCATTGTGGACACTGGAATTTTCAGAACCTCTTCAACCGATCTATAATTAGCACCTCCGGGTAGTTGGTGACCAAATTGGGGTAAAGTGATAAGGTTAATTTCTACAAGTGTAGCATGAAAAGAACGAGAATCTTCACATTCAAAAGTTTATAGTCATAGAATTTGCAAAAAAAAATGTCCAATACACAAGATGTTTGGTGTTTTTCATGACTGCTATAATTGCCTGTTCACTAAAGAATAAATAACCTGCCGACTTTCCCTGTCTTTCCTCCAACGCCAAACCAATAAGATATCCACTGGGCTTTACCGGTCAACTATATCAAGCTTGTGGAAATAAAAGAACAATAAAATTGCTTTATTTAACTTTAATACCATTCATGAATTACTGATGCAATCACTCATGAGCTCAGGCTACAAACAGATGTCGCGTCTGAAGATCTCGACATTCTCGAGAATTCTTGCACAACCATCATAATTATCATAAGACGTTGTGGTGTTTTATAATCCAATACGTTGGTGCCAGACGTTGACAAACTTTTGGAAATTAATATATTTATTTGAATATTCATGTGTCACAAGTCCGTAAAAATAAACACAAACACTGTCAGCAGACTCACCACGCATAAAAACATCGAAGCAGACGACATACATCTCACGTGTAAGCTGTCAATCAAACCACGTGATGTAAATAATATGCCATGCAGTGTGAATTGGGCTGGGCCACGGCGTACTGTTTTGTATGAGTGATTTTACGCGACGGCTTTGTGTACTAAACGTTAAAACACCATAAATTCGTGTTTATAATATCCTAACAAACAGCCCATTTGATAAGATTTTTGGCCCAAGGATGAGGCGTGAACACAATACAGCAGTAAACTTATACTAAATCTGTATGCTTTCGAGCCCAGTGAGCGTGTTGAACCAACTATGTCACTTCCGGTTTTAATAAAAATTAATTTCTCTTTTACAAAAACTTTTTTACTTGTGTTACAGAGGGGATTATTTCTGAATATATATTTAAGATTTATGGAAACCTTGTTGAAAATCGTTGGTCATCCCCTTTAATTTCTTTATCCATGCATGTAAATTCTTAAAAATAAGCTAATATTATTCTGTGTTACCCAAACACTAACTTTTACCCGACCCCCTCAATTTGTCTTTATTTTCAATTTACATGAAAAAAACAAAGGGTCCAAAATTTTAACTAGTATAAATTAATAATGCACACTTGGTACATTGTCTGTGCTATTAAATAATGATACGCCAACATCATGTATGACGTGACATCTGTATTTTAAATATGTTTACTTGTAGTTGGATGGGGCATAGATGTAATAAATCAGGCGCGGATCCAGGATTTTTTGCAGGGGGGGGGTCTAGGTTTGATAACGCCCAGCGCCGAAGGCGCTCAACCAATTAAGGGGGGTTTGGGGGCCCTCCACCAGAAAAATTTGGTAAATTAGATTCAATTTGGTGCATTCTGACGTATTTCCGGAAGGTAAATACCAAAATTACAGGTCTAAAAATCGCCAATAAAATCGCATAAAATTTTTCAAGTCTGAGCAGGGGGGTCCGTACCCCCTGGACCCCCCCCCCCTCTGGATCCGCGCCTGTAAATAACAGTAGTCAATCGTTGTTTTGAAAAATAATCGACAGTTTTGCGAATTGAATTCCGCGATCTGATCCACATCCGATTCCTCCATAAGGAACTATATATATAGTGCCGTGGAATGCTCACCAGTCAGCGGATTCACTAGTCCGCCGGTTCATAAGTCCACCGATATCTATTATTAGGGTTAGGGTTGATACAGTTTATTAGTCCACCGATATCTATTATTAGGCAGGCGCGGATCCAGAGGGGGCGCACCCGGCACACGCCCCCTCTGTTTTTTCACGGTGGCGAACAATTTTTAGCTCCATATATTCTCGAGGGAAAGGAGAACAAAAATAGTTCAGGTTGGAAATCGTAATTTACAGTACTAGTATGAAATTAGTCCTTGTGGGCATTTTAGTCCACTCAAAAATCACGGGCCGGGCTTGGCACTCCCAAGTGGGTGCAGCACGCCCCCTCTTTCTGAAAATCCTGGATCCGCCCCTGTTAGGGAGAAGGTTGGGTTAGGTTTATTGATACCCAAATTTATAGTATTTCTAATAGCGGGGGATTAGTACACGCGGGCTGGCGAACACATGTTATAGTACAATCGCTTATCTCGAGACACGCATTGTTTTCATTTTCTCAGCAATACAGTTCCAGATGAAGTTCCTACGGATTTAAATCTTTCAATGAACGCCACACAATAGCTTTGCGATGATTTCTGTTCGCAACAAATGCAATCTGATTAAAACACACATCATATTTCGTTTCGTTTTTTATAGTTCGAAATTTCGTTTTACTTGTCTTTTCTTCACTAGGACCTGGAGGAGTTATTAAGGAATTGGCTATTGGAACGGCCTGTTGCGGCGACTTCATGGTGTTCTCTGCGGGATTGGGGTAAATCCGAGAAACGTGGGGTTTATCGCTCCAACCGGTCAGATCTTCAAGTTGTGAAGGCCATCCAAAGTATAAAAAAAAACGAAACGAAATATAGATCTGTATTTTAATCAGATTGCTACAACGTAGGGGTGATGACGAATTATTTCCAGTGTTGGATGTCTCTAACCCCAGTGTGTTTCAGTCATCGATTTGCAAGAACACATTCAACTAGTTTTGTAAATGGTTTTGTCCCTTCTGCCAATTCGGTCTATGAACGTAATTTAAACAAACATTATGCTTGAGCTAAATCTGCCTATTGCCGGTCTTTTTTAGACCTTAAAATGTTATATAAAGTATTAATTAGACATTAATTAAATTACCAAGACCCTAATCAATTCCCTATGCCCTCGGGTGTCTCCGATATTAATTAGTTTATTAATAATTGATATATTTATTTTATACACAAAGGTGTACACACAGAAGAACAGGTGCGATGATAATAATAGTAGCAATAATGGTAGTAATACTAATAATAATTCTTCATAAATACATGTATATGTTTAATTAAATTAAAATGAGTTATATTGTACATAGATACTTTATCTTTATCATAGACAAAATGAGAATATTTCAGAAATACCTATACCAAACTTAGGCTGTCTGTCGACAGTTACCTCCGCTTGACCGCTTGATGCACAGGACGGGGGGGGGGGGGTGACAAAGACAGCTGTCTAGTTGTTCAGATGGTACCAAAACCGAGGTCCCGTGCACACATTGCCGTGCACGTAAAAGTTTTATTGACAGCTGGAATTCGATATAAGATCAAGGCGTAGTGCCGCTGTCCATGCAAAATGCCCGTCTTCATTAGCCCAGTTCGGAGCAGAACTGTTGGACGTTAAACGCCCATTTAATTTCATTTTCTTTCCTTTCAGTTATTATTAAACATATTCCGTAAACAACCATAAACATTTTTTTTCAATTAGTTTACATTAGTAGCTTGCTTCTCATTAATTGAGTGTCCAATTATAATTTCAGATCTTATTATAGTCTTAATAAAGAGATGAGAAGCCTATTAACTACCTTTGATCGCAAAATGACTTTGTAACCCCATATTGAAAATGTTAATACGACGACAGAATGATCTGAATGTAATGAGATGTCTGAAAGGCATATCGTGTGGAGCAATTGAAACTACTTAGCTAATAGCATGTAGGCTCATGATAAAATCAATGTGTAACTACGGCTGTACTGCTTATTTTCTAATACATACAAAAAATGTTTTAGAATTTAATTTGTCGAAAGAAAAAAGTTAATATGGGAGACTAATACATACAAAATTTAAAAAGAAAAAAAGAAAAAAAATATATACAGAATGGACAAGGAGAGTAATGTTTATGAGATATACAAAAAGGTTTATAGAGGTGATTATATTTTAATGATAAGTTCAGATCTTCTCTTATTGGCTTGAAAAAGAAACCTACCTAGATTCTCTAATTCTGTGGTGTTCTTAGCGGCAAGAAGTTGTATTAGTTTATAAACACTTGGGTTTTTACTATAATATTGTTTTATAAATTTATTTCGCAGGTCTTTGTATCTGGGACAAATAAGGATAAATGATACTCGTCCTCGACATTTAGTTTATTGCACAAAGTACATAATCTATTTTTCCTAGCTGTCTTAAAGTTACAATTTCATATTTTCTAAGAAAGTCAAAACATAATTATTTCTATGTCTTTTGCTCAAAAGGTTGTCAACTCACTATTATACGATCATGGGCAAAATTTTTGGGGCATTAAAATGGGTGACACAGGTTGATTGAGGAAATAGTTACTCAATTACCTCCCTTGTTTTCCCATTCCTCTCCATGGACGGCCATCTTCAAACGTTTGAATTTGAAGTTGAAAATGATATTTTTGCCAATTTCTCAACTGGCAATAGTGAATTATAGGATTATTCTTAAACAAGGTAGGACTGTTTATAGGTTCAATCTATTTTAGGGCTTTATTTTAATACATTTTAAAAATATAACTTAAAAAAATGCTATTGCAACTTTAACATACCTGCCTTTCTCGATATTTAAATTGTGGCAGGAAAGTCTTATTCGTGTTACTTCACGTTTATATTTTGTATTTATCGATTTAGTTAGGTAAAACTGGATTGTAAACGTATCTACAATATATTTGTATATATGACATTTTGACGATTCAATGATCTTTTCATGGCATTCTTGTTTAAAAATATCAAATAGACGAAGTTTTATTACAGACAATGTGCGTTTAGAATTTCCAAGACCATTTTTTTCCCAAATACTTCCTAATCCAAGCCTAAATAATTCTTTTTTAACATTATCTATCCAGTTATCACTGTTTATGCACATATCGTTGTAACATCGTCTAAGAATTATATTGTCTGCGTTAATTAACTTTAACCAGTATTTGAATATTCGAATTTTTCTTCTTATTGAAAGTGGATATCGACCCAATTCATAGTATATCATAACAGTGGAAGTATTATTACGTGTTTGAAGAAGTCTTTTACAAAAATTCAGATGCACCTTTTCGACATCCTCAGCTTTATGAAAGCCCCAGACTTCGGACCCGTAACATAAAATACTACTCACGTAGGTGTCGAAAACTGACAATTTTGTTACGATGTTAAAATAATTATCATTACATACTTTTAAGACGGAAAATAGTGCTTTTCTGGCCTGGTCAGATACGTTCTTTTGCGTTTTCATAAATTTACCGTTAAAATTCAACAAAACTCCTGGGTAGTTAAATGAATCAACAATTTCCAGATTTTTATTACATAATGACCAGTTTTCTTTTTCACCAATTTTTCCACCATTTCTAAAAATCACAATTTTAGTTTTTGAAATATTTACAGATAAATCCCATTTTTGTGTAATAAGTATACAGGGAGTTTAATAAATTTTGGAGCCCTCTGGGGTTTCCGAGAACAAAACCTTGTCATCAGCATACATGATCAGAAACAAATTTAACGTTTCTATATCTACAGTCGGACATTCGTCTGCTAGTAGATGAGATTCGCAATCATGCAAATACATTGAAAATAGGACAGGGGAGAGAACCTCGCCCTGGAAGAGTCCACACTGAAATATATCTGATACGCCATTTTCGAATTTCACACAACACCTAACCTTTTCATATAGAGATCTGACTACCTTAAGAAAGTTACCCCCTATTCCCTGTTGAATAAGCTTATGCCATAAATTGTATCTATTAACCAGATCAAATGCCTTACTGTAATCCACGAAACAGCAGTATAGACGTTTTTTCTGTTTTAGGGTTCGATTAATAAGTGCTTGGAGAACAAAAATTGCATCTACCGTACTTACATTTTTTTGGAATCTAAATGTTGTAGTAACCGATTTTTGTTTTTTAAACAGCTTATAAAATAGCTTCGGGTTTGTTTTTTGAACGAGTTGTATTAAGTTCCCCTGATGGCTTTTATAATCATGTTTTAACCGTCGTTCCAATGTTTTGTAATATCCCTTTATTCGATTAAGGAGTGAACGGTTTTCATTATTTTTGTCAACATTAAACGCGTGTAGCGCGGATTTGTAGTCTCTGTATCTTTTTAAACAAGAATCATTGAACCATGGTTTGTCTATTTTAACTCGCTTCTGGTTACCTTACCTTGTTTTGTATAATTTAGCATCCAGATTAGAAAGGGTTTGCGAGAAACTATCAACACTTTTATCTATACAAGCCTGATTAAGCTCCCCTATTTTACATGCACGTATCAAGCTGGATTTAATTGAACTAACGTCACTAATAAGATTTTCTATTTTAATTTCTTCCCAATTAATGATCTGTCTTCGAATTTTTCTTTTACTGATATCTGAACCAGGAGTATTAACAGAACATGCGTGTATAAAACTAAACACAATTGGGCTATGATCTGAGTATTCATTGAAATCGCAACATGTAAAATCTGTAATAAAATTAAGATATTTATAATTCATTAATAAGTAATCAATTAGGCTAGAGCTTTTACTGCTGTTAAATGTAAAATTTCCATCTAGATCGTTATTTATTCTACCATTTAAAATTCTTAAACCTGTATTTTTACATAAGTTAATTAATTTACGTCCAAATTGATTTATAACCGTATCAATATTATTGCGTAAGATCATTGGTGTATCTGGAATATACTGGCACAAGTCTGACAACTTATTTGTAACACCAATACTTAAACCATCTTCACTGATAAAATCCTCCAACTTAGCTGTTCTGGCATTAAAATCGCCGCAAGCTAGGATAATGCCTTTATCTATATACTTAGTAATAATATCTTCTAGACAGATAAATAAATCAACATCATATAACTATAACTATTCCACCACCTTTACCAATCTCTAAAAAAATTATACGCATGGTAGTCGGGGATTCCTATTTGATCATCCGTATTTATCCAACACTCATATAAACAGACAACGTCACATGTAGATATCATATCAACAAAGGAACTGTCTTTAAGTTTTTCACATAGACCTTTACCAACATTCCAAGATAGCACACTGATTATACTCCCCACGTTTTCCTACCTTTTACTTGAAGGCTGCTCAGTATTGCGTCAACTTAATTGGCGTTTCCGTGCTTCATATGGCCGATTTTTATATTCCCATGGTCTAGCTACAAGTACATTTTCTTGATCTGTGGTTTTATTTACGTCTTCTCCACCCTCGTACAGCCTGGCATCAACAAATAATTTGTCCCTAATCATTTTTGTTTTATGTCCGTTTTGTTTGAAGTTTTTCATCACAGGATAAAGGGCTTTTCTACTATCTTCCACTGATGCGGGGAACTGTTCGTTTATTCGTACGGTTTTCCTTTAAGCTTATATGTATTGCTTTTCACGTAATCCAGATCCTTGTGGTACATGAATCTTGCAACTATTGGGCGTGGGCGACCGGCGTTGCTTCTGCCAAAACGATGTACGTTGCCAAATTCGATTCTGTAATTTATTTCTAATTCACGGTACAGAAATTCTCTTAATTTGAATTCTGTGTCTTCATCAGCACTTTCTTGAAGATTATTGAAAATCAGATTGTTTTTCATTGAACGACATTTGTAAATCAATGACCGTTTGGTTTAATTTCTCAATCTCAGATTTGACAGAGCTCACAGTGGTGTTTGTATCTTGAGACTGTTGGGAACATGTTTCAATCTTGTTATTACAATGAGAAATACTCCTTCGATTTGTCTCAGTTTTATCAGCTATTTCTTTATATCTGTTATTCAGTGTTGTTGTCACTTGGATAATTTCGGTATTCCTTGTCTTCAAGATGTCAATATCACTTTCCATATTGGTAACTTTGTTTTTAAGATGAGTTAACATGTTTTCAATACGATCCATTGTCGGTAGTCTTATTTCAATATTTCTCATCACTGCTGATTAGTGTGCTTATGTTAGTCCGTGAAATGCGGGCTACTAATTATGTATTATAACTTGTGAATGCCTGTTTATCACTAATAACGGTCTCCATTAACCCGATCTTAACAGAACAGTAGGACGTTAAACCCCATTTAATTTCATTTAAATACTAATTAGATTGTTGATAACACCTTGACCGTTGTAAATGATATCATAACTCGGACGGGGGGTGGGGGGTCACGGTGGCTCGCAAATGGGTAAGGCGCTGGCTCGCTAGCCTGGCGGTCGAATGTTCGATCCCTGCATTGACCGAGGAAGTTCATCCAGATTCTCAGGCGTGTTTTCCTCTTGTCAGTGATGCAGGAAGGAGGTCCTGACAAGGACAGCTGTCTAGTCGTTCGTGTGATAGGAAAAACCGAGGCCCCGTGTACACATTGCCGTAGCGTCGCTGTCCTGGTAAAATTTCCCTCATAGAACACTGTATAGCATATGCCCGCCTTCATTAGCCCAGATCGGAGCAGAACAGTAGGACGTTTTAAATTTTCTCCGATTAGTTACCGATATACTATGTAACCATAGACAATAGTAACTATAGCTAATTAGAACCACAGTGTTACTATGTAAATATGTATAAATACACTATACTGTTCATTTTTATACAATGACATTATTTATGAATAGTCCCAAGGCGGAGGAAAAGTAGGTCATTTCGGGACTAACACATGGTTCAATTTTATTTCAATAATTCGCTTGCGCGTAGGGGTCTTTAGCAGAAGGGGTGGGATCCGGGGAAACCCCATGCGATTGGACAGGCTACCCTACTGCTTGTCGCGTACAACAGGGGAATCGAAACGATGCCAGTTGCCTCAATCCGTGAACAATGATATATTGTCGGAAACCTGCCTATGATATATCACTAATCACTGGTCAACATTATGTCGCGACGACACTCCACAATAAACGGTAATAAAATTGTATCCCACGGAATTGTAATAAATGCATTGTGTGGGTGTTTCCTTTGACGACGACTGGGATAATTTTGTCCTAATTGTACTAGCTAAATAATTTCGCTGTATCCTCGGAATGTAAACTGAAGTTCAACACAAGGAGTTTTAACAATGAAAAATAATATACACCCACACAAGCTTGTATTCATTGTATTACATCAATATAACTTGCTGAGGTTTTTTTCTTATATTTATCGATTTGGGGGACAGTTGGGAAAAGAAATGGTGTAAATAATGCCCTGTGGAATCGGGCGGATTAAGTTAATTCAATTACTGTCTATACTGATATTACGGGTTGCATTAAAAATTTACGGTGGTTGATCTGATAAGGAACATGAAAAAATGTCAATTTTAATATAATTTGTTTGTTTGGGTGTTTTTTTAATTTTCACCCAAGTTATTTGTAATAAAATTTGTTTTGTTTTGTTTTGTTTTTTTTTATTTCCACCCAAGCCATTAATTTGTAATATAATTTATGTTCTATATTATCAGCCACCGTAGACATTGCTTACTCGGATGTCCACGGGCAATATTTAGGCACTGCCAGATCTGATTTCTTGTCAGTTGGTTAAATCAGAAATCATCTCTATTTCTCATCGGTTTATTTGTTTAATTTACTTAATACATTTTATATGTCGCATTAGGTATTCGTCCTACACGATTCCGCTACGTGTATAATTTGTTATAAAAAAAGAATGAGATTTCAAATTAAATTTATCTATTTCCCATGAGCTTGATTTGTTTTTAGAATAATCATCTTTTTTTAGTAAATCGCAATGCTTTTTGTACTTTTTTTTATGCAGCAGAGCCGAACGCTTTTTGTCTTTTTGATTTATGTGTGACATCTTGTTGGGTTTTGTTTTTCATATATTAATCAATTGGGGGGGGGGGGGTAAAAGATATGTCATAGGACATATTTTATGGTATCTTAAGATTGTCTCAGGAAATATTTCATGGCATCTTAGTCGAACGCTTTTTTGTCTTTTTGATTTATGTGTGACATCTTGTTGGGTTTTGTTTTTCTTATATTAATCAATTGGGGGGGGGGGGTGTAAAGAAATGTCATAGGACATATTTTATGGTATCTTAAGATTGTCCCAGGAAATATTTCATGGCATCTTAAAATCTCCTAGGACATATTTCCAGGGTGTATGTAGTGGAATCTTAGGATTGTCTAACCTTAATATAGAAGAAAAGTACATATTAATACAGTGGGTCTCAAACTTTTTGTGCCAACGGAACACCTTGGAACACACTTTAAAAAATAGCGGCACACCTAGCTAAATATATAGGGAAAATATTTCAATTTTGGAAAATGAAACATGTCAAGTCATAGGCGTAGACAGAGACTAGTCATAGACACATAGAATGACTCAAGCTAAATAAAACAAATTAATTTATTGCAGTATTTCGAATTTCATCAGTCAAATAGTTGGCTTCTGTAGTGAGACATTTTCTTAGTGTGCCATTCAAAATCTTGCGGCACACTTAGGAAGATTTCGCGTCACACCGGTTGAGAATCACTGTATTAATAGAATGTGAGTCTATATACAGAGATTAATGTTCAGTTATTAAAGGTAATTGCTCTTTGCCAAAGTAAGTAGTGCTGTTGAATCGCTGAAGGGCTGGACACAATGATTCAGTGGGTAAGCCACTTGCTCGTTAACACATGGAGGTCGCGTGTTCGATCTCTGCATTGACCGAAAAAGTTCATCGGGATTGCCGACGTGGGTTCCCCTTGTCAGTGGTGTAGGACGGAGAATCTGCCAAAGACAGCTTTCTAGTCGTTGGGATGTGACGAAAAACCGAGGTCCCGTGTATACATTTGTGTGCAGGTAAAGGATCATGGTTTCCTTTTGTCGGTGGTAAATGACGTAGGGCTTGGCAAGGAACCACGTCTAGTCATTAGGAAATGACGAAAACCCGAGGTTGGCGTGTACGTTAAAGAACCCTTAACAGTTGGAATCCAGTTGCTGTGCCAGAGCACACTTTAACTCATAGCATATGGCGTATATCTGTCTTCATTAAAATAATAGTAATATGTATATTTATATCGCGCACAGTTCCATGCTAGTATGCATGCTCACGGCGCTATATAGACTGGGTACCATAATAGGACGTAAATAGATGACAGTTTAATGTTCAGCGGTAATGGATTCTACAGAACAGGCACAATATGAACAAATTATGATCTGTATCCAAATGATTTGAGTTTATATTTTGGGAACATAAGATGATGTTCTTGTTGAGAAAGGGGTGAACGTCCAGGAAAATATGGTAATTACTGATCTACTAGATAGGAAGGTCCAGTTCCATGTAGACACTTATACGCAAGGCACAATAGCTTAAAATTTATTCTTGATTTAATTGGCAGCCAATGTAGTTCTTTCAGTACTGGTGTAATGTGCGAGTTCTTGTTTAATCGACTGATGATTCGAGCTGCAGTATTTTGAACGGTTTGGAGTTTTGATATCAGTTTGTGGGGTATTCCAGATAACAACCTATTACAATAGTCTAATTTTGATAAGATGAGCGATCGAACCAGAATATGGGCTGCGTCCTTCGATATTAGATGACGAATGTTTCTGATAGAACGGAGGTGGAAAAACAGGTTTTACAGATATAATTAATCTGAACTTCCATGGAGAATTCTGAATCAATGTAAGCACCCACATTTTAAACTTCGTTGCATGGTTTAATTTCTGGGTCAGCTATTTTCAACGTTGATGGAATAGATTTTGATAATGAGTGTTTTGATCCAATCATGGTAGCTTCAGTTTAGTCATCATTTAATTTCAAAATATTGGTGGACATCCAGCATTTTAAAGATGCGGTGCATTTTGATGTACGTTGAAATGATTGGTCAAAGTCACGAGGATAAAAACTATCAATAATCTGAGTGTAATCTGCGTAAGAGTGATGTAATAGACTGTGCGGGTTGATGATATGAGATACACTAGTTGTGTAGGGAATAAACAGAACAGGTCCGAGCACCGAGCCTTGGGGAACTCCCCAGTTTAATTCAACTGCATCCAACTTAGTAACTACAATGACAGTTGACTGAATTCGATTCTTTAAGTATGGTGCAAACCATTTAAGACAAGGTCCATGAATACCGTGTTAGTTCTCGAGAGTTTTCAACATAAGGTCATGGGCAATCGTATCAAAGGCTACAGACAAATCCAGTAACACCAGAGAAACCTCTTTACCGCAGATTACAGCGCAACGTATATCACTAACTACCCTAAGTAATGCGGTTTCTGTACAATGATTTATTTCTGTACGCAGACTGAAATTTATCAAACAGAGAATTAGAAGATAAATGTTCCCGAAGTCTAAGGTTAGCAGCTTTCTCCAATATTTTTGAGAGAACGGGAAGATTTGATACAGGCCGAAAGTTTTTAAGTATATTCGAATCTAAATTGTCTTTCTTCAGTAGGGGACGAACAACAACTGCTTGTTTGAATATATCAGTTGTTGTTGTTTATTACAGATTTAACTCCGATACATGTTATATGATATTATGGACAGGTTGATTAAATTAAATTATTTACACTTCATGGGTTGAAAGCAATCTGTTTCACAGAGAATTACTTACGAATTATCTCTGTAACAGATAAGTGCGTTGACTGCTCACCGCGCCAGTCATTGGCTCAACTGCTCGTGCAATGTTTACTTAACACCTAACTGCTTCGGGCAAAATGATGCATTTTACTCATTTTAATACCCATTAACACTAAATAGGAAATATTTTTTAACTTCAAATACTTCAAACGTCTTCATTTATTTTTCTTTTACCTCAAAAAAATGTTTGAGAATTTAATTTGTCGGAGTAAAAAAGTTAATATGCCGTACTTATTAAGCCTCGTCGATGTCATGCTTATCAGTGATTGTAGCGGCCAAGCGAATATTCACTGCGGGATCGGTTTGGGTTGAAAGTTGGTAAAAACATACAATTGGTTAACACACAAAATAAAAAGTTCTTATATATTAAAAAGTCAATTTAAATCACACTTAAAAATCGCTGACGTGAGAAGAGAGGGCGGGTCATCGTCTCCCTTTGTCATAATAACAACATGTTAAAAAGTCATTGTATATTATAAGTTAATTTAAAACACACTTATAAAACCGCTGTCGTGAGATGAGAGGGTGGGTCATCATCTCCCTTTGTCATAATAAAAACATGTTAAAACAGTAAGTCCAGCTGACAAACGTTTGGCGCCATCAGGGCGGATAGAAAAAAAACCCGTGGGGAAAAAGTATCCGCTTGCGTTATGTGGACAGCTGGATCCGTTGATTATTTACAAATTAAAAACTGTTCGTCCAATAAGATACATATAGTTAAAAGTCCTGTAATATGGTTCACAGCGTCGTTCGTTCGTTTCTGGAGTTTAGCGTCCACTTCCACCGGGGGTGATATCCATTAAAAATAAAGTGCATTCTTTTTCGGGTTTTCCTTGCGCATGACTCTCCTCAGATAAACATTACCTGAATAGAGAAAGAAGAGCCAGTAGCAACACAGAACAAAACAGTAAAACAAATTAAACCATTTAAAGACATAAATTAAATTGATTGATATGCACTGTCATTGTTAGTAATGGTTGTGTATGACAGGAAAGATTCCACTTTTTATACTAATATTTATTATTGTTCTAATAACCGGAAGAAGGATATCTAAATTATGGATAATTATACGAGTTGGTATAGGATCGTTAATAGAAGTTTGGGGATTTGGAGAAATAATTAGTTCAGTGAAGACTGTGAATTTAAAGGGACAATAACACTCTTGCTGGCTTGGCAGCCCCAGAAAAT
The DNA here is from genome assembly GCA_963678685.1 of Patella ulyssiponensis. Taxonomy (NCBI): domain Eukaryota; kingdom Metazoa; phylum Mollusca; class Gastropoda; family Patellidae; genus Patella; species Patella ulyssiponensis. The sequence goes on from OY783229.1 coordinate 62,353,297, forward strand.
AAATAATAACCTTATTCTAAGTACTAGATGTTTAAGTGTCCTACCTGTTGTGTAAATTATCTATTACGACCTATTTTACTTGTCCAGAGGATTAGAAAATATTTTAAATCAAAGTCACATTTGAAAAGGGTTACGTTAGACTTTTCAAATCAATTAGTTGAATTTTTCCAATTTTTTTAAATTAGGTGTGTTAAGATGAAATTTATATCATCAATTAATTGGAATATTGTAAAATAATACAATTTGTTGACCAGAATGAAGATTGGGACTTATTATTTAGTTACAAGAGTGTTATTGGGGCTTTAAGAATCGGTTTGCCACTAAAAGTAGAAGTATTATCCAGGGTGACTGTAGAAGAGGTTTGTAGATCAGACCGAATCTTGTTAATGAAGAATTTATTAAAAGAGTCAGCCAAGGCCTTAGAATTATCTGATGCTGGTAGCTTAGTGTTGTATTTCTTGCCAATCAACGAGTTCATGAATAAGTTAAGTTTTTGCTGATCGTTACCACATTGTTCAAGTTTCAGCAAGCAATAATCACGTTTAGCTTGACGAATGACACGGGTTGTCTTGTTTCAAGCATCATAAAATATCTGACGATTTACGCCACTGTCTCTCTGCGCACCGACGAAGTCCCTTTACAGTTTTTGGGGTTTTTTTGGTGACTGGAGCATGCTGTTCAAGTAGACAAGAGAGGGTGTCGTTAGATAAATGTGTAAGAAGGTTTACCCGGGAGGTGTGATCACACACCAGCTTAGTGTTAATCAGATCTGAACGAAATGAATCGACATCAATTCCTTTCAAATTTCTACTCAGCACAGACTCTTTCTCGTTACCCCACCTTGACAGGCACAAAGGAATAAGATAATGGTCTGATAAATGCTTGTCTGTGACAAATATTTCATCAATTAGCCATATCGAAGAGCAAAACAGGAATATACTAAACCCCGTCTTCTAAAGACAACATCATAACACGACCCTTGGCTGAACTTGAGGTTTCACGGAGACCGTGGGACCACCTGTGAACAGGTAACTCAGTAATTATCCCTGTTGATAAAGAGGAAGATTGATATTAATGCTATAATCACCAGGTGTATGTTATTAAGCGAAGATAATCGTTTAATTACAGGAGATTTGTAGTTCAGTTAATGGAACTGTGATCCCAACATGTCAGAATAAAGAATAAATAAGACAGACATGAAAAGAATGGGTTTAACTTAATAACAAAGACTGTCTATTCCGATGTCATATTCCGATGAAATGGCGGTTCAACTTCGCACTGTTCTGCTCCGAACTGGGCTAATTAAGACGGGTATACGGCATACAGTGTGCTATGAAGGAAATTGTCTCGGGCAGCGGCACTACGGCCTACTCTTATATCGAATTCCAACTGTCAAGGGATCTTTTACGTCCACATGGGACCTCTGGTTTTTGTCCTGCATCACTGAAAATTTGGGTGAACTTTCTCGGCCAATGCAGGGATCGAACACTCGGCTTCCAGACTAGCGAGCCAGCGTTTTTCCCCTCCTATTCCGATACAAATCTGAATAAAAACATTGTTTATAGAAAAAAAATAAAACGAAAGAATGGAATTTTTAAAATGTAGTTAACTTGGATAATCTATGCATGTCGTGTGTTCGTTCTCGGGGGTTGTATGTAACCAGTGATGGTGTAGCCTGTCTAGCCTTGTGAGATTTTTGCGAATAATCTTTATCCGCAAATTACAGTCAGATATTAAACTTGCATGCAAGGAGTTGCGGTGACTTGGTGAGTAAGGCGTTGGTTCGCAGAAAGTAAGAATACAGGCCTAGAGTTAAAAATTGGAATGGCGGTAGGCAGTTCATTATTAAATAGTTCACTGCATATCGGGGTCCATCTGTGTCGCATTATTTGAATCATTTTGTGAAATACATTCGCTGTGTGTGTCAAAAGGTTTGGTCGGCCTTTGCTCCACTGTCGATGTTGGTGATCGAAATCAGACAGTGAGCTGAGAGGGCCCTTTCATCATGTCTATTTCCGCAATGAGCAGTGGTCCGCCAGAGCGTCTAAATAAAATTTAATTGATACTTGTTGAATGCAATAGTATTAGATGGGATTAACACATACTGTATTTTGACCCCGGAGAAGCAGCTAAGTACCAAAATGAGAAAATGAGTCGAAAATTGAATCGACTGTCCCTAATTTAAAACGTATATTTTGACACCAAATGTGGTCATTTTGTAAAATTCGAATTTTCACGTCAAAATTGACCGCCATATGGAGTTGTTTCCCAATATTGACCCTGCGGTATAATTATTCACCAAAATGTGTATGGAGATGGATTCAACTACCCCGAAACGATACATTTTGATACCAAGCTCGATCATATTATGATATTTGGATACAAATTGACATACTGCATCTTTAATAACAATGGTGGATTTTACACTTACCTCGTCATAAGGTACAAGCGAATTATTGAAATAAAATCAAACCATAATGTAGGTCATGAAATGACGTAGTTTGTGTCGAGTGGACGTTAAACCCCGTCCCCCCCTCTCTCTCTCTCCCCCTTTCTCTGTCTCCTCCGCACGTATGTAACGTTTCCTTGAAGGGATAACCACGTTTGGGGTATGGGGAGCTTGATATCTCTGCCACCAGTGATCAATTCCTGGCTGATCACGAGCCACCGGTAAAACGGAACTTCGGAAGGGTGTGTAAGGACCAGCTAAAAAGTGGTCATTAACGGTGTTTTGCTTAAATTAATGTTATAAGTTTCACCGTAGGAATAAGACAGAGTCGTTCAGTTTTCAAACCTTTATGTAACAAAAACTTTCAAAATATATAATATTTACAGCTCCAATATATACTATTCAAAAAAAGTAGGGGATATTTGATTTTGGGGGCATAATACTAAAATATGCAAATGACTACGAAAAAAGTCACTATAGAACCTAACAGAAGAAACATTTCCAGTTACATGCGACACCCAAACGCACCAATAGCTACCGCATGGAATGCAGGTGATGCTTGGGATCATCATGGGGATCCAACCCAAGATTTGCACGACTCTGACTTTGAATGTTACACTCATTGTGGCATTGAATTCCAGGGTGGAAACATCAGTTTAATTGTTTTAGTGACCAGAAAACAAATTTTGATATGCGTCGGCTTACCCAAAATGAAAGGTTACGTGCCCTTGGCATGCTACAGATCGGCACAACACAGGCGGTTGTGGCGCGGACGATGAATGTTTCTCAGTCTGTCATAAGCAGGCTATGGTCCAGATACTTTGATACACAATCTGTACAGGACAGACCACGCTCAGGTCGACCAAGGGCGACAACTCCAGCCCAGGATCGATTTATCCGTACTGTTACGGCAGAATTCGCATTGTTTTCATTTGTGGTGGATCCGAGTCTATAGTTTATAATGTTATGATCCGTGTCCTTTTCTTATATTAATTCATTTTCGGTCAAGGTCATATAGTTAACGAAGTCGCCATTGTTTGTTGTGTATAAAAATGTGAAACGTATTTTCTTTTTGCCCTGTAGTTCCTCACAAGATGTTAGTAAGCTTTTAATGATTATAGTTTGTTACATAGATTTATGTATAGTTCTTGAAATGTTTTATGTTTTAACTGCATAAATTAATGGTTATGAACGGCACTTGTATCGCCCCATGTCTTAACGCACGTGGTTTTCCTGCAAGTAGTCTATGTGCTGTTTTAACGTTTCTTTTCGCGACCATACCGTGTTGCCGTAGATTGTAGTCGTCAAATAAGACACTTATTGCTATTGTTAGAACTAAGGCACCTCACGGTGACGAAGCATAAGTTATGATAGTGTTTTATTTATTTTAATCCTACCATTATTTTGTGTACTTCGGTAATGAACATTTAGTAAATAATTATTTTATTCGGTGTAATCTATTGACACTTGTTTCGCATTTGCATTTGGTTGAGCGTCACATCGAGTGTCGGTGCTGTCGGATATTTGAGAGACTGGACAATGATATCTATGAACTGGTTAGAACCCGCCATTGTTTTTAAACATGTGTTGATTTTGTCTTGTTTGCCATAGATATTGTTTGTATGTGAAACTTCACAGTGTTTTTACCACTTTGCCCATTAAATAACCATCGTTCCAGGACATCATCGTTTTACGATTTATTTGTGGGAGTGCGTTAAGCTGATCTGACGCGTCCGGTTTGTTGACATCTTCGACTTTGCTGCGGGTAAGGCCTCAACGGTACTGTCAGGGTTAAAGAGTCTGCAAGCCGACAAAACAGTACAGTAAAAACACTAAAGTTGATCATAGTAATTGTTTTGAACACTTTATAACACGCGAATTAGTTGTTAGTCCTTTTTGTAGTAGAATTATTAGTTTTTCCAGAACTTTTCAACACGAATTTTAAAAAGTATGGAAACCCATCAAGACAACAATGAAACTCCAATTGCGGAAAATTCGTCAAGAAACCGAACGCCATCAGTGAAATTTATAGAAAATGCCATAATGGAGAAAACTAAAAAGTTTTGGAAGTCTCATAAAGATCTTAAACACCACGTCGACATGTTACTGCGAGCAAAAGCCGGGTCACCAGAAATTCCAGAATTGAAGAATAACGTTGTTGCCTCTCAACTTGCCTTCAAGAATGAAGCCACAGAGATTCAAGAGTTATTTACCCGTGATAAATCAGAATCTGGACAAGCTGAAGCTCTCGAAATTTCGTCTATATCAGTGGAATGGTTGGAGATATCAGATAGTGCACTGGCTAATAGCATATCACCACCTGCCCCTTGTAAGAAAGGCAACCAAGAACACCCTTGTGACGATAAGAAATCTGTTCATATGTCAAAAGCTTCAACTACATCAAGTTGTGCCAGGCGATTGGAAGCTAAGGTACGAGCTGCTGAGCAGAAAACAAAATTTGAATTTGATCAACAAATTCGCCAGTTTCAGCTAACACAAAAGCTGAGAGAAGCCGATCTTGAACGCCAGAAATTACTAGATGCTTCCAAATTAGATGAACTTAGAAGTAAACGAGACCTCGCAATGGCTGAAGCAGCAGTAAAGGCCTACAGTGGCGGATCAGACATTGGCTCTGTTGATGATTTGGCATCACAGCTTGATCGCTCTAAAGCAACCCAGGACTGGATAAACGACGTGAAACCAGTTTTTGATACTCAACCGAGCACTGAGGAGAAGGTCGATCAAGATAACCATCAAGCATCGGCTCCCTGTCAACCGGAACGATTTGCTGGTAACGATCCACTGTTTCGACCATTTGATCAAGCAACATCACATCAACATAACACAACCTTTGCACTCAATGAAACCCTGTTTCGACACCTTGATATACAAAATGAAACAAGTACTAAACTTATGTCTTCATTGGCAAAACAGTCACTACCTAAGTGTGAACCTGACATTTTCGCTGGAGACCCTCCTATATTTTTGCCTTGGAAAATGGCCTTTAAAGCAATGATTGCTGATGTAAATGCTTCACCAGACCAGGAAATGACATACCTTCTTCGCTACACATCGGGAAAACCAAAGGAACTTGTCAACACCTTTCGTAGACGTGTACACCCTGACGCTCATGTGAAAGTCACAAACCTTTGGAAGGCTATGGAAGAACGGTTTGGTCACAGTGCAGAAATAACAAACGCCCTCCTGAACAACTTGCAAAGAGCTGCCAACTTCCGAAGTGACGACCGACAAGGGTACCAGAACTTCTATGATGTTTGTGAAGATGTTGGCTCGCAAATTCCTTTTTTGAATGGTTTGTCCATTTTGAATTCATCCTACTACATGAAGTCATTGATTGAGAAAATCCCTAAATTGATACGTGACAAATGGGAAAACAGAGTTACCAAACACATGATGTCAAGACAATCCGATGATTATCCTCCATTTTCATCCTTTGTAGAACTCATGCATACCATCGCTTTGAAACAAAATCATCCAGCTATCGTCAAAATGCCTGGAGTTGACTACGAATCTACTTCAAAACTTCGAAACAACACGAACCCTCGTAATTTGAACTTCTATTCGAATAGAGCAGGACATGCCAAGTCATTGAAAACGGATATCAATACTTCTGAAGACATTGCTCCGGAAGAAGACGTATTATGCCCTATTCACCCAGAAAGTAAAGATCGCCACACTTTGCTTACTTGTCGTGTATTTGCAGACAAAGAACCAAGAGAGCGGGAACAGATTGTGAAAAATGCTAACATTTGTTTTCGATGCCTCACCAAGAAACATTTCTCTACAAGATGCAAATCAGATGTGAAGTGTGATAGCTGTGGACGTAGACATCCAACACTTTTGCATTACAGCGCAGCTACCCCTTCAAACAACCCCTCTCAGTCAACCGGAGAAAATGTTGGAACAGCCTGCATGAACATATGTGGATCACCGGGCATCAAAGGGAGGACCTGCGGAAAGTTCTCACTCGTTGATATTATCCGCGGAGACGACTTTAGCATTGTATTCCGAACGTACGCCACTCTCGACGACCAGTCAAGTCATAGTTTGGGTAGCGAAACTCTTTTCAATGACCTTAGCATCACAGGAGATAGACATCAGTACACACTTGAGACCTGTCATGGCAAAGAAACCTGTGTTGGACGACGAGGTACTAACTTGTATGCCCGTACCTTGGAGGGCAAAACATTCAAGCTTCCAACGATCATCGAATCCGATAACATACCGGAAGACAAATCTGAAATTCCTACGAAGGAAGCTATACAGCAAATTCCACATCTTCAGCATATAGCTAAATTTCTTCCACCCTACGAAGAAGCCACAGGAATAAATTTGATAATTGGAAGAGATGCCCCAGAGCTTCTTAAAGTTCGCGAATCCATCAACGGCCCCGTAGGAGCACCATGGGCTCAACGTCTGGACCTAGGTTGGACAGTGTCTGGAGATATTTGTTTGAATCGTCTTGGAGGTAGCGTGCATCTTTCATGTCGTAGAACCGTTGTTGGAACAGAATATAATCTTGAGCCTTGTAAATATGAGATTCGTTGTAAAGAACAAATAGCAAAACCACTTGAAGCCAAGACAGGGGATGAGCTGAACACATCTGTTATTTGTGGAAAGACATCAGTTGACCAGAAAGGTTTACTGAAGGGCAATTCCGTGAGTAACAGACTGACATTTGGAGCAGGTTTTTATCAGTCTGTTGCCCGCTTCAAACTCCGAAATAAACGATGGTGCTAAATATTTGCCATATTTATATAGCTATCCTGCAGAATCATTTTAATATAAAACAGTATCACATACTTTTAAACAAATTCCATTCACTGCTTCTCAAAGTCATGGTAACAGACTGACATTCTCGCAACCTAACAATGACGGCACACTTACTCAGTGCTGAATTCCTGTGAAGTTTGTAGATTTAAAAAATCTTTGTATTTCGGATTGATTTAATTGATGGATATCCTTTATACAAATGTTAAATTTTTTCACTTCTGGCAATTATTTTCAATATTATAAGGTAAATTGCCTTTGGTAACAGACTGACATGGTCAGTAACAGACTGATGCCTTCTGATTAAAGATGTAGCATCCCTCTGTCTCAACAGTAAGAAAATTGTAAAATGAAGAACAATTGAAAAAAAAACCTAAAAAAAACCCCAATAAAATAAAATGAATAACATAAATAGGGTTTGTCAATTTGCATAAGCCCATTGTATTGCTATCACTCAAGGGTGTTCTGTACAGAATTCATTTCCATTAAAAAATTTTTTGCATATAACTGCCTGGTAATGATAAAAATACTATTTATTTGTCCTGTTGCTATTTAATCTAGAAACGGTTATTTATATGTGTGCACATTAGATTGACATCAGGTTCATCATTGGTTCAGTGGCGGTGTTTCAATTCACTGTTTGTACGCAACGACGAGTAGGGTCTTGTCCAGCCTAAAGGGCCTTTTCTGGTTACCCCCACAGCTCAAGACCTCTATGTTCAAACACATTTTTTGAAAAAAAAATTGAATCTTTGTAAGTCCCGAAATGCCTAGCAAAGGATGTGTCGAGAGGACGGTCAACCCCATTTCTTTATTTATATGCACTTTAGATCATAAGGTTAAGTGACAGGGTTTCGATTCCCAGCTTGTTTGCAACAAGGAGTAGGCTCGTTTGTATAACAGGCTGTGTTTTCTTCCGGCTCTCCAATTTCCTCACTTAATTATAACCAAAGTTATCGTGCCCCAAAGAATCAACAAATCAGATTGCTTATCTCTGCTTATCCCAAGCATAAAATGCTCATATTCGAACTCCATCGAGGCATTCACCTAATGAACACCTGCACCACGTTTGAACCTTCTATATTCTACCTCAATTGAATTAGGAGAGTTATTGTGTTCAAAAGTCTCGACCAATCAAATTGCTTATCGCTCTGCTTACCCTGAGCAGAAAACTTAGTCAAGGTATTGATGTAATGAAACTACACTAAGTTTCATCACTCTGACTTAATTAGAACTAACGTTATCGTGTCCCAAAGCATCAACCAAATTGTTTATCTCTGCTTACCCTAAGCAGAAAATTCTCATCTTCAAACTCCATCAAGGTATTGTCCTAATAAACACCTACACCAAGTTTTAACATTCTAGCTCAATTAGAAAGAGATTTATTGTGTTCCAAAGTATCGGCCAATCAAATTGCATTGCTCTGCTTACCTTGCGCGTCAAGGAATTGATGTAATAAAATTCTGTCCAAAAGCATCAACCAATTAAATTGCTTATCTCCATTTACCCTAAGCAGAAAATGCTTATCTTTGAACTCCATCAAGGCATTGACCTATTTATACCTACACCAAGTTTGAACATTCTATTGATATTAGCTCAATTAGAAAGAGTTACTAGTTACTGTGTTCCAAAAAGTGTGGTGGACAGACAGACCCATTTTTATAGTCCCCTGCTTTCTTCGAAAGGCCGTCTGGAAAAATAGGACAATTTGCCTACGATATCACCCACAATTTAGTGTGGGTTTACTTGCTGTTAGAACTACCCTGATATAATGTCAGTCTGTTACCGTCAGTCTGTTACAACATTTTTCAGTCTGTTACCATGAGTTTGGGGGAGAAATTTAAGTGACATGCCCCTTTTCTTTATACATGTATTTAAATGATGAGTTGAATTCAGAGGATATTCACATTTATATTGGATTTGACAAAAAATAAATTACTGAAAAAATAATTTTGAATATTTAGTAACAGACTGACGTCAACATAATACCATCTATTGATGTTAGATTTTCTACTTGAAATTTCAGTCTATTAACAGCATTCTGACTTTAATTTATAGGAAAATCATTATAAAACACAATTTCATTAGTACTTTACATAGTTTATCATATTCCTATATTTACTGAGACATTAAAGCGAAATGGTGAAAATGGCAGTGTCTGACTGGGATGTCAGTTATATGTAAATATGCTCAGCCTGACTCTAAAGAACAGGATTAACTAAAATATGATATTTGAATTTAAAAAGTAGACAAAATATGCTTTCTTTTGGTACCAAAAACATTGTTGTAGCTTAATATTTCAATTTTACCACTAAGGTTGACATTTTCACGGAATTGCCCTGAACAGTATTGCTAAAGATGAATTCTTTACTTCAGAACATGATTCGGACGTTGGAACATCTCCAGATGACCGTCACTTTTTGAAAATTATGGAGGAAGGATTCCACAAGAACTATTTAGGAAATTGGGAAGCACCCCTTCCATTTCGTGAGACTAAAACAAATTTGCCAAATAACCGAGCTCAAGCAGAGAAGCGGTTTGAAAGTCTTCTACGAAACTTTGCAAGAAATAATCAACTTAAAACTGACTATCTTGAATTCATGTCAAAGATTCTCGAAAGAGGCCACGCTTCACAAGTTGATCCGTCTCAAGGTGATACCAAGGAAGGACAGAAATGGTACCTTCCCCACTTTGCAGTGTATCATCCTAAAAAACCTACACAAGTTAGAGTTGTTTTTGATTCGTCAGCAGAATACCATGGCACATCCCTAAACAAAGAATTACTCCAAGGGCCTGACCTGATGAATGGACTTATCGGAAGACTGCTTCGTTTTCGTCAAGAAGAAGTTGCGATAATGTGTGACATTGAGCAAATGTTTCATAGCTTTTACGTCTATCCCGAACATCGATGTTTCTTACGCTTTCTTTGGTTTGAAGGTAACGATCCAAATGCCCCAGTTGTTGATTATCAGATGAATGTACATCTCTTTGGAAATGGACCAAGCCCTGCAGTGGCTACATTTGGACTTCGAAAATCAGCTGATGATGCTCGTCAAAAGTATGGAAATCCTGCTCATAAATTTATCCACGAAGACTTCTACGTTGATGATGGCGTATATTCTTGTTCAAGCTCCGAGGAAGCCATTGAACTACTTAAGTCAGCTCAGTCCATGTTGGCAGATTCAAACTTACGCCTCCATAAAGTCGTTTCTAATAAACCAGAAGTTATGAAAGCCTTTCCAAATCAAGATCTAGCTAAGGGGTTGACAGATCTCGATCTTGATCACGATAAGCTACCAAGTCAACGCACTCTAGGAGTACATTGGGATTTAGAAAAAGATGTCTTCACCTTCCGGGTTACAGACAAAGATAAACCTTATACAAGACGTGGAGTTCTGTCAGTAATTCATTCGCTGTACGATCCGTTAGGTTTCGCCGCGCCATTTATCATAATTGGGAAGAAGATCCTTCAAAATTTGATTCATTCTGGTACTACTGAAGGGCAACACCTCGATTGGGATGACCCTTTACCGCCCAATTTATGGTCTGAATGGGAAACATGGCATACCAACCTCAAGTCTATTTGCGAGGTTGAAGTAAAACGTTGTTTTAAACCCGAAGACTTCGGTGTAGTCACTAATATTGAAATCCACGCCTTCTCTGATGCTAGCCAGGATGCTGTCAGCATTGTTATTTATTTGCGTCTCTTCAACGATAAAGGAGATACCCACATTGCCTTTGTGAGAGGTACATCTAAAGTTAAACCACAGAAACACTTCTCAATACCAAGACTGGAACTTTGTGCTGCAGTTTTGTTAGCAACTACTGTAAAGCAAACTCAGAGGGAGTTAGAGTACAACATTAACAATGTCTACTACTACACTGACTCAAAAATTGTTCTAGGCTATATAATGAATGAATCTCGGCGATTTTATGTCTATGTAGCCAACCGTGTTGAACTTATTCGAAGTCTTACATCACCAGAATCATGGAGATATGTGAGATCGGAAGACAACCCTGCTGACATAGGAACCCGTGGTTGTTCTGCATCAAAACTCATGCAAGAAAAGTGGTTCGTTGGTCCAGATTTCCTGTGGAACTGCAGTGACATTCCATTTGGTGCATACACGCTGAATGATGGTGACCAAGAGATTCGTCCAGAGGTTAAGTCGTGTGCAACCTCTACTGTTACAGACAACATATGTCTACTTTGTAGGTACTTCACTTACTTTAGTAATTGGCGCAAACTTTGTAAATCAATCGCCTACTTGAAGATTCTGCTTCGTCATAGGAAACATGGCTCATCGGAAGACCAAAGCATGGATCTTAATCCTGAAATCCTACATGAAGCAGAACTTGTAATCCTAAAACATGTTCAACATGAAGCCTTCCCTAAAGAGGTTGAAAATCTCAAAGAACATCAGAATGAAAGTAAACGTACAAAACCGTCGCTTGGACAACGTCTTCGTCAGCTTGACCCTTTCATTCATCAAGATGGACTTATCCGGGTTGGTGGTCGACTCCGTCGTTCAAGTTTGTCCTTTCCGGAGAAGCATCCGATTGTATTGCCAAAGAAAAACCATGTTACACTCCTTGTCATGCGACATTACCATGAAACAGTGCATCACCAGGGTAGATCTATAACCCATGGAGCCATCAGACAAGCCGGATTCTGGGTCATAGGAGGTTCAAGTTTGGTAAACTCTTTGATTAGAAAATGTGTTCGATGCAATCTTCTACGCAGGCCTTCTGAAACACCTAAGATGGCAGATCTCCCAGAAGATCGTGTAGGTCAAACAGCACCTTTTACCAACGTCGGAATGGACGCCTTCGGTCCTTGGGACATAACGACAAAGAAGACACGAGGCGGATGCATCAATAGTAAAAGATGGGGCATCATCTTCACATGCCTAGCCAGTCGAGCGATTCATATAGAAGTTGTTGACTCGATGGACACTTCAGCCTTTATCAACGCATTACGACGTTTTATCGCTATAAGAGGCCCCGTTGTTTTACTTCGATCTGATCATGGAACCAACTTCATTGGAGCACATAATGAACTCAATGCTGCTTTGAAAGATATCGATAACGATAAAGTGAAGAAATTTTTGTTAGACCACGACTGTGATTGGAAATGGAATCCTCCACACGCATCTCACTTTGGTGGCGTATGGGAACGTCAGATTGGTACCCTACGTCGTGTTTTGGATGGTATGCTTTTAGGACTTGGAAAGTTTCAGATCACCCACGATCTTCTTGTTACTCTCATGGCAGAAGCTACAGCCATTGTTAATTCCAGACCTATAACAGCTATACCTTCAGGTACAGATGATCCTCAGCCTCTGTCACCAGCTAGTATCCTTACCATGAAAACTAGACCTTATCTGCCTCCTGGAAACTTCACTGAACCAGATTTGTATTGCCGCAGACGTTGGCGAAGAATTCAGTATCTGGCGGATCAATTCTGGATTCGCTGGAGGAAGGAGTACCTCCAGAACCAACAACAGCGACGCAAATGGAATAAATCCATTCCAAACTTAGATGTTGGAGACTTGGTGTTAGTTATTGAAAAGGATCTGGTTCGTGGATCATGGCGTAAAGGACGTATATCGAGTGTAAAACTTAGTAAAGATGGAATTGTCCGCACAGCGGACGTTGTAGTTTTCGAGGACGATCAACCAGGGTCAACCAAGCACAGTGGAAAACTTAAGACATTTACACGACCAGTGTCTCAACTTGTTTTTCTTTACAGACCAGTGATTTGTTAATAAGGCCTAATTATTAAAGACGTACGCCTTTAAGGTGGGGAGTGTGCTGTTTTAACGTTTCTTTTCGCGACCATACCGTGTTGCCGTAGATTGTAGTCGTCAAATAAGACACTTATTGCTATTGTTAGAACTAAGGCACCTCACGGTGACGAAGCATAAGTTATGATAGTGTTTTATTTATTTTAATCCTACCATTATTTTGTGTACTTCGGTAATGAACATTTAGTAAATAATTATTTTATTCGGTGTAATCTATTGACACTTGTTTCGCATTTGCATTTGGTTGAGCGTCACATCGAGTGTCGGTGCTGTCGGATATTTGAGAGACTGGACAATGATATCTATGAACTGGTTAGAACCCGCCATTGTTTTTAAACATGTGTTGATTTTGTCTTGTTTGCCATATTGTTTGTATGTGAAACTTCACAGTGTTTTTACCACTTTGCCCATTAAATAACCATCGTTCCAGGACATCATCGTTTTACGATTTATTTGTGGGAGTGCGTTAAGCTGATCTGACGCGTCCGGTTTGTTGACATCTTCGACTTTGCTGCGGGTAAGGCCTCAACGGTACTGTCAGGGTTAAAGAGTCTGCAAGCCGACAAAACAGTACAGTCTACATGGGTCCGAGACAACACGCTTAAAGGGACAACTCTCCCTCTAGTACTCGATTAAGTTTTATTTGTAACGATGTTCAAATATTAGAATGTTAAACTCGTGTTATTATTTGGTTGTAACGCTGTATTATTTTTATTGTAGAGAAACCATCAAATCACCAAACGCAACGTCATCACATCAAACGTAACGATAACGTCATCGTCATCATGCTTACATCATCAAACGTAGTTATTATCATCACCGCCTAATATGATCATCAAACGTATTCGTCGAACGAAAATGTAGTCATCCAACGTAACTATTTGTGTTTATCTAGACTGTTAGTGTTATAATATTAATAATAATGAACGATTTACCTTAACGATAATTGTTTAACGATAAGTGCTTTGTATTAACGTATTGTATTAACGTCATGTATAAACGTAACGTGTCGTATTAATGATTGATGTGTAGTGTATTAATGATTGATGTGTATTCTAAAAAAGGGACTTAGTAATAAACGTTAACGAATTTGTAACAAAATCTTCTTTTCTTAAATTGAAACACACGAATGATTTAATACAGGGAAACGGTGGCAATATAGTTTCTATCTTAGAATAGACTTCGTTTGTGTGTTTTATTTAGGAACTGTGAACGTTTTTATGTGAACGCATATGTCTCGTATATTGTGTATACTAGTAATTAGTTTCATCTTTCAACGTATAACGAAAATGGCTACAGCGAAGGAACTGTGGTTTGCAAGTTTTGATGAAATGGAAGATCGTGAATACGTTGATCTGCAGGACCTTTACTCTGTCAAAAATGCAGCACCAGTAATAGAAAATCAGCAAGCCAACGATAACGATGATAATATAAGTATAAGCAGTAAAGCGTCATCCAAGTTTTCAGTGATATCTGCCCTAGCCAAAGAGAAGGCTAAACAGGTAGAACTCCTAGCGCGTGGAGAGGCATTGAAACAGAAACAAAGATTTCAGGAAGAACAATTAGTTTTAAACAGAAAACGCGAAGAACTTGAGCTGGAAACTAACTTATCAATCTCAAGGGCCAAACAGTCTATTTTTGAAAATTTCTGTCCAGATCAATTTACACAAGAAAGGGCTTATAATTATGGTCTTTGGCCATCAGAAAGGACTAATACGCATGCAGAAAATCCCACAAGGCACAATCATGACTCCTACCAGCCAAACACTTTTACACATACAATTAATAAAGAATCATCTGTACCAACTCGTTTTGATAGAATTAACGTTCAGGCCCCTATGTTTTCAACGCCCCAAGTTTCTCAGAACACTGCCGCTTATAATTCAAATGAACGCTCTAATCTTCAATTCAACGAAGCTGTGCCTCCCACAGTTTTTCAGAAGTTGTTGGAACAACAAACCGATCTACAAGCTAAACAAACTAACTTAACGGAAATTCTCTTGGAACATCAGAATCGAAGTCTCCTTCCTCAACCGCATATTTCTAAATTTAGAGGTAACCCTCTTGAATATCGTTCTTTTATTAAGTCGTTTGAAAGTAGGATCGAACAACGAATAGCAGACCACAGAGATCGCCTTTATTATCTCGATCAGCTTACAGAAGGAGAACCAAACGCACTCGTTAAAAGCTGTCTTCATATGAACCCAGAGGATGGTTTTAAGAAAGCCAAGCAACTCTTACATAATACTTTCGGTGATGACTATAAAATAACGACAGCATATACAGATAAGCTTCTAAAGTGGCCCTCAATGAAGCCGGAAAACGTTGAACTTTTAAATAAATTCTCATTGGCGTTAACAAACTGTATGAATGCTATGAACGATATAAAATATTTATCAGAAATGAACCACCCAAAAAACCTTAAAGAATTAATGGAGAAATTACCCTTTAATATGCGAGACGGCTGGCGTAAAAGAGTTCAAAGGGTCAAGTCTACAAATAACCGTCAAATTAATTTTGAGGACTTCGTTACTTTTGTCAAGCAAGAAGTAGATGCTTTAACAGATCCAATATTCGGAAGATCAACGGATAGTTTTGTAAATAAATCACAGCCCTATAGTCATAGGCCTAAACAGAGTTATGCAACAAATTCTGCGAACGTGTTTTCTTCAGAAAACATGTATCAATCTCCGAGTCAAAGTAAAACGTGTTTGTATTGTTCCAAGAGCTTACATGATATGGACACTTGTTATGAATTTATGAAAATGCCTTTTGAGAAACGACGCGAATACGCCAGAAGTAATAATTTATGTTTTGGATGTTTGGGTAAGGGACATAACTCTAAATGTTGTAATTTTAAGAAAATTTGTCGTAAGTGCGGCAAATGTCACCCAACAGTGTTTCACCTTGACTTTATACCTCAAAGTCAGAATCCTATATCCTCAAGTGAATTCCCAAATAGATTTGTCAACTCACAGCATTCACCGAACGTGTACAACCAATATACACCAACGCCATATTCAAGTCAAAGACCTTCAACGTATAACGCATACAAGCAAACGCCCAATTCAAATTTTCAACCCTCAACGAATAACGCTATGAATAAACCAACGTTCGGTCCATTGAAGGCTGACACGCCCTCTTTTAATCCACATAATCGTCCTTCGTTATCGTCATACATTCAGCAAAGCACTAATAAAACGCAAAACCCGTCTTCCCAGAGCAGAGACACAGTGAATATAAATAACGGTTACATTGGTGACGATTCAGACTTTATGCTTCCAATATTGCTTGTTAAACTGAAACAGAAAGGCCAACAATCATCAATACCTGCCTTGGCATTTCTAGATAACGGATCTAGTGCGAGTTTCATAACATATATTACGGCTGAAAGACTTTGTATAAATGGAGAAAAAACTACAATTCGTCTAGGTACCATGCACGGCCAATCTGAAGAACATAGTTTGATTATATCGGATCTGATTGTGTCAGATATTAACGAAACGTTCTCGATCCCATTACCGAAACTTTATACAAGAGATGTATTACCAGTCAGCGCTTCGAACATCCCAACGCATGATAACGTATATCAGTGGGATTATCTTAAATCTTTGCCCCTTCCGGAAATTCCACGCTTTCTCGAAGTTGGACTTTTGATAGGTATTAATTGTCCACTAGCCCTTGAACCACTTGAAGTTAGGCCTAGTGTAAATAAAGGTCCGTATGCTGTATTAACAAGACTCGGTTGGACAGTTATGGGTCCCATTAAAGTATCTTCGTCTAAACCTGTAGCGATAACATGTAACCGTATAATTGTGCGTGAAGTAAATTCGGATAATTGTCATCAGTTGGCATTCAACGAAACTGTTCATGAAATTGATAACGTCAAGCTGATAAATCATATGTTCGAGAGTGATTTTATTGAGCGAAATAATCATGCGTCGGAATTAGGACATTCTGAAGAAGACAAAAGGTTCTTGTCTTTGGTTGACAACGAAATAAAGTACGAAGATGGACATTATTACATTCCATTACCATTCCGAGACAAAAGTGTATCGGTGCCCTTTAACAGAGAACAGGCTTTCGAACGTCTTGGTTGGTTGAAACGTAAATTTCTGAGAAACGCTAATTACATGTCAGATTATGTTAACTTTCTTAACGTAAAGAATACGCAGTTAAAATACCCCAAGAACGCTTAGAAGTTGAACGTGGTAAGACATGGTATATCCCGCATCATGGTGTCTATCACCCAAGGAAGCCTAACAAAATCCGTGTTGTTTTTGATTGTAGCGCCAAGCTTAATGGTAAATCGCTAAATGATCTTTTATTACAAGGTCCGGACATGAATAACTCTTTGTTTGGCGTGCTAACACGATTTCGAGAACGTCCAGTTGCTTTTATGGCGGACATAGAGGCAATGTTCCACCAAGTAAAAGTGCCTCAATCTAACCGAGATTTTCTCAGATTTCTATGGTGGCCCGACGGTAACATTAATTGTGACCCAGAAGAATATCAGATGACCTCACATCCGTTTGGAGCTGTTTCATCCCCCACTTGCGCCAATTTCGCATTACGTAGGACTGCAGATGACTTTTGTGTGCAATCTGAACGCGTAGCAGAAGCTATTAGACGTAACTTTTACGTCGACGATTGTTTGAAATCCTGTGACACGGTTACCGACGCAGTACAATTAGCCCGCGAATTGATAGACTCGTGTGCAAAAGGTGGTTTTAATTTGACTAAATTTACGAGTAACAGTAGAACTTTTATTAATAATATTCCTGAAGAAAAACTGGCTAAAGATATGAAAAATCTTGATCTTAATTATGACGATTTGCCGATTGAAAGGGCCCTAGGCGTACATTGGTGCATTGAGAACGACCAATTCGGCTTCAGAATTGTATTAAATGACAAACCAATAACGAGACGCGGTATTTTATCAGTAGTGTCTTCGATTTTTGACCCACTCGGTTTTGTGGCACCACTGACTTTGCAAGCTAAAGGTATTCTCAGAGACATTTGCAACGAAAGTAAGGGATGGGATGACCCTATCTCAGACTATTATCGGAACGAATGGTTGAAATGGAGGGAACAGTTGATTAATTTAGAAGGCTATAAAATCGATAGATGTCTAAAACCAGTCGATTTTGGAAACGTCGTTAAACGTGAAATTCATTTTTTCGCTGATGCCAGCTCGACAGGTTATGGTTGTGTTGCCTATCAGAGACTAATAAACGAACAGAACGATATTCATTGCGCATTTGTGCTTGGTAAATCTCGATTATCCCCCCTTAAAACGGTTACTATTCCACGTCTGGAACTCAGTGCAGCAACTGTTGCAGCTCGTTTAAGCAGCACTCTTTTGAAAGAACTTGACATTTCACCCGATGGAATAAAATTTTGGACGGATAGTACAACAGTACTTAGTTATATCAACAACGAGAAAAAACGCTTTCATGTTTTTGTGGCAAATCGGATATCTGCTATAAGGGATTTATCGACACCTAACCAATGGTTATATGTTGAATCATCATTGAACCCAGGCGATGACGCGTCTAGAGGATTAACTGCGTTAGAAATTGTCAAGAGTCCCAGATGGTTAACGGGGCCGGGGTTTCTATGGGAAAAGGAATTATCATGGCCAAATCAACCAACTTTATCCAAAGTTACATCTGATGACCCGGAAGTGAAACAAGATGTTATAACCTTTACAACGGAAGTAGCCGATTCTTCAACGTTAAAGCTTATAGAATATCATTCAGATTGGTATAGTTTGAAACGAGCAGTAGCATGGATTCTACGTTTTAAAGGAAATCTTCGAAAATGGCGGAATGATCGCAAGGTTTTGGAAGAATATGTTAAAGATTGTTTAGATCCGATCCAACGTTCAACGAAGATCAAAACAGAAATGAACATAATTAAACGACATGATATGAAAATGGTTCCATTAAACGTAACGGACTTGAATAATGCTGAACATGCCATTCTTCAATTTACGCAACGTTGTGCATTTGGAAAAACTTTCAGTGAAATGACTAAGACAAACCCAGTGAAACATGTGTCTAAAGACAGTTCGATTTATAAACTTGACCCGGTTTTTATGAATGGTCTTATCCGTGTAGGCGGACGCTTACGCAACGCTGACGTACCAATAGATGTGAAACACCCAATAATTTTACCCCGCAATGCCCACGTAACAAACCTGATAATTAGGAGTACTCACAAGAGATTAGGCCATTCAGGAAGAGGTCATACCATCGCCATGTTGAGAGAAAATTATTGGATCATTAACTGTAATTCAATAGTTCGTCACATTATTTCTAAATGTGTTTCATGTCGTAAATTACGAGCACCTGTATTAACCCAAAAGATGTCTGATCTCCCAAAGGATAGAATAACAGTTGCGCCTCCTTTCGCAAGAGTAGGCATAGACTATTTCGGACCTTTTATGATTAAAGAAGGTCGTAAAGAATTGAAACGGTATGGGGTTGTTTTTACGTGTCTTACTATACGCGCCATACACATTGAAATCTCTGCATCTTTAGATACAAATTCTTTTATACAAGCCCTCCGTCGTTTTATTGCAAGAAGAGGTCAATGCGAAGAGATACGAAGCGACAATGGCACCAATTTTTGCGGCGGTGAACGCGAATTGCGTGTAGCTATCGAGAAATGGAATCACATTCAGATTAACAACGAATTACTTCAACGGAATATAAAATGGACGTTTAACCCCCCGACCGGTAGTCATCACGGTGGTGTGTGGGAGCGCCAAATAAGGACAATCAGAAAGGTTTTAAACGGTCTACTTATGGGTTTGAATTCGGTATCTTTGAATAATGAATCACTACATACACTAATGTCAGCTTGACCCTTTCATTCATCAAGATGGACTTATCCGGGTTGGTGGTCGACTCCGTCGTTCAAGTTTGTCCTTTCCGGAGAAGCATCCGATTGTATTGCCAAAGAAAAACCATGTTACACTCCTTGTCATGCGACATTACCATGAAACAGTGCATCACCAGGGTAGATCTATAACCCATGGAGCCATCAGACAAGCCGGATTCTGGGTCATAGGAGGTTCAAGTTTGGTAAACTCTTTGATTAGAAAATGTGTTCGATGCAATCTTCTACGCAGGCCTTCTGAAACACCTAAGATGGCAGATCTCCCAGAAGATCGTGTAGGTCAAACAGCACCTTTTACCAACGTCGGAATGGACGCCTTCGGTCCTTGGGACATAACGACAAAGAAGACACGAGGCGGATGCATCAATAGTAAAAGATGGGGCATCATCTTCACATGCCTAGCCAGTCGAGCGATTCATATAGAAGTTGTTGACTCGATGGACACTTCAGCCTTTATCAACGCATTACGACGTTTTATCGCTATAAGAGGCCCCGTTGTTTTACTTCGATCTGATCATGGAACCAACTTCATTGGAGCACATAATGAACTCAATGCTGCTTTGAAAGATATCGATAACGATAAAGTGAAGAAATTTTTGTTAGACCACGACTGTGATTGGAAATGGAATCCTCCACACGCATCTCACTTTGGTGGCGTATGGGAACGTCAGATTGGTACCCTACGTCGTGTTTTGGATGGTATGCTTTTAGGACTTGGAAAGTTTCAGATCACCCACGATCTTCTTGTTACTCTCATGGCAGAAGCTACAGCCATTGTTAATTCCAGACCTATAACAGCTATACCTTCAGGTACAGATGATCCTCAGCCTCTGTCACCAGCTAGTATCCTTACCATGAAAACTAGACCTTATCTGCCTCCTGGAAACTTCACTGAACCAGATTTGTATTGCCGCAGACGTTGGCGAAGAATTCAGTATCTGGCGGATCAATTCTGGATTCGCTGGAGGAAGGAGTACCTCCAGAACCAACAACAGCGACGCAAATGGAATAAATCCATTCCAAACTTAGATGTTGGAGACTTGGTGTTAGTTATTGAAAAGGATCTGGTTCGTGGATCATGGCGTAAAGGACGTATATCGAGTGTAAAACTTAGTAAAGATGGAATTGTCCGCACAGCGGACGTTGTAGTTTTCGAGGACGATCAACCAGGGTCAACCAAGCACAGTGGAAAACTTAAGACATTTACACGACCAGTGTCTCAACTTGTTTTTCTTTACAGACCAGTGATTTGTTAATAAGGCCTAATTATTAAAGACGTACGCCTTTAAGGTGGGGAGTGTGCTGTTTTAACGTTTCTTTTCGCGACCATACCGTGTTGCCGTAGATTGTAGTCGTCAAATAAGACACTTATTGCTATTGTTAGAACTAAGGCACCTCACGGTGACGAAGCATAAGTTATGATAGTGTTTTATTTATTTTAATCCTACCATTATTTTGTGTACTTCGGTAATGAACATTTAGTAAATAATTATTTTATTCGGTGTAATCTATTGACACTTGTTTCGCATTTGCATTTGGTTGAGCGTCACATCGAGTGTCGGTGCTGTCGGATATTTGAGAGACTGGACAATGATATCTATGAACTGGTTAGAACCCGCCATTGTTTTTAAACATGTGTTGATTTTGTCTTGTTTGCCATATTGTTTGTATGTGAAACTTCACAGTGTTTTTACCACTTTGCCCATTAAATAACCATCGTTCCAGGACATCATCGTTTTACGATTTATTTGTGGGAGTGCGTTAAGCTGATCTGACGCGTCCGGTTTGTTGACATCTTCGACTTTGCTGCGGGTAAGGCCTCAACGGTACTGTCAGGGTTAAAGAGTCTGCAAGCCGACAAAACAGTACAGTCTACATGGGTCCGAGACAACACGCTTAAAGGGACAACTCTCCCTCTAGTACTCGATTAAGTTTTATTTGTAACGATGTTCAAATATTAGAATGTTAAACTCGTGTTATTATTTGGTTGTAACGCTGTATTATTTTTATTGTAGAGAAACCATCAAATCACCAAACGCAACGTCATCACATCAAACGTAACGATAACGTCATCGTCATCATGCTTACATCATCAAACGTAGTTATTATCATCACCGCCTAATATGATCATCAAACGTATTCGTCGAACGAAAATGTAGTCATCCAACGTAACTATTTGTGTTTATCTAGACTGTTAGTGTTATAATATTAATAATAATGAACGATTTACCTTAACGATAATTGTTTAACGATAAGTGCTTTGTATTAACGTATTGTATTAACGTCATGTATAAACGTAACGTGTCGTATTAATGATTGATGTGTAGTGTATTAATGATTGATGTGTATTCTAAAAAAGGGACTTAGTAATAAACGTTAACGAATTTGTAACAAAATCTTCTTTTCTTAAATTGAAACACACGAATGATTTAATACAGGGAAACGGTGGCAATACGTACCTTGGCCTTGAGAAATCGTGTCATCACAGCAAATCAGATCAGCGCTCGTCTTCAAACAGACACTGTTGTGAGAGTGAGTGGCCAGATGATTCGGAATCGACTGCATAGGGGTCACCTTCGCGCCCGACGTCCTCGCGTGATCCCTTGTTTGAGAGATCATCACATTCAGGCAAGACGTCGTTGGTGTAGGGATCGTCAACACTGGGATAATCGACGCTGGAGCAATGTGATGTTTTCAGATGAGTCAAGGTTCACTGTTGATTTTTTGGACAGACGTAGGAGGGTGTGGCGTCGTCGAAACGAGCGCTTCCAAGACGTTAACGTCATCAGACATGATCGATTTGGGGGTGGTTCTGTTATGGTGTGGGGAGGCATCACTGTTGCTGGAAGAACGGCTTTACATGTTGTTACAGGGCGTGTTACAGGCCAGTACTACCGGGACAACATCTTGGCAGTCCATGTTGTGCCGTTCGCACGACGTCATGACCGCCGTTTCATCTTCCAGGATGACAACGCAAGATGTCACAGGGCCAGGATCGTTACAGGTTACCTCCAACAACAGAACATCACCACATTACCTTGGCCAGCACTGAGTCCCGACCTCTCCCCCATCGAGAATGTCTGGGACATGCTTGGACAGAGGTTACGTCAACGTCAACAACGTCCTGCCAATGTCCAAGTACATGCTGCTGCGTTGCAACAGGAATGGGACAATCTGGACCAAAATGACCTTAGGAGTATGCCACGTCGGATCAATGCTTGTTTGGCAAACAGAGGAGGATTTACCCGTTACTGACTTTGTTGTGATGCTGTGGTAACTTTGCTGTTTGACCCCGGGTATCATTTTACCCTTATAATGGTCAGTCCGTGCCTTACTTAGTTTAACGATCATTTAGAATAAATCGATGAATGTGAACTTCATTTCATTTTGTCATTTGTTTCCTCGTCAATTTCATTAGGTGACTTTAATAACACTTAAAAATCAAATATCCCCTACTTTTTTTTTAATAGTATAATTATTTCTGTTAACTATCCTTTTTCGGGGGAACAGCGTTCACCGTAGACTGGCCCAGTCTCTTCTATTTATTTTACATTTCGATTTATATAAAAGTATTAATTTTTAGTAAACCAACACTTTCGTTTCCATTTGTATAAAAAAAAAATTTGAGTAAACCTGTAACCAGCACCAGAGACTGGACAATTTGCGAGCTTCACAATAAAATGGGCGTTCCTGTCCTGTTTTACGTTGTTCCTTATTTGGAATGATTGACAGTTGTCAAGCAAGCCCCGAGTCACGTGTGTAATTATTTATGTTCATTCACCTCATCCTATACGTTGTATCCGTTCATTCGACAGATATTGTCCGTCAACAAAATTCTTAGATCGTTAAAGTATCACTAAATAACAATAACTGTTATCCACAACAAACATCTCGCACCTACACCAGTTTGCCAGTTAGTCGACAGCCATGTTTATTATCACGTGATGTTAGATATGTCGTGATCACGTGCACGACGTCACACGACCTACATAATGCAGATTGACCTACTAGATGAGAATGAAGCTCTATTTGCCCAGTCTCTAGAGATTACGTTGTTTTTTTTTTTGATAGGACTGGCCAATTTTTGGTGTGTGGAGAAGACTGGCCACCAGTCTACGTTCACCGTACTATGAAAGAGTCTTTCCTTTTTCGGGCAAATAGCATTTGCCGTACTGTCTTGAAATCTTCCCTTTTTCGGGCGACATGCCGTACTTTTCTTGATGCTTTCCTTTTTCGGGTGATTAGCATTCACCGTACTTGCTCATGAATCTGCAACTTGTCTTTATCGGGCAATTCTAGATTAGAGCCTCTTCCGTGCGCGGAGGTTCTATGCCTTCGGAACGTAGTTTGCCGTCATCAGCGATGTGATAGCTGACTATTGGCCGCAGTCCCGTAGACTAGCCTTCATCACATATTCCGGCCGTCTAACTGTATCTATAAGAGACATTTATTTCTACTGGCGGTTTACAAATATTGCATTAGAAAGATCAAATCATAAGAATATAAACACAACTAATACACAGTATTATATCGATTATAACAGTACAATGTATATATTGGTTACAAAAAATATATGACAAAACATCAATCATTAGACAATAATAATTATTTACTAATTATATAAATCATTTTAAGAGGTAGGAGTTATCCATTACCCTAATCTAAAAATAATTACCCTGGTTAGAAAGGTATGGAATATTAAGGTATTTAAAGAAATGATTAAAAGAGAATATAATACTGTAGACTTCTATAATAAGATATAAAATACATGTTTAATATATATATATAAATGACGATGTCCTACTCTAACAAAATAATGAAATATGATAGTATTAGTAAAAACAAAGTAGTCGCGAATATCCTGGCACTTGACTGCTTCACGTATAGGTCTACCCAAAGCCCTGTATAGGGAAAGTTACGACAACTCATTTACAGGCGCCATTGTGGGTCCCAACTGGCCACAGATCACTAATTATTTCCCCATTGACTTAAATGTTAATTCTCGTCTCTTAGACCGGCTGTAACTTTTTCCCAAATATTCGTTGGGTAGAACGCTTTCTGCCACAGATGGAGCAACATGTGGCAAACTCTTGCCCAAAAGCATGTATGAGGTTCTTCATGAAAAACTTGAGATACACAATTAAAGCTGGAAGTAGAGACAGCTAACCAGGCAATTTTCAGCCCCCCCTTTCAACGTAACCAACCTCACAACTCTTGTATCCTTCCGCCTCAAAATCATGAATATTCACCAAAACCTGGCAGAAAATGTATTTTTAAACCCTTTTCTTCGATTCTACACCAAAATGTAAACAAAAATCACCATGCAAAAGGGGGAAAAAGGGAAAGGGAGAGAAAGACTAAAAATAACTTGGCCCTACAATTTGTGGGTACCGGCGTAGAAATATTTAGTGATCTGTGTCCTATATAGGGGTGAAACTTCAGGTATCACCAAAAGGTCCTTTTTATATGCTTCCCATATGTTCTGGCAACGCACAGGTGAAAGAAAATCAAAATCAAAGAATAACTGCAAAAATGATGGCCCTTTAAGTATACAAGCTGCTTTATGTACAGCAGTGCATCTCAGGTCCCTGGGCCTTTTGTGCTAAAATTTAAAAATCTTTCTTACTAAAGGCAGTATTTGAGTTTTGTGAAAAAATATGACAAGTTACAAACAAATTACACAGAAAACACTCATAATCTGGAATTTTTTTCAAAAATATATTTTTTTACTGTCATTTCATGAAAAATGTACAGCATTTACATGTAGCATCTTTCAAAAAACCAATAATTTTCCACTTTTTTAGATAGCCAGACTGGCAAGTAATATATTTTTGGAAACCCTGGACAATATGCAAACAGGAAAATCACAAAACTGTTGCATTGATTGAAATTATAAAGGTCTGTACTGAAACATGTAACCCCACCCCCTAAAAATGTCAATGACTGAATCAATCTTATCTTTGGTTGCAAAGCTAACATTACCAAAAGAATCTGTCTAAAAGATATGATTTACCATCCCTGGCTAATATATGAACATAAAAACTAAAATAGGTGCAATAAATGTGAATTAGGGTTAAAACAGGCCTTGCTGAAAGAAAAAAAATGTCATAATTGGCCTATGTCCACCCCTCTCTAACAAAAGGGTCACAGAATACACAATTTTTACAAATTTGGAAAAAGTTCAATGTTATCAATATCTCAAAGCTCAGAGGCACCATACAAATCTTTATTGCAATTCTGGTGCTGAATCAAGATGTCTGGACCTTTACATCAATTGCCTGAAAAAATGAAGTCAAAATGGTAGTTATAACAGAGTTGACATCATAAAAGAGACCTGAAAAGGATCAAAATTAACATTTTACTGTTCTATAAGTAACATAAATGCAACAAACACCACAAATCCTAGATTTCGATAAGAAAATATTGGCCATTAAGCTGACATTTACACATCTACACCAGTTTTGTATCAGTTTATGGTCTTACTGGCCTGACATGTCTCAGGGTTCTAAGTTTGCATTTAAACAAAAAAGATTAGAAATCCTTGAAATGTACAAAATAACCATTTATTGGTGTAAAATAACATTCCTAACTGTAATTCAACAACAAATTCCAATTATTATCATTTAATTGTCAACACAGGTGCAATCAAAACTCTCAAAACACATTAATAAAAAAGGGTGGGGTGGGGCATTTATAGCCTCTGTAATCAGAATGGTGGGGTGAAAAATGTCTATAAAGACTGGGATATTGCTTCCTTCTCGAAGGAAATGCAAGAATTTAATGTTTCAAAGAAGAAAAAAATGCTTTTTTTGGCTAAATTGGTGGCCAAATTGAGCCAACGCCTGTTTTGAACATTTTGTATAAACCCATCTGCTGTATATTATTAACTCAGTGTTGCCAATTTTCAATTTTCTGTAGGAAAACTGCAGCTATTTCTAAACTTGACAAACTTATAGATCCCATCTAACTTACAATAGCAATGAAAATAAGGGGCATTTTTAGAAATTTTGACTAATTTGAGTAGGCATGAAGGCATTCATTTCTACATCGAAATGGGTGAATTTGCAGATTTTTTGTGAATATTCCTGATTTTTAGACAAAATTAGGTGAGATTACAATGTTGTTCACTTAATCTATGCTTTCTGAGGCTGAATACACCAAAATTGGACATAGAAATATTTTTTTTACTGTTAGAAATTAAATAAAAACTGAAAATTGAGAAATTTTCAGTGAAATCACAATTTTTCTACCAACTTTGATTTTTGTTTCTAAATTTAACTTTTTTTTTAGTTTTTCTGTAGTCAAAATACTTTATACATATTTTCAGACAATTTAGTCATCATATTTTCAAAACTAAGGCCTATCAGTCACAGCCTTGTCATACACAGACAGGCCACAGATCACTAATTATTTCCCCATTGACTTAAATGTTAATTCTCGTCTCTTAGACCGGCTGTAACTTTTTCCCAAATATTCGTTGGGTAGAACGCTTTCTGCCACAGATGGAGCAACATGTGGCAAACTCTTGCCCAAAAGCATGTATGAGGTTCTTCATGAAAAACTTCAGATACACAAGCTGGAAGTAGAGACAGCTAACCAGGCAATTTTCAGCCCCCCCCCCCTTTCAACGTAACCAACCTCACAACTCTTGTATCCTTCCGCCTCAAAATCATGAATATTCACCAAAACCTGGCAGAAAATGTATTTTCAAACCCTTTTCTTCGATTCTACACCAAAATGTAAACAAAAATCACCATGCAAAAGGGGGAAAAAGGGAAAGGGAGAGAAAGACTAAAAATAACTTGGCCCTACAATTTGTGGGGTACCGGCGTAGAAATATTTAGTGATCTGTGTCCAACTATGACACCATAAAAACTATGACGTCATGGCGTCATATAGCTTTACTGAACAAAACGTTTTATCTTTTTCTTGGGGTTACGTTTTGCGGGATACAATTTATAATAAACAAATTGGAAAAGAAACCAATGCTGTTTGGTAAAATGTCAGACAAATTCATACTCAAAATCGGCCGAATTCGGCCAAGGAAAAAATGACGTAATTAACATAATTCAAAACGGCGTCGCTCTCTCCGGAGATTATTGGAGAGCGATATCTCGTAATCAGTGTCTTTCAGTGGTGGAAGGATAAATAATTTCTTTTTAAATTCCTCAAACACAGCTGCCAGGACAGATCGGGGGTCGTGGGTATCTAAACCATGACACTGAGACTCTAAACCATGATGTATCCTGTAGTTCGGACAGTCTCTAAGCCATGATCTACCAGGTAGTCCCCAAAACATGATGTACCCTGTAGTTGGGATAAATCATAGTTTTGTAAATATGAATTGTAGCCTACGATATATCAACCCAGAAATGATATGAATATATTGTTAAAGCCCCAATACCACTCTTGTTGTAACTGATTAATATGTCCCAATCTTTATACTGGTCAACAAATTGTATTATTTTACAATATTCCAATTAATTGATGATACAAATTTCATCTTAACACGCCTAATTTAAAAAATTGGAAAAATTCAACTAATTGATTTGAAAAGTCTAACGTAAACATTTTCAAATGTAACTTGGATTTTAAAATATTTTCGAACCCTCTAGACAAGTAAAATAGTTTGTAATGGATAACTTACACAACAGGTAGGACACTTAAACTTAGAATAAGGCTATTATTTATCTTCTGGAGCTGCCAAGCCAGCAAGAGTGTTATTGTCACTTTAACGCACTTTAATTATCTGGATGCAGGATCGCACTTCACGCAAACCCAAGAAAATCTTAAAGATAAATCTGCGGACAAGTCAGAAAATAGACATTGCAAAAAATAAACAAATCAAATAGTGGGAAAAATCATAATTTATTCAGCTCAACATATAAGACGTACAATGCCGTCTTGTTGCATACCATTTATATAGTTGAATCATAGGCTATCATAAAAATATCTTATTTTATGTAGTCTTACGTATTTGTCAACATCAAGGTAAACTTGTTCTATTGCTCCATTTAGCCTATTCAGAATTATTCAGATGAATCTGATTTTTAAATATATTTAATACATAGCGCTCTTATCAGTCTTATCTGGTGATCTTCTATTTTATTTTCTTATGAATAAGTTATTATATAACAATAATGTACTCTTTGTGTTGTATAATAATAATGACAGTATGTTCCGCTATACTTTTCGTTTTAAAATTTTATGTTTTATCTCTAATAGAATATTTTTTCGCAGAAATCTATGACATATCTATCCACATCCTGTATGTCTGGGCAGCCAATTGCGACACATCAATAAAATAGGGCATATTATAAATAGATAGTGCGTAGGTACTTGGGACCCAAGATGGCGTCTTTTTACACATAACGTCATATTTTCATGACGTCATGTGAATTTTCTGGCTTCACAGTTGTCGCAACTTTATCTATATACGGCTTTGGGTCTACCTACCGTACTATCTAAATGTAAATTCTCTATAGCTGTATGAATGGTAGATTCTGGACCACGACCAACAGTCAAAGTTAAAACTCGTTCTCCTTCTATTTCTACTTTCTTTCTATCCATTCCCATTTCTTCTTCCATCTCCATGTTCATATCCTCCATACCTTGTTCCGTTCTTTACCGCTGACTTTATTGTTCTCTTTCACCTCTTCTTCCATACCATCCTACATAAAATCAATTGATAGGCCTATGCTGGAATAGGCAATGGAAATTCAGTCATTAATAGACCGATAGATGACAATGTTCGTGAGGGGAGGGGTGTGTGGAGTACTTTTAGCACAAAGGAGTCATGAAGGCTTCAAACCACTATTTCCTAATAATTTGGATATGTTGGTTTCGTAAGAAGAGAATGTAACAATACCTCTTGATTATGTCATTTGGAGTATGTGAAACTCCTTCAGAAAATCCACGCACTACTTTTTTATTGATCGATACGCTTTCTTGGGGTGCATTATAGGTTTACACCTCGAATCAGATAAATTTAGTAACATTATTGAAGACATTGGACAAGATATGAAAAGTCCTCCCGCTTCCTGAGAGATAAAAATATTAATTGTAAGACCATAATTCCGTTGTCCAACCACTCGGATGTCAAGCCCGCATTACTTGAGACATGAGCGTAAATGGAATATATATATACGCACTGAATACAAAATAATAGATATAAATGGTCTCGCACAGATCCGGTGCAGAAAAACAAAGAACGCGATGGTGCTAGATTACATGTCAGGCATTAGTGGAACCTAGAAAACAAGCCGAAGAAATGAAATGAAATGAAATGGGGTTTTACACTGTTCTGTTTCGAACTGGCCTAATGAAAACGGGCAGACGCCATACAGTGTGCTATGAAATGAAGGAAATTTTGCATGCCAGCGGCACTACAGCCAACTGTCAAGGCAGTGTGTATACGGGACGTCGGTTTTTTGGTCCTACGAACGACTAGACAGCTGCCCCTGTCAGACTCTCCGTCCTGCATCACCGATAAGAGGGAATCACGCCGAAAAACCAGGATGAAGGGAAAGAACCAACGACGAAATTGAAATTAATAACTGGTTTCATAATTAAAGAACACTGTTACTGTTGCATGATGTAAAAGCTAAATCTACCTAATGCAGATCTTTCTTTTGCCTTCAAATGTTATATAAACTATTAATTTTACATAATAAGCTCCCTAGAAAACATCAGATCATTGTAAATAGATTAGAACGCCTACGAGATTTTAAAAAAAAAATAATGACAAAATAGATAATCGAGTCTTAGTCTCATTTGTTCAGTACTGTTTCTACGATAATAAACAAACGTCGGTACATCTTTCGATACTCATAACTTTGTTTAGAATAATATGTAATTTGAATGGAATTTTCAATACCGATATATTTATTTATTTTTATATATTTATGAATCTTCCGTCATAATTTATTGCTTTGCCTAGCCCAATTACAACCTAATCTTTCAAAATTCCAATTATGTTTCAACTGCTTACCTTAATTTCGTTTTACATTAACATTATAAATTATGCGCTGTGACTCATTTGTGTCAATTTCTAGGCCCCAAATATTAGCATATAGCCACGAACAGCGGAAGCCCCGACCTTAAGATTGGAAAAGTAAGATATAGCTATTCCCCCATCACAATTATTTGCCGATCATGTCCCTTCTGCTCAGAAATTGAAACAGGCTCCCATTTTTTTTTAAATAGAATGCAAAATATATGCCTACCTCCGTTGTAAGACCTCTTAAAAAATGCACAAGAAAGATGAAAATTATTTTTATGTCTACAAAAAAAGAAAGTCATTAATATGTTTTCCACTGAAATCAACGCCAGTATAATCTGCAATTTTATATTTGACATATTTCAAATGAGATCTCTGTTTTTAATAGATTTATTTTTTGTGACACCAACCCCAGTTTAATATGCAATTTTATAGTTTAGGGCCTACATGTTTCAAAGGAGATCCGGGTTTCTAAATGATATGGGGTGCTGGATGGACGAATGGTTAGCGCATGCACGCTGCATCATAAGGTCTGCCATTGAGTCAACTTGAATAGGGTCAAATGTCCAACCTCGTGGATTTTCTCCGTGTCGACCTGTTTCCTCCCACTGCTAAAGACCCTCACCACCACCTTTTCCATGCGAAGCGAATTATTGAGAAATGAAACTGAACCATATGTTATTCCCGAAATTACCTAGTTTTTGTCGAGTGGACGGTAAACCTAATCTTTTCACTTATAGGGTCACGGTGGCTAATGGCTAATTGAGTAAGACGCTGGCTCGCTAGCCTGGAGGTCGGATGTTCCATCTCTGCATTGGCCGAGAAAGTTCATCCAGACTTTCCGGCGAGGTTCCCGCTTGTCAATGATGAAATGCCGAGGATCTGGCAAGGATAGTTGTCTAGTCATTCGGATGGGACGAAAAACCGAAGCTCCGTGTACACACTGGCGTGCACGTAAAAGATCCTTTGACAGTTGTAATTCGATATCAGCGTAGTGCCGCTTCGAGGCACAATTTCCCTCATAACGCACTGTATGGAGTATGCCCGTCTTCATTAAAGCTGAACTCCGATTACAAAACTACAGAAATAATTAAATAAAAGAAATTACTGCCATACGTAATCGCCATACTTGTTTTCAATTTGCAGAACAAGTATGGCCACTTTACGGTGTACGAAAACAGAGGCAGGCCACGCCCACATCCAGTATTCGGCTAGCAATATTTCAACACCGTACAGTCGCCATACTTGTTCTGCAAATTAAAAATGAGTATGGCGATTATGTTTGGCAGTAATTTTTTTTTATTTAATTATTTCTGTAGTTTTGTAATCGGAGTTCAGATATAACCTAGTTCGAAGCAGCACAGTAGAACGTTAAACCTCATTTCATATTCATCTTCTTCTTACTTATTAGCTGTGTAATGTGAGCGACTCCATGATATTTCATTCTGAAGTGTATAGATAAACATTATAACTACATTTTCCAGACAAATATAAATCACGTTTTAAAATAATCTATGTTTAAGCTATGTAATCTAAGCTTCTCAGTGACATTTCTTTCTTAAGTGTATAGATATGGCTTAATATTATCCAACAAATACAAATGACTTTGTTAAACATCAAATGACTTTAAATAACTTTCCCTCACGATATACTAATATAGAGCGCAAATTATTATTGAAAGTTATAGGCCATTCCAGTTTTCATCAGTTTCTGAAAACTTTTTTCCCGTTAATACTTTTTAAAATCTATATTAGCTTCTAATACATTTTTTTCCGTTAATACCTTTTTAAATTTATATTAGCTTCTAATAGATTTTGTTCCGGTAATACTTTTTAAATTTACATTAGTTTCTAATACATTTTTCCCCATTAATATTGATTAAAGATACATTAACGGAGATTAAATAAAGATCTAGAAATTTTCACTGTAATAGTTATCAACTAGATAATGTAATGGGAATTTGCGGAAAATTTCAGTCAAATCGATCCACTATGAACCGAGATTTTAGCGACTGAATAGCGGGACTAGCCTCGATCATCTAGGACACAAAACACAGTCTCGGTTATCTTTTATTATTATGTGATTATGAATGGAAGTTGAACAGCAAATCGGAACGTAATCCAATAATAATCGCAGGCTAGCGATGACATCAAGAGTTTATTATGGTCTGGATAAGTTAATTAATGTCAAATATATAATTTAGATAACATTTCAGGCCTAAAGAAAGACCTACAATAGGCAGATTTAGCTCTTGCATAATGTATGTTTAAATTTACGTTAGTTTCTCGACACTTTCCCCGTTAATACTATTTTCTATATTTTCATCTCCTGAACGATTCTCCACCTTTGTACCTCTTCATTAAAAAATAATGGCTTTTTGACATACTGACATTTTAAATTTCAAGATTTTTTGTCAGGTAATTATTACAGTAGATGTAAAACACATTAACAACAAATATTGCTAGTTTTTTTTTAGGGTAATGAAATGTATTGAAATCGGGATTTAACGTCCTTCTTCTTTACATGAAACTGGCTTAATGTTGACATGAAATGAAATGTAGAATTAAAATGGAGTTTAACGTACTACTGTTTTGCTCCGATTTGGCTAATAAAGACGAGCATAGTAGTGGGGCTGATATGTGAAATGGGCGTGCACTTCCGGAAAGAAGCACCCAAATTTGGCCTAAGGGGTTTTCTGGGTATGCTGATTTCAAAAATGGCGGGAGCCACGACGTCACTCTAGCCGTTACCGCCAAAAATTGAGAATTTCAAAATGGCCGCCGTAAAACACGTTCTGGCCCATAAAATTTCTGTAAATGCCCGGATTTCAATGATGTTGCTGATTTCAAAAATGGCGGCAACCACGATGTCACTCCAGTCGTTCCCGCCAAAAATTGAGAAATTCAAAATGGCCACCATAAAACACGTCCTCGTCGATAAAGTTTCTGTAAGTGCCCCGATTTCAATGATCTTGATGTCTATACCTATGTTTTTACGGTCACGGAATCCAGTAAAGTACCTACGAAGACTCATAGTGTTATCCTTCATAGTGTTTTCTAAACATGGTCATAATTCTAATCAAACGGATGAATTATTTACATCTTCTCCTTTGCTGTAGGGATATCAAGAATGCATTATGTTGCATTTCAGTGGAAACTAGCTATTACTCATCAAACACAAACAGTCCACATTTGATTTCAATCACCATGTTATATATGCACACGATAGTGTTATAAAAATATTCAATAAACGTCTAAACTTTCTTCATAAATCCGATATATTCGGTGAAAATACATTTAAAAAGGCATCAGTATCATTCAATTTTTCAGAAACAAGTGATGGTCATCTAGTCAATCACCTACCGTGTCCAAAAAGATTTAAACTTGCTCCTTGGGCATGTGCTACAACTACATCTGTTCAACCGACCAACTGACCAACTGGGACATCTGTGCTCCTTGTCAAGCACATGGTGGAACACTCATAAATCCATCAGCAACAGGTTACTCGTCTCTGGCCACTAATTTATCAGCCTTTCATGAATTGACCAAAGTGTCCTGCTGACTAGATGATGGTGATACGATAGCATGGAATAAACGATGGTAAACCAGAAATCTAGATGGAATAAAAGTTGTTACACCCTGTGTAATGCAATAACAGTGGAGAGAGCCAGGAAGCTGCAAGAAAAAGCTTGTATGAACACAACCCAATCGCCGCATAAAAACACCTTCGTAGTTCAACCACTTCAGCATGTCCCGTGGATACAGTCGAGCCACATTAGTCAGCTTGTCCTTTCGGTGATGGAACCACGAGAGATTTTCACAAAGCAGAAACAATGTCCTTTGATACCCATGTTGTGACACCACATAATCTTTGTAGTCTTTCACTATACAATGTCGTTAGATCAGCGAGTTTGAAAATATGACCCTGGTTCCCACCTAGGGCATATTCCGCAATATATGAAACCACCTCAGCAAATGCAAGTGCGTCTGCATTAATTTGGTGACACTTCCCAGTCGAATACCTTTGTTGAGATTTATGTTTGTTATAAAATGATGTCAAGCATTTGCATTCATACACAGCATCGCTATTGCTTTGTGAAAATCTCCCGTGGTTCCATCACAGAAAGGACAAGCTGGCTAATGTGGCTCGACTGTATCCACGGGACATGCTGAAGTGGGTGAACTACGAAGGTGTTTTTATGCGGCGATTGGGTTGTGTTCATACAAGCTTTTTCTTGCAGCTTCCTGGCTCTCTCCACTTTTATTGCATTACACAGGGTGTAACAACTTTTATTCCATCTAGATTTCTGCTTTACCATCGTTTATTCCATGCTATCACCATCATCTTGTCAGGACACTTTGGTCAATTCATGAAAGGCTGATAAATTAGGCCAAATTTTCATGCTTCTTTCCGGAAGTGCACAACTCAGCCAAAAAATGTAACATATCAGCCCCACTATAGGCCATACAGTGAGCTGAAGGAAATTTTGCCCTGACAGCGGCGCTATGACCTACTCTTACATCGAATTTCAACTTCCACGGGATCTTTTACGTGCGCGCCATTATGAGGCTAATGTAGACTGTCATAAGCAACGCAGTGTGCTATGAAGGACATCGCCCCCCCACCCATCACTCCTTCCGCCATTCATGGTTATGTTACACAAAAAGGTCCAACCGGACGTTTAAATTTCGACATTAAGCTTTTCATCGTTGTTCTTTAGACAATGGCGCGTCGAATGGCGGTCTCGAATTTTTTATATTTCATCATTCCCAGTTGACGTTGCTGACGTCGGAGAACATTTAGGGGCTTGCATTTTCAGTAATTCGTGTTACCTGCAAGAACATGCCACACGATAATATCACCCTCACAGACGAGACCAGTGACAAGTTATATATATATATATATATAGGATGAAATTAATGTCAAGTTATATACGGTGGGAGCAGTAGTGACAAGTGATATTGGATAAAACTAATGTCAGGTGATATAGGATGGGACCAGTCACAAGTTATATATAGGATGGGACCAGTGACAAGTTATATATAGAATGGGACCAGTGACAAGTTATATATAGAATAGGACCAGTAACAAGTTGTATAGAATAGGACCAGTGATAAGTGACCAGTTATATAGAATAGGGCCATGCAGTGACAGGTTATATAGAATAGGACAAGTTATATAGAATAGGACCAGTAACAAGTTATATAAAGGATGGGACCAGTGATAAGTGACCAGTTATATAAAATAGGACCAGTGACAGGTTTATAGAATAAGACCAGTGACAAGTTGTATAGAATAGGACCAGTGACAAGTTATATAGGATGGAACCAGTGACAGGTTATAGAATATGACCAGTGACAAGTTATATAGAATAGGACCGGTGACAAATTATATAGGATGGGACCAGTGACAAGTTATATAGGCAGGGATCAGTGACCACTTATATAGAGTAAGACCAGTGACAGGTTATATAGAATAGGACCAGTGACAAGTTATAATGAATAGGACCAGTAACAAGTTATATAGGATGGGACCGGTGACAAGTTTTGTGTGAATAGAACTTAGAAATTAGACGATCGCACGTTGAATTTTGTATCTAATATACCGCCATAGTTAAAACCCCATTTTATTTACATTACAATGAAACAATCTGATTAAAACACAGATCCTATTTCGTTTCGTTTTTTATAGTTCAAAATTTCGTTTAACTTGTCCTCACTATATAGGCAATGAAAAGTATAGAAAATACGAAATGAAAAATAGATCTGTTAACATTGATTGTTGTCTTTTTACGACACATTATTTACTGTGGTGCCTTCGTCTATTTCTACAGATTTAATTTTGATGTGAAAGCGATAACAGTTCGAATGACACTTTCGTCTAATCCGTTTATTTTTATACAGTTTTTGGTTTAGTTAAGTGTATT
The DNA here is from genome assembly GCA_963678685.1 of Patella ulyssiponensis. Lineage (NCBI taxonomy): Eukaryota > Metazoa > Mollusca > Gastropoda > Patellidae > Patella > Patella ulyssiponensis. Next base: position 62,390,175 of record OY783229.1, read on the forward strand.
AATTGGTCTATACGAGTTAGTAATTATGACTTCCATGGTTTCAAGACAGATATTTACTTTAATTGGAGAGTTTCTGTGCATTATATTTATAAGAATGGGTTATAAACAGACCGCGAACAATGTGGGTTTGGACGTATGGGGGTGGGGGGTCTGTCCTTAAGTCATCTGGCGTGGTTTCGATTCCCCGGTTGTACGTGATAAGGCGTAGGGTCTCTCCGTGTCCTCCAGTTTTCTCCCACTGCTAAAGACCCCAACGCGAAAGGGAATTATTAATATGCAAATTGAACGATTTGTTACTGCTGAAATGACCTAGTTTGTGTCAAGTTAACGTTAACCACCTCTCTCTCTCTCTCTCGCTCTCTCTCTCTCTCTCTCTCTCTCTCTCGGTGCAATCTAGTGACGATTTTAAACAGATTTGAACCCGATCTGCGAGTAACGGCGGTTCATGATTAACGGTAAAAATAGATAATCGAGACTTTGTTTATTATCGTAACAGTGGTGAAAATGACAATCAAGACTACAGTGTTTTTGACATTTGGTTTTCTTGACTAAGGGTGAAGTAATTTGGCTGAAAGCTTCAGCATACATGTATACTCTTTACGTTATCCATTTGGAAATATCATAGCAAGAATCTTTAGGAGATCACGTGGCTAAGTGGGTAAGACGCTGACTAGCTAGCATGGAGGGTAAGACATTGGAGATCTCGTGTTCGATCCCTGCATTGGCCGAGAAAGTTCATCCAGATTTTCCGTCGTGTTTTCCCCTCGTCAGTGATGCAGGACGGAGGGCCTTACCAGGACTACTGTCTTGGTGTTCGGATGGGACAAATAACAGAGGTCCCGTGTACACTTTGGCACACGTAAAAGATCCCGTGGCAGTTGGAATTCGATATAAGAGTAGGCCGTAGCGTCGCTGCCCGGGCAGAATTTCCCTCATAGCACACTGTATGGCGTATGCCCGCCTTCTATTAGCCCAGGTTAGGTGCAGAAGAGTAGGACGTTAAACCCCATTTCATTTCATTTCATGTCTCATCTTTATATAATCTTCCATTATGGAGATTGAAATAGCTCCGGCACTATACAGAAATAAATGGCAACATCTTTTTGAAAATTAATATTTCCCTTGAGGCCTCCTCCAAAGTATAGAAATGTTATCGCTATTATTAATTAGACATATCCAGACCATAATCAACTCTCGATGTCATCGCTAGCCTGGGATATATAACGGATTGGAATCCATTTTTTGACGCATAATTAAACGTAAAAATGAATAATCGAGACTTTTTTATCGTTCGGATTTTAGTAATGATGATCGAGGCTAGCCTTAGATTTAAAACATTATGTCTCAGTTCCGATAGAGCAATTTAACTGAAATTTTCAGTATATTATTTTTACGTTATCTATTGTTTAACTATTATGGCGAGAACTGTCATCTCTATAAGTTATGAGATTCAAAGAAATTATTTCAGTGCCAACATTTTCGAATACCAAATGCCTAGCGTTGACTGTACATTACCAGTACTAAATAAGGACGAAAGATGCAAGGGGCGTTATTGTGATTATAGGCCTACCTGAATAAATGCTACCGATTAAAACGCAACTGAAACACAATAAATTAATTGTAAAACACTCGTGTAACGCTGCGGTCGATCAGCTGTCATCATCTTGTAAATTTGATACGGTACTTCCAAGGTCCAGCTTAGGCATGTGTTAGGGGGCCCCGCGGTTCATGGCAAAAAGAGAAAAAATCAAATTCCAGATTATAGTTTCACAGTAATCGATCTTGCGGTGCGAGGGCGGAGACTGGGCTATCCCTCAACTTTCTCTGTGATCGGTCTAGGCTTCTATCATCTAGCGGCGATTTCACTTGTTACAATAGTTCCCCGCCGTTATATGCCATTTCCGCGCATTGCATGCCATTCGGAACCGACATTACGTAATTTTGTATTACAGACCGTGTAATTGTGTGTTATGCGCGCGTGCCATTTAAAAGGGAATGAAATAATCTTTTCGTTGCGTTAGGGTCCCCACAATTCTAATCAGGCCCAGGGCCCCGCTCCGGTTAAGCTAGGCTTTGGATACTTCGACATTGAAAACACAAATTATTGTCAGTTTAAATCAACAGTAATGTTGTGATCTTTCCGGCTTCTGATATCCAATATTTAAGACAAAATAAACATTTTACCATTGGTACACGAATCGTGTACCATAATGCGCTTAAGCGCCATTTGTAACAAGGGACTCGAAAAACGAGACAAGACATATTCCACAACTCATGTCAAACGGTGACGTATATTCTGATCTTGAGAGCATGCGCAATAAATACCATCGATGTAGACTGCGTGGAATTACCAGAGATTGCCATTCGATTGACATTTCTGGCGTATTTCGACGAACACAACTGATTAGAAATCAGAGTAAAACAGAACGATTGGATTTAAATCAGTTTATATGCATTCCTATTACATTATCATATAAGTTGCTATCAATTTGTGTCCAAACTTTTAGCGATTTAGCTCCCATAACGTTGCCTTTGAATACTATTTACCCTTAACTTACAGGAAGTTGCGTATATTGAAGTGAAAATCTAGTAGATTAGTGACTAATTTAGACTTAAATTTTCATTTGAAATTTTGCAGTTAAATATGCCCTTTGCAGATCTTTCTTTAGATCTGAAATGTTATCTAAATTACTAATTAGATATTAATTAAGCTATCCAGACCATAATGAACTCTCGATGTCAACGGGTAGGCTGTGATATTTACTGTATTAGAATTCCATTTGCTGCTCAGCTTTCATTCGTGATTTAATCATGAAAAGGATAATCGAGGCCATGTTTTATCAAGCCTACTTTAGTAATGATGATCGAGGCTAGACCGAAATTCAATCGCTAAATCCACGGATCAAAGTGTGTTAATTTAACTGAAATTTTCAGCAAATTCCCCTTATACAATATCTAGTTTTTAATTATTATAGTGAGAACTACCAGCTCTTTTACATTATCTCCCATAATGTATCTTTAAGTCAATCGACCTACATTTGTATAATTTGAAACCGACCACAGAATATACCCGACTGTATTGTATGCCTTCTAACTAATGTTACAATTTAATCGCGAAAGACTTGATCGGATGTCTAAGAGATGTTCTGAAATCATGTTGTTAGCCATCGTGACTCTAAAGCAAAATATATCAACGGTTATTCACCATGGAATTGTGTGTCTGTCTGCTATAGCTAGTGTTACATTTGTATCACGACCAGGGGCGTAAATGTGGGGTTGTGTAGGGGTGGTATATCCATCCAGGAAAACAAATAGTCGGTCGCAAAATCAGTGCAGTCGGTTGCACAATTGGAGCAGTCGGTATCAAAATAAGTGCTCACTGCATACGTCACGCTACTCACGCAAAACTTTAGTATAAAATAACCCTGTCAGCTTATCATGCTTGAAAAGATGTGTTTCACTCTTATTCTGTTCTGAGTACATTAGTCTAACAACAAAATTTCACCCAGGGAGAAAGATAGTCGGTCTCAAAATAAGTGCAGTCACTGCAGTCGGTCTCAAAATTATGCATCGGCGGCTTAATGAATTAATGAGGCAAACAAACAATGCCAGAATAAATCACAAAAACTATATTATTTGCGTGAACGTAACACAAAACTGGTATAAAATAACCATGTCTGCTTGTCATGTTTGAAAAAATGTTTGTCACTCTTATCTGTTGGTCTATGAAATGTCCCCCCCCCCCCCATGACAAAAAAATAGTCGGTCTCAAAAACAATGCTCACCGGTCTCAGACTAAATGAATTAATGAGGTAAACAAACTATCACAAAACGGGCGAAATTGACAGATAAGCCTCAAGATTCTCTCCCATTTCTTATCCTCTCGTTAACGTGAATTTGGTTCCATTTGCCAAAACATTGACACAAATTTTCAAACTCAGTCCCAAAAATGTAAAAACTCGGTTACATTTCTGAAATTTCAGTAATCATAATATCTTTCTTCTAGTTCTACTCCTCTGTTGTCTTATACTGTCTCAGCTGTCATTCAGCTGGTCGTGGGCGCCAGACTCAGACGTAAACTCTAGCAAAACTAGGGTATGTGCATCAGTCGGTCGCATTTTGACTAACACACCGCCCCCCCCCCCAAAAAAAAACCCAAAATCGTTATGTACGCCCCTGGTCACGACATGACATATTTTTTCAAACCAGCGGCTTGTGTATATGGTAATATGAGCTATAATTGTGAATAATAATGACAGGAATATTAGCCCTGTGATGTCAATGGGGAATTTTACACAATATGTCAACATGTCAAACACTATATAATCCTATCTTTAAAGGACAATAATGGCGTCAGTCATTATAATATTAGAATTTGTTAAATACATTCCAAATATAATTTTAACACAGAGATCATGGTTACGATAGATGTGTAATAAAGGTTTCATGAATTGGAAGTGACGAACGCCAAAGGAAAACACGAGTTATCTCTTTATGTGAATGACTGAAGTGACGAGTGATGACAGATAAACGGTCAAATTTCTGCTCACTAATAATTCCTTCGAAGACTAAAAGTTGTTATATAGGACTGCAATTGACGGTTCAATAAATTAATTGAGTGCCATTAGATAAGAATCAATTTTTATTATGAATTGTCTGATATCCTCTCACATAACAACTTTTGGTCTTCGAAGAAATTATTAGTGAACAGAAATTCGCCCATGTATCTGTTATCACTCGTCACTTCAGTCAGTTATATTGAGGGATAACTCGTGTTTTCCTTTTGCGTTCGTCACTTATGATTCTTGAAACCTTTATTACTCATCTATCGTAGCCATGATCTCTGCGTTAAAATTATATTTGCGAAAGTGTTTAACCAGTTTTATCACATATTTGATAATGACTGACACCAATGTTGTCCTTTAATGTTAGATTACGAAATTTAATTTTCATTAAATGGTATATTTCGTATCATTTTCAATCCGTAATATGACACGTTAATTTTCAATCTTGTACCAATTCGTATTTCTAAGAAATAGTCAATAAAAAAAATCTACATGAAATGTAAGAACAAGCTAATGAAGACAGGCATACGCCATACGGCCTACTCCTATATCGAATTCCGACTGTCAAGGGTTCTTCCTGCCAATGTGTACACCGGACCTTGATTTTTCGTCTTATCTGACGACTAGGCAACTGTCCTTGTCAGGCCCTCCCTGAAAATCTGTATTAAATTTATCCACCAATGCAGGATCGAACATCCGACCTCCAGGTTAGCGAGCCAGTGTCTTACCCACGGCGCAGTCAGTGTGGCGCTGACTCTTCAAGCAGCAGTTCACACACGGGTTCGATTCCGGAGATGAATTAACGTATGGAGAAATTGTGAACTGAAAGAGGCACTACTTACTGCAATAACATATCCCACCAAACCAGGTGATGGGTCGCCTGTGTTTTCTCCGGTTTGCACCCCACTGCTAATAGTACTAAACGACTTCAACGGGCAAGCAAATTATTGAAATAATGTAGAAACTTAGTCCCGAAATGACCTAGTTTGTGTCGAGTGGAGGTTACCCCCTCTCTCTCTCTCTCTCCCTCTCTCTTTCTTTCTGTCCCTCTCGCTCCCTCTCTCTTTCTGTCTCCCTATCTCTCTCAATCTCTCTCCCTCTCTTTCTTTCCCCATATATCTGTCTGTCTGCTGCCTCTCTCTCTCTCTCTCTCTCTCTCTCTCTCTCTCTCTCTCTCTCTTAGAAATATCGAGAACTTTCGGCTCTTTATCTAAATCTTACTTAATTATACCTGTAATGTGAGCAGTTATACCCATATCACCACGTGCCGTAGGTTATGGAATTAAATCAATACCGATGGTATTAGCTATATTGGTGAAAAATCAACCTAAATGTAGTTCGGCACAGATCATCAAGATAATTGTTTTAAGGTAGCTTGAGTAGCAATAACTGTATGGTCTGTATCATTATAGTTCTTATCCGTTCAACCATTTACAAAAGTACGTCAGCAAGGTTACACAGGCATCCATCTATTAAATACATTAAAGATATACATTACGCAAGAGCTAAATCTGCCTAAATTGCAAATCTGTATGTAGGCTTCATATGTTATACACAAGCTCAAAATCACTTCTGTAGACCCTCGGATGGCTTGGATAAAGCATGGATTTAAACAGACGTCAATTAAATGGCTGACCACGCTAACGTTTACCGTTAGTTACTGACGTCACTATAGAATACTGATGATGAAAAGTCTACCAAGCGAGGGTACCATAGTCAATGAGAATGTTACTTGATAATAGAGAAATGTGGGTGAAATTATCGTCTGTCATTCAAACGATCGGCAATTTTCGTAGACGGTGTGGATACAGTTGATACCTATTTTTAGTCCAAATTCCGTTCAAAATATAGTAACTTGACTGAAATTTTCATAATTTTTCTTTTTTTATCATCTGTTTTTGAAGGTGAGAGAGAGCAGGGTTTAACGTCAACGTGACACAAAGTAGGTCTTTCGGGACTAATATACATGTATAGTTCATTTTTATTTCAATAATTCACTTGCGCGTAGGGGTCATTAGCCATTGGAGGAAATTCGAAAAGTAGAAGTCTTTTTGTAGCACTCAGAAGGGGCGAAAAGTCGAACTTACAAATGGCAGTAAGTTATCTGCTTCCATATGATAATATAAACTACACGTGGATTGGAGAATGATATCGACTAATCATTAGCATAGAGAAGTGATCACGCTGTTTGTTTTAGCAAGTTATAACTGTATCATAATTGAAGCAAATCGGGGTTGGATTTCAGATGTTCTGTTAGATATTTGTTGCATCTGAATTATTGATAATAGTTAAAACGGGCTTAATGACAGGATATTGAATTTATATTTGACTTTTACATGATGTGGTGAATCCTTTTATATTAGACAATCCGAACATCAACCGCATACTCGTGGGTGACATTATACGGTTCTAATTACCATTGTGTGGCGTCACGTACGCGTAGGGGGGTCAGAGCTCAGTTAGAGGAATTAACACGACACGATCTTGTATTCCTTGCTGTTTGTACAGATTAGATCTTGATCTGTCCGTGCGCCATGGAGAGGAATTCTACGAGATGGTTGACTAATATGACTCAACCAGTGGTACCCCAGCCACCATTTTACCTACTCAGTATCACGACTATTCTCTATATTTTGATATTTTCTGTCGGGGTATTTGGCAATTTTACCGTTATAACAGTAGTGTACAGATGTCGGACAATGAGGACGTTTTTTAATATTTTATTTCTTAACTTGTGCTTAGCTGATTTACTGGTTCTCCTCATCACCGGGCCCACAGCGGTTATTGATATATATGCGAGAGAAGTTTGGTATTTGGGAAAAGTCATGTGTAAGTATTTATTTTAATTAAACACGCACTATGCAAGAGCACAATCTGCCTATTGTAGGTCTTTCTTTAGGCCTGAAATGTTATAAAAACTATTAATTAGATATTAATTAACTTATTCAGACCATAATCACCTCTCGATGTCGAGGCTAGCATGAAATTTTGGTTGGATTGTAGTTCGATTCGCTGAAATATTTTCCTTCGTGATTTACCAATAAAACTGGATAACCGAGACTATCGGTTTTGTCTTACCGACTTCAGTAATGATGATCGAGGCTGAGCGGATATTTCACTCGCTTAGATCTCGACTCATAGTGGATCAATTTGACTGAAAATTTCAGGAAATTGCCTTTACATCAGCTAGTTTTTAACTATTATAGTACGAACTGCCAACTCTTTATCTAATCTCCTATAACGTATCTTTAAAGAAGTGTAAATATACTTTCAGGCAGTGACGTATCCGGGTGGGTAGAGCCACTCTATCCTCTCCCTCTTAATTCAGTTATTATTCCGTGTCCATGAAACGTGAAAATCAGGGGCTTTTTGTTGTTTAAGGCAGTGTAGCTTTCAGGTAGTGACGTATCCAGGTGGGTAGAGCCAACAAATACTCGACCTCTAACTAAAGTCAATTATTATTCCGCGTCCATGAAACGTGTAAATCTTGGACTTTTTGTTGGTTAGGGTGGTGTAGCTTATGAAATTGAATATTATAATATGCGCCACAAATCTTCATTGACTTTTCGAATCTTTGCGGAGGTGATATAGAGAATGAAATGAAATGGAGTTCAACGTCCTACTGTTCTGCTCCAAACTGAGCTAACGAAAACGGGCATACGCCATACAGTGGGCTATGATGGAAATTTTGCCCGGGCAGCGGCACTGTGGACTACGTTTATATCGAATTCCAACTGTCAAAGGATCTTTTACGCACGCCAATGTGTACACGGGACCTCGATTTTCCGTCCTGTCCGAAAGACTAGACACCTGTCCCTGTCAGGCTCCCGCGTCAGATCAGTGCTTCCTTGCGGTTTTATTTGAAGCAGGTAAAATATAATCATTTAAACAGAATTCATGTTTAAACCTGGATCTAATATAGACTTTGTGAAATTTAATAACGCTCCGCTCAGTTTTAAAAATTGAAAAGAAATCAATCCTTGACATTATTAACTTTTTTTCCCCATTTAAAATAACAAGCTTCGGGTTCTTCTGTTTTAATCTGACTATATTAACTTTGTCGGTTTTACCGAATGTAATGGCTTTATTATTCTATAGTGGTGCATAAACATAGGACGTTAAAATATATTTCATTTCTTTCACGAATGACACAGCTTGTGCTTGACGCCTAACCGCAAATTTCAAATTTCGGGCAGTCCTTGTCAGCGACAGGCCAGATAGGCATACGAACCAGTGGGGGTGGGGACCAGAGGTTTGGCAGCAGAGAGAGAGTGAAATGGGGTTTAACGTCCACTCGACACAAACTAGGTCATTTCGGGACTAACATATGGTTTAATTTTATTTCAATAATTCGCTTGCGCGTAGGGGTGTTTAGCGATGGGAGGAAACCGGAGTGCCCGGAGGAAACCCACGAGGTAGAGAAGGCGCTCCTATCTCCATGCCACATCTCGAAACCACAGCCGCAAGCCAAAGGTGACCAGCCAACTAGAGGTCGAAGCGTGGCACTCTAGACCACTAGGTCATCCCAACCTCCCGGTTTGAGGGCAGTGTGACTGTTCGGGCAGAATGGTAAAGTGAAAACATGTATTTTTTATTTCATCTACATGTAGTTGGCAAATAAAGTGCCCGAAATCTAATAAAACACTAATTGTACTTTTATTTTAATTGAATACCACGAATTTGTACTGAATTGACTATCGATCAAAACATTTTTTCTGGAAGCACTCTACTTTGTGCGACATTTTTCAGGCATCTATTATTACTTGACAATGTAGATGCAAAAAGTCGGATTAGAATGTCGGAACAGCAGAAATAAAACTAACATATTGACAATGCACAACATTAGTACGTCATCTTTTCTGGATAAAATCATCGCCAGGGTCGAATTGATACGGGGTCTCATGTCTTCTTTTATTCAAAAATGGTAGAATGATAAACTTCGGTCGTGAAAACGTTAACAAAATTATGTATTCTTAATTTCGCCATCATAAATTTAGGTTGTCTGAATGTCTCGGCATACCTTTTAACTGTTCAGAGTTTACGTCGTGAAATAAAGTAGTGCAGCTTTACGGTTGTGCTAATATTTCTGGATATACATGTACATGTATATATAGTCATTTAAGTATTTGGCAATATTATTTAGTCATTATAAGTATATAACAGTGTAATTATCAGTCATATTGTAAGACCGCGAACAAAACACCTTGAGTACACAGGCAGACCTGGGTGGGTTCGTTCTTGCCGCCCTAGACTACTGACAATGAAACATTAATTTCAGAACCCCCGCGAAACGTTCCCGACCAGCGCCGGAATCGAACCCTTCTGAGAACTACTGGTTAGTGAGTCAGCGCCACACTGACTGCGCCGTGGCCACCCACCAGTACATAAAGGAACTGTGTAAAACTAATATTTTTATATGTGAACTGTTGCGCTGTGTGAATCATACAACGGTTAGATAATATCTATGATCAATCAATATAAACGCTTTAATAATGTACGAGGTTTGTACGGTGGACTGTTGGTGTCATTCGTTAATTTATACATTTATCAAGTAGTTTGCCTCATCTGAGACATGAAATGAAATAAAATGGAGTTTAACGTACTACTGTTCTGCTCCGAAACTAGGCTAATGAAGACGGACATACGCCATACAGTGAGCTATGAGGTCAGCTGTCATCATCTTGTAAATTTGATACTTCGACATTGAAAACACGAATTATTGTCAATTTAAATCAACAGTAATGATGTGATCTTACCGGCCTCTGATATCCAATATTTAAGACAAAATAAACATTTTACCATTGGTACACGAATGCGTTTATGCGCCATTTGTAACAAGGGACTCAAAAACGGGGCAAGACATATTCCACAAGTCATGTCAAACGGTGACGCATATTCTGATCTTGAGAGCATGCGCAGTGAATTCCATCGGACAGCGGCGCTACGGCCCACTCTTATATCGAATTCCAGCTGCCAAGGGATCTTTTACGTGCACGCCAATGTGTACACAGGACCTCGGTTTTTCGTCACATCCGAACGACTAGACAGGTGTCCTTGCCTAACCCTCCGTCCTGCATCACTGACAAGGGGAAACCAACCTCATGTGAGAAAGCAATACAAGGAATAGGTGTTCCGTAATAACGGTTTTTTTTTAAAAATTTCTTATATTTTTGTTTGGGGGGGGGGGGGGTATTTTGGGGGTTGGGTTAGGATTTTTTTTTTATTTACCATAGTTTTCATTGCGAAATAGTCAGAGAGTAAAATAGTGAGTGATCCATTTTATCAAACTCCTTTGGAGAGCCTTGGTCAGGTTATGACAATAGGGAGATGATAGGTTCTAGCTGCTTGATCCAGGTTGTAACCCTCATTCCTATCCAGGGCCGGTCGATAAATAGCAGGTTTGTGCGCTGGCTGACAGTAAAGCCACTAACTGGCCAAACTGCTACTTACAAAATACGTTCGTTTGCAGAGGTGTCGGTGGTATCGCAGAGTATACTCACCAGTTTGAATACTCTCTTTAAAAGTATTTTGTGAAAGCGATATATTTAACAGACATCTTTATGGGTATCATTCACTAAGTTTATTAACTGCAGCGTTTCAGTGAGGGTATTCCCACCCGTATTCGTGTTCCCGAAGCAACGACTGTGGGTTGTTAGATTACTTTAAATTCCCGAACTTATAGCTAAGTTATCTGCAAACACGTGAACGAACCTTGGGCTTTGCAACTCGATTATCAAAGGTAGACATTTTAGCTTGAAAGCGCGAGATTTGGTATTCGCAATGGTCGAGGAATCTGATAGGGTCCCATGCTGAGTGAATATCCAATCGAAATTAGTGTCGAAATATGCGGGGTACTACTACTACTCGTTTAAAGTTTTACAGGAATAAATCAACAAGCTACAAAGAGTATTTGAAGCGATGGTGGGCAATCAATCTCCTTTAAATACACATCTATATTTCGTTTGGTTTTTTACGCTTTCGATGGCCCTCACAACATGAAGATCTGGTCAGTTATAGGGAGAGGTCACGTCAGGGGCCATACGCGCAGGTTTTGACCCGATGACGTCAGGTTTTGACCCGATTAACCAATCAGCGTTGATTGGTGACCAATTAAGAGATGTAAGAGTTTGGCATGTCTTAATTAAACCCGTCTATTTGTAGAGATGAACGGGCCAATTAATCCGCCAACATCGAAGGCTAGCCCTGACTTAAAGAATTTATTATGGTCTGGATATGTTAATTAATGTCTAATTGATTATTTAGATAACATCTCAGGCCTAAAGAAAGACCTGTAATAAGCAGATTTTGCTCTTGCATAATGCTATTTTAATTGGAATCACTAACGTAATCTGCTTTATGTCCGAACGACGCAGTATACTGTGTATAAACCCTGATTATATTGTCTTACGAATAATAAAAGAAAATCTTACGAACATAATCTGTCACTTGCAAAAATTCTTGCAATTCGAGCTTTTGATTTAATGTATGTCGGAATGAAGTAAAGTGGTGATTTTTTTACCTGGGCATATATTTTTTTTGTATCTAACGATGTATATATCTACCATAAACATTGATGTACTCGTACTTTATCTACTTTGTCGTATGTATATAAATGGAATGAAATGAAATGGAGTTTAACATCCCACTGTTCTGCTCCGAACTGGGCTGATGCAGACGGACAAACGCCATGCAATGTGCTATTATGGAAATTTTGCCCAGACAGTGGCACTCCGGTCTACTCTTATATCGAATTCTAACTGTCAGGGGATATTTAACGTGCACACGGTACAATGTGTACACGGTACCTCGGTTTTTCGTTTCCCCCGAACGACTAGACAATTGTCCTTGTCAGGACCCCATCCTTTATCACTGACAATGGGGAATCACGTCGGAACGTTCTCGGCCAATGCAGGGGTCGAACACCCGACCTCCTGGCCAGCGTCTTACCCATTTAGCAGCCGTGACACCCCCATGTATTTAGAATATATATATAAAGTACAAATACGGTAGACAAATATATAAAAAATAAGAATTACGTCCACGTAAAAAATTCACGACTTTACTTCATTCGACATACATTAAATCATGTAACCTATGATTACTTGTCCTCTACAGACGTTTCCAGATATTAATGATATATACAAAAACATTAAAATGGAACCATATACATAAATGCATTAGTAGAATAAAACAGATTTCCATGGCAATAGATTAAAATTAATATCAGGTAACCTACGGTTATAAAGTACAATGTATATAATATATATCATATGACATTAATTTACATTTAGCCTTCCTGGTTTCATCTGTATAATCTGACAATAGTAATATATATAAAATAAATATAGATTGCTTTGTTATACCGGTGAAAAAGTCAAAGATGGATGCATTAGCTCCGAATAGTTTCTCTAGAGAGAGAAAGAGAGAGAGAGAGAGAAATGAGGAAAGCGGAGTACCCAGAGAAAACCCACGAGGTTGGACAGGCGACCCTACTCCTTGCCACGTACAACCAGGGACTCGAAACCACGCTGGTTGTTGACTCAATATGGCAGGCCGTATATTACATCGCGTGCACGCTACCCATTCGGCCACCCAACCCCCAAGTTTCTCTCGCCTAGTCTTATTCTAGCTGGTAGACCTCGAATTTAAGTCGAAAAACAAGGGGAGAAAGAGAGATAGAGAGAGAGCGAGCGAGCGAGGGGGGGGGGTGTTAAAGTCCATACGACACAAACTAGGCCATTTCGGGACTAACATATGGTCCAAATTTTCACTTGTATACGCGAGAAAACCTGATGACCCGGTGAAAATCCACGAGATTGGACAGGCGACCACACGCCAGTTGATTCAAAGATAGACCTTAAGATACAGCACGCACGTGCTAACCCCCCGCCAATTACCCCCCCCCCCCACACACACACACACAAAAAGAAACCTCCTTTACTTGCATCAGTAAAATGTAGAATCCAGGTTCGAAAATATCTTCATCCGGTCCTAATTTTTAATTCTTTTTCATGCACACCAACGTATAGATGTTACTTCGGTTTTCATCAAATTCGAAAGATTAGATGCTTCCCCACGCCGGACCCCATGTTCTTCACCACTGATCGGATCCCATGTCCTTCACCACTGACCAGGCCCCACGTCCTTCACCACTGACCGGGCCCATGTCCTTCACCACTGACCAGGCCCCACGCCGTTCACCACTGACCAGGTCACACGCCCTCACCAATGACCGGACCCCACGTCCTTCACCACTGACCGGGCCCCACGTCCTTCACCACTGACCGGACCTCACGTCCTTCACCACAGACCCGACTGAGAAAAACCACGCGCAACCTTCTTGACCAAAACAGTTAGTGGTCTTGAACCAGAATAACTGAGCTTTAAAAATATTTACTTCAAATTCGTTTATATTTTTATCAGTTTTTTTTTGCCGATATGTTACTTCATGTTATTTAATTAAATAGAAGGAAGTGACACTAAATTTATTTATAAAGAGACAATAATTATGACACAGGTGCACGTAAGCAGAAATGTTAAGAACTAAAGCTTAGTGGAATCTAAACCTCGCAACTTGACTTAATGTCAGACTTTTTGATCTGACGATTTGTGAAAAGGAACACTTATGTATAATAAATGAAATGAAATGAAATGGGATTTAACGTCCTACTCTTATGCACCTAACCTGGGTTAATGGAAGACGGGCATACGCCATACGGTGTGCTATGAGGGAAATTTTGCCCGGGCAGCGGCATTACGGCCTACTCTTATATCGAATTCCAACTGCCAAGGGGTCTTTTACGTGCACTCCAATGTGTACACGGGACCTCGGTATTTGGTCCCATCCGAACGACTAGGCAGCTATCCTTGTCAGCCCCCCCCCCGTTCTGCATCACTGACAAGGGGAAACCACATTGGAGAATCGAGATGAACTTTCTCGGCCAATGCAGGGATCGAACACTCGACCTCCAGGATAGCGAGCTAGCGCCTTACTCACTTAGCCACGTGATCCCATATTATGGCCTTGACAAATTATTGTTTACAGATTCATAGTCAAGAAACTTGGCATGTGAAGCACCGGAAATATATTATGCTATGATACTTATATTTTATCTGACGTGTCTATTGTAAAATAATATTAACTTTGATATGAGTTGATTTGAAAACACAAATTAAATTGTTTATGAAATTGGGAGAAAGGAGTCTAAGGACGAGGATAATTTCTATGGTCTAATAACACGCGTGAGAGAGAGAATGAGCTTAACGACCACTCAAACAAGCTAGGTCATTTCAGGACTAACACATAGTTCAATTTTATTTCAATAATTCGCTTGCGCGTAGGGGTCTTTAGCAGTGGGAGGAAATCGGGGGACACGGATAAAACCCACGGGGTTTGACAGGCGACATACTACTTGTCACGTTCAACCGGGGAATCGAAATCCCGGCCAATTGACTCAAGGACAGGCCTTATGATACAGCGCACACGTTCTAACTATTCGCCGCCCCCCCCCCCTACACGTGATAGGAAAATAAGCATTACATCATTGGGCTTGGTAACCAACCATTAATATTTATTATTGAATATTTGTCATGACCAATTGAGTAATGGGTAACAGAAGTCTAGGCATACAATCGGTAGAGCTGTGGGCGACTTTTGAGAGACCGTTGGGATTCAAGAGACACCATCTAGATTCAGAATGGCCCGTATCGTAGGAGAGACATATAATGTAGTGGGTTCCGTTAGTGAAGTAGTTCTGCGAAATGTTGAGAATAATTTGATTTTAATCTATGCTTGTATTCTATGTATCCAATGCTTGACAAAACAATGTAGAAACGAACTGTTGTATTGTTGTTCGTACTGAATGTGCGGAAAATAAATTCACAATATTTAATTTGGGTCCGAACCAATGGAGAATTACAAATACATGTATTACCAGAGAGATAATATTACGTAGCAGAGAAGACAGTATGCGTCACACTTTGACTTTCCACTTCTAGCCAGCGACCTACATGTATATCGTTACATATTAGATTTGGTTGCCGTGACTGCGTAATGCAATACACTATTAAATCATTCGGCCACCAAAACCACCAGTAACAGATAAGAGATTTTATGCCATGTCTTTAATAACAGCTGCCCGGTCGCGTGGGTTACCTCTGGGCCCTCTGATTTTTTCCATTGCTAAAGACCCCTACGCGCAAGCGATTTATTGATATAATGCCCTGGTTTCTCTCTCCACCCCTCTCTCTCTCTCTCTCTCTCTCTCTCTCTCTCTCTCTCTCTCTCATTTAACACACTTCTACCCACAGTGATAAAGGGGTCCTTTTCCTGGTTGATATCTGAATATCGTGAGGCATGACGTGGGGTTGTCTCAGTACTGTATATTAGGCGTCTAAAGATGTAATTATAGAATCTGATTAAGCCGTTATGATGTCGCTTAATCAAATTTGACAATATCCTATCACTTTGTAATATCTAGCTCAGGAACTCAAATTTTAAAATCGGATTATTCGTTTTGATGCTCAATGATATTGACGCTTTAAAGAACTATGGAGGAGTAAGACGCTTATAGGATCAAAGCAGCATGACCTACTTACAAACGTCAAGATCTAAGGCGCAAACTGAAGACCACACCCACACACCCATCTCCAACGGATTGAAGCCAAGAACGTAGGCGTTATTTTGTTTTTAGTTGCTGTTACTTCAAACCCTGGGTTATTATTATCTAGAAGTATAATCAATCAAATGTTGGGATGGGTTTTTTATTTTTGTATTTATTTCCGTTTCAATTAACTCTCTATGATAAGTATGCTAGGTTTTAACGATTGAAATCGTGGAGTAATCGTTGCGATCCTATCAGCTCTTTTGTTGGTCGTATCGAAACGTATCCGAACGTATCTTCACACATCAGGTGGTGGACTCGATATAAAATTTAATGAAATGAAATAGGGTTTAACGCCTTACCATTCTGCTCAGAACTGGGCTAATAAAGACGGGTATACGTGGGTGTATTATGAGGGAAATTTTGCCTAATCTTTTCAAATTTTATCGAATTCCAACTGTCAAGGGATCTCTTATAATGTGTACACGGGACCTAGGTTTTTCTTAAGACGTGTAAGTCTGGTGTTCATTCCCTGAATTGGCGGAGGAAGTTCATCCAGATTTTCCGGCGGGGTTCCCGCTGACAGGGCAGCTGTCCAGTCATTCGGGTAGGACGAAAAATCGGGTTCCCGTAACAGTTGGCATATTCCGAAACATTTTGGCACCCGATTCGTGTGCCAATTCTAAAATTTTCATTTTATCTTAAATATTGGATATCAGAAGTCCATCTTTTCACGGTAAGATAATAACACTAATGTCGCCATGTTGATTTATAAGGTCTGTTATTGAGTCAACTTGCTTGGTTTTGATTCCCCGGTTGTACGTGATAAGGAAGTAGGGTCGTCTGTCCAACTCCGTGGGTTTTCTTTGGGTCCTCCGGTTTCCCCCCACTAATAAAGACACCAAGCGAACATTGAAATTAAATAGAACGGCATGTTAGACCCAGAACGACCTAGTTTGTGTCGAGTGGACGTTAAACTCCATTTAAAAATGCATTATGTAAGATTTGGAAAAAGAACCATTTTTAGCCGTTGTTGCAACAATACATACATTTAACGAAAAAATGGCAAGCAGACATTAAAATTTGTTGATCCATCCAATATGTGGATAAAATAATAAGTTATATAACATTTCAATATGTTTCACAGAGAATTACTTACGAATTATCTCTGTAACAGATGACTGCCCACAACACGTGCGTTGACTACACGTGGTGTCAGTCATTGGCTCAATGACTCGTGCAATGTTTACGTAACACCTAACTGCTTCGGGCTAAATGATGCATTTTACTCATTTTAATACCCATTTACACTAAAAATGTTTGAGAATTTAATTTGTCGGAGTAAAAAAGTTAATTTGCCGAACTCATTAAGTCTCGTCGATGTCTTGCTTATCGGTGATTGTAGCGGCCAAGCGAATATTCACTGCGGGATCAGTTTGATAACATTTGTCTGATCTATTCAATACTGCCATCCACATTGAATGGCTTTTGAAAAAAATGTTTAGATAATAATTTATCTAACTTTTGAAGCGCTATATTCAAATTTATCTCTTACATAATGCATCTTTTAATGACGAAAAATTATGTTTGTGTGTTCTTCATGTCGTTTTAATATTTAATATACTGCATCTTAAACCCCATTTGTAATCAAATACAATCCAGTTCAATCAATATACTGTTTGATATATTATCAATATCTACCTTTTGACAATTTAGGTCAACTAATTTCGACATTGTATGGCGTCTATCATACTTGACGAAAACAATTATTGAAATATTAGCCCCCGGTTAGAAGATGTATTAGTATCTACAACAGTAACCCAATTCTTGATTAATTCCAACCGACGGAAACAATCACGATGTGTCTATTTGATGTAATTCCAATTAATAGAGACATCAATAAAATTAAATGCGGAATAAAGACGAATGAAAAACACAAATTATATTGAATGTGGAAACAGTCACAACGTCTTTTCCAGCTTTAGGTTCAAGTACTCGGGTGTCTATTGTTAAAGGACAATATTGGTGCCAGTCATTATCACATATGTGATAGAACTGATTAAACACTTTCCAAATATAATATTAACACAGAGATCATCGCTACCATAGAGGAGTAATAAAGGATTCATAAATCGGAAGTGACGAACGCCAAAGGACAACACGAGTTATTCCTCTATATAACTAACTGAAGTGACTAGTGATAACAGATACATGGGCGAATATCTGCTCACTAATAATTCCCTCGAAGACCTCAAGTTGCTGTGTGACACTGTGAGAGAATATCTTACAATTCATAAAAAGAATTGACTGCCACTACATAAGAGAACACGAAAGAAAAACAGAAAAAAGTTCGTGCATTACCATGTTTTTATAAGGTAGGGGAGACCGGGGCACATTGAACCACCATGGATATATCCTTTATAAATAATACTATACAACCCAACGCTATACGGTGTTCAATGTGTCCCGGTCTCCCCTATGGAATGAATAAAACCAAGGGGCTGTACGGAGTATTTCTATTTTTCCCGTGTTCTCTTATCTTATGACACTTAATTACTTTATTGAATCGTCAGGTATCCTCTGGCGGTCCCATATAACAACTTTTTGTCTTCGAAGTAATTATTAGTGAGCAGAAATTCGGCCGTTTATCTGTCATCACTCGTCACTTCAGTCATTCACATAGAGAGATTACTCGTATTTTCCTTTGGCGTTCGTCACTTCCGATTTATGAATCCTTTATTACTCCTCTATGGTAGCGATGATCTCTGTGTTAATATTATATTTGGAAAGTGTTTAATCAGTTCTATCACATATGTGATAATGACTGGCACCAATATTGTCCTTTAAAGTCAATGATTGACACATACTAACCTAATGCGTTCTGACTAGAATTAGCTGCGTTTGAGAACAGACACTAAGCTAGTGGTGGCCATCCAGGGCAGAGCTCTATTCTCAAACAGCTAGTTCTCTGTGTGCAGTACGTGATTGTCCCTTACATTTTACGGTCAAAGGCTAATTAATTCTGCCTATTGCAGGCCTTTCTTTAGGCTGCAATGTTATGTAAATTATTAATTAGACCGTAATTAACTTTACCAGACCATAATCAACTCTCGAGTGCATGTCTAGCAAGAACGGCTTTTGGCCCTATGACGTTGGACATTTGATGTTTCCAGTGTGTTACCACAGTTCCTAGCACATCACGTCAAAAACTATCTGTTACAGAATGTTTCATATGCTAATCCGTCACATCATCCAGAATGCGTATATAGCGTAAATACTGGTGTGGTAAAAACATGTATAACCAAATTTTGAACTATAAAAAAACGAAACGAAATAGGATCTGTGTTTTAGTCAGATTGGCGGCAGATCTTTTCTTTACGACTTTCCTAGTGGTCTATTCCATTATAAAATTCAAATCAAAATAGAAATCCTGGATGTATTCCGGTAAATAAAATTAGTTAATTCAATTTTGAATATTCTTGAATGGCAGGTCTTTTCTTATAGACTTTAAATTAAAAGAGAAATTCAATTAGTTAATTGAATGTGAAATATTCCCGGTGAATTGATCTTTATGTCTGCTCTGTATTAACATTCGATGCTGGGATAGCAAATTACCGACCTTCGCTTCCTTTAAACTTGTCTAAACCAGTTCCTATTTCAGCAAATAGAGAGGGTTGAATTATATATTACAGATTTGTTCGTTTAAATGGAGAGTTGAAGGGGAAATAAACAAAGCGATATTTTTAAGCATATAAACATAAAATATAAGCTTAGTCTTCTGGACAACTGCTACCACTGTTTGTCGTGTATTTTGTACGCGATGAACAGTCCATTTGCTGATTACACTAGTTTGGCTATACCGTTTGTTTAGAACTTCGATTTTTGTCTAATGGTTTGGATTTTTCGTACTTGGTTTTATTTTATTTATACATGTAAGATGAGACGTGCATGCTGCATCAAAACGATTGCGATTGAGTCAAGTGACGTGATTTCGATTCTTCACTTGTACGTGACAAGAGAGGGGTCACTTGTCCAACTGTGTGGTTTTTCCAGTTTCTTCCCACTGTTAACGGCCCCACGCACAAGCGAATTATTGAAATAAAATTGAACATGTTAGTCCCAAAAAGACGAGGGTGAAATGGAATCTCTCTCTATCTCTCTCTCTCGCTCCCTATCTCTCTCTGTCTCTCCCTAGTTCTCTCTCTCTCTCTCTCCCATTGTCCGGAAGTTTCTAGTATCCCTGTGTTGGTTGAGTGTCATCATGGTTTCCCTTGTCGGTGCTAAAGAACGGACAGCCTGAGAAGGAACCGTGTCTAGTCATTACGAGTGAACGTATAACCGAGGTTCTATGTACATGTTGGTGTGCACGTAAAAGAATCCTTGACAATTGTAATTGCATCGCTGTTAGAGAAATTGGCGTATATCTGTCTTCGTTAGCCATATCGTAGAGCATAACAGAAATATTATATTTAACTCTATCTTCTTCATTCTTAAGACAACTTCATTAACACGACCCTTGGTTAAACTTGAGGTTTCACGGAGACCGTGGTGGTTATTATTTACATGTGACCACCTGTGAACAGGTAACTCAGTATTTATCCCTGTTGATAATAAGGAAGATTGGGTTCTCTAATTGATATTAATGCTATAATCACCAAATGTATGCTTATTAAAGATACATTATTGGAGACTAGATAAAGAGCGTGCAATTCTCACAATAATAGTTAAAAACTAGATAATGTAAAGGCAATTTGCTGAAAATTTCAGTCAAATTGGTCCACTATGAACCGAAATTCGATCATCATTTCTATAGTCGGTAGGATGAAAAAAAACACACTCTCGATTGTCCATTTTTTAAATTTAATTTTGAATGGAAGTCAAACAGCAAGTCGGAACGTAATCCAATAAATATCACATGCTAGCGATGCCACCAAGAGTTGACTATGGTCTGGATAAGTTAATTTATGTCTAATTAATAATTTAGACAACATTTCAGGCCTAATGAAAAACCTGCAATAGGCAGATTTAACTCTTGCATAATGTATGTTTAGGTGAGAACTCGCTCCCGTGTTCATCGGGATTTTCCCAGCATGTTCCCTCTTGTCAGTGGTTCAGGACCGAGGATCTGGCAAGGTACAGTCGTTCGTATGGTACGAATTCGAAATACGAGTAGACAAGGGAAAACACATAGTCGTTCGGATGGGACAAAAGATATCCACGGGTCCCGTGTAGCCTACATATTGGCGTACACGTAAAGGAATCAATGGCAGTTGGAATTCGAAACAAGAATAGGCTATTGAAATGATGCCTGGGCAAAATGTCCCTCATATGACGGTTTCATTAGCCCATTCAGTGCAAAAATAGGACGTTAAGTCCTATTTGATTTCAGGAATATTTTATCTTTAACTGAGCAGAAAAATAGGCGTGTCCTTACGTTATACTTGCACAATGGTAGAACCCTAATCCGGAAATAACATAAGTAACGATGTTGATCCAGACTAGCAATTATTTGACTTCAATGTTAAATGACTGTAACATAAGAGGCTTTAGCCTCCTTTAGTTTTTTGATCAACATTCCGTTGGTTCTAATCTATAGCCTATATGCGACCGCATTTTGTAATCTCATCGTCACAATTTTGAAGAGGGTTGGCTGTTTAGATTTTTTGCCACGAGGATTTGAGGTTGGTTGGGTTTAAAAAGTCATTCTCTGCATAATAACACTTAACATCCCCTATCCCTCCGCTGTAATATCATCAATATTACACCAACCTAGTATTAAATTGTAAATTTGGTCGGCCCCTTTTCTCTAATTATAGACTAAAAAATAATTGGCAATAATTACTAGTCTTAGAGCATGTGTCAAATTTTATCCTCCTTATCCCTGAACCCAGCATAACAACCCGGAAGCAATGTAACCCCTAAACCGGAAGTGGCAATGCAATGCAATAACAATAGATAAATCTACATAGAGTTACTGGCATTGTTTCAAAATTAATTATTAATGCATTTAATTGAGTTTGGTCCGTCAAACTTCCACATGGTGTCCTACGTTATACATTGTTGGTATTGATATAGATAAGACCTTTAACCCCATGACGATTCCTGTCCGTCTATCAGACACCAATGGTTCATTCTGCGATATAATTGCATGGATGTGATATGTAATAGACTTCCATTCAGGAAAACGTCAAGTTTGATCAAATTTGAAACACATCTCTATGATCAAAATAGATTAATTACGCTGATTATGTGTCCATCGGATCAAAATAGATTAATTACTCTGATTATATAGCGGGGGTTGACACGCCTTCATACCGTCCTTCGCCTTTCTGCACCAATAGTTCGCGGGTTTCTGGGGATATTCTGAAATGTAAATACATGTTCTCGGCAGACTATCGGGAGCCCTCTCCTACTATCATGTCATCGATTCGGATGCGTCACTATCTTTCCACCCTCTTTAACCAACCCTATTGTAGGTATTTGTGTTTGGCAGTGTGCACTGATTGAGACCAAGGCAGTGCAAAGTGTGCGTCAATACTTGACGTAAATGTACCGCAGAGCGTTGTCACAAATTAGGGAAATGTGATTAGATCACACGAAAGCGTCTGCATATCATTAAAATGCCGAAAAATGAAATGAAATAAAACGGGGCTCAGTGCCGTATTATTCTGCTGCGAAGGGCTAATGAAGATGGTGTGTTATGAGGGAAATTTTACCTCGACAGCGGCGCTACTGCCTAAATTGGGTTTAACGTCCTGATTTTCTTATTTATCCAGACTTACGCCAAACGGTGTGCCATGACGGACAATTTGGTCGTACAGCAATATGCCAGTCGCTACCAGAAATTCTATTTGAGAAGATATCACATTTTCGTCGTTTTCACAAAGCAATGTCTTCACTGGAATCAACGATAAGTTTATTGTATTCCATAATTCTTTTTCTCTTTGTCTCCTGGGAGTATATGGCTATCACATTTCTGCCTTATCCAAACGTTCAACTGAAAGCGTGGTATTCCCAAGAAGAATGTTGTCTTCTGATATCTGAAGAAGTAATTATTCATCATTATTTTTTTTTGGAAATATGTCATTTGTGTATTATAATACAAAACGAAGGCGGTCCACTTTTTTTACTCAATTTCATCACTTGTTATTTAATGGGTTGCTGTACGTCACATGGGAACTGAAAGCCATCAAAGGTACATTATATAAACGCTAAATCTGCCTATTGCAGACCTTCCGTTTGGACTCAAATGTTATATAAATTAATAGGATAAAGGAAAGGAAATGAAATGAAATGGGGTTTAACGTCCTACTCTTTTGCACCTAACCTGGGCTTATGGAAGACGGGCATACGCCATACAGTGTGCTATGAGGGAAATTTTGCCCGGGCAGCGGCGCTACGGCCTACTCTTATATCGAATTCCAACTGCCAAGGGATCTGTTACGTGCACTCCAATGTGTACACGGGACCTCGGGTTTTCGTCCCATACGAACGACTAGGCAGCTGTCCTTGTCAGGCCCTCCTTCTGTATCACTGACAAGGGGAAATCACGCTGGAAAATCGAGATGAACTTTCTCGGCCAATGCAGGGATCGAACACCCGACCTCCAGGCTAGCGAACCAGCTCCTTATCAACTTAGCCACCGTGACCCCAGGTTCATAGTTCAATGTTTGTGGATTTCAGCACCCCATCTTTGAAAATTGAGTAATTTCCCATAATTATTCCACATCGTTTTGAAATTTTTGATACAGCGTCACTTATCATATAAATGACAGTTTCTAGTAAAAGCCTATAATCAACTCTCTAGATCACCGAATGTTTGTGATTTACTAGCAAAGTAAGATCACAATAAACTCTCGATGCCATCGGATATCCGAGATTTTTAATAGATTAGAAGGGTTCGCCACAGGGGTGGATTGGGGCCGGGAACCAGTCCGGGCTCCCGTGTCTGAGCGGCCCCGTTCACTGACCGCGGAGCCCAGACGGGGAGGAGGTCCGGGGTTTTCCCCAAGGAAATTTTTGAAATATGAATCCCAAATATGCGATTTGGTGGCTTATCTGATTATAATCTCTGTCAAATAATATATTACATAAATCGATTAACTTAAGCCGAAACCCCGACCTGCAAGTAATTTACAACCATCAACTTGTGAAATTATCATATCGTCATATTATTAATTAACGAATTATCACTGTATCGTCAAGAGTCAAGAGGATTTAACTGGTTAAAAAATGGGACAAGTTGAGAAAATTTTGACCATTTGATTAACCAATTAGGAATATTGATTAAGCAGGAATATATTCATTGAAAAATGTCCTATTTTTGTTGCCGGGAGCGCTAGTGGACTCCTCCTGTGATGGAAGGATGGAAGCCACGAGACACATTGGTACAGAGTGACGAAAGTGAAATTCATAAAAGTTGCTTTTTGAATTTTGGATTCTGGCGTATCCCCACAAACAAGGTGCAGGTGACTTAATAATTAGTAAATTTGCGGGCGACAGTGTCGGGTGAATCCGATGAAATTTTCGGATAAAATTCGAAATCCACATTGTAGGAGAATTCTGGCCCACACCCAGCACACCCGACCCAGAAAGTCTATTATACCAGCCCATTCCAGACTCCAGTGATGGCGTGGCGGCCCGGTAAAGCCACCGGCCACATACAACATGACCATCATCGCTTCATGGCCGGTCCAATACCCCCTCCCCCATACAATGTTCGGCAGAAAAAGGTTCTTTAAACGAATTGGACAAAATTATTTTTCTTTATTTTTTGTCCGACCGGCCCTTCGGTCGATCGTCCGATGGCCAAATCCGCCCCTGGTTCACCATTTTAAAATGTAATATAAAAATGAGAAAGCGAGGGCACCCGAGATTTTTAACAGAATAGAAGGTGTAACGGCAGCCGCTGTCAACGAATCGGAATCGTATTCATGGTAGCAGGCAGGACAGAGACTGTCATTAGGGGGTTTTAACGAACGAACAAAACATGGAAGTCTCGACTAACTGTGACAGGTTGAAGTTTATTCTTATTGACAAAAGTAACGGACGTAGTCAACAACAACAATACATTAGAAAGTCAATGGCAATGCATAAGAATCGAACATGTCATTCATTGCAGACGTAGATTATGCAATAGCCATCGTGGACGGTACTTTCTCTCACATCACAGACGTGAAAACTGAAAATATACGAACGAAAAAGCTACTTAATATCTAATACATATACAAAATGGATAATCGAACGTTAGTGATGTATCGAATGCAATTCGATTTCATAAACTGAAGAAACATACCTCCATGCGCCTACACAAATAATATTCGGCTACCATGCGTGTTTGCAGACTCGAAAATGGCGAACTGTTAGTCACGTGACACTTGACAGCTCAATGTGTAGAACTTAAAGGGAAATTCCGTCGGTATGCGACAACGTTTAAAGGACAACTGTCACATGGCTCCCTAAAATTGATGCTCAAATTTTCAAAATGTCGTACGAACCGAAAAGCATCGAAACCATGGTAAAGTAATACATACTGTAGACCTATCCGAACGACATGTAAACATACATACTTATCAAATACTCTGATACAAAATATAAATAAATAAATGGACAAAATTCAAATATGAACTAGATTAACTCGAAATGTTCATTAACTTAAATGTCCAACTATCTACACTGGCTCCTCGATGGGGAAGTACCATCGGTCTCCAACAAAGCCTCATTATTCCTCCAATAACAAAACTAACTTGTGAATCGGGCGTTCTAATTGTGACACTGGGTTAATTCGTTTTCCCTTAGAGTTTAGATTACGATCTCCAACGATAAGCTTCACTTTTCGCACACAATTAAGCTCATCTGGAAGGAGTTCAACAACGCCAGTTATTCCGCGGAAGATTTTCATCTTTCATCAAAACAATATCATTGACTTTAATATCACGAACAGACTTGTTCCACTTCTGGCGCGGCTGTAGATTTTGTAAGAATTCTACTTTCCAACGAGTCCAGAATTCGTTGGCTAAATATTGTACACGACGCCATCGTTTAGTTGAGTAAATATCAGCTCTCTGAAATGCACCTGGAGGCGGAAGTATCACTCTTGATTTCAGAGTAAGAAGATGATTTGGCGTAAGCGGATCTAATGACGTAATATCATTAAGATTATCAACGGTTAGGGGGCGACTATTTACAATAGCTGCTGCTTCATACATGAAAGTTCTCAGGGCTTCATCATCAAGTTGAGTGCCAGACTGATGCTTTAGAGACGAAAGCACGTTGCGAACTGATCTTATCTGGCGCTCCCAGACACCACCCATGTGGCTAGCGTATGGAACATTCATCTTAAATTCAAAATAGTCACAATTTCTTTCAAGGAGATACTGACGAATTCGATCATGATCCATGCGTTCATAAGATTCTCTCAATTCTCTTTGAGCTCCCACGAAATTGGTACCGTTATCGCAGCGTAGTTTCCTTACAGGACCGCGAATAGACAGAAAACGGCGTAATCCATTTATAAAGGAGTCTGTTGATAGCATATTTGCGGTCTCGATGAGGACTGCGCGACAGCACATACAAGTAAACAATATGCCGTATCGTTTCATCTCCTTACGACCTTCCTTTATTATCCAAGGTCCGAAACAGTCAACACCACAGTACGTAAAGGGAGGGGTCGGATCGAGTCGATCCTCTGGCAGATCTGACATTTTCTGCTCTTGCAGACGTCCTCTGAACTTACGACATTTCACGCACTTATTGATAAAATTATACACAGCGGAACTGCATCCTATGATCCAAAAACCATGAGAACGAATCTCATTGGTAGTAATTCCTCTGCCCTGATGTTCGGATAGTTCATGAAAGTGACGTATTATCAGTTCAGTGATGAAATGATTTCGAGGTAGAACAGCTGGGCACTTTTCATCAGCACGGAGATTAGATCTACGAAGTCGTCCACCAACACGTAAGATACCATCAGAATCGATGAACGGATCGAGACGAAATAACGAAGATGATTTCTTTAGAGTTTTATGGCGAACTTACTCGGGTACATCATTTTGCTGTAGCGAACGTAAGACTTTCAATTCATCTGCAAATGTCTCTGATTGTACTAATTTGATTATCTGTGTTTCTAATACGAATTAAAAGTAAACGTTTCAACTTCAGGCAATTAGCAACAGCTCGTTTGACTTTAAACAATGTTGAAAATCTTTCTAAGCGTTCCAACTCAAAAGAAGACGATGAACTGGATATAACAGTTGATAAGGTAAGTTGTTTCTTTATTTCAGGGTCGTCTGATGCGAGTTCATGTTGTTCTTCTCCATAGGTAGGTATATCTTTTTGCCAAAGATACTCGGGTCCAGTGAACCACATAGATTGGTTAACTAGTTCTTCGGCGTATAATCCACGTGACGCTACGTCGGCTGGATTATCTGAAGTCTTGACATGTCTCCACTGGTGTGTCTCGGTGTTGTCACGAATTTTCTGGATGCGGTTTGCTACAAAAGTGTGAAATCTGCGAACGTCGTTATTGATATAACCAAGCACGACATTACTGTCTGTCCAAAATGTTTCATTTATTCCATTGATATTCAGTTCCTTCTTTAGAAGTATGCTAACTCGAACTGATACTAACGCAGCAGTTAACTCTAACCTCGGAATTGTAATGGGGCGAAGCGGTACAACACGAGATTTTCCTAAAACTAAAGAGCAGTGAACAAGTTCCTTGTTATCCACCAGGCGAAGGTATGAGCAATGGCCGTAACCTAGTGTACTGGCATCGGCGAAGTGATGTATTTCTGCAGTAACTACATCTCCAAAATTACTCGGTTTATAACATCTGTTTATCTTAAGGGATTCCAACTTGAAAATATCGTTCCTCCAGCGCTCCCAACGAGGTCGTAGACTATCAGGTAACTCGCTATCCCAATCAACGTTACTGCGACACATCTCTTGTAGAATCTGTTTACCAATTAATAGGAAAAGAGCGACAAATCCTAACGGATCATAAATGGAACAAACAGTCGAAAGGATGCCACGTCTCGTAAGAGGCTTATCCTTCAGCGTAATATGAAACTGGAACTCATCCGACTCGACGCGCCACTGAACGCCGAGAGCACGTTCTATCGGAAGTTCTTCAACGAAAAGGTCAAGGTCCTTTATGCCTTTAGCTCGATCTTCAAGTGGTATAGATTCTATTACTGTTTTCGAGTTGGATATGAACTTGTGTAATCGTAAACCGCATTTAGATAACAACCTACGACTTTTATCGATTAACTCTATCGCTTCTTTCTCCGAGCCTACTGACTTAAGTCCGTCATCGACGTAGAAGTCATTGCGAATAAAATCTGAAACATTAACACCAAACTCCAACTGATGATCATTCGCTGCTTGTTTCAGACCGAAATTGGAACATCCTGGGGAGGAACGGGCTCCAAACAGATGGACAGTCATGCGGAATTCTAACGGCACGGTATCATAATCCCCATTTTTCCACCACAAAAAGCGCAAATAGTCACGATGCTCTACGTTAACTCGAAATTGGTAGAACATTTTTTCAATGTCGCACATAAAGGCTACACGATCAAGTCTGAATCGACAAAGCACACCTATTAAAGTATTTGTAAGATCCGGACCTTTTAGTAAATAATCGTTTAATGAGTGACCTCGAAATTCGGCGTTACACCCAAACACAACTCGAACCTGTCCAGGCTTATTAGGGTTGTACACGGCGTGGTGGGGTATATACCATATATTCGACCGATCGCCTTGCTGCTCGGTATCCGGAACGATTTCTGCGTAGCCCTTATCGATCAGATTTTTCATAAAATCGATGTAATCCTCTAAATGCTGTGGATTCTTCTGCAGGCGATTCTTAAGCTGACTTAAGCGATTCAAAGCGAAAGCTTTATTGTTCGGTAACACAGGGTCATTATTTTTAAAGGGCAACGGCATTTCGTAATGTCCATCGACCGTCACGTGAATCTTATCCGACATCAAATCGAGAAACTTCTTCTCTTCTCGCGAATACGAAGTCTGGTCAGATTTGTTTTCTATGAAGTCTAACTCGAACATTTTCTGAAGATTGTTCAGGTCGATAATTTCATTTACTTCCGAACGTAGTGAAATGTAGACATGATCCGGTGTCGAAGAATTAGTCGTGGCAGGAGGTACAGGGTATGCAAGTGTCGTGTGACTAACACCAATAGAATCAATATCGGACGGACTGGAATCTATCACACCAACTATTCCCCAACCTAAGTCTGTACGTTGTGCAAAGGGACCATCTCCAACTGGTGGGATGACCTCGCGAGGTGCTAATGCTCGTGCACAATCGTATCCAATTAACAGTCCAGCGTCGACATCCTTTAAAGGTACAAGTTTATCGGAGATCTTGACTAAGTGGGGCCATTTTCGGGCCATTTCCGGTGTCGGAATATGCGAACGATTTACCGGTATAGACTCCCTGGTATAGACCGAAGGCAGGGGGATTTTTAATAAGTTATCATAGCCACGAACCATCAATCTTAATTGTTAATTACTTGCTCCTTTGCGAACATCGTAGAAAGCGATAAAACAACATCATGTGAGTCAATATTAAGCTTATTATACGAACTGTTTGTAACCTATGTTGAATCTGGCTGAGTGTCCAGCATGGCATATGTGAGAATTTCAGTCTCCGGATTATCACGATGCGATAACCACACTAACACTGTGGTGGAACTTTTACTTACACTTTCCTTGATACTAGTGTTATGAGACAAGACAGATTTCGGCGTCGTATTTTCAGCTTCTGAATGGGATACTGGCTTTCCACTATCACCATGTAATGAAGTGGGGTGTCCTTTAGAGCAAATGTTACAAAATAATCTCGAACGACAAAATTTAGATCTATGTCCTAAACTGTGACAACCGAAACAGAGCCCATTCCGAGCAGAGTATTCTTTACGCTCAGGTAATGATTTGTCTAGAATTGACTTACAGACATCAATATTATGCGGACCTTTACAGAGGAAACATTCCTGTTTCTTCCATAACCTTGACTGCGTTGACTGTAACTGATTCTCTTTAACTTCGGTCGCAAGACTAATAAATCTACTTGATTTGCTAGGATTATATCTATTATAAGTACTCGACTTGTAAGTGTTCAAATCTTTCCGAAACGTTGGTAACGTAGTTACTGGATCACACGCAATATCTGCTTCTTTCGCAATAAATCTAACGAAAAGACTAAACGGGGGAAACCTATTCTTATCTTCTTGCCAGTCATAAACCATTCGAGCCCAACGCGAAACTAACCATTCGGGAATTTTACTCAATAGTTTCTTATTTTCGTGACTGTCATTTAATATCTGCAAGCTATTAATTGTCGACATGGCAATTTTACATTGTCTTAAAAAATCAGCAAATTTACGAAGTTCAATACCATCCCTAGGGGGGATTTTAGGCCACGAATCTAACTTGTTACGAAAAGCGTTTGCTATGACGAATGGATGACCAAATCTTTTCTCAAGGAGATTTTTCGCATCTTGAAAAGCACCGTCGGTGTTTAATAAGAAGTAACTTTCGACTGCATCTCTGGCTGGTCCACCTAAATATTTCCAAAGATAATGCATTCGTTGCGACACTGGAATATTTCTGTTTTCAATCAATGTTTCGAACGCACATTTCCAACTCGGATACTTCAGTGGATCGCCACTGAACACACTTGGCTCGGGAGGGGGCAAACGGTTTAAATGCGACTGTTCAGTGAGCAATTTTGATAACTTTGCGAATCGTTACCATTATATCTGTACGGATAATTGACCAGAGGAGGGTTTTCTGAAACCGGGTTTGTTGACTTGACGATGATGCGATTGGTTGAGTATTAATGTGAGAAGGTGAAACATGTGTAGTGTGTGATGACGACGATGCGTATATAGCTTGAAATTCAGGAACATTCGGATTCAAACTACTTGATAAAGTTGAAGCAGGGGTGGTTAAAGGGTTAATATATGGATCAATCGATGATATGACAAAATTTTCAACAAAATTTGTAACAGTTTCTTCTGGTAATTCATATCTGTCTTCTTCAACTTTGACGATTGCATTTACTTTAGCTTCAGCGACACACAATTCTTTCTCTATGCGCAGCTTTTCAAGTTCCGCTTTCTTACGAGCTTCAATCTCAACGTACTTTAATTTAACTTTAAGTTCTGCAGCTTCTACCAATATATCAGCCTTTCTTGAGCCGGATGATTGCGACGATTTTTTACTTTTAGAAGATGATCGAGAACCACGATCCGATAAGAAGTCATGCAAATATGACGAGACTTTCTTCAAAAGATTACAATGATCTTCTTCAATAATGTCATATCGTTCGTAATAAGCTTCGACTTCACTTCCGTCCTCGCATAATTCATTTAACTCTGATAAAATGTAAGAAATTTCACCGATGACATTTTCTAAAGTGTCTCTTTCTTTACGAATAAGCGGAATGTCCCTTGAATCTGATAAAAGTTTTCCCAGTGTGTTAGCCTGTTGACGCCACTTGGAAACAGCTCTGCGAAAACTGTTATGTTTTTGTTGTATCTGATATTCAAGGCCTTTTTGGGTTAATTTTCTTTCACGCTGAGAATCTGAATTCCCTTCATTTTCCGATTGCAAATCAGTGTCATCTACGTTTGCTTCAGCCATTTTTATAAGAGTTTTACAATTCCCAACTAAATTATCTAATCTATACGAACAAGCCGGGAGTTTTCACTGTAACGGCAGCCGCTGTCAACGAATCGGAATCGTATTCATGGTAGCAGGCAGGACAGAGACAGTCATTAGGGGGTTTTAACGAACGAACAAAACATGGAAGTCTCGACTAACTGTGACAGGTTGAAGTTTATTCTTATTGACAAAAGTAACGGACGTAGTCAACAACAACAATACATTAGAAAGTCAATGGTAATGCATAAGAATCGAACATGTCATTCATTGCAGACGTGGATTATGCAATAGCCATCGTTGACGGTACTTTCTCTCACATCACAGACGTGAAAACTGAAAATATACGAACGAAAAAGCTACTTAATATCTAATACATATACAAAATGGATAATCGAACGTTAGTGATGTATCGAATGCAATTCGATTTCATAAACTGAAGAAACATACCTCCATGCGCAGGGGCGTAGCCGTGAAATATGTATTGGGGGGGTCCGCAATGGTGGGGGGGGGTACCCCCATAAATTTTGTTTAAAGTCTCAGTCTTCTGTAAACAATGTTTGGCATAAAACGTCACACCAATACAACGTTTATCATGTTTACAGACAGCGGCACTAGTCTTCCCCGAGAGACGAAGAAGAGTGGCTTACCCCCACCTAAGAAAATTTTGGAATATTTGACGGCTGCAAACACCTTTTCCTGCTATTTCAGCCCATGAACAAAGCAATTTCAAAGTGGTCTAATATTACCTAATTAAGGTGGCTTGCTGACTCGAATTCCTATCAATCGATTACACCCATGAAGACGGGACCGTTGGGAGAAAATTTAACTGCCACAAACGCGTTTTCCTGCTATTCCAGTCTATAACCTGGGAATACAGCAACTTCAATTTGGTTCAATATAGCCTACCTGGCTGCCCAGAATTCCAAACAACCAATCAATCGTCGCGGGCTATGGGAGCCTCACCCTCCCGGAGAAAATTTTGAAAATCTAACCACCGCAAATGCGTTTTCTGCTATTCTAGCCTGTGTGATTAACTCCAAAAGTATCCAATGGTTTTGTAACCGAAATCCCACTCTGAATTCCAACCATCCAATCACACTGTTGCAGTTGCATTCACAAGTAATAATCGATGCCCGAAAAATGTCGCACAAAGTAGACTGGCCCCAGACAAAATGTTTTAATCAATAGTCAACTCAGTACAAATTCGTGGTATTCAATTAAAAGAAAGGTGAAATTAGTGTTTTATTAGGAAGTTAGGGAAGCAAAACTAGAAATGCCCGAAGCAGGTTTACGGGCTGCGGCCAGTTTGTTTTCTTCGCAGGGAGAAGAAGCGGAGCTGACCTTGTATGGACCCCCCAAGAAAATTTTGGAATATTTGATGGCCGCAAACGCGTTTTACTGCTATTCCAGTCCTAATATTAGTGTTTTATTAGATTTCGGGCACTTTATTTTGCCAAATTTTTGGGGGATCCAAGTATATTCAGACCCCCCCAGGAAAACAATTGGGGGGGTCGGACCCCCCCGGACCCCCCCATGTGTGACGCCCATGTCCATGCGCCTACACAAATAATATTCGGCTACCAATACCATGCGTGTTTGCAGACTCGAAAATGGCGAACTGTTAGTCACGTGACACCTGACAGCTCAATGTGTAGAACTTAAAGGGAAATTCCGTCGGTATGCGACAACGTTTAAAGGACAACTGTCACAGAAGGGTTCGCCATTTTAAAATGTAATATAAAAATGAGATAGCGAGGCTAAGTCGCGAAGATACCAGTGTCCTGGTTACCACTGTGCATACATCTTCTCAAAACTACAATCAGTGATAACTAGGCTCAAAATGAAGTAATTTAAATGAAAGTTTCAATATTTCCATTTTGCGTTATTTATTTTTTTGCTTTAATAGCAAGAATAATCAGCTCCTATTCAAAATACTACATAATGTATCTTTAAGTGGGTTTGAAATAATTTTAAGACGATAGTCTCAATTATCCAGTACCATTGTTGCGATAATAAATATTTCATCGTTAATTTTTAATGACGAGGTTATTCTAATTCATCCAATATACAAGCCAGCATATGACCCAGAGTGTGGATTATGGGTTTATTATGTAAAAAATGTCTAAATAATAAGTTAAGCAGGTTTTTATCATCTTCAATAGAAGGCTTGATCTCGCCTTAACTACATACATCTTATCAAGCCCTTCATGTAATACCATGTATATTTCGCCACTAAGTTCGATTGTCACAAGCCCAGCTTGGGAACCTATCAGATTCATCGGCCGTCGTGAATACCAAGTCTCGTGCTTTATAGCTAAATGCCTACATGTGACAATCGAGTTAGTCACTTGTAAAAACAACTACTGCAAAGTTGTATAACTCGCGAACGTTGCTTAAGGAACATGGTTTTTATGGGTTATCCTCAAGAGGCTGGTCATCCATCACACCATTACTTTTTCTCTCATCAAAACTTTCAAATCTTATTATCATGTAACTTTACACTGTCACCTCTATTGTCATGTTTGATATGTCTGTAGGACAAATAAATAAATAATTTATATCACCTTTAAATGATGATAATTTCAATCCTCTTATTGATCTTTAATCTCTTTGTAAGTCGAAAATAAGCTTCTAATTAAATGCCGCCTTCAATGTTCAAATCAGCAGGGAGATAATTATCATCTGACTTTCGGATGGTTGTATGTTCGAATGGTTTGCGCGTGCGCGTTGTATAATAAGGTCTGACATTGAGTCAACTGGCATGGTTTCGATTCCCCAGCCCTTTGAATTACTACGTCCGATGTAAACAACGCGACACATTTTGCTAGGTTTGTGCTAGTTACTTCAAGTATCGTAAATTTGTTTCCGCTCCGCTTCTCCATTACGTTACTGGTTAGCCTTATTAACAACCAGTATGAAAATAAGGCTTTTCCCGGATTTTCCCCAATCTCCGTTCTAAGACTATTTTGGAATCCTTACCATCTATTTTTCACCGTGATTCTGCATTGGTCGCCAAAGGGAATCATTTCTTGCCATATCCATCACAAATTTATAAAAATCCAAGTCTATTTTCATATAGAATTGTGCGATACAAATACATAAACAACTTTCATTGGAATATAGCCGCCATTTTCAAACTAACTCTCAGCCACTATTCCAAATTTAGGACTGGAATTTTACCGTAAACGAAAATTCTCACTGTACACGAGAATAACATATGGACTATTTAAAATATTGTATGAAGGTCAATATAATTTGTTGTTCTATTTTATAGATTTTATTTAATAATTATTCATGTATGTTGGCCGTGTACCGCACGAATTTTCGTGTACGGTAAAAATCCAGTCCCAAATTTGGAAGAGTTCGCTAAGCGTTAGTTTAAAAAAGGGGGCTCTATTCAAATGAAAGTTGTTTTTGTATTTGTATCGCACGATTCGACATGAAAATGGTGTTGGCTTTTTATAAATTTATGTCAGATGTGACAGGAAATGATTCCTTTTGGTGATCAAAGAGGAATCTCGGTGAAAAAATAGACGGTAAGGATTCTAAAATAGCCTTAGAACCGAGATGGAGAAAAGCCTTATTTTCATACTAGATGCGTATAGACCAGGTCAATAACGGGGTTTGTGCTGAAAAGTAGGGCGTTACATGCCATTACATTCACAGCTTACAAATTGCAACCGGTTACTAAACTTAGTACTGCTATATTCCAACTGTGTGTTTGCGTTTTAACATCGTCTTGCTATAAATAGACCGTACTATCATTTAGTTAATTTGTATCGCAAAGGTTGCCCCAAGGGCCAAGCAGAATTGTAGCAAACGCAATAATTTTATCTTTTTGAATCATTTGAAACCGAAAGACAGAAATTATGTTGTAAACCGAAACATGGTTCTTGTCTACTAGATATATTATGACTGCGGGGCTATTTTAAAAATTGATAGAAAATTACTTAGATTCGCTGTCTAAGTCTTCAATTATAGGCAAAAATATTTCGCCGGGGTAATTTGATAATTGGAGAACCAAAGAGCATCAGACTTGTAGTTAGATTATTAGTTATTGGTGTTCTAGACGACCCATGAAGTACACGGCAATATTGTGAAAAAAAAGTGTAATATCTTATTATCCCGCGCCAGGACATAAGTACGCCCTACTGACCTTCTTCGAGTGGGTGAATGGAGACGGGCATACGCCATACAGTGTGCTATGAGGCAAATGTTGCCTAGGCGGCGGCACTGTCGCCTGCTCTTATGTCGAATTCCAACTGCTAAGGGATCTTTTACGTACACGCCAATATATTTGGCGAGACTCAGTTTTATTTGTCGGAAACTCCGCCCTGCACCACTGAAAAGGGGAAACCACGTCGGAAACGCCCGATAAGCCTATGGGGGAATTTTGAGCTGAAACAGTCACTAAATCCTACTCTTATTTCCATTTCCAAGCGTCAAGGGATCATTACGTGCTATGAATTATGATTACTAACTGAAATAACATATCCTATAAAACCATTGTCAAGGAGTAGGGTCGCCCGACCGACCCCATGGGTTTTCTCCAGGTCCCTCAGTGTCCTCCCGCAGCTACAAGACCTCCTACGCGCAAACAAATTATTGATATAAAATTGTAGTGCCGACATGACCTGGACTGTGTCGAGTTGACGTTAAATCTAAAAAGCTACGTTTTGGCACTCCAGACAAACGTGGCATTTTTTTTAATGCATTACAATGTGGCTAGATTGTGGCAAAATTATTAATACGTTTTAGCAACGTTTGGACAAAAATGCCAAACGTGGCATTCTGAAGTTAGTAGTGTTGGTTTGCACCCACAGATTGACCCTCTACCACTTGTTACTTATTTGGTACTCTCTCTCTCTCTCTCTCTCTCTCTCTCTCTCTCACAAACCAATTACATATTTTATAAAATCTAAATCAGAGAAAGTTATTCCCCTTAATTAATGCTATATTTTAAATATATTTCAGGTAAATTGATCCCGTACGTGGAGAATGTGGTAGGAAATGCTTCAGCCATGACCATATTAGCTATAAGTATAGAGAGATACAGATTAGCTCACAATTCTAACCAACACAACAAAACATGGCGTCTTATCACCACGTCTGCAGCCATCTGGACACCCGCCATCTTGTCGTCAATACCTTTTATGGTCATAACTCAATACGAAGCGAAGCGATTATTGGATGGGACTCCGGTTATGGTGTGTAATACTCCGATCTATCTCACGTGGCATAAATTTTATATAGTATTCATCACCAGTGTCTTCTTCTTTCTGCCCTTGATTGCCATTATAATTCTGTATGCAAGAGTTTGTCGTAAACTGGTCATACTTTATAAGAAAGAACGGGTAAAATTTGAAACCTCTCCGATAGAAATTATCAAACTGAAACGACAGATGATTCAAATCATCATAACGGTTGTGCTTGTCTTCTTCGTCTGCCACACACCATACAGGGCCATTGTCTTATGGGCGCTATTCGAAAAGACAGAAAATTTACGAAATTTTGGGTTTGAGGCCTATTTGACAGTCCTGTATCTAACTCGAATTTTACTCTATGCAAATCATGCCATTAATCCATTTGTTTATAATTTCGTTTCGAGAAAATTTCGCCGAGCTCTAATTTGGATATGTTGCCATAGACAACGAAGAATGAAGAAATTTGATGAACAAGATCATTCAGCCAATCATCTGCCGCTACGACGATTATCAAAACAACAAGATTTAATCCAATCAGGACGTTTTTTAGTCAACCAAAACAATCACCATAAAACCCGATCAAGAAGTCAAAATTTAGAAAACCGGAATCAACGAAATGACTTTCTAGCCTTATACAAAAATTTAGTATTATTAGAATGATATATATTAAAAAGGTGCAACCATAAGATTGCCATCCCCTCCATTTGTCTACTGTGAAGTGGTACCTGTTGTTCCAGTCAATGTATTTCTAGAATATAAAGTACAACGAACATGAAAAGTGACACTATCGTCTAGGACTTCTACGCTGCGATCAATGAACACTGGCACACGGTATTTTTACAACTATGTTTATATATGAAATGCAGGAAACTACAACATCTATGGTAGTACATTAAAAGTTAAAATAAGTACGCTATGTGGTGCGAGTCATAACTTAAATATAAATTCGCTATGCGGCGCGAGTCATTCTGGCCTCTGAGTCGAAGACGCCAGGAGCACCAGTTGACGTCTAGCTAGGACACCCCCCCCCACCACCACCACCAGGATCTCCCAAAACTTAAACCCCGCACTTTCATTATATAGAAGATGTGTGCATGAGTTATTATTGACCATCGGGAAACTGACCAGATACTTCCTTTGTCTGACTGGACAGTTGCACTGAAGCTACCCTGGATTTGAACACAATGGTATAATATGGGCACCAAGGAGGAGAAGCGGATGCCGAGTGTCCACTTTTCTAACGCGTGGGATTCCCTATGTGGATAAGTGTTTCATTAACCTTTTGTTTATGTTTGTAAAAATGCGCTAATTCGTACTCTAGAGACCTCCGATCTGATGTCTTGTCGTAACATACATTTAACACGTTGAAATAAATGGTGGCAGGGACATCATTAACGCAAGATGATAGCAATTAACACCCACTTGAATATATTAAAGAGAACTGAAATTTATAGTACTGAAATAACCTCTACAGTTGATATAATATTACCCAGAGGGTGGGGGCGAATGTATCTTAAAGCCTATCACTGAGTGGACGTTAAACCCCATTTCTCTCCCTCTCTCTTACATAGTATTACACCAGTAAGTTTGATAGGAGTATGAAATCTTCCAAAGAAAATGACATAAAACGAATCTGATTAAACTACAGATCTATACTGCGTTTCGTTTTTATACTGTCGATTTCCTCCACTACATGAAGATCTGACCGGTTGTTATGGGAGGCAGCGTCAGGGGTTTTGACCCTAGGCTATAACTGAAGTCATTCGACTAACCATTCATCGTCGGTGTTTTAAGTGGGTATTCGGAAGCCGCGGACGGCAACTTATAGGTTCGGACACAGAGTTTTAATCCCTCACAACATAGAGAACGCGTCTTATTAAATAACTTTGCTAGGTAAAACGTAATTAACAGATGGTTAATTCCATGCGAGGTCGCTAGTGACATCTGTGTCGTACTTTTTTTGGTTTTAGCCCCTCTGACTTTGTACCGTTGATCACAGATTATACATCCATAAATGTGCAAATGTGTTGTTAGTGATGTGTTCCCATTTAAATATTGTTCACAATAAGAAGCAAAATAAATAAGATATGTTTACAGGATCATTTTGTTATACGAAAAACTAAGTGATGCGTTTTCTATAGCGCTCAGTATATATTTAAAAGTACTTTACGTAGGAGGTCATACATTAAATGCCCGATGAACGCGCTAGCTAAGGAAGAATTAATTTTAGCTGTATGAAGTTTTAGAAAAAAAACATATAACATCTTTATGCCGTTTATTCATCTGGAATTAATTGTATATGACCTTCTATACGTATATATATGTCTGCGAAAGAAATATACAAAAAGAAATAATGTCCAATCCCATCGATACAAATCCAACCGTGAGCTGTCTTCATACGACTTTCACAAACATAAAAGTACAAAAACTATACGCGCCTACGTAATCCGGACATATGATAAATAAAAATAATATTATAACCTTTGTATTTTATCAGAATTATCAGAAAAACAAACAATTTAAACGGCCTGAAAATTGAAAACTACCAAAAAGAAATTTTTTTTTACGCTTTGTTATTCATAAATAAAATTAAACCATATGTTATTCCTGAAATGATCTAGTTTGTTTTGAGCGGACGTTAAATCTAATTTCTCCAATTCGTGTTCCCATTAGTTCGGATGGTGATGACAAACAGACGAGTAAACACCATTTCATGTGCATATAAGTATGGTTTCATTTACACACAGGTAGGGTTTCATTTGCATACAGCTATGGTTTCAATTGTCATAAAAGTGCAGAGAGTTGTGGCGATTTTGGTAGGGGGGGGGGGACAATCTGATTAAGATACAGAGCTATATTTCATTTCGTTTTCTTTATACTTTCGCTGGCCTACACTACGCTTGTGTAGTAAAAACAAGTAAAACGACATTTTAACAATAAAAAACAAAACGAAATAGGATCATCTGTGTTTTAATCAGCTTGGTAGCGGAATAGAAGTAAATATTTGGAAGATTGTTTTGGATATATTGTTAAAGATGCTTTATGAATTAGCTAAATCTGTCTAATGTAGATCTTTATTTTGGCCTCAAATAATTAATTAGACAGATATTCACATGTCAAGCACAGAATCAACTCTCTAGCCTGTCGGGTGGTTTTGATTTTCAACGGATTTAAACACGATTATCGAAACAGCAGTAATGACAAACGAGACCACCTTGTTCTTCAGAATAATCAAATATGACGTTAATGTTCAACATATTCCCGTTTCATTATCTATCGGCTTTTTTTTTTTTATCTAAATCTTGTATAATGCATCTTAAAAGTTGGAACGTAATTCTTAAAGATACATTAGTTAAGAGTTTAATAAAGAGTTGGCCATTCTTGCTATAATAATTCAAACACAGATGATAAAAAAGATTAAAAAATTATTTTATTCTGAACGAAGTTTGGACAAGAAATGGGTACAAACTGCGTCTACACCTTATACGAGAATTGTCGATCGTTTGATTGACATACAATACCTCCACCCACATATTTTTGATTATCCAGTAACGTGCTCAATAGCAATAGTACCCTTGCTTGACAGGCCTCTCATCACCAGTTTCCGGTCAGCCATTTGCTGATTTAATTTTAAATGGACGACTGTTTAAATCCGAGCTGTATCCGTTGGTCTACAGAGTTGATTTTATGCTTGTTGTGTCAAAATAAAGGTCTAATTAATCATTTCTATAACATCTGAAGCCTAAATAAAGACTTTCAATATGCTGATTTAACTCTTGCATAAGGCATGTTTAATTCCCACATCGTCGATCAGAAAAATATTAAACCATTCTAGTTCATTAAATGTCAATTACTGTTGTGTCTACCTCATTCTCCCGGGAGATATTCTCGCAACTTTCAATCCACATATATATCCCAGCTAACGGATTGCTAGATTGTTCAGCTAGAATTTTAATATGATAAAATCGATAAAAAAAAATCCCAAAAGAAAACATATATTTCTTTAATGTTTCTATATGGTCTTGCTTACACGGTAGTGAGTGATGTCTCAGAAATAGCATTTTAAGGAGCTTCGACTTCTTTGAAGTGCAAATTTTAAATGGTCGTAACAACACGCAGTAAACATCCTTCTATTATAGTGGGTCTGAAACGGCGAAATATTTCATTTTCATCAAAGATGCATGTGTTTTGCGGTTTTTGGGGGTTTTTTTTCAAGATTAAAAATTCAATTACAATTATGGATGAAAGCTTATTTACAAAATGGAGAAAAAATTATCGATTCCTTAGTCAACATACAAAAGCACATGTAATTTGTTTATTAGTACTGTTTTTAAAAATCAGGAACATGCAATTATAAAAAAAAAAAAAAAACGAAATAAACTAATGATCCGTATTTGAATCCGATTGTTATTGGACCGTAGTGGAAAGCTCTCGTTATGCTAACTATAAGACTACTCGTCTCTCACTCTATTAACTTCTAACGTCCGCTTCCATCGATGGTGATATCGCAGACATAATATTGTCTTTTTTGTTAACTTAGCTCACGCGCAGTGGTTGTTCCTGTGGGGAAACCCAAGTGGTTGAGAAGGCACCCCTATCTCTAAGACACCTCTATCGCATCAGGGATCGAAACCACGACCGCAAGCCACTAGTGAAGTTCGACGAACGACACTGATCTAGACCGCGAGGCCATCCCAACTCGCCATACAAGTATGTAAGTATAGTAAACACATAACCAGGCGCAACATTAAGATATGTGACGAAGAAAAATTATCCGCTGAAATAGAACATTTAAACATTCATTATGCAAGAGCTTAATCTGCCTATTGTAGGTCTTCCTTTAGGCCTGAAATGTTATCTAAATTATTAATTAGATATCAATCACTAGCCTCCGATGTTTACTGGATTAGGATCGGATTTGCTTCTCAACTTTCATTCATGATGTAATCATGAAATGGATAACCGAGACTATTTTTTATTTCCCATGATGTATTTTTAAAAAATAATTTCGAAAATGATATCAGATGTCATCAGAATAACTATCCATTTCACGGTAAAATCGCATACCACATTAGAAGATTGATGAACCATTAAGTCACTTGCGCAAGCGACTCTTTAAAAGATAATGTAACTCACAGCGAACCAAATCCCCCACCGAAAGGGTGTATAATATATGACATAACTAACGAAAATGTGTAGGTGAAACAAAGCATCCCCTTGTTGTGCGAAAAGATGAGCCTTTTCGGTACAATTCACACCGATCAGCAGTGAATATTTGCAAGCCGCTACAAGCACATTAGCAGACTTGTGTAATTCTCTGTGAAACAGATTGGGCGCAATCATATTTGACCAAACAACAACTCTTGTTGTAAAATCGCTACCAGAAGCCGAAGCTAAACACTAATGTTGGAAACCTCATACCAAGGGCTAATTACCAACTTGTATAAGATAAGATAAGATAAGATTTTATTGTATCATTTCATCCACTATAAGGACAGCATACACAGTTTAAACAAAAGTTGATCATACAATTATAACATAACATCTGGGGTTATCCTATATGGATGTACAATGTGATATAATAAGTTTAAAAGCATTAAAAGATGGTCACTAAAATGAAAATCATGGTTGAACTAAAACGAAAATTATCTAAACTAGCTTGGCAAGTAAACAAACTATTTCTACCGTAAGTATTAGTATAATAAACATACTAAAATGAACAGGGGTGTTGGTTAACAGGTAACTCTGATGTTCTTTCTTGGAGACACATATATATATATATATATATGAAGCAACCTGACTAGCAATTTCGTTTGGGGGATTTAAAGCATTAATCATATTGCACGAGATGTGCGGATTGCTTTTGAAAATTGGTGTAAATTTTGAATTTTTAAGATTATCATATCTATTACAGTCAAATATGAAATAAAATAAAACCAAGTACGAACAATCCAAACCATTAGACAGAATTCGAAGTCCTAAAAAAACGTTATAGGCAAAATAGTGTAATCAGCAAATGGACTGCTCCCCGTGTACAAAATACACGACAAACAGTGGTAACAGGTGTCCGGAAGAGTAAGCTGCATCCAAACTATCAAACGAAATCTCGGTAAAATAGCGTGATTGGCCAATGGACTATCAATGACAGCTTACACCGACGGTATTCCCCAAAAATAAAACGGTATAGGCAAAATAGTGTAATCAGGAAAAATAGTGTAATCAGCATATGGACTGTTCACCGTGTACAACATACACGGCAAACAGTGGTAACAGGTGTCCGGAAGAGTAAGCTTACCCTGCCTGGCGCGCCACACCCGCCATAGCTGCATCCAAACTATTAGGCAAAATGTCGATAAAATAGCGTGATTGACCAATGAACTATCGGTATGCAAAATGTACGTGATGAAGTGTGTTAACTATGTAGTGGACATATAATCAGGGAGATAGTATTAGTATACGTGTCAATTAAATATATCTAGAATAATAACCGAGAGAGACACGTTATATTTACCAATCAAGTCAACATGACGGCCATAAATGTTTTTATAAGTTTAGTGCGCACGTATCCTTGTAGTTGAAGCTTAGATGACAAATGCCTCGATCTACTTAAAAATCAGAATAAAAGGAACAAGCTCTCGCGTAACGAATTAGCTGAGACACAAACACTCCATAAGCTGGTGATATTGGAATGTTACTACTAATAAATGGAAAGTTAACAATCGGAAAGTCAAAGTCATCACGTTTATCGTACAATTTAACACTCAGTTTATGGCAATTGTCAAAATCGAGACGCAGATCCAAGTAGGAAGCGTAATTGTCACTGTCAGTGGTGTTTTTAATTTCCAGCTCATCAGGATATATGAATTCGACATAATCACTAAATTTTGGATTATTAAGTGATAAAACGTCATCGATAAGTGAAATTAAAATTTCTGACCAATCGTTTATTAGTTTTTACGAGCGCTTGGATGTAATCGGCTTCGTACGAATAGAGAAATAAATCAGCAAGCAGCGGTGCACAGTTGGTGCCCATGGGGATACCTACCACTTGCTGATATATTTCCCCTCCAAATTCAACAAAGATGTTATCAATTAAAAAATCCAACATCTGAATTATCTTGATGGCGGTGAATTTGTTTTTGGAATCACTGTGATTCTTAACGAAATACGTGGATTTGTAATTAACAACTAAATATTGGTATCTAGCAGTTCCCGATTTAGACGAAAAGACACTGTGAATAATGTCTTTCAACCGGGCTTTTAATTTTCTATGGGGAATTTTAGTATACAAAGTAGAAAAGTCAAACGTTTGAATGGATGAGACTGAAGCAAGCGATCTAGATTGCAAACCATCAAGTAATTCTTTGGAATTTTTTAATATCCACATTTGATTTATACCACTACGAGAGTATATTTTGTCACAGTATTTTTGAATACCCTCTTTAACTGCCGTTAGTATAGATGTCAATACTTTTGAAAGTGGTTTCGTTGAACAACGGGATGAACCTGCTATAAAACGTTGCTTGTAGGGATTTTTATGTAGTTTAGGTATCCAATATAACAAGGGCAAATTCGTCTTCTATTTGATTATTATTGCATTGTCTACATAAACGAGCATGTGGCGGGATATTTTTATAACGACCACGCTCTATCTCGAGATGGTGTGTGCTTAGCCTAATCGAAGTCAACGCAATTTTATTGGCTTTCGATTTGACGGAGTGCAGATAGAACGGTATCGCATAAAAATTTG
Source organism: Patella ulyssiponensis (assembly GCA_963678685.1). Taxonomy (NCBI): domain Eukaryota; kingdom Metazoa; phylum Mollusca; class Gastropoda; family Patellidae; genus Patella; species Patella ulyssiponensis. The sequence continues at coordinate 62,434,990 of OY783229.1, forward strand.
GCTTAATTTTTTCATACGTTCGAAGTTTATGGGTTGATTGCGAATTGTCTTGTTGATCAGTAACTATTAGGAAAAGATCGACAAATTTTTTGTCGGTGGCAGATTTTATGTCACAATATTTTTGGTCATTTTGTTCAAGTTCAAAATATCTGGTTAAAATCCCTATGCTATGACAAAATGATTTTCTTGAACCAGCAGTTTTACAAGAAAGTTCATAATCCGCTACAAATGACGTATTAAGGAGTTTGTTTTTATTATCCGATAATAATCGTTTGTAGTAAAGAAGCATACGCTGATATATGTCCAGAGATAATGGATGGATACCACATTCAGCTAGACATCCCATGTTACTGGCACTCTTAGGCATATTTAAAATAGATTTACAAATGTTGATTGTAATTCTATTTTCTTCAAATTTATCCCACCTGTCAATCTTAATTTTGTTTCTGATAACGTATGAACCCCAAATTTTTGCCCCGTAAAGGGCTATCTGCTTAACAATAGAATGATAAAGTTTTATCATTACTATAGAGGGCATGATTCAGTACAGCATAGTTTCTGTCTTATCGCATACCACGCTCGTCGGGCTTTTTTTCATTTGGTCACAAAATGTTGTTTTAAAGCTAGAATTATTTGTAATCGTTAATCCAAGATAATTGTACGTTTCGGTATTTTAGAGTTCAAATTCGTCAAAATAAAATTTATATACACACTTTTTCTTTTTACTTGTTTTAGAATTAAGAAACGTCATTATTTTTGTTTTATCATTTGGATATTTTAGAAGTTGCCATTTCGCTTTAATCATATCGATCTGCTGCCGTTTACAATCCTTATCAAACCATTCGTTCTTCTTTTGATTTCTTTTCTTTTTGTGTTTTATCAGTTTAAGACTGGTCTTGGCCGCACTTATCAGGATATCACTAAACATTTCCGTAGCATTATTTATCTCCTTTAATGAGCTGTCGAAGTTTGAAATGATGAAAGCGTTTGATCGTTTTACCGAGTCTAATTGTTTTAGACAGAATTTAAACGCCTCGTCAGAGCCCGGTGTCCAAACAAAGTTAGCAGCATGCAATTGCAAATTGTTGTCTTTATTAATTGACGTTACAGATATGTTATCGCATGTCGATCTTCTTGGTTTATCTCTTTGAGTGTAGTGTTTTGTTTGACCTGGACTAAACTCGCAATAGATAAGACAATGATCAGAAAATTCGTTAATGGGAAGTATATTAAATGAAGTAATTTCTTTAAACATGGAATGTTGAACTAAAATATAATCGACGGTACTACAACCGTTATAGTGATAGCATGTCGGAGAACCCAAAACATCACCTAGCGTCCGGCCATTTAAAATATACATGTCGGTATTAGTACACATATTAATTAGATCTTTTCCAAAAGTATTAACAATGGTATCATTGTTGTTTCGTTTGATCGGTATATTATCAATAAATGAATTATGTGAAGTAAACAACGGAATAGTTCGAGCATTGAAGTCACCGCCTAAAATTACTTTACCTATTTTTTTGGTGATTCATTATATCGGTTTCAAGGGCTGCGTATGGATCGTTATTCTTTCTGTGCCAAATTTTTGAGTTTTTAGGTGGTACATAAACAATTCCAAGATATACGTCATTCTTAATACTGAGGATGGATTTGTTTATTTTACACCAAACTATATCACCGTCAAGGTTGCTTTTAAAAGTTATGGAATTTGAAAGCGCTACTAGATGTGTTTTGATGTATATTGCAACTCCGCCTCTTGCATATGTATCATCAGATGTGCAGCTATTTCTTGCATATAGAAAACCTGTATAATTTGACAAAGAATATTTATAACAATCTAAATCTACTTGCTCTTGGCTAACCCAAGTCTCCTCAAAACAAACAACATCTAAATTATTTACAATTTGTTCTATTCTACCTCTACTGGCTACATCGTTAAACTTCGTCCATTGATGTTCCAAAAACCTATTTTCAAGGTATGCATTATATTTGATATGGCTGACGAAGTAAAAAAGTCGCATACAATACCTATGGATAAAGAGCTAATGAACAATTATTTACTATATTTCAGCAGGCGATGTAATAGCCTATTTAGTGAAATATATTTTTAATAATAAAGTTGAAACAATCACGTAATAATGTATTGACTCCCATTTCCGATCTATATACCCTCAATGCTTAATACCCCCCCCACCCCCTTAACTTATCCAATTTCATAATAGTTACATTTTAGTCAAGTTATCCAATACCCTTTAGATGTTGCACGTGACTCTGTGGTTGTTAAACAGTATGATACCTCTATTATGTAATATTTACATTATTTGTCAACACATCATCTTGGGAATAATGTCTAATTAATAATTTCTTACATAATACATCTTAATTAATCTATATGGAAGTGAAAGTTGTCCTTTAAATTTATTTGTATTTATAAATATTATATCTTTAAATATTTAACGATTTTTTTATTTATTTATTTATACTTATTTATTTATATTTATTTATACTTATAAACATTTGAATGTATTTTTATTGGTTGAATACTTGTCTATCTGTTTCTCTGTGGTTATTCCCAAGACATAAGCTGTCGCTAATATGGCTGTCACCTTGCTCAACTGTATTTATTGTATTTACTTGTATAAATATATCATCAATATTAGTCTAATGTTTTTATTGTATTGTGTGTATAATTTGACAAATGAATGAATTGTTATCGCACAAGTAGCCACTGCTATCAATATGGGATTATTCCCGGCCAGCGGCGCTATGGCCGACTATTATTTCGAATTCCAAGTGTCATTCTGCACCAATGACAAGAGTAAATCTCGCTAAACGCCGCGCAATGATTAAGTCAGTATCCAAAAACCTAACTATATTGATGTGACACTATACCGATGTAATTTTGATTTAGTTTTCTTAAAGAAACATTATGGGAGATTACAAAAAGAGCTAACAGTTCGCACTGTAATAGTTAAAAACTAGATAATGTAAAGGCAATTTGCTGAAAATTTCAGTCCCATTGGTCCACTTTAGCAATTGAATTTTCGACCTAGCCTCGGTCATCATTATTAAAATTGGTACAATAAAAAAAACATACACTCTATTATCAATTTCATGAAAAGAAAATCGCATCCTAATCCAGTAAATATCACAGGATAACAATGGCATCGAGAGTTGATTATGGTCTGGGTAAGTTTATTAATGCTTATATAACATATATAACAAGCTTTAAAAAGACCTGCCATAGGTAAATTTAGCTCTTGCATAATGTATGTTTAATAAAATGTTAAACTGTAAACCCGATTCCCTGTCGAAATACGCATCACCATGCCAAGATATAACTCCTTTTCTCTACTTATTTCTTCATATTTACGGAAAGAGAAAACGCGAAAAGTCGATTACAAAGTGCTCTCTGTCATTCTTATTTGTGTTTTGCACAGATCCAAGTCCTTGGGTCCTCGTATGGTTGCCTGTCTAACCTCGTGGGTTTTCCGATGTCTCCTCTAACTGGTGAAGACCCCGTCCCACAGAAATGGTCTAGTTTGTGTCGAGTGGGTGTTTACACCCCCCCCCCCCATCCTCTATCTCCCTCTCTCTGTCTATCACTCTCTCTCCCTATCTCTCTCTCTTTCTCTCTCCAGACATGAGTATCGACCAACAAATTGAAACAGACAATGGCAGTTACTCTTGTAAATACTGAATGGTTTTCCATGTCTATCCATCTTTGATTCGTAACGAATTGTCAGTTTGTTAAAACGCCTGAATAAAACATCCGAAGTAGATAATAAAAGCTAATTAATAGTTAGAGTCGTGCGTAATTGAAGTTGTCTCTCTTTCATTACCGACGGGATGACAGTATTCACGTCGACTTAGTGATGCCATAGCTTCACTGTATCTCGATTCCTTAAGATCTGTCGGGTTTCTCTGAATACACTTTCGAACAATCTAAATGGATTATGGAATGACTTACCACGGCGCTAAAGTACGGAAGCGTAATAGGGCCACATATTTTTTTTTATTCTATTTTCAATTTTTCAAGTTAGTAACTTGAATTTTCAAGATACTAACTTGAATTTTCAAGTTACTAACTTGAATTTTCAAGATACTAACTTGAATTTTCAAGTTAGTAACTCGAATTTTCAAGATACTAACTTGAATTTTCAAGTTACTAACTTGAATTTTCAAGTTACTAACTTGAACTTTCAAGTTACTAACTCGAATTTTCAAGTTACTAACTTAAATTTTCAAGATACTAACTTGAATTTTCAAGATACTAACTTGAATTTTCAAGTTAACTAACTTGAATTTTCAAGTTAACTAACTTGAATTTTCAAGTTAACTAACTTGAATTTTCAAGTTAACTAACTTGAATTTTCAAGTTACTGTTATATTATAAAAAGGCGTTTTGATCTAATGATATAGTATGTCATGCAATGCTTTAGTCAATGGACGGCACGGTTATAGACCTCAATGACAAGGTCCGGGAGTAGCCTATTCGATCACGCAGGTTTCCCCTCTGCAGCGAAATTACTCCCCGCGCATTATGGTGTCGACGTACCATAAAACACCATTCATTCATTCATTCATTCATTCATTCATTTTAACAGTATTGAGCCCTATAGAAAACCTTTTTTAAGTACAAAAAAAGAATTAAATGACAAATCAAACGTCCCAGTTCTAAAAATAGTCTTTAGTGACATAATACACGACATTCCCCCCCCCCACACCCCCGCCACATGGATATCTGCCCCCCTCCTTTTTAGGACTTTTACTCCCAGGACATTTCCTGCTGAAGACATCTTAACTCCTAGGACATCGCCCCCGAACTTTTACTCACCATACATCTGCCCCTGGGACATTTACCCCCCCCCCCCCCAGGCCATCTACCCCCAGAGTTTTACCCCCTCCCCCCGACAATTTTCCTCTGGAACATCTGCGCCCTAGGACAAGTCTGCCCCCTCCCCGCCACCCACCCTTTAGAGAGAGAGAGAGAGAAATGGGGTTTAACGTCCGCTGGGCACACGCTAGGTCATTTCGGGACTAACATATGGTTTTAATTTTATTTCGATAATTCGCTTGCGCGTAGGGGTCTTTAGCAGTGGGAGGAAACCGGAGTGTCCAGACGAAACCCACGAGGTTGAGAAAGCGCCCCTATCTCCCTCCATGCCACATACGCTCACACCAGGGATCAAAACCACAGCCGCAAGACAGAGGTGACCGGCCAGCTAGAGGTCGAAGCACGGCACTCTAGACCACCCTTTAGAACCCAGGACGTGTAAAATAATGCACTGTAAAAAATTATACTTATTTTACATTGTTTCTGGGATTGCCTCGTGACACCCTTTAAAATCCTGGACGTTACGAGGTACTCCAAGAAACAATGTAAAATAAATATAATTTTTTTAACAGTGCATTATTTTACAGGTCAGTAGTACAGAGTTAGAAAGTAGAATGCGTCCATCGCCCTATTCCTAGCATGTCGTAGAAGCCGACTCTTGGGGAGAAGGTCGGGTGGCCGATAAGCTACGCCTTGGTCTGCCATCAATGATGTCGAGGGTTCGAGTCCCATTCTCTGCTATCTTAGTGACAAGGTGCAGGAGCAGTCTATCCGATCACTTAGGGTTACTCCCAGAACATAGGGGCGCCTTCTCAACCTCGTGGGTTTCCTCCGGGCACCTCCGGTTTTCTCCCACTGCTAAAGACCCCTACGCGCAAGCGAATTATCGAAATAAAATTAAAACCATATGTTAGTCCCGAAATGACCTAATGTGTGTCCAGTGGATGTTAAACCCCATTTCTCTCTCTAAAGGGTGGGTGGCGGGGAGGGGGCAGACATGTCCTAGGGCGCAGATGTTCCAGAGGAAAAATGTCGGGGGGAGGGGGTAAAACTCTGGGGATAGATGTTCTAGGGGGTGGAGGTAAATGTCCCAGGGGCAGATGTCTGGTGAGTAAAAGTCCGGGGGGAGATGTCCTAGGAGTTAAGATGTCTTCAGCAGACATGTCCTAGGGCGCAGATGTTCCAGAGGAAAAATGTGAGGGGGAGGGGGTAAAACTCTGGGGGTAGATGTCCTAGGGGGTGGGAGTAAATGTCCCAGGGGCAGATGTCTGGTGAGTAAAAGTCCGGGGGGCGATGTCCTAGGAGTTAAGATGTCTTCAGCAGGAAATGTCCTGGGAGTAAAAGTCCTAAAAAGGAGGGGGGTTATCCGGAGGCAGATATCCATGTGGCGGGGGTGGGGGGGGATGTCGTGTATTATGCCACTAAAGACTATTTTTAGAACTGGGAACTGGGACGTTTGATTTGTCATTTAATTTTTTTTCTGTACTTCAAAAATGTTTTCTATAGGGCTCAATACTGTTAAAATGAATGATTGAATGAATAAATGGTGTTTTATGGTACGTCGACACCATAATTCGCGGGGAGTAATTTCGCTGCAGGGGGGAAACCTGCGTGATCGAATAGGCTACTCCCGGACCTTGTCATTGAGGTCTATAACCGTGCCGTCCATTGACTAAAGCATTGCATGACATACTATATCATTAGATCAAAACGCCTTTTTAATAATAATATATCATTAGATCAAAACGCCTTTTTAATAATATAACAGTAACTTGAAAATTCAAGTTACTAACTTGAAAATTCAAGTTAGTATCTTGAAAATTCAAGTTAGTAACTTGAAAATTCAAGTCAGTAACTTGAAAATTCAAGTTAGTAACTTGAAAATTCAAGTTAGTAACTTGAAAATTCAAGTTAGTATCTTGAAAATTCAAGTTAGTAACTTGAAAATTCAAGTTAGTATCTTGAAAATTCAAGTTAGTATCTTGAAAATTCAAGTTAGTAACTTGAAAATTCAAGTTAGTAACTTGAAAATTCAAGTTAGTATCTTGAAAATTCAAGTTAGTATCTTGAAAATTCAAGTTACTAACTTGAAAATTCAAGTTAGTAACTTGAAAATTCAAGTTAATATCTTGAAAATTCAAGTTACTAACTTGAAAAATTGAAAATATAATAAAAAAATAATAATATGTGGCCCTATTACGCTTCCGTACTAAAGTGTTCGAAAACGACTGTTGAATTTAAATCTAGTCTTCAGACGCGTATATTCATGACGTATGCCATTATCAACAGTGCCTAACTACTTATTACCATGTAGAAAAGGCGTCAGATAGATGTAAATTAATAAGTACACGGACTGTGATTACCTCGGAGAGCAAGGGGTGGGGTATTGTCCGGTATGGTTGCAGATGTCTGATATATTCAAATTTATGGTTTCATAGTAGGCGGAATGATTAACTCAGAAAGTTGGAAGGGTTCCAGTGCGATTCCAAACCAGATAATCATAGGCCATTGCAGACACATTTCCATATTTAATTACAAAACAGAGAGAGGCAGGGAGAGAGAGAGAGGGCGAGAGAGAGAGACGTCACAACATTATTAGTCTATTATCATTAATTAATATCTAGCAAAGGTTGAAGAGAGAGAGGGGGGGGGGAGAAGGGGGTTTAACTTCCACTCGATACAAACTTGGTCATTTCGGGACTAACATACGGTTTAATTTTACTTCAATATTTCACTTGCGCGTATGTGGCGCTAACCATTCGGCCACCCCTGATACACAGTTACATACACACACGCGCGCGCACTAAACAGTCTACGAGCGTGGAATACATAGTTTAATCAAAGTTTATTTCCATGAAGCATCAACTTCTAATTAAAAACAAACGAAGCAATATTATTTGTAATCAATGCACAAGTAACGAATTTAATAGCTGCGCTGTGGATTCAAACCAGAGAAATCCAGAGGGTTGGACGGGCGACCATTCGACTACTACCCCCCCCCATCAAAAAATCAAGAAAATTAAAGGAAACAGAACTGAAAACTGTTAATTGTTCTTACACTCAACATGAACGTATAAAATCAGAGACTAAATTGAAAATTATAGCAAAATGGCCACGCTTCAAGATTACGTCATTCTGGTGTCATTTATGGTCCTTTGAAAAACAGTGTAGTCTCGGTTGACATTGTTACCGTTGTTACGAAAACAAAAAATGTCTCGATTATCCACGTTTAATCTAATTTATCAAATGACGACCGTGTTTAATCCGTATAAAATCTCAATCATCCGATGGCCTAGAGCGTTGATTATGAGTTTGTGCTGTGATAAAATAAAATATTTGAGGTAAAAGGTCGATATAGGTCTTACATAAGGCATCTGTAACAGTGTTCCTTTAATTGTGAAACCAGATCTTTAAAGATGTCATAGTACTATGATGACACTATCCCCGCCTCGCCCCCTTAATGCCCTTATAATGTACGACGACCCTAGTCTCGGTCACTATGACGACCTTAACAGGAAAAATGAACCAAGACGAATAGGGATGTAAACAACACTGGCCTGGCGTGTAGACAGTTCGGAATTGGGTGATACGTAGAAATCCAGACATGAATATTGACCAATAAATTGAAACAGACAAGTATGATGATCATCTATTGTCAACCAATTATTTTTGTAAATCCTGAATTCTTTTCCATGTATGTCTGGCATTTGTTTAGTTCCTTTAGGAACTGTCTTTATCGTCCGTATTTGTATGGTAGCCCATGGGTATCATAGAGAATGTGTAAAAAAACTAAATTAAATGTAAATCAAACAATGAAATAGAATAACAATTAAATAAAATAGAGAACTAAATTAAATTAAATGATATCGTTTTTGATAAAACAGAGTAAAATAAAATAAATGTAAATCAAACAATGAAATGAAAGAAAATTCTAAAAAAATAAAAATAAATTGAAAATTTGAATGAAAAAAAATGATTAAAACTGTTTTTCTTAAATCGTAAAATAAATCGAAAAATGAAATACACGCGCCTCTAAGTTGTTGTGGGCGAATAATTCTAATCATAAGTTGAGATTTCACATCCAGTGAATCGAATGTATATGATATTTTACATGTAGTGAATCACATAATAGCATGTATATGGAGCTACGATGGCTCAGCGAGTAAGACGTTGGCTCGCTAAGCTGGAGATCCCTTGTTTGACTCCCACGTTGACCGAGGAAGTTTATCGGAATTTTCCGGAGTGATTCCTCCTTGTCAGTGGTGCAGGGCATGGGGCCTGGCAAGAGAAAACGCATTGTCGTTCGGACGAGACAAAAACGTGTACACATTGGCTTACACGTAAAAAAAACCCCTCGGCAGTTGGAATTCGATACCGTAGCGTCGCTATCCGGGCAAAATTTCCCCCATAGCACAATGTATGGCGTGTGCCCGTCTTCGTTAGCCTGGTAGGGGCACAACAGTATTATAGGACGTTAAACCCCATTTCATTTCATTTTCGGATGTATATAATGTTTAGATGTATGCGCGAGGAGGGGGGGGGTGTCAATGAAGAATATCGGAATCCACAAGTCTTAACCCATTTAATTATAGGATTATACACTGTTAGAGTTTCTGTAATTTGACTTTGTGTGTAACTTTACCTGAAAACGGTAAATGAAAAATAACTATGAGTTTGTTTTTTAACTTTTAACTGTAAATTCACCGCAACACTGTAAATGAATGGTTACAGTAAGTTTGTTTTTTTTAACTTCAAAATGTAAATTTACCTGAAAGCAATAACTGCAGAATTACAGGCAAATGTTTAAAAAACACAATGCCCCCACGCCTTCTTTTAGGCTATTAACAATTTCCCCTGTAAGAAAAAAAAATCTCAACTGAATAAACATATTCCTGAAGCAATGACCCGAGAAATCCCTCTCTGTAGTAGGATTACCTCTAATCAAACGCAACACTGCGCGGAGTATGCTGAATGAAAGGCATTTAAAACTTCGCTTGTTATTGCGTACCGAGGTCATATGACTAATCCTGTAAGCCAACACACGTTGAAACCGCCGATCGTCAATGATTACGGCGGTCTTCAAGTGAGCTTGATTACGAGATAATACAACCCAAGGACGGAATGTCAAAACAATTTTTAATACTGTTATGAACATACTTACAATCTGATTATTGTACGATGAAAAATACTAGGTCGTATAAATAAAGGAAATTAGATATACATGACATGCAGTATACCAAATTTCACAAAATGTGATTGTCCATATTATGGTTAATAAATTAGAATGAATACTATTAGAAGATAGTTATCAGGAATGGTTCGTTGCTATGGAATGCTAAAAGAAAATAAGAGACAGTAAATATACCAATAAGTAAATTTACAAAACAAAAATGTGAATAAACGTGAATAAGTAATATTACCTTCTCGCTTTGCTATTTTTAGTTCGATATTGAAATACTACATATGTAAGCATGTATTTTTACCGGGTTTTAATGTGCCTTTGTTATCATCAAAGTTTATTAGAAGGAAGCATGAAACGTGGTAAATATACATCATTTTGGTAAATATTCCGAACATTTTGGTAAATTATCCGAACATTTTGGTAAATATTCCGAACATTTTATGGTAAAAACAAATACTGTAATTTTACTCATGTGACAGTTTACAAAATAATGTGAGTAAACGTAAAATCTGTAAGATTGAATGCTAATAAGGGACAATAAATTTACCGAATACGATAACTACCAATAAGTTAAACATACATTAAGCCAGAGGTAAATCTGCCCATTGCAGGTCTTTCTTTAGACCTGATATGTTATATAAACTATGAATTAGACATTCATTAACATGAAAAGACCATAATCAACTCTTGATGCCATCTTTTGTGTGGGATTTTCACTGGATTTGAGACGGATCTGGGAGTCAACGCTCTCTGGTGATTAAATTCAAAAATGGAGAGAGAGAGAGAAATGGGATTTAACGTCCACTCGACACAAACTAGGTCATTTCGGGACTAACATATGGTTCAATTTTATTTCAATAATTCGATTGCGCGTAGGGGTCTTTAGCAGTGGGGGGGAACCGGAGTGCCCGGAGGAAACCCACGAGGTTAAGAAGGCGCCTATATCTCCATGCCACATACGCTCACACCAGGGATCGAAACCAAAAATGGAACAATCAGGACATATGTTTTTTTTTGTTTTTGTTTTTTTTTATCGTACAGACTTTAATAATAATGACCGAAGCTAGGCTGGATTTAGAGTGGAGCAATTTAACAGATTTTCAGCATATTCACTTTGCATTATCTAGTTTTTAACTATTATATTTTTAACCTAAAAGTAACAAACAAAATGTGAATAAACGTAAGATCTGTAAAATTACATTCTTGCTTATTTATTTCCGGTTCAGTTTGTAAATATTACTTATGTAAGAATGTAATTTCAGCATATTCACTTTGCATTATCTAGTTTTTAACTATTATATTTCTAACCTAAAAGTAACAAACAAAATGTGAATAAACGTAAGATCTGTAAAATTACATTCTTGCTTATTTATTTCCGGTTCAGTTTGTAAATATTACTTATGTAAGAATATAATTTTACGGATTCCGAATGTGTCTTTGATTTCATACCCGTTTATTTTTTTAAAAAAAACGAAACTCGGTTAACATACACGAAACTGGGTAAACATACACGAAACTCGGTACACTTACACGAACTCGGTAAACATACACGAAACTCGGTAAACATACACGATACTCGGTAAACATACACGTAACTCGTTAAATATACACGAAACTCGGTACATATACACGAGCTCGGTAAACATACACGAAACTCCCTAAACATACACGAAACTCCCTAAACATACACGAAACTCCGTAAAAATACGCCACACTTGGTAAAACTACTACATTGTGGAGAATATACCGACAATTAAAGATACATTAGTTAAGAGTTTAATAAAGAGTTGGCCATTCTTGCTATAATAATTCAAAAACAGATGATGAAAAAAGAAAATATTGAAAATTTCAGTCAAATTAATTTATTCTGAACGGAGTTATCAGTGTTGGAAGTTTGGACAAAAAATGGGTACAAATTGCGGCGACACCTTTAACGACAATTGTCGATCGTTTGATTGACAGACGATAACTCCATATTCTTGATTATCCAGTAACGTGCTCAATAGTAATAGTACTCTCGCTTGACAGGCCTTTCATCGTCAGTTTCCGGAAGCGCACGTCACCGAATAACAGTAAACGTTATCTTGGTCAGCCATTTCTGAGATAATTATATAGAAGGACGACTGTTTAAATCCGAGCTGTATCCAAGCCATCCGTGGGTCTACAGAGTTAATTAATCATTTCTATAACACCTGAAGCCTAAATAAAGACTTTAAATATGTTGATTTAGCTCTTGCATAATGCATGTTTAAGGTATAAAAACCACTTGCACTTCTGTAATTTTACATAAATTTCTAACAGTGTAGGCCTACTTTGTTTTGTTTGTTTATCCCTGCACTGGTCGGACGTGGTGCCACCTTGTCAGTGGTATTGCGTATACCCTAGGGATGACTGCTATTGTTTATGGTGCATGCCTGACCCACAGGGGCAGAGCCACGCCCAATTTTTATGTATGTATCGCCTACGGGCAGATATTCTTAGCAGATCGTCCCAAAGGATGATTATTTGTGTATTTGACGCATGTCCTACTCCCAATGACAGCCTTTTGTGTAAATATTCATGGTACAATGCTAAATGAATTGTCTTGGAACTTGGTATACTTATTCCTTATACCCTGAGGCAACTACTGATTTTGGTGTTTGCCCTGACTCCACGTTTTTGTTATTAACCGATTTTGTTCAAATTGGGAATACCAATCACTTCAATAACAGGGTTCTACTCATTTATATTGGTCCATATCCAACCCCGAGAAGCAGACCCACGACAAATTGTTATGTTTATCGTCTACAGGCCGCAATTCTGAATGATTCATCTTGGACCTTGGCACATTTAATCCTTATATAACATAAGGACGGCAACTATTGATTTTGGTGCATGCCCAGGGGCCCAGGGGCACAGCCACGTCCAATTCTCGTCTTTATTGCCCACAGATCGCAATTTTAAAAGGGATCATCCTGGAATTTGGCATATTCAATCTTTACAAGGAGGCACGGTGGCTCAGTGAGTAGGACGTTGTAGTCTCGCTAACCTGCAGGTCCCGTGGTCAATCCGTTGGTCAAGAAAGTTCATCGGGATTTTATGGCGTGGTTCCCCCTTGTCAGTGATGTAGGATGGAAGGCCTGGCAGGGAACAATAAGTAGTCGTTCGGATGGGACAAAAACTGAGGTACCATGTACACATTGCCATGCACGCAATAGATCCCATGGCAGTTGAAATTCGATATAAAAGTAGGCAGTGCCGTTGCCGAGCAAACTTTTCCCCATAAATAGCACACTGTATGCTGTATGCCAGTCTTCATTAGCCCTGTCGGGGCAGAACAGTAGGACGTTAAACCCCATTTCATTTCATTTCTAAATATCATATACATCCGATTCACAGGATGTAAAATATTACTTTATGATTAGAGTTATTCGCCCACAACAAGTTAGAGGCACGTTTAACTGATAACGTTGGGCTAATGATGACTGCTCCCCCAGAGAGGGAACGTGCGCGAGATATGCAGTAGTTGAGAAGACGTCAGGGTCTTGTCATCTCACAAAGGCTGCAGGGCTTCACCATCTGAGAGAGTGGGGTAGAGAGAGAGATGGGAGATGGAGAGAGAGTTGTGGTTTAACATCCACTCAACACAAACTAGGTCATTTCGGGACTAACACACGGTTCAACTTTATTTCGATAATTTGCTTGCGCGTAGGGGTCTTTGAGAGTGGGGGGAGACCGGAGGACCCTGAGAAAACCCACGAGGTTGGACAGGCGACCCTAATCCTTGTCACGTACCACCCGGGAATCGAAACCCCGCCAGTTGACTCAATGACAGACTTTATGATACATCGCGCACGTGCTAACCATTCGGACACCCCCCACCCCAATGGTTCTGGAGGATGAAGACCAAGCTCACCATTCTCCAATGCAGAAAAAGGCTTGATCTGTTGAAGGTGCCACAGCTTGACGCAGGGCTGTACCTAGCGGGTGTGCAGGGGGTACATTGCACTCCAAGAAAAAAATAAGGTGCCCCCCCCCACACCACCACCATCAAAAAAATGACAATCTCTCAATGATTATAAAATAATACACTTGATTATGATCACACAGATGCTCTTAAGTCGGTTTTAAGGGCGCCCATACGGCAATGGGTTCGTTTGCCCGTATCCAAACTTTCTTATCACTTACGTGGAGGTAGTTCAGCTCTGAGCTGAACTGACATGGGGGCTATGGCGCCCGACCATTCTGATGCACCCCCACTTTTAAAATCCTACATACGGTCCTGGCTTGACACAGACCAACTGGCACAAACAGTCGTTCGGGGGAACTTATATTGGACATCTACAAGGCTCGAGAGTATTATCTACAATAATCCTCTGTAATTGTAATACCATGCTGGCCCATTCATCTCGGGCTTCGTGCGGATATGTTGTCCGGCAATGGCTCCTACACGGTGCTGATAGTTTTTAGTGTGTGGAAAACCCAACTGTCACCTCGAGTCATATATGACAACAGTCTCAGAAATGTTTAATAGTTCATCTCCTTATTCCTTGTATATAGCACGACATACCTCAGGTACAAACAGAATGAAAGCTCAAAAATTGATTAAAATACGAATCTATATTTCGTTTGTTTTTTTGTTTTTTATACGTCCACATTCATAATGTGTACGTATTATGCCGTCGCCCCTGTCTCTGTGTGTGTGTGTGTGTGTGTGGGTGGGTGTGTGTGTGTGTATGGGTGTGTGTGTGTGTCTGTGGGTCGCCTACAGAGCGCAATTCTTCATGGATTTTCTTCAAACTTGGTATACTTATTCCTTATATCCCAAGGAAAATCCCTATTGTTTTTTGGTGCATGCCCGACCCCCAATGGCAGAGCCACGCCCATTCCTTGTATTTATTTGTTTGTCGTCTACAAGCCACATTTCTTAACGTATCATCTTGAAACTTTGAATGCTTATTCTTTGTACCCTAAGAAACATTCCTATCATTTGGGGCGCATGCCCAACCCCCAGGGGCAGAGCCACGCCCATTTTCTTTTTGTGTGTCGCCTACAGGCCACAATTCTTAATCGGTCATCTTGAAACTTAAAATGCTTATTCCTTATACCCTAAGGATGATCTCTTTTGTTTTGGGTGCATGCCCGACCGCCGTGGGACAGCAACGCCCATTTCTTGTATTTGTTTGTCTGTCGTCTACAGGCTGCATTTCTTAATGTATCATCTTGAAACTTTGAATACTTATTCTTGGTACCTTAAGGAAGATCCCTATTGTTTTTAGTGCATGCCACGCCCATTTTCTTTTTGTGTGTCTGTGTGTCACCTACAGGCCACAATTCTTAATCGATCGTCTTGAAAACTTTTTTTATACTTATTCCTTATACCCTAAGGCTGACCACTATTATTTTTGGTGCATGCCGGACCCCCTGGGACAGAGCCACGCCCAATGCTTTTGTGTCTTGTGTTCGCCTACAGGATGCAATTCTTAACAGATCCTAAAACTTTACATACCTATTCCTTATACCCTAGAGATGACCCCTATTGTTTTTGGTGATTTCCTAATCCCCAGGGGCAGAGCCATGCCCATTTTTACTTCGTGTCTGTGTGTGTTGTCTACAGGCCACGATTCTTAATGGATCGTCTTTAATTGTATTCCTTATAGCCTAAGGACGTCAACTGCATGTCCCGATTCTCACAGGCAAGACACGCCCAATTTTTGTGTTTGTCGTTTACAGGCTGAATGAATCAGCTTGGTACTTGGCTTATGTATTCCTTATAGCCTGAGAGCGTCCACTATTGATTTTGATGAATGTCCCGACCCCCAGGGGCAGAGCCACGCCCACTTTTTGCCTTTAGCGTTAGGAAGGCACAATTCTGAATGGATTATCTTGGTATACTTATTCCTTATACTCTAAGGACGGCAACTATTGATGTTGAGGCACGATCCTCAACGCTAAACAAACCAAACGCCTAGCCTTCTTGACAAAGTACCATATCAATCAAAGCAGGAATGTGGACGTATATTGTAGCGTTAGCGTTGTGTTTTTAATTTATACTCTCGATGGCCTACACTACATGCAGATCTGACCTGTTGTACTGGAAGGTCGTGTCAGGGGTCGTAAGAGAGGCTTTTGTCCCTATGACGTCAGATATTGACGTTTCAAGTGGTTTACCCACAGCTCCGTGCATGGCACGCCAAGAGGTCGCCGTAACATACCGTTTCAATGGCTGATCCGTCACTTCAGCCAAAACGGCAGTAATATAACAACTCTTCCATATCCTAGTCACAGAGAAAAAATAACTCTGTATCCCAGTGTAGTGAAGACTGGTAAACCGAAGTTTGAACTATAAAACACGAATCGAATTAGGATCTGTAACTATTCCTTGTAGCTAATAACCACGGACACTTGAAGGGATTAAAATAAAACTTCTTATTACTGCTTGACTATTAAAATAAAACTTCTTACTACTACTTGACTATTATATTAGTCTGACCTTGTCTTACAGTCATCGCAAAGCCCATACTAGACATGCTACAGTTCGTGATTGTTGGCAAGACCCGCGGATTCGTATGTGAAGGACCAAAAGTCTCTACAATCAGTTTGGCATCTTCTACGGTGCAGAACACACGCAAGTAACGCGTAATTCTCACGTACGTGGTTACTCATATTTTCCCCGTAGACTGCCGGTCGTAGCACGTATGGTTGTGAACTACAGGTTTAAGATTCCAATTAAAGTAGATTCGTTCGTTCGTTTCTGGAGTTTAACGTCTACTTCATCAAGTGATCGTAGAAAAGTTTTTCAAAGAAACTTGCCAGAGGAAACCACGGAATAGGCTTGATCCAGCTTATCGGGTAAGACATGGTCTTTGCAGGGAAAATTAAAGTAGCTAATTAAAAGTTATTAAATAATTGAAGTTGCCTGTCTTTTATTATAAACAGAGACATTCGCGATATGCGCCTCGACTTAGTGATTGCCACAGATTCGTGGTATTTCGATTCCATAAAGCCTAGCTCACAACCCGCCGTACGTCGTAGGATTTGGTAGTTCGCAGACCATATACAGCTACAAGATACCGACTGAAAGTATTTGGTATGTTTTTTTTAAAGACGTTGTTGACTTCTTTTTTTTTCACCATTGACTAAGCGTACTAGTATGTTCTTTGAGTTTTACAAGCGATGCTTAAAGGGCGAGGCGCTTAGGAAAAGGGGCACGATATTGCTCTTATTAAAATTGATAACTGTAAAATAAGGATCAATTGTTCATGTAGAAAATGATTTTCTGGCAAATAAAGAAAATCGTCGGAACAAAACTGATATCTTTTAGACTAACGAAGAAGTTCAGGGTCGTATGATTATGTTCGAATAATGTTCTAAATGACAGCTAAATCTCCATCTCAAATGAACACGTAAACGTCTCTAATCTCCTCAGTACAATCCAATCTATTTATTTCCCATTTACTCAGCTGGTGAACAGCGCCATACTTTACATTAATATTATGGATTCCTATTAAAATCAAAATAATTGGATGTGAGATATGCTTGTCACTGAAGACACTCAAATTCATTTCCTTGTACAAATTACATTGTTGCCAGCAGTGCTCCTGGATACAATTTATCTGATATCATCAGTGTAGTAACAATAACTTGAAATTGAGCCTATTAATAGAAGGGGTGTAATTATTATAAATAGTATATATCATTATTAGTCTATTATTATCAATTAATGTCTATTGTCTAACATAGGTCGGAGAGAGAGAGAGAGAGAGAGAGAGAGAGAGAGAGAGAGAGAGATGGGGTTAACATACACGGACAAAAACTAAATCATTTCGGAACTAGATATATGGTTCAATTTTATTTCAATAATTCGCTTATGCGTATGGGGTCTTTAGCAGTCTTTAGCAGTGGGGTGTGGGGGGCAGATAGACCTTCAGAAAAACCACCAGCTTGGACAGGCGACCCTACTCCTTGTCGCGTGAAACAAAGCCAGTTGGCTCAATGATAGACCTTGTAATACAGTGAGCAGACGCTAACCATTCAGCTATCCAATCCCATTCAAAGTCGCAAGTAGAAGTCTTTGGCAATTAAATTAAGTGTTGTGGTTTCGATGTTTCTCCCAGTCCGCGGGTTCCAGAAATAAGCTTTACCATACGGCAACTCATTTTGAGATTTCAATGTCAGCGGGGTATATAGTTCAGCTCTGAACGTAGGTCTCATTACACTCGCCATTACTACGTTCAGATCCCGTGCCATTCAACCAATGTCGAAACTATAATCTGTCCCAGTCAATTTTACTGGGCAACTTTTCACGGCTAAACGGTCGCGTGTCAGTCCCCGTGAACGCCTGAACAATGTAAATGAACATCTTAGTGACAAAATAAGACATTGCTTACCTAGCTAAAACCAATATGACCGACACAACAGGCTTTTAAAAAATACGTCTCCGTCTGCTAGACGACTTGGACGATGCCATTGATAGGGTAACACACAAATTTACGAACTCGGCCATATAAGATGAAACGAAATTTTGGTAAGCCTGGGGAGAAAAATTGGGATTTTTGAAAAAAAATAATTGTAAATTATTGTAATTGAAATAAAGAAAGCAATAAATGGCTGAAGATTTTCGGCTTTTCAAAGATTTTAATTTTCCCACCCAGGCTTACCAAAATTTCGTTTCATCTTATATTGCTGAGTTCGTAAATTTGTGCGTTACCCTATCAATGGCATCGGCCAAGTCGTCTAGCAGACGGAGACGTATTTTTTAAAAGCGTGTTGTGTTGGTCATACTGGTTTTAGCTAGGTAAGCAAGGTCTTATTTTCTCACTAAAATGTTCATTTACATTGTTCAGGCGTTCACGGGGACTGACACGCGACCGTTTAGCCGTGAAAAGTTGCCCAGTAAAATTGACTGGGACAGATTATAGTTTCGACATTGGTTGAATGGCACGGGATCTGAACGTAGTAATGGCGAGTGTAATGAGACCTACGTTCAGAGCTGAACTACGGGGTATAGGACACGGACTGAGGGATACGGGTCCTTAGCACGCAAATGCGTTTAGTTATGTTCGGATGTGCCGGAAAACTGAGGCCCACCCGTGTAGACTACTCCTTGACCTACGCGTACAAAAAAACAGCATAGCACAAACCCTGATCAGTTCAGATAAGTACATGTTGGAATTATATCCCATTTCAAAGAATGGCACCTAAGGGCTACGTTAGATAAAGTGGTTGCCATGCAAGATATGCACACATTTTGTAATAAATGAAATGAAATGAAATGAGGTTTAACATCCTACTCATTTTGTAGTAGATTGACAGGGCTCTGGGACATAGGGCTCATTCTCTCTCTTGTTAGGGCTCATTCTCTCTCTTGTTGTTCAAATGCTTCAGGTCATATTAGGAATCATCTTCAATAAAAGCCTTGATCTTGCCTTAACTACATAGCCTACATCTTATCAAGCCCTTCGCGTAATACCCTTCACTAAGTTCGATTGGGTACAAGCTCAGCTTGTGAGCCTATCAGATTCATCGGTCGTCGTGAATACCAAGTCTCACGCAAAGGGTAACGATCGATCAATGTCAAGGTTGCTAGTTTTCGCCTGAGTTTCTAAATATAAAAAAAAAACTCTCAACACTACCTCTGATTGGACAATGCTAATTAGTCACGTGTAAACACAACAGCGCCAAATTCGGGAATTCCTGAGTATTGAAGCAACGGTTTGTAAAACTCACGGACGTTGCTTAAGGTACCTGATTAGGAATAAATCTGTTAACAAGCGGTTGCCATGCAAGATATGTCCACATTTTGCAAGCTAAAAGGGCAAATTTGCAGACAATCAGGGTTATAATCCACGATATTACGGTATGCCTCAATATCCACACGCTAAAAACGTGATTTTTCGTACAATCAGGGGCCATAATCCAGGAAGTTACGTTCCAATATCCCCCAAATATCGAAAGAAACCGAGATCCTTGAGTTTTAAACATACGTATAAAGTTTCATTAAAATCGGATACAAATGTGACCTTTTGAGTCAGCCAGCTAAAAACGTGATTTTTCTTACAATAAGGGACCATGAAGTTATGATCCGATACATGCCAATATCGAAAGAAACAGATCTTTGGGATATAAAAGTATATTTCAAGTTTCATCAAACTCGGATAAAAATTATGAAGCTCAGAGTGCTCACAAACAAAATGTGAAAGCATGAACGCAGTGATAATTTTTATGTGGACGCATAAAAACTGTAGCCTTCATCACTTTCAACATGTTTTCGAAAAAGTCTGGTAACTTCGGAACGAATGTCACAGATTGCTTAATATTGATAGTAGACCTGCCCTGTTATCAGTAACTGGTAACAAGAAATAGGGTCACCTGTTCAACCTTGTGGGTTTCCTATGGGTCCTCCACATGTTAGTGCCAAAATGACCTAGTTTGTGTAGTGTGTGGAGTGGACCTTAAATCCAATTTCTCTTCTCACCCTCGCAAACCTAGATGTAATAAGACATTTCTCAATGCATGCACATACATTTTGACACTTTTTAACAGAACATTCAACATGAATTTTTAGAACCAACATGTTTTCTATTCGGATGGGAAATGTGGCATAACACAGAAACACATGTTCAAAGGTCGAAATTTGGACATATAGAATATTAAAACTATGTTGTAAAAAGTTTATTCAAAAAGTTGTGATATAGACCTTTAGATTTACACATAGAAACACAAATCCAATAAATAATATAAATACAAAGATACAACAAAATCTACATAAAAACAGATTTTAATAACACAAATTAATCCTTAGCATGAGCAGAGAAAAAAGAAAACTCTCCATGTAACAGCTCTCAATGGAATTGTGTAAAAGTTGGTTAAATAAAACAAAACGTTATTGAAATTAAGAATACATTAATCCTAAATCCCCCCCCCCCCCCCGAGCAAGTTTCAAACCAAGCTTTGTCAAATTAATTGTAAAGGTCATAAATGCTGTACAGGAACCACCTTGGCTCATGTCATTCAATTTAATTAGATTTTTTTTTCAAGCCAGGGCTATTCTCCAATAAGAAATACATGTCAAATCGATTACTCTGGGGTTATTTTAGAATCCTTTTTATCCGAAACAGTATGACTGTGACACGATCTTGTCTGCACTCATCTACAGTAGTTTTAGTAACGGATAAATTATAGGCAGTCGGAGAAGGTTTTTTTAGAATGACGATGGGCCATTAGCATCTGTGGCTAATGTACATGTATCAAATTCCCCACGGCTTAATTTATTACACACTAATACATATGCAAATTGATTATTGAATATTCAATTAAGAAAACAAAATGCTAGATGCATGGGCTGTAATGTCCTTGCTTGGATTCATTCCGATTTAAAGAGATAGAGAATTGGGGTTTAAGTACTCGACACAAACTAGGTCATTTTGGGACTAACACATGGTTAAATTTTATTTCAATAATTGGCTTGCTTGTAGGAGTTTTTAGCAGTGGGAGTAAACCAGAGGACCCGGAGAAAATCCACAAGGCATTTGGATTTCAAACAGGACTATCAATAGGTTTTTGTGTCAAACAAAATGTAGACAGGCGTGTTGCAGAGCAAGCAATGTAGACTGATTATGTACATGTATTCATCATATCTTTGCAAAGGCTGAACAGAGATTGAAACATTTTTGGGCTGATATTCCTTTTAGAGATTCATCTTTCACAATGTTGCAGTTTGCAAGGGATTCTATGTCGTTAAAATGAAGCATCAGGATTTTATGCCTATTTAGATTGATCAAAGTCAGTGTCCTAATATAATTGTAGAGAAAATTTTTATTAATGCAAATTCTAATAAGTGTAAATCTTTAACAAATAAATATTAAAATAATCATACACATACATCAAATACTGAATATGCAATTAAGCAATTATGCAATTACCATTAATTAAAAACTGGATAATTATGCAATTAATAATAAGTGACATTGAATGATGAAATATTTGTATAAATGAAATATATGTAAAGTTTACACACGAACATTGATAATAAAAAATTATGAAAAGAAAGTGACATACATGTCTATAAAGAAAGAATAGCATTAACGCACAGTGAAGACTAAAGCCTAGTTTATGTCGCCCTATGACGCGATAAAGCTGACAGTGACTACGGAAACTGAGTGCTTATGTCACTACAACTAAATTTATCCACTTGTTCACCATGGTTGTGACCATCCTTGGATACCATGCGACTAAATAACTGAATCTTATTGGCTACCTCAGCGAGGCGCAGACTAAAGGAAGTCATGTCATTTGCAACCAGGGACAACTAGTTGATGAAAACTGGATTATTAGCTTATGTCGCTTCATAAGCTAGGCTTTAAGCCGACCTCACACACCAGGATTTTCATGTTGTTATGCTACAGTTACGTATGATATATGTACATTGTAGTGTAGCCTGGGATAGTACAAAAATTGTAGTATTTTACCACATACATGTATGTGATATGATTTAATCTAAGATGTAATTATTTAGCATACCATAAGAGTTTTGAATATACATGTACTATGTATTTATGCACAATTAATACACATTGCATCATGTTCAAATATTCATAAGGTTTTGGTTTTTGATTTGAAGATGTAAAAATTTGACTAGTTACTCTTGAAATATATAAATTTAATGTATAAAAATGTATGATAACTGTGCATTTAAAAACTGAAGAGAAGAACCAAACAGGAGTAATCTCCCTTGAATTGACAAATAAGGTAATCTTATTTTCAGACCACCCCTACAACAATGAGTGGTGCATAGTTTCATTTAAACCTGTGCATAATTATATTTAAATCTAATCATATACGGATATTCAAATTTAAAAGTGTCTAAGAAATTTGAAAAGTAAAATCTAAATGCTTTAGGAATAATATAATTTCCTATCCAATCAATATTGACATGCAAGTTGTAAAAATTTGAAAATGTATATCATAATAAATCCCATCTACATGTATTTTTGAATTATAGCAAGAATGACAAATTCATTATTAAACTCTTAACTAATGTATCTTTAATGCCAAGCATTGAATAAGAACACAGAAAAAAGACAAATTGGTGCCTGACAAAATGCCAGGCGTCAGTGGGATTTTGCCTGACATTGTCTGTGACATACATGTACGTGCCTTTTATTGAGATTTGAGAATATTACATAATAACTGCCATACAAGAAACATAACATATAATGTATAGTCTGTCATGTTTATTAAATATCAATGACAATGAAATGAAAGTAGATACCGTAACAAAAAAACTTATAATTTTTTCTTTGATTCAACATTACCATTAGTTTGTGGTTTTCCATTTTTAACATGTTTTTGTTTTTTGTCCTTTTGAGCCTTGATATACGCATGAAAATAAAAGTTCAGGAAGAGAAAGAGGATGGTAAAACCATAAAAGATGAGAGCCCAGTGCATCCAGGCGGGAAAATCACACCCAAATACAAGTGACTGAACAGCATGGATGATTCCGATGACGAATTGAATCAGTTGAATTCTGGTGAGGTAGCGCTTCCACCATAGGTATTTCTGGAACTGTGGTCCGAGAGCTGAAACTCCGTAGTACGTGTACATCAATACGTGAATGAAAGAATTCATCATGGCTCCGAAGAAAGATTGTCCTCCGGCGACCCATTTTATTCCAATCCACCAGATGGGGAACATGGTGGCGTGATGGTAGACATGGAGAAAACTAACCTGGTTGTTCTTCTTACGTAAAATAAAAAACACAGTATCCAGCATTTCCAAGACTTTAGAGAAATAGAACCACCACAAGGCCTTTGCGATGCGTATCTCGTGGGGGTTATCACTGTAAGACACTGGTTGACAAATATAACTATAACCTAGATGATATGAATTAATCAACAACTCTGTACATATATGTAAGTTTAAAATAATTAAACTAAAATTATAAACCATTAGGGCTCGTTTACAGTCAATGGCTTCTCGCTTGGCCATTAATTTTGGTACCACAAACACAAACACTAAGTAAAGAGCGGTTAGCACCAACGTAGGCGTGTAGCTTCCCATCAACAACCAGTTCGCAACACGATGATCAGATATTTTAAGGGCACCATCATAAAATTCCTGAAGTTCTGTGATTTTATCTGTGATTAAATCCATGATGGCAGTCGTTGATGCTTTTCCTATATTAGTAAAATACTGGTATGGTAATCAGCTTTCAGATTTTATCATTCCACAATACCGGTACCTGAAACAATGACAAAAAATGATTAAAAATATTAAAGATACATTATGGGGGATTAAATAAATGTAAAGAGCTGGCAGTTCTTACTATAATAGTTAAAAACTAGATAAAACATTTCAGTCATATTGATCCACTCTGAACCAAGAATTCAGCGATTGCATTTTTAACCTAGACTCGATTATCATTACTAAAGTGAAAGACAGGCAGAAATAAAGTTTAACGTCAACTCAACACAAAGTAGGTCATTTCGGGACTAACTTATGGTTCTATTTTATTTCAATAAGTCGCTTGCACATACAGGTTTCCAGCAGTCGAAGGAAACCGGAGGACCTGGAGAAAACCCACAAGGTTGGACAGGCGACCCTACTCCTTAAGTTGTCGTGTCTGACCATGGAATCAAAACCATGCTAGTTGCCTCAATGACCGACCCCATGTTGCAACATGTACGCTCTAACCATTTGGCCATCCAACGCGCCCGTTGTACCAAGGCAGAGGATATCAGCCAATGGCTGTGATCTTCATCATTTGCTAATTAAAACTATCCCATTAGATAGACCTACATGTAACCTTAAATCTAACCCTGTAATACAGACGTTTTCATGTGCATTCTTAAGTATTGTATTATTACATGGTGGTTTGTCAATGGACCTTATATCATGTTATTATAACATTATAGAGTCAATAATTAGTATAACAAATCAAATAAATAGGGTCCATGGTTTGTCAACATTTTGTTTCGGTGGAGAATGAATATGCAGGGCTACTCAAAACATACCACGAGTAGTACGGCAAACAAATTCATGTGTAGAGCAAAATAGATTACTCACAGTCAATCCAAGCGATTTCCTTTTCATAAACTGGACTTTGAACAGACAAAATATGGTTGATATGCGATTGATGTGGACTGATATTGAATGAGAAAACCCGGTGCATGTAATAATATTCGTTGGTGCGATAATTGATTTTTTATAAGAATTCCTAAAAATAGAAATGCCGAATAATCAATCAACATAAAGAATTTGGCCCTATCTATTGATCTAGATTGTTGTTACCTGGCCTACTTGATTTGAAATTCGACCGATTGCGTCCCTAACAATCGCACATGTCCAAACAAACCGGCTTCTTAAAATCTTGACAGGACCAAACCCGCCATTAATAAGGTAGACTTAACTATCTAGTCACTTTGATACTAAAATCTCCATTACAAAAAGTATCTGGTCATTCCTGGCTATATAAGAGATCAACTTCCGGCAAGCTACTGGAAAGATTATAGCACGCGCGTTGAAAGCGATATGTAATATGGTTCACTGCAATAAACTTTAAAAGCCATAATAAGTGATAAGTTGCCGCAACTTGAATATATCTGATTAAAAGAAATCTGAAAGCTTTTTAATTTTAGTACTGTGAAGTTATAAATGAACCTATTATTCTAATAATGATAAAACATTTGGCCAACGTTTCGAGGAGTATTCTATCTGCTCTCTGCAGCGTTATAATATCCAGCTTTATTTATTATAAACAAAGGTCCATGTTATAAAGTAGGCCTAATACAAATATGTGAGACAAATACAGAAAAACTATAATAACAATTCATGAAACCACACATGAAAAGTGTGTGTTATAGTTTATTGCTCTATATCCAGTTACTAAATATAAAATGCCTCGTAAAGATTAAATAAAGATGTATTATTGCCCCCCCCCCCCCCGAGGACATTTTGCTAATACATACACGTTTTATTATAAAACCAGGAGTACCCACACAAAATTACGCGTCGTTGTGCTGAGGCCCGGGTCGCCACTTTTAAAGTTAAATTTAAATTTTGAATATAAAGCTTAATTAAGAGCTAAATTACATAGGCCTATCGTGGATGGTGTGCAATTGCTTATTAAACAACAAAAGAAGTCATGACTTATTAATTTTGTCAAACACGTGTTCATTGGGTTATGCCACCATTGCAGTTTCGTGGGGCCTTAAGAAGCATTCGCATTTTTGAGAGTTTCATTTTCACAGTCAAAATTTAATGAGATGAACCACACAATTTTCTACTTGAGTTTTAATATTTTCAAAGAATCGATATATTTCGAATTATTAACTAAACAAAGTAACACGTTTATGAAAAGTGTTTCATTATTTATACTTCTGAATAATATTTTTAAAAAACTTAAACTATTTTACATACCCTGAGGTCTCGAGTGTGGTATATGGTCTCTCTCTCGTGCAGCTATTGCCAATAATACACAGTTATTTCACAATCAGCACAATTCACACAACCATGGTATATAAACCAAACTGTTGTATATCACTTATTTAATACTAATAAAGTGTGATATATATAGACTGGGAATATATGGTATTTATAATAATGAACTAGGGGACCTGTGTGTAAATGTATTATTGTACCTATAGTTACCATAAACATTGTTTACACTATTATTATAACTGTTGCCCCGGACAGCGTCATCAATATAGACTCAATTGACAGGTGTTTGGCCTAATTAACCGTGTTAGAGACATTATGGATAAATCCTATACCAGTCACCTATATAGTAAGTGCAGGAGGACCGCACTATATATAAGTGCCACATAACCCCCGCCACACTCTAAGCCGATTGAGTGAGATAGGATTTGATGATAGTAACGAAGTTTATTGTTAACAGTCAATTGATGACTTGGATTACATGTAGAGTGGAACAAATTAATCATAGAAAATGGACGAGATCCATGAATTGATTTAATTAACATGAATAACGATCGCAAGAACACCATTTTAAACTCATATTGACCCTGAAAACGTCTTGTATGTAAAACCGTGCTTTAAAATGGCATTTCAAATTCTAAATACAACAATATTGTTTTATATTTTTATCTGTTTTAAAATTGTTGAGGGCAGGTGCTTCAGGAATATGAGGGCAGGTAGGAAACCCCATTTGTAAATAAATTGGATAGATTCCCACTAAATCAGTCTATTGCCACAAATGCCAAGATTTCAAGTTAATAAACGTATTTACCCCACAAATGAAATTGGGTTTAACGTCTGCACAAACTGGGGTAATGAAGACGGGTTTACGCGATATAAGAATGGGCAATAGCGCCACTGACCGGGCAAAATTTCCCCCAAAGCACACTGTATGGCGTGTGTCCGTCTTCATTAGCCCAGTCGGAGTCGAACAGTAGGACATTATACCCCATTTAATTTCTTTTACGTTCACGTCTACGTACAATCTGTTTCACAGAGAATTACTTACGAATTGTCTCTGTAACAGATGATTGTCCACAACACGTGAGTTGACAGCACGCGGCGTCAGTCATTGGCTCAACGGCTCGATCATGCAATGTTTACTTAACACCTAACTGCTTCGGGCAAAATGATGCATTTTACTCATTTTACTGTGCCCGGACAGTAGTGCCACGGCCTACTCTTATTCTGAATTCCAACTGTCAATGATCTTTTACATGCACGCCAATATGTACATATGACCTCGATTTCTGGTCTCATCCAAACGACTATACGTTATCCGTTGACTTGCCCTCCGTCCTGTACCACCAAATAATATTTTTTTTTCACAACTATTTGCTTGTTTTGCTTCACTCATCTTCCATGATTACCAATATTCATTTAAATTTTGGTTCGCCGCCACGTGTTTTGGAGGTAGGTGGTACCCTGAAAATGGTATAAAGGATCTATTAACACCACAAATGAAATAATGGGTTCACTTCCCTATCTTGTGTTGTTTATTGAAACAAACTACATGTACATTTTATGTCATACCTCCCTACAGTGTTTCGTTTGATTAGAGCTAATCCCACTAAACACTGCCAGACTCACAGCAAATTTCTGTTAAAAATTATGACTGGTTAACAGCCCGGTTAACAAAGTATATAGGCTACATTTAAGAGATATGGAATACAATTATTACTGAGCGACGTTTCGACTAGGCTTCTCTAGTCATTATCTAGTCATTAATAATGACTACAGAATTCTAGTCGAAACGTCGTTCAGTAATAAGCAGTAATTATATTCCATAGAATTGTGACCTGTATACTCCAGTTCATTTACTAAATGCCATTGAAACAATTTAAGAATTTGGAGGACTGTTATTGTCTATTTGACATTTAATCAACTATCCTCGTTTTAGAGAAAATCCCATATCAGAGGGATGGACTGTCATGTTACGTAGCACATTGTGTTTCAACAGTAATGACAGGCAATATTGGGGATAACACTCCCCTGACAGACATGCCTTAAAGGGGGGTCTCTATGGGTCTATAAGTATTGGAGATACCAACTAAAAATTTGTCAGAATAAGGACCATATTGATAGTAAATCATCTACTATGAACAACAGATAGTGAGGAATTTTTATGTTGGACCTAGACTCAATGTTTGGGATACCACACCAAATTGATTTCTATATTATTACGTTAGTGTACATTTTAATTGGTGCTTACCCCCTGACAGCGCCCCGTAGTGCTAAGCATTACTAAGCCATTTAGACTCATTTAAAAAGCCCCATTATTGAAAGACGTTGTTTCACGACGTCATGACGTTGTAGTAGCAGAAATTAGTGTTAGGATATTCGAACACGAATACTATTCGAATATTCAACGTTTCTTGAAATTTGTATTCGAATAGTGTACTATTCGACGAATATTTTCAATATATTTAAAGTGGTTTATATTCAATTTATTATAATTCCTAATCAATTAAATATGTGAAATCTCTGTTAATTCATGAATAATGCACAAGATAATATTTTAGCAATTGTCAGTGGATCTTTTACGTAAACTGCCAATTTGTACACAAGAACTCGTCCTTCCACGACATCAAAATAAGTTTTTCCATCACTTATGTATAGGAATTCTTCCGCGCTGCATCCGAAACGAAGGTCATCTCTTTAATTCGTGGGTCTAGCACTGCAGAAATTTCCATCATTTCACGGAAATCGTTGTCGTCTAGTCGCTTTTCCATATAAGCAGAAACAGTCTCTTCATATTGGCGATGAAACTTGGCCATTTCAGGACCAACATATGGTTCAATTTTTTGCGCGTAGGGGTCTTTAGAGTGGGGGAAACCGGTCTACCCGGAGGAAAATCCATAAGGTTGGACAGGCAACCCTACTCCTTGTCACGTACAACCGGGGAATCGAAACCACGACAGTTGACACAATGACAGATCTTATGATACATGGCGAACACGCTAACCATTCGACCATCTAACTCCCCATCCCACCCTCTTATATACAAACTGCAGTTTGGTAATCTAAATAAGCTTTGAATGTAAATGTGACAAGGAAAGTCGCCTTTAATAATATTTGAGAGCAAATAGTATAAATAATGTTGATATTCGAAATTATTCGAATAATCGTATATTATTTTCGACGAGCGAATATTCGAATATTCGTGCCGAACACTAGCAGAAATTCATATAGAAACAGAAACAACTCCAGGTAAGCAAGGGACCATATTCCTGAAGCAATGGTCCGAGAAATCCCTCTCTGCCCATTGCTAGAATTGGCTTCTGATACTTGGGCTTTTGAGTGAGTGTGTGTATTTTTCCTGTTTAATGAAATCTATCCCAGGTACAGGAACATGACAGCCCTTCTTTTACTATGGGGTCTTCCCTAAAACTTTGGACAGTGATTTAAGGTATTAAAAACGGCGAAAGTCTTGTTCATCTCCATACAGTATTGTTTACATTGTATTCTTGCTGGTAGCCTCGTTTGTCACACAATTAGTTTTCCTGCAATATTCTGCTATGCACTGGTGGGCATAATAAAATCGTGAGCCATGAGGTAACGTTATGTAAACATAATTGGCCCAATTTGGAAATTTGTTTTAAATTTAACGATTTTGTTACGCAGTAAGCCATTGGTTGTTAATGGGACTATTGACCATCAATAATTTACAACAAGAATTTTCTCTATTTACAGCAGTGGGTAGTGGGATTAGCTGTAATCAAACGGAACACTGCGAGGAGTATGGCAAGGGACATTTGTCAGCGTATACGTTTTTTTCTAGTAGGTACCTAAAATCAAACTGTACATATATTTCCTAGAACTTGTATTATGACCCAATAGACTCCATTGTTTGGCTTCCCATGCAATATGTTAAACAAATAAAAAATTCTTTTGTACAAATTAATTTTATTTATACCTATTTATTATTTTACAATAATTTAGACCATTTTAATTTCTTCATTTATTGAGATTCACATATACAACCATCATTTATTAATCACTCACAAATTTAACAAAGTTTTTTTTCCTTTCATTTTAACCAATTTAAACACAAAACTTTAAATAAATGGCAAAACAGAATTACCAATACAAGGAAAACGATTAAAATGTTCATTCGTTTGACTTGGTTTAAGATATAATAATATGCAGTGGCAGACACGTGATATTTTGTTGGTTTGTGGGAGACATTTTGAAAAATTAATGTGTAAAATTGTGCCGCATATCTGGGCCCGAAAATAACAGAATCAGATACATTTATTAATTCATTATTTTTGAACAAACGATCTTTGACCAACCTCGTTAATCAAATTTTATCAGTTTTAATTGATCTGATATAAATTTAATAGCCTACTAATGAAAATTATTTACTGTAGATGTAAAACTAAATAGTTTTGGCTACGTCTCGGAAGAACCATCTTTGCCTCCTCCCCTGCCCAGAACTAAATTCAGCAACACAGAAGGTGAAGACAAGGAAGAACATAATTAGAAATAAAATCATGTTTTAGGTTAGGAAATATAATTATCTCCCTAATGAGAATGATAAGCATCATATAAAATCCTTCTCACTATCTTTTCCAGTAGCTAATAAGGAAGTCCTACTTCCAGTTTCTCACTATCGTTTACAGTAATAAGGAAGTCCTACTTCCAGTTTCTCAATTTCTTTTACAGTAATAAGGAAGTCTTACTTTCAGTTTCTCACTATCTCTCTAAAATAAATAACAATACTGTATATGCTAACCAGTACCTTTCGTCTACAATTCATATACGTCTATATGCGAAGAAACATTGTGCTTTGGTGTAAGGGGGGTATGGAGGCATAGAGATAATAAGTTTTTTTTTATAGCAGACAAAGGTATTGTTTTCATCCTCATATTAATTTAAAGCAGTTATATTTTAATTATAAGCATAAGATAAGTCGTAGAAAGAAAACTACATGTAGTCTACTTCCAATCAGGCCAAAAGATGATTAACTCCCCTCTAATTCTAAAGTTTAAGCCCATTCAAAACAATACATCTAACCAGGTAGACTTGAATTACATGACAATAACATGATTTAATCTATTCATTATTTAACAAACTTGTAAGGACTGGGGGGGGGGGGGCGTAACGATGCTAACCCTTGGGATCTAACCCTTGGGATACGATACAATGCTCACAATACAATACAATAATAATACTTGTTAAGTATAGTTATGAATTTTAAAACGCCTTGAAGAAATAAACGCTGTTTACACTGGATTAAGAGATACTGGTTTCACAGGGTTTATAACTGTTCAAGTTTTCCATTGAAACCAATAGAAAATATATATAGCTTTAGATAGATAACCTTGTTGCATTTTAAATTCATCATGTTTTCACTTAAAATAATAGAAAATAGCTTTATATAGATAAACTTGTTGGCTACACAAGAATTTCCATTTTTCATTTAAACCAATAAATAATAGCTTTGGATAGCTCAGATAAACTAAATGATATCATGTCTACATTTGATCAGCTGACAGTAACATGCCAACCATTAATATTCTGGTTTTGTCTTCTTAATCAAACAGTCAATTTGAATACCGTTAAAAATGAGATATTATCAAAGTAATATTAAGGAATATTAGTGGATTTAAGTTTATGGAAAGGGCATGGAATTTAGACAAGAGCGAGAGAGAGAGTTTTTAATGTCCAGGACACAAATTAGGTCATTTCGGGACTAAAACATGATACAGCCCGCACTTGCTAACCATTCGGACATCCCACCCCCTAAGGTGTTAGCATGTAGGTATTGAAAAACAACTTCAAAGAGAATAACAGTGCATGTCATCAGGGGCTGCACATTTCTTGGAGACGACATGTAAATAGAAAAATTTGATATGATTTAGATTAGTTGCATCTTGGAAGAAAAGTGACACTATGTAATTTATCATTGGTACTGTGAAAGTAAGGTTGGAATATGTTACATCATATCATGAGCAATATCACGATGTACAGAAACATAATCATAATTTGTCTTTTTTACATAATAATACAATAAAATGATATGGCCTAATTGTATTTAGTATTATTGTATACAAACAAAATAGTATAACTGTATATGTATATACATTATAGTATCATTGTATATACACAAATTGGTATCAATGTATATGTATATACATGTACATTGCAGATTCATTGTATATACACAAATTAGTATAACTGTATATACACAAATTGGTATAACTGTAAATGTATATACACAAATTGGTATAACCGGATATACACAAATTGGTATAACTGTATATGTATATACATTATAGTATCATCCAATATGCACAAATTGGTATAACTGTATATACAAAATAGCCTTATATTATATACATTGTATACAGAAATAACCTATATACATATATCTCATTATATATATATAAAATATTCATCTAATATAATCTTATATACACACAATTTACATGTATATTAAAGCCTAGCTAGCAACCTGCCCTAGGTGTTTTGACATGCGCGGGTCGTAGGGTTTGTTACCTTACAGATCAGCCGCAAGAAACCAGGCGTGAATTTTGTATGTTTAGGACCAAATGGATTTATGGCCAGTCTGTGATCTTTCACAGAGCCAAGCACACGCAGTTGACGCGTAAGTCTCACACACAGGTTTGCAAAAATTCCATAGAAGCACATATGGCGGGTTGTGTGCTAGGTTTAAAGTGGCAAAGCTGTTATTAATTTATAAAACCAATAAGGTCCTTTACTTAAGAGTAAAAACATACCAAATATTATAATAATATAATTCATTCATATCTTGATAATAAAGATGCCACTCTCTTCATTGAAATCCAACTATCCCATGTTGTTAAAGAGAGAGAGAAATGGGGTTTAAGGTCCACTCACACAAATTAGGTCATTTTGGGTCTAACACGTACACATGGTTCAATTTTATTTCTATTATTGGCTTTCAAGTAGGGGTCTTTAGATGAGTTAAGAAACCGTACAACCCAGATAAAACTCACAAGGTTGGACAGGTGACAACCCTTCTCCTTGTCACGTACAACCGGAGAATTGAAACCTTGACTCAATGACAGGCCTTATGATCAATATCCTGACCAATTGATAAGTGAGCTAGGCCATACTCACATGGACATTATGGCTCCTCGTATAGTGTACAGGTAAATATATTATAAGGTGGTACGTAGGTGTGTTGGATATTCGGAGCTACATAAAATATACAAATGATTTCTATATATTATTATAATATTATTTGTGTTTTTACTCTTGGCAAAGATAGAACAATACTTTATAACAACATTGTAATTTTTTTTATCAATAATCTTACATAATATTTTAGATATGGTCGGATTGATCGAGACCTCATTGTAATGAAACATTTTCTTATTTGTTATTAATCTATACATACATACATACATACATCACATGGTTGATTGATTTCTAATTATCTGAATAAATTTTCATTGATAATAACTGAAAATAATTGATAAGCCTTCGTTATAGATGCATTATGTAAGAAGAGAGAGAGAAATGGGGTTTAACATTCACTTGACACACCTAGGTCATTTCGAGACTAAAATATGGTTCAATTTTATTTTAATAATTTGGTTGTGCTCAGGGGTCTTTAGCAGTGGGAGGTACCCGAAGAAAACCCTTGAGGTTGGACAGGCAACCCTACTCCTTGTCACGCTAGTTGACTCAATGACATACCTTACGATACCCGTCGTACACGTACTAACTATGTGACCATCCAACCCTTATCTACTATGTAAGAGCTAAATCTTCCTATTGCATGTGTTTATTTTGGCTTCAAAAGTTATATATGCTATTTTCAGACATTTATTCACATGGGAAGCCCATAATCAACACTCCAGACCATTGAATGACAGAAATTTAAACAGATTAAAGACGGTCATCATTTTTTAATTAAGTTATTGAGTCTCGAATAATAAGCACCATTGTTACGATAACAACCAATCTATGCCACATCTTGTCAAAACTACAAACAGTGATAACTTTGCTCAGAACACAGTAATTTGAATGAAATTTTTCAATATTTTCATTTTACATTATCTATTTTTGAAGAGTCAGCTCTTTATCTAAATCGTACACAATGCATCTTGATTCTCCCACATTTCTAACAACTCAGGATTTAGCGATCATTTAGTAAACATCCCATCTGGAGTGACAGCCAATAGCTAGTGTTGCTCAGACTGTACTTGAGATCACCACAGGGGGAAGTGCTGTTGTCAACAGTCACAAAATTGTTATCCAATAGAAAGCATTGCCGATTTAAGTGAGAAGGACACCTTCATTCATGCAAGTCGGACACTAAACAAAACAAAATAAAAAATATAGAAAATATGACATGACACCAACCAGTCCAGTTATGTGGTATCGAAATCAACCATATTTTTGGTGAAGTACAACGACAAAAGAAGATTACAAATGAAAGAAAAAGTTGAACTAACAAATGGTGGTATTAATATAAATAAAAGATATTAATGGGTGAGGCTACCTGAAGATTTTTTTTTGATTTTAAAGCAAAATAATACAAGCACATGTAGTATAACAGACCAGTATTAGGGAAAACTTATTTTTAATTTTAAAACAATTGAATTGAAAATAATACACATACTTACAAAATTTAATAGACTAGTATAATCTTAAAACGATTGAATTAAAAATTGTACATGTAGTTACAAAATTTAATAGACCAGTATAAGGAATAACCAAATTTGAAAAAAACTTATAAAATGTTGATAACCTCACCCATTAACAGAGATAATACCTTGAAGAAAATACTGAAGTTGTTTCCGATAGTGAGCCCTAATATGTCATAAAAAATACATGTTTTTTTGGGTGCACTTGCGCAATTTGGGGTTTTTATTTTTCTAAAATATTTGACAATAAAAATATACATCCACCCCTTTCCTTTAATATAACAAACTCTTATATGCCTTTAACATATTTAGCCACCGTCTGAATAAGGTGGAACATCATAGCCATTTCTAAATCAAGTATAAGTTCTAACGACACCTCCAATTTACATGTATATAGAAACTATTTTGTGTACCCACCTAAACATTTGTCTCAATGTTTCCTATAACTGTGTATATATCTGAAGTGCCATATAGCAGTCAAACTGACTAAATCTTCATCATTCTAGAAAATTAATATTACTGTATGCCTATTTTGGGGACATTTTACATGTTACGAAATTGGGTGAAAATTGTTTTCAATATTTTCTACAAGGGTATATATCTAAAAGGGTATTATATATATCTATATCAGTATAAATCACAGTCATAGCGCATTCTATTATATACAAAGTATAATTCTAACATCGATGTTTATAATGTACAATACTTGAAAAAACAACATTTAAAACAACAAATATTGTAATAAATCTTTAAATGACATCTAGAAGCACGGGTTACTATTCATAACAAAACACAACACAATGTATATATGGATATAACTACTTCTCTATAATTTAATAACGACGTTTCGTAACACATACAGGTCACGTTTCCAAGTTAATGACAAATATTATCGTTTGGATTATGTATTGTTATTGTATGTACTTCTAATTATGTTAATGGTTTCTTCTGATTATTATTAAAATGGTGTAAGCTAAAATTATGTATAAATAGTCTGACTAGATGGATATTTGTCATTAACTTGAAAACATGACCTGTGTGTTGTGTTTTGTTATGAATAACAAATATTGTGTATTTTTCAAAAACCAGATAATGTACACATATTCTGCACACAGAAAGCTATCTACTTCGAGAATAGATCCATGCCCTGAATTGCCACCATATCTAAAGATTAATATAACATTTTGTAAAGTGTTTGTACTCTGTTTCACACAACGATTAAATAAATATTTTCAATTTCATTAAATGGAAGTGGAATAAATACTTATCAAGCTTCTTGAAGTATACTTAATGTTTTCAACTAAAATCGTTGATTTAGGACACAAAATGGCAGTCAACTAGCTTAGTGTCCCTTAAGCAGAGTTAACTGTAGATAGGCAGCTAGAGTTTAGTATGAATGTACACACTGCCATAATCAAGTATAAAATAGATTTGAAGGTCTAAACAATTATACGTTTGAGAAAGAAATTTCAAAAACTCTGACAAGTAACTAGAGTTTTTACAAGGTTTCAGTGACAGAGGCAGTATTTTTTATTTTTTCAATATTTATTGTTTTAAGTGTTCTCTTTTTAAAAAATAATTAACAGATATAATATTTAAATCATAATTTACATATTCGAATTTTTTATACAATTTATACAGGAGTGTGAATATTTACAAGAAAAATTATCCTATAATATAATAATATATACAGCTTGCATTTTAAAAGCAAGATAAATTTACATCACAACAGTGAAATATTTCATGGGAAAGAAAACAAAATATATGCATGAAATCACAGGTAGGTAAATTTCACATCCTCAATGTCTTAACTGCAAAAACTCCTTTCATTTTTTTGATTTCAGGAATTTAGAGAAAATCTTAGCTGTTGCAATTCTTTATATTTTATTCATTATTAAGTATTCAAAGTATTATTAGGCAACGAAATACTTAACAAATCAGCACATCAGCTGTCACTATGACAAATATCATTTAATCTTGTATCAAATTTGTGTTTAAAAAATTCTAAAAATAATTTAAACTCATCTAATTTTAAAATGAATGTCCAATTTACAAGCGTTTAATTTCTCGATCACCGTTAAAAAAATAAAAAACCCAATTGATTATTGATGTATAATGATTAGTTTTTGAACAGTGGTGAGGAAATACAATACTTGTAATTTGGACAATCATTATCAAAATTAATCAGTCACCTTTAAACAAGACACAAAATCAAATTGGATGATTTTGGGTTGGTTTAAATGATCTTTACGAATTTTTAAAACAAAGTTTTGATATTGAATAAATGTGAAAGAAATTAGTGCTAAATACACAAGATTAAATAATGCCCAGATTATAGTTTTGATATTGAATAAATGTGAAAGAAATTAGTGCTAAATACACAAGATTAAATAATGCCCAGATTACAGTGTGGGATGATGTTATGTGGGTAACTGTCATGTCTAATGTAAATAAGCTTTGAAAGTTCTAAAAATATGTATCATGTCTACAGTCACTTAGCTCAACAATATACAGACTGTAGGTCGGACTATCCAGGGTAAAAAAAATGCTGGAGTTTTTTCCTTTTTTTTTCAAAACGAGTAATAGGTTACAGTTCATGAAATGATGATCAGTCCATCAGACATAGAGAGCATGTGGATATTATCAAGACATTTTTTGATTTCTTCTTTAAGTAACAAAAAATCCATGATTATCTCGATGAATGAATGAATGAATGACTAAAGGATGAATGAATGATTGATATTAATATATACTATGAATAATAAGAAAACTATGCACATGTTTCTGGATGGGTGTGTTGTAAATGTTTACGTAATTTAGATTTGTCTCCTCTGATATGTTCCACACTCTGTTTTCTTGTATTACCTGATGAAGAAAACAAAATAAGATTTAGGGTAAACATTATAAGGGCCTGTCAAGAAATAACATGCTATCCAGTTCTAAACACTTCTAATCCACATTTTATAAAGAGAAAGAGAGAGACAGAGATGGGGTTTAATGTCCACTCAACACAAACAATAATTCACTTGCGCGTATAGGTCTTTTGAAGAGGGGGGGGGGGGAACCAGAGGAACCAGAGAGAACCCTTGAGGTTGTAGACATCTAATAAAAACTATCCATCTGATTTTTTAAATTCTAATCAAAAATCAAATTCCTAATTATTTGGGATCTTGGTCAGTTTTGGGGCTAACAAGTTAATTCTTCATTCAATTATTTAGCAGTGGTAGAGGAAACACTTTCCTTGTATGCTTTGCCATGGATTAAAACCACTCAACTTTACCTATTTGACAGAACTTATGATCTAAAGTGCATACATTAGACCACTCCCAATCTATACTAAAATCTGTGACTGTCGTTTGTTTGTCAGTCTTTTCAGGGTTGGCAGCTAAACAAGGGCTGTTCTGAGGATGAAATTGGGTAAATCTGGGACTTGGACTACTGGTTTTTGTTTTGGAGTAACATTACTTTTAGTTCCGGGTACAATCCATGCAGCACCAAGTCATCCACTAGTCCAGTGATAAAGTAAGGAGATAAGTTGAATATATTTACCAAGTGTAACAAGAGTACTAGCAACAGCTACACCAGTTAATCCATCTGGTACAAAATCCTCATCACCATTCGGTAGCTGTATCACTAGAGACAATATAGCAGCCTTGTAGGTATTTAATGGTTCTATAGCAATAGCACCAGGACCAAACTACAGAAAGAGAGAAAAAACATGGGGTAAACATCCACTGTGGAGGACGAAAATATGGTAAATCGCACATTTTCGTCCCATTCGAATGACTAGACAACTGTCCCGAGGACACTTAACAAGGGCAATTCAGACTGGACAATCCAGCCAACACCTAGATCAAATCCAACATTTCCTGGTTAATGAGCAAGGATCATCCTCCCCCGAGCACATGGTCATTTTTAATGCAATGGACATGTACCAGAGAGAACTTTTCCCTAGACTAGTCATGAGAATATCTGTCATGTTTACTATTGAAATAATAAGCGCATGTCTACAATAGTCTGATATTCCTTTTAGAGATTCAAAGTATTCGTCAATCCCTAAAATAACATACATAGAATTTAAATTATCCCTACCTAAATAACAATATTAAATATAAAACAGAGTACAATACCAGAGAGAGAGAGGTCCACTCGTCACAAACTAGGCCATTTTGGGACTAACACATGGTTCAATTTTATTTAAATAATTCGCTTGCATGTCAGGGTCTTTAGCAGAGGGAGGAAACAGTGGGAGGACCAGAGTTGGGATTTCGCCCGTATATTCCGGACTTGTCCGAATTTTTTTTCCAAACGCACAATATTGTCCGACCGGGAATATGCCCAATCGGACATCAAGACATAGTGAATAATATTCAAAATTCCAAAATTAATATAGTGTACTGAAAGTATAACTACCACTCAACCCGATTATCGTTGACAATAGGCAGGATTGATTAGGTAATTAAGTGATCAACGTATTTATCGTGTTATACCGTCAATAAACCTACCTTGATTAACTACTTAATCCGTCTTGATTGATTGACTTAATCCGTTGTCGGACAATTCATCAATCTAATCTTAAACAGAAGTCATTGCTTTCCCTTTGTCGGACTATTCATCAATCCAATAAGAGTGATTATAATTTTAATCCACCCGTTTACCTCGTGGTCTTCAATTGTCGGGCATTTTAATCGCATTGATGTGAGCCGACAGCATCTATAAGCTAATCATAGATGTCACATATCGTAAGAGTATATTATTTTATAACACCCTACATGTAATTCATTTTGTCTACGATATCCTTTACGTCTTTTAAGAATCCATATATAAATTCTCATCCACAGTGGCACTTTCCCGTGATCTCGAGCGCCGCACGAATATTGCTTAACGTTAGGCAGTGCTTACTATGAAGCTGTGTGCTGTAAGTCACGTACGCCATAGCGGCAATAGGCTGAAGTCAGCTATGCCTTTTATCATCACAAGTATTATTATTTCGAACGCTTTTCTTTCATTTGCTGCCGTGTTCTTATTTCTATTACGCACGGATTTGAATAATTTGTTGACATTTTATAAAGAAAAAACGATGTTCTGACATCACAAATTATTCTTATTTTGGGAGTTCGGCATTCATTTGCTGTCACGTAAATCTAAAGGAATATTACGGTTGTGAATTTTATGCCGAAGCAGGATCGGCAAGCTTTCATTCAATGTATTACGAAAATGCTTAATTTTGTACGACATTTACTGACATAAATTTGAATGCCGTACGGTGGTGAATTTTATGCCGAAGCAGGATCGGCAAGCTTTCATTCAATGTATTACGAAAATGCTTAATTTTGTACGACATTTACTGACATAAATTTGAATGCCGTACGGGAATTAGGTGTGAAAAATAGCGAGGTTCACCAATTTTTATTACGTACGGGATTTGAATATTTTGTTGACATGTGATTTTTAATTGTGGTATGAATTGAATACCGTACGGGAATTAAATATGAAAAATAGCGAGGTTCACCTTATTTGTTATGTACGTGATTTGAATATTTTGACGACATGTGACTTTTAATTGTGGTGTGAATTCGTCTGCTTAAATAACGATAAGAGTTATGCCCCTTTATTTTCGGTAAAATGTCCGACACGAAAAATTTTGAAATCCCAGAGAAAACCTACAAGGTTTGACAGGGGACCCTACTCCTTGTCAGGTACAACTGGGGTATCGAAGCCATGCCAGTTGACTCAATGACAGACTTTGATACAGAGCACACATGCTAACCATTCAACCATCCAACCCCCCAGTTCAATAAATATCTGAATTTATTTAGCAAATGTTAAATTTCCCACCTTTTTACGTTTCCGAGTTGTATGTGAATCCATGACATCCTTAACTTCCTTCCCCAGTAACGATTCCAACATTTTATCTTTAGGTTTAATTCCTATCTCCACGGTAACACTTGCAAATGGTCGACTCGCCATCTGTTGCATCTCTACAATATGTTGCTGTGAAAAAACAAAAAGATTAATAAAATATATAATTTGTCCCTGGCAGGTCTTTTAAATCGGATATTTATTTTAAAACAATGCCTTAACCTTTTGAATACTAGGGCTGATTTTTAGACCATGACGTTGTAGAGCACATAATGTGTGCAGAAGATTCTGCATCCGAGATAATCACATTGCATTGGTTGCACAGATGACAACCACTGGATGTTTTTATCCCTCGAATCAATCAGGAACTCGGTAATCAAACGATGATTAGAGCTGAGAAAAAAATAATTCAACATATCTTATAATAAATAACAGCAACATCACAAGTATGATTATGGCATTAGACCTGATTAAAAACAATTTCCAAATGTTGATGCAGAAAGAAGGCCTAAAGGATTGTAAATTATACGATTCAACTAACCTGTCTTCTTCTATAACTGTCATATTTATGTTTTATTTTCCACAAGGCAGCTGCTATCAACAACAAGGACAGAAAACAGCTGAAAAATATCACAGAGATATATTAATAGGTAGTTCAGTCATTCAAGCAGAAATGAAATACAATTGGTTTATGTCTGACTAACACATCTTAAATTGAAGACTTGATCTTGTTTTAATGCTTATCAAGGTCTTCACATAATAAACCTGCATATTTCGATTGGGTATTCACCCAGCTTGAAAACCTGAGGACCTTAAGAAAACCCACGAAATTGGACAGGTGACCCTACTCCTTGTCGCATTCAACCTGGGAATCAAAACCATGACTCAATGACAGACCCAATCTCATTAAAATACAGGTCTATATTTCCTTCAGTTTTTGTTATACTTCGCGATGTCAGGTGCGAGACAAGCTGCCATTGACCTTATCACCTCAGAGAGAGAGAGAGAGAAATGGGGTAACGTCCACTCAACACAAACTAGGTCATTTCAGGACTAACACATGGTTCAATTTCATTTCAAAAATTTGCTTGAGCGTAGGCATCTTAAGTAGTGGGAGGAAACCAAAGAAAAACCCAGGAGGTTTGACATGCGACCCTACTCCTTGCCACGTACAACCGGGAATCAAAACCACCCTAGTTGACTTAATGACAGATCTTATGATAGGCTACAGCGCGCACGTACTAACCATTCGGCCAATCCACCCCCATCCCCCTGGCCCCCAAGATCATCAATGACAGACCTTATGATAGCCTAATGCGTGCCCGTGCCGACCATTCAGACATCCAACACCCCCTTATGACCTCAGACAGACATTGATTAATTAATTAATCAGCGTTAACATTTCGACTGGCTTATCCACAGTTACCCAATACGTGATGTATTTAATTACCTGAAGAATGTAACAAAGAAATGAATGAGGTCTATTTTAGGAAACTGTGAAAATGATATCTGGAAAAACAAATATATTCAAGTTACATTTTATAATTATAAAGGTGAATGAATAAATATATTTGAATTCACAAAAACGGGAATGTAGATAACATAAAATGCCAAGAATTCTCCGTAAGATCTATTTATCCTGTCTGATCTTGTAGAAAGCTTTAACTAATTTTTGTAACAGTTCATGGGACATATTTTCCAACAATAACAATTACAGAACCATTTTCAGATCCATTTATGGGGTCAATATGGCACACATTTGGCACATATGACATTTTTCTGTCAATATGACCGAGACCGACATTTAGCACATAGACTATTTTCTGTCAATATGACTGACATTTAGCACATAGACTATTTTCTGTCAATATGACTGACATTTAGCACATAGACTATTTTATGTCAATATGACTGACATTTAGCACACACTAAATTATCATATTCATTAGGTGACTGCAGCTCTTGAAGCTAAAAAATAGAAATAGGCTCAGTAAAGCCTGTGACCATAATATGTGAGTGACCAGCTGCAGGTTGTTGGCTATAATTGAAGTTAAAGATAAACGTACCACAAGCCAGAACGGTGTTTTATAACCATACACGTAGACTAGAAACGTGGTATTTTCTTCACCACCAAAATTATAATCTTTATGTTCAAACTTTGTCCTGAATAAATCACACTCGTGTCCTGAAACTACATACTGTTCTTCTGGCTGCGATTCTAAAGACAGAAAAAAATTTGATAATCAACATCATTTAACAGTCAATTAAGGATACATTATGGGAGATTAGATAAAGAGTTGACAGTTCTCACTGTACTAGTTAAAAAACTACATAATGCAAAGGCTATTTGCTGAAAATTTCAGTCAAATTGATCCACTATGAACCGAGAAATAGCGTTTGAATTTTCGGCCTAGCTTTGATCATCATTACTTAAGTCGGTACGATAAAAAAACATAGTCTCGATTATCCATTTCATGATTAAATCATGAATGAAAGTTAAGCAGCAAATCGAATCCAAATCCAGAAAATATTGCAGGCTAGCAATGACACCGAGAGTTGATTATGGTCTGGGTCAGTTAATTAA
Organism: Patella ulyssiponensis; assembly: GCA_963678685.1. NCBI lineage: Eukaryota > Metazoa > Mollusca > Gastropoda > Patellidae > Patella > Patella ulyssiponensis. The sequence goes on from OY783229.1 coordinate 62,478,561, forward strand.
TGTCGAATTAATAATTTAGATCACATTTCAGGCCTAAAGAAAGACATACAATAGGCAGATTTAGCTCTTGCATAATGTATGTTTAAGAAACATGAACAATTTCAAGTCTCATATAATAACTTGAAAATTCAAATAATAAAATTTTATAAGTGAGATACTTTTGATTTAATTAGCCACCCTAACTCAACCCTCTCCCTCAGCACCTCACCCCTACCTTCTTGTAAAATAGAAGGATATAAACTTACTAGATTTATATGTTATATTAATAAAAGCCAAACCAGAACAATTCAACGTAAAATCTACATCTCGATCATTCTGAAAATAAAATAACCAAAATAAATACAAAATACAAAGATAATAGACAATTGTCAGCTGATTTAAAAGGCTGGAAAATTGCGATGAAATTTCTCGGCCAAGACTGGGAGTGAACCACAAATATACTAATAAGAAGACAAGTCAAATTAATCAAATAGGAAGAGTTCACTAATCCTGATTTTCAAAGATAAGAAAAGGAAAGAGTATAAAAGTTTCATCAACACGATACTTTGTTCACACTGAGAAAATGTGTACTACCAATATAGAGGAAGATCATGGATTCCTGATTAGGAAAACTTTCTTTGTCTACCTTGAAGGCATAATAACCCTGACAAGTGGGATCAGGCTTGACAAATCTCAAAAGCATATTTTGGTCCAATCAAGGTTTGAAATCTCAATCATGAATAATGTATTATGGCCACACGTACAAATACCCAACTACATGTATATCTGTGAGACTGTGCCACTGAAGTTAACAAATTTTATCAAAACTTCATCGATTTCTCTACTTTCATTCTTTACAAATTAGTCATTAACAGATCAAACCCTTCTTAGAATCAGTCATACTGTTTTCTTAATAATGTTAGGTAAAAGGTCTCAGCAACGACGATAGTCCTACATATCTTATTAATAATGCAACTATTATTTCAAACTTCGTCAATTTCTCGACTGTCATTCTTTAAAATCAATCACTTTCATATCCCTCTCTTCAGTTAATTCTTAGAAATGGTCATGTGTGCGTTGTATCATAAAGTATGTCATTAAATCAACTGCTGTGGTATCGATTTCCTGGCTTAGTTAGGGTCGTCTGTCTAACCTTGTGGGTTTTCTCTAGGTCCTCCCGTTTCCCTCTGCTAAAGATCAAGCAAATTATTGAAATAAAATTGAACAATGTGTTAGTCCCAAAATGACCTGGTTTGTGTCGAGTGGATGTTTAACCCTATTCCTCTCTTTTTCTGTCTCTTAAAATTTGTCATACTGTTTTTCTTATGGTTACTAACGGTTTTAGCAAAAACCATATGAATATTGTTTTAGGTATAAACAAAGACAAAATATACTAACGGCAGAAGGAATATTCATAAAGTTGATTTGTGTCAAATATTTATCTTCGGCTTTCGATAAGTTGAACGTAAATTGGTAGTCGGTTACTAGCTGATCTAAAAATAGAACAATAAAAACATTAAATATACACGAACGGCAGATCTCTTGAGAAATGGTGGAAAAGATAGAAAAAAAGTTTGAGCCAAACAGTATATTTAATTCAAATATCCAATCACAGATCTCTTATTAGATGGTGAGAAAGATATAAAAAAAAAGTTTGAACAATAAAGTCCATTTAAAGTAACATAAGGTAAGATTAGATAAAGAGGTGACAGTTCGCGCTGTAATAGTTAAAAAATTGATAATGAAACAGGAATAGGTTGAAAATTTCTGTCAATTTACTTCACTCTGAGTCTAACTATCGACGATACAATATTACTAGCCTTGATTGTCAATGCTTCCATTGTTACAGAATTAAACAAAATCTCAATTATCCATTTTTATCGTTATTTCATCAACCATAAAACATATTCATATCTTTAATAACGAAGGCATGAGATGGCATCAAGAGTTGATTATGGTCTGGATAAGTCAATCAATAATTTATCTAACATTTCAGACCAAAAGAAAGACCAGCTATAGGCAGATTTAGCTCTTACATAATGCATGTTTAAGTCAAATTTCCAACTGTAAAATCTCATGTCAAATTAATACCTTACAATAACAAGTTGGTGATTTAAATTAATTAAGAATATAATTATTATCTTACAATAACAAGTTCCACCAGATGTAGGATCTCCAACATAACTATGAGTTTTATCACACCTAAAATACAAAAATATGCATAATACAAGACGGTCCAGGAGAAATGGGATTTATCATCCTACTGTTCTGCAACAAGCAGTCTTATGAGGGAAATGTTGCCGGACAGCGACACTATGACCTATTTCTTAAATCGAATTCCAACCGCCAAGGGATCTTTTGTGTGCACATCAATGTATATGGGTCCCATCCGAAAAACTAGACAGCTGTCCTTGTCAGGCCCTCCATTCTGAAACACTGACAAAAGGAAACCAAGTCGGAAAATTCTGATGAACTTTGTCGGCCAATGCAGGGATCGAACACACGAGCCAGCGTCTTACCCACTAAGTCACCATGGCTCCAGCAGGCTTATGAAGATGGTTAAGTTAACAAAGGTTCTTGTAGCATGGAAGGGAAATCTGCCTTTGTTCTTTCCGTTGAAGATGCAGATTGTTTTCCCTCTAGTAGCTAGACATGTTCAATGTTAGTGCACTCTGTTGCTGGTTTACATTAGTTTTAGTAAAATCATATAGAAAAGTGGGGTGGGTTTTCTGTGTAATAACATCGTGCATGTTGAGCAGGTGTCAGTGTTACTAGTCATTTATAACACGCTTAATTCGTTAACAGGTTTAACATCTCCGCCTACAGCCTTGATGAATAAACCTGTTAAATCATGAAAGCTTTGCTACAAAATATAACTTCTACTTACGTGTCACATTTATCTCCTGTAACTCCTCTTGTTCTACAGTGACATTTACCCGATTCCCGATCACATAAATCAGCCTGCTCATTACATTCACAAACTAGAAATAAAACAACGACAATAAATCACAAATTTACTAACTGTTTATGATAAATATCTTTGATCCAGAAACACAAATCTTTGCACATAGTTTCTTATTGATCTATTTGATATATTAAAGCGAAAATTTCATGTTTTTACAAAAGAAACGAAAATATAGCTGTTTAAAAACTATTATTGTTTTAATGTATCAAATACATCAATAAGAAACTAAATCCAGTAGAGCCCAAGAAGACATCGAAAAATCCTATGAATTTCAAAAAGACATGTGGATTATATGTAGTCTCTAATGTGTTAACAGACAATGTGAACAACAGACAGATAGAATGAGATATACAACCAAATTAACTAGACATAAACTAGGTCTTTTTGAGACTAACATATGCTACAAATTAATTTCAATAATTTACATGTAAGACATGTAAGATTGACAAGAGGGCAGACAATCCTATTCTAGTGGGATCAAAACCACAACACTTAAGACAATGACAGATTTTTTGATCTAAATCGCGGGTTAAAAAAAACAATGACAGACTTTATGATCTAAAGTACATGCATTAGACCATTGAACTATCCCACCTTCCAGGAAGCACAAAGGTGTCATACTTCATATTTTATTGATTCAAAGAAAAACATTTATATTCATTTGTCAATTCTATTTCACAAACAAAGATCAAAAAATCTAATACCTGAACAATTTCCTCCATTTCTGGGGTTCCCGAAATAACCAGTTTGACAATATTCACAATGTGGTCCTGGAATAATAAATCAATAACTGTTTATATGACATAAGTAAAAGACATTGGATTGACATTAACCCTAACTCTAGCGCTGGATAACTACATCCATATAATGTTGATATCCATAATGCAAGTCAGGTTCCAATACAAGGAAAGAGGTAACCTTTGCTCCTTATGAGACTCAGCATTTAAGTAAAACCATTTCATTATATTTTTGCCGCATGCGTTTCTTTATGGTTCAATTTTATTTCAATAAATCGCTTGCGCGTAGGGGTCTTTAGCAGTGGGAGGAAACTGGAGGACTAGTGCTCCTACGGTAAGGTCTTTTTGTTATTCGAATAGCCGTAGCTATTAACCCGTTAGTAACCGTTTGGTATCAATTCTAAACATAATACAGAGCTCGTCAGAAGGTGCGAGTCATATACGTGCCTAAAGGCAATACTCACGCAAAAATTTCAGGAATTTTTTCATTGAAATGTAAAATTCTTTAATTGAAATTTAAACTATCTAAGGCTGTAGTTTTTTGTTTACCTGGTTAACTTGGTTCATTTGAACCATTTTTTAATTCAATATATATCTATGACGACATACAAGACAATACTTTGTTTCCCTTCGTACATGACATATGACGATAATATTACGATTACACAGTGTTACTAAAAATAGAAAATGGAAGGCTTCTTTTGATTGGACGATAAAGAAATAATCTGGGCTTGCAAATGGAATTATTATGATTGGCTAATTTAACTAAAATCCAAAGTGGAATTCTCGCAAGAATTTACGAGATATGAAATGTGTTGAATGCTGTAACGAATCTACCATAATATCATTTTTTAGCCTTTTTGATTATATTTTGAATGGGGGTTATGTTTTTTAAATAAATATTAAACAAGGTAGAAGATAGTTAGAAATGCCGAGAATTATTTAGATTGGATTAACAATAGCTAAACTAAGAACCAAGTCTGTTGACTTTGCCGTATGACAACGACGTGTGCTATTAATAATATTATTTTTTTAACCGTCGACTTCGTAGCACTACTGTTACATTCCAATATTTTCAAACATCAAATATAAAAGGACAGTGGACAAGTTTTGTTATTAAGCGGACACAACTCGATGTGATGGGGGACATCTCCAAATAACCCTGCCATTGAATTCGAACCGTTTAACCGCCCAATTCTAACCGTTTATGACTATCCGACTAGCCGTAGAAGCACTATGGAGGACCCAGAGAAAAACCCACGAGGTTGGACAGACGACCCTACTCAATGTTATGTACAACCGGGAATCCAAACCACGCCAGTTGACTCAATACAACGCGAACATGCTAACCACCTGACTAAAGATTGTAAGCTTACCTTCGGTTAAATCTTGACACATCTCGCATATACTTGTATTCTCATGACAGGTACTATGTCCATTACACTGACAATCTGTTAATAATCAAAAAAAATAATTCACTTAATTTGATAGGTTCATTTGTTTGTGTTCTCTGCATATTGTGTCTTGTACGTACATGTAGTTTTGTTTTTGTGTAAATTTTGTGTTGTGCAGTCCCCCTGCACTTACTATTAGCTAGGTGAAGTGGTATCAGCTGTTTTTAAGGGAGTAAGCATTCCCTTACTCATGCCAGAACTTGTCCAAACAGTAAGGCAGGAAAGTTATATATCTCTATTACATGTACACAAATTCTATAACCATAAAACGGTAAATTTTTCGGCCAGTCAGTTAGGACTAGTCAATTAACATGAATATGAAAACCCTGTTTGGTAAAAGGTTACAATTCAAAATATCAAAATCATCAATTTGCCATCAATTTTCATTGATTATCATTCTCAGGTATGGTCTCCACATTTCTGAAAAAAGTGCATGATTAAACTTGCCATCAATTTGAATAGATTAACATCACCATGCATGACTAGGATCTCCACAACATTAGTAAATAGTTATTTGTGAAACTTCCAATCTATTTCAACAAATTTTCGTTACCATGAATACGACGGCATCCACAATTTTTGTAAAATATACAAACCTGGACATTCTGTAAAATACCATCTGTCAGCTGGACAGAATGAATTGTTAGTCAGGTGACTATTGTCCACAGGACCAGTGTCTCCACCTTCCATGCATCTTCCGAGTCCAGTATTACTAGGATCGTTACACCATCCACACACAGAATTAGCTTGGCATTCACCACATGATCTTAATCCAGAACATCGTGTAGCTGAATAACATAAAATATATACATCAATATAATGAGTGGGAGAGAGACACACAATTAGCTTGACATTCACTACATGATATTAATCCAGAACATCGTGTAGCTCAATAACATAAAATATATAACTAGAACTCCATGAACATTGAATACCGTTCTTGTTATTCAATGGTTCAAGAGAGTGTATCCCTGTACAAGTATTCAATGAGCGATAGGGGTTTATCATTCAGTCAACAATAATTAGGTTATTTCGAGACTAAAACATTGATATATATTTACAATGTTAACAAAAGGGAGAGGTGGTAAATACAAATGCTTATTATTTAATTTATTTGAGAATTAATTGGTATATTGGGTTATAATTTGTCCGTGAACACATTCCTGGGGTAGTGCCCTTGAATTACCTAGACAACAAGCATTATGTTCTCATTATTTAATATATCTGAAAATACACTTTTGAATTTTCCTGGGCATTTTGGGTTTTAATTCTACTATTAAAATATGACCAACCTGGACATTTTTCATCTTTTGTCGTCCAATCTGTACACTGTCCGTAGGGGAATGATACAACATAAGAATTAGTTCCGACACACTGCTTCATATTACTACACCACATACAAGTTTTCCCCGTACAATTTTCACACGTTGTGTACATGGAACATGGCAATTCACATTGTTCAAAATTATCTTTTATACTCCCAGTTTTCACGTTTTCAATTTTTGAGTCCTCTGTGACCTCATCACCTGGTTAGGTAAAAAACAAAGGTACAACATTTCATAACAGATATAAAAATAGCAGTCATAGTTCTGAATGGTGTTAAATCTCAAAAAATGTCTGATTTAGTTTTTGACATATGAGAGAAAAACCTATTCCAATCTTAATAACGCCATTAGGATATCAACATTTTTAAAAGCAAGTTTTTTGTATAGTTACGACCTTACAGTTCTGCAATTTTGCATAGAGAATCCACTATATTATGTGATTAGTGATCCTATGCAAAAAAAGCCACTTGGGTAATAAATGGCACTCACAAGCTTTCAGAACTTTGTCATCGATATATAGTACAATATTTAATTACTGATATAAATTATATACAGGTACAATAATTAACAACAGATATATGGTAATTTAAAGTTAATGGTAATTTACAATTAAGTGCTTGCCAAAATGTAAACAGGACCTCGTTTTTTTCTGTACCATCCAAATGCCAGGCCCTCTGTCCTGCACTACCGAAGACAGGGAAACCATGCAAGAAAATCCCAACGAACTTTCTTGGCGAACCAGAGTCCTAGTTATTCACTGTGCCACTGCTATATCACAAGTTTTTGTGACTACTGGGAATAACTCTTGGCAGCTATTATCAAATATCAATGTCAATCATAGGATAGACATTAAATATAAATTTCACCACCGGCTTGCTCTTGTATGGTGTAAGCAAATCTGAATTGAAGACATGAGTGTCTTTTCAACCTTGTGAGTTTACTCCGGGTACTCTGGTTTCCTCCCAAACGAAAAAAAAACAACTCTGAATACACTAAAATAAGATCACCTGTCTGCGATATCACCCTCGGTAGAAGCAGATGCTAAACCCTACTAACAACAGTATCTAGACGCTAAACCCAAATAACAAAAGTATCTTATTTCCCCCATTTCAATACTTAAACCCAATTGCATCAAGGAATGACTAACCTTGCAAATTGATCATTTTAATTTTGTCCATACATTTATTTGTCCATCGACATTTGTCTTCTTTAATGCAGGAATAACAATTATGATGGAGATTACAAACATTATGAGAATCTGATTGTGAACAATTTCCTGGAGGGTTCTGGAATAGAAACAAAAACAAAAATAGGTTAAAATAAAATGTTTTGAACTTTCTTTTGTTCTCTAAATTATTTCATTCTCTCATCTTTATCAGGCCCATTCAACAAAAGTAATTTTAAGTGCGATAACGAACTAAAATGATTGAGTGGTAATCAAATCTGGGCCCTGCTTCTCGAAATCTTAACTAACGATAAAATCCAAATTTTAGTAGATACTTGGATTTTGATTGGCTAAGCACTAAAATCAATCTAATATTATCTTTGATTGGATTTTATCTTCGCTAAAATTTCGTGAAACAGGCTCCTGGTTGTCACAGTATGGCTCCGAACCAGGTTTGGGAAATCCAGAGACAGGCGTGTACAATGCTCCACATCTTTTTTGACTTGAGTATAAAACATTCAATTTAATATATATACATAGGACAATAGGGAAATATATTACTCTAAATGCTCACATACTTTTTGACCGCGGTGTACAATGCTCCACACCCTTTCCGACTGAGGTATAAAATAAATTGAAATAGTGTTTAACCTCCTACTGTTCTGTTCCGAACTGGGCTAATGAAGACGAGCCTAAGCTATACAGTGTGCAATGAGGAAAATTTTGCCTGAACAGCATCACTATGGCCTACGCTTACATTGAATTCCAATTGTCAAGGGATCTTTTACGTGCATGCCAATGCATACACAGGACCTTGGATTTCCATCCCATCAAGACAGTTGTCCTTGTCAGGCCCTCCATCCTGTATCACTAACATGAGGAAACCACGCCAAAAAAACAGGATGAACTTTCTTGGTCAATGCAGGGATTGAACACCCGACTTTCAGGCTAGCGAACTAGTGTCTCATCCACTAAGCTACCGTGAGACCCCCCCCCCCCCCAATGATTATTGAGACATAATATATTATATCTTAATCTTGATGCTCACACATCTTGATTAATATAAAATACATACACTATCGTCTGTTGAACAGTTTTTATAAAAACAGCCATTGTTACACCATTTACAATCATAACTCGTATTATCACAAGATGTACAGGAATTATATCCTTTACATATCTTCTCTCCACCTGCCAATATAAAACAAATATAATTATGTTTAAAGCTACAATTTCATATTCCAAAGTTATATTTTTAAAATGTATTAAAATAAAGCCTTAAAATAGATTGTATCTATAAACAGTCCTACCTTGGTAAAGAATAATCCTATTAATCCTATAATTCACTATTGCCAGTTGAGAAATTGGTAAATATATCATTTTCAATTCAAATTCAAATGTTTGAAAACAGCTTTTCCATTGGGGGGGAATAGAAAAACAAGGGAGGTAATCATAATATTATGTCCGGTGTCAGTGATTTTTAAGTGTGGGGAATAATGCCTATGATTGTATCATAATAATGACAACCTATTAAGCAAAAGACATAGAAATAATTATGTTTTGACTTTCTTAGAAAACATGAAATTCTCGCTTTAATAAAAGGGCTATCCAGATTTGAACAAAGTCTAAATAATAAAAGTCCAAGTACGTATGAAATTTAAGAGTCAAAATATTGAGGAATGGTATATTCACCCTGTCTCAAAAATTTCAACTCAAAATTTTGAGTCGTTTGGACGAGAGCATTAAAACTGCTTATCCAGAGAGGAAACACTTTTTTCGTTGGGTGACCTGATAATCGATTCCTGTTCATTTAGACGTCTATACAGCGAATGACACAGATTAATTTCAAGGTATCAGTTAGCCGAAGAACAGATTAGGAAAGATAAGCCTACCTTTAGAAGGATCACAATTTGGTATGTAGGGATTTTTGAGATGAGATCGTGTAGCACATTGTCCCTGAAACCAGACACATTTTGTTCCTGGGAATGATTGCGAACACACATCTTTGTCCTTTATAGCTATACATTTTCCTGGTAGAAAACACAAAACAAAACAACCAATAAATACAAATAAACAACAGATTAATGGCAAATATTATATAGGTTCAACAGCAGCCTCTTCATTTCTGTATGATTTAAACCTCACACTATCACAACGAAATTAAAGGAGAACTGAAATGGGGTTTAAAGGCCTACATTTCAGCACCAATCGGGCCGATGAATATAGGAATGAAGGAACTTTTGTCGGGACTTAAATATTTACGACTTCCCTTTGTTTGATTCTAACTGCCAAGGGGAGTACGCTCATACAAAAGTGTGTACGGGACCTTGCAAGCCCCCATTTTGGACCACTGACAAGGAGAAAGAAATCCACAAAATATCCCAAGGAACTCCCAGTCACCACCAGGTCTAACTTGATCATTCGGGGACTAATAACATGGTTCAATTTTATCTCAATAATTTGCTGGCATGTAGGTGTCTTTAGAAATGGGAGGAAACCAGACGACTAAGAGAAAACCCACGAGGTTGGAAATATTCCTGGGAATAAAACCAGTTAATTCTTAAAAAGTGAAGTGAAATGGGGTTTAAAACCCCACCGTTCTACACAAACCAGGCAAATGAAGAAACTTTTATTCCATATCATCTGTATGACAGGGAGAGTGAGAGAAAGATTGGGTTTAACCTCCACTTGACACAAACTACATCATTTCGGGACTAACATATGGTTCACTTTTATTACAATAATTCGCTAGTGCTTAGGGGTCTTTAGCAGTGGGAGGAAACCAGAGGACCCGGAGAAAACCAACGAGGTTGGACAAGTGACTAGAGATAGGAGGTAGAATTTGGATAGCAACTAGCAAGTGCCATAAAAGCATAAATAGTAAAATTTTGCTGTAATATTGTAGCAACTAATCAATTTACCTGGAGAAAACTTGATGAGATCTTTTAACATACGTCCATTAAAACCTCCATACATATATACAAAACTGAAAAATAAAAGGTCATTATTATTATAAACTCTGTACACATATATACCATACTGGGTTACATTAGAGCACCATCATTATGACTACCATACACATAAATAGCACACTGGATTATAACAACATATTACTTTAACCACCATACACATAAATACCGGACTTGATTATAACAACATACTATAACCCCCATACATATAAACAACAGATTATTATAACCTCCTAGAGCTGGACGATACTTGAAAATTTCAATATCTCAATATCGTTTCAAAAATCCTCAATATATTGTCAATTTTGCAATATTTTTATGCACCAACCAAATGTTGTTTAAAATCGGGTGCCAGTCCTCTCAAACAGCAATCTTATTAATAGGTTAAATCTGGACCTTCAATTGTTTTACTTATTAACCTCATACTAAATATATTCTATTTAACCAGAACCATGTCTCATCTACTTCCACCACTTCATTGTCTGCTATTTTCATGATTTTTATGAACATATCGATGACTATGCAAACATTGCCAACTGGCCAAAACTATACAAATTAAAATTTAAGGTTGATAATCAAGAATAGAAAATAGTAACGGTATTTCCAGTATTTCTTATTTACCAGAATATGGTATATTTTTTTCTTAGTCCATTACTAACAAGTGATAGTGTGATTTGTTTTTTGGGGGTGTCACTGAAGAATTTTTAACGATAGTTGGAAAATTCTAATTGTTCTGCTGAACGTTTAAAACTAATTTTTCAGAGAATATTGCAGTGCAAACGTCAGTATTTGGTGGGATATATTGGAATATTGTGGTATTTTCAAGGGTCTTAAAATCATCGTCAATATAATTTCCAACCTTGATATATTGATTTATTGAAATTACCAACCTGCCCTATAACTTCCATTCATAAAAACATTATTACAACCTCCATACTATAACAACATCATACAATAACATACATACAAAGAGACATTATCATAGTCTCCTACCAACTATTCTAATGCAATATAATTAGTAAATTGCCATTGAAAGATTATAATATAATAAGAGTTTGATACTGACCCTTGGTGTTCTACCATGCTCTGTCCATATCTTGCAATATTCTGAGATAAGTTGGGTTGAGGTAGAAAATGCCATGAGTTACATTCTGAAAACAGAAAAAAAATCAAATGGTTTAGTGGAGATTGTCAGGGTTTTCATCAATTTTCCTTGAAATCTTTTACACAATATATATATGAGAGAGAAAACCCAGAGAAAACCCGGGAGGTTGGACCAGCAATCCCACTCCTGGCAGCAATGCCACTCCTGGCCACGCATAACCGGGGAATTGAAACCATGCCAATTGACTCGATGACAGACCTTGTGATAGAGCGTGCACGTACTAATCATTTGGCAGTCCACCCGCCAGCAACCAATGGAGAATATAGTAGATAATTTTTTTTACAATGTGAAACCATTATAGCTAGCTCGCTAGCCTGGAGGTCGGGTGTTGGATCTTTGCATTGGCCGAGAAAGTTCATCCAGATTTTCCGACCTGGTTTCCCCTTGTCAGTGATGCAGGACGGAGGGCCTGACGAGGACAGTCGTCTAGTCGTTCGAATGGGATGAAAAACCGAGGCCCTGTGTGCACATTGGTGTGCATGTTGGAATTCAATATAAGAGTAGGTCGTATTGCTGCTGCCCGGGCAAAACGTCTCTCATAGCACTGTATGACGTATGCCTGTCTTCATTAGCCCAGTTTAGGAGCAGAACAGGAGGAAGTTATACTCCATTTCACATATATTTTTCATATTAAAGAGAACTGTCTTACCTATATCATAAGCCATGAAATCTGTAGAATAACATTTAGCCCCTTTACTAACAGAGGTATCATTGTGAGTATTACCACCAAATATTAAAATTATCCCATCTAATACGACGGCTGAATGAAGATATCGAGGTGATCCACTACTCCGTAAAACAGTCCTAAAATAATCAAACACACACATGAACATATCAATATACATGTTCCTTAAGCAACGTTCGAAAGTTTTACAACATCTAACCATTGCACCAATACTTAGCAATTCCCGAAATTTTGAGCACGTTGTGTATACACGTGACTAATTAGCATTGTCCAATACAAGGTCGTGGCACATAAAACTCTGTAAACAAACAAATATACAGCCGTTAAAATTTGTTTTTTTTTAATTGAGAAACTCACAGAAAACCAGTAACCTTGACATTGATCGATCTTTGAACTTTGCAACTCAATTGTTATATGTAAACATTTTAGCTAAAGACAGCACAATACAACCACGCTGGCTCGATAGCCAGCATTGGCAGAGAAAGTTCATCAGCATTTGACGTGGTTTCCACTACACTCACTAGGGACCGGGTATCATTCAGATTTGATGAAAAAAGGTAAGAAACTGAGCTTACCATCTAGAATCTAATACACATATTCAGTTAATAGATTGCCATCCAGAAAGTGTTAAATACCATCAAGATTCATCAAAAACCTCCCAGTTTGTGCTACCATTTAGTTTGACATCATTTGTCTAGTTTATGAAACTAAAGGGTTATAAACTGGATGACCAATATCAAAACTAAGCTAAATGGTCATAAACTAGATGATGGATGTCAAAACTAAACGGTATTTCTTAAACTAAATGGTAGCACAAACTGGGCGTTTTTTGATGAATCTTGATGGTATTTAACACTTTCTGGATGGCAATTTATTAACTGAATATGTGTATTAGATTCTAGATGGTAAGCTCAGTTTCTTACCTTTTTTCATCAAATCTGAATGATACCGGTCCCTAGTGACTAGTCAGTGGTGCAGCAGGAGGGACTGACAAGGACAGCCGTCTAGTCATTCGGGTAACACAAAAAGAAAAACTTAGTTTCCATGTATACATTGGTGTGCACGTAAAACATACATTGGCAATTGGAATTCAATATAAAAGTAGGCCATAGTGCCGCTGCCTGGGCAAAATTCCCCTTATAGCACACTGTATAGCATATGCTCAACTTCATTAGCCCAGTAGGACGTTAAACTCTATTTCATTTAATGTACAATACAAGCACAATAACATAATATGTATGTACGAAGACTGGCATATAACATGCAGCAGTGTGATATATCCATTTACAAACAATTCTTCATTGAATTAAAACTGTCGGCTTGTATATTAGACGTAAGATTTCTGTCCTATCCAAACGATTTAATAATCTGATAAAAACACAGATCCTATTTCGTTTCATTTTTTATAGTTCAAAATTTCGTTATACTTGTATCCACTCCACTAGGATCTGGAGGAGTTGTTAGATAATAGGCGTTCTTATTGATATGAGGTATTAGCCTATGAAATTGTCTGTTACAGGGACTTCTTGGCCTTCTTTGCACGGAAGTGTGGGTAAACCCTGAGAAACGTCAACACTGTCTGACGTCATAGGGTCAAAAGCTGCTTGTTTTACCACTGACGTGAACTCCCACTATAACTTGTCAGCTCTTCTTGCAGTGTAGGCCATCGAAAGTATAAAAAAACGAAACGAAATACATATCTATATTTTAATCAGACTAAATAATTTAACTGCATGAAGATTGTACTTACCATGTCTTAGTTCGACTATTATACATATATAATTTATCTGTTAAATTATAACCCGACTGGGTATCGGAATGATATCCACCATAAATATATATACAAGTAACTCCACTACTATCAACATGTATAACACTGCTGTGGCTGTATCCTCCATGTACTATAGCACCATTTGTTATAGGTACAGACCATTTATCATTAGCTACCAAAATACAATCAAAACCATCAACATCATTAATAATTGAAAACAACATTAACAGTTTAATCAGAAACTTGGTCTTCATTAGCCCAGTTGGCACAAAAAAGTAGGACATTAAAGCGCCTTTCATTTCATTTGTCAAAAGTAAGTACATGAATGATGCCCAGTCCAAGATAACTTTAAATCTAAGTTGAACTGTTAGTAAGGTGGTTCAGGGCCAGAAGAAATTTCGTCCTGCAGACAATATTTGGGGTCTATTTTAACATAATATGACAAGGCTTGCCATAAAAACTTTATTCATCAACAACGAATGTCGTGCCATGTTTGACTTTCGAAGATATAACCATCTGGACGTGTTTTTAAATTGCTAAAAAAAAAAATTTGGCTCCCATTCTCAAGGGAGTTAACTCCTAGTGACAAAACGAGTTATGGTTCTTGGCTACAAAAAAAATTGTAACTTTTCTCTGGTAAGAATAATAAATTCGGAATTCTTCGGTTTTAGAACACGTTCAAATAACGATTACATTTAACGCTTCTACGCATGCACAGTTCTTAGTTTTTGAACAGAAGAGACAGAAATAGAGTAACATTTAACAGTTATATTTTCGTCCGATTTTTATCAATGCACTTAACCCTAACCAAAACATTTTAAATTGGCAGTTGACTTTATAAACGCAATATACGGAGAAATTGGCAGTTGACCTTATAAACGCAATATACATAAAGTACTTACGTATACAGTACACATTGTAGACGTTAAATATCCTTTTTATACGCCCACATTTTCATGTGGAAGTATTATGTCGTCGCCCCTGTCCGTCCGGACGTCCGTCCGTCCGTCCACTATTTGTTTGTGGACTCTCTACAGGTCACAATTCTTATCCGATTTTGACGAAACTTGAAACATAGGTTTATCCCCATAAGATCTCGGCTGCTTTCGATATTGGCATGTATCGGATGGAAACTTCATGGATTATGGCCCCTGATTGTACGAAATATCATGTTTTTAGCTTGTGGACCCTATAGAGGTCACAATTTTGAACCGATTTTGATGAAACTTGACATGCATGTACATATGTATATAACCCCAAGATCTTGGTTCCTTTCGATATTTGCGCCCATCGGATCGTAACTTCCTGAATTATGGCCCCTCATTGTGCGAAAAATCGCCCTTTTTAGCTTGTGGTCCGTCTGGAGGTCAAAATTATTATCCGATTTAAAAAAACGTTTGAGTATATCACCATTACATGGTAATGAAGGTTGGGTTCAAATTTCGTGAAAATCGGACCAAAATTGACATACAAAATGGCCGCCGTTTGTACGCGAATAGTGTGAAAATATGTTATTTCAAGGTTGTGGACCCTATAGAGGTCACAATTTTGAACCGATTGTGATGAAACTTGACATGCATGTTTATAACCCCAAGATCATGGTTCCTTTCGATATTTGCAGCCATCGGATCGTAACTTCCTGAATTATGGCCCCTGATTGTCCGAAAAATCGCCTTTTTAGCTTGAGGTCCCTCTGGAGGTCAAAATTATTATCCGATTTAAAAAACCCTTTGATTATATCACCGTTACATGGTAATGAAGGTTGAGTTCGAATTTCGTGAAAATCGGACCAAAATTGACATACAAAATGGCCGCCGTTTATACACGAATAGTGTGAAAATATGTTATTTCAAGGTTGTGGACCCTATAGAGGTCACAATTTTGAACCGATTGTGATGAAACTTGACATGTATGTTTATAAGCTAAAGATCTTGGTTCCTTTCTATATTTGCGGCCATCGGATCGTAACTTCCTGAATTATGGCCCCTGATTGTCCGAAAAATCGCCCTTTTTAGCTTGTGGTCGCTCTGGAGGTCAAAATTATCATCCGATTTAAAAAACCGTTTGATTATATCACCGTTACATGGTAATGAAGGTTGAGTTCAAATTTCGTGAAAATCGGACCCAAATGGACAGACAAAATGGCCCCTGTTTGTACGCGATCAGTGTGAAAATATGTTATATCAAGGTTGTGAACCCTATAGAGGTCACAATTTTGAACCGATTTTGATGAAACTTGACATGCATGTTTATAACCGGAAGATCTTGGTTCCTGTCGATATTTGCGCCCATTGGTTCGTAACTTCCTGAATTATGGCCCCTGATTGTACAAAAAATCACCCTTTTCAGCTTGTGGTCCCACTTGAGGTCAAAATTATTATCTGATTTTAAAAAACGTTTGATTATATCACCGTTACATGGTAATGAAGATTGAGTTCAAATTTTGTGAAAATCGGACCAAAATTGACAGACAAAATGGCCGCCGTTTGAACGCGATTAGTGTGAAAATATGTTATATCAAGGTTGTGGACCCTATAGAGGTCACAATTTTGAACCGATTTTGATGAAACTTGACATGCATGTTTATAACCCAAAGATCTTGGTTCCTTTCGATATTTGCGCCCATTGGATCGTAACTTCCTGAATTATGGCCCCTGATTGTCCGAAAAATGACCTTTTTTTTTAGCTTGTGGTCCCTCTGCGGTCAGAATTATTATCCCATTTAAAAAACCGTTTGATTATATCACCGTTACATCGTAATGAAGGTTGAGGACGAATATTGTGAAAATCGAACCAAAATTGACAGCTGTTCTTGTCAGGCCATCCATCCTTCATCACTAACAAGGGGAAACCACGCCAGAAAATCTAGATGAACTTTGTCACCCAATGCAGGGATCAAACACCCAACCTCAAAGCTACCGAGCCAGCATCTTACCCACTTAGCAACATGATTCCCAGTCGAATTTGAAGCCTACTGAAATGCACCTTTATAACCCAAAGATCTTAATTCATTTCGATATTTGCACATATCATATTCTAACTTAATGATGTAGGAAAAATCACTTTCGGTATTGCTTGTTCTCTATCCATCTCTCGAAAATGTGGGCGTATCCTGCCTGGCAGTGCCAGCCTATCTTTGATAATCATATTATATTTCCAATAATTATCACAGACAAATATAAAAAATACACATGCAAAACAGAGCACACGTCACATGTACAGTTATGATAGACCGATGCTCCGTAGTTGTCGGGAAATTATTAAAGGACAATACTATTGTAAAAGTTTAATTTGATCATTTACTTAGTTCATTGTGTAACGCATTTCAGAATTAACAACTATTTCCTTCGATCAAGGCTTAAATCTACACAATAATTAAATAAGATACTATGATTATGAAAATAATTTACACCAAGTTACCGAAAAGTGTCTGGAAAATAAAGACTACAAATAAAATTTTGTTTCGGTTATTATCCGGTCTTAAATAGTTCTGAGTATTTAGAGCTAGCAAATATTTATTTCTTTGCACGAAGAGATCGCCCCGTAAACATAGGGTGTAACAACTAAATAAAAGTATATCCCAAAATGTTGTAATGAATTTATCTCAGCGAGATCATGTACTTGAAAGTTAGAAATGAAACAAAGCTATTACAGCTAGCTCTGTATCGAAATCACCCAAATTGCCAAAATCAAAAATTAAATCAAAGAGTGCAATTGAAATTTTTGCTCACGTTGGTTTTTAAATAAACATGCAAGTCGAAGCCGGTAATGAGTGAATTTTTTACTCGGCTTTATATGACAATACATGTGTGTAAAATACCTCGTGTGACATATATTTGCTGCGACAACCAAAATCACGTGCGCGGAGATGACTTATGTTCACTTCAGAAAATTTCTCGAAGGAGCAACCAGGCAGATAAGTGGGTCAGTTTTTATAAGTGTCCCTGAACCACTCTACTGTTAGTATATAAACAGCTTTATACTGTTTGACGTCAATTTTTGTCATGAATTAATAGGATTTCATTGTGATTCAATTTCATTGATGCATAGCATAAATTGTTATATCATTATTTCGCTCTCTGAATGCCCATCTCATTCCACCATCTGATGATAAAGGATAAAGTACACGACCTTGACACTGGACTGCCCATTTACATGCAGTCTACTTACACCTTCCCCTTCATATGCATGCTTACAGTCTATTTATAGTATCTCTCAGAGTTAACACCAAACTGTAAATCTGATCCTGACATTATCTGTAACAAAAGCCTTATTAGAAGGCTTGCCCTAAAGTACTGAATAACTTTATGTATTGATTATTGCGAGAACATAATAACACAAAATGAAACCAAGATAAAGACATTTTCTCTAATTTCCTCACATGTGAATCATAGCTACTTACCGATATCATATTCCTGTACAATTCTCATATAACCATATTTGGGACTATAGCCAAAGAAGACATACATTATACCATCGACTATATGAGCTGTATGTCCCGACACGTTATACGGGGAGGACGTTAACTGGGTCCAGTTGGTATTAATGATGTTATATACCCACATATCGTTCATCACTCGTCCATCGACCACACCTCCATACATATATAATTTGTTGTCATGGAGATCGCTAGCATGAGCATAACGAGGAGGTGGTATCGAGGGTCCCTGTTCTCGTACTTTGCTCCACTTTTTTTGTATAAAATTATACCTGAAGATAAGAAATAATTATGAGTTGCGCCAAACAACTAATCAATTATGGCCGTATTTTGAAGTAGGAGGGGACACGGTGGCGAGGTGGGTAAGATGCTGACCCGCCGGTCTGGGGGTCAGGTGTTCGATCGCTGCATTTGCCTAAAAAGTTCAGTCAGTGTTCCTCTTGTCAGTCAGTGATGCAGACTGGGAGCCCGACAAACAAATATTTCAGTTCGAACAATACAGTACCGAACAATGACGTATATTAACATATGTCATTGCTACCGCCACATCAAATGAAGCAGACAAGAAAGAGAGAGAGAGAGAGATAACATACATCATTGCTACCGCCACATCAAATTAAGTTGACAAGAAACATAGAGAGAATTGGTGTTGTTTAAAGTCCACTCGACTCAAACCAGGTCATTTTGGGACTAACATAGGGTTCAATTTTATTTCTACAATTTGCTTGCATGTAGGGATCTTTAGCAGTGAGAGGAAACCAGAGAACCCGGAGAAAACCTACGAGGTTGGACAGGACAACAAACATTTTTGTTAATGCTTTTTTAAACTGCAAAAGGCAAACAAATTAATCGGAACAATGTTTTCATGAATGTTCATCCAAAAAGTTCCATTGTGTGCGTTCGGCTTTCGGTTAAAAAATATGTCAACCAGAAACTATGTTGTGCCGATAGCAATAATAACTATTTACAAGATTGAACTGGAAGACATCTTATTCATGATTGAACTAGCGTACCTGTGAATATTTCTGGTACTGAATGGTGTTAGCGTGTATCCACCGACAACCCACATTAAATCATTCTCTGTTATGGCCACGTGGGATGCTCGTCCACCAGGCGATAATTCTGTATTTACAATCTCCCACAGAGCCTCACTCTCACTTATACTACAATCATCACCTGTAATAAAACATGAAATAAAATCAACAGTAGAACCAAATCATAGATATACAAGTTTAATGGTTTATCACGACAACATTACAGTTTTTATGAGACTAACACCAATCTGATTAAAATACTTGGGCCTGTTTAACGAAATTTTCACTAACATAAAATCCAAATTTTAGTAATTTGATTGGATAATATTAGATTGATTTTAGTGCTTAGCCAATCAAAATTGAAGTTTCAACTAAAATTTGGATTTTATCTTTGGTTAAGATTTCGAGAAACAGGGCCCCGATCTATGTTTCATTTTGTCTTTTTTTATACTTTTGATGGCCTGCACGAGCAGCTTTTGATCCTATGACTTCAGACATAGATTAATCAATCAGCTTTGATGCTTCCACTGGTTTATCCATAGTTCTGTGCATCAAAAGGCCAAGAACTCGCTGTAACAGACCATTTAATTGGCTAATCCCTCACATCATCCAGAACACATCAATGATAACAACTCTACTACATCCTGTAGTGTAGTAAAAACGAGTAAAATAAAATTTTGAACTATAAAAATGAACGATATAGGATCTGTGTTTTAGTCTGATTGATCAGTGTCCACAGATATTTGTTTCTAAAATCCATATTGTTTCTGCCGTTCATAAAGAACTAATAAATTTATATGAATAATAAATATGAATACTGGTAACACTATAACAGAATTTATTTTTTGTGTGTTTAGTGTAATTTATATAAAAGATTTATAGGTTTAGTGTAATTCATAAGTCAGTAGTATTGTGAATCAATATGTTTGATGAGAGATGTAATAATAATTAATATTGATTTTTAAACAGGTTGTTAGATCCACATACATATGTTATAGTGGTTAATTAAATATTGATATTAATTCTATAGTAACAGATAACATCCAATAGACTTGATAATATAGTACTAGAAACTATATACTGGTACATATAGTTCCACTATATCACAGTATCTTTTTATGCGTGATTCCCCCTTGTCAGTGATGCAGGAACTAACAAGGACAGCTGTCAAGTCATTCAGATGGGATGAAAAACCAAGGTCCCATGTACTATATCACAGTATCTTTTCCAACGTGTTTTCCACTTGTCAGTGATGCGTGGACGTAAAAAATCCCTTGACTGTTGGAATTCGATATAAGAGTAGGCTGTGTAGTGCTGCTGTCCGGGCAAAATTTCCCTCATAGCACATTGTATGGCGTATATGCCCGTCTTCATTAGCTCAATTCCGGAGTAGAACAGTAGGATAATAACAGATTTATTGATTTAGCAATTATAATGATCAGAAATATGTATATGCGATGAAATTATCGGTTTTTATTGGAGCAGAGTTGTATATTTGTCGATTAATTTCCAATAACCTTTGAAATCAACAGATGTGTCCATCAGACAATGACAACATATCTGCAATCAGGCATTACCATAAGTGTAAAAAGAAGGTAGCAATTTTTCAGTCATTACACATATTGCCTGGTGCTCACAGGCTCTTCACAAAATGACTGGTTCATTTAGTCATTATGTGAAATGACTGATTAAACAGGTAGACTATAACATATATACCATAAAAAAAAGAAAATGAAAATAAAACTATGAAAGTTTGATACTGTACCTTTATACTCTGGTTTACACTTGCAGAGGTCACCAATACAATCACCGTTAGATGAACAGTTGTTAGGACAGACGGTAGTTTCACATCCTTGACCCGTAAAACCCTCGTTACATTTACAAATATTATTATCACATATTCCATGGTCGGAACATCCCAAATAACAACCAGTTACGCTATTGAAAATATAACAATAACAACAATAACTATACTTGGTTTCTTACAGTTATTAATTATCCCCACAAGCTACAAAATAGCACTCTCAAAATATAGGAGCTGCCATTTCATGGTTAAATTTTATTTTAAAAATTGGATGTCGTTAGCCTTTAGCAGTGCGAGAAAACTAAAGAGCCCTGAGAAAACACACTAAGTTGGACAGGTAAATCAAAACCACACCACTTGACTCAATGACAGATTTCACAATCTAATAATCATGCATCAATCCATGTGCTTTCTGTGGTTAGGAGAGATGGTTGGGGAGAGATATGGTTAGAGGGGCAAAGGCAAGCAGAGATGGGCGTATGGACTCAGCCGAGTTGAGCAGAAGAACAGAATGGTTACAATATTCTTGTAGCCTACTATGTTAATGTTATTGTTGATGTTCTCAATGTACTTTAGTTCCTGTTCATTTTATGTTCCTGTTGAATTTATGTAGATGTTGCATATTCTGTTCCTGGCCCCAAGTTCACAAAGCGAGACAGAGAGTAAAATGGGATTTAACGTCCACTTGACATAAACTATGCCATTTTGGTTTCAATTTTTATTTCAATAATTCGCTTGCACGTAGGGGTCTTTAGCAGTGGGAGGAAACCGGAGTGCCCGGAGGAAACCCACAAGGTTGAGAAGGCGCCCCTATCTCCATGCCACCTAAGCTCATACCAGGGTTCGAAACCATAGCCGCAAGCCAGAGGTGACCAGCCAGCTAGAGGTTGAAACGCGGCACTCTATCGTAAATCAAATATAGACATTTACAAAACTTTTGTTGTTTTAATGTATCAAATACCCTAATAAAGAAACTATGTGCAAGGTTTTGTGTTTCAGGATCAAAAACATTTCCTTTAAACAGGGATTGAAAGTTGAGTAAATTCTCAACTTAAGTCTGCTTTGTGAACTTGGGCCCTGATTTATCTTTATCACTAATAGTGTTACAATATGATAAACTATGATTATCTGTATCCAATTATTGATATCATATGTCAACTGAAGCTCTTTATCTCAATCTTACGTAATACATCTTTTATTAAATTGGCATTATGCAAGAGCTAAATCTGCCAATTACAGGTCTTTCATTAGGCCTGAAATATTATCTAAATTATTAATAAGACATCCCTTAACTTATCCAGACCATTATCAACTTAAAGGATTAGGTCCAGTTTGCTTCTCAACTTTCATTCATGATTTAATCATGAAATGGATAATCGAGACTATGTTTTTTATCATACTGAGTAATGATGATCGCGGCTGGCCCGAAAATTCAATTGCTAAATTCTTGGTTCAGAGTGGATCAATTTGACTGAAAATTTTAGTAAATTGCCTTTATATTATCTAGTTTTTAACTTATATAGTGAGAACTGCCAGCTCTTTATCTAATCCCTCATAAAGTATCTTTAATTGTTTGATGTGATATATTTAGATTAGTGATGGGGCAAGCTCTACTTGATTAAAGTTTCGTTTCAAAGACAGATTTCAAACAAGTGTGTTTACCAATGTTAGTTTAAATTTTGGCTTACACAAAATCTTTTATATCCAGGCCTGTAAAATCTATAAACATAAAATTTTGAACGACGACAGTTTGCTATTGCACAAATCAATTCAACAAATAACACCCAATAAACCAGACAATTTTATTTACGATGTCGAGCTAATCTAATAACAAAGTGAAGACTGCTGTCTATAAATAGGAAATCTGGTGTGACCTTGTCCGCCTTGAGCCCATTATGTTTTGCTAAACAAAGGGAAGAAATTCCAATTAAATCAATCTATGGCCATAGGCCACAAATAGCAAGATTACGAAATCATATACTAATATTCTGGCGCAATGTCCAAAAACATGTTAAAAGAACTATAAAGTGTTTGTTAAATTGTACTTTACATGTAGGTCTATAACCTTATTACTAAATTAAACATATTATTATTATTTGCTATAAATAAGTGGGTAGAGCAATACAGGATGTAATAAAATAATAGATACAGTAACATGATAAATAACCTCTTGTATTTTATAAATTATATTACGACAAACAACAGAAATGGGCTTGAACAAGTGGCGTGAGGATGGGGTTGGGGGTTGCCTCCAAACAATCCCATTGAAAGGTCAAGAAAAGACAAGATAGGGGAATAAGACGTAATTGAAGAACGATGTAATAAACAATAAAGATGTCAGATAAACGTATTATTTATAATAACTAGAGATCAGATTACATATTTATAGATAGGATAAAATAATCTACTTATAATACAGTATTAAGTCATAAAATCTTTATACTAGCAATATATCAATTATTTTATCTAAAGGAGTTAAACCTCGATTTAGAAAAGTTTAAAATATGTGTTTGTATCCTTTTGATGTCGATTAGAGAAATGGTTGTTGTTTTAACATCCATTCGATTAACATGGTCAATTTCGACAATTCTATTCTTTTCTGTATATGAATCTTCACCCAGAAAGAACCCATGAGGTTGGCAACGCAACTCCATGTCACATACAAACTTACCATGCCACTAAACTCAATGACAGACCTTATAACCCAAAGCACATGTTTTAGAACACTAGACCTTCAAATCCATGTCAATTAGTATTCATGCTTTCACTTCAATAACTTACCAGTCATCAATTTTTGACATTTTTGTTAAATGCAGATTTTAAAGATATTATCCGCCCCCCTCTGAGAAAATGTCAATATTTTTTAGCATTATTCTTATTTGGTCTAAACATTTTGAAGTATGTTTACATAAAAAAAAGATTGATATATTTATTATGTTTCGAGGTACAGTTTTTAAAATTCTAACAGACAGTTATGTTATATGTAAGTTCTGTAATCAGTCAATTTCACTTCCAGTCAGTCAATGCTGGTATGCTCCAAGAAGGCTTCAGCCCACTATTTGTGTTGCATGTAAATGTGAGGATCTGCAGTTGGTCAATTTCATGTGAAGTCAGTCAAAGTTGGCAAATATGATTATCCCTGATTAACATCGGACACAACACAATCGTTCAGTACTATCATTCCAGTGTTATTTCAAATTAGAATGCTTCCCCTTTGAATGAATATAAAATAAACCAACCTGTATGAGATATTAAAGCCTGCCATAGTGTAGGCAGCATCACTAGAAAAATGTATATACATATGTTTACTGGAAACACTCGCAGCAAACCCAACATCAGAATTATTGTTTCTAGTTAATATTAAACCACTGTAAGTAAATACAAATATCAAATTTAATATTAAACTAATGTAAATATACAAATATTAAACTCCTGAAAATATACAAATATTAATTTTAATATTAAATTTATTCATTTATTTATTTATTTTTCAAAGAAACATATCAAACATGACAATAGAGGTTACAGTATAAAGTTAAATGATAAGAAGATGTGAAAGTTTTGATGAGAGCAAGAATAATGATGTCATGAATGACCAACCTCTTGGGGATAATCCATAAAAACCTGTTTAAACTAAAGCTAGGTTTATTTCATACAAATATTATTAATTTAATAACATGCCTACATTATGTAACAGAATATTCGTCAATATGACACACACAGAACAAACTTGATTTAATGTTCAGTTTTCACAGAACGTAAACCAAGGGAAAAGAGTCTAATATTACTTCAAATAAGCTTACTATTGCAAATGATATTGTTCAAAGTTAACTATAATTTTTTTCAAGGTGACAGTTGGTGGGTGAATTCAGATACAAATAAATTATTCTAACTTAGTTTAAATCTAAGATATTGATTCAAGACATATCTCAAGGACTTTGTCAACACACAATGTATGCATTTTCATGCAATATAAAAATTGTGCGATAATCTTTGCATGTACTTTATGTCCAGACATGTTTGTATATTTTGTGCCTGGAAAATCTTTGAGAAATATGTGGTCTTTATCGTCATTTTGGTGGATATACATTCACATTGATGTCAATTTTTATTATGAATTAATACGATTCAATTTCAGTGATGCAAACAATTATTGTGACATCACATATGCATATATCATTATCTGGCACTTTGAATGCCTATCCCATCCCACCATTCTGACCAAAAAAGGATAAAGCACACAACCGTGACACTTTTCTCATAAAAAGTGTTGTTTTTACAAATTTTTTATGTAGTTTTGCCCCATGTCTTGACCCGCCCTTTGAGTTGTCTCAAATAATAACCTCAAAGTAAAATATAAAACCCAATTACCTGAAAGCAGCAAGAACTGGGGAGAAACTCGAGTCCCCATCATGTATATACAGATGATCCCAACCACACTCGGTTGCGAACTCGTAGAATTTAAACCACACCGTTTGATTGGCTTCGGGTATATCTATTAACCAACTACATTTCGTAGCCAGCGAATAATTACCTTGGCCATCAGTTATAAACCCTTCATCTTTAGATAACCTATAAAAAAATTTACATTAAAATTAATCATTTTGTAAAAAAAATATGGTGGAGAATAGTATGGGGTTTAATTCTCATCAACAGAATTCTTTGACAATTTTCAAGGGTGAGAATTTAGCCCTTGCAGCTGCATGTTCCTCATCTTCAATCTCGCTTTAACTACATATATGTATGTACATCTTATCAAGGCCTTTACATAATACATGTACCTTGAATATTTCGGCACTATTTTTATTGCGAATATGGTACTATAGGGTCTATATACTGTAGAGGTTAACTTAGTTCTGTAAAATATATTCTGGTTAATGTATTGAAGTTGTTATCTAGTACCAGTGACAACAAGAACTAGGCTAACAAGAATATGTCTGGAACTTTAAAATCGGGCAATGACATCATAGTCTGATAATCCAAATATGGCAATCTCATGCATTAGATGCATGGTTAGCCACCCTCCTAGGAGCCCATATATGTACACTGTGTTGAAATCCAGGGTAGCATCTGTGCAGCTGACCAATCCGATAAAGGAAACTGCCTGGTCAATTTCCCGGGGCTTAAAAGACAATATTGGTGCCAGTCATTATCACATATGTGATTGAGCTGGTTAAACACATTCCAAATATAATATTAAAACAGAGATCATTGCTACGATAGCTGAGTAATACATGTTTCCCGAATTGGAAGTGACGAACGCCAAGGGAAAACACGAGTCACCGCTTTATATAACGGACTAAAGCGACGAGTGATAACAGATACACGGCCGAATATCTGCTCACTAATAATTCCTTCGAAGACCAAAAGTTGTTTTTGGACTGTAAGAGGATATCTGACAATTCAATAAAGTAATTGAATGTCATTAGATAAAAAGATAGGTTGCCAGGCAACGAAACATACGCCCACAGCAGCTAAATCGTCCGGGCAGTCAACAAGGGTTGTCACATATTTTTACTTTTTTTTGGTAATGAAACATTTGTAATACACTAAAATCTGAGTAACAACTCTTTATGTAATTATCTGAAAATCATTAGAATTTGTTTGCTTTTTATAAAGTTTTGCCCCAAGCTAACAATTAGTATAGGAAAGATTTAACATCATGGATTTAGCTGTTCAGTTATCAAAATTCATTGAAAATCAAAATACTTGTTCGTTTCAACACCTTAAACTCTGTGTATACTTCTGAAGTCAATCGGATGATAAGTTTGGCATCTATAGCGTCACAAGGTTTTTTGAAGTGATCAAGGTAGATAACTCTGGAAGTAATTATTTGAAATCGCTGAAAATCAGTAGGCTTCTTTGTCTCGGGACCTTAAACAGTGTGAGTAAATTTAAATTCAATCGGATATTAACTTTGGCCTCTAGAGCATCCACAGGATTTTTTGATGTGATCAAGGGCCATAACTCTGGCACTAATTATCGGAAATTGATGCAAATCAATAGGCTTCTTCGTCTTATGACCTTAAACACTGTGTATAAATTTAAAGTCAATCGGATATTAACTTTGGCTTTTAGAGCGTCCACAAGATTTTTTGAAGTGATCAAGGGAGATAACTTTGGCACTAATTATCAGAAATCGCTGAAAATCAATAGGCTTCTTCGTCTTATGACCTTAAACACTGTGTATAAATTTAAAGTCAATCGGATATTAAATTTGGCTTTTAGAGCGTCCACAAGATTTTTTGAAGTGATCAAGGGCCATAACTCTGGCACTAATTATCGGAAATCGCTGAAAATCAATAGGCTTCTTCGTCTTATGACCTTAAACACTGTGTATAAATTTAAAGTCAATCGGATATTAACTTTGGCTTTTAGAGCGTCCACAATATTTTTTGAAGTGATCAAGGGCCATAACTCTGGCACTAATTATCGGAAATTGCTGAAAATCAATAAGCTTCTTCGTCTTATGACCTTAAACACTGTGTATAAATTTAAAGTCAATCGGATATTAACTTTGGCTTTTAGGGCGTTCACAAGATTTTTTGAAGTGATCAAGGGCCATAACTCTGGCACAAATTATCGGAAATCGCTGAAAATCAATAGGCTCGTTCGTCTTATGACCTTAAACACTGTGTATAAATTTAAAGTCAATCGGATATTAACTTTGCCTTTTAGAGCGTCCACAAGATTTTTTGAAGTGATCAAGGGCCATAACTCTGGCACTAATTATCGGAAATTGCTGAAAATCAATAGGCTTCTTCGTCTTATGACCTTAAACACTGTGTATAAATTTAATGCCAATCGGATATTAACTTTGGCCTCTAGAGCGTCCACAAGATTTTTTGAAGTCGTCAAGGGCCATAACTCTGGTAGTTATTATCGGAAATCGCTGAAAAACAATAGGCTTCTTCGTCTCATGACCTTAAACACTGTGTATAAATTTAAAGTCAATTGGATATTAACTTTAGCCTCTAGAGCGTCCACAAGCAATTGTGGACGCCGGACCGACGGACGGACCGACGGACGGACCGACGGACGGACAGGGGCGACGACAATATACGACCACATTTCAATGTGGGCGTATAAAAAACACGAGAAAAATAGAAATAGCCGCACATTCCCTTGTTTATATTCATTCTATACCTTATAAAAACATGGTAATGCACGGACTTTTTCTGTTTTTCTTTCGTGTTTTCTTATCTCGTGACAGTCAATTCTTTTTATGAATTGTCAGATATACTCTCACAGTCTCACACAACAACTTTTGGTCTTCGAAGGAATTATTAGTGAGTAGAAATTCGGCCGTGTATCTGTTATCACTCGTCGCTTCAGTCAGTTAAATAGACCGGTGACTCGTGTTTTCCTTTGGCATTCGTCACTTCCGATTCGGGAAACCTGTATTACTCAGCTATCGTAGCATTGATCTCTCTGTTAAAAGTATATTTGGAATGTGTTTAACCAGCTCTATCATATATGTGATAATGACGGGCACCAATATTGTCCTTTAATACATGACTCATGCACGTAACCTCTTTATAAAGAACATCTGCGATTTAAGTTTCTTTAGATGAGACTATAGAGAAGATACATGTAACAGAGTGGTCCATGGGGTGAACATCACAGCCTCCTAGGCCGAGAGGCTGGGAAACAAACACCATTCGGACATCATTTAGACACCACTTGGATTAGACCACCCTGTTAAGTTGTAGGAGAGCCATATGAGGTTGAGGGGTAACGTCCGTCAGTAAACTTGTCCTACGTAATGATGGGGTAAAGATAATGGTGTTAATCGTAATTTAGTAAACACAAGCTGGGGAAAGAGAACTTATATTTAGCGGATATTTAATGCCATAGCTATGTGTGTAGTTTCCTGTATTATGGATGATATAAAGATATAGAAACATAGTTAACGTAAAAAGTGTTCCAGAGTTAATAGTTATCACGACGTGAAGTCCAAGAAAGGCCTAGACGATAGTGTCACTCTATTATCGCAGGCCGTAGTGTCAGACGTATTCACCCAGCTTGTAAGCCTATTGGATTCCTTGATCGTCGCGAATACCATGACAAGCACTTTCCACGACACCTAAAATGTCTACCTGCGATAATAGAGTTGCAAAGTTCAATGTCAAGATTTCTGTGGAGGTCGCTGAATATGATTTGAGGGTGTTTGTGTCACTACCTCTGATTGGACACTACTGTTCACATGTGTTTAGAAGATGAAGATATCAGGGTGAATACCCAATCGAAATTAGTGCCAAAATATCTAAGGCATTATGTGAAGGACTTGATAAGATATACAAAATTAAAGCGAGATCAAGTCTTCTATTGAAGATGGTGTTGTATAGGGGTGGGTCTGTGGGGGCTGTATGGGGAAAAAAAGGGAGGTAATTGTGTTATTATTTCCTGTGTCAATGATTTATTAGTGTGGGGAATAATGCCTATGATCGTATAATTATCTCTTTAATACTGTTTGTT
The DNA here is from genome assembly GCA_963678685.1 of Patella ulyssiponensis. Lineage (NCBI taxonomy): Eukaryota > Metazoa > Mollusca > Gastropoda > Patellidae > Patella > Patella ulyssiponensis. The sequence goes on from OY783229.1 coordinate 62,508,530, forward strand.
TTCACTAAATGATGCCCTTTAAATATAACATACTACAAGATCTTATAGTTTGGTATCGGTGGGAGTATCCTCAATGAAACTTTGCTGTTAATAAACCTAGTGAATGTTATCCATAAAGTTGTCTGTTATTATATCATATTGCTTTCCCTAAATACCCTTTATACATATAATACTACATGTAAAGGTATATCTGTAATGTCTGCATTATAACAAAACACCACAATGGATTAAATGCAATGTTATTGAATGCCATATGAAAACATCTGTCCTACATGTATACTGAAATCTCAACTAGAGAGAATCAGATTATATAGATGATATAAACGTAACAGTTTAAATAATACAGGAAATAACATCCTGCTGGTGTTTTAGTAAGAAATATGTATCCATGTTCGTTTATATAAAATCTATTTATAGATGAAATATTCATGTAACCTGTCAGCCCTTTCTAACTCGCCCTTTTTTTACCTCACAACAATTAACCGAAAGTGATATATTAATTTGGGTTGACATGGATTTTAAATGTTCACTTTTTGTTGACATTTTTTACATCACTGCAGGCGTGGATCCAGAGGGGGGTCCAGAGGGGGGGTCCAGGGGGTCCGGACCCCCCCCTGCTCAGGCCTGAAAATTTGAAACTTAAATCTATGCGATTTTATTGGGGATTTTTAGCCCTGTAATTTTGGAATTTACCTTCCGGAAATACGTCAGAATGCACCAAATTGAATCTAATTTACCAAATTTTTCTGGGGGAGGGCCCCCCAACCCCCCCTTAATTGGTTGAGCGCAATTAGTTAAGAAATTACCAAACCTAGACCCCCCCCTGCAAAAAATCCTGGATCCGCGCCTGCACTGAGATACAACCAATTTTATCTTCTTCTGTTAACACAAGGCAAAAATTAAATAAAATTTAGAAAATGGGCGACTCCTGCTTAATCTTTGTAACAGAAATTTAATATTTAACATAAATACAAGTATAGAAATGAAATGGTGTTTAACATTTGTAATTTGTATGCTTGATATAAACGACAAACCAATTCTTGTCCAAACGTTAGGTGTATATAATATAGTGATTGTTATCCATAGAAATGTGTTGTGTTATATTTTACATCCTCATGTTCTGCTTGTTATAGAGTTTGACAGTTTGTCTCATCACTCATTAAACTAACACTTCAGTTTATCCCAACCAAATCAGGTTTGTATGTAGCTCATTTAAAAGGATGTTTGATACTACATGACGCACACGTAAAGTACTTTGAATGTATTACATCCTGTAAGACCTGTACATGTAAAATACAATAAGTATATACACTTTTAATTTGGTAATTACATGTAACATCTCATGGCATCAACATAAATTCCTTGATAACTACAATATTGTGAAAGTTTAATCTCTAAAAGGAATATCAGTCTAAATTTGGTTCAATCCCTTCAGTATTTAATAACGACATAGTTTCATCAATCTATATGGATTGCCATCGTTTTGTTGTTGGCGAACAGAAATTTGAGAAGACAGACATACGCCATACAGTGTGTTATGAGGGAAATTTTGCCAGGGCAGCAAGTTTGTGGCCTACTCTTATATCAAATTCAAACTGCCACTAAGGGATTTTTTATGCGCACTCCAATGTGTACACAGGACCTCAATCAAACCCATCTATACAGGGTTGTAAAGGCACTAAAGCAGGACTTTACTTCAAAATGTTGCCAGTCTGTCAAATATAATTTTTTCAGAGTCAGTCCATTCTGCACACATAGAACTACCGGTTCTTTGAGAACTCATCTCTGCTCCAAGTAGCCAACTTATCTAAGTTTTACGCTATTTCACATTTGTCATACACACGGGACTAAATAAACCTTTTGTATTTAATTAAATGGAAGCGAAACGACTACTTCAGAATTCGCAAAGCATAGTTAGTGTTTTCGACCAAGTCAGTCGATTTTGGAATTAAAATGTCAGTTAACTAGCTTAGTGTCTATTCTGAACTAGTACATGAAGCTGTTGACAGACAGCATAAGTTTTGTGTGAATTCAATCAAGATTGGCAAACAGGAGCAAAATGACAGCCTTACTGTAAAGTACAGGTACATGTATGTTTGGATGTCGTCAATTATTGTCTAGAAACAAATGAAATATTGTTAATTGTTTCAACATAGACTACACAGCCTGTTTTTATATAAAAAAAAATTGTTTAACTTTAATTTTTATGTATTTCACACAAAGATACTGTGATTAATCTTTTAAAACAATGTACACTTCAACTAAAGATGTGCAATGTCTGAAGAAATGTTTTTATGTTGATTGAAGTTAATTGACTTTGATGTACCACCTACATGTACATACACACAGTTCATTCTTTTGTCCTTCAAAATTAATCTTTTGATTGTTAAAACAAGCATGTATTTAAAGTGGCAATATTATTTTATATATACCAACCACATCCAGTACTCACATAGAGTTATGGCTAACTATATGTGTACAAAAATACTGATTTTTACACACACACACACAGAAAGAGAGAAAGAGAGAGAGGTCCACTTCACACAAACTACATGTACAATGTACATGTGGGTCTTTTCAGGACCAACTTATGGTTCAATTTTTTATATCAATATTTTGTTTGCACATAAGGGTCTTTAGCTGGTGACCTGGAGAAAACCCATGAAGTTGGACTGGCGACCCTACTCCTTGTCATGTTCAAGTGGGGAATAGAAACCAGGCCACTTGACTCAATGACAGACATTATGATACAGCATATGCACATGCTAACCATTCAGCTATCCAACTCCCCTGTACAGTACATGATGGGACCTACATGTATACATTGTTCCTTGTCAGGCTCTCCTCCCCACACCACTGACAAGGGGGAACCACGCCATAAAATCCTGATGATCCTTCACGGCCAATATCAGAATCTTAGTGAGAGATGAACAATAAGTATTATTTAATCAGTTATTGCTTTAACCATTACAATTTGTTTCTAAATCGATAATTAGTGACAAACAGCAAAACACATACATGTACTTCTGGAAAAGAGCTACTAGTGTATTTTCGTAGTGTATTCTGTCAACGCCATTAGCTTGATAATGTTACTTAATGACATTTAATGATTATTAGCGTGGCTAAGTTTTCTGACTTGTATTGACTTATAGCCACTTTAAAGACAAGACTTCAACTATAATTTTACATTCATAAACTGCATTAAAAATGTTAATATTTGAGATTGTATAAACTTGTAATTTTTAGAATTAACGATTTTAATCCAATATGTAGACTGCTGCTCACATAAATAGTCTATAGGTAAACTTATATACTATCAACTGGGACAACTTTGGGCAGGGGGGGGGGGGCAACTTTGAACATGTACAACGTCTCCCCTAAGAAATCTATTCACAACATTTGTTATGTTTCTTATATTAGATTATCTGTAACAAATAAATTTACTGTTGTATTTTGATACAATAAATGAAAAAAACTTCGAAGTAGCCCTCTTTCATGGCTTGCTTTTATTTATATTACAAAGATGCATTATGTACTAGTTAAATCTGCCTGTTGAAGATCTTTTTTCTGTCTTCAAATGTTATATAAATTATTATTTAGACATTTATTCACATGACAAGCCCATAATTGATTTGAAATGGTAGGCCTATGTGACAAGACTATTTGCACTAGTTCTTGTCAAAACTTCAAACATTCCTAACTTTGCTCAGAATTAATTTATTTGACTGACATTCTTAATACTGGTACCGGTATATTAATTTTTGTTATAAATCTATAAACTACACTACCGTATTATAGCAAGAACATCAACTCTTTATGTAAATCTTACATAATGCATCTTTAAAGAAACATTATGGGATATTAGATAAAGAGCTGGCAGTTCTCACTATAAAAGTTAAATACTAGATAATGTAAAGGGAATTTCCTGACAATTTCTGTCAAATTGTAGCGATCATCATTACTAAAGTCGGTACGATAAAAAACATAGTCTCATTTATCCATTTCATGAATAAATCATGAATGAAAGTTGAGCACCAATTTGGATCCTAATCCAGTAAACATCGTAGGCTAGCGTTGAAACCCAGAGTTGATTATGGTCCGGATAAGTTAATATATACCTAATCAATAATTTAGATAAGATTTCAGGCCTAAAGAAAGACTTGCAATAAGCAGATTTAGCTCTTGTATTATGTATGTTTAATACATAACAATCTTATTTTTGTAATCATTTTATACACTATTCTATATACATGGCTATGGTTGATATAGTGTATTTATACACACAATATATATGTATGTGCACTATTGTGCACTCATCAAATTTTTAAATCACTTATGATTATCAGCAATTTTGGTGTCCTATACACATACATATACGTGTATGACTATTCAGTAAATCCATGTGTAATTGTAAAATAGTAAGTGCACGGGGACTCAAGGATTGCACCACACAAAATTTACAAAAAAAAACAATACATGTGTGTATGGATAAGACACAAAACGCAGAAATCACAAACAAACAAACAATTCAAATTAAGTGTCCATTGCCAATGTCATTGACTGCACTATGACAATTGGATAATAAATAAAGGGGCGATCCGCCAACAAGAGTATGCAAAATTAAATAGTAAACATGCAGATCTTTCGGTCTATGAGATACATCTACATTAGATAACAAACCTCATCTCCCCACCCTCCATGTTTCGAGATAAGAGATGGTCCTATTCAGTTCCACGTAGCAAAGCTGAACACAAATCACACCCGCAAAAAGTAAGCAAAATTGATAATGTTTTTCAACAAAACAACGATTGATTATTGTTATTTATAACATTTCTGCCACATCCAACAACAATTAAGCATATAATCCTACCAGACACGGGTACAAATCCCTTCTTTTTAAATCATAGCGATAGTAGATTGCTTTTTCCGACATTTTAAATTAAACATCGTTAACACATAAAAACAATGCTTGATTTACTTTATTGTCAATATTTGCTTATAAATGAAACATTATGCCAGAGCTAAATCTGCGTATTGTACGTCTTTCTTTAGGCCTGAAATGTTATGTAAACTATTAATTAGCCTGCAATATTTGTTGGATTATGATCCGATTTGCTGCATAACTTTCCTTCACAAATTAATGATTAAATCTAAATGGGTAATCGAGACTATGATTTTTGCCGTACCAACTTAAGTAATGATGATCGAGGCTAGACGGAACTTTCATTCACTTAATTCTCGGTTCATAGTGGATCAATTTGACTGAAATCTTCTACAAATTGTCTTAACATTATCTAATTTTTAACTATTATTATAGTGGTATCCACAAGTATGTTTCAGTTTCTTTTTATGTTTGCACTTTTTTGCAGTAGTAAACTTTCTAAAAGTCATTTTTAGGGTGGGGGGAATTAACGGGGTTTTTTATCTCTAATTTTTTAAACTAGGATTCCTTCAAATTCAAATAATATGATCGATCTATCTACATGTATCTGTGCAGAAAATTGTAGCATGTTTAACCTCAGTTCAGTTATTCAGTTCAAATCCTCATGTTTCAGTGTGCACTATGAAATTTTGAGCTGATTTGATTAAAGATACATTATGTAAGATTTAGATAACGAACTAGCCATTCTTGCTATAATAGTTCGAAAGTAGATAATGTAACATGAATAATTTGAAAATTTCATTCGAATTACTCTATTAGAAGCGAAGATATTAGCCTTTGAAGGTTTGACAGGCGTGTGTAATAATTTCAACCACGGTACTGGCTAATCAAAGCTACGCCACGGTCCACCATATTTGATTAAATCGAAGGATCGCTAAACCATTCCAATCTGTTTAATATCGGAGAAATCTGATGCCATCGAGAGATGATTAAGGCCTGGATCAGTTAATTAATGTCTAATTAATACTTTAGTAGACATTTCAGGCCTAAAGAAAAACCGGCAATAGGCAGATTTTGCTCTTGCATAATGCATGTTTAATAAGTGTTAAATTACCTTATTGTTATCTTATCAAGCATGTCAATCAAATTCTTTCTTTATAGGGAGCCACGGTGGCTAAGTCAGTGAGACACTGGCTCGATAGCCAGAAGGTTGCCAAGAAAATTCATCAGGATTTTCCGGTCTGGTTTCCCCTTGTCAGTGGTGTGGGACAGATGGCCTATTTGTTTGGATGGTGTTGTGTTGGGGTGTTTATTCTAGGATTGTCCTGGATTTGTTTCGTTTATTAAGAGTCCATTAAACAAACATCCATCTTGAAGTTCACCCAATCCCAGAATACTCTAGGGCTAAGGCCTTTTATTAACAAGGGAAACAACTCCTTTTATTAACAAGGGAAACAACTCTATATACCATAATGGGTTTAAGAAGGCTTCAGACCACATTTAACTAATTAGTATTAATCTACTTTGTTAAAGCACAATAGTGAGCAAGTAATAGGGGCTATATATGACATCCCCCCGCTCTAAGCAAAAACTCCATATAGGATTTTTGAAAACATTGCTAATACCAGAATGAAAAAAAAACAAAAAAAAACTTGCACACTCTCACTCATATATAATGAAACATGAAAAGTTAAATTCGATTAACATGAAAAGTTAAACATATCTACATGATGAGTTCTCAGAAATGTTTGTCTATGAACTTGAGTTTAAGTACTGCTCTAACCTTAACATATGTATTTTCTAAACATACAAGTGTATATTCAATTATCCCCCCAAAAATTCAAATACCTTACTTAATGAAGATTTGAACATCACAACAAAAGTGAGTAAGGAATGAAAGATAGATACGTTATAATAGGTTTACTTAAATTGCATATCAAGACTATTGTAAGGAATACAATATATAAAACATCTGATGTGAACACAAATTAGTAACAACAAAATTTACCAGTAATTGACAAATTATCATCTTTACACAATTGTTTAGTAATGTGACATAATTCTGGATTTGTATTGACATTGATCCATTCACAGTTATTTGGTCTGGCCAAATTAAAATTGACCAACACCTGCAAAGTTCCATATTTCATACGACCTTTCTTGATATGAATTAATTGATCATCATTAACAACTTCAGCTAAATGGTGTAACTGTTGCTCCATTTGTGAATAATCCAACTTAGAAATTGAAGCTAGGTTTTGATTATCTTTAAGATAATTTACACAATGGGAAATATCAACTGGTGTAGTAACTCTATTACTAACAATATTTGCGACATCAAATTCAGGCAAAACTAAACCATTTTCATCGATAAATAGGCAATTTATATCATTATTAGAAAATAAATGAGAATTTTCTTTAACAGTTTTTCCCAAATGTTGTCTTAATTGATCAATATGTGTTAAATGGTGATTTGGTTTATCAGAACGAACAAAACATGGTTTTAATCTATTAATAGAAAACACGTCTTGAAGTACCTTACCATCTAAAGTGGAAAGGACATAGTGCGTTCGATCTAAAATTTGGTGAATTATAAGGGGACCACACCATTCGGCTTTAATCTTTCTAGATTTCGAAGTGAGTGAAGACGACGAGGGCTTTAAGACATATACAAACTGGCCCAAACCATATATGGGATTTTTACTCAAGCTATGAGATATGCTTATGTTTTGACTCTCTTGCTGTCGTCGTTGAAGATCGAGCATTGTAGATGAAATGGCATCAAATTTGTCTCGAAGATGGGTTAAGTAATCTTCATATGACTTGCAAACACCATCAAAATCCCAATTTAATGAGGTTAAATTCTTAGGAGATTTACCAAAAGCAAGTTCATATGGACTGTGATTGCCTAATTGAGGGGAAGCAAAGGAATTGTATGCATAAGAACAAGTGGATACATACCTAACCCAATCTGTACCATATTGGTTTAAATTGATCTTTAATAAATCAGAAATTGATTTGATATGCCTCTCTACTAAAAGGCTACCATGATTGGCAACACTAATGAGTTTATGATCAATCTGTAGAGCAGAACATAATACAGAAATAAGCTTTCCCGTTAATGACGAAGCTGAATCAGTTATAAGAACTGACGGAGGACCAAATGTACAGACAATCTTTTGAATAATGGCCTCACAAATAGTCTCTGCATCTAAAGTCTTGAGTGGAACACAGGTAAGAAAACGAGTAAGCTCGTCACAGACAACCATGATATGTTTGAATCCTGTTGGTGATTCAGGCATAGATTTAAAGTCTAAACATATCCTATCAAATGTACGGTATTCTGTAGGTATCCGAGGATGATACATTCGTGGATGATCTGTTTTTGCTTTAAACTGTTGACACTTATGACAAGTGTTGATGTACGTAGAGATGGTATTGAACATACTGGGAAAATAGAACAGTTTTCTCATTGTTAGGTATGTCTTTATGATACCCTGATGACTGGATAAAACACTGTCGTGATATATAGCAATGAGATTACTGCATAATGACTCCGGAATAGCCAATTGGAGAGAAAAACTCTCGTCACTATGAATGAGTAGACGAAAGAGAATATGATCGCACATGATATATTCGTCACTCTTGTGTCTTACTGATTTGGCGGCTTTACGATTAGAAGGAAGAATACCGTGGGACAAGAAATCGTAAATAGGTTTGAAAAAGATGGAAGTTTCCTGTTCTAACCTAAGTTTGTTTTTATCCACATGGAGATTGTAATCACGAATTATCTTCTTTTTGATCACCTTCATTAATTTATCTAACTCCTTCTGCTTTGGGAAATGTGTGCGAATTACATTATCAGCATTATGTACTACTGGTGTTGGAGGAATACACAATTCTATTGGTATCTCTACGGGTTCTGAAGTTTCAGGTTCAATAACAGGATCAACAAGGCATGGATCTTGTGAAGAAGATGGTATCGGAGGAGGATGAAGAGCTAAGTTTTTAGCAGCTGGCTGTTCAGCCGAACAAGTTATTCTTGGATTCTTGAATGACTGCTGTTTGCCTTTACATGCAAATTGATGACTAGAAGACAAAGCAGGTGGGACACTTTCGGGCCTGGTTGAAGGAAATAATTCTGGAACAGATATATTACGTGATCTTGCATAATTACGAGTAACTGGTCTTTCAGATAAAGGGTTAGCGAGTGCAAAAACTGTAGGAACAATTGTATCAATCTCTGAATCATTTTCAAGTGGACTTCTCGAAAGAAAATCAGCTAAAACTAATTCTGTTCCTTTCTTATAGCCTATTTTGAAAGAGAAATGTGACAATTTGACTAAAAGCTTCTGTAAGCGATTGGTACACGGCTGCCGTTTGGAATCTATAAGATTAACAATGGCAGCATGATCGACATAGGCATCAAACTCGACCCCTCGTAGTAAATATTGGAAATTTACGATATTGATAAGAAGTCCAAATAGTTCCAACTCTGTAACAGAATAACGCTCACATGCTTTAGGAAGACGTTTGGAATAATATGCTAGAATTCGCTCTTGTCCATCTATAATTTGTGTAAGATAAGATCCTGTAGCTGTTCTTGAAGTGTCACTGTATAAGGTTAATCGACCTGTATCACTGGGCATGTACAAAATAGGAGGTTTAACTAGAAGTGACTTGACTTTCTTAAATGCTTCCTCTTGTGCATCAGTCCACACAAAATGTGCCTTTTTGTTAGAAATTTTGTGTAATGGTTGCAGGACTGATTGTAATTGAGGCAAGAAATTCGACACATAATTGACTGCACCTATGAACTTCCTAACATCCTTAGTTGACTTAGGTCTAGAAATATTCTGAATTGAGCGACATCTATCCGACAGTGGCTGAATTGTCACCAAACCTTTACTGTTCGTCTGAATCTTATGACCCATATAAACAACTTCAGTACGAAAAAATGAACACTTCTTAGGTGCAACTTTTAATCCATTTTGAATTAAAACTTTGAATATTAAGCTTAAATGTTTTTTGTGTGACTCAATATCGTGACTAAAGAGAATGATATCATCATGATGGGCAATACAGAAGGAATAACTGTCAGGGATTGTAGATATGATATCATCTATTTTAGACTGAAATACAGCAGGTGAAACACTCAAACCTTGAGTTAACCTTTTAAAGTAATAGTGTTTCCCACCAGAATAAGATGAAATTCCTGTATATTGTTGAGCTTTTGGTGATAATGGTAAGGAGAAAAATGCAGACTTGAGATCTAAGCAACTAAGAACAGTGGGCATAGCATGGCCGATCCTCTTTATGGTGTCTGAAAATAAGGGAAAGGGGTGATTCAGACGTTTAATCTTGGAATTTAGATATCTAAAATCAACAACTACACGTTTTTCATTTGTTCCTTTCTTGGGTAAAATAAGTACCGGAGAAGTATATGACTGATGTCCAACAGCTATTATTCCTAACTTAACAAGCTTTTGTAATTCGTGATCAACAATTTTCTTCTCAGCTTCAGTTTTAGGGTAAGGACGAATGTAGAAGGGCTTGTCATCATTAACTTCAATGTCTACCTGTATGTTAGGGCACTTTCCTATTTCACCATTTATACTGAAAGCTTCTTGATTCTGACATAGTACATCACAGAATTGGTCTCGTTGAACAGAGCTTAGTATGCTATGAGACAAGTCAATCTGAGACTGAAGAGCCAATTTGACCTTGTGTAATGAAATATTCTCTTGACCCGAATCTGAGTCTGACGAAAGATTAACACCATCACAACTAACTATATCATGTAGAGATATTGATGAAATCGCTCTAGATGGTCTGATATGTAAAGTCTTAGAAGTTGTATTGTGAATTGGTATAATAGCTTTATTTCTGTCTAATTTGACTAAAAGTGTCGAAGGACATGCATCAGAAATATGACGACTACAATTCATAACGACATCACGATTCCGAAACATTGAAGGAACTTTGCCATGGACTGTAATAAATCGGCTGTGATGTGGCTTAACGTAGACGCTATGGGCAGTAGAAAATGTAATGTTAGAAGTTTTGCAACTGAATGTGTTGTCTCGAAAATTAAGAGAACCATGTAATTCTGCTAGAGTTTCCTGGCCAATTATGATATCAATGCCAATTAATTCTGGCGCAACATAGGCTTCAAGTGTAAACCTTACATTCTGAATTGTAATACCAAACTTAATAGTATGGTTACATAACAAAACATTACCATTGCCCATTCGAAATTTAACTGGTTGTGACAGGTTGTGAACAGGCCGGCCACTCAGATAAGACGAAGATTTAATTATTAAAGATGAAATGATTGACCTTGACGCACCACTATCAACTAATAAGAGCGCATTTTGACCATCAGAAAATTCACCTTGACAATAATTTCTCTTTGTGAGTTGAATAGAAATTACTTCAGTAGGATTTTGGGAAGAAGTCGGGCTTTGTTTGGTCTGTTTCGAGTGAGTAGGGAATTCATTCTGAGCAGTAGAACAAATTCCCTCAGTTAAAAATCCTGTTGACGTTTAGCAGCGAGATGCTTTTCACGAAGATAGCATGATCGCCAGATATGATTAGGTTTGAGACAATATTCACAAAAGATCGTTCCTGAAGAACGATTAGAACGTGCGTTTTGTGAATTATGATAATATGTCGGATTCTGATCCCTACTAGAATGCTGGTATCTACTAGGGGAATGGGAATCTTGTTGCGATCTATCTGAATAACGAGGTAGACGTGATCGATCTGAATAATGGTCTAGACGTGATCTATCTAAATAACGAGATCTGTGCGGACTATCATATCTATTATGAGAATGTGGACTGTGTGAGTCTGAACGACCTCGAGAATTCTGTCTCCTATGTGGGCTTGTAGATCGGTTAGATCTTTCATTAGATGCAACCTGCAGCTTCAAGGCATCTAGGTCGTCACGAATAGAAGAAATATCAGAGGTAGCAAAGGAGACCTCTTTAGAAGTTACAGCTGAAGTTTTACTGTGAACATCAAAATAACATTGAACCTTAGCTTGTATATCACTTAGTGAAGTGTTTTCAGAAGTGGTCATCGCCACAGCTTGCTGACAATTTGTGGGGAGAACTGAAATGAACTTATGCTTGAGTTGTGCACGACTGACTTCCAGTTGATTTCCAAGTTTCTCTAATGCTTCAAGGTTCTCAGCAGGAGTAGAAGAGGTCTCATATTTGAAAGATTGGAAATCCTGATGCAACCCATAAGAAGTTTTATTTTCAGAAAATCTTTCAAGGAATTGTGTTTTTAAATCTTGACGACTGCGAAATACCCTGCCTTCAATCCATAGGCGGGCTTTTCCTTTCAAAGTTTGCTTAAAGATATTCAATAGTGTATCAATTGCCGCTACAGACTGGGGATTCAACTCGTCGTCATTATACACTAAGAAGTCTTCGAAAGACAGAAAATGTGCTAAGGCTAGGTCCCGATTTAATTGCGTACCTTCAAATTTATCAAATGTAGGAAGTCGCTTTCTAGTAGTATCAGTAGTAGATTCATTATTGCGACGATTAGCCATGATATATATAGAAATATAAACCAAAATGTAAAAAAAATGTTTCACGTTACGACCTTGACCTTGTTTCATTCGTTCTAGATGTACAATTCATAAAAGTATTGACAAATTTCAGAAATTGAAAATAGTGGTTAGATTAACATCAATGGACTTAATTATATATAAATTATCATGAAACTAATGTGGAGTACAAACAATTGAAACATTCCACAAATATAACAAATTATCAGATACTAATAATAATAGGCAATATTTTGTGACAATTGACAAGATTGAAATCGTGAAAAAAAAAATGAATAATCAGAATCACACCACAAACTCATTCATCAGCAGATTCACGCATTTCTAATGATATTAGCAACTTAAGAAATACAATAATTCCATAGCCAAATGAAGTTTGATATTTTGATCATGAGAGGGATTACTGAAGCCTTCTTTTACAAATGCAAGGAAAAATAATAATCAAAAATATTTTGTTGATACAAAAGTCTTCACTAAAAAGATTGTCACTGCATATAAGCTTAGTACTTAGTCTTCTTTTGTTAACAAAACATGACTGTAGAATCTGTAGGTAAAATACTGCATATGAAGAAGACAAAATTTTCCTCACAGTTCAGGTTGACACAACGATGAGTGTGAATAGTCTTGATAACAGTTACACTTGACAAGTTAGGATCACTTTCATAATGGAATTACTGAACTCAACTGGCCGAACATTTGGCACGCAGAAAAACAGGACACATTTGGCACTGTATATAGGTGGAAGAACAATAAATATTCTTTAAAAAAAATGGTTGTCTCTTACACTTGTGAACAAGTTTCAAATCAAATGATGGAAACAGATTTTCCCTCCAAAACTGGCAAAAGTCAAAATGTCAGCCCATGCTAACTAAATAAAGCTATTTTACTCAGTTAAGTTTCCAAATGAAGCTCAATTTGTAGTCTTTCCTTCTGTGCAGACTACACTTTCACGTTAAAGTTCTGCATAATTTCACATAAAACACAATCTGTAGACTGTAGACAGAAAAAGTTCTGGCAGATCCTATAAGACCATGTGACTGTTACTGGCTCCAAATTTCGAAAATCAAATTTGGACTAAAACTTCATAATCTGTGGGGTTTTTTTAAACTAAAGATGGCTAAATGGAGGCTCTGAGTTAGAGAGAGACCTATGACATCTCCACCATGTTGTGTTGGGGTGTTTATTCTAGGATTGTCCTGGATTTGTTTCGTTTATTAAGAGTCCATTAAACAAACATCCATCTTGAAGTTCACCCAATCCCAGAATACTCTAGGGCTAAGGCCTTTTATTAACAAGGGAAACAACTCCTTTTATTAACAAGGGAAACAACTCTATATACCATAATGGGTTTAAGAAGGCTTCAGACCACATTTAACTAATTAGTATTAATCTACTTTGTTAAAGCACAATAGTGAGCAAGTAATAGGGGCTATATATGACAATGGGATGAAAAAAAACGAGGTCTGTGGGACTGTATACATTGGCATGCACATAAAAACTCCCTTGGCAGTTGGAATTCGATATAAGAGTAGGCCATGGTTGTGCTGCCCGGGCCAACTGTATGACATACAGCACACTGTATGACAAACATGTATACCTGTCTTCAGTAGCCCAGTTTGGGAGCAAAATAGTAAGACGTTAAACCTCATTTCATTTGACTTAGTCACTGAGCCACTGCAGCTCCCTTGAACTCAATACAAAGATACAAATCAAATGGAATTATCTACATGTATTTTCTGTTCCTTTACAACTCATCAAAAAGGTCTGGGAACATCAATAAAGATTAGCTATCCACGTGACTTTCTGTTACTAAGGAATAATTATTGGTCCGCATGTAAATTACACAGTCTGAGAGATTGTCTCATGACATTTTGTTGGTTATACATCTAACTACATCTGCTTGGGATAGACAATCCATGGTTATACTCACAAGGACAAGAGAGAGACAGACAGAGCGAGATGGGGTGTAACGTCCACTCCACGAAAACTGGGTCATTTCGGGGTCATTTCGGGACTAACCTATGGTTTAATTTTATTTCAATAATTTGCTTGCGTGCAGGGGTATTTACCAATGGGAGGAAACCGGAGGGCCCTGAGAAAACCCTTGAGTCCGGATAGGCAAATCTACTCCTTGTCATTTACAAAATACATGTATTCCTCATCCGCTAAACAGCTTGGCAGAAGCCACTGAAATCTAAATATAAGGTAAAGTATTGCTGAAATTTACGTCACTCGCACTCTCGCAGTCGGCATATAAAATGAAACGAAAGTTAGGTAAGCACACGGAAACAAAATTGAAATGTTTGAAAAAAATAGATTGTATTTGAGCTAAGCACAGCAATACACGACTGAAGATCCACAAGATTTGAATCCTCCCCCCCCCCTCCCCGCCTGTTTAGCAATAAAAAGTTGCCCAGTAAACCGGGAATCAAACTTTTTCAACAAGGATCCAATATGACAGTTCCTGAACCTACAGGTCAAGCGTAATGAGATCTACATTAAGAGCTGAACTATAGTGTCTATAGTGACCCCATTAGTGTACTTAATTATCAATTCATTAGAAATTATTTAAATAGGTTCTAGTTACAATTTTTCTTTTATAAATGTGTATTATTGACTCTGTGTGGTCTTGGACTATAACTGTATACATATAACCTTTATTGTGGGAGGGTGTAATACTAATACATCATACATAATAATCGAATCAAGGCTTTTTATTTTTGACACAAATCCAAAGATAAAATACTAATAGATGTTTTCACTAAAACAAAACTTAAAAATACTGATTGATTTTCTGTCTTAAAACGTCCGACATCGAAGTAAATAACAGTATAGTAGCATTAAATAAAATTACCTTGCCCGCCCGTAACATTTATCACAATTTTTATCACCCCATCCTGAAATACATACACACGTTCCGTTCGTAAATGTTCCATGTTGACACTTTCCCCTTGAAGCTGCCGATTCACTAAATCCTATAGAACATATATAAATACATAGAAACACTAAAATCCACTCGTAAAATGTATTTTTCATTCGATCTTTTGGCCTGTTGAACAACACGGCCATAATCCAATCCTCCATTTTGTGACTAAGTCTCAATTATCCAGTCCTAATAATGACGTATGATGATCACCGTGTTTGATCACCAGATGATAGAGACTATTTATATTTTATTTACATTGTGCCATAAATATAGTCACGATAACAGCCACGAAAGCTTTTATTTCACGGCTTATAATACCTTATAATTAACAGGGACATTGTCTCAATATTGATAATAATTTACCATGGTATATCTTATAACCCACAGTAATATAACCCCACATTTACAAACAAAGATCAATTATATAAGTTACATGCGCATCTCCATGATACAGCAATTTATTCTTAATTCAGATTTTCACGCTTCAAATGACCTTAATCAAAAGACGCGAATTTTGAATATGAACGTAACTTTTTAAAAATGATATTTATTGTTTAAACCTCGTGTGATATTCATACATTTGCATAAATTATGATGTCATTAAGATAATATCATCAATATAAAGACGCGACGCCTGTTAAATAATGGGTATAAAAAGGGCGCCGCTTGGCTGATAAAAACTACTGCCGAAAAACAAACAATTAATAAATAATATGGGCTGATCGACCTTGTTAGTGATGTCCCAGCCTGTTTTAAGTACCAGTCCGCAATTGATATCTAACTCATCAAATAATGTCAGTTACGTAAAAGAAATCTGGTTGTATTTTTATGTGTATTTAACACAAATATTCGAATGTGGATTGTTGTTCAAGGGGTTTCTATATTTTATTAGCATATTTATTAGTCATTCGAATAATATTTCACATGAACCCGATGCATGAGGAAATGAAAATGTAAAAATCAGAGATCGAATTACAAAGGGAATTTTCGTCATTATTGCTCTAAAATAATAAGGCCTTTTTATCAAGCTTGTAATGAAATTATATCAATATTAGATGGTTGCAGGGTCGGGTGTGTGTGTTGGGGGTGTGGTTGGACGGGGGGAGGGGGAGAGGGTTTATCAGCCGCCTGTAAACTGTATATACTGCCCATGCATGGATATCATGTAATAATATAATCTTATTTGAATTGTCGCGTTTGTTTGTGATTTCTGCGTATTGTGTCGTGTCCATGTATTTGTTTTTATGTAGATTATGTGTGGAGCAGCCCCCCCCCCACTGCACTTAGCCTACTATTATCTTATCAATGTAGCTGTACCGATTAGTGTTGTCGTTCCCAACCCACGTTTGTACCTGATAAGTCATCGATGGAACAGCCAGTGGGTATTTTTCCCAGTTCCCCCAACCCAGTACAAAAGACCAGAGCGATTTATTTTATGTGGTCGTGAACATTATGCTTTTCCATATCTCCCATCGATCATAGCAGAAAATCAAAAAACTATAATGGACCCGGTATTATTAATTAATGAACGTGTGAATTATTGAATACACAAATTAGGTAATATACATCGATAAGTATTGTGTATTACAATCCGATCGTATTAATCATAGACAAGAATAGACAAGAGATTGTCCATAGCGCTCAAACTGTTGCAAAAAATGATCGAAAAAATAAAACATATTCTACTCATTTCCAAAATTTAAGTATTTTTTTTTTAAAAAAAAATTCAAAACGTATGGACAACGACGTAATAATAATTAATATCGTCAAGTGTGGTCAAACCGACGAGGAACTATAGTTTACATCAGATAAACTATTTATAAAACCAACGCACAAGAATAAATGTGTGATAGATAGATAAGTCACGTAACTCTTAATAAAAAAATCTAGTTCAATTAAATAAAATTTAAAGAAGATATGCGGATTGTAAGAGCCCCGTAGATAGCTGAGCAAACCATCTTTTTTTCAGATGATACAGAGACTAAATAGATTTTAAGATAAGAAGCAATAAATTATGTTTGGATAAAATTCGTAACCATCGTACTTCCTTGTCGATACGGAGGACTGGCAAAGAATAGAGTCTAGTCGTTCGGAATGTACAAAAAACGAGGTCTCGTGTACCTCTTGGCGTGCTCGTAAAAAGCCCTAGTCATTTGTAATTCGTTTGATATCATTGAAAAAAAATCACTCATAGCACACTGCATTGTATATGTCTGTGTTCATTGTCCCGGTTGAAGCAGAGAGAGAGAGAAATGGGGTTTAACGTCCACTCGACACAAACTAGGTCATTTCGGGACTAACATATGGCTTGATCTTATTTCAATAATTCGCTTGCGCGTAGGGGTCTTTAGCAGTTGGAGGAAACCGGAGTGACCGGAGGAAACCCACGAGATTGAGAAGGCGCCCCTATATATCTCCATGCCACATACGCTCACATCAGGGATCGAAACCACAGCCGCAAGCAGGAGGTGACCGGCCAGCTATAAGTCGAAGCGCGGCACTCTAGACCACTAGTCCATCCCCCCCCCCCCTAGCCTCGACCATCTTTACTGAAGTCGGCACAATAAAAGCATAGTCTCGATTATCCATTACATGATTAAATCATGGATGAAAGTTGAGCAGCAAATCGGATTCTGTTCCAGTAAACATCGCAGGCTAGCTTTTACATCGGGAGTTGATTATGGTCTGGATAAGTATAACTAATGTCTAATTAATAATTTAGATAACATTTCAGGCCGAAAGAAAGACTTGCAATGGGCATATTTAGCTTTTTCGTGATATATGTTAAAGCATGAAAAGGCTTAATAATAAACAACTAAATCAACTTTATTACAATCGTGAAAATAAACTCTAATATATAAATAGGTTATCCAGTGTAATCTATATAGGTCCGCCTTGTTGAAATTATATCAATTTGTCACGATTTGAACTGTCATAAAATCATTTTGGAAATGGTGTCCTTGTCGATTACTTTAATTTACAATGGTTTGGGTGTGACTGACAAAAGGATGTCATGTCGGTACATGTGGTTGATTAGTAAATTACATCATGCTATTAGAAGAAGAAGAAGAGTTAATTAAAGTCCCACATCATAATTTAGTTAAAAACTTAATTAAAAAGAACACCACCATGATATTCGACCTTGATCCATCGCTTGTATTAATTACGTATATGGAGATTGAAGACTTATTTATTTTCAAGGGATATCCATTCAATCATTGAACCATTTCACATTTACGTACTTTGTTTTCTAAGTTTGTATCATTTTTGTTGTGTATATCTATTTCTGATTTTGCCATTTCCAACTGTATTCCATCTAATTGTGACCAGCTTTGAGAGAGAGGGGGAGAGAGAGAGGGAGATAGAGAGACTAACTTCAATGGGCAAAAAATAGGTCATTTTGGGACTAACATATGCTTTAATCTTATTTCAACAATTCGCTTGTGCGTAGGCGTCTTTAGCAGCGGGGGAACCATGCAGACAAACCCACGAGATTGGACAGGCGACCCTACGCCCTGTCTTAGCTTTAACTCAACTAAGACTAAACAAATTTACAAGTCTACTAATCGCGTACAAGGACGTTTTTTTTGGGAGGGGGCAGGATAGGCCCAAACTTATTATTGCAAAAATTGGCCGACAAAAATCGATTTATTATTGATTTATATATTAAGTTACACATCGAATCCGAAATTTTAATCATTTTATAAAACATTTACAAAATTATGAATAATAGAAATGTTGACAAAGCGACGTTATACCGGCTCGGCGGAACAGCAGTTTTTGTGAATTAGCTACGAGAACGTTGCTAAAAACGTTGAGATATACTAATGTGTTTTGTTTTAGCTACGATTGGATGCCTTTAGTCTCACGTGACAAACTCAGTTTCTTTATAAATACACGTTACATCTTAAAAATAAGATAATTTGACACTATTATGACCAATTAAACTTACAGATACCATTGCCAATTATAGTGGCACGACTATCGCTCAACTTCAAATATTCGCGTTTAAATTAATGAAGCGTAGTTTTTATCCGACACACACTGGATAAAAACGATTCGATTTTAAATACGATGATTTAGTCCCGTTTCTGGTAGGGTTATATGTTTAATTGTAGTTGGATGTGGCAGAAATATTATAAATAACAATAATCAATAGTTGTTTTGGTGAAAAATATTGTCAATTTTGCTTACTGATCCCTGATGCGAGTCGCGTTGGGATTTGCTAAGTGGAACTATATAGAACTATCTCTTATCTCGAAACACGGAGGGTTGAGAGATGAGGTTCGTTATCTAGTTGTGAATGTGTGTCATTGATTATTCTCATGATTGGTTGTCATTTAAATTAATTCTTTGAATGATGAATCGGGTGACATGTATGGTATAGAAGGTCATGAACCAACACCCGTCTAATTAACCCCAGTGCATATAATTGATTGATTCAAGATGACTTCATACATTTCATGTAATGCGAAAGTTTTTATTTTGAAAAATCCTCAGAGCCATTTTTTGATATGATTCTTATATATTTAAATACATTGAATAAAATGGGGTTTAACGACCTATAGTGTTCTTCTCCTACTGGGATTATGAAGACAGGCATACGGCATACAGTGTGCTATGGGGGAATTTTGTCCAGGCAGCGGTACTATGAATACTTTTAAAATTATATCGAATTACAGATGCTGAAGGATCTTTTACTTTGACGCCAATGCGTACACGGGACTTTGGTTTTTTGTCCCATTCGAACGACTAGAGAGCTGTCTTTATCTGGCCCTCCGTTCCGCAACACTGCCAAGGGATTCTATCACATAAAACACCCTGTTCGGATAACATGTATACATCTTTCTTGTATTGTTTCATAAATATTTCGTATCTTGGTCCTTGTTTTTTAAAGATTGTATCATGCTCATTGGTGGAAAAAGTTGATTTGTTGAGACATCAAATGGCTCGTAGTCGTACAATCTACATATACCCAGTCTCGATCATCCCGACAAATATTATGCGAATATTCTGTACGTTAAAGACTAGGAGGTTCTGGGTGACCGAGATAAATATCTTCCCAAATTTTCATTCAAATGAAATGAAAATTAATTACATGACATAGCTATCACGTATTTATTTTTTTTCTGCGGATTTTATGATTCATATATCCAGTGTATTATGATACTTGCTCCCCTTTGTCCGTATTATACACCGCTTTATTAAAATTTAAATCATTCATAATTTCTTACTTTTTTATGTATAACCCCGCGTTTACTCTATCAAAAACAGTATGCATCTTTGTGCAACATTCTTTCAAAATAAGGGATGTGGCACCCACTTCTATATAAAACCAAAAATAACAAACAATTCAAAGACCTTTCTTCACGTTTAGTTCAATGACATCAAAACCGGTTTATATTTTGTCCATACATCCCCAATGTGTATAAATGTACATTTCATCCACTTTTTATATATGTTACATCCATTATTTTATTATTTTTCATCCACTTTAATAATGTATTTATCGTGCTACCCGAAAAGGGTGTTTTATGTAATATAATCTAAATTCTAGTCTACAAGTTTTAGATATGATATGATATGTCGAATATGCACATCTGTGATAACTTTTCTCGTCGGTAACGTTTTTATGCAATATACTTTCGGGCACTTTTGGCGAAAAAACAATCTTGTCGGTGATTAGTAAATAGGTTCATGAAATAAATCAAAACTGAAAATGTAAATCGATAATAGTTTTTCTTTCGCTTTAATTATGATTTCTTTTATATTATCATTACTTACTAGTTTTTACAAAGATGATAGTTTTTACAAGTTCGGGTTTTCCCACACAAAAAAGGGGGCGTTTTATCTTTGAGCGAATGACGAAGAGTTATCTCAACTTTTACTCTTCTGTCATTAAAGATATCAAAGGTTATGTCTTTATGTTTGGATACCCAGTCGGATTATATTGATTGACTATTGAACGAAAATAAAAATACCTGACATTCTCGACTTTGAACAGGAAGCAAGATGGAAGCGCTTTTGGAAAGAGCGGCTGCTACAGGACTTGAAAAACACCCCAGAAAGCTAAATATTCAAATAAAATATGGAACAGCGGGTTTCAGAACCATGTGAGTAACTAAAATGTTTATATGATATTCTCTCAATCTTTTTGTTGGCAAATTCAGCGGTGGTACGGAATTTAGAACCCGGCGACATGATTTGTTGACACACCAAGTCAAAACGGGTTCAACTTTATCGAATGGAATTTGACACGTATGTATTGACTCGACGTAAATATTTACAGCTTAGCTTTCTCTCGAATTGTCAGTTGAGTTATAGCCTAATCTATTTACTTTGCCATGTCTGAAAAAATTTAAAGGAGCTAAGTCTCTAACTCAATATTTTCTATAATATTCGAAATTAAAAACACGAATAATTCGATATTGATCAGTTACAATCAATATTTTTTTTTCAAAAATTGAATATGGTTCACTTTACATACATTCATATATATTACATAAATATGTGCTTTTAGAAACATTTTTATTTCAAGACTCCAAAAAATAGAACCATACATTTAAAGAAGAAATATGGGTACAAGTAGGCCTAGAGTTGTTTTGAAAATTATTTTTTAATTATCATGTTGTAATTTTATGGATGTAGGGTATCCAAATCAAGGATATATTTTACGAAAGAAAGGAAATATGGATTCTGAGTAGAATAAGTCAAATATTTTTATGTATATATTTCAGCGCCAATCAACTGGACCATGTCATTTACCGAATGGGACTGTTGGCTGTCATTGCATCCAAGTCCAGAAAAGGTAATGTACATATTGTGATTATTAACACTATTTATGAAATGACAATTACTGGTTTATTAACATGCAACTTTTTGACGATGATAGTGATAGGCCTACTCTGGTCTTTATCATTTGCTTGATTATGGTCTTGATAAGTTGATTAATAATTCATATAACATTTGATAAGGCCTAAAAAAGACCTGCAATAGACATTTAGTTCTTGCATAATGCCTGTCTACAATTAAAAAGAGGCCTGACCATTTTGATAAAATCTATCACTAATATATTTATAATCAATAGCAACTATTGGAGTGATGATAACAGCCTCTCACAATCCTGAAGAAGATAATGGTGTAAAACTGGTGGATTGTCATGGAGAAATGATGCCTGCAATTTGGGAAAAATATGCAACCCAGTTGGCTAATGCAGGGTAAACATAATCCATTTTTTTATTGTTTCTAACTTTAAATATTGTTCTGCCCCAAAGTGGGCTAATGAAGACAGGCATAGACCATACGGTGTGCTATGAGGGTAATTTTGCATAGGAAGCGTCACTATGGCCTACTCTTATATTGAATCCCTACTGCCAATGGATCTTTTACATGCACACCAATGTGTACACTAACAGGGGGAACCACATCGTAAAATCTGTATGAACTTTATCGGCAAATGCAGAGATCGAACACCCAACTTCCAGGCTAGCAAGCCAGTGCCTTACCCACTTACCAACCATGACCCCCACTTTAAAAAAAGAAAATATGTCTACGAGAATGTCATACTACGTAACACAGGGTAAATACAGTTCATTTTCATGAATAATTGTATTTCTCTATCATGAAGTTAAGTGGCATGGTTTCGACTCCCTGCTCATACATGACAAGGAATAGGGTCACCAGGCCAACCTTGTAGGCTTTGTCTTGGTCTTCAGTTGTCCTCACTCTGCTAAAGACCGTTGTGCTCAAGCGAATTACAGAAATGATAATCAATTGATAGTAACATAAATGTAACTCAATACATGGATTTTAAAAGTGCTAGTGGGCATAGATTTCTTCTCCTGGAAATGAAATGGGCTTTAACATGCTACTTTTCTTCACCAACCAGGCTAAAGCTCCTACATGCAAGTGAATTATTGAAATAAAATTGAACCATATGTTAGTCCCGAAATGGTTTGTGTCGATCGGAGGTTAAACCCCATTTTTCTCT
Organism: Patella ulyssiponensis; assembly: GCA_963678685.1. Classification (NCBI taxonomy): domain Eukaryota; kingdom Metazoa; phylum Mollusca; class Gastropoda; family Patellidae; genus Patella; species Patella ulyssiponensis. The sequence goes on from OY783229.1 coordinate 62,531,910, forward strand.
CTCTCTCTCAATTTCATTACACACTGAGCTATTCGTCTCCTGGTAACTAGGATTTTTTCATTTTCTATAAATAATTTGTTTATTTGGTTTTAGGGATGATGAAATAGTTGGAGTTTTAAGAAACATTTTATCAGCTGAAGTTAAGAACCCTGATGTTTCAGCTAAAGTTATTTATGGTAAAGATACAAGGTAAAATGTCTTATACATGTATATTTATTTGTGCAGGTAATGCAGAATCAAAATGAAATGAAATTTGGTTTAATGTCCTACTGTTCTGCTCCTTAACTGCGCTAATGAAGACGGCATATGCCATACAGTGTGCTATTAGGGAAATTTTGCCAGGGCAGCGGCGCTACAACCTACTCTTATATCGAATTCCAGCTGCCAAGGGATCTCTTACCTGCACGCCAATGTGTATACGGGACCTCATTTTTTTGCCCCATCCAAATGACTAGACAGCTGTCCTTGTCAGGCCCTCCATCCTGCATCACTGACAAGGAGAAACCAAGCCGGAAAATCTGGATGAACTTTCTCGGCCAATGCAGGGATCGAACACCCGACCTCCAGGCCCCAATACAGAATCAGTTACCAGTGCTGCCCAAAACATGCTTCATTTAACACATGGATTCCTCTCTCTCGAAATGCTAAATCATATGTATCAACATAGATGAGTATTGAATGAATGCATGCTTCCATATTTTAATTTGTGAAAAGCCAACATCTGGAAGTTTAACAAACAAGTCAAAGATATCAGTTATAAGATATTAATACCAATGATTATCATCGCATCAGAGTAACTACAGTTGATTATTTTATTGATTTGAAGAGTGTTATGTTTCATGATTTGAGGGATGTTATGTTTCATGATTTGAGGGGTGATATGTTTCATGATTTGAGGGGTGATATGTTTCATGATTTGAGTGATGTTATGTTTCATGATTTGAGGGGTGATATGTTTCATGATTTGAGGGGGGATATGTTTCATGATTTGAGGGATGTTATGTTTCAAGACACCATTGATTAATTTGTTGGTAACTATCCTACGTGCTTACTTTGAGTAAAGTATATATGGTGTGACTTGATGATTTCATGTACATGTATTGACTGTCAGATAAATCGATGTACATAATCTGATATTTTTATATTTAGACCAAGTAGCATACCATTAGCCCAATCATTACAAGATGGTATAGTAGCATTAGAAGGAGAATATCATGACTTTGGTAAGTACACATTTATCATACTGTTTTCATTGTTTAGTAGACTATGTCCAGGCTGTACATCACGACATAGCAAGAATTTTACTCAAAAATCTTGACCATCTGTCGATTCAATCGGATTGAAATACAGATGTATATTTTGTTTTGGTTTTTTTATACTTTCGATGGCTTACACTACATGAAGATCTGACAATTTGTAGTGGGAGTTCATGTCAGGAATTTACAAGGCCGACTTTTGACTCTATGATGTCAGGCATTGATTAATCAATCAGCGTTGATGTTTCTAGTGGTTTACCCAAAGTTCCTTGCAGCAAAAGGCGAAGAAGTTGTCGTAACAGACTGTTTCATTGGCTAATCGCTCACATATTCCAAAACACGTCAATGATAACAACTCTTCCAGATCCTAGTGTAGTAAAGACAAGTCAAACGAAATTTTGAACTGTGTTTTAGTCAGATTGCTGTCGATTTTGGAACTTTTGTAATTTAATTAATATATCACATTTTTATGTTTTAGTCAGATTGCTGTCGATTTTGGAACTTTTGTAATTTAATTAATATATCACATTTTTATTTGTGGTACAGTGTCATAAATCACATTGCATTTTTTTTTTATCATTATCTGAGGTTGATTGTTGCCATGTTTGAAAATGTGGTAAGGAAAAGTCTTGTTTCTTCCATATTTTTTATAGTATCATTTTAACCACAATTAAAGGAGCTAAAGAAAATTTTATATAGATCGTGTTTATTTATTCTGGTTAAGCATTATTGAAGAAGAACATCTTTTGTCCGAAACATCTAATATATAAACCTGTTTTTATTCTAAGCATGGTGTTTGTCTCATCTACATGTACATCTACATATTTTCAGGATTATTAAGCACTCCACAGTTGCACTATCTGGTTGTTTGTACGAATACTAATGGAGCATACGGTCAACCAACAGAGGAAGGCTATTACAATAAATTATCTCATGCATTCCAAGCTTTATCTAAACAGGTTTGTAAGGCAACAACTATATCAATCTTGCCCCAAGTTCACAAAACATTCTCAGACTTAAGATAAGAATTTACTCAACTTTCAATCACTGTTTATAAAGGAATATCTTGTCTAGCCGTTTGAATGGGACGGAAAACAAAACCCCATGTACACATTAGCGTTGGAATTTGATATAATAGTAGACTGTAGTGCCGCTGTCATGGCAAAACTTCCATCATAGCACACGGTATGGTGTATGCCCGTCTTCATTAGCCCAGTTTGAAGAAAGATGCATTTCATTCACAAGTATATGTTAACAAAGTTTCTGAATGATAGAATTATTTTAGAAAATTTGAAAAATGAATTACAGCCATAAAATACATAAAATACAACATTGTAAGAAGTAAATAAATATCAACTGAAAGCCAAAAAGAACCTTTGTTTCAAGATTTTCTTAAAGATAGCGATGTAGCATAAATTTAAAGTTAGACTAATTGAACTGTTGTCCCACTTGGGAGCAGAATGGTAGGACATTAATCTCCATTTCATTTCTGTTGTCACACTGAAATAATAAAACTCATTTATAAGAATTGTTACATCTATATTCTTTCAGCAAGAACCAACACCCTGTAAAAACTACTCTAGGAGATTATACGTGGATGCTGCTAATGGTGTGGGTGCCCCCAAATTACGATCTCTATTGTCTCATCTTGGTGACCTTCTAGATGTACTCGTCTTCAATGATGGGAGTGAAGGAAGACTCAATTACCAGGTATTTTCTTGGCATTTTAGATTAAATGTACAGTTGTTGGAAGGGTCCAAGATGTGGAAATCATTTTGTTTATTTTACTGATTTCACAACGTCAACAATAGAATAGAAAAGAAAACTTCAGAAATTCAGATAAAAGTTGATGGAGTATATCTGTTTATATTGCTATCTAGTTGAGCTTCACACATTCAAGTTTTGATTCTCATGGATCAGTAGAATTTTAAATCAGTTTTTATCCTTCAAGAGTATTAAGTTTTGTTTCTCGTGAATCAGTACATGAGTAGCATATTGAAGCAATATTTATCCTTCAAGAGCACAAAGTTTTGCAAATTTATTTCCCACATCAGTGTTATGTACGCAGGTATTTTGTGTACCATTTCCCTGTAAATAAGGCTTAGTTTTAAACCTACACTGTCATTAATATTTTTAGTGTGGTGCCGATTACGTGAAAGTTCAACAGAAATTACCTGTTGGTGAGTATCGGTTAGCTTTATAGGGTTTCTTGTTCCTTGAGTATAACTGGTTATTTTGTTGTGAGTACTTTATGATTAGAGAGAGAGAGAGAGAAATGGGGTTTAACATCAACTCGGCACAAACCCGGTCATTTCGGGACTTACATATGGTTTAGCAGTGGGAGGAAACCGCATGTTAGAACTGGAGAACATGGCAAATAATTCTAAGTGCAGTGACTTTTCCTGAGATCAGAGATCTGCTGTGCAGTCAAGTACACTATCATCCTTGGTATCCCCGGGTCTCATTCTGTTCTACTCCACTAACCCACAGAGAATTACGAAAGTCGTCCTCTAATATCTCTGTTAAAGATGACTGTCTTCAACACTGTTACATCACGCGGCGTCAATCATTAGCTCAGTATGGCATGCATTGTTTACTGAAGACGTAACTGCCTCGGGCAGAATGATGCCTTTTACTCATTTTAATACCCATTTACACTAAATAGGAAATATTTTTTAACTGCACTACAAATACTTTAAACGTCTTTATTTATTTTTCTAATACATAAAAAAATGTTTAAGAATTTAATATGTCGGAGGAAAAAAGTTAATATTTTTGGCTCATTAATTCGTGTCGATGTCATCTTTATCAGTGACTGTAGCGACCTAGTGAATATTCACTGCGGATCAGTGTGCCGTTCTTCTCCACTATACCCTGGGCAGATTAATCCATAGGGTTTCCAAGATTTCAAATTATCTGCCTTGGCCTTGATTGTAGCTAAAGACTATGAACCAATCAAAAAACAGTTTACAAATCAGTCTTACTAATGAAACAGCCACTGTTTTGCGTTCGGTTTTATAAGGCTAGATAACCCTATTCATGTTCATTTACTGAATGATTGGTGTAAATAATGTATTTTTTCTAATTCATTTATATTTTATCGAATTAACACCCCTACCATAGATTCATGTAAATTGTTTCAATGACATTTAGTAATTGAACTGGAATATACAGGTCATATTTCCATAGAATACAATTATTGTTTATTACTAAATAAGAAGGGCCTGGGTGGTTATTAGAATTTACCAAGTATTGTTGTGTACATGTATATATTGTCGTAATATTTTTATATTTTATCATTGCTTGATAATGACTAGAGAAAGCATTGCTCAGTTATAAGCAGTAATTGTGACCTTTATATTCCATAGATAAGGCTCTATGTGATGATCTAGGCTATGATTATCATGATGATTATTTTATTATAGATATGAAAGTAGAAGCTGGTATACGTTGTGCATCATTTGATGGTGATGCTGATCGTATTGTTTATTATTATATTGATCAAGGTACGTTGTTAAATTAATTTACAGGCTGAATCTACTGACATAAAATTCTATCTTATATCCATATCTTCCAGTGTACATGACAAGAGTTATATTCCTTGGTTTACAAACAGAAGAAAGCATGTTGGGTAGCGTAATGGTCTTACACATGTGGGTAAGATGAAAATGTCTGTCATGGTTTAGATTCCCAGCTTATACATGACAATAAGTAAGGTCCTCTGGTTTCCTCCTACTGCTAAAGATCCCTAAGCGCGAGCAAATTATTGAGATAGAAATCATACCTCATGTTAGTTCTGAAATCGCTAGGTTTGTGTCGAGTGGATGTTAAACCCAATTTTTCTCTCTGTATAAGAACAGGCCCCATGTTCACAAAGCACTCTCAGACTTAAATTAAGAATTTACTTAACTTTCAATCACTGTTTATGAGAAATATCTTTGATCCAGAAGCACCAAACATTGCACATTGTTTTTTATTGATGTATTTGATACATTAAGACAACAAAAGTTTTATAAAGGGCTATATTTTAGTTAACATAGAACAAACAATTTTGAGTAAGAATACTTTGTGGAATTGCCAAGAGCAAATCAACTTGATCAGACAAAAAGCTTTGAAAGTTGTATATTGATGATATTTTCAGATGGAAAGTTTAATTTATTGGATGGCGATAAGATAGCAACCTTGGTGAGCTTAAACTTTATAACTTAATTAAAGAGCACATAAAATGTTCAAACAAAATTATGTGTACTTCAAACTATTGTTTACTATACACACTTTATATAGTGGTCTATACATGTCTCAATTAATTATCAATGGATTTGAATTAGATTGCTGTCAGTACTGGCTGTAAGTACAAATAGATAAGGCTGGTCATTTTATGTGTTCTTTATGTTCAGGCCATAAAAATGTTTCTTTGCTCAATTTAAATTCTTAGAATATTCATTTGAAATTTGTATCATAATTTGGCTGTCAACATTTATTTTTTCAACTCAGTCAAACAAGTGTGTTGATACTGTTTTGAGTAAATATAATACAGGTAATGCCAGAATATTCCAGTAGCGGTGGGAATTGGATAAAACACCCCAATATTTAATTATTGATATGAAGCTTTTATCATATTTTATTTGCAATCTACAGAGTAATACTGCTTTAAAAACTAGTGTTTCAAATTAGAAATGAGCCGATTATTGGTTACAACATCAGTATTGGTCGATAATGGTGTTATCAATGCACATCAGTATTTGTCATACACTTGACGATTTTTATCGATATTTCAACCAGTATTACATTGTAAAGTGGTGCCGAACAGAGTGCCAGACACAGGACAAATTATAGCTGTTCCTCATAGCACACTGTAAGGCGTACGCCCATCTTCAATAGCCTCGTCGGAACAGAACAGTGGGATGTTAAAGCCCATCAGCCAAGTCGAAGTGGAACAGTAGGAAGTAGGACGTTAAATGTAATTTCATTTCATTTCACATTTTTCAGGTAGCTGGGTATTTACAGGAACTTGTAGGTAGAAGTGGAATCAATTTAAAACTAGGATTAGTTCAAACAGCCTACGCTAATGGTAGTTCTACAGAATATATTACAGATACACTTGTAATTATTATTGTCATTATTTTCTGGTAATATTAAATGGGCATTAGAGGAGATTAGATAAAGAGCTGGCAGTTCTTGCTATAATAGTTAAAACATAGATAGTGTGAATAGAAAATGTTGAAAATTTCAGTCAAATTGTTCCACTCAGAACCGAGATATTAGCTTTTGAATTGCACACTGTTTCGATCATCATTACAAAATTTTGTACGACAAAAAACAAAGTTTTAATTAACCATTTTTATATTTAATTATTTTTCGAAAAATGTATTTAAATCCATTAAATATCGCAGACTAGCGATGACATCGTGAGTTGATTATGGTCTGGATAAGTTAATTAATGTCTAATTGATAGTTTAGATAACATTTCAGGCCTAAAGAAAGCCGTGCAATAGGTAGATTAAGCTCTTACATAATGCAAGTTTAATGGAAGCTCTAAAGCATCGAGCAAAGCGCTGTGCGTGAGCAAAGCTCGTTTCTGGTAATGCATACTTGCGCAATTTTTTGTATTTTGGGCTACCATGTTGATGTTCCATTTTTTTTACAATTTATGATATATATAGAAAGTTCCGGTGGCATGTGTACCAACAGGAGTTAAACATTTACATCACAAGGCTCAAGATTTTGATATTGGTGTTTATTTTGAAGCTAATGGTCATGGAACGGTAAGTAGAACCTATTTAGGGATTTTAAGGGAGACAGACTTGGGGGTGTTTATCATAAAAAGTATTTTGATATCAAAGTCACATCAAACCCTTGAAGTATTCTGATCTAGAATCATGTCCATCAACCTCTTGTCGACCATGGTTTAAAACAAGTGGCATGACTGACAGAATTTAAGCAGGGCCACGGCGGTAAAGTGGTCGATTAGAATGTTCTGGGATTGAAGGCACAGACTGAGTATAACCCTCAGGAATCATTACGTCCAGTTCCCACTTGTCAGAGGAAGCACCTGACAAGAAAATGACTAAAAACCTTGGGTTAATGACTTTTTTAAAATAAATTGATCTCATCAAATTCACAACTGTCACAAACAGCTGATGAATAGTGGTATTTAAAATCTAGCTAAATAGATCTACATGTTAGGAGTGTTAAGATTGTACAGAGCTATTTAAAATTGAGTGGGTGGGAAGGATGTAGCATGGTCTTATGCATTTTAGATGGTAAGGTCTGTCATTGAGTCAAGTGGCATGGTTACAAGTTCCTGTTTGTACGTGACAAGGAGTGGGGTCACCTGTCTAACCTTGTGGGTTTCCTTTGGGTCGTCCGGTTTCCTCCATTGCTATTTATTGAAATGAAATTGTACCATAAGACCTAGTTTGTGTCTAGTGGACATTATACTACATTTATCAATCTCTTTAAAATTGAGATAGGCGTTTAAATATTATATTTTGTTATGTCAGGTATTATTTAGTGACGATGCTTTGAAAAGAATTGCAGACAGTGCAGGCGAGAATTCCAGGTAAAAATATTGAACTTTCTGGTAGAGCTGTACGATATCCATGGAAACAGATATCGTGATATTTTCATTGAAGCGTATACCTTCCTGAAAATGCATTATACAACTACAATACAAGGATACTAAATTAAACTATAAAACATAAGTACTATGTTAAAAAGTGTCCATTGATACAGTCAAATATTTTTTCCTGGATCACGACCGCCAGGACACTTCTGACGCTGAATGATAATCAGTCCACCGGAACTTTCGATATAGTTGACATTATTTATATTTCTGCTTTATAAAAATTTATTTCAATCTGAAAATCAAAGTATCGTTTTAAACAATTTGGCAAGATGTATAGAAATTGAACAGAAACCTGAGAAACAGGGAGAATTCTAACGGGTGGAAAAGTGAGAAAGAGAACATGTGACGTAAACAAAGCTCCTTATCTGCATTTGAAGACTTCGCGGAATGAATACTCAGGAGTTTATAACAGCATTTATTCATCATTAAGCAAAAAATTATCGTAAACAGGACCTCATTTTTTGTTCTGTCCGAATGACTATGCATTGTCCCTTGCCAGACCCTCCGTTCTGTACAACTGACTAGGGGGAACCCTGCTGGTAAATCTACTTAAGCTTTCCTTGGCCAACACCGGGATCGAAAACTTGACCTCCAGGTTAGCAAGAAATCGTCTCAACCACTACCACTCCAGCATTCTCGAGTTTATGTTTTTTGTGTTTTTTATAGTTTAACAAGTGATGAGAAACAAGCAGTAAAACATCTTTCAACTGTTATAGATGTCATTAATCAGGTTGGTTACAAATTTAACGCAGGTTATTCTTCATGCTCTGTAAGAATAATATCCTTTATGCTCTGTAAGAATAATATCCTTCATTCTCTGTGAAGAATGATATCCTTTATGCTCTGTAAGAATGGTATCCTTCATGCTCTGTAAGAATGGTATCCTCCATGCAAAAGTTCCTTTTACTTCCTACGTTATGCTCTGCAAAGAATAAAATCCTCTAAAGAAGGATATTCTTTGTGCCCTGATATCCTTTAACATTCAGTATCGTAATGCTGAGTCCCTTTTTCAAGAATCACTTGTTTGTATATACATGTATCTGTAATTATTTGTTGTATTTTATTTCTGCAGACAGTTGGTGATGCGCTATCAGACATGTTGTTAGTGGAGATTATTTTACGAACCCGAGATTGGAGTCCGTCGGATTGGAACAAACAGTATATAGATTTACCAAATAGACAACTCAAGGTGAAGGTGAGTATAGTGTGGGAATAACTAGAATAGCATATTGACTTCACTTTGGTCCATGAGAGAAACAAATATATACACCTCTATAGAGTGAGGCAACAAAATTCTACATGTGACAATGTTTCTTTGTACCTGTAGGTTGGGCTACAGCGGTTAAGTGGGTAAGACTCTGGCTTGCTAGCCTGGAGGTCAGGTGTTCGATCCCTGCATTGACCGAGACAGTTCATCAAGATTTTCTGGCACATTTCCCCCATGTTGCAGGGCCTGACAAGGACAGCGGTCTAGTCGTTTGGAAGGGATGAAAAACTGAGGTCCTGTGTACACATTGGCATGCATGTAAAAGATCCCTTGGCAGTTGGAATTTGATATAAGAGTAAGTGCAGCTCCGCTGTCCAGACCAAATTTTCCTCACAGCACATTGTATTGTGTATGCCCTTCTTCATGAGCCCAGTTTGAGGAAGAAGAGTAGGATGTTAAACCCCATTTGATTTCATTTCATTTGTACCTGTAGGTAAAAGATCGTAATGTTATATCAACAACTGATGCAGAAAGAAAGGTTGTGACGCCTGATGGTTTACAAGCAGCCATTGATACCATAGTAACAGGATATACAAAAGGTAGATCATTTGTACGACCGTCCGGTACAGAAGATGTTGTTCGAGTTTATGCCGAGGCTGATACACAGGTACATGAATTTAAACAGGGGTTAAATAATAGAAATGTCCATTTCGGGAGTGCCAAGACTCCACGAAAAATTATGCTTTTAGCACCTGACAAACATATCTACATAAAAAGTCTTTAGCTCTCAGTTATAACTTTTCTTGAGCGGGAGTGGGGGGAGGTGGATTGGGTATTCGAATGGTTAACATGTCCGCGTTGTATCATAAGGTCTATCCTTGAGTCAAGTGGCATGGTTTCTATTCTTGTACGTGACAGGGATTAGGGTTTTCTCTGGGTGCTCCAATTTCCTCCCACTGCTAAAATGACCTAGTTTGTGTTTAGCGGATGTTAAACCTCATTTCTGTCTCTATAACATGTCCTGAACACTTTTAACTAATTTGTTTACAGTTTTACTTTTCTGCACTAGCTGCAAGGGAAATTTCCCAGGATAATTTCATGATCTGTAAAACAAGATCATGTAGAACTGTTTATTAATAGTCAGATTTAAAATCATCTGTGTTCCCACACAACGGTGAATTGAACAATTAATGTCTCATGCTAGGTCCCCACTCTCATGATTTAGGCTGCATTTGAAATCAGGGTGATCCTATTAGGTTTATCAGATATTGAGGTAAGTCGTAGCAGTTGTGTTGATCATATAGAAACGTATCTGAGGTACCGTATTTAAAGGGTTGTTCATTTCTATGTTAGTTGGCCATTAACTATTACATCTGAGGGTCCGACAAATTTTAATATGAACTTTATTGTACTCATTATTTCAGTCCAGATGTCAATTATCATTAAATATGTTAGCGATGACAATAATTTGCCATTCTCTTCTTTTTCAGGTTAATGCTGATAAATTGGCCAAAGAAGTAGGAAATAAAGTTTACGATCTTGCTGGTGGGATCGGAGACAGACCTTGAAAATGAAAAGGAAAGAAATTATAGAATATATTTTTATACCATATATAATAATCAGCTTATCATAAAAATCTAACTTTATTAAATTATTTATTTTAATCACACGAAATATAAAGAAATCAATAAATGATGCTTGGTTTGAGAGTCTTAATTTAGCAGTGCTTGGTTTGGAAATTTGAACATCTACAACTAAATAATACAAAACATGTATTAAAAAATAAGTTTTGAGTAAAAAATACATTCAATAAACTCAATGTTTGAATATTACAACAACAGTAGCTGTTAAAAGATCAAAGCATTATTCTTTAGTGTGCTTTGATTAGAATTGCATTTTGTCAAGGCAACAACTAAATTTCAACTGCTGAGGATTATTATTTTAATTGTTCACAATTTCACGTTATCATCATTATTTTGTGACCATTGTTTAGTATACTGGAAATCTGATACCGTTGACTAATAAAGCTAGGCCTTTTAGTAATGACAATTTTTGTCATTAAATCATAATAGTGATCATTATTCTAAACTTATGTTTATGTATAGAACGTGGTTAGAAATTATACAGTTGTCATTAATTAGCCGGTGTGTAACTAAATGTAAAAGATGTCACCACTGGTGTAAAAGCATGACTAATTATAACAACTATCACTATTGAATACACAAACCTGGACAATAGTGGTGTATATCCAGTCACAGTTTTAACACCTTAGTGACAAAACACCTACTTAACGACTGTTGCCTGATTACTAAAAATTTTAACTAACTAATAAAAACTGACGACTTTAATCTATTAGTATTGTATATTTTCATTAATAACAATTATTTGTTGCTTAGTCAATGATATCAATGTTACATTGACTCAACACCAGATAATCTTAATAAATACAAAAATTAAAAAGTTTATTTGTATAATATTCATGATAAACACAAAATAATCAACAGAATTTATCTATGATTTTTTTTTTTTGTTATTGTTGTTGGATTTATAATGATTTCTATTTTTGATAAAAAAATTTTTGATTATTTACACATGATGCTATATAATGTAAACTTTGTGCCGGACATGTATTATAAATATCTTTAAAAGGCAGTTGTCCTGAAATAGTTTAACGTCCTACTTTTTTGCACTGACTGTGCTAATGAAGACAGGCATATGCCATACACTGTGCTATGAGGGAAATCAATCCAGGACAGCAAAGCTACAGCCTACTCTTTTAATGAATTCCAACGGCAGTTGTCTTGAAATAAAATAAAATGGGTTTTTTACTGTCTTATTGTTCTGCTCCAATTGGACTAATGAAGACAGCCATACGCCATAAGGTATGCTATGAGGGAAATCTTTCTTGGACAGCAGCGCTACAGCCTACTCTTTGAATGAATTCCAAAGGAAGCTGTCCTAGATTCAGTTTAAAAACACAACTTAGCGTCAAAATGATTATTCCCTTTCGTTTGTTTCTGGAGTTTAATGTCCACTTCCACCAGCGGTGACATCGTAGACAGGAGTATTCCCTGTTAGTTGATATGTTATATAATATTCATCAATATATCTAGTCAATGTTACCTTCAAGCTTCACATACTTCTGCTATTGTATAAAAATATAATTAATATAATCATGAGAATCCTTGAGAATCATTCAGTGATCGGTTGTTCTGATATGGCTTGAAGCAAAACACAAGAGAGTGAGAGAAAGAGAGAGAAATGTGGTTTAACGTCCACCCAAACTAGGTCAAATATGAAATTGTAGCTTTAACAAGGACAGACCTTAAACAAAACTGCTTAAACCACTTGTCACCCCCCTCCTCCTTTCTTTCTAAGGAGGATGGGGGGGGGAGCTTTATATTTTTCATGATAACAAAACTTGTTAGCTATAGGAGGATAGCATACATGTATGCCTTCCATTTATTTACAATCTGAAGAGAGGTCTGTGTGTATATCAGCCTGATACTTACATTGATATAAAAGAAATGAAAGTGCTATTTTTATATATAAAATGTTGGGAATGGTTAATAAACAATATATATGGAATTATTGTGTCTGTTATATTTCCAATTTTAACATTTTTGATTATCAAAATCAAAACTTTGATGGATCCAGGTACAATCGTCTGCAAGGTTTTTGTGTCTATATGTGACAAGGAGTAGGGTCACCTGTACTGTCCACCTCATACATGACTTGTCTTCCAGTCCTTCGGTTTCCACCCACTGCTAAAGAGCGCTATTATTGTACCATGTTTTAATCAAGAAATGACCTAGTTTGGATGGGGGTTGGATGGCTGAATGGTTAGCGTGCGCGCTGTATTATACAGCCTGCCATTGAGTCAACTGGCGTGGTTTCGAATCACCGGTTGTAAGTGGCAAGGAGTAGGGTCGCCTGTCCAGCGTCATGTGTTTTCTCTGGGTACTCCGGTTTCCTCCCACTGCTAAAGACCCCTACGCGCAAGCAAATTATTGAAATAAAATTAAACCATATGTTAGTCCCCAAACTACCTAGTTTGTGCCGAGTTGACTTAAACCCCATTTCTCTCTTTCTCTCTCTCCATTTCTCTTTTTTTTGTGTCTCAAAATAGTCTGAAACGAATTGAAATGGGATTTAACATCCTACTATTCTGCTCTGAACTGGGCTAATGAAGACGGTTATAAATAGTCTAACCTTAATCTTAGATTTTAACTCTATGGAAACATTCTTCACCAGTTCATGGTGCAAACATCAGGAAAATGATGTGACACCATCTATTATTATTACCATTAACAGTGCTCTGTCCTGTTGTATGTTCACCAGAAAATATGGATGGACCACCCGGCATCGGTCACAGATGACATCTATAAACATGTACGTCCAAATTAAATGTGGGCAAAGGAAAAGATTGCATCAGTAAATAAAATGATTTTATTTAGTATGAATGATACATGGTGTATTATACACTGTTATTACTATATGTATTATATATATATTCCTGTATATAAAACAATGTAATTCCTTATGATGGTATATTACTATATATTCGTTAATATAAAACAATATTATTCCTTATGCATTCAAAAATTAATATTTGAACATATAGGTTTACAAAATCAATTTTTTCTTGAAATAAATGGAGTAAAGCATGTGAACAAGACATACATGTCGCTATGCAGTGTACTGTGAGACATTTTGTCCGGACAGCGTCACGTTAAGGCCTACTACTCATCGATTTCCAACCGTCAAGGATTCTTTTTAGTGTACGCCAATACACCTGAGCTGTTTTTTTGAAAATCCTTAGAAACTTTGTTGGCCAACACTGGGATTATATCGGAGACCGTCTGACCTGGTTAGTGAGCCAGCATTATACATGTACATACTTACAAAGCCATGTGTCTCTACAGGGGCGGTCCAAACTCCACCCTGCTCCGTTACAGTTGTGTGCTTTATTCGTTATCATCAGATGGTGGAATGGGACATCCGAAGTACGAATTAATGATAGAGACATGTGTGATATCACAATTAAGGCTTTGCATCAATGAAATTTAATCACAATGTGATCCTATTAATTCCTAACATGTAGGCCTATAATTATAAACACCTCTCAAGCAATTATATATATATATGCTACAGGAAGAGTTGAAATAAAATGAAATGGAGATCAATGTCCTACTGTTCAACTCCGACTGGGCTAATGACGATGGAAAGGAAGAGGTATACATGTATGTACATTGTAACACATATTGGCAAGAAACCAATCCTTAGATACATGTAACGTCATTATGAATGCAAATATTCCATGTTCTAAGTAGACCAACATAATTTTTGTACAATAATACTAATATTGTACATTCAACGAGCGCCAAATCCATCCAAAAGCATGCTCAAAGCTCAATAGGTATATACACAGTGAACAGAAAGTCTAATTCTCACAGCATTCTCGAAATAAGTGAGTGTTAAGCTGTGACTTGAAAGTTGAAAGTAGTCAAAGTTTCACTGTTTCAGATTTTCAGTGGTAAATGGCGATAATGAGATACTAAATGTTGACGGATGATAATTAATGAAATACTATGTACAGGTATGATATGGAGACGCCATGATAAAGATGATGAGGACAGTGGTTAATATTATATTCCACATTTAATCAATTAACTATATCACAAAGTTTTCTGACTTCAGTATCACAAAATTCCATGAAGGAATTAAAATAAAATTGTATTTACAGACAATTTTACTATCATCGTTAAAGTTTTCTGTGATCCGTATCACAAAATTCCATGACGGAATTAAAAACAAATTGTTATTACAGACAATTTTATTATCATTCTTATTGTCATAGTTACTGCTTCTCAATATCAACAAGAGTTTGAAATTAGACTGCAGGTGTGCAGGGTTAAGAGTCAGAATCTTTTATCAGCCACTTTTCCCAAACTCTGTGAACAATTTGCCACATCATTCTGTGATTTCATTGATTAGTGATGTCTGTCAAATCAAAAGTTCAACACATCTGTGATGTCCAAGTCTGGAAATAAGGCACCTGTTAGGATCAATGCCAGGAACTATGTCAGGCTTTTGTCGGACTCAATTCCTCTGATGGCAGTCAAGTTGTCTGGTACACCTTAATCTATTTAATGAGAGAGATAGAAAGCTGGAGAAAACCCATGAGGTTGAACAGGCAGCCCTACTCCTTGTCATACGACAGGGGTACTGAAACTTCGCCAGTTGACTCAATGATACAGCGATCTATTGAATGCATTTTGTTGATAATTTAAATATAAGTACCACACAAAGTGAAAAATGTCAGGTACTAAATCAATAGAGCCCATCATTTGGTCATGTACATGCAGAAAATAATCCTTACAGGCCTGGTGATGTCATATTATCTATTTATATCTTCACATCAGAAGCAATTGCTGTTAGAGTTATCTTTCTTATATTACGACACGCACGGTAACAAAGTCCATAGCTTCAAATTACTCTGGCATATCTGTCAATGATAGCATGTATAATGTTTCGCACTAATAATGAACTCTACAAATTACATCTGTACAGCAGCAATTACGGTAGAGTCACATTACTTTCATCACATCAAGCATGGTAACGCAATCCACAGCTTGAAAAATACTCTGGCAGTATCTGTTATCCATATTGTCCAATGTTTCGATAATAAGGGACTCTATAATCTACATCTTCCTCCATGTTTCGATGAAACACGTCCTTTCTCTTGTTTTTTTGTTCATCACTACAAGTCTTTCAATAATATGGCACCCAATTACTTTCATCTGCTGGGTTTAATCGTCCGGTTACGAGTAATATTATATCAATAATCCACCAGATACCGAGGCCACCTAGTGTCAATAATTTACCAACTGCTGTACCTGAAATATCAATATAAATACGACCATTAACTAAAACACATAAACTGATAACGCAATAGTAGCTTCATTGCCTATGGCACAAATGGACCTTTAGTTTTAAACAAGAATTATCATTTCATTATCCATTGCCCAATTTTCACATATCATTTGTTGCAATACATGTAGCATGAAGTAGCTCATTGTCTATAGCAGAAATTGACTTACAATCATATCATTTCATTAATTATTTTCACATATCATTTCTTGCAATATCATGAAGATTGTTCCTGCAATCTGATTACAAACAACAACCTCTAACTTTTAAGTTTATTCGTAAACATATATCATATCCATCATTTCCCAACTATTATCATTCCACTGAACAAATATGTCTGCCACGACATACATGTATTGACAATATATGTTTTTCTTAACAACAGGTCTCGAGTTCACAATACATTTTCAGACTTCAGTTGAGAATTTACTCAAAATTCTTTGCCTTATTTTAACTAAAATATAGCCCTTTATAAAACTTTTGTTGTTTTAAGGTATGTGCAAAGTTTTGTGTTTCTGGATCAAATATATTTTCATAAACAGTGATTGAAAGTTGATTATTTAAGTCGAGAATGCTTTGTTAACTCAGGGGTTGATTTTTAGGCTATTACAATAATTTCTGTAAACATTTGATTTTAGTTTCAAGATCATCCATTATTTTCATAAACGTATCAAGAACAGTTTTTAACTCTACATTGTGAACTGTTCTTTGTCTAAAGTCAAACCTTGTACATGTAATCAAATAAACAAATTGCTATTGTGTTAGTCTATTTTATTTAATTACCGGTACTTTGAATAAATATGATTAGTTGACTTACCTGTATGTCCTAAACAAAATCGGTCCATTCCTAGAAAACCCAGTAAAACGGAATAAATCAGTGTTGTTACAAAATAGTGTCCATTATATCTGAAAATATATCATTAATTAAACAGGCATTATGAAAGATTAGATAAAGAGCTGGCAGTTCTCACTATAATAGATAATGTAAAGGGAATGTGCTGAAAATTTCTAGAAAATTGCTCCACTCTGAACCGAGATATATGTGATTAAATTTTAGACCTAGCCTTGATCATCATTACGAACTTAGTCTTGATAATCCCTTTTTGCATTTAATCATCAATGAATAATGAGCAGCAATTCGGATTCAAATCCATTGAAAATCTAATGCACATGATGACATCGACATTTGAATCATTTTATCTATTTCTATGTTATGTGGGAATCACGGTGGCTAAGTGGGCAAGGCGCTGGCTCATTAGCCTGGAGGTCGGGTGTTCGATCCCTGCATTGGCCGAGAAAGTTCATCTCGATTTTCCGGCGTGGTTTCCCCTTGTCAGTGATACAGAAGGAGAGCCTGACAAGGACAGCTGCCTAGTCGTTCGGATGGGACAAAAAACCGAGGTCCCGTGTACACATTGGAGTGGTAGTTGGAATTCGATATAAGAGTAGGTCGTACCGCCGCTGCCCGGGCAAAATTTCCCTCATAGCAAATTGTACGTCGTATGCCCGTCTTCCATTAGCCTGGGTCAGGTGCAGAAGTGTAGGACGTTAAACCCCATTTCATTTCATTTCTATGTTATGTGTGCAATGCAAGTAAAAAAAGTTTTCCCGACAAACAATGTTTATGGTTTTCTTTCTATCCCAACTCTGACTGGTTCTTTTCCTTTTTGTGCGTCACTTTTCGTTTTTTCAAACCTTCATTTTGCATCTATCGTAGCAATGACCTCTGTGTTAAAATTATATTTGGGATGTGATAATGGCTGACACCAACATTGTACATATACCTTAAGGGTTCATGATAATGAATAAAACCTACAGTACTCACTTTATACAAGGAAATCCATCTTTTAAAAACGTTCGATTTCCATAACATTCTATACCAGCAAATACTTCACAAACAACTTTAGTTATCTCTACTTCTTCATACTTTTCACCACCCCACTACAATACAAAATAGACATTCAATCAATTGACAATGTGTACCAGCAATCAATCAGGTGGCTGAATGGCCTAATGCATGTGCAACAGAGGATCATTGAGTAAAGCGGTGTGGTTTTGATTCCTCGCTTGTACAAAAGTTGCCTGTCTAGTCTCATGACATTTCTCGTCATCCAGTTTGCCTCCTCGCTAAAGACTTTGCTGAATGTGCTACCAAATTTTTGAAATGACCTACATGCAGTTTGTGTTAAGTGGAAATTAGACCACATTTCCCTTCTCTTTACTAATACAAGTCAGAATAATTTGTAGTAACTCACTGTATGAAAATTTATTTATCCATGTATTTAATCATATTTATCATGTTTTTTTAATAAAAGTACTTGTACTTCAATAAATAGATTATCCGTGGTCAAACAACTCTATATTCAATATAAAAGTATCTTTACCTTCGTACAACCATACCCAAGTCTTTGCCTTTCTGTCTGGTTTCCATTTAAATCCAGAGGATCACTACAATTCAAAAACTCAAATGGCCTGAAACAGTGAAATGATCTTAAATTTCTTTTAACTAGAAATGAAATATCTACAATGAGAAAGTTAAGGCCTACACGTACTGTAGCAATTGTTTAATTCTTATACCATGGACAAACAAGATTTGGGGTGCCGGTACCGGTACTTAATTCATTCTTTTAAACAAATGAAATATTTGATTTCCAGCATTAGCTACATGTCAATATACAATAAGGTTGCAACGATATCAAATTCTGATATCGCCATTAATCATGATAACTGCTTTTGGAATTATCGCGATAAATAAAAGTCTACGATTATCAATTTTATCACGATAATTCTCTTTATCATATCGATGAACCTGAGTGCGGATTCATAACTTGAAAAAAGCGGCTGGATGACTAAGTCGAGTTACTTGGTTGCTTTGTTTTGGCGGGTTAAACAACCAGACGTACAGTACTAACTTAACATTGAAATAAACATAATATTTTCAGTCTTGTTAACCGGGGATTCGCCGCACCGTTGCTACGGTACACCGATGTCGCGTGCGGCTTTGTTTACAAAATGTGTTTCGGGAACTTTCTCTCACCGATTTTTATTGTATAATTTTACAAGTAGTAATTAAACTATTATTTCGAATTCGATCCGGCCCCCGCACCGGTGAAAATGAACTTTGGATTTATTGCACCGACCTCCGCCCAAAAAAATCTTAAAATACCGGGGATTGCGATTATTCAACTTTGGCCGATACGATATCACTTGAAAAAAAATAATCGCGATAATGCGGCATCCCCGGGGTATCGCTGCAACCTTAATATACAAGAATGTCGCTTGCACTGGAGGTTATTGCACTTTCACGTCTCTACCTGTACCAGTAGTATGTCTGTAGTCTGTAGTGATCTGAAATTGTCAAGAGATATTAACGGTGACATGAGATCGCCTCACACTACATTTTAGCCAACTAGATCAATTAAATAAAAGGCTATTTAGTTTTCTTTTAAACCTGTAGCTTCCATTCAGAGGTAAGATCTAGTAGATTTCTTTCAATTTGTAAATCAACCAATGTTGAAAGGTATGCGGAACTAGCGGTTGCCATGCAAGATGCACCCACATTTGGCAAGCGATGGACAGAGAACAAGCTAAAAAAAAAAAATCAGGAACCATACAATGTATAATCCAGGAACTGTCCGATATGCACGAATATAGAAAGGAAACAAGATGGCCAAGAGCTAACTCAGAACAGACAGTCTTAGCCTTAGAAGTGTTTGTTAGCTTTGTTCGTTCGTTCCTGGAGTTTTGCGTCCACTTCGTAGAATAGAACTATAAGAGTGACAAGTCAATTAGGCCATATGATGGCATATTTACGCACATCCCATCGTCAATACACACACACACACGCACGTACACAGGAGCATCCTGTCTCAATATCTTTAACATTTAATTCAGAGAGGGTGCTGACTAGAACAATTATTTATCTGGCAGCATCTCACATACCGATTAAACAAATAGAAAAAAAAAGAAGAAAAAAACAACTTCTTACAAATATGAGCAATAAACGAGTGGAGATTTGGGATTATAAGTGAAATTAGTTGATTCGTCCATTCTGTAATCAGCATCTAACGGTGGTGCCCCATCCCCACCACCATAAACATTTTCTTGAATAGATAAAATTATACAAAATTGAAGAAACACGCCCAAAGATGCATAAATTAAGTCTATAAATGACATTTTCCAACACAATTTGACAAAATTCCTTGAACTAACAGAGTTGTCTGCTCTTTCATGGCCGGATTTATAAATTAACGGATTGGTTTTGGTATCTTAACAGGCATAAAACTAAAGTCTACAAAATTAGACTGTGTACGATATTTTGTATCTTTTCATTAGTATTTATATGATATAATTATTGTAGAATCATTTCGGTGTTTAGGGCAACCGGAGGATAATATTGACTTTCTAATATCATTACTTATTAAACGTAAAGTGTGATTGAATTCCACATCTCATCCGTTTTGAAATGTATAAACAGCAATGGCGACAGTCAGAGGTGATGCCACGTCCCCTGGAGATAAAAATGTTGAAAATCTAACTGACATTGATGAAATTCAAAAGGCATACGATGAATTATGTAGGCAAGAGGTAGTTAGTTCGTTTCCAATAGAAAACTTTGACCACTTATTATTATTATTTGCAAAGATATTGACTTTTCATCCCCCCTTGGCCCTTCCCCCGTCATCATAATAAACTGAGATTGGCATTCATGTTTGATGTGACTCCCATTTTTGTGTTATAGGTTTTAATCTTAAATACTTGAGCGTAACTCTAACCCTAATAGAAAGCAGAAAGTTCCATGTGGACACAGTACAGACAGCTAACTGGTAGTTTTTCGGTGTAAAAGTGATGGAAATAGAACGTCACTGAACAGGGAGTCGGATTAAACATGATCGACTTAAAGTCTAAAGGTTTAAGACTAGCGGCATGTTGGTGTCCATTTGACGTGGTCGTGGGTATTTCATTGTCACTGGCCAACATCAATGCCCAACATCAATGCCACCTTGCGAATTCTGACAGGGGTTCATCTAGTCAGATATATGTGGGCCGCAACGGATCGCCATGTATCATTTTTTGACAGGTGGACTCGCCGGGAAGTTGGGTAACCCCCACCTATTCCGAATCATATCTCTGTATGGCATTAGCTTTGACTATATTATCAACTACCAAAATAATGTAATGACCTGCCTTGGTAACCCCAAAATTTTGTTTCAACAGAAAATTTTGTGACATTTGAATGGTTTTGATTGCTGTTGATTTGTTTTGGAAATATTGTTGTGCACATTATTTTTATTGTTTCAGAATGTCATAGCAGAAGAACTGAGTAGTGTTTTTGAACATCAAGCCATGTTAGAAAATAAAATGGTGGGACTTCATAAAACATTGTAGGTATACGATACTATGTTGATATGAGCATTTTCAATCAACATCTACAGTGTACTCTGTCACATCCGAACTCTAATCACTCTGGCACTCTGTGAAATCCGACATGTTATTCATGTAACGATTTATTTCCTTATTACTTCAGCCCAAAAATCTCTGGTTAATCCGGACTCTGTATGTTCTGGATTACGACATCAATCGGGCGTCCCGTCACATGATTTCCAATGAATCGACACAGTATAATCTGGCTTTCAATCAGTGTGAAGCAAGCAATTATCACTCAATTATCGGTGAGATTAAAACTCGATGGGTGTGAAGCCACAAAAGATTAACAAGCAAACACCAATCAATTATCGGTGAGATTAAAACTCACTATCATGTGTCCTTTTTGATTACTTTGATAATTTTCTAATCTCTTGTAAGACTGTAATTGTGACAAATACTCAAGTATATCCCCGAATTTACTGTCGTAAAAATATTCCTACCACCTGTTAGAAACATTCGTTGCGCATGCCGATTGAACCCGAATAACTTAAGTTTGCACTCGGCAAATTCCGGTACAATCTAAGTAGTGTACTGGAATCTGCCGACGTTTGCCGAGTGGTAAGTTTGTTCACCTTACAGATCTCACCGAACTGTGTGACGACGACCTTGACATAGAACGATAATCAATGAACTTTTGATAGCAAACACAAGTGTGCGATCAACTGAAGACGAGGAAGAATATAAATTAACGACAGACTTGACCTATTCAAAATGCCTACGCATGATAAATGAAATAAAAAATAATGTAAGACAATTCTGAATGTACAGAAAAGTTTATCATTTTTAAAGGGAATAACGCTTTGGTGATTCGAAGCTATAATACTTCCGGTTTTCGAAGGTTACAATATTTCCATTATTCCGAAACTCTGCATGATCCGATATATTGTAACGACCCGGTACGATGTCGGATTTGACAGAGTCAACTGTAATTGTTTGGGTTTTTTCAGTAGATGAGGAGTGATTTTCCACTGCTTAAAGTTAATATATATTCATCAGATCATATTTCACAAACTGATTGATTATACTATGCATTACATATTCAAAGTTCTATCTTGATTTTTAAGTCAATATAACGTGTACATTTATATATATATAATGACTTTTACCTTCATTATGATTTTTAAGTCAATATAACATGTGCATTTATTTTATGGGGGTGGGGGGGTGAGATGGCCTAGTGGTCTAGAGTGCCGTGCTTCGACCTCTAGCTGGCCGGTCACTTCTGGCTTGCGGCTGTGGTTTCGATCAGGGCACTCTGGTTTCCTCCCACTGCTAAAGACCCCTACGCGCAAGCAAATTATTGAAATAAAAATAAATTGAAACCATATGTTAGTCCCAAAATGACCTAGTTTGTGTCGAATGGACGTTAAACCCCATTTCTCTCTCTCTCTTTTATTTATGGTACTGTATGTGCATGTAATGACTTTAACATTCATTAAAAGTTAAAAATGGGTTTCAAAGTGGTTTTGGTAACTTTAAAGAATTTTGATTAAAATTTGGTGCAATTCTTGGCTTTACATGTTTTTATTAAATTGATTGCTTTTTTTCCTCAGACCAAATCTACAAATTTTACAGAATGATTCGAAACAACTGAGTAGCATGATCTCTTTCACATCTACATTAGCTGAGAACGTTAGTAGTAAAGTTAGGAAACTTGATCTAGCAAAGGTAGAGTAATTGAATTATAATCATCTGGACCTAAGTTCACAGAGTGTTCTCAGACTTAAGTTAAGAATTTACTCAACTTTCAATCACTATTTATGAGAAATGTCTTTGATTCAGAAACATAAAACTTTGCACATGCTTTCTTATTGATGTATTTGATACATTAAAACAACAAAAGTTTTACAAAGGGCTATATTTTAGTGAAAAGAAGGCGAAAGATTTTGAGTAGATTCTTAACTTTAGTCTCAGAATGCTTTGTGAACTCTGTGCCTAGCTTTTTTTGTTTTGACCAAAAGTATGCAGGCAGTAGGTCTGTTATATGTAGTGTTGTGCTTTCGACCCTGGGTTTCTATGTGACAATGAGTAGAGCTGTCTACTGTCAGCCTTACCTCTTGGGTTTTCTCCAAGTCCCTTAGATTTTCTCTCACTGCTCAAGACCCCTGTGCCTAGTGAATTATTAAATTGTGTTTTAAGGTTTGCTCTTTGATTACTTTGAAATTCTGAATTTCATGGCGTGTGAAATGACTGACATGTAGCCTAAGATCTCCAGTCAAGACTACCAAATACGATTGAAAAAAAGAGAAAAAAGTATATAGATTTATTTTATTTTGTAGAGTCAAGTATCTCAGTGTATAACAAGAGTAGAGGATATTTTAGATTTAAAATTCTGTACAGATGGAGTTCAAACAGCTTTACAGAATGAAGATTATGAAAAGGTAGAGAAAAAAAAATATATATCATTTAGTCTATTTGTAAATTTATTGATAGTCTCATACAAAAATAAGATCAATCCTAGCCTACCTGCAGTAGTCAATCCTTGAGAATACCAAAGAACATATAAGAGTAGCAGCTGCATCCTGGCTAATGCTCTTAAGCTGAAAATAGCATTTTTGACAAATTTCACTAATGTGATTGTCCATGCTAAGATTGGACCCTACGAGGACACCTAAGTTCTTCACGGTGTCTGATTGTGCAATAATTGCATCTCCTACACCCACATCATTTGAACGTGAATTTGTCGGACGAGTATTTGGACCAAAAAAGATACATTCTGTTTTACTTTCATTTAATTTCAACATATTTCTTGTCATCTAATCTTTAATGTCACATGTACACAATTTCATATTGAACAATTTTTAAATTATGTCCATAAATTTATTTTCCCCATTGATGACTTGAATCGTGAAATCATCTCCATTATGTTATCATAATTAACTAGAATTAATTTGACTTGTAATAATTTTTGTTTACATAACATATTAAAACATTTTGTATATTGTAAATAGGCTGCTGGTCATGTTCACAGATTCCGTAATTTGGATGAATCAGTCATTAGAATGAGTGCAGACTCTTCTGAAGGTAAACTTTCATAAAAAACCCACCTAATCTGATTAAAATACAGATCTATATTACGTTTCTTGTTTTATCCTTTCGATGGCCGACACTACGTGAAGATCTGACCAGTTTTACTGGAAGGTTGAGTCAGGGGTCATATGAGCGACTTTTAACCCTATGAAATCAGACATTGATGTACCCGTGCATGGCAGTTTCATTGGCTAATCCCTCACGTCATCCAGAACGTCTCTTATATTATAACAACTCTTCCTGATCGTAGTGTAGGACTGACAAATAAAACAAAATTTTGAACTAAAAAAACAAAACGAAGTTGGATCTGTGTTTTAATCCTATTGAAAAAACAACAGGACATAGTCAACATGTTGATAATTCTATAGACTCACTCAGTTCCTTTTGTCTAGTTTCACTTGCAAGAAAAAAGTTTGATGATTTTCTAGGTTAAACAAAAAAACTCCCGTCAGTTGAATACATAACATTAGAGATTTGTGTTGCATAGTGAGGGGTGGGGTGGGGGTGGATGACCAAATGTTTAGCGTTTGCACGATGTATCATGGCCTCTATTATTGGCGTGGTTTCTATTCCCTATACGTTTCTATACTTGACAAGGAGTAGGGTTGCTAATCCAACATCGTGGGTTTTCTCTGGGTAATCCGGGTTTCCTCCCACTGCTAAAGACCACTACGCGCAAGCGAATAAATGAAGTAAAATTGAACCATATGTTAGTCCTGAAATCACCTAGTTTGTGTCAAGTGGAGGTCAAATCCCATTTCTCTCTCTCTCTTTGTTTTCCCGACGATACAAGCTTTGAAATTTTTTGTATTTCTCCTGAGGCCTGGTTCCAGATGGCTTGCGATTCCCCCGGAGCTTCCCTGGGATGCCGGGAACCTGTTCCCGATGTCGTTCGAGGCTCATCAACTTCTATTAGGCAAAAAATGCCAAGTGGCACCTAGGCACAGATTGACTGAATTGACAGACATGCATCTTAGTAAAAAATCTGTAGATTGTTTGCACAAATTTAATCACATGATTTATTGCATTTTTAGGTGGAACATTAGAAACATCATTTAGGATGTTATATGAATCAGAAGAGAAACTAAAAACAATCGTCAACAGTAAATTCTCAGCTGCTGTTCATTCTGGTGATGTAGCTTCCGTTGAACGATTCTTCAAGATATTTCCATTATTAGGAATGCATGAGGAAGGACTAACTAAATTTGGAAAATATCTTTCATCTCAGGTCAGCTTATTTTTTGTACCTAATATATGGATACACTATATTCGATATGATATAGCCACTTTGTTCCCTCTTTTCCCTTTAATATTCAAATGGCTAGACCTTTTTGATTTGGATCAATTATAAAATTGTTCATTACGTTGTAATTTTATCGGTTGATTTGTTTTATGGGTTGACAATTTGTCTTTATTTAAAATGTTACATGATCTATAGATGATGTCAGTTGGAGGTGTAACTGATTTAAACTAGATTTAGTGAGCAAACTGACTTCCGATTAATCTTTGAACATATAATATGCAGGAACTAAATCTGCCTATTACAGGTCTTTCTTTAGGCCTGAAATGTTATCTAAATTAAGAATTAGACATTAATTAACAAAACAAGAACATAATCAACTCTCGATAACATCTGATAACCATTCTTTTAACTAGATTAAAACGGTGGGTCATTTAAAAGTTTAATTTTAAAATGGGAAAGCAAGGCTAAATTGATACCAGTGCCCTGATTACCACAATGCACATATCTTGTCAAAACTACAAACAGTGATAACTTGATTCAGAATGAAGTCATTTGAATGAAATTTTCATTTTACGTTATCTATTTTTGAGCTGTTATAGCAAGAATATTCCTATGAATGAAAATTAGACAGTTTGTTCTTTAAAGTTACATTATGGGAGATAAGATAAAGAGATGGCAGTTCTCACTATAATAGTTAAAAACAACATAGTGTAAAGGTAATTTGCTGAAAATTTCAGTCAAATTGATCCACTATTATCCGAGAAAAAAGCGTTTGAAATATTCACATAGCCTCGGTCATCATTACTCAAATCATTAATATAAACAGCATAGTCTCGATTATCCACTTGATTGATTTAATTATCAACGGCCATTAAGCGGCATATAGGAATTTAATCCGCCAACATCGAAGGCTAGCCTTGACATCAAGAGTTTATTATGGTCTGGATATGTTAATTAATGTCTAATTGATTATTTAGATAACATTTCAGGCCTAAAGAAAGACCTGTAATAAGCAGATTTTGCTCTTGCATAATGCTATTTTAAGAAAACGTATTTAAATTTTGCTTTCTATTTTGCCAAGTATTCCAAGTATTATATGTACTTGTAATTCAAGGATTTTTTTTTTTCTGTCCAGTTATCTGAAACTGCAGATAGAAATCTGAAAATAGCTCTGGATTCCAGTGGAGATGTCAAACGATCGAGTGTTTTGTATGCTGATACTATCATTATGTTGTTAGAGGGTATAGCACGAACAGTAGAAGTACATCAACCATTGGTAGAAACTTATTATGGTAAGTGGAACAGAATTCTAGGGTTCAGTCTTCATAGACTGGTTCCAGTCTCGTGGGTTTTCTCTAGGTCCTTCAGTTTCCTCCCATTGGACCATGTCTTAGTCTCTCTTTCTCTCTTTCTCTCTCTCTCTCTTTCTCTCTCTCTCTTTCTGGCCGTGAAATTGACCTACTGGAGAACTTATCTCTTAGTCAATTGTAATGTCATACATTTGGATTTCATAGAATTTAACCTCCAACACAGACAGCTTTATGGATAACATTCACTAACCTTGTGAATGTCATCCATAAAGCTGTTATTATATTTTTTACATTCAATAAATGTCCTTTAAAGATATTATATGTACAAGAAATATAGTTGAATTTATATTTCTTGTGTAAAAATATTTTGGAACAATGCTTAAACTCGTCGTAGTCTCTGGAAAAAAATATTTTGTTAATCTGAGGTTATCATTCTGAGTGGCAAAATGTTGAACTTTTTTTATGGCAATTATCAGATATACGTTAAATATTACGAAAATTGACTGGGTTGTTTTTTTTATTCATTTTTTTTCTTTATTGAATTACAGGACCAGGAAAACTAATTGTTTTATTAAAAATTTTACAAAAAGAATGTGATAGACAAGTTAGGAAAGTTGTGGAAAAATTTAAACAATCCAGGGAATACGATAAAAAGGTGAGAAACTGTTTGAAATGGGTAAAACAAAGAATGCGATAGACAAGTTAGGAAAGTTGTGGAAAAGTTTAAACAGTGAAGGGAATACGATAAAAAGGTGAGAAACTGTTTGAAATGGGTAAAACAAACAATAGGCTTGCTTATAATGCTGATGATGTGTGTAACCCCTCTCCCCCTTAGTCATCATAACACTGATTCATCAGGTTTTTAAATATAAAATATTGTTAATACAGTGTTTTATATATACATCCGTAAGATATTTTTCATATATTTAGGTGAGGCTAGTACAGACCAGTTTAATTGCACAGAAACAAAATTCACTAGAAAAGTAAGTCAAACTTCCTAATAATATGTGTTTTTTTACATTAAATTTTATGGTATCATGCTATTCATAGACGTAGGAGTCAACGGGCTGGTGGGGTGAACCGTCCATTTTTCGGGCAATGGGGAACAGAAAGTTGTTTTTTCTTAAGATATTGTAAATTTATATTGTTGTGTAATTGTGTAATTAATTAAAGATAGACAACCATTACAGCTTTGTGAAAAATTCGGATAGCAAGAACTGTCAGTTCTTTATTTAAATCTTACATAATGTATCCTTGATTAATTGTTATTTTTAGTCGTTTAGATCCAATGGAAGTAGATCTGTTGTTATCAGAAATTGTTTTAATCAACAATCGATCAGAATTATATCTACGATTTATGAAACGAAAAGCCATGGTAAGTCAACATTTTCTTACTGAAGTATGCAATAAATAAATACATCTATAAGGCCAGTTTCATTGGCTAATCCCCCACATCATCCAGAACATGTCAATGATAACAACTCTTCCAGATCCTAGTGTAGTAAAAACAAGTAAAACAAAATTTTGAACTATGACTACTTTGTAACCTAGTAACCTATAAAACTATGTTTTTATTACAGGGGGATTTAGAAACAAGTGAACAAGAAAGCAAATTAATGGAAGGTATGTACATAGATATATCAGGTGCTTCCGCGAACTTGGTCAAATTGGCGATGATGTAAAGGCCCAATCTACCGGAGCAAGAATAATATCTATTGTCGAAAATTGAAATTTGGTCATATAATGAAAATGGTGGTTCTTGATCAGTGTCCCCATTTGCAGGTATCTTTTTGCAGAGTAAAACTGAAATATATATTTTAAATGTGTTTTATTGTAGAGGGTAAAGTTGAAGTAGAAAAGTTGATTAATGAAAGTGATTTAAGTCGTTTAATGCAGGAATTAATTGGTAATTATATTATGATGGAAGAATATTTTATGAAAGAAATGGTTGTCAAAGTGAGTAGCCCTGCTGTTAAACAGGAATTATGTAAGAGCTAAACATGCCTATTGCATGTCTTTATTTTTGGACTAAAGTTCTTCAGAATATTCCGACTTGGTTCCCTCTGTAAGTAATGGAGAACAGAGGGCCTGACAAGGACAGCTGTCTAGTCCTTCAGATGGGATGAAAAACAGGTCCCATGTATTCATTGGGGCGTACGTAAAAGATCCCTTGACATTTGGAATTCAATATAAAAGTGGGCCATATGGTAAGATTTCTGTCATGGCAAACTGTTTGGTGTATGCTCGTCTTCATTAGCCCAGTACGATGTTAAACCCCATTTCATTTTTATTTATTTTGCCATATTCACATGCCAAGCCCATAATCTTCTTTCTAGAAAATATCAAATGATTGTGATTTTAAATGGTTTGAAACTTGATCGCAGTTTAAAAATAGATTATGAAGGCTTTGTATATTATCGCAACAATTAAGCTATGTCGCCTTGTGAACAGAAGAGGGGGGGGGGCTAACTTTACTTGCATTAATATCAAAATTATATTTATTGTCACAAGAAAAATGTGTTTGTAAAACTTGTTGTCTTGTTTTATGTTTACAGGCTGTTAATATGGATGTTACAGATGAAAGTGCTAAAACGTCCAGTATGGTGGATGATGCTTTTTTTATTGTTAAAAAATCAGTCAGGTACACTATACCTATATACATACCATCCTACATTTATTTCAAGATGTTTGGATGGCTGAATGGTTAGCACGTGCACGCTGTATCATATGGTCTGTCATTGAGGCAACTGGCATGGTTTCGATTCCTCAAGGAGTAGAGTTGCCTGTCCAACCATGTTGGTTTTCTCGGGTCCTCCGGTTTTCCCCACTGCTAAAGACCCCTATGTGCAAGGGAATTATGGAAATAAAATTCTACCATGTCTTAATTCTGAAATAACCTAGTTAAACCCCATTTTTCTCTCTCTATTTCATAGTATAGAAGACATTATTAAAAATTGGGGGCCTAAGTGATTGTGGAATTATAATATAAGGCATAATCATCCAAAGATGTTCTAAGCACTTTACAGGGGGGTTGGATGGCCGAATGGTTAGCACTTGTCGGCTGTATAATATGGAGTAGGGTCGCCTGTCCGACCTTCTTGGTTTTCTCAGGGTCCTCTGGTTTCCTCCCACTGCTAAAGACCCCTACGTGCAAGTCTCGAGATGACATGGTTTGTGTCAAGTGGTTGTTAAAACCCATTTCTCTCTCTCTGGACTAAAAATCCAGCATTAGCCAAGAAGAAGCTTAGGCATTATTTAATTGTGCGCAACAAAATTCTGACTGATTTTATCGATTGATTTGACAAAATATGTAGCCTCAATTTCTGGTTATACTATGGACTTGAGCGCCAAGACTGAAAAATACCAACATCAGAACCCAAATTACTGTGAATGTAATTTAATTTATTTATATTATTTTAGAAAATTAATATTTTTTCCTAATCAGATTATTTTTCTTTATTTAAGACGAACAATATCCAGTTCAAGCGTAGATGGTGTCTGTGCAATGTTAAATCATGCTGGTTCGACACTAGAACAAGATTTCCGTGAAGTTTTATACACACGGTTACGTGGTGGCTACCCGTCTGGTTTTGATCTACAACAGGCCTATAATATTATGCAATCTAGTTTCCAGCAAGGGAAGCTAACAAGTTCAGATCATGAGAAAGAAAAAGCCAGAACTTTATTTTTGGTAAACTAATATACACACATTTACTTTGTATGTAACCAAGGTGTTTGGGATGATCAAATACATTTGATTACCAATCTGATTAAAATACAGATCTATATTTCGATTCCTTTTCTTTGTACTTATACATTCGATGGCCCACAATACATGATGATCTTGCCATTTGTTTACGGAGGCTGCTTCAGAGGTCATACGAGCGATTTTTGACATTTTAATGTAAGACATTTGATTAACCAATCAGCATTAATGTTTCTAGGGGATTGCCCACAGTTCTGTGAACCTCATGCCAAAAGCTACTTTAACAGACCGTTTCATTGAATAATCCTTCCCATCATCCCCAACATGTCACTGAGAACAACTCTTCCAGATCCAGCTGTATATTTGTTCAAATAGGACGAAAACCCAGGTCCCATGTATACATTGGCATGCACTTAAAAGATTCCTTGGTAGTTGGAAATATGATGTTGAATAGGCTATAGTGGTGGATCCACTGTATGGCATATGCCTCTCTTCAATAAACGAGTAGAGGCAGAACAGTAGGACATTAACCCTTATTTCATAAGTCCCAATTTTACCTAGAAAAGTGGACATTTAACCAATCCTTCTCTGAAAGTGGGGATATTTTATGCGCTATGTTTTTTACTGGTAACTTACATTTTTTTTCAAAACCTGACCACCACTGAATTTTAATAGAAATCTGTACTTGATAATAGTACGAAAATAGTTATCGCCTTATCGCTTTATTGAAATTATAATTAATCAGTGTTATGTTATTGTTTTCAGACTGCGTTAAATAATTCTGAAGTTAGTTGTGATTATTGTAAAGCTTTAAAGACCAGTCTAGATGTAAGTCAAATTTAATTATTTACCAAGTCTATAGTTTCTGATAACTGTTGACATAAACCTGTTGTCGTACTTAGCCCAGCTGATACAGAAGTGTAGGATATTGAACCCCATTTCAGTTGAGGGCGGTTGGATGGTCGAATAGTTAGCATGTGGACTGTATCATAAAGTTTGTCATTGAGTCAACTGGCGTGGTTTCAAATCTCCGGTTGTATGTGACAAGGAGTAGGGTCGTCTGTTCAACCTCGTGGGTTTTCTACGGGTCCTCCGGTTTCCTCCCACCTCCCACCCCTACATGCAAGCGAATTATTGAAATAAGATTTTAAAAAACATGTTAGTCCTGTAATGACCAAGTTTATGTCGAGTGGACGTTAAAGCCCATTTCTCTCTCTCTCGATACAGAAAAGTAGGACATTGAATCCCATTTTAGTTGACGGGGTTGGATGGCTGAATTGTTAGCATGTGCGCTGTATCATAAGGTCTATCATTGAATCAACTTGCATGGTTTTGATTCCCCGGTTGTATGTTGCAAGGAGTAGGGTCGTCTGCCCAACCTCGTGGGGTTTCTCCCGGTCCGCTGGTTTCCTCCCACTGCTAAAGACCAATACGTGCAAGCGAATTATCGAAATAAAATTGAAACATGTATTAGTTATACATTGAAAGTACACACACCCAGACTTACATGAAAAACACTGGATGAAACTGGAAGGGTTTTGACAGCTGGCAGCCCATCTGCTCGAGTGATTTAATACCTGCTTTGTATGTGTTGATCAAATCGCGAGCAATTGTGGGACCATTGAAAGACTTAAACATCCAGTACACGGTGGAAAAAGATTTTACTTAGGATCAGGGCTCACACTGGCTTTCAATTTTTTTCCGCCAAAATGTATGATAATTTTTATATAAAGAAATGTTCATATTTTTTTTCCGCCAACTTGAATATTTTATCTGCCAAAAATATGTGATAAAAAATACAATATCTGACAATTTTATGGCTCAGCTAGGTTTGTCATAAAACAATTGCCGATATATACTTATACAACAACTTTAAAAATCTGTCTTTACATGATAGGGCCTATATTAGCACAGTTTGGATTTAACAAGATCAGATTTTATTTTTGGTGACTTTAGTCTATTCAGACTAAATCTCGTCCAAGGATTGTCGGATGGGGGGGGGGGATGGCTGAATGGTTAGTGTTTTGTTATTTTCAGGTACCATAAAGGTATCAGAATCTAAATCCCTGATAGAATGATATATACTTTAATTATATTTTTAAGAGATGCTTACAATTATACCCGTCGTTCACCTTTAGACCACTTTGGCGACGGTAATATGATACAAATGGCGAACAGTTTTCTCGCTCAAGAATCGCTGATATTCAACTAGTTCTTACGTTTTCGTCCAGTGTTGATAAGATAATTTGAAATAATGATATCCGATAGGCATACTTGTATATTTTACATGACGTATATAAAGCCACAGTAAACGGAATTCAGCTATCAAAATATTTAATTCTCTTCGATACAGCTGTCGGCCATTTTGATTACATGCATTACCATTTTTTTAAAGACGAAACGAAACATCAAATAATCACCGCCTAAATTAATCAATAGGAGTAAATAGTGACTTGAGATTAAAATATATATCATTGGCAATTATCAATCAACTAATCATTAATCTAAGACAATTGATTAGTATTACTCGTCGACGCGATCCGGATTATCAGCCACTTGATTAATTTATTGTAGTGTTTAGCCACGTGATTGACACTCAATCAATAATGGTTAATCCAGGATATATACGATTAGAATTTTAAGATTTTTTTTCCGACAGTTCTCAAAAAGAATCGCCAGTACCGCAAAACTTTATCGCCAAAATAATCGCCAAAATCAAATTTTAATTGCCACTTTCATATTTTAATCGCAAATTGCGACTTTGGCAACCGACAGTTTGAGCCCTGCTTAGGATTCAATCAAAATTGATTGTTAATGGAGAGAGAGAGAGAGATATGGGGTTTAACGTCCACTCAACAAAAACTAGGTCATTTCGGGACTAACTTGGTTTTAATTTTATTTCAATAATTCGCTTGCGCGTAGGGGTCTTTAGCAGTGGGAGGAAACTGGGGGACCCAGAAAAAACCCACAAGGTTCGGATTGTTAGTGGACAACAATATGGACATTGTTAAAATTCACTGTCCACTTTAAGTCATCTTGTAACAATGTATATATCTCAAACATGCCTGTGAAACGACAAGGTGATTGATATTAAATCTATTCTCTCTATATTTAAACAGGACGAAGTAAATAAACTCTATTCATATTGTAATGAACATTCTAAAGCTAAACTGGAAGTAAGTCCAAATATAATTTAAATCTTTTCATATTTCCTCAAATAAGTTCTATACTGCAAAATAAATTTATAACTTTTTCAAATCTTTTGGATATAATACATTATGAAATAATTCTGTAAAGTTATTAACAGATAAGTGATTCTCTCAAAGTTTTCAAAACGGTGCCTGCATGAATTAGTAATTCTCCTATCACAAGTATGGTGGCTAATTAAGTGAGGTCCCATGTTCAATCCCTGCATTGGCCGAGAAAGTTCATCAGGGGGTGGGGGGCTGGCAAGGGACACTGTATAGTTCTTCTAATGGGAAGAAAATTGGCAGTTGGAATTCGATGTAAGAGTAGGGCATAGCACTAGTGTCCAGGCAAAATTTCCCTTATAGTACACTCTGCCTGTCTTCATTATCTCATTTCAAAGCAGAACAGTAGGACGTTAAACCTCATTTCATTTCATTTCATATATCTAATGATGTTTTTATTTCATATTTACAGACATGTTTAAATGATCTCGGAAGTGTTCCAGCTAGATTTAAAGATGTCGTTGATTTTGGTTTTTCACAGTTAACGAGTAGCGCTGTTAAACCACGAATCAAACCACTAGTTGATACGTTTCTTGCTACAGGACATAATCTTACAGAGGTGAGTTGCCGTATCA
The DNA here is from genome assembly GCA_963678685.1 of Patella ulyssiponensis. Taxonomy (NCBI): domain Eukaryota; kingdom Metazoa; phylum Mollusca; class Gastropoda; family Patellidae; genus Patella; species Patella ulyssiponensis. The sequence goes on from OY783229.1 coordinate 62,566,476, forward strand.
TTTATTATAACATGACTGGGGCCACGGCGGCTCAATTAGTATAGTCTGGCTCAATAACCATGATGTCCTGGCTTCATTCCGGGTATTGGGCCGATAAACTTCTTCAGGAATTTCCAATCTGCTTTCTCTTTGTTAGTGATGCAGTGCGGACAGCCTGGCAAGAAAAAGCTGGATTATATTCTGTCTGCTTATTGACCCTGCCATATGGATTACAAATTTTTTCTGCTAATTTCTACTGACCTGCCATATGGATCACAAATATAGTTTGCTAATTTCTTCTGCCATATGGATGAAAAATATTTTCTGCTAATTTCTGCTGACTCTGCCGTATGGATTACAAATATATTCTGATTACGTATTGTCCCTGTCATATGGATTACAAATATATTCTGATTATCTATTGTCCCTGTCATATGGATTATAGATGTATTCTGATAGAGTTTAACAAAGATATAGATTGTGTAATATAGTGTTAAGATGCAGATCAAGTGACACCTGTGTCTGGGCAATCTGGATGATATATATCTATAGATACATGATACTTGAGGTTGGACAGGCAGTGCACCTGGGAGAATGAACCCATCAACACCCTCCTCCCACTGCTAAAGACCCCTACGCGCAAGCGAATTATTGAAATAACATAAAAAAAACATATGTTTGTCCCGAAATGACCTACTTGTGTCGAGTGGAAACCCCATTTCTCTCTCTCTCTCTCTCCATCAACACCCATGTTCTGTCTTTTAGAATCAAAGATTCACATTACACACTGTATTCTGGTTTATATGGGGAAATTGTAAATGTTATTTAATGATTGTGGTAATGACAAAATTAATACAAGTTATTCATTCATGATTCTTTTATGTACAGGAAGAATTTTCAAACTTTGAAGCAAATGATCCTTGGTTACAGAATTTTATTGCTAATCTTGATAATATGCTGAAATCTTTTAAGGTAAAGTAAAAGTAATCCCGGATTCAAGTAATTGTCCTGAGAGACTTCAATATTACAGTAGTGTATTCTTGTAGCATTAGGGGCAGGGGGATGTTCTAAAACATTTTGACAGCTGGAATTCAGTGAATGGAAGGTTAAAATTCAGAATGAAATAATTTGCCTGAAATTTTCAAGATATTCCCTTTTCATTATCTAGTTTTTAACTATTACAGCGAGAACTGTCAGCTCTTTATCTAGTCTTACCTAATGTGTCTTTTACAGTGGTGGTATTAATTATTATATTTGAATATGTATTTTTTATTTAACATGCATTATGCAAGAGCTAAATCTGCCTATTACAGGCCTTTCTTTAGGCCTGAAATCTTATCTGAATTATTAATTAGACATTAATTAACTTTATCGTATCCAGACCATAATGAACTCTCGATGTCAACGCTAGCCTTTGATATCGATTGGATTAAAACCCTATATGCTGCTTTATGTTCATTGATAATTAAATCAAAAAATGGATAATCTAATCTATGCTTTTTATCGAACATATCTTTAGTAATGATGATCAAAGTTAGGCGGAAATTTCGAAAGCTAATATATCGGCATATTACATTTACATTATCTAGTTTTTAACTATTATAGTGAGAACTGCCGACTCGTTATAAAATTTCCCATAATGTATCTTTAAGGAATCTTTAACCAATGGTAACAATGAAAGATTTGTGAATCTGATAACAGGAGAAATATCTGTACAATTAGAGAAAGCTGTTATTAAAACTGCCTTCAATAGAGTGAGTATAAAATTTATCCTCCATCCTTCCTATTTTGGTGTCTATAATCCTTTAATATCAATCTGGCCCCCAAGTTCACACAAAGTATTCTCAGACTTCAGTTAAGAATTTAACTAAAATATAGCTCTTTATAAACTTTTATGTATTTAATATCTCAAAAACATCAAAAAGAAACTATGTGCAAGGTTTTGTGTTTCTAGATCAAAGTGGGGGTTGGGATGGCATAGTGGTCTAGAGTGCCGCACTTCGACCTCTAGCTAGCCGATCACCTCTGGCTTGCGGCTGTGGTTTCGAGCCCTGGTGTGAGCGTATGTGGCATGGATATAGGGGCGCCTTCTCAACCTCGTGGGTTTCCTCCGGGCACTCAGGTTTCCTCCCTCGGCTAAAGACCCCTACGCGCAAGCGAACTATTGAAATAAAATTTAAAAAAAAACATATGTTAGTCCCGAAATGACCTGGTTGTGTTGAGTGGACGTTAAACCCCATTTCTCTCTCTCTCTCTAGATCAAAGATATTTCTTTATAAACAGTGATTGAAAGTTGAGTAAATTCTTATCTTAAGCCTGAGAATGCTTTGTGAATTCGGGGCCTGGATCCATCTGCTATCAAATACTCAACAAATAGCTAATCTTTTCTTGATATAGGACTTCTTGCAAATGAATACTACAGTTTATCCCCGTATTCCAGCTGTAATTAGGTGAGAGAGAGAAATGGGGTTTAACGTCCACTCGACACAAACTAGGTCATTTTGGGACTAACATGTTTTAATTTTATTTCAATAATTTGATTGTGCGTAGGGGTCTTAAGCAGTGGGAGGAAACCTTAGGACCCTACTCTTTGACACGTACAAACAGGGATTCGAAACCACACCAGTTGACTCAATGACAGGCTTTATGATACAGCGTGTACGTACATCCATCCCATCCTGTAATTAGGTACCTGGTAGAATAGTGCAAGGTCAATGTAATGAAGCACACAAATTTGTGTGTGAATGTCTGTGATTGCTACAGCTTGTCCTCATATTCCAAATTTAATAAAAGATATAGTTTGATTGAGCTCGAAGTTTTAAAACTCTGCAGTATGCGGTTGTGTAAAATTGCTGTGTTAAATCGGCATGGATTGTTACTGTAAGTTGCTGCAGCATATCCACATTAGATGTTTACTGTGTGTTGTTACTGAAATTGCTGCAATATATCCAAATTGGATTATTACTTTAAATTACTGCACTATATACATTGTGGATTGTTATTTTAAATTACTTTAATATATCTACAATTGGACTGTAGATTATTTCCCCAGCCCAGTTGTTTAACCCACAGTTAGAAGTATTCATTGTATGTTTTACAGTTAGGAGGATTACAGTTTGACAAAGAATTACGGTCATTAGTTGGTTACTTGACATCTGTGACTACCTGGACGATCAGAGATAAATTTGCTCGACTGACACAGATGGCTACTATACTTAATCTAGAAAAGGTAAAATGAAATAATTACTCTAACTTGAATTACCAACAAATAAATTAAAGTACTTTTTGCCAGAGGTGGGAATAAGTTGCTGGACTTTGAGTCCGAGTCTAGTTCTTAATCCCTTTACCTCGAGTCCTAAGTGGCTGAGTTCTTTACTGAGTCGAGTCACAAGTCTTTAACTTGCCAGTTTATCAAATGAGTAAAACCTTAGGTTATCATGTTCCTGACGCAACGACTGTCAGTTTTACAACATCTGGACGTTGATTGATTAATTCACAATGCCCGAAATTATAGCTACCCTATCTACAGACACATGAACAGTAGCGTCCAATCCGAGGTTGTGACCTGCACGCAAACCTTGACATTGAACGAACCTTGAACTTTGCAATTCGATTATCACATGTAGTCATTTTAGCTTGAAAACGTGAGACCTTGCATTCACGACGATCGAGGAATCGAAATGGTGCCAAAATATGCAGAGTATTACGTGAAGGCATTGATAAGATGTACATAGTTAAAGCGAGATCAAGCCTTCTATTGAAGATGAGAAATTCTATGAGTCCTTAGCACTTTCAAGTTGTCATACTGTTGAGTCACATGTCGCGATGAATATTTCCAGTAGAGTTGCAAATTAGGTCTTTGAGTCACAGAATTCTACTTCCCACCTCTGCTTTTTGCTATACTAGGTTGCACAACGTTGATAATTCAAATAAAAACAAAAATCATTCAGTTTTGATAATGATTGTCTAATTTACAAATATTTAATTTCCTGTTCAAAAATTAATCATTATAACACTATAAACCGCAGATTGCCTCGTTCGGCATTTCTGTCCAAACGAGGTAAAACAAATGCCTCGTTGTCTGGAGTTCCAAAACGAGGTTTTTTAAATTACCCTGTTTTTGGAACGAGGTATTTTGTTCAGAACGAGGCTTGGTAAAAATGCCTCGTTTACTAAACGTGGTTTTTTTATCAAGATAGTTATTAGCAGTATTTCCTATCAGCGAATTTGTAAAAATTAAAATTTATGTTATTTAATACGAAAATAAAACCAGTCCAAACTATGATATTATAATCAGAGAAATAGACAAGACAAGAATACACGCCATAGATGTAGGTGTAAAGCAACATCAGCTACCTTGATTGATTTATTGGCCCAATCAGTTATAGGTGTTAAGAAACAACTGTGGTGTTGTGACAATTTATGGGGGCCAATAAATTAATCAAGGTAGCTATGTGTCTGCAATAGTTTTACACCTAACTGATATCGCAGACAACAAATTAGTGTTTATCTGGTCTAAATACAACAAATAATCCATTCTTATTAATCAAAAAAGCATATAATTTCATTTCTTATTTCCAATACGCCAGTTTATTATTTATATTTATTGTAAAAAAATTACTTGACTATAGGTGTTAAGAAACAACTGTGCTTTATTTCCCATTTAATTGACAATGGGTATAAGCCAACAAATTCATCGCTGCGCGTTTATGTAATTTTGCTCCAATAATATTTTGTGCAATGTTATGGGGTTTCAACAGAAACAGTCAATGCTATAGTCAAGTTTTTTTTTACAATAAATATAAATAATAAACTGTCGTATTGGAAATAAGAAATGAAATTATATGCTTTTTTGATTAATAAGAATGGATTATTTGTTGTATTTAGACCAAATAAACACTAATTTGTTGTCTGCGATATCAGTTAGGTGTAAAACTATTGCAGACACATAGCTACCTTGATTAATTTATTGGCCCCAATAAATTGTCACAACACCACAGTTGTTTCTTAACACCTATAACTGATTGGGCCAATAAATCAATCAAGGTAGCTGATGTTGCTTTACACCTACATCTGTGGCGTGTATTCTTGTCTTGTCTATTTCTCTGATTATAATATCATAGTTTGGACTGGTTTTATTTTCGTATTAAATAAACATAAATTTTAATTTTTACAAATTCGCTGATAGGAAATACTGCTAATAACTATCTTGAAAAAACCACGTTAAGTAAACGAGGCATTTTTAACAAGCCTCGTTCTGAACAAAATACCTCGTTCCAAATACAAGGTAATTTTAAAAAAACCTCGTTTTGGAACTCCAGACAACGAGGCATTTGTTTTACCTCGTTTGGACAGAAATGCCGAACGAGGCAATCTGCGGTTTATAGTGTAAATCAATAATCAATCGGGTGGGTTGAACAGTGATCAAGAAAATTGGACACTCATTATCAAAACTGAATGGTCAAGCGTTAAACTGGACACAAGTACAAATTTGGGGGATTTTAAATGATTTTTACTGATTTTCAAAGACAGTTTCGATATTGAATGAATGTTAAAGAAATTAGTGTTAAATAAACAAGATTAAATTAATCCAGGGATACAATGATACACAATAAAACAATCACCATGTTATTCAATTTGATCGATCAAAATGGTAGTTATGTTTTTATTATTTATTCCATAAAAGTTTTGTGTTTAATGGTAGATGATTCATGTTACAGGTGTCTGAAATATTAGATTATTGGGGCCAAAATTCCGGACCTTTAACTTGGCGATTGACTCCTACTGAAGTGAGACAGATTCTGTCTTTAAGGTATTTATATAGTATTAGTGAAATACAAAGAAAAACTTCAAAAGGGATTTATTTAAACAGGTTTCGAAATGATATTCATTTCCTTTTGACTATGGTGTATTTTATGCATTAGGAGTTTGGATGGTTGAGTGGTGGAATACATGCGGTTTAGATCATAGTCTCCATCATCATTTACTCAAGTGACAAATTATTTGTTCACAAGTATGTATGCGACTGATGCCTGTCCAATAGACCCCAATGAGCATGCTTAACATTGAAATAAAACTACCATATGTTAGTCCTGGAATGGCCTAGATTGTGTCTAAAGACCTAGGTCCCATGTATCAATTGGCATGCAGATAAAAGATCCCTTTGCTGTTGAAATACGATATTTGAGTAGGCCATAGCACTAGTGCTGCTGCCCAGGCAAAATTTTCCTCACAGCAGACTGTATGGCATATGGCCGCCTTTATTAGCCCAGTCGGAGCATAACAGTAGCACATTCAACCCCATTTTATTTCATTTCTCTCCTTTATGTGTTTATACCAAGTTCAATCATTAGATTTTCTTATAACAAGGAAACAAAGTAAACTTCAGGGCAAGTAAACCACAGGTTTAATTTCAGACATAGAAACGGTTCAGTTTAAAGTTACACTATCAAACCCCCTTTAATTTTGGATATAGAATTTTTTACAATCAATTTTTGTAAATATAAAATTACACTCTATTTTCAGGGTGGATTTTAGAAGTGAAGACATCAAACGATTAAAACTATAAAATAGTTATTGACTTTATATTTGAGATAATTATCATCCTCATCATTTCATGATTCAAGAAAGGAATATATTAAACATACATTATGCAAGAGCTAAATTTGCCTTTTGTAGGTCTGTCTTGAGGACTGAAATGTTATCTAAATTACTAATCTAAAAATGGTGAAGCAAGGCACACATTTTGTCAAACCTGCAAAAGCTAATTTCTTTAGTCGCAATGGAACTATTGGATTGAAATTTTCAATAAATTCATTTTGCATTATATATTATTGTAAGAATGGCCAGCTCTTTATCTAAATCTTACATAATGTATCTTTAGTATAGGCCCCATTTTTGATCATGAACATCTTCTATTGATTAATACCTGGTTGAACTCTAATTGAATAATAGTCCTTCAGATTTTACAAAAAAAACAAGGCCCTGTGTACACATTGGTGTTCACTTAAAAAGCCCTTGATAGTTGGAAGTCAAAATAAAGAGTGTGCCGTACTATGGCTGTTCAGGTAAAATTTTCCCAAGGATGTTAAACCTCAATTCATTTCAAACACTAATTTAGCTGTGATGGGTGACCTGCATCAGACAGAGTATATTGCCCTTTATGGAACAGCTGATACCACGTCTTATTTGAGGACATAGCTATTTATAAATAAATTGTTTTTGTTTATTTGTATATATGTAAATAACACTGGGAGAAATTATTCTATTTTATTTATGTACATTTTTCAACATGTGGGTTATATAAACATTTGTTAATAAAAGATGAATATACATAAAACTGTCAGATTTTTTAAGCAATAGCTTGAACTATAGTATTCCGTCAGATGCCTTCGATATTTAGTGGATTCAAATACATTTTGTGGTGGATGCTGGGGGAGGGGAGGTGTCCATCAAATGGGAACAAAACCAGACCCAATTTTTCTAGAGTAAAATTTTGTGTAGAATACGATGCTGAGTGTTGGGGCATTTCAAGATATTTGGGGTGAAAGGTCAAATGAGCTCATTTGTATTGAAAGTGAAGTCGCAGTTATTCTTATATATCATGAAAATTTGCTGAAAATAATCAAAGGTAACCATTCTTTCAATAAAAATGTAAACTTGCTAAATTCACTTTTGTTCTTTGTGACCCCTGGGGCCAAAAGGTCACATTTTCCATTGTTACACAAGAAAGATTTAAAGCAATAAATCTCAGCGTAAATTCTAAAAACTAAAGCCAAATCTGCTCTAATTAATAGTAGGAACATTTAAAACATATCTTTAGGTGGTCTTAGCACCAAACTTTTACTTTGAAATGTTGAAAAAGATCTTGCATAACAGAACCAAAACACTTCAAAACCGGTTCTAAAAACACGTAAAAAAGTCAAATTGAAATTTCCCCGATTTAATTTAACAACGATTGTTATACATTTTGAAATTAGTTGTCGGAAAAACAACTGAATAGTTTTATGGTTGGACTCCAGCCTGCGGATCGAGTGGATTTCCGGGAATCCCAATCTGGAAAAACCAACGTTATATTAACCTGTGACCGGTAAACATGTATCTGACGATGTGATTAAAAGTTTTCCTGAATTTTGCCGGAACATGGACACAGATAAATCCTACGAATGCATTGAACATAATAGCTCACGGCCGCACGGTATATAAATGCCATATTGGTAATTATTAACGGGGAAAAGTTTGGCCGGTTTCGTGAAGCAGTCTGCAGACTGGAAACTATTCAATTGTTTTTTCGGACAACTAGTTTTATATGTATAACAATCGTTGTGAAACTTCGGAGTGATTTCGATTAGACAGTTTTTACATATTTTTGAAACAGGTTAAAGTGTTTTGGTTCTGTAATGCAAGATCATTTTCGACGTTCCAAAGTAAAAGTTCGGTGCTAAGACCACCTAAGATACGTTTTAAATGTTACTAATATTAATGAGAACAATTTTCGCTTTAGTTTTTATATTATACGCTTAGATTTATTGCTTTAAAGCTGAACTCCGGTTACAAAAATACCGAAATAATTAAACAAAAAAAGTTACCGCCTCCAGCCGCCATACTTGTTTCCAATATGTGAATTAATGGGGTGTTCCCACTTAGCCGGCAGGCTTTGATGTCAAATTTTGCCGCTAATCCAGAGTTAATCCTAGAACAATGGTGTTATAAACTATAGTCCATATCTTTTTAAAGACTAAAACTGTATTGATTTTAACAAATTTAACTTTTATTAAATAACATTAAATAGCTTACACATATAAAAATATATTGATTTTAACAAATTTAATATTTATTAAATAACATTAAATGATTTACACATATAAAAATGCATTACAATTAACACATTTAACTTTTATTAAATACCATTATATAATTTATAAATAAATGCCTTACAACATAACAATCATTTTACAGCCCCACTAAATAGGAAATATTTGTACCATACCGATTTACACTTAAAGGGCCATTTAATAACTGTGTTTACAAATAAATGTTCAATTCTTGTATCAAGTTGTCGATATTTCTTAACTCGAGGCCTTTTGGTACCACCAAATAATATCTGTGAAATGGTGATTTCGACATAGGATTGTTCTTGTTTTATTAAGTTAATGAACTTGTAAATATTAGGATGGCATGCTGTCATTTTATTCAACTTAGAATGCCAACCTTCTACGTGGTTGGTAGTACGGGGCCCCGTTGTATCAAAATGGTTCCACACATTACGGCCATTGTTATCAACCCACTGCTCCGTCATATAATCAGCGAACCGCCCTACTTGTGGAATGTTTAAATCTACAGCTTCCAAAGCAAAGAACAAAAAATCCTCAATATCACACATTCTTATCAGTGGCAAAGCTGATGCGTGGCGTACAAATTGTCTTATAAGAGGGTTGTCCCGGAATAATGTCTGGAGTCCACAACGTTGAACAGCTTTCCAAATGGCCTGGCGAAAATGAAACATGCCCCCTTTAACATCAGAATCAAAAACAATCCTTGTGGCATTTTGTGCTGCGGTCTCAAAATCGGTAAATATTGTTGATGGGTTCAAATTTAAACCAATGTTACGGGTTCTATCTCATATTATCTGAAACATTTGTTCGTAGGTATCATGTCGCTTATTTGCTATTTGCTAGCAAAGCATACACGAGTGGATACATTTTTCCATCTATCATTGAATGAATTGTATATATCTGGTAAAAAAAGCTGTGGGCACATACTAAATGTTCCGTCACAAAAATACGAATCACTGCCAGCGAGAAATCGTAGATTTTCATCTGTTGCAAATATGCACATATTTCTGTCTGAAAAAAGCAGGAACCGGTCACCATTAGCTGTAGTTTGGTATGATTCTGTAAGTTCTATGTCCTGGCGTTCTTTGGGTAATGTTGGTAAAAATTTTGACCGTGAGCGGTATAAGGCGGAATGGATGGAATAAAAAGTTGGCACAGACTGTATAACTTCAGTAACTTCCTCGGTTCGTAGACCCGAAACAATATAAACAAATAGACATATAGAACTTACTCAATAGAAATAATATCAAAACATTTTATTTTCAGTTTGGAAATAAGGTTAAAGATTAAATGGCACAATTTACTTACTAGTTATTTGTTCTTGATAAATACTTGGCATTGGTCTGTGGTCGGTTTTTACCAAATCCATCATGGATGACAAAAACGTATCAACTTTAATCTTTACATTATCTGGTTGATGATTGTGTTCGGATCCAACAGTGGTAAGAACATCATTCTTGGTGTTTACAGTAGCTGGACAAGTTTTTGTTGAACATTTCCAATGGACGGCATTTGGTCTGCTTGACTTTATACTGAACTTGTAACCATTGTGTATTAAATATCGGCCACCTCGATTATTGGAGATAAAGCGAATATAAACCTGAACGTTTGCCATTTTAAAATATATATAATTTCGACACAGATCGACCATCTATTTATATTAATATATAGTGAATTGAATTCATGTTTGAAATCATAACACCGGCATGAACTGTGTTCAAAATGTCATTAATTAGTTGGTTAATAAATTTTATTAAGAGGGATTAAGAGCTCATATTAATGCTGAACACTAGTGAACAGTTCTTGAGTGACTACTTTTAAAGCCCCAATAACACTCTTGTTGTAACTAAATAATATGTCCCAATCTTCATTCTGGTCAACAAATTGTATTATTTTACAATATTCCAATTAATTGATGATATAAATTTCATCTTAACACACCTAATTTAAAAAATTGGAAAAATTCAACTAACTGATTTGAAAAGTCTAACGTAAACCTTTTCAAATGTGACTTTGATTTAAAATATTTTCGAACCCTCTGGACAAGTAAAATAGGTCGTAATGGATAATTTACACAACAGGTAGGACACTTTAAGACTTAAACATCTAGTACTTAGAATAAGGCTATTATTTATTTTCTGGGGCTGCCAAGCCAGCAAGTGTGTTATTGTCCCTTTAAACAGACTATAGTTTTAAGATCAATCAAAGGATTAACAGTCTGCCGGCTAAGTGGGAACACACCGAAATAAATATGGCGGACATGGAGGCTTATGACCTGGAAAAGTTAGTCGAGCTCACTTCCAGTTTGTTGCTAATACTATGCCATGAACAGATCGTTTAGATTAGATTTTCACCAGCCGCCATGCCATGTCTGATGTTTACGTTGTTGACGATCAGGGGGCGGCTCTTACTGGGGAGTGTTTGACAGTGCTAAATTTATTGATGTGCGGTTTGGTTTTTTTGTTAGACATATTATTTTACTAGATGACGTTACAATCAAGTCATATTTAACCATTTTGTCGATCATATTGGGCCTAATATTGGATGCTTTGTTTTGCTTCAGCTTTTACTTTTACATAATTATTTGGTACATCTATAGGTGCCTTGTGTGACAGGAGAGGAAAATGTGGAAGCTGCGTTTGTGCTAAAGCAAAAAAGCTATGTAGAGACTGCAAAAATGTTACTTGTAAAAACAAATCTACAACAAAGAAGGTAATAAACACTTGTATTTTTCTAATTTGGCACTTTATTGTCAGTTTCGTCCAAAAGTTGGACATAATAGTCTAACCCAATATTTTTTTTATAATTGCTTTTGCTTTAAATCTTCCTAGTGTAAAAACAGAAAATTGGATCGTTTGAGTGCAAATGACCTCATTTGACCTTTGACCCCAAAAATCTTGAAAACGCCCCAATGGCGGACTGATTACCACTCGTCCTGATGCAGGACGGAGGGCCTGACAATGACAGCTGCCGTTGTTCGGATGGGATTAAAAACCGAGCTCCTGTGTACATATTGGTGTGCACGTAAAAGATCCCTTGGCAGTTGGAATTCGATATAAGGACCCAATGGTGTCTGACTTTTCGCTCCCTGGATAAGCCATTACAGGAAATGGGCTGCTACACCAGTGTTGCCACGCTGGCTCTCTGTTTCCGCCCTACGGCTGTGTCGTTTTTAACCTACAAAAACCTACGCTTGGATTCTACCATTAACCTCTATGTACCATGTGAAATAAAGGTTAACAAACTTACCAGCATGTGAAAAGGGCGTTTCTGTCTCTCTCTCACTCCATCTCTCTTGACTCTTGAGTAATAGCTCCCATGGCGAATTGTCACAATGCCCTCATCCTGCCATAGCTTGCGTGTTCATTAAGTTGCTCTTTAAAATGATGCCAAATTATTTTACGATTTTGTTTGATTACATGAATAATATACGTCAACTTTAGTTTTCTCACCATTATTTTATGTTGTGCCCAATGCTGTGAAAAAATCCCTACGATAACCTACGGTTTGATGGTTTTACCCGTAGGTTTAACCTACAACCTACAAAATGGATTTTTACCCTACCGTAGGGTAAAAAACCTACGCGTGGCAACACTGTCTACACTGATAGATGGTTTACTAAAAACGTTACATTTATGACTAAACTTCACCCTGGGTACTTTCATTAAGTCATTTACTATAGACATCACAATCAAATATTTACAATATTATTCTTTATTTACTGTGTGTGCATACATGGTAGAGCCAATGGAACGGAATGATGTGCTAATCAGTCGCACCTTAAAGGATTCAGGGAAACAACCAAATGTGTGTGTGATTAATTGTTCAAATGAGTCAGTAGTTCTTAAAAATAAGGAAGTTATTGGTAAAGCAGTGGAAGTAGAAAATGTCTGCATTCTTCAAAGGGAAGGTAGTAAGGAAGAAGCATTGAAAAGAAAACCGGATATCCCGGAGCATTTGGTCGCATTATTTGAAAAATCTAAAAGTAATTTATCTGGAGAACAAGCTCAGTCATTAGCTAAAGTCTTAATTGAGTTTCAGGATGTTTTTGCTAAAACGGAATATGATTTGGGTAGTTTTGGTGTCTTGGAACATTCTATAGATACAGACAGCACTAAACCGATTAAGCAACGGATTCGTCATACACCTATTAGTTTTGCCAACGAGGAAGAATCTTTAATAAAGAAAATGTTAGACGCTTAAATAATTCATCCATCATTGTCCAACTGGGCGAGTCCCCCGGTTTTGATAAGGAAACCTGATGGTTCCGTTAGGCGGTGTATTGATTATAGAGCCCTTAATGCGGTAACGGTCAAAGATAGTTTTCCTTTACCTTTAATCGAGGAATGTATCGATACAGTAGGGGGCAGTAAGTTCTTCTCTAAAATGGACATGACAAATGCTTATTACCAAATCCCTTTAAAGCAAGAAGATCAGAAAAAGACCGCTTTCATAACTAAGTATGGATTATTTGAATTCCGTAGACTCCCTTTTTGCTCACGAACAGCCCCTCCACATTTTCCAGGGCTATCAATTTAGTTATGCATGGATTAACTTGGAATATAGCATTGGCCTTTTTAGATGATATATTAATTATGGGAAAGAATTTTGACGATCATTTGGCTAATGTTGGGCAAGTTCTTACGCGATTACAAACATATGGATTGAAATTGAAACCAAAGAAGTGCGTTTTATTTCAAGAGGAAGAAGAATTTTTAGGGAGGATAGTAAACGGAGAAGGGTTAAAAATGAGTCAGAAACACATAGAGCCTGTCAAATCTTGGCCAGTACCCAAGAATAGTAAAGAAGTCGAGAAATTTTTAGGTTTTGCAAATTATCATAGAGAATTTATCCAGGATTTGGCACAAATGGCTTTTCCATTGTATGCTATAACAGGAAAGCAGCCTTTTTCATGGGATCTAGAAAAACAAACTGCTTTTGAAAATATTAAGCGGGCTTTGATAACTCCTCCAGTTTTATCCCATCCAAACGCCCAGGATCAGTTCATTTTGGATACAGATGCATCTAACATGGCTATCGGGTCTGTTTTAAGTCAAGTGCAAAATGGACAAGAAAAAGTGATTTCGTATAGTAGTGTTTCCTTAACTCCGGAGCAAAGACGTTATTGCACGACCCGAAAAGAACTTTTAGCAGTAGTTAGGTTCACCCGACAATAAATAGACATTACTTGTTGGGACGGAATTTTACGTTACGAACGGATCATAGTAGTTTAACGTGGCTCTTGAGATTTAAACAACCGAATGGACAGCTAGCTAGATGGTTGGAGGAATTGTCACAATTACCGAGGTGATGGTCGGCGAACATCGACATTTAATGTTTGTTACACATACACAGCTGGAGTTATTGAAATCTTGCAAAAGATGGTACATGGATGGAACATTTAAGGTCGTTAAGAAGCCCTTTTCACAGCTATGGACAATCCACGGTTTTCTGAAAAAGGGGGACTGTATGAAACCGGTGCCACTATGTTTCGTCATGATGACGAGAAGGACTTCTGCAGATTATGAAGAGGTAGGTTAATAAATAGATATTATACATGCATATCTCTTATTTTATGCATATTTTAATCTCGTATTTACATATTGCAATCGTTTGTTATTGTAGATAAAAAAGAAATGAAATGAAATGGGGTTTAACATCCTACTCTTCTGCACCTGACCTGGGCTAATGGAAGACGGGGATAAAAAAGAAATTTCAACCGGCAGTGGCGTATGGCATGCTGGATTTCCCGCGGGTTCAAAGGAAGACAGTCTATAACTACGTCCATAGTTTGACGGCGCCACCCTTTCTACCCGCCGACAACATGAGAGCTGCCTTCGACAAGTTGTCTGATAGCAAACACGGACCCTTTAAGGGAACTTGTTTCCTATATCAGACAAACCTGGTTCGAGTTTTCTGTCTGTCCGTCCGTCTGGCTACGTTAAATTCAAATATTTCCCATAAGTTGCCAATTGATTTTTTTAGATATTTTTATTTATTTTTTATGAATGATCTTGACTATTAAATTTTTCCGAAACCATTTGAGACCACATGGATTTCATTTTGAGACCTAATTTTTGCTATATGCTAAAACATATGAATTTCATGATGCTATATCTCACCTACTGCGGGGCTGAAGACAATTCTATTAATAATGGACGTTGAGGACTACTAATACTAATATTTAGTTTTGACAAAATGACTGCCACGTATTTCTTTCATATTAAATTTGATGGTCGAACTTGAAGAAAATGACTTTATCTTTGGCATTATTTTCACAATAAAATCATTAATTGCCTGGATTATTAGGCGTGAATGCAACCGCCTTCCAACAACCCGGTGTATGACCGATACAGATGATTCAGGAGTTCCACAAGGATCGGTACTTGGACCTGTCTTTTCTGTCTAATCTATAGTAAGAATTTAGGACAACTAATCGATGATAATGGTTTCTATAACTACATGTACATTCTTATACAGATGACAAACAGCTGATGTCAAATTACTCCCTTTCCTTTGAATTAAGTAAATCAGAATGTATTTTATTTGGCCCAAACACATATCTGAAAAATACAAGTTCAAATGGTGTGGCTGTACAATATGCGATACTTGTACCATGAGGCACTGTGAAGAACTTAAATGTCCTCGAAGGGTTCAATTTAAGCGTGGACTGCCACATTAGTGAAATTTGTTGAAAATGTTATCTTCAGCCCAGGAACATTGGCCATAAGACAATTGATTAGTTAGGAAGTAGCTGCACACTTATATGTTCTTTGGAGGATTGATGGATACAGATGGTTCTCTGTGAATGCGCTTAAACTGTGGAACAATCTTCCGGAAATCATTAAATTTTCTCAAATTCGTTCTAGTTTTAAATCAAGACTTAGCGGTGGGAGGTAAATAGAGGACCCAGAGAAACCCCGCGAGGGTGGGCAGGCGACTCTATTCTTTGTCGCATAGAATCTTTTGATCAAAACATCAATGACAGACCTCATGATCGAAAGTGCATGTGTTAGATCACTCCGACCACACAAGGAAACACGAACATGATTAAATCTGAAAGGTTTCTAATTGGCAAAAGACAAAACGTATTGGTCGATCTGGTTTATAAAGTTATCTTCTCTAACATTAGGAAAATTTAAACAATCATTAAAAACCCATCTTTTTAAGCGAACTTTTCCAGAATAAATCAAACTCTGCTAAAAGTGATTTAACTGCAACGGTTCAATGTTGTGTACTACAAGTACATGTTTGTTATGTTCTTTTTGATATTTATTTATGTGTTTTGTAAAGCGCCTTTGAATGCTGATGTGCAGCAGTAACGAGCGCTATACCAAAGTTCGATCTTGGTTCCCTTAGATTCCAGATCGAACACAAATTTTATAAACTTACACTTATGCTCCGGAAACGAAATTGGGATGGACAGAGCCTGTTTCAATATCTTGCCCTCCCCTCCTTTAGGATAATAACATATCGGCACGATAAAAAATAAATAAAATCATTATTCAATACTTTCGATTTAATCTGCTGTCAAAGGAAGTATTGGATCATTGCGGAACTTATAAATTTCATTATTTTTTTTTTCAAAATCAGAATCAGGATGGGCGCAGTCTGTTTCAATATTATCCCACCCTAACTTCGTTCGGCTCGGGATAATAACATACGATGAAAATTAAATACATAATTACAGTAGTTTCTAATTTCAAAGGTAATCATTATTCTATACTTTTGATTTAACTTGTTGTCAAACGATTAATCAAATTATTGCAGTATTTTTTTAATGTTTATTTCTGATTATTTGATTTCATGCAATTTCTGTCTACTCCGACACGTCAGTAAACATAAAAATGCATATGCGCAGATCTAAAAGATATACATCAGTCTCGCTGTGCATACTGTGGCTCTATTTGCACTGTAAGAATGGGTACCATAACAAAATGGCGCCCATGATGTCGGATACTCCTTGGTCGGAATCTCCAGACGGCTCTCGATCCAAGGCCATTGTTTATATCACGCTAACCGGAAGTAGGATTTTAGCGCCGTATTGAAGACTTTACTTTACTTTTTGTTGATTTGGGTTCACGAGTGTAGACATTCAATTATTAACAACTTTGAACACGGAGGTGGTAATAACGTTCAAGAAATACTGTTTGAAAGTAAATTGAAGACACGAATTTGTAAAGGTGAATAGGAGAGTGAATCTTAACACATTATATGTTAATAATGATTAATTTATTATTTAGATTAAAAGTTCCCTTTTTTTTAAAAAAAAAAAAAATGAATAGGCCTAAAAAGAACAATCGTACATTTATAATTTATGAAATATGAAATTGTACGAATGTAATGATTTGATTCCGAACAATAGTTTTTAGTTAGTGAAAGTACTTACATCTAAACCTCTGTCTGACTCTACAGCTAGAGTCTACATCTGTTATCCACTATCTAGGTCTGTTCACAGGAGTCTGACCTTCTAATAATCTTATATCTGTATATTTATGCATACACCATACCGAACAAGACAATATATTTTCCTTCGTTGACGTTTGTCCTCAACTCCATGCGCTGACGTCATACAAAAACCTAACCAATCTCTGAAGTCTTGTATACTTCATGAATATTCACCAAAACCTGGCAGAAAATGTATATATATTCAAACCCTCTTAACAAAATTTGCCATGCAAAAGGAGGAAAATGGAATGGCAGAGAAAATCTTAAAATATCTTTGGCACTTGATTCATTGATCTGGTCACTGCGGATTGATTTTGTATGACGTCAGCGCATGGAGTTGAGGACAAACGTCAACGAAGGACAATAATGTAAATATTGGAATCAAGTGGCTATGATATCGTTTTGTGGGGAGTATTTGTGCAAATCAAAACGTCTAGATTGAAGAAAAATCATATCTGAGTGAATTGGCAGAGGTTAGATTGCCTGACATTACGAATTGTGGAACAAAAACGTGCCGAAGCGCGAGAGCAGGTAAAATCGAGGCTTCAACATGCATTGCATTCCTGTTCTTTTTTTATATACTCTCCCAAAAAAGAAATGCAAAGTTACATTTCGTCGTCGGTATATCCTCGCTCTACCATCGCCTTGTTGCAACAAGAACCGCGACATGTCGCTTAACCAAACTGCTCTGTAGTGTTGCCGTGGCCATACCCTCAGTGCCTGAACCCATTAAAGTTGGATTTCAAGTTGTACCCTCATCAGATGTTGACCCCAAACCAAAGATAGCGGGCAAGTGGATGGTTATTACATGCCTCTTTATTGTTTTAGATGAAAAATAGCAAACCCCAACCCGGCAGTGCTATGCTAGCCCCACCTGAGACCGATGACGTCTTCTTCTCACTTCTGGATTGTTAACAGACATCTGTACAAAACCTGGATGAGCCTCTTCATACACAGGCCCCACCCCCATCAAAATTCTCAGATAAGAGAATGTTTTCCGGAATTTCTATCTCCTCCTCTACTGCCACCTCGTCCACTACCACTCCGTCCACTACCACTCCGTCCACTACCACCTCGTCCTCTACCACCGTCTCTCCCACAGCCAATGAACAAGTCGCTTCTTCCCCGTTTCCATTCGCCACAGCCAATAAAGGTTACAGGTGGCTAAAAAGGCTTCTATTTCACCCTCTTCCGGGGTTACGGTTAGTAGGTCGTCCTCCCAATTTTCCATCCTTTCCACTTTCCTCTTCCCCTTCTGCCTGACCACTCTAAACCATCCGTCCATCTTAAAAAATGAATCCACAAAGACAAACGCAGACGTTATTCCTTACCCAGGGCTAGATTCCACTGCCCCAAGAGGATTATTATCGAATTACCTTCAAACCCTATCGCAGACATTTATAGATGTCAATGCTCTCGGCCTCCTGAGGGGTAATATTTACACAACTGCCATGGAACCATTCTAGACAGAAGTCACATTGCAAACCAAATTGATTCCCCCAGGGTTTTCTACATTTACAGTAAATTTTTCTGCCTTGTGAATCCCTATCCGTTTTATCCCTTCAATAGCCCTTCTACGTGCCTGAATTGTCCAAGGAGGAGCGTTGATATCTATCATGGTGCATAACGGATAAGGAACTTGTAGTTTTCACCCGATACAAACCAGCTGACAATTTCTCGTCCACCACCCCAGGACCCCGCCAATATTTCATCAATTTTCAAGCCTTTCCTTTGGGAGTAGATGTATCCAAAATATATACAAAAACCCCAACTTCATAAACCCGTTCTCGCAATTTTATATCATAATCCCTTTACATACGCTTCTGTGCCATCACTAAATTATCCCTAGCAATCTCATGCGCCAAAGCCGCGGCTTCTTCAAAATCAACCAAATACTGATTTACCGTTCATATATTTCCATTCTCTGGATTCACGAACATGAGATCTACTGGAATATTTATCTCCCTGCCAAGCATTAGACGGTTTGGAGTAAATCTGGTCTGTCAGTTTACTGACGACCTTAACGCACCCGCTAATTGAGCTAGATGTTGATACCATTTATCTTGTTTTTCATCTACAAAATATCTAACAGAATCCATTAATGTTCTGTTATACCGTTCTGCTTGCCCATTTGAAGACGGACGATAGGGAGTAGTTTGTGCTTTATGAATTTGCATATGATGACATAATTCATTGAACAGTTCACTTTGAAAATTCCTACCTTGATCAGTGAAAATTTGAAACGGATACCCGAAACGAGAAAAGAATTGGTCTATTGCAGCCTGTGCAGTTACTTCTGCCGTTTGTGAGAGTAACAGAACGCACTCTACCCATTTTGTAAACTGATCTACCATCATTAGAATGTGTTCATTACCCCGAGTGGACTTAGGCAGAGGTCTGGGAAAATCTAAATGTACCCTTTCCATGGGAAAACTGGCTGGATACGACACTAACCCTGAACGAGCATGAAAAGTGGCCTTTTTACAAGTATTACAAACCACACAATTTTGCAGATAAGCTGCTACATCTTTGGACATATGATACCTAAAATAGTTAATTACCAATTTTCTGTTGTTCTTTTTAACCCTTGGTGTCCTGCTGAAGGGAGGTCATGACACAATGCAATAATCTCTGGTATACAATTTTTAGGAACCACTAATTGAGAAGACCCATCCCCGCGATCTTTTCTAAATAGAATTCCTTTTTCATTTAAGTAGAACAATTCCTTATGTACCGTATCCAATAATATTTAGCGGCAGGACTACTGAGGATTAACTCTGCTTCTAAAGGGGAATTTCCATCCTTAAGCCAGGCCAGAATAAATTTGAGATTTAAATCCTTGCTCTGATATTCTAGTATTTCTTTTTCAGAATGCAGGTTAGCTAAGGTTATCTGTCCAACCATCTTATCTTTATTAATGGAGGCACCCTTTCTATAAATAGAAAAACCTGACACCAACATCCCATAAATATTGTAAGACTCTAACTGACTTGAATCATCTTCCCAATGTGACAATAAATCTGGTGAGGATATTCTATTTACTACTGGTTCCTTTGGGACCACTCTAGACAGAGGCACTGATTCTTCCACCTCTTTTATAAAATCAAACCAGTCTTCATATGCTTTACAACAGTATTTACACCCCTCACAAGGTAATGCTTCTGGCAAGATTTGTGTCTTGAAATCTCGACAAGGACCTAGCTCGGGCGAGCGCGTTAAGAAATCAGCATTTATATGTTTTGCCCCAGGACGATGCTTTACTGTCATGTCATATTGAGACAATTCTTCCAACTATCTGGCTAATTGTCCATTTGGTTGTTTATGTCTTAAAAGCCATATTAAACTACTATGATCTGTTCTCAAAGTAAAATTCCGTCCCAACAAATAATGCCTATACTCATACTGTCTGGTGAATCTAACCACAGCCAAAGGTTTTTTTAGAGTTGTACAGTATCGTTTTTGTTCGGGAGTTAAAGAAATACTACTGTAACAGTGTAAGAAATTAACTTTTCTTGACCATTTTGTATCTGGCTCAGAACAAACCCTATAGCCATATTAGAGGCATCTGTATTTAGTTTGAAATGATACTGGGCCTTAGGAAGGGACAAAACCGGAGGAGTTATCAAAGCCCGCTTAATATTTTCAAAGGCAGTTTGTTTTTCTAGATCCTTGAAAATGGCTGCTTTCCGGTAATAGCATACCACGGAATAGCCAATTGTATAGTATTCTTGGGTACTGGCCAAGATTTGACAGGTTCTATATGTTTCTGACTCATTTTTAACCCTTCCCCATTTACTATCCTCCCTAAAAATTCTAATTCCTCTTGAAATAAAACACACTTCTTTGGTTTCATTTAGAGCCGATTGAACACAATCAAAGTTTGATAATTTTATTATCATGTGTTGCAGAAAGTCACTGTTTATGGCTTTGAATAGTTAACATGTTTATCTAATATAGAAAATAGAACACTTTTCCCATTGCCATTGTCACTCACAGTGTCTGGAAGGCGATTATGTTGCTGTTACGTACGTTACATCACAAAAGACAAAATTCTATACCACTAAATTTCAAGTCCAAAAGTCTGTGATCTGAACTTTATGATTGAGGTGATGTTTTAGCATTTTGTTGTGCATACACAATAGTTTATATTTCGGTGTGCATACACAATAGTTTATATTTCGGTATGCTAACAGATGATTCAGACCCACCCAACCCATTGACACAGCATTGTTTGGTGTTACGTACGCTACATGAAACTGTTACGTACGTTACGCGTGTGAAATCTTTGCCGTAGAACATCTAGAATGGATCAAAGCACGCTTTATATTTATTATCTCTTAGGATTTAACAAGTGAACAAAATATATGAATTTCAGGTAATTTATTTCATTAAATTTAATAATGTAATAAGATAATCAATAACATATAAAATTTGAAATAACCGAAAACCGCTACCGTACTGAAAACCCTTGTGATATGCTAATAATAAAATTTATAAAATTCAACGACTTATAGATATATTTTTAATGACTTTTGAAGTCCCTCCCAGGATGTTATGTAGACCACATCTACATGTATATATAAGCTTATCTATTTCAGTAAGTCATCAGAAAATTGAAACTGTCCTCTTGATCTAACTACAAATGGTGGTTCATTATCAGGTTGCGTTTGTGGAATATAGTGTCGGGCAGAAGTGGCCACTTCCATGTTGATCCTGCTCCTCTATGCATTACATTTACCTTATAATCCCCATCTTTGCAAAAATTAATGATTTCCCCAGGAAAATTGTCATCATCATACGTAACAATACACCAGGTTCCAGGTTCAATGACTCTATCTTCACTATGAATATGATCATAAATCCCTATGATATCTGGGTCTCCCTGTTGCCCAGAAACATGAAACATACCGTATTTTCCGGTGTATAAGGCGCACTTTTTTTACCAGATATTTTTTTTTACAGAAGGGGTGCGCCTTTATACATAGTAACAAGCAAATCTTGGCTTTTCCCTGTGTTAACATTGGCGTCTGAAGTTGATGATGTCGGACTTTCCCTAGTTCAGCTCTGAACGTCGATCTCATTACACTCGCCCTGAACGTTCAGAAACTGTCCCATTCAATCAATGTCGAAAGAAAATTTTCGCCCCAGTCAATTTTACTGGGCAACTTTTCACTGCTAAACGATGGGGTGTCAATCCGTGTGGACGCATGTACAGCGTAAACGAACATCTTAGTGAGAAAATAAGACCTTGCTTACTTCGCTAGAGTCAGTATGAGCGAAACAACACGCTGTTAAAAATACGTCCCCTCCTATCAAGTTACAATTTCGCAGCCATGACACTCTTACCGTAGGTTAACGTCCACTTCAGGAATGTCAGTCATACAAGACGAAACGAAATGTACAGGCTTTACATTGTACAGGCTTTCACTCGGATTGACACCCCGTCGTTAAGCAGTGAAAAGTTGTCCAGTAAAATTGACTGTTCTCCAACTTTTTTCGACATTGATTCAATGGGACAGCCCCTGGACTAGGACTTTCCCATGCAATAAAGACGCAATTCAGTATACCGTTAATCTTAAACGATAGTGCTAACAATATGGGCCGATAGCTGTTTAGTTTAAATTATCGTAAATATTTCTGCTATTTCCACGTATTTCATTCATGACGTATATTTCAATTATTCACTGTTAGCCATTACCAGCAATCCAACTATTCACTGTTAGCCATTACCGGCAATCCAAACGTCTCGTCAATGGCGGTATTGTCAGTCAGTTGCCGTAAAGGCGGGGCTTATGACAGACAAGACATTTCATTGGCCTTTAGAAAGATAACATCGATTGAGCACACGCTCAGTATACCAAACGTCTCGTCAATGGCAGTATTGTCAGTCAGTTGCCGTAAAGGCGGGGCTTATGACAGACAAGACATTTCATTGGCCTTTAGAAAGATAACATCGATTGAGCACACGCTCAGTATACCATAGGCTATTGGTATTGTCTTTTACAATGATAGCGTTAATGGGCGGGGTTACAGTTAAACTGGCAGAATATAAAACAGAAAAAAATTAAATCATCGAGTAAAATATATTTTAATGACATAAAAAGTAACATAAGTATAATAAAAACAAACAGGTTCTTCAGCACAGTTATAAGCACAGTATAGAGTTTTAGCACAGTATATCACGGCATAGTTTTAGACACACTATTGATTTGAGATATCACTTTTTTTATTTAGAGTTACTTTATATGAATATCGGCCTGCGTAAAACCGTTGAATTCTTCTTCTTCATCCTCTTCCTCAAAAATGCGTAGGATATCGGCAACTTCAAGACCAGGGACGTTTTCGTCGGTGTAGTAAATGTCAATATCCTCTTGGGTGTCGTCTTCGTCGTTGTCTGTTTCTTCGACTAGCTTTCTTCGACTAGGTTTGTTGATGGACACATCTAAAGGCTGGAGCATACTTGTCATACCCCCTGGAATAATCACTAAATCGGTAGAATACTTTTTCTTGAGATCTTTCTTTACCGAGTCTGATCGGTGACATCTAAAGGCATCTAATACTAGTAAGCCCTTCTTTTTTCTCAACCCTCCAGGTCTCTTCCCCCATACACTTTCTAGCCAGTCAGCTGTGAGACGGTCGTCCATCCAACCCTTTTCCTGCGTCCTTACAATGATGCCCTTCGGAAATACCATGCCTTTTTTGAGGGTCTTTCTTTTAAAAATCACGTAGGGTGGTAACTTTCCGCCGTCTGCTGTACAGGCCAACATCACGGTAAATCTATTCTTTTCATTGCCGGTTGTTTTGATATTTACTGTTTTGTCGCCGGTGTTATGGATTGTAGTATTACTTGGCAAGTCAAATGTCAAGGGAGTTTGGTCTGCATTACCTATTTGATCCAGGGTGTAATCATGCTTTGATCTAAGGTTAATTATGAATTTTTGAAAACTTGTTAGTTTGTCGTCGAAATCTTGGGGAAGTTTCTGAAAATATGCACAATGCATTTTCCTTATTCCGGGAAATTCTATAATATGAATCCATGGGTTGTACAAACTTATGAAACTTAAAATTTCATCATTTGATACAAATAATATTTCAGTGGACTTCATTAAAGTTTTAATTCAATTATAAAAGTCACTAGCAGATTGGACATTGATTTCACCTTTAAGATTCAGAATCTTTTGACGCATTAAAGACGTTGCTCTCCCCCCTACACCATCCACAACACCTTTCCCATGGGAAGTAGCAAAATACATCCAAGAAAAATTAGATAAGTCATGGAGTAACTTCATCATATATCATCTACGCTCTCATCATATATCATCTACGCTCTCGTAAGAACAGACACAAGACATACCAGTAAAAGCTACGGATGGCGAGCCTTTTCAACCATAGCGCCATATCTATGGAATAACCTTCCACACCATCTTCGTCAGCAACGGGAACTAAGTTCATTTAAGCGTGGCCTTAAAACCTTTTTATTCAGCAGGCAACTTTTACCCTAAAATCTTTTACTCTGTACCTTGTATGGCTTTTATAATGAACGTTTGGACTTTTAACTCATTTCTATTTCGCATCACTTTTATTTAGTGTTAACTTATATATCATTTTATTTTTTATAGTTTATTTAGGTATCTTATACATTATATTTTATTTCATTTGTGATTATGTCTATCACTTAACTCTTAATTCTTGTAAAGCGTTTCTGAAACGAATGTGTAGAACGCTATATAAAAATAAATTATTATTATATTATTTATTATTATATTTATTCTTGAACTCACTAGAAGGCTCATCTGTGAATATAATGTTGTCAATACTTTTATCTATCCCAATATCATCATATATATTATTAAATAATTTAAACATAAAAGTATATACAGTATTTTTGTCTTTAGTTTGCGAATCTGATACTATGAGATATATTTTGCATGTTTCTTTATAAAATACAGCGGCAGTAAAAAGTGTTACAGAACTTCTACTCCAGAGGGCTGATTGTACTTCCCTCTGGTACTCACAACTGTAACCCATTGGAAAGTCTACTTGTAAAATTCTACTATTTTTCTTTTCATGTTCAAATGCTGTGATTGAATTCGCTTTATGCATAGTCTCGCATAGTTTCAAATTCTTTAAATATTAAGGTTTTTATTTCTATTAATGTAGAATGTTTTTGTAACTTAACTAATTTTTCCTCTTGATACTCCCACTAATGCCAATTCACTTTTTTATCTGGATCAGGCATTTCTTGTCTGTCTAGAAATAATTCACCTTTACTACAATTAGAGCATGTTCCCTCCCAACAGCTAGAAAATAGATCATCAGAATTGCAAAGAAATAACTGCCACCAGGAGCCATCATAACTTACCCCTAGAGCTTTCAATTTAAGCAAACAATTTTCATGCAACTTGCATTTACATTGGTCAGAGGGACTATCCTTTAATAGTAGGACATTTGCGGGTCTTAATTTGCAGAAACTACTATATGATATTTGATTTGTATTATCAGGAAAAGTTTCTAAAAAAAGACTAAATGCCTCTCTGAGAAACATGGTAAGATAATGGTTCTGCACTTTTTCTTTTTTACCATTTATATATAAATGTAGTGAACTGGATCTCCGGATAGAGCGGATTGCTGTGGTAGAGTGGGCCCGGCTCTATCCGTTTGTTCCGTAGAGGGCTCACTACTGTAGAGGTGTGGGAGTAGCCAACCAAGCAGCTGGCTCAGAAAGACTAACACCAGATTAATCAGCAACTCTCTTTATTATTCCCCTAATACAAAAATAAATGATTCCCCATCCACCGCTCGTTAGCTCTCGCTCCTAACAGAGTTCTCTATATCGCTCCTCGTCGGGCTCTCTCTATCGCTCCTTGTCGGGCTCTCTCTATCACTCCTTGTCGGGCTCTCTCTATCGCTCCCTATACGTCGGGGTCAGACTCGTAATCGACTGGAGAACTGGTCTCTGTCTTATCTATCCTACTCTTACCAACGACTCGACTCCAACTCAGACTACTGCTATGGGGCAAGACGAGGTATAATATACCCTAAAATCACGTGATGTAACCACGTGGTACAAGAAACACCTATCAATCACAACCACGTGCAGCCAATAGACAGCGGGCCAACGACAGCGCATGTACGGACGGAGTTACGAAAATAAATTAATAGTATACATGAAAATTACAATATAGGTGACATAATAACAGAATTAGACTTCTTAAAAAGATGTACAGTTAAGTTAAATAATTATTAATTACTAACCGTGAGGGAACGGTCTGCCTCGCACAGTTGATCAATGAACAATGACTGAGACCTGCGCAATGAGGCCGTCTAGACTGAGGACGCGGATCGGCTATGAAACAGGCGTAGCAGATCACCACATAACCCACGCCTCCGCCTAATGCGTCCAGCATTATACAAAATGAACAAAAGTTACAATAATATAAAGTAATATTTATGACAAAAAGAAAGACAACATATAAGTATCATATTCAGGGCTTGCCACGAGACGCGAGCAGTTGCTCGCACTCGCGCTGTGCTCGCGTAAATCTACATTTACGCGAGCTGTTCGTTGCTCGCGCAAAATTTTAAGAAAAACCTTTAAAAATAATCAAAATATCGACAAGTTTATTGCCGAAACTAATCCAACAATGTCAATAACGTCATAAATTCGTCTGTCAAACTGAGATTCATCAAGCTGCACGCGGCATTTCGTCCTTAAATTTGATTGGCTAATGAAGTCATGTTACTAAAAATACACTTTATACCTGAACGTCATGACTGGTTTTCCCATGAACACTAGTAACAAACGCGTGATAATCGAGTCTAAAGTAGAGAATGTTTACATCCGAAAGATTCGGCATTTCACGCTAGTACCTTTCACGCTAAATGAACACGTCTCAAACTTATATTTATCGGTATTTCTTATTTTATCAGAACTTCGGTTTTAATCCCATTGTGCAGTCGTATAATTTTCAATCTAAGCGTAATTATGGCCAAAGGAAACCTGATTGCCCTATCCACATAAATTTATGTCATGGGGTGAAGAAATCCGTACGGAAATTGGTTATAAAAAAGAGTATCACTGTCAAAAACAGAAAAGCGATGGTCACACATGTTTACTGCAAACTCTGTGCCAGAAAGAGCAATTTTGTTGCTCAATCGTTTATTTTGTTGTTTTGTTATGCTAGTGCCAATTAATGATAGAATAACCGCCTTGTATAATTGTTAAGTTGTTGCAAAACTGT
Organism: Patella ulyssiponensis; assembly: GCA_963678685.1. Lineage (NCBI taxonomy): Eukaryota > Metazoa > Mollusca > Gastropoda > Patellidae > Patella > Patella ulyssiponensis. The sequence continues at coordinate 62,593,978 of OY783229.1, forward strand.
TTGTTTTGTTATACTACTAGTCTAGTGCCAACTCATAGTACTATCACTATGTAAATAAAGAATTGAAAAAAAATATATATTACAGACTTTAAACAGCTTTGTCATTAGTTTTTTTAAAGTCCCAATAACACTCTTGTTGTAATTGAATAATATGTCCCAATCTTTATTCTGATCAACAAATTGTATTATTTTACAATATTCAAATAAATTGATGATACAAATTTCATCGTAACACACCTAATTTAAAAAATTGGAAAAATTCAACTACATGATTTGAAAAGGTTAACGTAAACCTTTTCAAATGTGACATGGATTTTAAAATATTTTCGAACCCTCTGGACAAGTAAAATATGATGTAATGGATAATTTACACAACTGGTAGGACACATAAACATCTGGTACTTAGAATAAGACTATTATTTATTTTCTAGAGCTGCCAAGCCAGCAAGAGTGTTATTGTCCCTTTAACAAAAGTATCCAGGCAACAAATTGATTTTATATTGAAATAATGTTACAAAATGTGTGCTCACGCAAGCAACATTTTACGTGAGCAATTTTTATTGCTCGCCCTGCTCGCCCAAACCTAAATTTGCGAGAGCAGTCATCTGCTCGCCATCAATTTATTCGTGGCCAGCCCTGATATTCATGCGGATCGGCATAAAACAGCGAGCAACTGGACGGTGTCTTCCGTATAATAAAAGTGTCTATAAAAATCATTAAAAGTTCACCAAACATCACAGATAATCTTCCATGTCCATTCACCATTAGGGCTCCAATAATAATACAAAGAAAATATAACGCATCATAACCGCTAAGTCTCTGGTAGCGACAGGGTTAACTAAAAAAATGTCCAACACAACCAATACATGAGCGCCGGATAATTATAGTTCACCTTCTCCTCAGCGAAGACATACGAAAGAAGTATTCCTCCACATCGATATTATAAGACGTAGTCAAGGTTCTGGATGCAAGTGTGTCTCCGGAGTTCTCGGACAACGTCACCGTCTCAACCACCTGGGCCATCCAGCACTGCACGCCAGTGGATTCTGTTTCTACGGGTACTTGGGGGGTGAGCAAAGAGCACTGCACACCTGTGGATTCTGTTTCTTTCTCTAGGACCGACAGCTCCACTTCCGGGTCTTCACCAATGTCATCCGTCAGGGTTTTGACCACAGATAGTTCCACAGAGGCTTCTTCGGGAGGTGGTTGGCTTGTAACAGTGGAGGTGACGGTGGCCGACTTCCTTCTCAAAGGTGAAGATGACTTGCTCTCTGACCGATGGGAGGACTGGCTCTTACTTCCACTACTACTGCTCCTATGGCTCGACCTCTTCACTGGGGATCTCGACTTCTTGACTGGCGACCTTGACCTCTTATCGGGTGATCTTGATTTCTTGCTTACATCATCGAGCTTTATGCTGATCGGTCGAACCCGAGGTGGGCTTCTGCTTCGGCCCCTGATCTTTCCAATTTCCTTTAGTATAGCGGTATGCTTCTGGGATTCTATGTGTCGGCACCAATTAGATTTCTTCGAGGAGGCAAAACTACAGATTATGCAGGTGTACTTGTTCATGGTCTCTCTGCGAAAATAAAACATGAAGGGATAAATATAAACAAGTAACGAAACGTCATCAATTTAACAAACATAACTCTGCAAATGCGGAGGACGTCGCAAGAGCCGACCGGTGCGAGAGCGAAAACCTAGCCTCAAAGGATAGTTGCCGTCAGTGTCTTCGTCATTATCGCTAATACAGCCATCAGAGAGTTCCTGGTCAGATTCCTGCTCCGATACGGCACTGTGATAATCTTCTTCGGGATCTATAATAACTTGCTTCCGGTACTCTCTAAGACGATCTATGTGTACCACTTGTCTTCGGTCGGATTCTTCGTCCAAAATCTCGTAAGTTATGTCCGATATCTTCTTCGTGACACGGTACGGACCACTCCAGTGTTCCTGCAACTTGTTCGGAATCCCTTTCTTCTTCACGGGGGAATACAACCATACAAGTGAATCTTCATATACCGGCTCTCGTCCCTGCTTTGGATCGTAATAATTCTTCTGTCTCCTCAATTGTCCGCTAAGGTAATGTCTCGTAAACGAATGTGCCTCTTCCATCGTTTGTCGAAGAGCTCGACTCCAATAATGGGTCTCTGTGTAAACTTCATCAGGTGGCAAACCAAACTGGAGGTCGACAGGTGTATTTACCTCTCGCCCAAGCATCAAGCAATTCGGAGTACTGTTTGTAGATTGATGTACCGTGAAACGATAGGCAAACATCACATAGGGCAACACCTCATCCCAGTTATCTCCTTTCTCTTGTACATACGATGACAGCATCGACTTCAGAGTTCTGTTCATTCGTTCGACTTGACCATTTGATTGCGGGTGGTAGGGTGTCGTTCTGGTTTTGTTGATACCTAAAAGTCTGCACATCTCCTGAAAAAGTTCACTCTCAAACTGTCTTCCTTGATCCGAATGAAGTTGACGGGGGAGTCCAAACCTCAGGAAGAAGTTCTCCACCAAAACCTTGGCAACCGTTATTGCTTCCATATTCGGCATCGGGTAGGCCTCAGCATACTTAGTAAAGTAATCGGTCACGACCAAAATATAACTATTTCCTTGAGTGGTAGCAGGCTCAATTCTTCCAACGATGTCGACAGCTACTCTCTCCATTGGTGCTCCGGCAGTGTATGCTTCCAAAGCAGCTTTTCGCTTCCTAAGTTTAATTGGAGAGCAAATATTACACGTTTTCACATAGTCTTCTACATCAGCTTTCATTCCTGGCCAAAAGTATTTCAGTTTTATTCGGTCTATCGTCTTCGTTATACCCAAGTGAGCGCTCGTTGGAGGGTCATGTGAAAGAGCAATAATTTCACTTCTAGCAGGTAAGGGTACAACGACTCTTTTTCGTAATGGACGTAATTTTTTTCTCTCTTCTAGACACAGGACACCGTCTCGAACATGAAGTTGATTCCATTTGGACCAAAGTTTCTTCACCAGTATGCTCTCTGGAGATATGGTTTTCCATGCTGGTTTAAGATCACTTTCCTTCCAACCAATCACCATTGAGATATCTGGATCAGCTCCCTGTTGATCTTTCATCCTTGTATTTTCAACTTCTATAACGTTCACTGCTCCTGGTGGTCTCGTTGATGCATGTGTTTGTCGACACTGAACACAAGGTTTCCTGGATAGTGCGTCAGCGTTTCCATGGACTCTTCCGGCTCTGTGAATAATCTTGAAATTATAAGCAGCCAACACCTCGAGCCATCTGGCGAGTTGTCCTTCGGGGTTCTTGAAGTGCAGCAGCCACCGTAGTGCTCCGTGATCAGTTCTTATCTCAAATTTTCTTCCATACAAATATGGCTTAAAGTATTTTACGAAATGTACTACAGCCAAGAGTTCCCCTCTTGTTACACAGTAGTTACGCTCTGCCTTACTTAAGCTCCGGCTTGCGTAAGCCACGACTCTTTCTTTTCCGTCGATAATCTGGGATAGTACAGCTCCAATGCCACACCCACTAGCATCAGTATCCAGTATAAATGGAATGGTGTGATCGGGATAAACTAACACAGGAGCGCTCGTAAGTCGATCCTTTAGCATTTCAAAAGCTTCTTGACACTCCGAGGTCCACAAATAGGCTCTTCCCTTCTCGGTCATTTTATGAAGAGGTGCTGCTATTTTGGCATAACCTTCATTAAAACGCCTATAGTAGCTGCAAATTCGTAAGAAACTCCTAAGCTGTGTCACATCGGCGGGAACTGGACATTCTCTAATTGATTTCACTTTTTCTGGATCCGTTGATACTCCCTCTGGTGACACAATATGCCCCAGGAATTCTACCTTATGCTTCAACAGGAAACACTTCGAGGGTTTCAGCTTCAAACCAGCGGCTTCAATCTTACTAAAGACAAGATCTAGGTGTTCTACATGCTCAGCAAACGTCTTTGAGAAAATAATCACATCGTCTAAATACACTAAGCAGATGTCCCACTGTAGTCCAGCAAGCACTGACTCCATAAGCCTCTCAAAAGTACTTGGGGCGTTGCACAAACCGAATGGCATGACACTGAACTGAAACAGACCGTGCATCGTGGTAAACGCTGTCTTAGGTTTATCCTCTGGCTTCAGCTCCACCTGCCAGTATCCTGACAATAGATCTACAGTTGAAAACCACTTGACGCCTCCAAGACAGTCCAATGTTTGGTCAATCCGTGGCAAGGGGTACGCATCTTTCTCGGTAACCATATTTAGTTCTCTATAATCCACACAGAACCTAAGGGATCCATCCTTCTTCCTCACCAATACAATCGGGCTCGCCCAAGGGCTTACTGAAGGCTCTATCACATCTCTCTTGAGCATGTCTTGCAATAGAGTTTCAATATCCTTTCGTTGATGGATAGGGACTTGTCGTATCTTTTGTTTAATTGGTTTCGCGGAGCCTGTCTTTATCTCATGTTTCACTTTATTGGCTCGTCCCAAGTCATCAGATGAAGCAGCGAATAAAGTCTGATGACGCGCCAAAAGTTTTCCAATATCATGAGCTTGCTCCGTCGTTAATCCTTCCACTGAACGGCTATATAAGTCTAGTAGATGCCTTGGGAGGTCATTACGCTTCTGCTCGGCTCCACCATTAATGACATCTTCAGGTTTCTCCACAATATCAACGGGGGCAAAACTTCCAACGGTCACATCTTTGTGCAACGTCTTTGCACTATCTGAAGGATTCATGACTCTGATAGTAAATTCATGTCTGCCTTCCTTCGCCTCAACCAACGTACGGGCAGGTATTACATTATTTCTATTTACGAAATCTTCAACGGGCTCAATTATTCCAGGGGTAGACATGAAGAGCTTTGACTGGTTTTCCTTCAAATAAGCTTTGACCAATTGTTCATGTTTCGGGGATACTGTAACTGTTTCAGCTAATTGTATTCTGCAAACACCAATAGAGCCTTGCATCTGAGCGGGGTGCTCCACATCTTCGACTGTCAATGATTTCCCAGTGATATCCAAAGTACATCTGTGAGCCTGCATGAAATCAAGTCCAATGATACATTGGGATCCAATCGCGGCGACTACAGCTTCCTGTCTGTATTCAGCTCCATTCAGATTAAAAGTGAAAATGGACTTCCCATATGATTTCAGTGATTCACCATTGGCAGCTTTTAGGACGTGTCCAACTGGTGATAACTCTGGTCGATTCGAGATGCTCTCATACAATCTTAATGAAAAGATTGTCAACGTTGCACCGGTATCCAGGAGACAATAAGCGAGATTACTGCAAACCTTGGCAGCTATATGAAGACCAGACTCGCTTGGTTCACGGAACACAGCTGACGATATTCGGCTCTTTATCCTACGCCTCCTTGAAATTCCTCTAAATTCAGCTCTCCAGGTAACGCACTGTCGAGCAATGTGTCCTTTTCCTCCACATCGGAAACATGCTCGCTGATTACCAAAACTTGCTCCGTCTCTCCCTGTTGCGTTAAATTGGTGCCACACCCTCCTACGTCTGTCCAAAAAATCAACAGTGAACCTTGACTCATCTGAAAACATCACATTGCTCCAGCGTCGATTGTCCCAGTGTTGGCGATCCCTGCATCAACGACGTCTTGCCTGAATGTGATGATTTCTCAAACAAGGGATCACGCGAGGACGTCGGGCGCGAAGGTGACCCCTATGCAGTCGATTCCGAATCGTCTGGCCACTCACTCTCACACCAGTGTCTGTTTGAAGACGAGCGCTGATCTGATTTGCTGTGATGACACGATTTCTCAAGGCCAAGGTACGGATAAATCGATCCTGGGCTTGAGTTGTCGCCCTTGGTCGACCTGAGCGTGGTCTGTCCTGTACAGATTGTGTATCACGGTATCTGGACCATAGTCTGCTTATGACAGACTGAGAAACATTCATCGTCCGCGCCACAACCGCCTGTGTTGTGCCGATCTGTAGCATGCCAAGGGCACGTAACCTTTCATTTTGGGTAAGCCGATGCATATCAAAATTTGTTTTCTGGTCACTAAAACAATTAAACTGATGTTTCCACCCTGGAATTCAATGCCACAATGACTGTAACATTCAAAGTCAGAGTCGTGCAAATCTTGGGTTGGACCCCCATGATGATCCCAAGCATCACCTGCATTCCATGCGGTAGCTATTGGTGTGTTTGGGCGTCACATGTAACTGGAAATGTTTCTTCTGTTAGGTTCTATAGTGACTTTTTTCGTAGTCATTTGCATATTTTAGTATTATGCCCCCAAAATCAAATATCCCCTACTTTTTTGAATAGTATATAACAAACATAGATCTCAACAAAGATATTCGACTGGGATGTGTCACCACATTAATGCAGGCGCACTTGCATTTGCTGAGGTGGTTTCAAATATTGAGGAATATGCCCTATTAGATGGGAACCGGGGTCATATTTTCAAACTCGCTGATCTCACGACATCGCATAGTGAAAGACTACAAAGATTAAGTGGTGTTACAAGACGGGTATCAAAGGACATTGTTTTTGTTGTTTTGTGAAAATCTCCCGTGGTTCCATCACAGAAACGGCAAGCTGGCTGATGCTAAAGTGGTTGAACTACGAAGGTGTTTTTATGCGGCGATTGGGATGTGTTCATACAAGCTTTTTCCTGTAGCTTCCTGGCTCTCTCCACTTTTGTTGCATTACACAGGGTGTAACAACTTTTATCCCATCTAGATTTCTGCTTTACCATCGTTTATTCCATGCTATCACCATCATCTAGTCGGGACACTTTGTTCAATTCATGAAACGCTGATAAATTAGTGGCCAGAGACGAGTAACCTGTTGCTGATGGATTTATGAGTGTCCCACCATGTGCGTGACAAGGAGCACATATGTCCCAGTTGGTCAGTTAGTCAGTTGAACAGATGTAGCTGTAGCATATGCCAAAGGAGCAAGTTTAAATCTTTGGACATGGTAGGTGATTGACTAGATGGCCATCACATGTTTCTGAAAAATAGAATGATACTGATACCTAGTTAAATGTATTTTCACCAAATATATCGGATTTATGAAGAAAGTTCAGACGTTTATTGAATATTTTTATAACACTATCGTGTGTTTGATGAGTAATAGTCTTTTCCACTGAAATGGAACATAATGCATTCTTGATATCCGTTTAGCAAAGGAGATGTAAATAATTCACCCGTTTGATTAGAATTATACCATTTTTAGAAAAGACTATGAAGGAGAACACTATGAGTCTTTGTGTGTGTTTTACTTGATTCCTTGACCTTAAAAACATAGGCATGGACATCAAGATCATTGAAATTGGGGCACTTACAGAAATTTTATGGACAAGGACATATTTAATGGTGGCCATTTTGAATTTCTCAATTTTGGCGGGAATGGCTGGAGTGACGTCGTGATTCCCGCCATTTTTGAAATCAGCAAAATCATCGAAATCTGGGCATTTTCAGAAATTTTATGGGCGAGAGCGTGTTTTACGGTGGCCATTTTGAATTTCTCGATTTTTGGCAGGAACAGCGGGAGTGACGTCGTGATTCATGCCATTTTTGAAATCAACAAGATCATTGAAATCGGGGCAATTTTATGGGCGAGAGCGTGTTTTACGGCAGCCATTTTGAATTTCTCAATTTTTGGCGGGAACGGCTGAACACTCGGCTAATCTCGACAGATTCCGTAAACTACATCTAGTCTCGGATGTATGACAGTAAGTGATATGTACCTACGCCCATACATTTGCGATGCGGCTACCGGTTTACTTTAACAGGAAAACTTGACGCTATTACACAAATTGGGAACCTATTCGGCTAGCGACCTATTCGACCGATCGAGCTGCAACCTGTTCGTCGGAAACCTATTTAGAGTAAAGACAACAGTCTCTATTTATCAACCAATGAAATCCAACGTTATGTCTATCAAATGAAAGTAGAATATATTATTTTTTATCCATTCCTTCAGCTCAGAATAGAAGTGTAATTTCGTCATTATCTTACAGCTGGGTTGGTCAAATAGGTCGCTAGCCAAATAGGTCGCCAACTTGTGTTTGGAATGGGCGCAGCCATGTTTCATCCGGGACCTTTAAAGTAGTTCCAATATGGCGGAATTCATCATACAGCCGAGTTTAGATTGTCCGAAATCGTACGAGGTTTGCCGAGTGAACGGCTGAAGTGACGTTGTGGCTCCCGCCATTTTTGAAATCCGCATACCCAAAAACCCCTTAGGCCAAATTTTGATGCTTCTTTCCGGAAGTGCACGCCCATTTCACATATCCGCCCCACAACAACAGCTGTAGCTAGGTTGAAGCATAGTTTTGGCAATCACGTGTTGCAATCAAAACAAAGGCGATCATTACGATCGTTTGAGTTAGAGCGACGAAAATATCAAATGAAGGTAATTACATAGGAGCTTTATATTGAAACCATTGGTCGCCGGTCTATCAAATTTTATTCACAATGGAAATATCACTGATTGCACAGATACTCGTAAAAATAAAATCATAATAATAATAATAATAATATGAACATTTATATAGCGTCAAATTCCACACTTAAAAGTATGCTCTATGCGCTTTTTACACACAATTCTAAATTAAATATAACGTTGAAACAGGTATGTTTTAAGTCTGGATTTAAAACACTCGATAGAAGGCGAACTTTTGATGAAAACTGGGAGATCGTTCCATTTTGATGGAGCAAGAAAACTAAAAGCTCTTGCCCCAAATGTTTTCATTTTCCACCTTGGGGTTACCAAATGTATTTGGTCACATGAGCGTAAACTCCGGGAAGGCTTGTAACTTCGAATTAATTCAGTTAAGTAAGATGGGGCTAGGTTATTAACACATTGATAGGTCAGCGATAAAATTTTGAAATCAATCCTTTCCTGTATTCGTAGCCAGTGTAAAGAATTTAATATTGGTGATACATGAGATGTTTGTGGGGCACGAGATACTATCCGAGCGGCAGTATTTTGTATCTTTTGTAACCTCTTGATGGACTCTTTGACACACCACCTAGAAGGCTATTGCAATAGTCTAAACGGGATAAGATTAAGGAGCGGACAAGCGTACTTGTTGCTTTGGGTGTTAGATAATCTCTAATCCGACTGATATTTTTAAGGTGAAAGTAACATTTCCTGGTAAGATCATTGATATGACTGTTCATACTTAAGTTGGAATCTATAAGGACACCTAAATTTCTGACTGACGGGGAGAGAGTAATTTTGGATTCTTCGACAACTACATTTCTGTATATGGTTAAAATTAAGTTTGTTCACACGAGTCGGTGGCCCAATGACTATCGCTTCAGTCTTGTCACCGTTTAGTTTCAGAATGTTTTGTGTTATCCATGCTTTGATGTCTTGGATACAATATTCCATACTAGAAATACCACGCTGCTGAGCTAACAGGTCTAACTTTTCCATCAGTTGTGTGTCATCGGCATATAAAATACAAATTTTAATATCCTATCTTCTTTTTGTTATACATAATTTAATTCGCGAAGCACACCTCCGAAGTGTGGGTATACAAAGCCAATAAGCCCGTAAGACACCATAACAAGCGGAACATTAATTGTAAATGGCCTGTACACATGTTAAATGATAATATTATCATATATATATATCATATGAAAGATGGGTAAGCCCGTGAAACGAATGTAGTTATTTTTGTGCCTCATGCGTGTTAAAAAGAAAATTATCTCATCGGAGTTGCGAATCAAATAATTAAGACAGTAACAAAATAAAAAAAAATGCGTGTTTTTATGTGTGCGAAGCGCTCAAACTCTTTGCCGAGTCGAGACACGCTTAAACCAAACTTGAATTTTTTTTTTATTCACTCCTAATACGAAATGATATCTCCCGAAGCATGACGTAACCAGCTTCCATATTGGTATTTTTCTTAGCCGAAAGTTTGTGGGATTTCAATTTATCAAGAGAGAACTGTTTTTATTCGTTGGGATATTTAATTGTGCAATGGATTTTATTTAACGGTAGTTGATTTCAAACACACAGGTAAGTTTGTAATAACCAAAGTTAACTAGTTTGTTAATAATCGAAGAAATCGTTTATTATTACCATGGGTCTCACAATAAGTCTCTACCTCAATATCATCCAAAATCTTCAACAATGAAAACACAAATTAATTGTCAATTTAAATCAACATTGATGCTGTGATCTTGTCGGAAAAAGATGGGCTTCCGATATCCAATATTAAGGACAAAAAAATATTTTACCATTGGTACACGAATCGTGTACCATAATGCACTTCAGCCCCAGTTGTAACAAGAGACTCGAGGGACGTGGCTAGACAAATTACACCAAATCAAATGGCGTATATGTAGACTATAATAACCAGACACTAGAAATATGCATTCGATTGAGACTACTGGCCTTACTCCCCGAACATAACTGATTTGAAATTAGGGTAAAAACGGAAGCCATTGAATGTTAATCAGTTTATATACGTATTCATATTACAGTATTATATGCTTTCCGACCCACTTGTGTCAATTTCTAGGTCCCAAATGTTAGCCATTTACCTCCTTTAAATTACTTCTCATTTGATACAAACCTGTACACTTTGAAATTGACGGAGCTTTCATGTTTGATGTGACTCCCATTTTAAATTTTTGTGTTATAGGTTTAAATCTTATTTATATATCCCTAACCCTAATAGAATTTACATGTAGGAACAGTGTTTAAAAGTCGGTCTGGCACCAATGAATAGCTGGATGGGCTGACATCTTTTTATTTTGATGATGGTGGGTCGGCCCTGTGAGGCGACTATCTTTGTCATAGATATTTTGTTCATGGTTCTATCAAATTCTCCTCTTAAAATATTTATATTGCCCCTATTTATATCTGAAATATTTTATCCAGATATTTAAAAGTAAAAGTATTTCATTACCAGATATGAAAATAAAATTGTCCACCGAAAGAAATTATCGTTGTAGAAGTGAGGTTGCACTTGGCAAATATCAGCACGCTCACAGAATATTATTTAACCATTTTGATCAAATGTGGAATGAACAAGTGTGTGTTCCAATAGTATGTCTTACTGTCAATCTGATTAAAACACAGATCCAATTTCGTTTCGTTTTTTATAGTTCAAAATTTCGTTTTTACTTGTCTTCACTACTCTTGGATCTGGAGGACTTGTTATTTAACTGGTGTTCTACCTGAAATGAGGGGTCGGCCAATCAAATGGTCTGTCGAATCGACCCTTTGACCTTTTCATGCGTGGAACTGTGGGTAGATATTACCAGCCAACGACGTCTATACTAACACCAGCGGATAGAAATCATAACAAAACACAAGTGGATTTTGAAAAGCATGGCGATCGCTAATTGGTTAATCGAATGACTGACGTTATCGGGTCAAATGTCCCGTGCTTGATACCTGACGTCATAGAACGTGAGCGTTCACTATAACTAGTTAGATCTACATGAGTGTAGGCCATCGAAAGTATAAAAAACGAAACGAAATATAGATCTATATTTTAATTAGATTGGTCTTACTGTCTGATTTGTTTTTATCCGGTATTGAATACACATGCATAATCCGGTATATATATTATATTCCTAACTACGGGTAACATTATAATTACAGGGAGGTAAAATAAGTGTCAATCCCACCATTCTTTCTATCTCTCGTGATTTAATAGCAGACTTGATTATCAAGTCTATTTCTTTAATGAAGAGTTCACTGCCCTACTGGAGACTCCAGTCTTCGAAATGAGGCAATATGTCATATATATGAAGAATAACAAAGAGTTTATCGTTCCATAGATAGGCTATCCTCACGTGGAAATAAGGTCAGTTTAATTATGATAAATAATAACCTGTCGTCTGCCAAACAGCACTGGTAGATTATTTTCATGTTGAATTTAATTGAAAAAGGTCACACTCTTTCATTTTACAGTGCCACAGGTGATAATGAAAACTTGGTGTAGGTGTTTATTAGGTCAATGCCTCAATTGATGGAGGTCGAAGATGAGCATTTTCTGCATCGGGTAAGCAGAGATAAGCAATTTGATTGGTTGATGCTTTAGGACACGATAACTTTAAATAATATATGAAACATGGTTCGGTTCAAATTGAGGGAAAATTGAAATGAAACTGCCCAAAAATGGCCAATCCTTGTACACAGATTTTGTAAAAGTATGTAATTAGAAGGTGGTGATCCTAGAGGCCACAATTTTTGACCAATTTTGATGAAACTTAAAATATATCTTTATATCCCAAAAATCTCAGTCCTTTTGATATTCAGACCATAATTTCCTGGATTATGGCCACTGATTGTACAAAAAATCACGTTTTTGTGTTACCTTGTTCTTTAGCCATGTGGGTGTATCTTACTTGCCTGGTTAACACTGGTTCTGCAATATTACATTTACAAGATGGGATAGATGGTATGGTCTGACATTGAGTGACATGGTTTTGTTTAGATTCTCTGTGTGTTCTTGATAAGGCATAGGGGCCTGTTCATTTACTGTAATTCTCAACCAGATCTTCCTTAGTGTGCCATGAAATTGATTCCAATTGAGTATTCAGTGGTGTCTACCGATATGTTCGTAGCTGTGTTTTTCCTTATTTAGTTTGTCATTCTATGTGTCTATAACTAGTCTCTGTATGACTTGCCATATTTTCTTTGGTAAAATTTTTCATAAATAATTAGCCATGTGTGCCGCTATTTTTTGAGAATCAGTGTTTTTAACTATCAAAGCACTAATCATTGAATTAATGAAATTGAAAATTAATTACTGCCCATTTTCCATTATTTTTGCAACTTAGAATTGTGTCACAACATAGTCTATGTTATTCAAAAACATAAATATGCAACAACTATTGTTGATTGCTCGGAGGATATAGCTTCTGTGGACATGTTACATTATCTGGCAACCAATCTTTTAAAATGTGTATGGAAAAACTTAAACATAAATATTTCTATCTCTTGTTTTATTTTAAAGGTGAAACATGCCAGATAGGAAAACAACAACCACCGACGATAAAGAACATAAATGTGATGTTTGTAGTAAAATATTTTACGGAAAGACTAATCTACAGATTCACATGAGAATGCATACTGGAGAGAGACCGCATAAGTGTGATGTTTGTAGTAAATCATTTAAAGGAAAAACTAATCTACAACGGCATATAACACTCCATACTAGAGACAGACCATATGACTGTGATGTTTGTGGTAAATCCTTTTATTGGAATTCTGCTCTAGAACGTCACATGAGAATTCATACTGGAGAAAGACCATATAAATGTGATGTTTGTAGTAAATCATTTTCAAGGAAAAATGATCTACAGGTGCATATGACACTCCATACTGGAGACAGACCATATAATTGTGAGGTTTGTGATAAATCCTTTTGTGCAAATTCTGCTCTACAATGTCACATGAGAATCCATACAGGAGAAAGGCCATTTAAATGTGATGTTTGCTGTAAATCATTTTCTCAGCGATTTGATCTAAAATGTCACATGAGAATTCATACAGGAGATAAACCATATGAATGTGATGTTTGTAGTAAATCATTTTCCCGCAGAGGTAACCTAAAATGTCACATGAGAACCCACACTGGAGATAGACCCTATGAATGTGATGTTTGTAAGAAATCATTTTCTAGCAGAGGTAATTTGCAGGATCACGTGAGAATCCATACGGGAGATAAACCATATGAATGTGATGTTTGTAGCAAGTTGTTCACTGTGAGCAGTGGTCTAGAGAGACACATGATAATTCATACTGGAGAAAAACCACATAAATGTGATGTTTGTAGTAAATCTTTTCCTTCAAAGTACAATTTGAGGGATCACATGAGAACCCATACGGGAGAAAGACCCTATAAATGTGATGTTTGTCATAAATCATTTACTATGAGCAGTGGGCTAAAATGTCACATGAGAACTCATACTGGAGATAAACCATATAAATGTGATGTTTGTAGTAAATCATTTTCTACAAAAAGTCATCTACGCCGTCACATGAGTATCGGTACTGGAGATAGACCATATAAATGTAATATTTGTTGTAAATCATTTACTACTAACAGTGATCTACTGTGTCACATGGGAATCCATACTGGAGATGGACCCAATAAATGTGATATTTGTAGTAAATCATTTTCTAAAAAAAAGTGCTCTTAAGAACCACACGAGAATCCATACCGGAGAAAGGCCATATAAATGTGATGTGTGCTGTAAATCATTTTCTTGGAAAAATATCCTACAGAACCATATGAAAATCCATACTGGAGAAAAACCGTATAAATGTAATGTTTGTAGTAAATCATTTGCTCAGCGAGGTACTCTACAGGGTCACATGAAAACCCATACAGGAGATAAACCATATAAGTGTGACAATTGTAGTAAATCATTTTATGAAAAGAATGATCTACAACGGCACATGACACTCCATACTGGAGATAGACCATGTAACTGTGATGTTTGTGGTAAATCATTTTATGAAAATTCTGCTCTACAAAGCCACATGAGAAGCCATACTGGCGAGAGACCCTATAAATGTGATGTTTGTAGTAAATCATTTGCTAGAAAAGGTGAGTTAAAGGCTCACATGAGAACCCATACTGGAGATCAACCATATAAATGTAGTGTTTGCAGTAAATCATTTGCACACAAAACAATGCTTGTAAGACACACAAGAATTCATTTGGAAGAAAAGCAACTTCAATGTGATGTCAGTAGTAAATCATTTAATAACAAAACTGCTTTAGATGGCCACAAGGTGGTTCATTCTGGAATCGGACCACTTCATAAATGTGATGTTTGTCATAAAACATTTGTTATTGCTAGTGCTTTGAGGAAGCACATCAGAAAAGTTCATGATGGAGAAGAAACGTATGATTGTTGTGAATGCAGCAGCACATTTTTTAATATATCAGATTTAGACAGGCATCTGAAAACCCATAATATTGTAACTACATGTATTTGAATGTGATGTCTATAGTAAATGACTTAATGAAAGTACCCAGAGTGGTTCATTCTGGAGTAAGACCACTTCATAAATGTAATGTTTGTAGTAAACCATGTATGAATGGAGCAGCACATTTTTTTAATCAAATAGATTTGGACAGAAATCCTGAAACACATACTGATGAATAAGGATTATAATGAAATTATGTGTATGTTATATACTGTAGATCTGTATGAGGTTGTTACATGAAATTACAGTCAAGGTGAAGCTGAAAAGGGGAGTGGGTCTACTATATCATGTAGCAATATTTTGGGGGAATTAAAAACAAGTTAGATATCACATAATCCAACGGATATGGGTGATAATTTGATAGATGAGATGACCTATATGTTGATAAACATGTTGTTTTAGTAGTAATAAATATATCATATCCTCTCATGCTTATGAAAAGACACATGTGATGGTAAATGGCCTGATGTGTCATCAGGTGTAATTGACCAGTCTTCTAATTATGCAGAATCATAAGTAAGTACCGGTAGGTTATGGGTCCTATAATAGTCAGACACCACTGTGTTCTCTTGAGAACATCTTTGGATTCTTTAGAATACACTGTTTGTATTCTTGAGGCACCTGTAGTAGACCCCATTGATTTGTAGGAGGACCATGATGTAGTGGGTTCTATCAGGAGATTGAAAAAGATTGAGAGACATTATATTTTTATGTACATGTAGTCTATGCATGTAACCATGTGGACGTATTATGTTGTGGCCCCTATCCAGACATCCGTCTGTACAAAGTTTGTTTGTTAGAATTCTATATAAGAGTAGGCACACTGTATGGTGTATGCCTGTCTTCGTATAGTCCATTTTAGGAGCAGGACAATAGGACGTTAAACTCCATTTCATTCCAAGGGCCACTATATTACACTTTTCAGAAAATAATGTGAATGAGCTAAAGGCTGTAGTTTTTAAAGGAGGTTTTCAAATTTGGTTGGAAGCATTTGGGTCATGAGTGGATGACAGATCTGAAGTTATCTCCCCTTTGAACACATTTCTGTCAAATATGGCGATAGGCTTTGGAGTCATATTGGAGGATAAACTGTATGGATATTAAGCGTTCTAAAAAACTTTCCGTTCCAGAGTTATACCCCTTTTTCCGTAAAACAATTAAATTTAAAGGTTGGTACCACATATATACATGTATAGAGGCGGATCCAGTGAGTGTTCATAAACCATTTTGAAAAGGAAAAGGCAGAATTGGGTCGAATGAATTCCTGGTAGGAATCATTCCCCTAGACTTCAACAAAAATAATTCTTTCTAATTTATTATGGGGAATGTTGTAGGTCCTATTCTAATTAATGTGTGTGGTTACCTCAAAACTAACAACAAACAGGTAGGTCTGCACCTTTTGAAAACTTTTCATATTTGAAGTTCACATCAGTCTGAATAAATTACTGTCTTCATTTATAATACCATTTTATAGCCAAAATAAGCTGACACGTCACTATAGCATTATCATCCGGGGTTTATGGACCTGCTTATAGTCCAATCTTCGGACGATGGGTTATATGTTCAATCTAGATGGGGGTGTAAGATTGAACATATAATAATTCAACAACTCACTTGTTCTTGGTATAACTTATATTCTGTAACACTATTTAAACAATAATAATATATAGGCTACACACTATTGACCGACAGGCTAGGTGACTTAATAAGGAACAGCATCTAACTTATGAAATAAATCAGTAAGAACTATAAGGGTATTGAATATCAACTTTTACGATAAATAGATACTCAAGGTGTTGAGCTATTAAACATAGAGTGAGTTAAATTTGGCTAATCATCATGCGACAGAGTGTTTAATCTTTGATTGAAAATTGAGCCAGTTAAACTGAAAACATTAATCAACCAACAATACGCAGCAGCTTTATTACAAAAACAACAGTGTACTTATCTCAGCTGTGATTGGTCAACCAAGCTAGTTGATTATCGAGTAAATAAAAACGATTATAAACTTTAGCTATAGGCCTGCAAATTAACGTGTGTACGAGTCAACTGTAAGTTGTGGACGACATAAGTTCTAGGGATGTCAAAAAATATTGCTGTAAACATGTATTGCAATATGATTGTCCGCAATAGACTGTATCGATACATTTGTTTTGTATTGATATTTTTTACTTATATTTTATATTAAAAATGTTAGCTAGACTGTTTATAAAGATTTCATAAACAGTCGTTTTTTGGGCTTTGCAATAAACAATAAGTCCGCAAAGACAAGACCAAAGTTGTAAAAACAAATAAAGTGAAATTTGCATTCACATAATCAGTCTTAGTATAGGCCTTGCAGTAAACAATAAGTGTCTAAGATCAAAGTTGTAAAACACAAAAACTATACAAAATGAAATTGTGTTTTGTGATAAACCCTGACTTGATTGAAATATTGCAATACTGCAATATATTGCAATACTTTTTGTCCAGTATAGCAATATACTGTATTGCCATTGCTATACGATTTTTACACAGCCTTAAGATATAACCATTAGTTGTGGATGACGTAGCCATTAGTTAAGGATGTTAATGTCCGATGATATAAGCAATTCAAGTCAACCCAGTGCTTCTAGACGAGTTAACTCCTTTGTCATGACCCCAAGAATCAAGATTAAACATACATTATGCAAGAGCTAAATCTGCCCTTTGCAGGTCTTTATTTAGGTCTGAATTGCTACCTACATTATTAATTAGACATTAATTAACTTATCCAGACCATGATCATCTCTCGATGTCAGCACTGCCTGTAATATTTACTGGATTGGGATCCCATTTACTGCTCAACTTTCATTCATGATTTAATCGTGATATGGATAATCGAAACAATGTTTTTTTATTAGACTGACTTTAGTAATGATGATTGAGGCTAGGCCTACAATTCAATCTATAAAATCTTGGGTCAGAGTGGATCAATTTTCAGAAAATTAACTTTACCTTATCTAGATTTTAACTATTATAGTGAGAACAGCCAGCTCTTAGTCGAGTCCCCCATAATGTATCTTTAATCAATTGGTTTAGTCCAAATTAGCCTGTCATACATGTATGACAATTGATAAATGTCTTTGCCATGCTCTCTAAACAAAATTTATTTTAAAAAAAATCTCTGAGGAAAAATCTGTAAAAGGTAAATTTTGTAAGAATATTTCTATCTCTTGCTTTATTTTGCAGTTCATCATGCCAGATAAGAAAAGAAGAAGATTCACTGGAGATAAGAAATACAAGTGTGATGTTTGTGGTAAATTCTGGGTTAGTCCTTCAAAACTAGAAACACACATTAGAACCCATACTGGAGAAAAACCATTTCAGTGTGATGTTTGTGACAGAATGTTTACAGCGAAGCAATATCTAGTAGATCACATGAGAATTCATACTGGAGAAAAAGCTTATAAACCCCATGGATGCGATATATGTGATAAATCATTTGATAAAGCTTATAAGTTACTGATTCATATTCGAACACATACTGGGGAGAAATCCTATAAATGTGGTGTTTGTAGTAAATCATTTACTATGCGAGGTCATCTTCAGAGACACATGAGAATACATACTGGAGAAAGACCATATAAATGTGATGTTTGTAGTAAATCATTTGCACACAAAGAAATTCTTGTAAATCATATTAGAATCCATACTGGAGAAAAACCATTTGAATGTGATGTTTGCAGGAAATCATTTACTAACAAAACTGCTTTACAGGCACACAGGGTAGTCCATACTGGAGAACGATTACATAAATGTGAAGTTTGCAGTAAATCGTTTACCAGTAAAAGTAATCTTATCACCCATAAAAAACTTCACAAGGGTGATAAACCTTTTGAGTGTGATCTTTGTGGTAAATCATTTGCCACTAAAAGTGTGTTACAGCAACATGGCATAACTCATACATCAGGAAAAACCCACAAATGTGAAACATGTGGGAAAGGATTTAAAGCAAAATCCTATTTAATCAGACATAAACTGATTCACTCCAATGATGCAGTGGCATATGTTCATTGCGAGGTGTGTGACAAACCCTTCAAAAAGAAGGAGAGTCTGAAAAGACACATTTTAATCCATACTGAAGTTAAAAACTTTAAATGTGACATTTGTGCTCAAACATTTTTATATAAAACCAATCTACAACGACACATGATAACTCATACAGGACTGAAACTTTATAAATGTGATGTTTGTGATAAATCGTTCTCAACTTCAAGTGGTCGTACAATACACAAAAGAGGCCATACTGGAGAAAAGCCATGCAAATGTGTTATATGTGGACAAGGATTTCGTGATAGCGGAACTTTAAACAGGCATGTAAGAAGAGTTCATCAAGGAGAAAAATCAGTTTGCGATGTTTGTGGTAAAGCTTATTCAGATCTTAATAAACACAGAATAATTCATACGGGACAAAAACCATTCAAATGTACAGTCTGTGACAAATCATTCACCTGGTCTAACAGTTTAATTCAACACATGAAAACTCATACTGGAGAAAAATCCTGGCAATGTCATATTTGTAATAAATATTATTCTCAAAAGAACAGTTTACATACTCATATGAGAACACATTCCGGAGAAAAACCTTTTAAATGTGATGTTTGTGGTGCAGCTTTTGCCAGTAGTAGTAATTTCCGAGCACACAAAAAGATCCATAATGGTGATAAACTTCACAAATGTGATCTCTGCAGTAAAAAATTTCTGTTTGCCACATATTTGAGAAAGCACATTCGACAAGTTCATGATCGTGAAAAATCATACAAGTGTGATGCATGCGGTAAAGGGTTTTTCACAAACCTGGAGTTACAACTTCACCTCAGAAAACATACTGGAGAGAAACCATTTCAATGTGATATTTGTCATAGATGTTTTGCTAGGAATAGTATCCTAAAAGCTCACTTAAAAACTCACAGGCGTCATGGCCAGATGCTACATAAATGTGATGTTTGTAGTAAATCATTTATTATTGCCAGTGCTTTGAGGAAACACTTCAGAATTGCTCATGATGGAGAACAAAGTTATAAGTGCGATGCCTGTGGAGAAGAGTTTTTTAGTAAAGCTGATATTCAGAACCATCTCGGAACACATAGAGGTGAGAAACCTTTTGGATGTAATTTTTGTGGAACTGCTTTTGTTGGTTATAGTGATCTACAGACACACATAAAGACTCATAATGGACAAAAACTTCATAAATGTGATGTTTGTAGTAAATCATTTGTTATTGCCAGTGCTTTAAGGAAGCACATTAGAATAGTTCATGATGGAGAGAAAACCTATAATTGTTATGAATGTAGCAGCACATTTTTTAGTAAATCAGATTTAGACAGACATCTTGAAATACATCTTGATGAATGAAGGATTATATTGAAATATTTAGCTACATAATTAATAAAAACTGATTAATGTACATTAATTGTGTTTAGTGCTGGCACGGTGTATCATTGAATCGATGTATCACGATTAGCGTATTAAATGGTTGTATATAGTCATCACCCCTCCCCGTCGATCCGTCATCCACAATTACAAACTAATATTGGATTGACTTTAAATTTATACACAGTGTTTAAGGCATGAGAGAGAGAAGCATATGGATTTTCAATGATTTCCTATAATTACTGCCAGAGTTATGGCCCTTGGCCGCTTTGAATATTCTTGTTGACACTCCATAGACCAAAGTTATCATCCGATTGACTTTGTAAGTGATGTAGATTAGAAGGGTTTGGCCATTTAATGATTTAATTTAAAAATGAATAATCAAGTCCGTTCATTATTGTAACAATGACATTCAGGCCATAGATATTCTCCCTCTGCTCAGAATGAAGTAATTGGATTGAAACTTTCAACATATTCCCTTTTCATCTCTTTATCCAATCTGGGCTCCCAGAGAGAAGTTTAACGTTCATCAAATCCAAACGACTAGACAGCTGTCCTTATCAGGCCCTCCGTCTAACATCACAAGCGGAAAACTGGGTGAACTTTCTTAGCCAATGCGGGGATCAAACACCTGACCTCCAGGCTAGAGAGCCAGCGTCTTGCCCACTTAGCCACTGTGATCCCCCATTTTTATTCAGCACAGCCAGTTTAAAGTTCTTTAGTTTACAACCCATTTTATTTGTATTTAAAAATCAAGAATCAGGAATGTTTTTCTAGATTTTATTCAAGTAATTTGTGTAAATCTATTTTGCCCATGACATGAATTACAATTATAAAACCATGCTTAACTGACTATTATCTATTTTAGACATATTTCTAGGATACAATGAATCACTTGTATTTTTACAGATATTAATAATTCAAAAAAACTTCTGTACCAGGAATGTCTCTTATTGAAGCCCTGGGTTTAATTTCGAATTTGACCATGTCAGTGATGAACCATTTCTTCGAAAAGTATAATGTACACCAATTCCACGGGACTCCATCAATGCCAACACATGGTTTGAAATTTAAAAGGGAGACCACTCAAAAATGAGTTTTAAATTCGAAATTTAAACTCGTTATTGAGCCCAGGGCTTAAATTCCTGGTAAATCTATTTTTCCAAATACATGTTTTACAAAACCACACATAACTGACTATTAATCTTTTGTACATAGAAAGAGAAATGGGGTTTAACATCCATTTGACACAAACTAGGTTATTTTGGGACTAACAATACATACATGAATGGTTTAATTTTATTTCAATAATTCACTTGCATGTGGGGGGCTTTAAATTAGCAGTGGGAGGAAACTGGAGGACCCAGAGAAAGCCAACTAAGTTGGAGAGGTGACCCCTACTCCTTGTCACGTGCAACCGGGCAATCAAAACCATGTCCGTTGACTCATTGATAGACTTTACATGTATGATACAACTGCTAACCATTCAGCCACCCAATTGTACAGAGATGCAATTAATCATTTATATTTAAGTAGATTATACATTTATACTATTAGTTGTTATAAAAATAAATAAATCATTAAGTAGATAATTTATACTATTAGTTGTTATAAATAAATAAATCTTTGGTATAATAGATTATAATACTAATATGGTAAATAAAAAACATAAACACATAATTTACATGATCACTTACTTACAACCATCAACTAATATTCTAGCTACAACATCTCATGACGGAGAGAGTGAGAGAAATGGGGTTAGAAGTACACTCGACACAAACTAGGTCATTTTGGGACTAACATATGGTTTAATTTTATTTCAATAATTTGTTGGCATGTAAGGGTCTTTAGCAGTGGAAGGAACCCGGAGAAAACCCACCAGGTTGGACAGGCGACCCTACTCCTTGTCACGTACAACCAGAGATTCGAAACCACGCCAGTTGACTCCATGACAGGTTTTATGATACAATAAAACATGCACTTGCTAACCATTCGACCATCCAACCCCCCCCCCCCCCATCTCTTGACAGGTTATTATGTATTTCATAATAAAATAAGTTGGTTTAATCAAAATTTTTATGAAATGTTACTAATTGTATTTCGTATTAAAACATGTTGGTTTAATCAAAAAACTAAAAATTTAACTTATGTTCAGATATAATTTCATGTTAGAATATAAATACTAAAAGTAACAGGTATGTCCATGCACTTTTCTTATGGTTTTTTCTATATAGAATATTCAGCTATAACACCACCAGATTCCTCTATCTCCCTAAAACAAAGTCGTATATAGTCTATAGGCCTATCACGTAACTAAACGCTCTCTACAGGGACAAATAGAGATGGGGTTTAATGTCCACTTCACATAAACTAGGTTATTTCAGGACCAATAAATTTTTCAATGTCAATTCAATAGTTCTCCTGCATGTAGCGGTCTTTAGCAGTGGGAGGAAAATGGAAGACCAAGTTACATTTAGGTAGAAGTGGGAATTCGAAACCACACCACTCGACTCTTGAAAACACAAATTATTCATTAATTTAAATCAACATTGATGCTGTGATCTTACCAGGAAAAGATGGGGCTTCTGGTATCCGATATTTAAGACAAATTAAAAGTTTTACCATGGGTACACGAATTGTGTACCACAATGCATTTCAGCACCATTTGTAACAACAGACTCGAAGAACGAGGCTAGACATATTCCACAAGTCATGTCAAATGGAGACACCATATTCTTTGGAAACTAGAATATTTTTTTGTTCTTCCATAATTTATAGAATGGTTCCATGTTTAGTTTTACAATGAAACTGGAGGCAACGTTTTTGACTAAAGGACTTGGTACACAGATCACAATTAAATGGCTTTTCTTTACCTGAGCTATGAATTTTAAGATGTCTCTTTAAATTATTACTTTGTCGAAACAGCGTATGGCAGATAGAACATTTGTACGGTTTCTCTTGCGTATGAATTCTGGAATGCAGCTTTAAATTTGATAATAAACTAAATGATTTATTACAAACATCACATTGATAAGGTTTTTCTCCAGTATGTAAGCGCACATGTCTCGTAAGCATGTTATTCAAGGAAAATGATTTATGACAATAACTACATTGAAAAGGTTTTTCTCCTGTGTGAGTTCGAAAATGCATCTGTAGCGTACTGTTTTGAGTAAATGACGACCCACAAATATCACATTTATAAGGTTTTTCTCCAGTATGGGTTCGACAATGTCTATTAAAGTCACTTATTGTTGAAAATAATTTACCACATAAATCACATTTATAGTTTTGCTCTCCGGTGTGTATCTTTATATGATTTTGCAGAGTACCATTTTGGGTAAATGCCTTGCAGCAAATGTGACATTTAAACATTTTTTCTCCTGTATGTGTTACTGCATGCTTATTAAGTGAACACTGCCTAGAAAATGATTTACTGCACAAATTACACTGAAAGGGCTTCTCCCCTGTATGGGTTCTGGAATGTCTCTGGAGATGACCATTAAGAATAAATGATTTTCCACAAACATCACATTTAAAAGGTTTTTCACCAGTATGAATTCGTAGGTGAACCTGTAAATTACTGTTTTTGTTAAATGATTTCCTGCAAACATCACATTTAAATAATGACTTAATTTCTTGGTTTATATGTAAATCTTTTGGCAAAGATGTCTCCTTTTGTGGTGATTGTTGTCCAGCAGCCTGATGAGGAATACAAATTTCTGTATTTTGTTTTTCATTAGGAATAAATGTACCATGGTGTGCTGAAATATGAATCTCTAATTCACTGAGTTCATTAAAACTGTCTTCACAGGTTACACACTTATATGAAGGACTTGCTGTAGACTGTTCTTCTTTAACATGTATTTTACAATGTGTCTCCAAGTCGGCGTATAATCCAAATGTTTCACCACACAGTCGACATTGATGGTATGTTTCAACATCATTTATTTGATCTTTTTTAACATCCAGAGTTTGGTCTATGCTAAAATTATCAGTTTTCTCTTCTTTAAAATGTTCATCTAATTTAACATCATCAGATTTTTCTTTTTTAATATTCACATCAGCATTTTGATTTAAAGTAATGTCAGCAGTACATGTATGTGCTTCAGAATCTACACCATCATCAGTTTTTTCTTCTTTAACATTACTTTTGTTTCGGTTTTCAGTTTTCTCTTCTTTAACATGGATTTTGTTGTGATTTTCCAAGTCACTATACTTTTGAAAAATCTGATCACATATGATACACTGATGAAAAGTTTTAACATCATAACTTTCCTGAAATAAAAAATACAATTCATTGAGAGAGAGAGAGAGAAATGGGGTTTAACGTCCACTCGGCACAAACTAAGTCATTTCGGGACGAAAATATGGTTTAATGTTATTTCCATAATTCACTTGCGCGTAGGGGTCTTTAGCAGTGGGAGGAAACAGGAGGACCCGGAGAAAACCCACGAGGTTGGAGAGAGAGAGAAATGGGGTTTAATTCCACATGAGCAGGAATCGAAATGATCGTCTGTTTAGCTGTCCTTTACTACACATGGTTAATATTAAAATATTGTCATTATAAAGCAGGTGAAAGTCGTGTTTTGATAATTAATATATTATAGATAATTTAGAATCTGAATTCCACACATTCATTCAATGTAAGTCATTGGCCTATATATTAAATTGATTTACTTTAATTTTGAGTCCTGCTGATGTCTAAGAAATAAAAATGTTTTATACCACGTTATCTATATGGATCAAAATAAGGACCAATACAATTTAAGTGTGTTTGCATGTACCTACATGTATAGATAACGTGGATAATGTGTGACTGTGACTTGGAAAATTATATGTCAAAGGCTACATGTAGATACTAAAGCAATAAGAATGAAAGGCCTGGATAAGGTTTCTCAATCGTCCATAGATATATCCAAAACAATTTCAATTGCGTTGTTTTTGGTAAATCTATGAGCTCCCAGAAAAAACCTAATTGACCAGTCCGTAGGTTCATCCAAAACAACTTTATTTATCCAAAACAACACACTTTTATGGAATAACAATTACTATGGTTTATTTCACTGCAATGTTTCAAAGAGATTTCACAAGTTGTTATCAAGCATATACACAAGTAGATAAAAAATGAGAAATATGAATATATATATGCAAACATCAGTGTGAACTATCTAATGGAATGCAAGGAAAAGTAAACATGAGTAGTTATTGATGAGACAAAGTTTTTTGGTTATGTCCCAGTTACTACATGCCATTCAAAGAATACATTTTTATGATTTTTTTTTTATTTTTGTATGGGTGATTAATATTCCCTAAATACTTCTCTTTTTTAAAAGTTCTGAAAAAAAACCCAGATATGAATTTAAAGTCGGGGGTAGTACCACAAATGGTTAAATACATGTAGGCCTGGAACTAACGGTTTTAGATGTACCTGACAAAATGTCAGGCACTATTCAAAGAGTACCTGACATTGTCTGACATGTATTAATAATATCAACAAAAAAGATAAATCAGTACCGGATAAAAAGACAGACTCCTGCAGTTTTGTGCCTGACAAAGTCTGAATCTGTGTCTGACATTGTCTATGACAGGTGCCTTATTTCCAGCAGTCACAACCCAAATGAGCACTGCACACCAAATATTTCCTAATGTCTATAATATTGTGATAATTATACAGTACCTTGTGAGTGATGAATAAAATCATCAGGTGACATAATTCAAAGTAATCAAATCTTTAACTAGGCATCATCCAAGGTGTTCGATGTTGAAAACACGAATTATTTATCAATTTAAATCAACATTGATGTTGTTATCTTACCGGGAGAAGATGGGCTTCTGGCATGCAATATTGAAGATAACATAAAAATTTTAAATTTGGCATGTGAATCACGACCAAGAATGCTTACCAGTGCCATTTGTAATAAGGTGACTTGATGAACAAAGCTACACATATCCCACAAGGGAAGACAACCCCAGTAAACTGGAATAACCAGAAGGCAGAGATTGCCATTCAATTTGCACTCTTCATCTTCACACATTTCGCCGAAAACAACTGATTAAAAATCAGAGTAGAGTAAAAACAGCAACGATTGAATGTAAATCAGTTTATATACATTCATGATACAATTATATACATGTTGCGACCTACATATATTTGTGCCCATTTCTAGGTACTAAAGAATAGCGATTTGGCTCCTTTACTCTGTTAAGCGTGACGTTTTTAAAACGTTAACTACCCTCTATTGTGTAATTAATTTGACGAAAAACATCATTTTTGGACCTTTTTATTCCTGATTGGATAGCACTGTTGTTATTGCTCCTATACATGTTCTGTTGCATGTTCAGGCAAAGATTTCCTCTACCAGGCATAATATAACGTCCTACGCATGCTGCGATCGTGGGGAATTTCCAAGGGATTCCCCCAAGTGATGAATTATGTTCCCAAGGCGTTATATTACGCCCTACACACAGTGAGTGGCACTTGTCCAGGACGTTATATAACGCCCTACGCATTCAGGAGAGCCATTATACACATGCTGCGATCGTGGTCAATTTCCAAGGGATTCCCCCCAAGTGACGAATTATGTTCCCAAGGTGTTACATTACGCCCTACACACAGTGAGTGGCACTTGTCCAGGATGTTATATAACGCCCTACGCACTTAACGGGCTAACTTCCATTATCTATATGGGACAGCAATGCCCAGGTTTGATCATGGTGTTGGCTGAGAAAGTTCCACGTAAGGTTTTTGCTGTGACTTTCCCCTTGTCAGTAGCACATAACCTTCTGGATGCACTGGGAATAAATGTACATGGATCAAATTCACTGGGTCTGGAACTATATGTATTACTGGAAGAGAGGACATGAAGGTGGTGTAGGGTCAGTAATACCTTGTGATGCCTTGGTTACAGTTGGTATGGTGTCTAGTATTCACCTTGATTCTCCTTGCTTGCCGTGTGTTAGTAACTTTGCAGTCTGTGAACACAAGGTAGATCGCAGCTATAGAAAGATATCTTGATCAAAATAATATCTAAATTTCTCTGGTAAATAACACTTACCTTGGTTGCTCGTCGCTTCCTATCAGTCCCTTGAGTCGCTGTTGCATTGTCATTGTCAAAATCATCAACTAATGTTTTCCTTGGGAACAATGTTGGCACCGCATCAGGCTTCAGTTTTGCTCTAGCATTTTCATATCCCAATTGCTTCAATCGAACAGGGTCACGTTCGTAAGCAGATAACTCAAAATGCTCTGAACAAAGACAAGCATGTTTCGATGGAGACCAGCCCTTCTCTCCTCGTTGACAGCGCTGTGTCCAGACCTTTCTGCGTGTTGACTCTCTTGGAAATTTGAAAAAATGACACATGCTTCCAGATTCAGACTTGTTGGTGTTATTAGTACAGCCCCACGCAGCACAACAGACCATGTCTCGTCTTCTAATTAGGCAAATTGACAGGATGCAGTAGTCAGTTTCAATAGTGATTTCACAATCAATGCCGTCTTGCAGGATGTCACTCTCTGTCACTCTCGGCAAAAATCAAAACAAAGCTGCAGATATACATAAATGTGAATCAGGTGTTCATAGATCTATCCATAACAAACCAAAACAACGGTGTTGATTTGGAATAAATATTGAATAAAATTTATTGCAAAATATTTTACTGTAAAACTTAGTAGGCCTAAATATGTTTAATTGTCAGATATCTTTATGCTTGGGTGGGGATGATACAGCTTGCAATAGAACGGCTTTAGAACGAAGCAACCCAAACCTACTTTGATAACAACATGAGCATTTATTTCCGTCTTTTTAAGAATTTATCACCTGCATGTACAAAATGAAATGGGTTAAATGTCATACTGTTCTGCTCTGAACTGGGCTAATGTAGACAGTCACAGGCCAGAAACCAAACTGATTCGGACCATGGCTGATTCAGACCAAAAGTCAAAGATGATTGGGACCACATTACAGGCTTATTCGAACCACTACTAGGCTGATTTGGACCACACGATAAAAAAGTACTAGAAACAGAGATTTTGATATTGAATTAAGTTTAAACTTAATATCCCATTATAACTAACTATTATATATTTTATGCAATTTAAACATGCCATTTTTATTTTATTTTATAAACTTCATAGCTTGTTACGGAATCCATTATATATATTGTGTTTAAGTATATGTAGTAGAAATACTGTTTAAAGCAATTTATGTTAATTTCAATAAGTCATATAAATTTGAAAATTAATACCAGCATAACGGTAATCTGAATACATTATACATACCTTGTTCAGAAAATAATCATAATAGATTTATAGACTCAATTTTAACACAAGTAAACAGGTAGGTAGCATCGTGGAAAATGCACTATATTATTATTACTACATGAAAATTACTCAGATTTTACTGACAGCCACAATATTGAATTTGTGTGATTGTTTATTGGATAACTAGGCTTGTCATTAATTAATAATAAAGTTATTTAAGTAATCGTTCAGATGAGCCTTGTCGTGGTCCGAATCAGCAAAAGATTTGGTCCCAATCAGTCAAAAATCTGGCCCCAATCAACCACAAATCTGGTCCAAATCACCCATGGTCCCAATCAGCCCGTTACCACAGTGTGCTATGAGGGAAATTTTGCCTGGACAGTGGTACTACAGCCTATTCTTATTATATATCGAATTCCAACTGTCAACAGATCTTTTACTTGCACGCCAACATGCACAAAGGACCTGTCTTTCATCCCATCTCAACAAGACTAGACAGTTGTCCATGTCAGACCCTCCGTCCTGCATCACTCACATGGGGGAACCACGTTGGACAATTTGGATGAACTTTCTAGGCCAATGCAGGGATCAAACATCCGTTCTCTAGGCTTGCGAGCCAGTGTTTTACCCACTAAGCCACCATCACCCCACCCCCCCATATGTATACATACATAAATTCATAAATAAAGAAAACTCCATAAGTATGTGTTGTTTTCTTTCAAATACTTGTTGTTTTGGATAATAAAAGTTGTTTTGGGTGAATGTATGGACTGGTCAATTATGATTTTTCTGGCATATTTTTTTTATTGTCTTCTTTCTAGATTGATTAATTTTCCCCTAAACTAATTTATTAGTTCTGAAAAAAAGGGAGATAAATGAAAGATCAAAGCAAAAAAGACAACTCTTATATTGTCATCATAATGCTGATACGTTTGTAATTATTCAGTAGGCGCCATTCATGGAAAAGAAAGTAGCAGCAAAGGCAGGACAAAGTAAGCGACTACGAGACAACCAAAACAATATTTTTCAATATTTACGACATTGTGTTTTAATTTCTATTACCGGAATTTTTGCTATCCGCATGAACTGTAATTACGACATCTACGGGTATGTATGATAAAGTGAATCAACGCTATCAAAAGATTGGTTGAGATGAAAGAGTCCAGGGTGAAAAGGTTTCAGGATAAACTGACTCGAATCCGGGCCCGTATCTACAGGGGGGCACGGGGGGGCATGGCCCCCCCGCGCGAAATGCTCGCCCCCCCGCTCAGAATTTGCTAACAATCATTAAAGTATACACAGTTCCTTATATTAACCTAAAAAGGCTAATTTTTTTTTCGTTTGAATACTTATTTTAAAATGCTTATTAGACGCCTAGGTAACTACATAGCATGATGATTACAACAGTCTGTTAGAATGACCTTTCCGAAAATTTCCTCAAAATGTTCGCCCCCCTACCGAAAGGTAATGCCCCCCTGCTTAATGGTGTCTAGATACGGGCCCGCTCGAATCCACTACGATAAAGAGTTGTCTTTCTTGGTTTGATCTTCCTTTTATTTCTATTTTTCAGCACTGTTATCAAAATAAGAGTAGCCTAATGTTTAGAAAATACTAATCACCTCCCCGGTATACATACGGTACAGAAAAAAAATGTTGTTTTGGGTAAATTTATGGACCATTTTTTGGTACATTTTTTCCTTTGTAAAAATATTTAGAATGACTTAAAATTTCGCAGGGCCAAAAATATGCTATTGCTATTTCTCATGTTAAAACAATTTTTGCGGTAGAATTCTCCTTTCATATTCATATTGTATTATTATTATTTATTCTCATTCTGTCAATCAATTTCTATGTAATAATACAAAATAACAAAAGAGAACACATGACGCAAATGATATTTTCCCACCAATATGCTCGCCAATATTTATTCCAGGCTTATAATGCATGGGCAATTAAGTTATTATTACCATTTAACTTTCGTAAATAAAAAATATGCAGAAACACCTTCTTTTGATTTCCAAAAAAGCGACTAAATGTTTGAGCATGCGCAAAATTGCAGAAGGCGGAAGTTGATCAGGTTGTATAAAAAATATCCACTCGGTATCATTAAACCCGACTAACGCACAAACGGTAGAAATGAAAGATGAAATGAAATGAAGTGGTGTTTAACGAAAATAAAAGATACTTTCCCACTGTACTCGTTATTCCCTGTACACGTATGACAATTTTGATACATATCGAAAGTACAAACATCCAATCTTACTAGAGAAATGCTGGATTCCCCGAAAAACACGCATGGAGCGCAAACAGGACAAAAATGTATATAAGGATGTCTCTTACCGACAATCCGAGGATTAGATCGAGATATCTGCTTGAATGACGTCAAAGGATGCATGCAAGGATTGTCAGCGTTAGTGATGTATAATGATATGTGTATATATAAAGTTGATGGTGAGCAGACGTGGAAAAAGCGAGAGACTCGAAATGTACAACAGTTTCTGGGATAAAAATTGCGAGAAAAGACTTAACCGGCAAAGCTATAGAGTAGTTCAAAGGACAGCCTATCCAATTGTAGGGATTGCTCCCCCCCCCCCAACAGGGACATATAGGCTTATTATATACTATGTTACAAATTCACAGCGTATTTTACACGCTTATTAAACACGCATTTGCATTATGCAAGAGCAAAATCTGCCTATTGTAGGTCTTTCTTTAGGCCTGAAATGTTATGAAAACTATTAATTAGACATTAATTAACCTATTCAGACCATAATCAACTCTCGATGTCGAGGCTAGCGTGAGATTTTTGTTGGATTGAAGTTCGATTCGCTGAATTATTTTCCTTCGTGATTTACCAATAAAAATGGATAACCGAGACTACTGGTTTTGTCTTACCGACTTTAGTAATTATGACCGAGGCTAAGCGGAAATTTCATTCGCCTAGTTCTAAGTTAATAGTGAATCAATTTGACTGAAATTTTCAGCAAATTGCCTTTACATTAGCTAGTTTTTAACTATTGTAGTGAGAACTGCCAACGCGTTATCTAATCTCCCATAATGTATCTTTAATGTTTTGCTAATGATCATCATTTGTAACAGCATTATCAATGTTACCGCAAATTTTACCCCTCCCCTTCCTTCTACTTCTGCATACACATTACGGCCCCTACCAAAACCTCACAAAGCAAAACAATGGCATTAGAATACACTTCTTTACAAATGTACAGTGCAATAAGTTAATCTTTTATTAATCTATATATGACGATAGACGATCATCATATTTATGTCAACATTATCGTATTGCACGTCGTTTTTAGGAGTCAAACCAACAACCCCCTACAGCTCTCTCCCCCTCCTTTGCCCTGACTTCTGGATTCAATTTAAAATGTTTTTCAAGGAATAAAGATGAAAGATGTGTAACTCCATGGACCAATAAATCATAAAAATCAAGCACCCCCCCCCCCACCACACACACACAAACACACACTCCGATCACACTAAATAGATTGGAATCTCAAAAAGCATACCACAAATACTGTAGTTGTTATTCAAATAGTATCTGTTCACAGGCAGGTTACATTGAGTATTTAATTATTACATCATACTTTATGTTTATTATATACAGGGTCGAAATATCGACCTTCTCTTGTCAATTATTAAAACTCTCGTGAATCTGCAAAATATAACATTTTAACAATGTGATTGGATGTACGTAGCCTATAGACACAGGACATGTGCAGCTATTTTAAGGGATAGCTGGGTGTATTTCGGTGTAACAATTCAGAAATATTATTCAACAGAACGGACTAGAAAAGGTGATTTTCAAATTTTACATTTCAAATTTAATATGATTGCGTGATATGGTTTAATTTTCACTGGGGACGCCTGTCGTTGCAGTAGGGTCACCAGGGGTGGATTAAGGGATCGCCTGCCGAAGGCCCAGGTGATGAGGGTTCAAGGTTCCTTGCTAACAAAATTTTAAAATTAAATCGCGGTAGATGAGATTTAAAGCATTCTCCGGATAGGCTCACTACGATTTCAATCGCAGCAAAAATCGTAATAATGGAAACCTTGCATAAGTAATATACAGAAATGAAATGTATTGAGTTTTAACGACATGAGTTACAAACGATATTACTTAGTTAATTATATGCACTGGGTTTTAACGACCCAATTTTCTGCACTAGCGAGAATAATGTATGCTGTTTACATACCGTTACATTTGAGCTTGATAGTTGATGACAATTGAATAGTCAATTGAAATTTATAACTTTTAAAACCCAAACAGACCGTAACCTACATGAAATAAATGTGTATTAAAGCGAGAATTTCATATTTTCTAAGAAAGTCAAAACATAATTATTTTTGTGTCTTTTGGTCAATAGGTTGTCAACTCACGATTATTATACGATCATGCATCATTTCCCACACTTTAAAATCATTTACATCGGAAATAATAACACAACAGCTATCTTCAAACGTTTGAATTTGAAGTTGAAAATGATATTTTTGCCAATTTTCCAACTGGAAATAGTGGATTATAGGATTAATCTGATTATTCTTTAACAGGGTTGGACTGTTTATAGAAACCATCTATTTTAGGAGTTTATTTTAATACATTTTTAAAAATATATCTTAAAAATATTTTCGCTTTAAAGGACAATATTGGTGCCAGTCATTATCACATATGTGATAGAACTGATTAAACACTTTCCAAATATAATATTACCATAGAGATCATCGCTACCATAGAGGAGTAATAAAGTATTCATGAATCGGAAGTGACGAACGCCAAAGGAAAACACGAGTTATTCCTCTATATAACTATAAGTCACTAGTGATAACAGATACATGGGCGAATATCTGCTCACTAATAATTCCCTCGAAGACCTAAAGTTGCTGTGTGACACTGTGAGAGAATATCTTACAATTCATAAAAGAATTGACTGCCACTACATAAGAGAACACGAAAGAAAAACAGAAAAAAGTTCGTGCATTACCATGTTTTTATAAGGTAGGGGAGACCGGGTCCCCTATAGAATCAATAAAAAAAAGGGGCTGTACGGAGTATTTCTATTTTTCCCGTGTTCTCTTATCTTATGACACTTAATTACTTTACTGAATCGTCAGATATGCTTTTGTGGTCCCATATAACAACTTTTTGTCTTCGAAGGAATTACTAGTGAGCAGAAATTCGGCCGTTTATCTGTCATCAGTCTCACTTCAGTCATTCACATAGAGAGATAACTCGTGTTTTCCTTTGGCGTTCGTCACTTCCGAACCATGAATCCTTTATTACTCCTCTATGGTAGCGATGATCTCTGTGTTAATAGTATATTTGGAAAGTGTTTAATCAGTTCTATCATATATGTGATAATGACTGGCACCAATATTGTCCTTTAACTGTTAGTGTAATTGGGTGTAATTACTGACAATAAAATAATTGTAACATTCTACATTTTGAAGGTAATGCAGGTCGTATAAGACGTCGAGACTACCTCTCATACCAGAATATTCCTCACTAAAGAAGAAAGCTAAGTTCATAGTTATTTTTTTCTTTATTTTATTTGAGTCATTCTATAATTATATTCTGTGTCTACGGTTGTATGTCTTGTCATATATATTTAGTCGCGTGTGCCGCTATTCTTTTTTGTGTGTTCCAAGGGGTGCCGTTGGCAAAAAAAGACTGAGAACCACTTCCTTATACCGACAATAATTATAGGAACTGGTAAGCATTTACAGCCACGGGTCTCATTTGAAATGACTGGAGCAACTAGATCCTTTTTTTAATGGGACTCTCAAACATCTTCTTTGATTGACATTTAGTAATTGAACATATTAACACAAGGTACAATTTTATGGATACACAATTACTGAGTTTGATACTAAGCGACGTTTCGACGAGGATACTCCTAGAGTGACGTTTCGACGAGCATACTCCTAGAGCGACGTTTCGACGAGCATACTCCTATCAAACTCAGTAATTGTGTATCCATAAAATTGTACTTTGTGTAGATACACAATATTACTGAGTTTGATACTAAGCGACGTTTCGACGAAGTGGTCATCATTTGGATTCACTGGTCGCAGTTGAGATAACCAATCTGATTAAAAACATAGACCCTATTTCGTTTCGTTTTTTATAATTAAAATTTTTGTTTTACTCGTCTTTACTACACTGGGATCTGGAAGAGTTATTATATTACTGGCCTTCTGGTTGAAGTGAGGGACTAGCCAATGTGACAGTCTGTTACGGCGAGTCTTTGGAGTGCGATGCCGGGAACTGCGTGTAAATCATTTGAAACTTCAACGCTGATTGATTAATCAATGTCTCACGTCATTGGGTCAAACACCACTCCTAACCCCCATAAACATTGCAACATGGGGACCATATGGGGAAAAAAGGGGCTGTGGGCCCAGATCATACCACAAGGTTCCCATACTGGACCCATATTATCTTCCCACGTACAAATGTAGGCAAATACACTTTATTTTCATATATATTAATATCACAGAGACAAGCCAAATGATATAATGCTTACTTCTTTCTTACAATGATAATCTGAGCTTATAGTGTGTGTATCTGGGGCCAATATGGGATCTATATGGGATTTTCCCACATTAACAACTCTGTTTTTGTATACATGGGGCCAATATCGTGTCC
The DNA here is from genome assembly GCA_963678685.1 of Patella ulyssiponensis. NCBI lineage: Eukaryota > Metazoa > Mollusca > Gastropoda > Patellidae > Patella > Patella ulyssiponensis. Next base: position 62,629,246 of record OY783229.1, read on the forward strand.
ATATAGGATTACCCATTTGTGTATCTGGGGCCAATATGGGATGTATATGGGATTACCCACATTAACAACTCTGTTTTTGTAAACATGGGGCCAATATGGTGTCCACATGGGATTACCCATGTTTGTATCTGGGATAATATGGTATCTGTATGGGATTACATATTAACTTTTGTATATCTGGGACCAACATGGTATCCATATGGGATTACTTATTTGTTATGTTAGCTCATTATTGAACCCACACTTTTATTTGTTTGTACCTTGAACCAAAATGTGCACCCAGAGTCTGTGTGGTATGGATATGATATAACCACATTCCTGTATATTATGTACATGGGCCCAATATGGTATCCATATGGAAATACCCACATGTGTATCTGGGGTCAATATATCTATATGGCATTTCACATATAATTCTAATATGGTATCCATGTGGAGTTACCTACATGTGTTTCTGGGTCCAAAATAGTATATATGGTTTATTTACCACATATAAAATAATTATATAGGTCTGGGTCCAATATGGTATTCATATGGGCCCCATAAACATTGCAATATGGGGACCATTATGGGGAGAAAATGGGCTGTGGGCCCAGATCATACCACATGGTTCCCATATTATCTTCCAACATACAAATGTAGGCAAATACGCTTTATTTTCATATATAATAATATCACAGAAATACGCCAAATGATATAATGGTTACATGAACTTCTTTCTTACATTGATAATCTGACCTTATAGTGTGCATATCATATCTAGGGCCAATATGGGATTTATATGGTATTACCCACATTAAAACTCTGTTATGTAAACATGGGGCCAATATGGTGTCCATATGGGATTACCCATTTATGTATCTGGGGATAATATGGTATCTGTATGGGATTACATAATAAATTTTGTATATCTGGGGCCAACATGGTATCCATATGGGATTACTTATTTGCATATGTTAGCTCATTATTGAACCCACACTTTTAGTTGTATGTACCTTGAACCAATATGCGCAGATGTGATTACCAACATGTGCACCTGGAGTGGTATGTATATGATATGACCTCATTCATGTGTATTATGTATGTGGGTTCAATATGGTATCCATATGGGATTACCCACACGTGTATCAGGGGTCAATATATCTATATGGCATTTACCACATATAATATATATCTAATTCCAATATGGTATCCATATGGGGTTACTCACACCTGTATCTGTTTCAACATGAATTTAATATCATTTAAACTTTTGTGCAAATCTGCTAATGGCCAAGATTACACGTAGTTTTCCAAATGAGAAAGAGGCTGTCTAAATATCTTTCAAATTTCTCTTTAATGTAGTTTCTACATTTAAATCTGCTAAAGGGCAATTCCACCGTAACAAACGTACATTTTGAACTCGTCATATTTTTATTACTTCCAATATTATCTAACCATGAATAATTAACCGTTTTGGTTTTATTTAGTATTAAAAACGTATGATTTTATTTGTTCATGAACACCGGAAATAAATATTGGCTCCTCAAAGTATAGGTAATAGACGTACAGAAATGAGCACCATGATTTGCCTACATGAACATATAGTTGCAAAACTCTGAATTGTCCGGTGGAATTGAAAAGTTTTTCTCCTTGTAAAAAAGGACACTAATACCAAATGTCTACTGTATGGTCACATTTGGATTCTTGTAATCCAGTAAATTAGAAATTATTGTGGTAACGGAGGTACATATTTTCTTGTAACAGATGTATGAGTGCAAATTGCAAACCCATTACATGAGATATGTAAACTTTCAAATAATCGGACTGATACATAATAATAATTATTAACTCATTTGAATTAATGGAGCAGTTACTTTCCAAAAAACATTACTCCTTGAATAAAATATTGTGACCCTAAAATTTTGGTAGCGGACGAACATACATCTTTGAAATCCCGTAAGTGAATCAGAGAATTTTGTCAAATGTTTTCTTTTTACGGTCATAATATCAAGAATGGGTGATGTTAGCTTTGAATATGAGTTTTTGAACAGTCCCATAAATAAATATGAATGAGAGATAAACTGTAAATATTTGATTACATGAAATACTGTGAAAAGTAATGGACTGGACGTGCATCTATGAAAACCAAAGTTTTACTGAGATTTTTTTCAAATCTTTTCTTTTTATGGACATTATTATAAGAATGGGTTATTCTTGCTTTAGATAATGAAGTTTTAAACAATTCCATACATAGATCATATGAATGAGAGAGAAAAAATGTAAATATTTGGTAACAGGCGCAGGTTCTCATAGTAATATTTTTCATTGTTAGTTACTTTTGCAAAACTATATTATTTTTATATATTAATGTATAAATATCATGTTTATATACATTGTCAGATAATGAATGCCAAATCATTCATTGTGATTCAGAATAATCAAACAAACACAAAGTAAGAAAATAATTTTTTTTTATAAATTCGACATTAAGAATGTAAACATTGATCAACTTTTCAACTAATTAAATTTGTCACCTAATTGTATACTTTGCAGTGGAATTGCCCTGAAGATTTACGTGTAATATAAATAGTTACTCCATAGGTAGACGATTTAGTCTACTGTCGTACAGAAATTGTTTTTATATCTTAAATGAAATAACAGTCAAAACACTAAAAATTTAGTGATGCACTGATATGGACATTGCAGAGATAATACAGATTACAGTAAAATTCTCCTAACTGGCTGGTATACCAAATGACAGACTATAATAATATGTTTACCATGAATAAAAAAAAAATAGAGTTTATTTATGAATGAAATTGTGATATGTTTTCACTTTAGGAAATACTCCACCCCGCCTTTCGAATCAAATGCCCGTCTTTGTGGAGCTTTAAAGCAAAAAGAGTCGCTAATACTTATTCTTTTAAAAAAAGCCAAATAGGACCCGTTATTACTCAAATTTATTATGAATACAGCATGGCTGGTAGCATCTTGCTAGTACAATTTTAATGACTATAGCAGATTCTGTACACAAATTATATAATATCTAACTTTACTGTGGAGGTCACCAAGTCACCCATGAAAACCTGTCAGCGAGTCATCATTAACAACCAATTTAGTCTCTTGAAGTCTGTTTGGTCACTAGCTGAAATTTAGATTCTACAATGTAGAATTATGTATATAATTAGTACTAACAAGAAGAAACTGCTGAAAGTGGTACACATCTCTGAAATCAGTTCACAAAACTTAATCAAAGGTAAATTTTTCCCATCCTTTCCTACTATAATATGCTTAACGGCTTTTGGGTAAAAAAAATTAAATGAAAGGTTTTAAAGTTTCTATATTTCAAAAAATGTCTTTTGGAAAATAACTGATACAAATGAGTTGATCATTTTCTGTGGAAATATACAAGTGCATCAAAGTACTTATACAAAAGTTTTGTAATAATATAAGAATGGATTTGAATAAATGTTTCTTTTTTTCTTAGTTATTTTGATTTGACAGAATATTGGTAAACTCTAAAACAAGAAAGCTGCCATTTCCAGAAAGGTGACTATTTCCATTTTCATCTTATAACATATGTTGTATTATTGTGTGTCATGGCAAAATATTTTTCTTGCTCTCGCTGGACTAAACGTTTGCAAGTTTTATCAGCTATACAACAAAATACAAATGACATTATATAACTGAATTTGGTAAAGATGAAATAAACGCACTTTAAAACAAAAGATATAATAAATGCTAAATCTGGTCTTTTTACAGCTTAATCCATTTGAAACGAGGGTAATTCAAATACTCTCCAAATTGGAACAACAGATTAAAGAATTAAAATGACAACATAAGCACTGGTCAACTATTTCACATGTTCCTGAGCAAAAGAAAATGGTGAGTTTCTGTTTGTATTAATTACTGTTTGTGGAGACTACAGGTCAGAATTTATATCCGATTTTGATGAAAATTAAAATATGTGTTTGTATCCCAAAGATGTTGATTGAATTCGATATCGGCACAAAATATGGGTAGAGTTGTCTTACTTTGTCAGGCTGCACATCAACAGACCTAATCAATGTGCTTTTCTTTTGAATTGCAGAGTCGGTCAGAAGAAATCCAATGTTTGTGCACACTACAAACGAAGAAATCAAAACAGCTGTTAGTTGCTTCCTGATTAATTCAAGGGGCAGGGATGGTGGGAGATCCCAACGAATTTCAACTGTCTTACCGAAAAAGCATTATAATAAAACATGAAACCAAATAAACAGTTTTGTTATTTTATTAGACTGATTTGGTACTTGTTGTTTACCATGCTTAGAACTAGAGAATTCATCAAAGTTACACGGAGCTGTGTAGCACGCTTGATATTATCATTAAAATAGTGTTTAGCATGTAATATCAAATGATCATACATTAGAAGATAATTTCATACTTGTATTAAATTAGTCTTAGTTCGGCTATAATGTCTGGTATAAATAGTTTACTGTCCATATGTGTTGTCACCACAAATAAGCTCAGTACAGTATTTCTTAGAATCCCACAGGAAATCCATTTAGTGCCCAAATTAATATTCTGGCATATCCACACAGATCCCATATGATGCCCATATTACATTGATTTGTACTCCCACATGAGTCCCATATAGTACCCATATTACATGTCTTATCAAGACCATATAGGCCCCATATTACACACATATTATTTTAGATGATTTACCCATATAGAACCCACACAAACCCCATTTAGTACCCATGTGGATCCCATATTATGCCCATATATCATTTATTTGTATCCCATATGAGTCCCATATAGTACCCATATTATATTTCTTAACATGGCCGTATAGGTCCCACACAGGCCCCATATAGCACCCATATTATTTTAAATGAGTTACCCATATAGGCCCCACACAAACCCCATTTAGTACCCATATGGTTGAGCCCATATGGATCCCATATGGATGTTGGGTGCAAAAATGTCGGGGTCCGTTATGGGCTCCCCATCATGGCCCCATATCACATGACACATGGTACCCATATGGTACCCATCAATGAATGTTATCAGGGACGTGACCTAACAGCACCACCTGTCAGGCCTTCATGTAGAAGAGGCTATCGAAAGTATAAAAAGCGAAATGAAATATAGATATCAACTTGGAGCAACTGGCAACTAGATCTCTTTAATGGCAACTGGTCACCATTGAAAGCCATAAGCCAGGGTGGTTTCCTCTTGTCAGTGGTGCAGGATGGAGGTTTTGACGAAATGAAATGAAATGGGGCTTAACGTTCTACTGAGCTAATGAACACGGACATCGGCACTACGGCCTACTCTCTTAACTGCCAAGGGATCTTTTACGTGCACGCCAATATATTCACGGGACCTCCGTCTTACACCACTGACAAGGAGAAACCACACCGTAAAATCACGATTAACTTTCTCGGCCAAAGAAGGGATCGAATACGCGACCCCCAGGATAGCGAACCAGCGTCGTACCCACTTAGCCAACGTATGACAATGAACAGTGTTCAGCACGGTTGGTGCAGACATTAAACCTCATTTAATTTTATATGATCGAATTTTATATCAATAGGTGGAGCGAATTTGAAGTTGGTGAAATTTGGAAGAGTGCTCCAAATGGCGACTTCTAAGACCGAAAAACAGACATCAATTCACCAAGAAATGGTTGATAGACAAGTTCTGTTTCCTGCTCAGGTAGGTGAAATCCTTAAAAAAAAAGGCTACTTGTTTTGGAAACCATGCCTCGCTAAACTGACATAATAATATAGTGATTCCATTGTTATCAAGACAGCTTATCATGTGACAAAACTGAGTTCAAATAATTATATGCAAAACCTTCCGCACACGAGATCGTTACTGTTCTGCGTAAACATCAACCATCAAATAAGATGGTAAGGTAAGTACACTGCAGGGATGTCGCAAAAGCCACGTAATTTTTTGAAAATGTTCAATAATTTTGTCTTAATCCCTGCTACCACAAAGGGATATGAAAACAGTCGTAACCAAAATATCAACACGCCAAATTAGATTTTTGTTGTTGTTGCAATGTCTGTATTTTTATGTATTTTTGTTTTTGTCGCTCTTTGTTGTTGAATATGTTTTTATTTTTGTCGCACTCTGTCGTTGAATATGTTTTTATTTTTGTTGCTCTCTGTTGTTGAATATGTTTTTATTTTTGTGCAATCTGATTAAAACACAGATCCAATTTCGTTTCGTTTTTTATAGTTCAAAATTTCGTTTTTACTTGTCTTCACTACTCTTGGATCTGGAGGACTTGTTATTTAAATCGTGTTCTGCCTGAAATGAGGGGTCAGCCAATCAAATGGTCTGTCGAATCGACCGTTTGACCTTTTCATGCGTGGAACTGTGGGTAGATATTACCAACCAATGACGTCTATACTAACACCAGCGGATAGAAATCAAAACAAAACAAAAGTAGATTTTAAAAAGCATGGCGGTCGCTAATTGGTTAATCGAATGACTGACGTTATCGGGTCAAATGTCCCGTGCTTGATACCTGACGTCATAGAACGTGAGCTGCCACTATAACTTGTTAGATCTACATGAGTGTAGGCCATCGAAAGTATAGAAAACGAAACGAAATATAGATCTATATTTTAATTAGATTGATTTTTGTGCTATCTGTAGTTTAAGGGAGCGGGTGAAGATAGGATACAAAAGGCAAATAAAATAAATGGCGGTAAAATGGTGGAAATTGAGTGGAAGGATGGTAAACGATCCAAGTAAGTAAAAGTTATTGCTTGTTGATTCCGGCTTCTGGAGGGGTCTGGATGGCCAAATAGTTAGCACATGAGTGCTTTATCATAAGGTTTGTCATAGATTCAATTACTGGCGTGGTGTCCATTCCCCGGTTGGTACTTGACAAAGAGTAGGGTTGCCTGTCAAACCTCGAGGGTTCTCTCCGGATTTTCCGGTTTTCTTCCACAGCTAAAGGCCCATACGCGCAAGCGAATTATTGAAATAAAATTGAACCATATGTTAGTCCCCAAATGACCTAGTCTCGTAAGTGACGCGGGACGAAGGGAATCACATGCTAAAGCGACGACGGTCCTACACGACCTGAAGATCTGACCGGTTGTAATGAGTGGTCGCGCTATAGGTCACACGAGCGGCTTTTGACCCTATGACGTCGGAATTGATTAATCAACTAGCGTTGACGTTTCTAGTGGTTTGGGCACAGTTCCGTGTACACTACGCCAAGAACTCACCGTGACAGAACGCGTCAACGCGGCTTATATAACAACTCTTTCAGATCCTAGTGTAGTGAAGACAAGCAAAACGAAATGTTGATCTATAAAAAAACGAAACGAAACAGGATCTGTGTTTTTAAATCATATTTACTTGATTTCCACAAGTAAAAAATAAAAACGCGTGTTCACCCCCCCCCCCCAAAAAAAATACCCCGCGTGTCCCATGGTTGCAAAAAATTGGTATATAGCACATGTGTTCATGGAAATTTCTTTTTACGCAGATTTCACAGCATTTGGTTACGACATAATTGTCATTGTCCATGTTGTAAGTTGGATGTATCCGGACAACCAACTGTACCATTGACTGAAATACCATTAGAAGAATTATATATACAAGATACAGATATTTCCGGTTAGTTGTCGCCCATCACCAAATTCACATTTCCTCCGTCCGATCTATAAATCTCCATTAAACCTCTTCCATATTTATAAAAGACCTCGCTGCGCGCAAAATATTGATAGAGAGTGGCAAGGTCGCGGTGAAATGCCACGCTCCCAGTAAGCACTCAATGGCATAAATGGATACATACACTTTATTTTTAACCCTTTTCACCAAGAGCACAGCACGCCCCAATTGTGTTTAACGTTACAATTGATACAGTCTAAGACTCCTTACGCCAAAAATGGTTCCACTACTGATGTATTCCGCCTTACCCCAGCCGCAGTAGTGACTCATCCTATATAATTCCTATGCGCAAGATTTTGGTCAAGTTTTCATTTTATTATTGTACTATTATTTTGTTAATATCTTTCAGAGGAAAATGTTTTAAAAGTAAAATGGCAAGAAGGAGACAAAACACACCAAGGTTATCTCCCTTCGTCCTATCTGAAGACATATTGTTATTCTGACGGCGAAATAGAACGGAAAAGCAACGCCGCCCGAATGACTTTTACGACTGATGTAAGTGAATTCGATATCATTTTAACGAAATGAAATGAAATGGGGTTAAAAGTCCTTCTCCTCGGCTAAGCGCTAAATAAGACGGGCATAAAGTGTGATGTGAGGGACATTTTGCCCGAACAGTAGCTCTAAGGCCTACACTTGTATCGAATTCCAGCTTCCAGGTGATATTTTACGATCATCGCGAATACCAAGTCTGTGATAACCAAGTTGCAAAGTTCAATGTTTTTTCAGTGTCAAGGTTTTCGTAGAGGTCGCTATGTCACAGCCCCTGATTGGACGCTACTGATCACGTGTGAGCAGATAACGTAACTATAAGTTTGGGAATTGTAAATTTATCTAGCAATGTCCAGATGTGGCAAAACGCACAGTCGTTGCTTCAGGAACCTTGAGCATCTTGGTACGGTAAAAGCATAGTCCCGATTATCCATTTAATAATTAAATCAAGAAAGAAAGTTATGCAGTAAATCGGATCACAATACACCAAAGATTGTAGGATAGCGATGCGATGGAGAGTTGATTAAGGTCTGGATATGTTAATTAATGTCGGCAATACTATATACCGGAAAACACCGAAAACTCAGGAAAACACCGGAAAACACCATGTTATACTGAATACCGGAAAACACCGGAAAGACACTAAATACCGGAAAACACACTTAATACCGGAAAACAGCCTAAATAGGTAGCCCGGAGCCTGATCCTCTCTCTGTGTGCGTGAGTTAGGGTTAGGTTTTTCCTTTGTGGGTTAGGGTAAGGTTTAGGTTTTTTTGGTGAGTTTTCCGGAGGACCAGGCTCCGAGTTGCCTATTTAGGGTGTTTCCTGTATTTAGTGTGTTTTCCTGTATTTAGTGCTTTTCCGATTTTTTCCGGTATTTAGTATAACATGTTGTTTTCCGGTTGTTTGCCGGTGGTTTTTTGGTGTTTTCCGGTATAAGTGGCCCATTAATGTCTAATTGATAATTTAGATAACATTTCAAGCCCAAATAATTAAGACCCGCAATAGGCAGATTTAGCTCTTGCATAATGTATGTTTAATGTCTTATTTAATTTTCATGATATTACACAGCGTTCTATTTTAATAGTTTTGAACATTTTCTTTAATATTCCATTAGTAAAGATGCTATTTTGATAATTTCTCTGGTATTTTTGATAATTTTTCAGATTAAACTACCCGAAATTGAATATAAGGAGGTGATGGAAACACAGACTGGATTATACCAGTAAGTTATAAAGAAATATTATAGCCTATATATAGGTGCCTCGAATTAACGCGATTTGGAGTGTGTCCTAAATGGAGATGGGGCCACGGTGACTCAGTGATTAAGACGTTGAAGTTTTCCGGCGTGGTTTCCCCAGTGGCGCAGGGTGGGACGAAAACCCAAGATCTCGTGTACACTTGACAATTGGAGTTCGATATAATAGTAGGCCTACTGCTATCCGGACAAAAATTATTGTACAGCGTATTATGTCTTTCTTCATTAGCCCATTCGGAGCAGCAAAGTATGACGTTGAACCTCCTATCATTTTGAACCATACAAGCCACACCCTACTGCAGCCTCTTCTATTAGCCCCCCCCCCCCCCCCGACTGGCGAACACGACTTTCTCATATATGCCACAATAAGTTGCACTTCATGTTTAATATTAAGTACAGGGGGACCACACCGCACATAAACAATAATACAGGCACCACAAACAACAAAACAACAACAATCAGATCAAGTGAGTGGTCGCGGGGGGTTTGCTCGAAGCGGCCACTGCTCTGTACAGTCTCGGGCATGTTATGATACAGAATTCACTCAAAATAACCTGTATGTCGTAGTTTATGACTGGGGGATGGGGGGAGAAATGAGGTTTAACGTCCACTTGACACAAGCTAGGTCATTTCGGGACTAACATATTATGGTTTTAATTTTATTTCAGTAATTCGCTTTCGCGCAGGGGTCTTTACCAGTGGGGGGAAACAGGAGGACCCAGAGAAAACCCACGAGGCTGGACAGGCGACCCTACTCCTTGTCACGTAGAAACGGGGATTAGAAACCACGCCAGTCGACTCAATGACAGGCTTTATGATACAGCACGCACGTGCTAACCATTCTGGAGATATGCTAGCCAGGACCCTGTTTCTCGAAATCTTAACTAAAGATACAATCCAAATTTTAGTAGATACTTCAATTTTGGTTGGCTAAGCAATAAAATCAATCCAATATTATCCAATGAAATTACTAAAATTTGGATTTTATCTTAGATAAAATTTCGTGAAACAGGACCCTGTTCATTACAATCTGATTAAAACACAGATCCAATTTCGTTTCGTTTTTTATAGTTCAAAATTTCATTTTTACTTGTCTTTGCTACTCTTGGATCTGGAGGACTTGTTATTTAATTCGTGTTCTGGCTGAAATGAGGGGTCAGCCAATCAAATGGTCTGTCGAATCGACCGTTTGACCTTTTCATGCGTGGGACTGTGGGTAGATATTACCAGCCAACGACGTCTATACTATAAACACCAGCGGATAGAAATCATAACAATACAAAAGTGGATTTTGAAAAGCATGGCGGTTGCTAATTGGTTAATCGAATGACTGACGTTATCGGGTCAAATGTCCCGTGCTTGATACCTGACGTCATAGAACGTGAGCTTCCACTATAACTAGTTAGATCTACATGAGTGTAGGCCATCGAAAGTATAAAAAACGAAGCGAAATATAGATCTATATTTTAATTAGATTGTGTTCATTACACGTGTTGTAGTCCTTATTTTCCTTCTGTATTTTTGTTATTTTTCAGATGGTTAAGTTTACTGGGTGATCGAGGAATATGTATGGTTAGAAATGTTCCAACAGTCGAAGACCAAATATTGAAGGTAGATATCTTGCGTAGTATATTGTTTCTAATTCGTCGTCCTTATATTCATCGGGATAACCGGTTCTTACCCCATTTGGTAAAGGTCACTCGGCAAAACTCGACAGATTGCGGACCCTACTTCTAGTCTCGGCTGTATGACAGTAAGTGATATGTACCTACGCCCATACATTTGCGATGCGGCTACCGGTTTTATTAACAGGAAAACTTGACGCTATTACAAACAAACAAGACACCATGAGCGCAATCGAACACAAATTGGCGACCTATTCGACTAGCGACCTATTCGACCGATCTAGATCTTGCTGGCAACCCGTTCGTTGGAAACCTATTCAGAATAAAGACAACAGTGGCCCAAACTCATCTATTTTTATCAACCAATAAAATACAACTTTACGTCTATCAAATGAAAGTAGAATATATTATTTTTTATCCATTCCTTTAGCTCAAAATAGAAGTGTAATTTCGCCATTGTCTTACAAAATTCTGGACATCCAACTAAATATATTCCGAAAGGTAATTAAATAAGCTTTCCAAATATTATTAGTTTAAAAGTTGGCACAATCACATTAAAGGGGTGCACTCTCATCCTAAACATGGCCAATATTTTAAAAATTTTAAAGTGAAAGAACGGTAATATTCCGAGTAAAAATTCGGACTATCGTACAAAATTCTGAGCATCCAGCTATATATATTCTGAAAGGTAATTGAATAAGTTTTCTAAATATTATTAGTAAAAGTTGGCACAATTATATTAAAGGGGTGCGCACTCATCCAAATTCGGACCATCATACAAAATTCTGAGCAACCAACTAGACATATTCTAAAAGGTAATTTAATAAGCTTTCCAAATATAATTAGTAAAAGTTGGCATAATCATGTTGAAGGGGGTCGCTCTCATATCGGTCTATCTTTACATTTAAAATATTGAAAAATTGGCTATGTACAGGTTCAGACCGCGCCCCCTTTAATATGATTGTGCCAACCTTTACTAATAATATTTAGTTGGATGTCAAGAATTTTGTAAGATAATGGCGAAATTACACTTCTATTCTGAGCTAAAGGAATGGATAAAAAATAAATGAATGGATAAAAAATAATATATTCTACTTTCATTTGATAGACGTAACGTTGAATTTTATAAGATGATAAAAAAAGATAAGTTTGGGCGACTGTTGTCTTTATTCTGAATAGGTTGGCAACGAACAAGTTGCCAGCTCGATCGGTCGAATAGGTCGCTAGCCGAATAGGTCGCCAATTTGTGTTCGGTATGGGCGCAGCCATGTTTCATCCGGGACCTTTACAGTAGTTCCAATATGGCGGAATTCGTCATACAGCCGAGACTAGATGTAGGTCCCGGAATCTGTCGAGTTATGCCGAGTGAGGTTAAGGTGTCCGATTTGTCCCAGGGGAGGCAACTGCCTCTCTTGACCCCCCCCCCCCACACTTAGCTACGGGCTTGGTGTGGGTGGGTGTCGATCTTTAATCTATTACATACTGAAGTATGAGGGTTATGACTTGATATCATATTTTTTTATACTTCAGGTATCACGGCGCGTGGCACTACCACAACATACTGTATATGGATATGTAAGATGATCCCTTTTATGGCAATAGATTGATAAACACTTACAAATACCCATTAAATATTGTTAATTATAACGTCTAAAACAACGAAATCATAAATAAAATAACGCCATTTTAGATTAGACATATTTCATTGATTCGTATCAGTAATTCTTCATATACTGTTATTTAATTGTGAAATTCTACAATTTCTAATTAAATCGTGCAGAGGCTTAGTGCTTTCGTATTCCCCTAAATCTCTAAAATGCGTATTTTGGGTGTAATTGTTTTTTAATTCCTTTGTAGACGTTTGATGTAAAAGATCGGCCAAATGCAAGTAATGCTGCTTTCAGATCCATATCTTTGAATTTACACATGGATCAAGCTACCTATGAATCACCACCAGGAATACAGATGCTGCATTGTTTAAGGTAGGGAGAGAGAGAGAGAGAGAGAGAGAGAGAGAGAGAGAGAGAGAGAGAGAGAGAGAGGGTCATTTCGGGACTAACATAACATGGTAGAACATTTTTTCAATAATTCGTTTGCGCGTAGGGGTCTCTATCAATGGGGTGATGCCAAAGGACCGGGAGAGAGAGAGAGAGAGAGAGAGAGAGAGAGAGAGAGAGATGGGGTTTAACGTCCACTCGACACAAACTATGTCATTTCGGGACTAAAACCGGGAGAGAACCGACGAGGACCCTATTCCTTATCACGTACAACCGGGAATCGAAACCAAGCCAGTTGACTCAATGACAGACGTTATGATGCAACGCGCACCCGCCGCTAACCATTCGACCATCGACCCCCCCCCCCCCCAAACACACACACACACAAGGAAGGTAGAGACGGAGTCATTGTTTTGAAGTAATGGTCACGTAAAGAGTAATGGAAAGGTAATTAATTACATTCCAAAAATCTTGTAATGGTCAATTACATTTCAGTTACATGTTACTTAAATGTCAATTACATGGACCAAAACTTTCAAAATGCATTACATTATTTCTGATATCCTAATTTTATGCTTTTTAGATTTGATGATCAAGTCGTTGGTGGAGAGAGTGTATTCGCTGATATCCACCATATCGTAGACGTATTCAGACAAGAACATCCAGACGAATTTAAAACATTATGTCGGGTACCTGTCACCTATGAAACTATCGGTTATGAAGATGCTGCAGGAAGGTTTGTCCAACATACATTATGGGAGATTAGATAAAGAGATGAAGTTATCGCTATAATAGTTAAAAACTAGATAATATGAAGAGAATTTGCAGAAAATTTCCGTCCAATTGATTCACTATGAACCGAGATTTTAGCGATTGAATATTCGGCCTACCCTAAAATACGTACAATAAAAACATATTCTCGATCATCATTACTAAAATACGTACAATAAAAATCATAGTCTCGATTATCCATTTCATGATTAAATTTCGAATGGAAGTCGAACAGGAAATCGGAACCTAATAGGTTATTGGAATTATTGCTAATTAATAACTTAAATAACATTTTCCGGCCTAAAGAAAGACCTGCAATTTAACTCTTGCATAATGTATGTTTAATTTATTCAAGCCTTTATTTAATTTCATTTAGAATTGGTAATGCACCCGAGATATAGAATCTGTATTTTAATAAATTAGAAATGGGTCATTTTCTCTGAACAGAAACGGATATTTCCATTTGTCGGTGGTGGGGGACACGAGACCTATAACTTGTAAAAGCAACCGTTTGGTGATTGCACAAATGGTTATCTGAATGAAAACTCGTGTGGATTATACAAACGATGACAAGTTATTTGCCAATATTATTTGAGAATAATGATTATCAACCAATTGCCACATTCGTCTCAATTCTATCTCGAGTCTTATATTTTTTCCAGGGAACTTCCAGTACATTTACAGATTAGACGACCTATTATAAGCCTTAATAATTATGGACATGTAAGTTTAAATGTTTCCCAAATCAGAATTCCCTAGCAACACACAAACAAGGCTGTGGTAGAAGTTCTTAATGTTTTATTCCAGGACGCGTTTATATGGTGTTCTATTTCGGCCACGTCGTGCGTCGCGCGTCGCCTTTTTCAATGTTAAGCTATAGGGAGATAAAAGCGACGCGAAGTTTTTAACACGACGTCAGCCTTAAAAAGGCGACGCATCGCGTCGCGCGTCGCCTTTTCTAAGGTGATGAAATGCGCATGTACCAGGAGAATTCATTTGCAGTTTATTTGCCGTTTGGTATTTTATCTTCCATACAATAATTTATTTTGGACACGAGGAACTGCCATTACCATCCTTTTTGCATTTCTATAAAACCCAGATTATGTTTTAACAACTGGTATAAACGTCCTGGGATAAAACGCTAAGAACTTTTACTACTCAAGTCTTATCAATGTGTTGCTAGAAGAAGTAGGACGTTAAACAATGTTTCATTACATTTTTGATTTCTCGTTACCAGTATGACTACAGCTGAAACCTATAATATGTTTTTGACACGATTTGGAACAATTGCATTGTTTAGAAAAGGATCATACAGAAATTAGTTATAATGCTAAAATATGCAGATTTCAATAAAACAATTTCGGATGAAAATGTGCGATATCATAAAATGAAGCAATAAAGTTTATAAAATATTCATAGAATGCTCAATTTGAACAATTTTTTAAATTAATTTTAAAACGTCTTTTCTATTAGGTTATTGCCATTATGTATCACGAAATCATGACAGGTCCTCTACAAGTTGACGAGGTATGTTTAATTACTACATACATTAATAATTGGTGATACATACTTAGTAAGTGAGTTCTAAATTTATTGGAATTATCAAGCAGTTGTCCCCCTAGTTGTGCACTACAATAGTTAAAAACTAAATAATGTAAAGGCAATTTGCTGAAAATTTCAGTCAATATTTATCCAATCTGAACTGAAAGTTGAGCATTGAAATTTCGGCCTAGATTCGATCATCAATTCTAAAGTCGATACGATAAAAATCTTAGTCTCGGTTATCTATTTCATGATTAAATCATGAATGAAAGTTGAGCAGCAGATCGGGTCCTAATCCAGTAAATATCGCAGGCTAGCGATGAAATTGAGGGTTGATTTAGCTCTTGCATAATGTTTTATAAAACGCTCTATGTAAACCTTGTTGAAAATCGTTGGTCTTCGCCTTTCAATAAAAGTCTGTCAACAATTATTGT
Organism: Patella ulyssiponensis; assembly: GCA_963678685.1. Taxonomy (NCBI): domain Eukaryota; kingdom Metazoa; phylum Mollusca; class Gastropoda; family Patellidae; genus Patella; species Patella ulyssiponensis. The sequence goes on from OY783229.1 coordinate 62,645,033, forward strand.
TAGTTACACGGCCGTTTCTTAACCACGGCCATGGTTTCATAATGTAAATAAGAGATTACACTTATTTCTTAAATTTGACTTACAGCATGACGTTGAACCGTTTTATAAAGCGTATCAGATGTTGATGCAAGCTGTACGTGCATGGCCTAATAAAGTAAGCTACCTCACTTTATTATTTATCATGTAAGAGGTTTTTCAAGTAAAATTATCATTAGTATAGTATTATTTAGTATAATCCCCCGCACCCCCTCTCCACACACACAACAAACACTTCTATGGGCACAGGTTTCCATTCAAGCTTTCCATATCAAATTTCTATGACCCCCCCCCCCCCCCACACACACACACACAAATACACACACACACTTCAACGGACGGGCTTCCATTCAAGCTTGCCATATCCAAGTTCCGTGTGCCCCACCCCCATGTTTCTGATTAATGTATAGATGTAAGTACTTCTGTTGATTAACTTCTATTTCCAAAATATTGTCCATTTTCCGTATTTAACTGTCCCCCCCCCCCTCACCTGTTAGAAATATTATTAATATTATTATCGTTATTATAATGTTTGTTTTATTATTATAGTTCAGAGTTCGACTAAAGCCTGGTGATATGATTACGTTCCAGAATAGACGACTTATGCACGGTAGAGCTGCATATGTTTCTAATGGTGGACTACGTCACCTCCAGGTAATTAACCAAGTACTCAATCTCAATCACACGTCCACTGTAATTTTTGAAAGGGCTATGGTATATTCCCATGGACGTAATCTGGTCACGAGATCCACGTATTAAGCATACAAAACAATGAACATAATTTGGTCACATGATCCATCGGTCGGAAAGTAGTCCGTAAATGGTAAACATATTGAAAAACATCGGGATTTTTAGCGCCTAACAAAACGAAGACGAAAGTAAAAGTTTCACTCTCAGTTTTGTTTTTATTGATCGAATACCAGTCAGCCTACCTAAATCGATGGTAGTTCCTTTTGGAATTGTCTTTGAGCGGACGATGTCCACTGACAGTTCCTATCTGGCCTTATATAGCTACAATTTGAAAATGCGGTAAAATACCGCTCTTCCCCACCTCTTCTCTCGGGCTGTTTTAGAATCCTAACCTTCTTTTTTTCACCGCGATTCTTTATTTTCCACCAAAAGGAATCATTTCTCACTACATCTGACACAAATTTATAATAATTCAACACCATTTTCAAGTAGAATTTAGCGATGAAATAAATATGCGGTTTGCGCAAGTTCGAGTCTCGCAATTGCTTCTCAGTTCAAACGTATTTTGTGTGTGTTTTTAATCGCAGAATTCTACTTGAAAATAGGGTTGAATCATTATGAATGTGTATCAGCTGTGGCAAGGAATGATTCCTTTGGCGAATAAAGTAGAATAGTAGGTATAAGGATTCCAAAATAGCCTTAGAACAGAGGTGGAGAAGAGCCGTATTTTCATATTGCAGCTATAGGAACTGTCAGATTGAACTAATACAAGGAGGTTATATTGTTTATATTACATGAAAGTAATATTGTGGGGTTATTGGTTATATTGTTATTTTTATTACAGGGAAGCTACATCAATATTGATGAGTTTAGGAGTATGTTGATTTACCTACAGAACACAGTCGGCGATGGCTCACCAATCAGAAGAATTGGTTTACTCGATATGTATTAGCTACTGGATCATTTATCTAGAGATTTAGACATTGGGTCTGCCCACTCATATTTAAGGCTCACGAGAAGGTTCCGGTGTTAACGATGACATTACAGTTCAAAATTTGGCCAATATCTATTTTCCTTGTATATTGTTTATTAATAAAATGTAAATACATAACTGACAGGGGTTGAATGTAGGTTATGCCTCTTCCCCACTCCGTATTCAATTAATACAAATCTGAAGAAAATATCTTAAAGAAATGTCAAAAACTTTTTGTAAAGTGGTAAATATTAAATACTCTCTTGAAATAAAAGACATATACCACGAGCGAGAGAGAGAGAGAGAGAGAGAGAGAGAGAGAGAGAGAGAGAGAGAGAGAGAGAGAGAGAGAGCGAGGGGGTGTTTAAAGTCCACTAAATACAAAGCAGTCATATGGTACAATTTTTTTTATTTCAATACTTTGTTTTCGGGTATGCATCATGTTATTCCTTTGATACATGTAAGAATTGACTATCCAGTTCCATTTGGGGACAATTAGAGAAAGGTGAAAAATATTAGTACCACATCCCTGAACAGAATAGAACTGTTCTTTGGACTGCTTCAAACAGGTTATTTATAGTTCCTCTTAGTCTGTGGTGGGGGTGGGGAAACTGGTTATTTATAGTTCCTGTAAGACTTGGGTTCGGGACGGGAGTTAATTATAGTTCCTCTAAGGCTGTGGTGGGGCGGGGAAACTGGTTAATGCACCAGAATTCAGATTAGAATATCCTGGGTCGATATCTTGGTGTGTTAAATCAGCATTTTAGGATATAATAGTCGCAAGGCAAACCCCAAAGAGAGAGAGAGAGAGTTCGGCGCTCCGACCTCTAGCTGGTCACCTCCGACTTGCGGTTGTGGTTTCGATCCATGGTCTGAGAGTATGTGGCTTGGATTTACTCCAGGTTATCCGGTTTCCTCTCACAGGAAAGACCTCTGTAACAGGAAAGACCCCTGTAACAGAAAAGACCCCTGTAACAGGAAAGATCCCTGCAACAGGAAAGACCCCAGCGCGTGTGCTAGGATAATAGAAATGAAAATAAGACATCATATATCACCATCGGCGGGCGGAAGCGGACATTAAACATTAAGAACAACAACAACTCCTGACGCGACCCCCACAAAAACCGGACAGGTCTTCGTGTAGTGGAGGCTGTCGACAGTATAAAAAACCCCAGGCCGATATAGCTATGTATTTTGATCAGATTGACATTTGTTAACTTTTATTATGACAAGACCATAATCAACTTCCTAGGCCACCAGATTCTGTTGAATTTCAACTGATTTTCAAACGATTGGCAGTTGATGATGTAAAACTGATTATCGAGATTTTGTTTACCATCGTAACAACGGTAGCACTGACAATCGATTCTCCGCTATTCTCCGAACAGCCCTAATAACTTGGACCAGGACAAAATAATTCTGACTGAAATATTCAAAACATTATCTATTTCTTAATCTTCAACTTACTTCACAAAATCCTCTGTGAAGGTGAAGGCGTGAGGCGTGCCAAAGAAGCACTATATTTGTAATCAGGAATGGCAATTATATAGCAAATTATATTTTCTAATCAGCGATGGATGATTAACTGTTTATACACGTGCTGCAATCGACAATCGATATTTAGATTTAATACTTAGTCAGTCTAAAGCCCCGTGAAATGAAAAGGTGGTTAACGTCTTACTGTTCTGCGTCGACTTCTCGAGCAAGTGAAGAAAAGCGTACGAGAAATTTTGCCCGGGCCGCGGCACTACGGCTACTCGTATTTCGACGCCAACCGTCAAGGGATATTTTACGTACACACCCCGGGAACATTTTTATTTGAGTTGGGTCGATATTTACTCTTCAGTTCGGATTTGTCATGGGCAATTGTAACACCAACCATTAGGCTATTTAAGTAGCCACGTGGACTTGGCAAGATATCATAGCGATAAGGATAACCGACTTTATATCACATGGAAAGTGGAATTGTGGTATGTGATTATATCGGGCGTGCCCAAATTAAATTATGTGCAACGTTTAAAAGAATTGTGAAGTGCCATTGTATAGAGATATTCCGAAGAACGTTTTTGCAATGTGGGGTATTCGGGTCAAATAAGTCCAAGTCCACATTTTATATACACTCAACTAATTGGTAAATTCAAGATGAAAGTGTGAATCTTCAATTTTTTTCTGTCCTTAGTTCGTTTTTTTTTTTGTTAATCCCCTAGAACTCTGCGTTGTGAGTTCATGTTTCTCATAAAAGCTGTGTCCCCAAACAGTAAAGAAAGCAGTACGAACTCCTCGATATACATTGCTGATGTGGATTACTAAAATTTCACTGTTGTCCACAATCACAATCGCGGCAAGCCGGCCCAGTGTGAGATGGTCGCTGGTGTGTGTTTGCTCTTGGGCACTTGCGCATGTCCGAGACTGATGTTTGCGTTAGCAACACAGCTTTATCTACTTCCGCCATGGTGAGATGGTTCCACATAATCTTTTAGTGGCATTTAGCGATCTAGAAAACACATTAACAGAACACAGTTTTTATGGAATACAATCACTAGTTTTATTCTAAAAAAAGCATGACGTTTCGACAAGTATCCACTTATCGTTATCAAGCACAAATGATAACTGATTACTTCAGGAAAAAGTGTTACGTACTTAGTAATACTTGTTATCGTGATTAGCTGTTGTTTTGGTGATCTGTAGTTACACGATCAACGGATTGAAGTTGATTGGCTTGAAATTGATTGTTGTATTGCACGTGATTTGTTGCCGTTGTTAAATGTTAAGCGTTTTTACACACTTGACTTATGTGGAAATGGCGTTATATAAATTGCAGTTTATGACGCTCGACTGATCACGTAATTTCCAGTGGTTATTTGTAGATTTTTTTATTATTTTTTTTTTTGTTAAAAATGTATAAAAATCACCTTTTGATGTTATAACTATTGAATATTTGCCTATATATGATTGGGATTTCTCTGAATCATTTTTTTAATTTTGTACGTATTAAAAATTTTACAACTTCATAATATAACCTATGTGTTTTATCTCTCAAATACAAATACTTTATCATGCAAACCATGGGATCCACATCTGAAACTAAATCTGAAAATAACGCTATTTCTTGAACATGGATCACCCCATTCCATACAAAGAAAAGAAAGTGGTGATAAATACTCCTTGTAAATTTGGATTCAAACATGCATGCACAATGCATTGCATACTCTACATTTATATAAGTGGCAGTTGTTTTCTCTTTCCACATGTGGACGGGAATATTCAATTTTTATACCCTACTGAATTATAAAGATCGTCAATTTGTATTTTTCCTTTTTACTGAAATAAACAAAGGGTAGAAACTCGACATCCTCGACTGCTGTCAGTAGTAATACTATATATTGGCAGATAATAGTAGAAACCGATCTGACTGTAAGAAAATCGTAGGGGTAATCCTATCACGGGAAGTCAACACACACTGTGTCTACAACAGTGTGAGTTGACTCCTACGATTGCGCATGCGCTAAACGGTAAACACACACCAGCGACCATCTCACACTGTCACACTGGTGTAAAAAAATTTCACAACCTTCGATTACTAATAATCTGATTTTTGAAAATTATTTTTCAGTCTACTTCAAAAAAAAACATCACAGGGAATGATACCGTCCAATCCACCCCCACCCCCTCCCCCTAATAAGAATTAAGGTTGGGTAAATAAATCCTAGATGGGAGTGGGTGCAACTGTTCAATGTTTTTGGATATCAAACAAGTTGCACCAACTGTCTGAATATAATAACCTAAGTTATGTGGTTTGTTCATCATCAAAGAAATCCATTTAATATTTACGATGATTCAGACCGTAGGCCAATCATATAAAAAAAAATTACCGGGAAAGCTGCTCTACAGGTTAATCTTGTAGTTGTATCGAATTCCAACTGCCATGGTATCTTTAACACTGGACCTCTGTTTTTCTTCCCAATCCAAATGACTATATATATGTTGTCCCTTGCCAGGCCATCTATTTCGAAATTGTAGCGGCACATGTGCTACTGTATTGATAAAAAAAAATTTTCCTAATACATGATTACATGTACATGCAGCTATTTCTGACCGTGTACAATTTTATTTTGCCTAGAACTCAATCACATTGATGCAGTCATTGAAGCCTGTCATATTTATTTGCTGCCAAATTTTGATAGTATGGCCATTTCGAGACAGCTTGCCTTTGTTTCTAATTCAACTTTACATATTTACTGCCATTAATTGGATAATCGTTACTTGTTATGTAGGAAAGGAGTAAACCAAGAATTATAAGTTTATTACAAATCTAATCTGATTACCAATTTTTTTTATAAAAATTTACTTATAAATTTAAAGTTATTATTACCTAAGTAAACATTACACTGAAGTATTGGCTCGAAGATTGGTGATGGCCGACTAAAGAAAAAATTCAGCCTATAGATGTCAATTGGAGATATTTGATTTTACCACATTTATTGTATTTCAGGAAATGGATTCAGTTCAGCCATTTTACCAGTGTAATGTGTGTGATGATAAATTTGATTTATACACTGACTTGAAGAAACATTGTGAAATACATGTTAAAGAAGAAAAGTCACAACAGTGCACTAGTTCAGTTAAACAAGAGGAACCGTTACTCAGTACTTTACAAGACCTGACAAGTTCAACTAAACAAGAGTCATCAATACCAAGTATTTTACAAGGGTTTACTAGTTCAGGTAAAGCAGAGGCATCGATACCAAGTTCGTTTCAGGACTGTGCTAAAAGACCTATAGGTACTGAAGATGCATCGCTATCAATGTCAAATACTTTACAAGACTGTACTGGTACTGTTACAGAAGAGTTATCAATACCATGCACTGTACAAGACTGTAGTAGGTCTATGGATAGAGATACATGTAAGGCACCTTTACAAGAATGTGCTAGAGAAGTTAAAGAAGAGAAAACAGTGTTAAATGATGGCAGTGTTAAAATTGACAAAAGAGGAAAATGTTTTAAATGTGATGTTTGTAGTAAATCATTTAGAAGGAGTATTCATCTAAACAACCACATCAGAATTCATACTGGGGAAAAACCTATTAGGCTAATTCATACAGAATTAAAACCAAGTAGGCCTACGTGTGATTCTAGAGAAAAACCCTTTAATTGTGATATATGTTTTAAATCATTTGCTACCAAAGGAGCTCAGAATTATCATGTAGAAATTCACACCAAAGAGAAAAGTTATAAATGTTTTGTCTGTACAGCTAAATTTTATAATCAGGGTCAACTGGAACGGCATCTTGATATACAGCACAAAGAAGTTGGAACCACAGGGGATTTGTTAAAATACAAAGTGTGCCTTAAACCATTTTGTGATAAAGATACTCTCAAGAAACACAGCAGAAGTCACTCCGATGAAGTAAGACCTTATAAATGTGATATTTGTGAAAAGTCATTTACTCAGAGATATAATCGTGATGTACACATCAGAGTACATACTGGAGAAAAGCCTTTTAAATGTGATGTTTGTAGTAAATCATTTTCCCGTGCAGGAAATCTAAAGAAACACATGGCTGTTCATATAGTAGATAAAACATTTACCTGTGATGTTTGTGGTAAATCATTTAATGCTAAACATAAACTTGTAATTCATAAGAAAACTCATGCAGGAGTAAAGAATTACAAATGTCGTATTTGTGGTAGTGCATTTGCTTATTCAGTTAGTCTCAGAATGCACTACTTAAGGCATACTGGAGAAAAACCTTTCAAATGTGATGTTTGTAGTTGTTCATTCATTACCATTGGATTGCTAAGGCAACACTCTAGAATTCATATTGAAGGAAAGAGTTTTAAATGTAGCATATGCAGCAAGAAATTTCTCAGTAATGGTGCTTTTAAAATTCATATGAGAATTCATACTGGAGATAAACCTTTCAAATGTGACATTTGTAATAAATATTTTTCAACACAAACTTATTTGAAACGGCACCAAGCTACCCATTCATCGTCAAAATACTTGTCTATAATAGAGGCCGAGATAAATGGTATAACAAGTGAAGTTTTGAAAAATGTTGTTACGAAAAAGATTAAATGTGATATTTGTAGTAGATCCTTTAAGTACCTTGTTCATTTAGATTCACATATGAGGGTTCATACAGGAGAGAAACCATATAAATGTGATGTTTGTAGTAAATCATTTGCTGCCAAGGGCAATCTAAAGCAGCACATGGCTATTCATTCTGATGAAAAGCCCTTCACATGCCGTTTTTGTAGCAGATGTTTTAAGACGAATTATTGTCTTCAGCGTCACATTAAAGTTCATACTGGACCTAAGGAACATCAGTGTATTGTATGTAGGCAAACATATTCTACAACAACTCACCTCAAATATCATTCCTTAATACACAGTGGAGAGGGACCATTCCAGTGTGATACTTGTGATGAGATATTTGAATCACAGAGTTGTTTGAATCGTCATTGCTTCATCCATGCACCTATAAATTCTTTATCTCAAAAAGAAGAAGAAATAAATGGTTTTACCAGTGCAGAATTGAACAGTATCAATGTAAGTGGAAGTTGTTTGTATTTGTCTTTTTAAACATACATTATGCAAGAGCAATCTGATTAAAATACAGATTGATATTTCTTTTCGATTTTTTATACTGTCGATGGCTTACACTGCATGAAGATCTGACAAGTAGTACTGGAAGGTCATGTCTGGGGTTGTAGTGGAAGCTATCGAAAGTATAAAAAACGGAACGAAATATAGATCAGAGCCCTGTTTCACGAAATCTTAACTAAAGATACAATCCAAATTTTAGTAGATACTTCAATTTTGATTGGCTGAGCACTAAAATCAATCTAATATTATCCAATCAAAGTACTAATATCTGGATTTTATCTTAGTTAAAATTTAGTGAAACAGGCTCCTTTATTTCTATCAGTTTGCAAATCTTTACTTTCTGAGTCGTAAACAGACTGATTTGTTACAAGATACCTGAGTTGCAGTGATGACTGTTTGATTTCATTTCCTCTTGAATATTTTTGGTAACTTTGAATAACATAAAGAAAATAAAAATGATTGAACCAAATGAAACCAACTCACCTGCCATATTTGTTTTTTCATTTGGGTAAATTGTATGGGGAACAGAGAAAGAGAGAAAAGGGTTTAACATCCACTCGACACAAACTAGGTCACAGGGTTCAATTTTATTTCAACAAGCACGTAGGGGTCTTTAGCAGTGGGAAGAAACCACAGGACCGGGAAAAAACCCACGGGGTTAGACAGGCAAACATACTCCATGTCATGCACAACCAGGGAATCGAAACCACAGACCTTATGATACAGCGCGCATGTGCTAACCATTCTGCCATCCAACCCCCCAGGTAGAGACAGATTAATTATTCTGAGGCATACCAGAAACAGTTCTAAGAATCCTTATTGTTGAATTTCAAAATGGCCACGCAGGACGGAGGGTCTGACAAAGACAGCTGTCTAGTCCTTCAGATGGGACAAAAAACCAAGGTCCTGTGTACACATTGGTGTGCGTGTAAAAGATGTCTTGGCAGTTCGAATTTGATATAAAAGTAGGCCATAGTGCCACTGCCCGGGCAAAATTTCCCTCATAGAACACTGTATGGCGGATGCCCATCTTCATTAGCCCAGTTTGGGAGCAGAACAGTAGGACGTTAAACCCATTTCATTCCATTTACAATGGCCGGGGTGTGGAAATATTATTGTTGACACAGAAAGAAATTTTGATAGTTGACTAGCAGGGACATTAAAATTTCATGTTCTAGGAAAATATTTAAGCTAGAAATTAAACAAAAACATTCAATTTATTTATCTTTTTTTTTAATTGAAGGAAAGTAATACTGCTGTCTCTAACACAGAACAACATCCCCATCTACATACAGAAAAAGGTGATGGTGGATTTAATGCCAGTGATGCTATTTATGACCTTGGTGGTGCTGGTAGCCATGGTGGTGCTGATGATACTGGAACCAATGATACTGACCATGATGGGGATAATACTGGTGTTGACCTTTGTGGTGCTGGTGACCATGGTGGTGCTGGCGTTACTGGGGCCAATGAGGAGAATGAAGTAGATGATTTAGAAATAAGGAGAATACAAAATATATCCAGTAATAAAGATCTGAAATTAAAGGCAGATGATAATGTTCAAGTTTCTAATGAGGAAGAGTCTGATTTACTGGAAAAAGAATCATCCCAAATTGATCTTAGTAATAATGAATTAAATGATAAAGAAGAGAAAACAGATATTGATGTCTCTCTTGATGTGCCTGGCATTCTTACAGAAGAAAAATCTTTTAAAAATAATGTTTGTGAGCAATTATTTACTAGCCAGGAAAATCTAAATTTCAAAGTGAATGTTCAAAAAGATCGAGACTGCATGTGTGATTTTTGTGGGAAATCCTTAAAAAAACATCAGCTCCAGGCCCACATCAAGACTCATTCTGGAAAAAGACCCTTTGAATGTAACATTTGTGGGAGAGGATATAAACGAAAGAGTATCCTCCAATCTCACATGAATATTCACAATGAAGACAAATGTTATAAATGTAATATCTGTAGTAGGATCTTTGGAACACTAGGTGGACTCAAATCGCACATGAAAACTCATACAGAAAAGAAGTTGTTTAAATGTTCTATTTGTAGTCGAAAATACTATAACCATACTCAACTAGAAAAGCACCTGTCTGGGAGGATCAAAGATATTTCTTGTGATGTTTGTCAAAAACAATTTTGTACGAACACTCAATTACAGAACCACAGCAAATTCCATTCAGATATAAAACCATTTCAATGTGATGTTTGTGATAAATCATTTTATCAGAAGACTAATCTAGTTAAACACAATAGAATTCATACAGGTGAAAAACCCTATAAATGTACGAAATGTGATAAATCGTTTGCAGGAAAGAGCAATCTAACTATCCATATGGTGGTTCATACGGAAGAAAAACAGTTTACCTGCGACATCTGTGGCAAGTCATTTAATTCGAAACGTAAACTTGTAGTGCATTTGAGAATTCATACAGGAGAGAAAAATTACAAATGTGATATTTGTGGTAAACACTATGCAGTATTGATTCATCTCAAACATCATGTTTTGACGCATAGCGAAGTTAAAGCTTTTAAATGTGATGTTTGTGGTAAAGCCTTCTATAATGCAAAGCTTCGAAATACGCATTCCGTAATTCATATCACAGAGAAACATTTGGAATGCAAGATATGTGGCAAATTATTCGGCCATACCAGCAAGTTAACTGACCATATGAGAACACATAGAAATAAACGTGAACCGTTTGTATGTGATATTTGTGGTAAAGTTTGTGCATCAAGATCCTCTTTGAAAGGTCACCATTACACCCATTCTGATAACAAACCCTTTAAATGCAATGTCTGCGATAAGACATTTTGCACCAACCAACGTCTTAAAAGCCACATGATGTTCCATACTAAATCAGATCCTTTCAAGTGTGAAGTTTGTAACAAGTCATTCTCTCAACCAAGCGGTTTGTCAAAACATGTGAAGGAGAATCACGGAGAACCATCCCTAAAATGTAATGTATGTGAGCAATCATTTCGTAAGATGAGCGATCTTAATAGACATAGTGTAACTCATACAGGAGAAAAACCATATAAATGTGAAGTTTGTAGCAAAACTTTTATTCTTCCCAGATGTTTGCAAAACCATATGAAAAGCCATTCCAAACCAAAACCTTTTAAATGTGAGTTTTGCAATGAGTCATTTTTACGGAGTTGTCCATTGCGAAAGCACCAGATCAAAATGCATGACGTTAAACCTTACAAATGTGATGTTTGTGATAAAACATTTACATGCAGTGGTAATTTACAGGTGCATGTCAGAACTCATTCAGGAGCCAGGCCATTTAAATGTCATTTTTGTTCTAAGTCATTTATTGCTGCAGGTAATTTAGCCAGACATGTGCTCGTTCACACTGGGGAGAAGCCATTTCAATGTGATGTTTGTAGTAAAGCATTTGCTGATAAAAGTAATCTAAAGCAACACGTGGTTACCCATTCAGAAGAAAAACCCTTTGAATGTGAATTTTGTGATCAGGCCTTCAATGCAAAACGTAAACTTAAGCTCCACATGAAAGTTCATTCATCATAATACAAATATTTATAGCCACTCTATTCATCATTAAGCAAAATGTTGACAAGAGAGAGAGAAGTGGGGTTTAACGTCCACTCGACACAACTAGGTCATTTCGGGACTCACATATGGTTTAATTTTATTTCAATAATTCGCTTGCGCGTAGGCGTCTTTAGCAGTGGGAGGAAACCGGAGTGCCCGGAGGAAACCCACGAGGTTGAGAAGGCGCCCCCTATCTCCATGCCACATACGCTCACACCAGGGCTCGAAACCACAGCCGCAAGCCAGAGGTGACCGGCCAGCTAGAGGTCGAAGCGCGGCACTCTAGACCACTAGGCCATCCCAACCCCCCCAAAATGTTGACAAATCGTGGACCCTAATTATTATACTAATTATAGACTCTATAATATTATTATAAGGTCCATTGACAAACCACCATGCAATAATATAATACCTTAGAATGCACATGAATTACAGGGTTAGAGTTAAGGTTACATGTAGGTCTATCTGTTGGGTTAGGTATGCAGGCCTGTAGCATGCCAAAGGGGGGGGGGGGCAGTCCAACCAATGTCACCCGACTCTATGCGGCACTCATATTGACATGGGCTTGTTGGATGGAAAAAAACATATAAGAAGTAGTAATTTTTCAGATTTGTATTCATTTGCCTATTACATCACATCAGGGTTATTCAAAATCATGCATAATTTGAGACAAATAGGTTAATTCATTGTTAAGATTTTGTTGCAGCAACTTTTTTATTAGTAGGCCTAATGATACATGTAACTTTTGAAACATAATAGAATGAAGTTGACATAGAATGTTATTATCGTTGTTTATATACTTTTGTATTTTCCAGACCTTTGTTATATAAGACATGTTTCTTTCAAATCTCTTTACTATTTTTATTCTCAATTACAATGCTTTTATTATGCTGAAAAAAGACACTGACAACTTGATTGTTTCAATATTTCAAAATGTTGCATCTCATAAATCTGATCAAAAAGGAACTGTTTATCAAATGACTAATGGTTGTTAATAAATCCAAACAAGTTAATCTACACAGGACTCATTTTAGCAGAAAATATGAATCAAGATTATAGACCTACATGTACTTGTACGAGAGACAGAAAAAAGGGTTTTAAAGTCCAATCAAAACACACTAGTTTATTTTGGTATCCATGTTTCAGTGATTAATATTTTGTGGAATCTTTGCGTCATTGTCTTTGAAAATATTTGCAGGTACATGTATCACTTATTTTAGATATGTAAAAGTTTAGGGAGAGGGGTTTTAAATAGGCCAAGCCTGTCCCCCAATCCAATTTAGACAACCTGAATATAAATATTGTTTAAAAAAACAGTTTAAATTCATGTACTGTTACTTAATGTAAATTATGAATTATGTATTTTAATTTTGGAAAAGAGTTACATCCTTTTACAGCCCATTAATTGAGCCACTTATGCAACATATTTGGGTTGTACTTTTTCATAGAAAATGTTTTATATTTCACATATTTTAAATATATTTTGTATTGTTACATTCAATGAGGTATTTTTGTAGTACTTTCATATAAATATTTAATAAATTCCAAAACAGACTTAAACATATTTATTTCCCACTGTAATAGTTAAAAAATGGATAAGGAAAAGAGAGTCTAAGATCATATCTGGATTTTGCGAAATTGTTCAGGAGAGCCAATAAGAGCGCAAAGCTTAAGAATTAAAATGTCTTATAAAACCATCACGTCAAAATGTTGTATGTTAAATGTCGTATTTCTGCAGCTTTTCTCAAATATTTATTTACGTAATGTATGTATAGCCATTTAAACAGCATGTAACTACCCGCACATATCAAGCTCAACATCTAGTGTAGAAATAAAGAGTGAAAGCTACATGTAGTTATTTGCAAATTTATACAGCAAAGACTATCTCAGGAAAATATTCACCTTTACCTGCTTCAATTTCATAGATTTCGCCAGGGACCTTATAATGTCTTATAAGGTTAATGACTTCACACAGTAGAGGCTTAACAATACTTTCAATAATACCTAACTAACCATGAAACAATACTGGCTATATTTGGTTTGATTGTAAAGCTTTTGTTAGACACAAAGTTGATTTCTTCAGAAAAATATAACATTTTCGCTCTTCATTATTTTTTTAAAACAGTATCTATCAAACCTCTTTTTACTTGCTAAGAAATAAGACACCCAGATGAAAAGATGTGCAAGAAAATTCTCATTCTGAAGAAATGACCTTTTGACTCCTTCCCACAGTATGTTGAAAATTTCAGTAAAATTGACTTCATTCTGAGTCATCTTGATTGCAGAACAATGCAGTCATGATTGTCATTGCTACCATAGTTACCATAATAAATAAAGTCTTGATTAGCCATTTTTCTATTAAAGATACATTATGGGAGATTAGATAACGAACTGGCAGTTCTCACTATAATAGTTTAAAACTAGATAAGCGTTCACAAGATTCTTCAAACTGAAACAAGGGCCTCAACTCGAGAAGTAAATGCATGTTACAGAAATTGTTGAAATTCGACAGGCTTTTTGGTTGAACTAATTTAAATAGAAACATGTAGATTTTAATGTTGCTTGAGCCTTCACGAGAATTAACCCAAGTGAAACAAGGGCTGTAACTCGAGAATTACATGTAATAAATAGATGATTGATGAAATTCAAAAGACTTCATAGTTTTATTAATCTAAATAAAATACACCTCTTAGTTTTATTAACCTAAATAATGCATATACACTTCCATACAGAGAGAGAGAGAAATGGGGTTTAACGTCAACTTGACACAAACTAGGTCATTTTGGGACTAGACAAGAAATTGGGGATGATGGACCAATAGATGGCGGCAATATACAACAACAACCTTTCAACGTGGGTTTAAAAAATTTCAATATATATTAATAAGTTTCTTCTCCAGCATGACCTCTTCGGTGTTTCACGAATTGACTACGAGACCTAAACGCTTTTTTACAAATATCACATTCATAAGGTTTCTCCCCAGTATGAATTCTCTTGTGTGTCAGCAGAGTACTATCTACAGAAAAACTCTTACAACAAACATCACATTTAAAGGGTTTTTCCCCAGTATGAACTCTCAGGTGTATATCACGTTTACGTTTATCACAGAAAGATTTACCACAAACATCACATTCATATTTTCTTTCTTTTGTCTTATTGTGAGTTTTGATGTGTAGTCTAAGATTGGCTTTGGTGTTGAATGTTTTGCAGCAAATGCTACACTTAAATGGTCTCTCTCCTGTATGAATTCTCACATGATTTTTAAGGCCTTTTTTTTGACTAAATAATTTTTGGCACACAGTGCATTTATGGGCCTTTTCTCCAGTGTGTATTGTCATGTGTCTCTTTAGATCTATTGCTTGTGTGAATGCCCAATCACAATGCACACATTTGTATGGTTTTTCGCCAGTGTGAATTCTAGAATGTACCTGAAGGGCAGATGCTGTGGCACTCGATTTACCACAAACATCACATTTAAAAGATTTCTCTCCAGAATAAGTTCTAACATGATTTTGTAGTTTTTATACGCCCACATTTTCATGTGGACGTATTATGTCGTCGCCCATGTCCGTCCGGACGTCCGTCCGTCCGTCCGTCCGTCCGTCCGTCCGTCCGTCCACAATTTGTTTGTGGACTCTCTACAGGTCACAATTCTTATCCGATTTTGACGAAACTTGAAATATAGGTTTATCCCCATAAGATCTCGGCTGCTTTCGATATTGGCATGTATC
Source organism: Patella ulyssiponensis (assembly GCA_963678685.1). Classification (NCBI taxonomy): domain Eukaryota; kingdom Metazoa; phylum Mollusca; class Gastropoda; family Patellidae; genus Patella; species Patella ulyssiponensis. The sequence goes on from OY783229.1 coordinate 62,660,638, forward strand.
GGATGGAAACTTCATGGATTATGGCCCCTGATTGTACGAAATATCATGTTTTTAGCTTGTGGACCCTATAGAGGTCACAATTTTGAACCGATTTTGATGAAACTTGACATGCATGTTTATAACCCCAAGATCTTGGTTCCTTTCGATATTTGCGCCCATCGGATCGTAACTTCCTGAATTATGGCCCCTGATTGTCCGAAAAATCGCCCTTTTTAGCTTGTGGTCCGCCTGGAGGTCAAAATTATTATCCGATTTAAAAAACCGTTCGATTATATCACCGTTACATGGTAATGAAGGTTGAGTTCAAATTTCGTGACAATCGGACCAAAATTGATATACAAAATGGCCGCCGTTTGTACGCGAATAGTGTGAAAATATGTTATTTCAAGGTTGTGGACCCTATAGAGGTCACAATTTTGAACCGATTTTGATGAAACTTGACATGCATGTTTATAACCCCAAGATCTTGGTTCCTTTCGATATTTGCGCCCATCGGATCGTAACTTCCTGAATTATGGCCCCTGATTGTCCGAAAAATCGCCCTTTTTAGCTTGTGGTCCGCCTGGAGGTCAAAATTATTATCCGATTTAAAAAACCGTTCGATTATATCACCGTTACATGGTAATGAAGGCTGAGTTTGAATTTCGTGAAAATCGGACCAAAATTGATATACAAAATGGCCGCCGTTTGTACGCGAATAGTGTGAAAATATGTTATTTCAAGGTTGTGGACCCTATAGAGGTCACAATTTTGAACCGATTTTGATGAAACTTGACATGCATGTTTATAAGCCCAAGATCTTGGTTCCTTTTGATATTTGCGCCCATCGGATCATAACTTCCTGCATTATGGCCCCTGATTGTCCGAAAAATCGCCCTTTTTAGCTTGAGGTCCCTCTGGAGGTCAAAATTATTATCCAATTTAAAAAACCGTTTGATAATATCACCGTTACATGGTAATGAAGGTTGAGTTTGAATTTGGTGAAAATCGGACCCAAATTGACATACAAAATGGCTGCCGTTTATACGCGAATAGTGTGAAAATATGTTATTTCAAGGTTGTGGACCCTATAGAGGTCACAATTTTGAACCGATTGTGATGAAACTTGACATGTATGTTTATAAGCTAAAGATCTTGGTTCCTTTCTATATTTGCGGCCATCGGATCGTAACTTCCTGAATTATGGCCCCTGATTGTCCGAAAAATCGCCCTTTTTAGCTTGTGGTGGCTCTGGAGGTCAAAATTATCATCCGATTTAAAAAACCGTTTGATAATGAAGGTTGAGTTCAAATTTTGTGAAAATCGGACCCAAATGGACAGACAAAATGGCCCCTGTTTGTACGCGATCAGTGTGAAAATATGTTATATCAAGGTTGTGGACCCTATAGAGGTCACAATTTTGAACTGATTTTGATGAAACTTGACATGCATGTTTATAACCCGAAGATCTTGGTTCCTTTCGATATTTGCACCCATTGGTTCGTAACTTCCTGAATTATGGCCCCTGATTGTACGAAAAATCACCCTTTTTAGCTTTGGTCCCTCGGAGGTCAAAATTATTATCCGATTTAAAAAAAAGTTTGATTATATCACCGTTACATGGTAATGCAGATTGAGTTCAAATTTTGTGAAAATTGAACCAAAATTGACAGCTGTCTTGTCAGGATATCCATCCTTCATCACTAACAAGGGGAAACCATGCCAGAAAATCTAGATGAACTTTGTCACCCAATGCAGGGATCAAACACCCAACCTCAAGGCTGCCGAGCCAGCATCTTACCCACTTAGCAACATGATTCCCAGTCGAATTTGAAGCCTACTGAAATGCACCTTTATAACCCAAAGATCTTAATTCATTTCGATATTTGCACATATCATATTCTAACTTAATGATGTAGGAAAAATCACTTTCGGTATTGCTTGTTCTCTATCCATCTCTCGAAAATGTGGGCGTATCCTGCCTGGCAGTGCCAGCCTATCTTTTTCCACAATGCATATGAATTCTGGAATGGAGTTTAAGTTTATGTTCAGCATCAAATGAATTTCCACAAACATCACAGCTAAAAGTTTTATCTACATTATGAACGACCATGTGTTTCTTTAGATTCCCTATGCAGGAAAAAGATTTACTGCAATCATCACATTTAAAAGGCCTTTCTCCAGTATGAATTCTAGTGTGTTTAGTTAGTTTACTTTTACAGTTAAATGATTTTCTACAGATATTACACTCGAACGCATTTCCTCCTTTGTCAATTCTAGCATTTACACTGCCACCATTTTTTGTATTCTCTTGTTTAACTGAACTAGTACATTTTACTAAAGTTTTTAGTATTGATGGCTCCTCTGTAGAAGTATTAAGACAGTCTTGTACAGTATTTAGTATTGATGCTTCTTCTTTAACTCTACCAGAGGGTATCAATGTCTCTACTTTAACTGTGCTAGAGGGTATCAATGTCTCTACTTTAACTTTACCAGAGGGAATCAATGTCTCCTCTTTACCCGTGCCAGAGGGTATCAACCTCTCTTCATTAACTTTACCAGAGGTTATCAATGTCTCTTCGTTAACTCTACCAGAGGGTATCAACATCTTTTCTTTAACTTTACCAGAGGTTATCAATGTTTCTTCTTTAACTGAACTAGTATATTGTTGTAAATTTCTTGGTATTGATGCTTCTTGTTCAACTGTACTAGTAGATTGCTGAAAATTAGTAATAAACGATGATTCGTCAATAACGGATCTAGTACAGTTTAGTAATGTCCTTGGTATTGTTGCCCTTTGTTTAACTAACATAGTATATTGTTGTAGTGTAGTTGGTATTGATTTCTCTTGTTCGTTTGAACTACTACAGTCTTCTAAAGTATTTGGTATCGATGGTTCTTGTTTAATTGAACCAGTTGGCACTGATGCCACTCCTATAGCGGTAAGTCTACAAGTGTTGTCTTGTAAAATGCTCGGTATTGCAGCCTCTTCCTCAACTGAAATAGCATATTGTTGTAAAGTATTTGGTTCGTCTTTAACATGTATTTCACAATGTTTCTCCAAGCCAGAGTATAAATCAAATTTATCATCACACACATTACATTGGTAAAATGGTTGATCATTAACTAAATTCATTTCCTGAAATATAATATTAGAATGTGGTATAATTTTATACTGATCTAAATGGACATAGTTGATTTTTTTTTTTTAGCCAATTATGTAATTAGATGCTTTCCACTCAGATCTTATAATCACCAATCTTTGAGTCAATAACAGTAGGCTACCATAGTTTTATTTTTGAAATAAATTTCTTTGATAATTAGGCCTACATTTTTGCCCCAACACGGGTTGGATGGCTGAATGGTAAGCATGTACGCATTGTATCAAAAGATTTGTGAATGAGTCAAGTGGCATGGTTTTGATTCCTTAGTTGTACCTGACAAAGAATGAAAGAATAGGGTTGCCTGTCCAAACTCGTGGGGTTTCTCCGGTTTCCTCCCACTGCTAAAGACCCCTACCTGCAAGCGAATTATTGAAATAAAATTTAACCATATGTTAGTGCCGAAATGACCTAGTTCATGTCAAATACTCCCTCTTTCACTTATTCGATCTCTCTCTCTTTACCTACTGGCAGTGATTGTGTACCATACCATGCTGTTCCATCGGGGGGGGGGGGGCGGGGCGAATGGTTGGCACCATAGAAATATTTCTATGGTTGGCACGTTCTGCTGTATCAAAAAAGCCTCTGACTCTGTCATTCACATTGAGTTAACTGGCGCTGTTTCGTGGCCCCGGTTGTACGTGACAAGGAGCAGGGTGGCCTGTGTTTAGGTGGGCTAGCGATGACCCCACACCAAATTTCAGCCAAATCGACCAATAACTTTTCATTTGCCGAATTTAACCATTCCCACGATAAATATTTATCCATTCGACGCCATTTGCATTTGTTTACTATTTAGACACGAATAACAAGACACTCAAACGAAGTCCGACACTCGGCGCCCCGTGCCTAACGCTGCAGTTCATAATAATAATAATAATTTTGGTATATTTGTCCCCCGCCTTTCGAAGAAAGCAGGGGACTAGTATTAAACTGGATTCGTCCGTCTGACTGTCCGTCCGTCCGTCTGTCCGTCACACTTTTTGGGACACAATAACCTTCTTTCTAATTGAGCTAGAATGTTCAAACTTGGTATAGGTGTTTATCCGGACAATGCCTTGATCGGAGTTCCAAGATGAGCATTTCCCGCTTAGGGTAAGCAGAGATAAGCAATTTGATTGGTTGATGCTTTGGGACACGATAGCTTTAGTTCTATTTAAGCGAGAATGATGAAACTAGGTGTATAGTTTCATTGCATCGGTACATTGACTAAGTTCGATAATGAGCATTTTCTGCTCAGGGTAAGCAGAGAGATAAACAATTTGATTGGCCGAGACTTTGGAACACAATTACTCTCCTTCTAATTGAGTTAAAATTTTCAAACTTGGTATAGGTGTTTATAAGGTCAATGCCTTGTGGGAGTTCGAAGATGAGCATATTCCGCTTAGGGTAAGCAGAGATAAGCAATTTGATTGGTTGATGCTTTGGGACACGATAACTTTAGTTCTAACAAAGCGAGAGTGATGAAACTAGGTGTATAGTTTCATTGCATCAGTACCTTGACTAAGTTCGATAATGAGCATTTTCTGCTCAGGGTAAGCAGAGCGATAAGCAATTTGATTGGACAAGACTTTGGAACACAATTACTCTCCTTTTAATTGAGTTAAAATGTTCAAACTTGGTATAGGTGATTTTTAGGTCAATGCCTTGATGGGAATTCGAAGATGAGCATTTTCCGCTTAGGGTAAGCAGAGATACGCAATTTGATTGGTTGATGCTTTGGGACACGGTAACTTTAGTTCTAATTAAGCGAGAGTGATGAAACTATGTGTATAGTTTCATTGCATCAGTACATTGACTAAGTTCGATAACGAGCATTTTCTGCTCAGGGTAAGCAGAGCGGTAAGCAATTTGATTGACCGAGACTTTGGGACACAATATTTAACTCTCCGTCTAACTCAGCTAGAATGTTCAAACTTGGTGTGGGCGTTCATTAGGCGAATGCCTGGATGGAGTTCCATGATGAACATGTTATGCTTACAGTAAACAGTGATAAGCAATCTGATTGGTTGATGCTTTGGGACACAATAACTTTGGTTATAATGAAGTGACAGCGATGAAACTCATTATATTATTATTACCTTGACTAAGTTCGATAGTGAGATTTTTCTACTCCCGCTAAAGAGTGATAGGCAATTTGATTGGCCGAGACTTTGGAACACAATTACTCTCCTTTTAATTGAGAGAGAGAGAGAAATGGGGTTTAACGTCCACTCGACACAACTAGGTCATTTCGGGACTAACATATGGTTTTTAATTTTATTTCAATAATTCGCTTGCGCGTAGGGGTCTTTAGCAGTGGGAGGAAACCGGAGTGCCCGGAGGAAACCCACGAGGTTGAGAAGGCGCCCCTATCTCCATGCCACATACGCTCACACCAGGGCTCGAAACCACAGCCGCAAGCCAGAGGTGACCCCTTTTAATTGAGTTATAATGTTCAAACTTGGTATATGTGTTTATTAGGTCAATGTCTTGATGGAGTTCGAAGATGAGCATTTTCCGCTTAGGGTAAGCAGAGATAAACAATTTGATTGGTTAATGCTTTGGGACACGATAACTTTAGTTCTAATTAAGTGAGGGTGATGAAACTTGATGTATAGTTTCACTACATTAATACCTTGACTAAATTCGATAATGAACATTTTCTGCCCAGGGTAAGCAGAGCGATAAGCAATTTGATTGGCCGTGATCTCGACTTGAACTCAAAATTTTCAAAGTCAGTTTTTGGACACTTGACCTTGAGGTACGGCCTTCACCCCATACTATATTTTAAAGGCCACAATCTGGACAAGGACCACCAACCTTGACCCTGTCACACACTGCTCGGTTAGAAAACGGTCAAATCTGAAGACCCCGAGCTCGATAGGAATTTTGGATTCAAGGTCAAGGTCGAGATCACGGTTGGTTAGCTTTGATTACTGGGGGTCACAATGACCTTTCATATTAGCAAGGCCCAAAGACCTCTTTTCGAACACAGACCCTCTACGTTTGATCGCTTTCTGACCGAGCAATGTATGATAAGACCAAGGTCAAGGTCGTTGGTCCAAGTCAAGATTGTGACCTGTAAAATATTATATGGGGTGACGGTCGTACCCAAGCTTAAGTGTACAAAAACTGACTTTGAAAAGTTTGAGTTCAATTTCCTGTAACATGTCCTTGACCCACGACTTTGACCCTATTATCTTTTTTGAAGGGCATCGTCTCTGCTTTCACCTTGAACATAAACTTTCATAATACTACGAGAAATAGGGCCATGGCAAGCATAAACGTAAAGGCCCCGAGCTCGATGCAAAGGCGTTTTATAGCTGAGGCGCTGGAGGCGCCAGCCTCCTCGCGAAAAAATCAAAGAAAGTTGAACAAATAAAACGGGAGAAAAATGCTAAAACCGATGAGAAAATGAAATGTGCCCTAGTTAGAGAGGGCCCTAAAGGCAGACAAAAGGGCCCCTCGTCTGACAAAAGGGCCCCTCTGGCCAATGGAAAGGGCCCCCCGAGTCCGAGTCAATCGTTTTCTTTACACTGTTACTGTCGAATCCACTACTGAATGCGAATACAGTCATTGCACTGGTATGAAAATCATCATTCAAAACACCACCCCCACCCTGGACCCCCGCGAAAGAGGGCCCTCAAAATAGTGTAGCCTCCGCCATGATAAACCTTAAAACGCCCCTGGCTCGATGGTAAAATTCAAGTCGGGGCAGCATCAAGGCCAATCCAAATGATCAACGCAAAATGGTCGTTTATAGAAAGTATAGTGGCTTAGCGCAAAAATTAAACAAGCCAACAGTGAGGCTGATGTCCCCCGCCGATATCCCAAAATAAATAGATGACACATTAATTAATCACACATTTATTGTTTTCAAAAGTATGGAGCAATCAAACTATTCATCACTCTCTATCAGATATAATCAAGATTATCTTGTCCCAAAACACCAACCAATGAAATTGATTAGCCCCACTTGGCTTCAGCTCAAATGTTAATCATTTAACTCAGTCACGACATTCACCTGATGAACATTACATCAAGTTTAAACATTCTACCGCAATTAAAAGCAGAGTTGTTATGTTCCAAACTCTTGACTAATCAAATTGCTTATCACTCTTTAGCGTGAGTAGAAAATCCTCACTATCGAACTTAGTCAAGGTAATGGTATAGTGAATCTATATTTTGAGTTTCATCGCTGTCACTTCATTATAACCAAAGTTATTGTGCCCCAAAGCATCAACCAACCAGATTGCTTATCACTGTTTACTGTAAGCATAACATGTTCATCATCGAACTCCATCCAGGCAATCGCCTAATGAACGCCCACACCAAGTTTGAACATTCTAGCTGAGTTAGACGGAGAGTTATTGTGTTCCAAAGTCTCGGCCAATCAAATCACTTATCGCTCTGCTTACCCTGAGCAGAAAATGTTCATTATTGAACTTAGTCAAGGTACTGATGCAATGAAACTATACACCTAGCTCATCTTCGAATTTCCATCAAGGCATTGACCTAAAAATCACCTATACCAAGTTTGAACATTTTAACTCAATTAGAAAGAGAGTAATTGTGTTCCAAAGTCTCGGCCAATCAAATTGCTTATCGCTCTGCTTACCCTGAGCAGAAAATGCTCATTATCGAACTTAGTCAAGGTACTGATGCAATGAAACTATACACATAGTTTCATCATTCTCGCTTAATTGGAACTAAAGTTATCGTGTCCCATAGCATCAACCAATCAAATTGCTTATCTCTGCTTACCCTAAGCGGGGAATGCTCATCTTCGAACTCCCATCAAGATATTGACCTAATAAACACATATACCACGTTTGAACATTCTAGCTCAATTAGAAAGAGAGTTATTGTGTCCCAAAAAGTGTGACGGAGAGACGGACGGACGGACAGTCAGACGGACGAATCCAGTTTAATATTAGTCCCCTGCTTTCTTCGAAAGGCGGGGGACAAATATACCAAAATTATTATTATTATTATGAACTGCAGCGTTAGGCACGGGGCGCCGAGTGTCGGAGTTCGTTTGAGTGTCTTGTTATTCGAGTCTAAATAGTAAACAAATGCAAATGGCGTCGAATGGATAAATATATCTATCCAGGGAATGGTTAAGGTCGGTAAAATGAAAAGTTATTGATCGATTTGGTTGAAATTTGGTGTGGGGTCATCGCTAGCCCATCTAAACACCCCCCCCCCCCCTGAAAACTGGTATAGGTGCGATAATGAAATAGAACCCAAATTTTAATGTAAAATATAACCGGTATATATTTATATTTATTATATACTTCTTGTACTTATTATATATTAGAACTTATTATATATTTGTAATTATTATATATTCAACATTTTGTATATAATAAAAAAAAAATGAAAAAAAAAAATGAAGAACTGAGTAAACTCCGTGGCGGTGAAAGGACAGATGATTCTAAAATTGCACTTTCCAACCTTTGCATCTACGAAAAATAGCCTGTAACGCGCCAGCAGACCAATATATCCAAAATTACCGAACATCAAAACGTGAACTTGAAATACCCGATAATTTAAGGCATGCCATTGGTGGAGAGCCATTTTATCTAATCGATGATGGTGCCGGTGAAAGGATTCTTGGTTTTCTTATCCCCACGAATTTGAGATATCTTTGCCTGTCTCGTAGTCGGTAGCCTACCTTCTACGTAACACCCATGATATGTTACCAACTCCACACAATACACGGCAGCATTAATGGCCAACTTTTTCCCGTGGCATTTTTTTTCTTTCTGCCAGATAAACGCCAATGTATTCACATGCAGACGAATGTTCCGTCATATGTTTATTTCTATTATTTTTTGTTATAGTATAGTTATGTTTATATTTCTTATTTGTCGAAATTAAATTAATTTTTGTTCAAGTATAGTTATGTTTTTATTTCTTATGCCAAAAATGATGCTAAACTGTTGGTTAATTAGTTACAGTGGGGATTATGAAAGTGTAAATTCGTATCATAACAATCTATAACACCATTGTTACGTTTTTAATCCATTTTAATCCCTAGGAGCTGGATTCCCGCGAAGTCGCCGAAAACGACCTCTTTTAATCTGTTAGGTCAATAACTGCGCCTTCGTGGGAATAAACCGATCCATTTTAATCCCTAGGAGCTGGATTCCCGCGAAGTCGTCGAAAACGACCTCTTTTAATCTGTCAGATAAATCACCACAACAACCGATTTAATAATATATAGAAATGATAAAATAATATTGGAACAAATCATGGGTATAACAAATACAATACCGTTATCCAGAATCAATATACGGGGAGGGTGGGGTCCGACAGGCCTTTTTTTAAAGAGATAAACACTTCTCGCATTTAGAGGGGCGCCATGGTCCAATAGAGATGTCCTGAGATCAATAGGACCCAAGACGCGTTATCTGTAAATTGTAACATGCTATTTTAGGATTTTAAAAGAAATTACTAAAGTAGAGGACAGTGTCTAATTGACCAATCAAAGTGTAAGATTCACCCTTAAGCATGATACAATATTTTGAGATAACTTTGGTTACAAATCAACGAGGATAACTAACATTTGCAAGTCTATTCATTAGATACCAAGCGATATTCGATAATTACTGCTAGAGTTATGGGCCTAGAAAAATCTTGTGGGTGCTCTAGAGGCTAAAGTTAATATTGAATTGAATTTGAATTTATACACAGTGTTTAGGTCATGAGACGAAAAAGCCTATCGATTTTCAGTGATATCCGATAATTACTGGAAGAATTATGGCCCTTGATCACTTTGAAATATGTTGTGGTCGCTCTAGAGGCTAAAGTTTATATGCAATTGACTTTAAATTTATACACATTGTTTAAGGTCATAATTACTGCCAGAGTAATGGTCCTTGGTCACTTTGAAATATATTGTGGACGAATTCTAGCCATTACTTAATGGGCTATTACTCGTAATAAGATTTTCTCCTTACTGACAAAAGTAAAAATATGCGACAACCCTTGTTGACTGCCCGGTGGGCGTATGTTTCGTTGCCTGGCAACCTATTTTGTCGCTGGTCTATCCATTTATTGTGATCTTAAAGTACTATGATAAACAACACTGTGGCTGGTGTCACTACTATAGGTACTATGTTAGTTGGACACCGCGTGTCGCTCATCGTTGGCATATCTCTTTCCACAGCCGAAATCTGGCTCGCTGAGTCGCTGTTACGACGTCATGTCGTGGTGATAAGGTCGTGTGCACTTGAATAACTGTGTAGCACCTAACTTGACCGGCTCCTAAAATCTGTTCCCATGGAAATCTCATTTTGATTTTTTGTGTGTTCGTTAATCATAGGTGGGGCAATGTTAACACGAAAAATTGGCCAAATCGTATCAGACCCTTTACGGGGGCGTAGGTTCAAAGGTCAAGTCAACACGATCTGCCTGGTTTTTTCTGTCGAGTTCGTCATTCTGGTCATTAGAAAGATCTCTATTTTCTGAACAATTTGATACCAATTTCATGTAAGTAGGATTACTAGGGACAAAGTTATGGATTTTCAAAGTTTGAAGGTCAACCGAAAAGGGACACATTTTGGGAAGCCTCTGGTCCTCTGACGGGGCCCCATGGGACCCCCAGCACTAAAATTTTGCACATCACGTTTTTTCGTCATGGTTAACTTGAACACCAAAAATCATCAAAATCTGTGATGGTCATATCAGAACCTTCTGTACACTTGACGTGGAATCCCCCGTTTATAACTGGAGGCTCACTTGAATGACAATGATTTATTTTATGAACAATCAGGCTTCAGGGACAGACATTCAACTGGCACATGTTTGATCAGTTTGCTGGATCATCTCAAGGACCAAAATGTTAAGGAGAGTTTTACCGGTTTGGTCCTATTGGCAGTAGGACGTTAAACCCAATTTCATTTCATTTCATTTTTTTGGTCCTATTGGACCCGCAAAAAGCGTTTGACACAGACGACCACTTGTAAATTAATCTTAATTGCTATCCTGTTTTCTCATCCAAATCTTAAAATAGTATCTGTTAAACTTAGCGATGGCTTAAAGGCTTGTTCAGATTGGTTAGTAGACAATAAATTATCCCTTCATTCTATAGGTAGAACTGAATGTATGTTATTTGGCCCAAGTAGAAAACTAAAGAAAACTAGTTTTGAAATAGTGTTAATGATCATGTCATTCAAGCAACAAATAGTGTAATATATCTGGGTCTATATTATTATAAATTTCATAGCTTGGTTTTCAGGCTTAAACAAAAAGCTGAAGATCAAACTGCAAATTTTTCACAACAAAATTATCCGATCCATACACGACTTAGGTCCCAGAGATTCAATTACCCCATATTTGTAAAAAATAAAAGTTAACACTGAAGCGACAGTTTCTAAGCTTTATTTAATTACTTTAAAAAAACATCAATTTCATTACGATAAAATATTGTTCCATACAAAATTTATTTATTTAAAAAAATCAGTTTCATTAAGATGAAACATAGTTATCTACATGATCATTTAAATTGTGTATTTATTTAACGAACTGATCTAAATTCTAACATAAAAACATATTTTCGATCTACCATTTTAAGCACAAATTGGTTTCGTTTTCGCATGCTAAAAAGTAAATTGGAAATGAAATGAAATGGGGTTTATAGCGTCCTACTGTTCTGCTTCGAACTGGGCTTATGAAGACGGGCATACGCCATACAATGTGCTATGAGGGAAATTTTGCTCGGACAGCGGCACTATGGCCTACTCTTATATCGAATTCCAACTGTAAAGGGATCTTTTTCGTGCATTGCAATGTGTACACGGGACCTCGGTCTTTCATCCCACCCGAACAACAATACTATTCAAAAAAAGTAGGGGATATTTGATTTTGGGGGCATAATACTAAAATATGCAAATGACTACGAAAAAAGTCACTATAGAACCTAACAGAAGAAACATTTCCAGTTACATGTGACGCCCAAACGCACCAATAGCTACCGCATGGAATGCAGGTGATGCTTGGGATCATCATGGGGGTCCAACCCAAGATTTGCACGACTCTGACTTTGAATGTTACAGTCATTGTGGCATTGAATTCCAGGGTGGAAACATCAGTTTAATTGTTTTAGTGACCAGAAAACAAATTTTGATATGCGTCGGCTTACCCAAAATGAAAGGTTACGCGCCCTTGGCATGCTACAGATCGGCACAACACAGGCGGTTGTGGCGCGGACGATGAATGTTTCTCAGTCTGTCATAAGCAGGCTATGGTCCAGATACCGTGATACACAATCTGTACAGGACAGACCACGCTCAGGTCGACCAAGGGCGACAACTCAAGCCCAGGATCGATTTATCCGTACCTTGGCCTTGAGAAATCGTGTCATCACAGCAAATCAGATCAGCGCTCGTCTTCAAACAGACACTGGTGTGAGAGTGAGTGGCCAGACGATTCGGAATCGACTGCATAGGGGTCACCTTCGCGCCCGACGTCCTCGAGTGATCCCTTGTTTGAGAGATCATCACATTCAGGCAAGACGTCGTTGGTGTAGGGATCGTCAACACTGGGATAATCGACGCTGGAGCAATGTGATGTTTTCAGATGAGTCAAGGTTCACTGTTGATTTTTTGGACAGACGTAGGAGACGTTAACTTCATCAGACATGATCGATTTGGGGGTGGTTCTGTTATTGTGTGGGGAGGGATCACTGTTGCTGGAAGAACGGCTTTACATGTTGTTGCAGGGCGTGTTACAAGCCAGTACTACCGGGACAACATCTTGGCAGTCCATGTTGTGCCGTTCGCACGACGTCATGGCCGCCGTTTCATCTTCCAGGATGACAACGCAAGATGTCACAGGGCCAGGATCGTTACAGGTTACCTCCAACAACAGAACATCACCACATTACCTTGGCCAGCACTGAGTCCCGACCTCTCCCCCATCGAGCATGTCTGGGACATGCTTGGACAGAGGTTACGTCAACGTCAACAACGTCCTGCCAATGTCCAAGAACTTGCTGCTGCGTTGCAACAGGAATGGGACAATCTGGACCAAAATGACCTTAGACGTCTCATTAGGAGTATGCCACGTCGGATCAATGCTTGTTTGGCAAACAGGGGAGGATTTACCCGTTACTGACCTTGTTGTGGTGCTGTGGTAACTTTGCTGTTTGACCCCGGGTATCATTTTACCCTTATAATGGTCAGTCTGTGCCTTACTTAGTCTAACGATCATTTGGAATAAATCGATGAATGTGAACTTCATTTCATTTTGTCATTTGTTTCTTCGTCAGTTTCATTAGGTGACTTTAATAACACTTAAAAATCAAATATCCCCTACTTTTTTTGAATAGTATAGATAGCTGTCCTTGTCAGGCCCTCCGTCCGGTATCACGGACAAGAGAGATCCACACCCGAATGGAACAACCTGCCTCTTATTCTAGCGAGCCAGCGTCTTACTGACTTAGCCACCATTACCCCCACCCCCAATATATTGAAGAATACAATATACCACTTGGCAAATTCCGGTACTGGAATCTGCCGAGGTTTGCCGAGTGTACAATAAACTTTAGGTTGTCAAAACGGTTAAATAAATTAAATATTCTACTGCGACTGGGCTAATGACTATGACGACAGGGCTAATGACTATGACGGCTAATATGCGTTACAGTCCATTAAAATTTATATATGAAGTTAATTCCATTTAGCATATTATTTACATGAGGTAATGTTACTTACAATGAGGTAATGTTATTCAAAATGTGACAATGTTACTTAAAACAATTGATAAAATACATGTATATTTTATATTGGTTATAAAATGTTGTCAATTTTAATGTTTGTTAATGATAGGTTCCCACTATCTCGATTCGTGTTGCGATTAGAATCGTGTTTTTAATCATGGAGTCATCGTGGTGTTCCTATCAGATCTTATCATATATTGAGGTCAGTCGTAGCAATCGTGTTGATTGAATTGAAACGTATCTGAACATATCGCCACATGCTAGATCATAGACTCCATAGGGCACCGGGCAATCCTATCGTAACACATCGCAGGGCAGTGGGAACTTAAAATTGGGATTATTGTCAATCTCATGATATCAATGTTGAATATGACTATATTCACTTCAAATCATGCCATTCTTAACATAAAATACCATTTCCCTTAACAAGAAAATTAATTAGCAGCTTTGTATCAAAAATTTGCAAGCAATCTTTTTTGAATAACCCTGACAAATGAATACAAATCAAAAGTAATTATCAGACACATTGTAAATCTGATTGGCATCTAGTTCTTTAAGATGCTAACATTTATTGTACAAAACATACACTGGTAACCATAGCTGTTTATCCCATAAAGTTATGATCATGGCATGTAAAACTGCTAATAATCAATGGCATCTACAATATTGTTCAAAAGGGCCATAACTCTGGCAATAATTATTGGAAAATAAAGACAATCTAATAACCATAATTCAATTGGCTAATAAATAACTTTAGCCTCTTAGAGCGTCCTCGAGCAAGCTAGTCCAATAACAATATACGATCTCATTTCAATGTGAGTCCAAATAAAAAGAGGAATTCAAATATTCATTTGAATAATATAAACTATGATGGGGTCATAACTCTGGCATCAACAAAATTTCCCAAAGTGATTAAGGGTTAGATATCTGGCAGTAATTTTTAAAAATTGCTGAAAGTCGATGAGATTTTGTGTTTCACAAACATGCAAAATGTTGTAAGTCAAATGGATAATAACATTAGCACCAAGAGAGTCCACAAACAATTGTGGATGCCAGACCGACAAAAATACAACCACCTTTAAATGTGAATCCAAATAAAACAGAGGATTACAAAACAATATAATTAACATAAACTTTGATGGGATCCAAGTCTGTTTTTAACCACATTTCAATGTGGGTGTGTAAAAATCTGTATGTGTGTTATATTGAAAGCCTTGGATTAATAAACTATAAGCAAAACCAAAAAATCTACATATATCATGAGGAATGAAACGACTACAAATCCTTGCATTACGAATGAATTTTCATGTGAAGGTTCAGTTTACGTTTTGCATTAAAGGTTTTATCACAAAATTCACATTCAAAGGGTTTTTCTTCCGAATGGGTTACCATGTGTTGCTTTAGATTACTTTTATCAGCAAATGCTTTACTACAAACATCACATTGAAATGGTTTCTCTCCAGTGTGAACGAGCACATGTTTGGCAAGATTACCTCCAGTAATAAATGACTTAGGACAAAGATGGCATTTAAATGGCCTGTCTCCTGTATGAGTTCTAATGTGCACCTCTAAAGTTCTTGTGCTTGCAAATCTTTTGTCACAAACATCACATTTGTAAGGTTTAAGGCCATGCTTTCTGATTTGATGATTCCGTAGCAAGTTACTCTGGGAAAATGACTCGTCACAAAACTCGCATTTAAAAGGTTTTGGTTTGGAATGGCTTTTCATATGGTTTTGCAAATATCTGGGCAGAATAAAAGTTTTACTACAAAGTTCACATTTATATGGTTTTTCTCCAGTATGAGTTACAATGTGTCTATTAAGATCACTTATCTTATGAAATGATTGATCACATACATTACATTTATGGGACGGTTCTCTGTGGTTCTCCTTTATGTGCTTTTTTAAACTATTTGGGTGACTATATGTCTTGTCACAAACCTCACACTTGAATGGATTCTCTTTGGTATGTAACATCATGTGGATTTTAAAAATGTCTTTGGTGCAAAACCCTTCATCACAGACATCACATTGGTAAGGTTTGTATTTTGTATGAGTGTAGCTATGAGTTTTTAAACGTTCTTTTCTTGCAAATGATTTCTCACACACATCACATTTATATGGTTTGAATCCAGTGTGAGCTATCAAATGTTCATTTAACCGGCCGGGACTACCATATAACTTGCCACATATGTTACATTTGAGATGTTTTTCTTTAGTATGAATTTTGGCATGTTGATTACGAACTTGTTCACAAGTAAATGCTTTACCACAAACATCACAATTAACAGGTTTTTCGCCTGTATGTGTCAAAGTGTGGTTTTTGAGTTGTTTTCTTCTAGAATAGTCTTTACCACAAATATCACAAGTAAAATTCTTCTCTCCTGTATGAGTTCTCAAATGAACTTTAAGTTTGTGTTTGAAATAAAATGACTTGCCACAAATGTCACAAGTAAAATTCTTTTCTTCCTTATGAATGACCATATGTATAGATAGATTGCTCTTTTTCCCAAATGATTTACCACATTTAGTACAAGTAAATGGTTTTTCACCAGTATGAATTCTCTTATGTACACTTAGAGCATGGTTCACACTAAATGATTGACCACAAACATCACATTCAAAAGGTTTTATTCCTGAATGAATTTTAGAGTGCTGGCGTAGTTGAGTGGTGGTACAAAATTGTTTATGGCAAACAACACAAGAAATATCTTTCATCCGACCTGCACAATGTCTGTCTAGTTGCGTGGATTTATAGAATTTAACATTGCAAATAAAACATCTAAAACTAGTATGGGTTTTCATATGCGATTTGAGATTGTCATGTGTTAGAAACAATTTATCACAGATATTGCATTTACAGTTCTTTTCTCTATTGTGAACCTTCACATGTTCACGAAGCCCATGTTTATTTTTAAATCGCTTTCTACAAATTTTACACTCGACTGTTTCTCCCACAGAATGAGTTTCTATGTGGCCCTGGAGATGATGCTTTCTAAACGATTTCCCACATAGATGGCACACACAATCTTTATCTTTATGAATTCTGCGGTGCGACCACATAGAGCAGTAACTCCGAAATGATTTACTACAAACGTCACATTTATAGGGCTTTTCTCCCGTATGAATGCGCAAATGTATTGTTAGACAGACATTGGTAGAAAATGATTTACTACAAACATTACATTTATAGGGTTTTTCTTTAGCATGAGATCCTGGAGCAAGGTGTTCTTCAATTTTCTCATCTTTATTTTCTTGTATTTCACAACATTTATTTATCAAGAGATTTTTATCTTTTTTAATTTCACTATGTTTTGTATTCTGCAACTTTCTAAATCATCTACCCGTACTTCACTGTCCATGTTAATTTCACTAACTTTGACAGCACCACCATTACCCTGACCATTAACTCCCCTAACATCACCATTACCTCTCTCAAATAAAACCTTTTTTTCTTTTTCATGAGTTTTCATATGTTGGTTCAGTTTAGTTTGTGTAAAAAATAATTTATCACATACAACACACTTACAGTTCTTTTTTCTTCTGTGAATCTTCAAATGTGCCTGAAGATGATGCTTTCTGAATGATTTCCCACAAAATGAACATAGAGAGTCTTTTTCTTTATGAACACTTGTGTGTGTCGTAAGAGAAGATGTGCTACTAAATGATTTACTACAAACATCACATTTATATGGTTTCTCTCCAGTGTGAATGTGCATGTGCGTTTCCAGAATTGTCTTCTTAGTAAATGATTTATCGCAAACATCACATACAAAGGGTTTCATTCTCAAATGTTTTTTGGCATCATCGTGAATCCTCCTGTGACGATGTAAAGATTTTTGTTCCTCCCCTGCATGAACACGGAAATGTATTTTAAGATTATCCATGCTAGTAAATATTTTTTCACAAACTTCACATTTTAAAGACTTTACTTTAGTATGAATTCTAGGACCACCATTGACCTCACCATCATCACCACCATTGACCTCACTACCAATGACCTCACCATCGTCGCCACCATTGTCCTTACCATCATCGACCTCACCATCATTGTCCACACCATCATCAGCACCACTGACCTGATCTTCATTACCCATGTCATCATTCTCACCATTGACCTCACCATCATTGACCACACCCCCACCATTATCATTTATCTCTTCATCATAACTTCCATGAAACTTCATAATGTGTGCGCGAAGATTTTGCCTTCGTTTAAATAGTTTTCTACAAATTTTACATTCGAAGTGTCTTTCTACAGCATGAGTTTTAATGTGGCGCTGCAGATAATGCTTTCTATATGACTTCCCACAGATATTACAAGTACTTTCTTTTTCCTTATGAATCCTCCTGTGACTCAGTAGAGATGCCGAAGCCTTAAATGATTTACTACAAACACAACACTGATATGGTCTGTCTCCTGTATGATCACGTACATGTATAACTAGATTACCCTTGCTAGTAAATGACTTCTCACAAACATCACATTTATAACGTTTTCTTTCTGAAGGAATTCTAGAAGCAAGATGACCATCATCATCATCAGCCTTTTCTTCACATTCAAAATCCCTTCTTAGAGAATCAGTTTTAAAATGTTGATTTGCATTACTTTGTGTAGAAAATAATTTATGCACTTTTAGACGACTCTGGCAAGTAAATGACTTGTCACAAATATCACATTCAAAAGTTTTTCCTTGAGTATTATCATGACTTTTCAAATGTATTTTAAGATGATCCATGCTAGTAAATGTTTTCTCACAAACTTCACATTTCAAAGATTTTTCTTTAGTATGAATTCTATGACTTCCATTGACCACACCATCATCAGCACAATTGACCTCACCATCATTGACCACACTGTCATCACCATCATTGAATGCACCATCATCTCCACCTTTGACCTCACCATCATTGACCACACAATAAACACCATTGACTGCAACATCATCATCACCATTGACTGCACCATCATCATTATCATTGACCTTACCATCATCACCACCGTTGACCACACCGTCATTGGCCACACTATCATCACCACCATTGACCGCACCATCATTGGCCATACCATCATTGACCACACTATCATCACCATCATTGACCGCACCATCATCACCACCACTGACTGCACCATCATCACTATCATTGACCGCACCATCATCACCACCATTGACCACACCATCATTCGCCATACCATCATCACCCCCATTGACTGCACCATCATTGGCCACACCATCATCACCACCATTGACCTGATCATCAGTATCCATACCATCATCACCATCATTGACTACACCATCATTGACCACACCATCACCATTTATCTCTTCATCATCAATTCCATGAAACTTCATAACGTGTGCACAAAGATTTTGCCTTTGTGTGAATAGTTTTCTACAAATTTTACATTTAATGTGTCTTTCTAGATCATGAGTTTTGATGTGTCTCTGAAGATAATGCTTTCTATATGACTTCCCACAGATATTACATGTACTCTCTTTGTCCTTATGAATCCTCCTGTGACTCAGAAGAAGTGCGGAACCCTTAAATGATTTACTACAAACACAACACTGATATGGTCTGTCTCCTGTATGATCACGTACATGTATAACTAGATTACCCTTGCTAGTAAATGACTTCTCACAAACATGACATTTAAAACGTTTTCCTTCTGAAGGAATTTGAGGAGCATGTTGTACATCATCATTAACCTTCTCTTCACATTCAAAATCCCTTCTTAGAGAATCAGTTTTAAAATGTTGATTTGCATTACTTTGTGTAGAAAATAATTTATGTATTTTTAGACGACTCTTACAGGTAAATGACTTGTCACAAATATCACATTCAAAAGTTTTTCCTTGAATATTAACATGAGTTTTCATCAAATGTCTGTTCAGTCCTCCTTGTGTAAAAAATAATGCATCACAGATATCGCATTTACAGTTCTTTTCTCTACTACTGTGAACCTTCAAATGTTCACGAAGTCCATGGTTATGTTTAAATCGTTTTCTGCAAATTTTACACTCATATGTTTTTTCCACAGAATGAGTTTTCATGTGGCTCTTAAGATGATGCTTTCTGAACAATTTCCCACAAATATTACACACACAATCTTTTTCCTTGTGAATTCTGCTGTGTACCAAATGAGAGGCCAAACTGCTAAATGATTTACTACAAACATCACATTTATAGGGTTTCTCTCCTGTATGAATACGAAAATGTACATTTAGAGCAGAATTTGAGGCAAATAACTTTTCACAAACATCACATTTTAAAGGTTTGTTTTTCATATTCATTCTAGGAACAAGACAATCATCAGTATCTGTTTTAACTTCCTTATCAAGTAAAACTAAATTTTCTTGCGTGTTATCATGATTTTTCAGATGGTTGCTCTGTATTCCTGGAGTAGAAAATAATGCACTGTGAATCTTCATGTGTCTACGGAGATATCTATTTTGTTTAAATTGTTTTTTACAAATTTTACACTCGAATGTTTCTCCCACAGAATGAGTTTTCAGATGGTCCCGAAGATGATGCTTTCTGAACGATTTCCCACAAATATCACATACACAGTCTTTTGCTTTGTGAATTCTGCTGTGCATCAGAAGAGAGCCGGGACTCGTAAATGTTTTACTACAAACATGACATTTAAACGGTTTTTCTCCTGTATGAATGCGGAAATGTATATTTAGAGCAGAATTTGAAGCAAATGACTTTTTACAAATTTTACACTCAAAAGTTTTTCCTTCAGTATTATCATGATTTTTCAGATGGTTGTTCGATATTCCTAGTGTAGAAAATAATCCACTGTGAATCTTCATATGTGTATGTAGATAACCCTTTTGGTTGAATTGTTTCCTACAAATTTTACAATCGAAAGTTTTTTCCGCAGAATGAGTTTTCATGTGGCCCTGAAGATGATGCTTTCTGAAGGATTTCCCACAAATGTCACATACACAGTCTTTTGCTTTATGAATTCTGCTGTGTATCAAATGAGAGGCCAAACTTCTAAATGATTTACTACAAACATCACATTTATAGGGTTTCTCTCCTGTATGAACTCGCAAATGTGTTCTTAGATTACCAAATGTTATAAACGATTTTCTACAAACATCACATTCAAAAGGCCTTTCTTTAGTAACTTTTCTTTTCTTTTCTTCATCATGCATTTCATTATTCAAATCATATTGATTTTTAGTTTGTTTACTAAGATCAATTTGGGATAATTCTTTTTCTGGTAAATTGGACTCTTCCTTCACGGAAACTTTTCCGTTATCATTGGTCTCTAATTTCAGATCTTTATTAACAGAGAGATCTTGTATTTTCCTTGTTTCAACATCATCTAATTTTTTAATATCAACATGGTGATATCGTTCTGTGTCAGTGTTATAGCCAAATTTTTCATCACTTATCTCAGATTCATGTAATGCTTTATCATCAGCAGAATTCCTTTCCTGCAATGAAATAAATATGTTAAAATACACTATTTACAGTGTACAAGTCATTTCATCAGATACAGGTACATTGTTATTGTGACATGTGCCACTATCACATGGGGGGTTGGGATGGCCTAGTGGTCAGGAGTGCCGCGCTTCGACCTCTAGCTGGCTGGTCACCTCTGGCTTGCGGCTGTGGTTTCGATCCCCGGTGTGAGCGTATGTGGCATGGAGATAGGGGCGCCTTCTCAACCTCGTGGGTTTCCTCCGGGCACTCCGGTTTCCTCCCACTGCTAAAGACCCCTACGCGAAAGCGAATTATTGAAATAAAATTAAACAATATGTTAGTCCCAAAATGACCTAGTTTGTGTCGAGTGGACGTTAAACCCCATTTCTCTCTCTCTCTCACTCTCACATGTCATGTTGTAGGACGCCCTACCTCAGTAAAAGCCATTGACAAAAGGAAAAAATGGACAAACATATTTCAGGTGGGAGCAAATTTGGCAATTTTTGAGACATTATTAATAAAAAAAAAGATAGGTTGCCAGGCAACGAAACATACGCCCACAGCAGCTAAATCGTCCGGGCAGTCAACAAGGGTTGTCGCATATTTTTACTTTTTTTTGGTAATGAAACATTTGTAATACACTAAAATCTGAGTAACAACTCATTATGTAATTATCAGAAAATCATTAGAATTTGTTTGCTTTTTATAAAGTTTTGCCCCACGCTAACAATTAGTATAGGAAACATTTAATATCATGGATTTAGCTGTTCAGTTATCAAAATTCATTGAAAATCAAAATACTTGTTCGTTTCAACACCTTAAACTCTGTGTATCAATCTGAAGTCAATCGGATGATAAGTTTGGCATCTGCAGCGCCACAAGGTTTTTTGAAGTGATCAAGGGAGATAACTCTGGAAGTAATTATTTGAAATTGATGAAAATCAGTAGGCTTCTTCCTCTCAGGACCTTAAACAGTGTGTGTAAATTTAAAATCAATCGGATATTAACTTTGGCCTCTAGAGCGTCCACAGGATTTTTTGATGTGATCAAGGGCCATAACTCTGGCACTAATTATCGGAAATTGATGCAAATCAATAGGCTTCTTCGTCTTATGACCTTAAACACTGTGTATAAATTTAAAGTCAATCGGATATTAACTTTGGCTTTTAGAGCGTCCACAAGATTTTTTGAAGTGATCAAGGGAGATAACTCTGGCACTAATTATCGGAAATCGCTGAAAATCAATAGGCTTCTTCGTCTTATGACCTTAAACACTGTGTATAAATTTAAAGTCAATCGGATATTAACTTTGGCTTTTAGAGCGTCCACAAGATTTTTTGAAGTGATCAAGGGCCATAACTCTGGCACTAATTATCGGAAATGGCTGAAAATCAATAAGCTTCTTCGTCTTATGACCTTAAACACTGTGTATAAATTTAAAGTCAATCGGATATTAACTTTGGCTTTTAGGGCGTTCACAAGATTTTTTGAAGTGATCAAGGGCCATAACTCTGGCACTAATTATTGGAAATCGCTGAAAATCAATAGGCTTCTTCGTCTTATGACCTTAAACACTGTGTATAAATTCAAAGTCAATCGGATATTAACTTTGGCTTTTAGAGCGTCCACAAGATTTTTTGAAGTGATCAAGGGCCATAACTCTGGCACTAATTATCGGAAATCGTTGAAAATCAATAGGCTTCTTCGTCTTATGACCTTAAACACTGTGTATACATTTAAAGCCAATCGGATATTAACTTTGGCCTCTAGAGCGTCCACAAGATTTTTTGAAGTCGTCAAGGGCCATAACTCTGGTAGTTATTATCGGAAATCTCTGAAAAACAATAGGCTTCTTCGTCTCATGACCTTAAACACTGTGTATAAATTTAAAGTCAATCGGATATTAACTTTAGCCTCTAGAGCGTCCACAAGCAATTGTGGACGCCGGACCGACGGACGGACGGACGGACGGACGGACGGACCGACGGACCGACGGACGGACGGACGGACAGGGGTGACGACAATATACGACCACATTTCAATGTGGGCGTATAAAAACAATGCAAAAATACAAGCAAAATTATGAGAACATTTTGAAAATTACAGATCTTTATAATTAATCTTGTATTTAATTATCAAATGTGGTTGTCATAGCAATCAAAATAAGAAAGAATTAAATTTTTGACCATTTTCAAAGGATGTTTAAAATGACTAAAAAGATGGTCACCACATTTTAAAGTCAGAAGTTTTAAATATTTGAAACCCATGTCATATCTGAGTAAAATATGAGGGAATATTAGTTGTAATTGTACCATAATAACAACAGCTTTTTTTTCTCCAAAAAGCATTATTTTGTAAAAATTGTATTATTTAGAATAAGATTTCTTCAGTCAAGAACTTAAAGGGACAATAACACTCTTGCTGGCTTGGCAGCTCTAGAAAATAAATAATAGTCTTATTCTAAGTACTAGATGTTTATTTGTCCTACCTGTTGTGTAAATTATCCATTACATCATATTTTACTTGTTCAGAGGGTTCGAAAATATTTTAAAATCCAAGTCACATTTGAAAAGGTTTACGTTAACCTTTTCAAATCATGTAGTTGAATTTTTCAAATTCTTTAAATTAGGTGTGTTAAGATGAAATTTGTATCATCAATTAATTTGAATATTGTAAAATAATACAACTTGTTGGCCAGAATAAAGATTGGGACATATTATTCAATTACAACAAGAGTGTTATTGGGGCTTTAATATGCGCTCACTATATTGAAAAACATTCTACACAGCAAATTGTCCATTTTGGCCATTATTGAGACATAAATAGAATATGAAGGAATAGAGATCTTGAAGTGATATTTCGTTTACAAGAAAATATGTAAGTGAACATTTCATTCAACAATTTAGCATTATATACAGCAGTTGTCATACTAATTATTATAATTTTAATAAATTGTTAATTGGTGAAATATATTTATTACTGGTACATTGTACCTAATTATATTTGTTGGCCAGTTAAGCAAATTGAAACAGCTGACCAACACAAGACCTTAGGTCTTGACTTGATATTGGTGAAAATATACAAAGCAAAAAGGAAGTTGCTTGATAGGCTACATGAAGGAATGTAGAAATGGTTCCACTACTGATGTCTTTCGTCTTACTCCAGGCACAGTAGTGGTTTTTCCTACAGTTTCTTTGCGCAAGTTTTTTTAGTCAAATGACTACAAAAAGTTTTCTGGCCCATACTGTAGCTCCCTTAATTTACACATAAACTAACGCATTATGGTACATGATTCGTGTACCAATGGTAAAATATTTATTTTGTCTTAAATATTGGATATCTGAAGCCCATTTTTTCCTGTATGAT
This sequence comes from Patella ulyssiponensis, assembly GCA_963678685.1. NCBI lineage: Eukaryota > Metazoa > Mollusca > Gastropoda > Patellidae > Patella > Patella ulyssiponensis. The sequence continues at coordinate 62,685,295 of OY783229.1, forward strand.
CACAGCATCAAAGCTGATTTAATTTGACAAATAATTCATGTTTTCAAAGTCGAAGATTTGGGGTGATATTGAGTCGATCTGCTTCCAAAAGCTGATAAATTTTCACTTACATTGATACTGTTGAGCACTGCACTGGTCAAACCATTTATTTCTGCCTCTATTTGAGACAATGATATAACAGATGAATCGATGAAGCATTTGTGATTTAAACAACTCTGTGATTTATATGTTTCATTACAAGCATCACAATGGAGAAATCCTTCCTCATCTCTTTTAACATGTATTTCACAATGTTTCTCCAAGTCAGAGTACAAATCAAATTTATTATCACACACATTACATTGGTAAAATGACTGATCATTAACTGAATCCATTTCCTGAAATATATAAATTTTGGTACAAATAATTACAAATTTGTCGTCACAATGATCACAGTAGCATTTACATGTACATGTAGTAATTGGATAGAGCAATAAACTACATGAACACATACTTATGGAAAAGCAGCTACCATCATTTTTGGGCGACATTTCGAAGAGCATTCTTTCAACATTGTCAAGCTAATAACTTGATGACTTTGAGAGAATACTCTTCGAAACGTCGCTGTAATATAGTTTAATGATCACACATGTTACAATGGTAAAATGTTAGATTATCAAAAAAATCCATTTCCTGAAAAAAAATATTATAGTTTAGGCCTAATGATCACACATGTTACAATGGTAGAGTGGTTCAGGCTAAAAATGTTTTATAACAAACAGACACTATTTGGGGACAGTAAAGACATTATATATGATAAGACTTACTATAAAAACTTCATTGATCAACAATGGAAGTCTGGCCACTTCTGATTTTTGAGGATATATAACCATTTGGACATATGTTATAAATGGCTCAAAATCTGCCCGGCTTCCATAATCAAAGGAGTTATCTCTTAGTGAGAATAAGAGCTATGTCCCTTGGTTGTACTAAAAAAAATATGCTCCAAGCTACGCACGTCCCGGAAACGAAATAACTTTATCGCAGTCGGAAAATATCGTTTATTTCCATACTGCAAAGTAACAGATTACACTCTATGAGACGATTGGATTTGACATATGTACGCATGCGCGAACGCTTAGTTGTTTTAACAGTAAACCCGCGCCTTCAAATGTCTTTATATTAACTGTGTTTATAATGCTACAGTAGAAATTAAAATACATGTTAAGCTGGAGATGAAAATATCGGCATTTGACATGAATTATTTCAAGATTAGCCTAATACATACATGTATATTAAAATGAACAGTGCGTTTACTTATTTATACCCAGACACTGGCCTATTTATAACGGCATGTTATACAGAGGGAGCGAGGGAGAGAGAGGGGTCTATAAATCTAATAATGTAACACTTTAATGTGAATCTCAAAGATAACTAAATATTATATTGTGCAGTACGATGTTTGTTTTGAAAAATAAATTGCCGGGTAAAGTACGAGGAAAATATAATGACATGTAATACGGGGAGTGAGAGAGAGGGATTACCCCCCCCCCCATAAAACTATTAATTTAAGACTTTATTTTTTGTCCCTCAGATAAATAAATATATTGTACTGCATGATGTTTGTTATGAAAAAAAAGAACACATTGCTGGATAAGTGGCGTATGCGCCGAGCCAGCGATTATTGCGTATGTACCGAATTTAGAGCCAAATTTTGTAGTTTCGTCTGTATAAAGGGTGGTATTTTTCGCCGACTTCAAGGTTTCCTAAACATTTGGACACCGGCGCGCTCACATGATATTCTTTGAACTGTAGATTTTGATGGAGTGTAATTAGATTTAGTCCCGCGAGAGCCAAACATGCGGTTATAACCACTGCTACGTTACCATTGGAAACGTTTAGATTTTTAAGTTTCATGACCAAATTATGGCATTCTGCTGTGTATCTTTTATTTTTGACATCATACAAAATTCCTTCGTTCGTCTAAAAAGGTTTGGACTTGCAACCATTCTTTTTACCTGCCAATTGTTTTTTATTTTCATTATTAGCCTTCATGCGAATCATTTCTTTTTTAGTCTTCCGAAGTTGATTTTTTTTTAAACTTGGCGATTGTGCTTTTATGACAATCGCCGCAAATACTTTTTTTCTATCTAAATCAGTCAAGGTCGCATCGGCAGATGTCCGAGTCTCTCTGTTTATTAAATTAATTTCACTTGTGTCTGCCGATGGAGTAACGTAAACTATCCCGGAAAAAATGGGGTGTCAAGAAAATGGTCGAATGATTTCATACATTTAGTGGACTTAACCTTACTTTTACTCAGCGTCCTAGTCTTTGTCGTCAGTCTGGCCAGTCTATTTTGAATGTATTTGTCACAAAAAGTCACACAGTCGTCATGTAAAGCAGTCATGACAGGCCGATGCTCCGACGTTGTCGGGAATTTATTAACATTTGTCTAGCATAAAGCCTATTTGTGATTTTTGTCATAGGTAGTTTGTTACAGTTCCCAAATCATATGGGTACTTGTCCAATCCAATGCTGGATAGCAAATCATCCGTGGACGATATCTTGCAGGGCTCAGTCTCAAATCTTGAAAAAAATAAGTCCGTCGATCAAAGCCTATGCCTACAGGATGGTTAGATAATATACTATGATTATAAAAATAATTTACACCATGTTACCGAAAAGGGTCTGGAAAATAAAGACTGCAAATAAAAAGTTTGTTTCGGTTATTTTCCGGTCTCAAATAGTTCTGCGTATTTAGAGCTAGCAAATATTTATTTCCTAACCACGATAGATGCCAGCGTAAACCAAGAATGTAGCCACTTAATAAAAGTAAATCTCGAAAGGTTGTAGTAAATTTATCTGGGCACTCTCATGTGGTTGAAAGTTAGAAATGAGACGAAGCTATTACAGCTAGCTCTGTATTTAAATCACCAAAATCGCCAAAATCAAAAATCAAATCAAGGAGTGAAATTGAAATTTTTGCTCACGTTCGCTATTAAATAAACACGTAAGTCGAAGCCCGTAATGAGTGTATTTTTTACTCGGCGTTATATACCAATACATGTTTGTAAAAATACCTCATGTGACGTATATTTGCTGCGACTTCCTAAACCACGTGCGCGGCGCTAACTTCTGCTCACTTCAGAAGATTTCTCGACGGAGCAATCACACAGATAAGCGGGTCAGTTTTTATAAGGACAAATATTGTGTCTCTGAACCACTCTACAATATGTTCACATTTTTTGTCCACTGCCTTTCACTCTAGGACGATTGTTTTTCCACTGAATAGTAGCAATAAATACAGTGTGTGTCGACTTCTAAAACCAAAATGAAGAACAGCTAATTGCTATTGTTTTGTGCTACTACAGCCATTAAAATTTTGACAGTCGTTAAATTAAAATAGCGCGCGATTTTTGAAGAACAAAACATCAACAATTAGGATCAGTTTGTACTGATTCCGTTACTGTTTTTGATAGGCAAATACGAAAGGAGAAAAATTTATTCACAATGCAGGTGTAAAGTTGCTTAAAATAACAAAGACCTTGCAAATTTTGCAGATTCACATGTACGTCTCCACCTTGAGTAAAATTGAATAATTACTTAGATGTATATAAAATAATGACTTGGATCTTTTCGTCCCGAATAACCCACAAAATAAAATAGTCATAATTATATTAAAAATTTCTCTACATCCCAGCGAAGCCTTGCAAGATTTATTTGAAAGATTGTTTACAATCTAACCCGAACATGTTTCATGTAACCGAATAATCAAATCAATGTTTGAAATAGATCTCCCAAGTCATCGCTGGGATGTACGGAATTATGACTAGTCATAGAACCAGTCCTATGATAGAAACAAATGTATTTAGTTCTATGGACTATTCCAACTTGACGAGTAGATACAAGTCAATATTTTATATACATCTAAGTAATTAATCTCGTTTACAGACAGCTGACCCGAAAGACAACTCATCGGAAGACAACTCACCCCAATCAATATAAGACAAAGAAAAGGGAAGAAAATAACTCAAAACATATATTTTGATAGATGTATAAATCTATTATTTTATAAATTTTTGATGTAGTAAAATGTAGAATTTTATATTTTTGTTTTCATAAAATGTTAATGTTACAAATTTATTTAATGGTATTTGTTTTATTTGCGGTCTTCATAACTTAGTCCGCGTGGTCTTATATGTCGATCCATGAATTAAACCAAACAAAACTATTTTGAGATGAGTGAGTTTTTTTGTTTGTTTTTTTTTTAAGTTGGGACGAATTGTCTTTTATTTTGGGATGAGTTGTCTTCACTCTTGTAGTGAATAGTCTTCAGTTGGGGTGAGTTGTCTGTGAAAGGTGAACCCAACTATTAGTCGTTCAGTGATTGAAACATTTCAAATATATACGTATTTTTACCGATGTCTGTTAAATTAATTTTATGGCATTTATGAGTTCTACTTGTCAACATCCAGAGAATAACTAAACATATTTCTGCTGAACTAATAGTAATAACTAACATTTATATGATTAATATCGGTAATATCTACTCAGTACACGTACTACGTAGGTGGTTAACTATACTGTTTGACCCATGGTAAATAATAAACGGATTTCTTCGATTATGAACAAACTAGTTAACTTTGGTTGTTATAAACTTACCTGCTTGTGGACGCTCTAGAGGCTAAAGTTAAAGGGACAATAACATTCTTGCGGTCTTGAAAGCTCCAGAAAATAAAAAATACCGGTACCCTTATTATAAGTAGGCCTACCTACTAGATGTTTAAAGCCGCAATAACATTCTTGTTGTAACTAAATAATATGTCCCAATCTTCATTCTGGTCAACAAATTGTATTATTTTACAATATTCCAATTAATTGATGATATAAATTTCATCTTAACACACCTAATTTAAAAAAATTGGAAAAATTCAACTAATTGATTTGAAAAGTCTAACGTAAACCTTTTCAAATGTGACTTTGATTTAAAATATTTTCGAACCCTCTGGACAAGTAAAATAGGTCGTAATGGATAATGTAAAATAATACGATTTGTTGACCAGAATGAAGATTGGGACATATTATTCAGTTACAACAAGAGTGTTATTGGGGCTTTAATATCCGATTGACTTTAAATTTATACACAGTGTTTAAAGGCATGAGAGGAAGAATCCTATTGTTTTTTCAGCGAATTCTGGTTATAACTACCAGAGTTATGGCCCTTGATCACTTCAAAAAATCTTGTGGACGCTCTAGAGGACAAAGTTAATATCCGATTGACTTTAAATTTATACACAGTGTTTAAGCGCATGAGACGGAGAAGGCTATTGATTTTCAGCGATTTCCGATAATAACTGCCAGAGTTATGGCCCTTGAGCACTTCAAAAAATCTTGTGGACGCTTTAGAGGACAAAGTTAATATCCATTTGACTTTAAATTTATACACGGTGTTTAAGGTCATGAGACGAAGAAGCCTATTGATTTTCAGCAAATTCCGATAATTACTGCCAGAGTTAAGGTGTTGAGACGAACAAGTATATTGATTTTCAATGAATTTTGGTAACTGAAAAGCTAAATCCATGATTTTAAATGTTTCGTATATTAATTCTAATGATTTTCTGATAATTATTTTATGTGTTGTTAATCTTAATCAGATTTTAGAGTATTATAAATATTTCATTACTGAAAAAAGTAAGAATATGCGACAACTCTTGTTGACTGCCCAGAAGATTTAGCTGCTGTGGACGTATGTTTCGTTGTCTGGCAATCTATCTTTTGATTCAATTATGAAGGGAAGTCAAACAGCAAATTGTAGCGTAATCCAATAAACATCGCAGGCTAGCGATGAAATCGAAAGTTGATTATGGTCTGGATATGTTAATTAATGTCTAATTAAAGTTGGTTTCCCAGGTACAAACTGGGTGATTTGATGATATATTAGAATTAAAAACATATTCAAACTAATCAATTTATCATAATTTTGCTTCAAATCCTTCTCAAAACACTGTAATTGCCAAGTAAATCCGGCTATGAAAATCGATCAACAGATGTCATGTTTGCGTTCAGGGGATTACCCTTATCCGTCCCTATGGCAACCGCGGGCGGAGACGGGTGAGAATTCATTGCATACACAAGACGTTGTTGTCTGTAATCGTTGACTGTTTATTACGAATATCTAATCCTAATTAAATTCTTGGATTATCCACTGCCTGCGTCTTTTTCCGTGATTTTTATCTCAGAAAGTGTTGTAGGTCTAACTCTTTATAGAGTTATTCAACATGTACACAAAGCGCCCAATGTGCTCGTGCAGCCTTCGAAGTCACTCGTGGGTATAGCCCTAATCGTCGGGCTGTCGATTAGGGGAACCCTTACATTTTTGTCCTATATACACTCAATTAGAGTTTTTCAGGGAATGCAATGTTTTTCTAGTAAGATTGGATATCTCTACTTTCCGTACATACCAAAATTGCCACACTTTTATTGGCAATAACCACCCGATAAATACTTTGCTGGGAACCCATCTTTAATAATTTAGATAATATTTCAGGTCTAAAGGAAGACCTGCAAAAGGCAGATTTAGCTCTTGCATAATGTATGTTTAATATTATATTTCAGGAAATGGATTCAGTTAATGATCAGCCATTTTACCAATGTAATGTGTGTGATAATAAATTTGATTTGTACTCTGACTTGGAGAAACATTGTGAAATACATGTTAAAAGAGATGAGGAAGGATTTCTCCATTGTGATGCTTGTAATGAAACATATGAATCACAGAGTTGTTTAAATCACAAATGTTTCATCGATTCATCTGTTATATCTTTGTCTCAAATAGAGGCAGAAATAAATGGTTTGACCAGTGCAGTGCTCAGCAGTATCAATGTAAGTAAAAATCATTTTTATCAGCTTGTTTAACTAAAGATCGGTAACACGATATGCCCAAATTCACCCATATCTACCCAAATCCATCATTATTTCAATTTGTATAATAATAATTCATATGTATTTTGATAATGTAGGCTTCTTTATGCCAAATTTCGATTTTTAGTATTAAATCATAACGGTTTTGTTGTTTCCAACTTTGTTTTTACTTGACATTTGACTATTTTGATTATTCCTTTAAATCCGTATATGTAGCTTATCGAGCAACTTCCTTCTTGTTTCATGGCATGTTTAATGGTCTGAGCAGGGTTTAAGTATAGAAGAGTACTGTGCATGCATGCAATGAAACCTTGACCTTTTTTCCCTGCAAACTTTAACAGTTCTGTCATCAGTTCTGTAACTAATTCAACCGACATGATTGTTTTCATCCAGGTAATTTGCATAGGGACTGAAATTAACTGTTCTGTGAAGAGTCCCACATTTGGCACGGTTCTGAGACCGGTTATTTTAGAGTAATATAAACAGGTCAATTTATCGCTAATGGCTTTTAGTGAAGTAGGCCATCCTACAACATGACATGTGAGATTGGCACATGTCACAATAACAATGTACATGTATCTAAAAATATTAGTTGTAAATACACAAATACTGTATTTTAACGTAATATTTATTTCATTGCAGGGAAGGAATTATCCTGATGAAAAAACATTACATGAATCTGAGATGAGTGATGAAAAATTTGGCTATAACACTGACATAAAACGAAGTCGCCATGCTGATATTAAAAAAGAGAAAACTAGTGTTGCAAGTGGGGATGTTGACGGTAATTCCAATGTAGATGTTAATACTGGTAATGATCTTACGTTAGGTGATTGTGGCACTAGTAATATTGGCAATAATAGTGTTAATAATGGTGAACAAGGTGATATAGATGGTGATGGTGCAGATGGTTGTGAAGCCAGTGATTTTGTTTATTACCAGGATAATGGTGACCATGATTGTGCTAGTGACAATGGTGGTGCTGATGTTACTGGGGCCAATGAGGTGAATGGAGTAGATGATATAGAAACAAGGAGAATAAAAGATCTATCTGTTTATAAAGATCTGAAATTACAGACCAATGATAATGCACAAGTTCCTGTGGAGAAAGAATCCGATTTACCAAAAACAGATTCATTCCAAATTGATCTTAGTAAACAAACTGAAAATCAATATGGTTTGAATAATGAAATGCATGATGAAGAAAAGAAAAGAAAAGTTACTAAAGAAAGGCCTTTTGAATGTGATGTTTGTAGAAAATCGTTTATAACATTTGGTAATCTAAGGACACATTTGCGAGTTCATACAGGAGAGAAATCCTATAAATGTGATGTTTGTAGTAAATCATTTACGAGTCCCGCCTCTCTTTTGATACACAGCAGAATTCATAAAGCAAAAGACTGTGTATGTGATGTTTGTGGTAAATCATTCAGAAAGCATCATCTTAGGGACCACATGGAAACTCATTCTGTGGGAGAAACATTTGAGTGTAAAATTTGCAGAAAACAATTTAAAAATAACCGTGGGCTTCGTATACATGTGAAGGTTCACAGTAGAGAAACATTCGAGTGTAAAATTTGCAGAAAACGTTTTAAACGTGAGAGTGGGCTTCGTGAACATGTGAAGGTTCACAGTAGAGAAAAGAACTGTAAATGCGATTTCTGTAATGCATTATTTTTTACACAAGGAGAACTGAACAGACATTTGATGAAAACTCATGTTAATATTCAAGGAAAAACTTTTGAATGTGATATTTGTGACAAGTCATTTACCTGTGAGAGTCGTCTAAAAATGCATAAATTATTTTCTACGCAAAGTAATGCAAATCAACATTTTAAAACTGATTCTCGAAGAAGGAATTTTGAATGTGAAGAAAAGGTTTATGATGATGTACATCATGCTCCTCAAATTCCATCAGAGGGAAAATGTTTTAAATGTGACGTTTGTGAGAAGTCATTTACTAGCAACGGTAATCTAGTTATACATGTACGTGATCATACAGGAGACAGACCATATCAATGTTGTGTTTGCAGTAAATCATTTAAGGCTTCGGCACTTCTATTAGGTCACAGGAGGATTCATAAGGAAAAAGATAGTACATGTAATATCTGTGGGAAGTCATATAGAAAACATTATCTTCAGAAACACATCAAAACTCATTCTGCAGAAAGACACTTTGAATGTAAAATTTGTAGAAAACTATTTAAACGAAGGAAAAATCTTTGTGCACATGCTATGAAGTTTCATGGAAGTGATGATGAAGAGATAAATGATGATGGTGATGTCAGTGATTATGATGAGGTCAGTGGTGGTGGTGATGATGGGGAGGTCAATGGTGGTGGTGATGATGGGGAGGTCAATGGTGGTGTTGGTGATGATGGTGGAGAGGTCATTGATTATGGTGATGATGGTATAGTCAATGGTGGTGGTGATGATGGTACAGTCAATGGTGGTGATAGTGATGGTGAGGTAAATCACAAGGTTACTGGTGATGATCATGGTGATGTTAATGGCCCTGAGGTAAACCATGGTGATGCATGCAATGTAAATAGTTGGGATGTTAATAATAGTGATGATGATAGTGATGGCAATGGTGATGAAGGTGAGGTTAATGGTGGTAATATAGATAGTATGGATGTTACTAATGGTGATGCTAATGGCGAGGTTCATAAAGCTTATATAAATAGTGTAGATATCACTAATGGCTATGATAATGGCGAGGTTAATGGTGGTAATATAAATAGTATGGATGTTACTAATGATGATGAGGTTAATGATATTGGTGGAGCTAATATAAATAGTACGAATGTTACTAATGAAGTTAATGGTGGTGATGTTAGTAGCAGGAATGTTAATAATAGTGATGATTGTGAAATTAATGAAACTAATATGGACAGTGAAGTAGATGATTTAGAAAATAGCAAAATACAAAACGTATTTGGTAAGAAAGTTCAGGAATTTGGGAAAAATGATATTGAGAAAGAAAAACAGTTATGTGAAATTGATAAAACTGAAAAAGATAACAATCTTTTGATTGATAAATGTCGTGAAATACAAGAAAATAAAGATGAGAAAATTGCAGGACACCTTGATCCAGGATCTCATACTAAAGAAAACTCTTATAAATGTGATGTTTGTAGTAAATCATTTAGTAGCTCCTCCTCTGTAAGGATGCACAGCAGAATTCATAAAGATAAAGATGGTTTTTGCGATTTGTGTGGGAAATCGTTTAGAAGGCGTAATCTTAAGGCCCACTTGAAAACTCATTCTGTAGAAAAAACTTTAGAATGTAAAATTTGTTTTAAAAAATTTGGATTAGAGAGCTACCTTCGTACTCACATGTTGAAGATGCACAGCGATAACGAAGAAAAAACCTTTAAATGCAATGTCTGTGATAAATTGTTTCTTACACCTAGTTATCTCAAATCGCATATGAATACTCATAATTGTTTTAGATGTTTTATTTGCAATGTTAAATTCTATAAATCCACGCAACTAGACAGACATTGTGCAGCTCGGATGAAAGATATTTTTTGCGATGTTTGCCATAAACAATTTTGTACCACCACTCAACTACGCCAGCACTCTAAAATTCATTCAGGAATAAAACCTTTTGAATGTGATGTTTGTGGTCAATCATTTAGTGTGAACCATGCTCTAAGTGTACATAAGAGAATTCATACTGGTGAAAAACCATTTACCTGTACTAAATGTGGTAAATCATTTGGGAAAAAGAGCAATCTATCTATACATATGGTCATTCATAAGGAAGAAAAGAATTTTACTTGTGACATTTGTGGCAAGTCATTTTATTTCAAATACAAACTTAAAGTTCATTTGAGAACTCATACAGGAGAGAAGAATTACACTTGTGATATTTGTGGTAAATCCTATACTAGTAAAAAACAACTTGAATACCACGCTTTGACACATACAGGTGAAAAACCTGTTAATTGTGATGTTTGTGGTAAAGCATTTACTTGTGAAAAAACTCGTAATCAACATGCCAAAATTCATACTAAAGAAAAACACCTCAAATGTAACGTATGTGGCAAGTTATATGGTAATCCCAGCCGGTTAAATGAACATTTGATGACTCACACTGGATTCAAACCATATAAATGTGATGTGTGTAAGAAATCATTTGCAAGAGAACAACATTTAAAAACTCATAGCTACACTCATACAAAATACAAACCTTACCAATGTGATGTCTGTGATAAAGGGTTTTGCACCAAAGACAATTTTAAAATCCACATGATGTTACATACAAAAGAGAATCCATTCAAGTGTGAAGTTTGTGACAAGACATATAGTAACCCAAATGGTTTAAAAACGCACATAAAGGAGAACCACGGAGAACCATCCCATAAATGTAATGTATGTGATCAATCATTTCGTAAGATAAGTGACCTTAATAGACACATTGTAACTCATACTGGAGAAAAACCATATAAATGTGAACTTTGTAGTAAAACTTTTATTCGTCCTGTGTGTTTGCAAAAACACATGAAAAGCCATTCCAAACCAAAACCTTTTAAATGCGAGTTTTGTGACGAGGCATTTTCCCAGAGTAACTTGCTACGGAATCATCAAATCAGAAAGCATGACCTTAAACCTTACAAATGTGATGTTTGTGACAAAAAATTTGCAAGGACAAGAAATTTAGAGGCGCACATTAGAACTCATACAGGAGACAGGCCATTTAAATGCTCTCTTTGTCCTAAGTCATTTATTGCAAGTGGTAATCTTGCCAAACATGCGCTCGTTCACTCTGGAGACAAACCATTTCAATGTGATGTTTGTAGTAAAGCATTTGCTGATAAAAGTAATCTAAACCAACACATGGTAACCCATTCGGAAGAAAAACCCTTTGAATGTGAATTTTGTGATAAGGCCTTTAATGCAAAACGTAAACTGAAACTTCACATGAAAATTCATTCATCATAATGCAAGGATTTGTTGTCTTTTCATTCCTCATATGTAGAATTTTCGGTTTTGCTTTAGTTTATTAATCCAAGGCTTTTGATATGCATGTAACACACATACAGATACACACCCACATTGAAATGTGGTTAAAAACAGACTTGGATCCCATCAAAGTTTATGTTATTCTAATGGTGTTGGAATCGTGGGGAGGGGTGCTGGAAGTAGGCCTATGTTTCGTCTTTTGTTTGGATATTATGCAGGGCTTTCTATACAAAGGAGACATAAGCAATTTTGAAATCTTTGCAGGTCACCAGAAATATTCATGTCTGATTTGTATTCATTTGTCAGTTTTATTCAATAAAGATTGCAGGCAAACTTGATGCTAAGCTGTTCATTTTTCATAGTAAGGACAATTTTCTTGTTAAGGGAAATGTTATTTTATGTTTTGTTTGACATGAAAGGCATGATTTGAAGGAATATATTTATGTTTATTGTCGTTTTCCAGAGACTGACAATAATCCTTACCAAACATACATGCACATGTATTAAAATTGATAACTTTTTATAACCAATATAAAATACACATATATCATAATCAATCATTTTAAATAATATTATTGTAAATAATATGTTAAATGGAATTAACTTATACATTTTAATGGACTGTAAAGCATATTTTGTATCATATACTTTATTTCTCAATCTTTTATTTAGCCACCATTGTCATTAGCCCAGTTGCAGAAGAACATTTCTTTTATTTAGTCATTTTGACAACCAATTTATTATTTAGCCTGCGATAAGTATTTGAAAATGAAAGCAGTTTGTGTTAAAAATGGTAGACCGAAAATATATTATTTGTTTCTATGTTAGAATTTAAATTAGTTTGTTAAATAAATAAGGTTTGAGTGTGAATTTCATGAAAATCGGACCAAAAGTGATGGACAAAGTGGCCGCTCCTCGAACTCAAATAGTGTAAACGTACATGTATGTCATATCAAGGTTGACACTCTGGAGGTCACAATTTTGATCCGCTATTTTGATGAAATTTTATATCACACAGATCTCGGTTCTTTTTGGTAATCACACATAACAATTAGAATGTAGCTTCCTGGATTATGCCCCCTGATTGTTCAAAAAATTGCGTCTCTAGCTTGTGGGCCCCTAGATTCTTTACTTTTACGCAATAGTAAAATTTATGTAATACCAAGATTGTGGACCCTATGAAGTCACAGTTTTTATCTAATCTTGATGAAACTTAAAATATTTATTCATATCCAAAATATCTTGGTTCCGTTGTTCTCTGTCCATCTTTTGCAAAATGTGGGCCTATCTTGCCTTGCAACCGCTTGTTAAATAAATAAATAATGCTAATGAATCATGTATGTAAGAATATTTTATTCTAATGAAATTGATGTTTTTTAAATAAATAATGCTTATAAATTGGGCATTCAATGTTATTTGTTCATCCTTATGTAAAGAAATTTACCCCCAGAAAAATTTTGTGGATGCTCCAATTAATAATTCTATTTTTTGGGTGCCTTTATTTCTGTTAGTAATTGCAGGGAGACTGCACCACACATAATTTACACAAAAAACAATGTATGGACAAGACACAATACGCAGAAATCACAAACAAACAAACAAACAAATTAAATTATGTGAATGGATCGAGTCCTCTGCGAAGTATAGTCCCAGGGGCCTATTTCACGAAATTTTAACTAAGATAAGATCCCAATTTTAGTAATTTGATTGGATAATATTAGATTGATTTTAGTGCTTAGCCAATCAAAATTGAAGTATCTACTAAAATTGGATTTTATCTAAAGTTAAAATTTCGTGAAACAGGGCCCAGGTCTGTACATGTAATTAAGCTCAGAATTAGTTTCAGAGTGATTACCTTTTATCGTTTGTAAAAATACTGTGGACCCTTGGGGAAGGAGGTGGCTGAATGGTTAGCTCATGTGCATTGTATCATAACATCTGTCATTTATATTCTTTAAGTGGCATTTAGTAACTGGGCAGATAAATAACTAAGAACATACTTATGGAAAAACAGCTACTGATTTATTTAGGCGACGTTTCGAAGAGTATTCTCAGTAGCTGTTTTTCCATAAGTATGTTCTTAGTTATTTATCTGTCATTTAATTGAGTCAACTAGAGTGGTTTAGATTCTCCAGTTGTGAGTGACAAGGAGTAGGGTTGTCTGTCCAACCTCGTGGGTTTTCTCTGGGTCCTCTGGTTTCTTCCCACCACTAAAGACCCCAACGTGCATCGGATTATTTAAATAAAATTGAACCGAAATGACCTAGTTTGTGTCAAGTGGCCGTTAAATCCCATTTCTCTCTCTGTATTATGTATATGAATTTTCTATGATTTCAGTTAACTCAAACAGCTAAATTTATCGTTACATGTACATATTTACTTCTACATAGCATATTGGTCAGACAATCTTATTGCTAGTGAATGAAAAACATTTTAAGGACACAAAAAAGGTAAGTGGTTTTGGGTGTGGGGGGGCATTAAATATATACACAAATTTGGGTTCGCTGTTTTTTTGTGTTGGTGGCACTGATGGTCATTAGGTGGCGCTAATGGTATTCTGGTATTTTTGTTTCGAAGGAAAAAAAGTATAAATTTGAGTCTCTCAGGAGAGCGCCACATTATAGTGTGTTTCCTACAAAGGATTGGATTTTCTAAAAAAAATATGTCTGTTCCACTATCCCCAGGTTGGGACAAAGGAATCTTATATCTAGTTGATTCTATATACTAAGGGTTGGGCCTAGGGTTTGATATATTGTTTGCTTCTTAGATCTAAATATTAATGCGACCTACTGTACAGATGTAGGCTATCGATGGTTGAAACAATGTCCTTTCTTTAGAAATAGAAAGAGCCAATTTGCCAAGTAAATCATTCACCAAAAAAAAAAAAAATCTAAAATACATAGACTAAATGTAAGACTTTAGAAACTTAAAACTTTCCCGAAAGAAATCGACGTAAAGGACCATAAAAATTTGTGAGTTAATAGTGCTGACCTGGTCCAGATATGAATTAGGGATACAACTATCACGGTGGGGTGACCATCATGGCGGCCATGATTGTAGATTGACGTTCCGGTAGATGATTTGTTTGCAGGAAATCATCCCTTTATTATACTCTATGACAAAAATGGTATTACTTTCTATTCTTAGTATCATTTCAATGTATATAGTTTTCTGAAGAGGGCCATTCTTGGACTTAATCTCATTTTCTGTTCTGCAAATCAAAGTTGGGTCCGTATAGATTTACCGAAACGATTAGATCTGGTTAATAATTAATAATTATAAAGCCACCTCCAGATTTCTCAAAGGTCACGAGATGTAGACAAGGCTAAGGCTAACCATAATACTGGACCTACTGTCTGAGTCTTGCTATTTTATAAACAGATGTCTCCGATTATGAACAAACTACTTAACTTTGGTAATCATAAACGTACCTGTGTGTGCATGTTTGAAATTAGACATTGTACAGCTAAATATCCCAGCGAACAAAAAAGTTCTCTCTTGTAAAATTGAAATCTTCACAAACTTTAACATCGAGAAATACCAAAATGGAAGCTTATTACGTCACTTATCGGGGTAGATCATTTCGTACAAGTGTGTCGCAGGAAGACTTATCGTAACAGTGTTTGGCTCGATTACGACAATTCAAATTTGTGTATGAATAAGCTATTGCTCTCAAACCCAGTAATGAGTTTGGCCGTTTTCAAACGTAAATACGTCAGTAGCCCGTTATTTTGTTTTTTCTTGAGTTAATTATATGGCTAGAGAGTTAGGTGGGATTATTTCTTTTGAACACAGGTGCAGAAAAAACTAAATTTGTTTTACGGGTCTTGAATCTCACCCCCAATCAAATATCTTTTCCATTTCCTAATGCCACTGATGGCATTTTGTTGATCGCGATCATGCCTCACTTAGCCAATCACCACTTTGAATTCTAAACCGTAAAAGGTACCATGCCATATGAGTTATGGCTATATGCTATACAGATGCAGTGAAAATGGTTAAATTTACCGCAAAACTTTCACAAGTTCTTCCCCACGGTCTGCATAATTGACACACAAGACCCAATAATACATGCAATTTGCTAAGCCTCTTTTGACAAGTGATTTTTTTCGGTTTAAATAGACGGTAAACGATGTCTAGACATCCCGAACTGTTCTTATCAAGAATATTTTGATTTCAGTACCTGTCGAATAAACAAAAAAGAGTATTGGGTAATTAAAATCGGGAATATTTTGACATGAACAGTCGGAACGTGAATTAAATATGGAAATTATTGACAAGCGGTGGCCTTTTTTAATTTCTTTTGTGGTATCGGGTAATCATAAAATTTTGTAAATGGACTAATAACCACAGAGCATTGGGTCTAGACCCTGTTATGAAATATGATCAATTAATCATGAAATAAATTGTGTTTATTTATAAATGTAAGCCACGAAGTTGCCTATAATAATAGTCAGAGATTTAATATAATTTATAAAAATATTTATAATATACAGGGTATTTACAAATCTGGGGTGATGATTATGTGAAAGCAATATTATATTTACGAGTATTCGTGTAATCAGTGATATATTCATTATGAATAAAATTTAGTAGATTGACAATCAATTAATTGTTTCTAAATTAATATTATTGTCTTCAGTTGCTAATCTTGTTGCCCAAACTGAAACGATCGAAAAGGTTGTGTGCTGCTTTGATAGCAACGCACGTGATTGTCCATATTGTCAATCTTCACCCACTTCAAAATATTACGATGGGTTAG
Source organism: Patella ulyssiponensis (assembly GCA_963678685.1). Lineage (NCBI taxonomy): Eukaryota > Metazoa > Mollusca > Gastropoda > Patellidae > Patella > Patella ulyssiponensis. Next base: position 62,701,929 of record OY783229.1, read on the forward strand.
CTCATCACGTGACAAGTCAATGTTGTGATTAAGACAGTCGAAAATACAAGCAAAAACATTGACATTGAGAACTTTTTTTTCCGTAGAGATATTTAATTGTGCCATGGATTTTATTTAACCGGAGGTAATTTCAAAAACACAGGTACATGTAAGTTTATAATAACCAAACTTAACTAGTTTGTTCATAATCAAAGAAATCTGTTTACAAAAATCCGTTTACAGATAGTAGCTCTGATCCTAACATTGGACCTAGCCCTAACCCTTACCCAAACCCACAATCTTGTCATCACGTACCTTATTTATATGGACTTAAAGTAGCTAAGTCTTTAACTCAGTATCATCCAAAATCTTCAACATTGAAAACACAAATTATTTGTCAATTTATATCAACATTGATGCTGTGATCTTACCGGAAAAAGATGGGCTTCTGATATCCAATACTGTATTTGAGACAAAATAAACATTTTACCATTGGTACACGAATCGTGTACCATAATGTGTTTCAGTCCCGTTTGTAACAATAGACTCGATGGACGAGGCTACACACATTGCACCAAATCCAACAGCGTATGTAGACTGGAATAACCAGACACTAGAAATTGGCATTCGATTTAGACTGTTAGCTTATTTCGCTGAACAGAACTGATTTGAAATTACATGTAGAGTAAAAATGGAAACCATTGAATGTAAATCAATTTATATACATTCATATTCCAGTACTATATGTGTTGCGACCCACTTGTGTCAATTTCTAGGCCCCAAAGTTTAGCGATTTAGCTCCTTTAAGAAATGTAGTGATTTCGTAACTTGACGAGTTTGTAACGTTCAGAGTAGGTTTGACTCTCCTCAACTCAACCGCATTGATGGGCTTCCTAGACTCAACTGCCTATATGGATCGCCCAAACTCTTGTATAATCTTGGAGTGCATGTGCTATTGGCCTACATGTATATAAGAGGGTTGATTAAAGTTACATTATGGGAGATAAGATAAAGAGATGGCAGTTCTCACTATAATAGTTAAAAACTAGATAGTGTAAAGATAATTTGCTGAAAATTTCAGTCAAATTGATCCTATATTAGCCGAGAAAAAAGCGTTTGAAATATTCACATACATGTAGCCTCGGTCATCATTACTCAAATCATTAATATAAACAGCATAGTCTCGATTATCCACTTGATTGATTTAATTGTCAACGGCCATTAAGCGGCATATACGAATTTAATCCGCCAACATCAAAGACTAGCCTAGACATCGGGAGTTTATTATGGTCTGGATATGTTAATTAATGTCTAATTGATTATTTAGATAACATCTCAGGCCTAAAGAAAGACCTGTAATAAGCTGATTTTGCTCTTGCATAATGCTATTTTAACTGAAGTGGGGTGTGTTTTATTGCAGATTAGAAATGATCGCCTGTCGAGCAGACCAGTTTATTTTATGGGTATCTAGGGTCACTTCTTTATACATGTATTAGCAGACCGGGTGATTTTATATTGTATTTTATAGTGTTCTGATGGAGTTGTCGATTGGTAGATCTCACTAGCCTTTATCTAACCTTCCTTGGTGGGTGGATGGCCGAATGGTTAGCATGTGCGTGCTGTATCATAAAAGCCTGTCATTGAGTCAGTTGGTATGGTTTGGAATCCCTGGTTGTGCGTGACAAGGAGTAGGGTCGCCTGTCCAAACTTGTGGGTTTTCTCCGGGTCCTCTGGTTTCCTCCCACTGCTTAAGACCCCTATGCCCATGCAAATTATTGAAATAAAATTAAACCATATGTTAGTCCCGAAATGACATAGTTTGTGTCGAGTGGACGTTAAACCCCATTTCTTTCTCTCTCTCTTAAGAAATAGATCTAGCCTTATCAAAAACATCTCAAATCAACCTTGATTACCCCAAACATCCCGTAGTTTGAAAATAATAAAACATTTTGATTGTTTTTTTCTTTCTTTATATATGTCAATGAAAATAATCCTCACACTTTGGTTCTCAAATTTATTGCTAATTTATTCAATACTCATACATCACTTGTGAAAATTAGTTTTGAAGGTTTTATATTTGATAACAATCAGTTTCACTCTACTCTGGCAATGCCTGTTACATATTATGTAGACCTGCATGTAAATACCCATCTATCTGTTGGTACATTTACATGCAATCTGATTAATACACAGATCCTAATTCACTTTGTTTTTATAGTTCAAAATTTCGTTTTACTTGTCTTTACTACACTTGGATCTGGAAGAGTTGTTATCATTGACATGTTCTGGATGAACAATGAAACAGTATGTTACGCTGAATTCTTTGCCTTTTGATGCACGAAACTATGGGTAACCGGTAAACCACTAGAAACGTCAGGACTGATTGATTCTGATTCATCTATGTCACTCGTTCGACCCCTGACGTGAACTCCCACTACAACTTGTGAGATCTTCGTGTAGTGTTGGCCATCGAAAGTATAAAAAACGAAACGAAATATAGATCTGTATTTTAATCAGATTGTATTTACATGTACACATGTATTTTGGTGCAGCTATTTACTCACCTATCTATTGGTACCCATTTAATATTCCCATCTATATTAGCCTGATAACATTTAGAGAATACTTTTCGAAACGCCACCAAGGGGTTGTTGGATGGCCAAATTGGTAGCATTGGCATGCTGTATCATAAGGTCTGTCATTGAGTCAACTGGCAGGGTTTGTATTCCCCCGTTGTACGTGGCAAGGAGTGGGGATTGCCTGTGAAATCTCTTTGGTTTTCTCCTTGTCGAATTATTGAAATAAAATTGAACCATATTTTAGTCCCAATGTGACCTAGTATGTGTCGAGTGGACGTTAAACACAATTCCTCTCTCTCGATAGTTTACCTGTTTTCCATAAGTACATGCAGTTTATTACTCCATCCTCCGACGCAGTTTCCCCTTGTAAGTTATGCAAGACGGTGGGCTTGACGCGGACAGCTGTCTAGTCATTTGGATTGGATGAAAAACTGAAGTCCTATGTACAAACTCGGCAGTGCCACTGTCTGGGCAAAATTTCCCCAGAATAGCATACCTGATTTGTACCATTCTATATATTGCAGGAAAGTGACAATGTTAAAACAGTTCATCAGTGTGTTTTATGTGATGAAACATTTCAAGACTACCCTGATCTACAAACCCACAACAAGATACATGTAAAGGTTGAAAATACCAATGATGTACATGATAGTAAAGAAGAAATTGAAGATGAACACAATCTGCATGTAAAGACAGATGGAACTAATGATGTTAGCGTACATGAGTATTCTGATGTACATGTAGGTTTGCATTTTAAAAAAATAAAAACTGATGATGATGTTCAAAATGATGACGATGGTGAGAAAACTGATGATGATGTTCAAAATGTATTCTCGGGTGAGAAAGCTTATGACGATTGTGATCCAAATGTTAAAGAAGAAGAAATTGATGTTGTTAGCTTAGATGGGCCTGATGATGAACATATTGGAAAGGATGATGGTGTACAATTTGTAGGGGAGAAAACTGATAAGGACAATGTTGATAATGTACCATTACAGTTTGAATGGAGGAAAACTGATGAGGACATTGTTGATAATGTACCGGTACAATTTGAAGGGGAGAAAACTGATGAAGCCAATGTTGATAATGTACAGGTCTATTTTGAAGGAGTGAAAACTGATGATGCTGATATACAGTCTGAAAGGAGGGAAAATGATGAAGTCACTGTTGATAATGTACCAATGCATTGTAAACAGGGGAAAACTGATGATACCAATATAGCTACGGCACCAGTACATTGTCAACAGGGGACAACTGACAATGTAAGAGTACATTTTGATCAGGAAAGAACTGTTGATGCTGATAAGATACAGATACAATATGAACTGGAAAAAACTGATGGTGCCAATGTTGATAATGCAACAAAACATTTTAAACAGGATAAGGCTGATGATGTTGTGAATGTACCAGTACATTTTAAACAAGAGAAAATTGATGATGTTGTGAATGTACCGGTGCATTTTAAACAGGAGAAAATTGATAATGCCGATGTTGATAATGTACCAGTACATTGTAAACAGGAGAAAATTGACGATGACGATGTTGATGATGCACCAATTCATTTTAAACCAGAGAAAATTGATAATGTACCGGTACATATTAAACAGGAGAAAATTGACGATGACGATATTGATAATGTACCAGTACATTTTAAAGGGGAGAAAATTGATGATGATGACATTGATAATGTACCAGTACATTTTGAAGAGGAGAAAACTGATTGTGCTGATATGCGTCACCAATGTCACATGTGTGCTGGAGAATTCTTATCATACACTGATTTAGAAAAACATTGTGAACTGCATTTTCAAGAAATCAAGGACTCAAAAATAAAAGCTTTTACATGTGAGGTTTGTAATAAATCATTTACTTCCAAGGATTATCTAAGGATACACTTGAAGATACATATGGCTGAGAAACAGTTTAAATGTGTCGTTTGTGAAAAATCTTTCAATACTGCTAGTTATTTATATAAACACAAGAAAATCCATACTGATGAAAAACCTTTTAAATGTGATGTTTGTTGTAAATCATTTCTACGAAAAGGGGACCTGCGTCAACATGCCAATATTCATACCGGAGAAAAACATTATATATGTAATGTTTGTGGTAATTCATTTAATACGAGTGGTTATCTTTCTAAACACAAAAAAGTTCATAGTGGAGTAAGACCATTTCATTGTGATGTTTGTGGTAAAACATTTCGACGAAAAGGTGACCTGGACCAGCATTCCAAGATACATTCAGGAGAAAAGCCATTTAACTGTAATGTTTGTGGAAAGGCTTTTAATAGTACGGCAAATCTTCATAAACACAGCAAGATTCATTCTGAAGTTAAACCGTACCAATGTGACGTGTGTAAAAAACCTTTTTTACGCATGAATGATCTCCGTAATCACACCAGGACCCATACTGGAGAAAGGCCTTTTATATGTGATGTTTGTGGCAAATCATTTAGTCAACACAGCTCTCTGCAAATCCATATGAGTATCCACACTGGGGAGAGACAGTTTAAATGTAATATGTGTGATAAATCGTATCGAGTGAACTGCAATCTCCAGCGACATATTAAAGTCCATGCAGGAGAAAAGATAAAAGATGAAACGGGGAGTATCGTTCCACTTATCTGCACTGACAGTGATAATAAAGACAAAAATACACCTAGTGATTAGTGGCTCTGTGAGTATGGTGTCAGCTCACTAATCGCAAGGACACATCAGTGACCGCCCTAGACCCTTAAAACCATTAGCCAAATTTTTAGCCAAATCAAAATTTTATTAGCCAATTCAGAAAGTTATAGCCAAATATTTTATATTATTTTTATTCATATGTTTGTTAATTAAAAATGAAACTACGTGCTTGTTGCTTTTTAAACGTACCGGTAATACAAGACTCATAGCAGCCGTAGAAAGGAAATAATAAACAGTACAAAATCCTTATGAGTATCCTTTATCTAAATTGCTACGTATTTTTTTTTTTTTTTTACTTCGTTTTATCTAGTTCACTATATTGTCTGTCAATATATGAGTAGAAGTTTTGGAAAAGGTGGGAAATATCACGTGGTTTGCGCGTGGTGGAATAAAGGATGAAAGTAGGGATATTCCTTTGATGTCACGTAATCACTGTCTAATACATTCCGGCTTCTAGATGCCGATATAAATTTAGAAATAATTTAGTGATTTATATTGTTATGCTTGGTTATTGTATCGACAAATAAAAACTCATAATAAAGATCATACTTTATTAATTAATAATATTATCAACAAATAGGTTCCCATTAGATGTTTTATTTTTAACAATAGTTCTAGAAATGGCGGGAGAATGTCACGTGATAGCCACTGTTGACAAACAGGTCATGAAGGTATCGCTTTGATGTCTCATTTCATTACCGGTACCGCATGAACTAATGCACACGTATAGATATAGATATATATATACAGATGCCGTGCCGATTACTGTAAGGAATTATATAATTAACACTTAAAATATGATAATCTCGACCATTAATGATACAGCAAATAATTTAATTCATAATGGATGGTGTATATTTTTGACGATTGCGTAAGAAGCGTGGCCCAATTATTACTTCAACAACACGGGGTTTATGTTGATTCCCGCCGTAAAATAGTAAAAGTACCATGCGTTTCCCGACTAAAATAAAGACAAATATCTACATAGATCATCATGCCATTCGAGACATTTTAATGTGTAATGGTTTTATATCCACCACTATCGGTAATTTATTTGTATCGGCCGATATACTTCATCGCTACTTGTAGTGAAGCGAATGTACACTCGGCAAGCGGCGAGCATGATAAACAGTGCAGTGCCACACAAAAGGGGCGTAATTCTGTTGTATAGTCTCTAGACTCGATCTTTCAGTCGTTTTAATGCGTGACATTGACTGATTTGCGACTTGTACGATTGAGACTAGAGTAATTAATGTACTAAAAATAGACATTCCATTGGATGATCGAAAGAAGCGTTTAACGAAACGATTTCAACTTTAATATTAACAGATTTACAAAATAATTCATTCGCCAAAATTTTCGCCAGAATCATCACTTTATTCGCCAATAAAAATATTTGTCGTCATTGACTAATTGGCGAATGTCTAGGGCGGTCACTGACACATGTTCCATTCCTGGTGTCTGGGAATGACAATACGATGTCCCATGTACAAGTATACCATTAGCTGTTGATAATCTAAATCAGGGAAGTATGTTTTGCCGCTTGAGTGAAATTGTAGGTGCAGAAAAATGATACGTTAAACCTGTTTCTGTTATACATTGTATATGAATTCTTTTCCAGATTTTACAAAGTAATTGAAAGTTGAGTAAATTGTAAACCTTAGCGGGGGTCCCGGTGGCTAACTGGGCAAGGAGCTGGCTCGCTAGCCCGAAGGTTGGATGTTCGATCTCTGCATTGGCCGAGAAAGTTCATATTGATTTTACGGCGTGGTTTCGCCTTGTCAGTGATGCAGAACGGACGGCCTGACAAGGACAGCTGTCTAGTCGTTTGGATGGGCGTAAAAAGGGAGGCCCCGTGTACACATCGGAGTGTAAAAGGTCCCTTGGCAGTTTGAATTCGATATAAGAGTAGGCTGTAGCGCCGCTGCCCGGGCAAAATTTCCCTCATAGCACAATGTATGGTGTATGCCCGTCTTCCATTAGCCCAGGTTAGGTGCAGAAGAGTAGGACGTTAAACCCCATTTCGTTTCATTTCTGTAAACCTTAGCCTGAGAAAGTTTGTGAAGGCCAGATCGTTTGTGAAGGCCAGATAGTTTTACCATCAAGTCGGGAAACAAAGGGCACCTGCCACTGAAAGTATCCGCCTTTTTCAGGAGCAAAACCTCTCGTGCCTGTCATTTGTCTACATGTACATTTAGAAGGAATAACTCATGTTTTCCATTTGAGTTTGTCATGTTCTATAGATTATTAATTAGATTTTAATTAACAAACCAAGACCATAATAAACTCTCAATGCCATCGTATAATCTAGATTTATGAACAGGTTTAAATCCGATTCACGGTTCAACAGTGGATGATGATTAACCGTAATTACATGTAAATGGAAAATCAAGACTTTGTTTATTACCATAACAACTGTACCAATGATAATCAAGGTTAGACTCTAATTGTACCCACAACCTCAAATATTTCTGCTTAAAGTGAAGTTATTTTACTGTAATATTCAACATATTCCCTTTACATTATCTATTTTTTTACTATTATAGTGAGAACAGTCAGCTGTTTATCTAACCTTCCAAAATGATACTTAAGTAAGAAACAAAAAATGTAAGCTTCTATACGGTATATGTTGGGGCAGGGTGGGGTGGGGGCTTTAATGCTTTAACATATGCTCACCAAACCATAAGGACTGTCATTCAGTCAAATTGTAGGTTTCGATTCCATGCTTGTACAAGGACAAGGTGTTGGGTCACTTGTTAATCCTCATGAGTTTTCTCCGGTTCCTCCAGTTTCACCTCACTGCTAAAGACACCTACTGTACACACAAGCCAAATAGTGAAACAAAATTGAACCACATGTTAGCCCCCAAACGACCAAGTTTGTGTCGAGTGGATATTAAACCCCATTTTTTCTGTCTCTTTCTTATCTGTTTAGCAAATCAATGTGAGAAAATTTTAACACTTTATTCTTTATTATTTATAAACTTGTTACACTGTAATAATTTTGGGTATGATTTATGCCAGATATTTGTTCTAATTAAACTAATTGTATACATATTTTGTAATATTAATCAGTTGAACTGTAATTCCTGAATATTTTTAAATAGAATTAAAAATATGAATTATTCTCGTAGTTATTTTTATTTGGTATATACATGTGAATCAGCTGGAGAAAGTGCACTAGTCAAAGGCATGATGCCTTTAAATTGACTAGTGTACTTTCTCTTGCTTGGCCTATGTAGTCTGTGTCCCATTTTATGAGTTCTATCATTACTTTTATTTGGCATATCTCAGCAAGAACAATTGCATCTTCAATAGAAGGCTTGATCTCGCTACGTATATTTAAAAATTGGAATACATTGTAATGCTGTATTCTTTAGAAAAATTATCTTTCAAATCTGATGTAAAGACAATAAGTAAAAACAGAACTGACTACAAAAGATAGGCCTTAACCTGTATTATGAAAGATTGCTGTGTTTTGCCGATATATATAGATGATGGTGTTGTGTGAGTCATCAGGTAACATTAAAAAGTGTAACATTAAACTGCATATCTGACTGCCAATTTTGTGTTTAATATTATTTGGAAGAACTTATATTTGATGTTCGTGAATGTGATAGATAAATACTTTGGGTAGATAAACTATAATCAAAAACTGCTAATAATTATTAATAATTAATTAAGCATGGCTTCATATTGTGGATTTATATATATAGATCTTAGGGTCTAGTTTACTAAATGTCATTGTGCTTGATAACTATAAAAGGATACTCAACGAAACATCGTGCTTTTATATAATAAACCAGAGATTGTTTTCCCATATAACTGTGTTAGTTCTGTTAGATAATTAAAATAGCTTGTGCAGGTGGACTTCACAATATCTGTAAAAAGCAATTGACTGAATGAAATGAAATGGGCTTAATAAAAGTCCTGCTGTTCTACTCTGGGCTAATGAAGACAGGCTTATGTGATACAGTGTGCTATGAGGGGCATTTTGCCTGGACAGCGGTGCTACAGCTTACTCTTTTTTCGAATTCCAACTGCCAATCGATCTTTTACTTGCCTGCCAATGTGTAAATGGGACGTCAATTGTTCATCCCATCCGAACGACTAGACAGCTGTCCGTTGTCAGTCCCTCAGTCCTGCACCACTGACAGGGGGGAACCATGTGGGAAAATCCTGGTGAATTTCTCGGCTAACACCCAGATTGAACCAGAGGCCTGCCGGCTAGCAAGCCAGCATCTTACTCGCGTAGCCGCCGTGGCTCCCATACAACTAACAAGGGGGCCATGTTGGCCAATCCTGATGACCATTTTTGGCCAACACTGGGATTGAACAGCTGAGGACTTCCGAGTTACTGAGCCAATGACTAGTCAGAAATACCGTGATTCACATCGAATCAAGTGAATGGGTACTAGAGCAGGTCAGAGTTTACTTTAAATAGGGTTAACCTACAGAGCTGAGTTTGAATAGGGTTAGTCTACAGTTAAAAATACTACAGCCAAAATATACTATGCACTTCCATGCCTGGGGTGTTGATAAAACCTTTGTCACTGAAACATGATGCACAGTTCCAAGTCTAGTGTCTTTATATTGGTAAAACAGATTTATCAGGTAGGTAATTATGATTATATGATTATGACTTGTGAGTTAATAGTGTGGTTTCAATCCATGTCACAATCAAAGATAGAGCCAATTTGGAAGCCATCTTGAATTTAACATCACAATTTTCAAACTACATGTTTTTATTCTTCACTTCACACCAAACTATTACTAAATTTAATCTCTAGTTTTATCACTGACGTACAATATTGCTAGAAATTAATCAAAGAAAAATGGTAGGTACCAGTCGAGTATATTTATAATTACATGGTGATTCTTCGATCTTTGTTCGCCACGCACGATTCTGGATCGGTAAAGATCTACTACTGTCTGTCTGAACCGTGGTAAATTATAAACGGATTTCTTCGATTATGAACAAACTACTATACTCTACGTGGTTATTATAAACCTACCTGTGTATGCCTAGTACGTTGACCCAGTAACGAGCTACTTTACTAACCCGCGTAGGGGTCTTGAGCAGTGGGAAGAAACCGGAGGACCCAGCCGGAGAAAATCCACAAGGTTGGACAGGCGACCCTACTCCTTGCCACGTACGACCGGGGATTTCAGTATCTGTCGATTGAACAAAAAAAGTAATGTAATCAGGAATATTAATGATATGAACAGTGGGAACGTGAATTAAAATATAGATATTATTGAGAAGCGGTGGTCTTTTTTCATAGTTTTTGTGGTAATCATAAACTTTGAAAGTGGACTAAAAACGGCAGAGAATTGGGATTAGACCCCACGTTATGAAATCTGGTCAATTAAAATTATGAAATAAGTGTGTTTAAATATAAATGTTAGCCACAAAGTTGCCTATTATTGACAGGGATGTAATAGGCCTATATTTTTTAAAAAATATATATAATTTACAGGGGTCAAATTATGGGGTGAAAAGCAATATTATATTTACAAGTATTCGTATAATCGGTGATATATTCATTGTGAATAAAATTTAGTAGACTAACAATCAATTGTTTCAAAATTAATGTCACTGCCCAAACTCAAACGATCGAAAAGGTTGTGCGCTGTTTTGATTACAACACACATGGTTGTCAAAAATTGTCAACCTTTACCCCCTTCAACATATAACGATGGATTAGCTCATCACGTGACATTGTAATGTTGTGATGGACACAGACGAAAATACAAGCAAAAACATTGACTTTTCAAGAGAGAGCTTTTTTTTCATTGGGATATTTAATTGTGCAAGGGATTTTATTTAACGGGAGGTGATTTCAAACACATAGGCAAGTTTTTAATAACAATTATTTCGTAGTTTATTCACAATCGTTTATAATTTACCACGGTTCAGACAGTAGTACCGTATAATAAACCTTACAAACAAGCAAGTAATCATTTCCCACCACATCTGACAAAAGTTTATGAGAATTGAACACCATTTTCAAGTACATGTAGAATATTACGATTCAAAAACAAACAAAATACTCCGGTCTGGACAGTTTGCATTTTCATGACTATCCTGTGTATGTATAGACTTATTCGAATTCAATAATGTGTACATGTATAGGCCTATATACCGGGCGGTAATATTAATAAGGCAGTACTTCTTTCGCCAATCTGGCGGTTATAAGTAGGCCTAACTCTCCTTATAAAACACAATGAAGATTGTCAATTTTTGAAACTGTATATTGCACACGTAGCTTGGTTGAACTTGAAGCAAATTCTTTGATTGACCATTTCCATTAGCCCAAATAGTGCACAAAGTAGGGTAGCAGATTTCGGTCCTGCGACCTTTCAGACTCAACACACACAACTTTTTAGACTCAACACAAACTATCTTCGGACTCTACACAAAAGATGTTTCAGACTCAGATTGATAACGGTTTGGACTCTGATGACATTTTGGATTCGATTTCAGAGTCAGTGAAGAATAAATAAAAGACTGTTGAAAATTTGTGTGTAGGTCTACATGTATATATTGTATTAGCTGGATTTGCTATGAAGACAATTAACCTTGCACTAATATGGGACATGTTTAATTTGCTTAACGTGAACAATAGTCTGCATACCAATAAAATCTATTAAATAGTTATATCGAGGTTTCATATTTTGTGTATTTATCAATTTATACCGATAAGTTTGTAATTGCCCTATAGCCGCATGACTGAAATCATCATGCAATGTTTTGGGAATGGGGGGTTGGGATGGCCTAGTGGTCTAGAGTGCCGCGCTTCGACCTCTAGGTGGCCGGTCACCTCTGGCTTGCGGCTGTGGTTTCGAGCCCAGGTGTGAGCGTATGTGGCATGGAGATAGGGGCGCCTTCTCAACCCATGGGTTTCCTCCGGGCACTCCGGTTTCCTCCCACTGCTAAAGACCCCTACGCGCAAGCGGATTATTGAAATAAAATTAAAAAACCATATGTTAGTCCCGAAATGACCTAGTTGTGTCGAGTGGACGTTAAACCCCATTTCTCTCTCTCTCTATGTTTTGGGAATGATACATGAACATTAAGTATGGCCATCTCCATTAGCCCAGTAGCAATAGTACGTTAAACCCCATTTTATTTCATTTCACTATATAACCAAACCAATTTGAAGTTGTGTGAAAGTTTTGCAGTTACCTTAGGCAGGTTAGCGTTAATTAGTCTTAGTGTTTGGTGATATTGAAACTTACGAATATTATAATATTTAAAACAATATATTGGACTGCAAATGTCAAATATAATAGAGTAACTTCTTTTCGGTTATATAAATACATGTATTATCAAATAATAAGATTACGGTTGGCACTCGCTTATGACCATGTCCAGTTTATATCTGAATACGCTAGATCAGAGACAGTCTTGCACATTTAGCACATGGGACATCATATGTGGGCAAGGGATAGGACCTGCAGATTTTGTCAAGGTCGTAAGATATAAACAGGACTAGCACTAACCCTGATCCAAGTCTAACCCTTACCCTAAAACACAATCCTCAATGGCTTCAAATAAGACACCTTTTTCTTTCATTTTTTTTTCACAAATATTATAAGTGTCTAAAGAACAATCTAATTAAAACACAGATCCTATTTCATTTTGTTTATTATTCTTCAAAATTTTGTTTTACTTCTTTCTTTACTACACTAGGATCTGGAAGAGTTATGTAACCCATGTTCTACACATAGTTGATGTGAGGAATTAGCCAATGAAACAGTCTGTTATGGCGAGTTTGTGGTGTGCCACGAACGGAACTGCGGGTAAACCACTAGAAACATCTACACTGATTGATTAACCTATGTCTAATGTCAAAGGGTCAAAATCCGTGCGTATGAGCCTTGATGGGACCTTTCCGTTCAACTTATCAGATCACCATGTAGTGTAGACCATCGAAAATATAAAAAGACGAAATGAAATCTAAATTGTTTTTTTTTAAATTTCCTATATATACAGCTGAACATTATAGTTTGCTAGTTTCTGGTCTCTGAAGTTTTGAGAAACCTATAGTTTGTATAAATGAATTTTAATTTGCATTACAGGAAACTAATGATGTTAAAACATTTCATCAGTGTATTGTTTGTGATGAGATTTTTCAAAACTACTCTGATTTAGAATACCACAACAAAGTACATGTTAAAGATGAAAAAAATGATGAATTAAATAATGATGTTGATAATGTGCATGTTCGTTTGGAAGGGGAGACAACCAATGATGTCGAAACGTGTCACAAGTGTCGACTTTGTGGCAGTAAATTTGAGAAATACTCAGATTTAGAAAAACATTGTAAAAGACATGTTAAAGAAGAGGTGTGTGCAGCGAGCGATTCTAATAAATGTAACGTTTGTGCCATTAATTTTAAAGAATTCAAGGAATTAGAGATTCATCGCATTATACATTTAGAGTCCTTCATGCATGATAATACGCATAACACACCTTGCTCTATTATTAGCGAGTGTCTGAACAAAGATAAGCAGTTACCAGATGATAATGATTTAAAAGTCTCAGAAAAGACATCTAACTTTAACAAAGATCACACTGGTCGGCAAATATTGATAAAGAATGCTGTTGATACACAGACAGATCGCACTGCATCGTGGCCTTTCAAATGTGGTGAATGTGGAAAATCATTCAATAAAAGGATTAACTTGGAGAGGCATGTTGAAATTCATTGTAGAGAGAAACTTCTTAAATGTGATGTTTGTAGTAAAACATTTAGTAACAGTCGATATTTGAAAAGACATAATATAATTCATACCAGGTCAGCCCCTTATAAGTGCAACAGTTGTAATAAGTTATTTAGTGATCAGAATAATTTTCGTCAACACCTCAGCACTCACGTTGGAGAGAAATCTTTTCAATGCCATGTATGTAGCAGGACATTCAGTCAAAATGGCTATCTTCAAATGCATTTGAGAATTCATTTAGGAGACGAACTCTATAAATGTGAACTTTGTGATCAATCATTTAGTAAACTGGGCCAAAGACGAGCTCATTATCTTCAAAATCACCGTGGAGTAAAATGCTTCAAATGTGATGTTTGTAGCAAATCATTCCCCAATCAAAGTAATGTTCAGAGACACATGAGAATTCATACAGGAGAGAAACCATTTCAATGTGAGGTTTGTGGTATATCCTTTAACCAAGGAACGGATCTTAAAAGACACAGAACGCTTCATTCTGGAGAATTAAGTAAGAAGTATGAATGTGACGTTTGTGGAAAAGCATTCCACAAACAGCGAGATCTGTGCAGACACGAGAATCGGCACCGCTATAAATGTGATATTTGCGATGAAACATTTGGTCAGCAAAGTCGTCAACAGAAACACATGATGATTCACGCTGCCAAGAAATGTTTTAAATGTGATGAGTGTTGTAAAATATTTATTTACAAAAGTCTTCTGAAGAAGCATTCAAGAATTCACACGGGTGAAAAAAACTTCAAGTGTGATTTTTGTCGTAAGTCATTTACTCAGAAATGTCATCAACAAACGCATATGAAAATTCATACAGATGAAAAACCATTTCAATGTGATGTTTGTAACAGACAATTTCGTGAGAGGAGCAATTTACGACGACATACATGTACATGTATGAAGGGCCATACTCTTACCAAAAATAGGGCTGGACGGTAATTTCGATAAATCAATATATCGCGGTTTGGAAATTATATTGACGGTAATTTTAAAACCCTCAGAAAAACCGCAATATTCCAATATATCGTTTGACGCCATATATCGCGGTATGCACTGCAATATTCTCTTAGTTTAGTCCCGAACTTGCTTTCGAAACCCCCGAATAACTAAAGTTAATTAGACTAATTGAGAAATATACATATTTATCGGGTAAATCCGGACCAGTCAATGTCCAGTCACACAGTATACAATGAGATCTCGTGGCTGGTACATCGAGACAACAAAAAAGTCGAAAGTGAAAATAAAAAACCCCGGAAAAACCGATGCTATTTTCGGCATTTATCTAGTCTTGATTATCAATGTTCAATTTTAATTTGTAAAATTGCGGCTGGTTGTCGATGTCTATAGCTATCGGTAGATTTACAAAATGACAGACGACGTAGTTGAAGTTGAAAGTTGAAGGGACAACTTCGGAGTCCCGAAGAGAAACTGTACAAGCCAGGTTCGGCATTAGGGCCTACTTCGGATTGACGTAAACGATACTGGTCAAAATAAAATTTTATGTAGATTGTGTAGAAGAAACGTAGCTGCCAAGAATGGAAACACAAGTAGGCTAATTTGTACGCTCTCTTCTCCGGTTTTAATATCTTGAAGAAGACATAATTTATCACGTCTTGTGTTATTTCATTTTAAAATCTAAGATTAAACATACATTATGGGAGAGCAAAAACAGACTTTTGTTGGTCTTCCTTTGGGCCTCAGAAGTCATAGAAATTATAAATTAGATCTTTATTTAAACAACAAGCCTAAAATGAACTCTGTAGACCCACGGATGGCTTGGATTGGGCTCGGATTAAAACAGGATTTCGTTGACTGATTTAATCACTATGGCGTCGTGGGCGGGGCTTCTCCGTGACGTTGACGTCATCATACTCCCGGACTGTTTTCTATTTGTCTGCTTAGGGAGTCGCTTAGGCCTACCTGAAGTACAAAAGAGTACACGCAGGCAACGCAAGAAGTCGGCTATTTATTATAATTTATTTACAATACTGCCTCGTTGATTTGGCCCATTCCTTTCAAACTTTAATATCCTATCGCAGACTTTCTCTTCTTATCTATATATTAAAAGTCTTAATTCTAATTTATAGTAAAAAATAAATGTATACGAATTGAATTGCAGTCCTGTCTCAAATCGAATACGCTATCGGTACTAGTCATTGTAAACATTACTTGATAATCGAGACTATATAGGTGGAGTTAACGCCTGTCAATCAACAATCGGCCATAATGGGAAAAGGGTGTCGATGAATTTAACTACCATTTCTAGTAAAAAATTATAGTGGTAACAACTTTGTTCAGGATAAAGTAATTTGACTGAAATTTTCAATATATTCTTGTTTCA
Organism: Patella ulyssiponensis; assembly: GCA_963678685.1. NCBI lineage: Eukaryota > Metazoa > Mollusca > Gastropoda > Patellidae > Patella > Patella ulyssiponensis. The sequence continues at coordinate 62,718,256 of OY783229.1, forward strand.
GCATCTATTTTTGAACTGTTATAGCAAGAATGGCTAACTCCTTGTATAAATCTCCCATAATGTATCTTTAACAAGTGTGGTTCTTAAACTGGGGGTTTACTCCAGTGCATTACTAAACTGTAAATGTATTTTTTTTGTTTTTTTGTTTTTTAAAAAAAAAAACCTTTAAAATGATTTAATTGAAAGTAGAATTTAATTTTATTTTAAAACCCTTCAACTGCAGTCGTGTTTTGTTTAATTTTTTGGTGATACAATACTGAAAATAACTGTAGTGTGGATGAATGATTGATAAATGTTATATTGTAACAAAATTAATTTCATTATTCACTTTTGTGTTCATATACATGTTCTGATTATAAAATAAAAAGTGTTTTGTTTCTGTAGAAGTAGGCCTAATTGGTTGTAATATGATCAACTGTTTTTCTGAACTGGGAGCGGAACATGACATGGTTCTAGTTAAATAAAAAATATATTTAGTATGATGCAGGATGATTAATTAAAACAACCAGTAAGGTAATAAACTCAAGGGGTGCTTCATTGCTGTTGGAGAGGATTAGCACCCCCTTTTCTAAGGCTTTTCAACAACACTTGCTTGGTGCACCAAAATATCGCAATATTGAAATTTTCAAATATCGTCCAGCCCTAACCAAAAATAGCCCCAACATGACTATTTCGTGAGAAGAGTAATTATTTACAGTGACATACATGTATGAAAAGTCATGCCGAAAATATCCACAACATGACTATTTCGTGAGAAGAGTAATTTTTTACTTTACAGTGACATACATGTATGAAAAGTCATGCCGAAAATAACCACAACATGACTATTTTGTGAGAAGAGCAATTTATGGCGACATTTGAAAGGTCATACCAAAAATAAACCCAATTTGAAGTTGGAGAGAGAAATGAAATAGGGTTGAACATTGTATGCCATGCAGCTAGTGTGCTATATGAGGGAAAGGGCCCTGAGTCCGAGTCAATCGTTTTCTATACGGTTCACTGTTACTGTCGAATCCATTACTGAATGAGAATGCAGTCATTGCATTGGCATAAAAATCATCAATCAAGACACCCCCCATCCCGCGAAAGAGGGCCCTCAAAATAGTGTAGCCTCCGCCATGATAAACCTTAAAACGCCCCTGAAAACCACATGAATTTTGCCATTTGGGAGAACAAGGGGTGCAACACTAAAGGGGGCACAAAAACTTGAAACCATGATGCTACCCGTGTCAATGCGTCTCTCACTTTTCCCCTGCTACTTTACCATGTCGACATCTGCATCTGCAGATGCTTAAAATTGAACTTTAGCCTGTCCTATGAATGTATTGCAATCTATATATACATGTAGCCAAGCAATCTGAGATTGGTGCTTATTTCAGCAAAAGATGCTTAATTAATGAAAAGCAGTCCCGTGTGTCTTGGAAATCAATTAGATGATAACGGGCTTCGTTCTATGTAGAGCAAAAGGGTAAATACTTCCTTACACATCTATTTGCCTGTCTTGTTTCATTCATTTTCAATGACAGCAGGTCTTGTGGATAGGGGTATCCTCCCAAAACATACCAAATATGCCAGTATCTGATGAAGTACCCCGAAAATGGTATACAGCCCCAATTAAAACTAATTTCTGTATCTGTCCGAAGAATGGAATTTTGGTGCAAATAGCTAATTCTAATATTTGCAAACAATTGACATTGATATGTCTGTACTCTTGCAAAGCTGTTTTCATTGGTTATTTGTCCTGAAATTATATTGTTTTCACAATTTAAAAAAAGTCATTCTGGTTCTGGTAAATGCGACCATGATTTTTTTTTTGTGGACAGAGACCAAAAGAAACATATTCTTCCGACCGAAGTCCTGTACCTTTTGTTAATGGGGATGCAAGGGGTACATTGCACCCCCAGAAAAATAAGGCTCCCCAAGAAATGGCCCCAACCGTCATCCTCAAAAAATAATTTGACAATCTTTCAATTATAAAATAATACACTTGATTATGATCACACAGTGGTCTCTTAAAGCACTGAACAGTCATTCGGTTTTAAGGGCGCCCACACACATAAGATGTTTATTAGCTAACCTGCATGTCCTGCATTTGATCCGGCTGTTGGCTGAGAAAGTTCATGATTTTACTGCAGTGGTTCCCTCTTGTCAGTGATGCAGGAAAGGGACAATGTGTAATAGTTTGGATGAGACAAAAATCCACGGTTCTTTGTACACATTGAAGTGCACGTAAATCAGCTCTTAGCAATTGGAATTTGGTATTGCATTTAAATTTAGTAGGCTGAAGCACGCTGTTTGGGCACAATTTCCCTTCATAGCACAATGTATGTCCGTCTTCATTAGCTGGAATGTTTATCCCTATTTCATTGACTCACTTTTTTTATCCACAGAGCATAGGTTAATGGGGGGCTGAGTGGTCAGATGGTTAACATGTGTGCGCTGTGTCATAAGGTCTGTCATTGAGTCAGTCAACTGGCATGGTTTCAACCTCGTGGATTTTCACCTGGTCCTCTGTTTCCTCCCACTGCTAAAGAGCCTATACACAAACGAATTATTTAAATAAAATTGAACCCTGTGTTAGTCCCGAAATGACCTAGTTGGTGTCGAGTAGACGTTATACCCCCATTTCTCTCTCGCGCGCGCGCATGTTATTGTGAGTTAATAGCGTTTACTTGATCCTCGTCGCAATAAGAGATACAACCTAGACTATGGCGGCCATGTTTTGTTTTAAGATGGCAAAAACAAGGAGACAAAGACAATAAATTATCGTGCATTGGAATAGATTTATAATTGGAAATGGTATTTGTTTTAACTCATTAAATAATATCTTTTGAAGTCAATTTGTTGTTGCATAAAAGTAGAACGTTAAACCCTGGCCATAAACCCTATTTCCTTTCAAAACAGACCCATTGGCCCATTGGGCCATTGCCATTTGATTATTTATTGATCGATTTTATTATAATAATCAATTATAATACAACAATTGCTACACACTGTCAACTGATCAAAATTCTATAGATCCCGATGTTGGCTGAGAAAATTCATTTAGACTTTCCGGTGTGGTTCCCTTTTGTCAGGACGGAATGTCTAGCAAGGGACAAAGTAGGATTATGTCCACTTACCTTCCTGTTCATTATAGTACTGTAAACTGCAATACAAAAATAGCACTCTACATGTACACTGTCTATTTTTTCATTGTGATTTTGCTATGTTAGTCAAAAGGAATTATTTCTCACCACATCTGATACCAATTCATACTAATTCAATATTTTTAAGTACAATTTTGTGATTCTAAAACATAAACAAAATATGATTTCAACACAAGCATGGGTTTCATCATGGCGGACCAATTCATGTGTACTTTGCTTACGTTTTGTTTTCATTAGCCCAGTCAGAGCAGAACAATAAGACGTTAAACCTCTCTTCATTTTGTTTATTTTTTACAGGAATCAAATGATGTTAAAGTATTTCATCAATGTGTTGAATGTGATGAACTTTTTCACGAGTATGAAGATTTAGAAAACCACAACAAAATCCATGTTAAGATAGAGAAGACTGAGGATGATAAAATAGATAACCACCATTCTGATGTCAACGTTAAATTAGAGACAGTTGATGATGTTACCTCGAGTGAAAATTCTGATTTTCATGCTAATGTGAGCTTGCTTGGCCAGTCTAATTTTCATGTTAAAGAAGAGAAAAGTAATGATATTGACTTGCATGAAGATTCCGGTGTTCAAGCCAATGTGAGCTTACTTGGACAGTTTGATTTTCATGCTAAAGATGATGGAATTAATGAACATATCAAAGAAAAGAAATCGGATGATGATTATTTATATGAAAGCTTACCGATACATATTGAAGATATTAAGAAAGAGAAAACTAATGATGTCAGTATAGATGAACATTCTGAGATACGCGTCGATTTTCCAGAGGAGAAAACTAATGAATCAATATGTAGCCAGGGCGAACAATATGTCAAAGCAAAGAATCATGCTAGTCTTGATGAAAATTCTGATGAGAAAACTGAGAGCACCAATGCACATTTAGAAGGAGAGAGAGGGTTTATATGTGGGGTATGTAATAAAGCAGTTAATCGGAAATACGATTTGATTGTCCACATGAGAACTCATACGGGTGAAAGACCTTTTGAATGTGATGTTTGTAGTAAAACATGTAGTACGAGCAGTGATTTAAACAAACATAAAGTGATTCATTCCGACGAAAAACCCTTTAATTGTGATGTTTGTGGTAAAGCGTTTACAAGGACAGGGGACTTAAATAAACATAAAAGGATTCATACCGGAGAAAAACCCTATAAATGTGATGTTTGCGGTAAATCTTTCAGACACAGCAGTGATATCAGAAGACATTCAAGGATTCATACAGGGGAAAAACCCTTTATTTGTAACACCTGTAATAAATCGTTCAGCAGGAGCTGTTATTTACACAGCCATATCAGGACTCACACAAAGGAGAAACCATATACTTGTCATATTTGTAGTAAATCGTTTAGTCAAAGCAACAACCTTAAAGTTCACTTCAAAATTCATGTCAGAACACCAGTGTGAATACTAGTGTCAATTCTTTCAAGCAAATAGACAGCTCCGACAGATAAGTAGGAACGCCATAAGATTCAGCTTTTACTTGAAGACATAGAGCACCCCTCATTAGAGTGAATTCAACTTTTACTTTAAGGCAACTAAAGTGCCCTTCATATAAACCCTGTTTACTTTACAAATTTTAAGCATACCAGGACCGGATTGAGGTACAGCACGCTTAGTTTTTTTGTAGTGTAACCGGATCAAACTTAATAAGCGTTCCGGGCCTGGTGCGGTGCCAATCTGGCCCACTAAAATGAGGTGGTCTCGGAACGTTAACTAGAAGGCTCGCTTTAAATTTTCGTAGTGTAAACGTTAACTGGTCTGAGTATGGATTACTGCGAAACAAACCTTGACCCTTATCCCCTGCATATTTTGACAGTTCTGTCATCAGTTCTGTCAAAATGGCTGCTCAAACTAAATCAGTCATCATAATTGTTTTCATCTGGGTAATTTGTACAGGGACTGAAATTAACGTTTCTTTGAAGCGTTTCACATTTGGCGTGCTTGGCATGGTTCTGGGACCAGTTAAATGTAAACGGGTCAATTTCTTGAAATTCAGTGCAACCTGGTACGGAACCTAGAACGGCATGCTTATCGCAGCCAAGTGTAAACAGGGCTATAGACTGGTATCTGCTGTCACTCTAAGACAACTACCATACCCCTCAAGACAGTGGTTTCAGCTCTTATTTACCACCTCTCATGAGCCTGGTTTCAGCTATCCCTTTAAACCCTTAGCACCAGTCATGAAAGTGGTGTCACCTCTCACTTAAAAGCTATATACATGCAACCCCTCACAAGATGGTTTAAGTTCTTTACTTAGCACTCCTCATGACAGTGGTTTCAGCGCTCACTTTTTGTGTCAATTAAAAAGAAAACCTCAGGTGTTCAGACTGACCATTCTACTACTTATTGTCACATTCAAGCTTGGGATTTAACTCATGACTTGCATAAATAACAGGCCATGTGATCTATATCCCACTCAGTAAACACCCACACCCACTCAAATCTATATACATGTAGTTGTTGTACATAATATTTGACATATTCCTGAAGCAATGGCCTGAGAAATCCCTCTCTGGCCATTGCTGGATTAGCTTCTGATTCTTGAACTTTTGCCAGAGTGTGTCTATTCTTCCCGTTTAATCAAAGCTATCACTTGAGTATAGCCACATGACAGTCCGTCGTTTAATCTGGGTCTTCCCTAAAACTTTGGACAGTGATTTAAGGTATTAAAAACGGTGAAAGTATGTTCGTTTCCAAACAGTATTGTTTACATTTTAATCGATTTAATAGACTAGTTTGTCACGCAATTAGTTTTACTGCAATATTCTGCTATGCACTGGTTAATTGGGCATAATAAAATCAAGAGCCATGACGTAACGTTATGTAAAGTTGTTTGGTCCAATTTGGCGCTTTGTTTTAAAGGTAAAGCCTTTGTAACGCTGTCAGCTTCTGGTTGTTAATGGGACTACTGACCAATCGTAATTTAGAACAAGAATGATTTCTCTTTACAGCAGTGAGTAGTGGGATTAGCTCTAATCAAACGAAATGCTGCACAGAGTATGAATATTTGGGTGTTTACATGTACATGTGTATGTGCGATATTGCAATTATTATATTCACTCAAGCACTGCACATAAAAGATACTGTGGAAGATGGAATGCATTGAAGAGCAGGCGAAATGCATTTGTCTGAGCAAAATTACCCCCCTTGTATTGCACATGTAATTACTGTAATGTTAGTTTCAAAATGACCTACAAGATTGCCAGTTGTAATCTGGAAAAATATATTGTTTATGTAAAGTGTGTTCAACTGTGTTGTAAATAAATGGTACATTTTGGTCATATATTATTTACCCACCCACCCTGCCCTATAGTATAGCTAAGAGTAAGGAATTATATGTTGTGTTATTTTTGTTGTTACAATTGTTAAATATACATTTCAAGAATATGTTTTTTTAGTAATTGTAAAATTTATGTCAACAGTTTGGGTTTTTTTGTTTTAATTGTTAATGATGCATTTCAAGAATTTTTATAATTTCTAAAGATTCGGGAAGATGTGAAAAAATAAGTCGTTCACCAGTCCTAAAAAAAATAATGCAATATTGTTATGGTACATTTTACAGAACATGTACATTAAGTGCTTAATATATTGGTACATGTATTATACATTAGTTTTAGTAAAAATGTCTAAGTATAATTATTGTTGTTTGTTTATTTAAAAAACAACTGTGTCCAGCCACTGTGTGGAATTACAGCATATTGTTTATATAATATGTGATCTGCAAAATCAGTCTAAAGATGCTTATGTTTATGATATTTTAACAAAAAAGTCAAAATAAGCCAAAAATATAAAAAAAAATTGTGTTCTTTATTTGTCAAAATCCAAACTTTAACATTTTGTGTTATATTATTAAAAATATATGTGTTAAGCCGACTTTAACATTTTTGTTCATATTGTAAAAGACTGACAGGGTCGTGTACAGACTTACTGAATCTTGCTTCAATCCTTGCATTGGCCAAGAAAGTTTGTCCAACGTGGTTTCTTCTTGTCAGTGGTGCAGGACGGAGGACCTGACATAAACAATTGTCTAGTCATTCAGATTGGATGACAAACCGAAGTCCTGTGTATACATTGGCATGCACATGAAAGATCCATTGGCATATGGAATTTGTTATAAGATTAGCCCAAAGTGCCGCTGTCTGGGCATAATTTCCCTCATAGCACACTGTATGGAGTATGCCCATATTCATTAGCCTAGTTGGAGCAGATCAGTCAGATGTTAAACCTCATTTCAAACTCTTTAATTCTTAAATTGGTTAGCTACTGAAGTGATGCTTAAGAGAAATAAAGAATTGGTATTGTGGAAGCAAGGAGATTAAAGATGCATTATGTAAGATCTAAATCTGCCTAATGGAATGCAGGTCTTTTGTTTGGCCCCAAATGTTATTTAAATTAATTAGGCATTTATTGATCACATGCTACACCCATAATCAATACTCAAGACCATCAGATGATTTAGATTTTAAAAATAGAAATTTACCCTAGATATCGTCTGATATTAAGTCTTTCTCATGTTGCAAAGGTCAGGCAGGATAAAAAAGACTGCCTGACTCAGGTTGGAAGGTCACATATTAGACCATTTCTATTTGGTTGAGACTCATGCCGTGTTTTGCTGGACAAAACTGATTTTGAATTAGTTTAAACGGAAACAGTTGAATGTAAATCAGTTAATATACAATCAGATTACATTATTATATGAGTTGCTACCCATTTGGGTCAATTTCTAGGTCCCAAATATTAGCGATTTAGCTCCTTTAACATCAAATTTGCTTGAAATTCACTGAGCAGTTTGTGACTGTGTGAGCAAGATGTCTTAATTTCCCTTTTCAGTGTAGGGCCTTCCACTTTCCTGTGATTTTTCAAGCAACACTCATACCGAGGTTATTTAAATCCATAATTGCCCCCCTTTAAAGTAACTAAGTCTCTAACTCAATATCATCCAAAATCTTCGACAATGAAAACACAAATTATTTGTCAATTTAATTCCGCATTGATGTTGTGATCTTACCTGGAAAAGATGGACTTCTGATATCCAATATTTAAGACAAAATAAAAAAAAATTATCAGTGGTACACGAATCGTGTACCATAATTCGTTTCAGGCCCACTTTTAACGAGGGACAGTGGTGCATGGAGAGCATACGCAATAATGTAAACTGGAATAACCAGACGCTAGCGATTGGCATGCTATTGAGACTTCAGGCGTATTTCGCCGAACATAAATGATTTGAAATAGAGTAAAGACGGAAATGAATGAATGTAAATCAGTTTATATACATTCATATAAGATTATTTTATGAGTTGCGACCCATTTGGGTAAATTTCTAGGCCCCAAATATTAGAGAATTAGCTCCTTTAAAATGCCTACATCCCACCCAAACTTCGTCTTAACTGTACAGGTCCTTCTCGGTAATTTAGACGTAACCAACCGGAAGTTACATTTGCTCCATGACGCGAAGTTGGTGAGGTCAAAGCCGATAAGAACAGTTTTGATTTCCAGGCTATCAATAATCAAATTAAAATCATATACATTTGTGCAAAGAAATCCACACAATCTTTAAACATATATTCTGAAAATGAGTCAGGCGAAGGAGCTGGAAAATGATAAGAAAATGGTTAGAGAAGAGACAAATTCGAAGAGGTAAATTGCTAGCTATTCAATTCATTGCTGACTCGTCCATTGCACTGGACAAATCATAATAAATGTAGCACATAGTACAATTGTGTAATTTGTTAAAATTGTGATGACCTTGCAGTGCTGATGATTACCAGAAACATGATAACTGCAGAGGCTGTGTGCATGTATGCATGTATTCATTATTTAACTAAGCGTTGAGGGCATAGCCTACATCATGAGCTATCTTGAACAAACCCCATCTCTCAACCGTCCCTGTTTGGAGATAAGAAATTGTCCTGTACAGTTCAACGTTGCAAAGGTGAACGTGAATCACATTTGCTAAAAGTAAGCAAAATTGATAGTATTTTTCATCAGAACAACGATTGATTATTGTTATTTATAACATTTCTGCAACATCCAACTACAATTAAGCATAAATTAAAATCCCACCCGACATGGCCATTGGGTACAAATCCCCTCTTTTTAAAGCTGCAATTTCATATTTTTAAGTTATATTTTCAAAATATATTAAAACAAAGCCTTAAAATAGATGTTATCTATAAACACTAAACAGTCCTGCCTTTTAAAGAATAATCCTATAATTCACTCTTGGCAGTTGAGAAATTGGCAAAAATATCATTTTCAACTTTAAATTCAAACGTTTGAAGAAGGCTATTGCATGGGGGGAATGGAAAAACAAAGGAGGTAATTGTGTTATTATTTCCAATGTGAAAGATTTGTAAGTGTGAAAATAATGCCTATGATTGTATAATAGTGAGATGGCAACCTATTAAGCAAAAGACATAGAAATAAATATGTTTTGACTTTCTTGGAAAATATGAAATTCCCGCCTTAAATTAAGGCGATAATGGATTGCTGGCGGGGCCAATCATAGTACTAATCGGCTCATAGTTGCGCAGGAGTAATAGGACGTAATTATGAATGTCCAAATTAATTTTGTTAAAAACAACGCTTAATTTATTTTATTGTCAATATTTGCTGATAAATGAATGTTGTTTCAGTAGATTGGGTTGCGTATGTGTAATAATTGTTATAGTGTATAAAATTAACTTATTTTTAAGATGGTACATGTACATGCATTGATAAAGAAATTGAGTCAGTTTGCCACTTGGAACTAAAGACATCCAATCGTAGATAGAAAGAGGAGCACATCAGTATATCTCAATGTACGTTCTCATAGCTAACATCTAGTCTATTATTGGAACATTAAAATAGACGAAAATGGGGCCAAATGCACATATTACAAGATACATTATGATGGGAGATCAGATAAAGTGCTGGCAGTTCTCACTATTATAGTTAAAAACTAGATATTGTAAAGGGAATTTGCTAAAAATTTCAGTCAAATTGTTTCTCTCTGAACTGAAAAATTAGTGATTGAATTTTCTGGCTATTTTGAATCATCATTACTAAAGTCAGAACGATACAAATCATCCATTTATTAAATCATGAATGAAAGTTGAGTAGCAAATAGGATCCCAATCCAGTAAACATCGCAGGCTAGCGATGACATCAAAGGTTGATTATGGTCTGAATAAGTTAATTAATGTCTAATTAATAATTTATATAACATTTGAGGCCTAAAGAAAGACCTGCAATAGGCAGATTTAGCTCTTGCATAATGTATGTTTAATATAATAGGAATGTATTATGTACATGTAAGAGTCTCACATTCACGTGTTTAAAGGGATTTATATTAAATTTTTAAAACATCTCTAATCAATTACTATGTTTACTGAAATACAATAACAGTCCATATTGAATTATGGTCAACGGTCATTTACGGCTACTTTAGTCCATTCTAAACATTTTTTTAGTATTTTTTGGTGTTTATGAATCAACCATAATGTTATGCTTTTTTTGTGTTCATATATAAATGGCATTCAAAACCATGGAGTACATGACTTGTGTACAGTAGTCATTTTAAAATATTCTCTGTGTTTTAAACATATTTGGTACAAAAATTTTCATTGCAAGATAACATCATCAACATTAATTGGAATTGACCAATTGAATTCTAATTTGTTTTTTAAATTCCTAATATGGAATATACTGTGGTCTGATGTTTAAACTCTCAAAAAACTTTACCTAAAACTTTTCTTTTTCTTTTATTGTAGCGAGGATATGGCTGATCTGAATGAAAAATCCTGTAAGCCAGATAGGAAAAGAAACTTCAAATGCATTGTCTGTAAGTTAAGTTTTGGTAAAGAAATAGATCTGCAAAACCACATCAAAATCCACATAACAAGAACAGCATACAAATGTGAAGTGTGTGATGCACCATTTTCCAGGAAGGATAGCCTTGAAAAACACCTTAAAACTCACTTCACAGCAACAAAACCCACACATCAATGTGTGGTTTGTAGTGAGGTATTTAGTAATCAAAGTCTTTTAGAAGAACACATGAAGACACACACTGATGACAAATCCTATACGGCTGATGTCTGTGAGGAATCTTTTTCACAAAATACCAGCGTCAAGCAACATATGAAAATTCATTCTGAGTCTGAAACTATCAAGAAGTCTTTTGAATGTGAATTTTGTCTTAAATCATATAAATGTAAAAGAACTCTACAAGGTCATTTGATCATGGTTCATTTAAATGAAATTTTTGTGGAAAATAAAACCAATAACCTTTTGTTGGAATCTGAGGATACTGACGATGTTAGTGATGATGATGATGACATCAGCAATGATGATGATGACATCGACAATGATGGCAATGATGATGACGTTGGCAATGATGGTGACACCGGCGATGATGATGATGATGACGATGATGACGACATCAGTAATGTTAATGATGACACCGGCAATGATAATGACCACAAAAATGACATCGACAATGATAATGTTGACATCAGCAATACTGATAATGACATTGACGACAAAAACATTGATAATGACAATGATGCCAGTGGTAATATTGACATCCGGCAAGCAAATAATGACCATCTACAAGCAGACATGAGAGATACTTCTGCGGAAATGCCCTCAACAGCTGAGGAATTGATCGCCAGCTCTTCTGATGCCCAGAATCGTTGTCCCAAGAAACCAGGAAGAAAACAAACATATAAGTGTGCTGTTTGTAAGGAAAAATTTAGAGAGGAAAATGATTTGATACTTCATATAAAAACTCACATCGTTAAAAAGCCATTTAAATGTGACCGTTGTTATGAATCATTTACAGATAATACTGGTTTACAAAATCACGATTGTCTGTTTACTCGTATTCTTTTTGAAGATACAAGTAAAACTTATAAATGTGTAATCTGCAGGGAATTGTTCACTGACAGGAATCAACTGCAAACTCATATGAGAGTTCATATTGGAGAAAAACCCTACACATGTGAAATTTGTCAAAAATCCTTTACTCAAAGCACTAGCGTAAAGCGACACATGGCGCTGCACAGTGAAGACAAACCTTTCAAATGTCAACTTTGTGACAAATCGTATATTCGAAAAAAATACCTAGACGATCACATGAAACTTCATGATTCTGAACGAGTAAAGAGACGTTTCAAATGTGACTATTGCTATAAATCCTACAACAACATGCGGAATATGAAGGCACATTTGATAAAATTTCACACAGACGAAAAGCCGTTTAAATGTACTGTTTGCCAAACTTCATTTTCATTGTATCGTGATTTAAAGAAACATAAAAGCACACATCCAAAGAAGCCATCATATTATTGTAGAAAGTGTGATAAATCCTTTTTCCGAGAAGAGGGTTTTCAGAGTCACCTGAAAACTCATAAACGGACAAAGTTCCCTTGTGACGTTTGTTCGCGAATTTTTAGAAGGAAACTATCGCTTTATGCACACATTCGAAAAAAACATCCAGACAATAAACACCATAAATGCAATGTATGTGCTAAAACTTTTGTCCTGTATGAAACTTTACTAAAGCATATGCAGATTCATGGAGGCGAGAAGTTACATAAATGCCACATTTGTCCACGGTCATTTATTCAGAAATTCAGTCTTGAGAGGCACATTCAATGTCGTCATGCGAAAGACAACCTTGTAACCAGATCAAAAAGTTGTAAACTCTAGCTTTCATAAAGTTACATGTAAATAATGTTTCACTGTAGCTAAGCAACTTGCTTTAGCACACTACCAGTAATTAATGTAATTACATGTAGATGTAGATTTCATTTTATTGTTTCTCTCCTTTGGAAGAAAGCAGGGGACTATTTAAATGGGTCTGTCTGTCTGTCTGTCCGTCACACTTATTGGAAAACAATAACTCTCTTATTAAGCTAGAATGTTCAGACTTGGTGCAGATGTTTATTAGTGCAGGTGTATGCCTTGATGGAGTTTGAAGATGAGCATTTTCTGCTAAGGGTAAGTAAAGATACATGTAAGCAACTCAACATGAAGATCGGATCAGTTGTACTAAAAGGAATGTCGTGTCAGGGGTTGTACGACAAGATAGATTTGATTCTAATGGGCAGTGATGAAACTTAGGTACTTCAAGACCTGACTGAGTTTGATCATGAACTTTGTATGCTTAGATATAATATAGATAATCCATCGCATTGCTTGATACTTTTGAAAAAAATAAATGTGCAATTAATAAGCATGTGTCATCTGTTTATTTTTGGATTTCGGCGGGGGACATCATCCTCACTGTTGATTTGTTTCCAGCTGCCAGAAGTTGAATTATTTAGTGCATATATATGCATTTAATCTCATTAAAGATGATCCTATTATTGTTTCGTATTTTTGTCTATTCATGTAGCAGGCTAGGGATGGAAGTATGTAATTATGCTAAAGAAACAAGCCATCGAATAATATACATGGTTGCACTCAAAGGCCGCGTGATGGTGGGGGATGTCAAATCCCGGTTGTATGTGACGAGGAGTAGGGTCACCTGTCCAACCCGTGTGGGTTTTCTCTGGGTCGTCCGGTTTCCTCCCACTGCTAAAAACCCCTACAGACAAGTGAATTATTGAAATAAAATTTACCAATATGTTAGTCCCGAAATGACTTAGTTTGTGTCGATTGGACGTTAAACCCCATTTCTCTTTCTCCACTTGATTGTTGATGTCAGTACGAGTATAATAAACCCATGGAAGCTATAGATGATGTCTGAATAATTTCTGTAATAGGATAATAATCCACTGGGGAATGATACAACAGTGTAAAGGTTCATTCATGCATGTTGAAATACTACTTTGCTTGTACTATTAATTATTTACAAAACCACATTTATAAAAATATTTAATCTGAGTTGAAATCAACCATGGTAAAGTCCTGATGTTTTGCATTTTTCTGTAAGTGAAACATGTATTGTTTCTGAAAGTGATTTCATAATTTTTTTTCTGTGGAATTTAGTCAGTCTGGGCGTCTATTTATTAAATATAAATTGAGTAATTTGACTCGCAGGAAATGTTTTACGGATAGGAACAAAAAATAATCTCAGGTTGGCTATATCTCGGTTATTTCTCAACGGATGATTTTCGGGTTTTCATTTCTGTGACGACTCCCATATGGGCACAGACTGGCGTTTTTTTTTTTAGAAATTCGGAAGTTCGCTCGATTAGATTTAGCATCAAAGATATGCGAAAGTTTTCTTTGTCGTTTTTTTGACATTCAAGATGTCGTACTCCGTCACTTTTTAATGTATCAAGTTGAACCTTGGTAGTTATAACGAACATATTTTGACCGGAAATTACCGAGGCCTTCCGATTTTACCTGATCATTAATAACTCTTTTCACTTTAAAAAATAAATCAAATATGATATACACTGTATGGTGGTTTTAGTCCCAGATGTTATCTTTCATTTTCAGAGACCTTGTTTCATAACATTTTCAACCGTTTGGCCGCCATATTGGATTTTACAAAAAATCTCCAGCTCAATGTTGGAAAACTTTGTGTTTTGTTTGGAACCTACTGTAAATGGCAACAAAAATTAGGATCCAATTTTGATTTTGTTTGCTTCCGGTTTCACTTAGATTATTCTTCAACTTTTTGATTTCTATCTGGTGACCGACCATCTTAATCACTATTGGCGTTTTCTTATATGATGACTGTCATGTCTACTAACAATTAATATCAATATGTTCAATCTTGATGTATAACTTCCGGTTTTATGACAGGTTTTCGACTTTAATAGTAAAATTGGATCTTATTAATTATGCTCTAATACATGATGTAACTCGATTGTTGACGTGACAAGGTGTGACCAGACAAACCGAAACACGTCAGTACTCTGGAGTTCTAGATTTATATTAATTTAAGAAAATAAAATCATGATATTCAACGCTAGATAAGGCTACCAACCATTTGTATGCGTGTTGTTCTTTACTCGTATAGGTCGTTTAGTTCTTGATTGTTGCTAACTTTTTTCATGTTCCGGTTCCGATCTTGGGGAATTAAAAATAGTTCCTCCACTAAGTGTCAAGGTATGATGGGTTATGGCTCCGATATACGTCAAATCGATTCTAGCATGTTCCGCCCAACCACATGTTCCAATACTAACCTAAGTTTTGTACGAATACCCTCCTTCGGAGGCCCCTTCACGCCTCTGACACAGTAACTGTCCAGGATCCCACTCGTTACGGACAATCGTTAATCTAATTAAAATATAATGTTCATTACATTATGTTTTATTTGGTGTGATTTTCTTATACTGGTGGTGATTCTAAACATGTTGGTATGTTTTTATTAAGAAGTTTGTTCATATGACATGAAAACACTTATTGTTGTTCTTGATGTTGTCAAACTAGAAACTCGGCCCCAGCCCAATGCGCTACTTGGCGTCTTGTGGTTCTTGATGTTGTCAAACCAGGAACACGACCCGGCCCATGCGCTACCCCAAACTGATCCCGCAATGAATATTTGCTTGGCCGCTACAATCACTGATAAGCATGACATCGACGAGGCTTAATGAGTACGGCATATTAACTTTTTTACTCCGACAAATTAAATTCTCAAACATTTTTTTGAGGTAAAAGAAAAATAAATAAAGACGTTCGAAGTATTTGTAGTTAAAAAATATTTCCTATTTAGTGTTAATGGGTATTAAAATGAGTAAAATGCATCATTTTGCCCGAAGCAGTTAGGTGTTAAGTAAACATTGCACGAGCCGTTGAGCCAATGACTACGGCGCGTGCAGTCAACGCACGTGTTGTGGACAGTCATCTGTTACAGAGATAATTCGTAAGTAATTCTCTGTGAAACAGATTGGCGCTATACCCACCTTCTTGTTCTTCTTTGGGGCGACGCGATTAAAGCAGACTGGAACCCTGTACATATTGAATCATTGTGACATGGTTTCCGTTACCTCGTGGATCCTATATTTAAAATTTTGTAAATGTAGACAACTAATTGCCCTAATAAAGAATGTGGTTTTGAGAATGAATTCAGTTATTTTTAAGTTGGCCCATTGAGACGAATACGGTGAGAGGTAAGATAAGATTAGATAAGTTTCTATTGTATCACAATATTCATTAAGATCTGCATATTCCTTGAGCAATGGCCCGGGAAATCCAACTCCAGCGATTGCTGGTACAGTTTGGCGGAATGTGTCTATTTTTATCTCTCCCCTCTCCATTGTAGTTGGATTCTATTTGTTGAAACCATTGATGTAGCCCTAACATGACAGTCCGTCTCATTGATCTGGGGTCATCCCTAAAACATCAGATATTGGGCAGATTGTGAAAATGTTGTTCGTCTGCTGTGTGGTCCATCAGATGAAAAATAAATTCCACACCAGTTTTCACGTGTCAGTCGCTTTGCAAAGCCACGTTTGTCACACAATTAGTTTTATTTTGTTGGTAATATTCTACCTTGACTTTGAGCTGGGATATCCATAATAAAAATTTCGCGCCTTGCGACGTTATGTAACCGCGATTGTCACTATAAACCTTTATGCTAACAGTTTTAGAGTTCTGGTTAATCCATATTGATTTGTTACACTGTAATGATTTTTTTTTGAACGGTTATTAAAATCAAATAAAAATTTGTGATATATGGACGGTCCACAAGCTATGCATTCGAATTTCGTATAATAAGTGGCATTTCCAAGAAGTGTAAAAATCGAACCCATGATTGTCACCTAAATTGGATATTAACTGTGACCCAAAGAGTGCCGACTATTCCATTCTAGTCCCAACCTATAATCCACGATTCGAATCCCCGATTGTAAGTGACAAGGAGTAAAGTCGCCTGTCCAACCTTGTGTGTTTTCTCCGGGTCCTCCCAAGGCTAATGACCCTAAGCGCAAGCGAATTATTGAAATGAAATCAACCATATGTTAGTCCGGAAATGACCTAGTTTGTGCCGCGTGGACGTTAAACCCAACCTCTCTCTCTAGCTGTGACGCTGTCTTTGTGTGTGTGTGTGTGTGTGTGTGTGTCTCTCTCTCTCTCTCTCTCTCTCTCTCGCGACCACTGCTGGAAATGTTACGATCATGTCCTGCCCAGCATTGTAGTGACTGATTCGCCCAAACTGTATAGCAGTTGTATTTTAATTTCATTTTAAACAAAAGGTTGCCATGTAGGAAATGTACTTCAGGAAATGGGGACAGAAAACAGGAAAAAATGGACAAAGTCCGTCCTCTCATTGTCGCATTGCTTCACAGCGATTTTTTTTAAAAAGAAAAATCTGTATCGTTCACAGGGTTTTCGATAAAGTGCCGAACTCCAGAACTGAAGATAATCTTTAAATCCTACAATTATTGTTGGACATAATCAAATACACAGGCATCGCCGTGATATATATTTACATAATATGGTATAGTACGATTGATGTGTGACATCTTTAAAGGACAATATTGGTGCCAGTCATTATCACATATGTGATAGAACTGATTAAACACTTTCCAAATAACATATTAACACAGAGATCATCGCTACCATAGAGGAGTAATAAAGGATTCATGAATCGGAAGTGACGAACGCTAAAGGAAAACACGAGTTATTCCTCTATATAACTAACTGAAGTGACTAGTGATAACAGATACATGGGCGAATATCTACTCACTAATAATTCCCTCGAAGACCTAAAGTTGCTGTGTGACACTGTGAGAGAATATCTTACAATTCATAAAAAGAATTGACTGCCACTAGATAAGAGAACACGAAAGAAAAACAGATTAAAAGTCCGTGCATTACCATGTTTTTATAAGGTAGGGGAGACCGGAGAACATCGAACCACCATGGATATATCCTTTATAAATAATACTATACAACCCAACACTATACAGAAGTGAGATAACTTCTTAGACCCATTTCTCCATCAATAAGCCACATGCTGTCAATTATTTTCTTAGGCAGTGAATTTTTCAAAAAAGCGCTTAAAAGAGAAAAATTGTCCATACATGTTACCTTCTTAGCCTAGGAAATTCTTGTACTTAAAATAAGATCATATATGTCTAATCT
Organism: Patella ulyssiponensis; assembly: GCA_963678685.1. Lineage (NCBI taxonomy): Eukaryota > Metazoa > Mollusca > Gastropoda > Patellidae > Patella > Patella ulyssiponensis. Next base: position 62,736,453 of record OY783229.1, read on the forward strand.
ATACAATCCAGATAAACCGGGGTTTGATCCATATAAGAGGGCATATTGATTATTTTTTTAAATTTTGATCATGAAATAAAGAGATCTTCTAATAAAAACATTTGATATGAAATGAGGACAAACATGTATGTAAACAAAATGGTTCAATGCCCCCCGGTCTCCCCTATAGAATGAGTAAAAACAAGGGGCTGTACGGAGTATTTCTATTTTTCCCGTGTTCTCTTATCTTATGACACTTAATTACTTTATTGAATCGTCAGATATCCTCTTGCGGTCCCATATAACAACTTTTTGTCTTCGAAGGAATTATTAGTGAGCAGAAATTCGGCCGTTTATCTGTCATCACTCGTCACTTCAGTCATTCACATAGAGAGATAACTCGTGTTTTCCTTTGGCGTTCGTCACTTCCGATTAATGAATCCTTATTACTCCTCTATGGTAGCGATGATCTCTCAATCTGTTTCACAGAGAATTACTTTGGAATTAACTCTGTAACAGATAAGTGTCCACAGCACGTGCGTTGACTGCTCACCGCGCCAGTCATTGGCTCAACTGCTCGTGCAATGTTTACTTAACACCTAACTGCTTCGGGCAAAATGATGCATTTTACTCATTTTAATACCCATTTACACTAAATAGGAAATATTTTGTAACTTCAAATACTTCAAACGTCTTTATTTATTTTTCTTTTACCTCAAAAAAATGTTTGAGAATTTAATTTGTCGGAGTAAAAAAGTTAATATGCCGTACTTATTAAGCCTCGTCGATGTCATGCTTATCAGTGATTGTAGCGGCCAAGCGAATATTCACTGCGGGATCAGTTTGATGATCTGTGTTAATATTATATTTGGAAAGTGTTTAATCAGTTCTATCACATATGTGATAATGACTGGCACCAATATTGTCCTTTAATATTTACCTTCAATATAGAAGATATAGTTCCTTATCACAATTTCAAAATGAAAATGAATTGGGGTTTAACTTATAAGAATGTCACGCGGTTGGAGATATAAAGGTGTGGTTGCTAAGGGAACGACAGTTGTTCCCCTCTTATACCGCTTTGTGTCTTGAATATCTGAAATTCTTTCTTTTTTACAATATGCTTGAAAGTATCTAGAATCATGTCAACTGTTTGTTTTAATGAGAACCAGAAATTGAAACCATGAATGTAATAATCAACGCTGTTTGAAGTTCACAATGTGTAACAGAGTAAGTGACTTGGTATTTGGTGTACAGATGCGTGGAGATGCGCAATATTTATATATATATTTATTTAAATGTATCGAAAGACGTGATGCACTACGGTAGCTAGATATACCATTGACTACCAATGTGCGCCTAATAAAATAATTTAGTTGAATATTAAGACCGGAATAACAAATCCAAGACAGTCTATACATAGATATAACATTAGTCAAATTTGGTTGGTTGAGGGTAATAAAATGTAAGCTAGAAATCGTTTGTGAATTGTCTTTTTACTTCTAACTTCTAAATGTATATACCCCCCTCCTTTACTTCCAAATATTCTAGAATAGTTTTCATTTATTATGTAAACAACATATAGATCTTAGTCCGATCTACGCATGTGCAGCCATGAAAAACTCGGGACCCTGTTTCTCGAAATCTTAACTAATGATAAAATCCAAATTTTGATTGGCTAAGCGTTAAAATCAAACTAATATTATCCAATCAAATTACTAAAATTTGGATTTGATCTTAGTTTAAATTTCGTGAAACAGGCCTCTGATACCATTGTGTCGGAACCTTTCCCATGAGTCTATTTATATCAGTTGCCATGTTGTCCAACCAGTAGCTGTAACGATGGTGCTCCTTTCACTTTCATCAACAACTAAACATTGTTTAGTTAACTTATTATAACTATACACCACACATCCACATGGTAAATCTTCAGTAGGTGTCGCACATCTATCCGCACACTCTTGTACGCTTTCAGCATGATAACTCTTAACGGTGTGACCATAAAGCTTTCTGTTTCCGGGTACCTTCTTCCAACCGGACGTCAATACAATATCTAAAGCCGTTTCTAAAATATAACAATACATACTGTGATATTAACTGGGATAAATTTTATGTCAATATAAATTAACATCTATTGTTTGTATTCAACAGAATTAACAATTGAATAAGATAAGGTTTTTATTGATACAGCAGAAGCAGATAAAAACAACACCAATACGCATTGCACGTAAACTTAATAATTAAATAAATAATCCCATTTGTTTCATTGCACACTGGGATTGTCACACCTAGTCATGACGAATCATGGATGACATCATAAGCACACATTATGTGTAAAGCTTATTTCCATGATGGTCCTGGAATCTATGAACCCGATATCTGCCTTCGGTAGATGATGGAGTGAATGTTAAGTTCCTCTATGTTACTTGTGTGTGCAGGGTCGGATAGGACAGATTAGTCCATTTAAAAAGAATAATGTTGACGTTAAATGGTGCCCATGCGAAACACTAACCCAAAAATGGTAATTGTCCCACCATAATAGCTGACGCATTTATACTCTCTATATAAAAAAGATCGAGGTTAAATTCACTCCAGACATTACAGACTGGTCCGAGAGGGGAACATCATAACCTCCTCGACTTAGCGGCTAGAGTAAAGACACCATCGCCCCCGTTCAAAGAAAACACCTAGTAACTCACCTTTTTCTTATTTTGAGAAAACAAAGGAAAACGTAATGAATGAATATTAATCCCCGGCTTATCCATTAATTTAGTTAGTTACTAGGTGTTGCCTTTTGACGAGAGATCCTAGGAAGAAAATCATGTAGAACTATCTAGAAGTATGTGGCTCTTGCCATGTTTCAGCCTTTAGGTATAAGTTATAAAGGATGTTAAACTCAGACCGTGGATATTTTGATAACTCCTAAAGAATCTATAATGGATGTTGTAGTTTTCCTGTATTTAACCTTTGTAGTTTGCTGTATTTGTTAAACGGTGTTCCAGAGTCAGTTAATTGATGATTGAAATAATTGATCCCTCAGTGTGAAGTCAACGAAAGTCCTAGACGATAACGTCTCCGCTAATTCCTTTTTATTGCCGAGATACAGCATAGTGCCACACTAATCCAGTCCTGAATATCCTACTGTTATCTAAGTATCTCCCACATCATGGTCTATAATCATGGATGTTTCCGGTCACCTTCAAACAACAATTTAACCATTTTCTATCGATTAAATTTATTACATGACAATATATTTCACTAAAACAGATATATCGGCATGCATATACCCATCTTGTATACGTGTTAGTATACATGTAGTAGCAACGGGTGTAGTCTTGGAGGAAGAGTATGCCTCCGGTTACGAAATATTACACAATTTTTATCACCTTTTTCAGTGTTTTTTTTTCTTTTAAAGTAGCTAAGTATCAATATCATTTAAAATCTTCAACATTGAAAACACGAATTATTTGTCAATTTAAATCAACATTGATGTGGTGATCTTACCGGAAAAAGATGGACTTCTGATATCCAATATTTAAGATAAAATAAAAAAAAATACTATTGGTACACGAATCGTGTACCATAATGCGTTTCAGCCCCAGTTGTAACAAGAGACTAGAGGAACGAGGCTAAACACATTTCACCAAATCAAACGGCGTATGTAGACTGGAATAACCAGACGCTCGAAATTTGCTTTCGATCGACGCTGCTGGCTTATTCCGCCGAACATAACTGATTTGAAATTTGAGTAAAAACGGAAACCATTGAATGTAAATCAGTTTATATACATTCATATTACATTGTCAATTTCTACGTTCCAAATGTTAGCGATTTAGCTCCTTCAAATTTGTTGCCCCCTCCAGTCGACGATACAATATTTTAAGAGAGAGATAATTGGGACTAACATAATAATATGGTTTAATTTTATTTTAATTATTTACTTGCGCGAAGAGGTCTTTAGCAATGGGAGGAAACCGGATGACCCGGAGAAAACCCACGGGGTTGGACAGGCAACCCTACTACTTGTCACGTACAACCGGGAATTCGAAACCACGCCAGTTGACTCAATGAAGGTTTTATATTACAGCGCGCACGTGCTAACCATTCGGCCATCCACCCCCCCCCCCCCCCCCCCAAATATTTTATCAGCTTACCTATATCCCAGCAGGCAGTATTTCCCCATCCGCTCAGTAGGAAAACGTAGTTGAATTCCACAGGAGTGATGTTATTCTGCCAATACCAAATTCACTCCCTTTTCCCAGCTCTAACAATCCCCCTTTCCAGCGGATCCAAAATGGTCGAGACTGGCCACAGTGCAAGAGAACTTCCTTATGTACGCCATATCTAACTCTATGTAACGGTGATTGACGAATTTCACTTTGTGTGTTCGCGAATGATCCGATCATAAACGCCCAGCTCGAATTACTCTTTAAGGCCGCCTTTTCGTGTTCCTGGAGAAATACATGCCCATTGGCACAGGTCTTAAGTTTAAATCTTAACTGTGTGATGTTGGTGACGGTGAGACCCTTTCTAGCCAATGAAACAGCATATCTATAGTTGTTTGGACTAAACGCTCGTAAACCAAAGCAAACTGAAAATAATAATTTCAAAAATGTAAGGTTCCTGACATGCTATGTCTCATATTGTGGTTTCTTTACAATGACACCATTCGCTGAAAAAGGAATCTCAAAAGGGTAATTATAAACGTGCTCTTTACGTAGCCTTTAAATAGAAATCAGAGTTCCAATATTGTAGTTAAAAGTATCATTTATTCAAGTCAATATCAATATATATGAAATAAAAGTGCGAATATATAAACAATTGTGGGTGGTGTAAATAAACAATTATAATCAATTATGGGTGGTGTAAATATGAAAAATATAAACCAAATATAACTCGCTTTGTGAGAGATATCTGATGTCTGAAATCATTTAAATCTTAACTGTAAATTCTAGTAAAACAAGTATACTCGATTATAATAAAATCGACTTTTCCGTTTACTAATTTATGTATTATTATATACTTAAAGCAATACATTATTTAATATTTAAATCATCGAAATCTAAATATAAACAAGTATTAATTCGTTTTCGTATAAAGAAACGTACTTTTCCGTTTATTTAATCATGATATCATAATTTGATATTTGAGATAAATCGACGAATATTTTAAATCACGATTATGTTACTAAACAAGTATTAACTAGATTTGTTAAATCATACTTTTCGGCTTAGTAAAATCGTTATATATTTCAATGAAATAACCGATGTTATTCTATTTAATTTAGCTGGTATAAACTAGAAGTATGAAATATATCTTCTAATAATTCAGTTCACCGATGCTATAAAATAACTAATCGAATCAATATAAAATCTTATTCTTAAGAATACAAAGTTCATACAATAGAAATAAACTTAAAACATTTTACATACAATAAATAAAGAGACGTACCTTTAAATAGAAATCAGAGTGCCAATATTGTAGTTAAAAGCATCATTTATTCAAGTAACGACTAAACGAATTGTCCGCGAATTTAAAGGGTTGAATTTCCGAATAACACGCCTATTTATTTTCTTTTAATTTGATTGGTGGGTGTTTAAAACAACCAGAGAAAACTAAAGGCTTGGCCATTGATTGGTTAAAACCAATCTTGCCTAACTCAATCCTTGACGTGTCATATTCAGTAATTATGTTGCCTCTAGTTAATCCCAGCGTATTGTTTAAAAAGTCTTAGGCGTCACCATTAATTATACTTAAAATCAATCTAAAATGATACACAATAGAGGACTCTTCTAGTGTCTCTTTAATACGCCAATATTCTTATATAACAGCGTTAAGCTGTTATTTATCAACGTCGGCAAATAAATGTCGCTTTAGTTTTAAAATAAAATACGTAATTTAAATCATATTAGTTAAATTCGTATGCAAACTATATATGAAAATACACATTATTACAATAAATAAAATACGCAATTCAAATCTTATAATTAAATACGTATGCAAACTATATATGAAAATATACATTATTACAATGAATAAAATACGTAATTTAAATCTTATAATTAAATACGTATGCAAACTATACATAAAAATATACACTACTACATTATTTACCTAAAACCCTAAACAAATTTCATAGTTTTAATTCATTTTCAATCTTAAATATGTAACTGACATTATGAAATATTTGGATTTAATGCTTTTGTTTAAATTATATGTAGCCAAGAGCTAAATCTGCCTAGTCAACTCTCGATGTCAACGATAGCCTGCGATATTTGTTGGATTACGATCCGAGTTGCTACATAACTTTCCTTCACGATTTAATAATTAATTGGATAACCGAGGCTATAATTTTTTTTCGTACCTACTTTAATAATGACGATCGAGGCCAGGCGAAACTTTCATTCGCTTAATTTCAGCAAATTGCCTTTACATTACATGTATATAGTTTTTAACTATTATAGTGAGGACTGTCAACTCGTTATCTAATCTCCCATAAAGTATCTTTAAGTTATATGTAGTCAAAAATCTAACTGTTAGTGTTTACTGTCTGCTGGCACCGAGGATGATCTCGCAGACAAGTTTTCAATGAAAATTTTAAATGGATGTCTGGGGCAGCTAATACGATAACGGCATGAACATTGATTCTTTGGACTGGTTAGTTAAAACATCTCGAGGAATAAAGCTGATCAAACAGAAACACCAATGATACGGCGGCAAAAACAGCATAATCTAAAAGAGAAATGAAATTGGGTTTAACGTGCAACTGTTCGGCTCCGACTTGGTTTCTGAAGACGGACATACGCCATACAATGTGCCATGGGGATTATTTTACGCGGCGCGACGGCCGACTCTTATATCGAATTCCAATTGTGTACACAGGACCTCGGTTTTTCGTCCCATCCGAATGATTACGCGGCAGTCTTTCTAAGCCTACGTGTCCTACACCACTGACAAGACGAAACCGCGACTGAAAATCAGGGTTTGAATTACGCATATTTAATCAGATAAAATGGAATGTGTTATTTTTAATATTGATTCAAACCAAACCCTGATTTTTGATATTTGCCTTGGAACAAAAGCGCGCTTACTAAATACCCGTCATGTTTTTTCTAAAGTTAAAATATAATATTTTAAACATTTATCCATGAACAAAAGTAATGAAATGAAATGGGGTTTAACGTCCTGTTCAGCTCCTAAACTGGGCTAATAAAGACGGGCATACGCCATACAGTGTGCTATGAGGAAAATTTTGCCCGAGCAGCGGCGCTATGGCCTTCTCTTATATCTAATTCCAACTGACAAGGGATCTTTAACGTACACGTCAATATGTACGCGTGACCTCGTTTTGTCCCATCCGAACGACTAGACAGCTCTCCTTGTCAGGCCCTCCGCCTTGCATCAGTGACAAGAGGAAGCGGCGGCGGAAAATCTGGATGAACTTTCTTGGCCAATGCAGGGATCGAACAACTAACCTCCATGCTAGCGAGACATCGTCTTATCCGCTCGATGTTAACGAGTCGTTAAAAGTTAACAGAGGTTTGAACAACTGGACCCTGGCAATTAGTAGTATTACAATTAATCCATTCAAATCGGCAAAAAATGAAAAATTCATAATTAAAGCTGCAATTTCATATTTATAAGTTATATTTTCAAAATGTATTAAAATAAAGCCTTAAAATGGATGGTATCTATGAACAGTCCTACCTTGTTAAAGAACAATCCTATTAATCCAATAATTCACTATTACCAGTTGAGAAATAGGCAAATATATCATTTTCAACTTCAAATTCAAACGTTTGAAGATAGCTATACCATGGGGGCGGGGGATGTAAAAAAGGGGAGGCAATTGTATTATTATTTTCTGTGTCAATGATTTATTAGTGTGGGGAATAATGCCTATGATTGTATAATAGTGAGTTGGCAACCTATTGAGTAAAAGACATTGAAATAATTATGTTTTGACTTTCTTTGAAAATATGAAATTATCGCTTTAAAATGATGAAGTAAAATATCAAAGATGGAATTTTCATCATTGATAGACACGTTTATGAGAAACATTTTTCCAAAGTTTAATATTTTTTTTTTGAAGGCTCTTACACATGGTTAGCGTTTGAAAAAGAGTCATTTTAACTATTTTTCTGTGAGAATTGATTTTCAAAGCTTATTTTACAAGAAACCAACAAAGCTGTGGCTTTTAATAATGTTTGTTCAAATATTCCCCATTGATAAATTATACATGTGATAAGTAACAACTAATTGTGTAGTAAAATTTTTACACTGTGTCGAAATAAATTTATTTTCTATTTTTTGCACAAGTATCAATTTTTGGCACACAGGGCTCTCTATAAACACTAAACGGTACCTTTTCTGTAAAATGTGATGCTTAATTCGTTATCTATATAACATCCTCTTTCAAAACTCATAATTTCAAGAATATGGTCTAACTAGTATGGCGGGGGAAAGCGGCAAAAACCTAATGCTATGTAGAAATGTCTAATTCAAAACACACATGTAACATAATGCCATACCAAATACCTAAAACGCCTAATGCAAAAAACAAAATACAAGAAACCTCTAATACAAAATACCTCATACGTCTATTGCAAAAGACAAAATACAAGAAACCTCTAATACAAAATACATATAACCTCTTATGCACAATTGATTTTACAATCTGAAACATCTACCATAAGCATTAGATGACATATCTCTCATGCATTACTTACGTTTCTCCACTGAATTATCTTTATGTAGGTCAATGTCAAGGTCACCGAACACAACTTGGCGACCTATTCGGCTAGCGAGCTATTCGACCGATCCAGCTGGCAACCTGTTCGTTGGCAACCTATTAAGACAACAGTCGCCCAAACTCATCTATTTTTAACAACCAATAAAATCCAACGTTACGTCTATCAAATGAAAGTAGAACAATATATTATTTTTATCAATTCCTTTAGCTCTGAATAGAGATGTAATTTCGCATTATCGTACAAAATTCTAGACATCCAACTAAATATATTCCGAAAGGTAATTAAATAGGCTTTCTAAGTATTATCAGTAAAAATTGGCACATTCATATTAAAGGGGTGCACTCTCTTCCTAAACATGACCAATTTTTTAAAAATTTTAAAGGGAAAAACTGTTAATATCCCGTGTCAAAATTCGGACCATCGTAAATAATTCTCATGATCCAATTAAATATATTCTAAAAGGTTATTGAATAAGCTTTCCAAATATTATTAGTAAAAGTTGGCACAATCATATTAAAGGGGTGCGCTCTCAACCTGAACATAGCCAATTTTTCAATATTTTAAAGTGAAAGAACGGTAATATTTCGAGTCGAAATTCGGACCATCGTACAAAATTCTTAGCAACCAGCTATATATATTCTGAAAGGTAATTGAATAAGCTTTCTAAATATTATTAGTAAAAGTTGGCACAGTCATATGAAAGGGGCGCGCTCTCAACCTGAACATAGCCAATTTTTCAATATTTTAAAATGAAAGAACGGCAATATTCCGAGTCGAAATTCGGACCATCGTACAAAATTCTGAGCATCCAGCTATATATTTTCTGAATGGTAATTCAATAAGCTTTCTAAATATTATTAGTAAAAATAGGCTCAATCATATTAAAGGGGTGCGCTCTCAACCTGAACATAGCCAATTTTTCAATATTCTATATGTAAAGATAGACCGGAATTTTTTTCGAAGTCCGAATTTGGACCATCGTACAAAATTCTGACCATCCAGCTACATATATCCTGAAAGGTAATTGGATAAGCTTTCCAAATATTAATAGTAAAAGTTGGCAGAATCATATTAAAGGGGCGCGCTCTCAACCTGAACATGGCCAATTTTTCAATATTTTAAAGTGAAACAACGGTAATATTATTATTCCGAGTCGAAATTCGGACCATCGTACAAAATTCTGAGCATCCAGCTATATATATTCTGAAAGGTAATTGAATAAGCTTTCTAAATATTATTAGTAAAAGTTGGCGCAATCATATTAAAGGGGCGCGCTCTCAACCTGAACATCGCCAATTTTTCAATATTTTAAAGTGAAAGAACGGTAATATTCCGTGTCAAAGTTCGGACCATCGTACAAAATTTGGAGCATCCAGCTATTATATTCTGAAAGGTAATTGAATAAGCTTTCCAAATATTATTAGTAAAAGTTGGCACAATCATATTAAAGGGGCGCGCCCTCAACCTGAACATATCCAATTTTTCAATATTCTATATGTGAAGATAGACCGATATTTTTTTTTGAAGTCCAAATTCGAACCATCGTACAAAATTCTGAGCATCCAGCTATATAAATTCTGAAAGGTAACTGAATAAGCTTTCCAAATATTATTAGTAAAAGTTGGCACGATGGTCCGAACTTTGACACGGAATATTACCGTTCTTTCACTTTAAAATATTGAAAAATTGGCGATGTTCAGGTTGAGAGCGCGCCCCTTTAATATGATTGTGCCAACTTTTACTAATAATATTTAGAAAGCTTATTCAATTACCTTTCAGAATATATATAGCTGGATGCTCAGAATTTTGTACGATGGTCCGAATTTCGACTCGGAATATTACCGTTGTTTCACTTTAAAATATTGAAAAATTGGGTATGTTCAGGTTGAGAGCGCGCCCTTTTAATATGATTCTGCCAACTCTTACTATTAATATTTGGAAAGCTTATCTAATTACCTTTCAGAATATATATAGCTAGATGGTCAGAATTTTGTACGATGGTCCAAATTCGGACTTAGAAAAAAATTCCGGTCTATCTTTACATATAGAATATTGAAAAATTGGCTATGTTCAGGTTGAGAGCGCGCCCCTTTAATATGATTGAGCCTACTTTTACTAATAATATTTAGAAAGCTTATTGAATTACCATTCAGAAAATATATAGCTGGATGCTCAGAATTTTGTACGATGGTCCGAATTTCGACTCGGAATATTACCGTTCTTTCATTTTAAAATATTGAAAAATTGGCTATGTTCAGGTTGAGAGCGCGCCCCTTTAATATGACTGTGCCAACTTTTACTAATAATATTTAGAAAGCTTATTCAATTACCTTTCAGAATATATATAGCTGGTTGCTAAGAATTTTGTACGATGGTCCGAATTTCGACTCGAAATATTACCGTTCTTTCACTTTAAAATATTGTAAAATTGGCTATGTTCAGGTTGAGAGCGCATCCCTTTAATATGATTGTGCCAACTTTTACTAATAATATTTGGAAAGCTTATTCAATTACCTTTCAGAATATATTTAGTTGGATCATCAGAATTTTGTACGATGGTCCGAATTTTGACACGGGATATTAAAAGTTTTTCTCTTTAAAATTTTTAAAAAATTGGTCATGTTTAGGAAGAGAGTGCACCCCTTTAATATGATTGTGCCAATTTTTACTGATAATACTTAGAAAGCCTATTTAATTACCTTTCGGAATATATTTAGTTGGATGTCTAGAATTTTGTACGATAATGCGAAATTACATCTCTATTCCGAGCCAAAGGAATTGATAAAAATAATATATTATTCTACTTTCATTTGATAGACGTAACGTTGGATTTTATTGGTTGTTAAAAATAGATGAGTTTGGGCGACTGTTGTCTTAATTCTGAATAGGTTGCCAACGAACAGGTTGCCAGCTGGATCGGTCGAATAGCTCGCTAGCCGAATAGGTCGCCAAGTTGTGTTCGGTGACCTTGACATTGACCTAAATAAAGATAATTCAGTGGAGAAACGTAAGTAATGCATGAGAGATATGTCATCTAATATTTATGGTAGATGTTTCAGATTGTAAAATCAATTGTGCATAAGAGGTTATAGGTATTTTGTATTAGAGGTTTCTTGTATTTTGTCTTTTGCAATAGACGTATGAGGTATTTTGTATTAGAGGTTTCTTGTATTTTGTTTTTTGCATTAGGCGTTTTAGGTATTTGGTATGGCATTATGTTACATGTGTGTTTTGAATTAGTCATTTCTACATAGCATTAGGTTTTTGCCGCTTTCCCCCGCCATAAACTAGAAGCTATAAAATCAGTGAACCAAAATCTAGTCATAGAATACAGTAATTTCAAAACTTGCGAAAGGGTACCCCTATCCGGAAGGCCATAATTCATTCAATGTTAATATTAGAGTCATATATGATTTTGACGGTTTACATAAATCGGTATGTAGCCTACTATAACATGTATGTTTTTCATAATATTCTGAGGGGCTCCACATGACATGGAATGACCCAATATATCGCTTGAAAACAATCTATAATTTTAAAAACTTACCATTAAACAAAAGAGAAGCGACAATTCCTAGCAATAATTTATCCATTTTCCTCTCTTACCCTGAAAGTCCATGACAAAAGAATATGTTAAACGTAACATACTGCAGAAGCAATCCATCGAACAATATACAATATTGCGCTTAAAGTTCCAATATCATATTTTTAATTTATATTTTTAAAATGTATTAAAATAAAGCCCTAAAATAGATTGTATCTATAAACAGTCCTACCTTGTTGAAGAATAATCCTATCCGGCCTCTTATTCACTATTGCCAGTCGAGAAATTGGCAAAAATATCATTTTCAACTTCAAATTCAAACGTTTGAAGATGGCCATTCCATGGAGGGGAATGGGAAAACAAGGGAGGTAATTGTGTTATTATTTCCTGTGACGGCCTGTGTCAGTGATTTTAATGCCTGTGAAATATTGGCCATGATCGTATAATAGTTAGTTGACAAGCTTTTGAGCAAAAGACATAGAAATAATTATGTTTTGACTTTCTTAGAAAATAGGAAATTGGAACTTTAAAAACTGCTTGATTGTTGATGCAATTACGAGTATTACAAGCTTCATTACATATGCACTCTGTTGAGTATCTTGGAAGTCTACTTAACTAACATTAATCAATATTTACACTGCCAGATTTATAAAAATGTCACAGCTGAGTGAAACTGTTGTCTTGCGTTGAAACCAACCGGCATGTCTATACCGAAAGCTAACCTATCGGCGTGGATACAATCAGATTTCTTTTTGTTAAAGATACATTATGCGAGATTAGATACAGAGCTGTTAAAAATTAGATAATGTAATCGGAATTTGCTAAAAATTTTAGTCAAATTGATCCACTCTGAGCCGATATTTAAGCGATTGAATTTTCAACCTTGCCTCGATCATCGTTACTTAAGTCGGTACGATAAATAAAAATATAGATGAAAGTTGAGCAGCAAATCGGATCGTTATCCAGAAAATATCGCAGGCTAGAAATTGAGATTTGATTACGGTCTGGATAGGTTAATTAATATCTAATTAATAATTTAGATAATATTTTAGGCCTAAAGAAAGACCCGCAATAAGCAGATTTAGCTCTTGCATAATGTATGATTAAACGAAGGGGTCCGTCAATAGATTTCCGCGTTCAACAAAATGGTGGTTGGCTAATTACATATACACGTGTACATGTAGAAAACAGCATAGATCGATGACATTTCAGTTGTACATATCTGTGACAAAATATCAAGGGATTAAACCATTTTTGGACTGATTAACCTATGAGATATTCATATTTCACAATATTGTTGGAGCTCGTGATTCTATAGCGCTAAAACGATCGGATTGCGACTTTTATGATGTTTTTGAACAACATATTCAGCTTAGCAGTCGTGTATGGTATGAAATAATTATCCTTAAAAAAAAAGAAAATATATTAGAATCCGAAACAGTTTTATTTATAAGTCAAATAGTATATACGAGCATAATTTTGTGTTTAATTTAGTTTCAGGGCATCGCATCGACTCTATGAACTAGTGAAGTCATATGATATCCACTGCCATTCATTCTGGCTCACCCGTTAAACTTGTTTAATTTTGATTGCAAATTATCATAACCCACACAAGGGAAATCTGATTTCTAATACTGTCACAGTGATTCTCAACAAGTGCGTCGCAAGATCTTTCTTGGTGTACCGCGAAATTTTGAAGGGCACAATTAAGAAAATTTATTACTAAAGAAGCCAACTTTTTGACTGATGAAATTCGAAACACTGCAATAAAGTAATTAACTGTGACACTATCGTCTAGGACGAACTTTGACTTCACCTTGTGTGATCAATTTTTTCAATCATCAATATACTGTCTCTGGTACATCGTTTAAGTTGTTACTAAGTTTATATAACAAGTACAGCAAACTACAAAGGTTAAATACAGGAAAGCTACAACATCTATTATAGATTATTTAGGAGTTACCAAAATATGCACGGTCTGAGTTTAACATCCTTTATAACTTGGACCTAAAGGCGTAAACATGGCAAGAACCACACACTTCTAGATAGTTCCACATGGTGTTCTTCCTAGGATGGTGTCTTTACTCTAGTTAATTGCATTAATCTGTGCACGAGATGACTGGATGATAGTACCCTACTTCAAGCAATTGGTGGCGACTGGAACTGTCTGTGATTTAGTCTAAAGAACTACTTAGCCCATTTCTCGTTGTCGCCCATTTGCTTCACCACTTTAATCTATTAAACAGAGCACATGTAATAGAGCTAAAATAACCCTTATTAATATTATAACAAACTAGTATATAAACTGTGGTATATAGGTCTAAGACTAGTATATAAACCGTGGTATATAAGGCTAGTATGTATACTGTGGTATATAAGACTAGTATATAAATTGGGTTATATAGGTATAAGACTAGTAAATAAACTGGAATAGGTATAAGACTATGGTATATAGGTCTAAAACTAGGATATAAAACGAGGTATATAAGGCTGTTATGTAAACTGTGGTATATAAGGCTAGTAAATAAACTGGGGTATATGGGTCTAAGGCTTGTATAGGTATTTGCAGCGAAGACGTGGTCAGTTATCATTGTTCCGTTTGTGGTCAGCATTTGTAGCAAAGACATGGTCAGTTATTGTTCCATTAATGGACAACCGTCAGAATATTTGGGGAAAAATGGGGGCAGGGCAAGGATATCAGTGTTAACATTAAAAACGAATTTGGAAATAGTGGTCTGCAACCTGGCGTTTTAATTGGAGTCGTCCACCTCTATCTGTCGAGTGATGGCATAAAAAAAAAGTTTTCTGTTAGATTTTCAAACGACACCTCAATATCAGAATATTTCTACCTGAAACATTAGATCTGTTGTTTACTAATCACGGTGAACAGGGATTAGTTTCAGTTTATCTTAATTGAAATGAAATTTTAGTGGAAATATGTAAGGATTATAGACTTGTCTAACCGGTTTCCGTTGTGGGTATTCCCATTATTTAATAATATGCTGACGTAACGATAGCCTTGACTATCACGTTATTGATTTGTAACCACAAAACACAAGACCGGTATAATCTTGCCTACAACGCATAGATCATAGACACAAATAGATGGGGATTTCCCTGTTGGAGATTAAAATTTTATTAAATATTTCCTTTCACTTTTGTCTCGCCATTTCTGTTGGTCCAAGTAGAAGAAATTTGCTTGTATTAAATCTGTTACTATTACAACATCATTATGTCTGACACGGTGAGTAGAATTAACAAATACCCGTGAAATTCAACAGAATAGGCCTACACTAAACCTAGATTTATATAGCGGCATCTGTCTTGCCCAACGCCACAATTATTCAATTATTGGTTGAAAATATGATTGTAAATTAAGGGAATTATAGGCCCTGTGATCAAATGATTACAAAAAATGTACAAAGGAACCATTTCTGCAGTAAAGGTAATAGAAATCATCCAATATAGAATGGATATTCGATGTCTGCTATCGGTAAATAAAAGCAGTCGTAAGCCCAACGAACGAACGAACGAACGAACGAGCCACACAAGTTGAATCTGTGAAAATCTTTATCCAACAGTTCGTTTCGGCGTTGAGGTCTTTCACAACGAGAGCAACCCGAATAAAACAAAGAGAAACCCCACGAGGTTAGGCAGGTGACTCCATTTCTTGTCAAGTACAAGCCGGGGATTTAAAACCGCAACACTTTGTTCAATGACACAGTTAATTGTCTAAGGCGTTAAAGCACTCGACTCACCCAGCAAATTTCCCACCACAACAATCGACTCACCCTCAAAACAACCCACGTGGCCACACCCACCTTTAACTTTATTAAGGAGACCCCACTCTTGGAAAAATTGTTGCCAGCGGCGATATCACCTCGGTGGAAGCGGAGTTAAATAAAGCCATTTCACACACTGTAAATTAATGGTACTTGCTAGTGTATATCCTAATATCTCCAGCTGATGCATCATTTTAGGTTGTGGCAATCTTTCAAATTCATAACAAACTAAACCATTTCCGACCCCCCCCCCTCCCGTTCCCTCCGCCGTATCCACATACATTAGTATCGAATCACCATATTAGACCATGAGCGCCATTATTACCATATTATCGTTAGAGAATCTACATTATTAATTATAATACACTAATAGTATCTAATCATCATATCAGACCCCGCCCACAAGCCACAAATCTTACTGTGTATACCAGTAGTATCTAATCACCATATTAGACCCCGCCCACAATTCTTACTGTACATCCCCGCCCACGGGCCACAAATCTTACTGTGTAGATCAGTAGTATCTAATCACCATATTAGACCCCACACACAATTCTTACTGTGTGTATCATCAGTATCTTATCCCCATGATTGACAATTTAGTGTGCGATGTAAATACAATTCCTATATACATTGTATATACATGTAAACTGATATGATATGTGTATAGACTTCCTCTGACTAAATACGATATTATTCCATGTTTACAGACACTTCAACAGGTTGTCAACCACCAGAGTCTTAATTTCCACCTCCCTTGTAATGTACAAATAGGAGAACACAACATACAAAATCATCTGACTAACCAACTAAAAGACGATGTTGAAAAAATGAAGAATGAGATACAACAGCTCAAGTTGGACAATCTACAACTTCAATTAGACAAACAGAGTCAAGCTGACAAGATACAGAGTCAAGCTGGAGAAATACAGCAACTTGGATCAAGGGTTGAAGTTGTGGAAAATAAAACAGAAGTCAAGAAAACAGATAAAAATATCAATAAAGAAAAAGATGATTTGATTACTCTGACTGTAAGATGGATGTAAGTAAATACATGGTCTATATCGACTTGTTAAACAAACTGAAAAACTGAAAATTAAAACATTTATAGTCGAGTCTGTGGTCTTGCATGATGTGTATTGAAGATTGTAAAAATCACAATGCTGCTGTTTAACTTCTTTTATATTCTATTATCTCTTTAACTACGTACTATAATTATATATAATATATTTACCGGTTTTTATATAATATATATTTACCTGTTATTATATAATATATATTTACTTGTATTTACAGTGATGGTAAGATGACTATAAGTGTAAGTAGAAGTAAAGCTGTAAGAGAATTACAACCTATAGTACAGAAGGAGTTGAGAAGGAAGTATGGTGGATACGGCGTGTGTTGTATTACTCATATCTACAGTGTAAAACAGAAGAAAGACATCTACAACAATATCAACAACAACGAAGATCTACCACTGTCACACTATCGTGTAGGTGATGGTGATGAAGTCAAGTGGATCTACAAGTTTGATAGATTATGTTGAGATAATGATATTAAAATCATACATACTTACTATAAAACAATATTAAACATTATTATATTGTGGTTGTTTTACAGGCCTTTTGATGGGTTAAGTGACAGAGTCATTATTGATTGTTTATAATGGGTTTAAGACAAACCCCTATTGGTCCAAATCATAATACAATAAAGTAGTCAGGTAAGACAGTGGTATGGTATGGCTTGGTAATAATAAATAATAAGTAACTAACGTTTTAACAGCCTTATGTAGATCCTTCTAGTGAGATGGTCAATAAATAAGATGTAGGACTGGGTTTTTAATAATTCGTTTCTTTAAACACATATCTGTAGATAATATTGTAACAAAAGTTTTTTATCGCATGTTAATAATAAATTATAAAATCCAGTCTGTTTTCTAATGTAGTCACTCAAATATTGAACTCGTAGTTTATGATATGTCTTACACACAATGTTATGATACAAATCTTCAGTTGTATTGGGTGTATACAAAACATTCAATTCGAACTTGCAGAGAAAAGATTTAGCCGTTACTTTGTTACATTTTTCCTTGCCTGCTTCGGGATTTGAGCAGACAAATAGGAATTAACAGATTGCCCTCATACCGATTCCCCATTGATGGATTTATGTACTTAAATCTGTCTATAGTAGAAACCCTTGTGATTAACCGTTTATACAGAACAATGTGTGTGTGTGTGTGAGAGAGAGAGAGAGAGAGAGAGAGAGAGAGAGGGGGGGGTTAACGTCCATCCAACACAAACTAGGTCATTTCGGGACTAAAACATGTTTGAATTTTATTTCAATAATTCGCTTGCGCGTAGGGGTCTTTAGCAGTGTGAGGAAACCGGAGTACCCGGAGAAAACCCACGAGGTTGGACAGGTGACCCTACTCCTTGCCACGTACAACCGGGGATTCGAAACCACACCAGTTCACTCAATGGCAGACCGTATGATACAGCGCGCGCACGCTAATCATTCGGCCACCCACCTCCCACAGAGCAATGTATTTTATTTTTAAGATATAACATGTGCTTGTAAATATTGACGTAAATAAAAGTGTATTATTTAAAGGGACAATAACATTCTTGCTGGCTTGGAGGCTCCAGAAAATAAATAATACCCTTATTCTTGGTACTAGATGTTTAAGTGTCCTACCTGTTGTGTAAATTATCCATTACAACCTATTTTACTTGTCCAGAGGGTTCGAAAATATTTTAAAATCCAAGTCACATTTGAAAAGGTTTACGTTAGACTTTTCAAATCAATTGGTTGAATTTTTCCAATTTTTTAAAATAGGTGTGTTAAGATGAAATTTATTTCATCAATTAATTGGAATATTGTAAAATATTACGATTTGTTGACCAGAATGAAGATTGGGACATATTATTCAGTTACAACAAGAGTGTTATTGGGGGCTTTAAAAAGAAAAGAGGGAGAAAAAAAAGATTCAGTTTATAACCCTTAAAGTTTCCAGGGTTTCCAGAATTACTAATTCTCTCAGACCTGTCTTGCCTATTAATATCCGACAGTCTTAGTTTTAGAGATACAATAAATAACTTTATATTAGCAAGGCGAAACATAGAGAACTTAACAACATTCTTATTTTGGTTGCCCAGGTGTCCTTACTTAATTCACCAAGTTTACATAACATAAGATAAGCGTGTTTGGGATATCTGTTATGGAACATATCAAACAACTTTTTCCAATATTTTATACAGGGTATCATGTATGAAACAGACAAATCAAGGCGACCACATTCGCCCAAGGCTCCGGGTGTAATGGAGCTCTTATGGATTCCTAGTACATTCTTGTCAAATTTGGAGTGAGCACGCTCAATGTCACAGCCGAACTCAAAACTCCAAACACGTGAGCCATAAAGTAGTATTGGTTTGGTAATTGCGTCATAGACATTGAATGAGAAGTCAATGGATGGATTTATTTTCTGAAATAAACATTTGATAGGGATTAATTCCTTTTCAGCCTCCACTGACAAATTATACACAGCCTTGCCCTATGACAACCTTGATGAGAACAGTATGCCTAGATAGTTATAGTATGTGTCATACGCAAATTAGTTCACCGGAAAAAACTTTCATTATTCTTTAGCGCTCCTCCATGCCGAGATAGTTATAGTACGGGGCACACTCGTTCCAGGAAAAAAACTTTCATTATTCCTTAGCGTTCCTCCATTACTAAATGGGACTGGGACTGGGGCTGGAGGTGGGGGTGGCCGAATGGTTAGCACGTGCTCGCTGTAGCATTAAGTAAACTGGCATGGTTTCGAATCCCAGCTTGGACGTGACAAGGAGTAGGGTCGCCTGTCCAGCCTCGTGGGTTTTCTCCTGGTCCTCCGGTTTCCTCCCACTGCTAAAGACCCATATGCGCAAGCGAATTATTGAAATAATATTAAACTACATGTTAGTCCAAAAATGACCTAGTTTGTTTCGAGTGGACGTTAAACCCCATTTCGCCCTCTCTCACACAACAACCCAGGTTTTAGTGCTATTACAGATAAATTAAATTCAATGCAAAACTTGTCCAAATTATCACCTAAAATTCCAAGGTCATCTGCCTGTAACAGCATGAGGATGTCATCAATGCCTTGAGTGGTAAAAATGCCTCTTACATCCCCATTTGCCATAATATTTACCAACTGGTTTACATAAAAACGGAACAGAATAGGACTAAGAGTGCATCCCTGCCTTACTCCAGACAAAAATTCAAAAAAGGGAGTAAGTCGATTCCCAATTTTGACCCGAAAAGGACAGTCGTGTAGTCGTTCGGATGGGATGAAAAACCGCGGTCCCGTGCACGTAAAAGATCCCTTGGTAGTTGGAATTCGATATTAGAGTAGGCCGTAGTACCGCTGTCCGGGCAAATACCGTCGTAGCACACTGTATGGCATATGTCCGTCTTCATTAGCCCAGTTCGGCGCAGAACAGTAGGATGTTAAACCCCATTTCATTTCCCAATTTTGACACATGATGAGACTGAACTGTACATGGACTTGAAATGCACTAAGCATTTTCCCACTAACACCATTTTGTAAGTGTAGGGAAAACAGTTAAGACCGACTTATCGATCGAGTCAAATGTCCTGGAAACACCGACAGTGTATAGAAGCGCCCCTTGATAACGGCGTCATAAAAACTGTTCTAGAAATTGTCCAGTTGAGTAAGTAATCTGTCTATTTTCTTGTAAAAGATTTTATCTTGATTCCGCTCAAAGTTGTCAATCTGTTTATTACGAAGCAGAATATTTTTCTTCTAAAAGAATCCCTCGCATGCCCCCTTCCCCCCCGCCTCCATCACTGCTCACCTCTGTCACATCCACCCCGTCATTCTAGTCTCCCCGACCTAAACTTGTATGACATAGAGTCTATCCGACGTACCAAAGCAGTATATATCTGAAAGGAGAAATAAATCTGATCGTCGAAAATGCAATTGAGAAAATCTGATAGTTGAAAATGCAAAGATGAAAAATTTGAAGAGAATTTGCAAAGTCGAAAGAAGAGAGGAAAAAAACATAACTAGATTTTCACATTGTTAATTTTTGTTGAGCAACTTTTGTTTTGATACTAATTGTGATTTTCATGATAAATGTATGAAGTGTTATGTTATCTTAACAAGTGAAAAATCTCGAAAATGGCCATTTTTACCATTTTCACTATGATAATTTAGCAATTTTAACCATGATATTGTCTCCTAATATGGAAACGTTTCGGCTCCATACGATAGGGATATGGAATGTGGATAGATATGTTATAGAAGTCCACGAAAAAGAGTCTATAGGAGAAAAAACATACATTCTCAAAACGAAAAGTATAGCTGAAAATTCTATCATTATTATTATACAACACGGGGTGTTGGATGGCCGAATGGTTAGCATGTGCGAGCTGTACCATAAAGCTGGTTTCAACTCCCCGGTTGTACGTAGGAGTAGGTTTCCTTATATTTTATTCCACCTGTGGTCTCAGACTGGCAATTATTTGCCCATTCACTTCAGGGGTAATGGCTGTAACATCCCAGACTGTAGATTTTTTCTCAATATTCCATTGGTTCCAATCTTTATAGGCACAATGGAGACCGCATTCGGCAATTTCCTCATCATAATTGTGTAGAGGGTTGAGGGTTTAGGTTTTTCACTGGATCACAATGTCACTTTCGACAAAATGGTCGCTCTGCAGAAAGACGCGTTACACCCCTATCCTTCCGCTATAATATACTATTCAAAAAAAGTAGGGGATATTTGATTTTGGGGGCATAATACTAAAATATGCAAATGACTACGAAAAAAGTCACTATAGAACCTAACAGAAGAAACATTTCCAGTTACATGTGACGCCCAAACGCACCAATAGCTACCGCATGGAATGCAGGTGATGCTTGGGATCATCATGGGGGTCCAACCCAAGATTTGCACGACTCTGACTTTGAATGTTACAGTTATTGTGGCATTGAATTCCAGGGTGGAAACATCAGTTTAATTGTTTTAGTGACCAGAAAACAAATTTTGATATTACGTGCCCTTGGCATGCTACAGATCGGCACAACACAGGCGGTTGTGGCGCGGACGATGAATGTTTCTCAGTCTGTCATAAGCAGGCTATGGTCCAGATACCGTGATACACAATCTGTACAAGACAGACCACGCTCAGGTCGACCAAGGGCGACAACTCAAGCCCAGGATCGATTTATCCGTACCTTGGCCTTGAGAAATCGTGTCATCACAGCAAATCAGATCAGCGCTCGTCTTCAAACAGACACTGGTGTGAGAGTGAGTGGCCAGACGATTCGGAATCGACTGCATATGGGCATAGGCCCCCTCAAATATTTTCATGAAAAAAAAAATAGAAATCTGAAAAGAGCTCAGAATTGTGAGATCGGTCATTAGCCGAGGAGTTTTTGAAAATGGGGTAGGGGTATGACCTTGTCGGGAAAGGCTATGGTCTTGTCGGGAATGAATGCTCAGTTTGTCAGGAAGCGTCGCGCCGTCTGTCGGGTTTTGAATATTTTTAATAATATGGAATCGGAAAGAAAGCAGTCCAGTCAATGATGAACACGTACGCCATCTGAATAGAACTAGCACGTACACATGGCCTTTCTCAGTTCTTGAGTACTGTGTTCCTGAATACTTACATCCAACTCCATGCACCGGACGAGCCCAGTGATCGAGTGAGCAGCTGAAAATTTTCTTTAATAATAATTGATAAGGTTGTAATAATATTGTACCTTGTAGTCACATATAATATACATGTACGATGGCTCAATAGGCAGTAAATAATTCGATATTGAACCCTTTTCTCTGGAAATAAATATTCATAGGTGAATGTAAAGTGCCACTGGCAAGAATTATACAAAGATAATGTGCTCAACAACGCTTATAATATATGGTCATTCATATATTAAAAGTAGATAAAGTATATACAAGTCTTCTATACATCTGAGATCTGGATAAAAAATGTGAAGTCTCCTAAAATGAAAAATGTGGCAAAAGTAAATCGTTCGATTTGTTCTTGTTTTCGAAGTAATAGAGCTTGTATTTTAAAGATGACTTTTTACCAGTTTTTATGCGGCAACTGACATAATTTACTACCCACTCCAAATTACTAGAAAGTATTCGAAATGCCTGGAAATCGCGTCTACGGCCGTCTGGTTTTCAAAATTTTCTAGGGGGAGGCCCCCAGACCCCCCTTCTTGTTTACGAAGTAATAGAGCTTGTATTTTACAGATGACTTTTTACCAGTTTTTATGCTGCTACTAACATCATTTATTACCCACTCCAAATTACTAGAAAGTATTCGAAATGCCTGGAAATCGCGTCTTCGGCCGTCTGGTTTTCAAAATTTTCTAGGAGGAGGCCCCCCAGACCCCCCATCTTGTTTTCGAAGTAATAGAGCTTGTATTTTAAAGATGACTTTTTACCAGTTTTATGCTGCAACTGACATAATTTACTACCCACTCCAAATTACTAGAAAGTATTCGAAATGTCTGGAAATCGCGTCTTCGGCCGTCTGGTTTTCAAAATTTTCTAGGGGGAGGCCCCCCAGACCCTCCGTCTTGTTTTCGAAGTAATAGAGCTTGTATTTAAAGATGACTTTTTACCAGTTTTTATGCTGCAACTGACATAATTTACTACCCACTCCAAATTATTAGAAAGTATTCGAAATGCCTGGAAATCGCGTCTTCGGCCGTCTGTTTTTCAAAATTTTTCTAGGGGGAGGCCCTCAAGACCCTCCGTCGGTCGTTTCGCACCTCCGGCACTCCGCGGACTCTAAAGAAATATATTTGTCGGGAAAATATGCTGGCCCCCCCAAACAAGTTCGGCCTCGTACGCCTATGCATAGGGGTCACCTTCGCGCCCGACGTCCTCGCGTGATCCCTTGTTTGAGAGATTATCACATTCAGGCAAGACGTCGTTGGTGTAGGGATCGTCAACATTGGGATAATCGACGCTGGAGCAATGTGATGTTTTCAGATGAGTCAAGGTTCACTGTTGATTTTTTGGACAGACGTAGGAGGGTGTGGCGTCGTCGAAACGAGCGCTTCCAAGACGTTAACGTCATCAGACATGATCGATTTGGGGGTGGTTCTGTTATGGTGTGGGGAGGCATCACTGTTGCTGGAAGAACGACTTTACATGTTGTTGCAGGGCGTGTTACAGGCCAGTACTACCGGGACAACATCTTGGCAGTTCATGTTGTGCCGTTCGCACGACGTCATGGCCGCTGTTTCATCTTCCAGGATGACAACGCAAGATGTCACAGGGCGAGGATCGTTACAGGTTACCTCCAACAACAGAACATCACCACATTACCTTGGCCAGCACTGAGTCCCGACCTCTCCCCCATCGAGCATGTCTGGGACATGCTTGGGCAGAGGTTACGTCAACGTCAACAACGTTCTGCCAATGTCCAAGAACTTGCTGCTGCGTTGCAACAGGAATGGGACAATCTGGACCAAAATGACCTTAGACGTCTCATTAGGAGTATGCCACGTCGGATCAATGCTTGTTTGGCAAACAGAGGAGGATTTACCCGTTACTGACTTTGTTGTGATGCTGTGGTAACTTTGCTGTTTGACCCCGAGTATCATTTTACCCTTATAATGGTCAGTCTGTGCCCTACTTAGTCTAACGATCATTTGGAATAAATCGATGAATGTGAACTTCATTTCATTTTGTCATTTGTTTCTTCGTCAGTTTCATTAGGTGACTTTAATAACACTTAAAAATCAAATATCCCCTACTTTTTTTGAATAGTATATCATCAGTATTACCCCAAACTGCTCTAAAATTACTAATTTGATCCCTTTTCTCCAATTAAAGACCATTGAAACGTCAACCACAAAATTCAAGGGGGGGGGGGGGATAATTAAGGGGAAAATTGTCTATTGATAACTCGCACCACATTTGTCAATCATAAAATAAGGATGAATAATTATACTATATAATTCTATAGAATAATAGACTTCATTGCCAAGTCGAGATGGACATCGATTCTAGTAAATTTTACAGGATCTAGCAAGAACAGTTTCCTTTAAACTGGTGTTACACATGATTGATTTTCTTACCGTTTATATTGACTGACTATTGTTTAAACTATTCGGTTTGAATATTTAATGATTTATAAACGATTCAAGCTGAAACATTTTGCTCGTTTGTTGAGAATAATCAATTTCTATTGGCTTTTAGTTTGCTTCTATACAATAACATGACTAACATATATATTATTTAGGCTACAATTCTACTCTAGTTTATTGTCCATCGGATCAATTAAAGATATCAAGCTACCAGACTGTTAACTCGACAGGGGTGCACTATCCCGCCGCTATAAGAAATACTATGAATATGGGTATCAATTACCTAAACCTAGACCTCTTTCCCTAATAATAGATATTGGTGGACTAAATTCCAAATTGTCGCCACTATAAAGAAATACTATAATTATGGGTACCAATTAACCTAACCCTAACCCTCTCTCCCTAATAATAGATATTGGTGGACTAAAGTGCACTATATTCCGCCGCTATAAGAAATACTATAAATATGGGTATCAATTAACCAAACCCTAACCCCATCTCCCTAATAATAGAAATCGATGGACTAATAAATTCTAAACCTAACCCAAAACCTGAAGTTGATAAAAGATATCGGTGGTCGAATGAGCCAGTGGACTAGTGAACCAGCGGACTAGTGGACCTACGGACTAATGAGCATTCCCCGTTATCCCCCCCCCCCACTCCAGTTATTCCCATTTTAAATTTATGCATAACCATTGATTGGATAACATATAGTTATTACCGCAAATTAACCATTGAGTGGGGGGGATGGCCTTGTGGTCTAGAGTGCCGCGCTTCGACCTCTAGCTGGCCGGTCACCTCTGGCTTGCGGCTGTGGTTTCGATCCCTGGTGTGAGCGTATGTGGCATGGCGATAGGGGCGCCTTCTCAATCTCGTGGATTTCCTCCGGGCACTCCGGTTTCCTCCCACTGCTAAAGACCACTACGCGCAAGCGAATTATTGAAATAAAATTAAACCATATGTTAGTCCCGAAATGACCTAGTTAGTGTCGAGTGGACGTTAAACCCCATTTCTCGACTGTATAATATATAGTTATTTCCGCCGAAACAGGAGAAACGGTATGGGGGATGTTCTTGTGATCTTCAAAAATTGTATTGTTCTTTTCACACAGATGACGCTGGACCTCGCCTTTAATTTATAAAA
Source organism: Patella ulyssiponensis (assembly GCA_963678685.1). NCBI lineage: Eukaryota > Metazoa > Mollusca > Gastropoda > Patellidae > Patella > Patella ulyssiponensis. The sequence continues at coordinate 62,762,772 of OY783229.1, forward strand.
ACAATGTCTGTTTAATGATAAAGTGACCAAGCAACAATAAACGAGACAATCAATATTGTGTAGACTCTTCAATTGATTTAATACCAATAAACAGAATCTGGAGAGCTTGTGCCCGACATTCTTCCTGAAGAGATAATATTATATATTTGACTGTAACACTGGTATGTACTAGAACGGACAGTTTACGCTGACAACAATAACCATTTATGCAAATTTACAACATGTCTGCACAGTTTAGGGATTTTCTGGCTGTTTTCCTTTTTCTGTATCTAACCAGCAAATTAAGTTGCGGTTGTTGGCTGGGATTTACGCTTGTCTTGGAAAACGTGGTACCAAACCCAGCACTAAACATAGTGTCGAAAGATTCCAAACATGCGTGTATATTTGCCTGTAAATTTGAACCCCATTGTGTGGCAGTTGCCTTTCATCAACAAAGAAGAGAATGTCATCTTTATACAAGGAATGTGAAAGAACTGAATACAGATCCAGATCCTGGAATGGTGGTTTTCATGTTGATTATTGGTAAGATTTTATCTTTATTTCTATACTACTTTCTATTATGGGATTTGTTTCATGTGGCCATTAGCTTCGGGGCTGACTGAGTATCCGGGGAAACACCACTGTTATATCCTGTTTCTTGTCTCACGATTTGCGGCATAATTATGTCATAACCGAAAGCTAATACAGATATGAAAGCTTCGACTCATAACTCAAAGCTAATATGAATATCATAACTTCGACAGACCACTATCAAACATGTTTTTAATATTCCGCAGTACAGAAATTCATTATTATTATCTAAATATATATTCAGTATGTTTGTATTACTTGTCCTTACAGATGGAAGTAACCTAGCCAGTCTAAAATCGCAATCAACAAGTTCTATTGGTACTTTACAGCCGCCCACAGCTGCTTTCGATAACAACCCAAGTACCTGTTTTCAAACAGAAAAAAACGATTATCAACCTTGGTTCCTTGTTGATTTGATGGATACATTTCTTATTCGTTTTATACTGGTGCACAACAAGGCTGATTATCGTAAGTAATAAATGACAACAAGAGTTTCTGTTTTTCGAGAGTTTTTTGGGAAGGTCACTTAATTGTAAATTGTTTATTTCGAATTGAACGCGACTTTATGTTTTCCAGATGAACTTGAAATTCTTTATTTCCAGCTGAACGCCTCCATGACGTTAATTATGAGGTCTACGATTCCAATCCAGCGATGAACAACTCTTCAGAAGCCAATTGCTGTGCTTCCGTGGATGGTTACAGTACAGGTCAAAACATCATCAGTTGTAACGAACGCGTCCATGGACGATTTGTCAAGATTTCTATTGAAAAGTCAAATTTCTTAACGCTTTGTGAAGTGGAAATATATGGCACCCCTAGTAAGTATTCCAGATTCTTTTCTCATGAATTATGTACCTGGTTACCTTTTCAGATTTTTGTTGCTTAAATCGTTGTATTTAATAAAAGAATGCATTTTATTTTTATTGGTCGAATATGAACTTTGTTTCAGTGAATAAAGCGAGTGATAACATTTCACAAAGATACGAATGTAAAAAACTCCCAGGTGAGACCAGATTACATACACATTATAATTTCACTTTTATTGTTTATGTGAAAGTATATTGTCGTCAACTCTGTCGTTCCGTCCGTCTACACGTATTGTAGTCTCTTTACACATCTTAGCTGTCCATCGTACACTAGCTTATAAAAATCTTGCTTGATTTTTCTACTGGATGTGGATCACAATACGCCTGAAAATAATTTTACAATTTAGTATTTAAATCAGAACACTTCTGTTTCAAATGTGAACATAGGCTTATATTGGTATATATATATATATAAGTCCACAGCAACTATTAAGCACCCAGGTACGACCAAAAGTTATAAACCCTCGGACACTGGTCATTGTCCAGCCCAACGGCTGCGCCATTGCATAATGAAAGACAATCATTCTGTACAAATTGCCTTACAAGTGCGCGGACATTAAATTACTCAGCCCATCCATCTGGTCATGATGAACAGTGTTTTGCATGTTTTTTTTTTAAATTTATATTTTAGAGGGTGACAACATTGCTTTGGGAAAACCCACCACTCAAAGCTCAGAGTATTTGTCGAGATATCCATCTGCTCTGGTCGTTGACGGAAACAAAAATGGCCATATCTATGAGGATAATAGTTGCCAACACACTGCCCTCGATGATATCAGTCCATGGTGGCAAGTTGATCTAGAATGGACGTATGACATCACAAGTCTAACTATATCAAACAGATATGATAACAAACGAAGTAAGTCATAATAATAACTCATAAATCTCCCCGACTTACAATTTGTATGAAGTATAGTCTATCTGATCTACAATTTGTACGACATATTGCCAATCTGTCCTACAATTTGTATGACGTATAACAGAGGCGGATCCAAGGGGGGGGGGGGGGGTCGAGGGGCCCAATTTTCGACAGTGCCTTTTTTTTACTGCTGAAAGTGCCTTTTCTCGTTCCACACCCGTTGCAGGGAACCCAAATGACTCAAACCATCGACTCGAACACACCAGTCTGGTCTAATTATTGCTTCCACTTTAAAACGCCCCTGTGCAGTCTATCTGACCTACAATTTGTATGACGTATAGTCTCTCTGTCCTACAATATGTATGATGTTTTTGTCTTTCCAACCTGCATTTGTCTGATGTTTAGTCTCCTACAGTTCTGTAACACTTTGTCTCTCCGACCTAGAGCTGTATAACGTTTGGTCTCCCGATTTACAGTTGTAATGCGTTAGGTTTCCCGAATGACGTTTATACCTAGGGCAGACAAGCTAATTTTTTCGCCTAATCGCGCCAATTGTGAAAATTTCTTGAAAAAAATCGCCCGTGTAATAAGTCAAAATAAAAGGGGATATGTGAATAGGGCTATTTTATAAACGACGGAACATGATACACGAATTATACGATAATAAAAAACCGACCCAAATTGTTTATTGTGTGAAATAAGGGCATGGTTATGTCCATTCAAGGATGACGCCTGCAAGTGAAAGATACTGAAAAAAGAGATCCTGTGTAAAGATTGGTAGTACACGTTTAAGATACAGCAGGCACGTGCTTACCATTCGGCCATCCAACCCCCCGCACGTTTAAGATCTCTTGACAGAAGATGTAGTCCGGTATTAATGCGCTTTATGAACAATGATAGTATTATTATTATTATCATAAACCACTTAATATAATAGACATTTTGATATTTCTTCCAGATATTGGTAGGAGATTCTCTGATGTCAGTGTAATGGTCTATGATTCAGATCCATCTATCGGTAATCCAACTCCCAAACTGTGTATATTTCTACCTGGGGTTTTCGGATGTACCGTGAGAACGTTCAAGTGTGATCAGAAAACAATCGGCAGGTTTATCAGAATATCCAAGCCAACAGCGAATCTCAATATGTGTGAAGTGGAAGTGACGGGTATAAAGCAGTAAAAACCTATTGTTTAGGGTAGAGTGCTAGTGGAAGCTAATAATGTTCACCAAACATTAAAATCAGAAAACTTTCCTACATGTTTAATTTGAAAGATAAACAGTCTTAAAATACAGATGTTACGTCATTCTTTGATGCTGGCGTACCATTATTTCAAATAATGGCACGGGCAATGTGCCAAGCGTACCTTACTTGTACTAGTGAAACTTTGGACCACCGTGGTGTATTTCAGTTCAAAGCACGTAATAATGTCTTATTTTAAAATGTTTTATGGTTTCGAGCTTAAGACACTGCGTGATATATTGAAACAGCAGCTCGGCAGTGACGTCAGTCGTGTTGTTTCAATATATTACGTAATGTACTTATTATCACCAATAATATTAGGAGAGAGTCCAAATCAGATCATTGTGTGTATTTCAAATTTCTTTTTTCAATACTGGAACAATAAAACGGATGTCCGGTTTCAATGATTTTGATGGGGTCATCTTATCGGACAATAGTTTTAGGACGCCATCGGGTGACTTAATAATTGTCGACCGGTATTCTTCAATACTGGAACAATAACAAAGCGGATGCCTGGTTTCTATGGTTTTGAACTTTTGGTGGTGTCATCTTATCGGACGCCGCCCCCGACCTTGCCTTAATTACATTATCGCTTCTTTGGCGTCGACGTTTTTATCGCCTCTGTGAAACGTTCGGCGAAACGCGATATGAGGCTTTTGGATTTTCCGGAATAACATGCAACATGATTCTATGACTGTGAAGCCTGTAATATACCATATGATGTGCCATTTCTGTTGGGATGGCAGCATTTCCTGGTAATTTATATCTGTATACGCACTCACCTATTTGTCTTGTGTGTGTCACCCGAGAACCTCATTGTGTGCACAAACCTCAGATAGTAAGGGTTCCAGAAGAAATCGTAAGGCCTGGTTCAATTTAATAGTGATTCAGGTACGTTGTCACGTCCTCCGTCTACCATCATTGACAACCGCCACCCCCATAATAAAGTGACTGTTCTATTTACTCTTTCATTAAATTATTAGGTAGTTTTATTGAAGATATTATAATCTGGACCGTCAATATGTATATTTTTTATTGGTCACATAAATACATGTAAACTGGGTTATATAGAGTAACCTGGAGTATATAAGTATAAGACTAGTAACAATCTGGAGCATAGAGAGAGAGAGAGAGAGAGAGAGAGAGAGAGAGAGAGAGAGAGAGAGAGAGAGAGAGAGAGAGAGAGAGAGAGAGAGAGAGAGAGAGAGAGAGAGAGAGAAATGGGATTTAACGTCCACTCGACACAAACTAGGTCATTTTGGGACTAACACATGGTTTCAATTTTATTTCAATAATTCGCATACGCGTAGGGGTCTTTAGCAGTGGGAGGAAACCGGAGTGTCACGAGGTTGAGAAGGCGCCCCTATCTCCATGCTACATACGCTCAGACCAGGGATTGAAACCACAGCCGCAAGCCAGAGGTGACCCTATAGGTATAAGACTAGCATATAAACTTGAGTATATATGTATATGACTAGCATATAAACTGGAGTATATAGATATAAGACTAGTATATAAACTGGAGTATATATATATAAGACTAGTAATAAACTGGGGTATAAATATAAGACTGGGGTATATAGGTATAGGACTAGTAAATATACTGAAGTCAATAGGTATAAGACTGGGGTATATGGGTACCTTATCCCCAACCAACAGTTATATGACATGGGGTAGTGTCATCTAAACCTTCAACATGTTTATCCGATCCATTGCCTACGTCACATGTAGTGTGTGATTTGTGTTAGATATATTGAAACTTTTTAATGTCATATCTGTATATATCCATTGTGAATTTTACATGGTTTGTAGTTTTTCCTGAACATTGTTTAACAGTCTGGCCAATACAATGATTGTGATTTTAAGGATTATTCAGTTCAATCAGTGGTTAATTTAAAACTAGTGAACATTTTAATCACTCTCCTGGATTAAACACTTGATGAGCTCTTATTCTCGTGATGATCTACTCAGATACAAATCAAGAAATGTTAACACCTGAAGTTTTTGTGTATCCTAAAACGTTTTCGTGGGAAACGCGGTGGTACAAAATATAAAACTGATATCAAGCAACTACCAAACCGAAACCCAATTTATTACCAAAAAAGACAGATACAAAAAAGCACCAACTCTACATCAAAATTACACGTTGCCCTTTTAAATACACAATCCTGTCGTAATAAGGCTTTAGACATTGCCGATCTTATTATTGATGACGAAATAGATATCCTATTCTTAACTGAGACATGGTTTAAAGCACTTGGCGATGAGTCCAGAATATCAGAACTAACCCCGAATGGCTATGCTTTTACTCAGGTTCCCAGATCAACTGGCATTGACGGTGGTGTTGGGGTAGTTTACAGAGGTTCTCTTTGTGTTGAAGTACTACCAAGCCATCGTTACGTTTCTTTCGAATCACTCGATTTGAAAGTCAGTTCCATTAATATCTGTGCACATGTTGTTTGCCTGTACCGACCTCCGACATCTTCTAAAAATCAGAGTACAGTGTCAGATTTCGCAGATGAACTTTCCGTACTTCTTACAAACACATCCAAAACAAATTCAGTTATATTAGGCGATTTCAACATTCATTATGGTGAACCTGACCAACCGAATTCCAGAAAAATAATAAAGCTTTTGAACTCTCATGGTTTTCAACAACATGTTCACAGTGTAACTCACAAATCAGGTCACATATTAGACTGGCTTCTTACGCCTGAAAACTGTACTCTTGTTGACAGTGTGAATGTTAGTAATATTCAAATATCAGACCATTTTCTTATTTCTTCCACATGGAATTTTGAGAAACCGAAATTACCAACCGAAACTATATCATTTAGAAAACTCAAATCCATAGATAGAGGTGCATTTAGAAACAATCTTGAATCCTCAGATCTTTTATGCAATCCTCCTTCTGACATTGATGATCTATGTTGTGCCTTTAACAATACACTAATCACTCTTCTGGATAAACACGCACCGGTTGTTACAAAGGTGGTGCTACTTCGACCTGGCAGATCATGGTACACAGAAGATGTAGCGAAGGCAAAGCAAGAATGCAGACGTGCAGAACGCAAATGGCGCCATTCTAAATTGGAGGTACACCGACAAATCTACAAGGCAGCTAGGTTTAAGGTTTCAGGAACCATCAAAAACGCCAAATCAAGGTACTGCGTTGAAAAACTGACCAATGAATCACAAACACCTAGTCAGTGTTATTCATTTATAAAATCTTTATTAGGTATCACCTCAGAAACCATATTTCCAGACTCAGATAATGATGTGAAGCTTGCTAACACGTTCTCAGAATATTTTTCGAATAAGATTGATATACTAAGGAAGCAACTTGATCAGTCTGATTCAGTAACTGAAACTCATATTTCGGTACTACCACCATGTGATAATTATCTGACTGATTTTGAGCCTTATAGTGAAGATGAAATCGTAAGGATTATAAATACATCCAAAAAGACAACTTGTCCACTAGACCCCATACCAACCAAACTTTTAACTGAACACCTAGATCTTCTTCTGCCGGTCATTACAGTAATTATTAATACCAGTCTGAAAACAGGTTATTTTCCAGAATTATTTAAACAGGCTGTGGTTAGACCTCTAATCAAAAAATCTGGCCTGGATCGCAACATCCTCAAAAATTACAGACCCGTGTCCAATCTGTCCTTTCTCTCCAAATTAATGGAAAGGGCTGTTAACAATCGAGTACAGGTTTTTGTCAACGATAATAACTTATTGGATAAATTTCAATCGGCGTACCGATCTCATCACAGTACTGAAACAACTATAGTTCGGGTGTTGAATGATCTCCTGCGGATAGTTGATGGTGGTAGGCTTGCATCCTTAATTCTCTTGGATCTGTCCGCAGCATATGATACCGTGGACCACCAGATCCTTGTTCATAGATTACGTGGATATTTTCATATATCTGGAACGGCTTTGCGTTGGATATCATCATATCCCTCAGATAGAAGCCAAAAGATTCCCGTAAACAGTTCCGAATCAAATGCTGTTAAACTTGATTGTGGTGTGCCTCAGGGGTCCGTACTCGGGCCCGTGTTGTTTGTCTTATACACAAAATGCCTTGGTGATGTAATAGACAGTTACGGGATCAGTCACTACTCCTACGCTGATGACACCCAATTAATTGGTGACACTTATCAAAATAAAATTGATGAGTCTCTTCATCAGGTAACACTCTGCTCTAAATCTGTAAAATCGTGGATGAACGAGAGTAAGCTCAAACTGAATGATGACAAGACGGAAGCCATGCTTGTAGGGACATCTAAACGACTTAGGTCTACTCCAAATTCAAGTGTGGTAATCTGTGAAACCAAAATTCAGTTTTCATCATGTGTGAAGAATCAAGGTGTACTACTGGATTCTTCCTTAACCATGGAGAAACAGGTCGAACAACTTTGCCGTACGTGCAATTACCATCTTCGATGTATTGGCAATATTCGACACCTCTTGACAGTGGAAGCCTGTAAGCTGCTTGTTCGTTCCTTGATATTCTCGAGGCTCGATTACTGCAACAGTGCTTTGATTGGAATTCCCCAAAACCTGTGTGCAAAACTCCAAAAAATTCAGAACACCGCTGCCAGAATAATAACAAGAACACAAAAGTATTCTTACATAACTCCCATCTTAAAATCATTACATTGGTTACCAATAGAAGCCCGGATAACTTTCAAGATTCTAACATTGGTTTATATGTGTCAACATGATCTTTCCCCATCTTACCTCACTGATCTCATTAAAACATATCAACCAAATCGACCACTTCGCTCACAAAATAAGCCCTCATTGGCTTTGCCGCAAGCTAAACTGCAATCATATGGGGATAAAGCTTTCAGTGTCCGTGGACCGCGTTTGTGGAACAACTTACCATTGGAGATACAGAGTTCTCAATCATTAGCTGTGTTCAAATCCAAACTCAAAACTCATTTGTTTGTGACATGTTATCAGGATTAGCTATTATCCTCGCGCTTAGAGCATGCAATATGGATGGAGTTAGCGCAATTACAAAAGTACATTATTATTATTATTAATTCAGTTTCTCGATGTTTTTCTGCCCATCATTACTGGCATTGTCAACAATAGTCTCAGATCCGGGATCTTCCCTCAGATTTACAAAGAAGCAGTCGTCAAACCTCTACTTAAGAAACCGACCTTAGGCTCTGAAAACTATAAAAACTTCAGACCCGTTTCAAACTTATCATTTATTTCAAAAGTTTTGGAGAAAGCGGTTAACAAAAGGTTAAAAGACCATCTTAATCATCATTCTTCACTGGATAACTTTCAATCTGCTTATAGACAAAACCATTCCACCGAAACTGCCTTGTTAAAGGTTGTTAATGACATCAGATCGGCTGTTGATGATGGTGATTGCTGCTGCCTTGTAATGCTGGATTTATCTACCTCATTCGACACTATTGATCCATCTGTACTCCTCCAGAAATTATATGATGAATTTGGAATATCAGAAAATGCTTTGAGCTGGTTTCAATCATACCTCATGGGTCGCTCGCAATCTGTGCAAATACACAACAAATTATCAGATTCAGTTAAGTTAAAGAATGGAGTACCCCAAGGTTCCGTCCTTGGGTCAGTGTAATGCTGGATTTATCTGCTGCATTCGACACTATTGATCCATCTGTACTCCTCCAGAAATTATATGATGAATTTGGAATATCAGAAAATGCTTTGAGCTGGTTTCAATCATATCTCATGGGTCGCTCGCAATCTGTGCAAATACACAACAAATTATCAGATTCAGTCAAGTTAAAGAATGGAGTACCCCAAGGTTCCGTCCTTGGGCCAGTGTTGTTTGTTTTGTATACCGTAAGCGTCGCTAGTATTTTAAAGAAGTACAATCTTTTGTATCACTGCTATGCTGATGACACACAAATATTGGATAGATTCAAGTCCACTCATGTTTCTTTTAATAAAATAACCAATTGTACAATTGATATTAAATCTTGGATGACCAATAACATGCTCAAATTGAATGATGACAAGACAGAAGTCATGTTATGCGGCACCAAACGACAGCTTCTAAACATCAGTCTAAAGTCAATAACAATCGCTGACTCCACAGTCAACATAGTTGATAACCTGAAAGATCTTGGGGTTTATCTTGATTCTGAACTCAGCATGGAAAAACAAGTGAATCAAATTTGCAGGACGTGCTTCTTTCATTTGAGGTCCATACGTCGAATTCGCAATTTGATTACAAAAGATGCAGCACATGCGCTGGTTCGATCTTTAATTTTATCCAGACTCGACTATTGCAATAGCCTTCTATTTGGCATAAACAACATCCCTGAGCATTAACTTTAATGGATTTGTGCGCTATATAAGAACTCACTATTATTATTATTTTTACCCACACTTGTATGACGTGGAGTCGCCATTTATGAGGTCCTAGTGTAAGTTCCATGACCGACAAATATAGTAGTTAACGGACTATTGTTGTTGGCAGCCTTTATCTACCCGTCCTAATTATAGATTACATGCCAAATAATTCTGCGACCGTGCAGCCAGAAACATTCCAATGTTTTGTATTTTCTGTTTATTTAATAAGTTCTGTTAGGGTGGCACTTTCAGGATAAATGACGCACTTCACATTTCCTGTTTTCGCATTTCTGTGCACGTACGCGTCTTATTTGTTTCATGTGTACCACGCACTCCATTCAGACACCCATTATGCATGCATCGAATGAGATGAATGGGGTTTAACGCACTACTGTTCAGCTCCGAACTGGGCTTATGAAGACGGACATACGCCATACATTGTGCTATGAGGAGAATTTTGCCCGGACAACGGCAATACGATCGACTCTTATATCGAATTCCAACTGTCAAGGGATCTTTTACGTGCACATCAATGTGTACACGGGACCTGTGTTTTTCGTGCATACATCAAGCTTAGATAGTTAAGGTCCATAGAATAGTTTGCTGGATTCAACTTCATAGTCATTTTTCATCCACTCGGTGGTTTCCTTGTATGTTATACCAGGTTTACAATATAATTCTATAGATTAATAGACACCATTGCCGGGTCGAGATGGACATCGATTCTATAAAGAATTTGAAATAAGACATAAAATTATTGAAGCGGGTTGAATACTTAAGCCACGTGAGTCCAATCCTTATAATTGTCACAGCCCTGTTGTATATATTGATTGACTATTGTTTCAAATTAGGTTTGCATTTTAAATGTATATTATAAACAATTCAAGCTGAAAGAAATCAATTTCTCTTTGAGAGAAATAAATTTCTATGGTTTTAAGTTTGCATTGATACCTTAACAACATAATGGCTAATATATATATTATTTAGGCTACCATTCAAGTTTATTGACACTTTGGTGAATGAAGACTACAATTAAAGATACCTAATTACCCATTCTATTAATCAAACCCATTTTGCGTCCTCATCTTGAATTTATACATAATCTTCTCTTGGTTAACATATATAACTTCAAAATAGCAATCGACGGGTTAATACAATCACATCTTCTTAGATACACCATGTGAAGTGTTCTCGAAATCTCCAAATTTTGGTTGTTTTTTTTTACAGATGCTTTGGGATCTGCTCGTTGTTTACAAAAACAATTTCTGTTCAATCCTCAACTTACTAAACAAAAGCTGACTAGGGATGTGCTACCGTCTTTCTGGATCTTTGTTTAATCTCGCTCGTCGTTGTAAACAAACAATGTCTGTTCAGTTCTCAGCTTACCAAACAACAGATGACTTGGGGTGCGTTACCGCCCTTCTGGATCTTTGTTTAATCTCGTTTATAAAATCAATGACTGTTCAATCGTCAAGTGACCAAGCAACAACAATCCAGACAATCTCAATAGATTTTATATATTTGAATGTGATATTGGTATGTACTAAAATGGACAGTTTACATTAAGTAACTGGTAAAGATCTGACAACAATAACCATTTATGTAAATGTACAACATGTTTGCACAGTTTAGGGATCTTCTGACTGTCTTCCTCTTTCTGTATTTGGACAACAAATTAAGTTGCGGTTGTCGTGATTGTTGGCTGGGATTTACGCTTGTCTATGAAAACTTGTTACCAAACTCAGCACTAGAAATGGTGCCGAAAGATTCCAAACATGCGTGCATATTTGCCTGTAAACTGTCACAAAAACGTTGCTATTAAAATGTTGATATCCTAATTGCGTCATTAAGATTGGACTATGTTTTCCTCTCATATCTCAAAAACCAACTCCGACAATTTTTGACACTTAACACCTTTCAGAATTATGACATCGATATATGGCATCCCTGGGAAGTATTCAAGATTCCTTTTTCCGATTATCATGAATTATGTACCTTATTTCTGTTGATGGTTGATTTTTCAGATTTATGTTTTTGTCGCTTAAATCATGAATTAAGTACCTTATTTCTGTTGATGGTTAATTTTTCAGATTTATATTTTTGTTGCTTAAATCGTTGTAGTTAATAAAAGAATGCATTATATTTTTATTGGCCATATTTGAACTTTGTTTCAGTGAATAAAGTGAGTGATAACATTTGACTCTTTCTTCTCTGGGGTCGGAAACAGGCGACAGACGGCATCCGATCAGCTCTATTTATCTCTACGATCGGTGCCTGAATACTGTCAGACAGAATTTCCAATAGTCTATTTTTCAAAATTTTCTTGGGGAGGTTTTGGGGACTTTGGCGCTCGCAAGGATACTTCGTTGAGGTTTCCAAGTCGGTTCGTTCGACATTTTGTTCTCTGGTCGGATTAACTAGTGATCAGGATTCGCAACTTTGGCGCTCACAAGGGTACTTCGTTGAGGTTCGCAAGTCCGTTCGTTTGAAATTTTCATCTCTGGGCGAATAAACTAGTAATCAGGCGACGGACGGTATGTGATCAGATTTATTTATCTCGACGATCGGTGCCTGACTAAATACTGTCAGACTGCATTTCCGACAGTCTATTTTTCAAAATTTTTGGGGGGGAGGTCCCCCAAACGCTCTCTAAGGACTCCCTATTTTGGCGCTCGTTAGTGGGATACGTCGAGGTTCGCAAGTCCGTTCGTTAGACACTTTACCTCTGGCAGATTGTTTTTCAAAATTTTCTGGGGGAGGCCCCCTACCCCAAGTTGAATCTCATGCCTTTGCCCCCTTAACCTTGGACTTAGCCCCAGCTTTGCCCCTCCAACCACCGACGGCTGGCGCCGCCACTAAAAGGGAAAGGGAGAGAAAGACTAAAAATAACTTTGGCCCTATGACGGCGTAGAAATATTTAGTGATGGTTGTATGACTATAAGTAGAAGTAAAACTGTAAGAGAAGTAGAACCTTTAATATTGTTTTATGGTAATTAAGGATTGCAGAAGCCAGGGAATTATCTACAATGATAATGGTGTCATAATAACGGTTGTAGAAATTGTCCAGCTGAATAAGTAATGTGTCTATTTTCTTAGATTTAATTGAGATCTAAGATGAAAAGCTATGCACAGCCATCGCAAAAAACAAGATTTTAGTAAGAACAATTTTTTCCGATTTCACTCAAAGTAGTCAATCAGCCTGACGAAGCAGCATATTTTTCTTCAAAAAGGATACCTTGCATTCTTCCCTCGTTTCGACTGATCACTGCTCACCAGTCACATACACCCCATCATTCGGATGACTTTATATGACATGTAGAGTCTCCTACCCTCAGAAGTATGACGTACAGTCTCTCCGACCGACAGTAGTATGACGTTTTGTCACTCCCACCTTCAGTTGTATGACATGTAGTGACACCTACCTACAGTTGCATGACATCGAGTCGCCATTTATCAGGTCAAAGTGGAATCTCTATGACCTATAGTTGTATGTTGTGAAGTTGCTTCAATCTACAGTTGAATGGCTTAGAATCTTATCGGACTATTGTTGTAGACGACCAGATGTTCACAGATGATAGTCGGTATTGTGTATCAACTGCAACTGGCATGACCAGAATATTGTGTCGACGTGGCAAGCGTTATTCTGATTAATGTGTCATGGAATGAGACTTGGGGGGGGGGGGTGATGGTCCAAGCATAACTGGTTTGGGAATTAGCCTGAACCAGAGAGTGGGTCCTGTGGTGTTCCAAAATCTTGGTCCAGGGAGAGGAGGCGGCATCAAAGCAGTGCGCTACATTGATGAAGCGCTCAGACCCCATGTCATACCACAATACCCACGTCGTCGAAACAACGTTTTCCAGTATGACAACATCCGTGCCCACACCGCCATAGTTACTCGGGACATTCTACCGCAGAACGGTGTCAACGTTATGTAATGACCAGCCGACTGAACATCTTTGGGATGAAATTCAGAGGAGACTTAATAGTGTACCGAGACCAAACACAGTCGCTGGATTGAGCCAGGACTCCCAGAGAGTGTGGTTTCATGTGCCAGTGGTTTTCTTCAATCGTCTGGTCAACTCCATGTACAGACGCTGTGCTGCTGTTATTGACACTAGCTGTGGACACACCAGATACTGATGTATAGTGTGTGTACGGACTCTTAAAATTTCTTGGAATTGTGATGAATTAATCAGTAACGTGTCAACATCCTATTCACAAAAATGCTTTGATCCATTCAGTAAGTCGTTTTCAAGAATGATTTGATTAAAGTGCCCCTCTGATTTTCACATCGCACTGAGGTTTTCTTTGGCGGTTTAGTATATATAAACCAGTTTATTAGTATATACCACAGTTTATTTATATCACCAAGACAAAGATGCATTTTAAACGCCCAGAGTATATCTTCAATAAATGGGATGGCTGTTCTCAATGGTGATGGACGGGGGATCTAACAACGTCTTCCTGAACCCTACCTACCTGAGGTTGGTGCACACGATGGGGTACGCGGGTCAACCACGTGATACACACAAACAAATAGGCGAATGCGTCTACTGATATAAATTACCAGTATGCATAGTACGTCTTTTGTTCTGTTGCCATCCCAACAGAAATGGCAAGTCATGTGGATGTCACAGGCTTCACACTCGCAGAATCATGTGGAATGTTTTTCTGGAAAATCCGAAAGCCTCATATCGCGTCTTGCCAAACTTCAGTGTCGGAGAGGCGATAAAAACGCCGGCGTCAAAGCAGATGCCTTAATCTAATTGAGGAAGAGTCGGGGATGGTGTCCTAAAACCATTGTCGGATAAGATGACCCCATCAAAATCATTGAAACCAGGCATCCGTTTAACCGTCCAATGTTTAATCCAAACATTCCATTAAGATGAGATGAAAGTCATTGCTAGATAAATAGAAAATAATGTGTCTTGCCAAACTTCGGTGTCGGAGAGGTGATAAAAACGTCGGCGTTAAAGCAAAGGCCTTCGTGTAATTGAGGAAAAGTCGTTTATGGCGTCCTAAAACCATTGTCCGATAAGATGACCCCATCAAAATCATTGAAACCAGGCATTCGTTTTGGTTTTGTTCCGGTAAAGACCTTATCAGACACCTGTCGACCATTAAGACACCCACCGACGTCTTCGTTACCATCAGACTGACCAACACAATTTATTGATAACAGATATTGAGCGTACATTTGTGTTCTATATTATGTAGGTTAAGCGAGAATGAATTAAAAACAAATTTAAAATCAATCTGATTAAAAGACAGATCTTATTTCGGTTCGTTTTTATAGTTCCAAATTTCTTTTTACTTGCCTTTACTACACTAGGATCTGGAAGAGTTGTTATCATTGACGTGTTTTGAATTGTGTAAGGTATTAGCCAATGAAACGGTCTGTTTTGCATGGAACTGTGGGTAATCGACTAGTAACATTGGTTAATCAAATTTCTGTCTTCATAGGTCAAAGCCCCCTCATGTGACCTCTGACGTGACCTTTCGCAACCACTGATTAGGTCTATATGTAGTGTAGGCCAACAAACGTATAAAAACACGAAACAAAATACAGATCGGTATTTTAATCAGATTGATTAAATAAATTCTCAAAATACTTCGAAACAAACAGAATGACCTAATTTGGATCCCTCTCCTCATATTGTTGGTCATAATAATTGTGGTTGAATGGTCGAGAGCGAGACATTAATTGAAAAATACAAAGGACGTCAGTCCCGAACAGTTTCAATATATTACGCAATGTCTTAAGCGCGAGACCATTAAGCAACTTAACATACAGCCCCTGTGCATGCTTTGCAATGAAATACGTCACGCGGGTCCAAATAATGGTACGCCAACATCAAAGGATGACGTAACATCTGTATTTTAAGACTGTTTATCTTTCAAATTAAACATGTAGGAATGTTTCCTGATTTTAATGTTTGGTGAACATTATTAGCTTCCACTAGCACTCTACCCTAAACAATAGGTTTTTACTGCTTTATACCCGTCACTTCCACTTCACACATATTGAGAATCGCTGTTGGCTTGGATATTCTGATAAACCTGCCGATTGTTTTCTGATCACACTTGAACGTTCTCACGGTACATCCGAAAACCCCAGGTAGAAATATACACAGTTTGGGAGTTGGATTACCGATAGATGGATCTGAATCATAGACCATTACACTGACATCAGAGAATCTCCTGCCAATATCTGGAAGAAATATCAAAATGTCTATTATATTAAGTGGTTTAAAGGGAGGTAACCTGACTTATCTTTACGATAATAATGATACTATCATTGTTCATAAAGCGCATTAATACCGGACTACATCTTCTGTCAAGAGATCTTAAACGTGCACTACTAATCTTTACACGGGACTAGTAACATCAATGCTGATTGGTTAATCAAATGTCTGACGTCATAGGGTGAAACACCCCCTCATATGACCTGATGGATCTCTGTTTTCCATATCTTTAATCTTGCAGGCGCCAACCTTGAATGACCAGAACCGTGCCCTTATTTCACATAATAAACAATTTTGGTCGGTTTTTTTTTATTATCGTATAATTCAAGTAGGACAGATTGACAATACGTCATACAAATTGTAGGTCTGATAAGCTATACAGGGGCGGATTTTGAAAAGGGAGGGGGCTCAAATGAGCGCACTTACCGCGGAGACGTGGCACGCCGCGGAGTGGGGGGGATTATCCGTCATTTCCTTGCATCTGAAGCCATTCCAAGAGCTATTTGGCTGATATTTTCGTCTAAGTAAACTCGATGTCTGTCTATTGTCACTCTATAGGATTGGGACACCGTCAGCTAAACAAGAACAATTCGTTTGAAAGTGGAAGCATTAATTAGTTACTATTAAGACTTACTTCGTTTGTTATCATATCTGTTTGATATAGTTAGACTTGTGATGTCATACGCCCATTCTAGATCAACTTGCCACCATGGACTGATATCATCGACGTCAGTGTGTTGGCAACTATTATCCTCATAGATATGGCCATTTTTGTTTCCGTCAACGACCAGAGCAGATGGATATCTCGAAAAATACTCTGAGCTTTGACTGGTGGGTTTTCCCAAAGCAATGTTGTCACCCTCTAAAATACAAATTAAAAAACCCCATACAAAACACTATTTATCATGACCAGATGGATGGGCTGAGTAATTTAATGTCCGTTCACTTGTAAGGCAATTTGTACAGAATGCTTATCTTTCATTATGCAATAACCCAGCTACTGGGCTGCACAATGACCGGTGTCCGAGGGGTTATAACCTGTGTCCTGAGCGGCGATCGGCAGTGGACAGTTACGACCCAGGTGCTACCAACACAAGTTAACTAAAAGTACACGTGTACATGTACATTGAAGGTTTGGCAAAATAAAAACATTATGAAAATAATACTGCTACATAATATTCCTTGATGACTTCACCACGTCGTGTTATTGATTATAGGCTATATATTATATCTTTATCTAGTTTGTGTGCATTATTAATAATAATAAAGGTTTGAACAACAAAACTTCATTTTGTCACATACAAGCTTTTCAGTGGAAATACAGACACATATACCAATATAAACATAGGCGTACGTGGCGGGGGCACCGCCCCCCCCCCCCAATATTTTCATGAAAAAAAATAGAAATCTGAAAAGAGCTCAGAATTGTGAGATCGGTCATTAACCGATTAGTTTTTGAAAATGGGGTGGGGGTAGGGGTATGGCCTTGTCGGGGAAGGCTATGGTCTTGTCGGTAATGAATGCTCAGTTTGTCGGGAAGCGTCGCGCCGTCTGTCAGGTTTTTATTATATATTTTTAATAATATGGAAGCGGAAAGAAAGCAGTCCATCAATGATGAACACATACGCCATCTGAATAAAACTAGCATGTACACATGGCCTTTCTCAGTTCTTGAGTACTGTGTTCCTATATACTGGCATCCAACTTCATGCACCGGACGAGCTCAGTGATAGAAGTGAGCAGCTGAAAATTTTCTTTAATAATAATTGATATGTTTGTATTGTACCTTGTAATCACATATAATATACATGTACGATGGCTCAATAGGCCGTAAATAATTCGATATTGAGCCCTTTTCTTTGGAAATAAACATTCATAGGTGAATGTAAAGTGCCACTGGCAAGAATTATACAAAGATAATGTGCTCAACAACGCTTATAATATATGGTCATTCATATATTGAAAGTAGATAAAGTATATACAAGTCTTCTATACATCTGAGATCTGGATAAAAAAAGGTGAAGTCTCCTAAAATGAAAAATGTGGCAAAAGTAAATCGTTCGATTTGTTCTTGTTTTCAAAGTAATAGAGCTTGTATTTTAAAGATGACTTTTTACCAGTTTAATGCTGCAACCGACATAATTTACTACCCACTCAAAATTACTAGAAACTATTCGAAATGCCTGGAAATCGCGTCTACGGCCGTCTGGTTTTCAAAATTTTCTAGGGAGAGGCCCCCCAGACCCCCCATCTTGTTTTCGAAGTAATACAGCTTGTATTTTAAAGATGACTTTTTACCAGTTTTTATGCTGCAACTGACATAATTTACTACCCACTCCAAATTATTAGAAAGTATTCGAAATGCCTGGAAATCTCGTCTTCGGCCGTCTGGTTTTCAAAATTTTCTAGGGGGAGGTCCTCCAGACCCTCCGTCGGTCGCTTCGCGCATCCGGCGCTCCGCGGACTCTAAAGAAATATATTTGTCGGGAAAATATGCTGGCCCCCCCAAACAAGTTCGGCCTCGTACGCCTATGAATATAAGTCAGTGTTCACATTTGAAACAGACATGTTCTGATCTAGATACTAAATTGTAAAATTATTTTCAGGCGTATTGTGATCTACATCCAGTAGACCAATCAAGCGAGATTTGTATATGACATTGTATATGAGACGACAATATTCTTTCACATAAACAATAAAAGTGAAATTATAATGTGTAGGTAATCTGCTCTCACCTGGGAGTTTTTTACATTCGTATCTCTGTGAAATGTTATCTTTCGTTTCATTCACTGAAACAATTAAAGTTCAAATATGGCCAATAAAAATAAAAGGTAACCATGAACATTAATAAGGTATATAATTCATGATGATCGAAGAGGAGAATTCTGGAATACTTACAAGGTATGTCATATATTTCCACTTCACAAAGCGTTAAGAAATTTGACTTTTCGATAGAAATCTTGACAAATCGTCCATGGACGCCTTCGTTACAACGGATGATGTTTTGACCTGTACTGTAACCATCCACGGAAGCACAGCAATTAGCTTCTGAAGAGTTGTTTATCCTGGGATCGGAATCGTAGACCTCATAATTAACGTCATGGAGGCGTTCAGCTGGAAATAAAGAATTAAAAATCCATCTGCAAAAACATAAAGTCGCCTTCAATTGGAAATAAACAATTTACAAGTGACCTTCCTTAAAAAAATACTCTTTAAAAAAACCTCTTAAAAAAACTCTTAAAAAAACCTCTTAAAAAAAACTCAGAAACTCTTGTTGTCATTTAGTACTTACGGAAATGAGCCTTGTTTTGCACCAGTATAAAACGAATCAGAAATGTATCCATCAAATCAACAAGGAACCAAGGTTGATAATCGCCTTTTTCTGTTTGAAAACAGGTAGTTGGGTTGTTATCGAAAGTAGCTGTGGGCGGCTGTAAAGTACCAATAGAACTTGTTGATGGCGATTTTAGACTGGCTAGGTTACTTCCATCTGTAAGGACAAGTAATACAAACACACTGAATAGATATTTAGATAATAATAATGAATTTCTGTACTGCGGAATATTAAAAACATGTTTGATAGTGGTCTGTCGAAGTTATGATATTCATATTAGCTTTGGGTTATGAGTCGAAGCTTTCATATCTGTATTAGCTTTCGGTTATGACATAATTATGCCTCAAATCGTGAGACAAGAAACAGGATATGACAGTGGTGTTTCCCCGGATACTCAGTCAGCCTCGGGGCTAATGGCCACATGAATAAAATCCCATAATATAAAGTTGTACAGAAATAACAATAAAATCTTACCAATAATTAACATGAAAACCACCATTCCAGGATCGGAATCTGTATTCAGTTCTTTCACAT
Organism: Patella ulyssiponensis; assembly: GCA_963678685.1. Lineage (NCBI taxonomy): Eukaryota > Metazoa > Mollusca > Gastropoda > Patellidae > Patella > Patella ulyssiponensis. Next base: position 62,782,793 of record OY783229.1, read on the forward strand.
TCCTTGTATAAAGATGACATTCTCTTCTTTGTTGATGAAAGGCAACTGCTATACAATGGGGTTCAAATTTACACGCAAATATGCACGCATGTTTGGAATCTTTCGGCACCATTTTTAGTGCTGAGTTTGGTATCAAGTTTTCATAGACAAGCGTAAATCCCAGCCAACAATCACGACAACCGCAACTTAATTTGTTGCCCAAATACAGAAAGAGGAAGACAGTCAGAAGATCCCTAAACTGTGCAAACATGTTGTACATTTACATAAATGGTTATTGTTGTCAGATCTTTACCAGTTACTTAATGTAAACTGTCCGTTTTAGTACATACCAATATCACATTCAAATATATAAAATCTATTGAGATTGTCTGGATTGTTTTTGCTTGGTCACTTGAGGATTGAACAGACACTGATTTTATAAACAAGATTAAACAAAGATCCAGAAGGGCGGTAACGCATCCCAAGTCATCTGTTGTTTGGTAAGCTGAGAACTGAACAGACATTGTTTACAACGACGAGCGAGAATAAACAAAGATCCAGAAGGACGGTAGCACATACCCAGTCATCTTTTGTTTGGTAAGATGAGGATTGAACAGAAATTGTTTTTATAAACAACGAGCAGATCCCAAAGCATCTGTGAAAAAAACAACCAAAATTTGGAGATTTCCAGAACACTTCACATGGTGTATCTGAGAAGATGTGATTGTATTAACCCGTCGATTGCTATTTTGAAGTAACTATATTAAATTATGTTATCCAGTTAAAGATTATGTATAAATTTAAGATGAGGATGCAGAGAAGAATGGGTTTGATTAATAGAATGGGTAATTAGGTATCTTTAATTGTAGTCTTCATTCACCAAAGTGTCAATAAACTTGAATGGTAGCCTAAATAATATATATAATATATATTAGCCATTGTGTTATTATAGTATGGATGCAAACTAAAAGCTATAGATATTGATTTCCCTCAAATTATAATTGCTTTCTTTCAGCTTGAATCGTTTATAATATACATTTATAAAAAGGAAACCAACTTTGAAACAATAGTCAATCAATATTAACAATAGGGCTGTGGCAATTATACGGATTGGATTCACGTGGCTTAAGTATTCCACCCAATTTAATAATTTTATGACTTATTTCAATTTTCAAGGGAAACTCAGATTTTGTTAGTTTGACACATAATCGAGGATATTCATCATGAATAATGATATTAAGTACGGACAATGATTGGCCAACTAAAAGAAGATAATGATAGGATGAAGATTTAAATACAACAACTCCAATCAGATAAACAATAAACACAGGCACAGAAACTCAAGTCAAGGGTTAAATGAAATGAAATGAAATGGGGTTTAACGTCCTACTCTTCTGCACCTGACCCAGGCTAATGGAAGAAGGGCATCGCCATACAGTGTGCTATGAGGGAAATTTTGCCCGGGCAGCGGCGCTACGGCCTACTCTTATATCGAATTCCAACTGCCAAGGGATCTTTTACGTGCACTCCAATGTGTACACGGGACCTCGGTTTTTCGTCCCATCCGAACGACTAGACAGCTGTCCTTGTCAGGCCCTCCTTCTGTATCACTGACAAGGGGAAACCACGCCGGAAAATCGAGATGAACTTTCTCGGCCAACGCAGCGATCGAACACCCGACCTCCAGAATAGCGAGCCAGCGCCTTGCCCACTTAGCCACCGTGATTCCCAAGTCAAGGATTAAAGTTGTGGGAGATAAAACAGGAGGCAAGAAAATAGATAAAAATATAAATATATAAAAAAGGTGATTTGATTACTCTGACTGTAAGGTGGATGTAAGTAAATACCTGGTCTTTATTGACATAATATATAATCAAACTGAAAATTAAAATAAATCTCTTTTGATATGCCATGATATGTATTGAAAATTGTAAATCACATTGTTGATGTTCAACTTCTTTTATTTTCCATATTTCCTTTAACTACATAATACAGTTTAAAAAACATAATTATAATATGTATTTACCTGTATCTATAGAGGTAGGTATTATAATATAATATATATCTGTATTAACAGTAATCACAGTAATCTGACATTGCATTCCTTTTCTATTTTTATTATATTATACTATTCAAAAAAAGTAGGGGATATTTGATTTTTAAGTGTTATTAAAGTCACCTAATGAAACTGACGAAGAAACAAATGACAAAATGAAATGAAGTTCACATTCATCGATTTATTCCAAATGATCGTTAGACTAAGTAAGGCACAGACTGACCATTATAAGGGTAAAATGATACCCGGGGTCAAACAGCAAAGTTACCACAGCATCACAACAAAGTCAGTAACGGGTAAATCCTCCTCTGTTTGCCAAACAAGCATTGATCCGACGTGGCATACTCCTAATGAGACGTCTAAGGTCATTTTGGTCCAGATTGTCCTATTCCTGTTGCAACGCAGCAGCAAGTTCTTGGACATTGGCAGGACGTTGTTGACGATGACGTAACCTCTGTCCAAGCATGTCCTAGACATGCTCGATGGGGGAGAGGTCGGGACTCAGTGCTGGCCAAGGTAATGTGGTGATGTTCTGTTGTTGGAGGTAACCTGTAACGATCCTGGCCCTGTGACATCTTGCGTTGTCATCCTGGAAGATGAAACGGCGGCCATGACGTCGTGCGAACGGCACAACGTGGACTGCCAAGATGATGTCCCGGTAGTACTGGCCTGTAACACGCCCTGCAACAACATGTAAAGCCGTTCTTCCAGCAACAGTGATGCCTCCCCACACCATAACAGAACCACCCCCATGGGTTGGACCCCCATGATGATCCCAAGCATCACATGCATTCCATGCGGTAGCTATTGGTGCGTTTGGGCGTCACATGTAACTGGAAATGTTTCTTCAATATCATATAATATATTTACCTGTATACAGTAGTGGGTATTATAGTATATACCACTATTATAATATATATTTACCTGTATTTACAGTAGTAGGTATTATAATATATATTTACCTGTACTTACAGTGGTGGTGATATGATTATTAGTGTAAGTAGAGATAAAATTGTTAAGAATGTAGTGATGATACAGGAGAAGTATAGAAGGAAGTGTGGTAGAGATGACGTTGATCTCATTATAAGTATCCAAAGTATAAAACGGGATAAGGACATTTACAGGTACAACAGAAAAGATCTACCATTGTCGTATTACGGTGTAGAAACCGGTGATAAAGTCTGGATGTAGCACTCTAAAAAAAAAAAAAACCCAAACAACAACACAATTTATTTGGAAAACGATCACTGGTTTATACTCATATAGCACGACGTATTCGCTTATTGTTTTCAAGTGCAAATGACAAGAAAATACGTGTCAAAATATTGCCTTTGGATGTGTACAAACCAATGATTGTTTTCCATACCAATTTTGTTGTGTTTGTTAATGTACTCAATCGCTTAATGAGAAAATGGTATTAAAATCATACATAAAACAATATAAAACATCTTCTGGTTGTGTAACAGGTCTAGGGATGGGTTTAATAACAACGTAATTATATTGTATGTGTTATGTAGATAATTATCATTTGCTGGTGGTGTTACACACCTAGGGATGGATTAAGTAACAAAATAATTATATTTGTATAATGTTGTGTATATAATTATGATATTATAGTGGTGTTACAGGTCTAGTGATGAGTTAATTAATTAACAAAGTAATGATATTGTTTGTGTTGTGTATTTATAATAAACATTTACCATGATCATATTATTATGTTCTAGTGTTATTGTATTCTGTTAAAGTCTATTTATAATCTGAAACAAGCATAATGAATAAACCACGTGTACATAGACAAGACATAACAGCAAGAAATGTTTGACGATGGAAATAGGTCAGATTTAACTTTAAAATTGGTTTGCTATGGAGGTCGCGTATTCGATTCCTGCATTGACCGGGGCGCGTACGTAAATGGACGGGGACCTGACAAAGATAGCTGTCTAGTCGTTTAGATGATACGAAAAACCGAGGTCCCGTGTACACATTGGTGTGCACGTAAAATATCCATTGGCAGTTGGAATTCGATATTTCCCCCATTGTCCCTTTGCATGACTATGCCCGTCTTCATTAGCCCAGTCGGAGCAGAACGGTAGGATGTTAAACCCCATTTCATTTTTTAAAACTTAGTGGATAACATTCCCTATAGCAACTTGAATAGTACAGGTATTCTCTTGTTGTTTTCAAACACAAGGTAAACAATGATATGATACAAAACGCTGGACAACGTAGTTGTTCATTCCGTTTAACTTCCGCTTTCACTAAGTGCGATATATGTACATGTATTAGGCAATTTATCGTATTTATACTTTCTTATAAACCAATAACGGTAAATCTCTTTGATCTTTGGGGTATATTCTGTACCCGGAATAAATTGCGGGGCTACTTTGAATATATAAAGGGTAATTTGAGGTTATTTTACCGAAACTGTTTATTTAAACCTGTAACGAGTTTATTCTTCCAGGGTAGGTTTTTATTTTCCACAGGAAAACCTGATATAATAACGTTTTTATGGGATATTCTCATTTTGCGTGCACGGTTTATAAGCAAGATAAAGTCCTCGACGTCGGGTGGAAAGAAAGGTTTCAGAAAAAAACCTCAAGAAAGAAACCTCGGCCTCACGGCCTCGGTTTTTCTTTTTTCTCGGATTTTTCCTTCCAGTCTTTCTTTCTCCAGCATATTTTAAGTTCAGTCTCGTGCTTAGCGCACACGCCGGGGTCTATAGTGGGTGTAAAACGGAGTAAACCAAATAAGTTCAGAAAGCACAGACACTTGAAGAAATTTTCTTGTCTGATATACTACAATAGTTACAAGGTACAATATTGTTTTGATTCGGTGAAGATTTTCTTCATCGTTTATCTAACAATATTATTCATTCCATGTAACACTCTCACGGAAAAACAAAGCCGTATATAGATAAAGTTGCGACAACTGTGAAGCCAGAAAATTCACATGACGTCATGAAAATATGACGTTATGTGTAAAAAGACGCCATCTTGGGTCCCAAGTACCTACGCACTATCTATTTATGATATGCCCTATTTTATTGTTGTGTCGCAATTGGCTGCCCAGACTTACAGGGTGTGGATAGATATGTCATAGATTTCTGCGAAAAAGATTATATTGAAGATAAAACATATATTTTTAAAACGAAAAGTAGCCTATAGCTGAACATACTATCATTATTATTATACAAAGCAAAGAGTATATTATTGGTTTATAACTTACTCATAAGAAAATAAAATAGAAGATCACCAGATAAGAGCACTATGTTTTAAATAAATTTAAAAATCAGATTCATCTGAACAATTCTGAATAGGCTAAATAGGGCAAGTTCACCTTGATGTTGACAAATACGTAAGACTATATGAAATAAGATATTTTTATGATATGATTCAACTATACAAATGGTATGCAACAAGATGGCATTGTACATGTACGTCTTATGTTGAGCTGAATAAATTATGATTTTTACAATCTATTTACAATCTGTTTCACAGAGAATTACTTACGAATTAACTCTGTAACAGATGAGTGTAAACAACACGTGCGTTGACTGCACACGGACCTAGTCATTGGCTCAACGGCTCGTGCAATGTTTACGTAACACCTAACTGCTTCGGGCAAAATGATGCATTTTACTCATTTTAATACCCATTTACACTAAATAGGAAATATTTTTTAACTTCAAATACTTCAAACGTCTTTATTTATTTTTCTTTTACCTCAAAAAAATGTTTGAGAATTGAATTTGTCGGGGTAAAAAAGTTAATATGCCGTACTTATTAAGCCTCGTCGATGTCATGCTTATCAGTGATTGTAGCGGCCAAGCGAATATTCACTGCGGGATCAGTTTGGTCTATTTACTGTCTTGTCCGCAGATTTATCTTTAAGATTTTCTTGGGTTTGCGTGTAGTGCGATCCTGCTGTACTTACCATTTTTGTCATTAAAACATCTATGGGTGGTTAACAGTGTGTACCTAGAATTTTCTACACCAAGTCTATTGCATCCAGATATTTAAAGCGCGTTAACAATATATTCATATAAGAGTAACTATATATATCATTTCTGGGTAAACATATCGTAAGCTACATTTCATATTTACAAAACTATGGTTTATCCCAACTACAGGGTACATCATGTTTTGGAGACTACCTGGTAGATCATGGCTTAGAGACTGTCCTAACTACAGGATAGGCAGGCCTACATCATGGTTTAGAGTCTCAGTGTCATGGTTTAGAGACTCTACCCGAACTACAGTTTAGGTTCCCACGACCCCCGATCCGTCCTGGTAGCTGTGTTTGAGGAATTTAAAAAGAAATTATTTATCCTCCCACCACCGAAAGACACTGATTACGAGATATCGCTCTCCGATAATCTCCGGAGAAAGCGACGCCGTATTGAATTATGTTAATTACGTCATTTTTTCCTCGGCCGAATTCGGCCGATTTTGAGTATGAATTTGTCTGATATTTTTATCATTGAACCTAACAGCATTGGTTTCTTTTCCAATTAGTTTATCATAAATTGTAGCCCGTAAAACGTAACCCCAAGAAAAAGATAAAACGTTTTGTTAAGTAAAGCTATATGACGCCATGACGTCATTTTTTTTTATGGCGTCATAGTTGGGACCCAAAATGGCGCCTGTAAATGAGTTGTCGTAACTTTCCCTATACAGGGCTTTGACGGAAAAATAGATCATGACATCATAATCATAATAACGTCACAATGATACTGACGTCATAATAACAGTTGCTACATAATCCTAGAATATCGAGAGATTGTCCTACAGAGAAAGTAGCGGCGTATTTTCTTGCAGAAGATTTTACTTTGTTGTCAAGATTAGATTTAATTAAGATCTAAGATGAAAGGCAAAGGAAAGAAAATCACCGAGAAAAACAAAAAGGTAGTATATTCTGTTTGACTTTGGTTCCCTATAACTATAAGGCTATGCAGGCCTAGTAGCGTAGTCTGTTAGTGTTATGTTATTAGGCAGTGGCTATTGTTACGACGAGTCGTAACAATAGTCCTCAGGCTATTGTTACGACAATGCCTTTCAAGGCACTCCATTGGCTAAATAGAAGGAATTCCAAAATGGCTGCCAATCTCCCCAACACAAGCTTCAGGAAGCGAATCTCCCCAACACCAGCTTTAGGAATCAAGTGCAATGCAAATTTGTACACACGGAACTCTCAATCTATACCTTACCCTAACCCTAACCCAAATATAGCCGATGGATGGCCCGGAAAGCATCGTTTTAACAATCGGCCGAGGACTACTCGTCGTAACAATAGCCACTACGATGTTATTATTGCGTACATGTATATTAAATACTAAATATGACAGTCTGCGATTAGATCTATATGATCTATCTATTTGCTTACACAGTCTATTATTAGTTCTACATAAAAAAAAGTTATAATAGCATATTAAATACACTTCCATGGACTAGATTGGTTTCAATGTCTTGTTAGTCGAATGCCGAGCCCATGTGGAGTCAGAGACACGTGGAACGGCGCCAGCCTTACGAAACTTTCCTTGTAGCCCGACAGGCTCCACCACTGAGAGGCGAATGCCGGGTTCCAACCTCTCCCGTCAAAAGGCAACACCTAGTGCCGGCAACTCACTTTTTGGTGTCAAAATTGAGTTAGGACCTAATTTGTAGTTATTAGCATGAATCAAGCCTACGTTCTAGATAGACTATGCTAACTGATCTTGTATTCAGATGTCGACAGTTTTAGTACGGTATTCATAACCACATATCGCGATTAGATCTAATCAAATCAATATTTTATTTTGACTTAATCAAACTGGTAAAATATACCGAAAAACTATATTTATTATGTATTCTTCAAACTTCCAGAAATCCTCCGTGAAATCTGAATCATCAAAACTGATCAAGGAAGCGAAACAACAAATCAAAATCAACCAATCCCTGACAGAATGGAAGCCAGGGGAGCCTGAAACAAGGTCAGGTGAATCCAATGAAAGCATAAATATGTCCAGACAAAGTAGGACAAGATTAGTTGCCCGGAATAAAACGAACAATGCAACGAATTCACAACCAGGTACGAAAGTCAATGATCAGGTGAAGCGAGGATCTGAAACCAAAACAGAACCTCGAAGTCCGGAAATGATGACCAAAGGTATCGATTCCACGAAGCCGCATTCCGAAAACAAAACAAACGAACCGAAGTCAATGTTGGCATCTTTAGTGGAGACCCCAACCTCATCATCTAATACCGACACAAAATCAAAACAGTCCGTCCAATACATAATAATACAAAATGGCAAGACATCGGATAAGATACAAACTATTCATAATGGTAAATTAACCGATATCCCAGGCAGCGCCAAGGATCACCAAGTCATTTATTTAAACACGGATAAAAACACCACTGTTAAACTGAGTGGACAACAGTTTGATCAAATGCTCCGCGCTAGTAACAACCAGCAAGATGGCCGAATCCGATCGGAAGTCCTTGAAAAATTAAATCGAAGTTTAACAATACAGGGACAGAATATAACCCCGGGGGCGTCTGAAACTGGTAAACAACACACAACGGCGTGTGCTGTTGTTAAAACTGGACAAGACATAAGTCCTTCCTCAAAAAATGAGACCACCAAGACCGGCCGAAGTAAACCGAATGTCCTCCCAGGTAGGTACTTCTTTTGTAAAACGATTGTTTGTTTGATGGAAAAAGGGCAAAACTGTGACAAAAAGATAAATTGGGCCGAAGTTCAGTCCAAGTATTAATGAGTCTATTTTTTTTTAACTTGGGGGCGAGGTTTAAGTCTCCACATAAGCATTGACCTGAGATGATGAAAATTTATTAAAGATACATTACGTTTGTAATAATTATATATGGCGGCCAAGTTAGAGTCAACTTGGGTCCAGTTTACCGTGACTTTTGTTGGATGAACAGAAATTAAAAATCGGATGAGAATATAAATATTTTGAAATAATATTTCGTAATTCAACATTTTTGGATTTTAAAGTCTCTTTTTTTGTAAAAGTTGAATCTGACAAAAAATCAGTTCAAATTATCGTTCTGTACTACCACAGATTAATTGATGACCTGAAATTTGATCGCTCTATGCTGAACCCATCTAAGATAATCGCCAGTACATAGGCTATCATGTCGTTTTATTCTGGGATGATGTCATGTAAAATATAACGCCCCCCCCCCCCCCACACACACAAAATCTCCAAGGGCATTAATTCCCATCCAATGCACAACACGGGGCTGCTTAATAAATAGACCATCGCCTTGAGCTACTGTGCCACGATGGCTATACGCACAATTTTTTTCAAAATAATTTGATTGATGACGGCGAAAGTGAAAATTGAATTTTTAATGGCGATTTGAGTGTGCTATGTATCATTCTTTCCAGGCACCAAGATGGCTTACAGAACACCAGGAGCGAATTGCAGAAACAAAAGCGGAAATATAAAACGACCAATGAATGCTTTCATGGTTTGGGCCAGGACCTATCGCGGCCATCTTGCTCAGACCATGCCGAATGCTACCAATGCGGAAATCAGTGTTCGTCTCGGTCAAGAGTGGAATGAAATGACGTCATCAGATAAACAGCCATATTATGACGAAGCAGACAAAATTAAGAACCAACACAAACAGGATTACCCAGGTAGACTTTGACGTAACTCGTCTTACAATGAGTTACATTAATCCTTTGTTGAAATGGAATGGTCTCATTTTCTTATTATAGCATTTTGGTTCTACAGGGCCTTAATAGCTACTCTTTGTCAGCCCCGGGGGCGGATCCAAGATTTTCAGAAAGGGAAGGGGGGGGGACGTGCTGCATCCACTTGGGAGTGCGAAGCCCGGCCCGTGATTTTTGAGTGGAAAAAAGCCCACAAGGACTAATTTCATACTAGTACTGTAAATTACGATTTCCAACCTAAACTATCTTTGTTTTCCTTTCCCACGAGAATATATGGAGCCAAAAATTGTTCGCCACCTCAAAAAATAGAGGGGGCGTGCGCCGGGTGCGCCCCCCTCTGGATCCGCGCCTGAGTCCATAGCAATTTGATAACATAGCTAGACATTGTTTGCTTTAAATTTCTAAATTTTAAATGAGATATTAATGTGGTTCAAGTGAAAACTGACGTTCATGTTTTTTTTAAACAAAACAAAAAATATAAAATCGATTGCAATACAATGTGCTTTAATTACAGGTTGGGTTTATCGTCCACAACCATCCAAGAAACGTCAAGACGACATCCTCAACCACAGTTTGTTATGGGCAAGATTTAGCGGTGTCTCATCAGCCGCGACTCTGGCTCGGATAGCTACAGAGGCTGCATCAAATCCCTCGCGAGTTCAACCGATCCTTCAACAACCAAAGAAACCCCTCCAAGTATCCACAACATCGTCTTCGGGCGCCTCAGCGGTTCTACAACCTTACCAAGTATCCTCCAATATGACACAAGGCTCAGACGCGGTCAACTCGTCTGGTTGCGCCGATCTCCGATCCATTACGACTCAGAACCAAACGTCACAGTCTGCTTACCTTACCTGTCAGAATACACCCATTAGCGCAAACAATCCCGAAAAATTCCACAACCTAAGCTCTTACACATCTGTTAATGCCCACAACATGAAATCCAAGGATCTGGCATCGATAGTTCCGGTTAAGTCTAACATTACACATCCTATTCATAAAGACAAAGTTGATAATGGTAAGCCGAAGGTCACAATATCCCTGCCTCAGAAGACGTCTGATTCCCGACTCAAGACAATAACGTTGACCAAGGTCAACCCATCAAATGGCGTTCTTAATCCAACATCCGGAATTCTTACAGAAAACAATAAAAACTTCGATAAGTCAAAAGGTCAGTCATGTTTCAAATTCCATTAATTGTCGATACTATTATTTCACTTCTTAATCCTCGTCCTAGATCTTTCTAGATGATCAAAGATTATTAGAAATATAGCTAACCAATATAATTTGGCACATTTGTATCTGTTGAATTGAGTTTTGCGGGGGCTTTTGTTTGGCACCGGTAGGCACTTAGAAAAGCCCAATATAAACCTGTATTTTGTACACGGTGAACAGCCCATTTGCTGATGACACTATTTTGCTCGACCGTTTTATAGGACTTCGAATTTTGACTAATGGTTTGGATTGTTCGTACTTGGTTTTATTTTATTCCCACCAATGGTCACTACGCTGCATGGTTCATAATTTAGAAAATTTTAATATCTATCGGGATGTTTTTTTGTTTTGTTATGTTTAGTTTTTATTCGTTATTTTCATTTGTACTTCAGACAAGTTGGAAAAGCCGATAAGAAAACCATTGGTGAAACTTTCACCTGCTTATGATTCTGATGATGCCCACAAAATGTGGTAAGTTTGCACGAAGTTTTAGCTAGATTAAAACCCACCACCACCCACAAAGTCACAATATGTAAACTTATTTCACATTAAGGTCAGATTCAAATATATGCAGCTGCTACAACAGCAGTTGGACAGATTCTGAAATGACCGCCAATTTGTTTTAAAGAAAATGTTTGAGACAGTTGCTTTTATCCCATTGTTCATGTCCACAACCATTACCAATTCACTTCATTGTGTTCGTCATCATTATCGTCATCATCATGTTTGATTGTGTCAGTGATTCTATTCATAATATTACATTGCGTATCTTTCAGTATAGAAAATGACGTCACACAGATGTCAACAGAGCACGAACTAAGTGAAACGTGGACATTTCCCACGTCACAGTACGGACCATTTGATAAACTTTCACCTCGGGATTTTCCTCGTGACAATATTCTATTCCATGGTAAGTTAAGTATCACAGAAGATGAGCGTCGATTGGTGGGTCAAATAACTTCCACCTGATAAAGGATTTTCTTGTCGTCATAGCAATAATCTTCTGCAATCCTATCAGTGCCGATAACTACAGAACTGCTAGTGTAAAATCTTTCAAACCAGTGTCATAGTATGAAGCCTGTTTATTGCCACAGAAGGCACAGATTATACACACTCGTACTCGAAAACCCCAGGGATTTAAATGAAATAGGGTTTAAAATCCTACTATACTGCACCGACCGGGCTAATGAAGACGGGCAAACGTCGTACAGTGTGCTTGAGCAGCGACGCTATGGCCTACTCTTCTATCGAATTACAATTGTCATTGGATCTTTTACGTGAATGTCTCGGTATTTCGTCCCATCCGAACGACAAGACAACTGTCCTTGTCAGCCCCTCCGCCCTGCACCATTGACGAGGGGAAACCACCCCGGACAATCATGATAAACTTTCTCGGCTCTCTAGGGATTTAAGTAAAGGCCAATAAGTAAAGCGTGCATATTCGTTCAGAGGGACCAAAAAACGCGATTGATAGGTACGTAAAACAAGCGTTGCTACAGTTTGAGGATTGTTTTTTTTTCAGGCATGGAAGAGCTACAGATTCAATCTACGGACTCTAATGACCCATTTTATTATGAATATGATTATTCCTATCCTGAACCAGTCACCAGTGACATGAGCTTAAATGTTAACGGGTACGTTTATCTTTCAGCAGTGTGGGGTCGGGTGGTCAGCAGTGTCGGGTGGGGGAGTGAGGATGGGAACACGTTTCGAAACGAGTACGATTATAAACTCTAATGGTAAAGATTCTTAAAATTTGAACCATTGCACGGTGTTTTTTTCAGGAAGGGTGTGGGTACTAGGTCTGCCAGCGAGTAGGATTGTCCGTTCAAAGACCCTTGCATACTAGCGAATATTTTAAATAAGTTATATGAACATTATGTCTCTAATTCACCAAGGCTTGCAACCCCATCATATCTCTTGATCGTTGAAGGGTAGCCTTGTAATCTTCACCAACATTTAAAGTTCTTAGCTGGTCAATTATTTATTATTACACTATTATTATATTCCAGATGGCGAGATTTCCTGGTGGCCACGGACTCCAACATCAAATTGGACGAACAGATGAAAAACGTCTTTGAACGGACACGATGCTACCATGGCAACGACTGCCAGCAGTGTTCTAGTGACATAAACATAGTACCGAAACCCGTCTCCCAGACTCTAGACCGATGTCAACCATTGCGCCAATCATCATCCGAGTCTCTCGGTCTAACATCTGGCCTACTGAGTCAGTGTAATGACCTTCTTGAATCCACGGAATTTATACCGTACGACGTCCATAACATCTCTAACAACCGATCGAACTCAGATATTCGGCTGCACTCGACTATGACCAGTACCGTTCCTGTGTCTAATATCGATCCAGGTAAACCGAATTTCGGTTCAAATGAAAGCCGGCGTGTTCCGTTTACCCATTCAGATTTCGACAGTCAATGTTGCCGTATAAACTCTAGTAATGAGCAAAACAATTCAGCCGTTGTCGGAATCCAGGAGAACATAACTCCCATAGACTCGTCCAGTATTGACGTTGCACAATTTGTTGATGTTGGCACGACGGTTCCGGAACAAATAAGCACGTGTTCTTCAAATATCTGTTCTACTAAGCAATCGGTGGGGTCATCAATTGTGTGCACCAATAGCAGTGAGTCTTGCCTCGAGTCAAACTCGTGGAGCACAGTTCAGCCACCGACTGCTTATGGACTACCAGTATCGGATGGTAAGCCTACGGATGATTCTTGTGGTAATAATACAGAAACGCGCATTTCGTCAAATGCACAATCAGTTATTGCTCCCTCGCCCAACTGCCACAGAGAAGACAAAAAACCTTTTAACCTCAGCCGATTGAATAACCCAAGAGAAGACCATGATAATGACTCCATCCAAGAACTACACAAAGCTTCTGTGGGGGGCGACAAACACAAACTGTGCCCACGATTGAATAGTCCAAACAAAACATCTAATGTTGCTTTTAATCAAGTTTCTGATGAACCACCACAGAATTTATCGGACCATCCTAAATGTCCAAAATCATCATGTTCTGACAAAACGGCCGACCATCATTTAAACATAATGATAAAGAATTGTGAGAAAGATGGACCGGAGTCTGTGTTTGTCGAAGATGAAACCAGTGTATACATGTACTGTGAGTTCGAGTCTTCGGACGACGCTCAAGTGGGAGAAGATAGCGCAGAGCCGTCAGATTGCAACGAGGGTGGGCCTGACGCCCTGTCAAAAATTGGTGACTTTGCTAAAGATGACAGAAGAGAGGATGTTACCCAGGATCATAAATTCAATAAGCGATGTGCAAATACAGCCAATCTTATTCACGAGCCCAGCAGTAAAAGACAGCGTGTTTTAATTCAAAACGGCCGCGAGTTTCAGAAAGGCGGCTCGCTAGAACTAGTACCATGTAGTGGCGACAACTCCAACAATTTCCGTATGATTAAGTCTAAAAGTAAAAGCGAGCAACACAGTCAACGCGATCTTCGGGTATCTAGTAGATGGGACATACCGAGATCGGGCAGATCAACACGCAGCAGACGGACACACAGACGATAATGGTGATAATTCAATTTTACCGACCTTCCCAATCTTTAATGCAACATTTAGTGTAGCATATGACAGCATCTAACTTCTACTCGGACCAAGAACAAGTGGTCAGAATTTCTTTTTAGGAAAATCAAAGCAGCAGACGATTTTACCAAAGAGACAATTCATGACTACCACACAATTCTCCCGAGTGACTGCACCATGGCCAACTGCCCATAAAGAGGTTGGAAATATCTAACTGGTAGCTTTTGTGAATATAATCAAATGTCTTGCATGGCAGTTAATGGCATCATTAAATTTCTAACAAAATATTATCGGATTTGGTTGTTCATGCGGTTTATACATAATTTGTTGTAATTTTCCGGTACTTGCCCAGTATTCTCGATAACGTCCTTTACCAAACAGTATTGCTGCTATAAAATTCGAGAGCATTTTGTTTTCATAGCTTGTAAATGGAGTATATGACTATATGTAAATAAGGATATTATGAATATCTTAAACATATCCACGATTGATTTAACTCAGATTATTCATGTTCAGGAATTGGATCTTCGTCTAATGCCGAGACGAATCTCTATCGCATTATTTCTGTTACGTCATTTTGTGTGAAGCCTATATTATTACAGGCCAGGGACTGTACAGTGAGTCGGTGCTTACGGTCAGCCCGCAATTTCATTCATTTGATTTGTTTATTTCTCGCAATATCCATGTTGTTTTTTTGTACGCTGGCTTGTTTTGACGATTCTGTTTTGCATGTTGTGTGGTCGTCCTTCTACTGGAGTTGTCAAAATGAAATGGGGTTTAACAGGGGCGTTTTAAGGTTTATCATGGCGGAGGCTACACTATTTTGAAGGCCCCGTTTGGGGGAGGGGCGTCTTCAGGGGCGTGGTGAGGGCAATTATTGAGAAGAAATTATGAGTAACAAAAAAGATTTTGGCACAAAAACCCTTTTACTGACCGCGGAGCTGTTGCCGGCGAAGCCGGCCACAGCGAGCGCCGAAGGCGCGAGCCCGCGGCGGGGGGTCCGGGGGGCCCTCCCCCGGGAAAATTTCGAAAATTAGAAGCCCAGAAACGCAATCTCCAGCAATCCGAGACAAGAAATACGGTAATAAAATATGATTAAATTTTCCAACTTGACTCTTTCAAAATTTTTTTAATTGGGTCAGATGAAACAATTTTTCCACTTACAAATGTTTTTCATTTTTTGAGTAATTTGATTGTGATTTTGGCGCAAAAACTTTTTGGCGCATGAGTATGGCTACTCATGAACTCATTCTCACCACGCCCCTGGCCGCGTCTTGATTGATGATTTTTATGCCAATGCAATGACTGCACTCATTCAGTAATGGATTCGACAGTAACAGTGCATAGAAAACGATAGACTTGGACTCGGGCCCTTTCCCTTGGCCAAAGGGGCCCTTTTGTCAGACGTAGGGCCCTTTTCTATGCCTTTAGGACCCCCCTTACTAGGGTACATTTTCATTTTCTCATCGGTTTTAGCATTTTTCTCCCGTTTAACTTTTCCAATTTCTTTGATTTTTTTTTTCGCGAGGAGGCTGGCGCCTCCAGCGCCTCAGCTATAAAACGCCTTTGGAGTTTAAAGTCCTATTGTTCTATCCCGAACTGGGATAATGAATAAGGGCATACGCAAGTGTGCTTTAAGGGAAATTTTGCCCGGACAGCAGCACTACGGCCCACTCTTATATCGAATTCAAACTGTCAAGGGATCTTTTACGTGCACGCCAATGTGTACCATCAGAAAGTCTAGACAGCTGTCCTTGTCAGGCCCCATACAAAAGAAATACTTGTTCCTATCGTGTTGTTGTTCCAGTAGACATATCTAACATCTTCCACTCACAATCCAACCTCAACCCACATGCTCTCTTCCACCCATCCTCGGTATTCTCAGTGGTATGGTTCTACTCTACCATACCCTGGGTGCATTCAATGACGCTAAGACTGGTATGTAAACTGTTTATAATTGGTTCGTAGTTTCTACGAATAAGTGTGGTTTAATGGTCGAGTGCGAGACATTCAGTATTGTACGAATGGAATAGCACGGGGGGCAATATCTATAATATATTACCCACGACACCAATAAACAACTTAAAATACAGACACTATCAAGCACGTGCATTTCAATGAATACGTCCCGTGAGTCCAATATTGCAACTAGTATAAAAATGTACACTTGGCACATTACCCGTACCATTATTTAAAATAATGGTACCCCAAAATCAAAGGATGACGTCACATCTGTATTTTAAGGACAGATAATTTGAATTTGTGAAAATCCAGCCTCAACCACTCATAATCCAATCACATTCCCTCCTTCATCCAACCCCTGGCTTTCTTTTCCTGGTCTGGTTTATCAGTTCTTATCACCATATATTTGACTGTAAACCCCTAACAATATTTCACCCCATACATGTATTTGTGTAGTCTGTCAAATATAAACATACAGAGACATGTTTTACGTTCCATGTTTTTATCTACAAACAGTCCTTAAAACAAATACAAATGATATCATGGACCAAAAAAAAGCATGATGATTTGGAACTGTATCCGTGAAGAGAAAGATTATAATAATCACTTTCTTGGTGGATATAAAGAAAACGTCATGTATAAGAGAATTTTATAATCTTATTAAAATACAGGATCCTGATTCACAAAAAATTTGAACTAAAATAAAATCCAAATTTTAGTGATTTGATTGGATAATATTAGATTGATTTTAGTGCTTAGCCAATCAGAAGGGAAGTATCTACTTTCATCTTTAGTTAAAATTTTGAGAAACAGAGCCCAGCTCTTTATTTCGTTTTGTTTTTTTATACTTTCGATGGCCTATGGGCTTACACTACATAAAGATCTGGCCAGTTGTACTGGAATTAGGGGTCGTAACAAGTGGCTTTTGACCCTATGACATCAGACATTGATTAATCAATCAGCGTTGACGTTTCTAGTGGTTAACCCACAGTTTCATGCATGCATTGCACACCAAGGAGTTGCTATAACAAATGGTGTCATTGGCTAATCCCTCGGGCCATCCAGAACACTTGTTATATAACAACTTTTCCAGATCCTAGTGTTGTACAGAGAAATAAAACAAAATTTTGAACTCTTAAAAAACGAAACATAATAGGATCTGTGTTTTAATTAGATTGCCTTTGGATGTACTTGAAATATTAGTGAGAAAACACTCTGCCCTCTCTAAGGCCTTCCAAACAAAACACTACACCACTGTTCATCAGTATAGACCCATAGAATTGTAATCTGATCAAACTGACAATGGCTTCCATCTCCATGCCATACAGATCTGACATGTTTGTGTTTTAGTTTCCAGGGTTATATTGGTGAACTTGAATGACTGAAACTCAAACTCAACCAAAATGTAATTCATGTCATAATCAACAATATCAAACAAACGGACCGAGTTTTATCTAAACACTCTCCAAGATTCTACTATCATGAAGACAAACAAAACAATATACAGGTCACGATTCTATGGAATAAAATTACTGCTGATTGCTGAGCGATGTGACTTGATAGTGACAAGAGAAGCCTAGTTGAAACTACCTCAGTAATAAGTAGATTTTATTCCATAGAATTGTGACCTGTATATACCAGTCCAATTACTAAAAATGCCATTGAAACAATTTAACAAAACAATATCTGAATTATGAAAAACGAAACAAAATCGGACGTTTGTTTTAATCAGTTTATATGTTAGATTAAGGAAATCACATGATTCTCAGAATCTGGACCACAAATTAACAGATTCTGTTTCATGTAGAAATTTGAAACCTTGACCATTCACATAAAATGACAAATTTCACTACAACATAATTTGTAGATCAAAAATAACGGGATTCTTGCTGATTCCCACAGCATCCCACTAAAATTAGCTAATTTTTTGGTATGATTTCACCATCATATAGAGCAGCTTATAAAACATTTCTTTCTACAGGATTCAGTATGGGTTTTGTCCTCTTTGTTTTCAGTTTTCATTACATTTTGAGATTGGCAAATGTTTTGTTATGATTTAACTATCATATAACAGCTTTCTAATGTTGAACCAGACATATTTATATAGAAACATATCCCACATTGTTTAATGTATGAGGTTTTAGTTTTGTTACTGTACAAAGATAAAGATGTCTCCTTGTTGTTTTAAGAATTCGTTACACTTTACATATCCTCTATTGTACAATGTATGAGGAGGCAGTTTTCTTACTGTCACTGTATCCAGTGTGGTTTATCGAGGAGGTAGATGTGTCCAATCTACGGGGTTTTGTCCTTGTTGTTTTAAGAATTCATTACACTTTGAGAAATGTTTACATCCCATGAAACCCCGATGAGCTGAGAGAGGGGATGGATGAACAGCTTTAAGGATGTGATGTTTCTTCTAAAAAAAATGAAAAAAAATGTTAATATATATAGAGAGAGAAATGGGGTTCAATGTCCACTCGATACAAACTAGATCATTTCGGGGCTAACATTATAATGGTTAAATTTATTTGAATAATTCGCTTGCGCGTAGTGGTCTTTAGCGGTGGGAGAAAACCCACGGCAGTTGACTCAAGGACAGATCTTATAATGCAGTGAGGGCACACCCACCATTCGACCATCCAGTCCCCCTTAAAAAGAGGGAGGAGAGGTGTTTCACCTTAATTCAACACCAACTGGGACATTGCACAGGTACCGGTATAAAATTAATCATTTTAGGTAGCACATGGGGATCTTTAGCAGTGGGATAGACAGGTATCCTCATTCCTTGTCACATACTAGCAGAGGATGGCAGCTATGTCCCTTGACTAAATGACAGACTTTTTTTCAAAAGTCCATAATGAATTCCCTCTTAAGAATTAAATGTAAAAATGTAAACAGAAAAGGTGTAAAATACAAATCCTAAGTACCTTATCTATACAAGCTCCTTTCTTCTGTGCATAGGCTCCCCATAACATAAATACCACTCCAGTTGAGTTTTTATTTAACCAATTGATAACAGCATCTGTTAGTTTCTCCCAACCCTTACCAGCATGTGAATTAGCTTGATGAGCTCGAACTGTTAAACAAGCATTTAACAAAAGCACTCCTAAAATTAACATCAAGTTAAATCATGTTGAGATATTTTGGGGAGAGAGAAAAAAAAATTTGGGTATAACGTCCACTTGACACGAATAAGGTCATTTTGGGACTAAAATATGGTTCAATTTTATTTCAATAATAGCATTGGGAGGAAACAGAAGGACCCAGAGAAAACCCTCGAAGTTGGACTGGCGACCCTACTCCTCGTCACGTACAACCGGGGAAGCAAAACGTCTGTTGCTGTTGACTCTATGACTGACCTTATGATACAGAGATCTTAATCTGCTGATAATGATAATAGTCGGTTATTGTGGTTCAAACATTTGAAAAATTTGATTAATTAAACAATGAATCAACTCTATGGTATCATAAATCCATCTACTACTGACTCGATATCACAAAGTTAATTACTACGTGATGATTACGAAGTCAATTAAGAAGTCAATCAACGTGCCAGCTTCAATTCCAAAAAGGTATACCTTATTGAGAAACCACCATGTGGCCAATGACAGATTATTCTGACAATGGTATAACATGAATTCCAATTATGCAAGATGGTGGCACACTGAAAGAGTATTTCCTACCTTGTTCTGCCCAACCATTAAGAGTTCCATGAGTTGGTATTTTAAATCCATCAATATCATTAGATAGTTCTTTATACATATTCACTAAACTAAATAAACACACAGATTAAATTTACCATACATTATAACACAACACACAGTTCTATGGATAACAATCACTATATTATATACACACGACGTTTCAACAAGAATCAACAATAATTCACTGGTCGTTATCAAACATACAAATTACAAATGAGGAAAATTGAAATGAAATGAAATGAAATGGAGTTTAACGTCCTACTCTTCTTCACCTGACCTGGGCTAATGGAAGATGGGCATACACCATATAGTGTGCTATGAGGGAAATTTTGCCCGGACAGCGGTGCTACGGCCTACTCTTATATCGAATTCCAACTACCAAGGGATCTTTTACGTGCACACCAATGTGTACACGGGACCTCGTTTTTTTGTCCCATCCAAACGACTAGGCAGCTGTCCATGTCAGGCCCTCCTTCTGCATCACTGACAAGGGGAAACCACGCCGGAAAATCGAGATGAACTTTCTCGGCCAATGCAGGGATCGAACACCCGACCTCCAGACTAGCAAGCCAGCGCCTTGCCCACTTAGCCACCGTGATTCCTCACAAATGAGGAAAAAAAATGTGACAAGTGTTATATAGGTACCTTAAACAATACATGTAATAAAAGAAAAGAAGAGTATACTGTTGCATGGACGTACATACTTCACCTCACAATGATGTCTGATATAATCTTTGAATGGCATTTAGCGATTGAACATAATATAACATAGCTACGAGAACGTAGCTAAAAACGTTGAGATATACTGATGTTCTTGTTTTTAGCTACGATTTGAGGCGCTTTAGTTCTATGTTGCAAACTCAATTTCTTTATTAATGCATGTAACATCTTTAAAATAAGATAAGTTAATACTCTTATCACTAATTAAACTTACAGAGGCCAATGCGGTGGCACAACTATCGCCTAACTCCAAATATTCGCATTTAAATTACTGAATGTATATATTTGTCAGACATCCACTTCCATTGATATACACGTGGATGTCATTTAGTATTTCCACATGTAATTGCGTTTTTGATTGGCTGTTATAAAGCCTAAGATTGAGCGCCCGCCCACATTATGACAGCTGTTAGACTTCACTGCTCTAAAAAAGATGGCGGTCTTAGTAACGGCATAACGCCTCGATTTTAAATGCGATGATTTATACCCGTTCCAGGTAGGATTACATGCTTAATTGTAATTGAGTGTGGCAAAAATATTATAAATAACAATAATCAATCGTTGTTTTGATGAAAAATATTGTCAATTTTGCATAATATTAGCAGTTGTGAATCACAACTGCACTTGCAACGCTACTGAAATGCAAACAAATTTCATCTGTCACCACGGAGGGTTGACAGATGAATTATTTTATCTAAATATAACACAACACAAAGATTATATCAGACATCAATATGGAGATGTGGCAGTTAAATTGGGTACCAGTCAAGTTGTCCATACCTGTTGGTGGAGTCATCCACAACTATTGGTGATGTCGTCCACAACTAAGAATAAAACTCATACACAACTGAGAATAAGACTGGTACAAAATTTAATGGTATGGAAGAAATAGCTAGTACTCGTTGACTATTTTGTTATTTGATTTCAGATCGAATCACCGATGATTTGTAATAAAGTTAATCGTATTGTTTGTATGATTGTATGATCATTTTTTTGTTGTTCACCCATTTTTTTTAAATGAATTTTTATTGTTTGATTAGTATTGACAATGTTTTTATAATAAAGTTAAGAATAATAATAAATGTTAGGTGAAGTATGTACGTTCATACAACAGTATAACCTTCTTTTTTCTTATTATTGTTTAATGTACCTATATATAACACTGTCACATTTTTTTCCTCATTTGTAATTTGTATGCTAGATAACGACCAGTGAATTCTTGTTGAAACGTCGTGTGCGTATAATATAGTGATTGTTATCCATAGAACTGTGTTTTGTGTTATATTATGTTCAATCTCCAAATGCCATTCAAAGATTATATTTTACGATATTTTATTCTACAAGCATTAATCTCAACATTTTAAAGGAACTGTCATTGTGCCATGTTATGATATATCGTGCTTATATAATAAAACCAGTGATTAGTTCCCATGAAAATTGTGATTTGTCTAAATTACATGAAATATAGTCTGTTCCCTAATTCAAAAACTTCCAGATTTTCATTCTTAAGGAACTTTTTAAATATATACCGGTAATATTGTAATATCTGAGCTGTATGGTTTGTTCAGTTTGTATTATATTGTGTAGTTTTCCTGCAATGATTATGATATTGTGTAATATATGTAAGAAGCTATATTTTTGTTTACCTTGGTGGTGGTTTAACCCCTTCCTGTACACTAAAACATAAACCTGTAAATACATAAACAAGTAGCGTATAATAATAATAATAATGTGAACATTTGTATAGCTTGTATAGCACTATATATTTCACACTGACTGTATGCTCGTAGTACATGCAAAGAGTTCAGTTTTCTACAATTCTAGCAAAAATTAAAACACAATTCTAAACATAGCGTCAGAAGAGATAATGAAAGTTGACCATGTAAGGCTCTCTGTCCAGCAACACTGACACAGGGAAACCATGTCGGAAAATCAGATGAATCCAAGGGAAAAGTATGCAATGTTTTGATGAGCGTGGATGTAGAACAACTCCAAGATGAGTAGTGTTTAGGGACCAATTTCCCAGTTTCACAAAGCATTCTCAAACTTAAGTTAAGATTTACTTAACTTTCAATCACTGTTCATGAGAAATATCTTTGATCCAGATACACAAAACTTTGTATATGTTTCTTTATTGATGTGTTTGATATATAAAAACAACAACTATAAAGAGTGAATACTTCTGAGAATGTTTTGTTAAACTGGGACTAAATAACCTTATGAACTCTATAGGTATTATATTCAACTACAAATATTATAAATTGGATATCTTGTAAAAGAAACACCCACAGACTTCAATCGCCCCATCTGTCAACAGAAGGACTAATTAAGAATGGCAATCACTGAAATGTGGGTGTTACTTCCAT
This sequence comes from Patella ulyssiponensis, assembly GCA_963678685.1. NCBI lineage: Eukaryota > Metazoa > Mollusca > Gastropoda > Patellidae > Patella > Patella ulyssiponensis. The sequence goes on from OY783229.1 coordinate 62,806,058, forward strand.
GTTTTTAACATCAGTCACTATTTTGTGTTAAAAGAAGTTTAAATCTATATACTTACCATGAGCTTGTTTAGGTCCATGATAGGGATCTTGTCCTAACATTACAACTTTAACCTAAAATACACAAATCAATAGATTAGAATGGTGATTGAGTTACAAAACAAGATGGGGAAATAGAGTTAAAATGTTCACTCAACACACATTTGGGGAGATGGGTAACATAATATATTTGCATGATTCATCAGTGTGCAGCTGGTGTTTTCAATGAGGAAAGCAGAAGAGCCACGAAAAAAAAACATGGTTAGACATCAGATAGGTCTTCTTATTCTATAGCACATATATGCATGGGATTGAAACAAAAACATTTGCTTCAATGACAGACATTTTGATGGCACTAAAACACAAATAATAGAAAATGAAATGGGGTTGAACTTACCTGTTGTATACGACACATGTTCGTCCAACTATAAACTTGATTTGATGGTGGATAAACTGTTCCTTTATTTCTCTCACTTTCAACAAACTTACATAACTACAACAAGAACAAAAACATTTTATTATGTAAATAACTTTACGATAAATGATATTAAATTAATATAAATCGCGTAATGGCTGAAACTTGAACGAGTTGAGCCCTTTTCTTCACATCAGATAAACTGAAATTTGTTATTCTTTGAATTTAACTATCGCTAGTGGCTTACAATTTAAAGAAAAACAATTTTTACTTTATTTCAATTATTAATGTTTTAGGGTGAATTCTATCAAATACCATGTTGGCTGGTATTTGCAGAGAAAGTTCATCTGGAATTTCCCCCTTCTTATTGGTGTAGGACGTAAGGCTTTCCAAGGGGCAGTGTATAGTTGTTAGCTGTTCAAATAGGATGACAAACTGGGGTCCTATGTACACATTGACATGCACATGAGAGATAGATCATAGAGAGAAATGGTGTGGAATGTCCACTAGACACAAACTAGGTCATTTTGGGACTAACACATGGTTGGATTTTATTTCAATAATACGCTTGTGCGTAGGGGTCTTAAGCAGGGGGAGGAAACTTGAGGACCCCAAGAAAACCCACAACCGGGGTATTTCGTGCACATAAAAGAGAGAGAGAGAAATGGGGTTTAACGTCCACTCAACACAACCAGGTCATTTCGGGACTAACATATGGTTTCAATTTTATTTCAATAATTCGCTTGCGCGTAGGGGTCTTTAGCCATGGGAGGAAACAAGAGTGCCCGAAGGAAACCCATGAGGTTGAGAAGGCGCCCCTATCTCCATGCCACATACGCTCACACCAGGGCTCGAAACCACAGCCGCAAGCCAGAGGTGACCGGCCAGCTAGAGGTCGAAGCCCGGCACTCTAGACCACTAGGCCATCCCAAAACCCCCCTCGTGCACATAAAACTAAAAGAATCCTTGGACGGTTGGAATTCAATATAAGAGTGGGATGAAGTGCCACTATCGGGGCAAAATTTCCCTCATCATAGTACACTAAGTGTAAGCCTGTCTTCATTAGCTCAGTTGGAGCAGAACAGTAGGATGTAAAACCCCATTTCATTTTGTAATGCTTCATGTAATTGACAGATAATTTTCCTAGGATTAAAATTAGAATTTTGGCCTACATGTACCTGTATAAAATATGGTTTAGTAAATTCAGGCTCTAAAGCTTCATACCAAGTTTTTCCAATGGCCTTTTTTAAACTCACTGACAATTCACTTGATTCATTTGTCGATCTTGATTTAATTTTTTCTAATGCTGCTTTTTTATTTTCCTCAATTCTTTGTTTTTGTTCTGGTGAAAGTTTTATTTCAGGTTTGTCACTATCATCGTCTGTTGGTTTCTGTCGTTTAGCAGGAGTCAACTGAAAATTATAAATAAAGCACCAAAACATTTAAATTTAAAATAGAGAGAGAAATGGGGTTTAACGTCAACTCTACGCAAACTAGGTCATTATATGATACAGCGTGCACATGCTAACCATTTAATTCGACTATCCAAACTCCCAAGATTTAAGGTATGAAGAAGGAAAGTCTGATTTAAGGGGAACAGAGAAAAGACTATTATTACTACAACATTCACATTGTATACAGATGTCAAAATGAAATCAACAGTTTTATTTTTGATTCCAAAAGGTAACTGTATGGGCTCAAGAACTCGGTGTACCACGGTGCATTAGCGCCGCTGTATGTAGCGATGCCAAACGCCGCTAGGGGCACTGACTGTACTATTTTCAGACACCACAAAAAGTTGACCGAGAAAAGTATACTTCGTGCTACGCCTTCTCATGAATTTTCAGAGTGTCAAACATTGACCACGCGATGTTTACTATCGAGAAAAATGAATGAACTTGCTGTCGAGTAGGATTTGGAGAAACTGAGGTAAGATTTTCTCATATTTTTCATCAATTGAAAATTTGAAGTTGATAGACATTTTCGAAAAAGGCCCTCGACGCTCAAGATTTGGGTATATTTGGAAAGCCCAATTCATTAACTACTTAGTTTGACCATTTGTTTAGTCTGTATCCCCCGTAGGAATCCGTAAATTGTCAGAAATCGAACCATGTGGCGTTAAAGGGAGGTAATTCGTGGTTGATCTGGGTTCAGACCACAATTGAAAACGCCACAGACTTCAGTGTATAAAAAAAAAATGATAGATTTGGACAGGGTTTTTCTAATATTGATGTGTTACTAAAGCTACCTACCAAACTTTAGCCAGATATTTCACTAACAAAGGATAAAAATAGTTAATGTTGTTGACCACCTTGGATATTTTTTTTCATGAACTGCAGCTGAAGAAGTAAGCTTCTGCTTATAATTCAACAAAAATTAGTATTACTGTCCTTTGTTGAAGCCAGTTAGCTTAGTATGCTAGGTTAGGTACCTTAGCCTTAGGTCTCAAATAATTTACAACAAAATTTTTTTCATTTCAGAATTGTTTAATTTAGTAGTGTAGCTCATACTGTGATTATTGAATTGGAAGAAGAAAATTCCCAGACATTTTTACTGACGAAGAATTTTTATATTTTTTTTCCTTGGAATAATATCTCAACAAGAAAGCTATATTTCTACCACTGATACTATAATCTAGTATATCGTTATGCACATATGTATCACTATTTTGATTTATTTTAAATACTCTTTCATGTAGATCATACCTTACTTTTATAAGTTTACCTTTTAATTTATTTTTTAGCAGAGTAGGCTACATTTTGTTTTTATCATTTTGCATATTTATCAGACAATTGAAGTGATCATGATACTCATTGTTTAGGGTTATTTGGACTCTTTTAGATATTTAAATGTTTTAATTATGTCTATGTAACTGTTTTTATTTGAAATTGTAATGATGTTGATCACCAAAATATAGCTGTTATATAAATCATAGTTTAATTGTTAATTTTCATTCCTGAAACATACAATCTCAAATTGATGTACACACAATTGGTGTGGAAAAAGCGGCAAATCCACCAAAAGCTTACATGTACATGTATATTTCTCATTTTACCACACACTTTTGATAATTTTTGAAAATATCTACAGTATAACCTGTTTATAATTGTTTTATGACTGTGAGTGACCAGTTGTCAATGGTCTCTAGACCAGTAGATGCCCAATTGCATACATACATGTAAAAAGTTGTTTCTCTTTGACCTTGACATCAATCAGTCAAAAATTGTGATTTAAGGTGTTGTTATGCAAAAAATAAATAACAGAACCGACTGAAAACACTTTGTTTGTGCATATTCATTCCAAAATAAGCCTCTGTATGAATGTCAAACAATCTGATTAAAACACAGATCCAATTTCGTTTCGTTTTTTATAGTTCAAAATTTCGTTTTTACCTGTCTTTACTACTCTTGGATCTGGAGGACTTGTTATTTAATTCGTGTTCTGGCTGAAATGAGGGGTCAGCCAATCAAATGGTCTGTCGAATCGACCGTTTGACCTTTTCATGCGTGGAACTGTGGGTAGATATTACCAGCCAATGACGTATACTAACATCAGCGGATAGATATTAAAACAAAACAAAAGTAGATTTTAAAAAGCATGGCGGTCGCTAATTGGTTAATCGAATGACTGACGTTATCGGGTCAAATGTCCCGTGTGTGATACCTGACGTCATAGAATGTGAGCTCCCACTATAACTTGTTAGATCTACATGAGTGTAGGCCATCGAAAATATAAAAAACGAAACGAAATATAGATCCATATTTTAATTAGATTGAATGTCAAAGTGCTGCAATTTAAGTATACAGGAATTTGTCAATTTTTTTGCTGTGATTTGTGCGTAATTGGCACGGACCTCAACTTTGAACCTCTGTGACACAAAAAAGTATATGCCAGAATATTATAGCGACAATTTGGCTTTATTAAGTACATCAAGATCTTTAATTAGTGCAATTTTCATAGGCCTATCTAGTATAGTTACTGAGATATTGACTTCGGTCAGTTTTTTTGCGTTTTTGAAAAAAGCTGTTTTTTTGTGCCCCCAGTTTGCCATCTTAAAAACGCTATAACTTTTTTAATTTTCAATATTTTTTGGAAATTTTTTCAGATTATTCATTCTAGATAGTTCACAAGTACAGTATCACTGTCATTTTTGAGTCATTGGTAGTATTTGAAAACCCGTTTGCAATGCTACTGTATGATCCGTGGGCCTGTTCCTTAATTTGCCTTAAACTTAAAAGTCACAAACAAGATGACAATTATTAACCTGATTTATTTCATTTTTGTTATCTGACAATGGCCGTTTCGCTGCTGAAGTAAAAAATGATGATATCTTCGCTTGACCTGACATCATCAAAATACTGTTAGTTAACTTTGGATCGGTAAAAGAAGCAAAGAAATTCGTGAGAAATTTCCTACTGCACTGATAAATTTGATTCATTTCCCGCCATTTTTTATTTATTTACAATATTTTTAGTCCCGGTTCTCCAGTACAATTTGTTACTTGTAATCGAGTGACTTGACGATCAAGACAATACTCTTTTACGTGAAGGTAAAAATGTTAAAAAACAAAGTAAATAACAACTCAAACCGCCTGAAAAACAGTAATTATGATGTAATTAGCCAACGAAAAGAGTGGAATTCGATCGAAGACGTTAAAACAAATACCATGGATATCTTGTAAGCATTTAGATTTTATACATTCGCAAAGAAAATGATCGAAATCATTGATGAAATACGAAATGTCAGGAATTTTAATTAGAGTTACCTCCCTTGCATCAGTTCGCAGGGTAAATAATTATTGTCCTGTCATCTTCTTCCTCTATAGTGCCTGACTCTAGGAGAGTGTAAGTATGCACTGGATCATTGTTATTGAACTGTCTATGTCATCATAATTGTTGAACGAAAGAACCATACAAGAATGGAAACGTTTGCTGTGCATCATTAATGACATTATGTAAGTTTATACAGTTGATCAGCTAATCTGGGGAATGACTGAAATGTGTACCGGTAATATAATGAAGGCCGGATAGCAACTGTCAGCGAATATTGTTCGCTAAAGGACAGTTGCAAAAGTAACTAGCGACAGGCCTACCGTACCGTAGTTCATTTAGGAACTCTACCGTATCGTAGTTCGTTTAGGACCTGTCTGTGACTGGACGATGTCTGCAGACAGTTCCCATCCCTTCCTAAATAGCAACAATATGATAATCCATTAAAATACGGCAGCGGCTAAATACCACGCTTCAAAATACCACGCTCGCCTTACTGCTTCTATACACACGAAACGTGGTACGCTTTTTCGGTACCACTTTCTATTTAATTATAGGGATTTTACATTATATAAAGCTTTTTTTGCAAATTATGTTGATCATTTAATCAATCTTGATGTTTTTATTGGTGATATTTACACTTAATCTTATAATAAATTACAATACAGATAGCCGATCGGTCGGTTATTGCATCGAGCTGTACCTAGACTATACGGTTTATAATACGGTGTAACCGTTATTATACCCTATTCAAAAAGACCCTACGTGGTATATTGGAATATTATGTATGCGACTATGCATAGATATGAAACAAAACCCGGAAGGTAAAAACTAACGTGGTATAATCCTGTATAGGGGCGATAAGAAAGGGCGATAAGTTGAGAGTAAAAAAAAGTGGTATTCCGGGGCCGAGATAACCGTACCACGTTCGCCTTGCTAGTGCTATACAAACGGAACGTGGTACGCGACTTCGGTACCACGTCCTTTTTATTTATAGGGATTTTTCATTATTTGTAGTAAAGTTTTCAAATTATGTTGATTATTTAATCCATTTTGATGTTTTTATAGGCCATTTACACTTTATGTTAAAATTAATTACAATACAGATAACCGATCGGTAATAATACTGTGTAAATTTAAAAAGACCCATCGTGGTATATTGGAAATGAAATGAAATGGGGTTTAACGTCCTACTTTTCAGCTCCGACCGGGCTAATGAAAACGGGCATATCAGTACCTCGTTCGACTTTCTCCATCTACAAAAACGAAGCGTGGTACGCGACTTTGGTTTATTTTTCAAATTGGATTATTTAATCCATTTTGATCTTTTTATAGGCCATATACTGTATCCGATTTAAAAAGACCCTACGTGGTATATTGGGTAGATATGAAATAAAACGTGGCAAGTAAAACGGGGTATAATAAAAATATGTGGAATATACGAGAGTACCTTGAGTTGAATATAGTTAAACAAAAAGTGGTATAATAGAATCCGGTGCTGAAATAACCGTACCACGCTCGCCTTGCTGGATCTATACAACCGAAACGTGGTACCCGACTTCGGTAAAAAAGAATCGTGGTAAAATAGAATCCAAGACCGAGACAACCGTACCACGCTCGCCTTACTGGTTCTATACAAACGGAACATTGTATGCGACTTTGGTTCAAAAATGTGGTATAATAGAATCCGAGACTGAGATAACCGTACAAGGCTCATCCTACTGGTTCTGCATAAACGGAACGTTGTTCGCGACTTCGGTAAAAAAAAAAGGTGGTATACTAGAATCAGTGACTGGTATAACCATGGCACGCTCGCCTTATACTGGTTGTACACAAACGGCACGTGGTGGACGACTTCGATACAAAAAACGTGGTATAATAGAATCCGAGACTGAGATAACCGCAATTAGAACCAAAGACTTGGATAAACACGCCCGGCTTACTACTTTTATACAACTGAAACGTGGTAAACTCGCTCTACTTCTCCTATACAATTGAAACGTGGTACGCGGCTTTGGTACCACGTCCTTTTTAGTAATAGGGATTTTACATTTTTCGATGCAGATTTTGCAAATTCTGTTGATTATTTGATCCATTTTGGTGTTTTATAGGCCCCTTCGGTACAACAAACGTGGTATACTAGAATCAGAGACTGAGATAACGGTAGCAAGCTTGCCGTATACCGGTTCTATACAAATGGAACGTGGTACGCGACTTCGGTACAAAAAAACGTGGTATAATAGAATCCAAGACAGAGATGACTGTACCACGCTCGCCTGGCAGGTTCTATACAAACGAAACGTGGTACGCGACTTCGGTATAATAACGTGGTAAACTAGAACCCGGGAGCAAGATAACGGTAACTAGAAGCTGATACTGAGATAACCGTACCACGCCCGGCTTACTACTCTATACAACTGAAACGTGTTATGCTCACCTTACTTCTCATATACAATTGAAACGTGGTACTAGGCTTTGGTACCACGTCTTTTTTTTAATTATAGAGATTTTACATTATTCAAAGCAGATTTGGCAAATTGTGTTGATTATATAGTCCATTTTCATGTTTTATACTATAGACCATATTTACACTTTATTACCACAGGGATACTAATAAATGTACTGAGACAATCGTAACAGTACCACGCTCGTCTTACCGATTCTATACAAACGGAACGATGTACACGACTTCGGTACAAAAATCGTGGTATAATAGAATCCGAGACGGAGATAACCGTATCACGCTTGCCTGACAGGCTCTATACAAAGGAAACGTGGTACGCGACTTGTGTACAAAAACGTGGTAAACTAGAACCCGCGACCAAGATAACGGTAACTAGAAACCGATACTGAGATAACCGTACCACGCCCGGCTTACTACTTCTGTACAACTGAAACGTGTTATGCTCACCTTACTTCTCATATACAATTGAAACGTGGTACTCGACTTTGGTACCACGTCTTTTTTTAATTATAGAGATTTTACATTATTCGAAGCAGATTTTGCAAATTTTTTGATTATTTAATCCATTTTGATGTTTTAACTATAGACCATATTTACACTTTATGATTAAATAAATTATCGTGTAACATAATGCGTTTCAGCGCCATTGTAACAAGGGACTCGAAGAACGAGGCTAGACTTATTCCACAAGTCATGTTAAACGGTGACCGCATATTCTTATCTGGAGGGCATGTGCAATAAACGTAATCGACGTAGACTGATATAACCAGACGCCGAACCTAACTGATTAGAAATTACTGTAAAAACAGAAACGATTGAAAGTAAATCAATTTTTTTTCATTCATATTACATTAAGATATGCGTTGCGACCCATTTGTGTTAATGTCGAGGTCCCAGATATTAGCGATCGAGCCCCTTTAATTATAGGGATTTGTTCCATTTGTATAGAACCAGTATAGGGCGAGCGTGGCACGGTTATCCTTGTCTCTGGTTCTATTATACCACTGGATTAAATAATCAACATAATTTGAGAAATACGACAAATTCGCGTACCACGTTCCGTTTGTATAAAAGTATATAGCCAGCGTGGTACGATTATCTCAGTTAAGGAATCCATTATACCACGTTTTTTGTACCGAAGTCGCGTACCACATTCCGTTTGTATAGAACCAGTAGGATAAGCCTTGTACGGTAATCTCAATCTATTATACCAGGTTTTTGAACCGAAATCGCGTACCACGTTTCGTTTTTACATAACCAGTTAGACGAGCATGGTACTATTATCCCAGTCTCGGATTCTATTATACCACTTTTTTAACCGAAGGCGCGTACCACGTTCCAGTTGCATAGAACCAGTACGATTATCCGATTATACCACCTTTATTATACCACGATTATCTCAGTCTCTGATTCTATTATACCACGTTTTTTGAATCGAAGTCACGTACCACGTTCCGTTTGTATAGAACCAGTAAGGCGAGCGTGGTACGATTATCTCAGTCTCTGATTCTATTATAAAACCGAAGTCGCTTACCACGTTCCGTTTGTATAGAACCAGTAAGGCAGGCGTGGTACGATTATCTCAGTCTCGGATTCTATTATGCCACGTTTTTTGAACAGAAATAGCGCACCATGTTCCGTTTGTATAGAACCAGTACGATTATCTCAGTCTCGGATTCTATTATACCACGTTTTTTGAACCGAAGTTGCGTACCACGTTCCGTTTGTATAGAACCAATAAGGCGAGCGTGGTACAATTATTTCAGTCTCGGATTCTATTATACCACGTTTTTTGAACCGAAGTCGCGTACCACGTTCTTTTGTATAGAACCACTAAGGCGAGCGTGGTACGATTATCTCAGTCGGTTGTATAGAACCTGTAAGTCGAGCGTGGTACAATTATCTCAGTCTCTGATTCTATTATACCACGTTTTTTGAACCGAAGTCGCGCACCATATTACGGTTTTATAGAACCAGTAAGGCGAGCGTCTCATATTCTATTATACAACGGTTTTTTTAACCGAAGTCGCGTACCACGTTCCGGATGTATAGAACCAGTAAGGCGAGCGTGGTACGATTACCTCAGTCTCTGATTCTATTATACCACGTTTTTTAAACCGAAGTTGCGCACCATATTACGGTTGTATAGAACGAGTAAGGCGAGCGTGGTACGATTATCTCAGTCTCTGATTCTATTATACCACGTTTTTTGAACCGAAGTCACGTACCACGTTCCGGTTGTATATAACCAGTAAGGCGAGCGTGGTACGATTATCTCAGTCTCTGATTCTATTATACCACGTTTTTGAACCGAAGTCGCGCACCATATTACGGTTGTATAGAACGAGTAAGGCGAGCGTGGTACGATTATCTCAGTCTCTGATTCTATTATACCACGGGTTTTTTTAACCGAAGTCGCGAACCACGTTCCGGATGTATAGAACCAGTAAGGCCAGCGTGGTACGATTATCTCAGTCTCTGATTCTATTATACCACGTTTTTTGAACCGAAGTCGCGTACCACGTTCCGTTTGTATAGGACCAGCAAGGCGAGCGTGGTACGATTATCTCAGTCTCTGATACTATCATACCACGTTTTTTGAACCGAAGTCTCCTACCACGTTCCGTTTGTATAGAACTAGTAAGGCGAGCTTGGTACGATTATCTCAGTCTCTGATTCTATTATACCACGTTTTTGAACCGAAGTCGCGTACCACCTTTCGGTTTATAGAACCTGTAAGTCGAGCGTGGTAAAATTATCTCAGTCTCTGATTCTATTATACCACGTTTTTTGAACCGAAGTCGCGTACCATGTTTCGATTGTATAGAACCAGTAAGGCGAGCGTGGTACGATTATCTCAGTCTCTGATTCTATTATACCACGTTGTTTGAACCGAAGTCGCGCACCATATTACGGTTGTATAGAAGCAGTAAGGCGAGCGTGGTACGATTATCTCAGTCTCTTATTCTATTATACCACGTTTTTTGTACCGAAGTCGCGTACCACGTTCCGGATGTATAGAACCAGTAAGGCGAGCGTGGTACGATTATCTCAGTCTCTGATTCTATTATACCACGTTTTTTGAACAGAAGTTGCGTACCACGTTCCGTTTGTATAGAACCAGTAAGGCGAGCGTGGTACGATTATCTCAGTCTCTGATTCTATTATACCACGTTTTTTGAACCGAAGTCTCGTACCACGTTCCGTTTGTATACAGGGAGAGAGAGAGAGAAATGGGGTTTAACGTCCACTCAACACAAACTAGGTCATTTCGGGACTAACATATGGTTTTTAATTTTATTTCAATAATTCGCATGCGCGTAGGAGTCTTTAGCAGTGGGAGGAAACCGGAGTGTCCGGAGGAAACCCACGAGGTTGAAAAGGCGCCCTTATCTCCATGCCACATACGCTCACACCAGGGCTCGAAACCACAGCCGCAAGCCAGAGGTGACCGGCCAGCTAGAATTCAAAGCGCGGCACTCTAGACCACTAGGCCATCCCAACCCCCCGTTTGTATAGAACCAGTAAGGCGAGCGTGGTACGATTATCTCAGTCCCTGATTCTATTATACCACGTTTTTTGAACCGAAGTCACGTACCACGTTCCGGTTGTATATAACCAGTAAGGCGAGCGTGGTACGATTATCTCAGTCTCTGATTCTATTATACGACGTTTTTTGAACCGAAGTCGCGCACCATATTACGGTTGTATAGAACAAGTAAGGCGAGCGTGGTACGATTATCTCAGTCTCTGATTCTATTATACCACGTTTTTTTGAACCGAAGTCGCGTACCAAGTTCCGGATGTATAGAACCAGTAAGGCCAGCGTGGTACGATTATCTCAGTCTCGGATTCTATTATACCACGTTTTTTGAACCGAAGCCGCGTACCACGTTCCGTTTGTATAGAACCAGTAAGGCGAGCGTGGTACGATTATCTCAATCTCTGATACTATTATACCACGTATTTTTGAACCGAAGTCTTGTACCACGTTCTGTTTGTATAGAATCAGCAAGGCGAGCTTGGCACGATTATCTCAGTCTCTGATTCTATTATGCCATGTTTTTGAACCGAAGTCGCGTACCACGTTTCGGTTGTATAGAACCTGTAAGTCGAGCGTGGTAAAATTATCTCAGTCTCTGATTCTATTATACCACGTTTTTTGGACCGAAGTCGCGTACCACGTTCCGTTTGTATAGAACCAGTAAGGCGGGCGTGGTACGGTTATCTCGGCCTGGGATTCCATTATACCACGTTTTGTTTAACTGTCAACTCAAGGTACTCTCGTATCATCCACGTATTTTATTATACCCCGTTTTACTTGCCACGTTTTATTTCATATCTACCCACTATACCACAAGGCTTTTTTTATATGGGGTACAGTATATGGCCTATAAAATAATAAAAATGGATTAAATTATCAACATAATTTGAAAAATAAGCCAAAGTCGCGTACCACGTTTCGTTTTTGTAGACGGAGAAAGTCGAGTGAGGTACTGATATGCCCGTTTTCATTAGCCCAGTCGGAGCACAACAGTAGGACGCTAAACCCCATTTCATTTCATTTCCAATATACCACGTAGAGTCTTTTTAAATAGGGAATAGTTTATTAACTTTTACTCAGTATAAGATTAAACATAAAGTGTAAATATGGCCCATAAAAACATCAAAATGGATTAAATAATCAAAATTTACAAAATATACTACATATAATGCTAAATCCCTATAAAAAAAAGGACGTGGTACCAAACTAGAATCCGAGACTACGATAATCGTACCACACTCGCCTTACTGGTTCTATACAAACGGGATGTGGTACGCGACTTCGGTACAAAAAATGTTTTATAATAGAATCCAAGACTGAGATAATCGTACCACGCTCGGAACGTGGTACGCGACTTCGGTTCAAAAACGTGGTGTAATAGAATCCGAGACTGAGATGATCGTACCACGTTCCGTTTGTATAGAACCAGTAAGGCGAGCGTGGTACGATCATCTCAGTCTCGGATTCTACAAAAAACGTGGTACAATGTATAATAGAAGCAGAGACTGTGATAATCGTACCACGCTCAAACTACTGGTTCTATACAAACGGAACGTGGTACACGACTTTGGTTCAAAAAGGTGGTATAATAGAATCCGAGACTGGGATAATCATGCCATGCACGTCTTACTAGTTCTATGCAAACGGGACGTGGTACGCGATTCCGGTACCCCGTTCCGTTTGTGTAGAACCAGTAAGGCGAGCGTGGTATGATTATCTCAGTCTCGGATTCTATTATACCAAGTTTCTATTGTACTGAAGTCGCGTACCACGTTCCGTTTGTATAGAACCAGTATAAGGCGAGCGTGCCACGGTTATCCCAGTCTCTGATTCTAGAATACCACGTTTTTGAACCGAAGTTGCGTACCGCGTTCCGTTTTTAAAAAAAACCTGTAAGGCGAGCGTGGTATGAATCTCTGAATCTATTATACCACGTTCCGTTTGTATAGAACCAGTAACGCGAGCGTGGTATGATTATCTCAGTTTCGGATTCTATTATACCACGTTTTGAACCGAAGTCGCGTGCCACGTTCCGTTTGTATAGAACCAGTACGACGAGCGTGGTACGATTATCTCAGTTTCGGATTCTATTATACCACGTTTTTTTGGACCGAAGTCTTACTAGTTCTATGCAAACGGGACGTGGTACGCGACTCTGGTACCACGTTCCGTTCATATAGAACCAGTAAGGCGAGCGTGGTATGATTATCTCAGTCTCGGATTCTATTATACCAAGTTTCTATTGTAACGAAGTCGCGTACCACGTTCCGTTTGTATAGAGTCAGTATAAGGCGAGCGTGCCACGGTTAGCCCAGTCCCTGATTCTATTATTATTATTATTATTATTTATAAGCTTTTATATAGCGCCATTTCCACAAAAGTGCTCAATGACGCTTTACAATAAACATAATATGATATAAAAAATATTGACAAAACAAATATAGGATTAAAAAATAAAAAAATAAAAAAAGTGTATAGTATACATAGAAGTTGAGTATAAAGAAGTAATGTATAAAATAATAGATATAATTATCACAGAGATGATTAATTAAAAGCCCTATTAAACAAGTGGGTTTTAAGAGAAATCTTAAATGATGACAGAGAAGTAGATGACCGAATGGAATAAGGAAGTTTATTCCATAGTTTTGATTCTAGTATACCAATTTGGCTTATTTTTGAAATTATGTTGATAATTTAATCCATTTTGATGTTTTATAAGCCGTATACTGGTACGCTTCTTAGGTTTAAAAACGTGGTATAATAGAATCCGATGTCGCGCACCACGTTCCGTTTGTACGGTTATTTCAGTCTCGTATTCTATTATACCACGTTTTTGAACCGAAGTTGCGTACCGCGTTCCGTTTTTTGAAAAAAACCAGTAAGGCAAGCGTGGTATGATTATCTCAGTCCCTGAATCTATTATACCACGTTCCGTTTGTATAGAACCAGTAACGCGAGCGTGGTATGATTATCTCAGTTTAGGATAGTATTATACCACGTTTTTGAACCGAAGTCGCGTACCACGTTACGTTTGTATAGAACCAGTAAGGCGAGCGTGGTATGATTATCTCAGTTTCGGATTCTATTATACCACGTTTTTTTGGACCGAAGTCTTACTAGTTCTATGCAAACTTGACGTGGTACGCGACTCTGGTACCACGTTCCGTTCATATAGAACCAGTAAGGCGAGCGTGGTATGATTATCTCAGTCTCGGATTCTATTATACCAAGTTTCTATTGTACCGAAGTCGCGTACCGCGTTCCGTTTGTATAGAGTCAGTATAAGGCGAGCGTGCCACGGTTAGCCCAGTCTCTGATTCTAGTATACCACGTTTTTGAACCGAAGTTGCGTACCGCGTTCCGTTTTAAAAAAAAACAGTAAGGCGAGCGTGGTATGATTATCTCAGTCTCTGAATCTATTATACCACGTTCCGTTTGTATAGAACCAGTAACGCGAACGTGGTATGATTATCTCAGTTTCGGATTCTATTATACCACGTTTTTGAACCGAAGTCGCGTGCCACGTTCCGTTTGTATAGAACCAGTAAGGCGAGCGTGGTACGATAATCTCAGTTTCGGATTCTATTATACCACGTTTTTTTGGACCGAAGTCTTACTAGTTCTATGCAAACGGGACGTGGTACGCGACTCTGGTACCACGTTCCGTTCATATAGAACCAGTAAGGCGAGCGTGGTATGATTATCTCAGTCTCGGATTCTGTTATACCAAGTTTCTATTGTACCGAAGTCGCGTACCACGTTCCGTTGGTATAGAGTCAGTATAAGGCGAGCATGCCACGGTTAGCCCAGTCTCTGATTTTAGCATACCAATTTGGCTTATTTTTGAAATTATGTTGATAATTTAATCCATTTTCATGTTTTATAAGCCGTATACTGGTACGCTTCTTAGGTTTAAAAACGTGGTATAATACAATCCGATGTCGCGCACCACGTTCCGTTTGTATAGATTATTTCAGTCCCGTATTCTATTATACAACGTTTTTGAACCGAAGTTGCGTACCGCGTTCCGTTTTTTTAAAAAAAAAAACAGTAAGGCGAGCGTGGTATGATTATCTCAGTCTCTGAATCTATTATACCACGTTCCGTTTGTATAGAACCAGTAACGCGAGCGTGGTATGATTATCTCAGTTTAGGATTGTATTATACCACGTTTTTGAACCGAAGTCGCGTTCCACGTTCCGTTTTTATAGAACCAGTAAGGCGAGCGTGGTATGATTATCTCAGTTTCGGATTCTATTATACCAACTGTTTGAACCGAAGTCGCGTACCATATTCCGTTTGTATAGAACCAGTAAGGCGAGCGTGGTACGATTATCTCACTTTCGGATTCTATTATACCACGTTTTTTGGACCGAAGTCGCGTACCACGGTCCGTTTGTATAGAACCAGTAAGGCGAGCGTGGTACGGTTATCTCGGTCTCGGATTGCATTATACCACGCTTTGTTTAAAGTGCCAATCCCAATAACTTTTTGGGGAATAAAACTGCTTCATTTGGTGTTAAAATCCTTTAAAATCCATATCTAAGGCCCACCTACTAACCCAATATTTATGATACGGTTGTAAATAACTTAAACCTGACAGTGTTCATCTGGAAATGGAGAACGTTTTATTATACAGTATTTGGATAAAACCAGACTTTTTTTTATAAAAATAATATGTAGGTGAAATTTACCTTTTGTTATCAAGTACAGGGCATGGGTCATTCACTGTATAGACCTCTCTAGAAACATTAATCGATTATCAGGTCACCCAATGAAACAATTGACAAGAAATCTTAAAAGGGTTGGGGGGTTGGGATGGCCTAGTGGTCTAGAGTGCCGCGCTTCGACCTCTAGCTGGCCGGTCACCTCTGGCTTGCGGCTGTGGTTTCGAACCCTGGTGTGAGCGTATGTGGCATGGAGATAGGGGCGCCTTCTCAACCTCGTGGGTTTCCTCCGGGCACTCCGGTTTCCTCCCACGGCTAAAGACCCCTACGCGCAAGCGAATTAATGAAATAAAATTGAAACCATATGTTAGTCCCAAAATGACCTAGTTTGTGTCGAGTGGACGTTAAATCCCATTTCTCTCTCTCTCTCTTAAAAGGGTTACGTGTCCGGATAAGCAGTGTTGACGTTCACGCCCAAAGGACTCAATATTTTGAGCTGAAATTTTGAGACAAGGTAAATACACCATGCCACTATATTTTGGTCCATAAATTTCATAAATACTCGGACTTTAATTTTGAGACTCTGTTCTTATCGGGATTGTCCCTTTAACTATCAACTCAAGGTACTCTAGTATCATCCACGTATTTTATTATACCCCGGTTTACTCGCCACGTTTTAGTTCATATCTACCCAACATACCACAAGGCTATTTTTATATGGGGTACAGTATATGGCCTATAAAAGCATCAAAATGGATTAAATTATCAACATAATTTGAAAAATAAGCCAAAGTCGCGTACCCCGTTTCGTTTTTGTAGACGGAGAAAGTCGAGCGTGGTACTGATATGCCTGTTTTCATTAGCCCAGTCGGAGCATAACAGTAGGACGCTAAACCCCATTTCATTTCATTTCCAATATACCACGTAGAGTCTTTTTAAATAGGGAATAGTTTATTAACTTTTACTTAGTATTAGATTGAACATAAAGTGTAAATATGGCCTATAAAAACATCAAAATGGATTAAATAATCAAAATTTACTACATATAATGCTAAATCCCTATAAATAAAAAGGACGTGGTACCGAACTAGAATCTGAGACTGCGATAATCGTACCACGTTCGCCTTACTGGTTCTATACAAACGGGACGTGGTACGCGACTTCGGTAGAAAAAATGTTTTATAATAGAATACGTAACTCCGGTACCACGTTCCGTTAGTATAGAACCAGTAAGGCGAGCGTGGTATGATTATCTCAGTCTCGGATTCTATTATACCAAGTTTCTTTTGTACCGAAGTCGCGTACCACGTTCCGTTTGTATAGAGTCAGTATAAGGCGAGCGTGCCACGGTTAGCCCAGTCTCTGATTCTAGTATACCAATTTGGCTTATTTTTAAAATTATGTTGATAATTTATTCCATTTTGATGTTTTATAGGCCTTATACTGGTACGCTTCTTAGGTTTAAAAAGGTGGTATAATAGAATCCGATGTCGCGCACCACTTTCCGTTTGTATAGAACCAGTACGGTTATCTCAGTCTCGTATTCTAGTATACCACGTTTTTGAACCGAAGTTGCGTACCGTGTTCCGTTTTTTTTAAAAAAAAATAGTAAGGCGAGCGTGGTATGATTATCCCAGTCTCTGAATCTATTATACCACGTTTTTTTGTACCAAAGTCGCGCTCCACGTTCCATTTGTGCCACGGTTATCCCAGTCACTGATTCTAGTATACCACTCCTTTATTTACCGAAGTCGCGCACCATATTCCGTTTGCATAGAACACGTAAGACGAGCGTGGTACGATTATATCAGTCTCGGTTTCTATTATACCACGTTTTTATACCACGTTTGTATGGAATATATAATCAGTACAATTTGCAAAATTTGCTTCAAATAATGTAAATCCCAATAATTAAAAAGGACGTGGTACCAAAGTCGCGTACCACGTTTCAATTGTAAAGAAGCAGTAATGCGAGGTTGATTGGGTTATCCCCGCTTCGGATTCTAATATATCAAGGAGGTTTTTTTTACACAATATTGTTAACGGTATGGTAATTAACGGGCCGATCGGCTATCTGTATTGTAATTTATTTTAAAAAGTGAAAATAGGGCCTATAAAACAACAAAATGGATTAAATAATCAAAATAATTTGAAAAATAAGCATTATATAATGTAAAATAAGTCAAAGTCGCGTACCACGTTTCGTTTGTATACGAACAGTAAATGAACTTGGTACTCATTGTACCACGTTCTTTTTACTTATCAACTCACTGTTCTTTCGTGTCATTCTCATTCTTTATTATACCACGTTTTTAACTGCCACGTTTTATTATATCTACGCAGTAGTGCAATATACCACGTAGGGCCTTTTTAAATAGGTAACAATAACGTGTACACCGTATATTAATGGCGATTATTTTAACCGACTGATTGAATTGTATTATATTAAATATTAAGTGTAAACATGATCTATAAATAGTATAAAACATTGAAATTATTTAAATAATTAATTTAATTTCCAAAATTAGCTTTTAAACGGGTAAAATCACCATAATTAAAAAGAACGTGGTATCAAAATCTCGTACCACGTTACATTTGTATAGAAGCAATAGGGACGAGCGTGATATTTTGGAGCGTGGTATTTAGCCACTGCCTTAAAATACCACCCTTCCCCACCTCTGTTGTCAGGCTGTTTTAGAACCCTAACCTTTTTTTTGACCTGGATTCTTTATTTTTCACAAAAGGAATCACTTCTCAACATATCTGACACAAATTTATGTAAATCCAGCACTATTTTCAATTAGAATTTAGCAATAAAATAAACATGTGGTCTGTGCATGTTCGAATCATGTAATTGCTGATCAGTTCAGACGTATTTTGTGTATGTTTATAGTCGCAAAATTTACTTGAAAATAAATGTAGGGTTGAATTTTTCTAAATGTGTGTCCGCTGTGGCAATAAATGATTCCTTTGGCAAACAAAGATGAATCACGGTGAAAAATAGTCGATAAGGATTTCAAAATGGCCTTAGTAGACCAGAGGTGGGGATGAGTGGTATTTTCATATTGCAGCGCAATATAGGAAGGGATAGGAACTGTCAGGGGAACTAGCAATGCTGGTATTATGTGTGGTATTTGGCAATTGAGTACTATAAAACACAACACAATTAAACATACATTATGCAAGAGCTAAATCTGTCTATGTGGGTCCTTCTTACGGCCTGGAATGTTATCTCAATTATTAATTAGACATTAATTAACTTATCCAGGCCATTATCAACTCTCTACATTGTATGTCAACGCCAGCCTGCAATATTTACTGTATTAGAATCCCATTTGCTGCTCAACTTTTATTCATAATTTAATCATGAAATGGATAATCGAGACAGTTTTTTATCGTACCAACTTTAGTAATGATGAGCAAGGCTAGACAGAAAATTCAATCGCTAAAATTCCGGTTCACAGTGGATCAATTTGACTCAAATTTTCAGCAAATTGCCTTTACATTATCTAGTTATAGTGAGAACTGCCAGCTCTTTTTTTTTTAAATCTCCCAAAATGTATCTTTAATACATGTATGGAAAACCATATTTTTGCTTGATACTGATAAGAATAAGAGAATACTTTTTGAAATGTCATGCTTTATGTGTCCAAACCATTGATTGTTTTCCATTTAAATTGTGTTGTGTTTTTATGCTTCACTCAGTTTCTGTGTTTAAATCGAAGAAAGATATAACAGCTTTCATATGTAATACGAGTAAAAAATTGATTCGATAACCAGATGTCATATCATATTGATCTATTTACTAATATAGTTTCTAATAAATAATATCAAATATATATATATAACTGGAGTGTGACCATGCGGCCATTGTTGAATTCGGATTAAAACACTGACTGTAAGCTGGTATAAACAAACTGGAGTATGTCCATGCGGCCATTGTTGAATTCAGATTAAAAAACTAGTACATGTATATAAGCCGTTACATAAACTGGAGTATGTCCATGTTACTCATTGTACCTTGAATCAGTTTAAATCACCAAGGTTCACACCAAGTACATTGTAAGCTTACCTCTAGATTGTACATGTGAGTATATGTCAACCACATACTTTTGCTCTAAAGATAACAGAAAACTGCATTACCCCAAACAATAACCGATAAAGGATAGTAATGCCCTTTATTGCAATGTCCAGAAAAATATAAGTTATGTCCCTTGATCGCCATTATAACAATCATTGGGAATGAAAACATACTTATTTGATGGAAAGGACTACAGTTTTATTGCTCCTTTAGAGGAAGATATTTTGGAACGATAAAACTAGACTTTATGACGCAGAAAAGTATTTTGTGTTTCTACTCTTTTGTGCAAAACATTTCACGAAATATGAAAAAATTGGTTGGTGCTGGCAGATTTGTTATTGTTTGGGGTAAGGCAGTTTTTCTGGGGGGTTTTCAGCAAGTTTAGAGCAAAAGTACACCTTGTTTGACTTATTTCGTCTAATTAGTGAAATAATATGTACCTGATCAGACATAATAACTAAGTAGCTGTAATATTTTCTGGCAGTTGAAAGTGTAAAAAATCTTCAATCAGTCAGGAGGTTATAATAGGTTGTTGACCACCCAACACTTCAGTTGACATGGTATATAGTGGTAGTGGTCGTGGCCTGCTCTGTGTGTTAGTCCGTCCAAAGCAATCGCTATGCTTGTTATATAAATTAAAAACAAGTATGACGGTTGTTTTGGGCGTTACCTTTATTTTATTTAGTTATTTCTGTAGTTTTAAAATCGGAGTTCAGTTTTAACTGTGGCTTCTGAAATCCAATGCTCCAGTTACATTTGTAGTGCATGAAATAGGGTATGCATAATGTTTATACTCTTTCTTCAGTGGAATGGAGCTTCAAGTCCTTCCAACACAATATTTTGGTCATTTTAAAACAAAAATAATATGGTCATTTTCTTTTTCATGATTACATGTGTATTCCAGGAGGGGGTGATTCTAACTTTGTATTCTTTAACATGTTTGTCACTGTGTATGCAGTTAGACCTTGATTCTTCATATGATCCCAACAACTACATGTAGGCCCAGAACAGGGCTTATTAACTCCTGAAGCTTCTGAAACCTGAAACCAGTGCTATTCTTTCAGGAATACCCCAAATCAAATTTTATTTGAATATTTTTGTTGTGCAGTACTTTTGTAATGGCTCTTGTTGCAGCCTCAGCACAAATTTAGATAAATAATTTTTTTATTTCAGGCTGTAGAAAGAGGAAGTCATAAATGAATACCATGGCAACAGGTGTTTTAAAATGCCCCAAATCAACTTTATCGACTAACGACCTGACTTCCTAGTTGTTTTATTATAAATCGGAATCATTGACTTAGACAATAAACCTAAATATCTACTTATGAACACAGCTCCTAATTGTTTTATTGTCAGTCAAAATCAGTGACTCTCCCTGTGGGTTAATTAACAAACTTTATTGACTCTTACATCCACTTGTGGGTGAATTAACTACAAAGTTTATCCTAGTTTATTTATTATAGATTGTAATCATTGTAATCATTGACTCTTGCTGTGGGTAGATTTTAAAACAACATGCTTTATCTACTCAAAACTTGAGCTACCAGTTTATTTATTATAAATCAGAATCATTGACTCACAATGTGGGTAAATTAACAAAAACCTTTATCAACCTACTACCTGACATCCAAGTTGATTTATTAGTGACTCTTGCTGTGGGTAAATCAACAACAAACTTTATCTACTTATGACCTGACATCCAAGTAGATTTATTATAAATCGGAATTAATGACCCTAGCTGTGGGTAAATCAACAACAAACTTTATCTACTTATAACCTGACATCCAGTTATTTTATTATAAATTGGAATGATTGACACTCACTGTTGGTATCTACTTACAACCTGAGCTCCTAGTTGCTATATTATATAATAGTTTTTTTTGTGGAGTGAAACTTCGTGAGTATTACTCGTACATTTTGATTCTCAAATGAAGACATCGCTCAGTAACAAACAGTGGGTATTACTAAGACTTGTACATTTTACTTCTCAAAGGCCCGTCTTCATTAGCCCAGTTTAGGAGCAGAACAGTAGGACGTTAAACCCCATTTCATTTCATTTCTCAAAGGAGACTTTGCTCAATAACAAACACTTATACTTATTGTGTTCCAAAGAAATGATTGTATACAGTTTATTTACTAAACACCATTAGAACAATCCACACTGTAGTTTGAACAGGTTTAAACACCATATATAATTTTCTGTGACCACATTTAATTTATTTTGTGAAATGGCTCAAATTGTGTTTACTTAATTCTGTGTTACACCAAGACCATTGTTAAATCATGTTTCATCGAAGAGATGAGATTACAGATATATTAAAAGTTTTGGAAGACGGGAATGTCAATAGCCAGTTGTCGACAGTCATGATTATAGTTTCACATTAGGATCAATATGTTTATACATGCTGATGGAGATATGTGAAAAACTGAATATTACTCTATGGATAAATAAATAGATTGCTGTTCGTTTTAACAACTGAATTTCAATGTGATCTACACAAGATTGTTGATAGGCCTAGCTACTTAATATTAAGAGATTTCAGACGGTGGTCGATGCTTAGAAGAATTATTTGTAATATATTTTGTATATTGTTTGGAAATTTGTATGGATTTATGACATATACAGTTATTCAAAGGCCAAACTACTCAATATTTCGAGATTTCAAGCAGATAGGTTATCAGAAAAAATATTCGTAATTATGGTAATTTTGCATCGATTTATGATTTTGTAATAAGATTGACATATTCATGCGGTTTAACATCCATTTAACGACCAGCATACTGTTCTGAATTTTTATTTATGATTTTATTATCATTATCTATTGGTTCTGTGACTTTATTAGTAACTACCTTCAAACGATGAACATGTCAGTCGATTTATTTATGTACAGTAAATGAAATATATTAAATTTTGTTAAAATTGCTATATTTTTTTTAATTGATATCATATTTTGTTGTATTAAATTTAGATGTTTATAGATATATGAGGTATTACGTACATTTAAAGCTCAATTTAACCTTTTTTCTTTCACATTTATGAAGACTGTTTGTTTGTTGGTTTGTTAATATTACTAAATTCAAATATTTTGTATGTATTTAAGTATTTTACAATTCCCACAATGTGTTCATTTCATAAATTATATTTAAAGTGAATTTTGTACAAAAAATTAACATTCGTTTATTAGTCTGGGGCTGATTCTGTTAATAAGTTTTAGCTCAGAGCATTTTCTATCAATAGGTTTGCAGATTAATTTTGATTTAATTGACATAATTTTAATTAACTTAAATTAATTTACATGATTTTAATTAACTTAAATTAATTGACATAATTTTACTAAACTTTAATTAATTGGAATTATTAGCAAATATAAATTAAAGTACTAGAACAAAGTTCATTTTTGTATTAGAACATACATGTATTTATCACTGTTAGTATTGATTTAGACATAATACGTTTGTTTACATTATTAACAGCTTGTTTGTGTCATGTGTTAGCTTGTTTGTATTAAAGCAAAACAAAATGTATTTAAACACAATTATCACTGTTAGTTAGTATTAATTTAAATATAATACAACATATTTTAAACACTTAAATTTTACATTATTTACAGTTTGTTCCTTGTTAATATTGAAATTTTGTTGTCAATATTTTTTTGTTTAAATATTATCCATTAGTAAGCTTGTAGAATTTCTTTAACACAGAAGAATGTTATTTACACACATGCAAATATAAATTACTAACCATTCTTATTTCATAATTGATATTTAATAGTTTATAGAACACAATTTTACTGTGATACTACATTATATTGGTTTATTTAATTCAGGAGATGTACATTTGAATAGTTGAAAATTTAATCTGTTTTAAAACTTTTTAATATATCGTATCGATTTAATTTAATATTGTATATTACCGATAAAAAGAATTTTATTTAAAGATTTTATGCAATTATTATTTGAAATAGCCTTATTCATTCCTTTCAATTTCTTTTTTTTCTTATGAACGAACGTTAAGACATTTTTTGTTCATATTCATTATAAAACACCTTGTTATTTTTGCTTGTTATAATTGTTGATCTCAAAATGGCATCTGCCCAAGATCAACCCAAGAAACCGCTACCTCCAGGATCTTCAGTTGGACGATTACTTGGATTTTTATCAGATAAATCCTATGATTTTTATAAAAATCCTGTCCAATTTTTTGAGAAAAATGCTGTAGACTTCAAGAGTCGTATTTTCCAGTCCAGGTTTTTATTAAAGCCGACAGTATTTGTGGGGTCGAATCAGGGCTTAGCAGATGTTTTGTCAGGTTTGTTTTAATTTTTATCAATTACTAGTCTATTACGACAAAGGAAAGAAATATTGTTTAATGGCACGTCAGCTCCAACTGGGCTATAATGTGCCACCATACGACAAAATAATTGATTTTAAAGTAGCAATACTATCGTTAATTAATAAAAACAAAGATGCACATCTTGGTTTTAACTTAAAACATACTATGTTATGGCCATCTACAAATTTTTGAATCTTTCAAACATCTAAATTTTTCATATACAATGGTTTAGAACTTTAAAAAAACCTATTGATTCAATTGGTTGGTAAACAAAGTAACATTTGTTAATAGGATATGATGTTATAAACGGGGGGGGGGGGGCATTTTCAGGTTCCTAGAAATTCTGAATTTATCACATTATTGATTTTCATTAATCTGTTTAATTTATTTTTGAACATTCATTAATTTCATAGAATTAATTAATACTTTGAAACATTTAATCTCAGAGACATAACACCGTAAGTAGTTGATCTTGTCTAGGGCAAAAAAATGTCTGGCTCCGAACCTTATGATCTTATGAATAAAACAACGACCATACATTATTAAGATAACATTCTACTATGTTCTGTTTTCAGATGGAGGTGAATTTACCGAACTTGGTTATAAAACATTCATGGGTCAGATTTATGGTGACAATATTCTTTTTACTGATGGTATGTATCTGGTTTCTCTATTTAAAATTATACCTTTTACGTGCACACCAATATGTAGACGGGACCTCCAGGTTTCGTTCCATTCAAACAACTGTTACCTCCAAGATCTCCATCCTGCACCACTGACAAGGGGAAAGCATGTAGGAAAATCCTTGCAAGTGAGCCAGCATGTTACTGAGTCACCATGGCTCCCGTCCCAAATGTGAAATGAAATGAAATGGGGTTTAACATCCTATTCTGCTCCTAAGTCCCAATATGTATTGTTTATACTAAGGCCAGGTGATCCACACCAAACACAAACAATTACACAAGATCAACCTACGGCAGGACACAATATACAGACAACACAAACAGTAAATGCAAATATTAGAGCAAATAAGTGGAATCCCGGGCCTTTAGAACCTGTAGTGCTACAGACTTCACTGAGAATGAAAAAGAAACTGACGGTAAGGGAAGAAGCTCAAGAAAAAGGGGAATATTTCTTCAAATGATGTATTATACAAGAATGGGAAATGGTAGGCTATAGCTATGTTCTACAAGAAATCTCAGTGTACGATATTGTTTGTTTTGTATTTAGGTAAACCTGCTGAGGAATTAAGGGATGCTTTAAGTCAGCTGTTTACAGATGATTGTGTTAAAACATACCAACAAACCATTGATAGGTATAATAACTTTCTAGAGGCCTACATTTATTGTATTATAGGCCTATATTTATTGTATTATAGGCCTACATTTATTATATTATAGCCTTACATTTATTGTATTATAGGCCTACATTCATTGTATTATAGGCCTACATTCATTGTATTATAGGCCTACATTTATTGTATTATTATCAAATAGTACCTTTCTATAGGCCTATATTTTGTATTGCTATCATTTCTGTTCATACATTCTTGTCACCACCCTTACAGATCAAGCATTCTTGTTACCTCAAATTTGTCAAGATTGTCCATCACAAATGTTTTTTTATGTGTCGCATATAAATCGTTTGGGGGCATTACTTACAACCATATGATAAAAATAGGTTAGACAACTGTCCCTGACAGATGAGAAAATTAGGCTATATGGGTGCTCCTTGCAAATGAGAACAGTGTCCCTTGCTGATGGGTGTCTCTTACTGTTGACAAAAAAAGTTGCCCCATACAGTTCAGAAAACTAGGTAAGAAGTAACATGATTGTGATATATTTGTTGTATTTATTTTATTGTAGAATTGTTGAGAAAGAAATCCTGAATTTAGATATAAGGTAAGTCAGTTAATGATTGTTACGTCAGTTGAATGAGAGACCCCTAAAAGCTTTGAGAGAAGTCTGCAGCCTCTCAGATATTTTAACAAGCTACTAATTTGCTTCTACTAGGCTAATGAAAATGGGTAAACGCCTTGCAGCTACAGCCTACATTTATCACTTATATGTGTATTTTATGAAATGAATTGAAACAGGATTTAATGTCCTACTTGTCTGCTCTGACTGGGATAGTGAAAACAGTGTATTTAAGAAAGTCGTGCAATGATTAGATAATTTTTTATACATTTTCAGTAAACCGGTGTGTTTGTATGAATTCTATAAAAAGATGGTCACAGAAATCTGTCTTAGTTTATTTCTTGGGTTAGATTTTGAAGATACGAGCGATGTTTATGATACCATTACGTCATTAACTACTACTCATTGGCATGGTAACGTATTTGTTTTATACTCCCTTACAACTCGTTGGCATGGTAACATACTTGTTTTATACTCCCTGACAACTCGTTGGCATGGTAACAAACTTGTTTTATACTCCCTGACAACTTGTTGGCATGGTAACAAATTAGTTTTACTCTCCTTGACAACTCATTGGCATGGTAATAAATGTCATTCAGTAAAAGTTTACTTGTATGATTCCTAAAGTAACTAGTCAGATCTATATGTAGTTGATTCCTTCAAAAGTCTAAAGAAATGAAATTCAGATCATTTCAATTAGTTTTTTAAAGTTCAAAATTTGTCTGTACTACACTAGTATTAAGAAGAGTTCTTATATAACAGGCATTCTGGATGGCGTGCGGGATTAGCCATTGAAGCCATCTGTTACGGCCAGTTCCTGGCGTGCGATGCATGGAACTGTGGGTAAACCACTAGAAATGACAATGCTGATTGATTAAGCAAAGTCGGTAGTGATGGGGTCAGAAGCCACTTGTATGACCCCTGACGCGACTTCCAATGCAGAATGTTCATCTCTCTCTCTTAGTTATGATGATCTAGACTGCTGAAAATTCAATTGCTATAATCTCGGTTCAGAGTTGATCAATTTAACTGAAATTTTTAGCAAATTCCCTTTACATTACTTAGTTTTCAACTATTATAGTGAGAACTGCCAGCTTTTTATCTAATCTCCCATAATGTATCCTTAATTTAATGCCATTGTAGGTATTGTATCTGTGAATATATGATTAATTTATTTATATTGTTTATATCAGTGAATGTATAATTAATATATTTATATTGTTGGTATCAGTAAATATATAATTAATATATTGTTATTATTAGTATCATATCCGTGAATATGAAATTTCTGTTGTAGGTATTATATCAGTGCCGTTAGCATTAAAGATACCTGGTACAGGTAAAGAATCAACATTTAAACAGGCTTTACAAGCTAAGGTAAAAAATCAAATTACAAATAAAATATTGTATTTTTACCAGTATTCATATTCAACAGTTTTCGGTGTAGGCCAGAGGGTAGGGGAGACATAGCATTCTACAAGGCAGATATTTTTTTAATGCAATTTTTAGGATAAATTATTTTATATAATTTTTAGGATAAATTATTTTATATAATTTTTAGGATAAATTATTTTATATAATTTTTAGGATAAATTATTTTATATAATTTTTAGGATAAATTATTTTATACAATTTTTAGGATAAGTTATTTTATATAATTTTTAGGAAAAATTATTTTATATAATTTTTAGGAAAAATTATTTTATATGATTTTTTCGGATAAATAATTTTATGTAATTTTTAAGCTACATTATTTTATCTTATTTTTAAAAATAAATTATATAATTTTTAAGAATAAATTATAGGATAAATTATTTAATTTTTAGGATAAATTATATAATTTTTAGGATAAATTATATAATTTTTACGATTAATTGGTTTACATAATTTTTAGGATAAATTATTTATATGATTTTTAGGATAAATCATTTTATATAATTTGTAGGATGAATTATTTTATATAATTTTAGGATAGATTATTTTATATAATTTTTAGGATACATTCTTTTGTATGGTTTTTAGGATATATTATTTTATATGATTTTTAGGATAAATTATTTTATATGATTTTTTGGATAAATTAATTTATTTACCATTATCTTGTTCGATTTTTAGGATAAATTATTAGAAGTGATAAAAGAGAGAAGAGGAACAAGTAAAAAGGGCTTTCATCAGAAATTAGAAGAAATTCATGAATTAGACGAGGAAGCCATCAATAATCATTTGTTATTGTTTACGTCTGCTCTTGTACCTAAAGCACTCGCATCTTTACTCACATCTTTTAGTCTAGAAGTTGGACAACACCAAAAGGTTTGTTAATTTATAAATTTGTCTGTTCATCAATTTTAGGTATATTTTGTATTTTACTTGTATTTTAAGGTTGAATTCTTTGCATTTCGAATTTTAAAAGAAGTTACCACTCATGACTATAATATTTATGTCCAACACTTAATATTATTTTATATTATAAAGTTTTAAAAGTACCGTAGTTTCACTCATGACTGTAATTACTCATGTATTCAATATTTTAGGTATCATATATCATTCATTACATTTTAGTTGTCATGTATCATTCATTACAATATTATATTGTTTTAGATATCATGTATCATTCATTGCGTTTTAGGTATCATGGCAGAAGATGTGTTTGCTAGACGAGGAATTCATGGATCAAATGTTATTAGAGGTTCAACGTTATTATCCCCCATTTCTAGGAGGCAGACGAGTGGTCACCAAGGTAACCATATCCACATTTATTAAATGTAAAGATTTATAAAGAGATTAGTCTGAGGTCCATTTAACAAAGCCTGTAGTCATCAGGATTTCGGGCATGGTGTCTTCTTGTAAGTGGTGCAGGACATAGTTGGATTTACTTGACTTGACTTTGCATTGTGAACATGGCCCAGGTTAATACAAAACACATTCTGAGATTACAACAAAGGATGGGGTTGTTTATTTTAATGCAAGTTGGTTTGGTCATTTCCACACAGGAATTGACAGAAATTCTTGATTACCTAAACCCAAACATTGTTGTATCAAAGTCTGTGTGTGAAAATTTCCAACCTCAAATGTGATTTCTTGCTGAATATTTCAGCCATGTTTAATGCAATTCCAGATTTTATGATGTTGGAAATAAGACAGAATTTTTCAAATTCTTTCTGTTTCAGAATTTTGAAGTTGATGGCTACACAGTCCCCGCTGGTCATTCCATTGTATATTTAACATTCGCTGCTCATCGGGATCCGTCCATTTTTGAAAATCCAAACCAGTTTTATCCTGGTAGATGGAAAAATAGGTATGTAGAAATGACATCTAGGAGTGAAAAAAAATATAAGGCCAAACAAAGAAATACAGCATTTAAAAAGTTCAGGTCAGACAAACATTTGAATAAGCTCAGACCCAGACAAATATTGAATAAACTCAGGCCAG
Organism: Patella ulyssiponensis; assembly: GCA_963678685.1. NCBI lineage: Eukaryota > Metazoa > Mollusca > Gastropoda > Patellidae > Patella > Patella ulyssiponensis. The sequence goes on from OY783229.1 coordinate 62,835,712, forward strand.
ACAAACATTGAATAACTTCAGGCCAGACAGAGATGAGACCATTTTCGTCATGCAAATAATTCCATGCTTAATTGACCATGAATTTTCTAGATAAAACCTCAATTTCTGCATGCATTTGTTAATTTGTGGTCAGTTTAGATGTATGTTTATATAGCCCAGTTTTGCTGTGTAAACATTTTGTATAGGGTTGTACGACCCCGGATGCAAGCTTCCACTACAACCAGTCAGATCTTCCTGAAGTGTAGGCCATCGAAAGTAAACAAAACTGAAAGAAAATATATGATTTTCTTTATTTGCCCAGTTGGTGCAGAAAAGTAGGATCTGTTACCTATTTCAATGTCGTAAATGCCAGGATGTTATTTATAGACTTTAATTACCGGTAATGTTTGCATATTTGGCTGAGGATGATACAAAACCTGAACATTATATATATATGTTTATTTTATTTCATGTAGTACCAGTGATACACAGAAGAAGAAATTATTTTGTTTTGGTTATTTAAGTCGTGGCTGTGTTGGTGAAAGATTAGTATGGGCAATCATCAAGGTTTGTGGATTTGATTCTTCAAGTTGTCTCCCTTTAGTCTTCAAACTGTTACTTCACTGCTGGTTCAATACTTGTCTAAATAACTTCTAGTAAAGTTAAAGACAATCTTTTACAAGGCTGTCACTCAGCAACAAGATATAAATTTTCAAACTAGGATGTTTAAAGTTACTGAAAGGGTTATTGTTCTCTTGACAGAGTAAATGAAATTGGCTATAAAGTTACTGTGTGTATTTTATTCTTCAAATTATCTCCCCTTACACTTTCAATTATCTCCCTTTACTCATCAAATTTCCCCATATTTGTCATCAGTTGTGATGATTTGATCTTAGTACAACTCAGCAGTGCAATTTATACAAGCCTGCTATAGTTGGCAGTTTATCATCATTGAACATATTCAGTTATTATTCTGCTAATGTGCTCTGATGAAAAGAGGGATATATAACTCGATTAAACGTTCCCAAATTGAATTCTCTAAAATCACCCAAATTGTGACAATCTGATTAAAATACAGGGGCCTGATTCACGAAATTTTAACTAAGATAAAATCCAAATTTTAGTTATTTGATTGGATAATATTAGATGGATTTTAGCGCTTAGCCAATCAAAACTGAAGTATTTACTAAAATTTGGATTTTATCTTTCATTAAGATTTCGTGAATCAGGGCCTGATTTATATTTCGTTTCATTTTTTAAAACTTTCGATGGCTTTTACTCCATGAAGATCTGACCTGTTGTAGTGGGAGGTTGCGTCAGGGGTCATACAAGCAGCTTTTGACCCTATGACATCAAAAGTTTGATGTTTCTATTAGGATACCCACAGTTCCCTGCATCGCATGCCAGGAGCTCACTCTGACAGATCATTTCATTGGTTGATCCCTCACATCCTCTTCCAGAGCCTAGTGTAGTAAAGACGAATAAATCAAAATTTTGAACTACAAAAAACGAAACAAAATAGGATCTGTGTTTTAATCAGATTGTATTTTATTATTTGTAGACTCGTTCGTTTGTTTTTCATCTTGAGTTAATGATACGCACATATTAAACAATTAATGAAAAACTACTGTCAATTTGTCACAGAGATGTTTGAAAGATTTCAACCATTTTTGTTATTTTGACAATATTAACCTGTCTCTACTATTTGTATTTATGTAGACGATACTAACCAGTCTGTTGAAGAAGTTTGAATTGTCTTTGGTTGATAATCAAGATTTATCATACAAATGGCTGCCTGTATCCAGACCAAGAACAGATGTTTTATTTAAATTCACCTCTAGACCACCATAGATTGTATTTTGTTTATATATATATATATATAATATATATTTGGGTTTGTATACAAGCCAGGAGAGAATTCATTTGATATTACCACTTGAGAATTCATTTGATATTACCACTTAAGAATTCATTTAATATTACCGTGGGAAATTATGTGTGTGCCAGTTTTAAGCCAAGTTATATTTTTACCAATTCTTACTCCATGGTGCTTGCTCCATACATGCTCTTGATCACCACTCACTTATCTTTTTCTTCTCTCTCTTCTTGTAAACAGTGAGTTTGTCACCTAAATCCAGCAGCGCATGGCTGCAATATTTAGCTTCCTGGAAGCCAGCTTATTCTGAAAATCCTTTGCCTTTCCACAAAACTTGTTAATGTGGATTATGTTTATTTTCCTGATTACAAAAACTACGCCTTGGATTAAATGCTGATGTTGAGGCATTGCTTGCACGGCCTTTCAATTTTTTCCTGTCAAAATGGATGATAATTTTTATTTAAAAAAGGATTTTTTTGTGTCAATGGAATATTTTATCTGCCAAAAATGTGTGATACAAAAGACAATATGTAACAGTTTTATGTCTCAAGTTGGCCTATTATAAAACAATTACGGATATATACAATACAATATACTACAACTTTAAAAAATCTGTCTTTACATAAAACATTAGTTCTGTTTTGATTTACTAAGAACAGATTTTATTTATGGTGACTTAAGTTTATTTGCACACCTTACTACACAATACATTTTCAGTATTTACACATCAAATCTCCTCTAAGTATTGTCAATTTCCAACAAATTTATGCTCTGCTCGTACAATATAGGCCTATTGTTATCTTCAGGTATCGTAAAGGTATCAGAATCTGGATCCCTGATAAATGATATAGATTTCAATTATGTTTGTAAGAGATGCTTACAATTACATGTATACACATGGTTCACTTTTAGAGCATTTTGGCGACCGTAATATGATAAGGTACAAATGGCCATCTGTTTCCTCGCTCGAGAATCGTCGCTATTCAAGTCCTTCTCACGTTCCCGACCAGTGGTGAAATAATAATATCTGATAGGCATGTTTGTATATTTTACATGATAAAGTACAAATGGCCAACTGTTTCCTCGCTCGAGAATCGTCGCTATTCATTCTCATGTTCCTGACCAGTGGTGAAATAATAATACTCGATAGGCATGTTTGTATATTTTACATGCCGTAAAAAAACAATATTTAATTCTTTTCGAAAAGAAAACTGATTACATATACCACTTGTTTTAAGAATAAGCGAAACATCAAATATTCATAGTTTAGATTAATAATTAGGAGTAAAATAATGACTTGAGATAGGCTTTATGTATACATGTACAAAAAAAGTTTCTTTTGAACTACTGCCAGAGAAATACACATAAAATTACGTTGAAAAAGAAATAAACACATGTTTATGGCTACCAGAGATTTGACATTTTGGGTAATGACTATTGAATCAAATTTTTTTGTAAATATATCGAGCAGTTGTCAGATTGCGATATTGATGTCTCTACCTGTACTACCTTTTGATAGTTGGTGTAGAAATGTTTGACGCTAAACCCCAATTCATTTCCCTTTTTAGTACAAATTGTTCGATAGAGGAGGGGATAGATCTCGCACATAAATTAGTTTTATATTTCTACATAACTGTTATTCCAATCTGATTAAAACACAGATCCTATTTCATTTTTATAGTTCAAAATTTCGTTTTACTTGTCTTTACTATACTAGGATCTGGAAGAGTTGTTATATAACTCGCTTCTAGTTGATATTGGGCATAAGCCAATGAAATGGTCTGTTATAGCAAGCTTTAGGTGTGTTTGCACAGAACTGTGGGTAATCTACTAGTAACATCAATGCTGATTGGTTAATCAAATGTCTGACGCATAGGGTCAAAAGCCGCACATATGACCTCTGATGCGACATATGCTACAACATGTCACATCTTCATGTTGTGTAGGCCATTGAAAGTATAAAACAACGTAATGAAATATAGATCTGTACTTTAATCAGATTGACTGTTATTCATAAGGTTGTAGAATTTTGCACCTGTACATGTCTTATTGACCGCAGCACAATATTTTTGTAATCTGTTAAATTTTGATGTTTTTTAAAGTCCTGTAATATTTAAATATTGATTTGCTTTTAATGTCACTATTTTTTGGACATTCTAGTACCATATTGAAGTCTGTATGGAACAAAATTGTGTCATTTCACTATAAATATTATCATTAAACATGCATTATGCAAGAGCTAAATCAACATATGGAAAGTCTTTATTTAGGCTTCAGATGTTATAGAAATGATTAATTAGACCTTCATTTAGACAACAAGCACAAAATTAACTCTGTAGACCCACAGATGGCTTGGATACAGCTCCGATTAAACAGTCGTCCGTCTATATAATTAAATCAGAAATGGCTGACCAAGATAACGTTTACTGTTATTCGGTGAAGTGCGCTACCGGAAACTGACGATGAAAGGCCTGTCAAGCGAGAGTACTATTACTATTGAGCACGTTACTGGATAATCAAAATGTCCCCAAAAATTACAAACTTGAAAAAGGTCGAGTTATCAGAGCATTCCGGGTCAGATCGCTGTACCTTGGAGATTGTTTTGAACATGCTCAAAACAAACGCCAGGATTTGGTGAACATTGGCGTCCTCTGTGATCATTTTCCATCGCCTTAGCAGTACAGTAAGGATGCCACCCCTGTCTGACAGGGGTATTAGCTGTTACATGTTACATGCTTATATATTTCATGTCAAAATAATGATGTAAGTCACAGCTTGTGAATGATGTTTGTTTATTATATATACTGGTCATAGCTAACACTAGACATAAAGGATATTATAATATATACTGGTCATAGCTAACATTGGACATATAGTATATCATAATATATACTGGTCATATACTAGACCTAAAGGATATTATAATATACACTGGACATATAGGATATTATAATATATACTGGTCAATGTTAATACTAGACCTAAAGGATATTATAATATATACTGGTCATATAACATTGGACATATAGTATATTATAATATGCACTGGTCCTAGCCAACACTAGACCAGGTCAGAGCTCACATTAGTTATATTCAATATTATATTATTAAAGAAGCCAAACCTCTTAGTATTTAATGGGTTGAAAAACCACCAGGGAATGTACGTAGTTATCAAATTTCTTCAATCTTTCAAAATTTTTATCTTTTAAGAATGAATACTGGTATATGTACTGCGATCACTATAGGTCCTTGGATAACTACAGTGGACCTTCAGAGTAAAATCTACGCATTGTTAAGAGTTCAAACCAACTTGATCAATTCCAGGATTTTGCTTTGCGATAAGATTCCTATGGACTTAAGGATATGTTCATTATCTTCACTGAAAGTAACCTAAACTATAATGCTTTCTATGATTCCTATGGGCAGGATATGTTGACTATGTTCCCTTGAAGAAAGTCATTAAAACCTAAAATATTATGCTTTCTACCAAATGGGACAAATAAAAAAACATAGTTCTAGCATGAAATATGAGTACATGTATTTTCATTTTTATACGCCCACATTGAAATGTGGTTGTATATTGTCGTCGCCCCCATCCGTCCGTCGGTCCGTTCGTCCGTTCGTCCAGCGGTCCGGTGTCCACAATTGCTTGTGGACGCTCTAGAGGCTAAAGTTAATATCCGATTGACTTTAAATTTATACACAGTGTTTAAGGTCATGAGACGAAGAAGCCTATTGTTTTTCAGCGATTTCCGATAATAACTACCAGAGTTATGGCCCTTGATCACTTTAAAAAATCTTGTGGACGTTCTAGAGGCCAAAGTTAATATCCGATTGGCTTTAAATTTATACACAGTGTTTAAGGTCATAAGACGAAGAAGCCTATTGATTTTCAGCGATTTCTGATAATTAGTGCCAGAGTTATGGCCCTTGATCACTTCAAAAAATCTTGTGGACGCTCTAAAAGCCAAAGTTAATATTCGATTGACTTTAAATTTATACACAGTGTTTAAGGTCATGAGACGAAGAAGGCTATTGATTTTCAGCGATTTCCGTTAATTAGTGCCAGAGTTATGGCCCTTGATCACTTCAAAAAATCTTGTGGACGCTCTAAAAGCCAAAGTTAATATCCGATTGACTTTAAATTTATACACAGTGTTTAAGGTCATAAGACGAAGAAGTCTTTTGATTTTCAGCTATTCCCGATAATTAGTGCCAGAGTTATGGCCCTTGATCACTTCAAAAAAATCTTGTGAACGCTCTAGAGGCCTAAGTTAATATCTGATTGACTTTAAATTTATACACAGTGTTTAAAGTCATGAGACGAAGAAGCCTATTGATTTTCAGCGATTTCCGATAATTAGTGCCAGAGTTATGGCCCTTGATCACTTCTAAAAACTTGTGGATGCTCTAGAGGCCAAAGTTGATATCCGATTGATTTCAAATTTATACACAGTGTTTAAAGCCATGAGACGAAGAAGCCTATCGATTTTCAGCGATTTCTGATAATTAGTGCCAGAGTTGTGACCCTTGATCACTTCAAAATATCTTATGGATACTCTAGAGGCCAAAGTTGATATCCGATTGACTTCAAATTTATACACAGTGTTTAAGGCCATGAGACAAAGAAGTCTATCGATTTTCAGCGATTTCTGATAATTAGTGCCAGAGTTGTGGCCCTTGATCACTTCAAAATATCTTGTGGATGCTCTAGAGGCCAAAGTTAATATCCGATTGACTTTAAATTTATACACAGTGTTTAAGGTCATGAGAAGAAGAAGCCTATTGATTTTCAGCGATCTCTGATAATTATTGCCTGAGTTGTGGCCCTTGATCACATAAAAAAATCCTGTGGACGCTTTAGAGGCCAAAGTTAATACCCGATTGACTTTAAATTTACACACACTGTTTAAGGTCATGAGACGAAGAAGCCTATTGATTTTCAGCGATTTCAAATAATTACTTCCAGAGTTATCTCGCTTGATCACTTCAAAAACCCTTGTGACACTATAGATGCCAAACTTATCATCCGATTGACTTCAGATTGATACACAGAGTTTAAGGTGTTGAAACGAACAAGTATTTTGATTTTCAATGAATTTTGGTAACTGAACAGCTAAATCCATGATGTTAAATGTTTCCTATACTAATTGTTAGCATGGGGCAAAACTGTATAAAAAGCAAACAAATTCTAATGATTTTCAGATAATTACAAAATGAGTTGTTACTCTTAATCAGATTTTAGTGTATTACAAATGTTTCATTACCAAAAAAAGTAAAACTATGTGACAACCCTTGTTGACTGCCCGGACGTTTTGGCAGCTGTGGGCGTATGTTTCGTTGCCTGGCAACCTATCTTTACAATAGGGAGAACCGAGACCGTGTGTACCTAGATATGCTGAAGTATATTAAACTTGTATAGTTATATGGCATGGTTTCTCCTTGTCAGTGATGCAGGACAGAGGGCAGCTGTCTAGTTGCTTGGATGGGACAAAAAACCAAGGTCCTGTGTACGGGTACACATTGGCGAGCATGTAAAAGATCCCTTGGCAGTTGGAATTCGATATAAGAGTAGGCTGTAGCGCCGCTGCACATAGTCTAGGCATGCCATTTGAAAACAACAAAATGACAAACTTTTCAAACAGTTTATTCATAGGAAAATGTAGTGTTTAATGGAGTGAAAAACAAAAGTTAGAATTGGGATTGCGAGTAGTAGGCGGAAACGAATCTGATTCTGTTGTTCCTTCATTTCACTCTGCACGACGTAATTAATATAGATTTACACATAATATTTTTGTATTCTTTTTTACTAATATATTATTTTAATTTTATCAGGTGTTCAATTGAGATATATTATATAGTATTACACCTTTTATTTTTGTTCTTTCAATATTTATAAATAAAATGTGAAAATGTGGGGTTTTTTTTTACATTTTGTTTGTTTGGAATATGTAAATATTAAAAGGAAATTGAAGAAAAAGAAAAATAGTTTATAACCATTTTTCCTGGAGAACCTGAAACTACGGCTCCTTAAACCCCCTAAAATGTATGTTGTTCTTAGTGATTAACGCTCGTTTCGACTGTGGTTGGTAATGCAAAGAAGTCCTTCTGATTTGATTATCTAAGTACACACACAGGGGTCTTTCCTGTGTACGGAGGAAACCGGAGTAAACCCACAAGGTTGAGAAAGTGCCCCTATCTCCAAGCCACATATGCCGACACCTGGCAGACCAGCTAGAGCTTGAAGCGAGACACGCTTGACCACTAGGCCATCCCAACAACCACCCGTATTAAAGGATCGTTTACTTGTTGTTGGAGCTGCTACAGATACTAGTTTACTCAAGCCCCAGTTCCGGCAGTGGTCCAGGTTGTACGTGACAAGAAGTAGGGTCGCCTGTTCAACCTTGTGGATTTTCCCCGGGTTCTCCAGTTTCCTCCTGTTGCTAAAGATCCCGCCGGAGGTACCTGGCAAGGATTAGGGTCTTGTGTTCAACCTTGTTAGGTTTTTCCGGGTCCTCCAGTTTTCTCCCATTGCTAAAGACCCCTATGCGCAAGCGAATTAATGAAATAAAATTGAACTATATGTTAGTCCTGAAATGCCCTAAATTTTGCCACGCGTACTTTAAACCTCCATTTCTCTCTCACTAAATGCTAAAGCTGTGTGTTGAGATTAGTGTGAAAGCTGTTTCAGTTACAAAATGCTAATTCATCAAAGATTTGGTTGTCTTCACGATTAACAAATCTCAGAAACTCTTACTTGAAGAGCATTTCAGAGTGTCGGTGATGGGCAGTAGCTGGGCAGAATGTTGATGAATAGTACCACTTGTTAGGAGTGGATGGGCTTGTGCGGAGCATCAGTTAAAATGAAATGAAATGAGGTTCAATGTCCTACTGTTTTGCTCCGAACTGGGCTAATGAAGATGGGCATACATCTTACAGTGTGCTATGTGGGAAATTTTGCCCGGACAGTAGCACTATGGCATACTCTTACATTGAAAGTCCAAATACCAAGGGATCTTTTACATGCATGCCATGTTTTTTGTCCTTGTCAGGCCCTCTGTCCTGAATCACTGACACGAGGAAACCACGCCAGAAAATCTGGATGAAATTTCTCAGGCAATGAAAGGATCAAATACCCAACGTCAGGGCTAGCATCCTACCCACTTAGCTACCCTGGCCCCTTTTCATTTACCAGGGGCATCGAAAATAATATTCTAGTTATCAGACAATCCTTTCCAAAAATCTGATTCAAAAGAGAGGTTTTTATTTATTTTTTATTTTGCCAACATAACAAGGCAAGACATTTGTCTTTCCATGCTGATTATTACAAATGTGTGGGTGTCCAGTATCACTTATGATTGCTATGGTTACGTACTTGATAAACACTAAATCTTCCAATGCAATCTCTGTGCATGCAATATTCTCATGATAATGACAGTAGTACTTATCATTGTAACAGGGGACTTTATTAGAATTCACAGATTATCTCTTGACAGACTTCTCAAAGATAAAGGTCATTTTGAGACTAACATGGTTCAATTTCGTTTCATTAATTAGCTTAAGAGTAGGGGTCTTTAGCAGTGGGAGGAAAACAGAGGACCTGGAAAAAACCCACGAGGTTGGCCAGGCATACTTACTCTTTGTTAAGTATAAGTGAGGAATCGATATCACGGCCCTGGACTCAATGACAGACCTTCTGATGTAATGAGCTCATGCTAACCATTCGGCGAAACACCCACCCTAAAGACCAATCTTTATGGAATTGAATTTTAATAATCCTTTGAAAGGTGTCAATCATGCTCAAACAGAACATGATACTATTTCAAGGCATCGACTAGTTGAAACATTTGATTGTGCTCACACCAGAGGACCCGGAGAAAACCCACACCTTTGGACAGACGACCCTATTACATGTCACTTACAGCCCCGGGGAATCAAAACCACACCATATGACACAGTACGCACATGCTAACCATTTGGCCATCCCCCCCCCCCCCCCAATAAAGAAAACACATAAAATAGTTAAATAATTCTCATTTCATTTATTTCCAAATATACATGAGCATTGTTTGATAGAATAACCTATTACTACCGGTACATATTTGGTAAAGATTGAATTAAATTCATAACAGTTGTTGAATCAATTTGACTAGCATCAAACATAAATGCCATCAACTGTAAACTTTATGACAGACTTAAAGGATAAATGACTTTTTATTTGAACAATTAAAACTATTGTCTTGAACACGAATTTTAATCATTCAATAATCATATATAGTATCTTTACAGTTCATGATACAAGATATACAATAACTTAACTATTTGCCCGTCAGGTGAACCAACAATTTTAAATATTCTTTGCAAATGATTTCTAAATCCACTGTTAAACATAAGATAATAAATATAATTGGAATTGTTTGGAATAAATTTCCAGAAAATATCCGACAATGTGATTCTGTGTCAGTTTTAAATCCAAAGTGAAAACTTGGTCAATAAGTCACTATCATTAACACTCCAAGGGTAAGAAAATTTTCTAACTCGTAGTGTATTCCCTAGTGGATTGAATAGTTGCTCCATGTAAATATCAGTATTATTAATATTCGTAAGTCAGGTTATGGTACATTTAATTTTAACACACTTTACTAATAATTTTTAAATTTAAAAGTTCATTGACAAAAATAAATTAAAATTGAAAAAACACATCTTTAACAAGAGTTCATAGACATAAAATAACAAATAAAGTTTCCACATATTTTTTGGAGAGAATTCTTTATTTTAAGATTGAGATGAACATTTCATTAGACATTATAAATAATTGATGGATAAATTATCTTGATTTTGGTTTATAAAATGAAAATATGCAAAGAGAGAGATAAATGGGGTTTAACGTCATATCGGGACTGACACATGATTCAATTTTATTTCAATAACTAGTTTACGTGTAGAGGTCTTTTAGCAGTGGGAGGAAACCGAAGGACCTTGAGAAAACCCATGAAGTTGGTCATGGAAAACTGTAGAATAGAAACCACGCTAATTGACTCAATGACAGACCTTATGATATGACACGTACACGCGACTAATCCGATAAGAGAACGCATGTTGGAGTGTCATAAACATGTGGTAGTTATATTTTCAATCTTTGAATGTTACTCAAGTATTATTTCGACGTTTTAAATGTTAGATCAAATTGGGACAAAATCTATGTCACCAATTAAGGAAGAATTTATTATAGTAACTCCAATGTTCAAGATACATTATGTAAGATTTAGATAAAGAGCTGGCCGTTCTTGCTACATTAATTCAAAAATAGCTAATGAAAAATAAATAAATGAAAAATTTCATTCAATTTACTTTATTTTGATTAAAGTGATGAGTGTTGGAAGATGTATTGTAGCAATGGTACTGGATAAACATGACTAAATCTTGATTATCCATTTTATCGCTAAATTTTAAAATCTCACAGGTGCTCTAATCCACTTACATCTCTGCCATCAGATGTCTGAGAGAGTTGATTATGGGCCTGTCATATTAATAGATGTCTAAATAATAGTTAATATAACATTTGCCCCCCCCCCCCCCGACCTGCAATAGGCAGATTAAGCTCTTACATAATGCATCTTTCAGTATAATTTAAATATTTAATATATAGGTATATAGGTTTGTTTTATTGATTTTAAAACATACACAAGTCCTAATTCAATGATCTATCGTCTTCCCTTTTTACCCCGTTTTTTATTGGCCTGACCAGGCCGCTGTTGTCTTGGTCCTTCAGAAACATTTGGGGATGCGGCACTTCTTGGGGAACTTGCTGCTGGTGAGGCCTTACTGGCATCCCTGATAATAATCAAAATAAATATTATAGAATACATATCAACGATTGCTCCATTACAATAATAATTAAGATGCTAAAAAAATTTTACACAGAGAAATTGACAAGTCTCACAAACTGTGAAATGACCACCAAAGTGGAATGGTGGGATGTTTTCAGAGACCTCTGTAGCACACTAAATTATTATCTGATGAGTTTAGACAATCTGGATTACGTTTCCTGCTGGCACCATTGTTAGACAAAATACTAAGATCTGATAAAGATGTTTATTTTGACTTTGATTCTCTTGAATCATTTTGAGACTAAGATATGGGAATATGGCAGTGTGGACTTTACCAGAACAGCTGTGTTTCCGTCTACCTTTCATCAAATTCAAACTGCAAATAGATCTTTCAGGTGCACTACTTATTTACACAATGGACCTCAATTTAACATCCTATCTGGATGATTAGACACCTTTCCCTGCCAGTCCTTAGTTGATGTACAAGTGGGGTATACAGATATAAGGTTTACTTACATGTCACCTGCTGGACCTGAACTACCTTGTGTTCCTTTACCTTAAATAAATAATAATATCACTTGAAAAACACTTATCTAATGGCAATAAATAAATCAGAGATGTCTAGAGAGAGACAGAGACAGACAGAGAGACTTTGATGTTGACATGATACCAACTATTTCTTTTTGGGACTAACATGTGGAACAATTTTATTTGAATAATATGCTTGCACACGTAACATAGAGGTGTTTAGCAGTAGGAGGAACTGAAGAAAACACACCTGGTTAGGCAGGCAACTCTACCCCTTGTCGGTACAAACTAGGAATGGAAACCATACCATTTGACTCAATGACAGGCCCTATGACTTAAAGGGTATGAATTAGACCATTCGAACACCCAACCCCTTCCATAAAGTACTGATGGGTATAATATAACCTCTAACACCATTTCCATCAGGAACAGAATATCACTCACTTTAAGGTGCTGTGGGTACAACGTTCCATCAGAAAAGAAATGAAAATGAGTTAGCAGAACACAATTTTTATGGGAAAAAATCACTAGTTTTATTCCAAAAGCACGATGTGTCGACAAGTATCCCCTTATCGTTATCAAGCATACGAGGATATTTGTCGAAACATCGTGCTTTTAGAATAAAACTAGTGATTGTTTCCCATAAAAATTGTGTTCTGTTAATGTGATTAATGAAAATGTTGTTTAAAATCCTTCTTTTTTACACTAACTGAGCTAATAAAGACTGGGCTAATCAAGACTGGTGGGCTATTAGGAAATGTTTGCCTTGACAACAGTGCTTCCTTCTGGTCTTCATAGAATTCCAACCGTCATGGGTATTAGTGTCAAATTCCCTTCAACCAACAGAATCTACTTTATCTAAATAATGAATTACCTATATCTCTTTTCTTGTCTCGTCGTTTTCCACGATAATATGATCTTTCTCGTCTTGGTAACCATCTCTCTTGATCTAAATCAGCAGGTTTTGTATTGGGGTCATAATCTTTGGGTAATTTACCTAAAATATATAAACAAAAAGGGTATTCAACTAATTGGGAAAACACTGGAATTACAATTACTTAAAAAAGAAGTAAAAATAACACTGACTTTCACGGCCTGGGCACTCCCCCTCTAATAGGAATTTTGAACTATCTCCATTGCTTTCAATAAACAATTGACATCAAGAGCTATTTTTGGATTGCAGGTCACTGTTGACATCAACACATTTCATTTGTTGATCCAGTTGTTATTTCTTTATTCAATAAATTTCTTGACAAGGATTTGTTAACAGACAAGGCCTCTATATTAACACCTTCGGCTATATTTACTTAAATAAACAAATAAGATAATCATACCCTTCTTCTTCTTCTTTGATTTTTTCTTCTGAATTAAAACATCTCCACTATTTCTACAAAAAGGTAAAAAAGTCACATAAACTTTTGATTTTACTACTGTGGTACTTGAATATTCTGAGTCATTAGCTGAATATATATTTACCTGTTGAATTGATCAATTTTAGGGACACTGAAAACTGAAATACTACAATACAGTTACAGTACAGTTTTTGGCATAAATTTATTTCAATCTAATGTGACAGATATACATGGCAACAGAGAGCTGGACAGTGAGAGAGAAATGGGGTTTAACGTCCACTCGACACAAACTAGGTCATTTTGGGACTAACATATGGTTTCAATTTTATTTCAATAATTCACTTGCGCGTAGGGGTCCTTAGCAGTGGGAGGAAACCGGAGTGCCCGGAGGAAACCCACGAGGTTGAGAAGGCGCCCCTATCTCCATGCCACATACGTTCACACCAGGGATCGTAACCACAGCCGCAAGCCAGAGGTGACTGGCCAGCTAGAGGTCGAAGCGCAGCACTCTAGGCCATCCCAAACCCCCCAACAGAGAGCTGGAGAAATGGGATATGTGTCTACTTAACACTAATCAGATTATTGTTATGGACTAACAAATTTATATTTCAAATAGAGAAGCAGGTTACCCAAGGCCTTGTTCCACAGAAACATAGGATGAAAAGTATACCTTACATGGATAACAGGCCTTATGACCTACATCCCACATGTTTGATCACTTGTCCTCATTAACCCCCACCCTCCACAACTCCCTTCACTAGATTAAAGTTCGTTACGGAAGCTCTGATAGTTAAATATAATGATAAAGTAAACTTACATGGCTGGTGAGGCTTCAGTTTTTTGTATTTTTTTCATATATTTATGTCCTAGGGTACTGAAACTACTTTCAAGACCTGCTACATCAACGTCTTTAGCGATTTCTTCAATCGGGGGTAACTCTTTACTTAATCTGAACATTGGTTAAGGTAAAAAGAAAATTCTTAAAATTATCCACAATACAATGGGTAATCCTCAGTGGGATGACTCAACATATATCATTTGACAATAAAATCTAGTAGATGTTACTAATTTTACAAATGGTGTACGGTCTAGCTGCACCAAAATTAGTTTTAAGGTTTCATCAAGCTGAAGATTTTTTGTCGAAACCCACCATTTGATGTGGTTTAACATCCCACTGTTCTGCTCCAACTGAGATAACGAAGACAGGAATACGGCATACAGTGTGCTACGGAGAAATTTTGCCCGGATATATCATTTGAGATTAAAATACACCAACATCAGTTTTAAGGTTTTATCAAGGTGATGATATTTGAAGAAATCCACCATTCCATGGATTGTTTGTTATTATAAAGGATACTGTTGAGCTTTATTTGTATCAAATGTTGAATAAGCCGATATCAGTTGGGCTAATACCCTGGGATCTTTAGGATTCACCCTAAAACAAAAAAACAATTCAATTTATCTATTTGATATAATAATCATTAAAGTATTACAGCAACGTTAAAAAAATGGATAACATTTACGGAAGCAAGGAATGGACAAAATTTAATGTAGCAGGGAATGGACAAAACTTACTGAAGCAAGGCATGAACAAAACTTACTGAATTGACAATCATTGTGCCATGTACAGTGTCACTCGAGTGTTGATTAACACTCCAAAAGATTTACGTATAACCTAATTTAAACATTTAAAATATCAGTGCATAGTCAGATCACGTTAAATTGAAAATGGTTGTCACCAACCAGCCAAGACTCCTTATCCTTTAAATCTTTTCTTGATAAACCATTTTAGTCGACTTGTACGCATTTTTAGCTAATTAACGATAATGTCTATCCTTGTAGTAACCATAAATATATATACATACTTTCTCAGAGCTTCTAACATGGTGGCAGCATTCTGTGGTTTACCAATCTTCAACTGGAAGTCAGCATTAGCTCGGGTTATTGTAATCAGATCTTCTGACTTGGGCTGGGAATGAATAACATAGAAAGTAATTAACCTCATATAAAGAAAAACGAATACTGTTAAATCATATGACTTAAAAATAATATGCAAAAGTTATTTATGCAGCCTAATCATACATATTAAAGTCTCTCTTAACAAAAAATATTTGATATAATTCAACATTAATTCAGCTGGAATATGGATAATTCAACATAAAATCAGTTGAACAGTGAAGATATTTCAACTTTAATTCAGTTGAACAATGGGTATAATTCAACATTAATACAGCTGCAACGTGGATAATTCAACATAAGTTACACATAGTTACACAGAATGCAAAATTGTTTTCTAAACTTTAGCCGGATGATTGAAAACTGAAAATGAAGACATAAATTCTGTTCCACAACTATATATTTACCTGATTAGCTTTATACCAATTAACAGCATCCATTAGAACATCAGATGCAGCTTCTCTATCTTCTTGACTGATATATAACGTAACTAATGCAGATATCTGAAAATATAAACATTTTACATTTAATGGCTTACTAGTCTTTATGGTTCACGCTGAAAAGTAATACGTTAAACCACATTTTATATTTCTAGAACATCAGATACCACTTTTCACAATGTCCAAAAGGTTAAGTTCATATCTTTTCAGATCCTGCCGGTCTTAATCCCACAGTTGAGTCAGTGACAAACCTTATAACACAGACCGCCCAATCCCCTTCTTTATAAAGTATCAACCAATAAAATTGTTCACCACTCTGCTTAACCCGAGCAGAAAATGCTTATCATTGAACTACACACCAAACCCATTTTAATAGTCCATTGGTTTCCCTTAATCACAGGTAACAAAACTAAATTACAGCTTTAATAATAACGGAGTCAAAGCATAAATACATATTCTTATAGTAATAAAAATGTAACTTACGATGCCAGGTTTATATCGTAAAACACCGAGAGATTTTAGAGTATCACATGCAGGGTATACAGCACCCTGTGTTAAATACAGCTGTGATATTACTAACTGAAGACTAAAAGACTGGTCAGGATGCTTCTCCACATATTCCTAAAATATCAAAAATATCTAATATCAAAGTGAATTTGAGGTAAAATATCAAACATATTTAATATCAAGATGAATTTGAGGCAAAATATCAAACATATTTAACATCAAGGTAAATTTGAGGTAAAATATTAAACATATCATTAAATATCAACAAGAATTTGAGGTAAAATATCAAACAAGCAACGTTGTTATTAATTCAGAAAAACAAACCAAATCTACTGATGTCTGGAATATCTTCAAAGAATTATTAACAATGGAAAAACAGAGGCGACAATAAGATATATGAAATGAAAATTAACTTCTTACTGCTTTGCTCTGACTATTGCATACGCAATACAGTATGCTGTTAGGAAAATTTTTGCCAAGGCAGCGGCAAAATGGCCTCCTCTTATATTGAATAAGGGATCTATTATGTGCCTGCTAATGTATGTTAGGGTCCTCAGTTTTTCGTCCCATCCAAATGACTAGATAGATGTCCTTGTCAGCCCCCCCTCCCCGATCCCCATTATGTTCACACTGATTATTAAAATAAAGTTCCATTTACCCTCAAAAGTTCTACAGCTTGTTCTAATTTCTTCTCCTTCACCAACTGAGCAGCTTTAATTAAGACGGGTGTGTCAATATCAGGATACTGTTTAATCAATGAATCAGCTAGTTCATGACACTGGTCGCCCTGTAATTATACATATCAACATATTCTAAGACTAACAAAATAGTTTATCAACAGTGTGGTAAACAGTATGCTATGACTGAAATTTTGTCTGGACATGTCTGGACAGAGAAGCTACAGCCTACTCTTATTTAGGATTCCAACTTTCAAGGGATATTTCACTTATATGACAACTTGTACACAGGACACATCCAAACGACTAAACACTGTCCCCTTGACAGGCCCGATGTCCTGCACCGATGAGAAGGGGAAAAAGAGCCGGGAAATTTCAAGGAACTTTCTTGGCCAACACCAGGAGCAAACGTGGGAATTCCTAGTTAGCATGCCCAAGCAGTACTCATCAAGCAACCGTGGCTCCCCTACAGCAAATATTAATTGCAGAAAGGGTAATACGATCTTGACTCCCTACCATAACTTAAACATTCAATAATGTCACGATATCTACTCACACTACAGGACTCAATTTGTAACAATTTAACATCCATAAAGTGAATCACACTTACTTGCAACTCAGATTATTGTTGTGAGTCTAAACAATAACGCTAGACTGGTATGTAAACAGTTTTTTGATTGGTATGTAGAATCAATCTAAGATCAAGGGGAAATAATTTGAACTGAGTAGAAAAGGGATGATATCAATGACAAACGTGACGTACCTGACCAGCGTACATATTCAGCAGACACTGATTAATAGCGATACATCCTTTCTGTTTATTGGTTAATTTCTGTTTTACATTTTCTCCTGTTGCAGCTTTCAATTTTTTCTTAGAATCAAACATATTTTGATCCTACAATTATATAAAAGATCAACAATAGAGAGAAAGGGCTTCTGCTCAAGAGAAATTAAATTGTTTTGGGACCAACATATTTATCTTTTTTCAATAATTCATTTGCGCATGGGTGTTTCAAAGGGGCTAATGAAGATGGGCATATGCTGCAAGGTGTGCTATGAGGAAAATTTTGCCCATACAGCGGCGCTACGACCTACTCTTATATCCAATTCCAACTGCCAGGGCACCAATGTGTACACAAGATCTCAGATTTCCCCGTCCCCTCGAAACAACTAGAGAGCTGTCTTTGTCCTGCACCACTGACAACGAGAAACCACACCAGAAAATCCTGATGAAGTTTCTCAGACAACACTGGGATCAACCCTGCGACTTTCAGGCTGAAGATCCAGCACCTTCTTCACTTAAAGGCTCAATACCACTCTTGTTGTAACTGAATAATATGTCCCAATCTTAATTCTGGTCAACAAATTGTATTATTTTACAATATTCCAATTAATTGATGATACAAATTTCATCTTAACACACCTAATTTACAAAATTGGAAAAATTCAACTAAATGATTTGAAAAGCCTAACCTAAACCTTTTTAAATGTGACTTGGATTTTAAAATATTTTCGAACCCTCTGGACAAGTAAAATAGGATTTAATGGATAATTTACGCAATAGGTAGGACACTTAAACATCTAGTACTTAGAACAATGCTATTATTTATTTTGACAGCTGCCAAGCCAGCAAGAATGTTACTGTCCCTTTAACCCCTAAAAACTCTAAGACCACTCACCTTATTTATAGTAACAATGTTATTAGAAACTACAGCTAATAAACCTAAATCTGTTGGCCTGTAAAAATATAAAATATAATCATTATCTTTAATTTAACAATACATACAAATCAGTCTAACGTCTATTACATCACAATATATGCTTATCTTATGAGCAGTCGGGGGGGGGGGGGGTATTGTCGATCACCTACATTTTCTATCGAGCGGTCGTCAGAGGAGCGTACATCACCTACATATTCTATCTTTTGTTCGAGTATGAAAGCAATAGCAATTATGAAATTCAGTTGCAAACTAGAGTTCAAATTGCATCGGAAAACTGTTATTGTGTTAACAATGTTCAATAAAAACCTACTAGAGAGAGAGAAATGGGGTTTACCATCTGCTCAATACAAACCTCATGTAGGTGATTTCAGGACTAACATTTGGTTCATTTTTATTTAAATAATCAGCAAATATGCCTTTACCAGTGGGAGGAAACCAAAACACCCAGAGAAAAACCAGTAATCACGATCAAGCTAAGCCTAAAATTCAATCGCTGAACTCTTGGTTCAGAGTGGATCAATTTGACTGACATTTTTAGCAAATTCCCTTTACATTATCTAGTTTTGAACTAAAATAGTGCAAACTCCCAGCTCTTTATCTAATCTCCCATAATGTATCTGTAAAGAATTTAAATTAATAAAACTTACTTTGATTTCATACAAAGATTATATAACTCTGATGCTTCTTTTGGTTTATTTTCACATTGTAGAACATAGCCTTGCTGTACTCTACAAAAAATATAAAATATAATTAAACTATTTGGTACTAACTTGTACCTAAATATATTAAACCCCTTGGCTACCATGTTAAATTACACAAAAAAACAGAGAAATGGGGTTTTATGTCCACTCAGAAACTTGGTCATTTCAGGACTAACATATGGTTCAATTTTATTCCAATAAGAGTCGTTAGCGATGGGAGGAAACCGGGTGACCGAAGAAAACACACAAGGCTGGACAGGTGACCCTACTCATTGTCACGTACAATCAAGGAATCGAAACCATGCCAGTTGACTCAATGACAAACCTTTACTATATAATCAAGAATATGTACTGACCGAATTAGTCCTAATTCTTCTTCTAATTCATCTTCAGCTAATTCGGGATCAGTTCTCAGTATATCTACAAAATAATTATCCAATAAAATATTTATCATCACTATTTGAATCATATAAACTTCAGTTAATTCTAGATCATACTGTAAAATAGATAAGTTAATTAATGTCGACAGATTTGTGAGTGGCGGAGGGATAGAGGGTTGAGGAACCGTCTGAAGTGTGGGTAGACAGACAGGAGGCCTTTGTATCTGTGACAGGTGAAATATCATTTTTACCTTCAGCTTTTTTAAGCTTATCAGCTGCTGTTTTCAGATCATCTTTACCAATATACTGACAAGCTTTATTATAGCAAATTTCATAGGAATCTTCTTCAAAACCAGGATCATCCTAAAACATGTTAAATACGCCATATACATATCATAAATTACAAATAGTTATTTCTAATAATTAACAACAATACACAACCCTGTGCACAGCCCAATACAGACCATTTAACTAGTCAAAACATTCACGTACAGTGCGTGTTGTATTGAGTCAAGTACAAGTCGTCTGTCCAACCTTCAGTTTTCTACGGGTCCTCCGGTTTTCTGCCACTGCTTAAACCCCTACACGCAGCAGAATTATTTAAATAAAATTGAACAATATGTTAGTCCCAAAATGACCTAGTTTTGGTTGAATTGGTAAATTTTACTATGAAGGAGATACGGAACAGAAACAAAATGGGGTTTCACGTCCTAGTGTACTGCTCCTACTGGGCTAACAAAGATGGGGAATAAGAAATAAGTATGGCAAATAGCAAGACGATCCATCCAGAATTGTGGCATGAACCAAAAATAGGTTGCCAGGCAACGAAACATACACCCACACAGCAGCCAAATCGTCCGAGCAGTCAACAAGAGATGTTGCATTTTAAGTAATCATCAGAAAATCATAATTCAAACTCACCCATAACTACGGTGAAACTGTGATATAATCAAACGTTTTTTTAAATCAGATAATAATTGTGACCCCCCAGGGACCACAAGCTAAAAAGGGTGATTTTTCGTACAATCAGGGGCCATAATTCTGGAAGTTACGATCCAATATGGGCAAATATGCAATGGAACCAAGATCATTAGGTTATAAACATGTATTTCAAGTTTCATCAAAATCAGTTCAAAATTGTGACCTCTATAGGGTCCACAACCTTGATATAACATATTTTCACACAATTCGCGTACAGACGGCTGCCATTTTATCCGTCAACTCTGGTCCGATTTTCACGAAATTCAAATTCCCTCTTCATTACCATGAAACCGTGATATAATCAAACGTTTTTTTAAATCGGATAATAATTTTGACCTCCAGAGGGACCACAAGCTAACAAAAGCGATTTTTCGGACAATCAGGGGACATAATTCAGGAAGTTATGATCCGATGGGCGCAAATATTGAAAGGAACCAAGATCTTTGGGTTATAAACATACATGTCAAGTTTCATCAAAATCGGTTCAAAATTGTGACCTCTATAGAGTCCACAACCTTGATATAACATATTTTCACACTATTCGTGTACAAACGGCGGCCATTTTGTCTGTCAATTCTAGTCCGATTTTCACGAAATTCAAACTCTCTTTTCATTACCATGTAACGGTGATATAATCACACGTTTTTTTAAATCGGATAATAATTTTGACCTCCAGAGGAACCAAAAGCTAACAAAAGCGATTTTTCAGACAATCCTGGGACATAATTCAGGAATTTATGATCCGATGGGCGCAAATATCGAAAGGAACCAAGATCTTTGGGTTATAAACATACATGTCAAGTTTCATCAAAATCGGTTCAAAATTGTGACCTCCATAAGGTCCAAAACCTTGATATAACATATTTTCACACTATTCGCGTACAAACGGCGGCCATTTTGTCCACCAATTTTCACGAAATTCGAACTCAACCTTCATAACCATGGAACGGTGATATTATCAAACGGTTTTTTAAATCGGATAACAATTTTGACCTCCAGAGGGACCACAACTAAAAAGGGCGATTTTTCGGACAATGAGGGGCCATAATTCAGGAATTTACGATCCGATGGGCGCAAATATCGAAAGGAACCAAGATCTTTGGGTTATAAACATACATGTCAAGTTTCATCAAAATCGGTTCAAAATTATGACCTCTATAAGGTCCACAACCTTGATATAACATATTTTCACACTATTCGCGTACAAACAGCGGCCATTTTGTCCGTCAATTTTGGTCCGATTTTCACGAAATTCGAACTCAACCTTCATAACCATGGAACGGTGATATAATCACACGGTTTTTTAAATCGGATAACAATTTTGACCTCCAGAGGGACCATAAGCTAAAAAGGGCGATTTTTCGGACAATCAGGGGCCATAATTCAGGAAGTTACGATCCGATTGGCGCAAATATCGAAAGGAACCAAGATCTTTGGTTTATAAACATGCATTTCAAGTTTCATCCAGATCGGTTCAAAATTGTGACCTCTACACTGTTCACAAGCTAAAAAACATGATTTTTCGTACAATCAGGGGCCATAATCCATGAAGTTACAGTCCGATACATGCCAATATCGAAAGGAACCGAGATCTTAGTGTGATAAACCTATATTTTAAGTTTCATTGAAATCGGATAAAAATTGTGACCTGTAGACTGTTCACAAACAATTGTGGATGGACGGACGGACGAACAGGGGCGACGACAATATACGTCCACATGAAAATGTGGGCGTATAAAAACAATGTTTAATCAGATTCCAGTCTTAAAACATCTTACCATGGTTTTGTCTGACCACATCTCTAATGATGCAATAACGGCAGCCATATTGGTTTGTCTTTCACTATCAAATTCATCCTAAAAAGGAAATCAAAATATATCATTGTTATAAAATTACAGCAGCGAAGGAGAAATGGCTTCAATGATCCTTGACACAAACTAGGTCAATTTTATAACACATAGCATAATATGTGGGTCTTATAACACAGAACATATAACCTTGGTCCTATAACAAACATCGAGCATAATACCCTCGGTCTGTTTTATGACATTTTGACTTAGAAAAAATCCAAATTTTAGTAATTTGATTGGTTAATATTAGATTGATTTTAGTACTTAGTCAATTAAAATTGAAATATCTCCTAAAATTTGGATTTATCTTTGGTTAAGATTTCGAATAACAGGGTCCTGGTTTTATACAACAGATCATTTTTTATAAAGTATACCTATAGACAAAACTCTCCAATTTGAAGTGAAGATTCAAATATATGTACTTACATCTGAATTTTTGACCAAATCTCGATAAAGATCATAGCATTCTTGATACTCTTCTCGACGATACAACTGAAACAAATACAAAACATTAGGAATAGTGATCTAACAGGCTTATAAACAAACTGACAGAATTAGTCATAAATATTGTTTAATGTACTAATATTTTATTCCATCAACTGGCTATTGCATTCACAACACACGGTATAAGGATATAACTAATGCAGATGGATCATTAAGTGGCATTTCTTATGCAAGTTGCTTCTGACAGGTTATAAAGTTCTACTCATTAATGCACCAAAATGACAGAATAATGTTTAATTTTAACATGAGCCCATCAAACACAAATTTAAATCATTTTATATTTTCAAAATCTGGTTCAAAAATTATTCAAATCATAATTAACTGAAGAATGGGTTCAATTCATTTCACTTTCACAAGTCCACAGGTTCATTAGTGCACCAATATCTATCATCGGGGTTGGAGTTGGGTTACGGTTTTAACTGGTGGACTAGTGAACCACTCTTGTCATCTTCATGTATGTAAACAGTTTTGCTTGAAGTGTATCTAAAGGCCTATACCCACCACTTGTGCCAATAGTTCCTTCATTCTATAATCAAGTTGAGCAACTGCACGTAAAGTCTTCAATGCATCATTTGTTTTATTCAATCTGTACTGGCAATAGGCTTTCTCGAAATCCATACCACTGAAATATCATTAAAAATCACAAAGATAGGCTGGCACTGCCAGGCAGGATACGCCCACATTTTCGAGAGATGGATAGAGAACAAGCAATACCGAAAGTGATTTTTCCTACATCATTAAGTTAGAATTTGATATGTGCAAATATCGAAATGAATTAAGATCTTTGGGTTATAAAGGTGCATTTCAGTTGGCTTCAAATTCGACTGGGGATCATGTTGCTAAGTGGGTAAGATGCTGGCCTCTATAGGGTCCACAACCTTGATATAACATATTTTCACACTAATCGCGTACAAACGGCGTCCATTTTGTCTGTCAATTTTGGTCCGATTTTCACAAAATTTGAACTCAATCTTCATTACCATGTAACGGTGATATAATCAAACGTTGTTTTAGATCGGATAATAATTTTGACCTCCAGTGGGACCACAAGCTAAAAAGGGTGATTTTTCGTACAATCAGGGGCCATAATTCAGGAAGTTACGAATCAATGGGCGCAAATATCAAAAGGAACCAAGATCTTCGGGTTATAAACATGCATGTCAAGTTTCATCAAAATCGGTTCAAAATTGTGACCTCTATAGGGTCCACAACCTTGATATAACATATTTTCACACTAATCGCGTACAAACGGCGGCCACTTTGTCTGTCCATTTGGGTCCGATTTTCACAAAATTTGAACTCAACCTTCATTACCATGTAACGGTGATATAATCAAACGTTTTTTTAAATCGGATGATAATTTTGACCTCCAGAGGAACCACAAGCTAAAAAGGGCGATTTTTCGGACAATCAGGGGCCATAATTCAAGAAG
The DNA here is from genome assembly GCA_963678685.1 of Patella ulyssiponensis. Classification (NCBI taxonomy): domain Eukaryota; kingdom Metazoa; phylum Mollusca; class Gastropoda; family Patellidae; genus Patella; species Patella ulyssiponensis. The sequence goes on from OY783229.1 coordinate 62,860,426, forward strand.
TTTGGTTCTGATGGCCGCAAATATAGAAAGGAACCAAGATCTTTGGCTTATAAACATACATGTCAAGTTTCATCACAATCGGTTCAAAATTGTGACCTCTATAGGGTCCACAACCTTGAAATAACATATTTTCACACTATTCGCGTATAAACGGCGGCCATTTTGTATGTCAATTTTGGTCCGATTTTCAGGAAATTCGATCTCAACCTTCATTACCATGTAACGGTGATATAATCAAACGGTTTTTTAAATCGGATAATAATTTTGACCTCCAGAGGGACCACAAGCTAAAAAGGGCGATTTTTCGGACAATCAGGGGCCATAATTCTGGAAGTTATGATCTGATGGGCGCAAATATCGAAAGGGACCAAGATCTTGGGGTTATAAACATGCATGTCAAGTTTCATCACAATCGGTTCAAAATTGTGACCTCTATAGGGTCCACAACCTTGAAATAACATATTTTCACACTATTCGCGTACAAACGGCGGCCATTTTGTATGTCAATTTTCACGAAATTCGAACTCAACCTTCATTACCATGTAACGGTGATATAATCAAACGGTTTTTTAAATCGGATAATAATTTTGCCCTCCAGATGGACCACAAGTTAAAAAGGGCGATTTTTCGGACAATCAGGGGCCATAATTCAGGAATTTACGATCCGATTGGCGCAAATATCGAAAGGAACCAAGATCTTGGGGTTATAAACATGCATGTCAAGTTTCATCACAATCGGTTCAAAATTGTGACCTCTATAGGGTCCACAAGCTAAAAACATGATATTTCGTACAATCAGGGGCCATAATCCATGAAGTTTCCATCCGATACATGCCAATATCGAAAGCAGCCGAGATCTTATGAAGATAAACCTATATTTCAAGTTTCGTCAAAATCGGATAAGAATTGTGACCTGTAGAGAGTCCACAAACAAATTGTGGACGAACGGACGGACGGACGGACGTCCAGACGGACGGACGGACGGACAGGGGCGACGACATAATACGTCCACATGAAAATGTGGGCGTATAAAAATAAGTCTACTAATCCCGTTGTTGTGCGAAGGATTTGCCCCTTTATCATATTTTTCAAAGGGGATAGAGAGAGAAATGTGAATTAACGTCCACTTGACACAAACTATGTCGTTTTGAGACTAACACATGGTTCAATTTTTGCTTGTACGTAGAGGTCTTTAGCAGTGGGAAGAAACAAGAGGATCCAGAGAAAACCCACGAGATTGGACAGGCGACCCTATTCCTTATCCAAACAACAAATTTTAAGCAAGTTTCTGGGATTCATCTTTCTGGTCACATTTCTAAAGTTGAAAAAGTGATACAGGACAGGTATATTTACATGATTATTTTACACATTATAACTCTATATATATACACCATCAAATACCTCTGTTTTTATTTATATGAACATGTTTATCATGAAAGGAGCGATATATATAAATACATGTAATAAGAGAAAACCTTGGCAAATTTCAATTTGAGTGTAGAGTCATGTACTGTATGATGATTTAAAATGACAGTTTTATATTTTTGACTTGACAATATAACTTCAATCCTGCTGTTCATGCTTACAGTTGTTACACAGCGTAATTGTTATCCAATCAGAAATTCATTTGAGGATTTGTTTCAGGGTTCCCACTGTATATATTTGTGGATTCTCATATCATGTGGACGTACAATAATGGACAATAATCTCACTCACGTAATTTTATTTTTCTGAATCAAACCGAGTGCATTTTCAAACTGCTCAGTTAACATCTGACATGATATTTTATACTGGAGAGCAGACACTTCATCTCCTTTCAAGCCAAGTACTGAAATAAAAAACAGCTTATAAATTAAAAAAAAACAATCCACTTCCAGTATCTAAGAAAGATGACATTCTTCAAAATATTTTATAGACACGTATATGCAAAGTTAAGTTTGATCCCGTACATTTGAAACTATATCTTGTATCTCTGAAGTACTGACCTAATCCCAATCCCAACCGCCCCTGAACAACTGTATGATATTAAAAAGTTATTATCTATGAATTTCATGCATCTACATGTATATATAAAAGGCATAACTTTTTGTTTTACTGTTATGCCATCTATTTTTCACCAAGATTTTAAATATCTTATAAAGGTCAATATAATATGTTGTTTAATTTCATAGATTTTATGTAATTATTGTTCATGTATGTTGAATAAAAAAATATTTAGTGGTATCAGATAGCTAGTTTTGTCCATTGTTAATTGGTGTAAAGCATGAATTTTCGATTACGGTAAAAATTCCATTCCTAAATTTGGAATATTGGCTGAGCGCAGCTATGAACCAGTCTGCGTAAGCATCAGTTAACAATGGCTGCCGAATTTAAATGAAAGTTGTGTACGCTTTTTTAGAACACAATTCTACATGAAAATAGTTTTGGATTATTATAAATTTGTGTCAGATGTGATAGGAAATGATTCCTTTTGGTGATAATAGACGAAAGAGGAATCTCAAAACGGTAAGGATTCTAAAATAGCTGTAGAACCGAGATGGGGAAAAGCCTTATTTTAATATTAAAGCGGCGTTTACACGATACAATCAACCCATACAACCATCGGATGCAACCGTCGCATCCGACCAACTCATCAGACGAATGATCGGATGAATAGCTTGTTGTATGGATAGGATCAGTTCTATTCTCATCCGACCAACTGATGCAATACCCAATCAAATTGAGTCATATTTTACGACGTCATCGGTGTATGACGTCACATCTGCCTTGACAACCAGAATTCCTGCTATCATAATGTCTTCTTTTTTCGCTTCGAGTGCTTCGACCTCCTCTAAAATGGACCTTAGCCTAATTGCCACTTAATTAGAGTGTCTAATAACTCTTTATCTGGAACATGAACTATTGTGGAACTCACGGCATCCTAACTACATGAAGACGGGAATGGGAAGTGTATTTACGGTACCCTTACGATTCACGGTAGCCTAGATAAGCTCTCTGGCTAGGCTACTGTCGTGCACACACCTATAGGTCTATGTTTCCTCATCAAAAGGGAACACCTAGCCCACCTTCTTTTCTTTTTACTTTGATATGTCTCCTCTTCGGCCTAACACAGAATATAAGTAGCTAATACAACTGTTAAACACTCTTCTTCAAGCGACGCCATTATATTCAGTTACTAAGAACGAACAAAATGACGCGGCACGCGGGTGTGCATTTGGCGTCAATTTGTCATACAATGAATACAACCATTGTATCGTGTAAACGCACTTCCGATATGTTGCATCCGATGGTTGTATGGATTGGTTGTATCGTGTAAACGCCACTTTAGTGTCTATAGAGCCGACCAATAACGGAGAGAGTCAGAGATCTCTCATTATCCGTTATTAAAATAACTAGATTATGATATGATATTATTGATATGTAGGTTTAATGTGTTAGCAGTGCAGATAACTGAAAATTGTGAATTTTGCCGTCCCTGAACGAAATAAACTAGTTATCAACATTTGCCACGAGCTTTTGACTGTTCGGATGTTAGATGTTACGACGTCAGAATATCAAAGAGTAACGTGTAACTTGCTTGTTGTTGAATTATATCAACATATGGTTCCCATCCTCATCAGCATACTCACTTTGGTTACAAATTTTGATGGCTTTTGCATATTCTTGTTTCTGCCCGAGTCTATGCAGGTCACCGTACAAGGTTGAAATTTGAGTTTCCTTGTCCGGCTTAAGTTCTTCTTTGGTTTTCTTTGATTTATTCGACATAGTGCTACCAAAATTTTCCTAACACGCCACGACCAACCTGTTAACAAGTTTCTTCCCTTCAGGTTAGAGAATCTACCATTTCTTCCTTACACGTTGGAGAAGCCAACTAGCGTGAGTTATTTCCCCTTAATAAGTAGCCACGCGGTTGTTTTTTTTTATCATTCTTTTTTTAATTTTTTACAAACCGTGAAACTTGTACAATTGATGTTATTTTACTAATTTTGAAAACTCAGATAAATCCGAATAAAATGAACTTCTATAATAAATAATACAGGCTTTTGAGAGACATGGCGTTTCCCAAGAGGTTATCTCCCCTTTCGTCTTCAAGTATTTACGCCTCTTGCTCAATTAAAACGTGATTTGCGTGATTTTATAACATCTCCAAACTTGATTTTTACAAACCTGTCATTATTTCATTAAAATTATTTTTACTGCATTTAATATTACAGAACATTTCCCCCCAATTGAAGGAAAAACTATGCAGAGTTGCTCCCCTTTAGTCTCCCAAACACCCAAGTTGCTAATTAACCTTCCATCGTGATAAATGAATAAAAGGGAGTTTGACTTGGATTTAAACACCATCAACTCAGCAAACAATAATTTTCTTTAAAACTGTGATTGATTATTGTTCTTTACAATTGTTGCAATTATGTGATAAAATTGAAGTAAAAATATAAAAATCATGTTTTTCCATTTGTTTTCAGTTTTTGTTTGCTTGATATCCTTTATTTTATAGTTTACTTGCGAAATGCAAATGACACACTGAGGCATTTCAGCCCAAGGTTAATTTGGTGCCAATAGGTGTTTAGGTTGCACTGAGACTAGAGGCTAAGGGGATCTGGACACATTGTGCATGAATTTGTAACTTTCTGTTGCATGTGCCATATTTTCAAGTCTGTTGGTGATTTAGTCAGACAGTTTATGGTGGGTAAAAATTTTTACAGCCCACTTAAAACTCTAGTAGCTGGAATGGGACAGAAAAAGAAGGTTGACCTACTCGATAATAAAATTTGATAAGAATAAGTGTAAACTTCCATTTGTCTGGTTGTTGCAGAAAAATGGGATATTAAACCCTAATTCATTTCATTTACAGCGATTTTCTGTCTTGGTTTCCCTTTGTCAGTAGTGCAGGATGGAGGGCCTAACAAGGACAGCTGTCTAGTTGTTCAGATAGGATGAAAAACCGAGGTCCCGTGTATACATTAGCGATCACGTAAACGATCCCTTGGCAGTTGGAATTCGATTTAAAAGTAGGCCATTGTGCTGTTGCCCAGGCAAAATTTCCCTCATAGCACAATGTATGGTATATGGTCATCTTCATTATATGATAAGAAGCAGAACAGTAGGACATTAAACCCCATTTCATTTATAGTGTGTCTAATCATATAGGATCATATAGTCTCATAGCAGCCACAAGGGTTTTGATTAAATATAACGTATAACACTTTTCAAGTGAGATGAAACATTAGTCCATATGGAGGAGAACAGTAGGACGTTAAACCCCATTTCATTTACAGCCAATCTAATCATTCATATAGGATCATATAGAGTCTCATAGCGGCAACAGGCGTTTTGAATAAATATAACGTATAACACTTGAAGTGAGATGAAACATATTTCATTTATTATAATGATATGTTTGTTATTTTCTGTGCTCATTAGATAGTATTTACAAAATATACAACCCATTTCTATAATATATCAACTGTCATAGAGATATATATGCAATATGCAATTATATCGTAAAACAATGGTTTATTTATTTATTAAAACTTTAATATTAACAACAATAATAATAATAGTGTGAACACATTTAAGGACAGTATAACAAACACTCAACTATATATATCTTATATAATAAAAATAATAATAATAAAAATAAACATTGAAAACAATTCTAATATAAACACATACTGTGATAATAATAATAATAATTTATCAAAATTATTTTGATACAACTTGAAAAAAAATTAAAAATTATTTTGGCAAATATTCATCAGCTAAATATTTTGATCGAATGCAAAAAAAAATAATAAATACTGCTTTTTTATTGGGACAAATCTAGAAATACTGTATTTTAATCCAGAAATGTTTTGTCATATGGAACTAAATAAATTTTATTGAAATTAATGTGACCCGCCTATCCATATTTAAGTTGGGAAGCCAATTTTCACGCAAGATTATTACTTATAGCCATTCTTTATTTATTTCTAAAAATTGTAAATATTTGTTTTTTTTAAAACTAGGTGTTAAACTTTAATAATCTTTATTAATATAATTTGTTATTACTGTAGTAAAAATGTCATACACTGAGAGAATTTTATCAAGCTGCAACAATTTGTACATACTATGACCAGGCAAAGTTAGAGCATAGTTAGATGAGGTTCCAGTCATTACATATTAGCCTGAAGCATAAAACAATATCTCTCTAATATAATTACAGTTGACATTTATTAGGCTACATGCTAATATGTAATAGCTAGGACTTCAATTTAACTATACTTATACTATAGCTACCTGGTCATATATTGTCACTTTCCGTGCTAGAGCTGACCTCAGCTCTAAATTATACAGTGAGTTGTTCAGTTATTGTATGTTCAATTTACACCCTCAACTAGATTGAACATACAACCCATACCGTGAAATTTTTGTTTAGGGTTGTAGCACACTTATTGATACTGACCCTAACAGAGATTTTTAAAATATTATTAATTTTGCTCTTGTATTATTTTAAATATTAAATCATTTAAAATGGAAGATTCAATTTTTTTAAAACAAAACTACCAGATCTGACTTATTCAAAATACTGGCTACATTATAATATCTGGTGCTTATAAGCACTCAACAAGGATATTTAGTCCAGAGATTTCCCGTCCAGTATTTTTACCAGCAGTTCTTTGAGTTATTTTTAACAAATCATCCAATTTTTGATATACTCAAATTTATTAGGATTACATACAATTTTAATTAAATAATAAATTTTGGCTATTTTTTCTAATAGATGAAAAAACATAATATTCCCCCTAAAACAAGAAATTCTAATCTTTAGCCTGCTTACTTGTTATTTTGTCAGCATAAAAAAACCTAAAAAAACAAATTACTTAAGTATTTATAAACGGTGCAAAACATATAGTTGGAAACTTGATTTCACATTATTTGTAAAACACATCCGGGTAAAATAAAAAATACCTTCGAACACACAATGCATTCATCAAGCACTAAATTTCCACATTATGACGGCAACCCTTTAGGGAGCTGACTATAATCATGGCTGTCCTATCGTCAAGCAACTATCATCAAGCAACTATATCGTCAAGCAACTTAACTATGACAAATCTAAAACTTAATATCTTGGCTTTCATGAATTAATATCTTTATACAAACTTTTAACTAAGCACTCAGCGTTAAGTAAATTATATATATAGCTATCGTTACACACATTGAACATCTAAAGTACACAGTTTTTTTTTAGGCCGGCAGGGGAAATTAATATTCCCACACTCCGGGTTGAGAGAGGGAGAAATGGGGTTCAATGTCCACTCGACACAAACTAGGTTATTTTAGGACTATCATATAATTCAAATTTATTTCAATAATTTACTTAGAGGATAACAGGGGACATGGAAAAAAATCACAGGGTTGATTAGGTGACACTGCTCCTTACAAGCAGGGATCAAAACCACAACACTTGGCTCAATGGCAGACCTTATGATCTACAATGTGCGTGCATGTGTTAACCATTCGGCCACCGAACCCCCTTTAACACCCAACCCCCTTTAACACAACAAGGTATAAGTTGTGGGTAATATCAACCCTAACCCTAACCGATTAATTCTGATAGATTCAGCATAAGTTGTAGATAATCCAAACCCTAACCCTAACCAATTTATTCTTGAAGACGGGGTTTCCACATGGAAATGACCTCCCCCAAATCATTAAGTATTAGCCTGACATTTTGTTCCCAAAATCCACTAATATTGGATCTGAAAAGCTCTTTTCCAAATTGCAATAATATTTATTCAAACCTTTCTTTTTTACAAATTATTATCTTTTTCTTTGAAACAATTGCAAAAAAAATGAGACAGCTTTTCTTTGACAAAGTACAAATAAACAATTTCTAAAAACATTGAAATGGATCATTATTTTGCCAATGATATTTTTAAGTAAACAGCCTAAATTTAGCAAAAATTTGAAACAAATATCAACTTCATAGGTTTTTCTAGTAAAGTGCCAATTAGTTCTCTAATTTATGAAACAATTTCAGAGTTTTTTAACATTAAAACTTCACCAATTGAATTGTATCCATGGTGATATTACAGGAACAAAAACCCCAGGTCCCTGTTTCTCAAAATCTTAAATAACGATACAATTCAAATTTTAGCAGATACTTCAATCTAATATTATCCAATCAATTATTAAAATTTGGATTTTATCTTAGTTAAATTTCGTGAAACAGAGAGAGATATTCATGTGAAATAAGTAAGACACCAAGAATAATTTAAAATGTTCCTCACATTAGTTAGATTTGAATAATGGTTCGACCAAAACATTTTTTAATCCATATAAACCATCGGAAACTTCAAATGGTCATAAGTAAGATTAGAATAATTTTTGTTTGGATTAAAACTTTTTTTTGTGTACCATTGTACACACTATATTTGAACTTTATTCTCGAATATTGTTACTTGAAGTACCGGTATAACAATAGATTTCAATGATAAACATGGGTACTTTCAAAAGGTATTAGCATACTATGGACCAGGAACCAAGTGTGATGTCATTGCAGCAATCATGGAATTATGACATCATTTCAAAAATGAAAATCTTTCAATCAATGCACGATTGTTAAAGGAACAAGCATGTCATATTTTTTATCGATTGTGAAGACTTAGGGTTTTTTTATTCACAGAGCGTTGCTCTCAAGAACAACATGAGCAACAGTTCCGTCCCAGTTCCTGGTCCAAGATGGCAGACTAAAGTTTTAAAAGTGAAAGTTATTTAACAAACAATCAATGCAGTAATATAAACAAGTGAAATAAATATAAACAATGTATTACTATGTTCTACTTTTACAAAAATACAAATAACAAATATGTAACAAAGTATATCATGTATTTACATGTCATAGTAGATTAAATATACTTTAATATTATTCAACTAAATTCATTTCAATAGCTTATATAATATATTCAATATTCAAATAGGTATAAAATTTTCTTATAGCAATAAACATTTATTACATGATCATAAAATTAAAACGTAAAAATTTGAGTAAATATCTGGATGACTTTATTTTCAAATTATTTATTTACAACTCCTAAAATTGGAATTAAAATTGACTTTTAAACACGTTAATACATATGCAATTTTTCCACATCATTATTATTATTATTATAAATGTGTGTGGAATTATTTACACGCTGTTTCTACTTTGGTTTATTTCAAAAGTAAAAGCAGACAATGATAGGCTTTCGCCGACAAAATTAACAATATAAATATTATTCATAAGTTGTCTCCCCTGTATTCAGTGATATCATCACTATACACTACAGGTGATACTAATCACTGATAAAAATTCACAAATATTCAAATTATCATTTTGCCTTCTATCTAAAGACCATTCCCTATAGGGCCATCTTTAAAAACTAATTAACTGAACAATACTCTCAGTGTTAAAAACAAATCCTTATAAAATTATGTCATTTTATAAGTAACTACCTGTAGTAAGAGACCATTTTTATCTTTTCTCTATGGTGGTCTTTAACACAAGTTTAACTGTACATTCAAAAACACTAATGAAAATTAGAAACAAAATCAACCCACATTTAAATTGATTGACCTTTTTATCATTACGGACAGAATCATTCTAGAATTTCTTCTACAACATCCAAATTATCAAAACTGCACATTTAAATTCATACCAATCACTTTAAAATTAATGTGAAGTTAATATCACAAGAAATAATGATTAAAATTATTTGTCGGGGCGGAAAAAAGTCAACATTTTCTAAAAAATTAAATGAATTTTGGTATCAAACTAAGTTAACTCTTTACTTGTTATCGTAATATTTCATCTGAGTAGTGCCCGAATAAAGAGACACTTTATTTTATTATACTGTGCCCTTCCCAGCAGATAAAAAGATATCCTTGGAAGTCACTTGTAGCCTTCCTCAAGTGAAACTTTCCATGTAACCATCCACAGCAGAACTGATCAAAATATTTCTGTTAATAGGCATACATAAAAATTATGAATGCAAAAGTATTGAAACGGTTAATTCACGTAACGATTAAAATAAAAAGGATAATATCCTCTATCAAAATATCAACGACTTTATTCTAGATTTAAAATGGCATAACGACTTTATTCTAGATTTAAAATGGCCAACATGCCAGGGCTCTAAAATAAAACATTAAAATCTTTCTAACAGATCAAGTAATAAACTGAGTCTAGATTTAAAATGGGCATACAGGCCAACATCACATTAAAATTCTTCTAACAGATTAAGTTCTATATTAAGTTTGAATTCATAATGGTCGTACAGGCCAACATCGCAGGACTCTAAAATAAAACTCCTTCTAACAGGTCGAGTTTTCAGCCGGACATTTTTAATGCAAGCCGGACATCGTTAAAATAAGAATCCTGGTCGACACCAATGGTGAATTATAAATAGGCCTAGCTCCTAACACGATACGAGTGTACACGATAATAATGAGTTTTAATTATAAAATATTTACAACTGTTTGTGTTAAATATAAAAACATGTTGGTATATAAATATAGTAACTAGAATTATTAGACTAGATTTACCTCCCCTTTCATCTCTCCACTCTAGTTTTAAATAAAAACATATTACATCTCAACTTTTATATCGTACAATAATGGCTGTTGTGTCAAAGTTAAGGCAATGAAATTCCCCTTTTAAAATACTCCCATCTCTAAAACAACTCCATTTAAAATGAGAAAAAAAACCCCAACAACATTTAATCATTCAACTACAGAAAACTGTGGACATTTTTTGCTGAATATCTCAGTCGAAATATGTGGCTAAAGAGATGATTAGGTTTCCTCTCATAATGAGGGGTTAATATTATACTATTATGGTATTCAAAAGAGTTCTACTTTCGTTTTTTTATGTCTTGGCTGTGTTATATTGCTCTTGCACCACTCTCTTCATCATGGCTTGGCACCATAATCCTGGATCGATCAACACAGCCTCAGAAATACCATCAATATTATTTGGACAATAGATTCAAACAACCTCTCATTTACCCAACTTAAAATTGGAAAGTTTTGAGAATTTTTTTATTCGGAATGGACTTTTGTCACCCATGCTTGGACTCGGCGAAGATTTTCCTGATGCTACGCTTGAAGAGCTTGTTACCGGAGCAGGGAAACTGATGGATCGCTGAAAAGATTCTGAAACAGAGTAAACTTAATATTAAAGACCCAATATTCCTGGCAAATTACACTCAGGAGTTGGAAAACTGAAGATCCAAAAATTATGAAAAAAATCAAATGAGAACTCTTGACTGGCACTGCGTTCACTTAATTTCATATATTTAATCTGTCATGGAGGACAATTCTACATTATATTACTCAATGAATGAGGGGGGTAACAGTGGCTAAAGGGTAAAACGCTGGCTCACTAGCCTGGAGGTCAATTGTTCACTCCCTGCATTTCCTGTGAATGTTCATCCAGATTTTCCGGTGTGATTCTCCCTTGTCAATGATGCAGGACGGAGGGCCTGACAACGACAGCTGTCTAGTCATTCGACTGGAACAAAAAACTGAGGTCCTGTGTACACATTGGCATGCACGTAAAAGATCCCCTGACAGTTGGAATTCAATGTATTAATAGCCCGTAGCCCCGCATTCCACTGTATGGCATATGCCCCGTCTTCATTAGCCAAGTTCAGAGCAGAACAGTAGGATGTTAAACCCCATTTCATTTCATGTCATTTCTCAATGAATCATCCATTCCATTTTGAATAAACTTCACACGCTTAAAGAGCTACGACCCTCGAACAAGAAACTTTGAATGGTCTAGAGAAGGTTTAAATTGGATCCTTGTTGGAGCTATAAGTGTTACAGAAAGAAGTCTTTATTTTATTGGTACCAATAGCTAACCATTTATTTTACCTGATAGATGTGGTGATGGAATCATTCTCTCAGGACCTGCTGATTGGTGTTTCTGTATACGACGGGATCCCATCCCTTTTTTAGCCAGACCATGTGAGAGGTTACCCTTCCAATCACAACTACGTTCTTTGTCCTGTTCCACAAGAAAAATATATATACATGTATAGAGAGAAATAGAGTTTAACATCCACTCAACACAAACTAGATCATTTTTGGACTAACATAGATACAATTTGATGACAACAATTTGCATGTGTGTAGGGGTCTTTAAACTGTGGCAGCAAACCAGTCAGGCAGGCAACCCTACTCGTCAGGTACAAGGTAAGTAGAAGTCGTGTCACATGTTAAACCGATTAATTACCACCTGAGTTACTCATTATTCTATGGGTAATAATATACCACACGAGTGACTCATTATACTATAAATGACAATTATGCTATATTATTATGACAGGGGTGGTCAAGGGATGTGGAGCAGTCTAAGTGCTAAAGGGTAAAAAAAATACAATCAAAATATCAGCAGAAATTAATCAAAATCAAATCACCTCTGTGCAGGACACGGCTGCTTCTCGTTCCATTAAAACAAAACGTCCTTTCATCTTCCACTCATTCTGGGCGTGATAGACATTCTCATCGTCCGCGACAATACGACTTTCACATCTATCACTGGTACGAGGTTGACCTGGGGTTGAATGACTTTCACCTATGACCTCTGTCTCCTCCACTAATACGTAACCACGAGGATCTTGTGTATTTGTACGATGAGCTTTCATCATGGCCTGTATAATAGAGATATCATTATTACAAAAACTCTTTGACTATATGAGATTATTTTGGGACCAACATATGGTTCAATAATATTTCAATAATTTGTTTGTATGTAGGGGTCTTTAGAAGTTGAAAGAAACTGGAGGACCAGGAGAAGAACTCATGAGGCTGACTCAATGACAGACCTCATGATACAGGGTGCACAAGCTAGCCATTCAGCTATGCAACAGCCGACCATCTCCGAACCACACCACTTGACACAATTACAGACCTTATGATCTAACACATGTTAAACCATTTACCCTTGTTGAAGGTGAGACAGAGTGGTTTACAGAGTTAGCTGTGTTATAATATCATGTGAGCTGGTACTAGTAACATGATAGGTTGGTGGGAATGAGATGAGACAAGGATGTTACGTCTGTTTGAGGTGAGGAGTGAGACAAGCATGTTTATAAAGTAAGTGTTTGATGTGAGGAGTGAGACAAGGATGTTTATAAAGAAAGTGTTTGATGTGAGGAGTGAGACAAGGATGTTTATAAAGGAAGTGTTTGATGTGAGGAGTGAGACAAGGATGTTTATAAAGTAAGTGTTTGATGTGAGGAGTGAGACAAGGATGTTTATAAAGGAAGTGTTTGATGTGAGGAGTGAGACAAGGATGTTTATAGAGTTACGTGTTTGAGTTGAGGGGTGAGACAAAAAGTCTTCTAAATTACGTGTGCTTGAGGTGAGGTGTGAGACATGGAGGTTTACCTGTGTTGAGATGAGGGGTGAGACAAGGGGGTTTTACCTGTGTATAAGGTGAGGTATGAGATAAGGGTGTGTTACCTGTGTTATTATATCTTGAGCTGTACTAGTAACAGGTGCTTTAAATACAGTATATGGTTGATCAGGTGATACGTTATATACACACACCACAAACATATGTTCTGTTGATTCCCAATCAGATGTATCTTCCTCTAATCTCTATAATAAAACAAATACAATAACTTTATTGTTTAACAAATACCTATCCCCAGACCTCCAACAGCTTCTAAACTAACTTAATTATACCCAATAGATTCTTTCAAGAATTCCTGATCCAATTATTTTTTACATCATCGATGTCTAAATCATCATCAAGTTATCATCAGTATGTGGCTATAATAGTGACCATAGGAATGTGTCATATGTACTAACTCAAAAGGAATGAGAATACGACCTCATTATATCACAGTAAGAAAGTTTAAGTAAATTGACTTCATTTACAAATGTTGAGGCTGGGACCCAAAGGGTTAATGTGCAAAGCGCAAATGCACTATAATTACCATCAACCTCCTGAGATCATTAGCTAATTAGTTTAATAAATCAACAAGATTCCAAGGAGCAGAAAACTTGACAAATCACTCTTAATTCTGAGAATTCAAAGATCTTTATTTATTCACTGTACCTTTTGTTCTTTTAACATGGTGGTCATCCAAGCTCGACTGCTGGGATCCTACAATGAAAACAAAATAAGGATAAATTAATATTTATCCACGATCTCTTTGATTGTGAGATAAATACAATCTGATTAAAACACAGATACACAGATACTATTTCGTTTCATTTTTTATAGTTCTGGAAGAATTGTTATATTGCAGGGATTGAAGTGAGGGATTAGCCAATGAAACGGTCTGTTACGGTGACTTTTTGGCATGCCATGCACGGAAGTGTGGGTAAACCATTAGAAACTTCAAGGCAGATTGATTAATCAATGTATAATGTCATAGGGTCAAAAGCCACTAGTACGACCCCTGACACGACCTTCCAGTACAACTGGTCAGATCTTCATGTAGTGTAGACCATCGAAAGTATAAAAATACGAAATGAAATATAGATCTATATTTTAATCAGATCGGATCATCAGAGAATTTACCCTTTCTGAAACTCACATTAGTCGGCAATAATTCTAGAACTAATTCTTCTTTTATCCACAAGATCATGACACATTAAAGTCTCAAAAAACATATCAATCTTCGATACTCGTTTTCTAAATAAATGAGAATCTTACATCGCCTAATTTTCTGAGTATGAATCTACCAGCTCCCTTCCATTTATTCTGAGCCTGTAGAACTCGTTCTGTCATCTCCAGTATTCTCTGGGAGCTGGCCTTCTCTTGATCTTTCTTCTCCCAACCACTCTGTACATCTTCAACTAAAACATAGTTTCCTACTTTCTCCTCTAACCAACCAACTTTAGCCATTGCCTGTAAATATAATATAATATGCTACACTGGTCGTTCAGTACAGGAAGGTTTTAGTACATGGCGGTGTTACAGCATTAACTGAGGATCCACCGTTATATACCACAATGTTCATTGTAGGAACAGATCATAGGACCAAGGATCAGCAACACTAGACCACAAGGCCTCATTGGAGGAATAGGTGACAGGGCCAGTGGTCTGCAATGCTAAAATACAAGGCTCATTGTAGAAACTAGTGAGTGATCCACAATCCTTGACTTACAAGGCTCATTGTAGGAACCAATTAGTGATCCACAATGTGAGACCCACAAGGCTCATTGTGTGAACTCATGAGTGATCCACAAAGCTAGACCAACAAGGCTCTTTGTAGGAACCAATGATTAATCCACAACGCAAGACCACAAGACCTATCTTGTGCGAACTGATGAGTGATCCACAGTGCCAGATAACAATACAAGATCAACTTCCACGATATAATAAAGGAAGGTCGACCAACTGCAGTTAGAACACCTTTGATCAATGCTATACCACAAATCCAAACCAACCCTAGTGAGAACATACCTGTGCAATGGCATCATAAGCTGTTGTATCTTGGGTCGTCTTTAATATGATATACTCATCAGGGGCAGTAACTCCAAATACACTGATAAAAAACATTCTTCTTTTTAATCTTGTACCAAGAGGACCAGGAACCTATGAAGACAAATTAAAAACATGATTCAGAAACAGAAATAATTTCCAATTCCTTTTTTCTGCATTGCATATTTTATGTTTCACTAACCAGACTATGTAACATCTCCCCTTGGTCAGTGGTGCAGGATGGAGGGACTGGCAAGGGACAATGTATAGTCGTTTGTATGGTACGAGGTCTCATGTACACAATGGTATGTGAAAGAATCTTTTGACAGAATAAAATATAAGAGTAGGTCGTAGTGGCGCCAATCATAGCAATTGCTCTTTAATAAAACAGTGGGTGCAGATCAGTACGACGTTAAACCCAATTTTATTTCATTACGTGACATCTCAAATCCTACCCCATTTCTTACCTCTTTTCCTTCCGCTCTTCCATACTCTGACAACTCCTTGACCTTGGCAAATAGTGACATTCGTTTCCCGCTGCCATGTGATGGATGAATTAAATCAACGCCATTGGTTGGTTCCAGTAATTCTTCTTCATGTTTCGAGTATATAAATAACGTGGCCAGCTCTAAATGCTGATTGGACGGACTCCGTAATCTGACATGGCGATAACCTGTACAAGATATCATAATATATTAGTCTTGTTATAACTTATAAGTACTCTTATTATACATTCTTCTGTACTAGTCGCACAGTTTAAACGAATCTAGGATGCTTCTAGCGACAGAAGGGGAGGTGGGTGGCTGAATGATTCGCTGTGTAATAAAGTCTGTCATTGAGTCAACAGGCTTGGTTTCGATTTTAGTGTTGTACTTGGCAAGGAGTAGGATTGCCTGTCCAGCTTCATGGGTTTTCTCCGGGTCAACTGGTTTTCTCCCACTGCTAAATACACCTACGCACAAGCGAATTATTGAAATAAAATTGAACCATGTTTTAGTCGCTAAAGGACATTAATCTCCACTCTCTCTCTTACTTTATTTTGCTCTCTTTGATACATTCAAATAACTACGCCTCTCTTATTTGGCCAAACAAAATTGTTCATTTCATTGGACTAATTCTGACCCTAAATCAGGCCCAGATGTATATTAAATATGTAAATATAAAAACAATTTGTACCTGGTCTGAGGCATTTTAATGGAATGATTCTCTGTGATACAAGATGGTTGGTATTCGTATCTATGACAACAAATCGAATAAAGGCAAGATCGGGAAATAAAATCTGTTGAAGAATAGAAAGAACAATATTATCTGAATAGTATAATTTAATTTCTACATCATGTTTCTACTTCCTGAATATATAGATAAACCAAAAATTACTGTTTGCAATAAGGTTAATAAAGCCTTCAATTTACTAGTCTCCATCATTTAGTCTTATATGTGATCACTGGAAATTCTACATCAAGTAGAGTTACATGTATATCCATTATCGCATGATACACTGGTCGTACAACAAATTGTCATTGGAACTAGGCGAACTCCAGCTCATGGTTGCTCACCGCCCCTGATTTCTACATTCTACACCATTAAATAAATGAACAAAATTCTTTCAAAGACAGATGGTCAGATGACCAATTGGCTCATCAGATGACACACTGTCAGGTCAAATGACACAATGTCACATCAGATGACATACTATCGCATCAAATAACACAATGTCACACTGTTACATCAGATGACACACTGTCACATCAAATGTCATATCAAATGACACACTGTCAGATCCATGACATCAAATACCATGCTGTCACATCTATTGCCATAGGTCACATCAAATGACACATTGCCATATCCAATGACACACTGTCACATCAAATGACACACTGCCATATCCAATGACACACTGCGGTATCCAATGACACACTGTCACATCAGATGATACACTCTCACATTAGATGAAGTCATTGCCACTGTCAAATCATATGACACACTGTCCTGTCAAATCAGAAGACAACACAGATGTCACACTGTCATATAGCTAGATATTCAAGATCACACATTGGCATGCAAGATGAGACAAAATGTCACACCATATGATATACAAGATGACATAAAGAGGTTTGAATGTTTACCTGAAATGTGAAGATGTCGTTCCAGATAGGATTAAGAGCATTTTTTGAGACTAGTTTAGTTTTTTGTTTAGCACAGTCAACAGGTATACCAATAATCTCAACTTCAATCTGTGTACTGGCTGTATGATTGTAACACACATCTTGACCAGATATTATCTACAAAATACATATATATATATTCTTATTTAAACATTTCATAAATATTCTTATTTAAACATTTCATACATATTCTTATTTAATTATTTCATAAATATTCTTATTTAAACATTTCATAAATATTCTTATTTAAACATTTCATAAATATTCTGATCTAAACATTTCATATATAGTTTTAAACATTTCATAACTATTCCTTGTGAATTGGGGCCCTGGTCATCGTATGATAATGTGGAAGTATGTGACCTAATACCATTAAAATGACTCAATATCTTGATTTGAAACTTTAAGACAATGTAAACAAGCTATTTGTAAATCTGGTTTGCATACTTAATTAAATTTGGAGACAGAGACTTCTCGTTTAATATAAATATCAGTGAAGGGGTGGACTGGTGGGCTTCTCCTTTAATATAAATTTACAATGTATGTATATATTACTGGAACACACGATAAGTGAAGGGATGGGTTGGGGTTATCTATGGCAAGTGATCCAAAACCTGGGCCAGGCATCCCCACTACCAAAAAAGAGAGAAATTAATCCAGTAAATCAAATGCTTTGCTTTTCTCTTTAACACACAAGTCAAGTCCATGGATACTTCACAAAGAATAGCGTACAGTTGCCACTGAACATATGGACGAGTTTGATTGACTGTCTTGTCAGTACAACTTACATGTAAGGTTAGTATGGTGGCATGAAGACCATCAAATTCTTTATCCCATGGATTAAAACGATTATACATCATATGAGTCTTGTCTCTCATTACCGTCGGTTTCAACACGTAACCCGATTTACCGTTTCCTTCAAACATGGCCGTGTTTAACGACATTGCTGTATCTACAAATAAAACGAATTGAGTTAAAAATCAACATACATTTCATGACGAGTATCATTAGGAGGCCTATTTGATTCCATTTCCTTTAGGTAAAAACACAATGCCTTTTGTCCAAGCCAGAGTGAGTATTATATATATGACCATATCATGATGTGAAGATATGATAATGTATCTAAATTTGTGAATATCTAAAATGAATTCACCCTTTAAAAGCCAAAGTTTTGCCATAATTAGATAAAGCTTTAACAGAGTTGTTTCATGTCCCTTAATATGAGTCTATACGGGGCCAAGAGAAGGGTTGCCAGTTCAACCTTGTGGGTTTTCTGCAGGTTGCACATAGGGGTCTTTATCAGTGGGAGGAAATTGGAGGACCTGGAGAAAACCCACGAGGTTGAACAGGCCACACTAATCCTTGTTACATACTACCAGGGAATGGAGACCACACCAGTTGACTCAATGCCAGACCTAATGATACAGCCATCCTATCCCACAAACTATTAAGATTGCTGAATGATGTTTACCTTCAGTTTGGTAATTTAAGGCCACCATTTGTATACCAAACGCCCAGAATATAACAGGATTGAAGTTGGAGGAATCAATTCTCATACCAGCTGGGTAAGTTCTCATTAACTGACGTTCTGTATGGGTAATATTGTTAAGGTCATATGTCATTATAAAATAAACATATACGATATATAATATAACTAAAATTACATCATGTACCAAAGGAAATGAAACCTTATTACTAAAAGAATACCAGCATTCTTCATTCAAAACAACAACACATTTTTAAGAGTCTTGGATATGTTATGTTTTGGAACGAATTTCCACAACAGAATCAACAGACGTGAGATCAATTTAAATCTGCACTAAAGACTTTCTTGTTTCAACAGTTTTACCAGTAGAGCCATTACTTAAAGCATTTAGAGTATGTGTCAACATGCAGAAGACACTATATAAAACCTCATCATTATTATTTCATTTATAATTCAGTTGAATTTGTAATCATATAAAAGGATATTTAACAACCCCAAGAGGATTTCTGCGACAGAGTGACTTGGCTTTGTTTTCATTTAATGATGACACGAGAAAACATGACGGAACTCCCTCATATTTTTTACTCTTCAACACGGAACCTGAGGCAGTTACTTCCATCTTTTCACCTGATAAAAAATATAATAATTCTGATAAAAATCTGATTGAGTAATTTATTATTTTGAATTTATTAACGCATGTATTACGACCCTTTCTTTAATATTATTAGTAGCCATACCGTAGCTAGGACTATAACCATGCTTTAGAATTGAGATGGTCAAAGTGACAAGAATGAATATCACAGTCAATGAAAAAATTAATGTTGATCTGTGGCCATATCTTGTATTTGTCTCCCCTTATTATCTTTCTTTGTCGGTAAATTAAGGGGAGGCTCGATTGTCCGTTCAGAACGTCCTGAATTGACAGATTTAAAATCGATTGGTGCAGTCCTGACAACAAAAAGGGTGTGAGTAGAATCGTGACTTGATTAAACACAACAAATATGATACAGCTGGTCATCCCCCATTTTCACTTGATTGTAACTATTTTGGGGATTGAGAGAATCCCCCAAAGAATAGGCCAATAATATTACCGGCAGCAGCTAATAAAGTGGCTGTACTTGGACTGTTTCCTAGACTCGTCACCAGTATACTTTTTCTAGTCGGTGCTTTCTTCTGTTTTAATGACGTATTTGGACTTAAACTTAACCCTGAAATATGAATAACATAATTAATAAACATATACATTAAAATAATACGTTCAAACTTTTCTCAAAACTGGTGAAATCTATAGATTGAAAACTGACAGATTGTCAAGAAACAAAGTAACTCACGACATAAACGAAATGCGAGCGTATGTGGCAACTTCTCAATCTCATAGGTTTACTCCATGTACTTCCTCTCACGAGAAATACCACTGCCCATGCCCAAACATAATAATATTAAAATAAGACAACTTGTCTGCAATATCAGTCGACTATCAACCACAAAATCAACTACCACGGTATCTGTAAACATTTGCTCTGTATCTGAACTTCAAATTTGGAATTAAGACATATTGTCTATCCACATATTGATCCATAGCAGATAATCAGGAAAACCCAAATGATGTAACGTCAAATTAGTACACATATTTTTAATTTAGTTTGAGTAGAAAATACATTTAGAATTCTTGTTATTTTGATCTTTGAATTTCTCTCCAAAACAAATGATGAATAATATTTGTATTTTTCCAAAACAAATGATGAATGACTTGAATTTGTAACAAACCTCGGAATTTAACAGCTTGTGTGTAGATAACTAAATCAGACAGCTCTTTAGCAATCTGACTTGTTTTCTTGGGTTTGGATTTCTGGGGAACTTTTAGGTCGTAATCTTCATCAAAATGCCAGTCAAGTTCTGGGTGACTCTTAGGTCGATTCTTATCACTAAAGGATCCAGATGGCTGTCTGGAAATAAAATAATAAACAAAAAAGTTTTTAAATTTCATGTATTCTCTTACGTTTCACAAAATTACCATTCGGTAATATCAATATCAATAATACCTAATATTCTCATGTCAAGTAGATTTAATTAATAATAATCTGAACACGCTACCATTAAAATAAAAGTGTCTTGAATGTAAGAAATACCTTGGCCCAGAAATATCTCCAAAAGAATCTGTCCTTGACCTTAGTTGATTCTTGTTTTTATCATCAGGATCAGGAGTGGGAGAATCTTGACTGTCAACAGAACGCCGTAAATCTTTTGCTGCTGAAATGAGAAAAAGTCTGTTAAATTGATTTACAGACAGTGAACATTGACAAATTCTGAGCCAGACTAAGACTTTGAAGGCCCCTGGACTATAGCTACTCTGGGGCTAGGGAAATTTTACCCACAAGTCAATTCTGGAATACAGTGTGGGATCCAATTTGGCCTAAATCACGAAATTTTAACTAAGATGTCTGCCTCCAATTTTAGTAATTTGATTGGATAGTATGAGATATATTTTAGCAGTGTTTAGCCAATCAAAATTGAAGTATCTACTAAAATTTGGATTTAATCTTTAGTTAAAATTTTGAGAAACAGGGCCCAGAAATGTAGCAACAATTTTATTTTAAGGACAGCGGAAGAACACATTGGTAAACAAACTCAAAAAATACTAAGGGTGCGTTTCAAACCTATATTCTGGTTATGAGGTCAGATGACTTACCGTCTGCCATTTCCTCTTCATCTTCATCCTCATCATCTTCATCATCGAAATCGTTAACTGATGTCGTCTCAGAGTAATTTGTACCAGTCGAACTTGATGTCTTAGATTGTGTTTGAGCCTATCAAAAAATATCAAACTGAAACTTTAGTTATGTGACACAGTGGAGCTTTGTTATAATTCGTAGTGCTTGATATACAGTGGGATTTAGCAATATAAAAAGAAAAATATCTACACATATATGGACTAGCAACTGTAATGCTTTGATCTTTCATCCTTGATATATTTGCACTCAATCAAAATGTGCTTAACCAACAACCACTTGACACAAACTAGGCCATCTTGTACTAACATGTTCAATTTTACCTCAATAATTCTCTTGTGTGTAGGGGTCTTTAACAGAAAAAACCCATGAGGTTGGACATCAAGACAGATAACATCTACACACAATCCAATGTGATGTATTCACTGTCAATCACGCCTAGGGTTACCAGATTAGTCACAGAAGAAACCGGGACATATATTTTCCTGCGAAGACCAAAGGATAACTCGGCACGGAGCGCCCTATGGGCGCGAATCATTGAGCGCCGAAGGCGTGAACTAACTAAGGGGGTTTGGGGGCATGCCCCCCCAAGAATTTTTTTCATTTCTAGAAGCCGGGAGATGCGTTTTCAGACATTTTTGTGACGGTAGTTACACTAAAAATATATGTTGTTGAATGGGCATTGACGGGCATTATTTCGATTGTCACGTGTTAGTAATGTAGAATTTTTGCTGATGACCGTAACACATACGGTGTCTATTGAACAGGGCCCGTTCATTAGCCGGGACTATAACAGAGAAACCAATAAAATTATACCCAAGATCATATGTCAATTTCTATATTTATGCACATTCGGAACACCTCGGTTAATCTATGAATGCTGATGTATGCCGAATGTTTGTGTACTGACTACTGAACTATATTTAGATCAGAAGTGGTGTGCCTTCGTGTTGAAGTAAGAGTGTTTGCAGCAAATGCTACTTTTTTACATTAATAATCAATAGTTATTAAATGTTATGTGTTATTATTTTCAATTGAAAAACACCTGATTTGAAAACCGGGACATTTAGGCACGTGAGAAGCCTCGGGACGGGACGACAAAAGGGACCCTCAAAACCGGGACTGTCCCGGTAAAACCGGGACGTATGGTAACCCTAATCACGCCTCTCATATTCACCAGTCTTAACTCACTAACAGTCAAATGAAATGGTGCAGAACCTTACATATACAACAAGAATAGAGGTCTGAAGCCTTCTAAATGAGTTACTTCCCCTTCTCTTGGTAGCAGGGGATTTTTTTCAGTCATATCTGCAAGTCTTGACTGACTAATTGTGAAATTTACCAACTGTCGGTCAATTTACATTTTATTGATATTTTTGTTTTTTTTGATTGTTATAGGAAAGAGTTCTGTGTAAGCCCTCCATCCTGGCCCAAGCTGAAAAAACTGTCTCAGTCAACACTGGGATTGATCTTGGGAGAGTCAGGTTAGCGAGCCATTGCCTTTACTGAGGCACCTCAGCTTCCTTGAAAGAGAGAGAGAGAGAAATGGGGTCCACTCGACACAAACTAGGTCATTTTGGGACTAACATATGGTTTAATTTTATTTCAATAATTCGCTTGTGCATAGGGTTCTTTAGCAGTGGTTGGACAGGCGACCCTAACCCTTGCCACGCACAACAGGGGATCCTTGAAAGAAAGTAAAAGATGTAAAGTCCAGGTAAAATATTTTCACCTTTTTCACAACAGTAGGATTATCATTATCACGTAATTTTTTATTTTTGATTAATATTTTATATTTGAGTTGATTTGGTGAGGGTAGTTGTGGATCATCAGAATAATCAGAGTCAAATAAATACTTTGTTACTAATTTATCTCCAAATACACTCTGAAAATAAACAAAACACAAAATATAAAGCATATTAATAAGTCATTGGAAACAATTCAAAGTTATATACTGTTTTAAATCTGGATAATCTGGGAGGGGTGAGGGAGAGATATGAAATGGGGTTAAGGTCCAACTGAACTGCTCCAATTGGGTTAATGAAAACGGAAGGGGGGCAGGGTAGGACAGAGGGAGAGAGAGAGAAATGGGGTTTAACGTCCACTTGACACAAACCAGCTCATTTCGGGACTAACGTACGGTTTAATTTTATTTCAAAAATTCGCTTGCGCGCAGGGGTCTTTAGCAGTGGGAGGAAACCGGAGTGTCCCGTGGAAACCCATGAGGTTGAGAAGGCGCCCCTAGCTCCATGCCACATACACTCACACCCAGGGATCGAAACCCCAGCCGCAAGCCAGAGGTGACCGGCCAGCTAGAGGTCGAAGCGCGGCACTCTAGACCACTAGGCCATCCCAACCCCCCAGTAGGACAGAGAGAGAGTTTAAAAATTACCTTAACACAAATACTTTACATTTTTAGTAACATATTTCAATAATTTGGTGGTGATTAGTGGTTGTTAGCTTTGGAAGAAAACGGGATGAAAACTCATATAGTTATAATAGTTACATATGTAACACTACAATCTACTGGTGGTGTGCTGAGTCATCACTTACAAATTGTATGCTAATAAACTTAGATATGGCTTTACTCACCAGAAATATTTGAGCCATTTTTTGTTGTTGTGGAATTGAACAATGATTTTCTATAGATAATATAACTGGATATGGTGAAGTTAAAAATGCACTACGATTGATGGCGTCACATACACTCTGAAAAATATTTACATTGAATATATAAACAAAACTCTTCTAGCACTTCAGACAGTATATAGTAGTTTCCTGACACATTCAGGGTTGGTTAGGAGGGAATCCGTATAGTCAACACAATGGGGTTTAATGTCCCACCATTCTGCATCAGCTGGGCTAATGATATATTGTCCTAACAGCAGAACTATGGCCTACTCATATTTCGAATTCCAACTGTCAACTATCTCATCCGAACGACTACAAATACTAAAAGAGAGAGGGAGAAATGGGGTTTAACATCCACTCGACACAAACTAGGTCATTTCGGGACTAACATATGGTTTTAATTTCATTTCAATAATTCGCTTAAGCGTACAGGCTTTTGCAGTGGGAGGAAACCCGAGGACCCAGAGAAAACCCACTAGGTTTGAAAGGCGACTCTACTCCTTGTCACGTACAACCAGGGATTCCAAACCATGCCAGTTGACTCAATGACAGGCTTTATGATACAGCACACACATGCTAACCATTCAGCCATACAATCCCCGTTCCAGATAATAAAGGGTTAAACAAGAATGTCTCATTAATGGCAACAAATTATTATAGGCGTGCCGCTTTAACTAACCCTCATGTAACTTTTATAAATATCAGCCACAAGTATCAATAATGGCAATGTGGTATTTGACACGTATAATATATGAGATTATTGCAGGTATGTTACAGAATAAAAAACAAAACACAAATTGATACAATAAATCCTCCTACTTTATAGGCTACCATTGATTGCTGACAAAGTGATTAAAGGGAAAGGTTACAAAATTTCACACAACAGTACAAATAAATAAACTGGAATTTAACGTTATGTTCTACTTTTCTGCACATTTACATTTAAGTAACCAATTGAAAACCATTTTTTTTTTTCAAAGTTGATATTTGCAAACTAGTTTGTTTTAAAAATTTAAGTAACCATTTTTTTTTAAAATTGATGGATTGCAAATTATTCTTTTAAATTTAAGTAATAAATTGCAAACTATTATGTTTTTTCTTTAAATTTTGTTATTGAAGGTAAGACATGCCTTTAAAGGGCAATATTGGTGTCAGTCATTATCACATGTTATAGAACTGGTTAAACACGTTCTAAAAATAACACAAAGATCATTGCTACGATCATTGATACGATATTTTCAGATATCCTCTCACAGTTTCACATAACAAAATTCGCTGTGAATCTGTTATCACTTCAGTTAGTTATAAGGATAACATGTGTTTTCCATTTGCATTTCTCTGTTAAAATCATATTTGGCATGTGACTGAGACCAATATTGTCCTTTGAAGATACTTTTGTTACTACCTATAAAGATATAATTGTTATGGGGAAGATGTACCTTTAAAGATATTTTTGTAGTTAAGGTATGACCATGATATATAATAGGAGATCCATCGTCACCATCCCAACAATCTAATTCTACACATCGACAACCTGTTTGTAAAACCTAGAAAACACAATAACATATTACATTCATCAAATAAAATTATATTTTCTATCAACTACTGGTTGGAGAGCTGAGTAGGCCTACTGTATTTTGCTGCAGGAGAAAATGTTCAGTGTAAGATTGGTTGGAAAGTTGAGTACAGTATTTTGCTGCAGGAGGAAATATTTATTGCAAAATCTATTTCCTTGAGCAGAGGTGCATGTGCAGGCAGTACTGCAGTAGCTTGCGTGCCAAACATGACTCCCTGACAACTTCTTTCCAAAACCTGGGTCGACACACCATAATAAAATAATCAAATCTCCTACTTCTTTTATATGACAAAACATGTTAAAATCAATTTGTAAAATAAGTAATGTCATATTCTTTAAAAAAAATATCCTCCTTGCCTTAGATGAAAAAAACGTGCGAACAATTTGCAGCAATAGCTCTGAACCACACTATAGAAATAAGAGTAGGTAAAAGCCAGTGAAAAAAGACTGGTACATACTTTACTATATGCAAAGAGACGGGTACATTACCAGATACAAAGAGACTGATACATATGTGACACAGTTAAAATTATAAGAGACTGGTAACCTGACGATATACAAAGAGACTGGTACATATGTGACACAGTATAAAGAGACTGGTACATACCTGACTATATAATTCTACAGATGATTCACCTTTCAGCTGATGTCCAGTGAGGTAAGTATTATGGGAGGCTGCTATATAATAATGGGACATCGGATGATCCATGTCCTACCAGAAAAAAAATATAGTTACACAAATTCTTGAGATGGCCATTTCAGTTATGATTCACATCCTTTGATAAAAATACAAATTCTGGAATTCTAATCACAGAAATGCTCACTTAGGTTACATTTCAGCTACAGCCAGTGGGTGTGTTTTTCGTTTTCTGGCAACCTATACCTAAGCAAGAGTCTTTTGTTTGAACATTCATACTGAAGAAGCATTACACTCGGGCCCGTATCTACAGGGGGGCGCGGGGGGGCATGGCCCCCCCGCGTGAAATGCTCGCCCCCCCGCTCAGAAATTGCTAACAATCATTAAAGTATACACAGTACCTTATATTAACCTAAAAAAGCTATTTTTTTGTTGTTTGAATACTTATTTTAAAATGCTTATTAGACGCCTAGGTAACTACATAGCATGATGATTACAACAGTCTGTTAGAATGACCTTTCCGAAAATTTCCTCAAAATGTTCGCCCCCCTACCGAAAGGTAATGCCCCCCTGCCTAATGGTGTCTAGATACGGGCCTGATTACACTATTTCAAAATAAATCACAGGGAGCAAGCTGGTTTATCTGGTAGCAACACACTTGATTCGACTGGACGTCTGAACCCAAGAATTGCATAAATAACATATCTTCTGATTTAAATAGAGCATACATCAGACCACTCATTCTCTCAACCCACAACATTGTACAATTTGTCAATCTGCATTACTGCCATCTACATTTGAAAAGAAATGAAATGAAACGGGGCTTAACATCCTACAGCTGCACTACATTGTCACTCGGCAAATCTCGGCTGATTCCATAAACTACATCTAGCCTCGGCTGTATGACAGTAAGTGATATGTACCTACGCCCATACATCTGCGATGCGGCTACCGGATTACTTTAACAGGAAAACTTGACGCTATTACACAAATTGGGAACCTATTCGGCTAGCGACCTATTCGACCGATCGAGCTGCAACCTGTTCGTTGGAAACCTATTTAGAATAAAGACAACAGTCGCCTTAACTCATCTATTTATCAACCAATAAAATTCATCGTTATGTCTATCAAATGAAAGTAGAATATATTATTTTTTATTCATTCCTTTAGCTCAGAATAGAAGTGTCATTTCGTCATTATCTTACAGCTGGATCGGTCGAATAGTTCGCTAGCCAAACAGGTCGCCAACTTGTGTTCGGTATGGGCGCAGCCATGTTTCATCCGGGACCTTTAAAGTAGTTCCAATATGGCGGAATTCATCATACAGCCGAGGTTAGATTGTCCGAAATCTTCCGAGGTTTGCCGAGTGCTACATTGTAAATCCTACGGCCTACCATTACATTGAATTCCCATTGTTTATGTGCATGCAAGTATGTATACGGACCACATTTCACTTCATTTCAATACACTTGCATATATCATAAATTGGGAGCCATGGCCACCAAGTTGATAAGGAGCTGGCTCACTGACACTAACCAGGAGCTTTGGGGTTTGATCCCGGTACTGACGCGGTTGATCCAGAAAGTTTCCAGGATTTTCCAGCGTGGTTTCTCGATGTCAGGACAGAGGTTCTGGCAAGGAACAGTAGTCATTTGAATGGGACAAAAAACTGAGAATCCTGTGAACATGTTTGTGTGCCCTTTATGAACCCTTGAAAGGTAGAATTTGAACAGCAGGACGTTAAGCCCCATTTCGTTTTTACAGACCAAACTGATCTTACCTCATCTGAATGGCGAGTCTTTTCAGGAATGTTAGCAAAGTTATCTTTATCCATTAAATATCTGGAAAATCCTTCAAACGATAAGCAACATCGATCTCGTAATGTCAAGTCCGGTTCGTGTCGCTGGATAAGTTCGATAATTTCATTATCATCTAATTCTTCCTCCTGGTAATCGTAGATGAATTCTTTAAACTCTCGCCATCCCATACATCTGTTCTGTGAAGATGACGATTCCACACCTGCACAGTTCGACATGATGCTTGCAACCGCAATGGCATCACAGATTTTGTGCCGTTCCAAGTTTTCAGGACCGGTGAGATCTAGACCATTATTTCTTGTGATGACATCTGAAATAAAATAAGTAAGTTAATTCAATGGTTTTGTGTAGGGACTTTATGCACAATATTGATATGGACATAGACTCAATAGCTAGAGAGAAGAGAACAATGGGGTTTAACATCCAATCAACACAAACTAGGTAATTTCGGGACTATCATATGGTTCAAATTTATCTAAAAAATTAGTTTGTGTGTAGGGGTCTTTGGCAGTGGGAGGAAACTGGAGCACCAGGAGAAAACCTACAAGGTTGGATCGGCGACCCTACTTCTAGTCTCATACAACCAGGGAATGGAAGACCACAACATTTGACACAATCACAGACCTTAAGATGCAACACGCACATTCTAACCATTCGGACATCCCCCACCCCCCCAGCTAAAGAACGATTAGAAGTACCTCAAGCTACCAAAGGGAAGTATCAAACAGTATTTGAAGGGATATATAACCTGCATTTCGCAAGGAAAATCCTGGTGTAGCCACTTTTGTATTATTTATTTCTATCAAGGTTCTTTTTATATCACATAGCAATGGTTCATGATTAAGTCAAACAAGAGCATATATTTAAGGCAAAGGCAATATAATGGTAATTAGGCATTTGTAGTGTAATTTAGTATTTGTAGTATTATGTAGTGTAATTTAGTATTTGTAGTATTGTGTAGTGTAATTTAGTATTTGTAGTATTGTGTAGTGTAATTTAGTATTTGTAGTATTGTATAGTGTAATTTAGTATTTGTAGTATTGAATATTAGTGTATATTTGTATTATTGTATGTTAAGTTTATATAACAAAGATCGATTTTAAAGAGTGATTCGTTGAACCATCTCACCCCTGAGACCTAAAAGATATATTGCCGAAATATGTTTTTAAAGACAGTCTGAATGTTCACACCACATCAATACATTTTATCATTTTGAGGTGACGATGGTTTTTTGTGTTTGGGAGACCACAATCATTCTGTGTGCACCAAGCCTCAGAGAAAAAGAATATTTTTCGGATTCCTTCTGCCCAGTGATTTTACAGACGCAAAACATTCAACTTTTCACCATTTATTACATAATCTAACACACTTGTCCAATTCAAGAATATTGATCGTTAACCGTTGGAACATGAGACGGCTTATTTTTCTCACACTTTATGAGAAAACATTCCTTATAAATAATAAAATAAGTTTCTGGTTTCAGTAATCCACAGACATAACATTTTCATTCATAACACATTATTGATTATCTAGTGTCTCCATCAGACACTGGATATAATACAGTCACATGTTGGAATGTTAATGCAATCAGTCGACAGGAAAATTGCAAAGGTGGCGGTGGGGGCGAGGAGGGGGGTAACCGGGGGCACCGAGCAGCCAAACAGTTGAGGGATTGAAACAATGGGGTAAAGAATGAAAACAAATTGGAGAATAGGGTAAACCCAGTCGGGGATTGAAACAACGTGGTAACAAAATTTAAAAATCAGGGCATTGAAACAATGTGGTACCGAAACAGAACAAACAATATGTGGTAACAAAACAATCAAAAGAATGAAACAATATGTGGTAACAAAACAATCAGGGGATTGAAATAATGTGTGGTAACGAAACACAACAAGCAGGGGATTGAAAAAATATCGAAATTAAGGAATGAAAACTACACAGTTGGGGATTCAAATATTAACTTATCAATCTGAGTACATTTTAGTGTGGTCCGAAAACTACAACTGATGATTAGCAGTTTTAAGAGTCCATTTTTCTATTTGAGTCTAGCTGTCCTAAGTAGGCTACACTGCAATACAATACAAAGCGAAATCCCTAATTGACTCATTGGACTGTTGCCAAATAGCCAAATAAAGTTATAAATTTTTACAGACTCAATGATTGTTGCCAGTCTACGTTTAGTTTTAAACATCGACCCGCTAAAAGATCTATAAAAATTACACTCATTCATAACAGATATGGAGCCAAATAGCCAAATAAATTTTTACGGGCTCTCTGATTGTGGCTACTCTACGTTTAGTTTTAAACATCAACCCGCAGTAAGATCTATAAAATTGACTTTCATTCATAACAAATATTGATTTTCCTACAACTTGGATCGAATTCAAACAAAATTTATAAATACCATAAAATCAAACAAACTACCATCCTAAAATTTCTGGCAAAAGGCCCGAGACGAATTTTATGGCTCTACAGGTTTAGAAGGGAGTAAAAAAGAGACGAAAAATGAGAATTTTAATCTATAATTCCAATTTCTCGCTTGGAACGTAAATATATATGAGTTGGGTGTTTGCCAAATGATAAGTCCATGACTTACACCCACGCCTATATATAGACGTCCACATTGATTAATTGAAGGTCTTTGGTTTATTTGAACGAGATCTAATATATTATCTTAAGTCTTCTATTATAAAATAAAAATAAAATCTCATTTCCAATGGAACCAGATCACACTCTAATCCATCTTATTATTATCTCTGTCAACCTCGAAACTAAGTTAGAAATCTTGGGAGACAGAGAGAGAGGGAAATGGGGTTTAACGTCCACTCGACACAAACTACATCATTTTGAGACTTATTTAAATAATTTGCTTGTGCGTAGGGGTCTTTTAGCAGTGGGAGAAAATCAGAGGACCTAGAGAAAACCCATTAGGTTGGATAAGCGACCCTACTCCTTGTCATGTACCAGCGGGGAATCAAAACCACGTCAGTTGACTCAATGACAGACGCATGTGCTAACACTTCGGCCATACACCCCAGCCGGGCTTGTCTTGTACCAAATCAGTGCCGAAATATGCAGGATATTACATGAAGGGCTTGGTAAGACGAACAGATTTAAAGCGAAATGTAGCCTTCTATTGCGGATGACATAAATCAAACTCCATTGCAACTTCCTGTAGCCCTGTTTGCTTTTCAAAATACAAAATTTCAATTTCCATGTGATCTTTTACCTAGACTATCAATTGGTAAGCGAAATCTCAGTTTTTCATTTCCATCCAAATGACTTTCTTGAGGAATGCTCTCCTATACCCATAGATCGATCCAATGTGGCTCCCATACAGAATAATCTCGTCGTAATAAGCAGAGCGACCAGATAAGGTTTTTTGCATGGGGGTTTTAGCAGTGGAAGGAAATTGGATGACCCATAAGGTTTTGCAGGCAACTCTATTCATACGCAGGCTTGAGATCGAAACCATACCACTTGATTCAATGATAGACCTCAAGATCAAAAGCACACCCAGAAGACAACTCAACCCCTTCCCCATAGTAGTTAGAAGAGTGAACAGAATATATTTTCAAGATAAAACAAACATATATAAATTGACCAAAAGGGACCAAAATGTACACGAACTTTGTTCACACACGACCTGAAAGAAAATTAATATAACCTACCCTCTTCTTCTTTTTTAGCTGCCAATGTTTGATAACTGAACAACATTTCTTAAAAAGTTATTTTTACACAAAGTTTATCTATCAATTCACTATCCATCAATTAATTTAATGTCTTTCCAATATTTTATTACAGCATGGTTACTAGTGTTTCAACGTCATCGCAGACCAACCTTTGTGTAAAAATCTACGTTCATCAATAAACGTCTTTTGCAAATTTGCATCAATTAAAATACACGTACCAATTCCAGATTATTTTTCGTTGATTTGTTTCATAATCTTCAATTAAAGTCGTTCATTATTATGAATTATTAGTTAACGTTTCATAATAAACTGCATTAATCGTGAAATTCTCATTGAAATTTTTATTCATTTTAATCACGTTGCTTTTAATCACTTGCATTAAATTTCGGTCTTTAAATATTCCTTCAAATATTGATGACATTATCAGCAATATGACATAATAAAATAAACCAATATCTAAAAGATTAAATTTCAAGTTCCCAGTACCTGTATGGAACAAAACCTAAACAGCTTTAATTAAACTTTCCAAAACTATGAGTTTTTTGTCATTTTCTCATGAGCTCGTTATCCACTCGCTGGTCCTTAATAATACATATCACAGAACTTTCCTTTAGGCCCTGTTGTCCAAAACAGTGACTTTTACTCAATGCAGTAATTAACATAAGATCCTTCCTATTCAACAATTTAAATTTTAGATCAGCCTACTTGAAACTATCTGTTTCGGAACCATCATATTCCAAATAAACTCTTGCTGCATGAAAGTCTTATTAAGCACTGAACATTGCATTAACGTAAAATTTCCATAGGGGAAAGCCTATAATCTCCACTTGAATCTGTTAGGAAGTCTAGCTGTTCCATGAAATACACTCCTACATCCACTAGCTATCTAATGCATCAAGAAGTTGAATCTATATCCACTTGTCTGTTTATAGATCCCCCCGTTCCAAATACCCTACACTGTCACTCTATGTATATCAGTTAATCCCTTATCAATATTTGGAAATTAAGTGTATTTTTTTTATCTATTTCAAATGACACGTTTTAAACACATGATTTCTATGTTTTAAGAAACACCGTTATTAAGTAACAGAGAAGTAGTCACTCGAGGTATATCAGATTATCCCTTATCAATATTTGGAAATTAAGTGGGGTTTTTTTTTCAGCCATATAAATCGAGTTATGAAAATGTTATCAGTATGTTTTAACGGAGTATAGTCACTCGGTTTATACTATATTAATATTATCCCTTTTGACATGTTTTGAAGTTATATCCATATATAAATTGTGTTTCTTGCTGTGAATGTTTTCGAGCTGTTCCAAGTACACTGTGCAATGCAAAGCAAGATTCCTAATGAGCTGTCAGTATCATTGAAATCTAAACTGATCTGCACTGTTCCAAGGATTTATCCACCTACCACTTTTACTGTTAGAAAGAAGATAATTCGTTGCAGACTTTGAATTAAATTGTCTGTTCTGCTAGTTACAAATAAACTGTTGACTTACATACCATAATCCCTATGATATCATTATTAACAATATCCTCTTAAACCCTTTTTGATATCTTTACTTTCCACATCATCATTTAAGAATTAGACTTTGTCTATAAAAAAAATCTTAGCCTTAAACCTCTCAATCTTCATGAACAAGATTTTAATTCCTTTAGCTATTCTTTGGCTCATTAATCTTGTTTATTTTTGCTGTGTCCAAATTGCTGTAGAGTGATCAATTTGCTTCAAAGAAAATATTTGATATCTCTTTCAAAATATTAATAACTACGCAAATAGAAATGTGTCTATTTCATTTGACTAACACAAAAAAGCCAAGAACCACTTCTCTTCGTGCAGCTGAGTGTCAAATATGATATTAAAATTTTAGTATCCATGTGTATAAAGAATTTAAAACTTTTTCTCCACTCCAATTTGTTTTATCAGTCGTAAATCTTAACGTTTTATAGATTTCAAAATCTTATCTCAAGTATTATAAATTACTATAAAACTACATTCTTTTCAAAGCTAATACATAAAATCAGAACAGAAAGTCGATACTTAATTCACATCAAGAATAATCTAGAATACCATTAATTATGGAATTTATCTATTAATATAAACTCAATCCAGTAATATGAAATTTATCTTGTAATATGAAATCTATTCAGTAACATGAAATCTATCCACTAATATGAAATCTATCCACTAATATGAAATTTATCCAGTTTATCCCGTAATATGAAATCTATCCAGTAATATGAAATCTATCCAGTAATATGAAATTCATCTATTGATATGAAATTTATCTAGTAATATGAAATTTATCTAGTATGAAATTGATTAATTCTTTAATATGAAATATACCTATATATCAAAGATACTTTCTCACAATAGTATTTGTTGGGTGGTTATTTCCAATAAAAGTATAGCAATTTTGGATGATATGGGATGTAAAGACCCCCAATCTTACAAGAAAAATATGGGATGCCCTCAAAAACATCTATGGAGCGTGCAAACCAAAAAAAACAATCAGAGTGTCACTAATGCCTGCATGAGTGACGTTAACGGGTGCAAGCACAGATTGTCTAACCGCTTTCCATAAGGGAGAGCTTAATGTATATATTAAGTTGATAAACATTATGGTGAGCGGACGTGAAAAAAATGAGAGACTTAAAAGTAGAGCAGATTAGGAGACTAAACTGCTGAAAAAGAAGTGGGTGCTGTAAATGGACAGTGATTAAAGACAACATCGTCTTTTATATGCAATGAATTTTCAATTCTCCATCCCCCACCCACTATGTCATGTGAAACAAACATGACTTCTTTAAAAAGGTTTTCTATAGCTATGGGTATTTCCTCTTGAATACCATGTTTTAAAAGGCATTTGAAGCAAATTTTTGACAGATTAATTAGTTTGAATATGATTTTTAGTCCAAATGTATCAGCAAATCACACACTTTGTACATGGGAAGGCATCTTTAAAATGAAATTTATTTTTGCTATGCATGTTAAGATTGTGCAATTGACATTTTTTTTCTTCCTGAATCAGATAAGCAGACAATGATATTCTTGATTATGACACGCTTTTATTACATATCAAATTGATCACAATGATTTCACAATAATGCTATCTGCTTTCACTTAAGGCTACTAATTTAAAAAAACACAACTCAATTTATATGGAAAACAATCCCTTGTTTATAGACATAGCTTTATATTTTGACGAGTATTCTCTTATCGTTTTCTAGCGCAAAATTTTAGCCACTTCAACACCGTGGTTTTTCTGTGGGTCTTCCGCCTTGCTCCCACAGCTAAAGACCTCTACGAACAAGCGAATTATTGAAGTAAAATTGAACCATGTTAGTCCCAAAATGACCTATTTTGTGTCGAGTTGATGTTAAACTCTGTCTCTCTCTCTCTCTCTCTCTCTCTGAGTTAAATTAATCCAGACAATGTGTCACATTTATTTAATTACAGTAGCATCAAAGCAAATATCAAAGGTGATGAGCGACCTCCAAACTGGTATTTACCAATAGCAATGATGTAGGGTTGAATATAAGAGAATATGTCTATGTGTGGAATTGGAAATCACATGGTACTGGAGATAATTGATGTGCATCTGGATTTAGACTAGTAATTATTTCCTCCTGATGTTATGATTCACGAATTTGCAGGAATTCTCTCATTAATTTGCAGCAGTTCTCCCTTTTCGTCCTTATTTCATGGCCATTTTTGTTGACGTTTTGGTCTAAAATTAAGTGTGTTTGAATGTACATCTTCTTTTGATTATCTAGGATTTAGTGGGGAAGGACATAAATTATCAAAATGAGGTCACTGCATATGGTCGTCGATCCCAGTCAATATTTGTATCCGATGATTGTGACACGTTGGGCTCTCCAACGTCATAAACAGTGTGGTTTCAATCCCAAGGACTAGGGTCAACTCCCCAACCTCATAGGTTAACAGCAGTTTCCTTCCACTGCTAAAGATCTCTATACCCAAGTGAATAATTGAAATAAAATTGTACTGTATGTTCAATCTGATTAAAATACAAATCTATATTCGATTTCATTTTTTTATACTTTCGATGGCCTAAACTACATGAAGATCTGACAAGTTGTACTAGAAGGTCGTGTCAGAGGTTGTACGAGTGGCTTTTGGCCTTATGATGTCATACATTGATTAATGAATCAGCGTTGACATTTCTAGAGGTGTACCCACAGTTTTATGCATGGCTAATCCTGGTCTGTGACACTGGTAACAACTCTTCCAGATCCTAGTGTAGTAAAGACAAGTAAAACAAAATTTTGAACTATAAAAAGCAAAATGAAAAAGGATCTACATGAAATGACCTAGTTATAGTATCAAGCTGATGTTACATTGCATTTATCGCTCCAACTTGGGTATCAAGCCATTGTTGGAAAACTGTGCAAATCCGTTGAATTAAACATTGAAAACAGAAATTCCTGCTAAAACAACACAACTACATGATACCTGAGTTGTTGTGTATATTTCTCACTATTTACAAGTTATCATTTGACATGCCTCATGTCTTAGAGGTTAACAAACCAACAAGATTATTTATTATTCTATAACAATTGATCATATTCATTGTTTGTAGAGGAGCTGTTTGACTTAAACCAATCATATTCAAACTACATGTAACAGATTTGTCATTGATTAATGATGTCACTTGTATTTTAAGTGGTTTCTCCACCACCAACAGTGATCACATCCTGTTCTGTGTTCACATAGATCAATCAAAGTTTATACAAACATTTAAGAGGTCAATAACAAAATTACATTATTAAAGCACCAAAAGTCCAATGGAATTAAACAAGGGTTTAACATCTATTTTGAAATAACACAACACAGTTCTATGGATAAGAATCACTATATTATATACACGCTATGTTTCGACAAGAATTCATTGGTTGTTATCAAGCATACAAATTATGTTCAATCGCTAAATGCCATTCAAAGATTATATATAGTGTGCTAATTAGCAGACCCAATATATATATAATGTGTGCGGATGTTCCTCAGTCAATTAATGTGTTTAATTAGGTAAGTGTGCTAATTAAACTTAATATATGTATTTGATCCTCAATCGATTTATTTGTTCAATTATATGGTGTGCTAATTAGACTCAATGTATATAGTTTGTGCAGATTCGACTTTATATATATATAATATGCACGGATGTTCTTCAGTCGATTAGTATACTCAATTAGGTAAGTGTGCTAATTAAATTCAATATATACATTGTGTGTGCATATTACATTAAATGTACATCAATTTTCTACTTACTCATATCTTTATTTTTAGGAATGTATTCCACATGTTTTTTATTCAGGTTATCACCAAGACTGTTCTTTGCAACAGCAAACTGCTCAAATAAATCCTTCAGATCTTTCCGGCATCTTAATCCAAATGATTTAAACAGATCCACAAAATCTAGGAAAGACAGATGAGTCGAGTTTGTTATAGAAGTTGACTTGTCACCAGATCGACACCCCAAAGACATCCGTCTCTTCCGTGATCTGTAGCGGTTTGTGAAACTGAATGTCATACTCCTTGGTCGGAATCCTGGCTGAGGACTTCCTTTTGGGATTTGATTGATTTGTGAATCACTGACACAGGATTTTTGCATCTCGGTTTTAACTTTGCGTAGTGGACTTGGTGTTCTTCTTACCCGTGCTGATGTTGGTTTCACAGGATCTGATGCCACAGGTGACTCAGAGTTTGCTGTTTTGTTACTTTGTTCCTATAAAGATATAAAAAATGTCCAATTTTTCAAATGATATAAAAGTGTCCAATATTTGAAAAGCTACAAAAAGTATGATTTGACAGGATTAAGGATGACTCAATAGTTTTCCACTTCGTTTCTTTGTTCCCATAAAGATATAAAAATGCTCCACATTTTAAACGATAGCTTGTCAAGCAATGAAACATTAAATTATCCAATATTTGAAAAGCTACAAAAAATATGACAGATCTTATGATACAGCGTGCACGTGCTAACCACTCGGTCATACAACCCCCACCCAATTTCAAAGCCAAGTTCTAAGCACTCATCATACCCCAAGTATGAGCTAAACAAAAGTCAAATGCTTTAATTGGAAATGCAAAGTGTAATAGTTGAGAACCATAAAGACGACAATGTATTGCCACATTTTAATACAAAAACAGAGTTCTAAGATCTCGCCATACCCCAAGTATATGAGCTAACAAAAATCAAACACATTATAATTAGAAAAGCAAAGTTTAATGTGGTGACAATAGATTTTGGTCTGTCTCTAAAAACAAGTTAATCTATAGAAACCCCTCACTGTTTGTATTGCTATAGAAATAAGGTTACTGTTTGACATTAAGTATTTCAAAAACATCCAAAACATACGACCTGCACTCAATTTTTTTAACATCACTAGAAAGAAAACCTGATTCCTTTAAATCAATCAATTCCAACCAAGTCAACGAAACAGTAAATAATAAAAAGACGCTAAAATGTTAAATAGGAAATAACCCATCACTTTTATTCAATTTTCTTCGCTTCAACAGCAAGATGGTAGCCGCTAAAACATGTCATTACGCTAGTGCGCAAATTCTATACAGCAGAGTTATTGATGATTCCTTCAGGGGGAAAACATTCAATTACCCTGTTTTATGAACTAAAGATACATTTTATAACCAAATAAAACCAAGAGTTTTCAATCCATCAAGAGAGAGAGAGAGAGAGGGGGGTAATATAGGCTATGCCTGTTTCCCCATTACTTTTTCAGATACAAATCTGAATAAAAATATTGTTTTTTTTTTTTTAAAATACCACCGTCTGGGCAAAATTCTCTTTCCTCACATGTAACCACAGAAAGATAAAATTATTTCACTCCAGACGATGTCTTTAATAACTCACTGGTGGTTGATTTTCCGGTTGTACATGACAAGGAGTAGGGTTGCCTGTCCAACCTTGTGGGTTTTCTCTGGGTTCTTTGGTTTCCTGCCACTGCTAGAATAATTGAAATAAAAATTGAACCATTTGTTAGTTCCGAAAACACCTAGTTTGTGTCAAGTGGATGTTAAACCCCATTTCTCTCTCTCTTTGATGGAGTATTACTTTAATTATTTACCTCTCACTAACAGTGGTTAAAAAAATATTCACCACAAAAAAATATTAGGATGTAATTTTGTATCTCATCTCCAAGAGAATTATTTATAGTTACGAAATTAGAATCAATTTACAGGGTTAAAAAAAAAAACGCAAATTATCTTCACACTGCCGATTAGTTGACACATTTTACAGACCACAGATCATTTATCAAGTTATAGTTTCTATCGATTTTCATATGGAATCAAGCGGTTTGAAAATAACCCAACAAGACAATTACAGATCAGAATTTCAAATTTATGTTTTTGCAGATTAGGGTGGAAAAACCCCCAGTGTATGTAATAACAGTGTATATAATTGAATAGATCAGCGTATATAATCAAAAAATGAAATGAGCTGTAATTTGGAAAACTAATTTCCAGGGGCGGATCCAGGGGGGGGGGGGGGGAGAGTCTAAACCCCAACCTGCTCAGCTACATAACAAAAAAAGTGGATGCCTTGCATCGATGAAATTGAATCACAATGTGATCCCATATTATCAAATGGGATGTTGGATTTCTCTCTTTTAAAAGCTCAATGTGTATGTATGTATATAATTTAGAGACAATGGTCGCATCATGCATTGTCAACTGTCAGATTTCCGTAACCTGGCAAACCTCCTCCTGCAAAAATTCCTGGATCCTACCAGATATAATTTAGAGATTAAACTTGGCTAATTATTTGTGGTAATGGATATTGTTTTACAGCACATCAGCTCCAATTTACACCACTTACTATTACGATAAGACTGCGGATGGGTAAGGAACTGATGAAGTGGCTGGCAAGGGTAATAATTTGAGATGCATGCAATCAATCAAAACGTGTTAAACTGTCGAACGAACATGACAGTACTCACATTTGGTTGATGGTATCCGTTCTCGTTGAAAATATGTGTTAAAAGAGAATGAGAGTGACACCCCATGAAATGGGGTTTAACGCCCTATGGGCTAATGAAGACAGGCATAAACCATTTTGTCAAATTCCAACTTTTTTCTTGAATTTTTAAGTGATCATTGTAATTCCTTATATGGACAGCCAAGTCACTCATACAACTGAGAAATTTAATTCCTTAAATGGGCAGCCAAGTCACACATACAACCAAACAATGTACTTCCTTAAATTAGTAAGGTAACACAATAAACATTTTCAAAGATTTTAAAAACTTCAGAAATGCTAAATAATCTATTCCTTCATATTTTTGCATTAAATTGGAATGGAAACATTAAACTTACATTTGAATTTTGATAATGATTGAAGCAATGTATGTTTTTTAATCAGCTTACTTTGTCATGTGTATGGACTACTGGAAGTCTGGCCAAGAGTTTACAAAGCGTTAATGAGAAATATATTTGATCCAGAAACACAAAACTGTGCACATAGTTTCTTATTGATGTATTTGATACATTAAAACAACAAAAGTTTTATAAAGGGCTATACTTATGTTAAAGTAAGGCGAATAATTTTGACTAAAATCTTAACTTAAATCTAAGAATGGTTTGTGAACTCGGGGTCTGTATTTTGTTTTTATTCTGGAATTATTTGGTCTTTTTTTTTCAATATTTGAAGGCTCACTTATGAACAGCTATGTAATACCGTTCAGATGCTTATTTTCAAACCAGTTCAAAATCCCTTGGGTTTTTAAGACAACATCGTTTTGCGTTCACGCATACTATAAGCCAAACCAGTTTAACTATTTAGACCTCATCGGTCAGAGGTTAAAGTTAACTATGCTTGCGGGTGACTTCATATTCTTTATTTGGTTCTCACACGCTTTCGATAACATTGGCATTGCCGGACCCCGATATTTTCACAGGAATGTAACTTACTGCATACTGTGCACGC
This sequence comes from Patella ulyssiponensis, assembly GCA_963678685.1. NCBI lineage: Eukaryota > Metazoa > Mollusca > Gastropoda > Patellidae > Patella > Patella ulyssiponensis. The sequence goes on from OY783229.1 coordinate 62,901,610, forward strand.
TCAAAGCTTGCTGGAGCCAGGGTTTTAAGCCAACCCGTTCAGACAGCCAAGATGAAACAGTTTAAAATAAAAAGCCTTCTCAAATAAAGCTGGTTGCAAGCTGCGGGTTTTTTAAACTGGTTCATTTGCCCCACATCTGGGATCAGATGACAAAGTTAAACATCAATAAGAACGCCTATTATATAACAATTCCTCCACATCCTAGTGTAGTTAAGTAAAATGAAATTTTGAACTTTAAAAAACCAAACGAAATAGGATCTGTGTTTTAATCAGATTGGGTGTAAAATTATGAATGAATACAAATGAACATACGAAAGTCAAGGAAACCAACAATTTTTTTCTTGATTCTAATCAAAAGATGGCGATGCTTTTCAATGTGAAGTTCGATGAAAATAGATAGCTAATCTTCGCATGTGATATATACAAGTAAAATACCAATCTGTTTCACAGAGAATTACTTACGAATTAACTCTGTAACAGATGACTGTCCATAACACGTGCGTTGACTGCACGCGGCGTCAGTCATTGGCTCAACGGCTCGTGCAATGTTTACCTTACTGCTTCGGGCAAAATAATGCATTTAATTACTCATTTTAATACCCATTTACACTAAATAGGAAATATTTTTTAACTACAAATACTTCAAACGTCTTTATTTATTTTTCTTTTACCTCGGAGTAAAAAAGTTAATATGCCGAACTCATTAAGCCTCGTCGATGTCATGCTTATCAGTGATTGTAGCGGCCAAGCGAATATTCACTGCGGGATCAGTTTGGTAAAATACAAGTTTAAATTTACAATCCAATATAGAATTTAAGATCATTCAAATACAAAAGTTCTTTTAATGTCTGAGCCATGCTAAAAAAAATAAAGCTTTTTCGACCCTAATGAATTCACTACTTAAAGATACATTATGTAAGATTAGATACAGAGCTGGAAGTTCTCACTATAATAGTCAAAAATGTAAATATTGTAAAGGGAATATGCTGAAAATTTCAGTCAATTTGCTTACATCTAAGCCGAGAAAACTTGCTACATACATGCTGTAACATACTGCATTTAAATTTTGTGTACTTTTTGGTTGGTGCAGAAATGTACTGTAATAACATTACAACACAGGCATCATCATTTAGTTGCACGGTTTTAGCAGGAGTTTCTGTCTTTAATGTTTAGATTGAAACAATTGTTGGAGAGAGAAAGAGATGGGGTTTAATATCCACGACAAACTGGTCATTTTGGGACTAACATATGGTTCAATTTTATTTCAATAATTCACTCCTGCATAGGGGTCTTTAGCAGTGGGAGGAAATCGGAGGACCCGGAGCAAACCCACAAGGTTGGACAGATGACCCTACTCCTTGTCATGTACAACTGCCCATTGTTGGAATACTGTTTAAAAATTTGTTGATAATTATAGAAAACTATTGGGTTTCTACTTTCTATTGGGTAGTTCAAAATGGTTGGTCTAGATTAGATAATGAGTGTTGGGTTTCTAACTGTTTTGTTTCCCAAGCAGTGTTGAGTAATAAATAAATCTGTTAATCATTCAACATCTTTTGAGAAAGTTTTAAATTCAATTTGTTACTTAGGACAAATATAGTTGTTATAATAAATTGAGTTTTTCCTTTAATAGTCGAAAGATCTTTAAAAACTATGTTATGCATATTTTTGAGGGGAAATATTTGTGAACTTCTGGTCCATAGCCGTGTCTTTAAATAAATTGACATTATAGAATAACTATTGACCATGTCTGACCTTGTATGATGTAAATCTTGTTGATTGGTTCCTCGTCGAGTAAACGCGACTCATGAAGCTCCAAAAGTAGACAGATTGTCCAGTATAATGAATGATGACTTATTGCAGGAAGTCTTATAATAGTTTGTAAACCAATATTATATATAGAGCGCATCTAATATATCAGATATTCAATATTCCCCATGATATCGCCATCAATTCAGGGTTTCTGCTTGTTTTGTAAAACCTTATAGTCTACCAAGACTCTTGAGTTGATTCAAGTCAAATTTAATTTTCAACTTTCCCTGATTTGACAACACTGTTACTATGGGGGGGTGTTCAAATGAGATTTTATGCTAAATTTTATACATATTTTCTGATCCATTTGTGAGATAATAAACAGAAAAATTCAGATTCATTATCATAATGGCTGCATTGGCATACAGCAGAACAGCAGCTGTAAGAGTTCCTGCCCTGCAGTAAACCAGATCACTGGGGATTTAAGATACATTCAACACAAGCTAGGTCATTTCAGGACTAAAATATGGTTTAATTTTATTTCAATAATTTGCTTGCACGTATGTGGTTTAGCAGTGGGAGGAAACCAGAGGACCCAGAGAAAACTCACAAGGTTGGACAAACGACCCTTGTCACGTACAACCGTTAGCCTCCCAACCCCCCAAACTCAAGAAAAGGGAGCAACACCAAACACTTACAGTCCAAGGCTTGCAGCTCTCTCTCTCTCTCAGATTTTTATCTATAAATAACTTTGGTAAGAATTATTTAATAATTAATACCTCTGTATCTTGTGGTGCGTTTATTTGCAGTGTATTTGGAGAATTAGTAACAAAGTATTTATTCAACTCAGATTAGATAGAGAAAGAGAGAGAGAGTTGACTATCATTCATTTCAATAACTCAATAGCAGACGATAGTAGTCCTTGTCACCCACTCGCGATAGTGTATCCCTCACAGGTACTGCTTTATAAACATCTTCAGGTAACACTTATACAGTCTAATCATTCATTGGTCAACGTATGTGCTAAAAATAAAGGAGAGCACCACCAGGATGTAGCGACCAGGTAAATTGGTTCACTGGGTAAATCCAAATCCTGGATTGACCTTTTAATTCAAATATCAGAAGCCAAAAAACGATTATTATAAATTGTAAATGTCAAAATTGATTTTTGACACAAGGAGTTCAGCGAAGTCTAGAACCATAATTCATATCAACCGAGTACAACTAAGAAACATACAAGTGTCTCTTCAATTTATCAATTTATTTATGAGATGTTAGGGTTTTTTTTAGTCTAGTTTATATTTGTACTGAAGAGGTTGGTTCTTTTTGGGCTAGTCTTTAAGAGATATATGTCGAAACTGGTCTCTTAGTGAATATAACTCAAGTTACATAAACCACTTAAATATACAAAACATGAATTTTATGTGAAACTGCCTTTGATCTCTATGGCTAATATTGCTTATTTTTCTCTTTAATAATGTTTTTGTCAAAGAAATAAATTTTACAATAAAAGATAAAACAAAATTGAAATGAGGATTCACGTCATGTCAGCATCAAGTTAGGCTAATAAGAGAAAGAGAGAAATAGGGTGTACTATCCAGTCGACACAGAGTTGGTCATTTTGGGACTAATTTTATTACAATAATTCGCTTGCGCACAGGGAGGAAATTGATGACCCAGAGAAAACCCATGAGGTTGGACAGGCGACCCCACTCCTTGTCACATTCAAGCTGGGATTCGAAACCACGCCGGTGGACTCAATGACAGACATCATGAAACAACGAACAAACGCTAACCATTCGGTCATCCCATCCCAGTGTTAGGCTAATCAAGATGAGTAGTGTGCTATGAGAGAATTTTGCCCAGAGAGTGGCACAACTGTCTACTCTTATTTAAATTTGCAGATGTCGGGGGATTATTACGTCCTGTCAATGATGTACATGTGTATTTAAGTTAGAAAAGATTTACTTGTTGAATTTATTTTAATACTGCATAAATAATGTGCACTATTTCAATGATGTAAACAAATGCAAGCCAACTGTGGGTTGATTATGGTCTTTTCACAGTGCTCACTCTGGGTTCAATTTTTCTTCCGCCAATTTTTCAATTTAATTTATTAGCCATATATTTTTTCCGCCAAAAAAAAAGAACGAATATCTATTCTATTATATTTTTTCAGTAATTTTTATTTACATATAATATTACAATTTACAAAATTCTTCACTGCTTCGCAGAAGCCCATTTTTTTGAGCTTTTTCAACATCTGGGGTAACCACACAGTGTATTTGTTTTTAATGAATATTTTTCTTTAAAACAGAAATTGTGACAAAGCACTTACTGATATATCAAGGATTTAAAAATGTTCATTCATCCTTAAGAGATCTACATTTTTTAAATGCACAAAAATACATTATGTAAGGACTAAAGTAAGAGCTGATAATCTCGGTTCAAAGGAAACAAATTGACTCAAATTTTCAGCATATTCCATTTACGTTATCTATTTCTTAACTATTATATAGTCAGTTCGGGAGTATTTTGGTGGTGAAATACAAAAAAAATAAGTTTGAAATTCTTCTATCGGACGTTGACGAAGGCTGTTCAAGTTTTCGCTTACGGTCCATTATTATTAATGGCATGTGATTAGAAAATAACTGACTTTCGTTCGTTCGTTTCTGGCGTTTATTATCGACTTCCATATAAACTTTAACAATAAACCTGGCTTCATTTATTAACGATACGTGCAACATGAGTAGGAAAAGGATAAAACAGACGTCATAGTCCAATAATCTCACACAAATCGAACGAGTATTATTCACGGTGTCCGCCATTTTGAATATATAGAAACCGTCAAAAAAAGCCACCGATTCGTATTTGGAGACAAACAATTAAATCGTCTGTCTCTTGATTAGTTTATTACTACTCTTACTGTATATACTAATCAACGCTAATCCGAGATTGATCAAGAGACAAAGGATTAGTACTTGATTGATTGATAAATGACTCAGCCAAGCGTGATAGATTGTAACGTGTGTGCACGGCGTGGAAATCAAAACTTTGTGGCAAGAATTTTTTTTAGCCATGGTTAAAAAAGAATCGCCAAAAATTTCGCCAGATTGAATATTTTAATGCAAAAATTATATTTTTATCGCAATTGGCGGAAATGGCGATCGACAGCGTGAGCGCTGTCTTTTCAAGTTAATCAATGTCTAATTAATAGTTTATATAACATTCCAGACCTAAAGAAAGACCTTTAATAGGCTGATTTAGTTCTTGCATAATGTATGTTTAATTACATGAACAAACATCAATTTAAAAAGAATCGAGCAATCACTCAACTTAAGCTGAACAAAAACAAATGAAGATTATCAAAATGAGTCAAGTTTCATCACCCTCACTCAATCAGAATCAGAATTATCGTATTCCAAATTGTTTATATCGCTGCTTCGCCTGAACAGAAAATGATCAACTAACCAAGTCACGATACACACCCAATAAACACCTGCACCAATAAACATTCTACCATAATTAGAAGTCGCAGAATTGTGTTCCAAAAGGTATGAACGAATCTAATTTAACGAAAAAAGTCATGGTCAATCACACTAATCAAGAATTTGTTATTGTGTCAATTAGAAAATAAAGTTTGAGACTATGGCTGTCATTCAAACTTTGTTTATAACAGTCGTCGTTTTTTTAATGGATTAGAAATAAGGTAATAACTAGCTGTCTGGGTCATCTTGACTACAGCACAATAATCAAACCAAAATAATCCCACACATGCTTGTCATATTATGCAAATTCCTTACAGTACATTACATACTGAACAGGTTCCAGGATTGTTGTAGCTGTAGCGAATAGGCTAGTTGTAGGTTCCACAGTCATGGGAGCCATTGTGGCTCTATGAGTAAGATGTTGACTAACCTTGAGGTCCTGTGTATGTTTCTGGCGTTGACCGACAAAGTTCATCATGATATACCAGCATGGTTTGCCCTTGTCAGTAGCACAAGAACTGGCAAGGAACAAGGTATAGGCATTCGGATGGGATGAAAAACTGTGGTCTCACATTGGCGTGCATGAAAAGAATCCTTGACAATTAATTCAATATGTCCTTTACAAGCTACAAGGTACATGATCTGTGTACAACACTCGCTTGTTGGCTTTCTTACCTTTTTCTCTTAAATTGGATATGGCATGACTTCAAAGGAATACACATTCGTCAGTAATCATACCATGATGGGATGAGAAGACAATTCCATATATGATCATGAATCTTATCTATTGTCGAACCCTATATAACCAGGAGTTTGCATACAGACAGATTAGCAGCGATGAGACGAGCAGAGATGAGACGAGTGGGAAGGAGAAGAGAAACTTGAACGATTGCATGAACCCACCGGAGTTCAGCCGCTGCTTTCATATAGTTATGTACTACTCTGTATTGTTGTAATTACGTAACTGTTAGATATTCTGTTGCCGTTGTAAATAAATCCTATATGTACAAAGCTGATCTAAGTACTGTTCTTTATAACAAATCTTTTAAAAATAAATTTTATTCTTACCTTGGTGGAAAGGTTATAACTCATCTTCTTTTTAAACAAAGTTGATCCAACGACAAAACTTGGTGTTCGTCGAAATGAAGACGGGGGGTCTGGATTAGCAGTCTGATTCGGGGGCCCAGTTGGCCATGACCTTCCACCGAATACCTGGAAAAGAGAATAAACAAATAGATATATTAAAAATATATAATGGATAACTGTACACCAAAATACAGATAATACAAACAGTATACATGTAGTAATAAAGCACAATCCGTGAAAATGGATACAAATTGGTATAAATTTATAAATTCTAGGAGAAAATATAAAAATTGTGTTATTCAAGTAGTAGTGAGTGTTGTTTACAAGGCAGAGTTTACTTGTAAGCTGAAGTGTGTTGACATTCACGTGTATTAAAATTTGTTTTGCAGATTTTTTCACTATCCAGTCATCTAACCATATTTCTATTATGAACAGAATGTTCTTCATTATAATACATATAATAAACCACACATAATTATTCCCATATCCACTTTCTCATCATTCAATACAACACAAATAGAAATGAAATGAATTGGTGTTTAACGTACTACTTCGTCTGGGCTAGTAAAGATGGGCATTCAGACTTTTAAGCTACCCGCCCATTTCATATACAACAAGCAAATGTCTTGACCAATCAAATTGCTTGTCGCTCCTTAGCCTAAGGAGACAATTCTCACCATCGAACTTAGTCAAGGTAATGATATAATGAATCTATATTAAGAGTTTCATCGCTCTCACTTCATTATAACTAACGTTATCATGCCCCAAAGAATCAACCAATGAGATAGCTTATCTTGGCTTACCCTAAACAGAAAATGCTCATCTTTGAAACCCATCAAGGCATTGGCCTAATGAATGCCTACACCAAATTTTAACATTTTACCTCAATTCGGGGAGTTTTGTCTTTCAACGTCTCCATCAATCAAATTGCTTATCGCTCAGTTTACCCTGAGTAGAAAATGCTCATTGTCAAATTTAGTCAAGGTATTGATGTAATGAAACTATACACCGAATTTCATCACTCTGACTTAATTAGACCTAATGTTATTGTGTCCAAAGGCATCAACCAATCAAACTGCTTCTCTCTGCTTACTCTAAGCAGAAATTGCTCATCTTTCAACTCCATCAAGGCATCGACCTAATAAACACCTACACCAAGTTTGAACATTCTAGCTAAGAAAGAGAGTTATTTTGTCCCAAAAAGTATGACAGACAGACAGACGGACGAACCCATTACAGACAGACAGACAGACAGACGGACAAACCCGGCGGGGGACAAAAATTATTTCGTAGTTAAATGTTTTATTTTTGTTTTAAGGAATAAAGACATTAATAAGTATGATACACATCCTGGCTGTGTATATGGTAATATCGGCATGGCCTTTATAGATGATAAATCAATAGACTTCACCTGGGAGAATTGGTATCAATAGGTTTACGTTAGATAACCGTGTTTAAACACCTGATGTAAAGAACACCTTTAATTAACTGAAAGATTCCACACCTGACCACCGATATTACGTCATATAATACTAATATACGAAAAGATAAGATATTGACACGGATATCGATTACCCTCTTCTATTGTGACAGACATCAATTTATTCTAACATATATTTTTTTACGGACTTATAAATGGATTCATTTAACACTCTATTTGTTGAAATACAAGAATCTATTACAGTATATTTCACATCTACATTCAGATATAAGATGAGATATCGAATGCATCAAGACATTCATTGAGGACACACAAGAGTACACATGTATATCTAATAATTTATATTTAATATTAATTTCTTTAACATTCATTTAATATCTAATCTTTGTTTGAAAAATCGTAAAAATCATTTAAAATCAGCTAATTTAGTACTGTACTTGTGTCATGTTCAGAGCTGACCATTCAATTTTGATCACTGTTTGAAAAAAACACCCAAAATTTGTTTTGATTTTGACCTCTCATTGATCAACAGCCAAAAACAAATATTGTCGACAACTACTAAACAATCAATTTTTGAAAAGAAAAATTAAACATCTTTTAGCAAAGCCCTATGAAGGTAAAGGGTTACAGATAAAAATTGAAGTATGTATTCATAACAGACATCATCAACATTTTATTTCCTGGATTATTGAAAATAATTTTTGACCTCATTCACTATTTGACTGGACATGTTATGAATTATAATCGAGCTTGTATTTTTACACGATTATCAAAATTACTGTTTGTACTAATAACATGGATCATGAACTGAATCTCTGATTTTTGACTGGAATATAATTTGGTTTAGCAACTTTATTATATCCTTATAATCTTGGTTTAGAAACCTATAATTTATATCCTACTTCAGTCTTTTGTACAGCCTTACTGGATTATAATTTGGTTTGGCAACTTAGTATATCCGCCTACTTCCAGGGCTGGGGCCATTACATTGCCAATGTAATTAATTACATTACCATTACCATTACTTTTTGACTAATTTTTTCCAAGGAATTGGATAGTCAATTTTTACATGTACCAAAGGGTTAATCTGAAGCATACCCGAAAACAAAGTATTGAAATAAAAAAATTGTACCATATATACTCTCTCTCTCTCTCTCTCTCTCAAATTACCCAAAACATTAATAGAGTATTACCTTCATCGCCTTGAGATAAATACATGAGTCCATGTTGTTGTGATCGATCGATCCAACGATTTCCGCACAAATCACAATTCTAACTCACAGAAAAATCCATACACACAAAAAAGGGTTAATGATTGCAATCAATACCAATCCCCTTTCCTTGATGAAGACAGCTAACACACAATTAAAAAATCCTTGATACAAGAAAAGTTTTCTTTAAAAGCAATCGGAGCAGTTTGATGAATATTTAAATGGGTATCGATTCCCTCTTCCTTCTGTGACAGACATCGGTATATCCCAACACATCTTTCCTTTGACTCGAAAATGGATTCATTTTACACTCTTTTTGTTCATATACAAGATTCTTTGATAGTATTCTCTTTGTGCCTACATACAAATGTAGAAATTGACACAAAATAATCTAGGAATCGACACACTAAACAAAGAAACGAAATGTATCCTGAATTTGACTTCTACATGTGGTTGGTTTTTCCCAATCTGAATAAAACACAGATCCTTTTTCATTCCAATTTTTTTATAGTTCTAGTTGATGTTAGGATTCGGCCAATGAAACCGTCTGTTACAGCGAGCGCCTGGCATTCTCTGCACGGAACCGTGGGTAACCCCTAGAAACATCAACATTGATTGATTAATGAATGTCTGACGTCATAAGGTCAAAAGCCATTCGTGTGATACCTGACGCAACTTCTCAGTACAACTGGTCAGATTTTCATGAGGTGTAGGCCATCAAAAGTATAAAAAATTGAAATGAAATATAAATCTGTATTTTAATCAGATTGAGTTCTTTCAAGACCATGTTCAAACTGTTCTCCCACTGATCATGATGTCCTTTCAGATATACAATACAAAAATATTCCTTTCTCTTAATAAAAAAAACTCAAAACAACCAAAGAAAGTCAGATTGTTAAAAACTGATCAAAATAGTCCTTATTACTCTAAACAGCTAAAAACACTAAAATTATATTCCTATATTATAACCACAACTATTGAAAACTCTTTTAGAAATTGTAGTCTTGATTACTTTTAACAATTATAATACCATATTCCTAATTTTAATAATTTAAAAAAAAAACACAACCCGAATGTCAAACTGTTGAAAACTCCTGTAGAAATTGTAGTCTTGATCACTATTAACAATTAAAAATAATACAATATTCCTAATTTTAATAATTTAAAAAAAAAACACAACCAGAATGTCAAACTGTTGAAAACTCCTGTAGAAATTGTAGTTTTGATCACTATTAACAGTTATACACCATGTAGCTATGGGAATTGACCACAAAGTAGAAATTATATATATATCAATCTTGAAAGGAAATGAAAAGAGGATTAATGTCCTACTGTTCTGCACCAATGAAGACCGGTTATGCATATATCAATCCTGAACACTGATTCTTGAACTGGCAGAATAAAGAGTCCTTAAATAGCTCTAAATACAGGTCCAGGCAATCAAACTAATAGTTGCTCTCTGTAGGAGTACCATGGATAAAGTGGAGCTTCAAAGAAATTTGGTGAACCCTTAAGAAAAATCTCTGAACTGTCTGAATATTAATCTTTAACATGTAAACAAATCAGAGTAGATATCAGAGACAAACACATAATTTCTTCGCCTGTTCAATCTGTCCACACACCAAAGGCAAAATAGAGTTTTGTGTCAACGAAGCAGCAATTTTCGTGGATCAAACTCTATTTGAGCCTTTATGGCCTAAAAGACGATATCTTTGATCATTCTTTCCCAAAAAATATCTATCTTGCCATGCTAGATTTGAAGACAACTTTTAGAAGCCCACCACATGAAAAATATCTTCATCTCTGACTGGAACTATCGTTACTCCATGAAGTGATTTCTAAGGTCTTCAGTCGATGAAAACAGATCAATATGTCTTCCAAGTCAAACAAAACACCTTGTTAACAGAGCACTACTGTCACAAATCTCATCAAATTTATGCAAAAACAGATCCCTTCAAAGTCCAAATACATGACAATTACTGTGACACAATTTTTCTTTCCCTTGATACACCCAGATTACTAATATCGTTTTTTCGAGTCGAATGCAAATAGTAGAGATAAAATATTATTGATAAAAAAAGAAGTATTTCTTTAATTTATACTTGCTTGTACAGGCCCAAACATCAATCCAAATTATTGCATTCTTAATGTTTCTTAACCTCATTTACACTTTTTATGAATATTTCAAATTATCCACGCTTAAATGTACTCAAAAAATGATTAAACATTTAATCAAAAAAATAAAATCACAAAATATCAACGGCAGAAAATCTCCTGGTTTGGATTCAATCGAATTAATTAGACGCCCATCAAAAGGTTGCAGCCGAAGAGGTGCTATTGGCTTTAGACCATATTCTGTTTAAGACTGTAGCCGAAGAATACAGGTGCTGTTGGCTTTAGACCATTCCGTTTATGTCTCTAGAGTTTGCCGATGTTAACAAATTTTTAATGCACTGATCATACTTTTTTAATTACTGACTGGAACTGAACCACTTTTGAACTGATATCCATAATAGAGTTCCAACTTTATAACAATATTGTAGTTTGCAAGAGTTTTCTCAATCTCTTAAATTATCAAACGGATTCTGCACATCTTATATTCTGCACAACTTATTCTGATCTTCGTAATTCAAAATAAGCTTACAATACAATTTTTACCAGAACCAAATTTCTGCAATGATACTCTTGGCGTTTTCAAACATTTAAACAGAACATCATAATCTGGCTTCCCATTTCTTCGAAAGGCAAGTCCGTTATTTTTACACCACTAGACGTAAGTTTTATAATCATATTTATGCTTTGTCACATCGTCATGGTTACTCGAAGCTTTAGAAAGTCTGACAAGATAGTTTAAATAAGAAGCAGTGATCACGTCACAGAGACGAACGTGTCTTACAAGATACGTTATTGGCTTACTGCTGAATCCATCGTGACTCGATGAAAAAGCCCCTCGTTAAAACCGTTGACAAAATGACAGGGATAAAGACATTAATTATCGAGAATAGAACAACTTCGGTAGACGTCATTATTGTGCTTAGTATAAAACCCTTGAGCTAGCAGACGACATTAATATATAACCATATCATTAGAACCGATCCTCGCTAAATAAGGGTTTACAAATTGGGCAACTAGATCAGTACTTTATTTTTAGCTATTAAACGTGCAACTTCTTATAAAATCTCCACAAATATTAAAACATGAAGACTTGGTCATCAACAGCTTGTATATATCAAAACCCAAAACGTTGGAAAGACAAAACTAATTAAATGGATGGACAGACAGAAGGACAGATCAAGCCCATTCCAATAGTCCTACCCCACTCGGTCCAACCTCATGTTTTTCTCTGGTCCTCTCATTTCCTCTCATTGCTTAAAGACCCCTCTAACTCCCACGCCAATTAATGAAATAGAGTTCATCATCTTAATCCTGAATCGATCCACTTTGTGTTGAGTGGATTTTAAACCCCATTTCTCAGTTCAATGAGGATAATTCAAAGGCAAGCTCATGCACGTTAGACATCTCTCATTTCTAGTCCAGTACATGGATGGATGGACCACTTGTTGAATGTAACTTATGTCAAATTTGCCTCTGTAACTTATAGTTCTGTGAGATACAAATATAAAGAATGCAGGGGCCCTTCGGGACTAAATCTTATGAAATTATATGCTGTTGTTGCTAAGTTCAAGTGAATCCATTTCGATTTGAAATGGTTCAGAAATTATCCAACGTGAGATATCATTCCTGTCTCAGGCAGGATCAGTTATGAAAAGCCTAATTATTTGTATAATATTTCTACTTGCATATCAGCCTTCTAAATGATTTGATTAGCTTTTTTGGAGGGTGCGAATAGAATAATAGATGCCATATCTCTTGGGAGGGCTTACTAAACTGAACAATAGTGGGAGAAGAATCCTTTATATAAACTACTGAATTTCACTCAGATTTTTATAAGGCATATAAGGAGCAGAATATTTTTTCGATACATTTGCTATTCTCTCTTTTCACCACCAAACGGAAGCAATTGCTCCAGTGATACCCTTTTTTGGTTCCAGTCTCCGTCTACTATATAAAGGGAACATCTGCACGATTTCATTTAAGCCTGATGAGTTCAAAATGAACGAAGCTAGTGGCTTCATGAGAAAAATCTGGGACCGTTACTCGTCACTCATAGATTTCTAATTTAAGTTCGCTTCATGAGAGAAATCTGGGACGGCTACTCGCCACTCATAGCTTTCTAATTTTAGGTCTGTGAGTCTATTGAAATTTAAATAAGTTATTAAAACAACACATTTGACATTAAATGGATGAATGAAATAATAAAGAAACGAATGAATAAATGCACAAATTATATCCCTATTACACTTGTAACAAGCTGGTATAAATTACATATATATACCCTCTATTATATATATGTTTTCATTAAATGTACAAGAGAGAGAGAGAAATGGGGTTTAACATACACTCGACACAAACTAGGTCATTTTGGGACTAACATATGGTTTAATTTTATTTCAATTCGCTTGCATGTAAGGGTCTTTAGCAGTGGGAGGAAAGCGACAAAGTTGGACAAACGACCCGAGTCCTTGTCACGTACAACCTGGGATTTGAAACCATGCCAGTTGACTCAATTACTGCAGGTTTTATGATACAGCGTGCACACGTTAACTATTTGACCAGTCTGCCATGTTAATTAGTACTTCCTTCTTATGAGATTTATTTATACCCTAGATAAAGCAAGCCAACAGTGCGGCTGATGTCCCCGGCGAATTAATCAAAAAAAAAAAATAGATGACACATAATAATTAATCGCATTTATTTTTTTCAAAAATATCGAGCAATAAAACTTTACACTAAGTTTCATCACTCTCTAGCTATCTGATAGAATCAAGATTATCTTGTCCTAAAGCATTGACCAATGAAATTGATTAGCTCTGCTTAGCTTCAACTCGAAATATTAATCAGTGAACTCAGACAAGACAGTATCAATAGGACAATTTTATTATATTTTTACAATCAAGCAAAATATAGATCAGAGGCTCATACAGTGAGGAGTAGGGTGATGGCTCACTAAGACAGAGGTGCTGGGTTCAACCTACCTAGGCGTTTACCCGACAATACTATATACCGGAAAACTCCAGAAAACAACCGGAAAACACCAGAAAACAACCGGAAACACCAGAAAACTACCGGTTTATACTGAATACTGGAAAAATGCAAATTTAGGGTTAGTTACCGCATATAGTATAGCCTGGTTCCGGGTTACCTATATAAGGTGTTTTCCGGTATTTGGTGTTTTTCTGATGTTTTCCAGTATTCAGTATAACATGGTGTTTTTCTGATGTTTTCCAGTATTCAGTATAACATGGTGTTTTCCGGTAGTTTTCCAGTGTTTTCTGGAAGCTTTACGGTGTTGTCTGGTTGTTTTCTAGTGTTTTCGGTATAAAGTAAAGCTCACGTTTGCCAGAAAATTGCCTAATGATTTTTCAGGGTGGTTTCTCCTAGTCATTGATACAGTACAGAAAACCGAGGTCAGTAGGTTGGACAGGTGATTCTACTCCTTGTCACGTTCAAGTGAGGAATTGAAACCACGTCACTCGACTAAATTTTACAGGAATGCATTAAACCACTAGATACAAACCCTCCCATTCCTTTTAAAGATTCAACTCTAATTATATAATGTAGCGTGCAAGTGATTCAATTTAATAATTTGATTATTCTCGAATAAATAAGCTTTGGTAATTTGACAAGGAATACTAATAATCTTTGATCTTGTATCGACAAGAACTAAATCAACCATTGTGTTTTTGTCAAGCAATATCCTGCTTGTTTCAATCTAAATATAAGAATACAACCACAGGCCATTTACAGTGACATCGTATAATTTGCAAGCAGTGTTTTACGTTCTTGTTTTCTTCGGCTCCGGAGGCCCGAGGCGTATGAATATCTTGACATGATTATTACAGGATCTGAGCTGACCCATATTGCAGACGTCACACCTGCTACTCTATCGTAAGAAAAATTCTCCATATCCTAAAAACAGCTCCGGTTACTAAGATATCAATCAAACTTTGAGAATTATATCTATGTAAATCAATTAACCGACGCCCAAAAATACAAATTATTTACGTTTGCTAATTAGGTAGAATGAATCAGTCTAATTTGATGTTGTACTTTGAAAAGTGACAGGATGTTTTTATATATTTCAATCTCTGGTGTAAAATGCAGACTGTTGACGACTCAATCTCGATATTGGCTTTAGCTGGGAACATATGTTGAATGGAAATGAGACTAGATTTAATCAGGGAAAAGAGAGAGAGAGAGAGAGAAATGGGGTTTAACATCCACTTCACACAATCTAGGTCATTTTGGGACTAACAAGGTTCCGTTTTATTTCATTAATTTGCTTGTAGGTACAGGAGAGAGAGAGATGGGGATTAACATCCACCTGACACAATCTAGGTCATTTTGGGACAAACTTCTTACCACGTACAACCAGGGAATCAAAATCACACCACTTGGTAAACCTGACTTGGAACTCCTGAAGCAATTTCTTGGCCAACACATGGATTGAAGCCTGGACCTCCTGGTAGGTGAGCCACTGCTCTACTCACTGCGCCAACGTGACTCCATCATCAAAAGCATATCCAATGTATAGATAATAACAAACTCTGCACTACTGTAAACCATAGTTTTTTATGGATTATTTAATGAAAGCTTTTTATTATCAGATATTTAATTTCAATCTTCATCCCAAGGGAGATAAATAAAGTTTATATAATTTATCATTCTATCGTTCAGAAAAAAACCCCCACATAATTCTATTTCTCTCATTTTGTTTCCCATCATCAAATATCTCATGGATTTCTGCCTGTAATCAATATTTGAAATGTGATGAAATTAACCCGCAAGCCCGTAGAAATTCCTCTTGCTGTTCAACTCAATTTAAACATAATCTTGCCATTTGACAAAATAAAAAGCTGAAGAACTAGTTACACAGCAAAACATTTGCCACATTTCATTTCATTACGTTAAAGGTCAAAATTTCATGCTACGATTTTTATTTTCATACTTGATGGAATCAAGGTTTTTCAATTAAAGAGTCTTCAGAGAAATGTATGGAAACTGCAGTAGTATATATTTTTTGCGAATTAGGGAAAAATTCACGATTTTAACAAATGGACAATCACCTTAATGTCCTGTCAGATAAAATGAAATGAAATGAGGTTTAACGTCCTACTGCATCGACTGGGCTAATGTGATACAGTGTAAGGAATCTTTTACACAAATCTGAACGACTATAAGAGGATGGATTGGCGACCCTACTCCTCATCATGTACAAGCGGGGAATCAAAACCACGCCACTTGACTCAATAACAGAACTTATGATTTCACACGCTCTTTTGGACCCTTGGCCAAACTTGTCAGTGGGCCCCAAATTTATAGAAATGTTGGCATATTTCTGTATACAGTCTTTAAATACAGTTTTACACTGGCACCTGTGCAATCTGCATCAAATTACTTTCAATGGACCCCAGATACTGTTGGGCCCTAGGACAATCGCCTACTATGCCTATCAGCAAATACTCCTCTGTCCACATCAAATTTAACCATCCATTTTCTAATATTTTTAGTAACATTAATCAGTAGTGCAACTCCACACTGATCAGCAGTGAATATTTGCTAGGCTGCTACAGTCACTGATAAGGATGACATCGATTCGACTTAATGAGTCACAAATTAGAAAAAAAATAAAGATGTTTGGAGTATTTGCAGGTAAGAAATATCTCCTGTTTAGTGTAAATGGGTATTAAAATGAGTAAAAGCCATCATTCTGCCCGAAACAGTTACGCCATATGTAACCATGCATGAGCCAATGTGAAACAGATTGGTGCAATTCCTCTCTTCTATTAGAAAATCTGCTAATTGTTCCCAACCTTTGGACCACGAAAGATATTTTTAGGGTTCCATTATCCAACATCTCTAATACCAGATATTTCTAACTGTAAATGTTTTTTCTGTTACAGATTTAGTTGAGTTAAAAGCTCCTTGAAGAGATTTGCTATCCATCACCAAATTTAAAGATGCATTTCCTCTTTAGATAAAGAGCAGGAAGTTTTTGCCATAATAGTTCAAAAATAGTAAATGAACATATTGAAGTTTTCATTCAAATTACCGATATTATATTCTGGGTGATGTTATGTCTATTGGAATATGTAGCATATAGATTGTTTATAATCGTAGCGATGGCACTTGACAATCAAGTCTAAATTGTTAAATCTGGCAGGTGTTCCAATCCATTTGAATCTCTGCCATCCAGATATCTACAGACTTGATTATGGGCTTATCATTTGAATAAATGTTTAATTAATAGTTTATATAACATCTGAAACCAAATAAAGACTGATTTAGCTCTTGCATAATGCATGTTTAATTAATAGTTAATATAATAATAATATCTGAAACAAAATAAAGACTTGTAATAGGCAGATATAGCTCTTGCATAATGCATGTTTAATTAATAGTTAATATAGCATCTGAAACCAAATTAAGACTTGTTATAGATTGATTTAGCTCTTTCATAATGCATCTTTAACTAGTGGAAAACAAAAATTGAATCATACTGAGTAGTGAGTAGAGTTAATAGTTTCATGAAGAGATTATCTATCCATAACACAAATTAAAGGATTAAATTCATATTTAAATATTTCTACCACAAGGATAAAGCGCTATATGGCTTTAATTTAAACATGAGCCTTTCCATCAAAAATTACTAACAATTTACCGTCTTAATTTTAGAATGTTTTTTTTCTTGGTGAAAATGATCCTTATAGATGAATTTTTAGTGTATTTATATTTCAAATAGATGTATGGTATATTTGTTATTCATTGCAAGAAGAGAATCAATCCAGCTAGAAAAATACAGGATTTCCTGAAAAATTGACAGGCAATGGCAGACTGGGTCTGAAAATATTGGTTGCCAGGAGACAAATGGAGCCCACTCACCAATACAATTCTATTATTTAATTTTCAAAATGAATAAATTAAATTTGCAAAAATATGTAAGTGGAAACAAAAATATGTAATATTTATACATTTTTTGATAATTTATATTTTAAATATATTGTCTAAGGGAGCCCACATCCTAAGGGGCTCACTTGCCATTGGGCAAGCTCACAACCTGACCAGTACGCCACTACTGGCAGAATTCATATGTGTTGATTGAATGGCTAGCGGTTGTGAGACAATTGAGAGACTTAAACATCCAGTACTCTCTCTGATTAAACAGTAGAAAAAATAAAGTTGGCAGAGGATAATCTAAGAATTTATTTAGGGTTTGGTAATTATGATAAATAGACGGTAACTAAGAACAAATCACATGACAAACAAGGCTACTTAAAATAGATTCCCTGCAGCATGATAGATAAATTAGTTTGAAAATATTTTTAGTTGAAAGATATCATTAAATCACACAGATCAGTTGTCATGCATTCAGGCAAACATTTGCACTCTGTAACATTAAAGTAAGGTTATTTCACTCTAACTAATATGGACTCGGATTGGACACCCTTTAGATGTTTCTCAGGGAATCAAGTATTTTTCTTGTTAGATCGATTCTCTTCTTGCAATGAATACCAATTGTGCCATACTTTTATTGGAAATAACAAAACTATAAATAAACCACGCCACTCGACTAAATGACCGACCTTATGATTCCATGCACATGCATTAACCATTTGGTCACCCAATCCCCCACTGAACAAGAACTTGAGTCACAGTAATGTTGCAAGATTGTCACAAACATGCAGTATTGATATAAATATAGATATCAATACGATACGCCAAGGCAATGTGCATCAAAATAACAACTAACTTAGCTATATATAGCAATGTCTGAAATGCAGGACAACTTGGTAAGGGTTGCAATCACATTTTGCATTTTATATTCAAAGAAATTCCATGTTGTTTGCTTCAAAGAAAAGAATTAGCATAAATGGATCTGCAGCTATATAATTATTATATGAAGAGATTTTAAGTTCTTTGTGTAAATAATGTATAATTTTGTTATTAAAACTATCAACTTTCCTCTGTTCTCTAACCATCTATATTTTCTTTGTCTGTCTGGATCTTCTATTATTATAGGCTTAATACCAATAACATTATCTTCTCCTGTGTTATTGTCTCTCTTTACTATATTTAAAACTAAGTTTTTGTCTCTACTATGTTTGTGTTATTGTCTGTTATTTTTAAAATTTGTTTGCTGTGAACTCTTATGGAAGTCTGAGATAGAGAGAGAGATGGGGTTTAACATTAAGTGGGAGGAAGCCGGAGGACCCGGAACAAACCATTTAAGAGGTTGGAGAGGCGAGCCTACTCCTTGTCATGTACAAGCGGAGAATCGAAACCAGTATTATCATGAACACTTAAAGATGCATTATGTTTATTGCAAATCCCAGTCTAATTATTTCATTCTGAGCAAAGTTATCACTGTTTGAAGAACAGTCTCTATTTTCATTGCTACCGTTGTTACAATAATAACTAGTCTTGTCGATCCATTTTAAATTAAATCATCAAATAGCAATCAAGTTTTAATTATGGGTTTGTCATGTGAATAATAACATTTGAGGCCAAAAGAAAGATCTGCAATGGGCAGATTCATTTTTTACATAATGCATGTTTAACTACATGTATTATACATAATCGTACGTAACAAGACAATGAAAGCACAGATATATTTTTCAAGCCATCAGAGCAGGACATGCAAATTCGACTGACAGTGGACATCTGGCGAGTTAGGACAAACACATATTTTTTCAAGCCAACACAGAAGAACAAGCAAATTCAACTGGCATCGGGCATCTGCGAGTTATCATAAATTTATCTTACCTTAATAGCCTCAGCTGGTGTTGGTCCTTGACATCTATCACTGTCGTAGAATAACTGTAAATATTGAACTTTTAACCACTGGATTCTTTTATCAACTTGTTCCTGTAAAATATGCAATATCTTGATAATATCATCTAGTCAAATATCCAATGTCTTAATCATATCATCCAGTCAAATATTCAATGTTTTGATAATTTAACACTTGGGATATAAATTGAAGTAAAAAAAATAAAACCAAGTATAAACAATCCAAACCATTAGACAAAATTCGAAGTCCTAAAAAAAACGGTATAAGCAAAATAGTGTAATCAGCAAATGGACTATTCATCGTGTACAAAATACATGACAAACAGTAATTCCATTAAAAACTGTTTTACATAGATGTCATTAGAGGTCAATAAGTCAGGTAATGTCATCACATAGCATTAACCCATGTGGGTGATCCAAGGTCATTAAATCATCTAGTGTGATCATAGGTCATTAACTCATGTAGTGTGATCACGGGTCATTAACTCATGTAGTGTGATCACAGGTCATTAACTCATGTAGTGTCATCACAGGTCATTAACCTGTGTAGTTTGATTACAGGCATGTAGCGTGATCACAGGTCATTAACTCATGTAGTGTTATCACAGGTCATTAACTAATATAATGTGATCACATAGCATTAACCTGTGTGGTTTGATTACAGGCATGTATAATTTGATCACAGGGCATTTTAACTCATCTGGTGTTATTTCTATGAATAAGATTATTAGCTCATGTTGTGTGCTCTGCATGACTAAATTATACTACATCTGATTTAATCCCAAATGATGAGGAAATACAGAAATAGAAATAATGTTTCATGTCAGCTTGACACCAACTATGTCATTTCGATATTTTTATTTGAATGATTTCCTACTCCTCCTTGCCCCAAGATAATCTAATTACCATAACACCTCCAATGAAGTAAAACACCAGATCAATTCATCTCAGACTTGAAAACGTATCTCTTTCAATTATTCATTATTAGAAACCAATGCATTATGGTCGATATAGCGTTTTACAAATAACCATAATATTATTTATTTTCTTGTTGAAGTGGGAGTTGAATGAAACCCATGTTTTGTGAATTTAGCGTTTGTAAATGGACAGGTTTTAATTCTCATCAAGACAAAGGAGGGGAAACTAAGAACCCATTGAAAACCTATAATTATAGGCTGGCACCAAGGCTCTTATTTCAGCCATACTAGCTAGTATTAACTGACCAACAGTCAAATGAAATTGGTGAAGAACCTTACATATACAACAAGAATAGTGGTCTGAAGCCTTCTAAATGAGTTACTTCCCTTGGATGAGGGGAGGGGGGGTCAATCACATTTACATGTCACTCAATCTAAATTCCATAAAATGTACAAACCTGCACGGTATTGATAAGAAAAATATAACTTGCATTGAAAACAGACCTTATGATCTACAAAACATGATGGCACAGGCATACGCCATACAGTGTGCTATGAGGAAAAATCTCCCCTTGCAGTGCACTACGGCCCACTTATATCAAATTCCAACTGCCAAGGGACCTTGGTTTTTTGTCCCATCCAAATGACTAGACAGTTGTCCCTGTTTGGCCCTCCATCCTGCATCACTGACAAGGAGAAACCACGCAAGAAAATCTGGAAGAACTATCTCAGCCAAAGCAGGGATGGAACACCACACCTCCATGCTAGCGAGCGAACATCTTACCCACTTAGCCACTGTGCCCCTTCCCATCCTCCAGCCCAGGTTAGAAATAGTATATGATATAAACAATGTTGCCAGGTCCTGGTAACAAACAAGTTGTAAAAACTAGGTCATTTTAGGACTAACACACAGTTTTTAATTTATTTCAATAATTCGGGAGAAAACCCACGAGGCTGGACAGGCGACCCTACTCCTTGTCATGTACAACCAAGAATTCGAAACCGCACAAGTTGACTCAATGACAGGCTTTATGATACAGCGCACACGTGCTAACCATTCGGCTATCCCCCCCCCCTCAGAAATAAGGAGTAGGGATATAATTTTAACACTGCATATCATAAGGTACACATCATAGGAAATCAGAAATATTCCCACTGGAAAATAAGAGAGAGAGAGAGAGAGAGAGAGAGAGAGAGAGAGAGAGAGAGAGAGAGAGAGAGAGAGAAATGAGATTTAACATCCACTCAACACAAAAAAGGTCATTTTGGGATACAATATGTGACCTGCTCCATCAAAACCAGATGCTTGTCGCACAACTTCATTTTGTACTATGGGCACAAAGGCATAAACTGTATGCCTTCTTGTTAGTATCAATGAGCCGTACTCAACTCCAGATGACACAACAAATTCAAAAAGAATTGCTGTGGACTATTCAAATATGATGCCAGCTCTATTTTTATAAAAAAATGACCATCCGCCTGGTTTTTTGTGGGAGCAGCTCACATATGAGGTCTGTAGCACTGGGACGAAACATGGGGACCCGGAAAAAACCCACAAGATGATCCTAATTCTTGTCACATGCAACCAGGAAATTGATTGAAAGAAAGACCTCTGGATTTAATGTGCAAGTGCTAACCATTCAGCCATGCTAACGCCCCATCTAAATGAGAAGCAACATGTGTTCCTCAAAGAGTAAATGAAGTGAAATGAAATGAGGTTTTAATATCCTGCTTTATTGCACTGACTGCAGGGGTGGATCCAGGAATTTTTGCTGGAGAGGGTTGGCTCGGTACCTGAGATCATGTATCTTTGGGGAGGGGATTTCTCTCCCAGTCCTTTGAAATTTCTGAGAAATAAATGGTCTCTAATTGTGATATCACATATGCCTATACCATTATCTTGCACTTTGAATGCCTATCCTGTCCCACCATCTGATAATAAAGGATAAAGCACACGACCTTGACACTTTTACAATTATTTTATGTAGTTGAGCAGGAGGGGATTTGAACCCCCAAACTCTCCCTCAGGATCCGTCCCTGGACTGATTTAATAAAGACAGCTCAAAGAGTAAGCATACCCTACATAATGCAAGACACCCATCACAACTGTAATAAGCATTGTTACAACTAGAAATAAATAATAAATGGTGACATGATGAAAGTCGGTCCTTTTACTCATCCAAGTCCAAATGTCACAATTACAAATTCCAATTCCCCAGTTGTCAATGAAGCAAGTAGACCTTTCTCGTTAACTGTTGTAAATATCAGAAATAATTAATTGTTTCACCTGGCTGTTAGAGGAGCGAGCAATGAGATAATACATTATTCTATTTTATCGTAATGATTATCGTAACCATGGTAATACATTCTCTACGATAATCCTAGTTATACAGGTATTTTTACCTTGCAATTATTCCTGATTAATTAATACGCAATATTTTCTGCCTTTCCTTCCCCACTGCATTATCTTCTCCTGAAAGTTCACGAGTAAACCAATAGTATTTGTGCACTCACTGAACCACCTGCAGGAAAGTAGGCTTTAAAAAACCCACTTCCAAATCTCTTTACAACAATGTTACAATATTTGCAAGGCCAATCTTCCAATTTCCAGTAAAAGTACATCTCTTATTCTCCATACTGTACTCTTCATTTCTATAGAATCGATTTCTATTTTCAACCATATTGATCACTATCAATAAGCAAATATCTTTCCTTGCTAATAGTACAGAGCTCCCTATAATAATACCATGATATGCACCCTATGTTGTGCTCTTTCAATGGGGTTTGTATTTTGACTCCAGAGAATGTGAATTCTATGTTGTGCTCTTTCAATGGGGTTTAAATCCTGAGACTAAGGTGTGCAGCGTATGTTGTGCTCTTTCAATAGGATTATTTTTTGATACCGTAACAATGATGTGCATGCATCTTATTCTGTGCTCTTTCAATGAGTTTAAATCGTGATTCACTACTTTGTGCATCCTATTTCTGGACTCCTCCCTATGATTCACACCATGGGATTCAATTCTGCCATATATTATGTCAGCCATGACCAGTTGTTTTAACCTCCACTCGACACAAACTAGTTAATTTCTGGACTAACATGATTCAATTTTATTTCAATAATTTGCTTGCGCATAGGGATCCTTAGCAGTTGGAGGAAACGGGACAACCTAGGGAAAATCCATGAGGTCGGATAGGCAACCCTACTGGGAAATCGAAACAGCGCCAGTTGACTCAATGACACCCTTATGATACAGCGCGCACGCGCTAACTATTTGTCCATCCAACCCCCACACCAATGATAGTGAAAATGTTGAGAAAAGGTCCATTTTCATTCTGTATTTAACACCTGTATTGTCCATGTGTCAAAGTATTTTTTGGAACGTGTGTGTGAAATAGCTTTATTTAACCTCCGCTTCCACCAAAGTGATATCACAGACTATTTTCTAGAACAAAGCCACTACCTGTATTAATAGGGTCACACATTTACATTAGTGCTATCCATATTGTATAATTTGATTGTTAACGGGGGTTGGGTGGACGAATTGTTAGTGCATGGTTTCGATTCTCCGCTTGCACATGACAAGGAGACGCATCCCCTGTCCAACCTTGTAGTTTTCTATGTGTCCTCCGCTTTCTTCCTACTGCTAAAAAACCCTATGCGCAAGCAAATTAATGAAATATAATTGAACCATATTTTAGTCCCGATATGATCTAGCTTGTGTCGAGTGGACGTTAAAACCCCCCTCTCTCTCTCTCTCTTGCTTGTTTAGATTATACACATCAGCATAGACACCAAACAGTCAACAAGCAAATCTTTGAACAATCTCCTTAAAGAATTGACAGAACAAATTAGAATAATCACCATCCAAAGCAACTTATATATTATTTTGCTGGGATCGATATGAAATACCATTAACTGTATGCTGGGCAGATTGTCTTATTTCAACATTAATTAGTTTATGCAGGCCTGTTCTCACAAATCTTTATGGAATTTCAATCACCATATACTTTTATCAGATGTTAAATGGTTTTATACACTAACCAATTAACTTCAATATCTGCGGCTGCTGAAACACCGTATAGGTAATTACTATAATCCATTCGGAGAATTCAAGAACCATTCTGTCATTGTATTATGATTTTTGCCATGAAGAGTTAAGGCCTTGCATGGGATTTCAGACCTTTCAAAAACCACATGTCATTGCAGGATAGACCATTAACATTATGATTTAGGCCACGAAGAATTAAGTGCTTGCATATGGGATTTAAGACCTTCCAAAAACCATATAAATTCTGTTATTGCAGAGCAGACTACTTTGGTTTTTTAACAATACGATTTCTGCCATGAAGAATCAAGGCCTGGCATGGGATTTCAGACCTTCCAAAAACCATATAATTTTTTAACATTATGAAATCTGCGATGAAGAATCATGTCTTTGCAAGGGATTAAATGTTAGGTACCCACTATCCTGATTCGTGCTGCAATTGAAATAATGGAGTAATCGTGGTGATATTATCAGGTCTTATCGTATATTGAGGTCAGGTAGATCGTATCTGCACGTAGTAAATCACGGACTCAATAGGAACTGTCCTGGTGGCAATAGCCTACCACCTCTGGTTTGGGAGTTATGCTACATCCCTTTCATAGCTATGGTCAATAAGAAACTTAATGAATCTTCAAAACCTCCAAATTTCTAAAATACAACTTTTCAAAACTCTTAAACTAAGATAACATCTGTTTAAACTATTAGAACTTCTAAATTGATATGCAAATTCAATTTTTAATATAGGAAAATTTAGATTGATGTAAAATTATTCTGAAAACTGCTGTATCCTTAATTGATGAAAATGACAAAAACAAAGGTAAAACACTTGGATCAAAAACCTTTTGTTTGGCAGCTCAACTTGATTGAGAGAGAGAGGGAGGAGAAATTGGATTTAACTCCACTCAACACAAGTTATGTCATTTTAGAAATAACTTATGGTTCAATTTTATTTCAACGGTGAGAAGAAATGAGAGGAATCGAAACCACGGCAGTTGACTCAACCATAAATAATACATGCGCTTCCTGCAGATATTTAAATAAACCCAGAGCAGAACTATGATTTTGTAGACCTCTGGACTACACAGAGGGGCACGAAGAAAGTCAAGTTATGAATCAAGGAAATTTTTACGCTGGTACAGGTCAATGATTCCTTTTGTTGTGGTATATCTATACTATGTTTGGTTGAATGGTTGCGACATTAAGTAATATATTGATATTGTACGAGGGCATTAGACTCAGTGTTATTTCAATATATTAAGCAACGACTTGCTCGAGTCCATGGCATTAAACACTTAAAATACAGACAATATCCAACATGTGTGTTTCAATTAAGTCATCAATATTTCAGCTACGATTGATACTTTGCACTATATTATTTGAAATAATGGTACACCATCATCAAAGGGTGACGTCACATCTGTATATTTAAAATAAATAGAGTGTATAGATTGAATCCCTTTTTAGAGGCTCTTCAGCCCTGGAGATCACAGTGGCTAATTAAGTGGGTAAGGTGCTGGCTCGCTGGTCTGGAGGTCGGGTGTTGGATCCCTGCATTGGCGGAGAAATTTCATCCAGATTTTCAGGCGTTGTTCCCCCTTGTCAG
Source organism: Patella ulyssiponensis (assembly GCA_963678685.1). NCBI lineage: Eukaryota > Metazoa > Mollusca > Gastropoda > Patellidae > Patella > Patella ulyssiponensis. The sequence goes on from OY783229.1 coordinate 62,928,068, forward strand.
TGATGCAGGAAAGAGAGCCTGACAAGGACAGCTATCCAATCGTTCAGATGGGACTTGGTGTGTACGTAAAAGATCCCTTGACAGTTAAAGTTCGATATAAGAGTTGGTTGTAGTGCTGGTGTCTGAGAAAATTTTCCCTCATAGCACACTGTATGGTGTATATCCATCTCTATTAGCCCAGTTCCAGGCAGAAGAGTAGGGCATTAAACCCCATTTCATTTCATTTCAATTCAGCCAGCACAGTATCATACTATCCAACAGTGTTTAAACAAATATATAGCGGATATAACTGGTCCTTACTTCAAAAGATGTTCTTCCTCTCTTTCTAATGCCATTATTTCAACTTTAAATTGTTGAACACCAATTAACAGAAAGATTTCCGATAATTTGATCCCTTTGATAATATGTGAATGACTGGTGAAATATGGTGAAGGAATGTTTAAAGAATGTGTGTAGAGGTTTAATGATGTCGACTCTCTCTCTAATCATGTAATTATACATTGTAACTTAAATCCAAAATAACAAGATTGCATGACCAGGAATAAATAGCTTTAAAGAGAGGGAGAGAGTGAGAGAGAGACAAAGAGTTTAACATCCACTAGCCACCAACTAGTTCATTTTTGGACTAACATATGATTCAATTTTATTTGAATTTTATTTTTTTGTTAATTCGCGTCCGCGATGTCTTTAGCAGTTGGAGAAAGCCCGTAAGGTTGGACAGAACGCAATCAAAACCATGCCACTTGAGTCAGTGACAGATCTTCGGATATAAAACCCACGCCTAAGGCAATTCAGACACTGTAACCCCATCAAGCCCCCCACCCCCATGCAATGAGAAAGTTCTTAAGGGATTTTCTGCCGTGGTTCACCCTTGTCTTTGATTGAGTAAAACGGTGTGGTTTTGATCCCAATCTCGTCTGTGACAAGGAGTAGGCTTGCCTGTCCAACCCACTGCTAAAGAATCCTACATGTTAGTGAATTATTGAACCATGTTAGTCCCAAAATGACCTACTTTGTGTCAAGCTGACATACATCCCATTCTTCTCTCTCCGATGTGAACTGTAGTTACTTAAGAACCCTACATGCAAGCAAATTATGGAAATAAAATTGAACCATATGTTAGTACCAAAATGACCTAGTTTGTGTTTAGCAGATATAGACCAAATTTCTTTGTCTCCTACGTGACTTGTAACTAATTAAAATTTCTAGGTCAAAATAAAATGCTAATGAAATTGATCTTATATGTCACTTCTACTGGTAATGAAGTCACATCTGTATAGCTCAAATATAGAACCAGATATACCTACTTGTCGTCCCTAGGTCAAATGCATCAGTAGGCCATCACAGCTGGTATGCTGCACGCCAAATTCGTTTCAGAAGGCTTCAAGCTACACTTGGACCCTAGGCCAATGGCTTACTATGCCTATTGGTTTAACTTAAGGGTCTGAACTCTGAACTGCATATATGATGAACTACCCTAATACTGAAAATACACTCAGTACACTATATTAATTTTGGAATTTTGAATATTATTCACCATGTCTTGATGTCCGATTGGGCATATTCATGTTCCCAAAATTTAGGACGTTTGGAAAATAGCGTCTGACATGTTCGGAATATAAGGGCGAATTCCCATCATTGTTTGAATCTCAGGGGAAAAAGGAGGAGGGAAAACAATCCTTCAAGGAAACCCAGAGTACTGAAGCAACAAACACTTCAAGACTGTATTGGAAACAGATGTTGATTAATACAGGACGTTATTATTTTGTATAATGTATTATACTGTATCATTATACAATAGAAAAGACTTTACTGTACATTCCCTTGTTTTTATTCATTGAATACTTAATAAAAACATGACAATGCACAGACTTATCTAGTGACAGTCAATTCTTTTTATCAATTGTCAGATATCCTCTCAAAGACTTATATCAACCTTATTTGGTCTTCAACAGATATATAGTGAGCCGAAATGTGACTGTGTATCTGTTATCACTCGTTCCTTCAGTCAGTTATATAGAAGGATAACTTGTGTTTTCGATTTTTTTGCATCACTTCCTGTTTCTTCAAATCTTCGTCACACATCTATTGTAGCAATGATCTGTATTAAATTATCCTAGGAAAATGCTTAACCAGTTCTATCACAGATGTGATGACGACGGACACCAATATTGTCATTTAAAAACAATGTTTTATATTGTATAATACTGTCTTATTATACTTTTTACTTATACTGCTCTATCTACACAAATATTTATGGCATATTATTGAAGTGAGCCCATATCTCCCAAATAATCTAGCGCCATCTATTCAATTTCACCGACATCTGATGTACGAAGTCAAGCTTCACCACTTGGGAATAATAAACAGTGCTAGGGTAAAAATGGCCATTTACTGGCTGCATTAATAACTTGATTGGTATTTGACAGATTTTGTTTCTCTTCCAAACTATATATATGGAGGGGAATTTATATAAGCTTCGGCTTGTTTTTATAATCCATTACATCAGTGTTGTAAATAATCTTTATGTACTTGAATAAAAATATTGTTTAAACCACCTATATATATACACTAGAAAAGAAACTGTGCTTACCATCTATAATCTAATACACATATTCAGTTAATAGATTGCCGTCCAGAAAGTGTTAAATACCATCAAGATTCTACAAATAATGCCCAGTTTGTGCTACTGTTTAGATTGACATCGGTTGTCTAGTTTATGAAACTAAATGGTCATAAACTGGATGACCAATATCAAAACTAAACTAAATGGTCATAAACTAGATGACCGATTGTCAAAACTAAATGGTGTTTCTTAAACTAAATGGTAGCACAAACTGGGCAGTTTTTGTAGAATCTTGATGGTATTTAACACTTTCTGGGCAGCAATCTATTAACTAGATATATATGTGTATTAGATTCTTGATGGTAAGCTTAGTTTCTTTCCTTTTTTCATCAAATCTGAATGATACCCAGTCCCTAGTGATTATATATGTAAAAGTCGAATATGTAAATGGGTATACGCCATACAATGTACTATGAAGGAAATTTGGCCTGGACAGGGGCACTATGGCTTACTCTTATATCAAATTCCAACTGTTAAGGGATCTTTTCGTGCATGCCAATGTGTACATGGGACTTCGGCTTCAGTTTTTCGTCCCATCTGAACAAGTAGACAGTTTGCCTTGTCAGGCCCTTCGTCCTGCATCACTGACAAGGAAGAACCACGCCGGATAATCTGGATCAAATTTCTCAGCCAACGCAGGGATCGAACACCCTACTCCAGGCTAGCAAGCCAACGTCTTACCCACTTAGCCACCGTGACCCCCCTCTCTAAATGGTATAGGTATATCCGTCCAAAATGCGTCAGTACTTTTCAATACAAAAATATCATCCGGCATCCTCTTCAGACAGTGCTTGAATACAAGCCAGGAGATTATCTAACCAGATATTTGGGTTTGTTTTCATAATTACATATTAAATAATCAATTTGCGTATGTATATATAAAGCACTCCATTAAGCTCCTGCAAATTAGATATTATCCCAAGTAATGATCAGCTGCATTAACTAACATTTCCTCTCTCCCTTAATTTGCCAATTTAATGGAATATATATCGCATTCCTTACGAAAGGGAAAATATAAGCATACTATGATCTTTTAAGTGAATATAAACAAACTTTCAAATCAATTCCTACACATACATTTAATAGTTATAATTGATGGCGCCAAATTAAGACTCCCAAAAGGTGTAGCTCAGACATTAGTAATGTGACTTGATTGTATATCTGTAATGTATATACATTTACAATATACACTGGGAGTATCAACTAATTTGTGAATCAGCAGTTAACAATCTTTCTGAACTTTCTGTAAAACAAGAATAATACAGATATTTCTATATAATGATATTTGGATAGCTGCGTTAAATGTTATGGCAACTGGAGTTTAGGATTTAATGTCCTCTTTCTCTGCTCGATTTGGACGGATCTGTGTTAAATGTTAATGCTATAGCAATTGGAGTTTATGTTTATAACAATGGTTTAATGTCCTATTTCTCTACCCTAATACTAGGTTCCCACTATCACGATTCCTGCTATGATTGAAATCGTGGTTTTAATCGTAATGATCCTAACAGGTCGTATCATATATTGAGAACAGTCGTAGCATTTCTGTTGGTCGTATCGAAACGTATCTGAATGTATCCAATCGTGGTCTCAATAGGGACAATCCTATCATAAGCACAATAATGAAGATGGGTCTACATGTATGCCACGTAGTTGATAATGAGATCTACATATTTCTTACTTTTTCCGTTTAATAATTTTTAAAGGGAATACTGTAGATATTTCTAAATATGCCGGTGCTAATAATTAGACCGATTTGTGTTAAATGTTAATGATTTACTTAGCAATTGAGAGTTTAAATGTCCTATTTTTCTACCCCAACCAGTTCATTTTGGGACTAACATATGGTTCAATTTTTTTTCAATAATTCAATTGCGCGTAAGGTTCTTTTTTTCAGTAGGAGGAAACCGGAAGACCCAGAGAAAACCCACCAGGTTGGACAGACGACCCTACTCCTTGTCACGTCTAACCAGGGAATCAAAACCATGCCAGTTGACTCAATGACAGACCTTATGATACCGTGCGCACATGCTAACCATTCTACCATAGGTGAGTCTAACATTATGTTCAATAATTACACTTACCACCGCGATGAGGATGATAATTATACGGGACTAACAGTATGTTCAGTATATTTTATGTGAAATAAATTACATTTATAAAATTTAATAATGTGGGTCCAAGTTTATTTCACATATATATGCTTTTAATAATGTGCATCGTGCTGAGAGCATGATGCGAAATGAAATGGGGTTTAATGTCCTACTCTTCTGCACATGCCCTGAGCTAATGGAAAACGGGCAGAGAGCATGATGCAATTTCTACCTAAATAAAGGGCTTTGATTTTCTGGGTGAAAGTGACAGACAATGATCTAAAATATAATTTTCACGGAGTAAAAAAAAAAACCAAATCTTACCTGAAGACGTTTTGCTGTTGCCACTAAACTATTTAATCCTTTACACCAAATACTAGCTGTGTGCTCGGGTGCGATAAAATGAAGTTTACGATTTTCAGCCATATAAGCTCCATAAAGAATAGTGATACCATTGGCTTTATGAGTAAGGTTTTCTAATCCATGACGTTTTGATATAGATCCTAAATCCACAGTATCGTCACCGATTAAAATATCCTTAATACATCTAACGTCCAAATATCCCTCTTCTAAATTGTCACAAATATCCTCACCATTAGAATAACGCGCTGCTAATAACGACGTTGATATACTGTCATCGTCCCCACGTAAGGAGTAATCTTGGCCAGTTCCTTTCAGAGCACTCCAAGCGGGTTTTCTCCACGTTAAAGTAGCATTATCAATTTCTAATTTGAGAAAACATATACAAGATCGTCCACTGTCTTCCTCCCACTGAATGGCTGTACTACCATGGTTCATACATTGTAACCAATGATGATTGAGTTTAGACAACTTGGGGGTGATGATCATGACCTCATGTTCGCTATTTAGGGGACGGATAGGTTCGTACCCGTCTAATTCTAACTCGTAATCACTGTCTGCCGTATCCTCGTCGTTGATCGGGCTGTTAAGTCGCCTGTAATGTAGAAAGGTAGAAGAATATATGAGAGAGAGACAGACAGAATGTGGATAACTCTGAGGGTATTGATTTTTACGCAGTCGTAATTAAATCAAGCATGCTGTGTAAAACGAGTGTATTGAACACATGGTAATCTGTACATTTCACTGATAAAGTCGTTTAATAGACTCGCTATTGATACATTTTATTTTAGTCTAATTAAAATATGACGTTTATTGCATTCCAATTTCAATATCTTGTTGATCTGCATGCGTCAAATGTTGCTCATTGGATGATAAGAATTTAGACCAATGCATCTCAGTTATAATAATAATAAACTATGACGTTTATTGCATTCCAATTTTAATATTTTGTGGAGCTACACAATAACAACATCATAAAACACGAGCCCTAATGAGAATAATGACCCATCCTCAGTTAAAGAAATTAAACATCTTGGATTTGGGTTAAAGAAAAAAAAGTTTTGAATAGCATGGCCTTGCAGACAAAAGAAATTTCCTTGTTGACAAGTCGGATACATCAATTCAATAAAAAATAAAATGACACTCCCTCTTTGATGTTTTTAAAGTAACGATGTGTGAAGAAACTTTTGAATATTTGATGCGTTACTTTGATAATTGATGGGGCATATATGACTGATCAGTGGTTAAAAGAATTAAACTGGTTTCATTTAAGTAACACAAAATATTGAACTGCATTGATCAGGGTCCTATACACGAGAAGTTAGGCTAAAATATTTTAAGATTTTAGACATTTCATTGACAAACTGATGAAAATACAGATCTATATTTCGTTTCGTTTCTTTAACTTTTGATGGCCTACATTTCTGTACTAAAGACAAGAAAAACGAACAATAAAAACGAAATAAAACAGAATCAGTGTTTTAATAAGATTGTTTATTTGAAAAAGCTGAATCCTTCAAAAATTTTAACTTAAATTTTCGGGAATAGAAACTCTGATCAAAGAATTTACTGAGTAGATCTGTGAGTTGTTAAAGACCAATCAGTGGTTTAATATGCATTATGTAAGACCTAAATCTGCCTATTGCGGGTCTCTAGGCCTTAAATGTTATATAAATCATTAATTAGACATTTATTGACCTTCCAAGATAAAGTTACAGAAATATTTCAAATTTTTATTGATTTTTTTTGTTTTTCTAATTCAGAGTTGAATAAATATTAAATTTATAATAATTTTGTGTGTTTCTTAAAAATAAAAAACAAGCTTGATTTTGACCAATAAACAAACGCTCAGAATGCTCTCTCAGAATTTTTTTGGGGTCTGGCCTTGGTGTGTACGGTACATAAAACCATATGTATCATGGCAAGATATTAATGGGCATGTGTCTGTCTTAATAGATGGGAGCTACGGTGGGTAAGTGGGTAAGAGGCTGTCTCTCCAGCCTGGAGGTCACATGTTCAATCCCTGCATTGGCCAAGAAAGTTCATTTGGATTGCCCAACGTGGTTTCCCTTTGTTAGTGGTTCAGAACGAAAGCCCTGATAAGAACAGATGTCTGGTTGTCCGATGGGACAAAAAAAATGAGGTCATGTGTATACATTGACATGACCATAAAAAATCCCATGGCATTTGGAATTTGAAATAAGAGTAGGCCGCCATAGTGTCGCTACCTGGGCAAAATTATCCTCATAGCACACTGTAGAGTGTATAGCTTATGGTGCATGTCAGTCTTTATTAGCCCAGTAAACTCCATTTCATTTCTGTCTAATAGTCAGGTTTATCCAGACAGAAGCTGACTGAAACTTGAGCCCTCGCTCTAAATTTTGCTAAACGGACAAACCATAAGCTCCTTTAAATTCTCATAACAATATTCTGATTACGCTCATCTGTAACAAATACTGTTACATTAGTTATCTGAAAAACCAAATCTCTAAAGGGAATAAAGATCGGTCTAAAATATCTCTCCTTTCGTGTTCTCATCCATTTTCCTGTCACCCTGTTCAATAAAGCAAATATTAGGTGTGTTTATTTTCAGCGACTTTGGATGAGAGACAACACGACAGCCGCTCCAACGTGAGGCCAATTCACAATAACAGAAAACAAGCTGTAATTAAGCTTTACAAGCCTATGACTGAAGGCGATCCAAACGACCTGTGAACCATACCCTAATTCATTATGACAAGTTAACATTGATAGTTCTACTTGATTGACCTATGTGTCAAATAATATCTCAATATTTTCCTCACATCTTCCACATTCAGACACAATCAACATCTAGTGACGTCAAAGACTTCTTCATTCTCTTGCTTCAATTTCTTTTACTTTTTTTCCACACATGATTAAAGATGCATTATGTAAGATTTAGACCTCAAAAATAAAATTGTCAATTTCATTGGAAAAGTTTGTCAAAATTTAGGTAACTTTTGAGATTTAACTGATTTTGTGCTCGACTGTTGATGTCGTAAACAAAATTAGTTAATATCTTAATGTACATTGTAAAGTACTTTTTCGATCATCTGGGGGAGCTCGTCAGAAAAAATATCATTATAATTGTTTTCTACTTTCTTACATTTATCCCTCTTTATTTTCATATAACTCTACAACTACCACTCAGACTTTCTTTCATGTAGCAATGCTGTTTGGGAGAAACAGAGCGAAATGGAGTTTAATGTCCACTCAACACAAACAAGGTCAACTTTACTTCAGTAATTTGCTTGCAGTGGGATAAAATCCACCTGTCAGTTTGTTGAAATTTGTTCTACAGGCCACATTTAAACCCTAGGCCCGTCGGATCTGACCCGCAGGTTGCATGTTCGACACCACTGCTCTAGAAACTTTTAGAATCGTACAAATCTCCACACTTCTCAAATATGGTTGAAAGCTAGAAAGTACTTAATATGTTGACTACCGTACTTTATAACACTGGGTTGTAGCAAATGTCATTACAAAGAGATAATCAAAGGCCATTCTGAAGAGCTTACACTGTCAGTTATTGTAAAGTAATTCATATATTCAACAATTAGTATGATTAAAGGCTAATAAATAACAGTTAATTATTCATGCTATCAAAGAAAAGAAATGAAATGAAACGAAATGGGGTTTAACGTCCTACTGGGCTAATGAAGACAGGCATACCCCATACAGTGTGCTTTGAGTAAAATTTTGCCCTGACAGCTGCGCTATGGCCTAGTCTGATATTGAATTCCAACTGTCAAGGGATCTTTTATGTGCATGTCAATGTCCTTGACAGGCCCTATGTCCTATACCTCGCTGGAAAATCAGGATGAACTTTCTCGTCAATCCTGGGATGTTTTGCTAAGACATCGGCGCTGTGGCCTACTCTTACACCAAATCCCAACTGTGTATGTGGTACCTTTTTCATCCCATCCGCACGGCTAGAGAGCTGTCCATGTCAGTCCTGCTGTCATGCAACACTGACAAGGAGAAATGACATTGGAAAATCCTGATGAACTTTCTCAGCCAATGCAGGGATAGAACGCATGACCTTGAGGCTAGCTAGCCAGCATCATACCCACTTAGCCACTGTGGCCCCTATAGAGTTATTGTCAAAAACCTTATTTATATTCATATCACTATCCAACACAAAATAATTTTTTTGTACACAAAAAAACAAAACAATCAACTTTTATGATTTTGAGACTCTCAGTAGATAATATTTATACCCAGTCTTACAAAAAAATCCTGAGATTTCCTTCAACTTTATTGATTTATTTTCCCAACCACTCAAGATGGATAGCCAAGGAGTGGCCCATTAGATTTTTTCTGGCATTTGATAAGAGATCAAAATCAATTTAAGTTGGGGCTGGATGAAATTCAGGAGATCAAAGTGTTTAGTTTATTTGTTTTGAGATTTCTGTTTTCTTCGGAGAAGTGGGTGGGGATTAGCCTGATTGTTCTTTATCTGATGCATGATAGTTTGTATGAACCTGTATCCTATCTGAGTATTCTATCTGTGTATTACATGTGTGGTATCCTATCTGTGTATAAAATGCCTGTGTATCCTATCTGTGTATTACACGTGTGTGTATCCTATCTGTGTATTACATGTCTGGGGGCATCATATCTGTGTATAACATGCCTGTGTATAGCATCTGTGTATTACATGTCTGTGTATATTACATGTTTAACATATATTATGTGTATCCTATCTGTGAATTACATGCCTGTGTATCCTATCTGTGTATTACATGCCAGTGTATCCTATCTGTGTATTACATGCCTGAGTATCCTATTTTGTATTACATGTCTATGTATTACATGCCTGAGTATCCTATTTTGTATTACATGTCTATGTATTACATGCCTGTATAAAATATCTGTGTATTACATGTATATATGCATGTCATCTATGCATTACCTTTATGTATTAACTAATATATATGTATCTTATCTATGTACACATGTACCCAGTATTCATGCTACCATTCATGCTAAAATCTTCACTTTTCTCAACTATGGTTGAAAATTGCTGGATTTGTTTACAATTTACAGTCCATTTTGAACTCTTTGTGGAGATAAAATATACATATTTAAAAGACATTTTACTGTTTAACCATTAATGAGATTGTTTATATGTAACGGAAATCAGACACGCAAACTACTTGTTAGATGTGTGAAACCTTTAATTAAGTCTTGAATATCCCCTTTCATTTTGTCATCTGTCAATTTAAAATATCAAATGGCTAATACAGAGAGTCAAATGGGATTTAAAGTCCACTCAACACGTACAGAAGAGGGAAAGGGCAAATGACACTGAAAAAATACATGGAACTTTCTCAGCCCAGTAGTTTTCCATTTCATTTTTGATGTACAGAATGTATTTGCAAAAAAACATTGGGATGAACCACAGGGATGAAATGTTAGGATATAAAAAAAATATTCTTTAGTCATACATATTTAATTAAAAGACAATCCCGATAAACATAATAAGCAAGATTTTCTATAGCATCTCCATTACCAATTAAAAACGTAAAAGTTCCGATAAATTCAGAAATCATGAAAGGTATTCTTCCAACTGATTAATTACTTCTATTTCTGGTTTATCTATATTTCCATAACTTTATGTTAAGTCCTATTTTTTAAAATTTCTATATTGCTTTTGTGTGTTAGTTTACTTACAGTTCAGACCATGTAAAATAAATAATGGTTTAACGTAAAACAAGTATTTCAAGATAAATACTTTAGTATAAATATTTTTATGATTCAATCAATTCTGGATTCATGTCATAAAATCTTTACATCATATGATAGAAATAGTCTATATTATGTTGCTCTTTTGTCAAGAACTATATGGCATGCAATTCTACGGCATGGTTTCCTACACAAACAATAGACAGTGGATATTCGCTTGATCGATTAAATATCATCAGATAAATCATATTCTATTAAAACAAGGAGAATGGTGTTACTAGACATGAGGTTTGTGAAGAAAAATAAGAGAGAGAGAGAAAGAGAGAGAGAGAGAGTTAAACCTCCAATGGACACACACTAGGCCATTTTGGGACGAACATAAGATTCAATTTTAATTCAAGAATTCGTTTGAATGTAGGGGAGGGAACCAAAAGAGCCGGAGAAAACCCCCAAGGTTGGACATAGTCACTTGGATTTTCAGAAACGAAACCACACCAGCTGACTCAATGACCGACCTTTTTATACAGCGCGCACGTGTTAACCATTCAGCCATCTATCCTACTGTGTAAGAAATGAAATGGGTTTTAATGTCTTACTGTTTTCAGCAACCAGGAAAATGAAAATAGACATGCTCCATGCTATAGACATGCTATGATTATAATCACCAATAAAACTATTTTCATTTTTAAAGTTCTACATTGGCCAAGAGTGTATACATTATCAAGCATGCACAAATTATCTCCCCTTTTCATATTCAGTAGCATAAGAACAATTTTAACTCCAGACAGAATCCATGTTCTCACGGTTAATGGATAGTGTATTATGAATGGAAAGAGGATTTAACTACATGTTCTCACGGTTAATGGATAGTGTATTATGAATGGAAAGAGGATTTAACTACATGTTCTCGTGGTTAATGAATAGTGCACTATGAATGGAAGGAGGGTTAACTACGGTTATCATGAATGGAGGGAGACTGACATAATGTTAATATTTATCTCTAGTTGATATTCTTACCATTGTTTGTATGTTTTTGATATTTATTACTCACTTTTAACTAATCACTGAAATCTTAAACAACATTTTTGTGTTGTAATTCAAAATATCATTATTACGTTAACTACCCTTCAAGGCGCGAATTTATGCAGTCTTTGAAATCTATGCCCTATGATTGTTTCTGCTGCCTTTTTTTTTTTAATTAAACTACCCCTGTTCGACCCTGAGTGTTTGACAGGTCTGATAGCAGAATCATATTTAATTTAACAATAATCGTCTACTTACTCTTTATCGTTATCTGTGGAGATGAGTTTCTTCTGATTTTCAGCGTGGTGATGGAAGAGGTGAAGGTCATTAAGAACGATATGCGTCTGTCGTAACTTATCCATGTTGATTAATCCACCGACCCCTATTCTTGTCATAAATCGATCTTCACCATTATAATCAGATACAAACTAAAATACATGAACACTATATTGTGAGAGAGAGAGAGAGAGAGAGAGAGAGAGAGAGAGAGAGACACAAATTAGATAAAGGTATTTTGCAGTGGGAGGAAATTGATTGGAGGACCCAGAGAAAACCCATGACTTTGGACAGGCCATCATCTTCCTTGTCCCTTACAAAATCGTTTATATGCTTTGATCTTTAGTATCTTTAATATATTCATCATAATTTGAATTTAAATAAAATTGTGTATTTTTATGTAGAATTTTCCATTTTAGAAAAGGTGAAATAACAATAGCTTATATATTTTGTAAAATATTTACCTCTAATGACTGGTTTTCTTCAGATGGAAGAACAATAATACTCGGTACACCCATAAAAATGGCTTTCAGATCACGTAGAAATCCACCAAAAAATGGCACAACTTGACAGTATGGAATGTCTAGAGCCCGAGCTACAGCTTCACGATAAACGGGTGATGGTTCCCGTGTCAGTAAAACGTCGGATAAGGAATGTAATAGAGAGACGTCCTCATCTCCTATAGACAACCAAAATGGCTTTAACTTCTCAGATCTGTTGAAAATAAATAGTATTAGATTAAATACCCAAAAGTTTAATGTTATGTTTTAATCAGCTTTAAAGTTAGCAGAGTGTTAACTTTCACACCTAGTCTTGCTTTTCTTGACTCAAAGTTAGCTTGTCCCTCGCTTAACAACGAAATGAGATGGGGTTTAATGTCCTGCTTTTCTGCTCTGAACTAATGAGGGAAATTTTACACAGACAGCGGCACTAAGGCCTACTCTTATATCAAATTCCAACTGTCAAGGGATCTATTATGTACATGCAAATGTGTACACAGAACCTTGGGTTTTTTTGTTCCATCTGAACGACTAGACAGCTGTCCTTGTTAGGTCCTCTGGCCTGCATAACTGACTAGTGGGAACAACGCCAGAGTTTAGCCCTGAGTTTTATGGATAACATGCACACACTTAGGTCAATCTTCTGGAGTATATTATTCCCAAAATCCAGGAACTAATAACGAATAACTATTTCTAAACTTATATTTCAAGATTTCAAAGAGAAGAAGTTAGCTGTGGCAAACTTATGCAGTCTTGTTTTTCCATGCAAAGAATTACCCCATCACAAGTCAGATAAATGTACCCAGTTTATTGTCAGAGCTATTTCTGATTTTAGGTAATGGCATGAAATATCTGGAGCCACTGAGGCCCCAGATTTATTCAAGGTGTTAGCCCAGGAAATTCCTCAGGAATTCCACCCTGGTTGCCCCCAGTCAGTAGTGCGGCTCAGAGAACTTGGCATGGATAAAGCATCCTCAGTCTTTTGTATGGGACGAAAAATCACAGTGATAGGAAACCAGAGAACCTGGAGAAAATTGATAATGTTGGATAGACTACCCTACTCAAGCGTGAAACCACTAGACCACCCAACCTCCACTTGGAAATCAATGAAAAGTAGTCGCAAACGATGCTGTCCCATTTTGTTTCATTTCATTTATCAAAACAAATTGATGATCTTACTTTAAACCAGCTAATATCTCGACTGCAGAATTAAAATTACCCAGGACCCAGCAATATACAGCTAGTCGTAGAATACACGATAATACTGCCTTACGATCTTCATGTGTGGCCTGGGTTATAATAGTCTGTGTTATCCAGGTACTGACCTAAAATTAACCAGAAATAAATAAACATTAATGATTTTTGTGTTATAGTCGTTGTTTATTTTTTGTATACTTTGTATACAGTCGTCTTCAAATGTGCTTGGGAAATATCAGACCTTTTGATATAATGCGCATATGCTCTAACCATTCGGCCATCCAACTGTCCATTCCTGGGGAAATGGTATTAGTTTAACAGACTGGAAACACAAAAACTCAACAATATGTAATTTCTATCTATATCAACAATGTCTGAATAGAATGGCAAAGGGTTGTATTGATCAAACATTAAGTTTTTAAGAATCTAGCCTGAGAGTTTGATATTTTAAAAATGTGTAAAGAAAGACAAGCCCAATGAAAAATTGGCGTTACAATAAATAATAATATTTTTTTTCTTGATAATTCCACCTATAGTAACAACAACAAGTTGATTATTCCAACAAAAATAATAAATAAAAAACATCCACGTCTATATCAATATAGACATATTCAATTTTCTCTCTATAATAGTAAATGGGGGAATTAATGTTGGTCTGCCTCTTTTTGTGCAGTGTGGAATTATCTCCCTTTAATCTCCAAGATGTAATATTTTAGGACTGATACATTTGACTATCAATGTTTAAACATGAAAACAAATCTTACTTCATTAAAACGTTGAATTAAATCTTCGACACACAATCCAGTACGTGAATCTGAGGACCTTGTCAAATCTACGGTGATGTGACGAACATATTGGGCTGGAGAAACACTCATAAACAATTCGTGTTCGGTTTTTGTCATCAGCAATGCCACTTCTTCGGGAAAATGAAGCATCTTTTGTAGCTGTTCAAGTTCCGCAGAATATTTACTAAACGTGTTTAATTCTGGACGTAAGGTGAATTGGCGACATTGAAAATCTGAAATTAAAAACGACAGATTATGATTTAAGAGAAACAAAGGTATAACAATGATTGTTATCTATCTCATCTTCAGGTTACATATTTTTAGTCCATTTCAATATTTTAGTTCCCATCATAAAACAATGACTGACAATTTCCAGCTTATTTTGCTTTCATGGGTCACATATATTGGAAGTGATATCAGGTCTAAATATTAAGGCCACTAGCAGATTTTGTCAAGGTCACACGATGCGAGCAGTAACCCTAACAATAGCTAGACCTAACCCCATTTAAATCTAGCCACATTGACAACATCTGAAGGTGGCTTACATATTTAGACCTGACCCTAGATGTACTTGATTGATAATATAGACTTGGATTTCAGAAGTCAGAGTTAATTAGTAGAGAACGTTTACGTATTGTCAGAAATGGGACACTTGCAAGTCAATTTCGTCCATTTTGACTACAATGGCTATCAATGATTTTGTCCAATTGACTGCTATAGCTATTATTAATTTTGTCTATTGGACTTTGTATTTGACTTTTTAGCTTGTATTGATTTCATCCAATGGTTTCTGTAATTTGACAATTATGACTAGTATCAATTTTTACAAATCAATTTTTTAAGGTTGACATTATCAGTAAGACATTTGTCTAATTTTCCTGTCCAAAAGATAGATGGTAAAATAACTATGCATAATTTGCATATTTCGCTAAAATATCAAATTTGTTATTGCTTAATAATCCATGGTAATATGTACATTTAATTAAGAAAACAAAATCAAAATATCAATAATCAGCTTACACTATAAACCTCAGAATGCCTCGTTCGGCATTTCTGTCCAAACGAGGTAAAGAAAATGCCTCGTTGTCTGCAGTTCCGAAACAAGGTTTTTTAAAATGCCCTTTTTTTTGGAACGAGGTATTTTGTTCAGAACGAGGCTTGGTAAAATGCCTCGTTTACTAAACATGTTTTTTTCAGGATAGTTATTAGCGGTATATCGGCCAATTTGTAAAAATTGAAATTTATGTTATTTATTACGAAAATAAAACCAGTTCAAACTATATTATTATCAGAGAATTTGACAAGACAAGAATGAATACAAGCCATCGGTGGAGGTGTAAAACAATTGCAGACACACAGCTATACCTTGATTAATTGATTGCCCCCAATAAAATGTCACACCACCACAGTTGTTTCTTAACACCTATACCTGATTGGGGCAATAAATCAATCAAGGTAGCTATGTGTCTGCAATAGTTTTACACCTCCACCGATGGCGTGTATTCTTATCTTGTCAATTTCTCTGATAATAATATAGTTTGAACTGGTTTTATTTTCGTATTAAATAACATAAATTTTAATTTTTACAAATTGGCCGATATACAGCTAATAACTATCTTGAAAAAACCACGTTTAGTAAACGAGGCATTTTACCAAGCCTCGTTCTAAACAAAATACCTCGTTCCAAAAAAGGGCAATTTAAAAAACCTCGTTTTGGAACTGCAGACGAGGCATTTTTTTTACCTCGTTTGGACAGAAATGCCGAACGAGGTATTCTGAGGTTTATAGTGTTATCAATTATGTTCGCCCATAATAAAATGGCGGCAGACTTTTTACATACTGATGAGCAATGGTTGATGAAATTTCAATTCAACATATCTTTGTAAATACTGAAAAGAATTTCAACCATATTTGGGCTGATATTCCTATTAGAGATTCGTCTTTCACAATATTGTAGTTGGCAATGGATTCCCATGGTGTTAATATGCTACAATGAGACTTTAATAACATAAACTTACCAAATTCCAGACTATCTCTATGTAAAGTTCCATTATTTAAGAATCTCCCATCCAGATCTAACGCTTCCCAAATTGCTGCCGTTACAGATTTCAGATTCTCAATAGTTGCCATGTTGAGAGTCCATGGTTTGTTGCCACGAAATTCCAATACGAGGCCATCATGAGTTTTACCACTTCCTGTCAACCAGTCTTCAAGATCGCGGATGTTCTGAGATTTTGCGATGGCTTTGGTTTTACTGTCTAATAGTACTATTTTATCACAGGATACTGCTAATAACCGAGGTACCTAAAATAAATATAAAAAGTTGAGATAAGAATTGAAAAGCTTTTATCTCAGGATACTACTAATAACCGAGGTACCTAAAATAAATATAAAAAGTTGAGATAAGAATGGAAAAGCCTTTATCAGCTCTACAAAAATGAGTATTTGGAGAGAGAGAGAGAGAGAGAGAGAGAGAGAGAGAGAGAGAGAGAGAGAGAGAGGGAGGGAGAAAAAGAAATGGGATTAAATGTCCACCGACACAAACTAGGTTCAATTTTATATCAATAATTCTCTTGCCCGTAGGGGTCTTTAGCAGTGGGAGTAAATTGGAGGTCTCAGAGAAAAAACACATGAGGCTGGACAGACGACACTAATCCTTGTCACAAACAACTGGAATCGAAACCACGCCAGTTGACTCAATGACAAACCTTATGATACAGCTTTCATTTGCCAAACATTCGGCAATCCAACCGCCCATGAGTATTTGGGTCATTCTGAGATGGCCATATTCTTGGGATATTTACACCATGTCTTACTGTTCAAATTCCAAATGTTAAATGGCCTTTCTGATGACCTGAAGCAGGATAAAGGGGGAACTGGAAGAACCTAACTTTCCCTAGAAACAGGCCAAGTCAAGTGAATAGTTGTTAACTACTTTGGGTGGTGCAAGACGGTCTAGACCAAGTAAAACAGTGAATGGTTGTTAACTATTTTGGTGCAGATTTTCATCGTCCTGGCAGTTTGACATCAATATGTTTCATATACTGATCCAAACTACAAAACATTAAGGTTTCAACAAAATCGGAAAAAAATTGTGACTTTTAGAAGATCCACATTCTTGGTATTGCATTTTTTTACAATATTTGCATATATGGAGCAACCATTTTGTCGGGCAGTTTCAGTCGGATTTTCATGAAATATGAACTCAACTCAAAGGGTGTAACAGTGATATATATCTAAAAGGCTTTTAAAATCGAATACAAAGATGCAATTTTTAGTACAATCAGGGGTCATAATCCAGGAAGTTATGGTCTGATATGTGTGATTATCGATTGGAACCAAGATGTTTGTGATATAATCAAGTACTATTATTTGGTGCGTGTGTGATACAATTGAAATCGTTATCTCGAGGCCTGTAAATAACAAGTGCAATAAGTCCTCCTACCTTCTTCTGTGTATTTCCACGTAGTACCTCTTTCACCTGGAAAATTTTACTGCCATATGAAGGTAAGTTTTTGCATATTTTAACATAAAGTTGTTTTAGTTTTAACTCGTTTTCGTAGTAAGAAGTATGCCATAATGTCTTCTTCTTTTCCTAGAAAAAAAAACATACTGTTAATGATTTATACTAATGATTATTTCCAAATCAACTACAGAGAGAGAGAGAGAGTGAGAGAGAAATGGGATTTAATGTTCACTCGACACAAAGTGGTTCATTTCCAGACTAACATATGGTTCAATTCTATTTCAATAATTCGCTTGCACAGAGGGAGGAAACCGGAGGACCTAGAGAAAACCCATGTACAACCAGGGAATCAAAACCACACCAATTGACTCAGTGACAGACCTTATGATATAAGGTGCACATGCTTACTATTCCGTCATCCACCCAATCACCCCCCACCCACGCTACTGGTCAATGATACAATGATGCAATTTTGCCCGAACATCAATGTTTCTACATGATCTGTACCAATAGCCATCTTTCAAGGTTTCTTCAACGCAGAAAACTCATGAGGGATATGTCAGATCGTTTTTTCCCCTACAATACTGTAAAATATAGGAATACATAACTTTTATCTGGAGGATGCGGAGAACGCCCATGAGGGATATGTTAGACAGTTTTCTACCTACAGAACAGTAACAAGACACCTTTCTCTGGAGGGCATGAAGAAAACACACACGGGAAATATCAGAGAGTCTTCACACTTTCAATACAGAAAGAAGTAATGTTTAACAGACGACATATACCATACATACCTTTATAAGCTCGCGAACCTTTTTAGAAGTTGTATATTCCGGGGGTAGGAATCGAGCTAAATCACAATCTTCCAGACATTCAAGCTCATTATCACTGGCGCACATTAGTTGGCGAACAAGTTTCCCCTTTCTACGAGTACTTGTAATGCGTTGAGCACGATTTAATTTTATTAATTCTTTCTTCTTTCGTAAATTTTCTCTCCACTCATGCTCATCTTCCTTTTTTGATTTATCAACGTTTGGTGATTTTGGCAGATTATTTTGTCCTGGAGTTTGATTAGTCGAATCCTCTTCAGGCCATGCCTCTTCGATGTGTAATTGGATACCTGCAAGCGTTGCCGATTCTTCCTTTGTACACGGCAGCTCTCCACTCACGACCAGTTCTTTTAGCTGTAATATATTTACAATAAAGATATTGTGAAATTATGAAATTAAATCTATTCATAACTACTTACACCCATTCCTTTAAACAAGGTAAGAGAGAGAGAGAGAGAGAGAGAGAGAGAGAGAGAGAGAGAGAGAGAGAGAGGGGGGGTATAATGTTCACTTGACACAAACTAGATACAACTAGGGATTCAAAACAACCCCAGTTAACTCAATGAGCACACATTAGACCATTCAGCAACCCAAAACAATAAGCATTGATGTCCACACGGCAGAAACAGGAACGCAATTTATTGCAATTTATTATCATGTACGTAGAATGTTATAAATATCTAACATTCCAATATTGATGATGGTTACAGTATAAGCTGAGAATCATGTTGATATAAAATACATTGAATAGTTTCTTCTTAATGTATAAAAGATGATGTATAGTTGGTATTTGTTTTTATTTTACCATCACCACAAGACCAATAAACACAGCATGTGATAAAACACCACTAAAACACATCATAACAACAAATATACAGCTTTCTTTCTTAAAGAGGCAGGGCCAGTCATAACAAACACACGGCTCTCTATCTTAAAGAGGCAGGGCCAGTCATAACAAACATACAGCTCTCTATCTTAAAGAGGCATGGCCAATCAATACAAAATACATACACTTTCTATCTTAGAGAAATGAAATGGGGTTTAACATCCAACTGCTCTGCTCTGACTGGGCTAATGAAGACAGGCATATGTTATTAAGTGTGCTATGTGGGAAATTTTGCCCGTACAGCGACGCTAAGGCCTACTCTTATATCTAAATTCCAACCGCCATGGGATCGTTTACATGCACAAGTACACTAATGTACACATGAGACCTCAGTTTTTCGTTCCATCCGAACAGGCTATACTATGTACCGGAAAACAACCGGAAAGAAACTAAATACCGGAAAACACTGGAAAAACATTAAATACAGGAAAACACACTAAATACCGGAAAACACCCTAAATAGACAACTCGGAGCCTGGTCCTCCAGAAAACACACAAAAAAAAACTAAACCTAATCCTAACCCTAACCCACAATGGAAAACCCTAACCCTAACCCTAACCCACGCACACAGAGGATCAGGCTCCGGACTACCTATTTAGGGTGTTTTCCGGTATTTAGCGTTTTTCTGCTGTTTTCCAGTATTCAGTATAACATGGTGTTTTCCGGTTGTTTTCTGGTGTTTTCCGGTATATAGTATTGCTGATCCGAACTTACTTATATTTTACACATAATGTAATATGAACACAGTCTAATTAAAAGAAACCAAAACAATTATCTATTTGCTGATTGACGAAGTTAAAGAGTGTCTTAGATATATATAGCCATACTGGTCTGTGATTATTTGTTTAACACCCAACTTTTATTGATATAAACATATTCAAATAAACAGACCTTATCTCATCATAATTCTTTCTTATCATTAAGTGAGGGAAAGAGAGAGAGAAAGAGAGACATGGTTTAATGTCTACTCCACACAACTGGGTCATTTTGGGACCAAAACATGGTTTAATTATATTTCAATAATCCACTAATCCAATATGGGTCTTTTGCAGTGGAAAGTTAAATGAGGACCAGTGCTCACGCTGTCGATCGTCATTTCCGCCAATTGTGATAAAAATGTAATTTTGGCAATAAAATATTCAATCTGGCGAAATTTTTGACGATAACTTTTTCTTACTCCTGTTGCCCATATCGTTAATAAATGAAGCCAGGTTTGTTGTTAGAGTTTATGTGGAAGTTGACGTTAAAACGTCAGTTATAATCAAATCCTATTCCATGGGTCGTGAGTGAAAAATTGAACAGCCTCCGTCAAAGTCTGATAGAAGAATATCATACTTTTTATGAATAGAATATGCTGAAAATTTCAGTCAAATTGCTCTACTCTGAACCGAAATTTTAGCTTTTGAATTTTAGGTCTAATAGATATTTGTTCTTTTTATTTGTTGGAAAAATATATGGCTAATAAATTCAAATGAAAAATTGGCGGAAAAAATGAAACCCAGCGTGTGCACTCATGCTGACTTAGAGAAAACCCACAAGGTTGGACAGGCAACCCTACTACATGTCACAAGTGTGGGATCAAAAACATTAGACCAGGAGCCCCCTCCCCTCACAACTACACCCTGACAACATAAACAAGGGTAGATGTATCATGAATCTATTGAAGATTAAGCTTCAGGACAACTAATCCCTATTTAAAATATTCAGGTCTGATGTAGTGGTCAAACCGTTACTACATAGAACATTGAAATTTAGAGGTGCATAGCCCACCCCCCATCTCAGTTTAACTCGTCGGTATAAATATTCATATGTGATGTAATACCGAAACTTACTACCAATTACAGACTTTGTTACATCTAAATATTTGAAAATTAGCTGGCAGTCAATAAATGAAACAAAATAACATCCTACTATTCAGCTCCAAATTGTGCTAATTAAGACATGCTACGGCCTACTCTTATATCGAATTCCAACTGTCTTAGGGATCTCTTTATGTGCGCACAGGACCTCATTTTTTGGTCCCATCCAGCATCACTGACAAGGGGAACCACGCCAAAAAATCTGGATGACCTTTCTTGTCAGCATCTTACCCACTTAGCCACAGTGGCCTCCAAATGCAGTCAACATCTTGTAATGCCTAGATGTTAGAATGATGTGGTTTGAGTGGATGATTTTATTCCATTGAAAAAGAACCCAAAAACTAAAAACATTTAAAACTTACTTTTGTCAGCTGACATTTTTTAATTTTCAAGGAAACAGGACGATACATATATCGTTTTCTGTTTCGTTTCTTGGACGATTTTCGTCGTTTTAAACGACAGCTGCGATTGCGGGGAAGACATTTTTTCAGAAGAGAATCAAAGTTTGTGAGTGGAGTTCTGTTTTTATAATAAACATGAACTGTCCAAGATATCTCCTTATTTAATTTAAATCCACATTCACTGGCCAACATTTTCATTGATTTCAGGCTTCAAGACAATTTTAAAACTACAAATATTTTCGTTATTTTGTGTCACTTGTTTGATTTTATTTTAAACATAACATTGATCATTTCTCTAGTTTAAAAAAACACATTATGTCTCTTTCACAAAATAATCTTGTCATTATAATGTGAGTTGATATTTCAGAACTGTTTCTAAGACACTGTTGGATGTTATTTTAACTGATTAATTACAGATCTGGGTTTTGAAACTAGAATGTTTAGAAATGAGATCCAATACAGCACAATTGTCTATAGTATTATAATCCAGAGAAAAGGACCCTTTCCCAATTAAAGAAGATATAGTGACATAGGACTATACACTTTCCTTTGTTTCCGTTTCAGAAGGGGAAATAATAATGTCTGACCAGACCTGCTCTCAGGTAGGAAAGGTAATTAAATTCAGTTTACGAAAGAACTCTAGCATTGTCAAGGTTGTTGTCAAGGCACTATATTGCTGTTGTATAGACACCATTCTTATAACACATGAATGAACACACATAACAGTCTCAAAATACGATTTTCTTCAATCAGGACACACATTTGAAATTCTTGCAAACAGAAAATGGAGGAAATGGTTAAATCGTTATTCCCAGTAATTACTAAAGACAGTTAATAATAAAGACTAGATAATCCTAATCTGGGTGGATTTTTACCAGATCCTAGAATCTGTTTAGAGCTGTAACAATGTTTGTTATTTGAGCTATTTCTTTCACAAAAACAACAACCTTGGGTTTTTAATTCTCAAGGACAGATAAATTTCTGTGTTATATAAATTGTGTTTGGACAGATAAATATCCGTTAGCCAGTAATACAATATTTTTGACATGACATCTTTCCATTGATCATGATGGAGTCAATTCAGTTTTTTCTGTATTTGTCATGTTTCCATACCATTTCACTCAGTAGAAATTTTATCACCAAAAAACCTCAAACTTAATTAAATTCCACAACACCAAAGAAACCTGATTCGATTAAATTTACGCAATTCACAGTGATTCAGACAAGGATAATGATTTCTAGTAAAAGTCACTGATTAGAACACTTGATACCACTTTTTAATATGGGAATTTCACAAAGCTAAAATAAATCCCCAGAAGCTTGAGTAGCTATAGACAATTAAAGTTGTCAATCCATACTACCACTCCCTCCTTTAAAGCCACTGATGGTCAATTGCAGGATTTTGAAACCTTTGAAGATTAAATATTGTTAAAGTTGAATCACTAAAAATTGAATATCATCAATCTACAAATGGTTCTATTCTGTTCTGTATTTACAAAACCATGATGGTACTGATTGATAAAATCGTTGGATAAAATCTTCTGATAGGGATCTTTTTTATCCAATTGAATCCAGGACATAGTTACTGTTGATATTTTTTTCTCCTCAAATATCAAATAATAGATTTGCATACATTCTAGTATGGATTAAGCTGGGGAAAAGTCGATTCGTCCAAAAAAAGGCATGGTTAAGAGATTCACAATATTCCCCTATTTTTATACATTCAGTAAGAGAAGTAACGAAGTCAATTAAATACATAGGTCCAAACATGAAAATATACTTTTCTTAAATATGTTTTGAAAGTTTACTAAGTAATAAACAAATTACATCCAAAACGTCAATTAAACTTAGGTCCAACAAGGTAAATAAACTTTTCTAAATCAAAAATGTTTTTAAAGTTAACTAAGTAATAAACACTTTTTATCCAAAAAGAACAATAAATTCCGTTTTATTGTAATTCAGCATAACAACCATGTCTTTCATAGCAATCTATAACACCATGGACAAAGTTCAGCAACACACCTTACAGTAACACAAATTATCAGATAATCTTAATTCCATACAAGCCACAGTGTTCAAGTACATGTAGATACGGTACTCAAAGCAATTTATTTATAATCTGTATATTTTGTGATCTCATTCAGAAGACGGCTACGGCACACAACACATTCCAGGATAACATTAATTCCTGACAAGCCACTGTGTTCTAGTACATCCA
Organism: Patella ulyssiponensis; assembly: GCA_963678685.1. Lineage (NCBI taxonomy): Eukaryota > Metazoa > Mollusca > Gastropoda > Patellidae > Patella > Patella ulyssiponensis. The sequence goes on from OY783229.1 coordinate 62,952,298, forward strand.
CAACAACTTATTTCATCTTCAAACAAAAAATATAGCACATGAATATTATCAAGTATTTTGAGTTTGGTATATATTAGAACTCACCTATAACTTATTATATCACGAACTATTGGTGGAATTATCATTTGATCAAAATTTGGTAGGTATTAGTACTCTTATTCGATCTTCAAGGGAAAATATCAAATATATCACACGAATAATAGGAACTATTATAGTGGACTGATAATCTTAATCTAAATTTGGTATATAAGAGTATGGTACTCAACTATTACTTATTAATATTTCCATTGGTTATCTTATAGAGATAAAGAGACAGAAATGGGGTTTAACATCCACTCAACACAAACTAGGTCATTTCAGGACTAACATATGGTTCAGTTTTATTTCAATAATTCTCTTGCGTGGAGGGGTCTTTCGCAATGGGAGAAACCAGAGGACCCAGAGAAAACACACAAGGTTGGACAGGTGACGCCAATCCTCGTCACGTAAAACAGGGGTATCGATACCCCGCCAGTTGACTGGTTATCTTTGAAACTATTATACACGAGAGTAGACCTTTTAAGGTAGAATTCACCAGAGTCCTTTCTGTAACCACCACTTGTAAAACAGATCCACTTGTTACAATACTACACAGCGCAATTAAATGATCCGAATCCCATACAGATCAGATACACTTATTTCAATAACATACAGATGATCTGAATCTCATAGAAATCAGATAAACTTGTTACAATTACATATAGATGATCCGAATTCCATATAGATACACTTTTTACAATACTATGATCTGAATCCCATACAGAACAGAACAGATACAATTGTTATGATACTATACAGATGATCCAAATCCCATACAAATACACTTTCTATCATACTATATAGATGATCCGAATCCCATACAGATACACTTGTTATAATACTACATAGATGATCCGAATCCCGTAAAAATGCGAATTCTCACACTTCTCAGATCCAAAGGTTGTAAAAGACCATTAGCTAAATATCTATAATCTAACCAATAGATAAAATTATTTCAGCATATTTATAGGAGAATTAACAGATTATCTTATTTCCCAAACACCTGAGTAATTTGTCTACAGTATATTCATCCAAGGTAATATTGTCTCACATACACACACATGTACAACTGCTGCTGTTATACTCTACTTCAGCCATGGTGAATTACTCACTCAAAATATTTATCATTTTATCTGATCACCTTCATCAACAGATATTTCCCTTGTTTAAAGGTACAGTTTCAATAAAGCTCAGTATTTACTGTTTCAGTATTTACCCGAACAATGTTTCAGTATTTATCAAACAAAGTTTCAGTAATTACAAACACTGTTTCAGTATTTACTCAACAAAGCTTCAGTATTTACCCCAACAAAGTATCAGTATTTATCCGAACACTGTTTCAGTATTTGTCCAGACACTGTTTCAGTATTTATTCAATGCTGTTTCAATTTTTATTCAACAAAGTTTCAGTATTTACCAATACTGTTTCAGTATTTACCTGAACAGCACTGTTTCAGTATTTGTCCAACAACCAACAATGTTTCAGTAATTACTTGAATAGTGTTTTAATTTTTAGCAATACTGTTTCAGTATTTATCCAACAAAGTTTCAATATTTACCCCAACAATGTTTCAGAATAATATTTCATGTCACACCATCATTTCAAATAGGACATTTTGAAACTAACAAGTTAACATTTTCTGATTTTCAACCAACTACTGGATTGTATCCAAACTGTAAATTCGCAACAATTAAAGAACATTGCTCTAAACGGTAATAGTTTCCAAAGCTTCTGTTTCAAATATTTATCTGAATTATATGACGATGAATACTGTTCTACCATTTAAAAAGATTCTTGTGCCTTTGATACAGAACTCGTTTCCAAGCTCTAGTATTATCATGCAATGGTAAACATCCATATGGTTGTTTCCTCTGTGATATAAATATGAAAACTTCCTTCAGAATACTGGCAGCTATGTAATTCTATCATTGAAAAGGTTATTTCCTTTCTGATATAAAGATAACTATTGCATCAATGTGTATATAAATTGTAGTATTGGGCGGATGTATTTTACCAATCACTACACCTGATATTAATTATAGTGAAAATTTCTATCAATAATCTGTAGACATGTCGAAATTAATAACCCATATTTCCTATTTCTTTTTTTCAACATTTGTTCTGAATCTTGTTAGATTAAATCAAATGTTGACCTGAGTACGTATCTTAAAGAAACCAAAAAATGGTTTAAATATACAAAGGAAGAGTCAGAATTCCATTCACTTGATTTGATATTTGTTGGGGTTTTTTCTGTGTGATTTGTCCATTTTGTTTTGCATGTAGTGTGGTTCTTCTGCATTTACTATTTATGCAGAGAGTAAAGAATTTGACCAGGATAGTGGCTTTTTGCCTGCCTGTTCAAATTCCAAGGGATAATAAAAATCACTTTTATCAAAACAGGGTAAGTTCTGCTTCTGCAAATCCCCAAGGGATAATGGAAAATCACTTTTACCAATATAGTGGAAATTCTGCCTCTGGAAATTCCAACTGCCAAGGGATTTTTGGTTATTTGTGATCATCCCATCAGAATGACTAGACAGCAGGCACACTTTTCTTAACACAGGGTTAGCATTAGAAATGGAACTCAAGAAATCGTTGAAGTATGAAGTAGAATACCTTTCTTTTTTTTCCTTTTTTATTTAAACATATTTTATTGCTCTAACAAGTGGATAAGGCCCAAGATTTACAACTTGGAATACCATCTCAAATTCCAACTGTCGAGGGATCTTTTACATGCTTGCCAATGTGTACACAGGACCTCTTTTTTCCATTTCATCCAAACGACTAGGCAGTTGTCATTGTCAGACCCCATTTAGTTTTATTTTAACCTAACACATTGTGTATAATAGTACTCACTAAGTCACTGACTGCCTATCTATAATAGCACTCACTCACTGACACAAGTGAACATTAAGTGCTATAAACAAGGTAAATAATCCATATCATTGGCAATAAGATTAGCAGTTGTGCTTTTGGAAATAAAAATTGTTTGTCCATATTTTGGATTGATATTATGAATAGAAGACAACATAAATATCTCGTCACATAATTTCTGGATGTTGTACAGGATAAAATAAATTTAAACAAGCCAACAGTGAGGCTGATGTCCCCCGCCGAAATCCCAAAATAGATGGATGACACATATTAATTAATCGCACATTTATTTTGTTCAAAAGCATGGAGCAATCAACCTATACACTAAGTTTCATCACTCTCTATCAGATAGAATCAAGATTATCTTGTCCAAAAGCATTGACCAATGAAATTGATTAGTTCCGCTTAGCTTCAGCTCGAAACGTTAATCATTGAACTCAGTCAAGACATTCACCTAATGAACATCTACATCAAGTTTAAACATTCTAGCAGAGTTGTTATGTACCAAAGTCTTGACCAATCAAATTGCTTATTGGTCCTTAGCCTAAGCAGAAAATTCTCACTATCAAACCTTTCTAATTTAGTCAAGGTAATGTTACAATGAATCTATATTCTGAGTTTCAACGCTCTCACTTTATTATAACCAAGTTACTGTGCCCCAAATCGTCAACCAATCAGATTGCTTATGCCTGCTTACTGTAAACATAAAATGCTCATCATTGAACTCCATCCAGGCATTCGCCTAATGAACGCCTACACCAAGTTTGAACATTCCAGCTCAGTTAGAAGGAGAGTTATCGTGTTCCAAAGTTTCGGCCAATCAAATTACCTATCGCTCTGCTTACCCTTAGCAGAAAATGTTCATTATCAAACTTAGTCAAGGTATTGATGTAATGAAACTATACACCAATTTCATCACCCTCACTTAATTAGAACTAAAGTTATCATGTCCCAAAGCATCAACAAATCAAATTGCTTATCTCTGCTTACCATAACAGGAAATGCTCACCATAACAGGAAATGCTCATCTTCAAATTCCATCAAGGCATTGACGTAATAAACACATACACCAAGTTTGAACATTTTAACTCAATTAGAAGGAGACTTATGGTGTTCCAAAGTTTTGGACAATAAAATTGCTTCGCGCTCTGCTCACCCTGAGCAGAAAATGCTCAGTATCAAACTTATTCAATGTATTGATGTAATGAAACTATACACGAAGTTTTATCACTCCCATTTAATTAGAACTAAATTATCATGTCCCAAAGCATCAACCAATCAAATTGCTTATCTCTGTTTACCCTAAGCAGAAAATGCTTTGACCTAATAAACACCTACACCAAGTTTGAAGAACATTCTATCTCAATTAGGAGGAGAGTTATTGTGTCCCAATTAGTGTGACGGACAGACAGACAAACAGACAAACGAACCCATTTTAATAATCACCCACTTTCTTCGAAAGCCGGGGACAAAAAGAATTATCCAGAAATGAAACAAAATGGAGTTTTAATGTCCAACCTATTTACACCAACAAGTTTCTGAAGGTAGTGGACTGATACAATATGATCAAAACAAATGTTTCCATTGAGCACAATAAAACCCGATAGTATCAGGCGCGGATCCAGAGGGGGGCGCACCCGGCGCACGCCCCCTCTATTTTTCTGAGGTGGCGAACAATTTTTAGCTCCATACATTCTCGCGAGAAAGGAGAACAAAAATAGTTTAGGTTGGAAATTGTAATTTACAGTACTAGTATGAAATTAGTCCTTGTGTGCATTTTTTGCACTAAAAATTCACGGTCCCGGGCTTCGCACTCCCAAGTTTGTGCAGCACGCCCCCTCTTTCTGAAAATCCTGGATCCTCCCCTGAATATCACCACAATTACTCCACCATAAAAACCTAGTATTAAACAGGTGAGTTTCCACCTTCTTTTCATCAGGACCTTGTTTTTATCGTCCTAAACAACAGGAGCTCCATCCTGTGCCACTGACAAGAGGGTCGGACCCAGAGCATCAGGGCTAGTTACGCTAGTGCCTTACTCACTGAGCCACCAAGTCTTCCATGAGTTAATCAGTTTTCTTCAAAAAAATAGACTGATTGCAAGCCATCTTTAAACTTTTTGATACGAAACACCTTGATTATTTTCTCTGCTACCTCTATCTTATAAACATGGGTCAAGTAATATCTGGTTGTTACAGTGATAAATAATACCATACCAAACGATTGCTGACAAATGTTCTAAACAGGAAGAAAAAAAAATCTGGGGATGTGAGCAAAATATTTCAGAGATAACAAAAAAATCTTATGATAAAAGACGTTGTTTATATGGCTTGTTCTCCATTTTAACAGACAAACTTCAACCTGTCTTAAATACTGCTTGGTGTTGGCAGAGAGAGATCATCAGGATTTTTGGGTGTGGTTTCCCCATTTAAGTGGTGCAGGACAAGGACAGCTGTCTAGTCATTTGGATGGGACAAAAAAATGAGGTCCTGTGTACACATTGACATGCATGTAAAAGATCCCTGGGCAGTTGGAATTCGATATAAGAGTAGGTCGTATCGCTGCTGTCCGGGCAAAATTTACTTCACAGCACACTGAATGGCGTATGCCTGTCTTCATTACCCAGTCGGAGCAGAACAGTATGGCCCCTCCTTATATCTAAACCCTTGCTATATGGCCCCTCCATAACAAAATACAGGCTATATGGCTCCTCTTTAACAAAATCCAGGTTATGGTCCCACTTTAACAAAATCCAGTCTACGGCCCCTCTGTAATAAAATCAGACTTTGGCCCCCTTCCTAATAAAACCCTGTCTATGGCCCCTCCATAACAAAATACAGGCTATATGGCCACTCTTTAATAAAATCCTAGCTATGTACCCTCCCTAGCAACATCCAACCTACTGTATTTCTTCTCCTTAATAAAATCCTTGGTATGACGCCTCCTTAACAACATGGTGCCTACTCAATTGACTATTACTCATAACTTAATAGTAATAATTATTTTTCTCATCTGTTTTTTTTTTCTTTTATTATAATTCAATTTGAGCATAATGAGAATCAGCGCGGAGTCTGTATAATTATTACCAGCCTGTGTTTATTGTACTGAAGATTGAACTAGTTGCAGTACTAATGTTGTTTAATACCTGCCAATTTTCAATTCATTACATCTAATCATCAAAAGGATAAAATTTGACATTTTACAATGGAATGAGATTACTTTCAAGTTTTATATAGCAATGGATTGTTATAAGCTTACTCTTTCAGGAACACATGACACAACAATTCATTTATTTCAGAAATAAACCATTTCTGAAATCTGTTCCGAGATTAACTTCTATCCAGTAGCTTCAGCTTGTGTATTCCAAATCTAAATTATTGCATTTAATAACTTATAGGTAACCAATCACTATAACCTGGGTGTTATTTAATCTAGTGAATCTATATAACACAAATTTCTTTCACATTCGTTTAATATCAAATCTTTGTTTAAAAACTCGTAAAAATCATTCAAAATCACAAAAAAATCATCTGATTTGTAACTGTGTCCATTTCAAAGCTGACTGATTAATATCGAGAGAGAGAGAGAGAAATGGGGTTTAACGTCCACTCGACACAAACCAGGTCATTTTGGGACTAACATATGGTTACAATTTTATTTCAATAATTCGCTTGCGCGTGTAGGGGTCTTTAGCAGTGGGAGGAAACCGGAGGAAACCCACGAGGTTGAGAAGGTGCCCCTATCTCCATGCCACATACGCTCACACCAGGGATCGAAACCACAGCCGCCAGCCAGAGGTCGAAGCGCGACACTCTAGACCACTAGGCCATCGCAACCCCCTTGATTAATATCGATAACGAGTGTCCAATTTACAAGTGTTTAATTTCCTGATCAGGTCGCGTACAAGTGTGGACTCTATGACAGACTTTAGGAGACAAAGAGAGCGAGAAATGGGGATCAATGTCCACTGCAACACAAACTAGGTCATTTTGGGACAAACACATGGTACAATTTTATTTCAATAAGTGGCATGTGTGTAGCTTTTTTTAGCAGTGGGAGGAAATTGGAAGAACTTATCATGTACAACCGGGGAAACGAAACAACGTCAATGGACTCAATACCAGAACTTATCATACAGCATGCACATGCTAACCATTCATCTATACAAACCCTTCCAGACTTTAGGATCATAAGTGAATATATTACACCATTCAGTCATCCCCCCCCCACACACACACACACACCACACCCCCATACAAATACAACATCAGTCACTCAAACCCCTGGGTACAAATACAATTTCAGTCACTCAACCCCCTGGACACAAATACAACATCAGTCACTGAACCCCCTGGGCACAAATACAACATCAGTCACTCAACCTCCAGGGCACAAATACAACATCAGTCACTCAACCCCCAGAGCACAAATACAATATCAGTCACTTACCATTTCATATTTCAATTCCACAGGAACATAACTGACACTCATTTCAACAATATATATAATTCATCATATTCTTAACAAAAACTCTTGATGAGGTAACAGAAGTAATCCATAATCGAAGAACAATATCTTTACAAATCCCTTTCTTTTCCACTAACTACAGTATTAAAGCACACCCATTGATGATAATATAATCCACTAATAACCCAGCAAGGAATGGATAAATCCAAATAACTCCACATAAAGCAGAGTATATGTGTTTCTATAACATCTTGTAACACTTCTCATTGACATGTCACATATATATTTGTTTCATATAACTTTGATAGTTCAAAATTTGTTACACATTGAATCTTGGAACGGTACACCCAGCACATGTAGAAAAGTATAAAGCAAAATGCCACAGACCCGTGTAGAAAAGTAAAAGGCAAAATGCCACAGACCTGTGTTTAAAATGGACATAAAAAGAACCAATAAAATCTGAAAGTCTGTGGCAAAGATGGACATGTGTTTATTGTACAATTATAAACATCACTGCAGCAACCCTTCATTCAAACAAAATTGGTTCTTCTGGATAATCAATGAACATATTTTTTTCTATAACATCCTTCATTCGCAATTTACTGTGAACTGTGTCTTTTCAAAAATTCAAATCTAGTACAGTAATTAAGATCTCAATTTCTTAATTATTAAGATACACATATTGTTTTTACAACATTATTAGTTCACAATTTTTTCTGCAACATTATTAGTTCACTATTGTCTTTATAACATCGTTAGTGAACATGTATTTCTTCTAAAACATTACATTATTTCTATAAAATTATCAATCCACAATTTTTTCTAAATATTATCAGATCAGAATTTTATTCTATAATATCATTCATTTGTTCAAAATTTTCCTATAACATCGCTGGTTTACACTTTTCTTCTAAATTATTTCACAAATCTTTTAATAGTCATTAATTCAATTTTGTTTACTGTAACATCAATAGTTCACAATTCTTTCAATAATCATTAGTTCAAATTTCTTTTAATAAACATTAGTTCATATTGTTTTCCCATAACATCATTAGTTCACAATTTTTTTTACAATTAACAGTTCACATATTTCCTATTACATCATTAATAAATAATTATGTTCTCACAATTTCATTGATACATTGTTTTTCGGTAAATCACTCATCCAAAATATTTTCTCTATAGAAATTTTGGCACAAAATTTACAAACAAGCACAGTTCCAGTTGTCCTATGTAGCAGGATTTCAGTACCTGTTTCATAGATTAAACATCAAACTAATATCCTCAATAAAAATTTCAATTAATATTCCACGATATTATAGAAACCACCTCAGTAAAGTACAACTTTAACAGACCCACTTCAAGACATTTGAGCCTCAATAAAAATTACAATTAATACTCCACCGTATTATAGAAACCGTTGCGCAAAATACCAACATCAAAACATTGAGTCTCAATAAAAGTTACAATAACTATTAATTCACAATGTACAGAAATCACTGCGCAATATATAACCAATAGAAACAGGTCCACTAGAAATAATCTCCATGTTCACAGAAACAAAACCCCGGGGCTAGCTAACACATACCAGGTTTCCAATCTCAGACAATCAAAACAATCCAATAAAAAAATCCAGATATTTCATGGCGTCATTTCCAGTCATTAACGGAAAGTAATTTACAAACCAGGAACTGCTTCCACTGCCTTATATAGTCATTAACTAAGACAAGTTATTGATGTATGGATGGAACCCAGGAAAATAACGTATCAATTACCCGTTAGATGTCTGATTCCCTGTTCAACTGGTCAATGCCATCATTTCCCTGTTTCGTTAATAAACTCAAAACATCAATAAGCAATATGATATCCTTATTACCATATAAGGAGAACATAAAGAGCTTGTCAGGGTTCATCAAAGAATTTCTTGAATAGAAAATATTTACTCCTTTCTTTCTTTCTTTTATGGTATTGTTAAGTGGTCAGGGGTCCCAAGTGTTTAAAAAAATTGCCCTTAGACCATGATTTTATATTTTTTACCGACATGTACAGATTTTATTTCTGAAAACTCTGTACTTTACAGATTTATTTCCTTAGAGTGCCAGAAAGCCAATAGTATTTTTTCTTTTTTAAATTGAACAGAAACTGGGGTTCAAAAGGTTTCATTAAATAATAAAACACCACCTCACAGATCAATATGGTGATACTAATTTGATTCCCAGGGTCTTAATAATTAATTAGCCACTTGAATCATATGAAATATGTTTTGTTTGAAATTTCAAAACTTAGCAATATGGAATTATAAGCTGTTTAACAAAACAAGCAAGTACTTTTGGTTTTTAAATAAGTCTTTTACCAGAAGAAATAAGAAGATCAATTTGTACAGGTGTTTTGAGAGAGAGAGAGTGAGAGAGAGACTTATAGTCTGTTCACACTTATAGTCCGTTCAGACACTTATTTTTAAACCAGTTTATAATCGCTGGGGTTTTTAAACCAGTTCAAAATAAGCGTCTGAATGGGGTATTAATTGTGGGTCCTGAAGTTCATTTTAATGGGGGGGAAATACAGAGAGTTATCTAGAAGCCCTTTCAATTGCCTATACTCATTCATGAATATCATTGAAGACAGACAGAACACAGACAACTGATAATTTTATCTAATTATGTTGCAGGTCTTGGAATGAAGTTTATTTTATTACCAGTGAAAGAAAGAGCTCTAGAGAAGGAGAGTCGCCTAAAAGCACTGTCAATTCATTCATTCCCTGGCACACAGAACATAGTTTAACATCCTACATATATATCTGCACAAATTTGACTAATGGAGAGATGGGGTTTAACATCCACACGGCACAAACTAGGTCATTTCAGGACTAACATGGTGCAATTTTATTTTGATAATTTGCATAGTTACAAAGTCAGAAAGCTGGATTTATGAAGAAAGGCAAAACTGTTTGGGTTTTTTTTCCAATATTTTTTTTCAAGAATTAGGAAGCAAAAATATAAAAGGTCCTTTAAAAGAACAAAAATTCAAATTGTTGTAGCCTAAGGTAAAGGTGATCTGGTTGGACAACATAGGACCACCTAAGATGTAATTGCATAAATTCACTTAAAACCAACCAGTCATTGCATTTTAATACTTAACAAAACAGTCATTGCACTTTAGTTTGGGAAATTTAATTAATAAAATACACTGGACCACCTACTGATGCATTCAGAACACACAATTTGTTTTTCAAAGAAAGAGAAAAAAAAAATGTTTTGTAAATTTTATGAAGAATCACATGATCAAAATTGTACCCCGAATAAGGGTTTGCAATTTATACAGCAAGGAAATTCCTTAAAGTCAGTCATTAAGATCGTTTAAAATTAAGACCAGCATCCCAAGATGTATTGTGCGTTGTCTTAATAAAACAAGACTTTTATTTCATAAAAATAATGTGTAGGTGAAATTTACCTTTCATTATCAACAGCACATTGGTCATTCCCTGTAAAGATCCTAAAGGAAAAATTGACCCGAAATCTAAAAGGGTTATGTGTCCAGATAAGCAGTTTTGACTTTCAAATTGGGATAGTCCCTTTAACCTAAATTTCAACCTTATATATTATTATCTCATCCAAACAATTGATCAATTTGAATATTTCCTGGACCAAAATGTTAAAAGAAAGAGAGAAATAGGGTTTAATGTCCACTCGACACAAACAAGGTGAATTCGGGACTAACACATGTAGGATCCACAGAAAACCCACGAGGTTGGACAAGCGACCCTACTTCTTGTAACGTACAACCGGGGAATCAAAACCACACCAGTTGACTCACAAACATATCTTATGATAGAGCATGCACATGCTAACCATTCGGTCATCCACAGACTGACGTTATGATACAACACACACACGCTAACCATTCGGCCATCCCATCCCCCGGACATGAATGTAGGTTTTAATAAAATAATTTTTATTTGGTCTTGAGGTCTTTTATACTTAACCCTTATTCTCACCCAAACAATCTGAATCACTATTTGAAAAATCTACAAAATAGAACCAAATGCCATTACTTACCGTCATTTTTCTCATTTTCTGTTGAATAAAATTTACAATTTATGTTTAAAATAATCCAACAATTGGACTGTTTCTTCTTTCAAGATTAGCAGCCATTTTTTCATCTAAAGATTAATACTGATCTGATATAATGTCTGTCACTGGCATCACTTCAAACAAATAATAAAATCGAAATGCAAACTATCTGCGATGTCCTTTACCGTGGCAGCAGATATTAAATCACAAAAGAGAAAGAAAGCAGAAGTCCAAACCCTGACTTTCAATTATGTCACCATGGCAACATATGCTGACGATTGAACACTTCATATCACTTGTTATTTTGAGAGTTCACTGAGCTAACAATATTTTTGTTCTAACTTCCTATTACACTTGTTACAAGCGAAGATATTGACTGAGTCAATATGTCTTTCCATGTCACAAATTGTCCTTTTTTAGGGGGTAAAATCCCTAAATAAATATTGTATCTAAAAGCTTCAAATGTTTATTATCTTCAACGTTACAAGTAATTTATTCTGTTGTAGACAATTTGGTTTTAAGTTTTTAACACTTTGCTTTCTTCAATCACTTTTGCTCTATTTGCTCACCTATTAAATCACATGTCATTGAATATAATTCAGTCTTTTAATTATAGTTTAAACTGATCATCATCATCATTATCATCATTATCAGTAGCATCAGCATCATCATCATCGCTTTTCACTGAATGTAATTAGTTTTAATTAAAAGACAATTCAATGTTTTAAATTGTTCATCTTTTGTTATCGTCATCATCACATTAAATCATTCTGTTCTGGATATGGCTACTTTATGTTTTGAAAACTTTTGCTCTAGTTGATCGCTTTTCACTAAATGAAATACCTTTTAATCAAAAAACAATTGAACCTGTTTAAAATTGTCATCTTTGCGATCTTTTGTTTAGTAAATGAGGTTTTAAATTTTGAAAACTTTTTGTTCTACTCAATCATTTTTCACAAAATAAAATGAATTGTAATCAACTGATAGATTAAGATATTTATGTACATCTGCAACTTAATTGATCAAATATGTTGTCATCATTCTGTTTTGAGGCAACTTTTAACTAAATAAAATCACCATTCCAATCAATTCCAGCTACATTAATAATATCAATATTACTTTCCATTTGTTTTATTGCATTCTTCTTTTATGTTAGATCAGCTTTTATTTAATTAATTTAGGAGATATCAATCCATTGCAGTGGTTTTACATAACATCCATTACTAAATTAGTTCCGGAAAAAATGAATTCTTGAAAAGAATAAAACACATTATGATGAAAACTTAATGTTGTAGATTATTTTTGCTTATGATGTGGCGTTTTTTCATTTGCTTTTCACATTATTTGCATTTAGTTATTATTCTTTAATATCAGAATTCATTGTAGTCATTTTCAAACATATTCTCGGCTTAACAAATTAATAATTATAATACACATTAAAAACTGTGAGTGATGAAAAAACATTAATCACCCATATCATCATAGTGATCATATCTAAATTTCTTTGACAGCATTTAACAACTAAACTGAAGCTGATTCAGCGCCATTCACTCCTCATTGAATGTTTTTCCTTAATTTTCATTTCAGTTTATTTATTTCAGATAATAAAATATAAAAACACAAGCATCCATATTTACGCATTTCCTGGTTTTATTGTCCGTCTCGTAAGATGTCTTCGATTCTAAAATTTCCAATCCTTTAAGCAATATAAGATTAAATATAAAAGTTCAAACATTTAGGGATACTTTACATAAAATACTGTTTCCTTCTTATCACAATTCTGAATAAAACATAGAATCATATCCTGAAACATGCCCAATACTTCAAGTAATATACAAATTAGAACGTGTCTTAGAAAACTTCCATTTTCTTGCTTACTAAACTTTATTGAGAAGTTTTTGTCAGACAAATCTTGGTGTTAATCATAACCGAGGTAACACGCCAGATCTCCATTAATAATAACTATAGGGTCCCTCCGTCACTTGTAGCACAGAAGACATTACAGCCTATCAAATTGATCGAGATCTTTATTAACAAGACAACGTGAATGAGACCAGGTATCTGAGTGACAAAATCTCAACAGCCGAGTCCGAAAAAGAAAAAAAAAAATCAATAAAACAAACAAAATGTGGTCCTGATTATTTAGTTTGGTTTTCACTTTTATTAATCCATTATTATTTCTCACAAAGTCTTAATTATCTTTTATGGCGATTATATCTGAAGACCTGTTTAATGATATGGTGAAGTAGGTCTCGTAATCTCATAACTATCATTATAAGGTAGGTAAATAGCCCATCGATCATTTGACACGGAGGATATGAGGTAATCTGCTGGATAAATAGAGTGAGTGAGTGTACACATGGTTTATTACATGTTCAATGAATAAATATCACAGGGGGAATAAATCATGCTGATAAAACCACAGACAACCAATAATAAGCTGTCTTATTAAATATCTAATATGACGGTCAAATCTATTCACAAAATATTTCATAACATTTTGATAGTTTAAAACAAGCTATATGTTATTTAATATCTAATATGTCGGACAAATCTATTCACAATATATTCAAATTTATCATAACTTGCTACTTTTACACTACTGTTAATATATTGTCTTATTCAATATTTTAAATGTTGGCCAATTATTTTATTTAATATTCGGTCAAATCTATTCACAATGTATTTCACATTCATCATTATGAGACAGTTTTCAGTAAAATGACAGTATTATGTACTAGAGTGCCAATATAATGGCATCCCATCAAATTCTTATTTTTTATCCGACAACTGTCATATCAAAATAATGATCTTTCGAGATAAATAACTCACAAAAATATTCTTTAATAACAATTTTAAGTAATTCTAAAAATCTGTGCCCTTCCCCCCCCCCCTCCCACAGTAGACATTAAAAACCCTGACATATTGTTAGCAACAAAATAACGAAAAACTGTACAACAAGCAATAGATTAATCAATGAAATTTAGATATGCCAGTTGTTTTTTTTTTGTCCTGCACTAATAACAATTTAAGTAATTCTAAAAGCTATGTCCCCACACAGGCAACATTAAATCTTAATAATATGTAACAATATATCGAGAACTGCACAAAGAGCAATGGACTAATAAAACACATATGAAACATAAATTAGATACATATATATATTCCCTGTGAAAATACTAAATTGAAAAATATCATCAGTGGTCCACATCCTGTGTGCAAGAGAATGAATGGGTTTTAAGAATGCTAATTATCTCCCTCGTCTACATGTCTTTCTTTGGCTCTTAACAAAATGAAATGAAATGAAATGAAATGGGGTTTAACGTCCTGTTAACAAAATGAACTTCAGGACCTTGGATAACCACTCAATGCTGATAAAATTATTTCAATAGGATACAAAATCTAAAAGAAAATTGACAATATGGACATGACCAAGAGCAAAAATATTTAATCATTCAATAACTTTAAGAGCAAAAATATCTAATCATTCAATTTGTCTGTACAAAAATTATGTAAATATTTACCTATTGTTAAGAACACTCACCATTGTTTGGGTTGTGGTAAACCCAGTATGTCCAAAATAAAATGATCGCCCGCTACCGCGTAAAATGATATAGACAATTCAACAGTTAGTCAATGATAATTACATAATAATTTGAATAAAAGACTGACTGATATTTAGTTGGTTCCAGAGAATACAATCATGAAGTAATATTATAGAGGTACTCTTGTAAATCTAAAAATAGAATTCTGTAGAATTCTAAAAATAAAATGCAAGTATAGTAACCTTGGAAAGTCTGAAAAAATGACAAGGTCTGAAAGTGATCAATCAGAAATAGTGTTACATGTATACATGACCTACTAAGACCTTTCATGGGTGTTAAAAATATCAATGTGCAGACACAATTCTAACTGGGTTGAATTGTTGACCCAGTTCTCTGTGTGTTCTCTCAGTTCCAACAACAATGAACCTGTTTGACTTTGGTTTCAGGCAATGTGGAACCACATGTCCGTGGTATTTAACTGGTGAAGTTGAGTCATCAAATACATGTTGATTTTACAAACCATTCATTTGTTCAAAGACAAGAAATAAGCGGACCGTTGGTCATATTGACAAGTAACAGTATTAAGCCTCCTTAACCAAGATTTGTTGAAAAGTTTCAATTAAAGATACATTATGGGAGATTAGATAAAGAGCTGGCAGGTTTGCACTATAATAGTTAAAAACTATATAATATAAAGCGAATTTGCTGAAAATTTCAGTCAAATTGATCCAATAGGAACCTAGAATTGAGCAATTGAATTTTAGGCCTATCTGTAGGATAAAAAACATATTCTCGATTATCCATTTTTGGATTTAATTATCATTGCGCGTTGAGCAGCAGATCGAATTCCAATCCAGTTAATATTACAGTCTAGCGATGACATTGAGAGGTGATTAGGGTCTGAATAAATTAATGATTGATTTAGATAATACATGTTTTAACTCATTGCAAATACTGGATATGGTTGATTTTATATATTATTAACAATTTGGTAACTTTAAACTGATATATCCTGACCCAAGCCCTAACCTGAGATGGTGTGATTTGTAGACCTTTAAATCACTCTTCTTTATCTCTGATCTTTAATAGCTTGTGTAAATAATAGGACATCTCGAGTTAAATAAACTTGTATCAATTTCAGAGGTAATCAGGTGCTTGTTCACTGATACATTGATATGTTTGTTTGACAGAGTACTTACCAGTAAGGTTTGGATCAGAGAGACAGAGAGAAAGAGAGAGAGAGAGAGAGATGGGGTTTAATGTCCACTCAACACAAAATAGGTCATTTTAGGACTTACACATGGTCTAATTTTATTTCAACAATTCACTTGAGCGTAGCGGTTTTGAACAGTGGGAGCGAGGAACTGGAGGACCCAAACAAAATCCTACTCTTTGTCACATACAACCGGGGAATCGAAGCCATGCCAGTTGACTCAATGAAAGACCTCATGATACAATGCGCACACGCTAACCATTCAGTTAAATGTTCACTCAACATAGGCCATTTCGAGACAAACATAAGGTGCAAGTTTATTTCATTAATTCATTTGCTTTAGAGGTCTTTCTCATTGGGAGGAAACCAGAGACAAACCATGAGGTTGAACAGGCAACCTTACTCCTTGTTGGGGATCGAAATACACAGCTTGACTAAATGACAGACATCCACGCACCTTAAAACTATTGGCCACCCTGGACCACCCTGGAGATTTTGGATTCGCATAAGGCAATTTTGTTTATTTTGAGGAAGATGGTGACATACAATCTCTGTATGTTTTAATTCATAATAATTCACAAACTAGTAACTTTATGATTATTATATTCAAGTTAAACAAATGAGTTTTCAAATTTCCTTTAAAAAAGATCAACACAATAATGAACCAAGAATTTGTGTGTTCAACACTGGCTTTACCGATTATACACCTTGTTAGCTCTGTGATAATATTTACCCTCCAAAACATGTGTGAAGGTTCACGATTGTCCAACATTGATCTAAAAAGGTCATTTGGCATGTACAGAAAAAACACCACTGATTATAGAAGGCAGATTCATAGAAGTTATTAAATGCCAATCAATTTTCCAAAAGTGTTAAACTGTCAGTCAGTTTAAATATTACACTGGATAAGGATAAGGGAGAACTAGAGTTTACGCTGAATAAGGAAGAACTGGAATTTACACTGGATAAGGATAAGGAAGAACTAGAGTTTATACTGGATAAGGATGAACTAGAGTTTACACTGGCTAAGGATGAACTAGAATTTACATTGGATAAGGATAAGGAAGAACTAGAGTTTGCACTGGATAAGGATAAGGGAGAACTAGAGTTTACACTGGATATACACTGGATAAGGATAAAGAAGAACTAGAGTTTACACTGGATAAGGATAAGGAAGAACTAGGGTTTACACTAGATGAGGAAGAACTAGGGTTTACACTAGATAAATAATTTATAGAATCCAGACTAAAGAAACATGACATGTGATAAATTTTGTAACCCCTACAAAAAATTAATGAAGATTTGCCGGTCGGAAAAATGCGTGTATGTCTCCACAAACCATCTTTTTTCATCAATGAGCATGATCCAATCACAAACACGGACCAAGATATGAAATAAACCTCCTGACATGAAGCAATGAAATAACATGAAACAATGAAATAAATATATATATATTTGATACTATCATATCCAAAAATGGTTACATTTGAATAAATGTTAAAGGAGATATTTAAGAAAAAAAAGACATCTTCATAAGCCCAGTTGCTGTAGAATAGGAGTACAATAAACCCAATTTCATTTCAGTTTAAAATAAAAACTGCTTGCTGTATGAAATGTATGAAACCATCTTGAATCAATTGATTATTTGTACTGGGGTTAATTAGCCAGGTGTTAGGGGAAAACATTTCAATTATTCATATTTTGTCCATTTTTTATGATATCATTTAAAGCATGAATACTATGGTTACAATATGCATATTTATAACATTTCATTCCTGAATTGTCAGTCCCTTTTGCCACACTTTAATTGCTATTGAGAAAAAACACTCTTGCAGTGATATAGGTAGAGACCACATTTCAAGTAACCACATATTTTGGCAAATTATGGATATGATGTGTAGAATATGCAAATCTATAACATATCTTTCCTTGTTGGACACCATTTGCTATACTTTGGTGCCTATACAGGCGAGGGCCTATTCATATATAAGATTAAATTTCCTTCAGAAATGGCCTCAGATATCAGCCCATCAACTTCAAACTTTCCAAATTTTCTGGGAGAGAATTGCCCATACCCACATCTCGAGGCTTTGCATTCAACCACGCCAGAACAGGACCCCTCACCCCAGAATTATTTTTCTGCACATGCCCCTGCAATACAAAATCTTGTTTGTGATTAGTTGGACCAATAATTTTAGGTTATATATTTTTGTAAGCAGTTATATACTGTTGCACCCTAAATGAGCAGAAATGAGCTTCCAATTTTATAATTTCCAGACCTCAAACCAAACTGGATGTTCTTTTCCACCTTACTCCCCCGCCATGCTCAAATGCCTGAACACACCCCATATGTTAATCAAGTCCAAAATATTCACAAACATAAACGTAGAAATTTAATACATCTTAATGATGGTGATAAATCCCTTTAATATATAGGCCAAAATAAAGTATACAATTGGGTTAATTATATTTCTGTCTGGAGAGATTGAGTTCACCATTTTTATTAAATGTTGATTAAATTTTGACTGTGTCAACAGTGGAACATAAACCTGAAATATATCTTATCAGGGGGGTTGGGTGGCCAAATGGTTAACGCATCATCTGTCATTGAGTCAATTGTGGTTTGCGGTTCCATAGGTGACACAGAGTAGGATCGCCTGTACAACCTTGTGGGTTTTCTCCCATTACAAAAGACCCCTGTGCGCAAGCGACGAATTAATGAAATAAAACTTAACCGCATGTTAGTCCCGAAGTGACATAGTGCAGGTTAAACTCTCTTTCTCTCTCTCTCTCTCCACTGTTTTTATTTGTTAACGTTAAAGATGCATTTTACAACATTTTAAAACCAAATAATTGCATAAAATTGTCTGTGTCCTTTCAAGATACCACACTTGACACCAAATGAAAAAACATTCATAAAATATGACTGAAGATGAGTTTTTGTTAACCTGTGAAATTCGACCCCCTTGCCCTCTTATCACCTGTTCCCTAAATCTTTTATGTAAAACTGTGATACTATAAACATTCTGATACTCTAAACAAAAATGAGAAAACATTCACAAAACTGGATTTAATATGTATAAATGAGAATGGAAATAAAAGTAGTAATGACTAGCACAATATTTTAAAAGCATCTGCACATGCACATGCATTTGAGAAAGCAATAAAACGATAAATTGCATGGCATAATTTGCTTATTTCAATATTCTATTTTTAGTCTCCCTTTTGTTAAACAAAACAAGTACATTCCAATATTTTCTATATTATTAATCATAGTACTTAAAGAATTACCTGTGTCATCTCAATAAATGACAAAATTTGACTCCGTGAACCACGACCGACATCTGTATTGTATTATTATACTGTTACAGGTAGCCTACATGTAACTCTCTCTCTCTTTCTCCCGCCATGATAAACAATAGACTCTTAGCTCTACACTGACTTCATTGTAAACATACATAACTTAACCCTACAAACACAGCCTTGTTCTAACTCAATCACAATGTATATAAAAACCAGATTATTATCGGGAAATAAACTAAAGTTACTATATAATTATATACCCCCCTCAATATAAAAGTTTTGTATGTGTCATTTCTTATATTAATGGCTTTAGTTTCAATACAGGTGATCTCATGCGATTACTATAGGATTTTTATGAAATTACAAGTTGGAGATCTAGGTCCCCTGAAGCTCATTTTATTGAGAGACACACACAGAGAGTAAGCTACAAGCCCTCTAATTAATTAGATGGGTACTAAAGTTAATTTTTTTGACTGTCTTCATAAGGCCAGTTCGGTGTAGAACAGTTGGATGTTAAACCCCATTTAATTTCATTTCATTTTATTGAGAGTGCAACACAGCCGTTTCAATATGCTCATTAATTACCCTGCACACAGGACACAGACCACTGATAATTTTATCTAATTATCTTACAGATCTGGGAGAGAGAGAGAGAGAGAGAGAGAGAGAGAGAGAGAGAGAGAGAGAGAGAGAGAGAGAAAGAGAGACTGTTTAAAGTTGACACAGACTAGATCATTTCAGGACTAACATATATTTCAATTTTATTTCAATAATTCTCTTGAGTATAGGGATATTTATCAGTGGGAGGAAACCAGAGGCGACCCCACTCCTTGTCCTGATCTGCTCCGACTAGGCTAATCATGACGGGCATACGCCATACAGTGTCATATGAGGTCTACTCTTATATCGAATTCCATATGCCAGGGGTTGTTTTATGTGCAAGGGTTGTTTGATGTACACATTAACTTGGTTTTTCATCCCATCTGAATGACTAGACAGTTGTCCTTTTCAGTGCCTCCGTCCAGCACTACTAACAAGGGAAAGCCATTCCATAAAATACACATGAATTTTCTCGCCCAACAACGAGAACAAGCCCGTTATCTTACTCAATGAGTCATAGTGGCTCTGGGGCCCAAAAGATTTTTTTTTAGCAAAATAAGATTAAGTAAAAATAAGTACATATAACATGTATTTATTTATAAATACACACATTTGTGCGAAAAAAAGAAATAATTATTTACCTCTGAGTCATCCGTTTCATCGATTGCCGTTAACATTAAATTATTTCACAATTTCCTCAAATCATCCCCAGCGTTTAAACACAGGGTTTACTGGTATATACCATAGACAAAATTCAGCCAGTCCCTATTTCATCTGGGACTGTCACAGAGTTTCTTTAACACACTATATAACTTCATTCATTATCCATTGAATTATTCAAACAATATTCTATTTAATTAATCCATATAATTCAATCCATTTAAAACATTAGTTTGAGCTTTCACATCCAATCCATTTAAAACATTGGTTTGACCTTTCACCTCCAATGCGGAGCATAATGAACAGAAACGAAAAATTTTCTAAGAACCTTTTGAGATGTAATTAAATTCTGGAAATTTTGTTTTAACAGTGAAATCTGGAGCTATTTCCACTTTAGGCTATATAATATTATGTACAGTCCACACAGATCAATCATTAAAGGTTTCTTCCATGAATTAATACTTTACTAATTTATATATCTGTGAATTTATTTTTCACAATTATCAATCTGTGAATTTTATTTTTACCTGTGAATTTTATTTTTACCTGTGAATTTATTTTTTACAAATATTAATCTGTTAAATAATTTTTTTTGAACATTGAAGTATTTCCTACTTAGTGTTTCGACACTCAGGAGAGGATAGCAAGGATGTACATGAAAAAAATCACAAAATTGGCAAATAAAGAATGTGAACAATTGTATAAAAAGTTTAATCTGTGAAGGTATATTTTTTAGTTTTTTATAAAGTCGAGCCAATAAATCATTTAGCATTAAATTTAAATATTGGCAACGGCTTGTCTAGGATATCACCCTTGGTGTAAGTGGACGTTTAACTCCAGAAATGAATGAAATAGTAACAGCGACTTCACTTTAAAAGTTGAGGAAATTGTTATATCATCAAACGTGTCTTAACAGTATAAAAGGCAGTAAAAGTTGTCGGAACTGTTAAATTATCAAATTTGTTTCACAGGATCAATTTAAAGTATATAGAACAAATTTTCCCACGTAGTTCAAACAGACAATGTCCATAAAATATGTAGACAAAATTCTTTTATCATCAAACATGTAATACAGGATCAAGTTTACAAAATATTCTTAAAATATTTTTAAAATAAAAAATCACCAAGTATTCACCGATCCTCACATGTCACACTCACAATGACAACATTTTAAAATAAAGAACCACAAACAATTCAGCATTCTTATGCTATACTCACAACAATTCGATGATATAAAAAATCATTAACTATATATTCAATGTTCCGATGTGGTGCACATGAAGGAAATAACAATCACACTGGATACTTCACACATTTGTTGAGAAAATGAGCTTAGTAATAACCCATTCTTGTTTTTATAAGAAAACTGTCAGCATTGAACAAACGTTGCAAAAAGTCGAAGATCAACAATGGCTAAGTTGACAGACGGATTAAACTATTGTTACTTGGGAGTTTGAAATGCGAACATCACACAATGTTTAATCTGTTTAAATCCGCAAATTAGAATCCTGATTAGTAACATGACAGAGAGAAAGTTTCGTTGATCGATTTTCACTTACTTAAACTTGTAAACTCACATCAAATAAACATTCTACATACGATTCTTGTTTCAGTTTTACATTATCATTTTTATTTTGAAATAAAGCTCACATCAAATGAAACATTCAAATTAACGTTAAATTAAATTCTGGATTTAAAATCTTTTTGACTACAGATTAGATTCTGCTTCCTGATCTGGGAAAAATTGACCAATTGAAAGAAAGTTGAAGGAGAGATTAAGACTTCAATCAGATTTGACATCACAAAATGTTTTTTCCTTCTGGATTATTATTAATATCATTGGAAGATTTGAGACGGGATTAAACAAAGGTATTATTTGTTTGAATTGTTGTCTTTTGAAAAAACATGAAAAAAAAATCATATTTCCATATATGCTGTGCTTATTACTTTATCGAAGGAGATTGAGCGTCAGAGATGCCTGGAAATTGATTTGTAACAAACTGAGCAAATGTTTATATGAAAACATGCATCACTTTTTTTAATTGTTCAGTTTGATCACAAATTAGCAGGAGCAATCAAGAATCTCACTCACTTTTCTTTCGAAAAACTTTGTTTGTTAGAAAATATCCTTCTATTACACAATTTTAAAATGCTATAACCTATAATCCATGGAGAAGACATTTATAAATTGTTTGTATTTTTATCTTATTCTTTTGTATATATTTGTACGAAGTAATGTCAATACAATAAAACAGGTTCAACTAAACTATAATCCAACGGACATGATTGACAGTTCTTACTTTCAATAAAATTTCATAGAATACCAGCCACAGGCGCCATTACTGGCACAAAGACCTTTGCCAAAGACAACACATTTACAAATTTATATGTACCTCAGCATTTCCGTCGCAAAAACACAATTATCTACATGTATTGTGTAGAAATATTTTGAAATCAAAATATGCTGAAAATTGCTCACACTGAACCAAGATATCAGTCATTGAATTATAGACTAGTCTTGGTCATCATTACTGATGTTGGGACATGTATCAATAACAAACATAGTCTTGATTATCCATTTTTACGTTAATGTTATCCATCATGAAATGAATACAAATCCACTAAATATCGCATCGAGTGTTGATTATGATTAATGTGTAATTAATAATTTAGATAACAGGCAAATTTAGCTCTTGCAAGTTTAAGTTTCATAACCATGTTTTCTAGTCACAACTCCAAGCTAGTACAACCTATGTGGATCTCTCTTGATGTTCAATGAATTCTGTGTTCCTTCATCCCTCCATTTCACCAGAGATCTGATCCAACAAATCAATAATCATGTTTGTAATAAAACAGTACAAAACTTCTCTGACCACCAATTGTAGTTCATGTCAAAATAATAACAAGTTCAGAGTATTATTAACATCAAATATTGAAAAAACAATCTTCCAATCAGCTTTTCTTCGTTGTCTGTAACTTCTGAAATTTCTTTCACGATTCTTTAACTCATTATCGCAATTTAACACAGAACAAATTTGTTTATTCTAAGAGTTTTGATACTAGGTTTTAATTCCACAGATTTCTAAAGAGCTTTCATAATTTTAGTCCTGTTTTTGAAATTGCAAAAAATTTTAGTCCTGTTTTTGGTAAAATCCTTTGATCAGCCTCTTTAATTATAATTTGATTATCTTTCGTTGATATTTTGTTTTTATTTTCCTAATTAAATGTTAAATAATCAATTTGAGTACATTTTAAAAATTGCAAACATCAGGATATTGTCAACAATTAACGTCTAAATGTATTATATAATATATAAATGTAAAACATGTAACAAACGATTTATTCATGGTTCACAAGACCATGTTTACTATCAAAAATATTTTACTCCATTTCTCATTATTTTATCTTATCATAGAATATTTCTTATATCAATTGAATGCTTTCTCAAACTGCCGATTTTGTCGAATGAAGTTAAATTTTTTGTTTGATATAATATATTCCACTAAGATTTCCGAATTTTTTTACACTATTTTATAACAATAGTAATCTTTACACTAGAATAGCTACAAATCAAATGGGGTTTATGTCCTATATTTCAGTAAATGGGTAAATATAAAAAAGGGATAATATATAAGAATCTGTAAATGCTGTTAATCTCCTTGAATTCTACCGTTATTTAACATAAATACAACCAGCTTTCACATGTTATCATTTCCTTTCACCAACAAACTCACCAAATATTGCAGGGCATGTTATTTTAGATGAATCACAAGTAGGCAGACTTTCTGTAACTGTAGCACTGGAATAACACAATTCACTATTCCTAGAAGTTTCTCAATAGGTTTTGGCTTCTGAACTTCAAATTAGAACTGTCATAGTAGGCGCAGCAGAATGCATTAATAATCTCTTCTACTTGAAAATAAGTCAAATAGGTTTCTGTAACTGTAGGCTTGAGAACTCAAGTTATTATAAGTAATGACAGTGAATATGCATGAAGCAGAACATGCTGACTCTTTTGAAAATAGCTCCTCAAAGTCAGGAAATCAACTGATGATTTCTCACGTAACAAACTGTACAGCTGTTCATAAAAAAAATGCAGCTACCCTCAAAATAATTAGAACTTAAATAATATTACTTTCTACAACATTTGGTAGTACCAGTTTTCATTTATTGCAGGGGTGTTATTTATTCCTGATGCAGTTTTATACTATTAATACTACCTATTGAATATTACTGGGAGTACAACCAACGAATTGAAAAACACAATAAATCTCAATATAGAGAATTAATCCAGAGTAATACATCAGTTTATATTAATCAATTAAAACACAAGATAATTAAGAAATTGACCAACTTTTCAACCCACACACAGAAAACACAAGCAGAAAGTCAAATCTTTATATGAAACTTTAACAAGGTTGCTTCCATCACAAACTAGAATGCCTGGCTTCATGTTTCAACCTTCTCTAAGTAAAAGTCTTATTGTAGTTTTATTATTGGGAGCTTCAAATGTCAACCATGTGTTTATACATGTGGTCCTCTATAAAGTGAAACCAGTTTAAAGGGAGAAGACCGACTATCTGAACAAATAAAATAACCAAGGCTGAATATCCGAATAAAACGAATAACCAAGATTGAATATATCTGAATAAATCAAAGAAGCAAGGCTGAATATCTGAATGAAAATGAATAACAAGGACTGAATATCTGGATAAATCAAATAACCAAGACTGAATATCTGAATAAATTGAATAACGAAATGAAATCAATGAGGTTTTACATCCCACTGTCATGCGTCGACTCGGCTAATGAAGACAGGCTTATACAGTGGGTTATGAAGGAAATTGTATCAAATTCCAACTGCCAAGGGATCTTTTACATGCACACCAATGTGTGCACAAGACCTCCTCTTTCCATACCATTCGATCGACTATATGTTGTCCCTTGCCAGGCCATATGTCAGATACTATTGGCAAGGTGGACCACGCAGGAAAAAACCTGATGAAATTTCTTGGTTTACACTGGGATTGAACTTGAAAACAGGACCTCCAGGTTAATGAGTCAACATCTTACTCACTGAGACACAACGGCTCTGAAATCAATTACAAAGACTGAATATCTGAATAAATCGAATAACAAAGAGGGAATATCCTAATAAATTGAATAACAAAGACAGAATATCTGAATAAATCAAATAACCAAGACAGAATATCGTAATAATTGAATATCAAAGATTGAATATATATCTGAATAAATCAAATAACAATTAAGACTGAATATCTGAATAATTGATAGGAAGACTGAATATCCTAATTAATACAGTGACTAAATACTATATTTGTATACCCTGTATTCATTCTTTCTTATTTATAAATCAAGTTTAACAATAGGAGTAGGCTACATCCTCTAGTAAATGGTTACATCAGTAGAACCTTGGATCTGGAAGGAATACAGCTTTATAATGAGGTAGTTGTATACATGTATAGATAGTATACTATACCAGATTGTCTTACATCTAAACGTACAATATATATCCTATTACTGAACAACATCATCTTCATTGTTTACTTCAAAATAGAGATAGAGAGACATTTAATGTCCACTCAACACAAACTAGGTCATTTTGGGACTAACATATATTTCAATTTTAATCTAATAATTCGCTAGAGCAGTGTTTAGCAGTGGGAGGAAACTAGAGGACCCAGAGAAAACCCACAATGTTGGACAGACGACCATACTCAAAACCACACCATTTGACTGAATGACAGACCTGCTGTTAACCATTCGGCCATCCAACCTCTTAACCACCTCCCTACTTTAAAATATGGTCCAAGGATGATTCCGTAACATAAAATGAAAAGAGAGAAGAGAGAGAAATGGGATTTAACGCCCAACTGACACAAACCAGGTCATTTTGGGACTAACATACGGTTTCAACTTTATTTCAATAATTCGCATGCGCGTAGGGGTCTTTAGCAGTGGGAGGAAACCGGAGTAAACCCACGAGGTTGAGAAGGCGCTCGTATCTCCGTGCCACATACGCTCACACCAGGGATCGAAACCACAGCCACAAGCCAGAGGTGACCGGCCAGCCAGAGGTCGAAGCGCGGCACTCTAGACCACTAGGCCATCCTAGCCTGGTAGGTGTGGCCGTTCCATTAAAACCCTATTACATTTCATATTGTTTTCTGTGAGACAAATTTACCCAGATAATCAAAGCAGGTGTCTGAAGTTTACTTAGATCAACGATAATTTGAATGACAGGATAATTCCTAAATTGTGAGACAACTGAGAACCATGATGTGGGAAAACGGGTGGAGACTGTAATAATAACAATCTATTTGACAGTGACTGTCATGTAACCATTCGCAAAATGATTGTATTCTTAAAATTTAAACATTTCATTCACCTTCTGAACACTAAGTTTGAACATTCGAATCAAGATAATTAGAAGCAAAGTTATTGAGTTTCAAAGATTATGAAGGACGTTTGGATCAGGTTTCAATGAGCCGACACCCCAATGTAGTACAGGATCCCCCATCACCAGGGAGTAGATTGATAAGGTCTCTTATTTAGCTCACCCCCAAAATGGTGATAGATAATTGGTCTGTCTGGAATACATCATGCCTATCTCTACCTTTTTGTATCAAAATTATTCTCTAGATTTCCATGAATTAATAATTGTATTCCATATTTCATTACTTGATTCATGTTATTATTCTAGCATCCCTATATAATATTTCCATGTAAATACCTATTTATGCATTTATAATATTTATACCCAAGCATCATAATTGTATTGAATTCTGTGCCATTATCAAACCCGTTTGAGGTAAATGTGAACATTACATAATGTTGTGCTGTTAGTAAATCTATATTATTAGCTAGATTAAAATTACCGTTGTCTTATTTGTAAATATTATTCGTCATATTGTTATAAATATATGTACATGTTTATATTGTATACTGTCCTAAATGGACGTTTCGATACAATGTGAGTAGCAAGGGAGGTAACTATAAAGACTACCATGCTTACGGAATGATGTTATGTTTAGTCAAAACAGGATGTAACTAGACAATTAATCTGTTTTTGTATCTATTTGAAATCAATATTTCAACAAAAACATCAAACTGTTCTGCATAAAGAAGGAAGTTAATAATTTAGACATGTGACTGTGCTATGAATAGAATAGAATAGAATAGAATAGAACAGAATAGAATAGAATAGAATTTCATCAAAACGTCCTTTGAGGGCAACATACAATATATTAAGTATACAATAACAAGTATAAAAATTATGGACATAAATTTGGAAATACAAAACAAAATGTGCTCTCATAAATAATTACGTATCGTCTCTCCACGTAAAACTGTAGATGGATGTGTTTTGATGTATGAATGTTGGTATGTTAATAAGTTGTTCCAGCGTATGTCAAATATTCTAAGTCATTCTGAGTCCATAGAACGTATAAATAAAACGAAATACAATTTAGATGTGTATAATGATGGAAAGAATTAAGGGTATAAATTATGAGGGAGAGAGAGAGAGGGAGAGAGAGAGAGATGGGCTTTAATGCCCGCTCGACACAAAATAGGTCATTTCTGGACTAACTTATGGTTCAATTTCCTTTCAATATTTCCCTTGTGCGTAGGGGTCTTTAGCAGTGAGAGGAAACCCAAGGACCTGGAGAAAACACACAAAGTTTGACAGGCGTCCCTACTCCTTGTCAGGTACAACCATTGAATCGAAACCATGCCACCATGACTCCATGACAGTCATTATGATTAGGCCATCCAACCACCTGTATAAGTTATCAATGTGTTGTCTTTCAATAAACATTAAATCTGAATTTCCCCATCATTCAGATACAATCAAATTAGGATTTACATTGGATATTGTTTAACTGGGGATTTTTAATGACTGACAGCATTGGCGTATTGAGTTTTTGGACTTTAGGGAGCAGAGGGGCTGAATTTTTATATTTTTGGCCGTCGTCACCACACATCAAATATACCAAAGATAAGTTGCCAGGCAATGAAACATATGACCACAAAATTATGATTATTGTTAATATTAATGTGATCCATGGTACTAAACAGTAAACACTGGAATATTAATCGTGATGTTTCTTTAATTTTGACCCCTCATGTTCAAAAACTGTACATATAGGAATATAAGTAGGTAGAAATACAACGATTGCCTGAAATTCTCTAATCCCCTGCTTAAATTTGTGGTTGGGTATATTGGGTGGTGGGGCGTTAAGAGCATGAGAGGGGGTGAGGAGGGGGTGAGATGGGGGTGAGATGGGGGTGAAGGGGGTAGTAAGGGTGAGGGTCAGAAGAGGAGAGTGTGGTGGTGGGTAGAGGAGAGTGCAGGGAAGGGGTGGGGGAGTGAGGGAGAGGTGAGATTAGGTGAGGAGAGAGAGGGACTGGAGGTTAGGTGAGGAGAGGAGAATGAGGGAGTGTGGATGAGGGAGAGGAGAGGAGTGGGTGGGGGCCAGGAGCAACCTGTAATAAAAACAAATGAATGATAACAGTACTAACCTTAGCATATTGCTGATTAACATCCACACCTTCACTCTCTTCGTCACATTTATCACTGGCATTAATATCCTACAAAACAAGTAGAGTTATCTCCCTTAATACCAATACAGACGTATACATTTCACTTTGAACACGAACCTGGATTTCATTTTCACACTCTTATAAATGTATAATATATATATATTGCTATTTATCCTATGTTCCTGATGTCATTCACTTTTATCACGAACCGTTATTTCATTTTATGTATATTGCTATTTATTTTATGTTCCTTATGTCATGCCATATATATGAATTGTATGCGGCCTGCAATGGGTGTTATGATACAATAAATTCTTAACTTATCTTATCTGTCAACGCAGAATTTGCACTCGAAACGTGTGTGAAACATTTACATATTTTTGGATTAGATGAGGCAGGGCAGGCATCAAAATTTCTTGGCGTTATTGTTGGGATGGATATCCCTTGGTCCCCCCTCAACATCGACTACCTGACTGTACTGAGAGTACATATATCCTGAATCCAGTCATATATCCATATTAAACTACATTGTTTGGAAATTGATTAAAATTTAGACCGTAAGATATGTAATTCTAATGAAATGAAATGAAATAGGGTTTAATGTCCTACTTTTCTGCACTTTTGAGGCTATATATTATGCCTGAACACCAGTTTTTCATAAAGACAGAACCTTGTTTGATAATGAGAGCGAGAAAAAATAGGGTTTAACATCCACTTGACACAAACTATGGTTCAATTTCAATTCAATAATTCAATTGTGTGTAGGGGTCTTTAGCAGTGGGAGGAACCAAAGACCCTGGGAAAATCCAAAGGTTGCAAGACAGACAACCAACTCAGGGGCGGTTCCAGGATTTTCAGAAAGGGGGGGCGAGCTGCACCAAGTTGGGAGTGCGATGCCCGACCTATGATTTTTGAGTGGACAAAAATGCCCACAAGGGCTAATTTCATACTAGTACTGTAAATTACGATTTCCAACCTAAATTGTTTTTGTTCTCTTTTCCCACGAGAATATATGGAGCTAAAAATTGTTTGCCACCGCAAAAAAATAGAGGGGGCGTGCACCAGGTGCGCCCCCCTCTGTATCCGCGCCTGCTACTGCTTCACGTTCAAGTGAGGAATCAAAACTATGCCATGTGGCTCAATGACCGACCATGTGATTTAATGTGTATGTATTAAACAATTAGACCACCCAATTCTGAAGAATGTAATGATATACTTTGGTTATTTTGAGACTAATAAAGCGTAAATTTCATTTCCAGAATTACGTGGAGAATGTGAAAGGGAGAATTCTGCCCTGAGAGTGGCATTTCTGAATGTGTCTCCATATATATCATAATATTTATTCTTTGCAGCTATAAGTACTATAACCCAATTTATTGGTGATTTGCACAAAAAATCCTATAAATTTGCAGTTCTTATACTCTGAAACATTCTGGTATGTAATTTTCTGTCAATTAGTGAACCAGCCAGACAATTTCAATATCGGAAACAGAATATTTAAAAAAATAAAGACAGTCTGCACTAAAAAGCAAGCCCTGGAGCTAAGAGACAGATCTCTATATTAGCCGAGTAAAGTTTACCAACTTCTTGTCACTAACCAGGAAATGAAATGGTATTTAACATCCTACTGTTCTGCTCCAACTGGGCTGATGAAGACGTGCGTGCACCATACAAGGAAATTCTGCCTGGGCTGGGCAATATGGTTTACTATTACATCGAATTCCAACTGCAAGGGGATCTTTTACGTGCATGCCAACGTATACACAAGACCTTGGTTTTTTCGTCACATACCTAATGTTATAGTCATAGTATGGTCATGGAATGTTATAGTCATATAATGTCATAGAATGTTATAGTCATAGAATGTTATAGAGATAGAATGTTATAGTCATAGAATGTCATAGACTGTTATAGTCATAGAATGTTATAGTAGAATGTTATAGTAGAATGTTATAGTGCCAGATTTAGGGGCCTGTGTTTAAGCAATAAGCACACATAAGCACAATGGTACATGTAGAATGTTATAGTCATAGAGCTTGTAGAAAGTATAGAATTTATAGATATAGAATGATATGGAGATTATAGCATTATAGTCATAGCATGTTATCATAGAATGTTATAGAGATACATGTAATATTAAGAGAGAAGAATACATGTACCAGGTATATCTGTTGATTATATTCCAGGGAATGTTATAAGAGTATATTAATGGTGTAATATGACATGATAAGAAGCAGAGCTCTGTTGTTGAGGTAAATAAACAGGGGAAACACCTGGTGGTGTAATTAACACACAGTGAACTTTACATATATATAACAAGATAATCTTACTACCTCAGACCTTTCTTATTGAGAGAGAGAGAGAGAGAGAGAGAGAGAGAGAGAGAGAGAGAAAGAGAGAGAGATGGTTAGCATGTACCTGATGTATCATAAAGTCTGTCATTGAGTCAACTGTCATGGTTTCGACTCCCCTGTTGTACGTGACAAGGAGTAGGGTCGCCTTTCCAACCTCATGTTTTCTCTGGGTTCCTCCCACTGCTAAAGACCCCCATGCGCAAGTCAATTATTGAAATAAAACTAAACCATATGTAAGTCTCGAAATCACCTAGTTTGTGTCAAGTGGACATTAAACTCCATGTCTCTCTCTCTGTTTATCCAGTTTTTATTTCTTATTCTGACAATTTTACTCAACTCACCTCTAAATGAAGCTGGGCTCCGATTTTTTGACACCAAAGTTTGTAATCGTGACCTAAAACAGAAAGCTTCTTTAAAAACTCCCTTGTTTCCATAGCGATCACATTATTCCCGTCCAAATCTACACGACACACAGAAATCCACGTCTCCATGACTTTCAATATTCCACGGTGACTATAGGGGATTTCAAATAAAGGACTGTTCATGGGGCTACTTTTGGCAGTTTGAGCAGTTGACACAGAGCTGGCATAACTGACAGCTGAAGGGGATAACTGTGAGGGTATTAAGTTGTTTTGTTGTTGGGTTGCCACGCTTGGTATCGTCATCGACTCCGAGTTGGGTAACAGATGTGAACATGTGGAAAAAATGGGCACTGATGAGTTGGGAGGAGTGGCGTAATCGAATACTACATGTTGTGAACTTTGACTTCCTGTAGAAGGCTGAGGAGATGACGGAGCCTCAAAGTGTACCTGTATATTCATAGGAATATTGTCAACTAATGAGTCAGTATCCTCGCATACATCCATGCATACATTATTGATGTTATTATCACAGTCTGTTGTTGTTATGGTAACCAATGATCCGGTCATATAACAATCCAATGGATCTGGATCCGGTGAAGACACCAGACGGCACTTGGATTGGGCTCGGGATTCTATATCCATTCCACTAATAGCTAATTGACTAAATGATCCATTAATATTCCCTGGTCGCGTTCCACGACACGCCAGATTTTCAGGCACGGAACTTGAACGCGAGAAAACAGGGGATATATCCACAGGTGGGGTCTCCATCACAAAAGTGGGTAAATTAATGAGTTCTCTTTGAAAGGCTACAATATCCACGTCTGTCTCGGATGACAGCTCAAAGTCTTTGATGGGAGTCTCGTCCTGGATACTTACAATACTGTCACGATGAACACTTGATTGCTGAACAATACTGGGTTTAGAAAGGCGACGTTTACTCGGCCACCTAAAAAGTTTTTTAGACGACGAGGCCTTGGGGTCAATCGAATCACTAGGATCAACTAAAGGCTCAGTGTTTTGGCTTTGGTGGATGTTTAAATCTAGTGGAGTTACAAGACTTTCACCGATAGCACGCAATGCGTATTTTGTAGTGCCGTTTTTATTGGCACAAGTATTATTAACTTTGTGTTCTCTTTCTTGAGCAACGGTTGGCTTTATATTTTGGGCACTTGGGTCTGAAGGATTCGTTATCACAACTTGCAGGTTTGCTTTTCGGCGTTTCGACAGTGGATCACACGTTTCGTCTGTGTTTGCGACGTCCCGTCTTGGTGGACATGCGTCCAAACGTTCGACTTTAGGTGGTTTTAATTTAGCATCTGAATACATTGTCTTTCTTCTTATCATGTTGCCGAACAACTTGTGAGCGATTAATCGTAGAACTATTATGGGATGGGCAACAACAGGCAGAGCGGAAAATATATATTCCCTGATAGAAGTGTTGTGAAAGTCATTGAGAAAATCCAAGGATCCTATGGAAGACGATATCGGCGATACGATCCTAGTTCGGAGTCTCTGTGGATAGTCCGATTCCGAGGCAGCATAAAGACTGGGTAACGATCCAGAGAACTGGATTAGTGGATTGTTATCTCTTTCTTCTTCAATCGCTTCCTGAAAAATAAAAAAAATAAAATGATTTTTATTGTTAATTTTTTTGTCCTTCTCACTCATAACAATAACTGGCACATTATCGCCATTCAGAAGAGGACCCAGAGAAAACCCATGAGGTTGGACAGGCGACCTCACTCCTTGTCAATACGCAATACTTATTCTTGATTTTATATAAGAGAACTACTGAAGGTCATAACATAATTTACTGACTGAGCCATACCATTTGGGAATCACAATCTGACACATGCTGTTTAAAAATACATTAGCTTTAGAGTTCAATAAAGAGTTGGCCATTCTAGCTATAATAATTCAAAAATAGAGAATAGAAAAAGAAAATACTGAAAATTTCATTTTTAAAATCACTTTATTCTGAATGGAGTTGTCACAGTTGGGAGTTTGGACTAGAAACAGGCATCAACTGTGTGTGCACCATCTAGTAGTGATGTCGGTGACTAACGGTAAATGTTAGCTTGGTCAGCCATTTCTTGAATTAATTTTAAATCCAAGCTGTATCAAAGTCATCCGAGGATCTAAACAGTTGATTTTGAGCTTGTCATGTCAATAAATGTCTAATTAATCAAGACTTGTACGTAATAGGCATATTTTAGCTATTACAATACATAATAAATGTTTAATCATGTTTCATTTTTCCTAATCTTATATATATAAGATTATGTACTATATTATATGTTAAATGTATATGAATTGTATGCGACCTGAAATTGGCGTTATGATACAATAAATTTTATTCTTAAATCTGGTACTCATTTTCAGAGCAAGCAGGAGAACCACATTACACATAAACAAATCAAAACACATGGACATTAGAAACAATAGGCAACAAGAAGAAGGCCCACCATCAAATTAAGTTACTGGATCTGTGTGGGCCAGCCGTAAGCGTGATACAATCTTCCCTCCAATTGAAAAGAAACACAGAACAAGGGAGTCCATTCATAAAAAATAGAACAGGAAATTAAGTGGGTAATTATAAATTTTCATAATTTACACCAACAATTTTATAAAAAATTCACATGGGATTCCGCACATAGCTATTGACGTAACTATTTATACAGTTGTGTCATGATAAGAGAAATAGGCTACAGTTTTTAAATAAATAAAATGGGTAGACCTATTCTTTTTTTTTTGCCAGATTAATGTCTTAAATGCATTGTCCAATTTCTATTTCCAAATGTGGTAACTCTCGCTAGTATTTTTTAATATTCTGTACAGCAGCGCTATGACCTAATTTTAAAAGTCCAGCTGCGAAGGAATCTTTATATGTGCTTACTAATGTATACACGGGACCTCGGTTTTTCATTCCATTTGAACGACTAGAACGCTATCCTTGTCAGGCCATTTATCCTGCACCACTGACAAGGAGAAACTACACTGGAAAATCCTGTTGAACTTTTAGCGCCTATATAAAAGAACAGTATATTTAATTTCTTTTCTGGGAAGCTTTGTCTTCGAAAAATACTGGAAAAACTTGATGCAGCCAGACAGGCTAAGAAATTTGAAACCAATGTATGTGAGTAAGATATTGTATTTATAACGAAGCGTAACATGTAATTAATCAAATCGGAACCACTTGGGATTCATTCATTTTATTCCTGGTTATTCCTGCATAACTATGCAGAAGGGGTCAGAGGGGGGAGGGGCATATATATAAAGACTTGGACTGTAGCAGTCACAACCATACAGCTATGCTGTGCGGGGAGGGGAGCACAACTATGAGAAAGAGGGTAAGGGAGAGCACACGTATGGTGTGGGAGGGTACATCCAAGTAGGGTTGGGCAATATACTGGGTTTTTTTAGGTATATCAGGATAAAATCATCAGTGATTCTATCATATCGGACTTGTGATATGTGGTATATATGGTATGTGGCTGGGCAGTTATTATATTCAACATGGTATAGGGCCGGACAGTTATTACATTCCACATGGTACGGGTATATATTGTATGGCGCTGGGCAGTTATTACATTCAACATGGTATGGGTATATATGGTATGATGGCTTGGCAGTTACTACATTCAACATGGTATATGTTGTAGAAACTTGACATAATGGAGATGATAGCAGCCTTGCATGTTATTCTTTCATTCATAGTCTAATCCCAGATTTAATTAAAAACCCTCTCATTTATAACAGCCTGTTATGTCACCTATAATTAGATAGCTGTTACTATATATGGACATTTATTACAATGTCATTAAGCCTATTGTTACTATTTATAGATATTATTAAACTATAAGTCTATTCACACACCAACAAGATCATCTAGCCGTTAATGCGATTAATCAGTTCGAAAATAACTTGAATACTATAAATGAATGAATGAAAAACAGATATCTCATTTAATTAATTAGGTTTACTTAAAATTCTATTTCTATTTTGATAACGATCATTGCAATGAGCCGAATTGTTTTATAATTTAGCCAGGCAAAACGGGTGGAAAATACGAACATGGTATTTACATGTAGAGTAAATGAAATGTGGGTTCACTACAACTCAGGTATATGTTGTGTTGGGTTTACAACTGTTTACTTTCCCCAAGTAACACTGCTCAGGAAACTAATGCTGTGTTTCCACAATCATGATACAACTGAAATTGTGGCTTTAATATTGGCGTAATGGTGGTGATACTATCAGGTCTTATCATATACTAAGGTCAGTGGTAGGGACATCGCAAGATAGTCGAAACTTAACATAAAGTTACGAATCCAACACTAAGTGACAGTAGAAACCCAATATTTTTCTAGGATTCTCAACAAATTCGAGGCTCTGGCAAGGGACAATGTCTAGTCGTTTTGATGGGACAAAAAACAGGGTCCCGTGTACACATTGGCATGCATGTAAAAGATTCCTTGGCAGTTGGAATTCGATATAAGAGTAGGCAGCAGTGCTGCTGCTGGGCAAAATTTCCCTCAAAGCACTCGGTCTGGTGTATGTCCATCTTCATTAGCTCAGTCGGAGCAGAAAAGTGGGAGATGAAACCTCATATCATTTAGTGTAATTCTTTGAAGATTGTAAGGTCTGTCATTGAGTCAACTGTTTGTACCTGACAAGGAGTAGGGTCGCCTGTCCAACCTCAAGTGAATTACATAAATAAAGTTATATCTGTTTAGTAAACCCCATTCCTCCATTTCACCACAGAAAAACAAACCAAACATATTGCATGTCATTGTAGGTGTAAGGTTGTTTGAAGAATGCATATAAATCAATTTTATTTTTCGTTCAGTTGATTAGAAAACAGCCACTCGAGTGCATTTGTAATACTGCATCGACACTGTGTGTTGTTTAGTTGATTCATATTGATCGAGGAATATGAAATATTATGGGTATAAATCATTCTCAATGGTGTGAATGAGGATAAAAAGCTCTTCGTTTATTTATAAACATGAATAATTGTACTATTTCATTCTATAGTTGGCTCGCTAACTTATTTTGTAATTATCATACATATTTTGTAAATATTATACTTATTTTGTAAATATTATACTTATTTTGTAAATATCAAGTATTTTGTAAATATCAAGTATTTTGTAATATTATACAATTATTATACATATTTTGTAAATATTATACTTATTTATTCTGTAAATATCAATCATACATATTTTGTAAATATCATTTATTGTATAAATTTTATACATCTTTTGGTAATATCAATCATACATCTTTTGTAACTTTTATCATACTTTATTTTGTAAATATCAATCAATCCATACATAAAAATATTCTGTGAATATCAATATTTATTTTGTAAATATCAATTAAATCCATAAAGATTATCTATTCTTACGTTATACTATTTACAAATTATAATTTTGTAAAATATTATTTTTGTTCTAAAGTATCAATTGTTCTATATTTTCTAAATATGAATAAATGAAAGCTGAAGAAGTGGCAAGAAAAGATAGCCATCAATAGCTAAGTCTATGTTCAACTTACACAAACAGAAAAACTGACAAAAATCTATATTGGTCGGGCTAAGAACTCATCAAACGAAAGACGATACGGTGCGATCGTGAAGTGCAAATTAAGAAAATGGCTGCTAGGTAAATTATTTAGTTTATTATTGATGGACATTGTCGTAGATGAGTTTTTGTCACGTTGTTGCCCGTGGCTGTCGTTTCGATAATTTCATAATGTTTCCTGGTTTTGTAGAAGGCGTCTAATACGGCGTCAATGTTCCACTGATTAGCAACGGTCTGACTTATTACATGTGTAAACTAACGAAACAATACACAATTAATCCTGCCATTAAGCAGTTAATAATAGATGAATGTCTGGACGATCTCCTGTCAAATACAGTTTCTGACAAATCATTCAAGACTACACTGAAAATCTATTTTCATTTTGGATTGAGTATTGTGTTATAAATGTTACAGAGAGAGAGAGAGATGTGCTGAACTGGAATTCCATTGATCTACAAGTTTGCTGTACCTTATGTAAATAGAAAACTTATGCACAGATCCTAGAGTTGACTGTTCTCACTATAATAGTTAAAAAATAGATAACGTAAATAGGAGATGTTGAAAATTTGAGTCAAAATGCTTCATTTCGAACCAAGATATTAGCTTTTGAATTTTTGGACAGTCATTGCTATAGTCTGTAAGATAAAAAACAAAATCTTGATTATTCATTTATTGATTATATTATTTTTCAAAAAATGTATTCCAATCTCTAGGCGTCAAGAGTTGAATATGGCCCGTTTGTGTGGGTTATTAAGCTGTGAGAAATTTTTGACAAAATGCAAATGACACATCATATAAACCTTTAAGTAATTAATTAAAGTATATCCGAGTTTAAAAAAAAAAACTTCATTAAGAATAAGCCGATTGATACTAAACAATGAATTATTATACTTTTTATATCTAAGACAATTCAAGATGACAATATGTATTTAATGTAAACACCCATAACCAGCTTAATTTGAATGCTTAAACTGAATAACTTATCTTTTACTCTGGCATGCTGCAGATTTAATACTTTTAAGTACAGACATTTTCATTTATGCAAGTAACTCTGTGTAGTCACTATGGCTGCAAAATTTTCAGTAAAATGATAGACCATCGGGACCGCAGTGCGTTAATATTATGGATTATAATATGGATCAATTTTATTTCAATAATTCGTTTGTACATAGAAAGTGAGAGAAATGAAGTTTAACATCCACTCAACATACATCAGGTGATTCTGGGACTAACACATGGTTCAATTTTATTTCAATAATTCGTTTGTACATAGAAGTGAGAGAAATGAAGTTTAACATCCACTCAACACACATCAGGTGATTTTGGGACTAACACATGGTTCAATTTTATTTCAATGATTCGTTTGTACATAGAAAGTGAGAGAAATGAAGTTTAACATCCACTCAACACACATCAGGTGATTTTGGGACTAACACATGGTTCAATTTTACTTCAATAATTCGTTTGCACTTAGGGGTATTTAGCAGTTGGAGGAGAGAGAGAGAGAGAGAGATCTAAGGTTTAACGTCAACTAGTGCATATGGTACAATTTTTGTATTTCAATAATTTATTTCTACTTATGGGTCTTTAGCAGTGGGAGTGGGACTGGAAGACCCAGAGAAATCCTGTGAGGTTAGAAAGATATGGCAGTGATAAAGCTGTTTAATTTACAGAACCGGTCCACTCAAGACATACTATATTATTTCAAAAACTACATGTGGTACAATTTTACTTCAATGGCCTGTGTTTAAAATCCAATCAACACCAATATCTCAAAATTACCATATTGTCTCTGTCTCTCTGTTGATCTGTCTCACTATATATTAGATGCATTATAATACCTTTCTTTCGATACCGTTTCGTTTCTACTGCAACTTTTGGTTTATTTCTGGGAGCAGGATTATATTCTACAGTGACTATAACAACCACTTATAACATAGATCCACATAAATCGTTACAATTTCAAAACCTACTTGCCTTATTATCACACACTTGTCTCCGGGACATGTTTTTATTATTCATCTGCAAACTTATGATCATTAATTTGAACAATAATTTTAACCATCAAGACAAAGAAGCTCAGTACGACTTGTTTCCATATCAACCTATTATGATAGATGTGTCTTTTGCCAATTAGAAATTGCCAAGATTTAATAATATTTCAGTTTCCATGGTAACAAATTTGGCTTATTTTTTGCATACAATTAGAAATTGCCCAGATTTATTAATTTTTGTGTTTCCATGGAAACAAATTTGACTTATTTTTGTATACAAAAGTGCAGGAAGTTGATGAATGAGTAAAAAATATTTTGCTACATTGATTTGAGTCAATGTTAAGTTTGAAAACAATGTTTTAAAGTTACAATTTCATACTTTATTGGATGGAGAACAGAAATATCTCTTAAAATGAACGCAACTGGTGATGGATTGCCTTTAACATATCAATTTCACATTGTTTTTGTTGTTTCTTAACCATCTGCTTTATCAAAGATGAATTATGTAAAATTTGGATAAAAGGCTGGCAGTTCTTGCTATAACAGTTCAAAATAGATAATGCACAATGAATATAATGAAAAGTTCATTTAAATTACTATATTCTGAGCGACGTTATCTTGTCCAAACTTGTGTGTTTTCACTGAGTCCTTCAGTTTTCTCCCACCCCTGCTAAGAAGATGACTACACACAAGCGATTTATTGACATATTAGTCCCAAAATAATATAGTCAAGAGAAAGATAAACCCCATCTCTCTCCCTCTCTCTTAGCATAGAATAAGCTATGGAAAATTTTCTATTTTCTGAAAAATGTTAAAGACACACGATGACTTTAACCTATTATAATAGATCTGTTTTTACAGAATGGGAAGACAAAGAAGCTGTAAGATTATCAATCAAATAATCCCCTTTGTTTCTAGCTTTATCCCGCTTATTATCAATCAACCAGATGGCACTATCTAAAAATAGATTTTAATAATATCCCCCCCCCTCCTCCCAAGTTGACGGCTAGACAATATTAGCCAAAAGTATGAGCAATTGTTGGTTGTGATTAGTACCAGGAAGTTATCAACATAACCTGTGCTTGCCGATATTTATCTTACAGTGTCTAACAGGAAGTTGTTTTTACGTCTGGGACAAATGATGATAAATTCCAATCATTTTAACAAATATGGACAAGGCTTGCGGACGTTGGGGTTAATGACAAGAGTCACGCCATTGATTGACTTCAGTAAGTGTCATGGCACCAACCAATTATAAGTCATTGTATTCTAGAGAGGGGTAAGTAAGGTTTAACAGCCACTCAATACAAATTAAGTCATTTTATGTAATAATACAAACAGACATGGATCCAGGAATGGTTAGCAGGGCATTCTAAACTTTATAATGTACAGTTAGCAGGCCAGGGCATTCTAAACTTTGTAATGGCTAGCATGGTGTTGTATATGCATATAACAGGGCATTCTAAACTTCATTATTCATGGTCAGCAGTAGATTTTAATTCAAATATGGTCAGCAGGACATTCTTCATGATGCATGATCACCAGGGCATTCTAAACATTGCAATTAAAAGTATATACGCATGTATGTTTGAGAAACCACTCACCTGCTGTTTCAGTAGGGAAAAATAAACTCAGGAAAGAAAGTCATTGCACTGACACATTCTTTGCCCTCATTCTTTTTCTAACACATGATTCAATTTTATTTCAATAGCTCGCTTGCGTGTTGGGGTCTTTAGCAGTCAAAGTAAACCGGAGGACCCGGAGAAAACCCACTAGGTTGGACAGGTGACTCTACTCCTTGTCACATACAACAGGGAATCGAAACGACCCCCTCCTTTAGTTCTTGAGCACAATAGCTAGTTTTTTTTAACTCTGGGACTAAGAAACTTCAACTAAACAAGCTGGATAAGAAGAAACAGCCAAACATCATTCTCTTACATCAACAAGAGAAATGAGCTCAAAATTAGGGCCGAAAGGATTCACCGGTGAACCGGTGTACCGCGATTTT
The DNA here is from genome assembly GCA_963678685.1 of Patella ulyssiponensis. Taxonomy (NCBI): domain Eukaryota; kingdom Metazoa; phylum Mollusca; class Gastropoda; family Patellidae; genus Patella; species Patella ulyssiponensis. Next base: position 62,993,983 of record OY783229.1, read on the forward strand.
TTCCATGAAAACGATGAACGATATTTTTTTTAAGAATATCGATAATCGAGATTTTTTTTCAATTTAAGGTTCACGATTAATTTCATACTATATCGCGATATTTGTTCAATAAATGAGACATGTAGGACCCTTAGAAATTACCTATCAGTTCAGTTCGTACGTACACAAGGCCTAAATGTAAAGAAACCCCCGGTAGCTATAAATAGACTAGGAACAGCACGCGTTTTCTATAGGCCCGGGCATCCAGACTTCACAATCATTGCAAAACTGACCTACTAATCGTGTGCTAAATACGACTCGGAAACTGGATAAGACAATTTTTTCCATTGGACAAAATACTGGAAGCCATGCATTTTACACCAATGAAATCGCATTTTATTTAACAGTCATTTTTTCCTCGCGATGCCGGTCGGTGGCTCTTATTCGAATGAATGAAAAGCGTGTTGAAATTTTGGTTAACAGTCTCTCTTAGTCTTTCGACTATTATGTTCACGCCCAGTACTGGTGGTAGCAGTGTTACACTTGAAGTTGAAATAGAAAAGCCACCCACCTGTTCGATCGAAGCAAATTGATCCCACAGTGAATATTCGCTTGGCCGCTACAATCACTGATAGGCATGACATCGACGAGGCTTTAATGAGTTCGGCATATTAACTTTTTTACTCCGACAAATTAAATTCTCAAACATTTTTTTGAGGTAAAAGAATAATAAATAAAGACGTTTGAAGTATTTGTAGTTAAAAAATATTTCCTATTTAGTGTAAATGGGTATTAAAATGAGTAAAATGCATCATTTTGCCCGAAGCAGTTGTGTTAAGTAAACATTGCACGAGCCGTTGAGCCAATGACTGACGCCGCCTGCAGTCAACGCACGTGTTGTGGACAGTCAGCTGTTACAGAGTTAATTCGAAAGTAATTCTCTGTGAAACAGATTGCGATCGAAGGTGTGGGAGAATATTGGTTTTCCTGTTTCGTACTTCCTGTTTGAGTGTTTCGCACAAAATGAAAAATGTGCCAAAAATATTGGTTAAAAGTTGAATATAAATTTTAATTTATCTAATAATAAACAATATAAATTTAAAACATTGTGTATTTTTTCTTTATTTCAAGAAAACTTTAGTAAATTTCACATTAATGGCGTGTGTATCGTGATGCACCCGTATCGTTGGGCTACGACATCATGCTGTATCATATCGTGGCACAGCGTATCGTTTCGGCCCTACTCAAAATACTGAAATTTTCACCTTTTGGTTGAGTCTATCTCATCGAAAAGTACCTGAGCAATTATATTTTTAAAAATCTAAACAAAGGGTCACAAAGGCTAGCACCAGTATCATTTAATGCTGAAATCTTACAAGTATCCACATTTACCCAGTTTCTTTCAAGATTTATGGCTTCCAGTACTGGACCAGCTGGCAGACATGTCAAGTTAGAGATCGAACCTTTGGTGATGCCCAAATATATACGCTGTCTAAAATAACTACAAGTGAGTCCTTAGCTATATTCAGTGACATAAAAAGTAATATAGGTTGGTTAAACAGCTTGAGGCCGGTATTTTTATAGAAATTAACGTTACCTGAATAACTTCAGCTACAAGGCCCTCTAGTGACGCAGCCTGTAGGCTTTGACGTGGACTCCAGATCATTATGTGTCCCATGGCCATCAATTCTATAAAACTATCCTCAGGTGAATGGACTTGTAACAGATTGTTAGTTGCTAATTCCTGAAACGCTGAAATACGGATTAAAATACATCTTATAATATCTGATCTATATTTGTACCAATTCTACAACATTCTCTGTCCTGAAGACAGTTTGATCAAAGTCCCACAGGCTTTGGTTGGGTGTCATGATCTCCTACACTTTCGCCTCAGGACTTCTTTTAATATGGACACATTTAATTTTTCTTTTTGTGTCTAATTAATATTCCAAACTAAAAACGGGGTTTAACTTCTACTCATCTCAAAATACAACCCTTTGGGACTAACATGAGATACTTAAGTACTTTTATTCCTTGTCACGTAAAGTTGTCAGATCAAATGCTGATTTGTTTTTCTAGAAAGTTGGTCATAATTTGCTTTTGTTAGAGGTGCTAGATGGAGGGGGTCCCTATCCTAGAGATCCTGTGTTTGCTCCCTGCGTTGGCTGAGAAAGTTCATCTGCATTTTCCGGCATGGTTTCTCCTTGTCAGTAGTGCAGGGTAGAGGGCTCGACAAGGACAATTGTCTAGTCATTCAGATGGAACAAAAAACTGAGACCCTGTATACTTATTGGCATGCATTTTAAAGATCCCTCGACAGTTTGAATTTGAAATTAGAGCCGACCGTACCGCCGCTGTTCGGGCAAAATTTCCCCTCATAGCACATTGTACGGTGTATGCCCATCTTCATTAGCCGAGTAGAACATTAAACTCCATCTCATTTATCTGATGATAAGTATTTAATCATGCACATTTACAGTGTATGCCTGACTTTATCAAAGGGCCCCCTAAATAGTATGCCCAAAAGAATAGTATTGCTTGAAATAGTTCTTGACACAGAGCAACATAATATAGATTATTTCTATCATATGATGTAAAGATTTTATGACATGAATCCAGATTTGATTGAATCATAAGAACATTTTTACTACTGTATTCATCTTGAAATACTAGTTTTTACGTTAAGCCATTATTTATTCTACATGGTCTGAACTGTAAGTAAACTAACACACAAAAACAACATAAAAACTTTAAAAAATGTGACTTAAAATAGAAATACTTAATCAGTTGGAAGAATACCTTTCATCATTTCTGAAATTATCGGAAATTTTACGTTTTTAATTGGTAATAGAGATGCTACAGAAAATCTTGCGTATCATATGAAATGACATTTATCACGAATATCTTGTAATTAAATGCCTTAACAAAAGAATATGTTTATATATCTGAATTTTTACCAGTGAATTTTTGAAATAAACTTTAACCATTTGTTAGTCCCAGGCAGCAGCAGCATTATACGTCCTACACTTATTTTAAATTCTAACTGTTATGGGTTCTTTTACGTGCATGCCAGTGTGTAGACAGTGCCTCTGGTATTCGTTCTCCATCCAGCACCACTGACAAGGAAAATCCATGCCACAAAATCAAAAGGATTTTTTTGGCTAACACTGGGAGCGAACCGCAGAACTCCTGATTAACCATCCAGCACCATACTCAATGAGATTCAAGCAGCCAAGAGCCCAGGACTATCCACACATCAGCAACCCATCAATCATCTTTATAAATTTTGTTTAATTTAGGGTCTTGACAACATAAATGGATACCAGGGAATGATATGTTAAAGGGGCTAACCCTCTAACTTAATATTTGAAATCAAAAGCAGGAATTAGAATTCAATATTGATCCATTTCAATCAATATTGAGATCATAATAATATCCAAAGACACCATTTGTAATGAACAAAGAAAAACATCCTGCAAGACAATGCAGAAGTAATTTGTAATAGCTAATTCACAAACGACAAAATAATAATAAAAAAAACGTGTAGAATGGACTAAGCTGGTACAAAAATAAACTGTTCACCTTATTGATTAGAAAGTACAATTACATTACATTAATATGTGCTTGTAGACCCATTTTCGTTTCTTCTAATTTTAAGATCCCAAATACCCGTTTCAACTCTTAAAAATTTGGACCCAAAGCTGTTGGGAAGAGCAATCATGTACTTTTTGTATACAATTTTTTTTTTTAATCCAAGGAATAAGAAACAAACTCTTCACTACAGTATTCCTGATGAACATGTTCCAATTGGTGTGACCCACGGGTGTTGCATTGTACTTATATTATGGATTAAAGATTTTTTACTAAAAATCAAAACTTACGTTTTCTGTCGAACAGATCGACTCGGCCTCCTAATTTATGTAACAAACCCATATAAACCAATATCCTTGCTGCGTGATATTTGACGAACCTGGCGTATTTGGTGCTGTGGTTTGTGTAATACCATTCATCTGACGGTAACAGCAACTGCATCAACATGTCTGCGATATCAGCATCGTTTAGAAACTGATGAAATGATGGATTTAAGGCGATACATGCTAAAGCTTGTAATAACAAACACAGTAATTGCTGAAATAAACACAAAAACAAAGTATTCACCCAGAATTAAAACTCAATTCAATATAATAAAATAAACAGCAATGAATTTGTCAAATCCAATCGGTTTAAAACACAGATCTTATTTCGTTCTATTTTTTAATGCTCAAAACTTTGTAACCAACTAGTAATATCAATGTTGACTCATTAATCAATTGTCTGACATCATAGGGTCAAAAAACCCATGACGTGATCTTGATACAGTGTAGACCATCGAAATCATAAAATAATGGAATGAAATATAGATCTGCATTTTAATCAAATTGGACAATATCTGATTAGGGGTGGGTCTTATTCTCATTTCTATTATCTGAACGCATGCACAGGGGTCTTTCCTGTGAGAGGAAATCACAACCGCAAGGTTACCAGTCGGCTAGAGGTCGAATTCTGACACTCTAGACCACATTTTTTTTGCAGACAAGTCAATGTGTCTTTCAACGACATGTTAACAACATAAATAATATCTCACTATGACCATGATGCCACAGAGACAGTAGTAACAGGAATGATGCCACATTGAAGTAGTAACAGGTATGCCACAGTGACAGTAGTAACAGGGATGATGCCACAATGACAGTAGTAACAGGGATGATGACACAGTCACAATAGTAGCAGGGATGATGCCACGGTGATAGTAGTAACAGGGATGTTGCCACAGTGAAGTAGTAACAGGGATGATGTCACAGTGACTGTTGTAACAGGGATGATGCCAGAGTGACAGTAGTAACTGGGATGATGCCACAGTGAAGTAGTAACAGGTATGATGCCACAGTGACAGTAGTAACTTGGATGATGCCAGTGTGACAGTAGTAACAGGGATGATGCCACAGTGAAGTAGTAACATGGATGATGCCACAGTGACAGTAGTAACAGAATTGATGTCACAGTGGCAATAGTAGCAGGTGATGCCACAGTGACAGTAGTAACAAGGATGATGCCACAATGAAGTAATAACAGGGATGATGCCACAGTGACAGTAGTGCCAAGGATGATGCCACAGAGACAGTATTAACAGAGATGATACCACAGAGACAGTAGTAACAGGGATGATTCAAGGGTCACAGTAGTAACAGAGATGATTTCATAGTGACAGCGGTAACAGGGATGATGCCATAGTGACAGCGGTAACAGGGATGATGACACAATATTTTACTTTATTTAATATAAATTCTTATACATTTCATGCAATTTAGACATGTCATTTTGTATTATTTGTTTTAATATTTTTGCAATGGATTAATTTAAGCTTTATAGCTTGTTACTGAATCCATTTAATTTACAATCTGATTAAAGCACAGATCCTGTTTAGTTTCGTTTTTTGTTTTAATTGTCTTCACAACACTAGCTAGGATCTGGAAGAGTTGTTATAGGCATTCTAGATCCTAGAAACGTCAATGCTGATTGATTAAAGAATGTCTGATGTCAAAAGGTCAAATGCCACTCATATGACCCCTGACGCAACCTTACAGTACAACTGGTCAGATCTTCATGTAGTGTAGGCCATCAAAAGTATAAAAAAAACAAAAAGTGGTGTAGGTCATCGAAAGTACAAAAAAAGGGTCAATCAGGGAATCAAAACCATGATACAACACGCATGCGCCAATCATTCGACCATCCACACCCCTCACTCTGACCCCATGGTCAGATTGTATTCGATGAAGAGTTGGACAGCTTTTGTAAAAATCCAGTCCCCGGTTTAACAAAACATTCTCAGACATAAGTTAAAATTTTCTCAAAAAATGTTCACCTTATGAATATTAACTAAAATATAGCCCTTATGTACCAAATACATTTGAAAGAAAATATGTCCAAATTTTTGTGTTTCTTGATCAAAGATTATTTCTCATAAACAGTGATTGAAAGTTGTGTAAATTCTGAGAATACCTTGTGAAACTGGGGCCTGGATGACTCAAGCTTGTTTTCAAAAAAAAGAAAGACAGGAAAAGTGAATTGTATCCTGAATGAATGACAATGAAAAATGATCTCTGGTAACATTTACATTATCTACTGTGACTCATTGATAAATAATGTAGCATGTGTACTATTACAATAAATAACTTTCACACTGTGGAGAGAGGGAGAAGGAGAGGGAGAGAGAGAGAGAAGCAGATGGCTTAACCTCAGCTCAATACAAACTAGGTCAGTTCTAGGCTAACATGGTTCCATTTTATTTCAGTAATTTGAAGTGGGTGGTCTTTAGCAGTGGGAGGAAACAGGAGAAAAACCATGAGGTTGGACACATGACCCTACTTGACTCAGTGACAGACCAAGGGGGAGAGAGAGAGAGAGAGAGAGAGAGAGAGAGAGAGAGAGAGAGAGAGAGAGAGAGAGTGAGTGTGGTTTAAATTTCCACATGACCAAACTAGATTATTTCAGAAGGAACATATAGATCTATTCTATTAAAAAAATTCTCTTACACATAGGGGTCTTTAGCAGTGGCAGAAAAAGAGGACCCAGAGAAAATCCCCCGAGATTTGACAGCCGACCCTACTCCTTGTCTTGTACAATCGGAGAATTGAAACCATGCCACTTAACTCAATGACAGACCTTATGATCCACAGCGCACGCACTTATACCCTTTGTAATTTGGAGATTGCATTTGATCATGTGCTGTGATAAATAAAATTATTCAGATTGACACCTTATTTGGAACTCCACCAACAACAGGGAACCAGACTGGAAAATCCTAATGAACTATCTTGGCTAACGCAAGGGGATCGAACCCCGAAGTTCCAGATTAGGGAGGTCACCATGTTAATCGCCAATCGTTTAACTCAGTGATCAGATTTATTTGTCTGTAACATTTAACTTATTTAATATATAAAAGTATAGGTAATATTCCCAAAGCAAGGAACTTGACAATACTGTGTAGTTTTTTTCCAGGGAGTGTTTCCGGTACTTGCCCTGATGCCACTGTCGCTAAGTGAGTAAGACGCTGGCTCGCTAGCCTCGGAGTCATGTGTTCGATCGCTGCATTGGCCGAGCAAGTTCTTCAGGATTTTCCAGCTCAGTTTCCCCCCCCATGTCAATGTGCAGATAAAAGAACCCTTGACCAGTGGAATTCAATGTAAGAGATAGGCTGTAGCATCACTCTCCAGTAGGACAATAAACCTAATTTCATTTCAGACAGAAGATATAAAATTATACTCATGGGAAAATATCTCATAATACCACGGTTTATGAGAATAAGTAGAAATATATTTTTCATTCAACCACATTCAGATCCACTCAAATCGGACCTACAGAATATAGTGGGGGCAGCAAAGCTTCACCTTTTTTCATCAAATTATTTCGAAATCTAACAATTTATTTATTTGGTAAAATCACATGGTTACTATTTTAAGATGATTTACTAGCATATTTTATACATTACCCATCATTTAATACAAGGGCCAGTGTTGTTTTTTAATAATATAACTCTGTAATGTTTTTGTGTCACCTATATTACGATAATGTATTACAATATCCAACATTAATACACTGTGTTGTTTTTTACACAATGTCATGTTGTAAAGTCACACTCATGTTCATGTCGTTATTATTTCAAAAATGTTGTATTGCATTGAAAAAACACAAACCGGAAGATTATAAAAACAAAAATAGTCCATGTACAAGTGAACCGTTATCACCTTTACTTCCTGGTCTCGTGTCATGTATTGTTGGATAAAATATGTGAGCCAGCGTTGGAAACCCCATGGGTAATCATCCCACAAAACAAAACATTACCATTTAACCCGAGGGTAAGGAAATGTTTCATTTCATGGAATTGATTTATAATGTTAATAATTCATACGATCGGATCAATATGAATTAACTAGAATACATGTGGTATCACACTTATTAGTGCTGGATTTAATATTGGTGTAACATTGAAATAGATGATATGAGAGAGAGAGAGAGAGAGAGAGAGAGAGAGAGGTATAACATTCACCCACATTCTCAATCTATTAACAAGAACACCCATCTGACAACACTTAATTTTATTTCATTAATTCAGCTGTGGGAGTAAACATGAGGACCTGGTGAAGAACTTCGGGGTTGGATTATTGGTGACCCTACTCCTTGTTAAGAAAGAGAGAGATTGGGTTTAACCTTCACTTGACAAAAATTAGGTCATTTTTCGGGATTAACATCTGGATCAATTTTATTTCAAAAATTGGCTTGCAAGCAGGGCAGTGGGAGGAATATGGAAGACCCGGAGAAAATCCATAAGGTTCGACAGGCGACCCTACTCCTTGTCATGTGACTCATTGACAGACCTTACAGTTTATGATACAGCGCACACATGCTCAGCATACGGCCATCAAGCTTGCCATCAAGGGGGAGAGGTAGAGAGAACATTTGGTGATCTTACCACCAAATCTTATTGTTCTTTCTAACACTATTTATTCAGTAAATATTTACATTTAAATTCAGATATTATTTACAGAAAATATAAACACATTGTTTAAAATTATAACCTAAAATTATATACTGGCATTTGAAAAAGGGGTATCACAATCGGCAACGTTACCATTTAATAAATCTTTACTGTTACAAAGTATGAAATTACAATTGTTTTTTAATAAAAAATTTTCTCACACATAGTAGTATTTGGCAGTGGCAAAAAACCTGCCCATAACTGACAGCAAGCTTAAAAAGGCGACCCTATTTCAAGAACACCTGACACCACTAATAATCTTTTATTGCCACCTACTTTTACTTCTAGATCCACCGCGGCTAAGTTCGTAAGATACTGGTTGCTAGCCTGGAGGTCGCGTGTTTGATCCCTGCATTGGCTGAGAAAGATCATTGGGATTTTCTAACATTTCCCCTTGTCAGTGATGCAGGGTCTGACAAGGACAGTTGTTTAGTCGTTCAGACGAGACGAATATCCATGGTCCTGTGTATAAACTTGCATGCACATTAAAGATCCCTTGGCAGTTGGAATTTGATATAAGAGTAGGTCATAGTGTCGCTGCCCAGGCAAAATTTCCCTCATTACACACTGTATGGCGTATGCCCATATTCATTATCCCGGTGGGAGCAAAACGGTAGGACGTTGAACTCCATTTTATTTCAACTCATTTCTTGTATTACTTTTATCAGAGTACATTTACACCAGAACTTATGTTGTTGTTTTTAACTGTACAATGTAACAGTGTATTGATTTCCATGAAAACAACAAGTGATATCCTAGTTAACAGCAACTTGTGATAAATGGACTGCATACAATATAATACTCACTAATTCATTTATCACACAATTTTCTTGTTTGATTGCCATACTTCAGGACAACATGTTAACATCAGTGTAATAGGGTTCGACTGGTGCTTGTAGTTGTTGATATATATTGTTGGTGAGAGAGAGAGGTATATCATTCACCCACATTCTCAATCCATTAATAAGAACACCCATCTAACAACACTCAATTCAAATATACAAAAAGATGTATCAAATCTCTAAATGGGCAAAGGACCGGGCATTCAAAATATCGGAAGGATGGAAATACAGTAGCAATGCTGTTCCACCAAACTGACAGCTATAGAAACAAAGTTCCTTGACTCACGGTAGCCATGTGTGGCGACAGGGCCTCAGATCCCAAACCCTGAATATGTTGAAGCACACAGTACTGGGTAGGCTCGATCAAATACAAAGCAAAGATGTAAGGATAGCAACTAAGTATAAGTCAGTATAGTGGCAAAATTGATGAAGTACATCAAAGGGAGAAAATAGGACAAGCTGCAAATGCTGGGCAAATCGAAGCATTGCCTCAAGGCGTATTATTTATAAAATTTTACTTTTTTCATATTAACACTAACGAGTGAATGGCTGTTACATGTATGTCAAAAAAAGTGACATGGTTGTGAATAATGAATGTTCAAAATATGAATCAACTCGGAAATGTCATCGAAATTATTCTGATAGGTCTACTGTACATTTCTTACCAGTGTCTCTGGCACTGCAGGGATTTGACAGTTATACACTGCAGGGATTTGACAGTTGACAATGCATGATGTCTGTAAATTACGTAGACAGACATACACACTGAGTGTTCCAAAACGAAATATTAACAGTTAACACCTCATTTGACGTCATTGATGCAAAGCATTAATTTTGATATCACACATCATTATTTCGTACTTTGAATGCTAATCCCATCCCACCATCTGATGATAAAGCATAAAGCACTGGGCCATTGTTTTAAAAACAAGCCAACAGTGAGGCTGATGTCACCCGCCGAAATCCCAAAATAAATAGATGACACATATTAATTAATCGCACATTTATTTTTTTCAAACGTATCGAGCAATCAAACTGCACACGAAGTGTCATCCAAAAGTGTTTTATAAAGAAAAATGCTAACCGACGAGAAAAATGAAAATGTACCCTAGTTAGGGGGACCCTAAAGGCAGACAAAAGGTCCCCCACGCTTCACAAAAGGGCCCCTCTGGCCAAGGGAAAGGGCCCTCGTGTCCGAGTCAATCGTTTCTATACACTGTTACTGTCGAATCCATTACTGAATGAGAATGCAGTCATTGTATTGGCATAAAAATCATCAATCAAGATGAACCTAAGTTATCTTGTCCCAAAGTATCAACCAATCAAATTGCGTATCTCTGCTCATCTTCGAACTCCATCAAGGCATTGACCTAATAAGCATACACACCAATTTTGAACACTTTAACTCAATTCGAAGGAGAGTTATTGTGTTCCAAAGTCTCCGCAAATCAAATTGCTTATCGCTCTGCTTACCCTGAGCAGAAAATGCTCATTATCAATCTTAGTCAAGGTATTAATGAAACTATACACCAAGTTTCATCACTCTCACTTAATTAGAACTAAAGTTATCGTGTCCCAAAGCATCAACCAATCAAATTGCTTATCTCTGCTTACCCTAAGCGGAAAATGCTCATCCTCAAACTCCATCAAGGTATTGACCTAATAAGCATATACACCAAGTTTGAACATTTTAACTCAATTAGAAGGAGAGTTATTGTGTTCCAAAGTCTCAACCAATCAAATTGCGTATCGCTCTGCTTACCCTGAGCAGAAAATGCTCATTATCGAACTTAGTCAAGGTATTACTGTAATGAAACTATACACCAAGTTTCATCAATCTCACTTAATTAGAACTAAAGTTATCGTGTCCCAAAGCATCAACCAATCAAATTGCTTATCTCTGCTTACCCTAAGCGGAAAATGCTCATCTTCGAACTCCATCAAGGCATTGACATCTAGCTCAATTAGGCAGAGAGTTATTGTGTCCCAAAAAGTGTGACGGACGGACGGACGGACGGACGGACGGACGGACGGACGGACGGACGGACGGACGGACGGACGGACGGACGGACGGACGGACGGACGGACGGACGGACGGACGGACGGACGGACGGACGGACGGACAGACAGACAGACAGACAGACAGACAGACAGACAGACAGACAGACAGACAGACAGACAGACAGACAGACAGACAGACAGACAGACAGACAGACAGACAGACAGACAGACAGACAGACAGACAGACAGACAGACAGACAGACAGACAGACAGACAGACAGACATAGTCCCCCAACTTAAATTTTAGTGCTATTGATACAGCCCAAAATTTTTTGAGCAGGTATATTCCTTATTTTTGAGTTGTCTGTTCTTGAGCAGGATAATTTCATATTTAGAGTTGTCTGGGAGATTTATATTTCCATTTTCTGTTGTCTGTAAATATTTTAAGCAGCCAATATCTATCAATAATTCATCAGACAAGTTATTCTAGAAAATAGGCACCTGGGGAGCCGTTCTACTACTCTGACATTTTCATGTTCAAGACAAGTTAGGAAAAAGTAATTTCATTTGGCCGACTTTTTCAATAGTTTTTTTTAATCCTACTGACCGCCAAAATGCATAGCATCTCAGCCTTTATAAATTATCTGTCTGACTGAGAAAGAGAAAGTGATGGGGATTAAGGTCCATTCGACACAAACTAGGTCATTTCGATAAAATGCACTTAAATATTCTACCACCCAACAACAGCAGATACATGCAGTAGTGGAGCCATTGTGATTCAGTGAGTAAGGCTCTGACTCATAAATCTTGAGTTCCTGTGTTTGATCCTGGTGTTGACCGAGCCACAAGGTCCCATGTTTGAACCTGCTGTTGACAGAGCCACAAGGTCCCTTTGAAAACCCACGAGGTTGGATACATGTAGGTGATCCTCCTCATTGTGCAAATGTTGCACAGCAAATTTCAGTCTTCCAAAGAAAAATTGTCACATCTTGTGTACAACTACATTATTTTGTTCAGTCAGCAAAATCTGATTAAAATCATTTTCGATCCATTATATTTCTAATGTTTTACTAGGATGACATGTGAAATATTGCCTTTGATCTCTGCCTTTAGATCACATGAAACAATCAAATTATCTGTAGCTAGTGATGTCATCACAGGTGGTGGTGGTGTAAAGAAATTGTACATGACATGCATGAGGGTTTAAGGTCATAAGCTAGGTCATTTTGGGACTAACAGTGTAAAGGGGCCTTTAACAGTGAGAGGAAACCAGAGAACTCAGAGAAAACCATGAGGTTGGACAGGCGATCCTTATGATACAGCACGCACATGCTAACAATTCGCCCATCCACCCCCACCCTCCTCATCTTCTTAGAGATTCAACTTTTACAATTGTAATTTGTAAAGGATTCCTCAATCTTTCAAATGAGAGACAACACAATTTACTCTTATAGCGAATTCCAAGTGCCAAGGAACTGTTACCCGCATGCCAATGTGTACATGGGACCTCGGTTTTCCGTACCATCTGAAAGACTAGACAGCTGTCCTTGTCAGGCATTTCATCTTGCAACACTAAGATTGGATAGGCGACCCAACTCCTTGTCACGTACAACCGGGAATTCGAAACCACGTCAGTTGACTCAATGACAGGCTTTATGATACAGCACGTACATGCTAACCATTCGGCCACCCACCCTCACCCCTTTAGATAAAGAGCAAACCATTATTGCTATAATAGAGCGAAAATAGATAGTGTCAAATGAATAAATTGAAAATTTCATTCGAATTACTCTAAGGTATTAGCCTTTGAAGGTTTGACAAGTTGTGTGTATTATTTGCAACTACCGCACACTGGTTGTTCAAAGCTAAGCCTAGCTTCTCCATTTTCAAATTAAATAAAAATATGACTGAACCGTTCTAATCTACTTAATCAGAGAGCAGAAAATGCTCATCATCAACTTATTTCCCTTTACTACATGTATGTCTATGGTTTGATTCATTATTCATTCAAGCTGATCAACTCTGAACCGAGAATTTAGTGATTGACTTTTGGGCCTACTACGATGAATGAAAGTCGAGCAGCAAACAGGTTCCTAATCCAGTAAATATCGCAGGCGAGCGATGACATTGAGATTTGATTATGGTTTGGATAAGTTAATTTATAATTTAGATAACATTTGAGGACTTAGAAATACCTGCATAATGCATTTTTATGTCACAGATATAGAAATAATTGTGTTCTTTACCTTCTAAGAAAATACGAAATTATCACTATTCGCTTTAATTATTGTTATTACTAAAACACCTAGAACTATTATTACATAATTAATAAACTAATTAAACTAATAAACTATTCACAGAAAACTCTCAAGTTTATTTTAACACTTACCTCTAAACCGACCCCAGCTTATTTATGTATGTTTACTTAGAAAAAAAGAGTTATTGTGTTCCAAAACGTGTGACAGACGGGTCGACAGACAGATGAATGAACCCATTTCAATTGTCCCTGGCTTTCACCAATAGGTGGCGAACAGATAGATTATCAGACAAGATACTTTTACAGACAATTAAAAACATTACGGTACTTACAGGATCATGATTAGGGTCTAAAGCCTCCACTAAAGTCCGCACATGTCCTCCATTAACGATTTTATGTTGTACTAATCCTCCGTGACACATTACGCACACGATGCGAGCACTTAATATCTGTAAACAATGATGGGTACAGTGGCGCCATCGTACGGATGGCGTACACTTCTGACGTGTGCCTATAATCCGTTTATGCATAGTGATATTGTTGTGTAACACCGTCATTAATCCACTAGGATCCATGGACATTAAAATTTCCAGAGGGGTTCGATTAAAATGGACACTCGTAGTTTTATTCTCCTCTTCCTCCTCAGTGTGTTTATCGGAGTGCGTATCGTGAACGCTCGTCCTACGCTTATGAAGCGATGCGATTCTATTTAGTGTAGACTGCTGTTGTCCTGGTTCCTTTTCTTCATGTCTGTTCGCCGACTGCTCTCTCCGTTTTAAAGTAGATGGCCAGACATCTTTGTTTTCAGCTGGAGTGTCGAAATCTGATGGCTTCGTCAGAGAACCATATTCGTAATTCCTATGCACAATACACATGTCTATAATCCGATTAATTGTACTGAGGGCGGTAAAATGTAGAGACTGGCGACCGCGGAGTAGCTCAAGTGCTGATGACAGGAGTTTTGACAGATTTAGAAAAATATTGTGTTTTTCTTCCGTTTGGCTCGCGGACTGTAGCTGAGTAAAACATGTCTGAAAATAAACAAAAATAAAAATTACCAACAATATTGCAGGTGTTAAACTCTCTGATTGGCACGTAAGGAATATTCGTTTAGATTCAACTTTCACAATATTGTAGTTTGCAAAGGAACTGAAATGAAATCGGGCTTAACATCCTACTGTTTTGCTCCAAACTGGGCTATTGAAAACGGGCATATGCCATACAGTATGCTATGAGGGGGAATATTGCGCTAAACAGATGATGATTTTCTTGAGACACATATGGACTGATGGATACAGCAAAACGGAGAGAGAGACAGAGAGCAGATAAAGAGAGAGGAAGGACAGTGGGCCAGACATACAGACAGAGGGCCAGACACAGAGACAGAGGAAAAGACAAAGAGACAGGGGAACAAACATAGAGATGGAGGAACAGACATAGAGACGGAGTAACAGATAGAGAAACATAGGGGCAGAGCAAGCGACAAAGACACAGAGAAAGGGACAGAGAGACATAGAAGCAGATATATGGATTGATGCAGAGACATGACATAAATATAGACAGGCAGAGAGAGGGACAGACGGACACAGAAAAAGAGACAGACAAACCAATTTTAGAAGTCTGCTGTTCTGCTGTTTTCTCAGGCAAAAAATAAATAAATAGCTTTCTTTAAATGGTTGTGTATTTTTTATGGACTTGATGAAGGGTGATTTATCATAATTCCCTTGTGTGATATAAGATATCCGTCTGTGATGAGGTGACTACAAGTTGATATATCTTATAATATGTATTTAGATCAAAGGGTACATCAACCAGAACTGTGTGGGTGGCTATAAATAGAAACTTTCAACAAATCCAATTAAATTAACATCCTACTCTTCTACTACACAGACCGAGCTAATGAGAGCGGGGGACAGAAATGGGGTTTAACGTCCACCGACACAAACTAAGTCATTTCGGGACTAACATATGGTTTAATTTTATTTCAATAATTCGCTTGCGCGTAGGGGTCTTTAGCAGTGGGAGGAAACCAGAGGACCCGGAGAAAACCCTCGAGGTTGGACAGGCGATCCTAGAAAGTAGTGTCCACCTAATCTACGTTTAATTCATCTCTGAGAAAATTTTTCAAAATAAATCATCAAATTATACGATTTGAAATGAAACGGAGGTTTAGAATTCTACTCTTCAGCATCAACTGGGCTAATGAAGAAAGGTCAAACGCCATTTAGTGTGATATGAGGGGAATTTTGCCCAGGCAACAACATTTCCGTCTACTCTCCATCATATTCCACCCTTAGAAAAATTACAAAAATGATATCTAATTGATCTCTAACATGAATGGCCACCATATCTAAAAATTAGTGTACTTTTTTGTAAAGTGATTTCACATTTGTTATACACACAAAGATTAAAGGAGCTAAATTGCTAATATTTTGGACCTAGAAACTGACACAAATGGGTCGCAACACATATAATACTATAATCTGGATGTATATCAATTGATTTACATTCAATCGTTTATGTTTTACTCTTATTTCAAATCAGCTGTGTTTGGCAAAATATGCCCGAAGTCTCAATCAAATAGAAATCTCAAGTGTCTAGTTATTCAAGTCTATTGTGCATGTTATTACCGTTTGGTATGACTTGTGGAATGTTTAACCTAAAATAGTCGATTTAGGAATTTAAATGTCGTTAATCTAGCTTAGTGTCTGGCCTCAAGCGGAGCTAATTGTCGACAGACAGCATATAAGTTGAGTATGGTAAAATACCTTATTTGGAATATGTTTAATGTAAAAAGCATTATTTATTAAACATTTATTATGCAAGAGCTAAATCTGCCAATTGCAGGTCTTTCTTTAGGCCTGAAATGTTATCTAAAGTATTAATTAGACATTAATTAACTTATCAAGACCATAACCAACTCTTGATGTCGTTGGTAGCATG
Organism: Patella ulyssiponensis; assembly: GCA_963678685.1. Lineage (NCBI taxonomy): Eukaryota > Metazoa > Mollusca > Gastropoda > Patellidae > Patella > Patella ulyssiponensis. Next base: position 63,010,580 of record OY783229.1, read on the forward strand.
TGATATTTTTTGGACTAAAATCAGATCTGCAGCTCAACGATCATTCACGATTAAATCAAAAGATGGATAACCAAGACTATGCTTTTTATCGTACTGACTTTAACAATGAAGCTCGAGGCTAGAGCCAAAATTCAATTGCTAAATTCTTGGTTCAGCATGGATCAATTTGACTGAAATTTTCAGCAAATTTCCTTTAAATCATGGTGAGAACTGCCAACTCTTTATCTAATCTCCTATAATGTATGTTTAAGTTATTACTGGTTGTTGAGGTATGACCAGGTAGTTAACTATATCTTCGTATAAGTGATATTATCATTGTTTTATCAAAGTCTCTCAATATTTACAATTAGTATAGAGCAGACAAAGTGTTATCATACTGTTATCAAGAGGCAATCAGAATACGAGAGCACAGCTATATAACACACAAATATAACTATTACAGAAATATAATCGTGTATAGAACAGAGCAATAATGTCAGACTCTTATCAAAGTGTATTCAAACGTGCCATCAATGTTTTGTTTCACTTGAAAACAATAGAAAATGTCCCACTTTTGCTGGAAGTACCAAACGGGTTGGTCACAGAAAATAGTTTGTTAGCGCATCCTTGGCTTATTGTTGGGATCACCTTTCTAACTTATTGCTGAGAGTAGCCCTTTCTTATTGCTGGAGTTACCTCTGTGGTTTACTGCTGGGAGCAGATCCCTGGGCAAAATGTCAATTGTACCAGTCAAAATTACAATCACTGAAGTTGTACTTCACATCTTAAACTTTATGCCAGCCAATTATCAAAAATATCTGCAAAATAACTCTTTAAAATGGAGAATCCCTAAAGATTATTTTCGTACTGTTATAATTTAGTTATTTGAAATCTTACTGATAGACGAAGAGATTTCTCGGACATTAAATATAACCATTAAAACTATCCATGTAAAGAGCAATGAACCCGTTACACGTTACCCGGGATACTGATATTTAAAGGTTACGCTATCCAATCAGACTCTCCTTGAGACAATCAACGTGACCAGTCATACTAATATCATAGATATGCGTCCGACATCACTATCAATATTTTATTAGCCATCACAGTCTCCAATAAGCATCAATATCAATGTTATTACGTTAAACGAAATGAATCAGAAAATATTTCCACATTTTGTCTTTCCTCGTCTACATAATCTATATAATAAAAACAGCACCATATTGCCGATATTTAAAACAAAAATTCGTAAAAAAATACTGCCTGCTTCCTCGACATTGATTACATTCCTCCAAAATCATTTTAACCTATTTAAATTTTTGTTTTTTTTAGAAGAGGGGGGAGGGGGATGAGTGCCCAGAGAGTAAGATTTTGGCTTGTTAATCTGGAGGTGGACTGAGTACATCAGGATTTTCCAGTGTGCTTCCACCTTGTCAGTGTTGCAGAACAGAGGGCCTGGTACAAAAAAACAAACAAACTGGTCATGTGTACACACTGGCATGCACGTAAAAGGACCCTTGGCCATTGGAATTCGATATAAGAGTAGATTGTAGTATTGCTGTAATGGCAAAATTCCCATCATAGCACAGCATATGGCGTATGTTTGTCTTCATTAGCCCCAGTCGGAGCAAAATAGTAGGATGTTTTGTTTTCACTACCATTATGGATGGCCGAATCGTTAGCACATCATAAATCTGAGACTGACATAATAATTTTTGTTTCTAAGGCATTGTGTGCAATTTAAAGAGGGAGAATATTGCTCGCGCAGGAACATTTCTCTACCAACACTAGTATAAAACTCCAGATCCAGCCCCATATATTCACTTAGCCCCCACTACTCCAGTGCCAGAGTAAGACCTCTGGGGGCCCTAGACAAGTTAAACAGCACCAGCATCACCATTGGATCTCCAGATACAGCTCCATAAATCCACTTAGTCCCCTGCTGCTCCAGTGCCCAGATTAAGATATATGGGGGCCCTGGAGAAATTAAGAAAATGTGGATGAGACCAACGCAGTCCCCCTCTCAAAAATAAGTTATGTTTATACTGAATATAAATAATATATAAAGATTTTTATTGATTTGAATGCACAACATACATTAAACAAAGCACTCACAATATAAAATCAATGAATGTTCAATGGCTACCAATGTATGTCAAATATCAATTGCTCTTCTGTAAACTTCAATCAAATTGGTGCCCTTGCTGCACTTAACGAATCAATGATATCCAAAGTCTTATAATTGCTAAAGTGTGGAATCAAATGAAATGAAATGGTTTTTAATGTACTACCCTACTCTTCCGCTTCAAGCTGGGCTAATGCAGCTTTGTTAATAAGACCCAACCTGACCAACAGCTCCCTAAACAAGACCCAATCAGATCAAACAAGACCTTAAACAAGACCCAACAAGATCATTAGTTCCTTAAGTCAGTAGCTCCCTAAGCACAACCCAACCGAGTTAGTAGATCCATAAATGCAATTCACCACAATCAGTGCTCCCTACACCTGATCAGTAGATCCCTAAACCAGACTCGACAGGGTCAACAGATCTGCTACCATTAAATAGTCAAAAACACTTGCATATTTTGTTCCACAGCAACAGAATAGGGTTTGACGTCTCGTCCACACTTTATCTATACCATTTTCAGACTGACATGTGGTCCCTTCGAATTACATAGTTATCTGTCTAATCCAAGCAGAATGTTGCCCAGATAGCCGTATCTTACTGTATACTCTTCATTAATTTCCCATTTCCAAAAATAGCAGCCAAAAGATAATTTACTGCTGATAAGTTCGGTCTGACATAAAATTTAAAATGTCAGGTCCCGAGTTCACAAAGCATTTTTGGGTTAAATTGTTTGCCTTATTCTAACTATAATATAGCATAGTTTTTTTTGTTTTAATGTATCAAATACATCAAAAAAAACAATTTACAAAGTTGTGTGTTTCTGGATCAAAGATATTTCTCATAAACAGTAAATTCTTAACTTAAGTCTGAAAATTCTTTGAGAACTCGGGTCCAGGTATTGATAGTTCAATAGCACTCTTTATGCGAAGTATTGTACATTTCCTCCACACCCGATATATTAAGGCAGCAATTAAAATTTATCATCAATTGACATCAAACAAATTCTTGCCACTTTTATTGAAATGACATACCGATGTTATCATAATAAATAATGTAAATAAAACGTGTGTACAGCAGATTGAACAATAATAAATTACTATTGATTAACTCTCTCTTTAGTTTGAGTCGGACTATTAACCACTCATCAAGTACGTACTCATACACTTATAAACAATAGTATAGTTTTTCAGGCAGATTTGAAAATGAGTTTTTATTTTTGTGTATGAAATACGTACTGAAATGAAATGAAATGGGGTTTAACGTCCTACTATTGTACATATTATATTCATGTTTTATTATTATGTTTTCTTTTATCAAAACATTTATTTTAGAGTATTATCTAGGATACTTGGATTTACCAAGATACTTGTATGTAAATATATATTTTGTTTGAAATTATGAATATTAATTATGATTGCTTATTAATTATCCTTCAGTTTATATATATATATCTTTTATATTGATGATCAGTTTATATTTTAAAGCTTGTGAGGAATCAAAGCTAAAGGAGCAGAGGGAGTAATGTAATAGTTAGTGTTTTATTGTATATTTTAAATCTTATAATCCCTCTTGTTGTTTTAAAGATTATTCTAAACGCTACCTTAATTAGATGAATTCTGGTATAAGCTGTATTGGAGTATTAGCAAGTATTGTGAGGGTTGCGTCTTTAGTTACAAACAATAAACTTTAATTAGTGTTTAACTAAATTGGTTGCTATAAACTAGTTGCTACGAATACATAATGTAGAAATAAAAAGGAAGACATCTAGTAGACTCCTCATAAACTTGCTATACATCTAATACAGTGTTTGTTTCAATTTTAAGGTAAGCGTATATATTTTGTACATTGTTTTAAAACTATCGATGCACCCTGTCCAAAGTGTGTAGTTTTATAATTTAAAGATAGGCGTCATATAGACGAAATAGTGCCTCTACACACCAGCGAGTAAGAAAGCTCTTACACTTATGTAAATATTAATATGTCATTTTATTTTTATTATATGTTTAATATTAGTATATATATTATTAATACTTTATTTTATGTAAATATATGTTTAATTGTCTCGTATAAATATGATTATGCATTAGATATAAGATAAACTTGCTATACATCTAATACAGTGTTTGTTTCAATTTTAAGACTTATAACCAGAGAACATTTAGCTTTTACACTATTCTGCTCTGAGGGACTACGGCTTACTCTAATATCGAATTCCAACTGTCAAGGGATCTTTTACATGCACTCCAATGTGTTAAGGGGCCTCAGTTTTTTGATCCTTCCAAAGGACTAGACAGCTGTCCTTGTCAGGCCCTGCTTCCTACCTCATTGACCAGAGGAAACCACACCAGAAAATCTACATAAACTATCTCTGCCGATGCAGGGATCGAACACCCGACCTCCAGGCTAGCAAACCAGCATCTTAGACACTGATACACGTACACACAACATAGCTTTTCGAGAGGATTTGATAATGGGTATGTATTTATTGCATTAAAATGTATATATGCATTCTGATTACACATGGAGTATATCAACCCATAGCAAGACAATAGGTATTGAAGTGATTCTCATATCAGCTACTGAAAATACATAGGCCCTATGTTTGTAAATAACACAACAGAATTTATATGGAAAACAATCGCTGGTTTATACACATACATGTATAGCACAGCGTTTCGACAAGTATTCTCTTATCGTTTTCAAGTCTTTTCAAGAATTTTATTTCATACTTTTCGAAACTTCGTGTTATATGTGTATAAACTAGTAAATACTTGATAATGATAAGAGAATACTTGTTGAAACGTCGTGCTATATGTGAAACCAGTGATTGTTTTCCATATAAATTGTGTTGTGTTTTTTAATGTGCTCAATCACTAAATGCCACTCAAGGATTGCATATGTCTGCACATTTAGTGAAATTTAGTGAGCTATGTTTCAAAGTGACACAGCAATCAAACTAATAAAATGTTCAGTACTATTGAACTGGTTTTATTTCTTCTTCCACTCATGGCTCCCGGAGGATTCCCATATCGGCATTTACTATATGTTCAGTCAGATTTAACACATTAGGGTTGTTTTTCCAACAAAATCTTTGAAGATACTTGGATCATTTTAACAGTCATTCACATCAGAAACATGGTATACATGGTATATTAACCAATGTGACTCTAATATCAGCTGGCTTGATTTTCCCTGTCAGTGAAATTTAATATAAGAGTAGGCCGTTGAGTTGCAATTTGGGCAAATTTCCTTCAAAGCACACTGTATGGTGTATGCTCTTCTTCATTACTCCAGTCATTGCAGAAAAGTAGGACGTTAAAACCCATTTCATTTCATTTCGTTTCTGATATCAGCTACTGAATTTCATTGTATTTGTCTTGTCTACGAAATCGCCCTCGGTGGAAGGGGATGTTAAACTGTTAAACGAACGAAATCAACAAATTGTATTGTCCGATTACACACAATTCCATACTGAACTTTCTGTTGCTATCTGTTATCATTTATGCTTTAGAGCACCTCCCCCATCCCCAAATATGGGTAACACAGATATAGAAAATGATTATTAGTATTATTCATAAGCCAATAAAATGAAACATGTTCCGTATAATTGGATGAACCAATACGATCTGCTCTGATGTCTGTTTAATACATGGAAATGAATGATAATAAAGCCAGTGATTGGAACTAATTGTAAAAATAACTAAGTCTGTCCCAATACAAATATTAGCCTCATCAACTCAATTAACTTATAACCCTGTCCATCACATGTCATGGTCACGAGAGTAGGTGGATGATGGTGGTGGAGGTCTACAGCTGTATATTGTATTCATCACTGATCATCATCATGTTCATGATCAATATATCATGAGAAAGAGCAATGGGGCTTAACATCCACTAAACACAAACTAGGTCATTTCGGAATTAACATATGGCTCAATTTATGTCAAAAATACACATGGGCGTAGGGGTCTTTAGCAGTGGGCGGAAAACAGGGAACCCAGAGAAAAACCCATGTACAATTGAAACCCCGCCTGTTGACTCAAAGACAGACCTTATGATAAAACGTGCATGTGCTAACCATTTGGCCAACCAACCCCCTGCAGATGGGTGACAGCTAGATTTGGGCTAATTAGGTACCTTGCCAATTAAAATCGGTCAATGGCGCCATACACCCCCAGCCTCTGTTTAATATAAGATAGACACCATCACTTGTTTGATGTTTGAATACGGTACCTATAAGATATTTACCTTATGTAAAAAAATTTATTGTACCATATAAAGATAGTTTGAATTTACAAAGGTCTTTGACAATTTCAATACAAAACGCAATGTGATGTTCTACTGTGACACCAGGCCCAGAGTTCACAAAGCATACTCAGACTTAAGTTAAGAATTTATTCAAAATTATTCGCCTTATTTTAACTAAAATACAATTCCCTTTATATTTGTTGTTTTAATGTATCAAATAGATGTGTTTCTGGATCAAAGACATTTCTCATAAACAGTGATTGAATGTTGAGTAATAAGTCTGAGAATACTTTGTGAACTCGGAGCCAGGTAGTGTCACCAGATAGTGTTCTACCACCAGACCATAGCCAGCTCATAAAATTTGGGGGGGCTACACAATTTTTTGGAGGGGCTGAGGATGTGGCAGGCTAAGAATACTCCTGAGAAATCATTATTGTTGGAGAAATATTGGGGGGGGCTAATTCGATTTTTGGGGGGCCAAGGCCCCCTCCCCCCCATAGAATGAAACTAGTCGCTTTATGAGAGAAAATCTGGGACGACTACTTGCCATTCGTAGATGTTTAATTTTACAACTAAAATAAGTCAAATTCAGAGTGAAAATTAAATCATACATCTCGAAATACAAACATCATACGTAATCACATCAATCATTGTATTTTATCTTATTTCAACTCAAACCAATTCCATTTTCGTCCCACTAGCCCTCTTCTTAATACAATTGTTACGCAATTATCGTAGCACACAGCAGAATGTGTAAATGTTTAATGTGCCTATACTTTGGTGTGAAGTAGATTCCATGATAACTTGTTGGACAGACGGCACAAAATATTGATGAAATACATGAGTCAACGGTTGGCTGTCATGCCTGATGTATTATTCATAAAAACTTCTGTATAAACATTTATACAATCCTGAATTACATGGTTTGGACATCAACCTCTCTTGTACAAGGGGGTTGTGTGACCTAGTGACAGTTATTGAGTCTAGTGCTGTGGTATCGAAGACAAGGAGTAGGCTCGTCTCTTTAAACTTATGGGTTTTTCTATGGGACCTCTTGTTTCCTTCCGCAGTTAACGACCCCATGCGGAAGTGAATTATTGAAATAATACTGAACCAGATGTTGACCTAGTTGTGTTGCGTGGAGTTAAACCCCATTTCTCTCTCTCTCTTGTTGCACAGCTTAAAAGTTGTTTTGCAATACAGTCAACTGAGACAGAGAAATGGGATTTAATGTCCACTTAACACAAACTAGGTCATTTTGGGACTAACATAGCTCAATTTTATTTCAATAATTCGTTTACATTTAGGGGTTGAATTGGCATGCATGCAAAAGAATCTTTGACAAATGGAGGTTGAAATAAGAGTACATTGTACATTCCTTCAAAGCCCACTAAACAAGTTCATGTTTTCCGGATATACTCTAGAAAGCACCATTTACAGTCAGTTTATTTTTAAATATTCTTGCATCCAGGGGAGTGCACTCACACACACACCTCCTTTAAACCCCTTAAAGTAGCCCTGAGTCTGCCCCTGTGCCCATTTCATCCATCTCTTGTATAAAGCCCAGCAATAAACAACTGATCTGATCAAATACCAACTATCTGATTAAACAACAGATTCAGATTCTATTTCATTCGTCTTATAATTCAAAATTTTGTTTTACTTGTCTTCGCAACACTAAGATGTGGAAGAGTTTTTACATTACCAGCATTCTAGTTGATGTAAGGAATTAGCCAATTAAACGTGTTCTGCATTGAACTGTTGGTATAAACACCTAGAAACATCAAACCTGATTGATTAATAAATGTTTGATGTCATAGGGTCAAAAGCCGCTTGCATGACCCCTGATGGAACCTCCCAGTACAATTTGTCAGATCTTCATGTAGGGTATCAAAAGTATAAAAAAAGAAACGAAGTATAGGTCTGTATTTTAATCCGATTGATCAACTACTATCTTCACAGTCATCAATATAACAACGCCAATCTGATTAAAATACAGACCTACATTTCTTTACGTTTTTTATACTTTCAATGGCCTACACTACATGAAGATCTGATAAGTTATAGTGGCAGTTCACATCAAGCTCAACCGAGCAGCTTTTGACCCTATGACACCAGACATTCGACATTAATCAATCATCGTTGATGTTTCTAGTGGCTTACCCACAGTTCTGTGCATCAAAAGGCCTAGAACACCACGTAACAGACCTTTTTCATTGGCTAGTCCCTCACTTCATTCAGAACATGTCAATGGGAACAACCCATCCAGATCCTAGTGTAGTAAATATAAGTAAAACGAAATTTTGAACTATTAAAACGTAACAAAATAAGATCTGTATTTTAATCAGATTGCATCAACACCAAAGCAAAGATTCAGTTCCACAAAAAACTGTTCTACTTACCTGTAATATTTTATTAAATAATTCATTGAGCAGTTTTTCTACGTTCGGACACTCTGTTTGATCTAGAACATTAGACACATTACACGTATAACCTGGTAAACTGTCCAAAATAACTGGTACACAATCCCACGATTTCACCAAGCTCAATATAGTGGTTAACGATCTCTCTATCTCTTCCACATTCAACTTATCTGAAAATACACAAATAACTGTATTATAAATCAGTTCAACGGGGCACGTTAAGATGGAATAAACTTGATTACCCTCATAGACGTGTTGCTTGGGGAGGGGAGCAAACGGTTAACGTACACACTGTATCAGAAGGTCCGTCACTGGGTGAAGTGGTGTAGTTTCAATTCCCCGCTAGTACGTGACAAGGAGTAGGGTCGACTGTCCAACCTCCTAGGTTTTCTAAGGGTCCTTCAGTCTACTCCCACTGCTAAAGACTAAAACACGCAAGCGAATTATGCACTATTTAATGACAAATTTAAGGTCCCATTGTCAACACCCTACCTCCTATTAATCGCCCTGCTATGAGGTCATTATATGTAGGAATAAGATTTTATTGAATGATTGCATCAACCAAAGTTTATAGTATAATAAACATGAATACCATTGATAGTAAAAAATCCTTGGTATTTTTTTCAGTGGTTATCATTTATTTACCACTTAATTCCCACTGGCTTATCACTGATCTACCACTGGCTTATCATTGATCTACCACTGGCTTATCATTGATGTAGCATGGTCTACAACTGATTTACCATTGATTATCACTGAATTTCCATTGGTTATCATTAATTCATCATTGGTTATCATTGATTTGCCATTGGCTACCAGTGATTTACCATAGGGTACCATTTATTTACCACAGTTTACTATTGGTTATCATTCTTTACTATTGGTTATCATTGATTATCATGCTGTGATCTTTGAATTACCATTGATTCACTATTGGTTATCATTGAATTACAATTGCTTATCATCAAATAGCCATTGATTTACCATTGGTTACCATTTATTCACCATTGGTTACAATTGATTTACCATTGGTTATCATTGATTTACCATTGCTTATCATTTACCATTGCTTACCATTGATTCACCATTGGTTTTCATTGATTTACCATTGATTTTCATTCATTATCATACTGCAATATGTTTCTGTTTGAGTTTGATCTACATGTGTTATCATTGACCAATAAATGTTTTAATCAAATTCTGTATTCTATCAATGTCATAAGTGTCTTTGTGTATTTTCTGTGTATTGTTGGCACGTATATGTGTTTCTGTCTAAATGTACTCATGTACATGCTCTCCTTTAACAGAGGTTTTGATGCAATAAACATCTTTTCTTATCGTATATCAAAACCTGTATTCCATCAATGTTATACTTGTATGTGTTTTCTGTAAATTGTATTAATGGATGCCTGTGATTCCCTCTCAAAGCTACCCTTAATGATCTTATCTTTCATCACGACTAATTTTATACACACTGCACCATTTCTCTTTTATACTCCTTCACGTTTTTCTCAATGATTTAAGTAATGGAAATGTGTTTTGGGCGAGTGGTAATTGGCATGTTAATTTAATGAAATATGTGCAATCTACGATTGGCTGTGCATCACAAGTAGATTTAATGTAAATATTCTTCAATATGGCGATTACATGTTCGTAACAACAGTTACCAATAGTTATATAAATAATTAGCCCATTCACAAGTCTCTTGCCGATGTTTATCGCATATAAAATCTTGTTATAGGTTAGTGGGCTACCTGGATTCACGTGTGATAAACACACCGGAAGTTCTGATAATTAAACAACGGTGCCTGTTTGTCAGAAAGGTGTACAAGGTCACGTGATTAATATCAGCCAGCAGGCGCGTCACGTGCCAGGGTTCTGTTGATATTTAAAATATAAACAGTTAATTTTACTTGGCGAAGATCACTCAATCAAACCAGCCATGATAACCGATATTCAAATCATAGGAGAGATTTTTACAATAACGCGCTCAACTTCAATCGTTTAGCGGTATATTCCCAAGTGGTCAGCTATCTAAAGCTCCTACACAGCAGCTTCAGTTTGAGTTCGTGATATGAGCAATACTGACAGATACAATTCAAAGAAAAGCATACAGAAACGCTCACGAATGGACAAAAATTCGTCTTCCTGGCATTAGCCAGTAATTTAAATCAAAAATAACTGAATGTTAATCTAAAACGATCTGGATGAAGTACGCGGAAACGACACACTATAAATTCCATTCATTCAATTTATATAGTTCTGATGGAGAATGACAATGTTGGACCAATGACTTGCATTTTCTATTGTTTCTAACATAGATTCAGGACGAGTGGTTGTCAGGACTTATCAATAAAACATAAAATCTATTCAATTGTCGATTGTGGAAACACAGACTCGTCCGTGCAGCATGTGGTTAAAGGTGGTGGCTACCCAATTCAGGGGCTGGTGAGCCATGATTTTGTATTATGCTCCCAAAAAACAATATTTATATGTTTGACACTGGTTATTATGATTATAACCGCATTGAAACAGCGCGAATTGTTAACGCGTGTGCGTTGCATCACAAGGTCTGTTAGCCTATTGAGTCAGATGGCTTGGTTTCGACGGTTCCCCGCTTGTACGTGGCAAGGGGCCGGGTCCGTTGTCTAGCCTCGCGGGTTTTTTCCTGGTTCTCCCACTGCTAAATTGAAACATATTTTAGTCCCGAAGTCTCTGCTTTGCACCAGTCGGGCTGACGATGTGTGCTAATGAAGCGTCCCATGCGAACGACTGCCTACTGCTCCTTGCAAAAGTCAAGACTCTCCGTCTTGTAGCACAGACAATCTGTGAACACCACACTGAAAATATCCTCAGGAACTTTCTCTGGTTAGTGAGCCAGTACCTAACCCAGTGTGGCATCGTAGTTCCTCATCGTTCCACCGCTGGTTATGCTTTCGATTATTTTCGTATTAAGCCCCCCCCCCCTCAAAAAATCCCAAACATATTCTATAAATGGGCATTTAAATTTTTGAAAGAAACGTGAATTGTTTGGTTAGAAAACCTGAAGACAGTCGCGAATCCTTCCCAAAATCGTAACCAGTTAGCTCCTACATGGACTACCTTTATGGCCGAAACGTCCGTCCAGAGCTGCTTGTTCTCGGTTAATTTCGTTTTAAGTAACCTTTAAACCAAAAATAGCTTCTAAATGGGCATTTAAAGTTTTAAAGAAAGCGAATTGTAAGGTTGAAAGACTTGAAAGCGATCGATACATTGGCTTGAGTAGAATCAATATCAACTATGGTATGAGTGGGCCGTGTAGAAATTGTGGAGTTAAAGTGCCAGTGATTAGGATAGCAAGAACTGTAATTCGAGGACTTGAACTGTAATTTAATACCAGTTTATTAAGATAACTACAAACACTATCTAGGTTTTTTTTTCTTCCCGTGTCAAGTTTTAAAGATAATTAAGGTTTACAGTCACTCACTGTGTCACTCGACAGGTCACAAACGATCGATATCTATAGCTTCAACATGCCATCTTCATAACATCAAGGTATCACAATCACATGAGGAAAGGATAAACCAGACTCTGGGCAGCGATATACTGAAGAAGCATATTATACAGCTACATATAGGCCCTACACCATGTTACTTGAGGGATTGAGACATTGAATATATTGGTAAAAGGCTCGGGTGATGAATCAACAACTGAGTTCATATAGATGGCCCGAGGACTCAATCATCGTTTTGCTGTTATTTCCAGGACAAGAATGTATACCCTATGGAGAAGCGTGCACAGCCATAGTTGGGGGCAATTGCGTGGGAATCAGGTCGACTACGTTGTCCCTTTTATTTTAAATATTCACTGCGTCACAATTGAAAGTTTGCAAACGGCGGTTATTAGTCTGTAACAATGAACATGTATTATAGTTCATTCGTCAGGTGTAGGTATCCCCCACTGATATACTAGAAAGTAAGTCTAGGATACCGCAATCTCCAAGAATTGTCCAAGGGCGGGGTGACCCCCCCCCCTTCCCCTACTTCCCCTAGAATTTGAAATTCAAATTCTGTAAACCCAATGTTCGGGCGTTCCACACAACGGTACAGTAGAAGCAATGGCACACATGTGGTGGAGTCTATGGATAGACTTGCACAGAACCGTACTCCATTGGCATCCATATAAAAGACGGGGTTGCTCAGAGAGGTGTGTGTGCTGTCTATGATATCACCTATGGTGGAAGTGTAGTTGAACTTGTACATAAGCATATCATTCTTTATAAGTTACAGCATTAGGGTCGCCATTATTTCTAAAGCCTATCCCGCAACCCACCGTAAGACTGTTGATCATACACATACACAATTTTCACCTGGTTCCTAGCGGCTGTTACGTGAGTTACCAAACCCTACTACCAATGTGTGTCAAAATACGCCTGACGGGTTGTGAGCCAGGCTTTAGAATAGCCAATACATGTATATCAAAAACTCGGCCTTGTGCTGGATAATTAAAGCTAAATTGTTCTATGTAGCTTAATGCATGTTGGCCTGTCATGCCAGTATAATTACTGTCAATGGGAACCCACTAATGAAGTTAAATGTTATAGAGATGACCCCTGATCAATAATGAGATTAGCACCGATATCGGACATTGAGTTATAGCATACACTACGACTATATTTAATAACCACAGGTCCATACCACAATATCCATCTCCACCATTTATCATAATAACTGTTAACACTATACTTCATCCATAGATCAACGGCCGAGAAATTTCGTCCAGATTTTCCAGCGAAATCCCCCCTTGTCAGTGATGCAGGGGTGAGGGGCGGCTGACAAGGACGAAAAACCGATTTCAAAATTTTACACCGGGCTTTGGCGGTCAGTAAAAGGGGCCGCTCCGACACGAGTGCCCGGGCCGGTTCCCGGCCCCAATCAGCCCCTGACAGTAACGTAAGACGTTCAACCCCGATTTCATTTGTGATATCACTTCCCACTTGATTTGTTCACGTTCACATAAAGCCTTTTTTAGTATGTAGTAGCAAGCATTCATTAAATACCTCCAGTAAATTCTATTTCACTAAATTCTATTCTCACAAAGTCTGTTTAATGTTAATCGAAATCTTGTTTTTGAAATGTCGACTATGTAATCTGGAAGACGTTTGTTAATTTCTACGTGATAATTAGGTTTCAATATAAAACTTGACAACATATATTGCGCAATATATTCTTTCTACGTAAACAAAACAAACATGGCAGACAGACGATAAAGAGATTCCCGCTTTCGGTTTTCATCATAACCATTGCGCAGGAATGTTAAAATTCGCTGTTAAAATGAAAAGTAAATAGGGTTTCATGCCCAGAAAAGCATTTTTGCACTGGAATGCCCGGTCATTTCATTCAAACAACTCGAATGAAGGAAGTCACGGCGGCTCAGCGCGTAAGACGTTCGCTCACTAATTGGGTGATCCCATGTTCGATTCGGATGTTAGCCTAGAATGTTGCTCGTGATTAGTCAGCGCGTGTTCCCCTCTTGTCAGTAGGGATGGGCGGAGGTTATGTTTATATGTTCCCTTGTCGGCCTACACGTTGTCGATGACAGCTGGAATTCGAGAAGGCGAAAATGACGCTGTCCAAACCAAATTTCCCTCATAGCACGCTATGCACAGCCTATGCAAACAATGAAGATATTGAATCCCTTTTCATTTCATTTACATTTATAATACTTCAATGGAAATTTTTATATTTGTCAATTCGCTACACTGTTTCCGTTTTCATAAATCATATAAAGCACAGCAGTTCTCAACCAATCACAAATCACTTCCGTGTGTACCTAATGACTTCAGCCCATATTTGTCATTCAGCAAATCTTGTAAATATAATATAATCAATGGGCAGGTAAATGCAATCCGTGAAGTAATCAAATGAGTTTGAACGTCCTATTGACCTGCCTTTCTGAGCTAACAGGGCTGATAACTACGGTAGGGCGCGTTCAGAAAAATGAGCAGTGTGTGTGTGTGTGGGGGGGCTGGTCGTGTGGATAAGCAATGGGCATGTAAATGCAGTCCGTGAAGTAATCAAATGAGTTTGAACGTCCTATTGACCTGCCTTTCTGAGCTAACAGGGCTGATAACTACGGTAGGGGCGCGCGCAGAAAAATGAGCAGTGTGTGTGGGGCGGGGGAGGGGCTGGTCGGGCGTGACTTACCGCGCAACCTCCAGCGGGGTATAGGGTTCTCCCCCCGGACTCGCGCCTGGACGGGTATACGCCATGCAATGTGCTAATCGTACGGAGCTTGTGCGTTTGTTAATTGTACGGAACCTGCCCCGTTGCCAATAGTAATAAAACATCAGTGGCCTGTTTCACGAAATTTTAACTAAGATATAATACAATAAATTGTAGTAATTCGATTGGATAATACTAGACTGATTTTAGTCCTTAGCCAATCAAAATTGACGTAACTACTAAACTTTGGATTTTATCTTTAGTTAAGATTTCGAGAAATAAGACCCTGATCACTTGATTTGATCTATGTTGTAATCTTTAACAGAAAAACACATCTTTACATGGGAAACAAACAATGGTTTTATTCTGTAAGCGTTTTGACAAACATTACACACTCTGATATATTCATCTTCAAGAATGTAATAAGAGGGTCTTTCTAAATGTGAACCCACTCTCTCCCTACTAAATATGAACCCACTCTCTCCCTACTAAATGTGAACCCTATCTCTCCCTACTAAATCTGAACCTACTTTTTCCCTACTAAATCTCAACCCACTCTGTCCCTGCTACATATGAACCCAATCTGTCCCTATATGTCACTAACAATGAATCCATCCTTTCCTTACAAAATATGAACCCACTCTGTCCCTATTAAATATGAACCCTATCTGTTCCTAACACATATGAAATCACTCTGTCCCTTCTAAGTGTGAACCCACTCTGTCCCTACTAATTAATATGAACCCACCCTGTCACACTAAATATTTAACAACTCTGTCCCTACTAAATATGAACCCACTTTGTCCCTACTAAATATGAACCCACTCTGTCCCTACTAAATATGAACCTACCCTGTCCTTACTAAATATGAATCTACTCCCTTTTAAGTGTGAACTTACTCTGTCCCTAACAATTATGAACCAACTCTGTCCCTAATAAATAGGAACCCACTCTGTCCCTAATAAATGTGAACCCATGCCGTCTCAATCTAAACTTTTAATATAACTCATAATATCATACAGTTTACTCTATAAGATTTGGTATGAGTTATTTAAAATAACGATGTTTCCTGGTTCTTAGTTAATGTGATTTATTGTCAACAGTTGTCAATTATTTTATGTAGTTTAACAGTTTTACTCGAGTTTCTTCAAGGTAGATAGAAAATAATTAAGATGATGACAGATTGACCTTTATAACGAGTAGTATTATATCTTACAAACCGAGGTAATCGTTGGTTTCAACAGCTCTATAAATTACTCCACTATGGAGCGACCTCGTGTTGTAGATGATACATATCGGTTATTCACACGACGATCAAATGAAATTTTACGTCCAAAAATCGAAAGCCCATGTACACATTGGTGTGCACGTGAAAGAACTTTGACAATTTGGAATTCAAAATAATAGTAGGCTGTAGTATCGCTGTCGGGTCCAATTTCCTTCATATAACACTATGTCCGTCTTAATAACCCCAGTCGGCGCAGAAAGCGATGACGTTAAACCCCATTTGATTGTCTTGTGAATAACCGATATGCATTATCTAATACACGTTTTAACTGGATTAGAACGGTTCGCCGTTTAAATATGTAATTTAAAAATGTTGAAGCAAGGTTAAGTATCGAGTATACCAGTACCCTGGTTACCACAATGCACGCATCTTGTCGAAACTACAAACAGCGATAATGTGGCTCAGAATCAAGTAATTTGAATGAAATTTTCAATATTTTCATTTTACTTGATCTAATCATGAGCTATTATAGCAAGAATGGCCAGTTCTTTATCTGAATTTTTTATAATGTATCTTTAACTTATGTACAACAATTAAACAATCCCCTCAAGTTATGTATTATGTATAGGAAATAGATGAAGTTTTATTTGATTATAAGTCTAATCAATTCAAGACTCTATCCCCACTGTATGTTATAAATGTAGCAGGTTTCTATTGGAATGAATGTTTTATTTGTCTTAAATGTTATTGATCGGATTCAGACACCGTAATTGTGGGAGTTTCGTTACGAACTTTGAAATTTACATAATATTTAATCTTCACATGATTAACCCTTTAGGTACGTGAACGTACTTATAACACGAAGTGAAGGGGTTGAACGCCACATATCGCAAATGAATAAGTCCCCCAACCCTTACAAATGACCTCTCTTTAAGACTTAACCCGGACCTACACACCCGGGCATACAGTATAGTACACCAATAACTTATATATCTTTGTCCTTAAGTGATTTCCAAACTCGTGGGTTTTCTCCGGGTCATCCAGTTTCCTCCCACTGCTAAAGATTAATACGCGCAACCTCGTGGGTTTTCTCCGGGTACTCCGGTTTCCTCCCACTGCTAAAGACCCCTACGCGCAAGCGAATTATGGAATTAAAGTTTAACGACATTCTAGTTCCGAAATGACCTAGATTGTGTCTAGTGGATGTTACACCCCACCCCTCTCTCTCCCCTTACGTTGCCAAGTAAAATTGATTGGGGTCGATTCTTTTTTCAACAAGCCCGTACAGCTGAACTAATGGCCTTGAAGTTTTGTACGCTACTAAACCATATTATTTGACATTTATTATATCTGTTATTTTGATGTCAATGAAACTATATTTAATTATATGATATGAAAGATAATATCTAGTCTATAGATTATCATTCATGTTACCACAACCCCTCGCCCACAAAACACATTCACATCTTACTGCATTCTCATAACTAATTTCCTTAATGTATGGTAACATGACTGGTATCTATATCGGGTTTGTCGTATTTTGTTGAGATACAGGAGTCACTTCGACTTCTCTTTTTGTCAGTAAACAGTAAGTGTAGGAGGACCACACTGCACACAAACAAAAGCTCTACCACATATAGAAATGCAAAACATCAGATCAGAGAGAGAGAGAGAGAGAGGGGGAGATGGGGTTTAACGTCAACTAGGTCATTTCGGAACTAACATATTGTTCAATTTTAATTCAATAATTCACTTGCACGTATGGGTCTTTAACAATGGTGTGGCACCGGGGGACCCGGAGAAAACCCACGAGGCTGGACAGGTGACCCCACTCATTGTTGTCACGTTCAACCGGGGGATCGAAAACACGCCAGTTGACTCAGTGACATACCTTATGATACAACGCTAACGTGCTAACCATTTGCCCCCACCTGCTTAAGAGAATGATTTGAAGCAAACCTTTGATGTATAAATTAGTTTATAGTCAAAATATATCATCCAATCAAACAGTTTGTACATGGTGTATGATCGTCATTCAATAGCCCAGTTGATTCACAAGTTTAGATTATTAAACCCCATTTCGTTTCATTTATGTATTGATAAAATAATAATGGGATTGATTAAAAAATAAAAAAGTTATTATTGCTAAGTAAATGTTTTAGACGTCATATTTGTTGAGTGGCTTACTGCATTCAAAATACAACAAAAGCAATGAAGCCGGACATACTGCCAAGTGATCTTTAACGCGTACGCACATTTGTACATGGGTCCTCGGGTTTTCGTCATATCCGAACGACTGTACAATTTTCGTGCACCCCTGACAAGGAGAAACCACACCGGAAAATTCCAATGAACTTTGTCCGGACAGCAATTTAATTCAAACTTGCAAGGCTTCTTTAACGTGGATACCCAGGTCTATACAGGACTGCAACAGGACCCTGTACCGCCGGGTTAGTGATCCAGGGCCTATTCAATGAGTCACCGCGGTTACCGGCCGCTCCCGTCCTACTGCGTGATATATAGATGTATAATGGAATCAATGTATCGATTAATGGCAACACTATCAATACAGTTTATCGTGCCCGAAATAGACTAGGTAAACTATCCAGTCACGATTACCCAGTAATCAAACATGAAAACAATGATGTGAATCGAGCACAGAAAAATATAAATAGTATTATTACATGTAGAGACAAGCGCCATCTTTATTTTAGTATTGTAAATCGAATTGATGTCGCGTAACGATTAATGGGACAATGTATTATTATCGTTGATGAGCATGGCGCGGAGAAATGGAATGGGGTTTTAGTATCCAACTGGTCTGTACCGACTGATCTAATGAAGACTGACATCCTCAGTATCCCCAGTGGTTTCATTCCCTTCTACCCCACTAACCCCTCGGTTAATCTATGGTGGACACGTTTTCAAATTATCCGCCCTTGATGATTGTGCTATTGTTATCGACCAATCCCATACATCGTTATTTGCAAAGGAAGTTGGCCAAGGAAGTAACTCTCATCGGACAAGGTTAGGAGTTAGCCGAAACGACAGAAGTCCAGATTTTTCTAATTTCGTATTTATTAACAACAAATTATATAACATTATATGAATGAAAACCGTTCGGTCAAGAGTTTTATTGTGAATCAATTTGTCAAGTATAAGGTCAATAATAACAAACAACAGAATGAAACATTCCAGGCAAAGAACCAATAGTTATCATAACAAAAGACAAACATCCAACTGGAATTTGTCTTACTTAGCCATTATTCTAGAACAGACGAACCAAACCCTCTCCCGTTATAAATCAGCCCAAAACCCACTCTCTTTCTAGAACAGCAAAAAACAAATCGTATTCTAGGTCAACCGGGACCAATTCTCGTTTTACAAATGGCGAAACCAACTCTCATTCTAAAGCAGCCGAAACCAATTCTCTTTTTAGAACAGCAGAGACCAACTCTCACTCTAGATCAACCGAAACTTAATCTTATTCTAGATGAATCGAAACCAACTCTCATTCTAGATCAACCGAAACCAACTCTCCTTCTAGATCAACCGAAACCAGTTCTCATTCTAGATGAATCGAAACCAACTCTCATTTAAGATCAACCGAAACCAACCCTCTTTTTAGATCAACCGAAACCAACTCTCATTCTAGATGAATGTAAACAGACTTTCATTCTCGATCTACCGAAACCCACTTTCATTCTAGATGAACCGAAACCATTTTTCATTCTAGATGAACCGAAACAAACTCTCATTCTCTATCAACCGAAAGCAACTCTCATTTCAGAACAACCGAAACCATTTCTCATTCTAGATCAGGCGAAACCAACTCTCATTCTAAATCAACCGAAACCTACTCTTATTCTAGAAGAATCGAAACCAACTCTTATTCTAGAAGAATCGAAACCAACTCTTATTCCAGATGAATCGAAAACAACTCTCATTCTAGATCAACCGAAACCAACTCTCATTCTAGATCAACCGAAACCAATCCTCATTCTAAAACAGTCGCGACCAACCCTCATTCTAGATCAACCGAAAGGCACCCTCGCTCTAAAACAGCCGATAAACTCTGGACATTTCCGTCGATCAGACATCACTTTAACCACCACCACCGTTTCAAACGGCGGTCCAAAATAGTTGCCTGTCTGATATTCATGGCGCTACATTAATTATTTAAGGTGACTGGATGAATTTGGAAACAAAGCAACAATTATAATGAGAGAAACGGGGATGGAAACCATATCAGCAGCGTCAATATTAGCCTATAACTGGTAAAACTCGGCTAAATATAGACACACGGTAAGTACTTTTGTCACTTAACAAATGTTGTTGGCAGAACAATAAATGGTGAATATGTGGTTCAACTTTTTAAGATCTATAAATAATATCAGTTTCTTAGTTCATATTGTGTTATAATTGTTGTAGTGCTATAGTGCAAAGACGCCTTAAAGTTAGTGGGGGGGGGTGATGGCCTAGTGGTCTAGAGTGCCGCGCTTCGACCTCTAGCTGGCCGGTCACCTCTGGCTTGCGGCTGTGTTTTCGAGCCCTGGTGTGAGCGTATGTGGCATGGAGATAGGGGACCTTCTCAACTTCGTGGGTTTCCTCCGGGCACTCCGGTTTCCTCCCAACTGCTAAAGACCCCTACACGCAAGCGAATTATTGAAATAAAATTAAAAACCATTAGTCCCGAAATGACCTAGTTGCGTCCAGTGGACGTTAAACCCCATTTCTCTCTCTCTCTCCCCTTAAAGTTAGAGTTGGGGGGGGGGGGAGAGGTGATAGATAACATTCACTCGACAGAAACGAAAGATGGTTTACTCCTTTAAACCAGAAAGAGAGATGAGGTTTAACTAGGTCATTCCAAGACTAACACATGGTTCAGATTTATTTCAATAATCGCTTGCGCTTTGAGGTCATTAGCAGTGGGGGGAAACCGGGGGACCCGGCGAAAAGCCAAGAGGTTGTACAGGCGACCCTACTCCTTATTACATATAACCTGGAAATCAAACCCACGCCAGTTGACTCAATGACCAACCTTATGATACAGCGCATACGTGCTACCCCCCCCCCTCCCTATTCAAGCCTTGAAGAAATAGACCAACCGTGTGCTATAGACAGTGCTCATATGACAAGTTTTGCGTGAAGACCCTGCAAAGCCCGAGTGGTTATATATGCTTCAAAAGTTGACAAGTTCCCGTTAGAATTATGCTTTAAACACTGACAAAGTCCCGTGAAAATTGAGCTCTAAAAACTATGCTTCAAAGGTTGACACAAGTCCCGCTAGAACTATGCTTCAAAGGTTGAATAAGTCCCGCTAGAACCATTCTTCAAAAGTTGACAATGTCCCGTTAACACTTTACTTCAAAGGCTGACCAAATGTGGTTAGAACTAAGCTTCAAAAGCTGACAAAGTCATAACTATGCTTCAAAAGCTGACAAAATCTGATTAGAACTATGTTTTGAAAGCTAACAATATCCCGTTAGGGCTATGCTTCAAAACAAAGACCCATAACATGCTTCAAAAGTTTGAAAGGAGACAAAACATTGCCCCAGTCGTTTGCGCTAAAAAGCTAACGTAGCACTGAAGCATCAGATAATGCCACATGTGGACCCCCCCCCCCTCTCTCCATCTCTCTCTCTCCGTCTCTCTCTGATCCACCTGTGATGAGTGTTAGGGTTGGATTTGGATTAAGACTAGACAATATTGGTGGGGAGAAATGGTTGCATGGATTGATCTACATTGTACATGGAATGACGGCCTAATTCCCGAATGGCGTGATGTGAACGGTTATCATTTAGAACGATCATCAGTAGACTACTGTATATGGAAACACTAATACACTGTAGGAATAAATCAATATTTCTGTCTTTGTCTTCGGTATATAGAATAAACATACATTAATAATATAACAAGTTTATTCCTCTATAATACCATAGGCGATCTTGGGAATCTGACGACAAGGACAGCTGTTCTAGTCTTTCGGATGGGACGAAAAACCGAAGTCCCGTGTAAACATTGGTGCGCACGTAAAAGATCCCTTAACAGTTGGAATTTGATATAAGAGTAGGCCGTAGTGCCGCTGTCCGGGCAAAATTTTCCCCATAGTAACCTGTGTGGCGTTTTCCCATTAGCTTTGCAGGAACAGAACAGGAGACCTTATAACCCTATTTCATTTCGAACTGTTTCAATATGGCAGACTGCCCCCCACAATCTCTTTCTCCTCTCTCCCTCTATATCTAGTACATCTAATTGCTTTACTCTAAACTAATTGTCCTCTGACATCCATATGTCAAGTCTTGTCTTTTAGATCGATGTATCTATTAATTTACTGAAAATTATACAATTACACTAGTGTTCTTTAGCAAAAAGGGGGGACTATTTTACGTAAAAACGAAAGTAGAAAATTAGAAGACACGACTCTACTGAACAAGATTGATTAACTGAACGTTGACGACACTAACACAATTAACCAACATTTTCTAGCACCTGAGATGATTAAAACTAAAGCCCCTGACATTTCAAACAATGCTTCTAATTCAATATCGTACCGGAAAGAAAACACAAATAGCGGATAGCGGCCATCTTGTAAAAATAACATCATTACGTCATTCCAACACGGCCGGACACGAACACATACCGAGTAGAATATACAGAGGCGGTGTTTGTGTTTGAACCCTTTGATAATTAAATGAGATATACATCAAAGTGCTGACTTGCATTAATATTAATGATACACGTATTTAACAGCCAGAATATCATGGAAATATACACAGTAAGTAATAGCGTACCGTTACAGTAGACGTCATATAATTCCGATTTCCGTTTTACCCACGATATTCACCCGTGCATTAAAAGGATGAAGCCCATATATTTCATATTTTAATGAAGCGAAAATTTAATATTTTCTAAGAAAGTCAAAACATAATCATTTCTATGTATTTTGCTCAATGGGTTGTCAACTCACTATTATACAGTCAAAGGGATTATTTTCCACACTTAAATTTCATTCACACAGGAAATAATAAAACAATTACCCCTCTTGTTTTTCTACCCCCCACCCCCAATGCAAAAGCCAAAAGCTATCTTCAAACGTTTGAATTTGAATTAAAAATGACATTTTTGCCAATATCTCATCTGGCAATAGTGAATTATAGGATTAATTAATTCTTTAACAAGATAGGAATGTTTATAGATACAATCTATTTCAAGGCTTTTTAAAAATACATTTTAAAATTATAACTTTAAAATATGAAATTCTCGGTTTATGTCTGGCGAGCTCCCCAGGTGAATGAAAAAAAAAATACTTAAAGGTTAACATGTTATTAAAATTGGATCGACATACCTTTTATCTTTTTAAAATATTAATGTACCCAGCGGGCGAGATCTCAATATTAAGGCTTCCTACAGATTTCGTCAAAGTTGTGAGATGGGAGCAAGGCTAGTGCTAACATAATTAACCCTACCCCAGGACGTAACCCTTATCCTAATCCTAACCCACAATCCTCAGCAACAATAACGTACCTTAACCTATTCTCGGTCACCCAGAACCTCCTAGTCTTCCACGTACGGAGGGTCTGGGACCGTTGTCAATATTAGTCTCTATCATCCAAACAAATATTCCAGGAATATTAGTCTGGATGGGTTCTCAAAATTTGACGGAAAGTAGGTCATTGTCTGGATTATCCAGTCTTTTATGTTACCATGTACTGGATCTACCAAAACATCTTGCTTGTGAACAATGACACTCTCTAAAATAATGTTTGTTAAGGTTTTAATTGAAATGGTATTTTCCTCTCGTCAGGAATCAGACGTATGGCTTCTGTCACAATCTTCTTAATTCTTCATCGCGATTCATGTTTATTCCTCGTCTCTATTTTATTTCTAATAATAGATGTGCCGAGTGAATTGTGGGATAAATTTCGAGACTTTAGCAAAAAGGTTCCATTGCCCATGCGTAACCGGGAGTTTGTTTTTTTATGTGGAAGATTATCCAGTAATTTTTGTCAAAAATTGACAACGGACCCAGACCCCCCGTATGTTGAAGACAAGTTTGCTCTGAAAATTCTACATACCCTTCGACGCAATTTTGAGAACTTCTTTGTAAAAGCGGCAAATTTTCCTAATAAGTAAACCGGCGATGCATCGCAATTGTATAGGCGTAGGTACATATATCACTTACTGTCATACAGCCGAGGTTAGATGTAGGTTTCGGAATCTGCAGAGGTTTGCCGAGTGGGGTGGGGGTGAATACATCGTCAAATTTGGCGTGAGGCGTGGGGGATACAAAAAGATTTGATAATTTAAGAAACTCTTAGACAGTGGTTCTGCTCATATAGATACATATTGGATTCGAGTGGAGGGAGGTCAGAACGGCGACAATGATTCGCACGTTTGTTTGTTCGACGTTATTTCGAAAAATGTCGCACATCCTTTGGTACACGCACAATGATTCGCACGTTTGTTTGTTCGACGTTATTTAGAAAAATGTCGTACACCCTTTGGTACACGTACCTGTCTCAAAGACAACTTCTACTGCTATAATTAGGCGACGTCTCGAAGTATTAAAGCCAGATAGATAGATAGATAGATAGATTTTATTGTATCTAAACACCCCATAAGAGGCAGCATACAAATATCCACAAAACATTTTAAGAAAAAAAGCATGAACATCATTTATGACAAAGGCTAAAAATTGAAATTAAAAACAAAAAACAAAATGTATAAACATTACCAAAAATGGGTTAGGAAAATATGTGGTGGGATGAAGTGTGTTATGGGGAGAAGTGAAGTGTGTTATGGGCTGAAGTGTGTTATGGGGCGAAGTGGGTTGAGTTGGTATTGAATGTTAATAAAGTTATAATTGTTGTCATTGTCTTAGTAAACGGATTACGGAGCGGAAGCACTGTGCCTGCAATACTTACATCTATAGGCAAGACGGTAATTCAGAGGAAAGTATACTATAGAACCTAACAGAAGAAACATTTCCAGTTACATGTGACGCCCAAACGCACCAATAGCTACCGCATGGAATGCAGGTGATGCTTGGGATCATCATGGGGGTCCAACCCAAGATTTGCACGACTCTGACTTTGAATGTTACAGTCATTGTGGTATTGAATTCCAAGGTGGAAACATCAGTTTAATTGTTTTAGTGACCAGAAAACAAATTTTGATATGCGTCGGCTTACCCAAAATGAAAGGTTACGTGCCCTTGGCATGCTACAGATCGGCACAACAAAGGCGGTTGTGGCGCGGACGATGAATGTTTCTCAGTCTGTCATAAGCAGGCTATGGTCCAGATACCGTGATACACAATCTGTACAGGACAGACCACGCTCAGGTCGACCAAGGGCGACAACTCAAGCCCATGATCGATTTATCCGTACCTTGGCCTTAAGAAATCGTGTCATCACAGCAAATCAGATCAGCGCTCGTCTTCAAACAGACACTGGTGTGAGAGTGAGTGGCCAGACGATTCGGAATCGACTGCATAGGGGTCACCTTCGCGCCCGACGTCCTCGCGTGATCCCTTAATTGAGAGATCATCACATTCAGGCAAGACGTCGTTGGTGTAGGGATCGTCAACACTGGGATAATCGACGCTGGAGCAATGTGATGTTTTCAGATGGGTCAAGGTTCACTGTTGATTTTTTGGACAGACGTAGGAGGGTGTGGCGTCGTCGAAACGAGCGCTTCCAAGACGTTAACGTCGTCAGACATGATCGATTTGGGGGTGGTTCTGTTATGGTGTGGGGAGGCATCACTGTTGCTGGAAGAACGGCTTTACATGTTGTTGCAGGGCGTGTTACAGGCCAGTACTACCGGGACAATATCTTGGCAGTCCATGTTGTGCCCTTCGCACGACGTCATGGCCGCCGTTTCATCTTCCAGGATGACAACGCAAGATGTCACAGGGCCAGGATCGTTACAGGTTACCTCCAACAACAGAACATCACCACATTACCTTGGCCAGCACTGAGTCCCGACCTCTCCCCCATCGAGCATGTCTGGGACATGCTTGGACAGAGGTTACGTCAACAACGTCCTGCCAATGTCCAAGAACTTGCTGCTGCGTTGCAACAGGAATGGGACAATCTGGACCAAAATGACCTTAGACGTCTCATTAGGAGTATGCCACGTCGGATCAATGCTTGTTTGGCAAACAGAGGAGGATTTACCCGTTACTGACTTTGTTGTGATGCTGTGGTAACTTTGCTGTTTGACCCCGGGTATCATTTTACCCTTATAATGGTCAGTCTAACGATCATTTGGAATAAATCGATGAATGTGAACTTCATTTCATTTTGTCATTTGTTTCTTCGTCAGTTTCATTAGGTGACTTTAATAACACTTAAAAATCAAATATCCCCTACTTTTTTTGAATAGTATATTTCTAGAGCGTCACAAGTGAGAACCATATGTTAGGTTCGAAATGACCATGTTTATGTCGAGTAGACGTTAAACCAATCTCCCTGTCTCTCTCTCTCTCCTCTGGTTTTCTCACACTTTCGAAAAAAAAAATGCTCGTGGCGGTTTTTGGAGTAAGTGCGAAAATAAACTTGAGAGGTTTGTATGACACAGATTTTGGTGTTAAATATGATAATTAGTTTATTTTATTACGTAATAACAGTTCTAGTTGTCATATACAGGTTACTATATTGTTAGTATGATTATTTCTATAGCATACACTATAGGAAATTACAGCTGGCAGTTCTCACTATAATAGTTAAAAATGTATATGTAATGAGAATTTGCTGGAAATTTCTGTCAAATTGATCCACCCCGAACCGGGTATGTGCAGGTCGATATCATCGAGTTTTTAATTGGTGATTAATTAAAAGTTATCAACGCAGTTCGAATGGATGTAAAGAAACACATTCGTTAGTTACCAGGCCTATTTCATTTGTTAATACACTAGTGCAAATACACTGGTTTTAATTAACGCCCTACTTTCTTAACCAATCTGGGCTAACAGACAGGCATACCCTAAGGCTGACAAATTCCTCCGCTCGTAATTCTATGTTTAGAAATATAATGTAAACAGTTTTTGTTTTAAATCTCCAGGCTTGCGGTCTATCGTAGAGTCAACCGGTTTGGTTTCGATTCCTGCTTAGCACGTGGTCGAGGAGTAGGGTCGCCTGCCCAATCTTTTTAGGTTTTTAGGTTTATCCGCCCCCCTCTCACACTACTAAAGACTCGTAGACTCGAACAAGAAAATAAAAATGAATCATATATAAGTCCAGAAATGAGCCAACCACACTCACACTACTTAAAACTCGTAGACTCGTACAAGAAAATAAACCATATATAAGTCCCGAAATGAGCCACGCCCACCCCCTCTCTCCCCGCTCTCTCTCCCTTGTCTGCGGCCCTAATGCACTTACTATTAGAGATTCAAGTTTCACAATATTGTAGTTTGCGCGGGATCGGAAATCCTTCAAATGAGGGTTTAATCAATCCATGTTTATATTACATAAAACAATTCTTGACGATGTAAAATATTACAGCCGCTTGTCTAACATCAACAATTTACACGCCATATAACAACCGTGCCGTGAATAACACAATTCAGCCAGGAATGTGGCGGCACCTATTTTCATTAATTATAAAAATCTAAATCAAATTCTGCCAGTAATGGATTCATGGTTAATGGCTCCTTGACACAATGATTGGGAGAAGCAGTAGCTAAGTGGGTAATAAGGGGGTGGTATTCTAGCCGGGAGGTCCGGGATTCGATTGCATTTTTGGTTCAGGATTTTCCAGTGTGATTTCCCCTTGACAGTGGTGCTGGACGGGAAATCTGGGAAGGACAGCGTCAAGTCTTTTGGATGGGATGAACAACCGGAATCCCGGGTACAGGTAAAATATCTATAGCAGCAGCGCTCTCAGGTGTTCTGCGCCGTTCTGCATTAGCCTTGATTTTCTGACGTATTCTCCATGTCAGTGGTGCAGGACGGGGGTGGGGATGTATGACAAGCATAGCTATCTAGCCGTTCCGATGGGAAGAAAAACCGAGATCCCGTGTATACATAAGCATGCACGTAAAAGATTCCTTGGCAGTTAGAATTCGATATAAGAGTAGGTCTTTGTGCCGCTGCCGGGGAAAAAATTTCCCCGTTGCACACTTTTCATAAGCCCAGTCGTTGCATAAAAGAAGTATGGTAAATATCATTTCGATAGTCTTGGGACTAACACGTGGTACTTTTTAGTGTGATTAAATGTTACGAAGAATATTTTGTCGCGCTCTTTTATGCACCTTCCAAACTACCAGAGATACCGTTCATGTCAGCTTGATATGCATTAACCTTGCCAAGAGGAACGCGATATTCCCAAAGTTCCGCGTGTCGAATGTCTGGATTCGAATCCGGACACCGTTCCAACAGCCATAGGCGTACGAGGCCGAACTTGTTTGGGGGGGCCAGCATATTTTCCCGACAAATATATTTCATTAGAGTCCGCGGAGCGCCGGAGGCGCGAAGCGACCGACGGAGGGCCTCCCCCTAGAAAATTTTGAAAACCAGACGGCCGAAGACGCGATTTCCAGGCATTTCGAATACTTTCTAATAATTTGGAGTGGGTAGCAAATTATGTCAGTTGCAGCATAAAAACTGGTAAAAAGTCATCTTTAAAATACAAGCTCTATTACTTCGAAAACAAGACGGAGGGTCTGGGGGGGCCTCCCCCTAGAAAATTTTGAAAACGAGACGACCGAAGACGCGATTTCCAGACATTTCGAATACTTTCTAGTAATTTGTAGTGGGTAGTAAATTATGTCAGTTGCAGCATAAAAACTGGTAAAAAGTCATCTTTAAAATACAAGCTCTATTACTTCGAAAACAAGATGGGGGTCTAGGGGGCCTCCCCCTAGAAAATTTTGAAAACCAGACGGCCGAAGACGCGATTTCCAGGCATTTCGAATACTTTCTAGTAATTTGAAGTGGGTAGTAAATTATGTCAGTTGCAGCATAAAAACTGGTAAAAAGTCATCTTTAAAATACAAGCTCTATTACTTCGAAAACAAGACGGGGGGTCTGGGGGCCTCCCCCTAGAAAATTTTGAAAACCAGACGGCCGTAGACGCGATTTCCAGGCATTTCGAATACTTTCTAGTAATTTGGAGTGGGTAGTAAATTATGTCAGTTGCCGCATAAAAACTGGTAAAAAGTCATCTTTAAAATACAAGCTCTATTACTTCGAAAACAAGAACAAATCGAACGATTTACTTTTGCCACATTTTTCATTTAAGAGACTTCACATTTTTTATCCAGATCTCAGATGTATAGAAGACTTGTATATACTTTATCTACTTTTAATATATGAATGACCATATATTATAAGCGTTGTTGAGCACATTATCTTTGTATAATGTAAAAAGTCATCTTTAAAATACAAGCTCTATTACTTCGAAAACAAGAACAAATCGAACGATTTACTTTTGCCCCATTTTTCATTTTAAGAGACTTCACATTTTTTATCCAGATCTCAGATGTATAGAAGACTTGTATATACTTTATCTACTTTTAATATATGAATGACCATATATTATAAGCGTTGTTGAGCACATTATCTTTGTATAATTCTTGCCAGTGGCACTTTACATTCACCTATGAATATTTATTTCCAGAGAAAAGGGTTCAATATCGAATTATTTACGGCCTATTGAGCAATCGTACATGTATATTATATGTGACTACAAGGTACAATATTATTACAACCTTATCAATTATTATTAAAGAAAATTTTCAGCTGCTCACTTCTATCACTGGGCTCGTCCGGTGCATGGAGTTGGATGTAAGTATTCAGGAACACAGTACTCAAGAACTGAGACAGGCCATGTGTACGTGCTAGTTCTATTCAGATGGCGTACGTGTTCATCATTGACTGGACTGCTTTCTTTCCGATTCCATATTATTAAAAATATTCAAAACCCGACAGACGGCGCGACGCTTCCCGACAAACTGAGCATTCATTCCCGACAAGACCATAGCCTTCCCCGACAAGGCCATACCCCTACCCCAACCCATTTTCAAAAACTCCTCGGCTAATGACCGATCTCACAATTCTGAGCTCTTTTCAGATTTCTATTTTTTTTTCATGAAAATATTTGGGGGGGCCGGTGCCCCCCCGGCCCCCCCGCCTCGTACGCCTATGCCAACAGCTATACAAAATTCACGAACATTTGGTTCAGACTCAACCTAATTATAAGGTATGCCGAAATAAAAAAAATACCTTTCTCTTGCTGGTCGGGAAAACAGTCCCTCCCACCGACTTCCCCATTCCCCGGTACTTCCGATTTCGTCAGGGTTCCACGTAAAATCTTGTTTGTGACATGATATATTAAATAGGCATTATAGGAGATGATAAAGAGTTGACAGTTCTCGATATCATACGCTGAAAATTTCAGCCAAATTACTCCTGCACTCTGAACCGAGATATTAGCTTTTGAATTTTAGGCTAGCCTCGATCATCGGTACGATAATACAAAAGTCTCAAATATCCATTTTTGAGATTTAATTATTTTCAAAAAATGTATTCCAATTTTCTACACATCGAGAATTGATAATAGTCTAGATAAGTAAATGAATTTTTAATTAATAATTTATATAATATTTTAGGCTTAAAGATACATTTTGGGAGATTGGATAAAGTGTTGACAGTTCGCACTTTAATAGTTAAAAACTAGATAATGTAAAGGTAATTTGCTGAAAATGAAAATTTCAGTAAAATTGATCCACTATGAGCAGAGAACTAAGTGGGTGAAATTTCCGCCTAGCCTTGATCATCATTATTAAAATCAGCATATAAGAATCTAATCCTGTCAACATCGAAGTCTAGCCTAGACATCGAGAGTTCATTATGGTCTGATTTAGCTCTTGCATAATGCATGTTTAAAGAAAGACCTGCAATAGGCAGATTTAGCTCTTGAATAATGTATTTTTAATTTGTTCCATTTTTAGAATTCGGTCGAGAGGAAATATGTAGTGGAAGATGAAAACCTTGAAGCGCGGTTCTTCTACTTAACTTCAAGTACCATTTCAAAAAATGTTTAAATTCTTTAAAACTAGGTCAAACCAAATTAATTTCTTGCTCACGTGTATCCAATGATTTATGGTTTTGTTTAAAATCTCAAACCTTAATCTGAAACTAAAAGCAAAATCAGACACGCAATTATTATCTCCCTTGAATTAAAATTGGACCAAGTTAGTCTCAAACTGACGTAGTATGTTTCGAGTGGACGTTAATAACCCCATAATATCTACTTTGCGCTAGATGGACCTGTATCCCGCCTTAATTGCGTACCTGGCGTCGGATGGGCCTGTCTCGCTTTTTTCCTGTCTTTCCCCCGGCCCTGAGTTCACAAAGCATGCTCAGACTTGAGTTTATAGCCCCATATAAAACTTTTGTTGTTTTAATGTATCAAATAAGAAACTCACTGTAAGTTTTTGTGTTTCTGGATTATAGATTTTTCTAATAAACGGTGACTGAAAGTTGAGTAAATTCTTAAGGAAATGAAATGAAATGGGGTTATAGTCCTACTGTTCTGCTCCTAACCTGGGCTAATGCAAACGGGCATACGTCATACTGTGAGTTATGAGGGAAATTTTGCCCGGGCAGCGGCGCTACGGCCTACTCTTATATCAAATTCCATCTGCCAAGGGATCTTTTGACGTGAAGTTAATGTTTTGTGAACTCGGGGTCAGGTAATACAATATCAACGTTCAAACAATAATTACCTAACGCTTACGATGGTTTATCATTTAAAAATATTTCAAGCCTTCCACGGTGACTCAGTGATTAATGCACTGACTCAATAACCAGGTGGTCCCAGTCTCGATCCCGTAATATGCAAAGGACTCGCTCGGGTGTACTCGTTGGTGCACACGTAAAAGACCCATTGCATCAGTGAAATTATGCGAAAACCCCATTGTCCTAGCTAAATTTTCCACTCAACAAGCAAACAGTCCATCTTCATTATCACTCCAGTTGGTGCAGAAAAGTATGACGTATTTAATACGTCACGTGGTGTGCCAAGCTATAATAGTAGTAGAATATGTCGTCTAGACGGTGGCCGGAAAAGATCAAAATAACCACAAGTTACAATAGAAGGGTATTTACATATTATTGTAATTCATAGAGATATCCTCTTGCTGACCAGACGGTTCATTACGATCGAACGACGTGTATACTAGCCGATATAATCCATTGAAAGGGGAAACAATCCACGTCCTAATTTCATAAAATGCTGGAATAGGACAACAGCTGTTCTATCTATAACGAGGTTTAACGTTCTATTGTTTTGTACCGACTGGGCTTATGAAAACGATTGGGTATACGCCATAAAGTAAGCTCTGAGGAACACCGACGCCACGGTCTATAACTCGTTTTCGATGAAAAACTGCCAAGGTTTCATTAACGTGCACTCTAAGGTCTACACGGGATGGCGGGTTTCCGTACCATCCGAAAAACTAGTCTACCCTTGTAATGATTTCCAGTTCGAGTAAGATATTTCGTATCCCAGACTAGGGAACT
Organism: Patella ulyssiponensis; assembly: GCA_963678685.1. Lineage (NCBI taxonomy): Eukaryota > Metazoa > Mollusca > Gastropoda > Patellidae > Patella > Patella ulyssiponensis. Next base: position 63,043,324 of record OY783229.1, read on the forward strand.
GCCTGCCATTAGCTGCGCCCCACGTTGGTTAACGAACACGCGATACATCATACCGTCTGTTAATACCTGGTAGATTGGAAAAGCACAGGCGCGGATTTATTTTATATGGGTAAAAAGGTAGCTAGGGCGGGCGTGGTTTCAATTCTTCGGTTGAACGTGACAAGGAGTAGGGTGGCCTGTCCAACCGCGTGGATTTATTCCGAGTTTCCCGGTTTCCTTCCACTGCTAAAGATCCCTGAGCGCAAGAGATTTAATGAAATAAAATTGAACCATTTACCATATGTTAGTCCCGAAATGACCTAGTTTGTGTCGAGGTCCTTTGTTCGATCTCTACGGGATTTTGTAGGTGGTACAGGTCGTTTGGTTGGGACGAAAAACAGAAGTCCCGTGTACACATTGGAATTCAATATAAAAGTAGGCCGTAGTGCCAGTGCCAATGTAAGGCGTATGCTCGTCTTCGTTAGCCCAGTCGGAGCAGAATAGTAAGACGTTAACCCCTATTTTATTTGAATAGATAAAACATTTTTAATGAGCTTAGTATAATGCGTGTTATGTCCAGCGGGTTAATACTGATACTATACTTTCCCTATAGTCTAGTTTACGGTGAACGATTCACGTCTCAATAAAAGTTACGGTTCACAAATAGTTTATTGCCCTAGGCTTAGATATTCATTTATCTAATCTGAATTTTATTATGTTATATTTTAACTATAGTCGTTTGTTTGTCTAGACGTCTATTCGTGTTCAACGTCCGCTTCCACCCATGTTGATATAGCCGAAAACAGGAGTACCCGGAGTAAATTCACGAGGTTAAGAAGGCTCCCCAATCTCCAGGGATGGAAACCACGACCGTAAGCCAGGGGTGACCGACCATGTATTCGGACGGATTGGAATTTATACTCTGGCGTGATCCATGTAATTCGATAAAGAAAAGCACGCTGCTTGGGAGCCGCGGAGACTCGTCAAGCAAGGCCGTGGATTGCTAGCCAGGAGGTCCCCTGCTTAATCTCAGTCTAGGCCGAAAACCGAAAAAGTTTCCCTGGAAATCCAGATAATTCGTAAATAACTTCCCATCATAGCACACTGATTGGGAGCCGCGGTGACTCGGTGAGTAAGACGTGCTAACGAGGAGGGAGGAGGATCCATAGCAGTGTTGTCAGAAACAACTTTTCTCTTACAATTAAAAAAAATGCTAAGAATTGGAATTTGGGTTGGTCGTAACCCGTCTTCATTATACATAGTGCGGAAAAGTAGGACGTTAAAACCCATTTCATTTCAGCACACCGTTTGGTATAAGCCCGTCTTTATTACACACTAGCGGTTGACGACTCGGCGTAGCATGGCTATAGCTATGAGGTGGTAGTCCCTCGCCACCAGGCAAATGTTACTCCCCAGTCAGAGGTACCCCTCCTATACACCAAATTTCAGCCTCGGGACAGCGCTAGTGTAGCCGCCAATCCTGACATACAATAGAAAGTATCGGGAAGTTAAACCCTATTTCATTTCATTTGAGCACACTGTATTGAGTAAGCCCCACTTGGTTAAGAAAAGTAGGGGGGAGAGAAATGGGGTTTAACTTCCACTCGACACAAACTAGATCATTTCTGGAGTCAATAATTCGCTTGCGCGTAGGGGTCTTTAGCAGTGGGAGGAAACCAGAGTACCCGGAGAAAAACCCACGAGGTTGGACAGGCGACTCTACTCCTTGCCAAGTAGGACGTTAACCCCCATTTCACAATAACAAGCGGGGTTCCAGGAATTGTTTAAAGCGACCATCCCGAAATAAAATTCCGTGCACGTATGAAATTTAAGCTTCAATATGGAGGTTTAATCCAGACATCTTATAATACAGCTTGGGACACCGGTCGCCATTTCCAGACGAAGACTGACGTGTTTAAGTTGTTTGAAAACATATCACGTATATATATTGAGGCCGTTGCTCGCCCCCTAAGGTAGAGGATTTTAAGGATTAAGCAGTTTTATTTCCCCAAATAAAATCGATATTGGCCCTTTAAGTGGGAAGAGTGGGAGGGGTGTGATTAGTATGTCTGGAATAAATTAATACCTGAACTCAATCTGGCTTTCTGTTTAACCAGGAATCTCTTTCTGTTGGTAGACGTAATATGTATTTATAAATTATTTTGTCTGCGATAGACAACGATATTACAGATAATTGTTCTTTACATGCCAGTATAAAATTAGTTGGGCTATAAATAAACCAAGTACACATACACACTAAGAAAATCATTCTTCACAATAATCAGAGGCGGATCCAGGAATTTTTGCAGGAGGGGGTTGCCGGATACCTGTTAAGGGAATTTGATAGTTGACAATGGATGGTGTCATCATCACCTCTAAATTACGTAGGCATACATACACCTTTTTAAAAAGAGAATTTCAACATCCCGTTTGACGTCAATTTTTATAATGGATTAATAGGATCACATCGTGATTCAATTTCATTGATGCATAGCATTAATTGTGATATCACATATATCATTATCGTGCGCTTGATATCCCATATCTCATGATAATGGACAAAGCTGAACCGAGGGAGGGGCTTATAATCCATCTTTGCATCCACCTCTGATCTGACAATGCTAATTGATTGAGAAATATTTGCATCAGCAACTGAATCTCGAAGCGCTGCCCGACGCAGGGGGGGGGGGGGTGGATACCGGAAAGGTAAGCGCGTGTGCGTTGTATCATAGGGTCTGTCATTGGGTCAACTGACACGGTTTCGATTCCTCGGTTGTACGTGACACGGAGTAAGGTCGCATGTCCAACATCGTGGGTGCTCCCCGGCTTCCTCCGCCCCACCCCCACTCTTTCGATCCCTACGCGGAAGCGAATTAATGAAATAAAATTAAACCTTATGTTTGTCGAGAAATGACTACGTCGAGTGGAGGTTACACCCTCTCTCTCTCTCTCTCTCTCTCTCTCTCTCTCTCTCTCTCGTCTTTCGCTACCCTACGCTCTGCTAAAAATTGCTTAAGGCCGAAGTACAACGTTCATGAAACTAAGCAAGCTTGCTCCTTTGGAAAAAGGGCATCGATTGATACACTTCGATTATCGAATTCACAAATTCACTATAGCGGGGATGACTTAATGCTCGGTACTACTATGGCGGGATCTTTTACGTCATAGGTTTGGGGTAGGGGTATAGTAATTGTATACTATAATATACTATGTTAATCAATCATTATCACTTTGGCCTGAAGTAAATAAACAGGATTAGTTGCGAATAAAAGATGTTTGTTACAAGCATTGATTAAATGCCATCAAAACCACTAAACGGTACTTTTATACGACTGGTATATCATAGTGATAACTTGAAAGATCTGCCTTAATTTAACATATTATTTAATTTGAATAATGCTTAAATTAACAGAACGATATATTGCACAGGGAGCCGCGGTCCTGTGTTTTTAATTTTTTTCTAAAGTCAAGTAATGTTTTGGCACTTTTGATGGAAGTGTTCACGTGTTTGTCGTTCCACAAAGTTGGAGCAGCAATGCAAAACATTCGATCACCATAGGTAACTAGGTTTGATGTTGGCAATTTTAGGAGATCTTTGCTTGATGAACGTGTACGGCGTTCAGAATCTTGCTGTTTTATGAGATCAGCGAGGTAGTCTGGGGCAGCCTAGTCGTTCGCTCCCGTGTATACATTGACGTGAACTTAAATGAACCATGAGCAGTTGGAATTCGAAGTAAGAATAGGTCGTATTGCCGCTGTATGCGCAAAATTTACATCATATCACACTGTATGGGTATGGCCCACGCCCGTTTTCCTTAGCGCAGTCGGAGCAGAACAGTATTACGTTAAACCCCATTTCATTTCATATATTGAACACCTATATTATATTGTTTATTGCGAACCGACGAAGATCTATAAAACGATAAACCTGTTTTGATGTTTATAATGTATATTACAAGCACCTGTCGTTAATAATCCTATACCAATCGGGTTTAAGTATCCCGCTAATCTGTTCCACCCGTAGTGTCGGTATTTACAATTGTAAACAACATTCGCTCTAAATTGTGTAAAAAAACGTGTGTGTTTTTATGCTGTAATTAATAATACTAAATGATAAACAATACTAACAGTAATTTATACACACATTATCCACATGGAGGGACGTGCTTTGAAATTTGGGCAGGAGCAGGCCCGGCGTGGAGACAGCGTCAAATTCGGCGTGAGGTATATGGGGGATTAGCCGAGAATTTGCTAAAATCACAGCCTCTGAGACAATATCTCTGTGCATGTGTACATGTATAGAATTATACGGAATGATGTCCAAATATGTATTGAAGGAGGGGGGTTGGGATGGCCTAGTGGTCTAGAGTGCCGCGCTTCGACCTCTAGCTGGCCGGTCACCTCTGGCTTGCGGCTGTGCTTACCATGTGTTGGTCCCGAAGTGACCTAGTTTGTGTTAAGTGGACGTTAAACCCCATTTCTCTCTCTCTGTTTTGAAGGGGCAGAGGAGAGCCCCCCCCCCTCCGGTCGCTGCCAAACAGGACACGCACATGCAATTGTTTTACGGTTACTAAATGGTAAAATATAAATGGATATTATATATTTCTATGACTGTGAGTGTTATTGCCTGGCTAAGATACTGCAATCTATTTATCAATTAATCGGTAATAGACCGCGATATTAACGCTCGCTGCAATACAAATTAATTATTTTAAAAACCATACAGCTGTCGTCTAAACTGTAGACATTGGATGTGAATAAACACTCACGTATAATACTATATATACGTTTATTAATTAATGGACGATAAGAAAGGTGCTATCGAATCCCCAATACAAAATAATTTGATAAGTAACGGAACATATGATTTTGTGCATTGTTGGAATTTCATTACAAGAATTGGTGCAGAATGCCAGACAAGCACCTGTATATTGTTTACCGCAGACTACAGCATGCAGAATATATTCAGCATAAAATTAATTATTTAAAAAAATAAAACATGTCTTACTGGAGTTATCAGAGGCGAGATTAGCAGTGATGTCTAATTTACAATAATCCATTCCATTGTTTCGTTAACTCCAATCAGAAACCCGACAGATCGTCGACAATCTATCATCTATCACAAATAGTATAATATTATATTATTAGTTCGCTTACAATCCAATAACAGGAAGAAACATTGCGCATAATGTAATCAACTGTCCATATACCGGTGTAAAACAGTCTATCGTTTCACTGTCTTATTATATCTCTAGCTCTCTCTCTATGATAGACCTGACCGAACGGTCGCTACGACACGATCGATATCTCAACGAACGAACGGTCGAGGAGTCGTGGCTTCAAATACTCCTGACAGCGCTACTTTAGTTCGTCTTCAATAGTAGTAAATGGCAAAAGAGGGTGAGCGACGGGGTTTGACGTCCACTCGAGACAAACAGGGTAATTGTGGGACTAACATATTATGGTTCAATTTTATTTCACTAATACGCTTGCGCGTTGGGGTCTTTAGCAAAGAGGGAAACCGGAGGACCAGATGATTCACAGGCGACCCTACTCCTTGTCACGTGCAACCGGAGAATGGAAACCACAGCGATTGACTCAATGACAGACCTTATGATACAACACGCACGTGCTAGCCATTCAACCAACAAAAACCCCGGTTTCGCGTTCGCTCGAGACGAACAAGGTGATTATGGGACTAACATAATTTAATTTCAATAAAGTGTTTGTCAATAAGTCTTTATCAGTGTCAGGAAACCGAGGACCCGGGGAAAACCCACGAGGCTGAGAATACATGGGCTACGTAAATTCTGTTTGCACATAAACATATTCTGTGTAACGGTAACAAGAAGGGTATTCAATTAAATAAACCATCTTTATTCAAAGACCTCCCGTGTTATTAGGGGTCATAAGGCACACAGAGAACTATCTACTTCGGTAATAGATCTCTGTGCTCAGTGGTCACCATAGCCCAAAATTATTACAAATATGGAAGCGAAATAAATATTTCTCACAAGTATACTATTTTTTACGATTAAAATCGTCGATTTATGAACTAAAATGTCTACTAACTAGCTTGGTGTATTTCTCAAGTGTAGATAATTGTAGACAGACAGCGTAAGTTTAATATGGGTAGCGCCTGTGCACACATTGCCGAGCTTATATCGGAGCCCATCGAGGACCAATGGTTCTTTTACTTTCACGCCGACGTGAAAAGAGATCTTGATTTTGCGCCCTAGAAACTGCCTCTTACCAGCCCCCCTTCCCCAAGACTCCCGCAATGCACCACTGGAAGGGGGCGGAAAACACGCTGGCAAATCCGATGCAGCTCTCCCGGCCAACACCGAGATCGAAACCGAGGCTGCCAACATCACACGGCATGCCTCCCGCCCCCCTAGGCCCCCGTGCTCCCTAACAAGTGTCCCAGCTGTACCCGAATAAGTGTCACAGCTTTATCCAAACAAGTGTTCCACCCACCCTCCATTTCACGGGCCCAATAGAGATGACCTAGATAAAGTGTCAACGTCGAAACGTCGCATAGTAATAACTCCAGTAATTAACAAACAATAAAATTATGCACTGTTTTAATAATGTTCAATTTCTAAAGTATTGCCCATCAAAGAAATTATGTCGATGAAGATATCGAAGTATGACCCCGTCCCCTCCCCCTTACCACTCGGAAGTATAAAGCACAAAAATACGGTCATGGTGTGTCGGATGTTGTGGATACGTCAGTGGTATACAATGTGATGCCAGCAGCAGCTGGGATCCTTACGACTAATTGGTTGTCTTGATTCATTAAGGATGAAAGAAGATACACGGAGTAATCCTTTAACAATACAAACAAAGGAGAACGGAAAAGGGGGAGGAACTCCTGCTGCATGACAACACTATACACATATTGATTCCATTATCCGATTAATTAATTGTAGGTTATTAGAATCGATTAAATATGGCGATCGTGTGAATAGATATTTTCGCAATGTAATTGTTTGACAATTCCGTGTAACACTATAAGACTTAGTGTTCTGTTTAATATAGAATTCTGTACCTACATGATGTATGACTAGGGTAATGAAGAAGCTTGCATTATTCTACTACTATCTTAGACTTACTCACAGACAGTTATGTCAGTATCCATTTCAGGAAAGTAGGGTACTATCGTCCAGTCCTCAGGTGCACAGATTAGTACAATTAACTAGAATAGTGTTGATGTAAAACGGTGCCTTTACGAAACACTTTCCCATAAATGGTAATTGTCCCGCCCTAATAGATGACGCATTATACATTCTATATAGCAGAGAACTGGTTTGATTTACGCTCAGACAACATCCGATAGAGCCAAGGGGAAGTTCACCCCGGGAGCTGCCCAGCTTCCAGGCTGGACGCAGACAACTTTTGAGAGATCCACGGGGAACTACAAACCGGGAGCTGCCCCGGCTTACATGCGGGACGCAGACATCATTCGAGACATTCAAGGGGAAGATAGTACCGTGAGCTGTTCGGGCTCAGAGCCCAGGGTGTAGACTTATCCTAGCGTGAGGCCGTGAACATTATGTAGAACTACAAAAACGTACGTAGGATATTAAACTCAGACCGGGAATGTTATATACCTAAAGAACAATAGTTGTATCTGTACTGTAGAATATATTATCGTAACATATAAAGAATATCTCAAGATTACAGAAAAGAGTTTGAAGTCTTATTGATCACAACGTCAAGTCCTACCTAGACCAACGACAGTGTGACACAGAAGATTTGGCCGTACGGACATACAGTACGTGTCTCTAGAGTGTCACAGTCGTCGATTTGATACCGCGACACAGGATAGTGTCACAGTCCCACAGCGTGAAGTCCGAAGAAACGCCCTAGACGATCATTGTCCCATCTGTGACACCGTAGTGTCACAGGCCTGCTATTTGGGAGTCTGTGACCAGGATAGTCGCGACATCATCCTACCCGTAGTGTCACAGGTCTCTTTTTGGTGCCGTGACCAGGATTTTCGACCCATGGGGATATACTTGGAAGAAGAAGACGTTTCCAGTCGTGTTTAGGTAAGTACATATTTCCTAGTAAACTGACCATGGAAGGCCAAAAAGACCAAGGGGTAGATTTAACAAATTTTAAAGGTTAAGATTTGCTGAATATGAAGTTTTAAAAAAAAAAGAATGTTTAAAATAGAAAACTAGTAAAATAATTCAGTTAGGTTAAAAAAGGAAAAATGTTTTAAAGAAAAGGACGATTAAAAGGTTATTAAAATATATAGCAGGGAAGAGAATATGCATCACATTGTTAAGTAAATAAGGGTTAGGTTTAAACATGTACGTATTTGTCTATTAATGTAGAGGAAAATCGACAAGAAAACAAACTGAAACAAAAGATTAGTACAATTGAAAGCTAGGTAAAAGAAAATAAATGATTGTCTCCGGTCTTCGCAGAAGATAGTTCGGAAGTGGAGGGTTTGCGCGGTTTACGTAAAACTCCAAAAGAATTATTCGGATGTGGAGATCGTAATCACACCGTTTCGAAAAGTCTTAGGAGGATAGAAGACTTGATTTTTGTAAATTAATGTAATGTATTGTTTTGTTAAGTAATGTACATGTATATGAACAAAGTATAAGGTTATAGTGTAAACCTGTGTAAATCGCAAGATAGCGTGTAGGTTTAGGGTAAAGGAAATGCCTAGGAAATTTTAAAACTGAATGTCCCTTTGTAAATCGCAGGATAGCGTGTGGGTCAGTATAAGGTTTTAAATAAAAGGTTTAAAATGAAACAGTGTACCTTGCAATAGCGGATAGCTTAGATTATGCAAGTGGTATAAACTGTTTCTGTATTTTCGTGTTGTTTTGTTAAAAATGTACAGAGATAATAAGTTGAAAGTATGTGTTTTTAAAAGTGGTAAGCACACCATGGTTAATGGGTAATTTAAAGTTGAATTCGAATGTGCGATTAGCTGTCGAATAAATTTTGAATTCCCTGATATGTCATGCGTAGTGTATACTAGACCATACTTAATGACAGGGAAAAGTCATGAACTTATTTGTAATTGTTTTGTGTTTTAAAAAACGTAAGGAATATAATAACTTTCGGTCAGTGGTGGTTTGTTATTAAAACCAGAGATATAATAAAATCGGGTTTTGAAATAAATGTTGGCCACATTTGTTTCGAGATGCTGTTTCGTTTGAATTCAGACAGAAGTGAATTCACGAAAAGGTTTAGGATGGTTTGTGGGAGTAACTATATGGAAATTATAAAAGAGGCGTAACTACGAGTTAGAATAGCACGCGTCGTGTTACTATAAGCTTGGGTGTATACAAAAGTTCCATACAGCACCAATGTTAAAAAGGTATACCATTTCTATCGTATATACTCAATGTTAATTGTGGGTTTATAAACCAAGTTCTAATGTCTTAAACAATAACCAGATACCGTCGGGGTAATTAATTGGTTTGCTAATGAAGTAAAATGGTTCACCGTTCTCAGATAATACTAATGGGTAAAGGTATTTAGTAAGTAATGGAGAACATTAATGAGTTTCAAAGTTATTAATTACTGTTGGTGATAAGTAGTAATTAATACTGCTAATTTTTATTAATGAGTCCGATTAAGTTATATTATTTATAGTTAATTCAGTTAAAAGTAAATGGAAGTAGGATTTATATATACATGTGTATTCCCAATGAAGTAAATACAAGTTTAATTTTAAATAAACTTAATAGTAAGAATATGATTAAGTAAGATACAATCGTATCCAATTAATATTAAAGTAAATATTATGAATTAAGGGTAAAGTAATTGAATTATTAGTGGTCTGATTAAGCAAGTACACCGGTTGTTTACGGGATGTATTGTACTTTATCTTAACGCCCGGCAAAGACAAACCAGTTAAGGGAATTCCAAAATCTAAGCAGATTTGGTTTTAAAGAGGAAATAGAAGAAGTGTTAACTTAGCGGATCACCATATTTACAGCCAAGAAACAGAAAAATTCTGAATAGGACATTCAATTATGCAGTGTTATAAACCGTGAACTAATTGACATTGAAATAGTGAACTTCTTTAAATTAAAAACAGTTTTTTATTGTGTTGGAACTTATAACCAAGTATTTTTATGACAGTTAATCAGTGAACTTATATAAATTATGGTAGCATGTTTATCAGTATAATGGTATTTTAGAATTAGGACATATACAGAGCTTTTATGATAATGATATTATATTTGTATTTAATGCATGTTAGACAACAACGTTAATTAAGCAACATTGCTTATTTAACGCGTTGCAAGGGGACGAATTGTAACACTATAAGACTTAGTGTTCTGTTTAATATAGAATTCTGTACCTACATGATGTATGACTAGGGTAATGAAGAAGCTTGCATTATTCTACTACTATCTTAGACTTACTCACAGACAGTTATGTCAGTATCCATTTCAGGAAAGTAGGGTACTATCGTCCAGTCCTCAGGTGCACAGATTAGTACAATTAACTAGAATAGTGTTGATGTAAAACGGTGCCTTTACGAAACACTTTCCCATAAATGGTAATTGTCCCGCCCTAATAGATGACGCATTATACATTCTATATAGCAGAGAACTGGTTTGATTTACGCTCAGACAACATCCGATAGAGCCAAGGGGAAGTTCACCCCGGGAGCTGCCCAGCTTCCAGGCTGGACGCAGACAACTTTTGAGAGATCCACGGGGAACTACAAACCGGGAGCTGCCCCGGCTTACATGCGGGACGCAGACATCATTCGAGACATTCAAGGGGAAGATAGTACCGTGAGCTGTTCGGGCTCAGAGCCCAGGGTGTAGACTTATCCTAGCGTGAGGCCGTGAACATTATGTAGAACTACAAAAACGTACGTAGGATATTAAACTCAGACCGGGAATGTTATATACCTAAAGAACAATAGTTGTATCTGTACTGTAGAATATATTATCGTAACATATAAAGAATATCTCAAGATTACAGAAAAGAGTTTGAAGTCTTATTGATCACAACGTCAAGTCCTACCTAGACCAACGACAGTGTGACACAGAAGATTTGGCCGTACGGACATACAGTACGTGTCTCTAGAGTGTCACAGTCGTCGATTTGATACCGCGACACAGGATAGTGTCACAGTCCCACAGCGTGAAGTCCGAAGAAACGCCCTAGACGATCATTGTCCCATCTGTGACACCGTAGTGTCACAGGCCTGCTATTTGGGAGTCTGTGACCAGGATAGTCGCGACATCATCCTACCCGTAGTGTCACATCCGGACTCCTTTGTCATGTAAGATGTACTGTAAAGGTAATAATAGGTCCAGGTCTAGGCCTGCTGACGTGAATTGTAGGCTCATTGTTTAAACAGAGTGAATCTGAAATCATTGCAAAAAACAAACTATTTGTGATTAATATATATGTGTATACATATACATGTAGTGTATGGCCCCGGATGTATGTATGGTCAACGGGATCTTTAACAGTTTGGATAAATTCAGCGTTGGTTATCAGAACTCGCACGTGTTCTACCTGGTCAGATGGGACAGTTTTTAATCTTGGTCTTGCACGTGACAGGGCGCAGATCCATCTGCATAACTTCGTAGGAATGATTTGAATCCTACGGTTCGCCACCACTACTAAAACCCATATGGTTTATCACCGCTGTTAAAACTCCTGTGGTTTCGTGCAACTGTTAAAACCCCTATATGATTTCTCACCACCGTTAATACCCCTATAATTTTTCTCAACACCGTTAAAACCCTTAGAAAAGAAATATTCTAATTTGTCCTCGTTACTACCCTTCTCTCTCCCTCTCTCTCCCCCCCCCCCTCTCTCTCTGTCTCTCCAATCTACGGCATTCATGTTAGCAACTAATTTACAGTTAGTCAAATGATTCTACATTGTTTACGGTTATATAACCGATCGAGACAGACGAATGGTATGGGGAACTGTTGACTGGAACGTTACAATATAATGGATCCACACAACGCCCCCGCATTGTGTACTACAATTAACGATGAATCAATGACGAGCCGATAAGAGCGAGGTCATGTGTTCAGTGTTTTATCTAGTTATCTAATATCGTATTATAAGTTAAACAATTTCAACTATTGATGATTATAACCACTTCCTCTTTACAATGTCAAGGTCGTACTATTACAGAGGTCTTAAATCACGTCTACGTTTGTTGACTTTGTGTGGAGAGAGGACGAAATTGGGTTTAACGTCCACTAGACAAAAAACTAGGTCATTTTGGGACTAACATATGGTTTAATTTTATTTCAATAATTCGTTTGTAGGTTTCATTAGCAATGGGAGGAAACCGGATGACCCAGAGAAAACCCTCGAAGTTGTGACTTTGTATTAGGGTGTGTACGCTAATCCTAACTTTCATTCATTCAAAAGATATCAGGTGATGTTAGAGGGGAAAGAGAGAGAGAAATGGGGTTTAACGTCCTCTCGACACAAACTAGGTCATTTCGGGACTAACATAATATGGTTTAATTTTATTTCAATAATTCGCTTGCGCGTAGGGGTCTTTAGCAGTGGTAGGAAACCGGAGTGCCCGGAGGAAACCCACGAGGTTAAGAATGCGCCCGTATCTCCATGCCACATACGCTCACACCAGGGATCGAAACCACAGCCGCAAGCCAAAGGTGACCGGCCAGCTAGGGGTCGAAGCGCGGTACTCTAGACCACTAGGCCATCCCAAACCCCGTGATGTTAGGGACCAACATTGAGATCTTGATATTTCTTGATCGTCTAAAGCAGAAGGCCTACTGTGGGGAAATTAGAGAACCACATGACGCTCCACGAGATTTGGATGACTTCTTTACATCACATTTTGAAATAAAGTTATCATTTGATAGTCCCTAAAAAATATCCCTGTTTATGTTGAGTGGATATAGCTCTCTCTCTCTCTCTCTCTCTCTCTCTCTCTCTCTCTCCGCCCCCTTTATCTCCATCATTATAGAAAATGTTAGGCTAACAATAACCAGTACAGTCATAAATCGATACATAGATAATTCCTGACAATTAAACATAGAATACTGGTTATTGGGTTGCAGAAACGGTCCAGACATACATACAATTTATACACATTCACTTTCATATAATAATAGGTTGTTGCTAAAACGCGACCCGAAGTGAAAACCCGAAAGTACGACGGAATGCTTAGCAGATGGAAGTACATTCAGAAAAGATTTACCAAGAGATTTTTAAATATACATACTCGTATAGTGATCTTATATCTTATATACGTCAAAATATCTATTATATAATTAAGTACATGTAATTAGAAACAAACTACAATCGCAAAGAGGGCGGAATAACATGAAGAGAACTAAAGTATTAAGCATTTATCGTTAAAGTTGCATGCGAATGTAAGCGGCCCAAAAGTGTTCGATCCTTGCATTGGCCGAGAAAGTTCATCCATATTTCCCGGCGTGGTTTTCCCTTGTAAGTGATGCAGGACGGAGAGCCGGACAAATGACAGCTATCTAACACACTGTTTGGCGCAAGTTCGTCTTCATTAGCAGAACAGTAGGGCGTTAAACCCCATTTCATTTTATTTCTTTTTTCAAAGAGGCAGTGGCGGCGCCAGCCGTCGGTGGTTGGAGGGGCAAAGCTGGGGCAAAGTCCAATGTTAAGGGGGCAAAGGCACGAGTATCAACTAAGGGGGGGGGGTCTCCCCCAGAAAATTTTGAAAAACAGGCTGCCAGAAATGCAGCCTGGCAGTATTTCAGGCAATGACCGTTGAGGTAAAGTGTCAAACGAACGGACTCGACGAATCCCACTCTCGAGCGCCAATGTCGGGAGTATTTATGGAGGGTATGGAGCTCCCCCAGAAAATTTTTAAAAATAGACTCTCGGAGATGCTCTCTGACAGCGTATTCAGTCAGGCACCGATCGTCGAGATAAATAAATCTGACCACATACCGCCGTAGCCTGATCACTAGTTTATACGATCAGAGACCAAAATGGCAAACGAACGGACTTGCGAACCTCAACGAAGTACCTTTGTGTGCGCTAAAGTAGCGAGTCCTTGTGGGGGGTTTGGGGACCTCCCCAAGAAAATTTTGAAAAATAGACTGTTGGAAATGCTGCCTTACAGTTTTCAGGCACCGATCGAAGAGATAAATAAAGCTGATCGGATGTCACCTCTGGCCTGATCACTAGTCTTTCCGACCCGAGAGAGGAAAGTGTCACATGAAACTCAATGAAGTCCCCAATAATTTGAAAAGTAGACTGCCCGAAATGCAGTCTGGCAGTATTTCAGGCATTGATCGTCGAGATAAAGATACCGCCTGTCGCCAAATTACTAGTTTATCCGACCAGAGAAGAAAGTGACAAACGGGCGGAGTGAGTGACTCAAAGTGAATGAATATTTTCGCCACTATATTTTGTGAAATAAACGGACTTGCGAACCTCAACGAAAATTTGAAAAGTAGACGGCCCGAAATGCAGTCTGGCAGTATTTCAGGCATTGATCGTCGAGATAAATAGAGCTTAACAGATACCGCCTGTCGCCGAATCACTAGTTTATCCGATCAGAGAAGAAAGTGTCGAGCGGGCGGAGTAAGAGTGACTCAAAGTGAATGAATATTTTCGCCACTATATTTTGTAAAATAGAATGCAGCCAGGTAGCATTTCAGACCTTTTTTTTCCGAAAATTATTGGGGGGGGGGGGCAAACAGAGGGCAGGCAAGAATTTTTTTTTGGGGGGGGGGGCAAATGCCCCCCCTTGGCGCCGCCACTGCAAAGAGGGCGGCATAACACCGAGTTTACAGTTAAAGCTGTATACGACTGTAAGCTTCCCAGGAAGCGTTAATTAGTAATTATGCAGAACAGACCTGGAAGTTCTACAGATAGGAGGTAGTTTTAGATGACTTTCATAGAATTACACCCATTTTTGACTTTTACATACAGGTTTTTGTACAGGTCACTTTGTCTCCGAAATAAGAATGTATCAAAAAGGAAATCGACAAATTCGGAATGAAAAGATTGTTATCCCCGGTTCCAAAATATGGAGATGACGTGTGATGTTCCCACTAGACGTTAAAAGACTTCTGATAGCCTAGTTTTTATTTTAAGCAGTCATAATCCCATGGTAGTTCATGGTATATTTATTTTATACTACTCTCTCGACTATCCACTCGACCATCCACCCCCTCCCCCAAGGGTCCAATATCCTAATTGCACAAGTACCGCTACCTCGACAACAGGCGTGGGTGGGAACGGTACAACCGGGTTTGATAGATGAGTTAACGATATTGTAACAATCGCCATGATGAGGTGTAGGCGGTGTGAGGCCCACCTAGTTACCTTAGAAACAAGAGAAACCCCTTTGATTAATAACCTCTTATCATCAAGGGAATTTGCAGCTAGAAAAGGGTACCATTCAGTTCAAGAAAGTTGTACTTCTATTAGTTCATAAAAATGCCAGAAGTGGGAGTGGAAACACTATCAGAAATGAGGCTGAAACGGATGTCCGAGGTAACATGCTCTTCTCCGCTAGACGTCACGACATGACGTTGGAATTTCAATCATGATAATAGTTTCGGGAATATAATAAACGTCTGTTGTGGGGTTTGCTACCGTATGTATTAAAGACCCCACACCCTCCCTGTGCCCCACTGCCCTTTCTTTTTTGCTGGCTTTTCTTTAAAAGAAATGTTTGCGCACCAGCGATAAGATTGTCCGACCATCCTTCACGCTTCAAATCTTCACCGATTTTAACAATTGATAAGTGTTGGAGCATTGGTTTCTTTGGTAAGGGTGGGGTGGGGCGGGGTGGGGTATGGGGGAGACCCCATCTGTTTTTGATTCTAATGATCTGAGTTGTATTTTAATCTGATAGGTTTTTGTTTGGCAGCCTGTCAGAAAACGTCACAATTCAATCATGGTGTTTGATCCCGATTTTCAAAAATGTTCTAGGGGAGGCTCCCTTACTTCCATTAACCCCAGGGAGAGAGACCCCCATGCCCCCCCTCCCCCCCTCGTCCCCGGGACTCGAAAGTTCCGGCGCCAATGCGCTGGTATGAAAAAGCAAAACCACTTGGTGTAGCATTTGAGGAAGTCAATACAATTAATTGTAATCAGAGCAGTGGTTACGTCATTCGTCAATTGATTGTATTAATGTTGTAATCGAAACATTGAAAAGTGTTTTACAGGGTCTGGCACATAAACGGTCATATATCGAGAATCTTTAATCACACTGGTATACAATTGGCTAAAGTGTGTTTATCATCACAAAATGCATTCTATAGTAGATATCCCTTATGGGACAACTTTCATGTCCAGCTCAACGATATCTGTCAAGATGTCGCTTTTCATGAAATTGATTTTGGTGATGAATAAAATCGTCTACGAGTCATTTTTACATTTTCGTCTGGTGTTTATATTTTTTGATATCAAAAACGCCTCGTAGTAGATTCTCTATATAATAGACATGTTTCATTATGCACACCCAGTTCCAAATCTGTAAAGCAAAGAAGCCATGGTGTATATAATCCTAACAGTAAATGCAGGGGGGGGGGCAAACAAACAAACAATTCAAAAAGAGTGAATGGATCCGGGGGTTAGCCGTTAGCGTCCACTGTAGTGACACTAAAATTTGAATACAACCCAACGAAATCATTTTGTAATGTCAGCATGGGTCATGATCTGCGAATGTAAGCAGCCTGTAGTAAAATTCAGCTACACAAGTAATCGCATTGATGAAATGTATAAAAAAGTAGTCTAAAACTAAATGCTATAAATCAATCAAGAGCAGTATAGGTATTCAGTGGAATCGATTATATTGAATACAATATTTAGGGCACATGTTCCACCCATTACAAACAAACAAAACTAAATAGTATGTTAGAATGTCCCCATCAACATATTACAACCAATGCTTCTTCATCCCAAAGTGTGTGCTCTAGATCATAAAGTCTGCCATTTTAAGTAAAGTGCCGTTGTTTCGATTCCCTGCTTGTATGTGACAATGAGAAATGCCGTTTTTCCAATGTCGTCAGTTTTACCCTGGTTTCCTCACACAGTTAAAGATCCCTACGCGCTTGCAAATTATTGCATTAAAACTGAAACCGAAATGACTATCTTGTGTCGAGTGAACATTAAACCCCATCTCTCTTGGAAATAGGAAACCAAACTGGAAGCCCACGATTGCTCCCGGGACTTAGTTAGCTGAGCCCCCCCCCACTCACTTCCTTCCACCTAGCTTTAACCAGATCAATTTAAAAGGAGGCAACAAATCGTCGAACGTCTGGAAAAATGACTTAATAAGTCTCTTACTCACGTGACCCAGTAAAATACGAAAGTTACTTCCGGCCATTTATTTCATCTGTCTAAGTAACAATCGATGTGGTTAATGAACGTCATGCTGGATTGTATCACGTGACGTTGTACGAGACATAACGTGGTTTCGGTTAATAATAGGACATTGACACCGCAATGCTATTTGATTATACCTTCATACGACATATTGATTATTCTGTCGCCGCCATTTCACCAGCAATTGAACAGTTCGCAAAACCATTTAATATTCCCGAGCGATACTTTAATAAACCTCTCTACCAATTACATACAGTTGAGAGAAAGAGAAAACGCAAGAGAGACACTGTCAACTTCTCTAATTTACATGTCTTGCCGCGGAGTGTAAATATTTTCCACGATTCCATTTCATCAATTATCCCTTTCCAGTCTACTCCGTTACCGCTATCCAATTTCCTAAAGTACAGAGTACAGACGCTCACAATGAGGGACATTTCTAGACCATGCTGAGGTTCGCAGACTTTACCAAATCAGAAATGTTTCTAAACAGAGGCAAAGTTAGTAGATTTTTGCAGAAAGAACTATTTAAAAACGGTGATAAGTTTTAGCTTCTGCAGCAAACAGAAAGAATTATTTCTAAACAGTGTTTAGCAAATTTCTGAAATAGGAAAAGTTTTTAGACAAGTGCCAAAATTCACTAACTTCCACAAAAGATCTATTTCTGTATAAGCTTTGCAGATTTTTGCAGAAAGAATTATTTCTAAACGGTGTTTCGCAAATGTCTGAAATAGGAAACGTTTTTAGACAGTGCCAAAATTCACTAACTTCCACAAAAGATCTATTTCTGTATAAGCTTTGCAGACTTCCGTAATAAGAACTACGCTTCGTAGATCTTAGACCTTTGTCTCGTGTATCGACATAGAAATGAAATGAAAAGGGTTTAACGTCCTACTTTTTCTGCACCGACCCGTCTTCCATTAGCCCAGGTTAGATGCAAAAGAGTAGGACGTTAAACCCGATTTCATTTCATTTCTGCTAATGAAGACGAATAGAACCACACCGAAAGATAAAGACGCTCCCTGAATCCTCGCGCAGGACATCTAGACTGGTGTACGACACTTGCCATGTGCCACGGCGTCGTCTCACATTGTCCAGGACGCCTGGCAAGGAGCAACGTATAGTCGTTCTGGTGGGACGAAAAACCAAGCTCCTGTGTACACATTGGCATGCAACGAAGTGTACATTTTGCAGTTGGAATTCGATATAAGAGTAGGCCGTAGCGCCTATGTCCGGTGCCACTTTTCCTCGTAACACACGTTTAGTGTGTGCTCGTCTTCATTAGCTCAGTCGGAGCAGAGCAGTGGGACGTTAAACCCCATTTCACTTCAATTTGAATGCTCTTCTATATTAGGTTTCAAGTTTTCATGTCATTTTTTCATGTTTCTTTGTAGTATTTTCGCTTCAGTAAATTGCTTTCATATCTGAATGCCATCGCAGCAGGAACGTTTTGTTTCGCTCTATTCTATAAGCCGACATTACCATACAGATAGAATCATCACTGTTTCTTGTGTGGTGTCGCGTGCTCGGTAAAGGTTAATAAAAACAAAGGGAGGTAATAGCAGATTTTTGTTGACAAATATGGAGAAATAAAACCGTCAAAATTCTATAACTGCGTGTGTTAATTTCAAAAGTAAGTAATATCCGATTTAAATCCCTTCAGTAATACATTATTTAACCAATTTATTCAAAAATATCTAATCGTCTATCCATTTAGTACGAATATCATGAATTGATGCATTATCTTCGGAGTATAACGACCTTACGATTACGCGATGTTACACGAGTTCACGTATTTCGCGACATTTTTCGAATTTTCTCTGATTATAATTATTATTTTAGTAGGTCAAGGATGGAAGTCAATGACACTGAATTTAGCCACATAGAATCGTCCTGCTATAGCGACTTCACATACAGAAATGAAATGAAATAGGATTTAACGTCCTACTGTTTTCACATTCAGGAAATGAAATGGGGTTTTAAGTCCTACTGTTCTGTTCCGAACTGGGCTATTGAAGACGGGCATACACTTTACAGTGTGTTATGAAGGGGACACTTTGCCCGGACAGCGGAACTACGGCCTACTCTTGTATCTAATTCCAACTGCCAAGGGATCTTTTATGTGCACGAAAATGTGTACACGGGACCTCGGTTTTGTTCCATTCGAACGACTAGGCAGCTGTGCTATCGGGCCCTCAGTCCCGCATCACTGACAAGGAGGAACCATAGCGGAAAATCTAGTTGAACTTTCTCGGCTAATGCAAGGATCGAACACCCAACCTCCGGGCTAACGAGCCAGCGTCTTATCCATTCACCGAGACCTTCACACAAACTGTCAAACAATTTTGACGTGTATTTCGTTCCATTCCATTCTGCCAGTGTTATATTAATTATATTGGCGGATAAGTAATTGTTGTAATTAAATACGATGGACCGTATAAATGTGTGAGCTATATAAATAATATATATATTATTGTTATTTATATATTTATATCTGTATAAACAACCCATTTACACGATGGTGCTTGTCGATAATAACAACTGTCATGCTACGATCACAAAGTCAAGAATGGGATTGGCATGAGATTTAATGTCACGTCAAAAGAATATTCGGTCATTTGGAACCTGTGGTAATTTAAATGGCTTCGTGTGTAATTCAGGGGGTTGGGGCGGTGTTGGGTCCACTTGATATAAACTAAGTCTTTTTAGGAGTAACATATGATTCAAATGATTCTGTTTTACTTTGAGAATGCTCTGGTGCGTTGGTGCCAGTTCTTCATCCCCGTTGGATCGTAATAGTTTGACGTTAAACCCATCTTATTTAATATAATTCCATTTTCTTCTGTCAATTGCTGCCAACTTCACGTGCCCAACAAACGGTCAATGATATCTCTTATATATATACCGAACCCGCGACCCCCGGACTAGCGAGTCATTGTCTTACCACTGAGCAACCGTGACTCCAAATAGCTATAGAATACGGTATAGGTGTCCATTCCTTTACTACTAGACCACCCGATAACGCGTTTCATTTATTAGGAAGGCTGATTTAAAGGAGAGAAGAGACATGCGTGTAGACGGACGATATACATCGGAAACACCATTATCTTGGCTGTATTTATACAACCCACTTGACAACACTTGACAACAAGTGAACTTGAGAAACTTGCGAACACCAAGAACAAACACTTCAACAAGGCTCTTGTCTCTCCCTCGCTTCACCAGAAGTGGATTGGGGGAACGCTACGTCATCAAACATCAACGCCGTCGCAAGTATTTTTCTACAAATGGCTGAAAGACACAATATTACCTCAAAAGTAAAAATATGTACTAGTTTAATGTGAAGCTCTTTTGAGAGTGAACGGTCTATATCTTTTGATCGTGAACGGTCTATATATTTTGTTAGTGAACGCTCTATACTAACTCAATATGATTACAATATTTCGTTTCGTTTTTGTATACTTTCGATGGCCTACAAGTAAAACGAAATTTTGAACTACAAACGAAATTGGATCTATGTTTTAATTAGATTGATAGTAGCTTAATCTTTTGTTTTGGTGTCTTGGAGATTGAAATGCATATCATTTTTGTGTCTTTGAATTAGGAATAATGAGAATTGTAAGACGTAAAAATGAACTTCAAGAGATAAATTTGCAGAAACCAACTTTGTGTTCTTATCCCCGCGTATAGCCATTTTAGAATGTATATTTGGTTGTTCTTGGCACGCGTCAGCCAAGTAAAATTATTTCTTTTTGTGGGTGAGGGAAAAGGCAAATAGTCAATAAATGGATATAATATAAAAGTGAAGATGTCTGGGACATATTTTAATTAAATGCTGTTTTAGATTCTTGTCGATATATCGCCAAGTCTACGGGGAGAAAAGAAAAGATTCCGGCTATTTGAAGATGTCTTGAGTAAATCGTCTCAAAAAGATTTTTCTGGTTATTTTGAAGAACAATTCTTTATTGTTCTAACAAGATAAATAGTTTAGCCGACGGTTATCCAGTGATTTTATTTACACGTATGGTAATAACTGCTTGGTTAATATCTGGATCACCGGAACAACACTGTCAAGGTCACATACGATTCTCAGAAAGCATTCGGAAGTCATCCATACATGACGTGAGGTGCACATTCTTGAACGTTTCTCAGTTTGTTAGATGATTCTATGCAAAAGACTATAACATATAAAATGGGGTTTAACGTCCAACAAGACTGGAAAACGCCAGGTGCCACGATGGTTAGATATAACAAGGTCAAATGCATAATTTTCTTCAGAAACGAAAATATCATACCACTAGCCCCACTTATGGAAGACCAACAGCACCACCAACACCAAAAATCAGCGAATCCAACTTTGTATATAAATTTAATGTATTTTATGTACATATAAAACTAGGAAATACCAAGAACCCAGATTTTCATGATCTTAAGTCAGTGCTTATGTGGAAACTTTAAGACGCTTCTCCAAATTCTAACGCAGGACCTAGCTCTGTGCCTTACAATAAACCTAATCCACAATCCTCGGCAACAGTGACTTGTCCTAACTCTGTTTACAACTCGTGACTTTAGGGAAATATGCACTTGGCCTTGTCCAATAGATCTAGCCGTACCACAAGCGCAGGTTTGACAGACCAGTGGTGTATTCTTCAATGCCTCATCGAATATCAACACTGTCAAGTGTTTTTTTTATATGGGGGTGGGGTGACCGAATGGTTAGCGTGGTCAATCTGTCCAGCCTCGTAGGTTTTCACCGGGTCCTTCGGTTTCCTCCCACTGCTAAAGACCCCTACGCGCAAGCGAATTATTGAAATAAAATTGAACCTAGTTTGTGTCGAGTGGACGTTAAACCCCACTTTCCCCTCTCTCACCTAAGGACAAACTTGATGTATCTGTCTTCAATGGATATTTGGAGACAAACTTTATGCCAATTCTCGTATCCTTATTGGTGCTTATCTACCATATTCTCTCTCTCTCTCTCTCTCTCTCTCTCTCTCTCTCTCTCTCCAGGCCGGGTTTCAAAGCACCCAAATAGCCTAGATCAATACGACCTGCATATACCATAAGAATCGTGATGTCTATTTTATGTCAGTAAGGGAGGAGACTAGATCCGTTGGGGAACTCATGTCCATATGGAAAATCCATCAGTAGGGGAAATCATAAGTAGGGGTAAGGGGTGGGGTTGGGGTTGGGGTTAGGTTAAACAATTCCTTACCCCTATATAACTCCTGTCGTGTCTTACACAAGGTGTACAGATTTTTGACCACCCCCACACGACCTAAAAATGGACTCTCCCAAGAATCTTGGATCTAAAGAAAGCAATGATCGACGTTTCCTCTTTCTCCTTAGCTCCATCGACTATTAAAATGTTTAACTTGTTCGAGCCGAAGAGCTTCAATACAGCAATTCTATCAAAGGCTTTTCATTACAATTTGATTTCATCGCGCAACTCCATTCAGTCTATTGTTTGTCCCAACATTTGCCTTTCGGTTAGAAAGAACGGTCGATATTCTTATATTCCGCTTCAGATATTTCTTAAATTCTCTCTCTTCGAAATTCAACTCGCTTATCTTAACTTTGCAGAAATATTCCGTTGGTGCTTACATAGACACGTCATTAACGAATAAGCAGACGGAAGATATAGTCTTCTTCCCAGGATGAAATATTGTCTTCCATTTCTGAACGTCTCCTAACCTTCGTGACCTACATATCTGACCCGAATTGATTGTCGCGATTTTCAATCCGTGTATCTTTTGTAAAGGTCAGACTGTTTGACGGAAGGTCGGGAGTTATAATAAATCATTCTACCATACCACGGAGATAGATGTAAACTTCGAGTTCACTCAGTATGGTCTTTAATCATTTCACCAAGTCCATTAGATAAAACAGCCTTAGGCTAGGATTCTAAGTCTACGTGTGCTTTAAGTGTCGTGTATACACTGTTACCATGTGTTGACGCTAAATACGATCCGATTCCCACAATACGCCCGTCAAAATATTCAGCGTCCTGCTGGAAAATGCTTTTCACGACAAGGATTCATTCCGTGTGACAGCTTTAACTTGGAAACCTCCCTCACTTCCTAAATAAAGCGTGGTTTCGATTCCCGGGCTGTACGTGACAAGGAGAAGGGTCACCTGCCAAACTTCGTGGGTTTTCTCCGGGTCCTCCGATTTCCTCCTACCGCTAAAGACCACTGCCCGAAAGCGAATTATTGAAATAAAACCGAGTCATATGTTGGTCCCGGAATGACCTTGTTTGTGTTGAGTCTACGTTAAATCCCATTCTCTCTCGGCCGACACGGAGATTGAAATATTCTCACCCTGGTTTACCTTGTCAGCGGTATAGGGTGGAGAACCTTTACAAACGTTTAAACCCCTGATCGTTTACTATTCTTAACACACACGTGAAATGGGGTTTATTGTCCGACTGTTTTTTCCTAAACTGGGTAATGAAAACGGGCATACGCCATACAATGTGCTATCATGGCAATTTTGCCGGGGCAGCTGCGCTACGGCCTACTCTTGTATCGAATTCCAACTGCAGAGGGATCTTTTACGTGCACGCCAATGTGTACACAAGACTTCGGTTTTCGTCCCATCCGAACGACTTGACAGCTGTTCTGCATCACTAACAATGGGAAATTACACCGGAAAATCCGATGATCTTTCTTGGTCTATTCAGTGATCGAACACTCGACCTCCAAGCTTCTTATCCACTTAGCAACCGTGACCCCCCCCCCTTCCCACATTAAAACTAAAGTTACTTACAAGTACACAAATATTTAACTTAACACCTATAATAGTTGAATGTCATATGGAAATATCTAAATGTTATTTTCTAGAATATTTGAATGCACATAAATGGGATACTAATTATTATGTATGTGATTATTTAATGTAAAATGTAATTATTTCTAATAAATGAAATTATTTTGAACACGTGAATATCATTATTTTGAATAAATGAATATCATTACTTTTAATAAATGAATATAATTATTTTGAATAAATGAATATCATTATTTTGAATAAATGAATATCATTATTTTTAATATATGAATATTATTATAGAGAATAAATGAATATAATTTTTTTCAAAAATGAATATCATTATTTTGAATAAATGAATATCATTATTTTGAATAAATGAATATCATTATTTTGAATAAATGAATATCATTATTTTGAATAAATGAATATCATTATTTTGAATAAATGAATATCATTATTTTGAATAAATGCATATCATTATTTTGAATAAATGAATATCATTATTTTGAATAAATAAATATCATTATTAAAAATAAATGACTATAACGGACAGGGGTTTAATCTAGAATAAATGAATGTGTAATATGTAGAATACATGATTGTAAATATGTAGAATATTTGATTATAAAATGTAGAATAGTACTTGAATAAATTATAGAATATTTGAATATAAATTGTAGAATATTTGAATATAAATTGGATGTAATTTGGAAAATATTTGAATGTTGATGTGTATAGAATATTTGAATGTAAATATTCGAAATATTTGAATGTAAATATGCAAAATATTTGAATGTAAATATTCGAAATATTTGAATGTAAATATTCGGAATATTTGAATGTAAATATTTGGAATAGTTTGATGGATATCGGGGCATATTATAATTGACTTACCTGTAGCTTCGTTTGAACAACTTCCTCTGTGTCTAGATTTATCACTCCGCCGTAAACTGACCCTACTCCTACTCCCAGATCGCTCCGCACCGGATACGCCATCCTAAAATAAACAAATATATATATAAAAAATAATATACATTGTACTTCATTATCAAAAGATCATACAAGAAAGTATCAAAGGAACAAAGAAGAGGTTGCTATGTCGTTTCAAATTGTCATAAATAGTCAAAATGAATCTAACTTCAAAATGAATTCAACTTCAAAATGAATCCAAAGTCAAAAGGAACCTGCCTTCAAAATGAATCCAAAGTCAAAATGAATCTAACTTCAAAATGAATCCAATGTCAAACTGAACCTAAATTCAAAATGAAATCTTGTAAAATTAACATCCCGTTTGTAATCTAGTTACCAATAAAAAAAGAAAGTTGTCGTGACTGTGATTTGCCTATAAATGACGCTGTATTGCGAGTGTTTAATGGTGATAGAAGTCAAAATGAATCGACAATAAAAGTGAAACATTGTTTAAAAGGACACGAATGATTTGAAATGTAGTTTAACGTCCAACTGTTCTACTGTTCTATTCAGAACGGACATACGCCATACAGAGTGCTGTAAGGACAATTTTGCACGGACAGCGGCGCTACGGTCTCTAATCGTTTGTATGTCACAATTCAACTGCTAAGGGCTCTTTTAGGTGCATGCCAAGATGTACACGAGACCTGTTTTTTTCGTCCATAATTTATAGACACGACCTTTTCTCGTCCAACGCAGGGAACGAAAGCGTATAAAAAGAGAAGAAATAACAGAATTCATACACGAACTTTCTCGACCAACGCAGGGGTCTAAAACTGGATCTCCAGGTTAGCATGCAGGGGCCTGTCCAATTATAACCTTCGTAAAGAAAATCTGAACCTCAATCCACCATTTTGTAAAACGAATTGGTATTCTAATAGCTTCTTTCCTTGAACAATTAAAATTTGGAACAATCGACCAGAACATATTTAAAACCAACAAACGTTAAGTACATTTAAATCAGACCTTTCACGTATATATCCTTTAATTAAATCACCTTTATATTATAATACTGGAAATAGAAAAGAGAATATTATCCATTGCCAATTAAGAAACAAAGCTAGTAATTTAAATAATCACCTATTCCACCATTTTCTGAATGAAACAAAAGTGTGCCCTATCTGTAATTCTACAAACGAAGATAATAATCATTACTTTTTCATATGTCCAGCCTACTCTGCCCCAAGAACATTTCTCCAAAATGATATACACCAGCTTAAACAAAATGTTACAATTGAACTGATCTTATATGGGAACCCTGACGTTTCCGATGAAACCAATTTTAACATATTTGAAATAGTGCAAAAGTTTATTAAAGTAGCAAGCGGTTTTAAAACATTAAATATTACAACTATGTTTTACATTACATAATAGTATTTTTTTTTCATAGCCTTAAATGTAAATATAATATATATCTAAAAATTACACCCCAAGAAACGTATATATTATTATGTTTGTCATTCACTGCCTATATATATATATGTCCACCATTGTTTATTGTAAACATATAAGATTAAATATTTTATATGATTGGAGAGAACTTATATAGGTCTTTGCCTGTTGTTCAATCCATTTCAGTTTATCGAATAAAATATTGTTTAAATTAAACTAAGGGCCTTACTCATTGAGCCCCCACCCCCTCGTATAAATAAGATAAGAACTTTCTCGACGCCCCCCCCCCCCCCGATAAGAAGAGAAGATATATTGTAATGTTAACAGATGTTGTATAAGTAGAAATGAGGACAGTGTTCTAGTGACAGAGATCTAGATTATGTGATGTATTCATAGTTTCCAATATTCTCTTGTTTACAGATGAAACCTGTTAATCCCCTCTTCACCGTAAGCTGATCAAACAATAAAATCTCCACACGGGTAACACAATACTGTTTTTACTTTTATAATCAATTCAAATAGCCAGACGAACACAATCAATCTATGTAGACGGACAAATAAATTATAACGGAGTTTAACGCCTTACTGTTCTGCTCCGACACCGATAATGGACATGGGCATACGCCATGCAGAGCGGTGCTAGGTCTTACACTTCTATCGAATTCCAACTGCCAAGAGATACTTTACGTACAAGGGCACTCGGTTTTTCGTCCCATCCGATCGACTACTTATCGAAACAGAATAAACAGCATTCATTTATTTCGGAATTGTTCAAATGAAAATTCACCGCGGGAATGAATCTGGTTTGTTCAAAGACTATGGCATGACTCTCAAACATTTCCATTTGGCGACAGAACCAAGATCATTATAAAACACCAAAAGGCTTCAAAAAGTGACAGAAAAAAACAGTAAAATAAAAGTAGTTACGCTAAGGTTCGATTTTTCATGTAGGTTTTTTTTTGGCCTATCAAAAACACAAAAAAAGGCGGGATAGCAAGTGTAATTATACCAAAAAAAAAAGAAAAAAAAGATTGAGAAATTATTGACAAATGCTCTGTGTGTAATTATATTTACGCTATCTGACATATTGTATCATGTTATAATCTGGAAAAGAATTATTGTACTCTTTGTACCATTTGGACTGTACGACGCTCCTTCACCAGTTTCAGCATTAATACCATTAATACGAACCCTTTAAAATGCCAAAACACGTTATGCAGTTTAGCAAAGATGACACTCAAATTGGAATATCGAATGATAACTAATAATAAAATTGTGCTTTTAACATGGAAAGTATTTAAACATACATTAGGCTTAAATTTTTATCTAAATTATTAATTAAACATTGATTAACTTATCCATACCATAATCAACTCACGATGTCAACGGTTTGCTGCACAACTTTTATTCATGATTTAATCATGAAATGGACAATCGAGACTATTGTACAGATTTTAGTAATGATGACAATAATGAGAAACACCAGCTCTTTATCGAATCACCTATAATGTATCTTTAAGCAACACATCAATATTTTTTACTGGATCATTTTTATGGTTTACTTATTATAATAAATAAACCATATCCTACTCTATTCCACACCTCACGATTTGTTAAACCTATTGGAGGAGCCATGGTGGCTCAATGAGGACTAGCCTGGAGTTCGCCGGTTCGATTCCGGTTTTGGCAGATAAAGTTCATCGGGATTTTTGGGCGTGGTCTCCCCTTGGCAGTGGAGGAACTGTCTGCTGTCTAAACGTTCGGATGGCACGAGAAACCGTGTCACGTGTACAAATTGGCGTGCAGGCCGGAATTCGATATAAGAGTAGACCACAGTGCCACTGCCCGGGCAGAATTTCCTTCATAGCACACTGTATGGTGTATGATTTATGCCCGTCTTCATCAGCCCATTGTGAGAACAGTAGGACGTGAAACCCCATTTCATTTTATTTGTAAACCTATTGGTTAATGTAAAATGTACGGTCTGTACTATAGCCTCTATAGTCCGAACTACCACTATCTCATTCTTATCTATTCACCCGAGTCTTAATTCAATTGGTCACAATCTAATAAATTATACACGAATCTCTGCTCTAAACGCGGAAAATCAAATTGTAGGTTTGACTACAAAATGGTGTTGATTGAGTTCGTGAACACTGTTAAGATGGCGGTGTCTATAATAAACATACTTTCAATGTCCTTAAAGGGGCAACAACCCAGATATTTAGCAAAAAACTCACATTTAACGAATACAAAATGAAATGGGACTTAACGCCCTACTATTCTGCTCCTACTGGGCTAATGCAGACAGGAATATACCATGCAATGTGTTATGATGGAAATTTAGCCCGGACTGTGGCACTGCTACCTGCAAAGGGATGTTTTACGTGCACGCCAATGTATACACGGGTCCTTTGTTTTTCGTCCTATCCGAAAAATTAGACCCTTTATCCTGCAACACTGACAAGGTGAAACGACACCGAAATTAACCAATACAAAACAAAACATCATCATTACAAAACTATTTCCACAGTTACAAATATAAAATATCAACAGTAACAAATAAGTCATCAGTAACAAACATAATATAAAACCAGTAACAAATATCTCAACAGTAACAAATGCATTCTTTAAATGACATCTAGAAGTACGGTTAACTTTTCATAACAAAACGACGCGTCTTAACACACACAGGTCACGTTTTCAAGTTAAAATATATATTAACAGTAACAAATATAATATCTCACGTCAACAGTAACAAATATAATATCTCAACAGCACCAAATTCAAGTATCTCAACACATCTCCATAATGACACATATAATATCTCAACGCTCAACTGTAACACACATAATAACTCAACATAAAAATATATCACCAGTACCAAATATCTCACCGTAACAAATCCCGCCAGAAAGAAATATCTCACCCGTAAGAAATATCTCAATCGTAACAAATGCCTCAAATGTAACAGATGCCTCAACAGTAACAAATAGCTCAACAGTAACCGATGTCTCAACAGTAACAAATAGGTAGTTTATAAGCCTTCCTGAATATAAGCGCTTAAGCAGACCTAAATCTCCAAAAGCTATAAATGATCATAACTTCATAGAAAAAAAAAATTCAAATTAATCATATCAGTGGCCTAAATAGTGCAAGCATAGTCTGTCTCGTACAATAATCCCGATTTTGTTTGCATATACGTCGGTAAAGTGCACCGTGCGCGTAATTAAACAGGATGAAACCCATCAACAACACGATGCACCATGTCCTCGTTGGCTCTTTAAGCTCTAATGGCTACAATCTGTTTAAGTGAATTATATGACCAAGATGAACCAGATTATAAAACGTCAAGATGGTGTCCATCATTACTTGATTAGTATTCTACACGGATCATGTTTTAGTGTCGGTATCAAACATTGTTGATAGTCATACGGTTAGGACACTGAACTCATGCAATGACCCTAAGCAAAAATGTTCAAGACTTGTTCTGTGCGTTTGTGTTATGGTGTATCCGTGTACATGTATATATTTTTTTATCATTATTTAAATATTCATTATGCACGAGCTAAAGATGCCAACTGCAGGCCTTTCTTTAGGAGTGAGACGTTATATAAACTATTTATTAGACATGCTGTATTATATGAACGTAATTTTGCCCGGACAGCGGTCCCACATCCGACTCTTATACCAAATTCCTTGTCGTTTGTACCTTTAACCGGGGCACCAGATATTAGTATTGGTGGGCTATAACCATTTAGCCTTATTGATTATGTTTTACTATAGACCTACCCTCTAATAAAACAGGGGATTTGAGGCGCCTTCGATTCAATGCTATAATAAATCACCATATTGATTTTGGATGAAGAATAAATATTCCGGGTGTCCAATCTGATCAAATGCTTTGACCATTACTTGAAGATAAAATGGTCATCGTATGTGGGTCGTGTATTTATTCATGTGGTCAAAAACTAAAGATGTATGTTTAACTAACGTCCACTCGACACAATTTTATGTCAATAATCCGTTTGTGCAAAGGGCGCTGTAGCAGTGGTAGGAAATCGGAGGGACCCGGAGAAAACCCACGAGCTTGTGAATACGCCATCTCAATAATACACCTTATTATTTAAAGCGCACGCGTTAATCCATTCGGTCACCTAATCCACCAACTTAGGATTTGTAGACAGTCATAATAGAGAGGAGTGAATTTGAAATGTACATCGTCTAGACCCATGATAGTTGGAATTTGATGAAAAGTATACCGCTTAATGGGAAAACTTTTCCATCTTTCCCGTCTAACACATTGCATGGTGTATGAGCGCCTTTCTTTCATGACACACTGCATGAGTGCATGCTGTATATCTCTATCCGATTCCCTCCCGACACGTTGCATGGAGTATGACCGCCTTTCCTTCATGACCCAGTGCATGAGTGCATGGTGTATGTCTTTCTCTCATGCCACACTGCATAGTGTATGTCTTTCCCTCCCGACACACTGCATGGTATATGGTCGTCTTCCCTCCCGACACACTGCATGGTGCATGACCGCCTTTCCCCCCTGACACACTCCATGGTGTATGGGCGCCTTTTTCTCATGTCACACTGCATGGTGTACGGTCGTCTTCATTAACTCGGTTCTTATAGATCTCGAGTACGTTAAACCCCATTGCATCTAACTATAGCTTCACAGAAAAGGGTGGTTTGATGGCCGAA
The DNA here is from genome assembly GCA_963678685.1 of Patella ulyssiponensis. Classification (NCBI taxonomy): domain Eukaryota; kingdom Metazoa; phylum Mollusca; class Gastropoda; family Patellidae; genus Patella; species Patella ulyssiponensis. The sequence continues at coordinate 63,074,467 of OY783229.1, forward strand.
TGTTTAGCACGTGGGTGCTGTATCATAACGTATGTCATAGAGTCAACTGGCGTGGTTTCGATTCACTGGTTGTACCTGACAAGGACTAGGGTCGCCTGTCAAACCTCGTGGGTTTCCTCCGGGTGCACAAGCGAATTATTGAATAAAATTGAACCATGTGTTAGTCCCGAAATAACATAAATTGAGCTGAGTGGACGTTAAACCCATCTCTCTCTTTCTCTCTCTCTCTCTCTCTCTCTCTCTCTCTCTCTCTCTCTCTCTCTCTCTTCATAGAGCGATGGTTTTAACCCGGGCTGAGAAGCCAAAGCCAATGGGTTTTAAATATTGTATTGATTCTAGATGAAGATTTAATGGTCTGGGTGTCTGATCTTATCAACTGGTCAAACCATTAGAGGCATGAGTGGCTGGCGGTAAAATGGCCGAGGCCGACCGACGTGGGTCAATAATCTCAACCGAAACACGTATTTTGCGACACCGACTAGAATTGCTGCTTTACGCATTGATGTTCAATTTATCGTAAAGTCGTAACTTGGATCAATAATATTTTTGTTTGTGTAGTTTAGTCTCTGCTGGTGCCGGTGGTTCAGTGAGTGAGACGCTGGTTCGCTAAGCTGGAGGTCCTGTGCTCCTACCGGTGTTAGCAAATGAACTTTATAGGGATTTTCCCGTGTGGTTCCTCGCTGCGGGCCTGGAAAGGGATAACGAATTGTCGTTTGGGTGCACTAAAAGATCCTTTGGCAGTTGGAATTCGCTATAAAAGTAGGCTGTAGCGCCGCTCCAGGCAAAATTTCCCTCCTAGCTCATTAAACTCGTTTACACATTGGCGTTCACGCAAAATAACCCTTGACAGAGTCGGTCGTAGCGTCACTGCCCAGCCAAAATTTCTCTCATAGCAGGATGTATGCCGTATGCTCGTTTTCATTAGCCTAGTCGGCGCAGAAAGAAGGGCGTCAAACTCTATTTCATTTCATTTGTTTATGGAGTGAGGGTTGTGGGGGTCTGTTGATGCACTGTTTGGTTGCCCCCCCCCTTTTTTTTTACTAATTATGGATTATTCAGTTCTTGTGGTTTCCATTCTTAAATTTACCTCTGTGTTTATTCCAATAATTGAACCTTATAGTAAGTACAGGAGGACCGAATTACACGCAAAACAAAACTCCACAAGATAAACCTGCGGACAAGACAGAAAATAGACATGGCAAAAAAATGAAACAAATATCAAATCAAGTGAATAGATCCGGGGGCAATTTGTTAGCCCCGAAATGACCTAGTTTGTGTAGACTGGACGCCCCCCCCCCCTCCCGACTTACTCTCTCTGTTTATTTATTTCCGTTTATTGTTTGTTTGTTGTTTGTGTGTTTTGCTATCCACTGCACCTATTGACAGCTCGTGATAAATAATACAGATAAAAAGTAATAGAATTGTGTCAAACTTCCCCAGTTTCACAGTAAAATACCGGCATATCAGGTTGCCTAGCAACTCTTGTAATCAGCTGATGGCGATCGATATAAAACAAGCATATTATATTTTAAACTTTCTCGTGACATTTCGTATTGGATACAACATCATTTATTATTGCTTCTATACATCATATAGTTTAAAGTGACGGTTCCATAAACAATGGAACGATGTTTACAATAGTCTGGGCGCTACATTATCAAATTGTGGACTGGATAATCTAAATATCTACAAAAAAGGTTAAACAAATACATAACCGGTATTTAGATTTACATTTGCAGATATAAAAATTAGGGCCTAACTTAAAGATACATTATGGGAGATTTTGACAAGGAGTTAGCCATTCTTGCTATAAAAGTTCAAAAATAGATGTTGAAACAAGAATATATTGAAAATTTCAGTCAAATAACTTTATCCTGAACAAAGTTGTTACCACTATAATTTTTTACTAGATATGGGGGTTAAAATCATCGACACCCTTTTCCCACTATGGCCGATTGTTGATTGACAGGCGTTAACTCCACCTACATAGTCTCGATCATCAAGTAATGTTTAAACGGTATCTACTGAAGCTTGTGTATAGCCTCGGTCATCACTGTCTTTTATGAATAATTTCCGGAAGTATGATGACGTCAACGTCACGCAGAAACCCCACCCACAACGCCATAGTGATTAAATCAGTCGACGAAACCCTGTTTTAAATCGAGCCCAATCCAAGCCATCCGTGGGTCTACAGTGTTCATTTTGAGCTTGTTGTTTAAATAAAGATCTAATTTATAATTTCTATGACATCTGAAGCTCAAAGCAAGACCGACAAAAGTCAGTTTTTGCTCTCCCATAATGTATGTTTAAATCCATGTTATTTATAGGATGGACATTCTTGTGGCAGTATAACAGAGAGAGAGATAGAGAGAGAGAGGGAGAGAGAGAGAGAGGGAGAGAGAGGGGGAGGGGGTCATGTCTGGACAAGTTGACAAAGGGTAAACCTGTTTTTCAATTATTCGCTTGTGCCCTTGTGTCTGCAGTATGAGTTATTACAACTAAAGGACAAAATCGTAGTCTTCTTTATGGTGAATAATGAGGGAGGTGTGTGTGTGTGGGGAGGGGAGATGGGTGAGGGTGTCGAGGAAACTACAACTGTGCTTTGCCTTTGGGACGTTGTGGGATTGTATCGGGGGTGGGGGTACTTAATGACGTTGTACTGCGGTTAGTTGAGGATTGTATCACGTTGCCGCATACGCTGTGATGCGCTGGGGTTGTTGATGGCGAATTATTTACGATAATGAGCTTTGGTGGTGGTGGAATGCAGTGATGTCGATCCCCGTTTTGGGTAAGCTGTAGTACCCGGATAAATTATTATAGCTCTGAAATGACACACGAAGGCAGTATAGCAGGTAATAGGGTTTAGTAATAAACCAGGATAACCGTTTAAACGCCCTGCAATTCCCCAAACAAACTTGCTGATTTCGGGACTAACATACGGTTCAATTTTATTTCAATAATTTGATGGAGCGGGGGGTTCTTTAGCAGTGGTAGCAAACCACAGGCGACCCTACTCCTTGTCATGGACTGTCGGGAGATCGAAACCACAACATTTGACTCAATGACAGACCCTGTGATGCAACGCGCACCTGTTAACCACCATTCGGCCATCCCTCAGAGGAAAGGGTTTACATTTAAATGAGATGGCGTTTAACGTCATGTGCTATTCAGCACCAACCGGGATAATAAAGACGGACAATGCATACGGGCGTACGTAACTAACGTACGAAAATTAAATTGTAGCTGGCTTTTTTTCCGCACGTATACAATGAACGGCCATTTTGCCCAGTAATCCCAGCCAGAATTTGGCTTTTTTTTTCAAAATTGCGTTAAAGTTTTAAATTTTGGTTTAGAACTGAAATAAATTAACTATTAGTCAATCCCCATGCTAAAAACATTAACAGAATTGGTTGTGTATATCTGAAATAGACACAACCGAAGCACAAAATAGTGCCAATATGCCGACGTCAAATCTACAGTTGTAGATGTTATTTCTGTGAAAAATCATTGGAAGAAGCGATAAGACGTTATGGCTGTACGGATTATACAGGCCTAAAGGCTGCAGGAAGGCTTGTTTACAATGTATCAATGTTGACATTTTGTTTGTTTATGTGACCTCATGACCTGTGACGTTTAGATAACGTCATATAGATATCATGGCTATTCACTGTGTCAGAGTCACTTCTCTGCAGGTAGGGTGAGTCTGTCGTTCAGATTGTGCACACGGGTAGGCCTATTCATTGTCGCATCCGAACGACCAGATGTTGTTCCAGACAGATCAGGCGCTGCATTCTTCACAAAACCACACCGTAAAACCCCGTCCAACACCCAGAATGCACTTGCCCCCACCCCGGGTTAAACGAACCAGTGCCTTAAACGCTGATCCGTCGATCCGCCATCATTGACACGAGGAGAGGAACCACCCCATTTTAACATTTATAATACAGGCACTTTAAACCTGTCCATCAAATTCTGTACACATCGCTGTAGCCTAGTAATCGATACAGAATATAGTTTTATCATAACTGAATTAAAAAACATTCACGAGAGTACGAAGCTTTCGTTAATTAGTGTCTGATGTACTGTTAGAATGCGGACGAAACAGTAAAAAGAATGATGTCTCGACATCGACGATTGTGTTTGGAATTAATAGTCTCATATCTATGTAAGTCGAGAGACCGATCCCAGGTTTGTAGGTGAATAGCATAGTGGATTTTCACTTGATACACAAGTAAGCTCTTCGCATCCCCCTCCCCCCTCTCTCTCTCTCTCTCTCTCTCTCTCTCTCAAAAGGTTGATGAACGGGTATCAAATACATTCATTTAAGTTGAATGAATTAGGATTGATTGAGAATTTATACGATCAATATATCATACAGATATAACTGTCGCTATAGATACAATCTATCATAAATTACTCTCAAGCCGGGATACACTGTCCGATCTTGTAGAGTAGGACTTGATAATACGGTATAAGCTTTTTCGCCTTGTTTGTTGTGCAGACAGCTATCTATAAATCTGAAGCCGCGTGTACACATTGGCGTGCACGTACAAGAGATCCCTTGGCAATTGAAATGCGATATAAGAGTAGGCCGTAACACCACTGTCCAGGCAAAGTTGCCCTTACGGCATACTTTAGGTCACATACCCGCCTTTATTCCGCCAGCCAAAGCAGAACAGTAAGACGTTAAACCCCATTTCATGAGGAAGTTGTAATTTCTTGCAAGCTACAACATAGGGTAAGTTTAATATCTGAAGAAATAAAACATATATATGGTTAAATTCTGAAAAATGTCTACAAATATATTATATATCAATCTGTTTTATAGTTCAAACTTTCGTTTTATTTGTCTGTACTACACTAGGATCTGGAAGAGTTGTTATATAACCAGCGTTACAGTGTGAGGGATTAGCCAATGAAACCTACAGCTACGCGACCTCCCAATGCAACTAGTCTGATCTTCCTGTAGGATTAGAAATATATGAAAAATGAAATATAGATCTGTATTTTAATCAGATTGTCAGGCATTTTAAACGTAATTGATTTCTGTTTTGCAACATGAAACATTCGCTGTTTTAATGTGATATCGGCTTAAGGCTGATGCAGGTTGTTAGGAAACGAATTATATAGTGTGATTTCGGCTTACGGTTGATGGGGGTAAGTCTACTACTACAAAACAAATTGGCTGGTGTGATTTCGACAGTTTAACAATTTGGGAAACAAATTTACAAGTGTGATTTCGGCTTAAGACTGATATAGACCACCAGTGAACTGGGTTAATGACCGAGTTGCTCAATTCACAAATCCTAGATAATCCACAGTGTTCAATGATGTGAGTCCTTGTCAGATTTGTTTTTTTATCTCCAGTAAACGGTTGGGCAATATTATATTAAATTATCGCCAACATCAACACTGTAAAAACAAATTTGTAGGAAACATCAGGACTGTTTAATTTGTTATCGTTCGAAATGAATCTGGATGAACATCTCAGCCAATGCAGGGATCGGACACCCGACCTACAGGCTAGCGAGCCAGCGTCTTACCCACTTAGCCACGTTATTGTTCGAAGAAGCAACATCACAATGTAATTAGGCATTTACAGAGTGTTTAACGTCCAATTCACAAAAAACAAGTCATTTCATCAACCCACTTTGCTCCTGGGGCTCTTTAGCAAGGCGGAAACCAGAAGACCGAGAGAAAACGCAGGAAGCGACCCTACTCCAAGTCATTTCATTAATCCGCTTGCTCGCAGGGGTCTTTAGCAAAGATGGAAACCAGAGGACCGGGAGAAAACCTACGAGGCGACTCTACTCTTTGTCACGTACAAGCTGGCAATCGAAACAACGCCACTTGGCTCAATGGCACACTTTATGATGTAGCGCGTGAACGATTCGCCCCCCCCCCCCTTTAAGAAGAGACATAGCCTACCGTTATTCACGGGAACCACAGGGGATCAGTGAAAAAGGCATCAGCTCACTAGCCTGTATGTCACTGGTTTCAACCCGGTGATCAACAAGAAAGTTCTCCGTGATTTTCCAGCACTGATTTCCCTGATGCGGGACAGAGGGCCTCAGAAGAGATGACTGTTTGAATTAAATTACTGCCCGAGCAAAAATGCCCTCATAGCACACTGCACTGATGATGCAGAAAAGTAGGACGTTAATCTCATTATTCCATTAGACTATGACCCCGTTTATCACAACGTCATTCTATTTGACTATGACCCCGTTTATCACAACGTCATTCATTCATTCACCGTTATTCTATTTGACTATGACCCCGTTTATCACAACGTCATTCATTCATTCACCGTTATTCTATTTGACTATGACCCCGTTTATCAAACGTCATTAATTCATTCACCGTTATTCTATTTGACTATGACCCCGTTTATCACAACGTCATTCATTCATTCACTGTTATTCTATTTGACTATGATCCCGTTGTATCAATGTAACAGCCATTCAAAAGGTGACATACCGGCTTTCTATGACTTCGTTTACAGCAGGCATTCAAAGCATGGTATACGGTTATTCTATGACCTCGTTTACAGCCAGCATAACAGTCATTCAAAGAAGCAAAATAGCCCTGGATTAAGTTAAAATAAACTGATGATGTGTTAAACAGATCAATGACTACGACAAGCTTCATTCCGTTAAGTTTTCATTTCTCCCGTCAAAAGTCAAAACCTAGTAACTCACTTTTTTTTAAAATCAAAATTGAGTTAAGATCAAATTTGTAGTTACTAGGGTATGTGCTTCCTGTTGTTGTACTAGATGTTCCAATCTTTTGATTTTGTAAGCAGTTACACCCATGACACAACCTATATAGCAACTTCGTTCATTAGCCTAGAATGCCACAGCAAAACCTTATACATGTAGTAACCCAACAGTCAAATCAATGGATAAGCTAGGGTTTAATATTCATTCAATACGTATTCCTTTGGGTGCCCCCCCCCCCGCAGTGAGTTACTAGGTGTTGCCGTTTGACGGGAGCTTTAGACTAGTCAAAGCGGGGGTCGTTCTGTTTACTACTTTGGTTTGTTTCAGGGATTAATTGGATGGCCTGGTGTTTTAAAGCGTGTGGGCAAGATCATCAGATCAGCCATTGAGTCAAGTGACGTGGTTTAGATTCTTGTCTAACCTCGTAGGTTTTCTACTGGTCCTTTGGTTTCTTTCCCACTGCCAAAGACACCTACGCGGGAATTATTGAAATAAAATTGAACTATTATTATGTTAGTCCCGAAATAACCCTGTATGTGTCGAGTTGACTTTTCACTCTCTATTTTGTTTTTAAAAACCTTTCTAACTACAGCCCCCCCCCTCTCTCGAAAGAGAAGAAGAGAAAAGTAGGACGTTAAACCCCATTTCATTTCGAAACATTCTAATACTTAAAAAAAAAAGAGTCAGGTCCACACCGGACTCATGGACATTGCAAGGTAACTTTATAATTCCTGAACTTATAGCTGCAGACACGTTAACAGTAGCGTCCAATCAGACGTTAAGCTTTAACGACCTCCACGGAAACCTTCACATTGAACGAACCTTGAACTCGATTATCACAGGTAGACATTTTAGCTGGAAAGTGCGAGACTTGATATTCGCGACAATCCAGGAATCTGATAGGCTCACAAGCTGGGTGAATACCCAATCGAAATCATTGCAGAAATATGCAGGGTATTACGTGAAGGTTGATAAGATGTACGGAGTTAAAGGGAGATTAAACCTTCTATTGAAGATGCACCGGAATACGACCCCGAGACAATACATCGAGTTGCCAGTGCCCAATCACCCAACCACCGTGGTCCAACACGAAATAACAAAATCTCAATCTGATTAAAATAAAGATCTATATTTCGTTTCGTTTGTTTATATTTTCGAGGATCACGGTGGCTAAGTGGTTAAGACGCTGGATTGCTATCGCTATCCTGGAGGTCGGGGGTTGGAGAAAATTCATCCAGATTTTGAGGCGTGGTTCCCCCTTGTCAGTGATGCAGGACAGCTGTCTAGTCGTTAGGTGGGACGAACAACCTAGGTCCCGTGTACACATTGGCGTAAACGTAAAAGATCCCTTGAGAATTGGAATTCGAGTAGGCCGCTGTCCGGACAAAATTTCCCTCATAGAACACTGTATGGCGTATGCCCGTCTTCTTCAGCCCAGTCTGGAACAGACTAGTAGGACGTTAAACCCAATTTCATTTCATTGTTTATACTTTCGATGCGCTACACTTCATGAAGATCTGACAAGTTATAGTGGGAGTTCACGTCAGGGGGCAAACGAGAGACTTTTGACCCTATGACGTCAGACATTGATTGAATAATCGGCGTTGACGTTTCTAGTGGTTTACCCACAGTTCCGTGCATTAAAAGGCCAAGATGTTTAATTGGCTAATCCCTCACATCTTCCAGAACACGTCAATGATAACAACACTTCCAGATCCTAGGGTAGTATAGACAAGTAAAACGAAATTTTGAACTATAAAAACGAAACGAAATACGATGTGTGTTTTAATCACATTGAGAAAATGTAGACATTGAACAGTAAATTTTACAGGTTTATATAAAGTTTAGAGTGTAAAGTACGAGAGCGATAATGAGCGACGCACTGTGCAAATAAAAGAGATTAATATTATGTAATTCCGTTTACACTATCTGACGAACAAATTAATAATTTAATGATTTTCCACTACAAGTAGTAAAATAATATTTATACGACTATTGTCTAACTTGATGGGAAAATATTTCACATCAATTTAACTCAGTTTATAAATTGAATGTCTTTATTGGAAAAGCGATGTCGTCCAAGTGCACGCATGTAGCCAGGTTTATGTGAAACTCGGTTTAGAAACTTTAAAGACCTATGTATCTATCTGAAATTCTATGTTAAAGATAGAGTCCCAATATTGTACGTTCGTTGCGTTACGACAAGATTGTTCCAATTGAGTCCATGATCTGGTTCGTGAAGATACGTTCGATACAATAAACACGATTCCTACGACTAACCCCAATATATGACAACACCTAAAGTTACTGTTTGTCATGATTTGTGGAATATGTCTAACCTCGTTCCTCGAGTCCCTTGTTACAATGATACATTGTTTATTTTGTCTTAAATATTGGATATCAGAAACTTATCTTTTCCCGGTAAGATCACAACATCAATGTTGATTTAAATTGACAAATAATTTGTGTTTTCAATGTCGAAGACTTTGGATGATATTGAATTAGAGACTTATTTAGCTACTATACTTTAAGCGATGGTTCAGGAAGTTTCCGTATTGTCCGAGGTTTCCCTGGATTTTCGAGCGTGACTTACCATTGTCAGTGGTGTGGGACATAGGGTCACGAGTACAGGTAAAGGAAATCTGAACAGTTGGAACTCGACCGAGAGTATAGACGGGGACATCGCTACCCGGTCAAAATGTCCTTTGTGGCACACATGACGTTAAACCCCATTTCATGAATTTTGTCTAGATTTTCTGCACTACGGCCTACTCTTATATCGGGACCTCCGTTTTTCGTACCATCCGAACGACTAGACAGCTAACAAGGGGAAACCACGCCTGAAATCAAAATAACAGAGGGGTCGTACACTGGACATGGTTGGCTTAGTGTTTCTCTTTTGGAAACACTTGATTAGTTTTTATCGCGTTCAAATATCTCATTACATGTAATCGATGTCTATATGACGTCATCAAGTTATTCCGGGAAGATGAGGCAAAAAAAAACAACATAAAAACCAACAATCAAATTAACCGACATTATTATATTAACTTGTCATCTTGTTTCACCGAGAAAAAAACTAGGCCTGTCGTATAATTCTTTATAGCTATATGGTTTATATCTAACACAGAATCAGCCATTTATTGTTACGTAATGAACCAGAAAGAAAAGATAACCACGCCCCTTCACAACACCGCTAACCTGCGTATTATACCTTTTCTTAGCTGATTGAAAGGTGTATTTTATTACAGGAAGTCTAAATATTCACCTGATGTGATTACTCTAACATCTTTCTATTTTTGGTTAGAAATTTTATAATCTATGGAAATTTTAGGTTCACGTCGTTCCACTGAAAACTCTGCTAAACAACGTTGTTTACAAAACACAAAACAACATGAGCAGAGGCGCACCCCCTTCCACCAAACATATTTGCTAATAACAACTGTATACTCATACATTGGAACGAGACCTCTAATTTCTAGGGGGGTGGAGGTAACATAAAGTATGTCATTGAGTCAACTGGCGTGGTTTCGATTCCCCGGTTGTACGTGACAAAGAGTAGCCTACGTGAGATCGTCTGTCCAGCCTCCTGTGTTTTCTCTGGGTCCCCCGGTTTCCTCCCACTGATAATGATCCCTACCCACCAGTGGACGTTAACCCCTCTCTCCCTGTCTCTCCCTGTCTCTCTATCTCTGTCTCTCTATCCCCTCTCTCATTTCTATGATTGAACGGTGAAATCCAAGCCTGGCATTCACTGTTACATCATACACAACAATTGATGACGTTACAATAATCGATACCTTTATATATAGAACAAAACTGTTACTCTCCATACTATAACCCTATCTTGATGACGTAATGATCGATATTTCAAGCATTTTGGTGTTCAGTATCAATAGAGAACGAAATATATTTTCTATTTTAAATGTCCAAATAAAGAATGTTGTATGTATCATTTTAAATCAATGAATATATTTAACACGAATAAAAAGATTTTATGTTTTCTAAAATAAAAACGTCATTAAAACTTCTTTACATTTGCGTATCAGAATGAAAATCCTGTTTTATTATTCCCAGTGAACTTTGAATAATAAATGTGAACGTCTGCTGTCTTTCAACAACAAAGTTTTGAAAGGCGCCTCTAACCTAATACTTTTTGGTCACACTGGTTGATCGAGTCAATGAGTACTGGACAATGGAAAGCAACTAATAGTTCTAGAGGGAGCGATAAAGATGGAGTATCGAGGAATGGGCGATAAGCACTCAACGTTGATAATTGACACCATCTTAATAGGTATCCAGAGACCGGAATATCATTATATAAATACTCCTAGATTGAATTCCTCAAGTTCAAGGTCGTCGGAGGCCACCATTAGGACAAATTATTTGAATGACGGCATACATGATAATTTCTACTTGGTTTGAGAACAACAGGGGACTCTGTTTACATACAGGAACCTCGACGAGATTCTTTGGAGAGAGCGAAAAGTTGTACAGATTGCATTGCTGGGTTGTTCGCCTTGACATTATAGCCAGTCATTGACAGTGGTGCACGATTTAGGGCCAGGTCTAAATATTAAGGTAACCTGCAGATTTCGTTAAATGCGAGAGATGTAAATAAGTTAGGACACGTGATTGTTTACGAGATTGTGGGCTAGTTTTGACGAAATCTGCAGGTGGTCTTATTATTTAGACCTAATCCCGGATGGAGGGGTCCTGACTAGGAAAGGACACGAAAACTAAGTCCCGTTGTATACATCAGTGATAACGCCACTCTCCGACCACAAAATGTCACCATAGCACACTGTATATCGTGTGCCTGTCTTCCGTAGCGCGGTTTGCGCTTACACCTAGTTCTTTCTAATTATACAGGTACCACAGAACCCGGTGATTCTAATGACTGGCACGTCTCGATACCGACAAAATATCGGCTGTGGTTTAACAATCGACCACGAATCTAGTGTTATATAACGGGGCTGTCAGAGCTTCTTGTCTCGCCTACAGAATATGCCTGATCATCACTTCTTTGGAGAGGTCGAGGGTCTAACATCCACTGGACACAAACTTAATCATTTTGGAACAAACATATGGTTCAATTTCATTTCAATAATTCGCTTGCGAGATGGGGTCTTTAAGCAGTGGGGGAAAACTGGGGGACCCGGAAGATGCCCTGGAGGTTATACAGGCGACCCTACTCATTGTCACATTCAAGCCACACCACTTGACTCAATGACAGACCTTGTGATTTCACGCGCACGTGATTAACCACTAGACAACCTAACCCCTGCAAACTATTTTGAACTACATGTATTGTGGAAATGTGTGCATGCCTTCTGTTTCCCGAGCACGTGCGTCAATAAGTGGGTTCACGTGTCAAGTGTGGTCCATGACACTTTTGAAACGAAACAAAGACAATCTGATCAAGAAAATCAATTGTATATACACTATTTACAACAAAGGAAAACGAAAAAAAAAATGATATTTTATAACACAATCAAAAACTGATCAGAAAATGAAATGGGGTTTAACGTCCTACTGTTCTGCCCCAAATGCGCTATAGGTAATGGGTATATGCTATATATAATTACCAGGCGCATCCAGAGGGGGGCGCACCCGGCGCACGCCCCTCTATTTTTTGAGGTGGCGAACAATTTTTAACTCCAAAAATAGTTTAGGTTGGAAATCCTAATTTACAGTATTAGTATGAAATTAGTCCTTGTGGGCATTTTTTTCACTCAAAAATCACTGTTCCGGGCTTCGCACTTCCAAGTAGGTGCGGCACGCCCCCTCTTTCTGAAAATCATGGATCCGCCTCTGTTTTCATAGTGTCCTTTGTCCCTTTTGGAAAAATTGTGTCCGGACATCAGCACTTTAGCCTACTCTTACATCGAATTCCAACTGTCAACGGATCATTTACGGTCACATTAATGTGTGCATCGGACCTCGGTTTTTCGTCCCAATTGACTTTCTCAGCCGGCGAAGGAATTGAACACGGTACACCCAAGTTGGCAAGCCAACGTTCTACTCTTTGAGCCACAGTGTCTCCCCAAGACACATTTGATGAAGAATTTGCCATGACATTGGTACTGAAATATCGCACATACTTAATATCAATATTTACCCCCCCCCCTCCATCCACATACACACACAAACACAAACAATCGCATGGGTTTGAAAATTACGCAATATCTTTTTTCTGTATTGACTCGAGCGTAAAATATATCGGATTTATTGAATAATTGATGTTTTCATTTTAAAAAAAACACAAATGTTGGGTTCAGATAAACCATCGTGGTAAATCGTGTCTGACGTCGCCCACTTAGTGAAGTCATGTGACTACAAGAAGCCTGATTGATAAGGTAGGTAATAATACTGCCAGGTAGTTTTACAGTCTTTTACAAATACAGTCACGATTTATCGATTTTACATCACCACTCACTCGATTATTTACACACAATATAAAATACAATCTCATCCTTAAAGGGACACGGCAACAATTATTAAATACAAACTCGATTTAAATAGAAAAGCAACAATTATAAAATACAATCTCATCTGTAAAGGGGGGGGGGTTAGGATGACCTAGTGGTCTAGAGTGCCGCGCTTCGACCTCTAGCTGGCCGGTCACCTCTGGCTTGCGGCTGTGGTTTCGATCCCTGGTGTGAGCGTATGTGGCATGGAGATAGGGGCGCCTTCTCAACCTCGTGGGTTTCCTCCGGGCACTCCGGTTTCCTCCCACTGCTAAAGACTCCTACGCGCAAGCGAATTATTGAAATAAAATTGAAACCATATGTTAGTCGCAAAATGACCTAGTTTGTGTCGAGTGGACGTTAAACTCCATTACTCTCTCTCGCTCATCTGTAAAGGGACATAACAACAATTACAAAATACAATCTCATCCTTAAGGGGACAAAGCAACAAAAATAAATTACAAACTCGTTTTAAAGGGGCAAAACATCAATAACAAAATACAAACTAAATCTAAATGGGCATAACAACAATAAAAAATACACTCTCACCATTAAAGGGACATAGTTACAATTATAAAATACAATTTCATCATTAAAGGGACATAGTAACAATTACAAAATACAAACTCATTTTAAAGGGACATAACATCAACTATAAAATACACTCATTTTAGAGGGACATAACATCAGTTACAAAATACAAACACATTCTCAAAGGGCTTACCACCAATTATAAAATACAATCTCATCCTTAAAGGGACATAGTAACGATTACAAAATACAAACTCATATTAAAGGGACATAACATCCATTATAAAATACAAACTCATTTTAGAGGGACATAACATCAGTTATAAAATACAAACTCGTTCTAAAGATCGGTAACAATAATTACAAAATACAATCGCGTTTTAAAGGGACATAGCAAAAATTACAAAATACAAACTCATTCCCAATGGGCATAACAACAATTACAAAATACAATCTCATCCTTAAAGGGACATAGCAACAATTACAAAATACAAACTTATTATAAGGACATTTTCCCTATAAGGACATTACGCATTTCTTAATAGGACATTACAACAATTCTACAACGCAATCACATTTTTAAATGGAGTATACAATAAATATATAGTTCAGTCTCGTCCTGCACCATAAACATGGGGGGGGGGGGTTAACGTCCACTCGACACATACTAGGTCATTTCAAGACTAACATATTATGGTTTAATTTTATTTCAATAATTCGCTTGGGCGTATGTGTCTTTATCAGCGGGGAGAAACCGGTGGACGCAGTGAAAACCAACGAGGTTGGACAGGCGACCCTAACACACAACCGGGGATGCGAAACCCCGCCAGTTGACTCAATGACAGGCTTTATGATACAGCACACACGTGGCCACCCCTTCCCCCTCCGTCCGGCACCACTGACAATCTACAAACGACACTATTCATATAAATCACGACCCTGCATTTACTAGCACTTTCTCTTAGAAGAGCGAAATCCGCCCATTGCAGGTCTTTCTTTGGCAGGTCTTTCTTCTTAAATGTTATCAAAATCATTAATTAGACGTTTATTAATTTAAATCCTGATTACACCGGATGGCTGTGATATTGAGTGGATTTGAATGCGTTTTATTGTGAATGAAATAACAGTAAAATCGAATAATCGAGACTTTGGTTATTATCGTAACAATGGTAATAATGACGATCGGGGCTAGTCAAAAAATTCTAGGGTTAAAGTGTAACAATTTGACGGAAGTTTTCAGCACTTTTTCTTCACATAATCTATGTATTAACTATTATAGCAAGAACTACCAGTTCTGTATCTAATGTATGTTTAATAAGACGGATATCAGATAACATTAGAACTAGACGGAACAGGACTTCCTTCAAGAAAAATAAAATATATATATATATATATATAAACAGGAAGCTAGAAAATGTCAAACCTAACATGTCTGCTAGTCAACGTTGATTAAGTTTCAAACGAAAAAGAACAACAAAAAAACCCACATGATTATATATTTTGAACTACGTGTATTGTGGAAATTTGTGTGTGTCTTCTGTTTCCCGAGCACGTGCCTCAATGAGTGGGTTGGCGTGTCAAATGTAGTCCATGAAATGGAATGTTGTTTAACGTCCTACTGTTATGTTCTGGCAGGGCTAGTGAAGACGGGCATACACCATACAGTGTGGTATGTGGAACAATTGCTCGGACATCTGCACTACCGCCAACTATTTCATCGAATTCCAACTGCCAAGGGATCATTACGTTCACCCGAATGTGTACACGTGACCTCGGTTTTTCGTCCCATCTGGTTTAACGTCCTACATTTCTGCTCCTACTAGTTTAATGAAGACGGCCATACGTCATACAATGTTCTAAGAAGG
Organism: Patella ulyssiponensis; assembly: GCA_963678685.1. Lineage (NCBI taxonomy): Eukaryota > Metazoa > Mollusca > Gastropoda > Patellidae > Patella > Patella ulyssiponensis. The sequence continues at coordinate 63,090,055 of OY783229.1, forward strand.
GAAGTTCCAGTTGTCAAACGCTGTTTTTATATACACATCATCGTGTACACCGGACAACTATTGAATTAACAATGTTGTCATGTAATATATCATACCAATCAAACAATCCGAATGGCACATAATTAGCATACGAGCGATAGCGATTGCCAACGTCACGAGCTTCAACCAATCACAGACAACTTTGAGGGATAGCGGACCCATCCAGTCTACGCCAATCACGCCGATAGACCGATAAGTGGAACTTTCATCTGGATTTTAATAGGTTTTATCTTGTTTTGCCATGCACCACGGGGCCCTGGGCCTAGACCCATTTGGCTCATGCCTAAACAGGGCCTTGCTTCCATCTAGCCTAATATCACAGACAAGTGTCCTCCTGAGGACGTGTTGGAAAAGTCTAACGCAAATGAGGGGCTCATCCAGCAAAGGGTGAAAATGGAACAGTGATTAGGAAATTCTGTCTGAGTTAAAAAAAGTTCTGTATTGGTCTGGGTGACAGAAGCTATTTAAGACAAATACAGTCGGAAGTGTCCGAATTTTGACCAGGCGGACAAAAGCACACCCCTGGAAGAACTAGTGATCCTAGCTTGCCAAAATCGGAAAACATTTATTTGTTTCGTCTTGAGATTTGATTCCTATGAATATATGAATTCGTCAGATGCGCTCTGTAAATGGTCGAGTTCAGAAACTGCTCTCTCCAAAATGAAAATGCCCATGACGCGCAGATTTTTGGGAAAGGGAGGGGGGCGATGGTTAAGTGGGTAAGACTAAGTCGGTGGCTCGCTAGCCTGGAGGTTGGGTGTTCGATCCCTGTATTGGCCATGAAAGTTTATTCAGATTTTCCCGCATAGCCCCCCCTTGTCAGTGATGCAGGACGGGGGGCCTGACGAGGACAGCTGTCTAGTCGTTCGGGTAGGACAAAAACCGAGGTCCCGTATACACATTGGCGAGCATGTAAAAGATCCCTTGACACATGGAATTCGATACAATTCCCTTACAGCACGCTGTATGGCGTATGCCCGTCTTCTTTAGTCCAGTTAGGAGCAGAACAGTGGGACGTTAAACTCCATTTCATTTCATTTCATTTTTTGGGGAAAGGTGTCTACACCTAATACCCGGCATCTGCTGGTATCAAAAGCTTAGACCGGTCGACGGAAGAAAATATCAAATATTTGGTGGTTGGGAGACAGAAAGAGAAATGGGGTTTAACCTCCACTCTACACAAACTAGGCCATTTCGAGACTAACATATAGTTTAATTTTATTTCAATAATTCGCTTGTGTGCAGTGGTCTTTAGCAGTGGGAGGAAACCGGGGTACCCAGAAAAAAAACCCACGAGGTTGGACAGTTGGTGGTTAGGAAGAGTTCGAATTTTCATAATAATTACATAAATAAAGCTGATTAAGAAAACAACATTTCACCACAAGGTCATGTTCTTTAAGTACGAATATATAAAAATGACCAAGGGTGAATGACAAGTCCTATGACGTAAGATGAGATTGAACTAATGAATTACATATAATGCTACATGATAGCCAAGACTACTCTTTCTAATATTGCCCGATTATCCTGCCACTCACGCTAATTTCATGTGCGTCACGAAGTTGAAATGAGCCTCGTCAGGACATTGTTAAAGTTAGACGAAGTTGATGAACAGCTTATTAGAGATAAATAACAATGTGGCAAGAAAGATTGATGATTCAGAAATAGACTGCAAATAGCACAGAAAACATGTCACATCGCATAGACATTTAATCTCGGGCAGGTACAAGACACATGTTTGTTATTGGGTAAATAATAAACACATATAACACGCGCAATAATACCAGAAAAACACGGAAAGCATTAAACGCACTTTTTTATGGCCATGAATCCTAACAAAGACATTTTTCTGATTAATAATCCCCGAGGGCTTCATTTATGAAAATTGAACTAAATATTTAAGAATACTGGTGCTTCGTTGGTCGAGCACAGGAATTGTGTCACAATAAGGGTTTTATCTGTGAATCATTGCATGTACTAACATAGTCTTCATTCGAGATATTTGTGATCCTAGGCCAGTTTATTTTTTATTTTCAGCAATTAGCAAAGTCTGGTTATCTAATTACATTTATTGTCTTACAGAAAGTGACGTTAGCTCGCTAACCTGAAGGTCCTGCGATCGATCAGACGTTGGCCGTGAAAGTCCATCGGAATTTTCCGGTGTGGTATTTCCTTTTGGTCACGACTTAGTGCCCTTTACCCCCCCCCCCCCAATACCCTACTACTGATCTGAATAAATCAATCGAATAAAAATATATAAATCTTTATTTCGTTTCGTTTTTTATACTTTCGATGGCCTACACTATATGAAGAACAACTCTTCCATATCCACGTCTATAGTGAAGACAAGTAAAACGAAATTTCAAACTATAAAAAACGAAATGAAATAGGATCTGTGTTTTAATCAGATATTGACTAAATTAACCTATATCAACAATATTCAAGTTAAAATGAGACTATAAACGTGAAAAAAGTGGAACAAGTGGGCAGTGTAATATAGTGAGTAACAGCATGATTTATTTCGCAATGAAAATAGATTGTATAGAAAGATAGATCAGAGTTACATCATAGTATTACCCAACACACCTCACGAAGAGACAGTGGCAGGAAAATGGGATTAACGCCCACTATTAATTAACCAGGTCATCTTGGGACTAATACTAATATACGTTTTTTTTTTAATTATACAGGGGGAAACGGAAGTAATGAAGAGATAATCCCCAAGAGTAAGGCTAGCGACTTACAAGCCTTACCCAGAGAGTACAAAGCATTCTCAGACTTAAAGTAAAAATTTACTCAACTCGTTGATCCAGAAACACAAAACTTTGCCCCGTTTCTTATTGATGTATTTGACAACAAAAATGGATATATTTTAGTTAAATAAGGCGAACAGTTTTGAGTAATATTTCCACGAAAAAAAACCTACGACTACTACTGTTACTACTATCATTATCACCGTGGTTGGGGTACTGTGACAGACAATGGTATTTTCATATCTATACTTGACAAATAGAAGGAATTCAATTTATCACATATTTGTAAATACTTGAACCTACCTCGGACTCATAATCCTGGTAGAACAGGGAGTGTGGGTGGATGGCTGAATGGTTAGCACGTGCGCGCTGTATCATAAAGCCTGTCATTGAGTCGAGTGGCGTGGTTTCGAATCCCGGCTCACGTGACAAGGAGTAGGATCGCCTTCCAATCTCGTTGGTTTTCTCCGGATCCTCCCACTGCTAAAAACCACTACGCGCAAGCGAATTATTGAAATAAAATTAAAGCATATGTTAGTCCCGAAATGACCTAGTTTGTGTCGAGTGGACGTTAAACCCCATTTCTCTCTTTCCCAAGAAGAACATTTACAATATTGTAATTTTCAAGGGATTCCTATATCGTTCAATCTGATTAAAATACAGATCTATAGTTCGTCTTGTTTTTATGCCTTCGATGGCCTCTACCAAATGAATAGCTGGCCGGTTATAGTGGAAGGTCGCGTCAGGGGTCACATGGGCAGATCTTGACCCTATGACGTTTGATTAACCAATCAGCGTTAATGATTCTAGTAGGATACCCACAATTCCGGGCCCTAACGCCAATAACACGCCATAACAGATCGTTTCAATGGTTACTCCCCCAGATCAACCAGAACGCTGTTATATAACAATTCTTCCAGATCCTAGTGTACTGTGTCTTACCCAAAGCTGGATCAAGCCTATTTTTGTGGATTCTTCTGGAAAACATACGTATGCGATATCACCCACAGGAACGAACCAAAAACCCAAGTGTAGTAAAGACAAGTATGAAGTAAAACGAAATTTTGAACTATAAAAAACGAAACGAAATAGGATTTGTGTTTTAATCATATATTACGGTCACTACAAATATAAAATTAATTACTTTTATTTTCAAGTGGAAATTGACTGTCACTTGACTGTATTTAACTTTCACGCGAATTTGATTCTCTCTTTAAATTGTCGATCTGGGTTCTTTTTAATTTTTGTTTTGTTCTTTTATTCTTTTAAGAAGAAAGTTTTGTTCCATACAGTGTCACGATGGCATCATCTACCGTCCTCAAGTATCACAGAAATGTTATATCTGTTGCAAATGACGTCATAAAGCACAATTATTTCCCCATCTTCCTGATTGATTATCTCCGTTCTTCCTGGTATCTCCACAAAGATAAAAATACAGTTAAAGCTGCATTCCCCACTAAACACGATGGGGTAAAAACTTCTTGGTATTTCTCAATCTCTTCATTGGAACACATTTAAAATCACCTTCCTCCTAAAACAAGATAGGGAATCAACTCCGGTTTTCTTGATATCCGCGGGGTCAGGTTCTAAATATGTCGGGGAAATAACTTGTTTCTTTCTGATGTATCATGAGCTCTTGATGTGAGCACACTTAAAGCTAGATTCCTCGCAAAACAGTTGGGAAAATAACCCCATTCTTCTTGATAGGTCTTTACGTTACCACATTTAAACTAAGTTGTTTTCAAAACAAACTTCAAGGTGTATTCCTCACTAAAGACTATGCGGAATAAAATATAATCATTCCTGCATCTAGTAATTACTACCACAGCGATGTGGTCATTTCATTCTTTACAATGGATGGATGGAAAGACCCACATCCCATGTACACATTTGTGTGTACTTAAAAGAACCCTTGGCAGCTTGACTTCGATATAAGAGTAGGTCGCAACGCCGTTGTAGGTCAAAATTGACCCCACAGCACACTGTCTGGCATTATGCCCGTCTTCATTAGTCCAGTCAGGGCAGAACAGCAGGACAGTAATCCAAGTTACTTTAAGAACAATGTTTGATATAGGCTAGCCTCTCATTGTTACTGTTGGATGGCCGAATGGTTAGCACGTGTGCGCTTTATCATAAAGCCTGTCATTGAGTCAACTGGCCTTGGCTCCGAATTCCCGGTTGTACGTGACAAGGAGTATGGTCACCTTCCAGTCTCGTGGGTTTTCTCCGGGTCCCCCGATTTCCTCCCACTGCTAAAGACTCCTTGTCACGTACAATCGGGGAATCGAAACTACGCCGGTTGACTCAATGAGAAACCGTATGATGCACTGCGCACGTGCTAACCATTCATCTTCATTAAATATAAATAGTTCTGCTATAACCCGTATCACGCGTCCCCTCATTATAAATAGATCTAACTGTCATGGCCATATTATTAAATAATGTGAAACAAAGAAAATCAATTGTATTCACTATTTATAACAAACGGAAAACGAAAAAACAAAAAGTTACATTCTATAACACAATTAAAAACTGATCAGACAATGAAATGGGGTTTAACGTCTTCTTGTTCTGCTCCTGACCTGGGCTAATGAAGACGGACATACGTCATACAGTGTGCTATGAGGGAAGTTTTGCTCGAGCAGCGGTACTATGGCCTACTGTTATATCGAATTGTAACTGCCAAGAGATTAGAAAAGAGGATGCCTCAAATAAAATATATTTAGACCCACGTGGGAGTGGAAGTGGGGTGCAGCCCTTTTACAATCCCCCGCTTAAGCAGAATACGAGTTACAGAAAAATAAAATGTACCGGAACGACCTAAGGTTCCGTAATTCTGTAGTATTATCTTGTGAAATAATGTCACCTGATAAGGTAAAGTTAATTATATATGTGCCATGTCAGTATTTTCTTGCTTGTGAAATATTTTTCCGGTAGATCGCTGCTCTATTCTAATCATTCAGTTATAAAACGTGTAACCTATTAAAGTGTTTCAATTAATACCATTGTTTAGGATGAAGTGATCGTCCAAATTGTCTTTAGACTTCGTATAAGAGTATTACTCATTCTCGCAAAGCTAGGACTAATGGATACTGGGAGAAGGGATGGTGGGGGAGGGGTAGTAACCCGCCACGGCTTGTCGTTAAGAGGAAACCCATGCCGTATATGTATTAGGGGTCAGTGATCTATGGCTGCACCTGGAAATTGTATACAATTTTTTTATGATTGATTTTAGTAGCCTAGGGTGTCGTCTTTCAGTATCTCGCAAGGTGAACCTGGTTCCCTCTTGGGCGTTTTGAGAAATTCAAGATAGCGTCCAAGACGACCGCCATTTCAAATGATCCCTTATAATACTCGAAATATTGGGTTTGGTGACAGGACTACCAACTGGCCGGCCACCTCTTTGCTCTCTTGCTTGCAGTCGTGGTTTCGATCCCTGATGTGGGTGTACTTGATTGGGAGATAGCGGCGCCTTCTCAACTTCCTGGGTTTACTCCGAACACTCGAGTTTCCACCAACAGGTAAGACCCCTAGGAGTGCACCAAGATAATAAAATTAAGATAACTGTTTCTGTGATATCACCCCCGTGGCGTGTTGACAAACAGTCAGAGCTGTGCATTGAACAACTCGACCTCAACCACACTCTCACCCTACTCAGTCAGTGCAATGATCAACTCGACCTCAAACACACCCATGTCCTCAACCCTTCATTGGTTGTAGGCCTACTTCAATACGAATTAAAAAGTACACCTAATTATTAGCTATTTGCAATCCTTAAACACAACGAATATTTACCCAAATTTATGAGACATGGTATCCTATTTCCTGTGGGTGAGTTGGGGTGTCGGGAAGTTCTAAGGCCTGGCTTTAGAATATAAAGTTTGACATTGCGTGTAATGGCGTGGTTTCGATTATATGCTTGTACGTGACAAGGAATATGGTCGCCTGAATAAGGTACGTATGCTTTCTCGGGGTTACTTGGTTTTCCTCTACTGCTAAAGACTCCTACAAGCAAGCAAATTATTGAAATAAAATTAAACCCCATGTTTTCCCTCTCTGTCACTCTCCTTCCCTTGGATCCAACATGGCCGTTCTATTAGATTTGACACATGACAGACGATCATTGATTACACGGCGATGTGGAACATCTGACCGTATGACTTGTAAACAAATCTAATAATATCAACTAATATTAATCTAGTTATTATTGGACTTTTAGTCACCTCGCGTTCTATTCTGGACAGGCTCGGAGACTCCCGATTAACCAGATCCTAGCTGTTGCTGATCGTTTTTGTTAATATTAGGCGTTCTATTCTCGACAGGCTCGGAGCCTCCCGATTAACCAGATCCTCTCTGTTCCTAATCGCCTGTGTTAATAATAATAAGAGTTTGAATGATTAGGGTGATCCAGGGTCGTATTAAGGTTTATCATGGCGGAGGCTATACTATTTTGAGGGCCCTCTTTCGCGGGGGGGTTGCTTGCGGCCTAGATCGATGATTTTCATGCCAATGCAATGACTGCATTCTCATTCAGTAGTAGATTCTACAGTAACAGTGTATCTACAGTAACAGTTTATAGAAAACGATTGACTCGGACTCGGGGGCCCTTTCCCTTGGCCAGAAGGGCCCTTTTGTCAGACGTGGGGCCCTTCTGTCTGTCTTTAGGGCCCTCCTAACTAGGGTACATTTTCATTTTTCTCACTGGTTTTAGCATTTTTCTCCCGTTTTATTTTTTCAACTCCTTTGATTTTTTTGGTGAGGAGGCTGGCGCCTCCAGCGCCTCAGCTATAAAACGCCACTGGGGTGATCTGTAAAAAGGCGTCTTTTAATACGGAGGATAAAGTTAGCTTGTCGGAAAACGTCTATTTCAGGACTGGAAGAGTATTAGCATTGAACAGTCATTATCAGTAGTCAGTGAGATGTGGTCCATCTTTATCATCCTAATAATAAACACCGTGTCTGGTTAATTAGGACTATTGGGAGTGCGACGTATCACGAGGAATAATGTCATTACTTGTTACTGCCGGAGATATATCCAGAGGATTGAAAATATATTGAAGGCGGAAGCAGGGAAAGTCCACGTGGACGCAAAGTCAGGGTTAATTTCATCGTAAATCTGTGTGACAGGATGTTGGTCGAGGTGCAGCTATAACCCAGATAGAATCAGGGATAGTTTGTGTCGAAGAGACGAAGCACTCCCACGCTTCAAAAGAAATGAAATGAGCTGAAATCGAGTTCAACGTCCTACTGTTCTGTTACAACATGGGCTAATGAAGCCAGGCACTACTGCCTACTCTTATATCGAATTCCAACTGTCAAGGGATATGTTACGTGCACGCCAATGTGTACACGGGACCTCGGTTTTTCGTCCCATCCAAACGACTAGACCGCTGTCCTTGACAGCCCCCGCCCCTGCGTCATTGACAAGGAGGAACCACGCTGGAAAATCTGGATGAACTTTCTCGGCCAAGGCAGAGATCGAACACCCGACCTTCAGGCTAGCAAGAGAGCGTCTTACACACTTAGCCACCGTGATCCCACGCTTCAAAAGTCGTCTCACCCAAGGTTTGAGAGAGAAGGAAAGGGGGAGAGAGAGAGGGTTTAACTTCCACTCGATATAAACTAGATCATTTCGGGACTAACATATGGTTTGATTTTATTTCAATAATTCGCTTGCGCGTTGGGGTCTTTAGCAGTAGGAGGAAACCAGAGGACCCTAGAAAACCCACAGGGTTGAACAGGCGACCCTACTCCTTGTTGCGTACATACGGGGAATCGAAACCACGCCAGTTGACTCAATGACAAACCTTATGATACACTGCGCACACGCTACCCATGTATTCCAGCTCGCTACCCCTGACAAGTGGGGACCTTGGTGTTTTCCCGTCCGTTACCCAAGAGAAGTGGGGACCTGAGTTTGTTTCCCCCAGGGAGTGTGGATCGAGCATGTACATTCCAGGGTTCTTGCCCGCCCACACTCGGATTCCAACTCCTGGCATTCAAGGCTATGGACTAGTTGATAAACAAGATATTCATTCCCTACAAGAGTTCGGGTCGTGAGATCAACTGAATTCGATTCTGGAACTTTCAATATGTAACATGTCCAGGGTATTCTATGGTTTGTCTGTGGTTAAATGGCGTGTTGACAAAAAACCCGTGTTGTTAAATTGGCCGGTGTCTGTCATGTGATGGAATTATAAATAGTATGTTTTTATTTCGTGTTGAAGGACTTGAAGTATGTGATTTAACTAGATTAGTTATCAACTCAACATACTCGGTCATCCAGGTCATTATCGTTCACATCCAGGGACAGTGTTAATTTTTTCTGGATGACCCGGGCTATAATCAGGACAGACTTGCAGACAAAATCATTCATTGTGAGATCTCGTGAGACGAAACCTCCTCCATGACCATTCATATATATCATTGATGTACTCCCATGATGTTTTAATACTTTTGTTGTATCCATGGTTTCACGAACTATTCAATCAACGTGTAATATTAAATATCTTAATATAAACAATAAAACATTGCCCTGTCGTGAGACGGAAGTCGAATACTATCTAATTAGACGCAAAGTACCGTGTCAAGGCCAACTCACACTTATGATCACATTGTCGCCGACAAGAATGGCAATATAAATTTCACCACTGCAATACGTTCGGGGGGGGGGGGCTGCGAATGATGCACTGACTCATTAACCGTGGGTATCTGAGTTCGATCCCAATGTTGGTCGAAAAAGTTACCCGGAATTTTGCATCTGGGTTTCCCTTGTCGGGTGGTGAAGGACGTAGAGATTGTCATAGTCAGTGTCTAGTGGTTTCAATGATCCGAAAAACCAAGGTCCCGTGTATACCCTTGATAGTATGGACTCGAAATAGGAGTAGGTACATGTAGGTCATTTTTTACCCAAATCATTTATAACAATTTACAATACTTCGGTCATTTTGGGATGAAGGGGGGGGGGGGTGGCCGAACTTCATCCAGAACACGTCAATGATAACTTTTCCAGATCCTAGTGTAGTAAAGACGAGTAAAATGAAATTTTGAACTATACAAACGAAACGAAATAGGATCTGTGTTTTAATCAGATTGATTTAGCAACAATATACCTGTTACCTACTAACCGTATAATTTGTATGTCAGATTGAAAAAAAGAGAAACACATACTTTGAAGTTTGATGATTAATTAGATTTGAATTACATCATTAATATTTAATTGGGGTGTGGCATAGTTAGTCTATTGTTCATCAGCGGCTTATCTCTTATGAAATACCTTGACTGTACTTATCGATTAAATATGTCGACGATCGAGCGGTTTAGCGATGTAAATTGCCAACACGGTTATCAGGAGAGAGAGAGAGAGAATGAGAGAGAGAGAGAGAGAGATAGCGAGAGAGAGAGAGGTGGATGGGAGATGGTTTCGTCCACTCGACACAAATACCATAAAGTGAAAGATGGGTCTCTAATAGGAATATTAACGGTAATCAAACCACTCCAGTAGACTCAATGATAACCCGCAAGTATTGGACCCCCCCCCCCCCGTATATCCCGTCATATAAGGGATTTTTGATCCCATGTTACGTACCTAAATGGTGTAATGCTCGCGCGTTTGATAATAAGGTCTGACTACAATAGTCATAACAAACCTGGGATCGATCTCTCGACTTCATAGATAAAATCAGAGTGGGATAGAAGAGAGAGAGCTTCTTCGGTTTTTCGTCCCACTCGAACGACTGTATGTTGTCCCTTGCCAGACCCTCTGTCCTGCACCGATGACAAGGTAGAACCGCGCCTGAAAATTCCGATGCACTTTCTCGGTCATATTACCAGTATCGAACAAAGGGTTACTCACCGAGCCACCGCGGTTCCTATACCGTCAGTCAGTCAGAAACATTTTTTCGTTCCTCTGAATCCTAAACCTACGATCTCTAAATAAGATTTCCCGGGCAACAAAATGCATTTTCCGACACAAACAGGGTGTTTTCAAAGCATGATTTAATATACTTCCATCAATAAATCTTTCAGAATTGTTTTTTTTATCGAGCGCCCGATCCTGTGCACCTATTTAATAATTTAAAGTTTTGGTTCCAGTTTTATGAAAGTTTTGTCGAGAACGTATAGCTGAAAACAAGCACGTATATACACCTCTATTAATAGTAGAAAGCGTGGAATCGGTAATGGGCTAAACGAATTTATTTTATAGAATTACCCCCCAGGGAGCTTCCAGTAATCTAATTGGTTGTCCTAACAGTCGAGTAAACCAAGATGGCGTCGTATATTGAACAATCTCAACACAAAGCCAACTCTACATCGCTACGTTTTTCTCTGATCAAGGTAATTTCCTGACTTGTTTGATATCATTCTAGCCGACTAGTCTTTGAAACAAGAGAGAGAGAGAGGAGGGAGAGAGAGAAGGGGGAGGTGTGTTTAGCAGTACAATCCGGGAATCGAAACCAGGCCGGTTGACTCAATGACATACTTTGTGATACAATGCGCGCAAGCTGGTTGAAACAAAAATCCCAAGCAGAAAACAACACATTTCTTCTATTTGCATTTATATTTGAAAAAAAAAAGAATTTAATATTTAAATATAAATATCCCCCCTCCCTTATCATTTGCGTCCATTTAAAATTCCAACACTAATATAATCATAAGATATTTATTCACATTATTAAGCCCGTAATCGATTTTTTAGACCATCGGATGCTTTCGATTTTCAACAGATTTAAACAGGATTGCTAGATGATCGATACTTTTCAACAAATTCCCTTTTAATTATCTATTTTTGAACTAGTATAGTGAGAACTATCAGCCCTTTATTTAATCTTACATAATGCATCTTTAATAAATATAATGTTTGAATATTCAGGTCATTCCCCTTACATCTGGGATTGTAAAATCATAAAATATAATCTCGGAGAAACTACATGAATAAAACATTCCAGTATATACACAAAAACACCAACATTTATTAAAGAAGTTATAATTAAACCTCTAAATTAATTCTTCCATGAGATTTGAAATTAAAAACACGAATTATAATTCAATATTGGTCTACTTTAATCAAAAGAGATATTATTTTATCCTACCGTGTAAATATGGGATCCTATATAATATCCAATATTAAAGTCACGTAGGACATTTAATTTGGACTGTTTACGTATCTCATCGAACATAATTTTATTAGAAATTACAATAAATATTTCTTAAATTGAATATAAATCACTTTACATAATTCATAATACATGTGCTTTTAGTATTCATGTGTTCTTTTATATCTATTTATTATATTTTAGGGGGTCACGGTGGGTAGGACGCTGGCTCGCCAATCTGGAGGTAGGTGTTCCATCCCTGCATTGGCCGCAAAAGTTCATCCTCCTTGTCAGTGATGCATGGCGGGGGCCTGTCAAGTTGTTCGGTTGGGGCAAAAAACAGAGGTCACGTATATAATATTTGAATTGTATGTAAAAGAAAAGGTCCCTTGGGAGTTGCAATTCGATATAAGAATAGGCCACAGTGTCGCTACCCTCCTAGCACACTGTATGGCGTAGGTTCAGTCTGAGCAGAACAATGGGACGTTAAACCCTATTACATTTCATATCATAGTAAGAGTAATCATACATAGGGAGCCACGGTTGCCGAGAAAATAAAAGAAACCCAATCGTCTTGTTTTCAATCTGTACAAATCTATTTCGTTTCGCTTTTTTATACTTTTGGTGGTCTTTACTACACGAAGATATGACCGGTTGTTGTGGACGGTCGCGTGGGAGTTCACACGAGCAAATGTTGACCCTATGCCGTCAGACATTTGTTCAACCAATTAGCGTTGATCTTTCTAGTGGGTTACCCACAGTACCGTGCATCTCACGCCAAAAACTCACTTTAACAGACCGTTTCATTGGCTAATCATTCACATCATCCAAAGTACGGGTTTTTTAATTTCTCTTCCAGGTCCTAGTGAAGACGAGTAAAACGAAATTTTGAACTCTAAAAAAAATACCAAAACGAAATACGATCTGTGTTTTAATCAGATCGTATCGTTTTCAATAAAGAATTGTTTCGGAGTGCGCAGATTTTACATACTATCCTACCACCACACCATTACAGATTCGTCTGCAATATAAATCAAACTTAATAAATGGTGCCAAACATATTTGGCTATTCTGCTTCGTGCAGAACACATCATTATGGGTTTTATCGTTTGTGTGTTTGCTGCTTCAAAATCTTTATTGGTTTTACACTGGATGTGATGGCCGTAGAATAATGCCCATAGTTTCAGATGTATACATACATACTCTTTCCGGGAACTTACAAATATTACTAATATTAGGCCATCAATCTATCTGACATATTGTAATGGAGTCTTGTGTCGGATATCGAACACTGAAGCTAGAAGATATATAGCACCAGTGCCTGATTAACACGACACCCAATCTTCAGCTCTGATTATAAAAATAGATATTCTTTTCGTTTCGTTTCTTCTTAAAACATGCTTAAGATAAGCGCAATCTGGACGTGATAGAAAATAAAATCAAATATAGCGGGGTTTAACGTCTGTCTCGAATGGGCTAATGAAGAGAGGAATACGTCAAACAGTGTGCTATGAGGGCCGTTTAGCCCGGACAGCGGTACACCTTGATTAGAAATAAAATGAAAGGGTGCCCTACTTTACTGCTCCACCCGGTATAATGTCGATTGGCTTTCGCCACGACGCCATAAAATTAACCACGAGGAAAAGTTTTCCTGTAAGAAAAATACCAGAAGACCACAAGCACCACCTACGGTAGACCATAACAAGCGACTAGTACCACAAATCAACCGTGTATATTATGTATTTATTTTTCTTATAAAACTTGGAAATATCACGAACTAAATATTTGCGCCAACCTTGCTAGATCATTTCATTTATGTGGAGACTTAACCTCTCCCACAATTCTTAAATCTAACCTTAAACCTAGCCCTTACCCGAACCCACAATATCGTCAACAATCAAGTAGCCTAACCCTATTTACATGTGGCGACATTGACGAAGTTTACAGCTGGCTTTAATATTTAGATCCGACCACCATCATCCCGTATCTAACGACGAGATAATCCCTATCCATACTGCCATCACGAATAACACCTTTCATAACTTATATTGATATTAAATCGGGATATTAGGGGCAGAACAAAATGTAAAAAACTACAAGCACCGACCTAATTAATGCAAGTGACATGCTTATATTGCCACTGATTGGCCATTAAGTGGTGGCCGAATGGTTACCTCGTTGGCGTTTTATCATAAGGTCTTCTATTTACTCATATGAGGTGGTTTCGATTCCCACATGTATGTGCCAGGATTCCCCCGCTGCTAAAACCCTAGTAACTACTAAAACCCCTTCCCGTAAGCGAATTATTGAAATAAAATGAAACCCTATGTTAGTCCAGAAATGATCTTTTGTGTCGAGTGGGCATTAAACTCAATTTTTCCTCCCTATCTCCCCCCTCTCTCTATCTCTGAACGGTGTTCAGTCTTCCTTCATTGTATCTTTAAATGACATTTAGTGTAACGTTCACTAAAGTTTATAATTGGGTTTCTTTTGTTATTGGATCACGGCGAACCTTCCCGTTGAGTTACAGAGTATATACGATGTCGTCTGTTATTATTTAGAAGTTATATCACTTCTGATTGGTGTTCTTTGATTCTTTTATCTAACGGGCGTTCGGTCTCCCGTGTGTACTCAGGAGAGTTATTTCAAATACACAGCTGCAAGTAAGCAAATTATTAAAATAAAACTGAAACATTATGTTAGTCCCGAAATGACCTAATTTGTGCCGAGCGGACGTTAAGTCCCATTTCTCTCTTTAAAATTATCATACATTCACCATTGAACATTATAAAATGTTATCACTCAAGGAACATTTTAAAATATTACCATTCATTGGCGTGCACGTAAAAGATCCCTTGGCAGTTGGAATTCGATATAAGAGTAGGTCGTAACGCCGCTGCCCGGGCAAAATTTCCCTCAAAGCACACTGTATGGTGTATGCCCGTCTTCATTAGCCCAGGTTAGGAGCAGAACTGTATGGCGTTAAACTCCATTTCATTTCATTTCCATTCATTGAACATTTTAAAATATAACCATTTATCATTGAACATTTTAAAATATTACCATTTATTCATCATTGAACATTTTAAAATATTACCATTCATTGAACATTTTAAAATATTACCATTCATTGAACATTTTAAAATATTACCATTCATGCACAATTGAACATTTTAAAAAATATCGCAATTCAAGGAACATTTTAAAATATTCAAGAAAAATTTTAAATTATTACCATTCATTTAACACAGAACATTTTAAAATATTACCATTCATTTACCACAGAAAATGTAGAAATATTACCATTCATTTACCACAGAACATTTTAAAATATTACCATTCGTTCAACATTGAATATTTCAAAATATTACCATTCATTCACCACAGAGCATTGTGAATTATAACCATTCATTCGTCATTGAACATTTTAAAGTCAGCAAAGTACGACGCTAGAAGTATTAAGAGAAACACATTCGGTACATGGTATGTCTAAAATCGACTCGTTTCTCTTCAATACATTTCTAATTAAACGCCATTTTGATTCTCTACGTTTGGTTAAATCTTTATTGATTATTGGACGAGTGGCAGTGTAATTAGTTCACTGAATTCTCCCTTGGCGCGTTTTTACACGTGCTTTCTCGTTTCACCAGAATTGATATGTCATTTATTTATCATGAAATATCTTATAGTCAAGGTCAACAGGCGGCTTTATGTTTCGATTGTCAAGGCGTTAGCTGTACGATTCTGTGGATTATACTTGCATAAACGTGAAATGAAATAAAATGGGGTTTTACGTCCTCAATTCCTGCAACATCGCTCCGAGTTCACAAAGCATTCTCAGACTTTAAGTTAGGAATTTAATCAAATTTCAATTACCTTTATGAGAAATATCTTTGATCCAGATGCAGGTGGTTTCTTAACACAAGGTACAATTTTATGGATACACAATTACTGAGTTTGATACTAAGCGACGTTTCGACGAGGATGCTCTCGTCTTTACAGCGACGTTTCGACGAGGATGCTCTCGTCTTTACCAAGCAATGATAAAGACGAGAGCATCCTCGTCGAAACGTCGCTTAGTATCAAACTCAGTAATTGTGTATCCATAAAACTGTACCTTGTGTTCATATGTTCAATTACTAAATGCCAATCAAAGAAGGTGGTTTCTTATTGACATTTGATACATTAAAACAACAATATGTTTTATTAAGGGTTATATTTTAGTTAAAATAAGGCGATTAATTTTTGAGTATGCATTGTGGTGTTTCTACTTACTGGTGTTTCTGCATCGCAATCTAACCGCCAAGGGTACGCGTGCTTTCAGCTTTTCGTCTCAACAGAACAAATAGACGCCCTCCGTCCAGCAATACTGACAATGGAGACAAGTCCGTGTTCTAATTCAGGTTTTGCGGACATTCCAAAAACGACGGAAATATCGCGTAGCCGTTAGATTGTTATTAAATTTATGAATGTATGAGGTAAGGTTTCACATTTATGTCAATGGTAATAGGTTTATTACAAGTTAAGCTATGTTCATTGCAGTTTGGGCTAGTCTAAACGGACATTGAAGGAGTTATAAGCCAGTGAGTGCCAGTAACATTTTTGTCATCAAAGGAAGTCCTTAGAACAATCCACTACTGTGGCTAGAGCAAGGCGGGAGACGTCAGTAGCGGAACCATTTCTAATCTTAATAAGTCGTAATCATCCAACTGCAGGGACTACCCCGTGTTCCTGAAGCAACGAATGCGAGATTTACAACATCTGGACGTTGCTAAATAACTTCACAATTCCCGAACGTATAGCTTCGTTATCTGCAGACACGTGAACAGTAGCATCCCATAGCGACCTCCGCCTTGACATTGAATGAACCTTGAAATTTGCAACTCGACTATCACAGGTAGACATTTTATCTTGAAAGCGCGAGACTCGGTATTCGCGGAGACCGAGGGATCTGATAGGCGCACAAACTAGGCAAATACCCAATCGAAATAGTGCCGAAATATGCAGGGTATTACGGGAATGCCTTGGTAAAGTGTTCTTAGTAAAAGCGAGATTAAGCCATGGCTGTAATGGCTAGGAACTGGGATCTATAGGGTTTTTTCTGTCAGTGAGAATTCAAATTTTACGATGGGTTATTCCAGCACCCCGCTGCCTAATTTAGGGCGGTGAATGATCGAAACTGTATTTCTTTACGGGTGCCATCGAAAATACATTAAAAAAACAAATCGATTAAACTGTATGAGGTTATATGTATCGTCTAAGCAATGCAAATTATAGGCTAACATACTTTGCTAACGCAGGACTGACTGTATGGTATAGGCAAACATATTGCTGAACAACGCAAGGGATTGGCAATTCTGCCGACGCAGGACTGACTGTATGGTATGTAAGTGAACAAGAAAGAGACATTTATTTTAATGTCGTCTAGAAAGGCGTATTTATTTTAATGTCCGTCTTACCTGAGATACATCACTGTCATGATCGTCTGTCACGTATGTTGATTGCTGGCGTTTCTTGACACCTTTATTGGAGCCACTGGATGCTGTTCTGTCTCTCATCCTGACCCAGTCAACTAATCACAGCTGAGAACCATTAGGTGATAATCCAATCACTTCAAACACACATAGCATGGGCCTATGCATAATTTATTCCATTCTTATCAAGTAGAATATACAAATACTTCCAGATTACCAAATCACGTGATCTACGCGTTAAGAGTTCAATAGGTCATGCACGTCATTTGTCCAGTGTTGTAATAGAGGGCAGTCACCCAATGAATTAAAGTACAGTAGATACTATCCGCTGTTCCAGTTCCAGATGACTACCACAGTCATACCTAAAGAGAAAGCACTAAAGACAGATAACTAATTGATTATCCAAATGGCGTGAAATTTGATAAATTATTAAATAATCGTATTTTCTGTGTAGGAAACGTTAGGTTATGGGTTCTGGTCGTTTATATCGTTTTATACAAGACTACCATAGCCTTGAATTATTAATGAATCAAATCGGAAGAACAAACAATATATTAGTTCAGCCCCGTGCGTTTATTCACGTTGTTTTTTTCTACGCTATTACTTGCACTGATTGTGTGGTATAGTTAAGAAATCATTGTCCACTCACAAAACAACCTTGTTGATCTGTGATGATTGCTCCAACCCCGAAAGTACAAACATAGCACTGATATTAACATTATTCACAGAAAAAAACACCAATTGTTGCTAAATTTCCTGAAACGAAACCCAGTCGACAAACATGCCCCATTTGTGTGAAAACAGAAACAGAAATTCTAATGATCCTGATACAGTTTAAGGTTCATGTATGTCCCCTAACATCCATTTCGGAATTAATCTGGCAAAATAACTGATTCCTTTCAGCAACAAATGTCGCAGAATTCCAAACACCACATTCAAAAAGACATGAAACTAATTCATGACACTTCCGGCGAAAACTCCAGGAATAAGATCACATTTAGAAACCGCTAAAATAGCGACGACAAATATCTACATCATCCGTTCAAAACGAATCACAGTCCTAAATAACTTAGACACAGACAGAAATGTTCCGAATTCGTGATAAATATCCGCTGTAGATCGCAGATAGTCAACACGGCACCGTCCAAAATATCCCACGAACCAGCACAGTTCTTATGAAGTCATTGAGAAATCTGGGAAGAAACTATATCATTAATAAAATGTTGTTTTTGACGGTGTGTTGTACGTGAGTGTGAAGCTGGTCATGTGATAGGTTAAATGTTTCTATTCCACTTCTAACGAAATCTTGTTCTCACTTTACTCGCTCCGTTGTAAAAATCAATCGATTCCAATGTAGCGCCATAACTAGTAGAATACCCCTACCATACGTACATAGACACATAGAACTACAGGTTGGCCGGTGACTGGTTGAATAGGAATCAATAACATAGAAAAATCAGATCATACTAAATGGAATAAAATATCATTCCTTTTATAAGAGATACTAGTAGCCGTAGCAGACAATGCTACAGACGTACACCAGATTCGCGATGTCGACGTTCGTCATTTCTTCTAGTATCACAACCAAGTTCCATACCGCACGTTATAAATCTTGTAACAAGTTTTAATGGCACCGACTATATCGGTTTCTGGTGATTTCTACATTCTCTCGTTTCATTTCCCCCTCTATTGAGTGAAGAAATCGAATATTAAGTCTCTTACTTCCAGCACATTCAATGCCAGTCTGCTTCTCGTGCTCAGCTCGAGACGGTCACGTGCTCGTCATAGCAGTAAATAAAACCGTCGTCGATTTATTGTTGGTGTTTGTGGAGAAGTGAGGACCGTTATAGAATGTCGGCTTGCAGTAAGAAACAGATTCCTCCCAAAAATAGACAGAAACTAATGGCAAAAGAGACGAAAACGTCGCTTGTCGGAAGTGATCTCAATACTTGTAGCTTATTATTAAATCTTCCATTGGCGTCAGACTAAGATGAGGACATGACGTTGTACCGGTGTCTAACAATGGCTAATAAACAGATTTTAATGATGGTGATGCTGTTCATTTGGACAAATATTATTACACGAACACAGACAAATCTCAACAGATTACAATCGAAATGGGGTTTAACATCCTTATTTCTGCACCGACCAGGCTTGACGGGGACGGACATACGTCATGCATTCTGCTATGATAGAAAGTGTGATGCTACCTACTTTTATTGAGGAGTTGTTTACGTGCACGCCAACGTGTCGACAGAGCCTCGCTTTTTCGTCCCATCCTAACGACTACAAACTGCCCCTTGCCAAGTCTAATGGAATTTCGATTCTAGTATACATAGCCAATAAAAAAACTCTCTCAAAGCAACAAGGGCCCCGTGTCACAAAGCTAAATCATGGTTGTGCGGTAAGTAGGGTTCAGGCTTACCAATAAAGTGGCACGATCCTCTAGAGAGCGGTGTAGAAGGGGATAACAAATATATGGTTACTCCTATTCTCTATAGTAAGAGTACAAGGTACACATATATGGTTACTCCCACACCTCTATAGTAACAGTACAAGGTACAAATAATATATGGTTACACCCATTTCTTTAGTAACAGCACAAGGTACAAATATATGCTACCCCTCCCTATAGTAACAGCACAAGATACAAATGTATCCGGTAACTCCCATCTCTATTGTAACAACATGGGGTACAATACATACAGAATAAATATGCACAGTTTCGACGATGATACTCACATCTTTATCAAGTCATTTCTTTAATGTAGTTTGTCGTTTATTCTTCCAGTTTTGGCATTATGTAGAGAATAAATATGGTTTAATCAGAGAATTCAAAAGCTGTTTCAATGGCATTTAGTAATTGAACTAAAGTATACAGGTCGCAATATATACATGTTGTGTACATGTGCATATTCACTTATCATATTTTCAAATTTTATCATTGCTTGATAATGACTAGAGAAGCCTAGTCGAAACGTCGCTCAGTAATTGTATTCCATAGAATTGCGATCTGTATGTGTATTCAAAAGAGTCCCAACGAACGGATTGGCAGTGTTTATTGGAGGTGAAGTTTTGGTATAACGTTGCTTTTTTTGTGTTTTTTTAATGATCTGTTTAAAGCACAGAAACTATGACGATTTAAGCCCGAGGTTACTTTGTGTCAATTAGTGGGATTCTATATTCTAGCCTTGGTTTCGTATCTGGAAACTATCATGTAACTTGTAAAAACATTATGAGGAATTGTATCTTATATTGTTTTGAATAATTAAATTCTGTTTTAAATCTTAAAACGTTTTGATGCTTATCATAACATAGCTTTTTTTACAACTGTACAATATCTTCAGTAAAATTTACGAACAAATGGCTGGCAGCTAGGTTGCCAACCAATGTATGTAATTTACGACATGTTCGTGTGTCGTAAGTTTTAGTACATGGGTTGGCAACCTTAGCTGCCAGCCATTTGTCCGTAAATTTTACGGAAATGTTTTACATTGTACTCTAGCCCGGGTTTCGTATGTGGAAGGTCAAGATACTCCACTAGAGACACGTTCCACGAACTGTTGATATATAGTCGTAAGTTATCGGTAAATAAATATTCGAATTTTTGTAGCTGGTTTAAGACTGATTTTAGTCACCCGTGGAACTGAGCCATGTGGGGCACCACGGAGTATAACTGGGTCTCGGGCTCTTGTCCATCAATCTGAACTGTTTTGTCTACGAGTAGGCAGGTGGGATTCAAACTACGATAAGATAACTTCATTCCACAGTGTTTGTAGGAGATCAGGGGGTGTGCGTGGTTGTTTTCAACGGATTACCATGATGCGTATTGTGATTAATGATGCCATCGTGCTAGGGAATTGTTTATAGGTGAATTGGAGAGGGTTGTCCATAATGTTGCAAAGGATATGGTAATTTAATTGTTGCAGCAGAAAATTCGTGCTCGTCGTCGTCGAGCACTAGCTGGCTGGTCATCTCAGGCTTGCAGTCGTGGTTTCGATCCCTGGTGTGAGCGCATGTGGCTTGGCGATAGGGGCGTCTTCTCAACCTCGTGTGTACTTCGCCCCCCCCCCCCCTCCCGTTACAACGTGCGCCAATATTATGAAATTAAGTCAACTTGACTGTGGTATCAGCCTTGGTGAAAGCGATCGTTAAACACTTATAGAGGAAGAAGAGATGTATACCGTTACAGCTGTGGGTTGTTTTGGGGCGTTTCCATATATTGGGGGTAATTTTATGAAGGTAGTGGTCAATTCTAAGAGTTCTGACTTACTGCCATGTTCTAAATAATACCCACGTAATTTATAGTAAACGATATCTAAAGCCAAACGTGTGTGGTATATAGTTTGTTGTCTTTGGGTAATTTGCTGTGGAACGATAAGGTAATCGCACACATGTGGAGGCAGACCATTATTAAATTTCACTATCTCGGTACCCTCAAATTGTAGTTCGTCTATTTATAGCAAATCTCTCGCTGTCTCTTTTCCCCCCTTTTGCATGCCCATTTTTGTTGATATTTTGGTCTAGAATGGACGAAAAGGGTTTGAATTAATATTTTCTGCCAGGTTTTGGTAAATATTCACGATTTTGAGGCGGAAGGATAACGGTGTTATCAGGTTGGCTACGGTGATATGTACGGCAACTAGTTTCATTGTTTTTAATATGCTTCTTCTAGTTTGGGTGTCTCAAAATTTTGGTGCCAAGACATGGCCATTTGTTACTAAAGTCGGTACGACAAAAATCATAGTCTCGAATATCCACGTAATCTTTAAATCGTGAAGGAAAGTTATGCAGCAAATCGGATCATAATGCCAGAAATATCGCAGGGTAACGTTGACATCGGGTGTTGATTCTGGTCTGGATAATTTAATTAATGTGTAAAAACATTTCAGGCATAAAGAAAGACCTACAATAGGCAGATTTTGCTCTTGCATAATGTATGTTTAATTTATTTATAATATACATATTAATTTATAATACAGATCAATTTATAATACGGATCAAATATAACACTATCCTGGTCACGGATCTAAAAAAAAAAACACGGACTATGACACAATGGTGATACTTATCCGATCCGGACTTATGTGCTTGTTCTAAATAGTTAAAGCTCAGGAAGACTGTGTAGTTAGAACTGTGTGTATATATCTTTATAACATCCGTAATATAAAGGTTATATACAGGAAACTACACACACCTATGATATTAAATTCATATAAGCTACATATAAGTTCTGTGGCTCTTCTTTCTGAATCTACACGATCATCTCCTCCGGCCTCTGAGCTTAGACCTCTAGTAAAACTGGATGATGTCTGAATATACCATATATCTTAGTGTCCTGAAAGTGGCGAGAGAAGACAGTTGGACGTTATAACCCAGTGGTTCCTAACCTTTCTTTGATGGCGTACCACTTGGAGGTTCCGTACAGTCGCCCCGTACCACCTGGTTCCAGAGAAACTCAATTCGATCAAATATCCCTAAAAATAAAACTCAATGCGAGGGATGTATCTGCTTCTTCTCCACCAACTTGTGTTAGGCAGTAAACCTTTTTGTGACCTAAAAATCGTTCATGACCCCGAAAGTGAGCGCGTACCACCTGGAAGGCCCTAACCGCGTACCACAGGTTGGGAATCACTGTTATAACCGCGTTTCATTTCATAGCTCTATGGGAATAACCGATATAATACATCATAGTCATAGTATCAGTGAATTTTCTTGACCTCAAGACCTGAGTCATTTACTATAAATAAATGGGTTTTTCAATTATGGGGTTCTCTAAAAAAATATTTCCCTAGTGTACTGCGCAGACTCGCCCCTTTTCTAAGAACCACAAGCTCTCTAACCACGATAGAAGACGGTTGTGTTATAGTTTAGAAGATATATAGCTGTCTTTTATTGACAATATGTCTGATAGCGTGATTTTTTTAATAGCATAAACATGCGCCCTCTACTGTGTAAATGCTGTTAGTCCAGATTAATTAGAGTATCATGTTATTGCCATGAAAACATATAGCACATGTCCCCATTCAGCAAAAGTTTAGTATGCAAAAGTGGTATTTGTGGACATGCAACTTTTGTCTACTGAAAGCTCATAACACTAAACAGGAACCAGTGGACATATCACATACAAAACACGTCGTCAGGGGTCTAAACATTAAAGTTTGTGTAAATGTATTTTAAAATGGCATTACGTACATGTACATCAAAATGTGGACCTGCTTTAAAAGTTCAATTTGTATAAACGATATGTCCATATGGAACCAATTTGCTAGAAGTCAGGAACCAATATCATTCAAATGATCATCGCGATTTGTGTAGTACCAACCAATATATAACATATATATAGTATATCATGTTTGGATAATTCCCCGATTTGAAATAGGAATTCAGAAGTTTAAAATGCGATTTTCTCGAAACAAGAAAAATGGACATGTTACATATGCATAATTAACCATCGATATATTATATGTGTTTGTATAGGCCTACATCATATAAAATACATTTAAATATTTTACTGTTACATGTGATGTTTGATATTACTGTTTTTACAACCAGACCAAATGTCATCTATGGACGATCAGTTCCTAAAATACAAACAGGCAGTCAATTTTTCAAACTTATGGGGGAGGCCCCCATACACCAAGTTCTGACTTGCGCCTTTGCTACCTTAACATTGAAATTTGCCCCAGCTTTGCTCCTCCTACCACCAGCGGCGGGCGTCTATACTGGATTTAAACTCGGTCGACAGTTAGTGATGTAATAAAAAAGTGGAAAATCGAGACTTTATTTATTAATACCATCGGGACATTTTTTTTTTAAAAAAAAAATTAATGGAATGAAATGAATGGTTAGTATATGGAAATGAGGTTTAATTTCTCGCAATACTTTGGTGATTTTGAGACCATGTTATCGTTTTGTTTATTGTTATGATTACTGGTATAATGCAACTAAATTTTACCCGGATAACAAAGTTTTCACCTGCTCGATCTTTTGCACGTTAACGCCAACGTGTCCAAAATATACACGTAATGGGTTGACGGCCTGACAAGAACAGTTGTCTAATATATCAGATTGTACATAATAATAGTAATATCGTCATTTATAAAGCGCGTTAATACTGAAGAAATCAGTTTCTAAGGCGCTGTTGGTTTTTATATTCACTGATTATTTACAGATCAGGGTTTTGAAATAATGTTTTAAGTTGCGATTTAAAATGGCCCACAGACGGTAGTTTCATTGACTGTGGTAGTCTATTCCATAGAAAAGGACCAGCATAAGAAAAGGCTCGTTTTCCAAGTTGTAAGTTAATGGCTGGAGATCTTAGAAGATGTTTTTTCTGAGAGCGGAAATTTCTACTGGTAGTCAAAGGCGTTTTATAGCTGAGGCGCTGGAGGCGCCAGCCTCCTCGCGAAAAAAAATCAAAGAATTTGAAAAAATAAAAATGTAGAAAAATGCTAAAACCGATGAAAAAAATGAAAATGTACCTTGGTTAGGGAGGGCCCTAAGGCAGACAAAAGGGCCCCACGTCTGACAAAAGGGCCCCTTTGGCCAAGGGAAAGGGCCCCCGATTCCGAGTCAATCGTTTTCTATAATACACTGTCACTGTTGAATCCACTCCTGAATGAGAACGCTGTCATTGCATTGGCATGAAAATCATCAATCAATACCCCCCCCCCCCCGCGAAAGAGGGCCCTAAAAATAGTATAGCCTCCGCCATGATAAACCTTAAAACGCCCCTGCTGGTAGTATAGGGTTCTACAAGACTTTTTTTTTATATAAGATGGAGCTTGGCCGTTTAACGCTTTGAAGACTAAAAGTAGTAACTTGAACTTAATTATTTGCTGAATTGGGAGCCAATGTAAAGATTGCAATACAGGGGAGATGTGTTGATGTTTTCTAGTTTTAGTGAGGAGTCGAGCAGCTGAATTTTGAACATGTTGTAGTTTGTTAATCTGATAGTCTGGTAATACGTATAGTAAACCATTATGGTAATCTAGTTTAGTTGAGATGAATGCGTGAATGAGCTTTTCTTTATTTTCATAATTGAGATAGGATCACCCCAGATGTTATGTTAAAATTGTATGATAAACTTTTGTTTAATATTTGTATGCTGTCCTTAGTAGGTGTAATGATACAATAAAATTTTATCTTATCTTATAAACCTGTTCTGGCTATCAAAATCATGGGGGGGGGGGTGCAGAGACCTATTCGTCCCCCCACCACTGTACGATGGCAATTATCTGCAACCAGATCCGATATTTTTATGTAAAGGGAAGCAACTGCATTAAACACAATTGGGAGCAGACCACCATTTATTTTCCCATCTACTCCAATGGTAATTCTGTATCTTTGCCCGACCCCGATTTTTCCCCAAATTTTCGTTGGCCTAGGTGCTTTTCACTACAGACAGAGAGACAAATGGCCATGTCTTCGAACAAGAATTTCTATGGGGTTGACCACCACAATTTTGAGATACACAAACTTATCACCGTAACCAACCTACCTTTTAGCTCTGTTATCATTACACATCTAAATCATGTATATTGACCACAGCCTGTCATAAAATGTTAATTCAGAGAGAGACAGATCACTACAACTTGTGGTCAGCCATCAATTTGGGATACAGACCGGTTATTTAAACCCATGCCATTTCTTAGTCTGTAACATTTATTTAAACAAAGGCTCCCAGAAAAGTATTTATCGGGTGGTTATTTACACTTCGAGTATGTGGGTATATATGGAAAGTAAAAATATCCAATTTTATTGGAAAAATACCGGATTCTCTGAAAATCACTCATGGAGCGCATACAGGACAAAAATGTAAGGGTTCCCCTAATCGATAGCCCGACGTTTCGGAATATCTGCATGCGTGACGTCAAAGGCTGCACGCGGAAGTTGAGCGCTTGATGTACATGTTGATAAACTTTATGAAGAGCTAGACGTGCAAGACTTTCTGAGATAAAATCACGGAAAACGTCGCGGGCAGTGGATAATCGAGAATTTAATTAGGATTCGATATTTGAAATAAATAGTCAGCGATTAAAGACAATATCGTCTTGTGTGTATGCTGTGGCCCAATTCACACCGCATGGCTAAATATTTACATCACGTGGTTTGATTGACAGCTTACACGTGTGATGTATGTCGTCTGCTTCGATGTTTATAACATTCGAAAGAGCATTAAATACCAGAAGAAAATCCTGGAATCCCTATTCCATCATCTGAAATCAACGCATCCAAGACCACCATATGCTCGAGCGAGCGAGTATTAAGATACACAAGAACCCTGATTTACAAAGCCTGTTTAATAATCTGTTCCAGAGACTCTGTCCACTATAACACCGCTCAAGATTTTTCCAAACAACCCTCCTTTCTTGGCAAGCACGCAGACTCTTTCATCAAAGACTCTGCAGAATTTTGTATGAAACTCAACAATCTAAAAAGACAAGGAAAAATAATATCATATGATGTCGTGGATTTGTTCACCAACGTCTCAAGAACTGAAGCGTTAAATATACTAAGGAAGCGACGTGATGAATTAGATGAACCGATCCACCCATCATGCTTCTTAGAGAGTGCCTTGAGTCGACGTACTTCCAATGGCGGGACAATTTCTATGAGCCATGGCCTGCCCATGGGAAGCCCTTTGTCACCACTGATTTCTGAAATCTATATGACAGCTTTTGAAGAGTCAGCATTACAAAATTCCCCTATCAAACCAATCTTCTGGACCAGAAAAGTTGATGATAGGTTTGTGATACTGGAAGACCAAGACGATCCAGTCGATCTGTTAAACCACCTAAACAACCAGCATCAACGGATCAACTGAAACAACTGGAGACTGAAACAAATAAATGTATACACCAGACCAGACCACAAATGTATACAAAATAATAACTGGTATCAGAAGAATGGGCACCATTTAAATAATATACACAGGGTTTCACTTGAATTAAATATTGTTTAAACCGGATAATATCAATATAATATATCTTAAAATAGTTCAAATGGCAACATAATGTTGGAGGATATGGAGAAAACGCACCAGGTTGGACAGGCAACCCTACTCCTTGTCACGTACATATTAAATAACCAAATAAAATTAAAGGATCCCCACTAAAGACGAGTGGGTGGAACACTGCTGTCACGGCAAACTTTCCCTCACAGCACACTGCATGGAGCATGGCCATCTTCATTATTGGCACAGTAGTAGGAAATTAAACCTCATTTCCCAGCATGGCCGCATTTCTTCTAAAAAGCGTTGGGGTCAGTATTCCCAAAGTAGACGCATTAATAATGCAGCAGCCATGTAATACTGAACTTAAGTGTAATTTACTGCTCACCATTAGAACAGTGGGATAGTAAAGGCAATGTTGGACTAACTTATTCAAGAATTTGAGGTTGTTTTGGTTGGGGGGAAAAAGCTTAGGGAGAATCTGAAATCATCGTTTCGATCCAATTTTCCGTGAAGTTCCCAGTTTTTTATTTGTTGTTCCTTCCATCATTTGAGCTATATATTGTTCTTGTTGTTTTTCAACATCAATTTCGCCAACTTTCTGTTTGTATTTATGACCTTGTTCCACTAACAGATTTTGTAACCGTTTTATTTCTTGATCTTTATCTTGCATTTGGGCTTCTTGATTTTTACATCTTGTCTTTGTTTCTGTAAAAGAATGAATAAGAAGAGTTGATATTCAATAAAAAGAAAGGAGTTCAATATCTTGTCCAACAACTTTCAGCAAATCTGGACACAAAATAAAACAAACGGCTGCTATACATACGTTAGGCTTTATTTTACATGATATCTTGATACGCTAGAATATGTTTCAGTTGATATTTTGATAGGTTAGGCAATGTTTATAATCGAGTTGATATGATGATATCTTATGATGTTCATGCAGTTTATAATAAACCAGAAGCTGCCAGACGGGATACACCAACATTTTGCAAGAGATGGACAGCGAACAAGCAAGAAACAAAAACGATTTTGTATACAATTAGGAGCAATAATCCAGAAAGTTATGGTCTGAAATGTGCAAATACATGTATCAAAAACAACTGAGATTTTTGTTTTGGAATATAAAGATAGGTTTAAAGTTTCAACAAAATTGGATAAAAATTTTGACTTCTGGAGGGTCCATAACCTTTGAATTACATACTTTCATACAATTTGCATAAAAAGAGCCGCCATTTTGTCGGGCAGTTTTATTTCGATTTTCCCAAAATTCAAATTCAACCTTTATTATGGTGAAATATCTGAACAGTTTTTAAAATCGAAAAAAAACTTGTGACCTCTAGAGAATCCACAAGCTAAAAATGAGATTTTTCAACCAATCAGGGGCCATAATCCAGTAAGTTACAGTCCGATATGTGCGAATATCGAAAGGAACCAAGATCTTTGGGTTATAAACATGCATATAAGGCAGTACAGTACGCTCGGGTTTGAAATAATTAAAACTCCTTATCAACGGCATAACCGTGACAACGGTTTAATCAAGTTTAAGAACTTACAATAACATCACATCGAAATACATTTTAAAACACCGGCCTTCCCCTATCGTCTGCTCACTCAATCTGTTTCACAGAGAATTACTTACGAATTATCTCTGTAACAGATAAGTGTCCATAGCACGTGCGTTGACTGCTCACCGCGCCAGTCATTGGCTCAACTGCTCGTGCAATGTTTACTTAACACCTAACTGCTTCGGGCAAAATGATGCATTTTACTCATTTTAATACCCATTTACACTAAATAGGAAATATTTTTTAACTTCAAATACTTCAAACGTCTTTATTTATTTTTCTTTTACCTCAAAAAAAAATGTTTGAGAATTTAATTTGTCGGAGTAAAAAAGTTAATATGCCGTACTTATTAAGCCTCGTCGATGTCATGCTTATCAGTGATTGTAGCGGCCAAGCGAATATTCACTGCGGGATCAGTTTGCTGCTCACTTCCGCCCGTGAAGCGAGTGACGTAACCAAGTCAACAAACAATATGCACCGCTCCTTACAGCGCACGGTGCTATTTACCAATATTAATTACAAAAACCCATACACCCAGCCCCATGAATGAGTCCTAAAAAGTAACGAATTCATCAATTTAGTGTCCATCACTTTAACCTGAAACATAAACACAAGAAACATATAAAATTACTAGATATGTGTTCGTAAATGTTCAATGAATACATCTTAATGCCCTTCTAGTAAACACAACTTATTAATTGGTCTTGAATATTCACCATTACTGGTTTTAACGATCACTGAACGCACAAGTCCGTCATGACCAGGCTCCACTTTAATAACTCGCGCAAGAGGCCACATACCCCTGGCAATATTATTGTCCGCAATCAAACACAAATCACCAACTTTAAAATTGACAGTCTCTTTTAACCATTTCTGCCTTTCCTGCAGTAGGGGGATATACTCTCTAGATCATCGCTTCCAAAAGAGATTTGATAGATACTGGGCTTGTCTCCACTTCCGTTTTGAAACTGAATCGTCTTTGCTAAAGACACCTGGAGGTAGGTTGTCGTCGGGGCGCCTCAACAACAGATGGTTTGGACTAAGCGGCTCTAAATCATCAGGGTCGTCACTACACTGGACAAGTGGTCTGCTATTTAATATGGACTCCGCTTCAGCTATTACAGTGAGGAATGTTTCATCGTTCACTAGCTGCTCCTTAAGAGTTTGACGTAATACATTCCGAGTAGAGCGAATCAGCCGCTCCCATACGCCTCCGTGATGACTCGCTGCGGCGGGGTTGAACTTCCATTCAATCTGATTTTGAAGTAGAAACTGGTCTATAGTCTGTTGATTCCATTTAGCTATACTCTGACGAAGCTCCTTATTACTTCCTATGAGGTTCGTTCCTCCATCACTTCTAATTCCAAGTGGCTTGCCTCGTCTACTGATAAATCGTCTGAATCCTTCGATGAATGACGATGACTCCAAGGAATGAAGAACTTCAAAATGTACTGCTCTTATCTGTAAACAGGTAAAGATGCATACATAGCGCTTCACGGTGCCACGTCCTTGCGTAACGTAAAGGGGACCAAATAGATCAGCGCCGATTCTAGAAAACGGTGGCTCTTCTGACTTTATTCTACACAAGGGTAAGTCAGCCATCAACTGAACTCCTCTCTTTGCATAAGCTCTTTTACACAGCATACAGTCTGCAAGAACCCTTTTTACCGCAGATTTTCATTTTACAATCCAGAATCTTTGACGAATAATAGACAATATATGATTGCGACCTGAATGTCCATATGTCTGGTGCATCTCACGAATTATCAGATCTGTTACTGGATATTTATTGGGAAGTATTACTTGATGACGTTGATATGATAGTTCAGATCTTTCAAGTCTGCCTCCTACACAAAGCAAACCTCCTTCATCTATGATAGGTTTCAGTTTGTAGAGTGAGCTCCTTTGACTCATGTTTCCTTTACCATGACAACTTCTTATTTCATCCGGGAAGCTTTCACTTTGGACTTTTTCTATTATCTTTTGTTCAGCTTGTCTCAAATCAGTGACCTACAAGTTATCCTTTCTAACAGAAACAGGTTTTTGCTCTTACTCTTCTGACTCAAATATTCAATATATCTACGTAGCCAAGCCACGCTGGTTTTCAATTGTCTCCAAGAGGAATACCGTTTGAACAAAATATTTACTAAAGTCTCTTGTTGAGTTAAATTTACCATTATAGACTTTGGCTTCTTCAATTCAGGATCATCACTTGAAACTGTCTTCACTATCTCTGGTTGTTTTGGCCATTCACTTTCTGACAACCAAAGGAAGGGCGGGTCTTTAAACCAGCGATGTTCACAGCACAATGAAGAAACATGTATACCACGTGATGCATCATCGCTTGGATTGAGCTTGGAATCAACACAAAACCATTGTTCCGGATTTGAACCATCATGTATTTCAGATTCCTTGTTTGAGACGTACATTTGGAATCTTCTTGACTTGTTTTGTATGTACTTAAGCACAGTCGTCGAGTCCGTCCAGTAGAAAACTTGTTTGATTACTAACTCCAGCTCTTCCAGTAGAACGTGATTTATTCTTACCGCCATAACTGCCGAGTTGAGTTCTAATCTTGGTATTGATTGTGCCTTCATCGGTGTTACACGAGATTTACCAAGGACAAGACAACAATAGAATTCGTCGTTCTGGTTTCTGAATCGTAGATAAGAAGCTGAACCCATTCCATACTGACTCGAATCCGAGAAGTGATGCATTTGGATAGACACAATTCTACCAAATTCCGGTGGGTAGTAACAGCGAGGTATTCTCATATCTTGTAAGTATGACAAGGTTAACAACCATTTTCTCCACTCTTTTTCTAACGCCTCTGGCATCTTTTCATCCCATCCCAGCTTAAGTCTACAGAGTTCTAAAAGAATTCTTTTAGGTTGTAGGGTTATAACGGCTAAATGTCCTAGAGGATCATAGATAGATGCTATTATTGATAGTATACCTCTACGTGTATACATCTTATCTTGAATTTCATGCTTAAAGTCCAATGTGTCTAATTCTGTATTCCACAGGACTCCCTGGGCTCTCTCCATGGGCATTTCTTCAAGATCCAAATTTACAGCATTCTTGGCACGGTCGTTTTCAGGCACCGATTCCAAGACTTGACGACTATTACTTAGGAACTTTGTAAGTCTAAAACCACCTTTCTGGAGTAACTCACAAAATGATTTGATCATGTGTATTGCAGTTTTCTCATCTTTAACGGATTTTAACAGATCATCAACATAGAAGTTTTTGGAAATACTTTGGATAACATCTGCGTCAAAATTATCTTGATTATCAGTTGCTGTCTGTTGCAGAGCAAAATTACAACATGACGGCGACCAAACTCCGCCAAACAGATGTACCTTCATATGAAACTTGACAAATTCTTCACTGGGATCTTCTCCTGGAATCCATAAAAATCTCAGGGCATCATAGTCCTTGGGGCTGACATGAACCTGGTTGAACATGCCTTGAATATCTCCAGTAACGCGATAATGTCTTTTCGGAAACGAAGTAGTACTCCCAATAGAGTACTGGTTAAATCTGGACCCTGGAGAACTTGGTCGTTTAGAGAAGTATCTTTAAATTTCGCTGATCCGTCGAACACTACTCGCAGTTTACCTGGTTTGCGAGGATGTCTCACTCCATGATGAGGTAAGTACCAGCATACTATCAATATATTCATTAATGGCTGCTTGATATGATTGGTAGTAATCTTCATTTTTACGAAATTTATACATCATCATCTCAAGACGTTTTTCAGCTACTTCACGGTTGTTTGGTAAACTTATGCTTGATGACTTCCATGGGATATCAAGTTGATAATGACCATCCTTTATCTGAATAGAGTTTTTCATTACTGAAAGGGCTCTTTTATCTTCCACGGACATACCCGATTTAGTACTTCTAACTGCACCAATAGAGTCCATCTCCCAAAACTTCTCAACTTGCTTTGAGAGTTTCTCATTCTCCATGTGCGTAAAGTTAATCTGCTCCGAAGATTCAGGTCTCTGTCTACCACCCAGAATAGTCTTCTTCACAGCAATTGGTGCATGTTTCTCTCCAATTCGAGTATCATACTGAATGAAACATTCACTTGCGTTTGTACCAATCAAAAGTGTAACTTCGTTAATGTCTACTTCTGCAATAGGAAAGTCTTTAAGATGACTCCACTTTAAAAGTTCACCCTTCACTGGACAATGTGTTTTAGCAATATTAGAGTTCTGAACTACCCATACATCTGATAGTTCGACTAAGTCTTCTGCTTCAACAGAACTTAAATGTAGCTTTATCTTTATAGCATCAATGGTTTCTGATCCACAAACTGTAGTCAAGGATAACTTCTCTGTGTTTGCTGTACTAATACCTAGTCTTTCCATCAGACGATATTCACAAAGACATGCAGATGAACCAGAATCCAATAAGGCGAATGTTTGTATTACAGAGTTCTGTTCAATATTCCATACCCTAACAGCAACTACTTGAAGAAATATACTTGTATTTCGTAACAGTGTTGTATTAACTAGTTCCTTGCAGGCTGTTATCTCTGATGAAGAATTCTCTTTTGGGTGCCCAGCCCCATCTCGAAACTCTGGCGCGTGTGATTTTCTGTCGGTTGTGTAGGTACCATATCTAGAAAATCCTTGAGGTAAAGGATGAAGCAATGTGTGGTGTTTGCTTTTGTATCTGCAGTCTTCTGCCTTACAAACTGGATCCAACTGACAATATCTCGACATGTGGTCTGTCGATATAAGACAATTAAGACAAAGTCCATGTCTTCTGACAATAATATATCTAGTCTCTAATGATTTGGATTTGAAAGCAGGACATTCAAATAACTTATGAAATTTAAAACAATATCTACAATTTTGATGTCTGGGTTTATCCTCGGCTGAACTGTGTACTGAAGTATTCATCATGGTAGCGTGAGGCCTGCTACCTGTACCATAACGTTCGCTGTCCTTGAATGTACCCTTTGGTTTTGTTGAAGCGCTGTCCTCCATAATCTTACTATAAATCGGGTGGTTAAGAGCTTCAGCCTTCTGTCTAATGAAATTCATTACATCTTTAAATTTTGGTTCCACAAAATTACATGCAACATCTTCAACATTTGATGCTTGATCAAAACAATCTTCTTCACTAGACCTTTTACTGAACTTCATTACAATATTATCACAGGCATTCATATCAGATGAAAATCCAAGATGATTTAATGTATCATAACAGTCAATCATTAAATCTGATAACTCTAACGGCCCTTTCTTATCTGTTAGTTTCAATGTTGGACCATGTATCAGTTGATCTAAGTAGACTCTAGCAATCATGTACGGCTGACCATATCTTTCTCGCAGCAAAGTTTTAGCTTTCCTAAACCCATATTCTGGAGGTAACTAATGCAGTTCTGTATCAATTTGTGTGCTTGACCTCTCGTATACTGTTGAAGGTATATTAACTTTTTGGCAGGGTCATTGGTTTTGCTCTCTAAGTTGGTTTCGAAACAACGAATGAATTTGGAAAATTCAGTCGACTTTCCATGGTGAGGGTTTTGAAAGACCATAACGTAAGGAATCTGCCATACTCATCATAGCAGTACCAAGATCTTTGAGTACTGAAGTCTGTAACTGTTCTGTATTACCAGCTTGTAAAGTTGGCTGTGTGGGAGCATGACTTGAGGTGAACACATTATTTCTTTCACCTTCAATATTACTGCTGGAGACTGGACAAAATGGCCTTGCATTTACATTTGGTGTGTATTGTTTATTCTCACGTGTACTAGTAAATTCCACATTTGTTGGCTTCTCAGTTTTAAAATCAGTCTTTTCGTCTGTTTTATTATTTGACTCTGGATTAACTGGTGGAACTTGCTGATTTTCATACACTGAGTTGACACAAATTTCTTCTGATTTTTTAAACATTGACTTAAATTCTTTATATTCTTCTATATCTTCATGCCTATCAGCTTCTTCATACATTTCACATTCTAATGCAGATTTTTCTATTTCATTTTTGATTTTCATCATCTCCATTTGATTTTTAATGTTTAATTCTTCTTTCAAAATTAACTGTTCCTTTTGTATTTGTTCTAACCTGAGCCTAGCTACAGCATGATTTACTCTGGCTTTAATTAAAGAATTTTTACTAGAATGTGCAGAAATATTTGAACCATAATTTGTTTCAAACCTATCTGACTAACAGAATCCTTTGACTTTACACCCTTCATGTGTTCTACAGCGAGAAGCCACTCTTTGATCTCATCTTAACGAAATCTTCGGTTCACCTGTTCATCATAGGCTATCTGATTTTCTTCTACAGTGTCCTTGTCTACTACAAGTTCAACCATGTCTCTATGAACCTTTTGGAAATTGACAAAAGAAAAATTCAACTCATACATCTTCTTCAATACCTCTTCATAGTTCTCAGGTTTTTCTCTCAATTCTTCTAATTCATTGTAAATCTTCGTCAAGTGTCCTATATGCCCCCTTTTCCTGCGTTTGAGAACCTCGATTCTTTCATTCAAGACGCCATCTTGGTCAAGGGTAACATTATCTTTGACAGCTCGCCCGTCGGATTTACCGGTTTCTGACATAATTAAATAGTCATTATAAACCTTGATTAAACGAAATATACGACAGAACAGTACGCTTGGGTTTGAAATAATTAAAACTCCTTATCAACGGCATAACCGTGACAACGGTTTAATCAAGTTTAAGAACTTACAATAACATCACATCGAAATACATTTTAAAACATCGGCCTTCCCCTGTTGTCGGCTCACTTCCGCCCGTGAAGCGAGTGACGTAACCAAGTCAACAAACAATATGCACCGCTCCTTACAGCGCACGGTGCTATTTACCAATATTAATTACAAAAACCCATACAATGCATTTCAAGTTTCATCAAAATCGTATTAAAATTGAGACCTCTACATTGTTCACAACCTTGAAATACAATATTTTTACACTATTTGCATTTTTTCCAGCAGATTTGGTCTGATTTTCACGAAATTTGGACTCATTACTGTGATATACTAAAACTTTTTTTAAATTGGATAAAGAGTGTGACCTCTGGAGGGACCACAAGCCAAAAACGTGATTTTAAGTCCAACCAGGAGCCATAATCCAGGAAGTTATGATACATTA
Organism: Patella ulyssiponensis; assembly: GCA_963678685.1. Lineage (NCBI taxonomy): Eukaryota > Metazoa > Mollusca > Gastropoda > Patellidae > Patella > Patella ulyssiponensis. The sequence continues at coordinate 63,126,078 of OY783229.1, forward strand.
TGCGCAATTATCGAAAGGAACCAAGATCTTTAGGTTATAAACACGCATTTCAAGTTTCATCAAAATCATATCAAAATTGTGATCTCTAGAGTTTCCACAAGCTAAAAATGTGATTTTTCGTACAATCAGGGGCCATAATCCATGAAGTTATGGTCCGATAAATGGCAATATCAAAAGAAACCGAGATCTTAGTTTAACCTATAGTTTAATTTTCGTTGAAATCTGATAAAAATTGTGACCTGTGGAGTGTCCACAAACAAATTGTGGACAGACGTCCAGATGAACAGGAGCGACGGTATAATACGTCAACATGAAAATGTGGGCGTATAAAAATTATTGTATTGATATCATAGGTGCGGTTTATTAGCAGAGCAAGGTATCTGCATTTCAGCCCACCCTCCTTAGATTTCCAACGACTTGACATATTTTCTTGTTGGCCTCCAAACTGATAAATTCACAATGTGACAAACGCTCTATCTGACAAGGAGCAGGGTCGCTGTCCATCCTCATGATTTTTTTCTCCAGGTCCTTCGCCCCCCTGCCCCCCCCACTGCTAAAGACCCTTACACGCTAGTGAATTATTGGAATAAAATTGAACAATGTTAGTGCTGAAATGATCTAGTTTGTGTCGAGTGGATGTTAAATCCCATTTCTCTCTAATTCTAACTCTCTCTCTTGGCCTGTGCTGGGATTCAAACCTCAATTATGATAATTTTAAAAGATATAGTACCCTATATTACAACAGCATACTGTGTTGTATTTTCTATAGCAGTTATTTACTTTGCTTTTTATTTCTAGAGCAGTTATTTGCTCTACAGCTAGAGTTCCCAAACGTTTTCATTCCATTTGCTCCAGGCAACGTATGGAAATTCCTCATTAAAGCATACCAAATACTGAGGAACTTTTTTGACCATTACTTGGACCGAAAATGGGATTTTCAGGTTAGTGAGTCTGCACCCTTCTGCGGCTCTCAAAATCGAACAAATTACTGTAGTACAGTATCTTTGGTCAACTACGTGATAAATGAAATGGGGTTTAACGTCCTACTGTTAATGTCCTGGGCTAATGAAGACGGGCGTAGGCCATACAGTGTGCTATGAGGAAAATTTTGCCCAGGCAGCGGCGCTACGGCATGCTCTTATATTGAATTCCAACTGCCAAGGGATCTTTTATGAGCATACCCATGGGTACACGCATTTTTCGTACCATCCGAATGACTAGATGGCTATCCTGAAGTCAGGCCGTCCGTCCTGCATCACTGACAAGGAGAAACCACAGTAGAAAATCTGGATGAACTTTCTCGGCCAATGCAGGTGTTGAACACCCAACCTCTAGGCTAGCAATCCAGCGTCTCACCCACTTAGCCACCAGGTTAACTACGTAGTAATTCCTGCCTACATGCTGGTGTTGTGATGTAAAGCAAAGTAAGTCATGTGATTTATAATATTATATATTTACCTGTCCATTTTGATTCAATATCTTTCTGTCTGTTTGACATCTGTACTGTTTTATTCTTTAAACTGTTATACCTGAAACCACATCCAATCATATTCATTGTTTCAAACCAAAGACCCAATCACAATTATTCTCAAGACCCAATCATATTCATTGTTTCAAATCACAACCCAATCATATTCATTGTTTCAAATGGCATCAAGACCAAATCGTATTCATTGTTTCGAATCAAGACCCAATTATATTCATTCTCTTAAATGGTATCAAGATCCAATCACATTCATTGTTTCAAACAGTACAAAGGCCAAATCAAATTCATTGTTTCAAATGGTACCTGTACCTGCCCCAATCAGATACACTGTTTCAAGTGGTATCAAGACACAATCATATTCATCTTGACATTAACCCAAGGTTAAAATATATCAAAGGTTTTGTAACTATTGAGGCATGCCCTCTTGGTCACAAATCATTGATTCCTGAATATAACCTTTTTGTAGAACCTAATAACCAAATGAAAATTTGACTTACGAAGCCTCAAATGAAAGTTTTTCTCGTTCTAGTTGTTTGGTGAGAATCTCTATCTCACCAAGTGAAAACTCCAGTTTATCGGTAACCTCTGTTAATTTATTCTGTGTTCTTGCATGGTCATATCTTTCTGTCTACAAATAAAATAGGTTTGTTTCAAGAAAAAATTAAATCTAATTTTATATATCACATACAAATTACCTACACACAGCAAATATTTAAAGAGAGAGAGAGAGAGAAATGGGGTTTAACATCCACTCAAAACAAACTAGGTCATTTTGGGACTAACACATGGTTCTATTTTATTTACAATAATTCGCTTGCACGTAGGGGCCTGTAGCAGTAAGAGGAAACCAGAAGACCCGGAGAAAACCCACGAGGTTGGACAGGCGATCCTACTCCTTGTCATGTAAAACCAGGGGAATTGAAACCACGCCAGTTGAGTCAATGACAGACCTTCTGATACAGCACGCACATGCTAACCTAGTGGTCATCCAGCCTCCCTCTAATATTGAAAATCCAAACACAGGGATACATTGCAAGTGTTTACTCTAGAGCCAAATTCAATCGACTACCACAAAAATTGATGGCAATCTGCTATGTTTTATGTCTTCTCAGACTTGAGCAAACTCAACTAATAAGGAGCAGTTGGTGTTTGTTTTTTATGTCAATAATTACTGGATATCCCCCCTCCCCCCCAAAAAACACCAGGTGTTTACAGGAATTTTAACTGTGTGGCCCAGACCTGTCAACTCGACCACATCACACGTTAAAGTGACACAAAATAGACCCCTATACCGCCCTACTGCGTGTTAACAGATTCCTACTGCATTTCCAAACAAAGAGGTCTTCATTTTTCCCCGCCAAAATTATTAAACCGTGGTTGTGACCTTTAGTTGTCATAGAGTGAGGGTTATTGTAAGGCGTAACAGCTAATGGATATTGTTATCAAAATAGTTTTCAACACAGTTTAGGGTTTATTAAGCAGATATAATTACTGACACGTGTTCCAACATTCCTTAAAATGCATGTTAAAAAACGTAAACAAATAGCAATATATTCACGGCAATGGTTGGGCTCTTATGATACAAAATTAGCTATTTTAAAATGTCTATATATGTCACATCCGTTAAGCACTCAGATTGCTTTAATTGACAACAACATGGGTATGAAGTATATTTAAAGACATAATACAAAAATTAATTTAAACGAACAGAGAAATTTGACTGTACAGTACAAGACAGAAAAACAGACATTTTTTGAGAATTGAGCAACAGTGTTAAAATTGTGAATTGAAACAAGGATAAATATAATATAATGTTGTATAATAGTACTATATAGACAAGACAGGAAATAAGCATGTCCTCACTAAAGTTATCATTGAATTGTGACATCATATCAAAGTCAATCAATTGATCTGTAGCCTAATTATCCTGGGAATGGTACCTGAATTTCGTCTTTTTTGAGTTTTTCAAAGTGCATCACCTCCAAGAAGAACAATAACAACAAGATGAATAACATATATCAAAAATTTTTCCAGACGAAAAATATTTAATGATTAATGAGGAAATACTTGTCTATAAACCTGCAAGTAGGGCACCTGCCACAGACTTCGCCAGACACAAATTAGTACACATTGTTCAGGCTTGTTATCGATACTGTTTCCCCACCTGTGACAGGTGCCCCATGTGTCTAGGCTTGTTATCGATACCATTTCCCCACCTGTGACAGGTGCCCCATGTGTCCAGACTTGTGCTATATACCGTTTCCCCACCTGTGACAGGTGCCCCATGTGTCCAGACTTGTACTACATACCATTTCCCAACCTGTGACAGGTGGCCCATGCGTCCAGACTTGTACTTTATATGGTTTCCCCAACTGTGACAGGTGCCCGATGTCCAGAGAGAGAGAAATGTAGTTTAACGGTCACTCGAAACAAACTTGGTCATTTCGGAACTAACATATAGTTCAACTTTATTTCAATAATTCGGTGGCGGGTAGGGGTCTTTAGCAGTGGGAGGACCAGAAGAAAGCCCATGAGGTTAGACAGGCTAACCTACTCCTTGTCACCTACAACCAGGGATTCAAAACCACCCAGATTCGGCAGATTGATTCAATGATAGATCTTATGATATAAAGTGCACATCCTAACCATTTGGACATCCCCCCCCCCCCGGATGTCCATATGGTATAATACTAACCTGCAGTTCTAATAAAATCTTTTCAAATTCTTCTTTAGGTACATATTTATCTTTTATGGTCGCCTTCAAATTAAAATAAAACCAGAGTATCGGGTTATTGTAAGAAAAAAACAGATTGTAGACCCTACTGTTTGTAGTGTGGAATCCAAATCACAGCTTGCATAGGACATAGACAATACGTTGACCATACCCCATTACACTCTTTGTTACAAACAGTAAACTCAACAGAGAGAGAGAGAAATCGGGTTTAATGTCCACTCGACACAAACTTGGTCATTTCGGGACTAACATAATGGTTTAATTTTATTTCAATAATTTGCTTGCGCGTAGGGGTCTTTATTTCAATAATTCGCTTGCACGTAGGGGTCTTTAGCAGTGGGAGGAAACCAGAGTACCCGGAGAAAACTCATGAGGCTGGACAGGCGACCCTACTCCTTGCCACGTGCAACCGGGAATTCCAATAAACTCAACTGAGCAACACTCAACAAATCGTAACCTACAGTAGCTCAAAAAGTATGGTACTTGCTCACTGACTAGTGAGGCGCGGGTTCAATATTGGTGTTGATTAGTAAAGAGCCCTGGGATTTTCCAAGAATGAAACAGATGGGGATTGTAGGTGTGCATGTAAAAGAACCAATGGGCGAAAGAGAGAGAGAGAAATTGGTTTTAACATTCACTCAACACAAACTAGGTTATTATAGGACTAACATATGGTTCAATTTTATTTCAATAATTCTCTTGCTTGTAGTGGTCTTTAGCAGTAGGAGGAAAACGGAGGTCCTGCAGATGACCCCATGAGGTTCGACAGATGACCCTACTCCTTGTCAGTACAACCCGGGAATCAAAGCCACACCAGTTAACTCATGGGACCTTGGTTTCTTATCCCATCCCCGCGACAATACGCTGTCCCTTGCCATGCTCTGTCCTGCACCACTATCAAGGGGAGCCCACACCCGAAAATCTGGATGAACTTTCTTGGTCAATGCAAGGGATTAGATACGAGACCTCGATATCAAAGAGGCCCCATGGCTCCTGCTCTAGTTACAGTTTGACTTCCTACCTGTAAATCTCTCATATTCTTCTTCTCATCTTCACGATTAAGCAAACTTTCTTGAAGAACCGATTTTTGATGACAGACCTGCATATAATAATATAATACATGTAAATCTATTATTCTAAGAATGTATTAATAGATATTATTGTATAATTTGCAATATTTTGTATATATGATATCATTAATATCTGAGGACGCCCATAGAAGGAAGAAAGCTAGCTTATAAATGTGATTTAATGTATGTCAGAATGAAGTAGCAGAGAATTTTACCTGGACATATTTTTTATTTATTTATGCATTTACCTATCTTAAACAAAGAAGTACTTGTACTTTATCTACTTTAATATACATGTGTGTATTTATAAAAATATAAGCATATAAATATAAATGTATGATTTTCAGGTCAAAAACATGATGATTTACATATTATAATGGTATACTAACTATAAATACTACCAAATACCACCAGATAGAAGTAGGATAACCTCATTTAACTCATTATTGCGAAAAACTACCAGAATGGTCAAATAACTTATAAATATCCTACAGCATCTTGGTACATGTATAAACCTAGTTCATGATCAGTGGTGCAGGACCGGACAATAAATGTGACAATAAAATATGTTCCTGTGTACACTTGCATGTACCCCTTTCTGGGTGAAGGTTTCCCTCAAAAGCAGGAATTGGGGTGAAGGGATCCTGGACGTTTTTCTAGGTAGGCTATGCGGAAGGCTGGTGGGTACCAATAGTCTTCAAAGTCCCCTGCGTGTGCACTATTAAAGCGGTAGACACATTAGCTGAATCATTTGACCAATCAATCACTATCAGTGCAAAATTTTATTTGGCCAAATGGGTGGACACGTACACAAGGCGAATGCTTTGCCCGATTCACCAGTTGATTACATTACCTTTCACATGATTTAACATGGTGGAGACCGTATCTTTAAACATTCATATAACTTCTCGATATGAGTGGATGACTGTCTAATGAATTAAACATGTTTGATTCAGTCGAACCATTCTGCCGAATGGAAATTTGGCCAGATGACTGTTGACAAACAAGGCAAATTTCAACCCAAATTCATGCGGCTAGTGTTTCCACTGCTTAAAGTTGCAATTTCATATTTTTAAGTTATATTTTTAAAATGTATTAAAATAAAGCCCTAAAATAGATTGTATCTATAAACAGTCCAACTCTTTTAAAGAATAATCCTATTAATCCTATAATTCACTATGCCAGTTGAGAAATTGGCAAAAATATAATTTTCAACTTCAAATTCAAACGTTTGAATATAGCCATACCATAGGGGTGAATGGAAAACAAGGGAGGTAATTGTGTTATTATTTCCTGTATCACAGATTTATGCCTCCAAATTAATGCCCGCATGACCGTATAATAGTGAGTTGACAACCTTTTGAGCAAAAGACATAGAGATAGCTTTAAGAAAATAAAATGAAAGTATGGCATTGACAACTTGCATTGTTTGTGATATCACCCTTGGTGGAAGTGGACGATAAACACCGAGTATGGTACCAAGTAACCAAGAACAACATTTTGAAGTCTGATTTCGCATTGTGCTTACACTTACACTAGTAATGGCAGTGGTGCAAGATGTACGACGGAACTGGAGTCTTGTAAGGGATCTATCTTCACCAATGGCGTCTATAATTATAAACGCCATTTAACTAGACCAAATCATAGTCTAACAATGTAACATATGATAAACGTAGTGGATATTTTACCGAATTCGGCAAAGTGTCTACTTTCGCTGTTTTACCGTACATCGTTTCTGATTGGTTTAATATCCACTTCCGTTCGACATGCGCAGCTGTGCGATTCTTGATATATTTCACCATTTTGATTACTCTGTCTTTCAAGTTCGGCGCAAAGCACGATTTTACTGGAAAAACATAAACACCACTGACAGTCTTAGTACTTAAATTAAAAACCAAAATCCGCAGAAATGTGCGCGCGACCAAAATAGAGTAATATTCTAAATGTTTTTCAACAATTTACATTTATTATCTTATTTTCTTTTAAAAATAATTCTACCATAGAAATTCAAGTAGGCTATTTCGTTCCTTTATAAGAAACGGAGAATGAAGCAATGTTAGACACAGGACGAATGGAACTGTTGGGTTAGGGTTAGGGTTTGGGTCAGGTTTAGATTTGGGGTTAGGGTTTGTGTAGAAATGGTTCCACTACTGATGCCTTCCGTCATACTTCAGGCACAGTAGTGGCTTTTCCTACAGAGTTCCTTTGCGCAAGTTTTGTAGTCAAATGACTACAAAAAGTTTAATGGCCTATAGCTCCCTTAATTTACGCAGACACTAACCCAAAACTGTACTTCACATAGCTTAACATATAATAAATCAATTCCCCATTGAAATAAAGGTGAAGCCTTACCGCATAATTATATGATTTGATAAAATCCAATCCCTTCATGAAAATTCTCAAGTTCTGAAATTATAATGGCCGCCCAGTCAAATAGAGCATGCGCAATCCAACTCACGTGATCATGCGCCCCTTTTAATATATGGCATATGACCATAATTATATGCTAATGAACTTAGCATGGGAAAATATGTCAGAAACAATAATAGACTGCGTGTTGGGGAGGATGGGCATAAATTTTTCGCTCAAACCTGAACAAAAACTGATAATAGATTTTATTGTTCAAAAAAAGGATGTAATGGGCGTCTTTGACATTTCAGCCGAGATTCTCTTATAGTATTTGTGCTGGTCAGCGTATAGTAGGCATTGCCTTATATGGAAAAAGATGGGCGGAGTTAAGGCGTCGCGGTATTTGGCGAGATTTCAACTGGCCTGTGTCATGGCTGCCTGCACATTACAAGAAACACCGCTAAGAAAATGTAAAACGCATTACCACAAAGAAAAACTGTTCGGTAACTCTTTTAGTTGTTAAGACTTCATTATGTATGATAGGATTACTTATTTTAATACAAACTGTAATGACAATTGTGCGTTTTAACCTATTTGAACTTGCGTCAACGGTCTTAGACTGTACCACTTGTAACGATAACCAGCTATAGTTATCGTTACATTATAGTAACTAGGGTTTGTGTTATGGATTAATGTCACTGTCAGACGGCAAAATAGCCGGCATCATTGCCTTAGCGAAAACGACTAAGTCCAGGGATCAGAGAACTGCGCATGTCAAACGGAAGGTACGGCAAAATAGTAAATTAGAGTAAAGTGGGTAGCACGATTTACCCAAATCCCCCAAATCTACCCAAATCAACCCAAATCCACCACTATTTCAACTGATACCACAATAATTTATATTGATATTTGATAATATACTGTTTTTTATGTGGAATTGACATTTTTAATTTAAAATCTCAGCTTTTCAATGTCAAAATGCCCCTCAAAATGCGATTTCCAAGCAAGTTTGGAAGTCGTAACCAAGGGAATAGCTCGTGTAATACACAAATCTACCCAAAACCACGTTATTTCCACATATATCACAATTATGTTTATCGCTTTTTAATATACTATCATTCGTTTAGCTAAATATGCCATAATTACTCTTAAATTTTGTCTTAAAATCCAACAATTCATGCGTGTTTCGTCGTCGTATGTAAGGGACATGACTCGTGTATATACCCACATGGATGCAGACCACCATTAAATTTGTAGTTCTTCCAAAGTTACGTGGAAATCACATTCTGACACAAAAACGCTACGATTTTAAATTTAAAATGACAATTTGACAGAAAGAACTGTATATGATCAATTATCAATATAAATTATTGTGATATCAGTTGAAATAATTGTGGATTTGGATAGATTTGGGTGGATTTGGGTAGATTTGGGTGGATTTGGGTAAATCGTGCTACCGGAGTAAAGTGCCGAATTCGGTAAAATATCCACTGTCTATGATAAATAAAGTTGTAAACAACAAGAACCAGTACTGTCCCAAGTTTGACAGAACAACTTACATCCTGATTTAAACGTTGTAATTGTTCCACATGTGTTTTGAATACATCTTGAATCTGCGCCTGTATAAGGACGTACGTTGGAAGATCATTGGTGCTTGTCTTTGAATCGTTAATGGGTGTTTTCATTGATAATCTGCAAACCTCAGAAATCGCTTCTCCGGCTTCGGCCATTTTGAATGGATACCAGTCAAGTCGTCCAGAAGCAAAGTCGTCCACAGTGACGTCGTCCACGCCCGTTGGTGGAGTCGTCCACACCTGTTGGTGGAGTCGTCCACAACTTGGTGATGTCCTCCATCACTATTGGTGATGTCGTCCACAACTAAGAACAGGATTAGTAAAACAACTAAGAATAAGAATCGTACACAATTTAATCGTATAGAAGAAATAGCTTGTAGGGGCCTACTCGTTGACTATTTATTTTGTTATTTGATTTCAGATCGAATCACCGATGACTTGTAATAAAGTTAATCGTATTGTTTGTATAATCGTACTTGGTATATAAGCAGTGGAAAGTTTCAACCACTCTAAATAAACTGGTACGATAGTTTTCGGGTAGCGGCAGCGTGTACCTACTCTATATACTTTCGGAAGTTTCCCCAATCCCTTTACTAATTGATTAGTACGTCGTGGCCTGAGTACCGACGGAAGTACAATTCATAATTACATTCAACACCTATTGCAGATCTATTTTACACCTTACAACTGTTTTGTTTCTCTTCACATTTTATGTTGACTTGATTTATATTAAAGTGTCTAGACCAAATATCTGTGTTGTTCTGTTCAGGGAAGTGTTACCTTTTGCCTGACACCTTGCCCTCGTCTACCGATCAGGATTGAGGTATCCCGTATTTTATATTAGCGGAAAGGGGTTGCGTATTACGTTAATATAAGCCCTTGGGTACGCTACACAAGCTTGTAGAATTTTCTGATTTTTTCTTCTTTGTAAACGGGGATTTGTCTGGCCTTTCAGCCCCCCCCCCCCTCCGACATTCATCTGACCCGTATGTCTAAAATGGGATGTTAATTCTGGATAGTAAAATACAATAAATTACCCTAAACACCATTGACAGGTAGCTCAATGAGTAAGTCGCTGACGCTTACCATAAGGTCTCGGATTTTTTCACAGTGTTGACCGAAAGAGTTCCTCCAGATTTCGCGACGGTTTCCCGTTGTCGGTCGTTTAAGATGGAGGGCCTGACAAGGAAAGTGTCTATTCGTTAGGATGGGCGAAAAATCGAGGTCCCGTGTACACGTAGAAGCTCGCTTGGAATTTGGTATAAGAGTAGACCGTAGTATCATAAGCTAGTCGGAGATAAACCTCATTGCGTTTCATTTAGCAAGTAGGTATATTCTTTATTTCGAGTGTATATTATAGATTGTAGTATTTCATATACCAGGTATATTCTTTATTTCGATTGTATGCTACAGATTGTAGTATTTTCAGATAACGAAAATATCAGACATTTTGTCATACCTTTAAAAATGTTTACCTGATTAAATATTCATGGACCTAACCGAAACAACCAATCAGGATGTAATTTAATCTCTTGTACATAATATACCATCTCAACTTGTAATTTAATCAACCATAACGATCAGCGCAACCCTAACACGACATTGGAAAACATGGGCGGGCCCCTAGAGGGGTGTGTGCAGTCCATACATCGCCCCGGGCCCACGAAGCCCCTGGAGGCCCATAAAGATCTATTAAATTTTATTTACGTCGACATGGCCAGTATTTGTGCTGCAGAACCCGCGGTCCGATACCTGATGCCGTACTCTGAGAGGTGGGGGTGCAATTGATCCTGCATCCACACATAAAAATTGTTTCGGCGCTCCTGAGCATGAGTGTAGCACGTGAAACAAGAACCGCTTAAAGCGTTCTTTCATCCAAAATATTGGGATAAATTGTAACAATAGCCAAATTCCAACCAACTATATCAGCTAATCCATTAGAGCACGAATATAAATAATACAACTAAACCAACATAACGATACACCAACAATTTCCTGTAATTCCCTGGACCCTGGTTTATTTGCCCTTGTCAATTATACACACGTCTCAAATGACGTGCGTCCCCGACAAGATGCGTTGCAATGCAAAATCGTTTTAGTTAAAAATGAAAATCAATGGTGACAACTTGAAATGACCACGTGACAATAAGTTACAGAAATATTTCTAAAATTTTGCAAACATTTCAACCCCTGACTTATTGGGATAAATTGTAACAATAGCCAAATTCCAACCAACTATATCAGCTAATCCATTAGAGCACGAGCTAACTGTGCCTCGCCTGTCAACATCAAAGAGCAGAGCTAACGCCTCTCAACATCAGAGAGCAATTCCGTGTAAAAAGCGTGCTTGAACCGACAGATAAATTTTGTAAAATAAAGGCTGGATTCGCAATCAATTGGGTTTGATCAATTTTAAGATACGCCACGTACATTTATAGTTCAGAGGTAAGCACGATAATATGTAAAGACATTAAACCGACAAAAAAGACAAATATATGTATAAATAACCTCAGCCCGCCTACGGTTCGAAGTATAAAACACGCGGGTTTCAGAAAACAAATTTAAAACGTGGGTCGTTTGGTAGCGGTGTATAGGAATATATTTCTGCATGGGGTTTATTTAGATGAAATTAGATTTGTTTTATTGAATAAAATGATTTACTTTGTTATTTAAAGAAAAAACAACCTTGTTATTTATGTATTTTTTAAATTTTGTTTTTTTGGAAAAAAAAATAAAACTTAAGAAACAAGCCTCAATAAATACTGAATATGAAAGTAAATGGTTTTATCCTTCATTATACACCTGGATTGTTTGTTTTATTCTATTGTAATATTAAAACGTGGACAAAGGAATAAATGACTGAGGATTCTAATTTTTTTTTTTCAAATATTCCAACATTTACCTAAATTTCGTTTCGTCTTGTATGACCGACATTCCTAAATATGGACGTTAACCTATATTTACAGCGTCATAGCGACGAAAAGTTAACTTGATAGGAGGGGACGTATTTTTAACAGCGTGTTGTGTCGCTCATACTGACTCCAGCGAGGTAAGCAAGGTCTTATTTTCTCACTAAGATGTTCCTTTACATTGTACTGGCGTTCACACGGATTGACACCCCATCGTTTAGCAGTAAAAAAATGCCCAGTAAAATTGACTGGGGCTTCAATTCCGTTCGACAATGATTCAATCGGGCATCCCCTGAACGTTCAGGGGGAGTGTAAATGAGACCAACGTTCAGAGCTGAACTAGGACGACTCCACCAACGGGTGTGGACGACTTAACCAGTTTTTCGTGTGGACGACTTTGCTTGTGGACGACTTGACTGGCATTCTTTTGAATTAACCGGCAGATTAATGCCGCGGTTAACAAGCCTTTTTAAAGGGCGGTAAGTATGCTGAAATATTCTGGATCCAGACCACAAAATATTCATCACGCCCTTTAAAACACCTCGCAGTGTTTCGTTTGATTAGAGCTAATCCCACTTAACACTGCTGTAATGGAAGTAAATTTCTATTCCAAATTATGACTTGTCAATAGTCTGATTAACAACCAATAGCTTACTGCGTAACACTATATCATTACTCTTTAAACTGAGATCCAAATTTACAATATGTTGGTAACGATTATCAGAATGGTTATATTGGAAATCGTAAAAAAATATATTATTCCAAAACATTGATATCTGAAGATAAATCAAACCAGCTTTCTCCTAAATAGAAAGTATAATGCGTCAACTATTAGGACGGGACAATTACCAAAGCCATTTTGGGTTAAGTGTTTCGTAATTACAGTATAAAGGCACTGTTTTACGTCAACATTATTCTAGCTAATTGTACTAATCTGTGCACGAGATGACTGGATGATAATACTCTACTTTCCAGACATGGCTACTGACATAACTGTCGGTGAGTTAGTCTAAGATAGTAGTAGACTTATTCAAGCTACTTCATTATCCTAGTTTTCGTCACACATCATGTAGGTAAAGAATTTCTATATTAAACAGAGCAGCTATTCGTTGCGTCTTCTTCAGTCAGTGCTAAATCTAACTCACCCGAGATCTTTGGGAGATTTCACATTAAAGTTGCATCGAAATCGGACAAAGAAATTTGATCCGAATCTGCACGGTAGAGTGTCTGGAATTTACAGGCCCGATACTAGGAAGATGGTGGCTCCATGATTCCTGTGTACACCGAGATAAGTTCATTAAGAGGAGAACAGTAGGTTTTAAACCACACTTTATTTCAACAATATAGGGCTTTAGCAGTGGGAGGAAATCCCAAATATGGTTCACAATCAACTAATATCATAGTCAAGAAATACAATGGTTCATTTTCTACAATACATGACTGTATACCATAATTCAAGTTGTAAAGAAAGTCTGGATTACCCATTTTTTGCAGTTAATCATGATTAATGGTTTATGTATGTTTAACAGACATGTAATAACAACAAACTTTTAGTAACACACATAGTATGTAAAAACCACAAACTTTTAGTTACACATAGGTGTAATAACCACACACTTTTAGTTACACATATATAACAACACACTTTTAGTTACACATAGGTGTAATAACAACAAACTTTTAGTTACACATATATAAAAACACATTTTTAGTTACACATAGGTGTAATAACAACACATTGTTGCATCTAATAACAACTTTTAGTTTCACACTTTTAGTTAAACATAATATCTAAAACCAACATAGTATCTAAATAGTATCTAATAACAACTTTTAGTTACACACTTTTAGTTACACATAGGTGTAATAAAAACACACTTTTAGTTATAACAACATGTCTAATGCAGGTTCCATGTTCTTTACTCTGAGTCGTCGAATTTCTCCTCTGAAGTTTCCTTTCATGCAGAGAGGGAATAAGTCCATGGATACTCGATTGTCAACAGAAACATCATTTAATTTACCAATACATATATACCAAAAACTTTTAAGTGACTCGGGGCAATTTTCAATAAATTTCGCAAACTCTCGTTGAGACTGTGCATCGTTAGGTTTTATCTTCTCCCATGATCCCAATTTTTTGATGAAGGTTTCACAAATTGCGATGGGTCTACCGTGTTCTTTGTTAAGTTTTCTCATGGCTTTTGAGAAGTTATTCTTAGAAGGGACATGGCAGTTGCTTTAGGCATCACCAGACGCGTAATTGGCTTGATAACATAGAAGTTCTGCCGGGTCATGGGTCCTTTTTTCGTAACAAATTATGAAACTCCTTCGCCAATGCGGTCATCTTCAGGCTTGAGGGGTGAAAGAGTCGTAATTGGCCCAGTTTTTCCACATCAGTCCAGGAACAAACTTCTTCCTTTATAGGGGATGTGTGCTCCTGGTCGCTTTTAGTTACCGTTATCGGAGTCGGTATCACTGATTCAATCGTAGGTTCCTCAAGATCGTCAAATGATGCTGGATGTCGAGATTTTAAAAGATCAATTAATTAACTTTCTGGTCGATCTTCAAATATATTTAATGTGTCATCATTGGCGGATTCCAACTTTGCTTTTAACCCAGACTGCAAATATTCTACATTCAATTCTAGATTCTTAACATGTTGTTTGTGTTCCCACTCCATTTATCTGTGATTTTCATCTTGTTTAAGTTTGATCATCTCTGCTTCTTGTTCTCTTTTTCAGTCTGAATCTATATTTCGGCTATCGATGATTCCAGAATAGCCAAACGTCGTCTGTCACCTTTCCGAGAGTGTGTCGTACTCCTACCACTTCTGAAACTACGAGTGTTTCGGCTCCAGTCTCGACATATACATTTTTTCTGTCTGCTAATATATCTCTTTTTTACATTAAGCTGTCTCTGGAACCCCAGTATTCTTTCTGCGTTACATATCATACAACGTAGTGAATTTTTAAAGAAAGGTCTCGCCTTGAAGGGTTAGATATTCAATTTTACTAAAACTTTCTGTAAATTCAATTCGGTGGTCGTTAAGTTCTATCAAGATTTAATGTCAAGACTCTTTAATTCATCTGGACGAGTTTCTATCTCTGTGAGGAATTTGTCAATGTTCTGTACAGCACACGAGAAGGCCAACCTAGCCTTGCCAATTTGTGAACGTCTACCTCTCTCTGACATCTGCGATGGAGAGAGTCTTCTTGATGATTTGTGGTGCTGAGTCTGTGGGTTCTTCCATTTTCAATCTGTTGTGTCACCACCGGGCCGCTGTAGAATACAGCTGACTGGATAATTTGGTTGGTTCGGGAAATGTATGTGGCTACCCACTCAATCTTTTGTTCTGAATAAAAATTATGTCTGTGTGTCGATCTTTTGTTCAGGTGTCATAGACTGACCAGTGGTTTTCTACAAAATATAAACAAAAACTTATGTGTACGGTGTCTGATCTAATTCATTGGAGGGGGGGGGGTAAATATTCCGTAATATACCACACCACGAAATGTTCACGAAATGGGGAAATATGATGACTTACATAACATAGGTGATCGATATGTATGGATTCAGGGACAGATATTCAGATATTGTGAAAGAATGTTGACAGGTAACAAGATGAGCTTCATAGTCTTAATTTGTTTATTGGGCATGAACAAATAATAGGGCGTGACAAGAAATTTTAATGTGCCAAAGCACAAGGAACAATAACTATATGAAACCCAAAGATATGCATTAACATTTCATCTGTACGGGAAGACTTCCTGCATTATTTCATAATGCTCCCAAGAGACATGCTTTAATCAGTTTCCATGGGCGCATGTACATCGTGTCTCTTCATAGTCTTCATTAATTAGCTCTTGCATATACATGTATAATTAATGTGCCTCCGCTTTGAAAAACTCATGCTATAGATAGCCTTGTGAATCTGGCAAGATTATGGGGAAATTTAGCTACCATTTCGATTTCTGTTTCAAAAGTTTTGAATTGTTGACGTATTCCCACCATCACATAAAAAGCAAGAAAATTACATAGCTGACCATCGCCAGGTGCGGATGACAGTGAAGGGTCGTTTGCCTATGGATCGACTTTTGGATGTTTCTTTGGACAGTTAACGACACTGACACACTGTGATGTCATGTTATTGAAAATCAAATTCTGGAAGTTTTGACGGAACCCCAAAACACCAGAAATCGTCCTTTGTCAACAAAACCTTATATAGGCTCCGTTCTTGTTGTCCACCGCCTTTCGAAGACTAGTAAAACCGGGTTGTCCGTCTGAACACATTAAGTATATTAATAACCGAGGAGAAGTGTTTCAACTTGAGTTCACCATTAAAGATACATTATGGGAGATAAGATAAAGAGTTGGCAGTTCTCACTATAATAGTTAAAAACTATATAGTGTAAATGTAATTTGCTGAAAATTTCAGTCAAATTGATCCACTATAGGCCGAGAACGGAATGCGTGAAATTTCTGAATAGCCTCTGTCATCATTACTAAAATCATTGATCAAAACAGAGTAGTCTCGATTATCCAATGTTGTGATGTAATTACAATGGCCGTTCAGCGGCATATTTAAATCTAATCCAGCTTACATCGAAGGCTAGCCTTGACATCGAGAGTTTATTATGGTCTGGATAAGTTAATTAATGTCTAATTAATAATTTAGATAACATTTCAGGCCTAAGGAAAGACACGTAATAGGCAGATTTTGCTCTTGCATAATGCAAGTTTAAATGTAACTTTTTATTCAATTTTTATACGTCCATATTTTCATGTGGACGTATATTGTCGTCGCTCAGTCAGTCAGTGGCGTAGCCGTGAAATATTTATGGGGGGGGGGGGATCCGCAAATGAAACTATATATAAAATGTTTACCATCTGTTTTGGCTTATTTTACGTGGTTAAACTAAAACATCACACCAATACTATGTTTATCATGTTTAAGTCAGGAGGTGCCGTATTCATATTTTTTTCATGGCTATTACATATTGAATGTTACACTTGAGTTATGAACAACACGACAGTGTTTAGTATGGAAGACCAAATGGGACAATATTCATGATTCTTGTTTCTACATTCCAGTTTGAACATTTTAGACACGAACGCAACATTCTAAACTATTGATTCTTGTTTCTACATTCTTATGTCAACATTTCATGCACAAAATCAACATTTTAAACAAAAAATTGACTTTATGTTTCATTTTCGGCGTTTTATCGTTAACTTTTATACATCATTAAATATTAAAATTAAAAAATAATTTCTTTATTTTACACGACAAAGAAATCACTTCCTTGGTTTCTGAAAGTATCTAAAAAAAAATCTGGAATTTAAACTCTTAAGAAAATATTTTCTACGTTTCAAAAAGTCTTGAAGTTAAAATCTTGAAATGAAAATGTCTAGAAAAATGTGATGAATTATCAACATTATTACACCAGAGGGCGTTAGCGTATGTGTACAAATTTGATACAGACTATAGATTATAAATCAAAAGTAGACTTTTCCACGAGTGGAAGTGGGCCCCTGTTGTGTTTACAGTAATTAGCTGCATGAAACAGAAATTAAGCTCGAGATATAATTCTTTATTTAGTGTTCTTATAGTTCTTAGTTCTAAATTCATAGTCCTTAATTCTTACTTCTTCATTTGTTGTCGTATTTCGACATTTGTACACTAAAATTAACATTTGTATCTTAAAATCAATATTTGTTTCACAAATCAGACATTTGTCATATCAGATTTGTAAAATGTATTTTAATATAAGATATTTATTTTTTTTAGAAAATCAAAAAATTAGTCTCTATTTACATTTCATCAGAAAAATACAACAAAAAACAAATATCGAACAACAAATTTCAAAATACAAATCTCCAAATACAAATCTTGCGAAACATTTTTCCAAAAACATTTCTCCAAAAACATTTTTCCAAAAACATTTCTCCAAAAACATTTCTCCAAAAACATTTCTCGAAATTCATCTAACCGGAGCATTAGAAATCAACCTGGCATACAATAAGTCACCATTCAACAAAGAAGAATTGAGCAAACATACAACAAGTAAAATCGTACAATGACCTCACTTAATAAATGAAATGAAAAGAAACGGAGTTTAACGTCCTACTATTCTGCTCCGAACTGGGCCGATGAAGACGAGTATATATACAGTGTGCTATGAGGGAAATTTTGCCCGGACAGCGACACTACGGCCTACTCTTATATCGAATTCCAATTGTCAAGGGAAATTTTACGTGTACGCCAATGCGTACACGGGGCCTCGGTTTTTCGTGTACCATCCGAACGACTACACAGCTGTCCTTGTAAGGACCTCGGTCCTGCATAACTGACAAGAGGAAATAACGCCGGAAAATCTGCATGAACTTATTCCCAGGCACATTCACGAAAACATGATTTAGAAGAGGTAAAACATTCTTTCGTTTGAGCAAAGAAGGGGGGTTTGGATGGTCTAATGAATAGCACGTACGCGCTGTACCATAAGGTCTGTCATTGTGTGGTAGAGTGATTTTATTTATTTTATGGGTATTTTAATATGATCACAATACTAATGTAATTTTAAGTAATATGTCACGCGTCAATGCATCTTTAAACTATCCTGTTCTGTACACTCTTCTTAGGTAACCAGTGAGCTCGAGTTCATCATCTGCTCACTGGGATTTAATTTTCACCTTTGACCCAAAGGTTTCTTGGATTTGTATTTCCTATCTCCTTGGTCACTTAGTTATAGAATCTTGTGGTGTAAGGTTGAATGTTCATTCAACCTTGGTAGTGATTTTATATTTAAAGTTTCAGTAATAGTAATAGTTTCGTTTATTTGTATCAATTGTGTGTATTGGTTAGTTGCAGTAATATCATTATCTACAGATTTACAGTTTAAAGGTATGTGTTGCTAGTTGTTTTATCAGTTTTATATCTATTTCATTTGTCTTTGTTATAATGGCGGACATGTTGGTTTTAAGTAAAAGTTGTCAAATAAGTTTAAGTTAATCTGGTTTTTATAAATTACTTTCTACAAATACATTGCATACAATTAATAATAGTAACGCTATTTAAAGCATTTCGCTTTAATAATATATTTAATATACAATACCCCATATTTTATTACAGAGAGCTATAAGGTACTTCACCTTGTTCCAGACTCTGGTTACTTTATTAAAAACCCCTTCATGGGTAAGGACATATTATTTATTAGTAAGATTAATTAGTTATACCTGCATATTTCATGCTGGTTAGCAGGAGGTAGTTTCCCTTTAAAGTGTTTATACAGATTAAGTATATATATATAAGTAATATTGAGAATATAGATTTTAGTGTTAATATATAATATATTATTTTAATAACTATGAATGAATTGGTTTTATACGCTATGTTTGATTATGTTATTTATACTGTAATTGTATAATTTCAGGGTTTTTATCGATAGTAATAAATTGCTGTTAAACTGAACCCTTGGTGTGGTTATATTTACTTCATAATTTGACCCCCTACAACATTTGGAGCCCGATAAGGGACTACAGTATTTGGAGCCTTACAAGAGGTACAGCATCTGAAGTCCAGTAATGGTTTATGGTATATAAAACATTAATGGTGTGAATTGTATTGAATCTTCTAAACAGTGAGCTCACACGCGTGCGCGTTCGCGGGACCCTCCAGTTCAACAGATAGTGGCAGTGCAGTGACATTGTGTGTGTTTATTTCTGTGTTGTGTTTCATATTTGGATTATTATAAGGATATCTATATAAGGTTCGTTAAAATCTATTTAATTTTCATATATGTATTGATATGTGAATTATCTCCCTTACAAGTTACAATAAGCTTATTATTATACATATTTATTAACTTAAGTAAAATTTAGGTTTATTAGGTAATTTCTATATACATTTGTTTATTAAAAATAATATTTTCTGATAGGTAGCCTATTCAGTAATCCTATAGTATTTGCATTAAGTCCTATTTACTGGAAATTAGATTTAGAGCATTTGAAATTTTGTGCCATTAAAACTTCAGCCATTTTTGTTTACATTTTCAACTTCCTGTTGGCATATATTGATTTATAGCTTTGTTGTAGTTTTGCCGTCTTGATGGGCGAGGCTACGCCCCATCACGGAATGGATCCCTCCGCCGAGGCAGATAAAAGGAGGTTCGGCCACTGAGTCGACACACACAGTTTTGCTACAGACGTTACAAGGTAATTACATAGTTTGATAGATTGCGGACTCGCCTTAGGATTCCAAGTGGGACTTGGAGTAAATATATAGATATATATATACATACGCTCGACACAATAAATTGGTAGTATTGATAAAAGAATACTATTTAATTACTAATTCTTTTTCGTTAATAAACGGGAGAGGAAAGTTATAATAAATTATTTTTTATTCATAGGGTAAGATAAAGATTGTTTACTTTATTGATTTGTTTTGTGAATCTAAGTGTGAAGGGTTGTGTTTGTGAGCGTGTCTCGCAGGTCCAAGCACAACTCATTAACACCTTTTCGTAAATTTGTTTACATAACGCACGTGTGTGGCGGCTGCACGTGCAACTAGCCAGTCAGTACCAGACGTATTACACGTGGTATATTGCTAATAATTTTGTCAATAGATTGTCACCAGACAATAAGTGAGTTACACCCTAGTAATTATTAGTTGTATTTAATAGGTTCTATTTAATTGTTTAACAATTATTTAAAGGGACAATATGCCTTATAAAATAAACGTTAACACTTGTTCATATGAACAGTTATGTGACATCGGTGTCAGTGCAACAGCTGCCGAAAAGATATGTGACGCTAGAGAGGCTATGGGCGTTATCGATAGGGAGGAATTAGAACAGATTCCGGAGGTACTGAGTTTATCCGCCTCAGTATTTTTGCTCTTAGGCACAGAGGAAATAGAGGGTAGGCAACCGAATGGGAGTTCGAATGGTAACGATTCTCCTTCGACCCGTTTGCCTACGGGTAATGGCGGAGCCCATCAACGTCGTCAAACCACATCGTCGGGAAACAATTCTGAATTTAACCGGTCTGGCCGGACTTATACAAATTCGCCTTCAGATGACCGTCGTCGAAGGATCCCATTCCCACCTAAGTCATTGTCTTATGATGGTTCGACAAGTTGGCAGGCATTTTCTAGCAAGTTTACGCGTTACGCTTTGCTACAGGAATGGAGCGATTCTGAAAGCAAGGATCAATTATGCTTTTGTCTTGAAGGGAAAGCCAGTGACTACTACTGTATAATGGCAGATAGATATAATGAATTGTCATTTTTTGAACTTTTATGCAAATTGGAAAAACGATTTGGTAATCAAGAATTGGCCGAGTCGGCGATGACCCAGTTTTATAATTTACGCCAGAATAATGGGGAAAATACTAACGATTGGGCAGACCGTGTTCTATCCGTTGCTTCACGAGCCTTTAGAGAATGTTCCGATGAACATATCACTAGTCAAGTTGTCTTGAGATTTTGTCACGGTAGTATAGATAAAGAAGCGGGACAGTACGCCTGTAATATGCGCCCGAAAACTCTGGGTGAAGCCATTCAATCTATTAAGTGGTACAATCATAACAATATTGCGATTTACGGTCGAAATTCCCGCAGAGAAACGCGCAGCCCAGCTAGGGAATATGAACCTCCGAGGGTAAGGTCTGTTAATGCGACTGCAAAAGAAAGCAGTTCACCCAAGTCTTCTAATATAGACTCTCGACTTCAAAGTTTAGAAGAGCGAGCCATTAAATCCGACACTAAAATGGAGAGTGTTTTAAAAACAATGGGAGAACTTTCAGATAGTGTTTCCAAACTCAGCTTGAATGTGTCAAGATTTAGACCGCGCTCAAGATCGCCAGCTAGGTCGCCGTCACGTGAACAATCCTCATGCTTTCATTGTGGTAAATTGGGTCACTTTAAACGAGAGTTTCCAAGTTTTGTAACCCCAAAACAAAGTACGCCTAACCCAACTATGGAACAGAAACATGTCAGTTTTGTCCGCGACGAAGAGCAGGGTTTAAACTACCAGGGGTCGAACGAGGAGGCGAGCGTTTGATCCGTTGTGCTTTACCATCGCCGATATTATTTTCAGAAAGTGAGGCGTCGAGCGAAGCTACGGGCGTAAATGAAAGTGGAACCGTTAGCCGTTCGACCGGTTCTAAATCCACCGTTACCGTCGGTGATGAGCAATATATCACCACCCCGGGGGGTGATCAAAAGTTCCTGGATACCGTTACCACTGGTGTCATTCCAAGAATCGACTCAATCGATTCCGCGAAAATCGAGGAAACGTGCGTATTAGCTTCGACGTCTATCCGTAGGGTATCTTCCGATTCGATGTATAAGCTTAACGTGAAAGTTCAAAACATGGCAATTTTGACCGTTTTAGATACTGGTAGTCAAGTCACCATACTTTGTGATCGTCGGTACGACGAATTGCCGGAAAAGCCACCTAAAATTAGGGATGTACGCCTACATACTGCGGGTCGCAAATTAGATTTTCCAGGTTTTATTGTGGGACCGGCTAAATTAAAAATCGGTGATTTTGAAATAGAACTTAGTCAGTTGTATGTCGCTCCAATAGAGGATGACATGTTATTAGGACTTGATTTTATGCGAGCAAACAAAGTTCATATCGATATGTTAAACGATAGAATGAGAATAGGTGACGATGTTTTTAATTTATTTTATGGCGATGTTGATGGGTACTCCGATAATGCCAATATTTCCGTAGCTAAACGGATAGTTATTCCACCATTATCAGTAGCTAGGGTACGGTGTAATTTAAATAAAAATTTATCTCATTATCTGATAGAACCGCTGTCACACCCAAAGTTATTAATTGCCCGGTCAATACATTCACATATTGAGACAGAATTCCCTCGTATTTGTTTAATAAACCCGTCTGAAGAAAGGGTAATACTTGACACGAACGAACAGATAGCTAAGGCTATTGAGTTTAGGGAGCAAGATATTATTAATCCGTTAGAAGCCGAGGGCCCCGATAAAGTAGATTGTGCAAGTTTTGAGAATATCCCTGAGCATTTAGTTGATTTGTTTGAGCGCTCTAAGAAATTATTAACGGAATCGGATCAATTAAAACTTATGCAATTATTAATCGATTATCAAGAAGTCTTTCCCAAACATCAGTTTGACTTGGGAAATTTTACGGCCATGGAATATGTGATCGAAACCAATGACGCCAAACCGATTAAACAGAGTTTAAGACGTACCCCTATTTGTTTTGCGAGGGAGGAGGAAGAACATTTAAAAAAAATGTTAGAAGCTAAAGTCATTCGGCCGTCAAATTCTGATTGGGCTTCCCCACCGGTATTAATACGGAAAAAAGATGGCACGGTTCGATGGTGCATAGACTACCGGAAACTTAACGCGGTAACCACTAAAGACGTATTCCCCTTACCCCTGGTCGATGAATGTATGGACGCCCTATCGGGAAATAAATGGTTTTCAAAACTTGATGCGAATTCTGCATATTGGCAAATTCCTCTTAGACAGGAAGATAGAAAAAAAAACGCTTTTATTACAAAATACGGTCTGTTTGAATTTACTAAACTACCATTCGGTTTAACGGGAGCCGTTTCCGGGTATTCCAGGAGTATTGGATTAGTACTTAACGGACTTAGTTGGGATATAGCATTAGCCTTTTTGGACGATACGATGGTCATGGGCAAAAATGTAGATGATCATTTGGGCAATCTTAAATTAGTATTAACTAGATTTCGGGAATATGGGATGAAATTAAAACCTAAGAAATGTGTATTGTTTCAGCAAGAGGTTGAATTTTTAGGTAGAATGGTTAGTCAGAATGGTCTCAAGGCGGGTAACAATTTAACTAAAACCGTGGAAAAATGGACGGTTCCGACTTGTACAAAGGAAGTCGAGTCTTTTCTAGGCTTTGCTAACTATCATAGAACGTTTATTAAACAATTTGCCGAAATAGCTTCACCATTATATTCAATTACTGGTAAAAAGCAATTTATGTGGGGTGACAAACAACAATTTGCTTTTGATAAACTTAAACATTTGCTTGTGACAACTCCTGTACTGGCTTTGCCCACGGAACATGACACATTTATTCTGGATTGTGATGCTAGCATGAACGCCGTTTCTGCGGAATTATCACAAATACAAGACGATAAAGAGCGGGTTATTGCATATAGTAGTTTTTCTTTAACGCCAGAGCAACGTCGCTATTGTACGACAAGACAAGAACTTTTAGCAATTATACGTTTCACTCGACAATTTAGACATTATTTACTGGGTAAACCTTTTATAGTGAGAACCGATCATGCTAGTCTCACTTGGTTGTTAAGGTTTAAACATCCGACCGGACAATTAGCACGCTGGTTGGAGGAATTGGGTCAATATTATATGACAGTAGTTCATCGGAAAGCACGTTTGCATATAAATGCTGATGCCTTAAGTCGAATGAAATTGCCAGATAAACCGTGCGATGACTTTAATATAGACGTACAATTGGCTGATTTGCCGTGCGGTGGCTGTCGTTATTGTGAAAGAGCACATAAAAATTGGATAGAATTTGCGACAAACGTGGATGACGTCATACCTTTGCCGTTTAAATCCGGTATTAAGCGGAATTTATTGTTAGAGAAAGAGTCGGTTTTTGAACCCGTTAGCATAACGGTTACAGGGTATCCAAATGATCCGCGGGTAAATATTGTGACTATAGACGAGGTTGAAAACGATGACGTAGATGGTGATGGTATTTCATTAAGTAGTTTTTCACCCGAACTCATTAAAACTGCGCAGGCAAATGATGAAGATTTAGAAATAGTTATGATTTGGTTAACATCGGGAGTTGAACCGGAACAGGCTCAGCTTATGCTACAGAGTCCCGCCGTAAAACATTACTGGATTAATCGGAACCTGCTTGTTCTAGATAAGGGAATTATACGAGTTAAAAGACCGAGTAATTTATCGGAGACGCAGTTGTTGGTACCGGAAGAATTAAAAGTTGATATTTGTCGATTATGTCATGACATACCGCTGTCGGGTCATCAGGGCATTCAGAGAACGAAAAGTCGTATTAAACAGCAGTTTTATTGGTACGGCATGACCGAATATGTGCGCGCATACGTTGCCTCTTGTGCCATATGCAACATTAACAAGAATACCCAGGCCAAGCCTCGTGCTAAATTAACCCGTTACCATGCCGGGTCACCCATGGAAAGGGTGCATTTGGATTTCTTAGGTCCATTGCCCATTACGCCCGAGGGAAATGAATACATATTAATGATGGTTGACCAATTTACTAAATGGGTTGAATGTATCCCTCTGCCGTCGCAAACCGCAGAAATTACAGCCCGGTCTGCAATTAATGAGTTTTTCTCGCGTTTCGGTTGCCCATTTCAGGTTTTTACCGATCAAGGAAGAAATTTTGAGAGCAAATTATTTACTGCATTGTGTGATGTACTACAGATATATAAGACCCGCACGACATCCTACCGGCCATCGTCGAACGGCCAATCTGAGCGGTATAATCGCACATTATTAGAAACCATTAAATGTTATATTGACGGTTGTCAGAGTGATTGGGACGTATATCTACCACAACTTGCGAGTGCGTTAAGGTCGAGTGTGAACCGACAAACTGGGTTTACAGCAAATAAACTAATGCTAGGACGTGAAGTAAATCACCCCGCAGACTTAATGTTCCGCTCACCCGTTGAAAACGATGGTGATGTAGACTCCTTTGTCGAAAAATTAGAAAAAGCTATGATTGAAACGCATAGGTTAGCGCGAGAGAGACTAAAAACAAACCAAGAACGAATGAAGAAAGATTACGATCTACGTTCAAATGTTAAAAAATATAATGTAGCAGACGCCGTTTACATTTTGGATACCGCTACTAAAAAGGGTAAATGTAAAAAGTTGTCCCCATCCTGGAAGGGACCGGGGATTATTACGCAAGTTATCACCCCTTATCTTTTCAGAATTAAAACCCGTAAAAATGAGTCTGTTCTGAATCATGATCGTATTAAGCTTTGTCGAGACAAGGAATTGCCAAATTGGATTCTTAATTTCCGTCGCCGTTCGGATTCTGATGTGTCTTTACCGACTGTTACGAGGAATGCAGAAGTTTATTGCATTTGTAGGGAACCGGATAATGGCACACCGATGATTTGTTGCGACAAATGTGACGACTGGTTTCATTATCATTGCGTCAATATAGCCTTGGATTCCGATTGGGATGATAAAGAATATATTTGTCCCAATTGTTCTGAATAGTTGATTCGTTCCGGTTCTGATGCGGAGCACAAGGGGTGGGTTTACGTAATGGTATATTTCGTTCCGGTTCTGATGCGGAGCACAATGGGGGGTCATTTGAGTAATGTAGTTACTGTCTTCACCGATTTTTTTACGGTGAAGGCAGTGCGTTGTCATTTTATTTTTTAGGGTAAATAATGGAAAATAACTTTGGAAATGAGCACTGGACCATCCGTTCCACTCGGACTTCACGGACTTTTTTCCCGGGATTAACGGGCAGAGCAGGCAGAAGGACTGGGGGGAACCCTAGACAAGGGTATCAGGTCCCCGTGGGGGACATGGGCGTACAACCACCTTCACCAGGAATTCAGACCCCCTACATTGTCAGGCCGGTCGATCCTCAAAGCACCATGGTACCAGTAACGCCCGTCGTAGAACGGCGAGAAACCGACACAAGAATAAGACCAGCAGCTCCTCAACCTGCGCCACCCCGGAACGGGATGCCACTCAATAGAATTAGGTTCTGGCCACAGCCATCCACCCGCAGAGTAATTGGAAGGCTACAGGGGCGTAGCCAGAAATGCCCAATTATAGGTTGCCCCATCAGCAATAGGAAAATAAAATTCCATGTTTTTCTATATCATTTGCCCCCTTACTTCACACGAGAATGGGATTGTGCCCCCGACACCATCGACAGACGGGTGGAGGCGTTAAGGACGCTTTGCAGAATGATGGGGGAAACCCCACATTCTATGATGATCAAGATTAATAGGGAAGCCTGGCTCCCCGACGGCTGTCGGGTGAGAAATTGTCACCGGCCTGCCTTAAGGGCTTTATGTGAACGGGTGGGTTGGGCGGTGCCCCAGGGAGATAGGTTCACCTTAATTCCCCTTAATTCCCCAGCAGGGCTCACTTACTGGAGATGTTTGGCCTTAATACTAAACCATCTGACTCCAACTCAACAAGGCGCCTTTGCGGCCTATTTAGTGGTACGAGACATCCCTCTTCCTGGGGAGAGCTTGCCAGTAGAAACTTGGGAGTCCGACAGTGACTGGGACCGGGAGGTCGATATTGTGTTGGGTCCCCAGTAGCAGTTTAAACGTAATTGTCACGGGTTTTGAAAGGGTGTGCATGTTCACGGTGTATAGTATATACCGCTACCTGTATGAGTGTGCGTAAAAGTTTTTGAATGCGATCCCGTACTTTGTAAATATTGTAAATATTATTGTATGTTTTAGAATTATAATTTTTCGAACAGGCATTGTTTCTCCTACGTTAAAAAGGGAGATGATTGTTGTAGTTTTGCCGTCTTGATGGGCGAGGCTACGCCCCATCACGGAATGGATCCCTCCGCCGAGGCAGATAAAAGGAGGTTCGGCCACTGAGTCGACACACACAGTTTTGCTACAGACGTTACAAGGTAATTACATAGTTTGATAGATTGCGGACTCGCCTTAGGATTCCAAGTGGGACTTGGAGTAAATATATAGATATATATATACATACGCTCGACACAATAGCTACTTCCTGTTAACCTACATTAGTTACTTCCTGTTAACCTACATTTATCAACTTCCTGTTTACCCTTGCATTCACTTCCTGTAAGTTTGCATACATTTTTTTAAAAAAAACACAACAACATTCTACATTTACATTAGGAAATAAACATTAGTATACATCACAAACATAACGTAAATTTATACTGTACTTATAAATTGGTGTTTGAAATTTAGTGTTTGTTTTCAGAATTCATTTTTGTTTTTCAGAATTTGTATTTTTCATTTTCAGACTTTGTAAATTTAACTTTACTTCGGTCTTTGCTTTCAATTTGTGGATTTTGATTTTGAGATTTTGGATTTTGTTTTTTTTAAATTTTGGTTTTTTTTGAATTTTCCGTATTTAAAATGTGTTTGAGGTCAACGGTTTTGTTTACATTTGTGTTGATTGTCAATTGAAAGTTTTTGTGTATTGAAGTTTGGACTTGAGTTTAATTGTCAAGTTTGTGGGAATTTATTTTCAGCATTGATCGTTCAGCATTCATGTTTTGTTGATATCTGTTCATTGTCTATATTGTTTCGACTTTTCATTTTGTTCTTATACATTTGAAAAGTATATATATCTCACTCTGATCTTTATATTTTCCGTCTTCATTTCCGTCTTATACCACTGCACGTAACTTAACCACTAACTAACAACCTGCACTTAAATATTTATATGAGGGTTGGGTTTGAACTTTGATATAATTGTTGAATAGTTTTGTGAATTGATTGTGGGATTTACTTGTCAGTTTGGTATTTCGAATTTTGTTTCGAAATTTATTTCAGTTTATACTGTTTTGATTTGATTGTATTTTGTTTGCTCCTAGTTGGTCGTTTGATTATCAACTGAGGTATTTTACAGTTTATGATTTGTGAACGTATCTAGCATTAGTGTTTATTTGTTTCCTGATTTCAACGTTGTAGTGTACTTCATACTACGTCTTCAGCGAACAACAACTTAGTGTATTTTATTGTTGGATTGCGTTGCGTGTGTTTTCTTATTTTTAGCTTTATACTTCAATTATTTTTGTGCGTTTTTCTTCAAGATGGCAACAGGTGGATCTCAAGACAATCTTGACAGCACTTTGTCTGAGGAAGAGAAACAGAATTTGATAGATGCGTTTTCTGATATGGGCGTTAAACCTAAGACAGATTCACCAGAACAACTGATCGATTGGATGTATGGTTATCTCAAGTCTAAGGGGAAAATAAAAGATGAACCATCTGCAGATCTACATTCATCGGCCACAACAGGAAATGTTTCTGCTCCACCACCAACAGCACCACCAGTTGACAAATTTCGTTTTGTGCCACAACTTCCTCGTGTATCTACTTTTTCAGGTGATCCGGCTAGCAAAGGAGATACATCGTTTGACTTGTGGAGATTTGAGGTGATAAGTCTTTTGAAAGAGCGTCAACACAGTCCAGATTCCATCAAGATGGCTGTTACAAAATCTTTAAAAGGTGAAGCAGCTCGAGTAGCTATGCGTTTAGGCCACAATGTCTCTACAAGAGCTTTAGTTGACAAACTTGAAGGCAGATTTGGTGATGTTCAGCAAGGCCAATGTTTGCTATCCCAGTTTTATTCAACCAGCCAAGCACAAGATGAAACTGTTTCAAAGTGGGCCTGTAGAATTGAAGATCTTCTGGACAGAGCCAGAGAAGAGGGTGAAGTTGATATGGACACGTTTGACTCCAAACTTCGTGCAAAGTTTTGGAGCGGACTTCATCAAGATTTAAAAGACAGATCAGCTCATAAATACGACCGTATTACTGATTTCGAAGATCTTCTAAAGGAAGTGCGTCGGATAGAACGAGATACTGTCATAGCCTCATCACCTACATCTAAGTCTGCTCAAAGATCTCACATGAAGATGGTACAGCCACCAGCAGAAGATGATTTAAGAACATTAGTAGTTAGTTTGACAGCATCCGTACAATCATTGCAGAAGGAAATGAAAGAAATGAAAAGGGAAAAGGAAAGTCAACCAACATTGTTCTTTTCACCATCACAGATGTCAACACCAAGACCTTCTTCACGTCATCAATCTGGGCCTGTTTCAAAACAGCACCAGAAGCCTTCACCTGTAGCTGACAATTACAGATGTCACAGATGCGGAGAATGGGGTCATATCGCTTTGGGTTGCCGAATGATATTGCCTGATTTAAACTAGAAGATGTCTCTGTCGAGGGACAGCCAGATGACATGAATATTTCAAGTCCCAAGAATGTTACTTGACACAGTAACACTACAGTAATTAAGTTAAATAATCAAGTATGTTCCGGGTTATTGGATACAGGATCCACAATTTCTACAGTGTGCCTGTCATTTTTTGAGAAACACCTGAAGTCAGAGGATTGTTATTTAACTCCACTTGAACAGCTGATAGTGATAGAGGGTGCAGGAGGACATACTTTGCCATATTTAGGATGTATTTCTGTTGCAATACAGGTACCTAGTTTAAAATCAAAGACCATCGATTGTTTATTTCTTGTTGTTCCTGATACACCATTCCACAGCAATACACCAGCTCTAGTAGGAACCAACGTTTTGAAACCTATGCTAAATCAACTGCGAGCTGAGGGTCATACTTTTCTGCATCAATCTGATTTACCAGAGATTTGGAGTATGACATTTCGATGTATGCAGTTACAAGAGAAAGAACACAAGAACAGCGCAGGAATAATTAAATGTACAGAAGATTCGTCAATTGTTCTGAGTAGCAACAAATCCATCTGCCTAACTGGAAAGATTGATAGACTGAATATTACTCGTCGTCAACGTTTACTTTTTCAGCGGTCACCTGATTCGCTGATGCCATCTTCAGTAGAAGTGACACCTACGCTTTTAGAGGTGTATCCTGATGAAGAAGGCAAAGAAGTGGTTGTGCAGTTATCCAATCTGTCATTGAACCCAGTTCGGATTTATCCTCATTCCATCCTCTGTGAGTTACAGATAGTTGATTTGGTGAGAAAAGCATCTGTTAACAGTATTTTACCATCTACATCTACCAATGAAACATCTAGTACTGGTACATTTCTTGATAACATTGATCTTTCATCGTCAGCCTTGACCGAAGAACAGCTCAAGTATTTCAAGAACTACCTTCTTGGTTGGTCAGACATATTTTCTCAAGGAGACAACGACATTGGTAGCATCAGTTTGGTGAAACACAAGATCAATCTTACCGACGATGTTCCATTCAAGCAACCTCATCGACGAATACCACCTGCAATGTATGAAGAGGTTAAAGATCATCTCCAGGACTTGATGGAAGCTGGTATTATCCAACGTAGTTGCAGTCCGTATGCGTCACCAATAGTTCTAGCCCGGAAGAAAGACTCATCGCTTCGTATGTGTGTAGACTTCCGGATGCTGAACAAGAAGACCGTTCGTGATGCTTATGCATTACCACGCATAGAGGAGATGTTGGACAACCTAGTTGGATCGCAGTATTTCTCTGTAGTTGACATGAAGTCAGGTTACCACCAAGTCAGTATAGAGGAAGCAGATATACCAAAGACAGCTTTCACTGTGGGACCATTAGGATTTTACGAGTACAGAAGACTTCCTTTTGGGCTTACTAACGCACCAGCTTCTTACCAACGGCTTATGCAAGATTGCCTAGGAGACCTGAATTGGAAGATATGTGCCATTTTCATAGATGATTTAATCATCTTCAGTAAGACCTATGAAGAACACATCAAGAGGTTATCCCAAGTATTTGGTAAGCTAGCAGAACATGGAATCAAGCTATCACCCAAGAAATGTGAGTTTTTCAGAGAAAAGGTAAGGTATTTAGGTCACATCGTTTCGGCGGATGGTGTTTGTACTGACCCGAAGAAGACAGACAAGGTAACTTCTTGGCCAACTCCTACCAATACAGATGAACTAAGACGTTTCCTCGGCTTTGTAGGATATTATAGGCGGTTCATTAAGGATTTTTCCAAGACGGCAAAACCACTTAACGATTTGCTAGTTGGAGGTCCAACTAAGAAGAAGAGGGGGAGAGCGGCTAAGGACAAAGAGAACAAATGGAAATGGGCTGAAGAACAACAAAGAGCATTTGACCAACTTAAAAGATCTCTTGTGGAACCACCAGTCTTGGCATATGCAGATTTTTCTCAACCATTTATTCTTCACACTGATGCAAGTGGACATGGTTTAGGTGCTGTACTTTACCAGAAGAAGGATGGCATGGAGAAAGTGATTGCCTATGCCAGTAAGAGTCTTTCAAGATCAGAAAAGAATTACCCTGCGCATAAGTTGGAGTTTCTAGCATTAAAGTGGGCAGTAACAGAGAAATTTCATCAGTACCTGTTTAATAACACCTTCACAGTGTACACAGACAACAACCCTCTGACTTACATTTTAACCACTGCAAAGTTAGATGCCACAGGACACCGTTGGTTAGCTGCTTTAAACAACTACAACTTTACCATCCATTACCGCACAGACAAGAAGAATATAGATGCAGATGCCCTCAGTAGAACGATTCAAGAAGATTTTGAAGAAATAGACTCTGACGTTATTGGTGCTTTAAAGAACATTGACTCAGAAGATGGATTTATACAAACAATCAGCATGTCTCACCAAGCAACACCAACTGCAACTGCATCTACAACACCTATTGTGAGAGATGATGAATGGGAAGAGAAACAGAAGGAAGATCCATTACTAGCCCAGTTACGCCATGACATTCAAGAAGGTAGCCCAGCTGAGCGACGGAACTACACACCTGAAGAATCTGCTCTATACAGGGATTTTGAACATTTCGTTCTACAGTCTGGTGTTTTGTATAGGCGCAGCCATGTATCAGGAGTAGAGACTTTTCAGCTGGTGCTCCCAAAGGCTTACAGGAATTTGGCAATGGTAGGAATCCATGATGACATGGGACACCAAGGCAGGGACAGAACTATTGCTCTAGCTCGAGAACGTTTTTACTTGCCGAAGATGACATCTGACATAGAAACCTACATAAAGAACTGTTCTCGCTGTATCAAGAGGAAAACCGTACCATCAACCTGTCCGCTGATTAATATCACATCATGTCAACCGCTAGAGCTGGTGTGTATGGATTACATGTGTGTGGAGGAATCTCGTGGAGGCTATGACAGTATTCTCGTCATCACAGATCACTTCACGAAGTACACGCAAGCCGTTCCAGTGAGAAACACTACAGCCAAGACAACAGCCAAGGCATTTTTCGAAAACTTTGTCGTTCACTATGGAATTCCCCAAAGGATACATAGTGATCAGGGTCAGCAGTTTGGGGGACATGTTATCAGAGAGCTGTGTCAACTTACTGGAATGGAGAAATCAAGGACAACACCATATCATCCACAAGGGAATGGTCAATGTGAGCGATTCAATCGGACTTTGCTCAATATGTTAGGTACTCTACATCCTGAGCAGAAGTCTGATTGGAAAACTTACGTTGCACCTATGGTGCATGCGTACAACTGTACCAGGCATTCTTCTACAGGGTATTCTCCGTATGAGTTGATGTTTGGTAGGAAACCAACATTAGCTGTAGACGTTATGCTTGGACTCGTGGGGAGTAAAGAGGCCGTAAAAAGCTACAACGCCTGCGTAGAATCCCTGAAGGAGTACGCGTACCTAACCGCTTCAGCCCTTGTGGATGATACGCAGCAGGAACAACGGAAGCGTTACAATCTAAGAGCCAGAGCTAACACCTTGGAGCCTGGCGATACAGTTCTAGTGAGGAGGTTAGCGTTCAAGGAGGGGAGGCATAAAATAGCTGATAAGTGGGAGGACAAGCCATACAAGATCCTCAGAAGACCAAACCAAGACATTCCGGTGTACGAGTTGCAGGAATTAGGTGGAACCCGAAAGAGAACTCTGCACCGTAACCACCTTTTACCAATCAGCAGTCTTCCAGTCATCGAACCAATCCATCGTGGCCCAACACCAAAGCCAAGGAAATTTCAACAACCAAAGGTGACAGAAATCAAAGAACCGGAAGAGGCAGAGAGTGAAGAGGATGAGCTTGTGTACCTGGTGGAAAGTGCAGATTTCCTGCACCCAGCTAGCCCAGCAGAGTCACAGGTCATAGAGGATATGGTAGAACCTGAGCTTGATATTTCACATCAAGATGATGCAGTTAGGCCTGAAGCATCAGTCTCAGATTCAGGGACATCAGATGAATCACCCTTGCCAGAAGATCCTACTCCCAGAAGATCAGGGAGAGAGAGAAGACAACCAGCCCGGTATACAGACTACGTCATGTCTCAGCAACAACCAGTAACTTCTACTCCACAGTTCCGAGCAGATTTGGCGAAGTCTCTACTACCATCTGATTTCATGAGTTTGTCACCTGATCGTTTACAAGTTGTTTTAAATTCATTACCATCTTTGTGTAAGAGTCTGTTCCCAGATGTGTTTTACTAGATTGTTTAGTTTTAAATGTTAGGGACAACATTTTCCCAAAGGGAGGGAGTATGTGGTAGAGTGAATCACCCTTGCCAGAAGATCCTACTCCCAGAAGATCAGGGAGAGAGAGAAGACAACCAGCCCGGTATACAGACTACGTCATGTCTCAGCAACAACCAGTAACTTCTACTCCACAGTTCCGAGCAGATTTGGCGAAGTCTCTACTACCATCTGATTTCATGAGTTTGTCACCTGATCGTTTACAAGTTGTTTTAAATTCATTACCATCTTTGTGTAAGAGTCTGTTCCCAGATGTGTTTTACTAGATTGTTTAGTTTTAAATGTTAGGGACAACATTTTCCCAACGGGAGGGAGTATGTGGTAGAGTGATTTTATTTATTTTATGGGTATTTTAATATGATCACAATACTAATGTAATTTTAAGTAATATGTCACGCGTCAATGCATCTTTAAACTATCCTGTTCTGTACACTCTTCTTAGGTAACCAGTGAGTTCGAGTTCATCATCTGCTCACTGGGATTTAATTTTCACCTTTGACCCAAAGGTTTCTTGGATTTGTATTTCCTATCTCCTTGGTCACTTAGTTATAGAATCTTGTGGTGTAAGGTTGAATGTTTCATTCAACCTTGGTAGTGATTTTATATTTAAAGTTTCAGTAATAGTAATAGTTTCGTTTATTTGTATCAATTGTGTGTATTGGTTAGTTGCAGTAATATCATTATCTACAGATTTACAGTTTAAAGGTATGTGTTGCTAGTTGTTTTATCAGTTTTATATCTATTTCATTTGTCTTTGTTATAATGGCGGACATGTTGGTTTTAAGTAAAAGTTGTCAAATAAGTTTAAGTTAATCTGGTTTTTATAAATTACTTTCTACAAATACATTGCATACAATTAATAATAGTAACGCTATTTAAAGCATTTCGCTTTAATAATATATTTAATATACAATACCCCATATTTTATTACAGAGAGCTATAAGGTACTTCACCTTGTTCCAGACTCTGGTTACTTTATTAAAAACCCCTTCATGGGTAAGGACATATTATTTATTAGTAAGATTAATTAGTTATACCTGCATATTTCATGCTGGTTAGCAGGAGGTAGTTTCCCTTTAAAGTGTTTATACAGATTAAGTATATATATATAAGTAATATTGAGAAAATAGATTTTAGTGTTAATATATAATATATTATTTTAATAACTATGAATGAATTGGTTTTATACGCTATGTTTGATTATGTTATTTATACTGTAATTGTATAATTTCAGGGTTTTTATCGATAGTAATAAATTGCTGTTAAACTGAACCCTTGGTGTGGTTATATTTACTTCATAATTTGACCCCCTACAACAATTGAGTCAACTGGCGTGGTTTCGATGTACGTGTCGAGGAGTAGGGACGCCTGTCCAATCTCGTGGGTTTTCTCCGGGGCCTCCGGTTCCCCCCCCCCCCCACTGCTAAAGACCCTACGCGCAAGCTAATTATGGGAATAAAATTGAACCATGTGTTAGTTCCTAAATGACCTGGTTGTGTCGAGTGGTTGTTAAACTCCATTTCTCCCTCTCTTTGAACAAAGAAATATGTCGCCATCGCCTAATTTCTGAAAATACACTACTTTCAATTTATTTTCGTTATCGAAGACCCGGTCCGATTAGCCGTTCTACGCACGTGAATTCACTAGAGAAATTAAATGAAATGGGATTTAACATCCTACTGTTCTGCTCCTAAACTGGGCTAATGAAGACGGATATACGACATACAGTGTGCTATGAGGAAAATTTTGCCCGGGCAGCGGCGCTATGGCCTACTCCTATATCGAATTCCAACTGCCAAGGGATCGTTTCACTAGGGTCGCGGTCACCGAGCGATTGTTCTTATTGGGGATCGTATCACAAGCGTCGCGGTCACCGAGCGATTGTTCTTATTGTACATGTGCTTATACTCGATTCCCATTATTGTATGGTGACTAATGTTCCAGTTCGATGAATTTCGAGAAATGTTTTTGGAGAAATGTATTTGGAGAAATGTTTTTGAAGAAATGTTTTCAGAGAAATGTTTTTGGAGAAATGTTTTGCAAGAATTGTATTTGGAGATTTGAGATTTGTATTTTGAAATTTGTTGTTTGATATTTGAGCGATTGTTCTTATTGGGGATCGTATCACAAGCGTCGCGGTCACCGAGCGATTGTTCTTATTGTACATGTGCTTATACTCGATTCCCATTATTGTATGGTGACTAATGTTCCGGTTCGATGAATTTCGAGAAATGTTTTTGGAGAAATGTATTTGGAGAAATGTTTTTGAAGAAATGTTTTTAGAGAAATGTTTTTGGAGAAATGTTTTGCAAGAATTGTATTTGGAGATTTGAGATTTGTATTTTGAAATTTGTTGTTTGATATTTGTTTTTAGTTGTATTTTTCTGATGAAATGTAAATATAGACTAATTTTTTGATTTTCTAAAAAAAATAAATATATTAAAATACATTTTACAAATCTGATGTGACAAATGTCTGATTTGTGAAACAAATATTGATTTTAAGATAAAAAAATGTTAGTTTTAGTGTACAAATGTCGAAATACGACAACAAATGAAGAAGTAAGAATTAAGGACTAAGAATTTAGAACTAAGAACTAAGAACACTGAATAAAGAGCGGTTTGGTCTTCGATAATTTTTAGTCGATATGTTTGGATATGATCTCAATAAGTAGTGACCCAAATACGCTTCCATACTTGTAACGGTAATTTACATAGATTACTTCATCACGTCGCGAGTGCCGTTAATGTATCATTTACTCGGGAATATCTCTTTGTTCGGATCAGGAAATAGTCTTGATAATTTGATTTGAGTGGTTAAATGGCGAAGAAAGGATTTATCTTAAATATATTTTATTGTGTAATCCTGACATATTGGATGTCAAGTTTATCATACAGTTTAAACACCAATGATTATGATATAAAATATAGTTTGATTAAATTAGATGAAACGGTTGCGGGATCATTTAAAACGTATAATGTTGATGGGCGAATATCTTGTAATCTTGGATGTGAATATGAACCAAGATGCGTGACATTTACATTCAACAAGAACAGAAGAGAATGTCAACTTTTTGATGTAAATCTAAATGAAACAGAGATATGGGATGATGATGTCGGGAATGAAGTCTTTTTAATCATAACGGGTAAGACTACATGCAATGATCTATTTTATTGCATTATTGTTTTTGTTTGGGATACAAGCATTTCTTTAATTTAAGACGGAGGTTGGGGGTGGGATGGGGTGGTCGAATGGTTAGCAATTGTGCGCTGTATCATAAAGCCTGTCATTGAGTCAGCTGGCGTGGTTTCGGAGTACGTGACAAGGAGTAGGGTCGCCTGTCCAACCTCGTGGGTTTCTCCGGGTACCCCCGTTTCCCTCAACTGCTGAAGACCCCTACGCGCAAGCAAATCATTGAAATAAAATTAAACCATATGTTAGTCCCGAAATGACCTACATGTAGCTTGTGTCGAGTGGACGTTAAACCCCATTTCTCTCTCTTTCTCTTAATTTAAGATGATGTATAATGATCTGTTTATTGCATTATATTGTGATAAGTATTAAACGATTTGCTTTCCCGTTTTTTTCTGGAACTATTTTTTACATGGTGGCATATAAATATATTACTTAGTCACATAATGGTTTTTTCTTGTTTTATTTGACAAAAACTGTTGTTGTAAAACCATTTTTATCATATTTTTTTTGAAATTTTACATTTTTAGGTGTTTCAATACTTTTCATAATATTACAACTTTATGGATTTACTACTTCTTGGTTCATTACTTGCAAAGTTCCAATATTCCTACAGGTATCTTTATCAGGCAATGATCAATTAATGAATAACAACCCATATATCTTTATTTCCTCCAATTCTGAAGATTTTCAAAAATAATTACATAATAAATACATAATAAATAATAAATACATACATATAAAAGGTTTTAGATAAGATTGCAATTAAACAAAAATAAGTTAAACATGGTTTTATAATCTATTCAGGTAATTAATTTGCATCATAAAAAAATACGGATCATTAGCTAAGGGAGATAACCTGACCTTCCGTAAAGCGCCGAATACAAAGTGTAAAATACTTTTCTGAACAAGAAGATATGCGTACATCCATGCATAAGACAATTCAACAATAAAAACATAACATTAATTAAGACTTATAACAACACCTGTCTCCCTTTAAAGATGCCCCCTCTCTCTCTCTCTCTCTTATAAATACATTTACTGTTAAAGTAGATGAATAAAAGAGACACAAACTATGAAAGCGTATTTGGGTCACTACTTATTGAGATAATATCTCAACATATCGACAAAAAATATGTCAACTTAATGAGTTATATTACAAGAAATCGACTCAATAAAGTTGACATAACAATTTTGGGCTAGCTATGGGCTTGTTTTTAGATTTTAGCCCAAAAGGCCCATCGACCTGAGATGCACCGATGTACATTAAGCAGCATGTGTACTTAAAAGGCCATCGTTTTTGCAGTTATTCTTTGATTTTGATTTTCTTTCACCGGTATGTTCCCAGAACATATGGGAAGCATATAACAAAGGCCTTTTGGTGATACCTGAAGTTTTACCTCTATATACGACTCAGCTAACCTAATATTTCCGTAGGACGATAGCTATTGTTAGCCTTTCTCTCCCTTTCCCTTTCTCTCCCTTTCCTTTTTTTCTTTTGTGTAGAATCAAAGAAAAATGTTTGAAAATACATTTTATGCCAGGTTTTGGTGAATATTCATGATTTTGAGGCGGAATGATACAAGGGTTGAGAGGTTGGATACGTTGAAACGTAGGACCGGTAATTGCATGTTTACCTGTCTCTACTTTTTCATGGTGAACCTCATGCATGCTTAAATTTTGTACAGGAGTTTGCCACATATTTTGCTTCAACTGTGGCAGAAAGCGTTCTACCCAACAAAAATTGGGGATTAACGTTACAGCCGGTCTTAGAGACGAGAATTAACATAAAAGTAAATGGAGAAATCATTAGTGGTCTGTGGCCATATTATTAAGTCTTTATCATGCAATAAAACATGACATATCGATTTAGAGTCAAATCGACTATTGACATGATGTAAACATATCGACATAGTTTATGTCGGCATAGGGTGAATTTAATGCGCCATGTCAACTTTATTGAGTCGATTTCTTGTAATATAACTCATAAAGTTGACATATTTTTTGTCGATATGTTGAGATATTATCTCAATAAGTAGTGACCCAAATACGCGTCCATACACAAACACTGTACCGGACCAACTTTTCGATTTCGGACCATAAAGTTTTATTTATTACCTTTGAGGAAGAAGAGGGTACCTCTTCGAATCGTTGGTCCGATAACATGACGATTGTGTCTCTTTTATTTATCCACTTTAACATTTATCTAGTGAAGAACACTTCCGTATCGGATTTCTCGATCCATTGTTTTCAAACCCCTGTTGGACGCGGATTCCGCGCAAGTTTTATCTCTTATTCGTTATAGATTAATCAAAACGGGGATCGAAGCCCCCACCAAGGATTAATAATAGACATACAATCAATACCCCTTTGCTATAGCAATAAATTATTAGTGTCTTTTAAAGCATGGGGGGTTGGGATGGCCTAGTGGTCTAGAGTGCCGCGCTTCGACCTCTAGCTGGCCGGTCACCTCTGGCTTGCGGTTGTGGTTTCGAGCCCTAGTGTGAGCGTATGTGGCATGGAGATAGGGGCGCCTTCTCAACCTCGTGGGTTTCCTCCGGGCTCTCCGGTTTCCTCCCACGGCTAAAGAC
The DNA here is from genome assembly GCA_963678685.1 of Patella ulyssiponensis. NCBI lineage: Eukaryota > Metazoa > Mollusca > Gastropoda > Patellidae > Patella > Patella ulyssiponensis. The sequence continues at coordinate 63,166,229 of OY783229.1, forward strand.
CCCTACGCGCAAGCGAATTATTGAAATAAAATTGAAACCGTATGTTAGTCCCGAAATGACCTGGTTGTGTTGAGTGGACGTTAAACCCCATTTCTCTCTCTCTCTCTCTCTCTCTTTTAAAGCATAGGCGTACGAGCTTGGGGGGGGGGGCGGCCGCCCCCCATTTTGGGCACCAAATGCTGGGAGTATTTGGGCACACAATTGTACTTTGTAAAAGTTGTATAAAAAAATACATGTATTGTGTTCTTAAATGTGTCCAATTTAACAGCGAATTTAAATTCAGAGTGTCTATAGTTAGGCAATCAAATAAAAATCTTAAGACTCGAACCCTCTATTGTTTGGAGTACAGTAAGCCACGAGTTACAGTTACATTAACAACTGTTTTTAGTTGTGTATATTACAAGTAAATACAATTAGGTTATCTTTTATTGATGATTTGGAAATTAAGAACTTATTCATATAGCAAAAGAGATATTGTTGAACCTGTCATGTATCCAGCAGCGTTATTTTCAAAATTTTCTGAGGGTGGACCCCAGACGTGGGTGCCACCCATAGGCGAAATACCCCTCCTATCACCCCTTTCTGGGTCAGCGGCTGTCCAACCATATGACATTAGAGGGTTCGCTTTGGTCGCCCTATCCATATTTGATAGGACCTCATCGGCCACCAAATGACATTATTAGAGATTCTCGTTCTGGTCGCCCTATGCACATGTCCTTATTGGTGTTTCGACTAGTTCTAGTTTAGAGGACCAGAAGTTTCTTATTCTGGTGTGTTTAACATCAAAATGAGAAATAGACACACCAAAATTGACACACGGAATTGAGGATCCAAGTGCGTCAAAAACGGATTTGCGGCAGTTAAATTTTCATAATTTTCGGGGAAGGGGGTGATGTCTGGGTGCCGCCGCTCCGCACTCAGTAACTTGGGCCTTATATTGACGCCCCCTCCCACCACTGTGATGCACCCCTACTTTCAAAATCCTACATACGGCCCTGAGCAGCATTCGGATCGGAAATATAGTCGGTACTCGGTCCGTTAGTTTTTGGGCACCAACCCCAGTCAAAAATTTCCCCGTACGCCTATGTTTTAAAGATAGGTTCAATAGTTGTTATTTTCCGGATAAATGAAATATTTGATATATTGGGATTATGGTGGATCGAGCGATCGACTGGTCAGCTCTTAGCTGATACGGTCTGCCACAGACTCATGTGGCTTGATTTGCATCCCAAGCTAGTGCTTGACAACGAGAAGCGTTGCTCGCCTTCGGTTTCCTGCCGCTGAGTTAAAAAAGTAAAAAGTCAAAAATAGTGGTGTTAGTGCTGAAATAACTCTGGAGCTCATGACATAATAAGGGGCGGGGGTGGTTAACGTGTGCGCGTTGGATTAAAAACTGCTACTACGCCAAGTGACGTTGTTTCGATGCCCCGCTTGTAGGTGACAGGAAGTAGGGTCGCCCGTCTCACCTCGTGCGTTTTCCATTGAAATTAAAAGAAACAACATACCTCCTTTGTCTATAGTTCACCACTACCCAATTCCTATTAATGTTTTCATTGCATCATATTGTGTACATAAATGATATATCTTCACTATATTACGATTGTTATTCCTTGCTTGTTGGGATGGTACATAATATGCCATCTTAATGGTCAGGAATGTAATGTAACTGTTGATCAAATTTAGTAATAAGGTCTTGCCTGAGTGAAACATTATTATTTATTATATATCATTATTACAAAACATTTGTCATGATCCCTCTTTCACATACACGTGTTCAGAGGTGCTTCAAAATTGTACAAATATAAAACACAAGAATCAATATCAATTGCAAAATATATACATTTAAAAAGCTGGAAGAAACAAATGGGTTTTAATTCTTACAGGACCTAATATCATATGGTAACTTATTCCAAAAAAGATGGTGCTTGAACACTGAAAGATCTTTGACGAAAAGTTAACAGTTTTGAATATTTTGGCTTTAAAAGACAAATATCATTTGTAGAGCGTAAACATCGCATACATATTTATAAGTTCGGATAAATAAACAGACGATAAGTTGTTCAAACATTTAAAAGTTAACAATAAAATTTAAAAATATATTCTATAAGAAATAGATAAACAGTTTAATTTTTTTTTAAATTGGGATAATATGATCATATTTTTTAATGCGCATAATAAGGCGTGAGGCTGTATTTTGGACTCGTTGAAGTTTCTGAAAGTTTGGCTGAGAAACCAGCTAACAACGAATTAAAATTGTCCAGTCTAGAAGTGACCAGAGCATTAACAAGAGTTTTTGTGGAGTTTAAGGGGATAACTTTACGTATTCTACCAATATTACTTATATTACAATAACACAATTTACTTGAGCTCCCATACTCATATTTATTATGTCAAATATTACACCAATATTACGTACAGATGACTAGGGATTAATTTCACTATTACCAATTAAGAAAGTAGCTTTACAGTCATATTTTGACAATTGTTTATTTGAACCAATTAATGAAGATTCAGTTTTATCATCATTTAATCTTAGAAAGTTTTTTGACATCCACAATTTAATTTCAGACATACATTCTTCAATGACAACTTTTTGAACTGACAAACGAATCTGGATTTTTAGTTGAATTTAATGCGCCAAGTCAACTTTATTAAGTCGATTTCTTGTAATATAACTCATAAAGTTGACAAATTATCATCCATGTTAGGGTGCCCCACCATAAATAAATATCTCTAAAAGCAAGCCACTGAAGCGTGCATATTCGCCGTCGCGAGGACCAACTTCCAGTAGGGGAAATTTTCACTGTACAGATCACCCTATCCGTTTTCATTAATCTATACTGTGACAAAATATACTTTCCTAGTGGTATAAATCATATGTGGATATTAAAAAATTCCGAAGAATTACTTGATGGTTTGCAATCTAGATCCCTTGCATCGGTCTCATCTATTCAAACTTTTGACTTTTCAACTTTGTACACTAAAATTCCCCATAGTAAATTAAAAGCTCGATTGAAAGACATTTTTCATAGTGTCTTTTCATCTAAATAGGGAACTGCTAGATATCAATATTTAGTTGTTAATTACAATTCCTCATATTTCGTTAGGAACCATAGTGATTTCAAAAATAAATGCACTGCCATCAAGCTAATTCAGATGTTGGATTTTTTGATTGATAACATCTTTATTGAATTTGGAGGGGAAATATATCAGCAAGTGGTAGATATCCCCATGGGCACCAACTGTGCACCTTTGCTTGCTGATTTATTTCTCTATTCCTTTGAAGCCGAGTACACACAGGCGCTGGTTATAACAAATAAACGATTAGTCAGACATTTTAATTTTACTTATCGATATATCGATGATGCTCTATCACTGAATAATCCTAAATTTAGTGATTATGTAGAATTCATATATCCTGATGAGCTCGAAATTCAAAAATACTACTGACAGTGACAATTACGCTTCCTACTTGGATCTGTGTCTCGATTTTGACAATAGACATAGACTGGGTGTTAAATTGTACGATAAACGTGATGACTTTGACTTTCCGATTGTTAACTTTCCATTTATTAGTAGTAACACTCCAATATCACCAGCTTATGGAGAGTTTGTGTCTCAGTTAATTCGTTACGCGAGAGCTTGTTCTTTTTATTCTGATTTTTTAAAGCCCCAATAACACTCTTGTTGTGACTGAATAATATGTCCCAATCTTCATTCTGGTCAACAAATTGTATTATTTTACAATATTCCAATTAATTGATGATATACATTTCATCTTAACACACATAATTAAAAAAATTGGAAAAATTCAACTAATTGATTTGAAAGTCTAACGTAAACCTTTTCAAATGTGACTTTGATTTAATTTATTTTCGAACCGTCTGGACAAGTAAAATAGGTCGTAATGGATAATTTACACAACAGGTAGGACACTTAAACATCTAGTACTTAGAATAAGGCTATTATTTATTTTCTGGAGCTGCCAAGCCAGCAAGAGTGTTATTGTCCCTTTAAGTAGATCGAGACATTTGTCATCTAAGCTTCAACTACAGGGATACTTGCGCACTAAACTTATAAAAACCTTTAAAAAGTTTTATGGCCGTCATATTGACTTGATCGGTAAATATAACATGTCTCTCTCAGCTATTATTCTAGATATATTTGATTGACGCGTATCCTATTTACAATCTCCCTGATTATGTCTGCTACATCGTTAACAATGTTCATCACGTGCATTTTGCATACTGATGGTCCATTGGCCAATCACGCTATTTTACCGAGATTTCGGCTAATAGTTTGGATGCAGCTATGGCGGGTGTGGCGCCAGGCAGGGTAAGCTTACTTTTTCGGACACATGTTACCGCTGTTTGTCGTGTATTTTGTACACGGTGAACAATCCATTTGCTGATTACACTATTTTGCCTATAACGTTCTTTAGGACTTCGAATTTTGTCAAATGGTTTGGATTGTTCGTACTTGGTTTTATTTTATTTTATCATACTGAAGGTAATGAAACGTATTGGGATTTTATCGCTAAAGTTTAATCACGTGAAATGAGTACATGTATAAAGGATGAGATAACGAATACCTCTCCCCTGATCACAATGGTATATAATATTAATAACACAAGATAACATTTAATACATTTTGAATTTTAATAATTCACAGACGACAAAACAAAAGCGGGTGTAATTGATACTCGGGATTTAAACTAAAACAACAAGCAAGATACATCCACCATCTTTATAACATTAGGAATCTATATTTCAGAAGAGAGTCTGTTTCATATGTTGATATGTATTCTCATGTAACTTTCAATATACCATAAACATTAAATTCCTTTTTCTTCGGACTTTTTCTAAAAATTGATTAATGTTGTTCTTTTTAGTCTGTGGGGGAACTGGGATGGCGTAGTGGTCTAGAGTGCTGCGCTTCGACCTCTAGATGGCCGGTCACCTCGGGCTTGCAGCTATGGTTTCGAGCCCTGGTGTGAGCGTATGTGGCATGGACATAGGGGCGCCTTCTCAACCTCGTGGGTTTCCTATATTAGGAATCTATATTTCAGAAGAGAGTCTGTTTCATATGTTGATATGTATTCTCATGTAACTTTCAATATACCATAAACATTAAATTCCTTTTTCTTCGGACTTTTTCTAAAAATTGATTAATGTTGTTCTTTTTAGTCTGTGGGGGAACTGGGATGGCGTAGTGGTCTAGAGTGCTGCGCTTCGACCTCTAGATGGCCGGTCACCTCGGGCTTGCAGCTATGGTTTCGAGCCCTGGTGTGAGCGTATGTGGCATGGACATAGGGGCGCCTTCTCAACCTCGTGGGTTTCCTCCGGGCACTCCGGTTTCCTCCCACTGCTAAAGACCCCTACGCGCAAGCGAATTATTGAAATAAAATTAAACCATATGTTAATCCTGAAATGACCTAGTTGTGTCGAGTGGACGTTAAACCTCATTTCTCTCTCTCTTTCTTTTAGTCTGTGATGCTGTAAGGGTAAATTTCTTTCGTAGAATACGCTAAAGCTTTTTCTTGGCCACATCCCAATTTGAAATCTCCTTGAATTTTACCAAAAACTAGGACCCACAGTATCGCTGGTATATTTCCTGGAAGGCCTGCGTCCAGCATGGCTTCATCGATGTCTAGTGTACGCTGGCGTGCACGTAGTGGAACCTTTGTCAGTTGGAATTTTAAGTGAGTAGGTCGTAGAGCCACTGCCTGGACAAAATATCCCTCGATCACAACGCACTGCGTTGGTGCAGTAAAGTAGCTTGATAAACTATGCCTAAGTTTAAATAACCGTGTTTTGTGAATTGTGAATTGTTAGATATCCTTTCACCGTCTCATATAATAACTTTTCATCGCATCGCCAACGGAATTATCAGTGAAATGAAATTCGATCGTGTGTCTGTTATCGCTCGTTATTTCAGTCAGCTATATAGAAGGATAACCCGTGTTTGTCATGTTTGACGTCAATTCCCGTTCATTCCAGTGTTTGTTACACATCTCCCGTAGCAATGATCTATGTGTTAAAATTATATTTGGAATGTATTCAACCAGTTCTATCAAATATGTAATAATGACTGGCACCTATATTGTCCGTTTACTATAAAAAAAAATGATTATTAACCAAGCGCAAAGCCGCAGTATCGCTAACCTAAAAGTCCTCTGTTCGTTCTGGGTGTGTGTCTAGAAAGTTCATCTGGATTTTATGACTTGGTCTGCCCTTGTCAGTGGTGCCTTGGGACAGAAATAAACAAGGCGAAATTAAGAAGTTTTTTGGCTTCGTATTGATTGTTTCTTGCCTTTGCTCTGAACCTTATAGGGAAGTGAACAGAAATCAGGAGCTTTGGTGGTTCAATTAGTAAGGTACTGGCCCACTAACCAGGAGGTCCTGGGTTCGATCATACCCAATGTTGGTCAAGAAACAGTAGTCAACCTTAGTGATCGAGACTTAACCGATGACGAAATTACCATTCTATCAAGGGGATTAAAGTTTGCACCACAAAGTCCCTAAACCATGACACCTATATTGTCATCATTGAGAAAGAGTGTGCAGTACAGTTTTGGGTTAGTTTATGTGTAAATTAAGGGAGCTATGGGCCAGTAAACTTTTTGTAGTCATTTGACTAAAAAACTTGCGCAAAGGAATTCTGTAGGAAAAGCCACTACTGTGTCTGGAGTAAGACGGAAGACATCAGTAGTGGAACCATTTCTAACAAAAAAGGTGAAAATAAAAACACAAATTAAAACCATTTAATGCAAAAGTAAGGAATGTTTATAACAAAATATCATCACTGTCAAGCAGAATTTATTCCCCATCCATTAATTATACAAAGTTCTTGTTAGATTCAGTTTGTAAAAAACAGATGATATGTCAGTATTGATTGCATCAGTGGATGAGGTTGGTAATTTATCCATCATTTTTTTCTGCTGTTAAAATATATATAACCTTTCACGTTTAAATTTTGTAATGGTGAATGAAATAACTGGATGATCTGTAACTGTCAGTTCTGAAAAAAATGAAGGTGGGTGTATTAATGAAAAAGTGAAGTGGAATTTATTGTCCATAATCAAGGCCTGGGCGGGTTATATCTGGAAATACACAAGTTTAATTACATTCTATGGTTAACTTTGCAATGTGAGCAGTTTGCCTACCAAGCTGTTAATCTGTTTCCTCTTATACTCCTTGGGTATATAACCCCCTGGAAATATCAAATATGCACTGTCAGTTTGCACATAGGAACTCATTTATCAAATAACAATAATAATGATCAAATGTAGATTTAGTTATTAACAAAACTTTCTAAGCATTATTTTTCAACTAACTGCTTACCTTGGCAAATCGCTTCTAGTCTTCCAGCTGTAACCATTTCATGAAATACTGATCCTAATAATGAGAAAATATTTTTGTATCTCTTTTGTTAGCAAATTGGGTAAAATCCTTTATCCCTATTATTATTTTCAAATTTATAATATGGTCGTAGATTCGTCATCATCCGGAATCATGGCCATGACCTTTTCATTCCGTCTTTTTTCAGACAGTCTTCAACTACATGGCCAAGACTTCCTTAAATATTACAAAATTTGTACATTGAAGGCAGTCACTAGTTAGGATCCCTTACTAAGTGCAGTAAATGGCATGTACTGTATGTTCCGATATATTAAAGAATTGAATAATCATTAGAAGTCTGTTATATCCGAAGAGAGAATTTACACCCCTAAAATATGACCAATTTTAGTCAACAAGGAACCTTTCAAAACATTCCATTCCATGGATCTTCCGTGTTATAAATTACACATTCTTTCACTAAAATGTAAAATTGCTTTTTGAGGACTACTGGCCTAATTATATCAATTATATTAATAAACATTATTGACATATCCAATCAACTCATTTATCTTTTATTCAGAGGGCCAAAACCTGGCCAGAAGTAAACCCACCTTTACCAGCAGTATTGTAGCTGGTCGTTCGAGTGGGCAGGCAGTAGACGGGGACATCACACCACAAGATTATGGTTTACAGACTGTTTGTTTTCAAACTCCCATCTCAGACCTAAATCCGTGGTTTATTGTTGATCTGGAAGATGTTTATAGAATCAAGTTTGTTGTTGTTTATAATGCTGATGATTATCGTAAGTATAGACACCGTGATTCGTTACTCATTTTGTCTCTACCCTTGACCACCAGAAAGCGACTGATATTTGGCCCACTCTATTTCTATTTTATGAATTGCTTCAAGAGTATTTTTGTCTTGAGCTAACTTCAATGTCATCATTCCCTGCTAGTTTTAAACAAGTGAGGCAGTCAGAAACCTATATAAACAAAATCAAAATTTGTATGTATGTATGTATATTCGCCAATCACGCTTCGTTGCGGCGCTCCACCCCACACGTGGTATCAAATTAACCAACATTACCCCGTGAATGTATTACAATTTCGGCCCTGGGCGAATCACGCTTTGTGGTATCAAATTAACCATCATCACCCTGTGAATGTTTTAGGCCATCGAATTTCGACCGTTCATTGAAAAAAATATGAATGGACTGGATGTGTAATATGAAAGGACTGGATGTGTAATATGATTGGACAGGATGTGTAATATGAATGGAATGGATGTGTTTTATGAATGGACTGGATGTGTAACATGAATGGACTGGATATGTAACATGATTGGACAAGATGTGTAATATGAATGGACTAGATGTGGTTTATGAACGGACTAGATGTGTATCATTAATGGAATGGATATGTAATATGACTGGACAAGGTGTGTAATATGAATGGACTGGATGTGGTTTATGAATGGACTGGATATGTTTTATAAATGGACTCGGTGTGTAAAATGGATGGACTCGATGTGTAATATGAATGGACTGGATGTGTTTTATGAATGGACTGGATATGTTTTATGAATGGACTCCATGTGTAATATGGATGGACTCGATCTTTAATATGAATGAACTGAATGTGTAATATGAATCTTCTGTACCACAGTTTACTCCAACAGTGATATATTGAGATTTGGATCATTTGATTTCACGGCTGAAAATCACAAGCCATGTCCAATTATAACTGTCCCTGGGTTGAGGTGACTTCTTTTCATTGTTTCAATAAATAATGAATATATACTATTCAAAAAAAGTAGGCGATATTTGATTTTGGGGGCATAATACTAAAATATGCAAATGACTACGAAAAAAGTCACTATAGAACCTAACAGAAGAAACATTTCCAGTTACATGTGACGCCCAAACGCACCAATAGCTACCGCATGGAATGCAGGTGATGCTTGGGATCATCATGGGGGTCCAACCCAAGATTTGTACGACTCTGACTTTGAATGTTACAGTCATTGTGGCATTGAATTCCAGGGTGGAAACATCAGTTTAATTGTTTTAGTGACCAGAAAACAAATTTTGATATGCGTCGGCTTACCCAAAATGAAAGGTTACGTGCCCTTGGCATGCTACAGATCGGCACAACACAGGCGGTTGTGGCGCGGACGATGAATGTTTCTCAGTCTGTCATAAGCAGGCTATGGTCCAGATACCGTGATACACAATCTGTACAGGACAGACCACGCTCAGGTCGACCAAGGGCGACAACTCAAGCCCAGGATCGATTTATCCGTACCTTGGCCTTGAGAAATCGTGTCATCACAGCAAATCAGATCAGCGCTCGTCTTCAAACAGACACTGGTGTGAGAGTGAGTGGCCAGACGATTCGGAATCGACTGCATAGGGGTCACCTTCGCGCCCGACGTCCTCGCGTGATCCCTTGTTTGAGAGATCATCACATTCAGGCAAGACGTCGTTGGTGTAGGGATCGTCAACACTGGGATAATCGACGCTGGAGTAATGTGATGTTTTCAGATGAGTCAAGGTTCACTGTTGATTTTTTGGACAGACGTAGGAAGGTGTGGCGTCGTCGAAACGAGCGCTTCCAAGACGTTAACGTCATCAGACATGATCGATTTGGGGGTGGTTCTGTTATGGTGTGGGGAGGATCACTGTTGCTGGAAGAACGGCTTTACATGTTGTTGCAGGGCGTGTTACAGGCCAGTACTACCGGGACAACATCTTGGCAGTCCATGTTGTGCCGTTCGCACGACGTCATGGCCGCCGTTTCATCTTCCAGGATGACAACGCAAGATGTCACAGGGCCAGGATCGTTACAGGTTACCTCCAACAACAGAACATCACCACATTACATTGGCCAGCACTGAGTCCCGACCTCTCCCCCATCAGGCATGTCTGGGACATGCTTGGACAGAGGTTACGTCAACGTCAACAACGTCCTGCCAATGTCCAAGAACTTGCTGCTGCGTTGCAACAGGAATGGGACAATCTGGACCAAAATGACCTTAGACGTCTCATTAGGAGTATGCCACGTCGGATCAATGCTTGTTTGGCAAACAGAGGAGGATTTACCCGTTACTGACTTTGTTGTGATGCTGTGGTAACTTTGCTGTTTGACCCCGGGTATCATTTTACCCTTATAATGGTCAGTCTGTGCCTTACTTAGTCTAACGATCATTTGGAATAAATCGATGAATGTGAACTTCATTTCATTTTGTCATTTGTTTCTTCGTCAGTTTCATTAGGTGACTTTAATAACACTTAAAAATCAAATATCCCCTACTTTTTTTGAAAAGTATATATTAAGAAATAATCACCCTTGTTACATGTGCAAAAAAAAATGTAAGGAAAAATTAATTTTTATTCATACCGGAAGTGACGTAGATGGTTCAACACACTCATTGGTCTCTATAATAAACATACAAATTTGGCACTGTATTTTCTGACCGTTTCGCCGTTGCCAGATATGATGAAAGGAGATATTTATTAGGATAATAAAACATGAACTTACGGTTATTCAAAGGTATAAACAACAAGTTTGCGTAAATTATGTTTCTGAGCTGGATACAGCGACCCAATTTAATGTTATCTGTTTTATCCCATGATCATATTATAAGTATTAGACGCACCCGAATGTTGTTTTTGTGCCTTTGTTCTATTATAGATGACATCGTGACAAATTAAATTCTCAAACATTTTTTTGAGGTAAAAGAAAAATAAATAAAGACGTTTGAAGTATTTGAAGTTTAAAAATATTTCCTATTTAGTGTAAATGGGTATTAATATGAGTAAAATGCATCATTTTGCCCGAAGCAGTTAGGTGTTAAGTAAACATTGCACGAGCCGTTGAGCCAATGACTGGCGCCGTGTGCAGTCAGCGCACGTGTTGTTTACACTCATCTGTTACAGAGTTAATTTGTAAGTAGTTCTCTGTGAAACAGATTGGCGTTGTACATGATGATTCAAACTGATTAAAATACAGATTTATGTTCTATTTTCGTTTCGTTTTTTTATACTTTCGATGGCCTACACTACTTGAAGATCTGACCAGTTGTAGTGGGAGATCGCGTCACACTATAAACCTCAGAATGCCTCGTTCGGCATTTCTGTCCAAACGAGGTAAAACAAATGCCTCGTTGTTTGGAGTTCCAAAACGAGGTTTTTTAAATTACCCTGTTTTTGGAACGAGGTATTTTGTCCAGAACGAGGCTTGGTAAAAATGCCTCGTTTACTAAACGTGGTTTTTTCAAGATAGTTATTAGCAGTATTTCCTATCAGCGAATTTGTAAAAGTTAAAATTTATGTTATTTAATACGAAAATAAAATCAGTCCAAACTATGATATTATAATCAGAGAAATAGACAAGACAAGAATACACGCCATAGATGTAGGTGTAAAGCAACATCAGCTACCTTGATTGATTTATTGGCCCATTCAGTTATAGGTGTTAAGAAACAACTGTGGTGTTGTGACAATTTATTGGGGCCAATAAATTAATCAAGGTAGCTATGTGTCTGCAATAGTTTTACACCTAACTGATATCGCAGACAAAAATTAGTGTTTATCTGGTCTAAATACAACAAATAATCCATTCTTATTAATCAAAAAAGCATACAATTTCATTTCTTATTTCCAATACGCCAGTTTATTATTTATATTAATTGTAAAAAAATTACTTGACTATAGGTGTTAAGAAACAACTGTGCTTTATTTCCCATTTAATTCACAATGGGTATAAGCCAACAAATTCATCGCTGCGCGTTTATGTAATTTTGCTCCAATAATATTTTGTGCAATGTTATGGGGTTTCGACAGCAGCAGTCGATGCTATAATAGTCAAGTTATTTTTTACAATAAATATAAATAATAAACTGGCGTATTGGAAATAAGAAATGAAATAACTTGACTATAGGTGTTAAGAAACAACTGTACTTTATTTCCCATTTAATTGGTATAAGCCAACAAATTCATCGCTGCGCGTTTATGTAATTTTGCTCCAATAATATTTTGTGCAATGTTATGGGGTTTCAACAGAAACAGTCAATGCTATAGTCAAGTTATTTTTTTACAATAAATATAAATAATAAACTGGCGTATTGGAAATAAATGAAATTATATGCTTTTTTGATTAATAAGAATGGATTATTTGTTGTATTTAGACCAAATAAACACTAATTTGTTGTCTGCGATATCAGTTAGGTGTAAAACTATTGCAGACACATAGCTACCTTGATTAATTTATTGGCCCCAATAAATTGTCACAACACCACAGTTGTTAGTTAACACCTATAACTGATTGGGCCAATAAACCAATCAAGGTAGCTGATGTTGCTTTACACCTACATCTATGGCGTATATTCTTGTCTTGTCTATTTCTCTGATTATAATATCATAGTTTGGACTGGTTTTATTTTCGTATTGAATAACATAAATTTTAATTTTTACAAATTCGCTGATAGGAAATACTGCTAATAACTATCTTGAAAAAACCACGTTTAGTAAACGAGGCATTTTTACCAAGCCTCGTTCTGAACAAAATACCTCGTTCCAAAAACAGGGTAATTTAAAAAACCTCGTTTTGAAACTCCAGACAACGAGGCATTTGTTTTACCTCGTTTGGACAGAAATGCCGAACGAGGCAATCTGCGGTTTATAGTGTCAGAGGTCATACGATCGGCTTTTGACTCTATGACGTCCGACATTTGATTAACCAATCAGCATTGATGTTTATATTGGGTTTCGTGCACCTCACGTCAAATACTCACGGCCTAACGGGCCGTTTATTGGCTGACCCCTCACATTGCCGAGATCCTAGTGTAGTAAAGACAAGAAAAACGAAATTTTGAACTATAAAAAACGAAACGAAATAGGATCTGTGTTTTAATCAGATTGATGAAGATTTATTGTCCACTGAAGAGATATAAAGCTAATGTAACAGCGTTTAAGCATTAAAGATGCATTGTGAATAGCTAAATCTGCTTATTGTAACTCTGGCATATCGAATGAACCAGATTTAAATGGATTAAAACACGGTGGCTATTTAATAATTTAACTCAAACATCGATTACCTAGACTCGGCCTCCATTGTCAAGTACTGCTAGAATAATAAACAATCATCTTGAAACACTCGCTTTCAATAAAGTAATTTGAATGAAATTTTCAATATAGTACTTTTATTATTATGTTTTATCATATATAATTTTTGTTTTATTAAATCCTAGATAATCAATAAAGTGTGTGTTACCAAAGATTGAATTGACTTTAGATAATGTATAATAAAAATTATTTACAGCTGAAAGACTACATGATGTTAATTATGAACTATTTCAAACTAACCCGGCTGTTGACAACGAAATTGTGCCCAACTGCTGTGCAACTGTAGTGAATTTCAATAAAGGAAAGAATATAATTCGATGCAATGAAAACGTAAGCGGACGATTCTTGAAAATTTCTATCCAGAAATCTAATTTCCTGACACTCTGTGAGGTTGAAGTTTACGGCGTTTTGTGTAAGTATCATTGGTGCACTTTGGGTTAAGAACCTACATCTCTTTGCTGGGGACAGGAAAAGATATTTGAAGTGAAGATTTTGTACAACTCTAGAAATCTCAATAGAAGTCACTGGTATGAGACATTAGTTTTTCATACGCCCATGGGGACGTATATAGTCGTCGCCCCTGTCCGTCCGTCCATTTTTCCCCTCTCCATCTATTCAGATTTTGTTTTTGACGCTCTACGTCACACTGTTTATCCGATATTGGAGAAACTTGACACATAGGTTTTTTTCCCCAAAGATCTTGGTTTCGATCGATATTCGCGCATACGGGACCGTCACTTCCGGGATTACGACCCTCTACAGGTCGCAATTTTTATCCAATTTAGATGAAAGTTAAAATGTATGTTAAAGACCTACAGATCTTGATTCGTACGCAAATAGTGTAAAATTATATAATACCAAGATTTTGAAGCCTCTAGAGGTCACAATTTTGATCTGATTTTGATGAAATTTAGATATATCTTGATTCCTGTTGATATTCATGCATATCGGAATTTAACTTCCTGGATTATTGCGTTTTTTGGTCACAAATTATATCACCTCTACACCATAATGACAGTTAAGTTCGACTTTGTTACATATTACTATAGGACACTAGATTAAAACCTTATATATTTTCCTTCCAGTGGGAGGTGAAGATTTAAATAGCTGTGGATCCGAGTCCTTTAAATGTAAACAGCTACCAGGTAATATCATTATATTTTATAAACATAAATCACCGCCAGAGTTTCTCTAGACTAGTAAAATTTTCGTTAAATCAGAATGTTAGAAGCATTTTTTTTTAGTAAAAGTGGGGAACATCACTTTTCTTAATGATTTTGATGTGCTGAATACGAATATCCATGTTCCCAAGCAGAAATTTGAGTTTCAGACCTTCTAATAAGCAACCCCAATAAATCCAAAAATGATGTTATTATGTCCCTGTGACGTCATATGCCGCCATATTGATCGAAATTTTGACTTGATGTCCTTTTCCTTTTGGATATTTGTGCTTGTCCACATAGGGGTGTCACAATCGAAACAAAATTTGGGGTCGGATTGTTTCTGAGTCAAAATTTTGAGATTATTTCACTTCTGTGACGTCATTTGCGGTTGGGGTTTGTCTGATTTCCAAAATGGCCGCCAAAATTTGACGAAAAACGAATTTCCAGATAAGAGGTTTGATTATCATCCAAAAATGATGTTATTATGTCCCTGTGACGTCACTATGACGTCATATGCCGCCATATTGATCGAAATGGCCCCCAAAATTTGGCGAAAAACGAATTTCCAGATAGGATGTTTGATTATCATCCAAAAATGATGTTATTTTGTCCCTGTGACGTCACTATGACGTCATCAAACAAGGTATGGGCCTATAAATGTATTACTGACATATAGGATGTCAAAAGTGTAAAATGAATCATCGAAGTCTGTGTCCGGCAACGTTTGTGGTATAGTCTAAATATGGTATCTATAGATCATTTTTGTCTGTAATGTATTGCACACCATGTTCTAAGTTTAAAAATAATCATCACGAAAACAATTTGAAATGCATTTACGACTAGGTATATCAAACGTCATCCCCACAATTTCCTCTTTTCTAATGTGTTATTCTTACACGAAGAACTTTTTGTGAAATACATCACTGACGAAAATGACCTGTGGATACCACATCTAGACTATGTCACAAAAGTTACTGGACACAGAGTCTTCCAGGGGTTGAAAGGAATAAAATCATGGAGAGCTCTAAAAGCTGCACCTAAAATTACAAATTCAGAAAATCGCTCTCCTAAAAACCTGCACCTCAGATATTTTAGGAGAGTGTTTTTCAAAAGCAGATTTTGCTTATATTAAGAGCCCAAATTCAGTTGTACTGATCCGTACGGATCCATTCACTCTCTTTGATTTGTTTATGTTTGTGGTCTTTGAGTATGATGTCATGTCCATATATTTGTTTTTGTGTAGAATTGTGTGTGGTGCAGCCCTCCTGCACTTACTATTAGAAGGTTTTAACATGTAATATTATGTTATAAATCTGTTTCTTTTACATCTTTTTTCTCAGTCAAACGGTTGTTATAGGCCTGACTATCACAACCCGTTCAATATGTTTATTATTTTTACAAAAATTATGCATTCTTCCTGCGTCTGTAAAGGAGTCGACTCAATATTTTCTGTGACTTAATCCTTCGTATAATAATATACTATTCAAAAAAAGTAGGGGATATTTGATTTTTAAGTGTTATTAAAGTCACCTAATGAAACTGACGAAGAAACAAATGACAAAATGAAATGAAGTTCACATTCATCGATTTATTCCAAATGATCGTTAGACTAAGTAAGGCACAGACTGACCATTAAAAGGGTAAAATGATACCCGGGGTCAAACAGCAAAGTTACTACAGCATCACAACAAAGTCAGTAACGGGTAAATCCTCCTCTGTTTGCCAAACAAGCGTTGATCCGGCGTGGCATACTCCTAATGAGACGTCTAAGGTCATTTTGGTCCAGATTGTCCCATTCCTGTTGCAACGCAGCAGCAAGTTCTTGGACATTGGCAGGACGTTGTTGACGTTGACGTAACCTCTGTCCAAGCATGTCCCAGACATGCTCGATGGAGGAGAGGTCGGGACTCAGTGCTGGCCAAGGTAATGTGGTGATGTTCTGTTGTTGGAGGTAACCTGTAACGATCCTGGCCCTGTGACACCTTGCGTTGTCATCTTGGAAGGTGAAACGGCGGCCATGACGTCGTGTGAACGGCACAACATGGACTGCCAAGATGTTGTCCCGGTAGTTCTGGCCTGTAACACGCCCTGCAACAACATGTAAAGCCGTTCTTCCAGCAACAGTGATGCCTCCCCACACCATAACAGAACCACCCCCAAATCGATCATGTCTGATGACGTTAACGTCTTGGAAGCGCTCGTTTCGACGACGCCACACCCTCCTACGTCTGTCCAAAAAATCAACAGTGAACCTTGACTCATCTGAAAACATCACATTACTCCAGCGTCGATTATCCCAGTGTTGACGATCCCTACACCAACGACGTCTTGCCTGAATGTGATGATCTCTCAAACAAGGGATCACGCGAGGACGTCGGGCGCGAAGGTGACCCATATGCAGTCGATTCCGAATCGTCTGGCCACTCACTCTCACACCAGTGTCTGTTTGAAGACGAGCGCTGATCTGATTTGCTGTGATGACACGATTTCTCAAGGCCAAGGTACGGATAAATCGATCCTGGGCTTGAGTTGTCGGACATGGTCGACCTGAACGTGGTCTGTCCTGTACAGATTGTGTATCACGGTATCTGGACCATAGCCTGCTTATGACAGACTGAGAAACATTCATCGTCCGCGCCACAACCGCCTGTGTTGTGCCGATCTGTAGCATGCCAAGGGCACGCAACCTTTCAGTTTGGGTAAGCCGACGCATATCAAAATTTGTTTTCTGGTCACTAAAACAATTAAACTGACGTTTCCACCCTGGAATTCAATGCCACAATGACTGTAACATTCAAAGTCAGAGTCGTGCAAATCTTGGGTTGGACCCCCATGATGATCCCAAGCATCACCTGCATTCCATGCGGTAGCTATTGGTGCGTTTGGGCGTCACATGTAACTGGAAATGTTTCTTCTGTTAAGTTCTATAGTGACTTTTTTCGTAGTCATTTGCATATTTTAGTATTATGCCCCCAAAATCAAATATCCCCTACTTTTTGGAATAGTATACAATAGCCTACATCGGTCACTTTATATTTACTTCAAAATCTCAATGTAGCTTTTTTCCCCCAAAAAATGTTGAAATAAATTCGCCCTCATTTAAACAATACTTTCATTAGAAACAATAATGGAAAATTGGATATACCCGGATGTGTAAATAACCCGGAGTTTTTCCCCTTTCAGAATTCGTCTGCTCATTATAAATGACTGATATATGACAAAAACGTTTGTATATCTTCATTCGGAATCAAGGCTACATTATTTTAATAATAATAAACTATTTACGAATTCGTGATAACAAGTTATTTAGGCTATTAAATTGTCTTTAATTTGTGCACTCGAATTGACAACGAATTGTCCGCTATGTTGGTATTGGTCACGCTCTCGTACGCAATGGTTTGAATCGACTTGTGCTCATTTTATTTTGGTTCCTCCACATACATCGGCCTATCAACGGTATTTCGTCATTCAGCACCAAGGCTACATTATTTAAAAATAAAGTACAATTTATACGTAATATGAGACGTTTTATTATTAATTAGACAAACAAAAAACATCTATCGCAACATCGTATGGTTTTGACTTTGAAATACGTAACCCATTTCTGGTTACGACCAGGAAAATAAGATTGTTTCGATACTATCAATCGACATTTCAATGCCGATTATCGATAGTAAAAATAACTATTGATACCCAACATAAATCGGCGACCATACATGGCCGTGGATAAAAATCGGCCACGAATCTGCGGCCAAATTCTAAAATTCGGAGGCCATTGCCGCCGCGGCCGACGGTAGTGTCGAGTCGTGCTCGAGACAGTTAAATCAAAATATATTATTTTTACGAAAATCTTATTAAAAGCGTTCGCGTTAATTCATTTAAAAGATCGGGGGATATTTTAAAAAGAGAACGGTCAGTTAGCCTTCGGTACGATCAGGAGCGTTGTTTATAAAATTCGGGTGCGTCTAAAAATATGTACCTGGGTTTCACTTTAGGTACGTGCGCGAGCGCTTTCGCGCGCCTTTCGTTTCGAGCCCTGGTCTTCAATGCAAAAACGGCTCACATTACCAATACCATTTCTGAACGAAAAGGAAAACTTAAATTCTTATCAACTGGATATACCATAAATGATTCTCTCTCCGGTAAGGTGGTGCAAGGACAAAGGAGATGGAATTAAAAGTAACCTCATTTGGCCCCCTTGCATTGTTATGGGATGGGGTGGAGGGTGGGACTAACCAGATTTGTTTTCATGCATAAAAACAAACCGCATTTATTGTGTCTTAAGGTTAAATTCTGTGAAATTTTAATTAGCTTACAGGTAAGTTCTGCACATGGTTAATTGACTGAAAGGTAGATTTATTACAGTTTTCTATTGTAAACCAATCAAAGAGAAAGATTGATGACTGTCCTTTTTCCTGAAACAATCAGTAATGTCTTGGAATTGTGATGAATTAAATACTAATGTGGCAACATACTGTTCACAAAAAATTGCTTTTATCCATTTAGTAAGAGGTTTTCTAGAATGATTTGATTGTAGTTGCCTCTCCGATTTTGAAATCGTACTAAATTTTGGGGGTTTTTTTTGCTGTTTCCGACGTGGTTTCCCCTTGCCAGTAGTGCAGGACGGGGAGCCTGACAAGGACAGCTGTCTTGTTGTTTGGACAGTGCAAAAATCCGAGGTCCATGTACATATTGGCGTGCACGTTAAAAATCCCTTGGCAGTTGGAATTTGGTATGAGTAAGAAAGCCGTAGCGTCGCTACCCGGGCAAAATTTCCGTAATAGCACACTACATTTATAACATTTCAATATGCCGTGTAAATTTATATTATTACTGTTACACTTCTGGGAGGACCTAAATTACAAATGCGACGCTGCCAAGATTGATCTGTCAGTTACATGTAACTAAAAGAATATACACCTAATTTTATCCCCATATTAATAACATTGTATACGTTGAATCTCATTTCTATTTCAAGATGGACCTAACCTTGCTCTTGACAAACCAGCTACACAAAGTACAATGTGGGAAATAAATTACCCCGAGTATGCCAATGACGGTATTATACCAGGTGTTGTTCAACAATGCCAGCATACTGATGATGACCTTGATCCCTGGTGGCAAGTTGATTTACAATCTACATATAACATAACCAGTGTGACGATTGCTAACAGATTCGACGATAAGCAAAGTAAATATTATAATCCTTGGTCTGAGGGGGCGGGATACCCATTTCTCTTTTACAGCGAATCTTTGGATTTTCCTGTTCGTTATGCTAAGGCGTTTGGAAAAATCTTGGTAACACTCCCAGACCAAGTGTATTTTTACTGCACAGCCAGATTAATGATAATGAATTAATAAGGTGGACAAGCAATGTCAAAATAGAAGAGAATCGGCCAAATAAGCAAAATCCAGTTGTCTTGGAATCATGTGTTGGGCTATTTTGTCAAGATCGATAGCGCCTGTCGGGTCACATTCATACACGCAAGAGTCACGAGGGGTACCTGTTTCGTTACTGAATGTATAACAGTTTTGACTAATTTAAGCTTTGGTGTTATCCAATCAAAGCAATCATAAGTATACACAGATATATTCATATTCATGTAATAAGTATTTTGGATTTTTCTCCTGTATTTTGGCATTGCTTGTTTACCTAATTTAAGCCCCTGTGTTTGGGCATCATGTGCGTCTTCAATGGGCAAATTAAACGGCTTATTCTTCTAATCGACGGTTTTCAATATAAGATAGATATAGTGATAGAGCTATATTTCATCTCAGCAAAATAAAGCGTTCAATTGGATCGACATCACGTGTGGATTGGGTCAAGACCAGGAGAGAGAGGGAGAGAGAGAGAGAGAGAGAGATGTTTAAAAAAATTATCACTACGTGCGAGTATTGTAGCGTAGTTTACTCGAGTGAGTGAGAGTTTTTACCACACGACAGAAAGTGGGAGGGGGGATCATTTAATTTCTGAAATATGGCTCAGTTTTATTTCAATAACTTAACGTCCATTCGACACCAACTTGGTCATTTCGGGACTAAAAGATGATTCAGTTTTTTTAATAATTCGCTTGCATGTAAGGGTGAGAGGACACCGGAGGGCCCGGAAAAACCAATGAGGTTGGACAGACGACCCTACTGCTTGGTACGTACAACCAGGGAATCGAAACCACACCAGTTGACTCAATGACAGACCTTATGATACAACGCACACGAGCTAATCATTCGGCCATCCAGCCCTCTATTGAATACGACAAAAGTGGCTCTAAAATTATAAATATAGACAGAAACCCACCCAACAAGGCAAAGCAAAGCAACACTACTTTTGTTTATGAATCAGTCTACTTCTTTTTTCTTTTTTTTGAATTTCAGACACGGAACTTCGATTGTCGAACACGAGTATCTTAGTTTATGAAACCACGCCAGCATCATCAACACCCTTCACGTTGTGTAAATTTATACCTCGGGTATTTGGTTGTACAATCAGAACCTTTGAATGTGATGGAGAAGCTATTGGTCGATGGGTTCAGATTACAATACCTACCGCACCTTTAACAATCTGTGAAGTAGAAGTGACAGGTACAGCGATATAAAGGTGTGTGGGGATTGGGGTGCGCCATATTTAATTTCTCGTTGTCTTTTAAAAATTCAATAGTGTCATGATAGTTCAAACCTAAACAAAGTACTCTTAGTAAAAACCATCTAAATGTTGTTGTTGATTTTTTAAAAAAATGTCTAGACATTAAATTATTATGAGCGTCTCCCTCAATTTAACCCAATGGTTCTCAACCCATTTCTGCCAACGGCACACTTTGGAACACATGACAAAATAGCGGCACACCTGGCTAAATGAATATGAAAAATATTTGAATTTTGCAGAATACAAAAATGGAACTTCCAACATACAACCGTAGACACAGACTAGTTATAGAAAACACAGCCATAAACTTATCAGTAGGATCCAGTGAATACTCAATAGGACCACGTGGTTTGTTGCATTTTCTTCAAAATTTCGCTGGAATAAGTCCCTGTTTTCAAAAGATCGGGAAACTATATTACAATATTCAAACAATCACTAAAACACATTTTTATACACAATCCTTTAGTTAGATTTTTTATATATATCTTGCATTTTATCAAATGATTATGTCATTCTCTATATGTAAGAATTGTATGTACATTTGAATTTTTATATTGTTTCAATTTATGTTTTATTTAAGGCGCCTCTGAGCATTTTGTATAGTGCTGTATAAATATCATTTTAATAATGATAATGATAATAAAATTGTCTGCGATATCACCTTGTTGATATTTCACACACAAACACACACACCCACACAAACAGAAACGACGGCATAATACGTCCACATTATGAATGTGGGCGTATAAAACGGGTTGTTATGTGTGCGAACGCTCAAAACTCAATGCCGAGTCAAGACGCGTTTATACCAAACTTGAATTGTCGTAAAAAATGCCAAATAACGTTCCAATTTCCTATGATGTCACCCCTAATACGAAGTGATATCTCCCGAAGCGTGACTTTAACCAGCCTCCATATTGGTATTTTTCTTAGCATAAAGTTTGTGGGATTTCAATTTTTTAAAAGAGAACTGTTTTTATTCGTGGGGATATTTAGTTCTGTAATGGATTTTATTTAACGGGAGTCCATTTCAAACACACAGGTAAGTTTATAATAACCAAAGTTAACTAGTTTGTTCATAATCAAAGAAATTGTTTATTATTTACCATGGCTTAGACAGTAGAATGTTATTTACATTTTTACATGATTTTATTCTCCACGAAATTTTACTTAGTCAAACAATGATTTCTTTTATATATGTAATTTCCCTTGCATTATGTTTTTTTAAGTTTCGATAAGTGTTAATTACATGTATTGACATATTTAGACATAATGCTACTAATACATACTTGACAGTTGTCATGGTTTTATTTTTATTTCAAGTGTAAATATTCGTTAACTTTTTTTTGTACATTATTTTATCGCTGCTTATTAACCATGGTAACACAGTCATGATTCATCCATGTTCAGCTTGAGCTTAAAAGTGTTGGCTGCACTTAAATAGTAATATATATTTTTCATGTATGGACAAATTGCATATGGAAGCCTACTTTAATCATTTGCTCTTAAATAATGCTAACTATTTTACAACTTAATTACGATTCGGCAACTATAACCTCCGCCTATCATATAATCTGTCTCGTCTCCTATCGCGATTTACAAACAATGTCTCTGCACTGCCAAGTGAGTTAACCCCCCATAACCTTTATAACGCATAGTTCATTTGTAAATCTATTGATTTAAAATTGTACAATGTATTGATTTTGCATTTTATTATAATTTAACACAATACAGTATACACTAATGAACACGTGGCTAATTTCATGGCGTGATCTAACGATTTTCATTAGTCATTAAAGCGGTTCCGCAACCAGTACGAACTACGGACACGACTTCGTAAATATCAAATCAAAGCAAAGTTTAGTCCCAAGAAGCTCATTACAATGTGTTTTTATCAAATTCGAAATGAACATTTCAAAGCCCAAAACTTTGCCCCAAACCACGAAATTTTCCTGATTTCTTCGTAGCAAATGGACGAACCGAACGCCGCTTGTATCAATGACAACTCATGGAGTGATGATGTCAGCACAAAAAAACTTCGTAGTTCCGCGTTCGTATTGCCTGCAGAACCTCACTTATTACTTAAACGCGCAACACTTTTTTTTATGGTGAGAAAAATATAATTCTTATTCACATAATTTTTTTAATATTATACATGCTGACTGCTTTAATAACATTACTTTTGCTTTATCTATAGAGTTGAAAACATATATAGAAAGGCAGCACCAGGCCCCGAGTTCACAAAGCATTCTCAGACTTAAGTTAAGAATTTACTCAAAATTGTTTGCCTTATTGCAACTAAAATATAGCCCTTTATAAAACTTTTGTTGTTTTAATGTATCAAATACACCAATAAGAAACTATGTGCAAACTTAAGTCTGAGAATGCTTTTTGAACTCGAGGCCTGGTGTTTTAGCGAGAGAAAAGATCTGACCCATATAATCTTCTTTAGTCCATGGCCTAGTTGTATCAGATGGTACATTTCACGTTCTTGAAACAACTAATCTGAGCGTTGCAAAAGTAAACATCACTAAAACCATATTCATTATACATACATTACGCAGTGGCTAAACCTGTCAATTGTGGGTCTTTCTTTAGGCTTGAGATGTTTTCTAAATTGTTAATTAGGCATTAATTAACTTTTCCAGGCCATAATCAACTCTCCATGACATTGGGTTTCGCCGATGTTACATAGATTAGAGCCGTTCAGCCATATTTTGATTAAAGACTTCGCTTCGAACAACCAGTTCACGGTGGTTGAAATTATTGAACACGTATTGCAAACCTTCAAGGGCTAATATCTTCGCTCGCAATGGGGTAATTTGAATCAAATTTTCAAATTATTCATCTTACATGATCTATTTTCGAACTATTGATAGTCAGAATGGCCAGCTCTTTATCTACGACGTAACGTCAAATAAATGCGTCTGAAACATTACTAATGACATTAGCTTAAACCAGGGGCGGATCTAGGAATTTTGAAAAGGGGGGCGCCGCAAAATGCGGGCACTTACTGCGGAGACAGTGCATGCTGCTGTGAGGGGGTTGGCGGGGGGGGGGGGTCCCCCTAGACAATTATCCGTCATTTTCTTGCATCTGTAGACATTCCAAGAGCTATTTGGCTGATATTTTCGTCTAAGTAAACGTTCGGAGAGGACATATTTGGGTCTGAAAAAAGGCACTTTCAGCAGTAAAAAAGGGCACTGTCGAAAATTAGGGGGGGGGCGCACAAATTTTGCACAAATCTTAGTACACGGGGAGGTGATGTAATATGGTTGGCGAGATTTGTGTTCCAGGCATGAATATTTATAAATGTTGGTATGGTCGCTGTGAAGGATTCAAGGATCTTTTACCTAATACCGAGCAAAAAGTCTTAACAGAGGGAGGAGTGTAGCAAGATTGTTAGAATGTTTGCTCTTTAAATTAATGACATTATATTATTTTAATTGATATCTTTGGTTAATTATTAGATTAACACATTACACTTAAATCTCAATGAGTGAATGGGTGGCAGATTTAGAGTAGTAATTTGGTAACAGATAAGGGGGTGAAATTTCTGGCTTAAGTTTCTACTATCCATATAAGGACGTCATTGGGCTAATTGACCAATCACTATAATTAATTACATCATATTTGACCAATGAGAT
Organism: Patella ulyssiponensis; assembly: GCA_963678685.1. Classification (NCBI taxonomy): domain Eukaryota; kingdom Metazoa; phylum Mollusca; class Gastropoda; family Patellidae; genus Patella; species Patella ulyssiponensis. The sequence continues at coordinate 63,191,143 of OY783229.1, forward strand.
AATTGAACGTCCAAAGCTACAAAGCCATCATATTTCTGAGCATTCTTCAGACAACCGTTTTCATTCCAGACTCACCCAACAAATCTGGCTGGATGGGGATTGAGAGAATAACTATACTGTAATCGTTTGTAATGAATGTTTGTAATCTGTTGTAATGATTGCTTGTATAATCGATTGTAGTGATTGCTTGTATCCTATGTATCGGGGCTTAATATAAAATTGGAATCTATTGTAACGATTGCTTGTAATCTGTTGTGATGATTGCTTGTATTCTAAGTATCGGAGCTTAATATAAATCTGTAATCAATAAACTCGTTGTATTTGTTGTTCCTATTGATGATACCATTTAAGATCAATCACAACGTGATGCGGTCATTAATGCGGGATGTCAGAGTGGCATTTAAAAATGCGTCCTAACCAGTTAAAGAATTGCAAATGTAACCAAAGACAATACAAGACGATCAATGGCTGTTCCAAAATATGTACTACGAAACGATGCATGGGTTATATGCCGGGTGTGGCGACCGGTTTTTATGTGTTTTCCGCTCTCCACGTCTGACAAAGACCGATGGTCCTACATTCGACGTTCTTGAAACATCTAATCTGCACGTTGTAAAAGTTAACGTTATTAGAACGATATTAAATACTATTTAGTAACGTATCGCGGTATCAACTCCCAATAAAACGCGCTTGAAACATTATTCAAAAGTTTTAATCCAACGTTTGTTAATGAAGCATTAAAAACATCTCAAATAACATTTAGTCAAAATTACAGAAAATGTTTTATGAACCACAGCGGAAAGTTAGTTGTTTTGTTAAACATTTTTAGATTAGGAAAACGAAGCGTTTAGAGAGAGAGAGAGAGAGAGAGAGAGAGAGAGAAATGGGGTTGAACGTCCACTCGACACAAACTAGGTCATTTTGGGACTAACACATGGTTTCAATTTTATTTCAATAATTCGCTTGCGCGTAGGGGTCTTTAGCAGTGGGAGGAACCGGAGTGCCCGGAGGAAACCCACGAAGTTGAGAAGGCGCCCCTATCTCCATGCCACATACGCTCACACCAGGGATCGAAACCACAGCCGCATGCCAGAGGTGACCGACCAGCTAGAGGTCGAAGCTCGGCACTCTAGACCACTAGGCCATCCAAACCCCCCACGAAGCGTTTAAAACAACACTAAGATCCAATAGAATGAATAATAACGCCACGAATATATAATTCAGTAATGTCCAAGGAATCATAAGCTAAAACTTTACATAATTTAATTCAGAAAAAAATAATTTTCTGAAGTTTATAGCCTGCCCGAAAAGGCTAAGGAAATAACGTTGTATCGAATGGTTCATTTGACGCTCTTGGAACAACTTATCTGAATGTTTCTAACGTAAACGTCAATAAAACGATATTAATTAATGTGTGATAACGCCAAATAAAACGGGGTTGAAACATTGATCTGATGTTGTAATGCAACGTTTGTCAATGAAATATTAAAGAAACATTGGAAGTTTATTTTTGTTCGTTTAATTTAAACTTTTTAGAACAGGAAAAGGGTACATTTAAGAATATAAAATCCAATACCAATATAGGATCTTTGTTCAATTACAGAGAAAAGATGTCACATGAAAATAGAAAGTTTTAAGAATTTTATTCGAAGGTTATTTTTCTTCGTTTAATTTAAAATTTTTTAGATTGGGAAAACAGAACTTTTTAATAACTAATTAAATTCCAATAAAATCAATATAACGTCATTTAACGTTCTTGTAACAACTAATCCGAACGTCCAAAATAACTATAGGTCTTACATGTAGTTTAATTACAATAAAAATTATAACGTCAAAAGACAACATTCTGGCGATGTTCCTGGAACCTTTATAAAAAAGAAAGTCCATCTCTGAACCTTTCTTGAAGTTTGGAGAACACGCTTAGGCAAACATGCGGAACAAGACCACATTCGGACCAATTACGAATGTTAACAAAACGTTGTATGTGTCCAGATGGCCAGCTCAAGTTTACGGGAAGTGCAATATGATTGGATGTGTTTATAATTAAATATTTCAATAGCAACAATATTTTTATTATGAATTTCCCTACCCCTGCGTACTATCGAAAGTACAATTTGGTCATATTCATCAGAATAGTTATGATAATTATTAATCATCAGAATTGTTATAATTATTCATCAAAATAGACATATTTTTATCATCAGAATAGTTATATCTTTATTATGAAATTAGTTATAATATTGTCCATGAGAATTGTTATAACCTGTATCCATCAGAATAGTTATAACTTTTATCCATGAGAATAGTTATAATATTATCCATCAGAATAGTTATAATTTTATCCATCAGAGTAGTTATAATATTATCCATTAGAATAGTTATAAAAATATCCATGAGTATAGTTATATTATCCATCAGAATGAATAGTTATAATATTATCCATCAGAATCGTTATAACTTTTATCCATCAGAATAGATATTAAATCATTTTGGTATATTCTAAAGATATGAATTAATTTTGTCTTATTAGCAGTTTCGCATAATTTAATCAGTTTTTCTAATTTGAAAGGTCCCCCCCCCCCCTTTAACCTGTATGTAAGCCTTACAATGTTGCTCATGACTATTAGAATAGTTTACCAACGCTTACTAATAATAATAGAGAGACATTACTAAGAGATTTTCCATAGGCACTTTGTAATAATTGTACCTAAGTTGTTGTATTTATTACTGTATATAGTTGAAATCAAGCTTCATGTGGATTCAGTTCCATAATTTTTAAATATAATATTAAGTGATGTGGTCCATCGAAATTGGTGATTTTAGTCAGACGCTGGTTAAAGGAACTGAATTAGCGGAATCAATTGCATTAACGCCAGTGAATGGAGTTCTCTCCCCTTGAGTAATGCATGCGAAACAAAGAACGACAATCACAAACTAGGGGGTCACGTTGGCTCCGTGGGTATGGCATCAGTTCACTAACCAGACGGTGCCAGATTCCTGAAAGTTCCCTGGGGTTGTCCAGGCTGGTTATTTCCGGTCAGCACTGCAGGACTAAGGGTAGGGCACGGACTCGAGGAACTCCACTTTCCAGGCTATATTTAACCCATAGCACAGGCAAGTAGAACGTTACTCCCAATTTCATTAAATGTCACTAGTCATGGAAGTATAAATTAACGGAGCGCCCGTCATCCATGTGTACACGGGACTTCGGTTTTTCGTCCCATCCGAACGACTAGACAACTGTCCAGCATCACTGACAAAGGGAAACCACGCCGGAAAAACAAAACAGAACAGCTTTTAATACAGGAAGGAAGTAGACCATTGGTGGAGAGCGTTCAACCCAACGAAAATTTTGTACACAAACTGAAGCCGAGCAAAGAGTCCAGATTAAACATGAAAGTCAATGTAGGTGTGTGTGTGTATGTGTGGAGGGTGGTCTGCATCCATTTATGGGTGGAGTATAGTTCGTTTTAGAAATACTGTTGTTAATTATTTATGTATATTGAATTGCAGAACAGGTGGTAATGTCAATATTCAACTTTATTTATAAGCTAATAAATACGCTTTCATTCATAAAATTCCGTGAATGGAATGACGTTTAACGTCTGTATAATATTAATTCTGCACAATACTAGAGAACTATTTACAGTGGAGTCACGGTGGCTAAGTGGTAAGACGCTGGCTCGCTAGTCTGTGGGTCGCGTGTTCCATCCCTGCATTGGCCGAGAAAGTTCATTGGGATTTTCTGTGGGGTTTCCCCGTTTAATGGTGCAGAACGGGGGCGTGGGAAGGACAGCTGTCTAGTTGTGCGGGTGGTATGGAAAACCGAGGTTGCATGTACACATTTGGTTGCATGTAAAAGATCTCTTGGATAGTTGGAATTCAATATAAGAGTGGGCCGTAACGCCGATGTCCGGGCAGTTTGAATTCGATATAAGAGTAGGTCGTTTTGTCGTGGCAAAATTTCCATCACAGCACGCTGTATGGCGTATGCCTGTCTTCAGTAACTCAGTGTATGAGCAGAAAAGTAGGAAGTTAAACCCCATTTTTGTTCAATTCTGTTTTGTTATGCATGATTTGTTGTACACAAAAAGACAAATTATACCTTTTCATTGAAAACAGAACATATGCCTCTCACAATTCCGAAATATACTGTAGAATGAGTGTCTGTTCTCAAGCGGAGCTTATTGTAAACAAACAACGTAAGTTTAGCATAGTGGAAATCCGAACCTTCCTCTTGGCCCACGTCGCAGAGGTCTAAATTTGAGCTCGTCTCGGGCGTCTGTGGCCGAAAACGTCAATCCTCTTTTCCAACGTCGCGACTTGGGTCTCTGTGGCCACACACGTCGGTCCTCTTGGCCAATGCCGCAACGCAGGCCTCTGTGACCGAAAACGTCGATGCTCTGTCAATTCATTACTTTCTACGCGTTACTATTGACAAAAATACAATAACTACACCTTGAACTGTTTTTCTTTTCCTTTTAATGCATAGTAACAGGTGTTTGAATAATTTCATCTAAGTTTTAATACTTTATAAATATTGATATCGTACATTAGTATATATACATACCTACGAGTCGCTCTGGACTAAACATGGAAATGCAGTAAACATTATGACTCCTCGTTGGCACAGAATTGGAAAGTATATCTTAATAACGGGGTAAGACATTTCTAAACAAGATTATATTGGTTCTCAATAATAATATTCTGTTTGACCAGAGGCATTTCCTTTTAGAGGGTTGATAGCAGGAGTTGTGGATTGCGATTGTTTCTGAATCGTAAATTGACAAGATGTGTTTGCGGGTGTGGATCTAGCTAGAAGCTTTGTATAGGCGTGCGTGTGGGGGTGGGTGGGAGTGCATCTGAAAACGGGCATACGCCATACAGTGTGTTGTGATGGAAATTTTGCCTGGACAGCGGCACTATGGCCTACTCTTATATCGAATTCCAACTGTCAAGGGATCTTTTACGTGCACGCCAATGTGTGCGCAGGACCTCGGTTTTTCGTCCCATCCGAACGACTGCCGTTGCCAGGCCCTCATCTCAGCGTCACTGACAAGGGTTGACTTGATCTGGTATGTTTCTGGCGTCAGTTTATTGTGCCCTGTCCATAGCTTTGTCTTGCGTAATTTGTTTGTGTGTGATGCCCCCCACTCCTCCTCAGAAATTCACTTCCTATCAACGACTAGGACTTTCAGGTCTTTATAAAACAAAGGTTTCCTCTTCAATTCAGGATAATCAACATAACAGCAGCTTTGGTTCTTTTATCAAATCAAGCCGAAGAGACAGTAATTCCACAGAAACAACAGAAGCGACAGAGGCAATATATAACCAACGGAAGTACGAGTATATTCAGAGCGGAAGTGACCATGCTTGTGCCGGAAGTAAATAATTCTGGTTCAAAGGTCATCGCCGAGGAGGAACATAAACTGAAGGATAAAGACCGTAACGAACCTGTAGTAAAATCAGAGACTGGCGTCTATTCGGAATACATATCTGCTGAATGCACAAAGAAAGTAAACATAGCATTTCTAAAAACACACAAATCTGGTAGCTGCACTATGTCAAACATTTTACAGCGATTTGGACTTCGAAACGATTTGAATTTTGTGTTGCCCAAATCTGAAGATTTCACAGATTCATTTTGGATTATCAGAGATAGTAACTTAGATCAATCCTCTTTAATTCCCGTAAAGCCCGGCCAGCACTACAATCTGATAACAACCCATACCACGTATAATAAAGCAGCCTATGCTAGAGTTATGTCCCCTGATTACGTCACGATTTCGATATTAAGAGAACCAGAGGATAATTTCGTGTCATCCATGTTTTATTTCTATCCATCACAAATAAACATGACGAAGTACCCCTATATCTTTGACGATTTCTTCTCCAAACCACAAACCCTGGCAGGACAAGGAGAGGATTTCGGGTTACCCCCATACACCCAGGGTGAAAGGGACAGGGCACTGAAACTTTTGAAAAATCTGGACCGGGAGTTTGATTTTATTATGCTTTTGGAGTATTTTGACGAATCACTGGTTTATTTAAGAAGACGGTTTTGTTGGGATTTTCGGAACATCCTTTACATGGTACACAACAAGAATCCCAAACGACAAGATTACGCACTGACGTCACACAACCGACAACAATTGATACAAATTTTAGCGGCGGACTACATTTTTTACGAACACTTCAAAAGAAAGATTTGGAAAGATTTGACAAAATCAGGTGGTGATTTATTTTTAGAGGTTCACCATTTGAAGATTGTTTTACGTTCAGTCAAGGATTTTTGCGAATTCGGTTATTTGAAATCGAACGAACCTCTCGTTGTGCCAGCGTCAGATTGGAATGAACCATTCAGTATTAATCAAAGTGAATGTTTGTTAATGAAAATGACGGAACCGGAAATGGTAAAGAAATTGATGCATAGAGCCTGGGATAAATATCAAAGTAAAAAGGGGTATTAATCTAAATAAAGAGAGAGGGAAATGGTTTTAACGTCCACTCGACACAAACTAGGTCATTTCGGGACTAACACATGGTTCAATTTTATTTCAATAATTCGCTTGCGCGTAGAGGTCTTTAGCAGTGGGAGGAAACCGGAGGACCCGGAGAAAACCCATGAGGTTGGAAAGACGACCCTACTCCTTGTCAAGTACAACCGGGAATCGAAACCGCGCCAGTTGACTCAATGACAGACCGTATTATACATTCGGTCATCAAACCCCCATAATCTAAATAAACGACAAACACTTGCATGTACAATATAGTTGATGCCAAATATAGCCTGCCAAATATAATTGCCATATAATTCTATAGGATACAAAGCCATTGTACGTGGACCAGTGAGAAAGGTGCTAGCTCGATAACTTTGTGGTTATGTGTTTGCTCCTGGTGCTGGCCGAGAAATTTCATTGGGAATTTGCCGGTGCGGCTTCCTCTTGTCCGGCCTAACAAGGGGAAACGTACAGTTCTTCGGATGGGTCAAGAAACCGAGGTCCAGTTGTATACATTTGCATGTACGTAGAATTACTCTTGGCAGTTGGATTTCGATATAAGCGTATAGAAGCCACTGTCTGGGTAAATTTCCCTCATATGACACTGTATTTGGTATTAGCCTAGCTAGTTGAAGCAGAACAGTAGGACGGTAAAGCCCATTTCATTTCATAATTTCCTTGTAAAACTAGCTTTTGGTGGTGGTCACTTTCCTGGTCCGAGGTAGGGTTATACGTCACGTTATCGGAAATTGGACTTTTTACCATTATGCTAGTTCCGGAAATGCAGGAAGAAAATACGTGAAATGTCGGGTGACGTGTCACACCTCAAAGTTTCTTTTCACTAATGTAACACATTATAAATATATACTGTTGTGTAATTGTGTAATTATTCAAAAATAAACAACCATCCCAACTTGTCAAAACCCCGTTGATTCATTCTGAAAATCCGGGTGACAAATAACATTTTGGGGCAAATAGCCTCCCCCCCCTCCCAAATAATAATACCCCACTACGCGTATGACTGTAATCGATTTGAAATTGAAAAATAATCAATCGATACATATTTTAAATTTGTATTTTAAAAACACAATCCTTACAATATTTTGTTTTAGGTTTTGGTGAATAAGGTCGCCAAACTATTCAAATATATAAATGGTATAAGTGAAAAAGCATACCGTTTTGTTAACGACACCCGCCATCATGAATGACCAAACAAGTTCGACAAATAAAAATATAAACTAGTTTTATTAAAACCTAAAACAATAACACATATATTACAAGTTACTAAAATACAATAATGAATTCTAGGCAAAAAGCATAATTATTTACTTGGATGTTGAGTTAAATCTATGCTTAATTCAAAAGCAACTCATTTATAACAATATAAGTTTACTTTTTTTATAATATATTTTTAATAAACGTGTTCGTAGATTGCGAACAATCAAACTCCGAATTCTATTAAATCCAATAACTATTATTTCAAAAGGTGTATTTTTAACAGTATGTCATTTAATGAGTCGTTCTTCTGAACAGTGAATTGGCAAAATATAAGCATTTAATTAATAAATAAAAATACATTTCCCTATTTTGCCATTTTTAACAATATGCCATTTAAATGATTAGTTGTGTTGAAAAGGGAATAAACAAAACATAAGCATTTCAGTAATGGCATTAAATTTTTGTTTTGTTATTTTTATTGCTCAGAGAATTTTGCCATTTTTAACAGCACGCCATTAAATGTGTGGTTGGGGTTTGTTGAATATATAAGCCTTTAAATAATATGTAAGAAATAAACCAATCTGATTAAAATACAGATCTATATTTCGATGGCCTACAAGTAAAACGAAATTCTGAACGATAAAAAAACCGAAACGAAATAGGATCTGCGTTTCCATCAGATTGGAAATAAACGTTCATAAGTCCTTTTATATACATTACAAATATCAAAGTTTACTTATTACTTTGACTTATAACTTGGTAGCATGTTTTTGTCAACGTATAGATTCTACATTTTAATGAATAGGCTGCTTTAATTCGACCCTATGATATACCAACGTGACTGGTTCAAATCAAATCGCGGAACAGATCAGAGGCAATGCCATGTCAGCTGAACACGCTGATCGTCGTCTAGTGGATTTTGTATCTTGCACTTATACTATCCTTACGCTGTCTGTCCACAATTAGCTCGGCTTGAAAACAGACATTAAGTTAGCTGACAGACATTTTAAGTCTTAATTCGGGGATTTTAGCCAAACACTAAAATATTTCGAGAATATTCTGCATTCATTTAACAAAATTGAAAAAGTTTAATTAGTCTATTTGTGAACTGGAGTAGGACCACATTACAAGAGTATACTAATTGTTGGATATGGCAGTCATTTAGAGCAGAGATCTATTCTCAAAGTAGAGTAGAATATCTTGCACCGCCCAATTTTGGATGCGGCCGCCAGTCAGGGCAGAGTAGATAGTTCTCTGAATGTAGAATGTCTTGCACAGTCAAATTTTTGATATGGAGGAAGTGAGAAATGGGGTTTAACGCCCACCCGAAACAAACTAGGTGAATTCGGGACTAACATGGTAGGTTTTTATTTCAATAATTCGCTACGAGGTTGGACATACGACCCTACCCCTTACCACGTACAAGCGGGGAATCGAAACCATGCAACTTGACTCAATGACAGACCTTCTGATCCAACACGCACGCGTTAACCATTCAGCCACCCACCCCCCTTGAAAGTTTGGGTTTGTGTTCTTAATTAAATTTTAAACAATCATATGAATAGAATTAAGCGAGGATGAAGCCGTGAACAAATAATATATTATCTAAAACATTCTCAGCAAGTAGTTATTATATGCCCTATTATAGTTGTAGCCTAAATGCTACTGATTATAAAAAAGAATTTTAATTCGAAAGACTGCCCACAAAACTAATTCTAATTAACTAATTATTATTGCATTGTTTATATTATGTCGAATGAGCAGAATAAAACGTTCAGATAATTTTATATTTTACAATCATTAAGAACGACGCCATATTTACAACATTTGAGCAGTTGTGGTGCTTTAACAATATCCATTATAAATCTGAATATTACAAATTCGTCAGAATCTGTTAATTCGAGGAAAGAACCCGAAGCGTTACTAACTGTCGAACGAAATGCTGCCATTGACGTTTAGTTTCTCTGATGAAATTATTCATCGATGGGTGTCTAAGGTTTTTTAGGGACACGTCTCAGTTTTTTCTTTCTTAAATTCCTAGCGAAGCTTTTGCCGGCTTTAATGAGTTCTGTGGAGTTGACGGCCACCTGAACAGCTGTCACTCCCGAATCTACAGGACACGCGGCATCTGTTACACTGACGTCATCGATTGATATATCACCTTGGTAACCATTCTCTGTGATTCCCTCAAAGGCAATCTGAAATTATTCGAATAAATTGGTTTTTATAACTTTTCAGACACACTGTCGTTCAGAGCACAACAGTAACACGTTAAAATCCAGTGCTAGTTATATTATTTCAGACCCACTGATTTTGCCTTTATGTAAGCCATTCCCACCAGCGTCCATTATATCTACAATAGCGATTCTCAATTAGTGGAGGTAGTATAGACAAACATGAAGCCAGTTAGAGTTTATTGGCGTTAAAATTTTGGTACCTGACGAACTTACACAAGCATCACCCATGATTTTCAATTTCATAAGCTACTTTTACCTGATATCCGGCTCTTGCCAGTTCCTTGGGTATACCCAAACGAGCAAATGACCAGACGTTACCCTGGTTACCGTAGGCCCTCCAAACAGAATCTAACTCAGCCCCTCTAGCCTGAAATTATACCATTACAGATAAGACTAACATCATTTCCATTCAGATACAACTAGATACAATGTCTTGTATGACAGCACCTGTGGTTAGTTATATGATCTAGGTCATTTAGAGACTAATAATATATGGTTCATTTTTATTTCAATAATTTGTCTGCGAGTAGGTGTCTTTTAGCAGTGGGAGAAACCTGAAAGACCCAGAGAAAGCCTTACACATTGTCATGTACGAGCGGCGAATCAAAACCACGCCACTTGACTCAATGATAGACCTCATGAATTAACGCACACGCGTTACCCCCACCCCCCGCTAAGTTACATGACAAATCCATTGGTCAATTATTAGGTGAATATAAGCATGTGATACGTGAACTTCTTAAATGAGAGTTGGTGTCAGGTGTTCTGAAACACCAATCCTACCCTGTCCCATGTAAGACATCCTTCACTACTTTAACAGGAGTGATGTATTGGACCTTCCAACGCCATACCCCCGGTTTGTGCGGTGAAGTAGGGCGTTAAACCCCCATGTAATTTCATGTTTGGGGCCTAGATTCCAGAAGCCTAAGTCCACCGGTCGGTCAGCAGCAAAGTGATTTAAATAAAAAAAACAACGAAAGTTTGTGAGCGATGGGAAATTCCCCGATAGTTGTGTCAGAGCAAGCAAAAGGTGAACTTTGAATAGGGCAACAATTGTGGACATGTATTTCAACGGCCTACAGCTACTACAAATCTCTAACAAGTTGGCTACTTACCCTAGCGTAGACGTTGAGCGTACCAATGTGACGCCCATTCATATGATAGTAGAACTCCACACACTGTTGAGTCATACCCCTATACAAGGGTGAATAAATTATGGCATTGTTTCCCTTGCCTTTGGCAGAAGCTTCAATGAACATAAAATGACCTGAAAGTACACACGCATTGAAAATATATATCTGTAGATGTGTCAATTCATTTTTTATACCTCCCGAGAATCTTACTCGTTAAAATAGTCCCGAAATTTTAATGCCTCATCAAATATGTCGATTTTATTATGTCATTACCTACATGTCATCTGGCCGACGCACGCTATATTCAATATGATGCAATAATGCAGATGTACGTTAATACCGTATGGACTTTGTAATCGTCCGGTTAAATTTTAGCATCACATGGAATGCCTAGTATCTTAACATGAAAAAAACAATTGACTTCGAACCCCCTCCTAACTCGTAGTATGGATATTATTTTCACATGAATTCCTAAAATAAAATCAAAATAAACACATGGACCCAACCCACCCTTAAGCATTAATGGAAATGTTATTTTGATTGTTAAGAATAATTTAGATATGCATTGAAAGTGTGTTGGCGAAGGTTACCAAATCATTAAAACACCATACCTATTCCAGTGTTACATGGGATGGTGATGCTTCACAATGTGTGTTTAAGTCAATTCCTACCTACTACCTACTGCATCGGCCCCCGTCCCTCTCAACCCCAGTACCCTAAACCTTTATAATCTATTTCAATGCTAAATAAATTTTATTATAGCTTATAACAAGTATGCCGTTGGTGCACTTTAACACCCCCCCCCCTCTCTCCTACTACAATTACCCCAAAACCCTTTAATCTACGTTCAAGGGAAATAAATTTGATTAGAATATATAACCAGCGGAGGCTCTACCACAATCTACCCAAATCTATACGCAATTCCACGCCATAGAGAAAGTATTATCGAACGTTATATCAAGAGGATTAGACTTTGTTTATTACAGGATCAGTTTATCCTAATTAATTTTAATGGCGTAAATAAATTCTCACCTTTTTCACTCTCACAGGTATGATCCTTCAGCGGTCCTGTATTAGCTGATGGTGTTTTACCCTGGGCTCTAGTCCAATCAAAATCATCTCCTACAGTACCACTAATTTGGGTAAATCCACATATATTCGGATCTTCAAAACCGCAAAATGTTTGGGTTTTAGCTGAAAGAACAATTAAACAATAAGGTAATACAAAGAATGACATGCCATCTACAAAGCTATAAGCGGTCTATGATTTTGTCGTCACATATACAACGTTAGAAGCCATCTTCGGTTTAGTCGTGTTATACAGCGTTGGAAGCGTTCTGTGGTATGGTCGTGTAATTTACGGCGTTAGAATCGTTTTATGGTTTGGTCGTGTCATCTACAGCGTTAGAAGCGGTTAAAGGTTTGGTCCTGTCATATGCAACGTTGTTAAAAGCAGTCCATGGTTTGGTCGTGTCAGTCAGTATACACAGCGTTAGAAGCAGTCTATGGTTTGGTCCTGCCATACACAGCGTTAAAAGCAGTCTATGGTTGGATCCTGTCAATACAAAGTTAAATACATGATACTACTTGAGGAATTCAAATATCTATGCAGATTTGTATCTGTGGTTCAACTGCTTAGATATGAAATAGTACAAGAATTAGAGGACGGTTGAATTATCCGCTCTTTAGGGTTGATTTTATTTAATATATACACATGCCCATATTCAATTTATTTTTTACGTGGCTTGTGCTAGGTTTCCATTATCACGATTTATTATCTATGACGATTTATCTATGACAATGAATTATCTGTGACAATCTATTGTCTATGACGGTTTACGATCTATTGTCTATGGCGATCTATTATCTCTCACGATTTATCTATGACAATGTATAATCTGTGATAATCTATTGTCCATGACGGTTTACAATCTATTGTCTATGACGGTTTACGATCTATTGTCTATGACGATCTATTATCTATGCGATAATCTATTAACTATGAAGATCTATTATCTATGACGATGTATTTTCTATGACGATCTATTAACTATGACGATCTATTATTTATGACGATGCATTTTCTATGACGATCTGTTATCTATGACGTTCTATTATCTACGGCATTTTACGATGCATTATCTGTTTCGATGTATTATCTATGACGATTTATTATCTATGAGGATTAACTTTCTATTATCTATGACGACTCTATGCCGATTGATTATCTTAAGTGTGTTGCCCATGGGGATTTAAATAACGGGTATATTGAAAACTCGATTCCCCAGGTGGGTTGAGTGGACTGTAGTTTTTATTTAAGAGTGCTCTTATCTTATTTATAGAGGCAGTCATTTATGGGTCATCGCATAGTGGTGATCTATATAATAATATAGTGGTTAGGGAACTGTCCGTACCCGTTGGGTCATCGTGGCTCCTCTGTAAATCCCCTTTAAATCCTCAATACAATGGCGGGTATACTTATTCATCCTTATACATTTCATAAATTTGTATTTATAATAGAAATAAACAAATGTATTTGTTACCAGCGAGCCATGGTGACTGCCCTGTTTGTAATATCAACCTTACTAGGGTGGTAACAAACTAACCCGTCTCCTAACCCTTTGTAATAGGGGATGTAACAAACCATCTCGCCAGGAAACGTCTTTAATAATATATCATTCCCCAATAGGGGATGTAAGTAATACGTTTTGATAACATATCATCCCCAATAGGGACTGCACAAGTAAAAAACCACCCCGTCCCCCAAATGTTTGCAATATTATATCATACACAATAGCTGGTAATGTAGAAATCACCCCGTCCTCCAAATGTTTGTAATGTAGAAATCATCCCATCCCCCAAATGTTTGGTATGTAGAAATCGCCCCGATCCCCAAATTTTTGTAATGTTGAAATCACCCCGTCCTCCAAATGTTTGGTATGTAGAAACCACCCCGTCCTCAAAATGTTTGTAATGTAGAAATCATCCCGTCCCCCAAATGTTTGTATGAAGAAAGCGCCCCGACCTCCAAATGTTTGTAATGTAGAAATCATCCCGACCCCAAATGTTTGGTATGTAGAAATCACCCCGTCCTCCAAATGTTTGTAATGTAGAAATCATCCCGTCCCCCAAATGTTTGGTATGTAGAAATCGCCCAGACCCCCAAATGTTTGTAATGTAGAAATCATCCCGTCCCTCAAATGTTTGGTAGGTAGAAATCACCCCGTCCTCAAAATGTTTGTAATGTAGAAATCATCCCGTCCCCCAAATGTTTGGTACGTAGAAATCGCCCCGACCCCCAAATGTTTGTAATGTAGAAATCATCCCGTCCCCAAAATGTTTGTAATGTACAAATCACACTGTCTCCCAAATGTTTGTAATGTACAAATCACCCCGTCCATCAAATGTTTGTAATGTACAAATCACCCCGTCCCCCAAAATGTTTGTAATGCAGAAACCACCCCGTCCCCAAAATATTTGTAATATGTTTGTAATGTAGAAATCCCCCAATCCCCCAAATGTTATTTGTAATGTAGAAATCACCCCGTCCCCCAAATGTTTGTAATGTTATATCATACCCGATAGAGGTTGTAAAAACACCCAGTCAAACCCTGCACTCCTACCCCACTTCCAGCCTTTGATATTGCATCATAGAAATTTAAAAAATATTCGTATATCCAATGGAGTATGGGCCAAAACATTATATTTATTTAACAACAACTCCACCCATTTTTGCATGAATGTAACTTCATAAATAACGCCGTCAAGTGTTTCAAAATAAACAAGCCTGATAAACATGGCTATTGTACAGGGTGTTGAACAACTTGTACCTTCATAAACTAATGTTTACCGACAGAGAAAGATTAAAATACCTCGAGAGTACCACAGCGGAACTGAAAAGTAACGATCATCACCCGTCATGCCTCTCGGGGTGAAGCCTTTATGGACTTTAAAGATATTTTAAACAGTCTCGTGTGATCTGTAGACCCCACCCTACCACCCGTCTCTACTATACGTGGTAAAATGATGAATTTTATGAGTGAAGTTATTCAACAGACTATAATCTCCAAGTTCGTTTATTCCATTTTCTATTAATATTACAATAGAAAAACATTTTTTTCTTGAGATGAAAAATGTTAAAACATGACACCCACGTAAGAAGGTTGTTGTTTGCGATATTAAACTTATTTTTATCTATCTACAATTATTAAAGGATCCAAATCGCTAATATTTGGGACCTAGAAATTGCCACAAATGTGTCGCGAACGCATATAATATGGTAATATGAATGTATATAAACTGATTTACGTTCAATCGTTTCTGTTTTTACTGTGATTTCCAAACAGTTATGGTCGATGAAATACGCTAGAAATCTTAATCGAATTACAATCTCTAGGGTCTGATTATTCCAGTCTATGCCGATAGTAATTTTTGTTCTGCAGAAAAGAATGTAAGGTCACTATTCTGGAATATGTTTAGCCTGGTTCTTCGCGTCCCTTGTTACAAATGGCACTGACACGCATTATGGTACACAATAAAAAATTAGTGTTTTCAATGTCAAAGACTTTGGATGATATTGAGTTAGAGACTTCGCTACTTTAAACTATGGCAGCGATTGGTTATCAAACGGGACGGGGGGGGGGGGCTCTTTCTATACGTATCTTGTGCCAGAAAGGGAAAAAACAGACAAGGAAATCCGGAGGAACTTTCTAGTCGATCAAGTCGTTCACCGAGCCACCCAAAGGCGTTTTATAGCTGAGGCGCTGGAGGCGCCAGCCTCCTCGCGAAAAAAATCAAACTAGTTGAAAAAATAAAACGGGAGAAAATGGTAAAACCGATGAGAAAAATGAAAATGTACCCTAGTTACGGGGCCCTAAAGGCAGACAGAAGGGCCCCACGTCTGACAAAAGGGCCCCTCTGGCCAAGGGAAAGGGCCCCCGAGTCCGAGTCAATCGTTTTCTGTAGACTGTTACTGTCGAATCTACTACTGAATGAGAACGCAGTAATTGCATTGGCATGAAAATCATCAATCTAGCCCCCCCCCCCCCCCCCGCGAAAGAGGGCCCTCAAAATAGTACAGCCTCCGCCATGATAAGCCTTAAAACGCCCCTGGAGCCACCACGACTCCTGATTATTCTAAGTAAGGTTCAATTGTTGATATATGCAGAAGAACTAAATCTAGACACTACTGGCGTGCAGAAATTTGTTGATGTCCGGGGACAACTTTTTATTTTAATTAAATATAAATCAGATAAATTTATTTTTAACTATGGGATGATTGCCCATATCTTTATGGGTTTTGAAGTTTCATTTTTACTGCACTAAGATAAATTTATTTTCAACTGTGGCATGGTTTTGAAGTTTCGTTTTTACTGCACTGATCTTGTAGTCACGTTAGATTTTTAACCGCGGATACCCGCCAAGCAGAAATTTGCTTGTTATGTATAACATAGTTTGTTTTTTTGATATATTCCAGTGCATATAAGAATATGAAATATGACGCCCAAAAACTTGCTTCCAATTCGCTGTATATTTTTTTTTCATAATTATCTGCACACATGTTATATAAACTATGCATTGCTAATTTCACGCTGGGTGGCTAATTCTTTTTAGTTGTTGTCTTCTATTTTATTATTTTGAAAACACTCCTGTGAAATACACAAAACGTTTGATAAATTTCATGCTTCGTGAAACTTTCTTATTGTCAACAATCGCGTATTATACAGTGCAGCGGCAGTAACCGTTGCAAACGTCAACATTTATAAAGCAGAAATAACAAAGAACGCATATTACATGACAACCCTTCCCGATTCTAGTGTGGTAAAGACAAGTAAAACAAAATTTTGAACTATAAAAAACGAAATGTAATATGATCTATGTTTTAATCGGATTGCGCGCAATTCCACCAGGCAAGGCTTGCACCTCGGTTTGTCCTCTCATATAAATGTTTAGAAAAGGCTTTCCATGCCAACATGTAAAAAATGCAGCCAAATATTGACAGGGTTTGAAGTGTATGAGTATACCCAGACTTTTCTTGACTTTCGTCGGAATTCAAACGCGTCCATGAAATTGGGTTTAACGTCCTACTGTTCACAACAGCGTCCACCCATAACAATAACGAAATGGGTAACATAAAGCTGATATTTCCATTGAAAAAAGTGGAAATTGCCGTGAACTTTTTGAACTTGGTGATGACAAGGATTACCCCTTGGTTAGATTAAAGGTCACACAACTGTTTTTAGTTTTAAATGCGAGATAATAGTAGGTGTGTTGAATGAAGTTAATGGCAGATTGTCATAGATTATCAATGATTGAAATGTATTCTGTTTAATCTATTTCACAGGCTAGCAAAATAAATTTCCCATAAACCGAGCATTATACGATCTTACAGCCTATCTCACAGCCCGTCGTACGTGTTTTCACACGCCCGGGTCGAAGAGTTTAGTAGCTCGCAGACCAGCCGCATGAAAAAAAATCAAAAATTTTCTATGAGCAGAACCAAACGTCTCTACGGCCAGTCTGAGATATTCTTTGGTGCCGACCACTCGCAAGTGACATGCATGAGCTTACTACCCCTCTCCTCCGTAGTAGCACACAGGACTTTGATCCCTGCATTGGCCGAGAAAGTTCAATCAGATTTTCAAGCGTTGTTCCCCTTGTCAGTGATGCAGGACGGAGGGCATGACAAGGACAGCTGTCTAGTCGTCCGGATGGGACGAAAAACCGAGGTCCCGTGTACACATTAGCGTGCACGTAAAAGATCTCTTGACAGTTGGAATTCGATGTAAGAATAGGCCGTAGCGCTGCTGCCCGGGCAAAATTTCCCTCATAGCAGACTGTATGGCGTATGCCCGTCTTCATTAGCCAAGGTTAGGAGCAGAAGAGTAGGACGTTAAACTTCGTTTCATTTCATTTCAGCACACAGGACGAATTGTGAGCTAGGCTTAATGTTAATGCTCATGCGTTTTTATATACTTAAATCACCTATGGCTCTGTGAGTAAGGAATGGCACTCTAGCCTGAATGTCACGGTTTTTATTCCAGTATTATGGCTCAATAAGTTCGTCGGCGAAGCATATAGTTGATCGGATGAGACGACAAACCGAGGTCCTACGTTCTGGTGAACATTTTGGCGTGCACGTTATAGAACCCTTGAAAGTTGTAAATTGATAGGCGTAAAATTTGTCCCATAGCACACTGCAAGTCGTGTACCAATCTTTATTTGTCCTTAATGACATATCTGATAATACTGTCAAACATACAATAATCGCTACAAATGAAATGGAAGGCAGGCCCGTAGCCGGCCGGGGGGGGGGGGGTCAATCGATTACCCCAATGGGCGCCTTTGGTACCCTTCCTATTGGTGGTAATACGAAACCAACGTGACCCCCCCCCCGCTAAGTTAGTCATGTGACTGAAACCCCAGCATGAAGAACGTTTTACTTTACAACATACATAACCTCATTTAAACAAGTAATAAAAAATCAGGGTTGGATCCAGAATATAGGCATACATAAAGACAGAAAGCCAACACTCCATTTGACGTCCATTTTTATTATGAATTAATAGGATCACTTTGTGATTTTGTGATTCAATTTCATTGATGCAAGGCATTAATTGTGATATCACACATTTCTGTTTCATTATCTCACGCTTTGAATGCCTATCCCGTCCCACCATCTGATGATAAATGATAAAGCACACAACCATGACACTTTTCTCAAACAAGTGCTGTTTTTTGACCCGCTCCACCGAACGCACTCCCCCCGCCCCCCCCCCACCCGCTGGATCCGCCTCTTAAAATGTAATTGTGACATAGTAAAATGTGGGAACACCAAATAATTTCACATCATCATTTTTTATACCTACACTTAATTGGTTTGCTCCTGTCAAATTTATTACCACCGACCTAGAACAGAACACGTGGCAGATGCCGTCCTTGTCTCATCCGAGTCACGATATCGACACACGCATTTTAAACAGGAAACAATGGCCTGCCCTTTTGATATTTTATCATTTTTGACCTTTAAATTTAGCAAATTCCACAAATAAATTAGTAGATCACATGCCGGGTCGCCACGAGGTCTCGATGACTGTGTCCCTGGGTCATTAAAATAGAGGGCTCGGGTTCAACCCCAGTCTTAGTCGTGAAAGTTCCTCCTGGGTAAATGACAGGAAGCCACTAACCAGGAGATCTCGGGTTCGACCCCGGTGTTGGCCGTGAAAGTTCTTACCGATTAAATGTAAGAATGTCGAGCGAAAATGCATGTGTCAGCTGAATATTACACTTTCGTGACCAATCAAAAAACTGTAGTCGTTAGCATTACACTGAAACCAGTAATAACTCCAAAAGAACTCTAAAAACTACTACTAACATCAAAACCAGATAAACAAAATCTGAACAAATGTAAGGATGGGTGATATGAAATGAAATGGTGTTTAACGTCCTACTGTTCTCCTCCGAACTGGGCTAATGAAGACGGGCATACACCATATAGTATGCTGCTATGAGAAAATGTTGCCCGGACAGCGGCACTACGGCCTACGCTTATATCGAATTGCAACTGTCAAGGGATCTTTTACGTGCACGCCAATGAGTACACGGGACCTCGCTTTTCCGTTCCATCCGAACGACTAGACAGCTAACCTTGTCAGCCCTTCGTCCTGTATCACTTACAAAAGGAACCACGACGGAAAATCTGTATTTACTTTCTCGGCCAATGTAGGGATCGAACACCCGACCTCCAGGTTAGAGGGAAGGGTGACTGAAGAACATTTTATTCTATAACAAGTGGGATTAGCCCTTGTTTTACGGGGGTCACCTTCTATCTGACCATGGCACTAAGTATTTCTATGGTTAGGAAGGGTTTCAGCATAGCAGCTAGTGTATTGGCCTAGGGATATTACACTAGTAATAGAGGTCTGAACTGAATGAAAATACCGATAACATAAAGAGAACAAAAAATATAATAACCGCAAAATATATAGACAATTTACAGTTTATGGTATAACATATACCCATATTGACAGCATGATATTCGCTAGTGTTAGATAAACGAAATGAAAAGAACTTGTAAATAAGTTAAAGTTGAGAAATAAAACAAAACCAAAAAAATCCCCGCCAAATCGCCTCGAATAAATTAACACAGCATCGCCGATCCTAACGTAAATCCAACATAAAGACCGTAGCCTAAAGGTGAGAAATAAACTAAAACAAAAAAATCCCCGCCAAATTACAACGAATAAATTAATATAGCACCACCGATCCTGGCGTGAAATCAAACTTAAAGACCGTAAATGCAATAACGAAAACATTACGTGGACATCACCATGGCAACACTGTAAAGTAACTGTTGGATGTTTCGAAAAGAAATGATATGAAATGGGGTTTGACGTGCCTCTTTTCTGCACCGCAGACGGCGGATGCAAATGTTTAAAAAAAGAATAAGCATGCTTCTCCGCGCTTGCGGCACCCACCACCGCCATTACTCGTAAAACGACCTATTTAAGAATATCAAACCATCGATAGACATTGACAACAATACTTAAAGAGACGCCGAGCCGCAGATCATTAGATATTTTAAAAGATCAAGCACGTATATTATTATATATGAAATGTAAATTGAAAAGAACATTCTTTATCAAAATCTAATTAAGGAAATCCGAGAATAAAACAATTTATAAAAAAGGTTTGATTCCATAGAAAAGGATGCAAAATACTATTTTACTTGTCATAATAATGAAAGTAAACTTCAAATAGCTCCAATTTCAGTTACGGTTATCGAAGGAATTACCTGCTCATTGTTACATCCGACCAATAAAAATCATCATAAGCAAGTAATAATTCATCACAGATATATCCAGAGTCATGGTTTTGATTAGTCGAGACAGCTGCCTAGTCGTTCGGATGGGACAAAAAACCGAGGTCCCGTGTACACATTGGAGTGCACGTAAAAGATCCTTTGGCAGTTGGAATTCGATATAAGAGTAGGCCAAAGCGCCGCTGCCCGGGCAAAATTTCCCTCATCGCACACTGTATGGCGTATGCCCGTCTTCCATTAGCCCAGGTTAGGTGCAAAAGAGTAGGACGTTAAACCCCATTTCATTTCATTTGATTAGTCGACGGTTACATTTAACACGCTATTCGAACAATCGACCATGGTTTCTATCTCATGTAGCAATGGTAAATAACCTGATAATAATGGAATACCATATTTAAAGATACTTTATGGGAGATTAGATAACGTCTTGGCAGTTGTCACTAAAATAATTAAAAACTAGCAAGTGTAAAGGCAATTTGCAAAGATTTTCAGTCAAATTGATCCCCTAAGAACCGAGAACTAAGCGAATGAAAGTTCCGCTTAGCCTCGGTCTTCATTACTAACAAAACCAGTAGTCTCGGTTATCGATTTAATTGGTAAGTCACGGAGGAAAATTTTGAAGAAGCCCGAACTACAATCCAACAAATATCGCGGGCTATCCTTGACATCGAGAGTTGATTATGGTCTGGATAAGTTAATTAATGTCTAATTAATAGTTTTTATAGCATTTCAGGCCTAAAGAAAGACCTACAATAGGCAGGTTTTGCTCTTGCATAATGCATGTTTAAAATATATATTTGTGTTGCTGTGATTCCTGGGGCGTTATTCACTAAAACTAAATGTTTGTATTTGCTAGTTTGAACATTACCGTGCAACTCATGACATTTACTTTGGTAGATTTTATATTTCACCTTATTTCGACTTTGGTGTTGTCCCTTTAAAATATATGATGCAACGGAGATAATAATCCATCGCAAGAAAAAACATGGAAGACATTAGCATGGTTCATTAGCCAATTAACTCCATTGCTGAACTGTAATTTATCACCCAATACGACTTGGTTATCAGTTATTATTAGGGTGATAAAAACCATCGAGAGGAGTGAATGTCTCAATAATTCAATTTTTCCAAGATTTCTAGAAGACGTGCAGCTGTGAGACATAAATACGTAGGTTTAAAGTTATGTCTATTTATCTCGTCTGTATTTGAGATATTTTTTAAAATCGTATCCTGTTCGTAGTAGCTAATGACTTTCACAGACGTTTTGTGAAACCAAATTCGACGATTACGTGATTGTATTTTTAGTTCTAAGATATGGTCGTCTGTTTTCGTTAATCCAATTGGAGCAGAACAGTAGGACGTAATCCAGTTGGCGCAGAGCAATGGGACGTTAAACCTCACTTCGTTACCTTAGATATCGTTTGTCTTCGTTAACCAAGACGGATCAGACAGTAGGACGTTAAAAACCCACTTCATTCCCTTAGATATGGGTAACAACCGTCTGGATATTTACTTTATACGTCTAGTAAATGGCAACGAACAGTGACTAGTTGTTTGGTGGGGCTAAGTATCGAGGTCTGTTGTACACATTGGCGTGTACGTAACATACCCTTCACAGTTTAAATGACGTCGAAATAAGGGTAGACCGTAGCGCCGCAGTCGGACGAAATTCAATCATAGCACACCTGATGGTGTATGCCCGTTTTATATCTAAATGTTTGGTGCTGAAAGGTAGGACGTTAACCCCCATGTCATTTACTTCTGTTTCTATACATCGATTTACCTGAGGGGATTCCCCCTTTTCGGGAATCCCATCCACATCTATCGAGTTTGATAAAAAAAAAAAAAAAGCTGTCTCGTGTTCGATATCAGTAATGGTGTGTTGTCCGGCGTGATTTCTCCGTGTCAGTGGTGCAGGACAGAGGGTCTGACAAAATGAAATGAAATGGGGTTTAACGTCCTACTGTTTTGGGCTAATGAAGACGGGCATACGCCATACAGTGTGCTATGGGGGGAAATGTTTCCGGCCAAATGTTTGAATCAAATATATGACATTTTTGGACAGTGGATATTTTCCTGACAAAACTTTCATAGAGAAACAACTCCCCTAATCATTGTGTTCTTGTCATCATCTGAATTCTGTATTTGGTCTGTACTAGTTATGTCGGGCCAATATAATATACATGTAAGTCAAGTAGGCGAGGTTTAGTCCAAGATCGGTGGGAGTCTATATATCTAGGCATTGGTATAGTCTGTCTAGTTCCACATTTGCAATTTGGATTTTGTATTATGAGAACAACTGGAACACTATCTTAGTGATAACAGATATCAGTTTAGTAAATATATCATTTATTTACTTCAGGTATATAAAACAGCTATATAATTACAAAAGGAACTAAACTACATCGAGAATATAAACGATAACATTAACATGGTACATTAAGACAACCATTCCGTACTCCTGCCACGGCAGCGACTGAACAAGGGTGAGTCCATACGCTTCGATAGCCTCCGACAATAGGGAAAATAGATAAGACTCATGTGGAATATGGAATTGTTTATTTATCACGTCATGGTATGCTTACTGACCAGTGCGTATTCCTTTGAAGTCACCTAGGGTGGGGGGGGGGTGGCCTAGTGGTCTAGAGTGCCGCGCTTTGACCTCTAGCTGGCCGGTCACCTCAGGCTTGCGGCTGTGGTTTCGATCCCTGTGGCATGGAGATAGGGGCGCCTTCTCAACCTCGTGGGTTTCCTCCAGGCACTCCGGTTTCTCCCACTGTTACAGACCCCTACGCGCAAGCGAATTATTGAAATAAAATTAAACCATATGTTAGTCCCGAAATGACCTAGTTTGTGTCGAGTGGACGTTAAACCCCATTTCTCTCTCTCTCTTGAAGTCACTCGGAGCGTGTACACAGATCATACAGAGTTTGTAAATGACAGATGGGATTTAAAATTACATTTTTAGTCAGAACGGGATAGACAGAAGTATATACAGAGTTGAAAAGTTGATATCACCTATTATCAAAATTAGCTGGGGTCAATAAGTTCATTAGCTTAAAGTAATAGTTTGTATTTTATAAAATAGAAAATAAAGCAATTTGTCACACGAGACTAGTTATGCCGAGCCAATATGAACTACAATAGACTAGTATAAGTATGTAACAATCTCTCGACTAATGTCAAATACATGTAAGTCAAAAATTGGTAACACTCTGAATTCGAACATTGAAGTATGTCTAGGTCGCCATTTGCAATTTGTTGTCGAGCCAATACATAATACAATAATCTAGTGTATAATCTAAATAAATCACGTGAACAAGGCGAAGTATTTGACAGATGAAGCGGAGACGACGGGAAAAGAATGGCCTATTGTGTAACCATTATATTAAAATATGTCTTTTCGTTATTGAATCCATTAACGCCATAACCGACGTTGTCTGTCCTTGGTGGTTATAAACCGTACGAGTTAAACTTCTACCGCTTAGGTTAAAGGGCCAATCCCAATTATCTTTTCGAGAATAAAACTACTTAAGTTTATGTTAAAAGGCCTTAAAATCTTCTACCTCAAATGTGATACGTTTTCAAACAACTTAAACCCGTCAGTCTTCATCTGGAAATGGAGACCGGTTTCCTAGTCTATATTATACGATATTTTGATAAAACCAGAAGTATTTATAAAAATAACTTGTAGGTGAAATTTACCTTTCTAATCAAGTACAGCACATTGGTCATTCATAGTATAGATCTCTAATAGTAAGTGCAGGGGGACAGCACCACGCATAATTTACACAAAAACAAATATATGGACAAGACATCATACTCAGAAATCACAAACAGATGTGCATATCAAAATAAGTGAATGGATCCGGGGGATAGCCACAATCGTCAACTGTTCCGTATGGACCCGAGCCTTGTAATGACACAGACCTCACTTAAATTTGAAAACAATCAGGAATATACCCAGAGGAAAAAAAAACACTGCGTAATGCCAGCGTGAGTTATGATCTGCTAATATGTTACAAGAAATGTGAATGTAAGCATATTGTAGTAAAATTTAACTATACAAGTAACCACATTGGTAAAATATGTATATAAACGGGAATCGATTATTAGGTTACCCAACGACAAAATTGACCAGAAATCTTTTGAAAAAGTAAACGGAGCCTATTTCCTTTTTGGCTCGTTGGTGTTTATTACAAGTTTAACGTCCAATACATTATACATGGCATTATGCACAGACCTTTTTGGCTTTCGATGCGCTTTGAATCAGAAGGTCTTTCAATGAGTCAAATGGTGTGGTTTCGATTTCCCGGTTGTACGTGGCAAGGAGTAGGTTCGACTGCCCAACCTCGTGGTTTTTTCCGGATGATCCAATTTTCTCCCACTGCTGAAGACCCCTGCAAGCAAGCGAATTATTGAAATAAAATTGAACCATATGTTAGTCCAAAATAACCTGTTTTGTGCCGAGTGGACTTTAAACCCCCTCTCTCTGGTTCCATTTTATTTCAATAATTCACTTGTGTGTAGGGGGGGTGGGTGGGATGGCCTAGTGGTCTAGAGTGCCGCGCTTCGACCTCTAGCTGGCCGGTCACCTCTGGCTTGCGGCTGTGGTTTCGAGACCTGGTGTGAGCGTATGTGGCATGGAGATAGGGGCGCCTTCTCAACCTCGTGGGTTTCCTCCGGGCACTCCGGTTTCCTCCCACTGCTAAAGACCCCAACGCGCAAGCGAATTATTGAAATAAAATTAAAAACCATATGTTAGTCCCGAAATGACCTAATTGTGTCGAGTGGACGTTAAACCCCATTTCTCTCTCTCTCTCTCTTGTGCGTAGGGGCGTTTAAAGTGGTAGGAAACCGGGGGACCGCGGACGGTTCCGGTTGGACAGGGGATCCTACTCGTTGTTGATTCAATGACAGACCTTATGATACAATCCATGCGCTCTAACCATTCGGCCATCTAACCCACTACTCAGCCTTGAAATGACCTGTGTGTTGATAAAAAGATAAATCTTTCTATCCTTTCTTTAACTCAAGATGATAGTGCAGCAGGTGGTCGCCATTCTCAAATACCAGCGTTAAATCCTATTAAATAACCGTCTCTGATGATAATACTTACAATGAACGAAAAGAATTTATATTTTTATCCGGACGATTTTCTTTTTGTTTATTCAAGGATTAGAAATAATCTTGGAAACAGAAATCGTAAATACGAAAATAATCGTCCTAAATCACGTTGTTACCATACTATTCTCGCGTTACGTACCACACGTGCGTATTTTAAACCTCACTGGTTGGCTAGATCTATATGATAAGGTCAACGTTAAGTTTGATCAAAGGCCACGAGATGTAAACAGGGCTAGCGCTAATCCAAACCCTTACCCTAACCTTGGACCTGGCCCTGAAGCTTACCCTAACTCTAAACTACAACCACGTATCCTTGGCGAAATTTGAGTTGGCGTTATCAAATAGATTTAGCTAGTCTCACGGGTTTACTTTTTGAGTTTCCTTCGCGGAGGACAAACATTTAGAACCCAGCGGGAAAGTTTTCAAACGGGATGAAAAAAATTATTTTTTGTTATCTTCAAACCTCACATGTTAACTATTGGAATTTCTATGCGAGAATTTAAAAAAAGTTATAGAACCCAGAAATTGAGACGATTCAGCAATTTAAAAAACCTTGCTTTTTGGGGTTTCCTTCCAGAACTCGGATGGAAACTTTTCAATCTAGATGAAAACTATAGATAAAAGCCCTTAGAACTCAGCTGGAAACGTTTGAAACGAGATGAAAATTCTTTAATTTATTTTTAAACCGCACAGATATACTTTTTGTGATTCCTCACTGCATTTAGAACTCAGGTGGAAACTTTTCAAAATAAATGAAAAGTATTTCAGCTATTTTGAAACCTTACAGGTTTACTTTTTAGAACTCAGATTGAAATATTTATGTATGTCTTTTCAATATGTAGTCTAACGGATTAGCCGTTAATAGATTATATTTGTTAATAGATTATATAAATAGATTGGCAATGTAATGAGGTTCTTTTACGTGTACACCAAAGTGCACATGGGACCTCGTTTTTCGTCCCAACCGGACGACCAGACCCTCCGTTTTGCACTATTGATAAGAGGAAATAGATTATATAAATAGATGGAAATGAAATGGGATTCTTTTACGTGCACACCAAAGTGTACATGGGACCTCGATTTTTCGTCCCAACCGAACGACTAGACCCTCCGTTTTGAACTATTGATAAGGGGAAATCACGCGGAAAAGTTACAGGGAATTTTTGCGACCAATGTCGGGATCGCACCCGGTTTACCAGCGCCACATTCATAGAGTCACCGGGGCTCTGTGATGTGTTGGCCATATCCGTTAAATAGATAATCACGATGCTACGCTCGGGTTGAAATATTTCAAGGTGTTTTTAACAATAACAATTCTAATATGGGTCAAATGCGCTCTTTAGATAATTTGATAGGAATGCCAGACAGCTGACACAAAATATTACGGTGTAGGTTTCTTAATTTACCTAGTCCATTTTTTATGAGCAGAGAGCCGTAACTAATAAATGTATAACGCATCCCCGCATCCACCCGGATTATATTTATAAAAAAACCACACAAAAACAAAGTCAAACGTTTTTCGTAAGAAAAGTTACCAGTACATTTCCCTATTACTCTCTCTCTCTCTCTCTCTCCGCATTGGTCGAGAAAGTCCATCCGGATTTTCCGACGTAGTTCCCCCTTGTCAGTGGTGCAGGACGGTGGGCATTACAAGGACAGCTGACTAGTGGTTCGGATGACACGAAAAACTGAGGTCCCGTGTAGGCATTGAGGTGCACGTGAACGATCCATTGACAGTTGGAATTCGATATAAGATTTGGAGTAGGCTATAGTGCCGCTGCCCGGGCAATTGCAATAATACACCAAGTCATGTATACACTTTCCTAGTCACTAAATGACTACAGTAGCAGAATATCACCTACTCTTATATCGAATTCCGACTATCTTGTTTTCGGACGTCGTTTTTTTGCCTCATCCGAAGGAATATACGTTGTCCCTTGTCTGCACCCCCTCCCCCTCGCCATCCCAGCCCCGCACCACTGACAAAGGAGAACCACACCGGACTAACCGGATGAACCTATTTGGTACGATACATGCAGGGATGGAACAGGGAACCTTTAAGTAATAATTAGCGTGCAAACGTCCTACCCACTGAACCACCGAGACCCTTGTCGCTACATGTGGATGTCACTTAACCTGGACGAGAACAAAGAGTTGCGTTGTTTTTTCTGATTAATAAAACCGGGTACATGTCACTCAACACGCCTTCAAACACGTGAAACCTTGCCGTTAATTATAAGGTAAATAAACTGGTTATAGCGAGAGAGATAGATAGAGATAATTATAAATTACGCTACATCACAAAAACTGTTTATAAAAAATGTTCAAAGAGAAGATAAAATGGTTTTGAGGTTTTATTTACAATGTAAACATGTCTGTCTTTCCTCAGTGAATTAAGTATGACAGGTCCGTAAGCATATCTTTTAAACCATGGAAATTAAAATGAAATTGGGTTTGGTTTCCTCCTTCTCTTCACCAACCGGACTAATGAAGACAGACATACGCCGTTCAGAAAAACTTTGAAACCATGGAAATTGAAATGAAATTGGGTTTGGTTTCCTCCCTCCTTTTCACCAACCGGGACAATGAAGACGAGCATTAAACTTTCAGAGAAACTTGGCCGGGACCCAGTGCTACGAGTTAATTTTCGTGGAATTTCAATTGTCAAGGATTCTTGTACACGCCTACTTGAGTACAGAACCTCTGGTTTTTGTATCGTTCGAACGATTAAAACCTGATTTGTGCCAGGGCATTCATCCTGTTTCACTGATGACAAGGAGAAGCCACACTAGAATGTCTCGAGGAACTTTCGCGGTCGACACCGGGACTACCTTAGTATATTATAGTCAATAGTGCAGGATGTGTGTGTGTGTGAGTTTTCCGGCTTGGTTTCCTCTTGTCAGTGATGCAGGGGACGGACGGCTTGACAAGGACAGCTGACTGGCCGTTCGGATAGGACGAAAAACAGAGGTCCCGTGTACACATTGGCATGCACGTAAAAGATCCCTTGGCAGTTGGAATTCGATATTAGAGAAGACTGTAGCGCCACTGCCTGGGCAAAATTTTCCTCATAGCACACTGTATGGCGTATGCCCGTCTTCATTAGCCCAGGTTAGGAGCAGAACAGTAAGATGTTAAACTCCATTTCATTTTCCAATGAATATGTAACCTGCAATTTTCAATTATCTACTTTTCTTAACATGAGAACGGGGAATTACCACGTTGTTGTCTAATGGTGTGTCTATATATGCTGTGGTGTTACGTTCATTGTGTGTTTTTTTAGATAAAAAAAATAACAGGCTAAAAAAAATCTTTTCTGTCGTGTTTATTATAAATCTTCAGCCTACACACTTATCATACAGTCTAAACTCAAAACGTAAACCAAACACTCTATTTGAAGAATGTTGCAATTTGGCCTGGTGTAAACTAAGTTGAAGATTTGAACACAATCAGCAATTTTTTCTCTTCACCAATCTGTGAAAGAATTTGATAATCAAGATAATAGTTCAAGCTGGTAGTATTTCAGTTTATATCAAGTTTGTGAATTTTCCTCGACAAAAAACTATTAAATAACTGTATAAAAAATCTGGTGAAAAAACTAGAACAATTTCAGCAAAGGGTTTTAAATATGATAAATTATGAGTAAAACTATTAAATGAGAATTGTATTAAGAAAGAGTGTTCTGGGATATTATGAACTAAAGGGCAGCTATTATTGTTTGCGGCTATTATTGTTTGCTTCTAATACCTTTCTTTATTTAATTATTTTTGTAGTTTTGTAATCTGAGTTCTTTCTTTAGGCCTGAAATGTTATCTAAATTATTAATTAACTTATCCAGACCATAATCAACTCTTGGTGGCATCAATAGCCGGCGATCTCTAGTGGATTATGGCCCGATTTACTGCTTGGCTTTCCTTTAAATGATAAACGAGAATATGACTTTAGTAATAATGATCGATTCTAGGCGGAATCGCTTAATTCTTGGTTCATAGTGGATGGATTTGACTGAAATTTCCTTTACATTATCTTGTTTTAAATATCATAGCGAGAACTGCCAGCTCTTTTTCTAATCCCCAATAATGTATCTTTAATTGTGGGGAACAATCTGTTAAAACGATCAATGTTTTGAACTTCCAGGTATACAAACACATTCCTACCCCGGCTATTGGACATAGTTTGTGGCCATTGGAAATAGCCATTGAGTAAACTGCGAGTAGATTGTTATTAGTTTACCAGATCAAGATGGTAATTATTTATACATCTAGCTGATAAACATGTCAACATACCGGTCATTAGTCTTTGCATTTGCGTCCATATCATGGGTCAGAAAGAAAATGAAATAGGGTTCAACGATGGACTTATTATTATGCTCTATAGTGTGCTATGAAGGTAATTTGCTCTCACGGCGTTACAACCGAATTCCAACCGTCACGGGTACTTTTACGTTCACGCGAATGTGTACATGGAACCACGGTTTTCGTCAGATCAAGAAAAAATTATACGTTGTCCCTTGCCCGAGAACCACGTCAGATAATGCTGATAAACTTTCTCAGTCAATACTGCGATCAAACACGGAAAGGGAAGGGAAACCGGGTTTGAAGTCCACTCAATACAAACTAGGTCATTTCGAGAATAACATAATTTCAATAATTCGCTTGCGCGTAGGGGTCTTTAGCAGTGGGAGGAAACCGGGGGACCCGGAGAAACCCACGAGGTGTAGAAGACCCCAGCCTTGTCACGTACAACCGGGAATTCGAAACCACGCCAGGCTTTATGATACAGCGCGCACGTGCTAACCATTCAGCCCCCCCCCCCCCGGTGATCGAACATAGTATGACGTCCAGGTTAGCGATCCCACGTCTTACTCAATGAGTCACCGTGGGTCCAGTCATGGGTCAAATATATTATCAAAATTGTTTTGAGGGAAAATACCAAAATAATATTACTTTAATTAATGCTTTGATCTTCTTAAAAGTTGACGTCAACTTATGAAAGTAAGGCTAATCAGCATTTAGGCAACAAGAGTGGCTCAGTCTAGATGTAATGTGATTAAAATAGAGATCCTGTGAATTAGTTTTATTTAACGTCCGCTTCCACCGAGGTGATATCGCAGATCCTATTTGATCCTATTTGATTTCGTGTTTTATAGTTCAAAATTTCGTTTCGTTTTTTATAGTTCAAAAGTTCGTTTTCCTTGTCTTTACTACACTAGGATCTGGAAGAGTTGCTATATAACCCGTATTCTGGTTGATGTGAACGATTAGCCAATGAAATGGTCTGTTGCAGGGAGTTCGACGTAGCGATGCACGGAATTGTGAGTGTCATACTAGAAACCCCAACGCTGATTGGTTAATCAAATGTCTAACGTCATAGGGTCAAAACGCGCTCTATAAACCCTGACGCGCCTCCTACTACAATTGGTCAGATCTTCACGAAGTGTAGATCAAAAAAAGTATAAAAAAAATCATATTGGTCTGGATGCCCCGTGTCAGTAGTGAAGGAACAGAGTCCTAGACAAGGAAAAGCGTCTAGTCTTTTGGATAGAACGAAAAGAACCGAGACGGTGGCTCAGTAAGTATGGCGCTGATCCATAATCCAAGGGGTCATCGGCTTCCATTATGATCTTGACCGATACATTTTCAGTCAGGAGTCCCCTTGTCATTGGTGCATAGACCCGAGGTCATAACAAGGAAATATGCCCAGTCTTTCAGATGGAACTATCCGTGTGCTCGTCGGCGTACTCTTCTTTTGTTAAAACTGTCATGGATTATTATCCTTGTTGATCCTGTTATTTGTAAGACTTCGTATCAATTAGAGTTAGAAAAAGAGCAATCGGAAAAACCGTCTCGCATTGCACACATAACAACAGGGTCGAAAAATACCACATATTAGTATCAAAATGACCGATATTAGTCTCATGATATTAGTCTCAATATGGCCAATGTAAGACGCAATATCATCGATAGTAGACTAAGTCTTAATATGACCAATATTGGCCTCATGATGTTAGTCTCAATATGACCAGTGTCTCAACATGACTGATATTAGTCTCCATATGACCAATGTTAGTCTCATATGAGATATCTCAATATGACCGATGTTAGTTTCAATATGACCGATGTTAGTCTCAATATCACTGACGTGAGTCTCAATATCACTGACGCGAGTCTCAATATCAACGATGTTAGTCTCAACATGACCGATGTTACGCTAAATATGACCGATGTTAGACTCAATATGGCCGATGTTAGTCTCAACATCACCGATGTATTCAGTTAACGAGATTAAAATCTCAATTCCATTGTCACGTGCACTCCTGGTACTCATATCGACCATGGGAAATGAATAACCGTCCATAAATGCTTCCGTTCAGTTTAGTACTTCCAAAGATATCAAGAATTGAAATTTCAAAGAAAAAAAGCCACCAGGCATCCGCAAAATTCGGTAAAAATAGCCATACATCACTTATAAATGTTGGCTAAACCTTTTGAAGAGCCATGTAATTAATGCGGGGCACGAGTTATACCACTCGGCCACCCAACACCACTTATTACGGATATCTACAACAGGTGAAGAGATGTTTAAATTATCTGACAAATTATCTAATGAGAAAGGGTGAAATCATGGCTGCCAAAAAAACCGCCCCGAGACTTGATGGTAGAGTAATCAAGAATGACAAATTACGTAAAACCTCTGTCTATAACAGTTAGCGTTTTGAACAAGAACCAACCAAATTTTTCAAATTCCGTGTAGATTGTTTTAAACATTAAAATAGAAGGCAATAAAAAACCCAATGTGTCTGAGAAGTGTTAAGAGTGTAAAGATTGTAATCTCTAATGTAGACGTGGTACCAGACGATGTCTTGACAGGTGCATTACAAGGATTGATACGTGTGGACAATTATATCGTCATTTCTCATTTTAGAGTATTCTGACAATATCAAAATTTGCACAAATCATCTTCGTTAAATTCTTTCAGATTAATAGTATAACACATTAAATTAAAGGGACAATGTCTCGAAGATCAGATAAAGAGCTGGCAGCTCTCACTATAATAGTTAAAACTAGATAATGTAAAGGGAATATACCGACAATTTTGGTGAAATTGCTCCACCCTGAACCGGGATATTACCGATTGGATTTTAGGCAGATTTAGCTCTTACATCCTGCCTATTCAATGAATTAGATAACATTTCAGGCCTAAAGAAAGTCCCGCAAAAAGGCAGATTTAACTCCTACATAATGCCTGTTTAAGAAAACAAAAATTTCAATGTTATATTAATCAACTCTAGCTTTAGATTATTTCAGGTTAAAAACTAGCCTGTTATATTTATTCAACATCTAAAAGTAGTCTATCATAATATTTTATCCAACATTTATAAGATTTTACCCAAGTGGTGTGTTATCCGTAGAGGCTCCACAATGTTGTTAAGTTTCAATTCATCATAACTTTGTAAATACTGAACGGAATTTTATCATTTTGTGGACTGATATTCTTTTCAACTTTCACATTAACGTAGATTACAAACCCCCTCAAATGACGATATACGTAACCATTCCATTACATAACAAATTACAATTACAGTGTAGTGACATGATTTGTCATAATACAGGTATATTATTTAACCGACATTCCCCACTTATGTATGAGGCGCCATTATTTGAAGTTTCTGGACATTTTTTTGTTTCTAATTGACGAAATGAAGATTTCAGTACATAAGAGTTAATTACATGGTAATTCAATCTGTTTTTCTCATTTTCGTTTACGTTGTTTTAAACTTATTTTGGCGGAACTTTATTACGTTTTATTTGTTGGAGTTACCCAAACGAACTTTTGACTTTATAATTATCTAAGCACCTGTCCTAAACTTTTGGCACACAACAGACAACCATAAAAATGCAACAATATTTGTTTTTGCTCAATAACGTCTTAGCAACCACTTTTTGCCCCTTTTTGGCTGAGAGCTATTCCTTAATGAGGCTAAAAAGACAACAATAATCGTTTTTTCTATTACTTTTTGTCCCATTTTGGCTAAAAGCTATTTGTTAATGAGGCTATCATCAAAGAGGGCAAGTTAACCCGGAAAATAATAGATGTAGGTAAATCGGTTGGGGGGGGGGGCTTTATAAAAAAACATCAGAGTTTAGTTTAGAAAGGTGAAATTTGTTTTTTATGTGATATACATTTCTGTGTCGTTTGGTATATTTCTTAATGATGTGGTACTGATCACCAGATACCATGTCAATGTTGTGATATACATTTCTATGTCCTTGAGCTATATCTTAACGATGTGGCGACACGAGTCGCCAATGCCAATGTTGCGATTGCCAAAGAATCAAAACGAAAAAAGTAAACGAATCCAGTATAAAATGGATGGGGTGGTTGGGTCTAACACGGGATCTGATAACATGGATGGTTTGGGCTTAGTAGATTTTTTTTAAGGGGGATGGGGTCAGAGGTCTCAACATTAAAGCAACTCCCACAATAGTTCCAAATCATGTTTATATCAAAAATAAATACGCCAGTGACAATTTTCAGTCAGATGGCCAATGCAAGCATAATCCGACCCGTCTCTAGCCCGTAAACTGTACCTCATGGTGTGTATTATCTGCAAGGCCTATTATCTATGCATTCCGGGTTCGATCCCCGGTCTGTAGGCGACAAAGAATGAGGTCGCGTCCTCCAGCTTACTGCCAAGTTGCCTGACCAAAGGAACTGTTGCAATAATAATCTGTATCTCCCACTCCCCCCTCTCTCTTGTTGGTATACGCAGCATAACAATGGTTCTACATCTGTCGGTGTAACAGATCTCTGACCCGAGACGTACAAGTCTGGGAAAATAGGCTTATTGTTAGAAACAAAGGCATCAGCGATCAAGTTCATGTTGTATCGTATGATGACAAGAATTCTAAAAATCTGCACTTTTCACAGCGAAGACGTGTGAAAGTAGATGCAGTCTGTGAAAACGAGCTTTAGCACCGCGTGGAGAAAAAGGAATGGCATTTAACGGTGGGTCAGCATCAGCTGGGCTAGCACGGTTGGATCTATTTTAAAAATCCAATATTAGACCAACTTGCATACATAAGTTCAAATATCTGATTTCATGTAGACAATGTGACAGACAATCCACTTGGTGAAAGAATTAACGGTCCAGAAAAATTCTGGATTAAAAATCCAGAAGAAATGAAATCGTTTAGACTAACTTAAGAAAACTAAAAAATAGATCCAGTCGGGCAAGCACCAAATAGGGGAGGGCGCGGAGGAAGAGGAAGGTATCATGACACAATCCAGTATAATAAAACGATTGGAAGAAATGAAATGAAATGGAGTTTAACATCCTACTGTTCTGCTCTGAACTGGGCAATTGAAGGCGGGCATACACGTACAGTGTGCCATGGTGGAAATTTTGCCCGGACAGCAACAATATGGCCTACTCTTGTATCGAATGAGTGTCACGGCGTTTGTTTTGAGCATGTTCATAACAAACGCCAAGGTTCTGCGATCTCAACAGTTCTGAGAACAAGACCTTTTTTTAAGTTTTTAATTTTTGGAACATTTTCTCGCGTTGTGTTCACGTTTGCCGTCGACCTTTCTGGTCGTCGTACGGTTGCAGCAGCGCAGTAAGGACGCAATCTCGGTCTGAGCCTTAATCTTTCGACACAAATTATCTACGGAACGTAATCAACCCAAACAATAGGACCCCTCCCATATGTAAGTCCCGGATATTTCACTGTCCAGTAACTTTCCATCCTCGCACCTGTTTGGAAGTTCGAATTAAGGGTGTCGCACGGTTTAGTACACGAGGTTTACGTAGAGAATTTGTTCAGTATTTTAGGTGGGGCTAGAATTGGAAGAAATGTACTATTATTTTTAATACTATTATTATTAAAAGCCCGTTTTCTTTTCAATATTTAACTGCAATGACGTATGATCTATACAAGACACCGCATAAAAGCCGCAACAATAGATTATGCACAGACATGTCTTCATAGCCAAATACATGTAACGTATGACTAGACTATAATATATGGTATTTGAATAAAGAAATCGCTGTATATACTGAATGAAAAGGTTTAAAAGGAATGCATTATAATTGACATGACAAATAATCAACGACGCGTCTATACAATTTATTTTGGAGTTGTAGTGCATTACATATTCACAGAAAATGTTATAAATTGCCTGCGGATTTTTTAAAATATACAGTTGAAGAGGTAATGTCATAATTATGGCATGCTTTAAACATGTAATTCAAACGTCATTCAAGTGTCCACATTTTTACAGTATCTATGTTTAATTGAGCGAATTGTCCCGTCTCATGGACCGGGTTCACTACCAGTTTATAATGTTCTGCCTCGATTGGGTTAATGAAGACGGGCATTACATCGCGCTATCAGGGACAGCGTCCCTACGACTTACTCTTATATCGAATTCCGAAGCCGGTTTTTGTACAACCCCAAGGACTATACGTTGTCCCTTGCACCCCCACCCCCGCCCATCCCTGTCCTGCACCACTTAAAAGGGGGAACCTGACCGGGATATCTGGGTGAACCTGTTCGATGCACACAGAAATAGAACTGGGCTAATGAATAATGAAGACAAGCATTCGCCATACAGTGTGCTATGAGGGAAATTTTGCTCTGACAGCGACACCACGGCCTACTCTTATTTCGAATTCCAAGTGTCAAGGTTATGAAAAACTACTTACCGCTATAACAATCGATCAGTTCGTTTTCTCTGATTGTTAATATAGTACGCTGATCACTATGACGTCGTTTCAGGTGCGCGTGACGTCGTTTAGCCTCGTTTAACTTGACAATCGTACTATTCTTCTCATAAACACACGTTTCCAGATCTTCCTTTAATGTCGCCTCGGATCTGTACAAGGAGAAAACCTGAGTTTGTAACGTGCCTGTTTTATTTTCACATTCCGTCGCCTTCGATCCTGTTTTGTCCAATCTGTAGGATTTATCCTTCAGTTGATTTCTGAGAATCATTCGTTCCCTTTCCATAAACGACACTTTATTCTCGGCATCTAATAAATCCTGACTTGTTCTCAGAAGTTTTAGTTGAGCATCTTTCAGAGTTACCATGGTGTCATTATATTTAATCTCAGCGTCCATTAAGTCCGAATTCTTTCGTTTAATTTCGATTCGTAATTTAGTAAACTCTTCGTGTAATTTCGAAACGACTTCCTTGTCATCGCTGTTCTGAAAATTCCCTCTTCTACGATGGATTTCTTGATCAATTTCTGCGGAGTTGGTGTCGAGTCCCAGAAGATCCCGAACAGCCTTTTCCAGTCCTTCGAGACGTTTTTCGTGGTCGACGCGTACGTCGGAGAACGCTCGTTCCATGAGATGCATCTTTGAGGAATAGTCACTGCTATCCAGCTGCTTGTCCATCATGCTTTCCATAAAGACTTTATCCTGATGACGACAATTACCTTTCGGAACAAGTCGAATTTCATACGAACAGTCGTTATGTGTAAATCCACACACAGCTTCATCCTCTGAAGCCGCAGCAGAAACAGGTTCGAAACATACAGAAATGGCTAAGACACACAGGAGGTATAAGATACGGTATTCCATGGCGACAATTAGATTTCTTTAACAAATTAAAAAAATAAAATAAACTTTACAATATCACCGGAATACGATCACAAAATTTACAATAATACTAATGTAGATACAATTAGTTCTGTGATCACAAATTAGGATATATTTAAAAATATCTACACCAAGATAACATTCTAAGTCGGAAAGATCCCTATAGATGAATTGTACATCCTTCAGCAAACTCTAACTAACGAACACTCTAAACGAACACGACAGCAATTCACGTGAATCCACATAAAAGACACCCTTGTTCAAACCCCTGCCTGAGTTTAACCAATAAGTATGTATGGTAGTATATTCACAACTTCCCAAACAATAGACGCTATGAACACGGTACACACAATATATATATAATATACCTTGACTAGTATTACAACCGAAAAAACCCTAACACAAAATCTAATTTAGTCAGCGATTCACCAACATTACATCCAAGCATCACAAGCACACGCGTCGTTGGAATTCAGAATCTACTCGTGCAAGATTTTAGATATTTTTGCTTTTGTTTTTATCGAAGACAGACTCCCAACTGAGAAATATCACTCTAAAAAAACGCGGTTTAGGAATTTGCACTCAACTGAACAAAGTTCTTGCTCAGTCTGGAATTTGCACTGAACTTCCAATAGCTTTCAACTTTCGTTAGCTTATGAGTTTGCACTCGAGTTTTTGGGACCTTGTTGTGCACCATAGATGCTCATGATATGACAACTGTGCGATTTTGTGGCTTCTTTGACGCGACACAATAAATGTTGTTTAATAAATGTTTTTTGGGTTTTTTTTTTTATTTTGGGTTGTACTTACATCCTACACACAATAATCTACACACAATTCTAACGCGTCGTATCTTTAGATCAGTTGGAGAAACGATCCGTTACAAAAAGGTCTTCGTCAATGTAATCATAGTACATCTTCTGCGTGACGTATATCGTATCGTCATACACCAATAAACGTGGTCACATCTTGATTTGTAAAAGTCTAATATCTAAACATTCTCCAAAACAGTGTTCAAATGTTTCCTCTATTAAGACGGGGTTTAACGTCCAATCCCGCAGATGGTGAGGCGACAAACAATCTCCAGGTTGTTTATTTGGTGCTGCACAGTTAGAAAATATCTGGTGCTATCTTTAAATTTATTCATCTACAGACACAAGTGAATAACACAATGGGGTTTAACGTCTTCTCTCGCAAATTGTGAGACGGCAAACAATTATTAAGCTGCTGACAGTGATATCCTCAATTATATGCATCCACAGACCCAGGTGAATGACACAACAATTCTTTGTGATAAATTCACTTTTTGATTATTGTAAAAGTAACCTATATATAACATGATAATCAACAACACCGAATCAGCTGTCTGTTGAACATGGCATGACACTGCTGAATGGCTTGATACTGCTGAAGAAGCAGGCTTTAATAAACTCATAAAGCAGCTTGAAATAAAAAGAAGACACAAGAAAGGTCATAGTGTTTGTCTATATATATGTGTTTAGCTTAGTATATTTTATAGTGCCCAGTATACACATATATATATAACTCCATATATACATCTTTATCTACTGTATATACACGTGTAGACCTGTTATACCTACAAATGGTATGTATTAATTCCAGCCGTCATGGTGCTTTAACCTTAAAGGGATACACACTTATTAAAGAA
The DNA here is from genome assembly GCA_963678685.1 of Patella ulyssiponensis. Lineage (NCBI taxonomy): Eukaryota > Metazoa > Mollusca > Gastropoda > Patellidae > Patella > Patella ulyssiponensis. The sequence goes on from OY783229.1 coordinate 63,230,453, forward strand.
ACGGTGTTCTACGAACAGTGGCTGGTATATTATACCTAGCAATGGGATGTATTAATTCTAGCCTTCACGGTGCTTTAACTTTAAAGCGATACACACTTATTAAAGAACGGCTCTATACGAAATAGCTATATATCATACCTACCAATGCCTTAACCATAAAGCGTGGTTTCCCCTGACAAGGATAGCTGTCTAGTCATTCGGGTGGGACGAAAAACCGAGGTCCCGTGTACAAATTGGCGTGCACGTAAAAGAATTCGGTATAAGAGTAAGCCGCAGCGGCGATGCCCGGGCAAAATTTCCCTCATAGCACACTGCATGGCGTATGTCCGTCTCCATTAGTCCAGTTTAGGAGCAAAACAGTAGGACGTTAAACCTCATTTCATTTCATTTTCATTTAACCTTAAAGCGATACACATATATGTATTAGAGAAACTGTGTTCTGTGAAACAGCGGCTGGCATATTGTACCTTCCAATAGCATGCATTAATTCCAGCCGTCACGGTGCTTTAAGGGTTAGATCTATTTGATAAGGCCAACTTCGAGTTTGGTCAAAGGTCAGGAGATGTTTACAACGTTAGGGCACGTGATTGTTGCCGAAGATTGTGGGCTAGGTTTAGGGTAAGACTTTGGGCTTGGGCTAGGTCTAAGGTTAGCACTAGTCCTGTTTTCATCTCGTGATCTATGATGAAATCTGCAGGTGGTCTTGGCAATTAGATCTATTCGTAAAAAGCCTTATACATCAACAGATAGCCTACACATAAATGGCTAAACATATTGGCTCCAGTGGGCTCTTCACTTTAAGGGTATAGGCCTATAAATCACAAGCGAATAATGTTTCAATTGAGCGCACTTCAACACCGTTAACAGACCGTACAAACCATTCACTAACCAAACAGACAAACTACTTCATCGCTAAATACGAGGTTTTCAACACAATATTTTATGTTTCTTGTAAGATTAGGAAATCATTGAATCAATCAAATGGTATAATTAAATTTACGATGAATTAAATCCGTTAAACTGATAACACTAGTAGTCATGAAATAAATTTGCTTGCTAGTCGCCGATATTATCTCAACCGAATACCATTGAAGACATCAATAAACTTAATAAATCATAGGATCTTTTTTTATGACAGATTTAAATGGTTTATTATTATTTGGCTAATGGATAATTAATGAGACAACAATATGCTATGTAAAAATAACGAAATGTATTTAAACAGATCTTCATACGTAATGTACCAAATAATCCCCATGTAATTCTATACTCATTGAAGCAAATATTTAGGTTACTAAACGATTATATGTGTTTGATTTTTTCACACTTACATTTATGGAAATTTCATAAAATAAATGAAATAGTTTTGATAATGGGAATACCAAAATAACCTCCACGAATAATTTACTAATAATTGCTCTACTGTTCACTCGGGCGGGTTCGGGGAGGAGATATGTCCGTTGCATAAAAGTCAAATACGTCTGTTAATGAGCCACGTTTCGTGGTTTCGATCCCACAATTGTTCGTGGGCTTTCTCCGGGCCCTCCAGTTACCCCCCTCCCCCACAGCTAAAGACCCCGACATGCAAGTGAATTATTGAAGTCAGGGCCGTATCTAGCGGAGGGTGCACCCCCAGAAAAATAAGACGCCCCGATCAATGGCGCCCCTCAAAATGTTTGATCACCACAGTACATTAGAGGGTTCGTTTTGGTCGCCCTATCCACACTTGATAGGGCCTTATTGGTCTTAGGGACTTCCCCGGGCGATCGCGGGATCCCGGCTTTGGCAGTCGCCGCTCCGCGCTCAGTAACTCAGGGAATTATATTGGCGCACCCTACCCCTCTTCTGCACCCCCACTCCTATACTGACTGTTCTGCTCCGACTGGGCTTTGATGACAGGTATACGCCATACAGTCAGTGGCGGTGCCAAGGGGGGGGGGGCATTTGCACCCCCAAAAATCTGACATGCCCTCTGTTTGCCCCCGCCCCAATAATTTTCGAAAATAAAAAAAGAATGTGATCTGGCCAGCTCTATTTATCTCAACGACCATTGTCTGAAATGCTACCTGGCTGCATTCCCGGCAGTCTATTTTACAAAATATAGTGGCGAAAATATTCATTCACTCACAGTCACTCACTCCGCCCGTTTGTCACTTTCTTCTCTAGTTGGATAAACTAGTGATTTGGCGACAGGCGGTATCTGTTAAGCTCTATTTATCTCGACGATCAATGCCTGAAATACTGTCAGACGCTTTATCTCAACGATCATTGCCTGAAATACTGCCTTTGCTCCCTTAACCTTGGACTTTGCCCCAGCTTTGACCTTCCAACCACCGATGGCTGGCGCCGCCACTGCATACAGTGTGCTACGTTCTACTCTTACATCGAATTCAGACTGCTAAGGGATCTTTTACGTGCTAGATTAAACAATGGCCTATCAAAAGAGTAAATCTTGCGCACCGATTGATGTCATAGTCTGTCCATAGTCCATAGTACGACGTGGAATTTGTATTAATTTGTTTAGAATATCTATGGGGGTGAATGAAAGAATACTGTTGACATTAAGAGGTCTTGTTTTATATGTATTATAAACGGCTTAGTTATCTTGACGACTGCATACTTTAAACGGCCTGCTGTGGGGTGTTTGGCGCAGGTGTGGTTTTTTAACCAAGGGTGGCGAATGGCCAGACAGAGGTATTGGTTGACTTTATTGTCATCAGCTCATGCGTCCCAATGCTTTTGCGACACAAGTCTGTGTGGTTCAAATTATGATTATTTAATAAACGTTTAAGGGATCGTTTAAACCGTACATAATCAATATACATGTAATATTATATTTCATGATTTACCAGCCAATTTTATGCAATACTTTGACAAAGGGAGATAACTATAATAAATCTACACGGATACAGACCACTATAAATTTTCCAACTAACTTCAAATGTTAATTCTGTCTCTTATAATTTGCCCTGCTCCCACTTTTCTCCAACTTTGCGTTGGGCTGGATGCCTTTGTACTACCGACAGAGAAATGAATTGCCACGTTGTTGCACTCAAATTGGTATGGGGTTGACCAACAAAACTTGTAGATACACAAACTAAAGTAGCATGCTAAAAACACGTAAATATTCGTCATACGTATATCACCGTAACGAAGCTGTTAATTCCGCCTCGCGATCGCAGAAAATTGCTATAAATAGATGAACTACAATTTGTTGGTAATTTCCTCGGTAATTTACAGCATCGTTTCCCATTGTCAGTGGTGCTGGACGGAGGGCCTGGCGAGGACAGGTGTGTATTCGTTCAGATGGAACAAATAGAAAAGTTCCGTCTTCACGTTGGCATGTGCGTAAAAGAGCCCTTGACAGATGGAATTCTGTATAAGAGTAGGCCTTAGTACCATTGTCCGGGCAAAATGTACTTCATATAGCACACTGTATGGCGACTGTCCGTCCGCATCAGGCCATTCGGCACAGGGAAGTAGGACGTTAAACCCCATTTCGTGTCCTTTTATCTATGGGAATTCCTAGTTTTGTATTGATATAATAGACAGTAGGTGTTATGATTTATCCCCAAACACTATTTCCTGATGAATTCTGATTCGTAGCCTTAACCCTGGGAGAGTTTGGTGGAAGCTTTAATAATTGACCAATATTTAATGCTTAGTGTTAACAACTTTCATGGGAAAGAACACACATAACTCCATTTTGACTGGCTCTGTTTGCAGCACACGAACACCCTTATAAACCAGGTAACAGCAATCTGACTAGTTACGCCATTTTATTCCACGAAAATCCACAGTACAATCTTCCTAAAACAGCGCGGGGAAATCACGCATTACCATAGTAACATAGTATAAATCTGTTTCACAGTCTTCTAAAGTAATATCTCTGTAAAATATGACTGTCTTCAACACGTGCAATCACATCACGCTGCGTCAATCATTGGCTCAATTGCACGTGCATTGTTTACATAAGACGTAATTGGTTCGGACAAAATGGTGCCTTTTACTCATTTAAATACCCATTTACACTATATAGGAACTATGTTTTACCAACAAATACTATAAAAGTCTTTACTTATTTTTTTAATACATAAAAAAATAATTTAGAATTTAAATTGTCGGAGAAAAAAGTTAATATTGGGGATTCATTAAGTCGCATCAATGTCATCCTTATCAGTGACTATAGGGGTATAGCGAATATTCACTGCTGATCAGTGACATAGTATGACTAAACATATATAACACATGATCGTATGACAGGGATAATCTGTCTGAGACACCATAATAAGAGGGGTGCAAATAAGGAGATATTTTCCACAACTTCACCACGCGTTAACTTCGTACCAATCGCTTCACGTGATACACTGCATATTTCGGCACTAATTTCGATTGGGTACTGATCCTGTCTGGGAGCCAATCAGATTCCTGGATCATCGCGAATACTAAGCAGGGCCGTATGTAGGATTTTAAAAGTGGGGGTGCAGCAGAATCTTGGGGCGCCAAAGCCCCCACGTAAGTAATATGACTAATATGAGTAAGTTTGGATCAGGGTAAACGAACCCATTGGCGTGTTTTGCGCCCTTCAAACCGGCCGATTGATCAGTGTGTGATCATAATGAAGTGTATTATTTTATAACTGAAAGGTTGTCAAATTATTTTGGAGGGATGGGGGGGGGGCGCCTTGTTTTTCTGGGGGTGTCGAATAGATTGTCTTATTATTTATATATAGTTTATTTAAGAAAACTCTACATAGAAATATATTTTCGTCCTGTTTAATTATTACATTATATTATATACAATGTTTATCTGTATATTATAATATTCGGATTGTAAACATCAACAATACATACAATGTTAGAAGTGATACGCTGCAGATAGGAAATGGTCAAAATGCATTACACATCAACAATCAGCTCCCGGGGGGGGGGGGGGGGGTGAACTCAGAGAAGTGGTGGATGAGTTAAAAGAAAAGGTCAGACAACTGGAGGCTAAATTATAGACAAAATGATACAAACACTGAAGAACCAGAATATCAGATTGAGCAGAGAATGACCATATTAGAATATGATTATAATGATACAAACACTGAGGACCGAGAATATCAGATGGATGAAGAGGGGGAAGAGGAGGGGGGGGGATATTATTACCCTGAATATCATCTCTTTTGGTTTGTAAGTATACACTGCATTTTGTATGTTATAATATATATATATACCAGTTGTTATAGAAGTAGATATTATAATATATATATTAACCTGTATATTTTATTGAGGTAGGTATTTATTTGACATACTAACCAAGGCATTCCGATTGTCCTTGTTAAATCAACATTGTGTATTCAAATCGATAAATAAATCAATATTATTTTTAATATAATTCAATTTCTATATAAACCTGACCTATGTGTGGGAGAGATCTGGACGAGCCAAGGCCCCCAATGCCTAATAAGTTTTAACCCTGCACTGATTAATGTTATGGATTTAACACCTAGATTAGTTGTCCGAGACCCGATTCACATTTAGAGTTACCTACCCTTGAATTATGCCACCTGTATAAAATCAATGGCAAAGGAAAACGTCTGGAATCGGAATAACCTGCCAGATTATGTGTGAATTATATGTTTTTACAAGCACACAAGACATATAATAATCTACGGTTAAATGTACTTAATATCGGAAAGATGTCGGTGTATGACTTGAATGATCTGCAGGCCAAGTATGATGTTTTGGCGAACGAGGTGAGTGAGGTCTGACCGTCTTGTACTTCTAAGTTCTTGGTACAGTCACTAGTTGTTTGCGAGTGGGTTGTAATGAAATGAATCAGAATTGGGGTTTAACGTCCTAATTTTGCGGCCTACTCTTATCTTATATCTTATATTCCAACTGCCAAGGGATCTTTAACGTGCACGCCAATTTATACACGCGACCTCGGTTTTTCGTCCCATCCTTACTAATTACTTACACTGTTACAGTTACCGTACACAGCTGTCCTCATCAGATCCTCTGCCCCGCACCACTAAACTAAAAAACTGGAAACCATGCCAAATAGTTCTGGTGAACTTTCTCAGAAAGAAAAGCAATTTATGGGCCTGGAACAAAAATTAGTTCAAAGTAGCAGATCTCAACTGGGCCTACCTCTACCTGTCGGTTTAAGAGCTCCTTTAGATTTCGAGCTTTTGTTATTATGTATATATGTACCGACGTTAAATAAAGATTTCTTTACTTTACTTTACTTTTATCCAGAAGAGAGTAAGACGTTTATTTTTTATCTCGGATTAGGTTCAAACCAGGATAACTGCAGTAGTTGAATTATATAGATTAATCAGATTTTGAATCCCTTACAAACTAGCGGGCTTGGATGTCCCGAATGATAAGCACATGTGCATGTATCATCAGGTCTGTCATTGACATTGAGTCAACTGACAGGGTTTCATTTCCCGTTTGTACGTGACAAGGGGAAGGGTCACCTGTCCAACCTCGTGGTTTTCTCTGGGTCCTCCGTTGACCTCCCACTGGTAAAGACCCCGATGTGCATGCAAATTATTGAAATAAAATAAAACCATGTGTTAGTCCCAAAATGGTGTAGTTTGTGTCAAGTTTAACCCTGTCTCTCTCTCTCTTACAAACTACAATATTGTGAAAGTTGAGCCTCTCTCTCTCTCTCTCTCTCTTTCTCTCTCTCTCTCTCACAAACTACAAGTTGAGTCTATCTACAAAAGAAAAAAAACTTTTGATGAGCCTCTTCGTTTGGGTAGGCTACATTTTAGGCCTTAAAAACATGTATCTTTAAGTACATGTATGCATGATTGGCGATTTTATTAAAGAACTTTTTTTCTTTTTTAGTATCAGATATGTCGATGTAAATTGGACAGTAAATGCGAAGCATTGCTTATATTGAGTAAAGAATTGGACCAATGTCGAAGTGAACGAGATCAATTTAAATTAATGGCTGAACAACTGAGAGAAAGATACCAGGCTTTAAAAAGACAAATTTCAGGAAGGGTAAATATTTCTGTCACATTTAGACTCTTAGATCATCACCCACACATCACACATGCATGATTATTTTATAAGAGGGCTGTAATATGTTCTTTATTATTTTAATTCTAAAATAGCAAAAGTCATTTGTTCATAAAAGAATGATACCATTTTAATGTTTCCTTATCAATGTTAATGAATTAAAATTCATTAACATTGATAAGGAAAACATTCATGTGTTCATTTTTACAGTCAACTTTATATTTTAAAACTTAAGTTTGGGAAGAGGTTATAGTGCTGCAACCCCACCTGTTCGGTTGGGTGGCCGAATGGTTTAACATAAGGTCATTGTGTCAAGTGGTGTGGATTTGATTCCCCGCTTGTGCGTTTCATGGAGGAGGGTCGTCTGTCCAACCTCGTGGGTTTTCTCTGGGTTCTTTGCTTTCCTCCCAGTGCTAAAGACCCCAAAGCATAAGCAAATTATTGAAATAAAATTGATCAGTGTGTAGTCCTGAGAAATGACCTTACACATGCACTTGTTTGTGTTAAGCTTACAGTTAAAACCCCATAGCTGCACTGATCACTTACGGCTAACCCTATGTAAAAATTTAAACTGTACATATCTTTGAAATGACATGAAATGGAGTTTAACATCCTACTATTCTGCTCCAATTTGGGCTAATGAAGACAGCAAAACGCCATAGAGTGTGATATGAGGAAAATTTTGCCCAGACAGCGGCACTACAGCCTACTTCCATATTGATTTCAAACTGTCAAGGAATCTTTTGCAATCCGAGCGAATAGACAGCTGTCTTTTCAGGCCCTCTATCCTGTATCACTGACAAGAGGGAACCACGCTGGATAATCTTACCCACTTAGCCACCGTGAAAGGGTACCACAAATTGTATCTCTTTAAAAAGGTACCACAGTCAGCTTCATATAGTTTGCAATGGGCTAGAATATAGGTTTATACATGTAAGAATCTTTCATGATGGTGTGAACCGTTTATTCTGAGTCGTTCTTTTTTAAAAATATTTCTGTGGTATTTTTTAATTATTTTTAGTCACCACGAGGTTCATCAAATGATCTGTTAGATGTTCACATGTATAAAGACATGGAAACGGAGGTAATTAGTTCGATCATTTCCTTTCTTTTAGTTTTTGTTTAAAAAAAACACATTTAATCTTTGATAAGAAAAAAACAACCACATCCAGACAGATATGCCACTACCCTGGAAAAATGTTCCTTATAGCTCTTTGCATGGCATTTTATTTAACCTGGTTCATTTTTGCAGTATGATTTTTAAGGATTATGGTTTGTTTCCTTTGTAATCAACTTTACAAACAGACAGTTGACCTTTCTGTCGACTCTGCCCACAATATTAAGGTTTTGTAAAATTGACTTCACAGATAATTTAAAGTTGCATTCCCGGGTACAAACTTGGTGATTTGATGATATATTAGGACTAAAATCATATTCAAACTAATTAATTTATCATATTTATTACAAATATCGAATCCTAATTAAATTCTCGGATTATCCACTGACCGCTTCCTTTTCCGTGATTTTTATCTCAGAAAGTGTTGTAGGTTTAACTCTTTATAGAATTTATCAACATGTACACAAAGCGCTCAATGTACTCGTGCAGCCCTTGACGTCACGCGTGGGGATAGCCCTAATCGTCGGGCTGTACTGTTGATTTGGGGAACCCTTGCATTTTTTTCCTGTATACGCTCCATGAGTGTTTTTCAGGGAATCCAGTATTTTTCTCGTAAGATTGGATGTCTCTACTTTCCATATATACCAAAATTGCTATACTTTTATTGGCAATAACCACCTGATAAATACTTTCCTGGGAACCCATCTTTAAGATATGGGCTTCTTACAAGTACACTGTAACTCATTTATATTTTGATTGAAATACAGGGATTGATGTTTGAATAATCCCACTCCTGGTCAGGCTTAGATGTTTGTTTAGAAAAGGATTGAAAAACAGATTGTTAGACTGTAATATTTTAAAACTTTGTAAAATTAACAAACATAATTAAAACATTGTTGTGAATGCCATAACATCTCCCGCAATCTAATTAAAACACAGATCCTATTTCATTTTTTATAGTTCAAAATTATGTTTGATTGTCCTTACTACACTAGGATCTGGAAGAGTTGTTATATTACCAGCATTCTGGTTGAAGTGAGGGATAAGCCAGCAAAGCGGTCTGTTTTGGTGACTTCTTGGCGTGCCATGCACGGAACTGTGGGTAAATCCCTATAAACGTCAACACTGATTGATTAATCAATGTCTGATGTCATAGGGTCAAAAGCCTTCCTGTACAACTGATTAACCGATCAGATCTTCATGTAGTGTTTTTCCCGAGAACTACATGTACATGTACATGTGTATTTGTCAACATGAAATGAAAAATGAAACATTCTTTTCAACAATTAACACAGTTATTTTCATACTTTGTTTACAAAGGCATGGTTAATATCTAGAATTTCCAACATGCATTTGGAAAGGTAGACTAAATAATATAGATGACAATCTCGGTTGTGCTTCATTTTACGGCACAGTGATCAGAAGTTGATTTTCATACTAGATATTTTGGAGTGAATGAGTTACAAATTTGTCAGTCAATAATAATTAATGATTTTACTGTTCCTCAAAATTTAATTCCTAGAAATAATATTCCCAATTTGTTTCAGAGCTTGGTTCAGCTTCTTTGTGATACAAAAGAAATAAAGAAATCTTTACAGTTTGAAGCAGATGATTTGAAACAGAAATTAGCTGATGCCCAGGGTGACATCAAGGTATGTAGCCATTAATTACAGCACTACAACATCAATTCCCGATCTTATAGCTACGTTTTCTACAGACACATCATTAGTCAGTAGCGTCCTATCAGAGGTGGCGACATTGCGACCTCCACAGAAACTTTGACATTGAACGAACTTTGAACATTGCAATTCAGTTATCACAGTCACGTGGACATTTGTGACCCACTCCCAGGAAACCAGACGCTTGACGCACAACTTCATTTTGTACTATGGGCACAAAACCATAAACTGTGTGCCTTCTTGTTACTATTAATGAGCCATACACAACTCCAGATGATACGACAAATCTAAACAGAATTGCATTTTTGGAAAGCTTAGCTGTGAACTATTCAAATATGGTGCCAGCTCTGTTTTTATAAAAATGACCATCCATCTGGTTTTGTGGGACCAGCTCATGTTTTAGCATGAGACTTGGTATTTGCGACGATCACGATCACAAACTGATACGCACACATTGTATTTACATGTATATAGGCCTGTACATAAGCATCGTCAATAGAGGGCTTGATCTCACTTTAACTATGTACATCTGATCAGGGCCAGCATATTTCGACACTAATTTCGATACGGTACAAGCCCAAGTTATGGGCATATCAGATTCCTCAGTCGTCACGAATACCAAGTCTCGTGCTTTCAAGTTAAAATTTCTACCTGTGATAATCGAGTTGCTAAGTTCATGGTTCGTTCAATGTCAAGGTTTCCATGGAGGTCATAGTGTCACAACCTCGGATTGGATGCTACTGTTCACGTAGCTATAGCATAAGGTCGGGAATTGCAAAGCCATCTAGCAATGTCCAGATGTTGTAAAACTCAGTCGTTGCTTCAGGAACATGGTACATACTGTCACTAAGAAAAAAAATATATAAAACGATCTAACTCTCAGTTAAAAATATTTAAAGTGAAATTTAAATATTCGAAAAAAAACACTAAAAATGAATTTTTTGGCTAGTACTTTCATCATTATCAAACGAATCGTCAGGCCATTTTAATTTGTTACTATAGTGTTACAATAAGGTTACGTCATATATTAACCTGTACATAAGACACCTGTCATAGGCATTGCCAGTACAATTAGTACAAATTATCATACTACAAGTTACAAGCCTGCACATAAAACACCTGTAATAAACTTTGTCAGGTGTACAGATAATTAAAAGCCTGGAAATAAGGCACCTGTCATAGACTTTGTCAGACTTAAATTATTTATTATGAACTTTATTACAAAATGCAAAATCTTCCTTTTTCTACTTTCTAGTGTCCGTAATAACAATATAATCATTGATAATCAGTCTCATTATTTAACATACATTATTTAAGAGTTAAATCTGCCTATTATTCCAGGTATTTCTTTAGGTCTGAAAAGTTATCTAAACTATTAATTAGACATTTATTAACATGAAAAGACCATAATCAACGGTCGATGCCATCTTACATGTATATGATCGATTATCATTGGATTTTAATCTGATCTGCTGTTCAATACTTCTTTATGATTAAATGGATAGTTGAAACTTTGTTTATGATCCTGACTGCAGTAACAATGACAATCTAGGCTACAGTGATTTTAAAATAAGGGTTTCTTGGCTTAGAGTGAAGCAATTTTAAATGTTCAGCATATCCTCTTTTACATCATCTAGTTTGTAACTATTATAGTGAGAACTGGCAACTCTTTATCTAATCTCCCATAATGTATCTTTAAATACAAAATAAATATAATACATTCAATTTTGGCCCTGAGTTCACAAAGCATTCTCAGACTTAAGTTAAGAATTTACTCAACTTTCTATCACTGTTTATGAGAAATATCTTGGATCCAGAAACACAAATATTTACACATAGTTTCTTATTGATTTATTTGATACATTAAAAGAGCAAAATTTTAATAAGGGGCTATATTTTAGTTAAAATAAGGTGAACAATTTTTAGTAAATTGTCAACTTAAGCCTGATAACACTTTGTGAACTCAGGGCCAGGTTATTATGAATTTGATTTAGAATTATAACCATTTAGGTTTACATGTAATGTAATTATTTAAGTATTTATTCATACTTATAAAACCCCATAATTTAAAAACATATCCGAATGTGTCACAATATTCTTCTTTTATATGTTAATTAGTCTCGCTATACTATGTTTTCATATACTAATACTTTCACCTCTGTGTGGTGATACAAATAAACGTTGACACCTCTGTACGGTCTCAACCTTACTAATACTTTCACCTCTGTGCGGTGATACTAATACAAGTTGACACCTCTGTACGGTCTCAACCTTAATAATAATTTCAGCCCTGTGTGGTGATACAATAAACGTTGACACCTCTGTGCGGTCTCAACATTACTAATACTTTCACTTCCGTGTGGTGATACTAATACACGTTGACACCTCCGTGCGGTCTCAACCTTACTAATACTTTCACCTCTGTGTGGTGATACAATAAACATTGACACCTCCGTGCGGTCTCAACCTTACTAATACTTTCACCTCTGTGTGGTGATACTAATACACGTTGACACCTCTGTGCGGTCTCAACTACCAATGACACCTCTGTGCGGGTCTTTGGTAACTCCTAACAGTTTCTTCGATATTGTGACACATTAGGCCGAGACAGCCCGTACCCCACATTTGAATGTTTTATTTTCCCTCTATTTTAGGTTTTAATGTTTGATTTGTTATAATTCTATATAATGTGTACATAAAACATGTTTATTATCATTCTTTCATCCCCATTATATTTCATGTTTTGAACTCTAGTCAGACGGTCGTAAGTCTATATAATGTGTATTTACAATATGTATAAATGTTTGTATTTTTGATAGTTAATCTACCGGTTTCATTTTGTTATACTTTATAATAAATAGTTTAAACTTTATCTACACTCGTTTTTCTGGGGGATATAAATGTAATCTAGCAGACAAACAAACTCATTGTTCGTTCTATACATGTATATAATATGCATTATACAAATTTACAAGTGTTAGTGAATCTATCTATCAATGTTTGTAGTTTTGATAAGAAAAACATAACTCAATTTTCATTGCTACATGTACCATTATTACAATACAAGCAAAGTCTTACTGATTTTGGTTCCAATAAAGGAAGGAAAATGAGAAAGGCAAGAGTATTTATTTCATAAATGTGAAGGTACGGATTGAAGAAAAGAACATACATGTAAAAACAAACCCTAGAAAGTTGTATTAATTTGTGTATTAACACTGACAGTAACAGCTGTTGTAACCTACTTATACTGAGCTTGGAGTTATAATTAATTCATTATCAAATTATTCAATCAATAGTAGAAACCGGTCGCTTTATCTATATACATATATTTATGTATATTTTAAAGGATGAATATTATTAAAAAACAATGGATTTAAATATGTAAACCACATAATGAAATGAAATGGGGTTTAAGGCCTACTGTTCTGCTCCTGCTGGGCTAATGAAGATCGGAACCAAAAACTGGGGGATTGAAATACATGTACCACACCAAATACTAAAATGAAATAAAATGGGTTTTAACATCCTACTGTTTTGCTCCAACAGATAGGTCTCATCAATGAAATAAATCGATTGAAATATGTAAAATAAATACCCATTATTAAAGGGTAAGTCCAATTTAATAGAATAAGTCGATTGAAAATTGTAAAACAAATACAGATATTTTTAAGGATAAGTCTATATATTATTTAAAATAAAGGAGTTGAAAGGAAGTCTCATTTTTAGAAAAGCAGATATAAGTATGTTACCCCATACATTGTATTTATATAGAGAGAGAAATTGGTTTTAACGTCCACTCAACACAAACTAGGTCATTTTGGAACTAACATATTTTTTAATTTTATTTCAATAATTCGCTTGCGCATAGGGATCTTATTTTTATTTTCAATGAATTTTGATAACTGAGCAGCTAAATCCATGATATTAAATGTTTCATATACTAAACGCTAACATGGGGCAGAATTTTATAAAAAACAAACAAATTCTAATGATTTTCTGATGAATAGTTTATTATAAATGTTTCATTACCGAAAAAAGTAAAAATATGAAACAACTCTTGATGACTGCCCGGACGTATGTGGGCGTATGTTTCGTTGCCTGGCAACCTAACTTTGATATTGTATGTACCCATTTGAGTTTGGATCTTCTTGACATGTTTTACAGTTACTACGGGAACAGATCGCTAGACAGAGAGTTGGAACAAGTGATGAAGGCATGACAACCAGACATTTTCCAGCCTATGAAAGAGAAGATTTGGTTAAACAATTAGAAGCTTCCAGAGAACAGGTAGAAATGAAATTTCAGCAGAAAAGATCATTTTTACCCTAGTGGTGCTGGTATTTCTCAGACTCCCAGGCTCCCTCTTCTATTAATGGCCACTGTACATAGCAAATTATTTTTTTAAAAGAGCCCAAGGGAAGGATAATTTAAGTCATTTTTTCCATGAACATCAATTAATGGCGCTATCTGGTTACAAATTGAATAAGCTTTCCTTGGAGCAATCTATTGCAGGTAAAACGGTTGAAGTCACGTCGAACCAGGCCCTTCTGAAATGGTACAAGTCCATCGTACCCTTTATTTGACCTTAATTTGACCAAAAAGTTGAAGCCTGTGGTACTGCATAATCCTAAAGCAATGGCCCATGAAATCCCTCTCTGGCCTTGCTGGATGGGCTTCTGATACTTGAACTTTTGCGGGAGTGTGATATTCTTCCCGTTAGATCAAAGCCATCATTTGAATACATCAACATGACACTCCCACGTTTAATCTGGGTCTTCTCTAAAAATTTTGACAGTGATTTAAGGTATTAACAACGGTGAAAGTATGTTTGTCTCCAAACAGTATTGTTTATATTTTATTCAATTTGATAGCCTCGTTTGTCACGCAATTAGTTTTACTGCAATATTCTGCTATGCACTGGTTAATTGGGCATAATAAAATCGTGAGCCATGACGTAACGCTATGTAAACATATTTGGTCCAATTTGTCGCTTTGTTTTAAAGGTAAAGCCTTTGTAACGCAGTCAGCTACTGGTTGTTAATGGGACTATTGACCAGCCATAATTTAGAACAAGAATGTTCGCTCTTTACAGCAGTGAGTAGTGGGATTAGCTCTAATCAAACGAAACACTGTGCGGAGTATGGTGGTACTGGTAATTATGGTTCATATTAACTCGTAGTTCTGCTTGCGTCAAACTTTCTACTCCAAAAATTTGATTTGTGTTTTTTATGTGAAAAGACAAAAATCTGACTTAGATTGTTCTCCCACTGGGCTCTTCAAAATGTGACTTAGATCATTGTTCCACTGGGCTCGTCAAAAGTGACCAAAATCGATCTCCCACTGGGCTCTTCAAATGTAACTTAGATCATTCTCTTACTGGGCTCGTCAAATGTATCTTAGATCGTTCTCCTACTCGACTCTTCAAATGCTATATGTTGGTCCTGATAGACCTTTTTTGTATTATGTGGATTTCAACCCCATTTCTATATCTCTGTTTTATGATTTAGTATTTACAACTGGAGCATGATCTACAGCAATTACTGGATGAAAAAGAAGACCAAGAGACAGAATTGGACGCCTACAAGAGAAAATATGAAAATTTAAATCGTGAATTAAATTATATTTTAAAAGGAGATGAAAAGAGGATTGTGGACATCGATGCTTTAGTTATGGAGAATAAGTTAGTATGGTTTTACTAGACAACGTACAGTCGTTATCGATCATGATTTAACTGTCAAAGCCACTAGATTTGTCATGATTTAACTGTCAATGCCACTTTATTGGTCATGATTTAACTGTCAAAGCCACTTTATCGGTCATGATTTAACTGTCTTTGTGACTTTATTGATCATGATGATTTAACTGTTAAAGCCACTATTGATCATGACTTTACTGTTAATGCCACTTAATTGGTTATGATTTGACTGTTAATGCCACTTAATTGGTCATCATTTAACTGTCAAAGCCACTTTATTGGTCATGAATTTACTGGCAATGCCAAGTAAACTTAAGGGGATACATATGTTGAGATGTAAAATCAAAACTACCAAAGTGAAATTCATAACAAGTTTCTCTCATGCAAGTCAAACAATAGTGTTTCTACCTATATGAGTTTAGACAGAAAAAATTTCAAAATTATATATTTTTACCAGGTAGACAGTACAGGATGTGTAAATGTTAGATTTGTGTGAAGATGTTGACGAGCAAATTTTTGATTTGAGTTATTTCCCTTTGACAATATTCATACACTTTCAGACTTAAGTAAATTTGTATTAATGAAATGTAAGTTCAACGCAGAACTTCAAATTATTCACGTCATTTTCCCTTAATGCAGCCTTTTTGTGATCAGATATTAATTTTGTCAGTACACCCTTAATTTAGTTGTTTTTCGTATACAGTCTATTATTTTATTTGTATCAGATATTTGATGGAGAGATTAAAACAAATGGAAGAAGAGAAGACAATGGCCATGGCAACAGCTTCCAAATATAAGGTAATATTTACAGTATGACTGATCTTTCTTTCATACACCTGCAAATAACAATTCCAGGGTTAGTAGTCTACTGTCAGTCACTAGCCCGGCATTAATTTCCACTAGTCCGTAGTTGGACATAGTACAAGCTGTAATATCAGTCTGCATGTAAAATAAAACTTGAAAAATGGATAATTAAAGAAGAGTAGATGGGAATGCTGAAGCCTTCACAAAATTCTCCTCATTTGCACACAGTCATCATAGTACATGAACATTAGGGGTGCTATAGTTTTGCCTGTCAAATATTTTTAAATAGGGTTAATAGAGGGAAAAATTAGGTCACAAGAAGTCATTTGTCAGCTCCTTTCCCTCCAATTTAACCATGTTTGTGCTGAAATAACTTGTTTTTGTTGAGTGGATGTTAAACCCAGTTTTTGCTCTCTGTGTATTTCAATAGAGTATCTTGGAACGAAAAAAGAATAAAGGGATATTGAAGTTTGGTCAGAGTCGAAGTGGTGGTCTGGTTATAACACAAAAACAAGGTAAGTTGTATTGCAATATATGATAATAAAACATCTAAAAGAAGCAATTAAGTTGTCTATTAAACCAATCTCATTAGTATATGATAAAGAGATTTCTAGGTTACGAGGGTGTGAATGGTCTGATGAGCAAAAGATCTTAATTTCATCAATGTCAACGTTCGTTGCAAAATCTGGCGCAGGTGTGTGCACCCAGAAAATGCCATATAAGTAAGGTACATCCTAATCGAGTACCGATTGTTGGATCTGAAATGATGAATCACGCAAGAAAAGAAATAGGTGTGATAGAAATGAAATGGGGGTTTAACGTCCTGCTGTTCTGCTCCTACTCGGCTATGAGTGAAATTTTGCCCGGACAAATTCCAACCGCGATGTCTACACGTGACCTCAGATATCCGTCCCATCCAAACGACTATATGTTGTCCCTTGCAAGACCTTCAGGCCTGCACCACTGACATAGGTCAACCATTCTGGACAGTTTCGATGAACTTAACTCTCATTTTTATACGCCAACATTGTAAATATTATCTTATTGTAAATATTATCTTATTGCCGTCGTCCGCAATTTCTTGTGAACGCTCTAAAGGCTAAAGTTAATATCCGATTGACTTTAAATTTATATACAGTGTTTAAGGTCACGAGACAAAGAAGCCTATTGGTTTTCAGCGATATATGCTAATTCTAATCTTCTCTGTTCTCTTATTTCGATTTCAGTTGGTCAAATGTTACACAATCCAAATGCCATGCCATCAACCCCGCAAGCAATGGCAGATTTACAGGGCCTGTGTGGAGCGTTGTTAGATACGATAAACGATAAAAATCTCGCTCTGTCTCACCAACGTAAAACTAACAAGTAAGTCAATATTTAGTTGTACTAAAAGCCTTGGAAGATCTTGTTATTCCATCACGATTAGAGCCCTGTTTACACTTGGCAGTGATATAACCAAGCCCATTTACATTACTCTACAATAACCGGTCTCCGAACCATAACAGGCACGTTGGATGTGGATTTCTTCACAGAAAAGTTAATTTCAGTCCCAATGCAAATTACTTGGATGAAAACAATGAAGACAGTTGATTTCGTTTGGGCAGCCATTTTGACAGAACTGTCAAAGTTTGTGGAAAAAAGGTCATGGTTCATGTAGCACATGCACAGTAATCTTTAGTGAGAACCGTTCTGAGACTGAATAGCGTTTACGCTACGAAAATTTAACCATGAATTGTCTTGCACCGTGCCAACTCACTCCAGTGGACCAAATTGGCACAGTACTCAGTATGTTTGACCCATTTATACTACAAAAAAAAAACCCAAATGCCGTGCCTGGCACGCTTAAAACTTTTAATGTAAACAGGGTTATACTTGAGCATATCGTGTACATTGTTCAAGATATTTTGATGAAACTTTGTACCCATATCAGCCAAACTCATCAGCAGTGAATATTTGCAGGTTAATTAGCTAAGAATATTAACGTTGTTCGGTCTACAAATTAATTTCTAAAACTTTTTTTTTTAAGGTATTATAAAAAGATAAAGCTGTTTGAAGTATATCTGGATAAAAAATTATTCCTATGTAGTGTAATTGAGTACATAAAATAGTATGCTAGTATCTTTCGAAAAAGCCTAAGATTCCGACCAATTACTTGACATGCTTGCTCCTTGGACAATTTGGGGTGTTTGATGGCAAAATGGTTAGCATGTGCGTGCTTTATCAGAAAGTCCGTCTGGGTCCCCTGGTTTCTGCCCACTCCTAAAGACCCGTACGGGCAAGCAAATTATTGCAATAAAATTAAACCATATGTTAGTTCCGAAATGACCTAGTTTGTGTTGAGTGGATGTTAAACCCCTTCTCTTTCTCTCTCCTTGGACAATTTCTAATCGATGAGATGCTTTCTATTTTTGATATGTCACAATTTCAAGATGGCTGCAAGGGCTAAAAAAGTTAATAGGGATTTTCCGGGGTGTTTCGGATAGGATGGAAAAACAATGGAATTCGACGTACGAGTAGGCTGCAGTGCCGCTGTCCCAACCAAATTTTAATTGTAGCATGGTGTATGACTGTCTTCATTAGCTTAGCTGGAGTAGAACAGCGGAACTTTAAACCCCATTTCATTTTTTGGGGAAACTCCCATTTCATTCCTTTTCAGTTTTTGTCTAGTAATCAAAATATTTTGTTTGTTTTATTTATAGAATTTTAGGTAGTCGTATTTCTGAATTAGAGAAGAAATTAAAAACATTGGAAGTTTCTGGATTGTGGAATGTACCAGGTGAGACTATAGATTGTCTTTAAAGTAATTATGCATGATTTGCATTTTGTCGAAAAATATCAAATATTTCATGGTTTAGTCCACGTTAAATATGTTTACCACAAACCAGATCAACGCCAGAAAATCTTCAGGCTTTGACCCAGTTGGATTAAAAACTTGAAAGTTGGAATTCGGTATAAAAGTAGTAAGTAGCAGCGCTGTCCTGGCAAAATTTCCCTTCCAGAACACTGAATTGCGTATGCCGATCTTTATTAGCCCAGTCAGTGAAGAATCCCATTTCATTTTATTTGTTAGATTATAGAAAGAGATGGACTATCTCTTTTTTTAAAAAATGCTGGTCAAAAAAAATACCATTTTCAATTTCTCAAATTAATACAGATGAATAATTATCATTCTTGGTATCGCAAGTCATATCATTCCACTCCACTAATGCCTGGGTCCATTCACAGATCATACACGTATTCGAATTATCCAACCAAAATATCAGTAAATGCTAAGGGAGATTGGATGGCCGAATGGTTAGCATGTGCGTGCTGTATCATAAAGCCTGTAATTGAGTCAACTGGCGAGTATGAATCCCCGGTTGTTTGTGACAAGGAGTAGGGTTGCCTGTCCAACCTCGCCTGTCCAACATATGGTTTAATTTTATTTCAGTAATTGGCTAGCCCGTAGGGGTCTTTAGCAGTGGGAGGAAACCAGAGGACCCCGAGAAAACCCACTTTGTTGGACAGGCGACCCTACTCAACTGTGGATTCGAAACCACACCAGTTGACTCAATGACAGGCTTTATGATACAGCGTGCACACGTGCTAACTATTCAGCCATCCACCCCCACCCAATCCGAGGGAACTAGCTGTCATATTGTTATGAATGTAAACAATGAAAGTTAGACTGGTTTGTAAACTGTTTTTGATTGTTTCTTAGAAACATGGCTGGTAGAAACACCTTCGTGCCAACAGTGAAATCATCAAGGGCAGATAATTTCAACATGTGAATACCCCATGAATTGACACAGGGGTTAGTGGAGTAGAACGGAATGAGACCACTGGGGATAAGGAGGATGACTGTCCATATTGCATCTGAAAAACTAATAATATCTGGTTTTATTCCTGGAGGTTGGGTCTACGATCCCTGCATTGGCAGTTCATCCAGATTTTCCGGAGTGGTTTCCCCTTGTCAGTTATGCAGGACAGCTGTCTAGTTGTTTGGATGGTACGAAAAACCAAGGTCCCATGTACAAATTGGCATGCACGTAAAAGATTCCTTGGCAGTTGGAATTCGATATAAGAGTAGGCCATAGTGCCACTGTCTGGGCAAAATTTCCCTCATAGCACACTGTATGGCGTATGCCCCTCTTCATTAACCCTGTTTAGGAGCAAAACAGTAGGAAATTTAAACTTCATTTCATTTCATCTCATAATAAAAATTGAGTATTCCACACTTGCTTTGAATTTTGATTTTCTTATATTGCAGATATGACTAGCCTAGAGAAATTGAGATACGAATGTGATGAAGTTAAAACTCTTATACCTCGCCTTTTCTCTGAATCCAGTGACACTTCTGTTCCAAACACAGAGAAACTGGACGACCTGAATGACTTTGAATCAGAATTATCTTCCAGTACTCCCAGTTCTGTTACAAGTCCAGTGCATGTTACACAGTCTGTGCGTTTTTCTGCAAATACGGTTCACATGGATGATTTGGATCTACTTCCTACTAAAGAAACCACGCAGGAAGCCAAAACTACAGGTTTCTGTTGTTTTTATACTCATCTACATAATGTAATGTAAACTTCGCATAAGTCGGATCTAAGTGGACTAACCTATTTTATCCATGTTAAGCAATGATCCGATTAAACTGAAGACCGAAATTCAA
This sequence comes from Patella ulyssiponensis, assembly GCA_963678685.1. Taxonomy (NCBI): domain Eukaryota; kingdom Metazoa; phylum Mollusca; class Gastropoda; family Patellidae; genus Patella; species Patella ulyssiponensis. Next base: position 63,251,421 of record OY783229.1, read on the forward strand.
TCTTGGTTTGATTAGAAGTCAACAGACAGCGAGTTTCAAATTTTCCTGGAAAATTCTATTATTGAGTCGCGTTAAATTGGCTGATTTTAGTCAAACTGATAGGGGAAAGTATTTTGGGGCTCTGTGCATGGAATACCGAACCACGTTTTCACCATTGGGATGAAACTGATTTTGTCAAATCCTGAACAAACTGCCGATTCTACTTTGGTGAAGGAAAAAAGCCAGATTAAGATCCAATGGACTGGATATTTTGATACAAGTTGAGGAAAGATTCGACTAAGGAAATCAGACTTATGCTCAGGAATTTTAATAAGCCCAAATTCGATCAAATGGTCCAAACGATTTTATTCTAGTCAAGCGAAGATAGATCTGACTTATACGAATCAAACTTATGCGAGGTTTTACTGTATGTATATATCAACACATATTGCCTTCCCCCTGTCCACCGGTCCTTTAATCGGGAGGTTGGGTCTCCTAATGGTTAACATGTGCCTGTTAGATCATAAGGTCTGTCATTGACCCCAGTGGTGTGATTTGGATTCCCTCCTGCAAGGAGTAGGGTTGCCTGTCCAACCTCGTTGGTTTTCTCTGGACCCTCCCATTGCTAAAGACCTCTAGTGCAGTGGTTTATCGAAAGTGTGTTAGTCCCAGAATAACTGAAGGAACAGCTGTTTAAACCTCTTCTGTCTCTCTCTTGTGAAATTATCTTTAGTCACAGATTGTTTTGTTTTGTTTTTTCACGCTCTCTTTCTGGAACACATATCATAGTTAAAACATTAAAATACAAAAGTATTTATTATTTCTGTAAAATTAAATAATATCATTTCAATATGTTTAATAGTATTTTTAATTTCAGAATTATCTCCGTCAGCCAATCAAAACTGTCTTCCAGTTAAAGAAGAATCAGGGGATGATGAGTCAGAGTCAGAATCAGATCAACTTTTAGCCGGATTTATCATCGGAAAAACTGGTAGGAAACATACAACTCGGAAAGATTCCGGAAGAGGCAAATATTCTAAAATACATTCTCGATCATTACTGGATAACTATAGTCAAAGTGAAAGTGAAAGTAGTCCAGAGAAACAGAAATACAATACAGAAGGTGTTGATTACGATTCCGAAATGACAGATAAAATATCGTTATTACTAGGCGATGCGACGACTAAACTACAAAATAAAAATAAGTTGGTTGAAGACAAGTCCTTGAGACCAGCAAAGAACACTCAAAAATCACAAGTCAGTAGGAAATTGCTGCCAAAATCGTCTTTGGTTATTAATGTTGATTGTGATTTCGATTCAAGAACAGAAAGCTCTGTGAAACCTAGCAAAATTACCGGAAGTGATCTACAAGATATAAATAGAGCAAAAAATGTGAAAAATGCATCGATTGATAAAAATTTAATAGATATGGATTCACCAGTTCACGAATTGAAATCATTGGTGGAAACCCAAAACATAACTGCACAAATTGACAATGATTTATTAAAATCAGAAGAGTCAGGTCACAATGCGAGCTCAGAATCATCTGGCATAGTACCGGCACGAATGACAGCTACTGCTTTGGAATCTCAAAAGTCTATTGAATCCAGTGTGGAAATTTGTGAATCCAATTCAAAATCTACATTGCCCATTGATCAAACTGAATCTCAATTGGATATTTCAGAATCCAAGTCTAAACTCTTGGGAATTGGCGTTGGTTCAGAATCTCATGTCTCAAGTCATGATCCCATTCCTGCTGAATACAAAAGTTGTGATATGCCTCAAGTTTCAGATCAAGAGCCTTCTTATGTCTCTTTGGACAATGCAGAATCTACAGAACATTGTGATAACTCTGAATCTTCTACATTCAACCATGGCAGCACCTCAACAGATTCGGCGTCTTTGGAAGACCCTATTTGTCAATCGGTAGAGGTTGACAACATTGTTTTAAATTCTTTGAATTGTGATAAAAATATAGACTTTAAAGCTGAGTCAGAGTCCGCGAACGATGGCAGCAGTCTTATACAAGATCTCGAACCTAGCAGTGACGAGAATGCAGATCCGATAAAAACAAACTGCCACATTGTTAATGCTATTCATGTAGAGAAAGATGTTGATTCGATCGACACAGATTCATTACTTTCATCCCATAATATTAACACATCACATGATTCAATAAAAGAAGCTGATTGGGTTAGAGAAGCTGATGATGATGAGGTGAATTTGACTGACGAGTCAACACAGCTTTTTACAGATATCCAAAAGGATGATTATTCGGTTGAAGTCGTTACCATGACAACTAGTGATCAGGAACCAGACAGTGAGGATGGGGATGTAATTGGAAGTGAAAATTCAGATTGTATTGACGAGAATTCCGCTGAGGCGATGACGGAGACCGAGGTTACAAGTGAATTGCTACGCGTGGAAGTTGATAATGATGTTGATGATGCAAGTAAAGACTTCTCGGTGTTGACTGATGTCTCGGTGTCTGAAACTTCAGCAATTGAGGTGGAAGATTGTGATTCTCCACCGGCTTCTGGTTCTTCTCAAAATCAACCACTTCTATTTGATGATAAAAACAATCCATCTGAGAAATCTCAACATTCATCGTCAAATTCGACAAATTCTCAGATGTGTTAAATGATTGGTCTATTTCTCATACCTGCTTAATGATTAGTATAATTCCTGTATGTGTTATATGATAGGTTTATTTCTGAGACATGTTGAATGATAGCTTAAATTCTGAGATATGTTGATTGACGTGTTTAATTCTGAGACATGTTGAATGATAGGTCAATTTCTGAGACAAGTTGAATGACAGATTAAATTCTGAGACAATTAAATGATACATGGAGGTTGTAGGTTTAATTCTGAGACAAGTTGAATGATAGGTTTAATTCTGAGACATGTTGATTGACGTGTTTAATCCTGATACATGTTAAATGATAGGTGAAATTCTGAGACATGTTGAATGATACATGTAGGTTTAATTCTGTGACATTTTGAATGACAGGTTTAATTCTGAGACATGTTGAATGACAGGTTTAATTCTGAGACATGTTGAATGACAGGTTTAATTCTACATTTTGAATGACAGGTTTAATTCTGAGACATGTTGAATGACAGATTTAATTCTGAGACAAGTTAAATGATTGGTTTAATTCTCAGACATGTTGAATGATTGTGTTGATTGATTTATGGAGAATATGTTTATGTATTCTGTTGTTAGATTAATTCAGTTTAAAGTAGATATTCTTAAAAGTGAAAATAAAGGCCAAGGGCCATAAAATCATTTTAGACTGGATTCAATTTTTATTCAGATCTGAACTCTTGGCAGGAAGTCATTAACTAACCTGTGACTTTATCTTGGTTTCTTGACTAATAATTTAATGGCCACCTCAGTATATAGATACTGTATGGGTAATTTATAGACCATCATAACATAAAATGAAAGTATTAACTTGCCAATTCTAGAGTTTTGTTTTTATAGACTGTGATTTAAATGTATTTATTTATCAGTAATTATTTCCATATTTGGTTGTTATATAATATATGTGGATAAATGTTAATCTTTTGCTTTGGTTGTAATATGTGTATTAATGTTAATCTTTTGTTGTTTTGGTTGTTATATGTGTATTAATGTTAATTTTTTGTTGTTTTGGTTATTATATGTGTATAAATGTTAATCTTTTGTTATACATGTATAAATATCTATCTTTTGTTGATTTGTTGTCTTATAAAAATTCAAAAATAAATAATTTATAATAAAGCCATCTCATTCTATTAATAGGGGGTTGGATGGCCGAAGGGTTAGCACGTGGGTGCTGTATCATAAAGCCTGTCATTGAGTCAATTAGCGTGGGTTTGATTACCCAGTTGTACGTGACAAGGAGTAGGGTCGCCTTTCCATCCGCGCCCTCCTGTTTCCTCCTGAAATGACGTAGTATGTGTCAAGTGGACTTTAAACCCCATTTCTCTCTCTCTCTCTCTCTCTCTCTCTCTCATTCCATTAACACAACTTTACAGTGTTCAGAACAACACAATTTTTACACAAGGTGTAAAGAATATCACAATATTAAAGTGTTCACAAATTCACAACTTTACAGTAGAATAACACAATTTTAAAGTGTTCAAAATTTTATATTTACAGTGTTTAAAAAAACACAACTTTACAGTGCGCTGAATAACACAACTTTATTCATATTTAAGTCAAAATGAACTGTTAGAAATAACACTTGTTAGAAATAACAACCGGTTCAGGTTGGGTATTTTTTAAAGTACATATATATATATGCCTATAGTTATAATACCATTACTAAATCACCATCCTCTACAGCATATAATATAACCACAAACTCAATATACAGGCACTCATAAAAACAAATAAACGATTAGTCAGACATGATGACTTTTCCTGTTGTCAACTTGTTAAGCTAAAACTGTACATGGATTAACGAATATTTATTTGTGAATCACATGTTACCATGGTTAACAAGCAATGATAAAATAACGTACAAAAAAAGTTTACGAATATTTACACTTGAAATTAAAATAAAACCATGACTACTGTCAAATATGTATTAGTAGTATAATATGTCAATAATTAAAACTTATCGAAACTTATAAACATTTAAAAACATAATGCAAGGGAAATTACAAATATAAAAGAAATCAATGTTTGGTAAAGTAAAATTTCATGGAGATTAAAATGTAAAAATGTAAATATCATTCTAGCTGATGAGGACGAGCAAACAACCCCCCTTGAATAAAACAGCGGACAATTCAAGTTACAATAACTGATTGAACATACCTGATTGGTCACATGGGGCTTCAACCTGAAAACAGCCTGTGTGCTTAGGGCCTTTTTGACATAATATACGGTACTGTTTTAGTGAATCTTTTAATTGGGTTTCAATGTAGAAATACAGTATCGGTTGACGAAACTCCCTCAAAATGTTAGCCATTCTTAATTAATGAGGGTAATTAATTTATTTAAAATAATGACCCAAATTTATACCAAAGGATATTTTAATCACCAAAGCAGCTGGGTGATTTACCTGTAATTTACCATCATTGGACGCTAACCAAAATCTAACCATAATGACGTAAACTGTTCGTAAATCTAACGATCACTGTTAACTGGGTAATGATCCAAATTTATACCAAAATGAAATGAAATTGGGTTTAACGTCGTACTGTTTGCTGCTAAACTGGGCTAATACGCCCATGAGTGAAATTTCAACTGCCAAGGGATATTTTACGTGCACGCTAACGTGTACACGGAACCTCGGTTTTTCGTCCCATCCGAACGACTAGACAGCTGTCCTTGTCAGGTCCTCCGTCCTGCATCACTGACACGGAGAAACCACGCCGGAAAATCTGGATGAACTTTTTCGGCCAATGCAGTGATCGAACACCCGGCCTTCGGGCTAGCGAGCCAGCGTCTTAGCCACCTGATCCCCAAATTTATACCCCAAATTTAACCCCTCTATAATACTTTATCAGGGGCGGATCTAGAAATTTTGAAAGGGGGGGGGGGCCGCAAAATGAGGGCACGTCTAGACCTTTTAATAATAAAGCAGGGTTGGGCATTCTGGTATCGACTATGGAAGCATATGTTTTTCTATGGCGATTTAATGTGTTATAACCAAATCCGATAAGATCAGTTGTCAAAATTGAGTATTTCGATTAGATCATGCTATTTTTCCAAGATGGCGGCCAAAATTACAGATTTTTCGGAGTTTTACCTCTATAACATATAAAGGGTGGCTTCAAATACCTCTTGGTCTATGTTTTTGGACACCAATGCTTTCCTAGTCGATACGGCGTTTACAGAGCTAAGCGAGAATGAAAGATTAGACAGGTGGACTTGGGCTAGACGATCCGAAGAGGTAAAGAAGGTAAAGAACTGACTGAAAGGCAACTTCTGGCAGAGATGGGGTATTTGCGAGTTACATTGGCACCAGATATAAGGCAGAAACGACGCATAAGATCAGACTGTGGCAAGTACAGAATGCAGAGTTTTAGCAAAGATGAACTGAAATCTGCAATTAGAAATGTGATCAAGCCAGAGTCCGATGTCAGCAATGATATTGATCGACTGTTGCTATCTGTGTTTTAATTTTGCTGCTAGCTGCTAATTGACATTGTTACGTTCTTGAAACTTTATTTAAAGTGCATGTTATGACAATACAGTTGATATCTGAAATTTATCACTTGACTATTGTACGATTTTAGGCCAATTTGTTCGAAAATTTACGTTTTTCAACAGTATGTCTATCAGACATTGTCCAATGGATGAGGAAATATCTTTATCGTGTTCAGTCGGTCCGAAAACATAGAACAAGAGGTATTTGAAGCCTCACTTCATTTGTTATAGAGGTAGAACTCTGAAAAATCTTTATTTTTGGCCGCCATTTTGAAAAAAATAGCATGATCTAATCGAAATATTCAATTTTGACAACTGATCTCATTGGATTCGGTTCTAACACATTAAATCGCCATAGAAAAACATATGTTTATTTGTCTCATTCCAAAAATTTGAATTAGTGCCCATCCCTAAATAAAGACAAAAACATTTAGATCGTTTTAATGACACAATTGAATTTTTAAAAAAAAGACAGTTAGAAAGTAAAATATGGCGTTTTATCGGCACCCGACTCCCCTCCCCACACGCATTTATATCGGTCTACCCGTTACTTCTACTTCACAGAGAGCTAAAAATTCGGTAGGTTTTGTAATCCGAACCCATCGACCAATAGCTACTCCATTACATTCAAAGGTTCTGATTGTACAACCAAATACCCCAGGTATAAATTTACACAACGTGAAGGGTGTTGATGATGCTGGTGTGGTTTCATAAACTAGGATACTCGTGTCCGACAATCGATGTCCCGTGTCTGAAATTTAAAAAACGAAGTAAATTAATTCAAAAACAGAGATAGAGAGAGAGAGAGAGAGAGAGGTTACCATATGGTTCAATTTTATTTCAACTATTTCAATAATTAGCTTGCTCATAGGGCCTTTAGAAGTTGGAGGCGACCTCCCCCCCCCCTCTCTCTCTCGTATTGAAAACTGTTGATAAGAAGAATAAGTATATTAGTTTCCCATTGAAGGCGCTCAAAGGGCCTAAATGGGTTCGTGTGGCGAGGGTGGGGGAAGAGGGGCGTCATTCTCAATATGAGTATACTGCAGTCGGTCTCAAAATTATGCATCTGCTACTAAATGAATTAAAGATACATTATGGGAGATTAGATAAAGAGTTGGCAGATCTCACCATAATAGTTAAAAGGTAATTTGTTGAAACTTTCAGTCAAATTGATCCATTATGAACCGAGATTTAAACGATTACTATAATAAATAAAGTTTAAGGTTAATCATCAACAGTCATTTTTTGACAATCGAACCCGGCTGAGGACATCGAGAGAGTTGGTTATGGTCTTGCAATGTTAATAAATGTCTTAGTTTATATATAATTTAAGGCCTAATGACAGACCTGTAGATATGGCGCTTAAAATTGCTTAATGCGTGTGTAAGTCACCCCAAAAGATTTGTTGTAGTCCGGCAGCTGGTCGACGAACCTGGAAATATAGTCCACCTAATTTTTTTTTGATGGATTATATATCTTCAGTATGTGTAGATTAAGAATCCGGATGATGCCACCCTGGCACCTTTGGGTAAATTTAAATATTCAAGATGGCCGCCATGAGGCATTTTCCGGTAATTTAGTGAGGTAAAATATGTGACAGATTCTCTCGGACCTCGGTTTGAAGATGGGTTTTATAATAATTCGACCCACTGAATCCAATGAGCATGGATATTCCTCCTAACAGTGACGGCTAATTCCGCTAGGAGGACAAATTCAAAATCGTGGCTTATTTTGGCTGGAAACTTACAAAGATCCCTAAACCAGCGTGTAATATATTAAAATATGGGTTTTGGGTATATTATATATCTTCAATGTGTGTAGTTTCAGAATCCGGATGATGCCACCTTGGCATCCTTGGGGTAATTAAAATATTCAAGATGGCCGCCGTGAGGCATTTTCTGGTTATTTACTTTAATTTAATGGGGTATAATTCGGGAAAAATTCTCTCGGACCTCGGTATGAAGGTGGTTTCCGTAAGAATTTGATCCACTGAATCTAATGAGCTTGGGTATTCATCCTAAAACTGACGACTAATTCCGCTAGGGGGCCAAATTCATAATGCCATCTCCTTTTTGCAGGTAACTCATAATGTTCTCTTATACGGTGTGTAATATATTGAAATATAGGTTTTCATTGTCCATTTCTTCAGATATAAACATAAATACATGTTCAAGCAAAAAGTGCTCCAATCCGATGACATTCTTCCCCTAATATTCTTATAAGGGCACAAAGTATACACGGTCAAACACAATCAACTATCAGACCATCGTGAGTTGAATGCAAATGTGTCACATATTTGTCACATATTTGTCTTGTGCAACCTCAGGAATTTGTCTAACTCACCCTCTCTTGAACCACTGGAATACTCGCAATCGGTAGAACATTCTGATTCTTCCCATTTCATCCATGTTATGCAACGGGGATGACATTTGTCTTGCAAGTTATTTGGTCATTAATACGCGGCGGTAAAGCTGGGGTTTGTATCACGCTGAAAAAACATTTTTCATCCCTAATTCTACTCTGTTTTCTAGTAGAGAAGGTGACACGGACGGATGTCATAGTGGATCATAATTTATGCTTGACAATTCGCTCTCCGCAGCTTCTGTTTATATGGCTCTGTAATTTGTGCTCTTAGTCAAGTGACACATAAGTCGTACGTTAACGGCTCTATTATTTTCCATGGTCACTAAATTTAGTTATTTTGTTGAATTTGGGAACCATATTGGTGTTTCGTTCGGTCATGGCATATTTCACCATTCAGATAGGAATTTGGCGAACCCGAAAACCTATAGTTTAATACATAATGAATATTGTTATGTCTTGCCAAATATGGCCACCATTTTGAATTTAAGCTCAATCTGGAACACTTTTTGATCAGAACATGTTTTTATGTTTATATCTGAAGTAAATGACACCGAAAACCTATTGTTTAATATATTACACAGCCTTTTGGGGCGACTTTATGAGTTTCCCCCAAAAAATTAGCCTCCATTTTGAATTTGGCCCCCTAGTGGAATGGGACAGCTTTTTAAGGAAGAATACCAAAGTTCATTGAATTCAGAGGGTCAAATTCTGACAGAAATCACCCTTATATCGAAATCCGAGAGAATCTGTCCCGAATTTTACCCCACTAAATTAAAGTAAATAACCAGAAAATGCCTCATGACGGCCATTTTGAATTTTTAAATTTCCTCAAGGATGCCAGGAGGGCATCATCCGGATTCTGAAACTGTACAGATTGAGGATATATAATACACCAAAAATCTATATTTCAATAAATTACACACCGTTTCAGGGAACTTTAGACATTTCTAGCCAAAATAAGCCACTATTTTGAATTTGGCCTCCTAGCGGAATTAGCCGTACTTTTTAGGGGGAATATCCATGCTCATTGGATTCAGAGAGTCAAATTCTTGTAAAACCCATCTTCAACTCGTGGTCCGAGAGAATCTGTCACATATTTTACCCCATAAAATAACCAGAAAAGGTCTCATGGCAGCCACCTTGAATATTTAAATTTCCCCAAGGGTGCCAGGGTGGCATCATCCGGATTCTTAATCTACACGTACTGAAGATATATAATCCATCAAAAAACATTAGGTGGACTATATTTCCACGTTAAGGCTTAAAATGGGGTTTGGCTGCCGGACTAGCCACAACACCTTGCGTAGGAGAACGCGATCGGAGACGGTCCTGTCTATTTTAGCACATATGACGTCATATGTGGACTGTGGGTTAGGTTTAAGAATTTGATGGAGAGGTTAAGTCTCCACAAGCACTGACCTAGGATGATGAAAATTTGGTTCGTGATATTTCCTAGTTTTATTACAAATACATGCAATACATTAGATTTAAAAACATACTTGGTGGTCTTCCTTGGGGTATCGCCTGTGGTAGGCCTATTCTGGTATTTTAGATTCTTAAACTAGTTGATTTTATTTACTAAGGGTTAGGACTGGGGTTTGATATATTCTTCCTTGGGGTATCGCCTGTGGTAGGCCTATTCTGGTATTTTGGATTCTTAAACTAGTTGATTTTATTTACTAAGGGTTAGGACTGGGGTTTGATATACTCTTTCTTTGGGGTTAGGTTGAGGACTGGTTTATTTATTAGTCTAGTCTAGGATGTCGTTCAGATTTTTTTTTAGAATATGCAATTATAAGTTTCTGTGTGAAAATTTTCGGGTGGTTTTCTTGGAGATCAGTATAGTGTTTTCTGACGATTTGGGATGCACTTACTGCTGTTGCGCTAAACAGAACTATAGCGCTAGCCGTATGAATATTCAAACCCAAGGGTACTGTTGTTTTCAATTTGTCAATCCAAAATTTTTCGCTAGTTAGCCGAAACGTTTTAATTTCTTCTGATTTGGTTGGTTGAAGTGAATTGAGACCGGTTTGTCTTTTTTGATGACTATGTCTGAACGGTGACCGTTAATTCTTTCCCTAAGTGTTTGTCACATTGTCTACATGAAATTAGATATACTATGTTTGAACTACTGCATGGGAGTTGGTCTAATATTAGGACTGATGTGCCAGATGTTTTATTATGGAAATGATCATGTTCCTTAAGCAACGTCCGCGAGTTTTACAACACCTAACTGTTGCTTCAATACTTAGCAATTCCCGAACTTTGTCGCCCGTTGTGTAGACAGGTGACTAATTAGCATTGTCTAATCCGAGGTCATGGCACATAACGCACTGTAAACAAACAAGTATACGGCCGTTGAAAGTTGTTTTTTTAAATTGAGAAACTCGCGGAAAACAAGCAACCTTGACATTGATCGATCTTTGAACTTTGCAACTCGATTGTCACATGTAGACATTTTAGCTAAAAGCGCGAGACTAGGTATTCACGACGACCGATGATTGTTAAGCAAGGCTGACACTTGCACGATCCCGTGGCACGCATTGGCACGACTCGAGTCGTGTCAGTGCGCAAACTAGTCGTAAACTGGTGTGAAGTGTGCGTAAACCCGTCGTGACTGCGTGCCATGTCGGGACGAGAATTTTGAAATGTTCAAAATTTTGATCACGACAAAATTTAGTGACCGGGTCATGAACTATGCGCAAACTGTTCGTGAACTCGTCATGAACTCGTCTGGATGATGCGGGAGGATGTGTGCCAGTGCGTGGCAGTGCGCGCCATGCCACGACTGTCACGAACTGCCACGAATAGTTCACGACTAGTTCACGAATAATTCACGACTACTGTGTGACAGTGGCGTTCGCGTCGGTGCAGGTGTATATATAGGGAATTGGGTGGCTTCTTCATGGTGATGTGCTTGCCGTCCACAGCCCCCAGACAGTAGTGGTAGTTTCATCTGGAGCTGAACCTGGCAACAACTTCCTTCCACTCCTCTTCAGTTTTGGGGCAGCGCAGCACTTCGTCCTTGTAGACCGCGATGATGGCTTTACACACCTCGGGTATGAACTTGCAGATGGTACTTGCCTCAACCCTGAATCTGTACTGCAGACTTGGATATGAATTTCCAGTGGCTAGGAAGCGGAGGGTGACAGATGGTGGACTGCTTCTGGAGGCGAGGGGTTAACTTCTCAACCATCTCTTGGAACAGGTCAGGTGTGATTCTGGGGTAATTTTTGTAGCCCCTTTGATCTTCCTTGTGGAGTTCAGTCATTAAACTGTCATACTGTCCACACTCGTGCCTTCTGGTCAACCATTCCCTGACCCACACTTTCCTTTGTGTCTTTCTGCGAGGTGGGGTTGCCTTTTCTTGCTCTTCTGTCTCTTCCAGCCTTTTCTGCTGCTCTTGAACAATGGCTGGAGCAGATGGTAGGTATAGGCATCGTTTCTCTTCTCTGCAATGATTGTGTCTCTGACATTCAGCATGTTGTCTCTTCCACAGCCAATCCAAAAATTACCAGTGGTTGGGGAGGTCCCCTTTTTATATGGCGTTCCCAAGTCGGCACTACACGGTCCGAATTGTGCAAACTCGTCGTGCCAATGTGGGAAGTGCGTAAACAATGCGCAAACTATGCGTGAACTCGTCGTGCCAGTTCGTGTCAATGTGGACACTGATGGGCACGCATTCGTGAACTCGTCGTGAACAGTGCGGGAGCCTCCCAGTTCGTGCCCCAAAATGGAACGACTTGCCACGACAAAATCGTGGCCAAAAGTCGTGCAAGTGTCAGTCTGGCTTTACCCAATCGACCTTAGTGGCGAAATATGCAGTGTATTACGTGAAGGATAAGGTGTACATAGTTAAAGGACAATATTGGTGCCAGTCATTATGACATATGTGATAGAACTGGTAAAATACATTCCGAATATAATTCAATCTAATTAAAATATAGATCTATATTTCGTTTCGTTTTTTATACTTTCGATGGCCTACACTCATGTAGATCTAACTAGTTATAGTGGAAGCTCACGTTCTATGACGTCAGGTATCAAGCACGGGACATTTGACCCGAAAACGTCAGTCATTCGATTAACCAATTAACGACCGCCATGCTTTTCAAAATCCACTTTTGTTTTGTTATGATTTCTATCCGCTGGTGTTTATAGTATAGACGTCGTTGGCTGGTAATATCTACCCACAGTTCCACGCATGAAAAGGTCAAACGGTCGATTCGACAGACCATTTGATTGGCTGACCCCTCATTTCAGCCAGAACACGAATTAAATAACAAGTCCTCCAGATCCAAGAGTAGTAAAGACAAGTAAAAATGAAATTTTGAACTATAAAAAACGAAACGAAATTGGATCTGTGTTTTAATCAGATTGGAATATAATTTTAACACAGAGATCATTGCTACGGGAGATGTGTAACAAACTCTTATATATACGGGAAGTGACGTCAAACATGACAAACACGAGTTGTCTTTCTATATAACTGACTGAACTAACGAGTGATAACCGACTCGCAGGCGAATTTCATTTCACTGATAATTCCGTTGAAGATAGAAAGTTGTTTTATAAGACGATGAGAGGATATCTCACAATTCAAAAATAGAATTGGCTGTCACTAGATAAGACAAAACGAAAAAAATAGGAAAATCCCGTTCATTCCCCTGTTTTTATTCATCCAGATAAAAACATGGTAATGCACGGACTTTTTTCTAATTTGTTTGTTATCTTTTATCTACTGACAGCCAATTCTTTTTGTGAATTGTCGGATATCCTCTCACCTTCTCATATAATAATTTTTCATCATCAGTTGAATTGTCAGTAAAATGAAATTCGCCTGCGTGTCTGTTATCGCTCGTTAGTTCAGTCACTTACATAGAAGGACAACTCGTGTTTGTCATGTTTGACGTCACTTCCCGTACATTTAAGAGTTTGTTACACATCTCCCGTAGCAATGATCTCTGTGTTAAAGTTATATTTGGAATGTATTTTACCAGTTCTATCACATATGTAATAATGGCTGGCACCAATATTGTCCTTTAAGGCGAGATCAAGCCTTATATTGAAGATGGGAAATGATCGGATAGGGTTGGTTTTGGGTTAGGACCTGTCGATTTCGTCAAAGTCTCGAGAAGTAATCAGGGGCTAGCGCCTAACCCTAACCAACAATGCACATATGACGTCATATGTGCAGGACAGTCGCCCATCTAGCGTTCGCCCCTTGTGTATTAAGATCAGGATGTTCTTTTCTATTCATTCGCTCTATTCTTCAAATAATACTCTAGCTAAACTTGTGGCCAAAGAAACAAATAACATGTGTGAGTTAGTTATATTTTACGTCCCGCATCTACCGAGGTGATAGCGCAATAGCCCCTTACGTACGGTAGTCCCTTTTAGCGCAACAGCAGTAAGTGCATCCGAAATCATCAGAAAACACTATACAGATCTCAAGGAAAATCATCCGAAATTCTTCACACAGAAGCTTATAATTGCAAATTCTAAAAGTAAAAATCTGAACGACAACTTAGTGTATAGTAAATTAGGTCAAATAAGATTACCTCACCCTAACCCAAAACAAACCATCAAACCTTAGCCCTAACCGCGAGTAATATAAAACCAACTAGGTATTAGAATCCCTAGCCCTAACCCGGTGATAGAGGAACATACACATTTTTAGAAAATCCAATTCTTAGTAGGAAACACACATAATGTGACTCTCTCCCGAGAGCCTCAAATTTATTCTTTTTTCCTTCAGAAACAAAAATGCCAGAATACCAGACACACAATCCAAGGAAGGCCATCAGCGCCACTAACACCAAAACAGTGAAATCAGCTGTTTTTAAATCTAATGTTTTGTATTCATGTTTAATTAATTTAGGAAATACCACGAACTATATTTTCATCACCCTAATTCAGTATTTCTGTGGAGACATAACATATCCACAGAAGCATTGACCAAAACCTAACCAACAATCCATGACGTCATATGTGCAGGACAATCGTCGATCTAGCGTTCTCCCATTACGTATTGGTACTACCGGTGGGACGATTCACCCAATGTACCCAATACTACAACAATAATGATGGTGGGCATATTACTTGAATTTTTATACGCCCACATTTTCATGTGGACGTATATTGTCGTCGCCCCTGTCCGTCCGGACGTCCGTCCGTCCGTCCAAAATTTGTTTGTGGACTCTCTACAGGTCACAATTCTTATCCGATTTTGACGAAACTTAAAATGTAGGTTTATCCCATAAGATCTCGGCTGCTTTCGATATTGGCATGTATCGGATCGAAACTTCATGGATTATGGCACCTGATTGTACGAAAAATCATGTTTTTAGCTTGTGGACCTAATAGAGGTGACAATTTTGAACCGATGTTGATGAAACTTGACATGTATGTTTATAACGCAAAGATCTTGGTTCCTTTCGATATTTGCACCCATCGGACCGTAACGTTCTGAATTATGGCCCCTGATTGTCCGAAAAATCGCCCTTTTTAGCTTGTGGTCACTCTGAAGGTCAAAATTATTATCCGATTTAAAAAAACCGTTTGATTATATCACCGTTACATGGTAATGAAGGCTGAGTTAAAATTTTGTGAAAATCGGACCAAAATTGACGGACAAAATGGCCGCCGCTTGTACCCGAAAAGTGTAAAAACATGGTATATAGGTTGTGGAACCTGTAGAGGTCACAATTTTAAATCAATTTTGATGAAACTTGCAATACATGTTTATAACCTAAAGATCTTGGTTCCTTTCGATATTTGCGCATATCGGATCATAACCTCCTGAATTATGGCCCCTGATTGTATACGAAAAATCGCCTTCATTAGATTGTGGTCCCTCTGGAAGTCAAAATTATTTCCCGATTTAAATAACCGTTTGATTATATCACCGTTTCAATGTAATGAATGTTGAGTTCGAATTTCGTGAAAATCGGATCAAAACTGACAGACAAAATGGCCGCCGCTTGTACACGAATACTATAAAAATATGGTATATTAAGGTTGTGGACCCTGTAGAGGTTACAATTTTAATCTGATGTTGATGAAACTTGAAATGCATGTTTATAACCCAAAGATCCTGGTTCCTTTTGATATTCAACGGATAATATCGGATTGTAACTTCCTGAATTATAGCCCCTGATCGTACGCAAAATTGACTTTTTTAGCTTGTGGTCCCTCTAGAGGTCTCAATTATTATCCAATTTTAGAAATAATATTAAATGTTTCGTATACTAAACGTTAGCATGGGGCAGAATTTTATAAAAACCAAACAAATTCTAATGATTTTCTGATAATTACTTAAGATGCGACAACTCTTGTTGACTGCCCGGACGATTTAGCTGCTGTGTGGGCGTATGTTTCGTTGCCTGGCAATCTATTTGTAAAAAAAAAATGTGAGTTATATCGCGTGAATTGTACTTCGAATACGATTACCGATGTTTGTCTTTTTCCCAGAGCAAGGTGTTACATTATCCTGTGTCGCGGCCCTAAACGACGACTGTGACACTACGGCCTCCCAATGATATCTACTTCCTAGCCTCTCAATGATATCTATAGAAACTTAAATCTTACACTTGTTTATAAAGCGGTTACGTGCATGAGTCATGTATCAAGCCCCGGGAAATTGACCAGATACTTTCATTATCGGATTGGTCAGCTGCACTGACGCTACCCTGGATTTCAACACAGCTGTACTTATATGGACACTATAGGCGTACGAGGCCGAACTTGTTTGGGGGGCCAGCATATTTTCCCGACAAATATATTTCTCTAGAATCCGCGGAGCGAAGCCGTCCGCTCGCGAGCGCCGCTGGCGCGAAGCCTCCGGCGGGGGGTATGGGGGGCCTCCCCCAGAAAATTTTGAAAAACAAACGGCCGTAGACGCGATTTCCAGGCATTTCGAATACTTTCTAGTAATTTGGAGTGGGTAGTAAATTATGTCAGTTGCAGCATAAAAACTGGTAAAAAGTCATCTTTAAAATAAGCTCTATTACTACGAAAACAAGAACAAGTCGAACGATTTACTTTTGCCACATTTTTCATTTTATGAGACTTCACATTTTTTATCCAGATCTCAGATGCATAGAAGACAGTACCGTACTCAAGAACTGAGAAAGGCCATGTGTACGTGCTAGTTCTATTCAGATGGTTATCGTGTTCATCTTTGACTGGACTGCTTTCTTTCCGCTTCTATATTATTAAAAATATTCCAAACCCGACAGACGGCGTGACGCTTCCCGACAAACTGAGCATTCATTCCCGACAAGACCATAGCCTTCCCCGACAAGGCCATACCCCTACCCCACCCCATTTTCAAAAACTCCTCGGCTAAAGACCGATCTCACAATTCTGAGCTCTTTTCAGATTTCTATTTTTTTCATGAAAATATTGGGGGGGGGGAGGGTACGCCTATGATGGACACCTAGGGAGGTGGCTAACCACGTTTCTAACGCATGGGATTATCATATTTGGAATATCAGACTATGATGTCATTGCCCCATTTTAAACTTTCAGACATATTGTTGTTAGCCTAGTTCTAGTTGTCAATATATTAAACAGAGCTTCTTACAGAACCTATATCGTCTACTGTATATAGCCTCTATAGTGTTACAAAGAACTACAAATATTTACCTTGCTTATCGTCGAATCTGTTAGCAATCGTCACACTGGTTATGTTATATGTAGATTGTAAAGCAACTTGCCACCAGGGATTAAAGTCATTGGTATCAGTATGCTGGCAGTTTGTAACAGAAGTGGGTATATAACCGTCATTAGCAAGCCCAGGGACATGTACGATAAACTGTGAACTATCTGTAGATGGTTTATGAAGAGCAACGTTAGGTCCACCTTAAAAAAGAAATGAAATTCAATATACAGAACCAATTCAAAACGGAAAGAATTGAATGCAAATCAGTTTATATCGTCCATATTGCATTATTATATACGCTGCAACCCAATTGGGTCAATTTCTAGGTTCCAAATATTAGCGATTTAACGTACCTATGTTCTGCTCCGATTGTGCTATTGGGGGGGGGGGACAAGGAGTTTAACGTCCTACTGTTCTGCTCCTATCGGGCCAATGAAGACGGGCATACACCATACAGTGTGCTGTGAGGGAAATTTTGCCTCGACGGCTGCGCTACGACCCACTCTCATATCGAATTCCAACTGCCAAGGGATCTTTCACGTGCAATTCAATGTATACAAGGGACCTCGATGGGGGCTGAAAATGACCTGTAGTCATCCTTTCTGATACAAAATCAAATTTGACAAATAATGTCGGAAAAGGGAGCGTACTTCTCCGCAGGTGGCGTTTATCAGATGTTCAGAACGAAAAGGGGGCTTAGGGAAGTTTACATTATATGTCATTGCATTAAATCAATATTAAAGCTCTTCGGCATTTTCCGACGTGGTTTACGTTTACCCGTGGTGTAGAACGGAATACCTGACAAGGATAGCTGTAAAACAGAGGTCCCGTGTATACATTGACGTGCATGTAAAAGATCCCCTGGCAGTTGGAATTGGATATAAGAGCAGGCCCTAGAGCTGCTGCCAGCGTAAGTATCCCTCAATGCACAGTGTATGGCGCATGACCGTCTTCGTTAGAATAGTAGGACGTTTAACCCAATTTCATTCCATTTTTATACGTCCATATTCATAATGTGAACGTATTATGCCGTCACCCCTGTCTGCGTGTGTATGTGTGTATGTGTGTGTGTGTGTGTGTCTGTGGTTCGCCTACAGGGCGCAATTCTTCATGGATTTTCTTCAAACTTTGTATACTTATTCCTTATACATTAAGGAAGATCCCTATTGTTTTTGGTGCATGCCCGACCCCCAGGGGCAGAGCCACGCCCATTTCTAGTATTTGATTGTTTGTCGTCTACAGGCCACATTTCTTAACTTATAACCTTGAAACTTTGCATACATATTCTTTGTACCCATATGAACATCCCTATCGTTTGGGGTGCATGCCCAACCCCCAGGGGCAGACCCACGCCCATTTTCTTTAGCGTGTCTTAGTGTCGCCTACAGGGTGCAATTCTTACTGAATTTTCTTTAAACTTTGTATATTTACTCTTTACACCCTAAGGATGATCCCTATCGTTTGGGGTGCATGCCCAACTCCCAGGGGCAGAGCCACGCCCATTTTATTTTTGTGTGTTGCCTACAGGCCACAATTCTTAATCGATCATATTGAAACTTAAAATACTTATTCCTTATACCCTAATGATGACCCCTTTTGTTTTGGGTGCATGTCCGACCCCCTGGGACAGCAACGCCCATTTGTTGTATTTGTCTGTCTGTCATCTACAGGCTGCATTTCTTAACGTATCATCTTGAAACTTTGCATACTTATTCTTGATACCTTAAGGAAAATCCCTATGGTTTTTGGTGCATGCCCGACCCCCAGGGACAGTGCCACGCCCATTTTCTTTTTGTGTGTCTGTGTGTCACCTACAGGCCACAATTCTTAATCGATCGTCTTGAAAACTTTTTTATACTTCTTCCTTATACCCTAAGGCTGACCACTATTATTTTTGGTGCATGCCGGACCGCCTGGGACTGAGCCACGCCCAATGTTTGTGTTCGCCTACAGGATGCAATTCTGAATAGATCCTTTTAAAACTTTGCATACCTATTCCTTATACCCTAAGGATGACCCCAGTTGTGTTTGGTGATTTCCTATCCCCCAGGGCCCTAGCCATGTGCATTTTTACTTCGTGTCTGTGTGTGTTGTCTACAGGCCATGATTGTAAATGGATCGTCTTTAAACTTGGGATATGTATTCATTATAGCCTAAGGACGACAACTGCATGTCCCGACTCCCAGAGGCAAGCCAGGCCGCAATTCTGAATGAATCAGCTTGGTACTTGGCATATGTATTCCTTGTAGCCTGAGGGCGTCCAGAATTGATCTTGGTGAATGTTCCAATCCCCAGGGGCAGAGCCACGCCCACTTTTTGCCTTTAGCGTCTGAAAGCCACAATTCTGAATGGATTATCTTGATGTTGAAGTAACTTGAAGCACGACCCTCAACGCTAAACAAAACAAACGCCTAGCCTTCTTGACAAAGTACCATATCAATCAAAGCAGGAATGTGGACGTATATTGTAGCGTTAGCGTTATGGGTTTTTTTTTGCAAGATGATTATGACCTAGTTTCAGCCCACTGCTAAAGACACCTATGCGCTAGCGAATTATTAGAATAAAACTGAACTATATGCTGGTCCCGAAATGACCTATTTTGTGTCGGGAGGACCTCGCTCTCTCTCCCTCCCTCCTTCCTTTTCCTCTCTCCATCCCCACTCTCTCTCTATATATATATATATATATAATATATATATATAATGGTATTACCTGGTAGCTGTTTACATTTAAAGGACTCGGGTCCACAGCTATTTAAATCATTACCTCCAACTGGAAGAAAAATAAATAAGGTGTTAATCTAATATTCTATAGTAATATGAAGTGCTTTGAAACATTTAATTTTCATACAAATGCAATGGGTTTAATCGCACTTCTGTTCTTCACTGCCTTGGCTTATGAAGACAGCCATACGCCACAGTGTGCTACAAGGGAAATTTAGGTCGGACAGACGAACAGGTTTTTTTTACGTGCACGTCAAATTTCTACGCGGGACAGTGGTTTTGGCCCAATACTTCACAACTAACAAGGGAAAACCGCGTCGGACATTCCAGAGGAAATTTCTCGGCCAAAACCTGGATGAACCTCGGACCTCCTGAGTCGCGGGCGAGTGGAGAGCGGACATAGCTCAAAACCGGTCGCCACATCCTACGTATTATGACCCCGGTCTCTTTCTTACTACATTATCTTAGTAGCCTTGTGATCGTCTAGTATTTTCATTTGTTTTGTCGTCTGTGCAACAATGCAACAGTTCGCTTTTACATTTTATATAGCATGGCTGGATACATGGATACAAGCATAGTAGATTGCAATAATTGATAGTCATTCTCACAATCACATCCAGCCACTTTGGAGTGTTAATGATGTAGTAGGACAAGGTTCGGATACTGGATGCAGCGGCAGCTAATGTCATGAAACAAACAATAAACAATATATAATTTGATACTTTTTATTATAAATTAAACAGCAATGGATTCTGGAAATGTGACGTGTGTCCTGAATTTCTCGACTAATGTAATACCATGGGTCTTTTCTGTCTGACGTGGAGAGCGTGTATGGGTAACCGGTCGCCACATCTTACATACGACTCATACATATTGTTTTTGCTACATATTACTGTTAGCCCTGTGATCGTCTAGAATTTGTCTCTAGCTGTCTTTGATTCTCCTTCACGTTGTGTTCACTTCTTACTGGTTTCTTTGTCTTCTTCAGTTATAACAATGCAACAGTTCGTTTTTACCTTTTATGTAGCATAGGTATACATACAAGCATAGTACATATTACAATTATAGTCACTCTTAGATGGTAACCCTCTGGAATCTAATCGAAGTCTGTTGAATTCTCACGAGTATCCTAATTTTGTATCAACTGGTTTTGGACATTCAATTATCTAATTGGTCAAACATGATGTAAATAATTAGAGAGATTGGTTAATTGAGCCCAATGACGTCAAAACCCACGCTTAAATGGTCATATGGAAATTTACTAGATAAATTTCCCATGAGATATTAATTATCATGTTGTTGACATATAGAGCAAGTTATGTTTTGGCTAAACTATTCTTTTTATAAAACATTATGCCATTTTACTCTAAGTGATATTTAGTACATACTACATATTATGTGAATATGTTAGAACATAAAACTATATCTTATCTCCTCATTCCTTGTCTATAATCTTTAAAAACAATGTCACCACGACTATATTGCTACATTACTTCCCCCTTTAAGAAAGCTTTGTTAAACAAATGAGTTTTTGGTTTCCTTTTGAACAAGTTTATATTGTCTACACTTTTTAGTTCAAGTGGAAGCTGATTCCATAGTGTTGGGGCAGCCGCTTTGAAGCTTCGGAGACCAAGAGTACTTTTTACTTTTGGTACAACTAATAGGTTCTGGTTCTCTGAGCGAAGGCTTCTGGTCGATTGGTATTGTTGTAGCAGTGTGGATATGTATTCAGGCAATTCAGCAGAGTAGATGGAGCAGTATGTGAAACATAAGATTTTGAATTTAATGCGATAATTTAAGGACAACCAGTGCAGTTCTTGGAGTACAGGTGTAATACTAGTGAAAGGCTTTGATCGGGAAACAATTCTTGCTGCTTTGTGCTGAATAAGTTTTAATGGTCGAAGAGATTTTGCCGGAAGATTGATCAGAAGTGAGTTACAGTAATCTAATTTTGAGGTGATCAGTGCATTTACTAAGAGTTTCGTTGTTTCGAGGTTTAGGTATTTTCTGATTTTGCCGATTTGGTAGATATGAAAGTTACAGGATTTGGTTACGGCTGATATGAACCTAGCATAATATTAATATATTAGACCTAAACCTTATAAGTAACTGTTAATTTTAATTAAAATTAAACTTAAATTAATTATTAAATAAACTTTGATGTGTCTCTTTAATTATAAATCTCCAAATTAACTTTGACCTCGTGACCTGAACTGAGTAAGTGAATAGTTTATAATTTTGTAATTTGCGTTTGTGTTTTAGAATTCCGTCATAACAATTTTATAATTCACCCGTCAATAATGTGACTTTTTTTTGACCTACTCATTTATAATTTTGTATTTCGTTTTTTATGAACACTCCGATCAGACTGACACCGACACAAGCTGAGCTCAAACTTATGACAATACCAGACAAAAATTTATTAAAAATACAACTATGTCAAAGGAAATGGTTGCGCACCCATTCCCCCCAAACACCAGTCTGTACTTTATAAATAAGACATACCTAACTTTTAATTACCATATAATTTAGCTATCATTCAACTCATCACTGAAATCATGTGACTTTAAAAACCGTTAGTTTATAATAACCCGACCTTTTGTCAAATTACACACTCCAAATCACCTAGTATTAACAATTTAAGGCAAAATTTTATAAATGACACAAAATAGCATTTAGCAAATATATATATAAAGTTTATATTACGTTTCTAAGGCAAAAATGTAATTACACATAGTTAATAGTTATATAGGGACAAAATCTACCGCATATCTACACTTTAACCTCTTATAAAACTCGTATGCGATAATCTCACAATTTAACGAGCCGTTAATTTCAGTTCTTCCCAAGAAAAACTATACCCAAAATCCCTAAAGTTAACCACATGGGATTTTAACATAACCCAACTTTTTATTCAAAAGTTAAATTACCATAATCTTGAAACCTGGACTAGAGTCCCAAAATTATTTTATATACGAAACAACACAAAACACGAATATTTAGCAATATAACTTTTTATTCGAAAGCTAAACCACCTATTTTATTAGTCTGACTAGACTAAAACCATAATTCTGAGACTTGGACTAGAGTCCCAAAATTACAACACAAATTAACGAACCAAAAGCAGAAAAAAACGGCCAACTATATCCTTAGCTCTACCGTCTCCCCCCTTTGATACGGAGACAAGCATTGGTTCCTTATTTGATTCCCTATTTACCATTACTCCTTAGTTATATAAAAAAAAAACAATTTTTTAAACTACACCTTAGAACTCACTTTAATTTTTTCTTTGATTGGCATTTAGTAATTGAACATATAACACAAGGTACAATTTTATGGATACACAATTACTGAGTTTGATACTAAGCGACGTTTCGACGAGGATACTCTCGTCTTTATCAAGCAAATGATACACAAATGTGAATAGTAGGGAAATATATACAGAATATGCAACAAAGATAAGAATAAATACAATTAAAGTTTAACACCTTTGATTAGGGTCCATTAAGGACTAATCCCACACAACGGAAAGCTCTTACAGGGATTAAAAGAAGGCGAATGCTATTATTTACAAAAAGATCAGTGTATTAACACTATTAATGGAAAACCAATTAACCTGAGCTATAGATAAACAATAATATAAAGAGAAGTGTGTATGCATAAGTGAACAAGAGTGATCGCTGATGCATGTGTAAAGAAAAATAAAATAATAAATTAAAATTCAGAAATAAAAATATAAAATATATTAATTGAATGTCAAAAAAAACCATGAAAGATGTTCAAATATATCGATTCAGTTAACTGAAAATCGAGGATTGTGTATTATATCTCTAGACTGTAAGAACTGGTTAAGTACTGAAAAGAAACATATAAAAAATGTATAATTAGACTGTGAGAAAACTGGATAACCACTGAAACGGAACAAAAGTATGAGAATCAATAAGCTGGAAGTCCTGAGGGATAAAACTTATTATCAGAGTATAAATCTGGAAGAAAGAAACCGTAAATATATTATTTCCATGTATTAAAGGTCAATGCATGTGAAAAATATTTATATTATGGCTATAAAACTGCATAAGCACTGCAAATCAAGGTATGTAAAGTATATAATTAGACTGTAAAACTGGATAATCACTGAATTGTGTTGATTCTGTAAGCTGAAAATCATGAAAGAAACCTATTATTAGACTTAATTTAGATGGGGGAAACAATAAATATATTCTTCCAATAAACTGAAACCAAAAAATGTGAAAAATATCCCCCGACTGTAAAATGGATAAGTGCTGAAAGTTAAGATATGTACGATGTGTAATTAGACTGTGAAAACCGGATAAGTACTGAAATAGAAAACAAGTATTAGAGTTAATTTATAAGAGCTTTCCGTTGTGTGGGATTAGTCCTTAATGGCCCCTAATCAAAGGTGTTAAACTTTAATTGTATTTATTCTTATCTTTGTTGCATATTCCGTATATATTTCCCTACTATTCACATTTGTGTATCATTTGCTTGATAAAGACGAGAGTATCCTCGTCGAAACGTCGCTTAGTATCAAACTCAGTAATTGTGTATCCATAAAATTGTACCTTTAATTTTAATTTTACTACAGGTCATGTTAACCTGATAATTATATTCACCTAGCCAGTGATATTCTATTGTTTAATAAACCTGTCAATCTTAACTTATGAATGATAAATTTTATTCTCTACATAGTGGAATTTCAAATATTTAATTTCTAATCAGAT
Organism: Patella ulyssiponensis; assembly: GCA_963678685.1. Classification (NCBI taxonomy): domain Eukaryota; kingdom Metazoa; phylum Mollusca; class Gastropoda; family Patellidae; genus Patella; species Patella ulyssiponensis. Next base: position 63,276,042 of record OY783229.1, read on the forward strand.
TTAACTTTAACCCTATTAAAATATTAATTGGTCTGTAAACAAATTGAACACATTAGATTTACCTGGAAAAAATGTACTTATCCAATTCTGCTAATAATTCGGCCAAAAATTTTCTCTGTTGATAGTTTGTACGGGTTTTCTTCTTCCAGATTCCTTCCAGGGTACTGGATCTTTTGGTCGTGTGCACCAAATAGAATATGTTTTCTTCTTCCAAATGTTGTTGCTTACCCTAAAGGTCGAAACTTCGTCATGACACCAAATCAAATATGTATTCATCTTCTTCTAAAAGTGCTGCTTACCCAAAAGGTCGAAACTGTGTTACGGCACCAAATCGTATATGTAGCACCATGAGTCTTCTGTCTGACGTGGAGAGCGTGTATGGGTAACCAGTCGACACATCTTACATACGACTCATGCATATTGTTTTTGCTACATATTACTGTTAGCCTTGTGATCGTCTAGAATTTGTCTCTAGCTGTCTTTGATTCTCCTTCACGTTGTGTTCACTTCTTCCCTGGTTTCTTAAGACGTTTGTCTTCTTCAGTTATAACAATGCAACAGTTCGTTTTTTACCTTTTATGTAGCATAGGTATACATACAAGCATAGTACATATTACAATTATAGTCAATACTAACTAAACTCTTCTCAACCTAGACACCTCGCGGTGTCTAGGACTCTTAGGTGGTAACCCTCTGGAATCTAATCGAAGTCTGTTGAATTCTCACGAGTATCCTAATTTTGTATCAACTGGTTTTGGACATTCAATTATCTAATTGGTCAAACATGATGTAAATAATTAGAGAGATTGGTTAATTGAGCCCAATGACGTCAAAACCCACGCTTAAATGGTCATATGGAAATTTACTAGATAAATTTCCCATGAGATATTAATTATCATGTTGTTGACATATAGAGCAAGTTATGTTTTGGCTAAACTATTCTTTATATAAAACAATATGCCATTTTACTCTAAGTGATATTTAGTACATACTACATATTATGTGAATATGTTAGAAACATAAAACTATATCTTATCTCCTCATTCCTTGTCTATAATCTTTAAAAACAATGTCACCACGACTATATTGCTACACTAACTGATTTGCCCGAAATACTAAATAGAAGTCATGAAATTTATACGCCAAAGTCTATTTCTCAAACTACGGAATAAATTAACCCACTGTGGTGAATCGATTCATCGATCCTGTACAGTACCTTAACCTACAATTACAAACTAAATCACCGAATTCTTCCCTACGAATCAAGTGAAAAGGCGGCAATGCCTATATCTCCAGTGTCTGACAGTAGAACGCCATGTCTAAACTGCTAGAACACCATTTAAAACGAAATCACCGAATTCTTCCTCACGAATCAAGTGAAAAGGCCGCAATGCCTATATCTCCAGTGTCTGGCAGTAGAACGCCATGTCTAAACTGCTAGAACACCATTAAAAACGAAATCACCGAATTCTTCCTCACGAATCAAGTGAAAAGGCCGCAATGTCTATATCTCCAGTGTCTGACAGTAGAACGCCATGTCTAATTTGCTAGAACACCATTAAAAACGAAATCACCGAATTCTTCCTCACGAATCAAGTGACCAAATTACGATATGGTTAAGTACGAGTATCGATTTAGCGCTCCCCACAGCGAAGCGACAAGTAGATATAAATTATACTATTTTTCCCCCAATCAGAACTATTATCTAAGAGTAAGAAATGCGCTAAAACAATCAAACCCAAATGTGAAACAGATGAACATCAACACAATCTGGTTGATATGAGGCGATTATCGACTCTGACAACCAACCTGTGTCTTAATTATGATAAGGTTACCTTACCTAGGGAGTTGCTAACTGAAACTCCCCCCGATGAATGATACGCGCCAGTTTTATAGTCGAAGCACGCACGTGCATGACAGTTGATTGGCTCAAATACGCCAAGCAAGTAGAGAACTTGATGAGTTTGGGCGACTCGTTTGAAATACATTTAGCAAAAAGGGCGACACTACCACATTCCACCACCCTTAAGACTGTGTGACGTAAAGTATTCATTTCTTTATGGAACACTTGTCAAAAACAAAAATACAAATGCATTACAATAATATATACAAAAATATTCTCTGTTGCCGAAATGGACAATATCATGAAATTTAATACGGATAATCTGCGAATTCGTCATCGATAGTTGGAGCGTAGAGAATCTCTTTACTGGACTGGTCCATCATTATGGTCTGTTCTCCTGCTTGGTACAGTTCAAGAGGTACGTCACGAGCATTCCAATAGGTTGGATGAGTCGTTGGTGTAACCATATAATCATCAGACTGAAGTTCTTTTTCCATGTTTTCTTTCTTCTCACACATATTACCTGGGCGTGGAGGGAGGACATCTTCCGTGTCGATAAAATTAACATTTGGAAATTTTATTTCCTCAAGGTTGAACTCATACACACCATGCAGTCGTTTGTGTTTCATGGCCCTAGTTCTTTTCCGGGAGCGCCGATGACACACAGGGCAAGCAAAGAGAGTTGTGGTTTTCACGTGGACTGAACGCCAATGTTCTAGATACTTTCCTAATTTTGTAAAAAGTATTTGTTTACACCCTCAAACTTTGCTTGCCATGCCCGATTCCGGAAACGGTTCTCTTAAAGAGTTTTGGAACTCGTAAAGTTCCTCAGGATCAACTTGGACTTCGAACTCCATTTTATGTCTGCAAACTAGAGTAAAAACATAACAAAAATGTTACCACGAACCTTCCGTAGTATTAACAAACCCCACCCATTTTTTTTTAACTATTTGGTTTATTATATTTCAGCGCATTTCACTCGCATAAGACAAAACAACAAACTATCAGCTTTATGCCTATTGTGAAAATACATATACTCTTCAAAAAAAGAAACGCACAACCCCTTTTGTATCATTTTTTTAATTTAAACGAAGTCGTTCTTTCCATAAATCTTACTTGTTTTAATGTCATTATGTAAGGATAAAGAAATTCATTATTGGTTTTAAATGTAGTGTCACTAATGGTGACTGGTAATCCTTTTTGTCGAAATTTGTTATCGCTTGATTACACCAAGAAACATGAATTTAACAACTTCGCGAGCTTTTCGCATGGAACCTAAATCTAAGGCCTTTAAAATCCCGGGGTTCTCGGTTTCCTAATCAGTTGCAAGTGATGCCACATCTGAACGAAGACCAACGCAACAGCGCTATTGATCGATTACAAGCAGGTGAATCCAAGACAGATGTAGCTAGGCTGCGGAATGTTTCCCTTAATTCCATTTCTCGCCTTTGGGATAGGTACCGACAGCGAAGTCCAACATGTGACCGCCCAAGCTCAGGCCAAACAAGAGTGACCCCACCTGTCCTGGATAGTCACTTCCGGTTACGTCGTTGGCGTAAATGGTTTTCAACAGCGACCTCTACTGCAGCAGCACTTACAGGACGGCGTAGAATCTCGTACCAGACAGTCCGTAAACGCCTACGAATAACGAGGCAGACGTCCTCGTTGGAGCTTCTGTTTTGAAATACGCCGACACCATGAAATCCAACTTTAATGGGTTCAGACACTGAGGGTATGGCCACAGCAACACTGGAAAGCAGTTTGGTTCAGCGACGTGTCGCGGTTCTTGTTGCATCAAGGCGATGGTAGAGCGACGATATACCGACGACGAAATGTAACTTTGCGTTTCTTTTTTGGGAGAGTATATATGTACACATTGACTGGTTGTTTCAGGCATTGTACACATTGCCTGATTATAGACATTGACTGTAACATAATATATATATATATATGTTCTTAAAAGAAATATATATATATTATATTTATTTCTTTTAAGAAGGTGAAAAAATCACTTTTGGTTTAAGGCGTTCGAGTAAATGTTGGGGAAGGAGTAATATCTGACCCATCCGCGAAACCGTTCACGGTTCCTTCGATAAATTCAGATGAACTGGTATTTTTCCAAGGCTCCGGTAGTTCCGACCCCTCAAATGGTTTGAAGTTATCTACGTGGGTAGAAATTGCTTCATGGTTTGGCGATTCTTGTATCACATAAGTAACCGTAGAGAGTTTCCCTAGAACTTTATATGGTCCTCTCCATTTATAGCCAAATTTTTGATTTGCGGAAGGTGGGTACCACCGCCACACAAAAGACCCTATTTCAAATTCCCGCGCTTTCAGATTCTTATCATATCCCTCTTTTTGATGTGATGCCGATATTCTTAACTGTTCGTGAACAAAACTATACGACGACTTCATGGCAGAAGTTAACCAATGAACGTATTCAATTTGACAAAAATCGGACTGATCTGGAGGTGTATCGAACATTAAATCGATGGGACATGTTAGTTCTCGCCCTAGCATTAGCAGACTAGGTGTACATTTGGTGGACTTATGTTCCGTACTACGGTATGCCATGAGCACAAACGGTAAATAATCATTCCAGTTGGACGGATTTTCGGAGCAAAATATAGTACGATTAAAACGTTCTACTAGCCCATCGCGTAGTGGGTGATAGGGCGTTGTCCTACTTTTGTTGACGCCAAGTTTTGAACATACTGCCGTAAATAATTGAGATTCAAACTCCCGCCCCTGGTCTAAGTGTATCTGTTGTGGACAGCCAAAACGGCAAAATATTTCATTAATTTATCTGCTACAGTCAGAGCTGAATGATTCGGGACGGCAAATGCTTCCACCCATTTTTTGTAATAATCACCAACGACGATGATATATTCATTGCCAACAGCGGTAACTGGGAGTTGACCAAATATATCTACGGCTAAACACTGCATCGGAGCATTAATTTCAAATTGCTGAAGTGGCGATTTCCCTCTTCCAGAACCGCGTTTACACCGGGAACAAGTTTCATATGTTGACACCATCGTTTTATACTTTTTGTCATGTCTGGCCAATAGAATCTTCGCTTGATGACGTCCGAAATGACCCCCCCCCCACTTTACCAGTATGTAGTTCTTGGAATATAAGATCGCGAACTATCTGCGGGGCAACCAATTGAAGTACCGATCTACCATTTTCAAGGGACTTTCTTCGATACAATAAATTATTTATCATTGTAAGGGAATCCCATTGGACCCAAAGATCTATAGATTCTTTATGGAGGTTTATAATAGTTGCGCGGGGTGGTTTGATTTCAGATTCAACATATGCCGCATGTATCGGCCCAATTATACAGTCCTCCATTTGCATTTTATATAATTCATCATTTGTCCAATGCCTTAACCAGTTACTCCCCGTTTCATCCACCTGAGGTAACACAGCGATAATATTAGACGTTGCTTCCGATTTCGATTCATTATTAGAAGTTCCGTTAGAAAGATTTCTCATTACAGGGTCCGGTTCACCGTCCCTACTATGAGCATCTTTCTCCTTACATTCCGGACACTCTCGATTTGGAAATTTTCTATACGGTTTTCGTGACAAGACATCAGCATTTATATGACGCGTGCTTTTGCGATATTCAAAGTCGAAATCGTACGTCTGTAGGATACTGATCCAACGCGCCAACATTTCCTCGGGTTTTTTTAAATTTTGCAGCCATTTAAGCGAAGCGTGGTCGGCTGCGCAAAAGAAACTTTTTGCCGTATAAATAACAATGAAACGTTCTCATAAAAACAACTACCGCGAATAATTCTCGTTTAGTGGTACAATAATTACGCTGTGTCCTCGAAAGGGTTCGACTGCCATAGGCTATGACTTTTCCATTACCTGACTGTATTTGTGACAAAACCGCACCAATACCTGCTCCGCTTGCATCGGTGTCTTAGATAAACCTATCCGAGTTATTCGGAAACACCAGTACAGGTGGAGATAGAAGAGATTCTTTTAAATTTACGAAAGCGGTTTCGCAATTGTCATCCCACCTAAAATATTTAGCCTTACTGGTAAGCCGTGTTAATGGAGAAGCGATTTCTGCAAAATTGGGTATGAACTTTCGGTAATACCCGGTTAACTCGTGACAATTTCAATCGGCCCCTTTTTAGTTTTTATGATTGATTTTTCAAAGTTTATTTCCCCACCGTTTTCATGAATAAAATCAATGCCCAATATTGCTGGCAAGTCAATACCTGCTATTATAAATTTATGCATAAATATAATACCACTAAAATTTACACTTAATTCGATAATCCCTAGAAGTTTAAGTTCTCTGTCGTCAGAACAGTTGCTGTTCTTTGCAGCTTAGACATTTCTATCCCTAATTTTTCGAATTCGGTTTCGGATAAGATCGACGCGGAAGAGCCGGTGTCCACCAATAATTCAAAAGATAATATACTATTCAAAAAAAGTAGGGGATATTTGATTTTGGGGGCATAATACTAAAATATGCCAATGACTACGAAAAAAGTCACTATAGAACCTAACAGAAGAAACATTTCCAGTTACATGTGACGCCCAAACGCACCAATAGCTACCGCATGGAATGCAGGTGATGCTTGGGATCATCATGGGGGTCCAACCCAAGATTTGCACGACTCTGACTTTGAATGTTACAGTCATTGTGGCATTGAATTCCAGGGTGGAAACATCAGTTTAATTGTTTTAGTGACCAGAAAACAAATTTTGATATGCGTCGGCTTACCCAAAATGAAAGGTTACGTGCCCTTGGCATGCTACAGATCGGCACAACACAGGCGGTTGTGGCGCGGACGATGAATGTTTCTCAGTCTGTCATAAGCAGGCTATGGTCCAGATACCGTGATACACAATCTGTACAGGACAGACCACGCTCAGGTCGACCAAGGGCGACAACTCAAGCCCAGGATCTATTTATCCGTACCTTGGCGTTGAGAAATCGTGTCATCACAGTAAATCAGATCAGCGCTCGTATTCAAACATACACTGGTGTGAGAGTGAGTGGCCAGACGATTCGGAATCGACTGCGTAGGGGTCACCTTCGCGTCCGACGTCCTCGCGTGATCCCTTGTTTGAGAGATCATCACATTCAGGCAAGACGTCGTTGGTGTAGGGATCGTCAACACTGGGATAATCGACGCTGGAGCAATGTGATGTTTTCAGATGAGTCAAGGTTCACTGTTGATTTTTTGGACAGACGTAGGAGGGTGTGGCGTCGTCGAAACGAGCGCTTCCAAGACGTTAACGTCATCAGACATGATCGATTTGGGGGTGGTTCTGTTATGGTGTGGGGAGGCATCACATGTTGTTGCAGGGCGTGTTACAGGCCAGTACTACCGGGACAACATCTTGGCAGTCCATGTTGTGCCGTTCGCACGACGTCATGGCCGCCGTTTCATCTTCCAGGATGACAACCCAAGATGTCACAGGGCCAGGATCGTTACAGGTTACCTCCAACAACAGAACATCACCACATTACCTTGGCCAGCACTGAGTCCCGACCTCTCCCCCATCGAGCATGTCTGGGACATGCTTGGACAGAGGTTACGTCAACGTCAACAACGTCCTGCCAATGTCCAAGAACTTGCTGCTGCGTTGCAACAGGAATGGGACAATCTGGACCAAAATGACCTTAGACGTCTCAATAGGAGTATGCCAAGTCGGATCAATGCTTGTTTGGCAAACAGAGGAGGATTTACCCGTTACTGACTTTGTTGTGATGCTGTGGTAACTTTGCTGTTTGACCCCGGATATCATTTTACTCTTATAATGGTCAGTCTGTGCCTTACTTAGTCTAACGATCATTTGGAATAAATCGATGAATGTGAACTTCATTTCATTTTGTCATTTGTTTCTTCGTCAGTTTCATTAGGTGACTTTAATAACACTTAAAAATCAAATATCCCCTACTTTTTTTGAATAGTAGAAACTACTTAAATATGTTATATGAATTTAAATAACTTTCAGGTTCTGGAGCAACATTGGTAGTATACGTTCTTTCTTCAAATAACAATTCCAACACATCACATCTTTTGTGGCCAGTCGCCATTTTTAATCTGACTTGACCAGCCTCAACCGACCTCAAAAGGTTGGTTAAGCATGGTCGCGACTATAGTCTAACCATTTCAAGTTCGGGTGTACATGGTCGAGACCGAGTTGAACTATGGTCGACCATTTGGACGAGCCGAAGGCGGCCCAGGTTGATATGAGGCGATTATCGACTCTGACAACCAACCTGTGTCTTAATTATGACAAGGTTACCGTACCTAGGGAGTTGCTAACTGAAACTCCCCCCGATGAATGATACGCGCCCAGTTTTATAGTCGAAGCATGCACGTGCATGACAGTTGATTGGCTCAAATACGCCAAGCAAGTAGAGAACTTGATGACTTTGGGCGACTGGTTTGAAATACATTTAGCAAAAAGGGCGACACTACCACAATGATAATGACTAAATAACCAAGTTTTCACCTTGGATTTAAAAACTGACACAGATTCACATTGTCGGATATTTTCTGGAAGTGTATTCCAAACAATTGATGCGCTGTGTCGAAAAGTTCTAGATCCAAATGATTTCAAATTATAGGCAGGTACATCCAATAATAGTTTCCCTTCTGATCTTAATGATCGTTTAGGTTGATACAGTGATACTAGATTTTGAAGGTAACCTGGCGCGGATTTGTTTATTGATTGATAGTTTAACGATAAGACTTTAAAGTTGATCCTTTCTCGAACACGGGGCCAATGTAATTTGTTCAAGACTGGTGTGATGTGTGATCTTGATTTAGTTTTTGCGACAATGTAAGCAGCGCGGTTTTGTAATCTTTGAAGTTTTGAAATCTGTTCGTTTGTAATACCAGTTAGTATCGAATTGCAATAGTCTATTCTGGACAGGACGAAGGATCGAGCTAAGGTTGCAGCAGCGTCTTCTGTTAATAGGTGACGAGTGGACCCTATCCTTCGGAGATGGAAATGACATATTTTACAGATGTTGTTCACATGGTCTTCAAAGCTGAGACGAGAATCGACAAGAATTCCAAGATTTCCCACAGTTCTAGACACAGGAATTTCGGTGTTTCCAATGCTGATCGATCGAACGTCACATTTCTTAGGTCTACTAGCAGGACCCACGAGAAGAAACTCAGTCTTTTCATCGTTTAGTTTAAGCATATTAGATGACATCCGTTTTTTGACATTTTCGAGACACTCTTCCAGATTCTTTATGACGACATTTTGATCGATTTGAAGTGGCTTGAAGCTGTCAAGGAGCTGAGAATCATCAGCATAAAAATGATAGAGCAGATTGTGATCATGAATAAGAACCTTGGGGAACACCGCATATGAGTTGTAGAAAACTGTATGTTTCACAAAAACAAAAACAATTGGTTAAAAAAAACCCGGCCATTCTACGACTACGAGTAAATTGCAATTTTTGAAATAAATTTTCATGGTGTTGATTTGGGAGGTGGGTATGTATCGGACAAACCTGGGCGTGAAATGGTCTCAGTATTACTTAGCACACTGCATAAGAAAACAGGAGGTTACAGAACCCAAAGAATGTATTATTCACGAACCAAGATCTTTTGGTTATAAACATGCATTTCAAGTTTCATCAAAATCGGATTAAAATTGTCACCTCTACAGGGTCCACAACTTTGATATACCATATTTTTACACTATTCGGCCATTTTGTCCGGCCATTTTGGTTCGACTGACACGAAATTCTAACTCAATCTTTATTGCGGTGTAACGGTGATATACTCAAACGGTTTTTTAAATCGGATAATAATTGTGACCCCCAGAGAGACCACAAGCTAAAAAAAGGCGATTTTTCGGAGAATCAGGGGCCATAATTCAAGAAGTTACGATCCGATGGCCGCAAATATCGAAAGGAACCAAGATCTTTGGCTTATAAACACGCAAGTCAAGTTTAATAAAAAAAAATCGGTTCAAATGCTAAAAACGTGATTTTTCCTACAATCCATGAAGTTTCGATCCGATACATGCCAAAAGCATCCGAGATCTTATGGGGATAAACCTATATTTCAAGTTTCGTCAAAATCAGATAAGAATTGTGACCTGTATAGTGTTCACAAACAATTGTGGACGGACGGACGTTCGGGCGGAAAGGGGTGAACGCATAATACGTCCACATGAAAACGTGGGCGTATAAAAAATCTTCCTATTTTTATTGCCTTTTCTAATTAACGAATCCATTCGCTACACAACAAAAGTATGACAGATTCTCGTCCACAGCTTCAGGGGTTGTTAAAAAATTCATCAAAACTACCTACTTTTCTATGTGCTCGGAAAGATAGTCTTTCATATATGACACCGTTTTCACATATATGCTACAAAAGCAAGAATTGCTTGTGCCTGAAGTAGTAAGACAATGTCTGTCAGATTTTCATATAATTCAAACCAAACTATCATTTTTGTGTAACTGTAGAATAGATTTTAAAATCGGATAAAAACCGAAAATAATCACGGCAATGACTGTCAGATTTTCATGAAATTCAAACCCAACTATCATCAAAATCGGATCATAATTGTGTGATCTCTTGGGGTCCACAATCTTGGTATTATATACTTTTACACTGTTTGCCTACAACGAGTGGCGGTTTTATCCGCAATGTCCGTCCAATCCGAACCCAACCATCATTAGGGTGTGACGGTGAGATATTTAAATATCGGATAAAAAGTATGACCTCTAAAAGGGTCCGCAAACCAAAAACACAATTTTTTGTACAATCAGCGGCCATAATGCACGAAGGGAACCAAGATCTCTAGGTCGTTAACATGCATGTTAAAATTGTGATCTCTAGTCCTAAAGCTAAAAACATGATTTTTCGTACAATTGGGGGCCATAATCCATGCATGTTAAAATTGTGATCTCTAGTCCAAAAGCTAAAAACGTAATTTTTGGTACAATTGAGGGACATAATCCATGAAGTTATGGTCCGTTATGCGCGAATGTCGACTGGAACCACGATCTTTGGAATATAAACCTATATTTCAAGTTTCGTCAACATATGATTAACATTTTGACCGTAGAATGCCAACAACCAAAATGTGAACGGAGAGACAGGGGAATGAGCTGACAGGGGCGACGACTATATACTTCCACATGGGCGTATAAAACTAATGTCTCATACCTGGGGCTTCTATTGAGATTTCTAGAGTTGTACAAAATCTTCATTTCTATTATTGTTTTCCTGTCCCCAGCAAAGAGATTTAGGTTCTGAACCCAAAGTGCATCAATGATACTTACACAAAACTCCATAAACTTCAACTTCACAGAGTGTCAGGAAATTAGATTTCTGGATAGAAATTTTCAAGAATCGTCCGCTTACGTTTTCATTGCATCGAATTATATTCTTTCGTTTATTGAAATTCACTACAGATGCACAGCAGTTGGGCACAGCTTCGTTGTCAACAGCCGGGTTAGTTTGAAATAGTTCATAATTAACATCATGTAGTCTTTCAGCTGTAAATTATTGAAAATTTTGTTCAAATTACCTTATTGAAAGCGGGTGTTCGAAGGTGTCGCGTAAGTTATTTATTATCCTAGCAGTACTGGACAATAAAGACTGGGTCTAGATTATCCAATTCAATTGAAAGCGAGTGTTTGAAGATGTAGCTTAATATATTTATTATCCTGGCAGTATATGGTGCAATTTCATTTCAATAATTTGCTTGCGCGTGGGGGTTAATTTTTCAACTTTTTGAGTTGACTTATATCAGATTCATACCACACATCCAGTCCACTGATATTACACATCCAGTCCATTCACATTACACATCCAGTCCATTCATGCTACACATCCATTCCATTCATATTACACACCCAGTCCATTCATATGACAAATCAAGTCCATTAATATTACACATCCAGTCCATTCATATTACAAACCAAGTCCATTCATATTACACATCCAGTCCATTCACATTGCACATCCAATCCATTCATGCTACACACCCAGTTCATTCATATTACACACCGAGTCCATTCATATTACACATCCAGTCCATTCATATTACACACCCAGTCCATTCATATTACACATCCAGTCCATTCATATTACACACCCAGTCCATTCATATTACACATCCAGTCCATTCATATTACACACCCAGTCCAGGCTTTAAAATAACATTTCTTCTAGCCGCTCCGAGTATTATTTTATAATTTGATGGTGGTGGACGGGTGCTGGCCGATTCTCGTTGTCACCCACAAACTGGTCTAGAAGGGTTATAATGCATACAAAGACCTAGCTTGAATGTCACTAGGGTGCCGACTGGCCAAGTTTTAAACCCGATTAGAGGGAATTAATGTGGACATTGTTCACTTTCACAGCCTTCCAAATTTGTTTTCTGAATTATAACGCCAGTCTGTGGGGTGTATGATCATGGATATTATTAATTACTAGTAGGTTACACGGTTTAGCCCGGGGCCGAAATTCGATGCTCTAGAACATTCTCGGAGTAATGTTGGTTAATTTTATACCACGTGTGGGGCTGGATCTTGGCGACCAAACATGGTGGGTGAACTGAACATACATACATAAAATTGCAAACTTTGATTTCATTTATGCAGATTTCGTATTCATACACATAAAACGAGAGAGAGAGAGAGAGAGAGAGAGAGGGAGAGAGAGAGAGAGAGAGGGAGAGAGAGACAGGTATCGTCCACTCGACACAAACTAGGTCATTTCAGGACTAAAATAGGTTCAACTTTATTTCAATTATTCGCTTGGGCATAACGGTCTTTAGCAATGGGAGAAAACCGGACGATCGAGAAAACCCGCACTAGATTGGTTATAAAATGGAATACATTGGGCCAAATATCAGTCGGTTGAGACAAAATGAGTAGCGAATCATGGTGTCTTTACTTACGATAATCATCAGCATTATAAACAACAACAAACTTGATTCTATAAACATCTTCTAGATCAACAATAAACCACGGATTCAGGTCGGTGATGGGAGTTTGAAAACAATCTTGTGGTCTGATGTCCCCGTCTACTGCCTCCCCAATCGAACGACTAGCTATAATACTACTGCTAAAAGTGGGTTTACTTCTGGCCAGGTTTTTGCCCTCTGAATAAAAGATAAATGTGTTTATAATCGACAATATGAAATAGGGTTTAACGTCCTATTGGTCTGCCCCGATTGGATTAATGAAGACACGTGCTATGAGGGAAATTCTGCCCTGATAGCGGTACTATGGCTGACTCTTATATCAAATTCCAACTGTCACGACTCCTTTTTACGTCCACGCCAATATGTACACGGAACGACCATACGTTGCCCCTTGCCAGGCCCTCTGTCCAGCAAAACTGACAAGGGGGAAATTCACTATGAATGTTCTCGGCCAAAACAGAGCTTGAACCCGGGAACTATAAGCTTAGCGAACCGACACCTTCCTTACTGACCCGTCGTGGCTCCCTGTCAATGATAAAGATATGGAGTTGATGAATCGTTAACTTTAACGGAGAGAAAGGTTGTTGCTGGAATCCCCGTTATAACTTGTCGTAATAGTTAACGGAGGTATTGGGCTCCGTTATCTGTTTAACTGTGCATTAGTGGGTTGTAGTATAAGTCATACATGTAGATTACCTTTGTAATTTTCTATAGAACATTCTAGAGGGTTGGGCGATGGGGGCTATTCCATTTTCTATTGGATAAAATTCTATAGTATTATTCAGAATTTGGGGGGGGGGGTCTGTAGAAAATAATGGCCCCAAATACTCTTTAGTGCAAATCCCATAATTTTTCATACAGATTAATTTCTAAAGGAAAAAATAAAGCACTCTATAGTTTTTTCTGTAGTAAAATATATTTTTGTCTTTAATCAAGTTTTGTGAACAGACTGCATAGTTAGTTGTCCAACGGTCTTCAGTTTCTTGTTTTAATTCAAATACTAATTTCTATGATACATGTTTATTCTTCATTTTATACATGTAAATTTAAAATTCAGCCAATGAACAAACACACTTCTCTTGGATTAACTTTAATGAATCCGTTAACTAATGGATAATGAAATTGACTTTCCAGCAAGAGAAATTTAAAAGATCATTAACAAAGGACACGTTAGAAAGATTACGATCCGTTAGTATAAACTGGATGTTTTTTTTAATGAATCTTGATGGTATTTAACACTTTCTGAACGGCAATCTATTAACTGAATATGTGTATCAGATTATAGATTATAGATGGTAAGCTTAGTTTCTTTCCTTTTTTCATCAAATCTGAATGATACCCGGTCCCTAGTGAAATCTATTATGGCCATTATTTAAAAAGAGGGGATTTGTACCCGTGTCTGGTAGGATTTTCTGCTTAATTGTGGTTGGATGTGGCAGAAACGTTAGAAACAACGATAGTCAATCGTTGTTCAGTCAATCGTTGTTTTGTCAGTATTGTCAATTTTGCTTAGGCCTACCTTTTCCGAGTGTGATTCGCGTTCGGCTTTGCTACGTGGAACTAAATAGCACCATCTCTTATCTCGAAACGCGGAAGGTTGAGAGATAACGTGTGTTATCTAACAAAAACCATAATGCAATAAAACAGATTATTACCCGTTATGATTAAAAATACTTCATTCCCGACATCATCATCCCATATCTCTGTTTCATTTAGATTTACATCAAAAAGTTGACATTCTCTTCTGTTCTTGTTGAATGTAAATGTCACGCATCTTGGTTCATATTCACATCCAAGATTACAAGATATTCGCCCATCAACATTATACGTTTTAAATGATCCCGCAACCGTTTTATCTAATTTAATCAAACTATATTTTATATCATAATCATTGGTGTTTAAACTGTATGATAAACTTGACATCCAATATGTCAGGATTACACAATAAAGTATATTTAAGATGAATCCTTTCTTCGCCATTTTAACCACTCAAATCAAATAACAAGACTATTTCCTGATCCGAACAAAGAGATATTCCCGAGTAAATGATACATAAACGGCACTCGCACATAAACGCCACTCGCGATGTGATGATGTAATCTACGTGAGTTACCGTTTTTAAGGAAACCGCGCCACGTGACTGAGCAACAGACCTTCTGCTCCCTTCACCTCAGTAAGAAGGATAACCCAAGGTTTCTGTATAATTTCACAGTTTCATAGTAAACATTTTACTTTAATTATTCACCTAAACTGACTAATTGCTTAAAGTTCCAATAGCATTTTTTTAAGTTATATTTTTAAAATGTATTAAAATAAAGCCCTAAAATAGATTGAACCTATAAACAGTCCTACCTTGTTAAAGATTAATCCTATTAATCCTATAATTCACTATTGCCAGTTGAGAAATTGGCAAAAATAGCATTTTCAACTTCGAATTCAAACGTTTGAAGATGGCCGTCCATGGAGAGGAATGGGAAAACAAGGGAGGTAATTGAGTAACTATTTCCTCAATCAGCGGGTGTCAGCCTTTCTAATGCCCAAAAATTTTGCCCATGATCATATAATAGTGAGTTGTAACCTTTTGAGCAAAAGACATAGAAATAATTATGTTTTGACTTTCTTAGAAAATATGAAATTGGAACTTTAAAAGTGGATAAGAAAATCTTCACTCTCAATTTTGGGCGTTTTAATCCGGACGAACTGACTTGTCTATTAGATATCCCCTAGTAATTGATACACAAAAGCCACTCCTGGTGTAGTAGTCCACTTAAAGTAGCTAAGTCTCTAACCCAAGATCATCCAAAATTTACAACATTGAAAACACGAATTATTTGTAAATTTAAATCAACATTGATGCTGTGATCTTACCGGAAAAAGATGGGCTTCTGATATCCAATATTTATGACAAAATAAACATTTTACCATTGGTACACGAATCGTGTACCATAATGCGTTTCAGCCTTTGTTGTAACAAGAGACTCGAGGGACCAACAGACTTGAGAGTTGATAATGCCACATGCTTGGCAAGTGAAGCAAAGCTTAAATAGTCTATGCAACAATGCATCTTTATAAAGCTTCATTTATTTGCATTTTAATTTTGTTCTATTTTCATTTTTTCTTCAGGACGATGCTCTGATAGTCTATTAAAGAATCTAATGTCAAAGTAGAAATTGGTATACATGTAAGTGGTTTTATCCTTTGACAACAATTCAGCTTATATACTAAAAATAATAAAGTACCCATCGTTAGTTCCCAGTGTTGACCAAGAAAATTCATCTTGATTTTCCGGCATGATTTCTCCTTGTTAGTGAGTGGTGCAGAACATAGGGCCTGACAAGGACAACTGCCTAGTTGTTTGGATGGAAAGATTAACAGAGGTCCAGTCTACACATTGACGTGCACGTAAAAGTTCCTTTGCCAGTTGGAATTGGATATATACTATTCAAAAAAAGTAGGGGATATTTGATTTTTAAGTGTTATTAAAGTCACCTAATGAAACTGATGAAGAAACAAATGACAAAATGAAATGAAGTTCACATTCGTCGATTTATTCCAAATGATCGTTAGACTAAGTAAGGCACAGACTGACCATTATAAGGGTAAAATGATACCCAGGGTCAAACGGCAAAGTTACCACAGCATCACAACAAAGTCAGTAACGGGTAAATCCTCCTCTGTTTGCCAAACAAGCATTGATCCGACGTGGCATACTCCTAATGAGACGTCTAAGGTCATTTTGGTCCAGATTGTCCCATTCCTGTTGCAACGCAGCAGCAAGTTCTTGGACGTTGTTGACGTTGACGTAACCTCTGTCCAAGCATGTCCCAGACATGCTCGATGGGGGAGAGGTCCGGACTCAGTGCTGACCAAGGTAATGTGGTGATGTTCTGTTGTTGGAGGTAACCTGTAACGATCCTGGCCCTGTGACATCTTGCGTTGTCATCCTGGAAGATGAAACGGCGGCCATGACGTCGTGCGAACGGCACAACATGGACTGCCAAGATGTTGTCCCGGTAGTACTGGCCTGTAACACGCCCTGCAACAACATGTAAAGCCGTTCTTCCAGCAACAGTGATGCCTCCCCACACCATAACAGAACCACCCCCAAATCGATCATGTCTGATGACGTTAACGTCTTGGAAGCGCTCGTTTCGAGGACGCCACACCCTCCTACGTCTGTCCAAAAAATCAACAGTGAACCTTGACTCATCTGAAAACATCACATTGCTCCAGCGTCGATTATCCCAGTGTTGACGATCCCTACACCAACGACGTCTTGCCTGAATGTGATGATCTCTCAAACAAGGGATCACGCAAGGACGTCGGGCGCGAAGGTGACCCCTATGCAGTCGATTCCGAATCGTCTGGCCACTCACTCTCACACCAGTGTCTGTTTGAAGACGAGCGCTGATCTGATTTGCTGTGATGACACGATTTCTCAAGGCCAAGGTACGGATAAATCGATCCTGGGCTTGAGTTGTCAGAGTCGTGCAAATCTTGGGTTGGACCCCCATGATGACCCCAAGCATCACCTGCATTCCATGCGGTAGCTATTGGTGCGTTTGGGCGTCACATGTAACTGGAAATGTTTCTTCTGTTAGGTTCTATAGTGACTTTTTTCGTAGTCATTTGCATAGTTTAGTATTATGCCCCCAAAATCAAATATCCCCTACTTTTTTTGAATAGTAGTAAAGTGTGGTTAGCAATAGCCAGAAATGGACATCCTGTGTTTGACTCCTATATTGGCTGAGAAAGTTCATGTAGATTTTCCGTCGTGTAGGACGGAGGTCATGATAGTATAACAATATCGTTTGGTTCGCATAGCAGTAAAAAACGGGTCCGTGTACCCATTGGCATGCACATTTAAAAACGCTTGATTGTTGGAATTCGATGTGAGAGTAGGTCATAGCACCTATGTCCAGGTAAAAAAGAGAGAGAGAGAGAAATGGGGTTTAACGTCCACTCCACACAAACTAGGTCATTTTTGGGACTATTATATGGTTTCATTTTATTTCAATAATTCGCTTGCGCGTAGGGGTCTTTAGCAGTGGGAGGAAACCGGAGTGCCCGGAGGAAACCCACGAGGTTAAGAAGGTGCCCCTATCTCCATGCCACATACGCTCACACCAGGACTCGAAACCACAGCCGCAAGCCAGAGGTGACCGGCCAGCTAGAGGTCGAAGCGCGACACTCTAGACCACTAGGCCATCCCAACTCCACATGTCCAGGCAAAATTTCCCTTGTACCTCATTGCATGGGGTTTGCCTGTTTTCATTAGCTCAATATTGGAATATAAACCCATTTAAGTTTATTTCATGTAGTATATAACATTGACAATAACAATTGTTAACATTTTAGGCGTGCGGTCCTGAGAAAAGAAAAGCAGAAAAGAGGCTTCAGATTTAACATTGTCAGCAATAAGGTAATTTCTTGTTCTTGTAAAACCCTTTTATACTGAGCCAAATTTAGTACGAGGTTTGTCCGCCTAGATTTCTTTTACAAAGCATAATCTCATAAACCATTTAAAGTATCTTTCAGACTGGCTATTTTGGGTTTTTCCTGGGTTTTCCTGATTCTCCTGGTTTCCTTCCGGTGCTAAAGACTCCCAATGTGCAATAAAATTTCATGACATTGTGTTGTAAACCTGCATCTGGAACAGACTCCAATTTGTTGATTCTTTGATGGTAGTGGTGGTAATTTGTAATTTTAGTTAATTTATGTACACTTACACTATGATTAAATTCATTATTAAAGAAGACTATTTACCATTATTCTTTCAGGCACTGGGATTCCAATTAGTTGTATATCTATGTACAAAACTATTAAAAAGAAGATTCAAGAAAAACTCAGTATTTGCAATGCTACATTTACCATATCTCCAGAATTGCAACTTCGTGTTTGTAATCTCGACAATTTATATGCAACATTTTGTTGAAAGACTCCTCAGTATTTGTTGTGGTGAACAAAATAAATATTTGCTGTCGAGAGGCAAATTGTATGTTGACCAAATATGAAAAATAAAGTTATACATCTGCATGTTTCAATCACCCTATTTGTTATGCCTGTTTTCTTTTACAAATTAAGGTCCCAATTTTTTCTGCGGTATGGAGAAATGCTGCATTTCGGCCCAATCTGATGAAAAGAAATGAAATGGGGTTTAACATCCTTGGTTTTTTGCACCTACCTGGCTTATTAAGATAGGTATACATCATGCAGTGTGATATGATTGAAATTTTGACCAGACACCATCCCTGCAAAAACTCTTCTTTATTTCAAATTCCAAGCCCCCCACCCCCTTCTCCTTCCTAACCTATTTACAAGAGGGAACAACATCGGAAAAGCATGCCATGATGACCTTTGCAAAATACTCTTCTTTATTTCAAATTCCAAGCCCCTCCCCCCCCCCCCCGTCCTTACCTATTCACAAGGGGGAACAACATCGGAAAAGCATGCCATGATGACCTTTGCAAAATACTCTTCTTCATTTCAAATACCAAGCTCCCCACCCCACCCCGTCCCGTCCGTCCTAACCTATTCACAAGGGGAAAACATCGGAGAAGCATGCCATGAATACCTTTGTCAGTCTACATTGAGTAGAACATTGAGCCACCGTGGCCCCTCTAAAGGAAACACCCAATATTTTCTGTAACACAAGAAAGTATAACACTTTTATGATAATTTTATCATAGAAAATCCTTCTGTAAACACCAAGCTGAAAACAAATTCTGCTGTCATGGCTATTGTGACGAAATTCTGCTGTCATGGCTATTGTGACGAAAATATTCTGCTCTGCTGAATAATCTAACCACAATTCCTGCTGTTGGGACTAATCTATATAAAACTCTCCTGTGGTATCTTTTCTGACGAAATTCCTGATATGACGGATAATCTAAAGAAAACCCCTGCTGTTTAAACCAATCTATAGAAAATTCTGATGTTGGAATCAAGCTTAAAACTAATTTTGCTGTGGTATATGGCTGTTGTGGTGAAAGTATTCTGCTGTCATGGCTATTGTGACGAAAATACTCTGCCTTCTTGGATTTTCTTACGGCAATTCCTGCTCTGCTGAATATTCTAACCACAATTCCTGCTGTTGGGACCAATCTGTAGAAAATTCTGCTGTGATAGCTATTTTGACGAGAACTCCGTTTTAGTGGTTATCTGCCAAATAACATTGCTGTGATGGGTAATCTTACGAAATTCCCGATATGATGGATAATCTGAAGAAAAACCAATCTATAGAAGATATCCAAGCAGAAAACAATTTCTGCTGTCATGGCTATTGTAATAAAAATATTCTTCTGTAATCGCTATTGTGACGAAAACTCCAGCTCTGTTGAATAGTCTAACCACAATTCTTCAATTTAGGACCAATCTATAGAACATTCTGCTGTGATAGCTATTCTGACGAAAAAGTCTGCTGTGCTGGCTATTCTGCCGAATAAACCTGATGTGGTGGATGTTCTAACGAAATTCCTTATATGATGGATAATCTAAAGAAAAATCCTGCTGTTTAAACCGAACTATAGAAAACCCTTCTGTTGGAACCAAGCTAATAACAAATTTTGCTGTTAGCTGTTGTGATGAAAATGTTATGCTGTCATGGCTATTGTGACGAAAATATTCTGCCTTCATGGATTTTCTAACGGCAATTCCAGCTCTGCTGAATAATCTAACCACATTCCCGCTGTTGGGACCAATCTATAGAAAATTCTGCTGCGATAGCTATTTTAACGAAAACTCTGTTTTGGTGGTTATCTGCCGCATAACATTGCTGTGATGGATAATCTTACGAAATTCCTGATATGATGGATAATCTGTAGAAAAATCCAGCTGTTCAAACCAATGTATAGAAAATATCCAAGCAGAAAACAACTTCTGCTGTCATGGCTATTGTGATGAAAAAAATATTCTGCTGTAATCGCTATTGTGACGAAAATTTCAGCTCTGTTGAATAATCTAACCACAATTCTTCCAGTTAAGACCAATCTGTAGAAAATTCTGCTGTGATAGCTATTCTGACGAATAAGTCTGCTGTGTTGACTATTCTGCCGAATAAACCTGTTGGGGTGGATATTCTAACGAAATTCCTTATATGATGGGTAATCTAAAGGAAATTCCTGTCTATAGAAAATCCTGCTGTTGGAACCAAGCTAAAAAAAATTTGCTGTATAGGACTGTTGTGATGAAAATATACTGCTCTCATGGCCATTGTGAGGAAAATATTCTGCTGTCATGGATTTTCTAACGACAATTCCTGCTCTGCTGAATAATCTAACCACAATTCCTGCTGTTGGGCACCAATCAATAGAAAATTCTGCTGTGATAGCTATTCTGACGAAAAATTCTGTTTGGGTGGCTATCTGTCGAATAATATTGCTGTGATGAATAATCTAACGAAATTCCTGATATGATGGATAATCTGAAGAACATTCTAGCTGTTTAAACCAATCTATAGAAAATGTGCTAGCAGAAAACAACTTCTGTTGTCATGGCTATTGGGGTAAAAATATTCTGCTGTAATCGCTATTCTGACGAAAATTTCAGCTTTGTTGAATAATCTAACCACAATTCTTCCAGTTAGGACCAATCTGTAGAAAATTCTGCTGTGATAGCTATCCTGCAGAGTAAGTCTGCCGTGCTGGCTATTCTGTCGAATAAACCTGTTGTGGTGGATATTCTAACGAAATTCCTTATATGATGGATAATCTAAGGAAAAATCCTGCTGTTTAAACCAATCTATAGAAAATCCTGCTGTTTAAACCAATCTATAGAAAATTCTACTGTTAGAACCAAACTAAAAACAAATTTTGCAGTTATGCTTTTGTAATGAAAATATTCTGCTGGCATGGCTATTGTGACGAAAATATTCTGCCTTCGTGGATTTCAGCTTTGTTGAACAATCTAACCACAATTCTTCCAGTTAGGACCAATCTGTAGAAAATTCTGCTGTGATAGCTGTTCTGACGAATAAGTATGCTGTGTTGACTATTCTGCCGAATAAACCTGTTGGGGTGGATATTCTAACGAAATTCCGTTTATGATGGGTAATCTAAAGAAATTCCTGTCTATAGAAAATCCTGCTGTTGGAACCAAGCTAAAAAAATTTGCTGTATAGGACTGTTGGGATGAAAACATACTGCTCTCATGGCTATTGTGAGGAAAATATTCTGCTGTCATGGATTTTCTAACGACAATTCCTGCTCTGCTGAATAATCAAACCACAATTCCTGCTGTTGGGCACCAATCAATAGAAAATTCTGCTGCGATAGCTATTCTGACGAAAAATTCTGTTTTGATGGCTATCTGTCGAATAATATTGCTGTGATGAATAATCTAACGAAATTCCTGATATGATGGATAATCTGTAATCTGAAGAACATTCCAGCTGTTTAAACCAATCTATAGAAAATATGCAAGCAGAAAACAACTTCTGCTGTCATGGCTATTGGGGTAAAAATATTCTGCTGTAATCGCTATTCTGACGAAAAATTCAGCTTTGTTGTATAATCTAACCACAATTCTTCCAGTTAGGACCAATCTGTAGAAAATTCTGCTGTGATAGCTATCCTGCAGAATAAGACCGCTGTGCTGGCTATTCTGCCGAATAAACCTATTGTGATGGATATTCTAACGAAATTCCTTGTATGATGGATAATCTAAAGGAAAATCCTGCTGTTTAAACCAATGTATAGAAATTCATGCTGTTTAAACCAATCTATAGAAAATCTTGCGTTTGGGACCAAGCTAAAAACAAATTTAGCTGTATATGGCTGTTGTGATGAAGACATTCTGCTGTCATGGCTATTGTGACGAAAATATTCTGCTGTCATAGATTTTCTAACGACAATTCCTGCTCTGCTGAATAATCTAACCACAATTCCTGTTTTTTGGACCAATCTACAGAAAATTCTGCTGTGATAGCTAATCTGACGAAAAATTCTGTTTTGGTGGATATCTGCCGAATAATATTGATGTGATGAATAATCTAACGAAATTCCTTATTTGATGGATAATCTGAAGAAAAATCCAGCTTTTTAAACCAATTTATAGAAGATATCCAAGCAGAAAACAACTTCTGCTGTCATGGCTATTGTGATAAAAATATTCTTCTGTAATCGCTATTGTGACGAAAATTCCAGCTCTGTTGAATAGTCTAACCACAATTCTTCAATTTAGGACCAATCTATAGAACATTCTGCTGTGATAGCTATTCTGACGAAAAAGTCTGCTGTGCTGGCTATTCTGCCGAATAAACCTGATATGATGGATATTCTAACGAAATTCCTTATATGATGGGTAATCGAAAGGAAATTCCTGTCTATAGAAAATCCTGCTGTTGGAACCAAGCTAAAAAAAAATTGCTGTATAGGACTGTTGTGATGAAAACATACTGCTCTCATGGCTATTGTGAGGAAAATATTCCGCTGTCATTGATTTTCTAACGACAATTCCTGCTCTGCTGAATAATCTAACCACAATTCCTGCTGTTGGGCACCAATCAATAGAAAATTCTGCTGTGATAGCTATTCTGACGAAAAATTCTGTTTTGGTGGCTATCTGTCGAATAATATTGCTGTGATGAATAATCTAACGAAATTCCTTATTTGATGGATAATCTGAAGAAAAATCCAGCTTTTTAAACCAATTTATAGAAGATATCCAAGCAGAAAACAACTTCTGCTGTCATGGCTATTGTGATAAAAATATTCTTCTGTAATCGCTATTGTGACGAAAATTCCAGCTCTGTTGAATAATCTAACCACAATTCTTCAATTTAGGACCAATCTATAGAACATTCTGCTGTGATAGCTATTCTGACGAAAAATTCTGCTGTGCTGGCTATTCTGCCGAATAAACCTGTTGGGATGGATATTCTAACCAAATTCCTTATATGATGGGTAATCTAAAGGAAATTCCTGTCTATAGAAAATCCTGCTGTTGGAACCAAGCTAAAAAAAAAATTGCTGTATAGGACTGTTGTGATGAAAACATACTGCTCTCATGGCTATTGTGAGGAAAATATTCTGCTGTCATGGATTTTCTAACGACAATTCCTGCTCTGCTGAATAATCTAACCACAATTCCTGCTGTTGGGCACCAATCAATAGAAAATTCTGCTGTGATAGCTATTCTGACGAAAAATTCTGTTTTGGTGGCTATCTGTGATAGCTAATCTGACGAAAAATTCTGTTTTGGTGGATATCTGCCGAATAATATTGCTGTGAAGAATAATCTAACGAAATTCCTTATTTGATGGATAATCTGAAGAAAAATCCAGCTTTTTAAACCAATCTATAGAAGATATCCAAGCAGAAAACAACTTCTGCTGTCATGGCTATTGTAATAAAAATATTCTGCTGTAATCGCGACTGTGACGAAAATTTCAGCTCTGATGAATAATCTAACCGCAATTCTTCCAGTTAGAAAATCCTGCTGTTTAAACCAATCTATAGAAAATCCTGCTGTTGGAACCAAACTAAAAACAAATTTTGCTGTTAGCTGTTGTGATGAAAATATTCTGCTGTCATGGCTATTGTGACGAAAATATTCTGCCTTCATGGATTTTCTAACGGCAATTCCTGCTCTGCTGAATAATCTAACCACAATTAAAAACAAATTTTGCTGTTAGCTGTTGTGATGAAAATATTCTGCTGTCATGGCTATTGTGACGAAAATATTCTGCCTTCATGGATTTTCTAACGGCAATTCCTGCTCTGCTGAATAATCTAACCACAATTAAAAACAAATTTTGCTGTTAGCTGTTGTGATGAAAATATTCTGCTGTCATGGCTATTGTGACGAAAATATTCTGCCTTCATGGATTTTCTAACGGCAATTCCTGCTCTGCTGAATAATCTAACCACAATTCCTGCTGTTGGGACCAATATATAGAAAATTCTGCTGTGATAGCTATTTTGACGAAAACACTGTTTTAGTGGTTATCTGCCGAATAACATTGCTGTGATCTATAATGTAACGAAATTCCTGATATGATGGATAATCTGAAGAAAAATCCAGCTGTTTAAACCAATCTATAGAAGATATCCAAACTGAAAACAATTTCTGCTGTCATGGCTATTGTGATAAAAATATTCTGCTGTAATTGCTATTGTGACGAAAATTCCAGCTCTGTTGAATAATCTAACCACAATTCTTCAATTTAGGACCAATCTATAGAACATTCTGCTGTGATAGCTATTCTGACGAAAAAGTCTGCTGTGCTGGCTATTCTGCCGAATAAACCTGTTGTAAGGATATTCTAACGATATTCCTTATATGATGGATAATCTAAAGAAAAATCCTGTTTAAACCAATCTATAGAAAATACTGCTGTTTAAACCAATCTATAGAAAATCCTGTTGTTTAAACAAATCTATAGAGAATCCTGCTGTTGGAACCAAACTAAAAACAAATTTTGCAGTTATGCTTTTGTGATGAAAATATTCTGCTGTCATGGCTATTGTGACGAAAATATTCTGCCTTCGCGGATTTTCTAACGACAATTTCTGCCCTGCTGAATAAACTAACCACAATTCCTGCTGTTTGGACTAGTCTATAGAAAATTCTGCTGTGATAGCTATTTTGACGAAAGTACTGTTTTGGTGGTTATCTGCCGATTACCATTGCTGTGATAGATAATGTAACGAAATTCCTGATATGATGGATTATCTGAAGAAAAATCCAGCTGTTTAAACCAATCTATAGAAGATATCCAAGCAGAAAACAACTACTGCTGTCATGGCTATTGTGATAAAAAAATATTCTGCTGTCTGTTATAACCGCTACTGTGACGAAAACTTCAGCTCTGTTGAATAATCTAACCACAATTCTTCCAGTTAGGACCAATCTGTAGAAAATTCTGCTGTGACAGCTATTCTGACTAATAAGTCTGCTGTGCTGGCTATTTTGCCGAATAAACCTGTTCTGATGGATATTCTAACGAAATTCCTTATATGATGGATAATCTAAAGGAAAATCATGCTGTTTAAACCAATCTATAGAAAAGCATGCTGTTTATACCAAGCTAAAAACAAATTTAGCTGTGTATGGCTGTTGTGATGAAAATATTCTGCTGTCATGGCTGTTGTGGTGAAAATATTCTACTGTGATGGATATGCTAATGACTATTCCTCCTCTGCTGAATGTACTAAATAATCTAATGACAATTCCTGCTGCGGGAACAATCTATAGAAAATTCTGCTGTGATAGCTATTCTGATGAAAAATTCTGTTTTGGTGGCTATTATGCCGAATAATTCTGCTGTTCTGATGATTAATCTAACCACAATTCCTGATACGAATGATAATCTTCGAAAAAATAATGTTGTTGGGTGCAATGTATAGAAAATCCTGCTGAGAACGAATTATTCCCATCGGGACCAATCGATAGAAAATTCAGCTGTGATAGCTATTTTGACCCAAAATTTGTGATGGCTATTGTGCCGAATAATTCTGCTGTGATGGATAATAATTTAAAGAAAGAAATTCCTGATATAATTGATATTCTAAAGAATCTAACGGAAATCCTGATGTGATGGATATCTAAACCAAAACCCTCTGTTGGGACCAATCTATAGAAAATCGTGTTGTGGGAACTATAATCTGAAAACAAATTGTGCTGTGATGGCTATTCCGACGAAAAATTCTGCTGGGCCGAACATTCGCAGTTTCTGTAAGACTCTTATGGGGGCTGTTTTAGTTTTCAACTGTATGTTTTATAGAATAATATTCCATGCAGTATAAAAAAAAAACCGTTTTAAAACGTTTATTTAAAGCCGCTTTAACAGACACTGCATACAACTGATATGTCCATAATTTGGTTGTTGTTTTTTTTTTTGTGTTTTTTTATACGATTACATTGTCACTTTGTAAAGTGCCCCTAAACACGGAATATGAAAGGGGGCACTATAAATATGCTGTAATAATAATAATAAATATGATGTAATAGTAATAAATATGCTGTAATAATTTAGTAATAAATATACTGTAGTAATCTAGAGAAAATCTTATTGTTGAGACTAATCTATTGAACATCCTGCTGTGAGGGCAAATCGGAACCATTATAAATAATTACTGCTTTGAGGGGTGGGGTGGGGCAATCTTTAGAGAATAATGGTGGGGGCATTAATCTTAAGAAAAATTTTGCTGTGAAAGCCAAACTGAACAAAGCACTCTCAGACTTTAGTTTATAATTTACTCAAAATTGTTCGCCTTATTTTAACTAAAATATAGCCCTGTATAAAACCTTGGCTGTTTTAATGTATCAAATAGGCATACATGAATAAGAAACAATGTGCAAAGTTTTGAGTTTGGGGATCAAAGATATTTCTTATAAACAGTAATTGAAAGTTGAGTAAATTATTAACTTAAGCCTGAGAATGCTTAGTGAACTCAAGGCCCGACGTGATGGATAATCTAAAGAAAACTTTGTTGTGGGGGCTAATGCGAATAAAAATTCTGCTGTGACTGGCAATCTATATAAAATCATTGGGACCATAGAAATACTAATATTATTATAACATGCAATATTTAAAAAATCGTGCCGTGGGCGCTAATAAAAAAATCATGTTGTTGGGACCAATTGAGAAAATACTGCTGGGGACATTCTAAATAAAAACAATCCTGCTGTGAAAGCCAATATAACTATGGTGTGTGTGTGTGTGGATGTGGGGGGGGGGGGGTATAGAAAAATTAAAACATTGAATGTTTATCTATTTCTTTCGTGACTTTTTGTGCATGTGCGGGGAGGGGGATTAATGGCATTATGGGCGAAAGACGGATTGTCAAAGTTAGGGATATAAATATGGCTATATTAGTTTATGGTTCTACAATGTACTTTAAATTCGTGGCCTGGAATAGCAGTAGAACAGGTTTTAACATTTATGTGGTCTGCCTCCAGTTGTTAGAATTATTTCCCTTGATATTTCTAAGGTGAAGGCTGACAGCTGTCAATCATTCTGCACTGGTGTGTATGATGCCTGTCACTTTGTGGTAGCTCTGAAATAGTGCTTACCTATATATTTTTACCGGGCTAGTCTCGATTGTCAATATGAGTATGTATTACAGTCCTTCAAAATAAAGGCTATTGAACCATCGATCCAGGGTTTTTATACCGCCAAAATTCCCCAACATGGTCCGACGAGACGGATCCGAGTAAAGTGGTCAACATTCCAAGTAAACAATAATGGTAAATCATCCACAATTAACCCAAAACACACGGTCATAAATCCATACAGGAGCTGTTGTTCAGTCACTCATTCATACCTTCCCAATCAACATGGCGACCAAGACAGACGGTAATAGCCAAAATGTAAACAAATATAAACGAACGATCAGGTTGAGAGCAGGCCACCGTTCATCCCTTAAAAAAAACCTGTCAAAGGCTGAACAGGCTTTGAGTAGGAGTATCACTGATCTGCATACAACTGAAATAAATGAACACAAGGTTCTTATAACACAACTAAGAGCAGCATTACTCGAGAAACTTACTATCATACAAGAATTAGATCATGAAATATTGGAATGCACCGAGGACGAGGACATAGAGGGTGAAATTGAGCAATCCGATAATTTAAAGGACACCATTACTTTAATGTCATTGAGGTTAGATTCAGCCCTAGACAATTTGAGCCCAAAACCCAAATTTAACCCAGTCCCTGATAACCACACCTACCAGTACCAGGCCAGTGTATCGACTGAACCAGAAAGTAGTCCATGAATTAACATAGACTCACCACAGGGGCTTGATTCGTCTTTTGCGAATCCAACCGATACAGTTTCACCTACAAGAAATCCAACATCCGATGTTACTGCACGACCACATGTAAAACTTCCAAAGCTCGATTTACGCAAATTTAACGGAGATCATTCCAAATGGCAATCATTTTGGGATACGTTTACCACTTCAATTCATGAAAATTCTAACCTATCGGACATAGATAAATTTAATTATATAAACTCTCTGTTAGATGGTGTTGCTGCAGGATCCATCGCAGGGCTAGCACTTACAGCTCCCAATTACCAAGAGGCCATTACGATTTTACAGAAAAGATTTGGGAATAGACAGCAAATTGTTAATTGACATATGAATATTCTTTTAAATACCCACACAGTAACAGACATGCACAATTTGAAGGGTATACGCCAACTTTACGATACTGTAGAAGCAAACGTCAGTAGCTTAAAGTCTTTAGGTATTCCCTCGACCACATATTATTATGGTAGCTTGTTATCTTCCATAATCATTAATAAACTACCAACTGAATTGCGTTTAATTGTTAGTAGAGCAATCGAGGACCAGGATTTGAATTTAGATAAGATGCTGTTGATCATCGAAAAGGAAGTAGAGGCGAGGGAGAGAACCAGTAATTATCCCCCTTCAAATGTCACTGTTAATCCACCAAGATCAAATGGTTTATATAGAAGATTTCCAAACAACAATAATCAATCAACCGCAGCAGCCCTATTAACGGGTGGCCAGTGGTCACCTACCTGCACTTACTGTTCTGGTCAACGCCCATCAAATTCATGCGAAATAGTCTCCAGTTTGCAGTCAAGAAAAGAAATTCTTCAAAAACATAAGAGATGTTTTATATGTTTGCGTAAAGACCATATCAGTCGTGAATGTACCCCAGGAAGGGTTTGCCAAAAATGTCATAGTCGTCATCACATAAGCATATGCCTACATCTGCTCGGTGACTTTAAACCAGAATCTCTCCATGTCAATCCACAGGAACACAGACACAGGTTGTTGGAAACACCAACAACAAATTCTCCAAAGGACACCAGCATGACTAAGTCAATTACTCATTCATCCGTCATGTATACCAATACCAGTATGGATACTGTTTTACTGCAAACTGCCAGAGCTCATATCTTTAACCCAACATCAACTGTACATTCAACGAACTGTCGTGTGGTATTTGACACGGGTAGTCAGAGGTCATATGTTACCACACAACTGCGATATTTTCTTCAATTACCAAACATTAGTAGAACCTCAGTTACAATTAACACATTCGGATCTACATTGGGAACCTCACAAGAAGCTGATATTGTAAGGATTTTAATTGGAACCACGTCAGGAAGAAGAATACAAATTACAGCATTTGTCGTTCCTTTAATCTGTCTGCTCATTAAATACCAGGATGTGGTAGAAGTAAAAAATCGTTACCCTCACCTACACAATTTACAACTTGCTGATTATCCAGAACCAAGATCAAATGGCACAATCCACATTCTTATCGGCTTAGATCACTACTGGGATTTCACAACAGGACGAGTGAAACGGGGGGAGCAGGGACCAGTGGGTATAGAAACGTCACTGGGATAGATACTCTCTGGATCTTCTTTCGGCACGGACACCCCAACAGATCATATTCTCATTACTACATTACAAGTTGGATATGTGCATAGGAACTGGGTGATCGAGTCTCGCTCAACAGCGGCCTCGCTTCGTAGGCTTTATCACGTATATGTTCCTATGCACATATAGAGTAATGATAGGTTTATAAAGGAACTGGGTGATACAGACTTCTTTTGACCTATTTTCGGATTACGTCCGGTCTCGGGAAGTTGATTGTCGATAAATGATAGCGGTTCAAGTTTGATTTGTTATCAATAACAGTGTTAAATGACCTATTTAATTACATCGGAAGGTGAATAATAATCAAATAAAGTCTCGTTAGCAATAAAAATGATATGAAGTGTTAGAACTAGTGAGTATTGTGAGATGATATCAGACGATTCATGGTAAATCAGTCAAAACAAAGATGGCGTCTGAAATACCTTCTTGTATTAAGCAGTGGTAAGAAGTTTTATTTCAATTTATTTTAATCCCTTCAAGTGCCTGTGGATGTACCAGACCTAATCACACTTCGCGTCACTAGAGTTGTATTTGGAGTTTCGTCTTCGCCATTTTTGTTGAATGCGACAATCAAATACCACATGGAGAAGTATAATGACGTCTATCCAGAATTCGTAAGAAGATTTATGAGATCTATCTATGTAGATGATCTGACCAGTGGAGCAAATACCGAGGAGGAAGCATTTGAGTTATATCAATTGTCGAAGTCCTGTCTCTCGGAGGGAGGTTTCAATATGAGAAAGTTCAAAACCAATTCCACTACTTTGCAGGATAGGATTAACGGAATCGAAACCAATGATCATAATAACCAGCCAACCACCACCACAATACAAGAGGATGACCATACCTTTGTCAAATCGACTCTTGGTAATCACCCCAAATCAGTATTAGAAGAATACTCCACTCAAAGGATTTTAGGTGTCGAATGGAACTATATGACGGATGAACTAATATTTCATCTACAGGATATAGCCCTAATCAAGCCAAACCACAGTACCAACTAAGCGGAATATTGTAAGCATTACTGCCACATTTTTTGACCCGCTAGGATTCATTTCCCCTTTTATCATCCAGTTCAGGAGTTGTGCAAGGCCAAGATCGATTTGGATGAACCTATTTCAGACAACCTTTTGACCAAATGGAATCGCCTAGTTACTTCAATGTCAAACACGAACACAGTAACCCTTCCACGATTTTATCAAGCACCCATTGATGAGGTCCCAACAAATATCACCTTGGTTGGATTTTGAGATGCTTCAACTCAGGCTTATGCAGCTGTAATTTATCTCGGGATCCAAACAGAAAGTGGTGTATACGTAATATTTGTTGCTTCTAAAACCAGAGTAGCCCCAACCAACCCAACAACCATTCCCAGACTAGAACTTCTCTCCGCACTTATACTTTCCCGTTTGATTGTCAGGGTACAGAAGTCTTTGGAATTTGAAGTCAGCATTAATCAGATCTTATGTTTTACCGATTCAAGGGTCACTTTGTATTGGATCTTAAATCAAACTAAAGAGTGGAAGCAATGGGTACAAAATCGAGTGAATGAGATTCGAACTTTAACATCCACTTGCATTTAGAGTCATACTCCAGGATGTGATAACCCACCTTCAAGAGGTATGGACTTGTCAGAATTATGCCACAGCCAAGTGTGGAAGGAGGGGCCACCATGGTTGAAGACAGATCGATCTTTTCCTAATTCTCAAGAACTTGATGATGAACCACTTGAGGAATGTGTTACAGAAATGAAGGTCAATTCAAGGGAAATTCCCACCAGTACAACTCTTCTAACAGATCAACAATATTCCCATTCAATCAGTATTGTGATTGATTCGACAAAATATAGCAGCTTCATTAAACTTATACAAATTAGTGCTCTTGTATATAAATTCATACACATTCTTAAATACAAGAAACAGATGGATCCGGATATGGCTATGGTTCGAGCAGAGGTTGAATGGCTAAGAGATGTTCAGAATGATTTGAAATCTCATCGTAATTATGATAGCTGGACGAAACAGTTTGGTATTTTCACTGGAGAGGGTGGTATTTGACGTTGTACAGGTAGAATATCCAAGGCTGATGTTCCAAACTCGACGAAATGTCCAATTCTGCACAACAAGGATCACCACCTAACAGAACTTATAGTTTATCAATGCCACGAAAGAGTTTCACGTGAGGGCGTGAAATCCACACTTACAGAACTCAGATCCAACTATTGGTTAATAAAGGGACGCCAGTATGTTCGAAAGATCCTACACAAATGTATTACCTGTCCAAGGTTTGATGGAAAGCCATTTAAGTCTATGGTATCCCCACCACTCCCGGAGTTTAGGGTGCAACAGTCTCCAGTATTCAGCAGTATCGGCTTAGATTTTGCAGGTCCACTATTCACTAAATGCACTGGTTCTGAAACTTCAACAAACAAAGCATGGATCTGTTTATTCACATGTTGTGCATCGAGAGCTGTTCACCTTGAATTGGTTCCAGATCTGACAACTGCGTCTTTTATCCGATGTTTCCGAAGGTTTACTGCTCGCAGAGGCATGCCACAGCGTATAATCTCAGATAACGCAAAAACGTTTATTGCAGCTTCAAAAGATTTGAAGAACTATTTAGACAGTCAAGATGTATCAACTTATTTCCACTCAAAACACATTCAATGGATGTTCAATCTAGAGAAGGCTCCTTGGTCTGGAGGCCTTTTCGAACGATTAATCCAGTCCATGAAAAGGTGTCTGAAGAGGATATTGGGCAAATCCAAACTTTCATTTGAAGAACTTTGCACAGTTTTGTGTGAGGTTGAAGCAACTCTCAATTCAAGACCACTTACGTATGTTTCTACTGAGGAATTTGAGGAGCCATTAACACCATCCCATTTGGTCGTGGGTCGTCGAATTTTGAATTTACCAGACGTACAGCAAGATGATATGGCAGACCCGGAATATCATGTATCACATGATGACGTAACTAAGCGAATGACTCATTTATCTGTTATTCTTCAGCATTTCTGGAATCGCTGGAGCACTGAATATTTGCTCGAATTGAGATCTACCCACAGCCACAATGGTGAAACCAACCAAACCATTGGCATTGGACAGATTGTCATATTATCCAACGAACATTTACCAAGAGGTCAGTGGAGGCTAGGGAAGATCATTGATCTTTTACCAGGACATGATCATATTGTACGTGGTGCAGTTGTTCGTACTACAACTTCATCAGGAAAACCAACAACTATAAATCGTCCATTAAAGCTGTTATATCCACTTGAAATTAATAGCCCAGATAATAATCTCGATACCCCTGCTAATCAAGGGTATTCAGTTGCCCAGACTGATGATGAATGGATTCAGGAAGAACAACAACCCACAGATGACACAAGTAACATTAGACCAAGGCGAAAGGCAGCCGTAAAATCTGATGAAAAGAGACATTTGTGGTTGAAGGACTTGCACTAGTGAAAACAAAAAAAAAACCTAGAGTGTTTTGAACTGTTTATTTTCTTGTGGAAATCGTAACTGTGGACATTTAATATTAATACTTGGTCAAAGTTTATTCAAATTTCATAATCAGTGTGACTGTGAATTGATGATGATCTTCGATTAGAACAACCTCAGGTCATCAGGGGGGAGTGTCGGACATTTATTAGTTTGTGAGACCTGATATCAGAGACTAAGAATTGTCTCCCTTATTAGTTTCTTTTACGGTTAAAGTTTAGTTTTGGTTTATATATTTTTACCGGGCTAGTCTCGATTGTCAATATGAGTATGTAGTTACAGTCCTTCAAAATAAAGGCTATTGAACCATCGATCCAGGGTTTTTATACCGCCAGAGTCAAAATTCCCCAACAGCGAATTATTGAAATAAAATGGAACCATATGTTAGTCCCGAAACGACCTAGTTTGTGTCGAGTGGAGGTTACCTCTCCCTCTCTTTCTCGCCAAATTAAAGTTATCCCTAATGCTGCATATTGGATGTTTAGTTTGATTTCGTGATAGGATACAACAATATTAATGCAGAGACTCCATTTAATTCCATTTTCCTTTATAAACAGTCATTTCAAGCCACAGTATTACTAAATTACTCCAAATACTGCGTAGCTGATTTCACTCAACTGCTGGTCGGGCACTAGAAATGGTTCCACTACTGATGTCTTCCGTCTTACTCCAGGCACAGTAGTGGTTTTTTCCGCAGTATTACTAAATTACCCTGAATGCTGCGTGATTTGTGGTTATTGCGCAGCACACCCCTTTCTTCGCAAACCCGCATCGCTAACAAAACATTTAATATGATATAGGTCCTTTATTTTTAGGATAAATCGACTGCAAAGTTCTATGTCCACAATTATGGTTTAAAACAATTAATTGTGACTTTAGTAACTTTCTCCGTGTTTAATCAAACAGATTTTGTTTTGAGATGGTACTCTTCTCTTGGGTCGGTTTCTCAACTCATCACAGGATCATGGATCCAGCTCCAACTGTTTTATAGTAAGTATGATTAACCCATCCTTAGTCGCACCCCCATAATAATAATGTTCAAGTTGAATGATTAATATTGTTTTATAGTAAGTATATGCTATGCATGATTTAATACCATCAATGTTATCCTATACCATTATTAAAATTGACGTCGAACGGGGTGTTGGATTTTTCTCAATGAAAAGCTCAATGTGTATGTATGCCTACGTAATTTAGAGATGATGATGGCATCATGCAATGTCAACTGTCAGATTTTCTTAACAGAAACATGGCAAACCCTGTCCTGCAAAAATTCCTGGATTCGCCCTGCATTCTAACATTCCCACCGTGTAGGACATAACTCAATACTCCCACCAGTAGACTATATCACCATCGTGTACAAATTAACTCAATATTCCCACCGGGCCACCAGTAGACTATCAATCTGAACGACAGACTCACCCTACCTGCAGAGAAGTGACTCTGACACAGTGAATAGCCATGATATCTTTATGACGTTATCTAAAACGTCACAGGTCATGAGGTCACATAAACAAACAAAATGTCAACATTGCTACATTGTAAACAAGCCTTCCTGCAGCCTTTAGGCCTGTATAATCCGTACAGCCATAACGTCTTATCGCTTCTTCCAATGATTTTTCACAGAAATAACATCTACAACTCTAGATTTGACGTCGGCATATTGGCACTATTTTGTCCTTCGGTTGTGTCTATTTCAGATATAAACAATCAATTCTGTTAATGTTTTGAGCATGGGGATTGACTAATGGTTAATTTATTTCAGTTCTAAACCAAAATTTAAAACTTTAACGCAATTTTTAAAAAATAAGCCAAATTCTGGCTGGGATTACAGGGCAAAATGGCCATTCATTGTATACGTGCGGAAAAAAAGCCAGTTAAAATTTAATATTCGTACGTTAGTTATGTACGGTAGACTATATCACCATCGTGTACAAATTAACTCATCAATGCACCCACCGGGCCACCAGTAGACTTTATCGCCATCCTCGACACCATAATATGCTAATGATAGATCTTTATTGTAGTTGTTGTAACGGTCATAGATGTTCTACTTCTGTTCCACGCTGTAGATATAACCAAAAACATTTCTATCACACTTCCTTCTGTACCATTTCTTCTACCTCTCTTACAGTTTTATCTATACTAACACTTATAGTCATAACAACAAAACACATACTTATAGTCATCTTACCATATATACTGTAAATACAGATAAATATATATTATATCTACTACACTGTAAATATATATTATATCTACTACTGTAAATATATATTATAATACCCACCTATATAGATACATGTAAATATATAACATAATAGCTACCACTGTAAATATATATTATATTAGTGGTACATGTATATATACTATAATACCTATTACTTTAAATACGGGTTATTATATAATATATTATAATAGTGTATATCTAACTTTAAATACGGGTAAATATATTATAATTATTATTCTTGTCAAATCGCATTAAAGGGGCAGGGCATATGAATCGATTTTTTGTAAGCTTGAAATAGATATATGTAAAGTGATTTATATTCAATTTTTATATCCCACTGTTTTGGGGACCCTCTACAATTCACAATTCTTATCCGATTTTAACGTAACTTGAAAAATAGGTTTAATATTGACATGCATCCGATCGTAACTCACTGGATAATTGTGCGAAAAATTGTGCTTTTTTAGCTGGTGATCATACTACGGGTCACAAGTTTTATCCTATTTAAAAAACATTCAAATATATCACTGTTACACCGTTAGAATGATTGAGTTTAAATTATGTGAAAATCGGGCCGCAACTGACGGAAAAATGGCCACTCCTTCCATTCAAATTGTGTATGTAAAGTATGCAATATCTGGAAGTTTTCGTCCAATTTTCACGAAATTCGTACTCCACCTTTATTACGGTGTAACGGTGATATAATCAAACGGTTTTTAAAATTGGATAATAATTGTGGACTCCAGAGGAACCACAAGCTAAATTAAGGGCAATTTTTCATATAATCAGGGGCCATAATTCAGGAAGTTAGTATCCGATCTGCGCAAATATCGAAAGGAACCAAGATCTGTGGGTTATAACAATCCATATTGAGTTTGATCAAAATCAAATTAAAATTGTGACATCTACAGGGTCAACAACCTTTAGATACCATATTTTTACACCATAAGCGTACAACCGGCGGACATTTTGTCCGGCAATTTTGGTCCGAACTTGGTCGAACTCAACCTTAATTACGGTGTTAACAGTGATATAATCAAACGTTTTATTAAATCGGATAATAATTGTGACCTCAAGAGAGACCACAAGCTAAAAAAAAAGGCGATTTTTCGTATAATCAGGGGCCATAATTCAGGAAGTTACGAACCAAGATTTTTGGGTCATAAACATGCATTTTAAGTTTCATCAAAATCGGTTCACAATTGTGTCCTTTATAGGCTCCACAAGCTAAAAACGTGATTTTTCGGAAAATCGGGGGCCATAATCCATGAATTTTCGATCCGATACATGCAAATGTGGGCGTATAAAAAACGAGATATAGGTTAACAAATACATGAAGACAAGATATCCGTGTTTACTTAAATAAACTCGACATTAAGTTATTCTGTCTTCCTTTTCCATATTTATAGCTTTATCTGTTTTCTCATTCACAACTTTAACCCTTGATTCAAGCAGTACTATTGTATCTTGTCAGCTTGACTCTGTCTGATTGGTGACTTAAGTTTCTGTATCTAGAAAGCATGGCTATGTATCTCATTGGCTTGGCCCTGTTTGTCTGATTGGAGTTTCTGTATTTTCTCAGCTTGATTCGAATGTCCAACTAAGTTGTTGTATTTGATTCTTCATCCGGTCCAAATCGTCAGATAATTAGTTGTGTTGATATGACCTATTTGTACATTACAATTTAGGTGGTTGCAGAGGCGGATTACCCTATAGGCAGTGTAGGCAGCTGCCTAGGGCCCAAGAATAAATAGGGCCCATAAAAGTTTTGACGACCTTTTTCAATTAGGTGGGTATGGGCATACACCTAGTGACGAAGAAAGGGTAGGCGTTAGAATTGCCTTTCCTGTTGATAAGGGTCTATGGCCATCACATGTAAGAGATGAAATGAGGGAGTACTTTACTACAAGTGACAAAAACTACAGCTTGTCAGAATATAACAAGTGTCCTAACCACTTCTAAGAACATCGTAGGAAAAGAAAAGTATAGACGTATATCCTCGGAAATTTCGATTCTCTTACAGTCCCGCAAAGGGCCCAGCTGGTCGAGCTATCTAGGGCCCATCAGAACCTTGATCCTCCTCTGGGTGGTTGGCAATCTGTTGAAGTGTCTGTAAACATAAAATATATTGTACAAACCGTCAGACACTAAAGTACATGTCCATACTGTATAAGGCATTATAAGGCCCATCAGGGATGAAGTCTGTAAGTAGTACAGGACGAAGATGGTGGACTATCTATCGTGCGGAACAATTAGAGGATAAGCATTCCAAGATGTCAACAGCTTCGGTACCGGTTTAAAGGGAGTATTTCGTGATGTAATTTGACGTCTACCAGAGAGGGGGTGGGGGATGTTAACATCCACTGGATACGAACAGATACAAGTTATTGTCTGCCTAGTAGCTAACCCAGAGAAAACGAACGAAGTTATTTGCAAGCCAGATGTCAGGTAAAATTTAGTCCAGTAAAATATAAAACCAACTCAGAAATCATCGGTTTTTAATCAGTTTGAAAATCAAAAAGGTGGGTTCACATGGCGCATCGCTAGGGACGGGTCGCGAAACTCATCGTTTTTCCGCCGTATCGCAATTCACCTTCTCACAATTCATGTATTGAAACGTGAGATGCTGATTTGATTTTTCACGATTGTTTTTTTTAATGTTTTTTATCGCTTCATTATTATCCATGTCACATATTATCCATAGGTACACAAACACTCTTAAATTGTTATGGTCCTTATTTTAATTCACGACAACTATTGATTTTGGTAGATGCCCCGACCCCCAGGGGAAGAGACACACCCTGTTGTTGCCTTTAGCGCCCGAAATCCATAATTCTGAATGTTGATGCACGACTCCGCCCCGCCCTGTCCCCATATTCGGTGGTGCCACACACACTTTTTGTTGATATTTTGTCTGTAAATGATATACATGTTGTAATTACTAACATATTTTGGATCCAATTCGGAATGATCCAGCATAGGGTTGTACCTAAACATCTGTACAGTATATTGGTCCATGCCCAATCCCCAAGGGCAGATCCACGCCCAATTTTTGTGTTTAACGTATACAGGCTGCAATTCTGTATTCTTATACCGCAAAAACAGCAACTATTTATTTTGATGCATGCTCCGAACCCCTGGTCGGTGTCACTCCCACTTTTTAAAAATTAATATTTAGTCCATGAATTTTGCAAAACAAACTCAACGCCTGGAGGTCGGGTGTTCGATCCCTGCATTGGCCGAGAAAGTTCCTATCAATCCAATCAGGAAGGAATGTGGTAGTGGTAGTGCTGCTCTTGCTAAAGATGGGGATTACATTTGCTATCTTCCACTGAGCAGGACATGTTCCCTCAGTGATGGACTTGTTGAAAATAATAGTCATATTGTTATTGAATACATTGTTTAAGTAAAATGTGACTAATCCTGTCAGGACCACTGGCCTCTCTGGAATTAAGATTATATCCACTAGTTCAGATTCAACAATAATTAGTAAAGAAAATGAATAGCGGATTCAAGAAGTAAATGTTTTTAATCACAGTTTGAGTGTGCAGAGCTCCCGTGTAATGGAGGAATATTCTACAACGTCATACCTGCAGATGTATCATACACACCAGCTTAGCAATTGAATAATATACTTGTATTGAATGCACGAAATTAAGAAATACCTCTTTGTATCATTTGATAGTCACGACAATTTAGCGACACATCTTGTAAAAGAAAGAAGCAAAGAAAGAGTGAGAGCTAGGATATCTGACAATAATTCATAAAAGGAATTGGCTGCCACTAGATAAGAGAACACGAAAGAAAAACAGATTAAAATTCCGTGCATTAACATGTTTTCTAAAGGTAGGGGAGACCGGGGCACATTGAACCACCACGGATATATCCTTTAGGCCCTGTATATATGCTGTTCCCTTGTGGC
This sequence comes from Patella ulyssiponensis, assembly GCA_963678685.1. Classification (NCBI taxonomy): domain Eukaryota; kingdom Metazoa; phylum Mollusca; class Gastropoda; family Patellidae; genus Patella; species Patella ulyssiponensis. The sequence continues at coordinate 63,315,857 of OY783229.1, forward strand.
GTTGTGAACTTGTGACCTGGCCCTGTACCCGCCCGTATCCATAGGTCGGGTGCCCCACCATAAATAAATATCTCCAAATAGCTCAACAATTACACCACAATATTTTTATATATAACATGTCTTAAATCTGTTTCACTAAATAAACGGTCATGTTGTGCTTTAGTCCAGCTCTGGACGTCAGTCTATCGTTACACTCGCCTGTACGTCCAGAGACCGTGTACTTGACTCCTTGGCGCTGTTAAAAAACACACCCCTCTCTTCTATCCGATTTGCCCGACTTCATTGAAAGGGTAACGCACAAATTTACAAACTCAGGCAAAAAAGATGAAACGAAATTTAGGTAAGCCGGGGGGGAAAAAATTCGTAGAATATTTGTTTGGATGATAGAGACTAACTACAATCACTGATAAGCATGACATCGACGAGGCTTAATAAGTACGGCATATTAACTTTTTTACTCCGACAAATTAAATTCTCAAAACATTTTTTTGAGGTAAAAGAAAAATAAATAAACGCGTTTGAAGTATTTGAAGTTAAAAAATATTTCCTATTTGGTGTAAATGGGTATTAAAATGAGTAAAATGCATCATTTTGCCCGAAGCAGTTAGGTGTTAAGTAAACATTGCACGAGCCGTTGAGCCAATGACTGGCGCCGTGTGCAGTCAACGCACGTGTTGTGGACACTCATCTGTTACAGAGTTAATTCGTAAGTAATTCTCTGTGAAACAGATTGAGCTCGACGATGAACTCAACTACTGAAAATTGGAAGGATAAGGAGGATGCCAATATTACATTTATTTTCCTCGCTGGTGCTTATCTCAAAAGACAACATGTCTTCAGACAACGCCCACGGTGCTGGGTCCGGCCATTTTTACAACTCGCAATGAACTGTTCGAATTTCACAATAATGTTTAATATTGTTTTATTGTAAGTAGCCTATATATAATTTTTAAAACCATTCTAACGCAGTATTGTCACCAGTGCAACCAGTAGACCCTATCACCATCATCTACACCATAATGTGATAATGGTAGATCTTCGTTGTTGTTGTTAATGTTGTAGATGTCCTTCATCAGTTTTATACCGTAGATACTATAAATATAACAAACACAATCTCTACCACACTTCCTTCTATACTCCTCCTCTATTATCTGGTTTAGTTCTCTTACAGTTTTATGTCTACTTACACTTATATCACCACCACTGTAAATACAGGTAAATATATTATATTAGGTGGACAATATAGAATATAACAGAAGTTGAACAGCAACATTGTGATTTACAATCTTCAATACAGATCATATTTTGATATTCAGTTTGTTTAACAAGTCGATATAGACCAGGTCCCAAGTTCACAAAACATTCTCAGACTAAGAGTTGAGAATTTACTCAAACTGGTTCACCTTATTTTAAGTAAAATGTAACTCTCTATAAAACTTTTGTTGTTTTGATGAAGCACATACATGAATAAGAAACTATGTGCAAAGTTTAGTGTTTCTGGATAAAAGATATTTCTCATAAACAGTGATTGAAGTTTGAATAATTTTTAAGTCTGAGAATGCTTTGTGAACTTGGGGCCTGGTATTTACTTACAGACGTTTTACGGTAAGAATAATCACATCGTCCTTTTTTTTATTTATATTTTCGTCTGTTTTCTTGTCTCTTGTTTTATCTTCCATAACTTTAACCCTTGATTCAAGTTGCTGTATCTCGACAGCCTGACTCTGTATTTCCTCTGCTTGACTCAGTTTGTCTAATTGAAGTTGTTGTATCTCATTCTTCATTTTTTCAACATCTTCTTTTAGTTGGTTAGTCAGTTGATTTTGTATGTTGTGCTCTCCTACTTGTACATTACAAGGGAGGTGGAAATTAAGACTCTGGTGGTTGACAACCTGTTGAAGTGTCTGTAAACAAGGAACATATATTTTATTTACCTTTAGTCAGTCATGGGAGTGGATGTCTACATGATCAGAGAAGGCGTCTCTGTACGACAAAGGCGCAGATCGCCAAAAATCATGGTGGGGCAGTCCGTGCGCTGGCGACTATTGGTAAAGAGGGGGGTTGAGGGGTCCACCCCGAAAATTTTTGAAAACTAGACGCTCTAAAACGCACTCAATGGGTATTTTCAGCATCATTTTCTGGCAAACAATTCTAATCCCTGAGGCAGCAAATGATACGAAATCTAATCTAAAGACAAATCTTCAAGCCACCGTTCACCACGATTTATTCTCCCATGTACACTTCAAGAACAAGAAATATTTACACTACTGAGATTCCAGCTCCGTCTCCATTCCCAGTCGTGTTCAAAGAACACGTAAATTCTTTGAGCAAAATGTGTATTCAAATGGATACACAAATGTACATGCCTACAAATCTTTTAATTTATATAAACTAAAACAAGCCACACACACACAGCTAAACATATCAATATTCAATCCCAATTGAAATAAATGTAACATTTTACTGTATTATTCACTGGTGATTAAAAATCCGGTGGCAAAGGCGAATTTTCCGAAGTTAAAATTCAAAAATGGCGACCACATTGAAATCCGGATCACTTGTAACGTCCAAATACTTTTCTTCTTGTATCCGGATTGGTCTGTAAGAATTTTTCCGTGATAACTCGGGGTTCAGATTTCCCAACCAGGCCACTGTGAACATCGCATAGTAGCAGATGGTTTAGTTGCGATAGTTTCATCGTACGGCGTCTGGGAGAACCCGTGACCCAGAAATAAGTTGGGTGTGGTCAGGGTGAGTCGAGTGATCTGACACCTTTAGACCATAAGGTCTCTCATTAAGCATAATGTTGTGGTTTTAAATCCCCTGCTTGTACTTGACAAGAAATGGAGTCGCCTCTGGTGGGGTTTCTCCGGGTTTTGTCGGGGTTGCTCCCGGTGATAAAGACCTTTTAAAACTGTTGGATAAAGATTATAATTTCCATATCTTATACTGAAACAATATAACTTGTATTGAGTCAGATTTGTTCGGTCGTTTGTTCGTGGAACTTACGTCTGCTTTTAATACAGATAGTGATATAGCAGACGCCAAATGGAAGTTTATTTCCATTTTCAATAATTCATGTTTCTACTACGATGATTCCGCCTTGCCCCCGGCCACAGTAGGAGATGATTCTAAAAACTTAATTTACGAAAGTTTTGTAAAACAGTTATGGGATCCCTCCAGGGGGTTTCGATCCCTAGTGTGAGCGTATGTGGCATGGAGATAGGGGGCGCCTTCTCAACCTTGTGGGTTCCCTCCGGTTTCCTCCCACTGCTAAAGACCCCTACGCGCAAGCGAATTATTGAAATAAAATTGAACCATATGTTAGTCCCGAAATGGCCTAGTTTGTGTCGAGTGGATGTTAAACCCCATTTCTCTCTCTCTCTCCCCTCCAGGCGATCACATTTCAGCCGACTCCCTTTTCTATTTCCATCACTTTTACACCGAAAAACTAGCGGTTAGCCGCCCATATATATACTGTGTCCACATGGAACTTCCTATTAGGGTCAGGTATTTAAGATTAAAACCTATAACATAAAAATTGGGGTCACATCAAACACGAATGCCTAACAGTAACACTCCTTTACTTTTCTATCAATAATTGTAGCATAAGATAAACCCCGCAATCTAGACTTAGTGTAGCCTCTTCTTACAATCTGTTTAATTTAACAGACATGTTAATTCTACTCACCATATCGGACATCATGCTATTGTTATAGTAACAGATTTAATACGCGTTCTTCTACTTGGATCAACAGAAATAGCGACACAAACGAAAGGATAATTTAATAAAATCTCCAACAGGGAAATCCCCGTCTATTTGCGGCTATGATCTAAGCAAGCGTTGTAGACTAGATTATACCGGTTTTGTGTTTTATGGTTACAAATTAGTCTCTAGTTACAAATTAGTAATATGATAGTCAAGGCTACCCTACGTCAGCATACTATTAATTAAAATAATGGGAATACCCACAATATAACCCGGCAGGGACGGATTGGCCCGAGCTCCCGTGTCGGAGCGGCCCCTTTTACTAACCGCGAAGTCCGGGCGGGGGAGGGGGGAGTCCGGGGACTCTCCTCCTGGAAATTATTTTGAAAAATGAACCCCAAATATGCGATTTGGTGGCATATCTGATTATAATCTCTGTCAAATAATAGCCTATATTTCATAAGATTAACTTAGGCCAAAACCCCGACCTGCAAGTAATTTACAACCATCAACCTGTGAAATTATCATATCATCATTAATTAACATATTATCTGGTTAAAAAATGGGACTAGTTGAGAAAATTTTGACCATTTGATTAACCAATTAGGAATATTGAATAAGTAGGAATATATTTTCATTGAAAAATGTCCCATTTTTGTTGCCGGGAGAGTTGATTCTTCCGGTGATGGAAGGTCACGAGACACATTGGTGACGAAAGTGAAATTCATAAAAAATGCTTTTTGAATTTTGGATTCTGGCGTATCCCCACAAACAGGGTGCAGGTGACTTAATAATTAGTAAATTTGCGGGCGACAGTGTCGGGTGAATCCGATGAAATTCGAAATCCCCATTGCAAGATTCCAAATTCTGGCCCACACCCAGCACAGAACGTCTATTATACCAGCCCATTCCAGACTCCAGTGCTAGCGTGACGGCCCGTAAAGCCACCGGCCACATACAACATGATCATCCATACGACGTTCAGAGCTGAACTACCATAGCTCCTAGTTACTATCATAGCTCCATGGCCGGTCCAATACCCCCTCCCCATATAATATTTAGCAGAAAAAGATTTTTATATACTAATTGGACAAAATTATTTTTTTCATTTTTTGTCCGACCGGCCCTTCGGTCTATCGCCCAAAGGCCCAATCCGCCCCTGTTAACCGGTTAGACCAGTTTAAACAAAATATCTTTTCACCTAAATGTCTATAGGCCTACAACCAAACTCCATGTTAACCGTGGGGTTCACGCGTAATACTTATGAAGTTATGGCCAGACACATTCCGGTATCTAAAACTTGGTACAAGTTTTATTAGTATGAAGGGGGTACTCGATTGGACGTTCTTGGATTGAATTCTCTCAATCCCAAAAATAGTGACAATGGAGTGAAAAGGTGGATTTCGGGCTACAACGCATGCGTCCACTGAATCGAGCACCCCCAATGACAGTTAAAAGTAGACAACTCCAATTGAAGATAATTGGAAGCAGACAACCATAACGAGACCGTAATTAGCGGGTGGCTATTTCCAATAATTGTATGGCAATTTTGGTATATATCTTGAAAGTAGAAACATCCAATCTTACTAGAAAAATACTGGATTCCCTAAACAACACTCATAGAGCGCATACAGGAGAATGTCTGCTCACGTGGTTGGGGGCATTGTGTTACAAAGGGTGAAATCTCCGCTGTACTTGACCCATCTGCTGTTACAAACATCAATATGATTATTGGAAGAATTATTGTAAGAATAAGCTACGGCCATATAGAAATGGTCATGTCGGAGAACCCGCCGACTTTTAGTTTATTTATTAGTATTCAGCTGTCATCACAATTCTTTTTATATCAATAATATGTATACGTATACTTAATCAATTTCATACCTCACCTATAAATTGATTTAGGTTTCTGATACAGTGAGTGCCGTCAGTTCAGTTGGTTGAGTTGGGTTTGGAAGCTCAACGCAGAACCATGGAGGCAGACGTGAATTAAGACGATGGCCGTAAAGATCGCGATATTATTATATGTATATTGTTTGTTATACATGTAGTATAGTTTAATGTTTGTTACCGTCATGCTGAATTAAAGAAGTCCAATCCACAGTTATTAGATTATCTCATTATCCCATTTCACTATCGTGTCAGCACTAGCCTTATATTCTTAACTTTTGAAATGATTGACATAGTATTGCCACTGGAAGATTTTCTTAATTGATATATTTCAAGATCCCAATGTGGAAACATTTTGTTGTTTTAAATATAATAAACTACAAAAAACATTGTATATGGTAATAATAAACTATACATTTAATACCTATAGAGTATATAAATTATAGTATCAAATATTCAAAAAATTTTGTGGAGAGCAAAGTGGGGCTGTAAAATATTTTTTATTTAACAAAAAATGTCTAAATTTAATAAACAGTTTTTGTTGCATTTGGTGATATGCAGATGAAATGGATATATATTTACTTTTTCAATATAGGCAAAAAGAAATGGTATGAAAGAGTAATCGCACCCTGCCTTGTATACTACACCTGGCATCATATGAACTACTCAAACAAGAAGTGCTGTAAACAATTGTGAAAAGGTTTCTGATTCTGGGCCTAAATGACATTTAATTTGAATCAGTATCTTTCCTTGAACCTTGGCTGCTAAAAGTTTGAAATATATCTTGAAAAACTTCTGCTAAAATAAACTGATCCTTTTACAATATGAGTTTAAAGACAATGTGTAACAATAATTTCACCCCCGACCTGTTAGCCCTCTAATAAACCCAATATTGGTGAAATAAACAAAGGACGGAATATACATGTATATGTACGGGTATGTATAAAATATACAGTTCAATAAATTTCTAAAAAGTGAATTGGATGTCCGTATTTATTAAAAATTAATTTTTGTCCTGCCTGACACTCAAATTTAATTGAACTTTGAATTTTGAGGTTTGGTCAAAATGAACGAAGATAATGTGGTAAGCAAATACGCTTAAAAATTTCAGGCTGGTAATATCGCATTCTGAATACTTCAACATACATTATGCAAGAGCTAAATCTGCCTATTTCAGGTCTTTCTTTAGGCCTGAAATGTTATATAAACTATAAATTAGACATTTAATATGAAAAGACCATACTCAACTCTCATCCAATTTTCATCGGATTTGAATCCGATCTGCTGTTCAACCATCATTAAGTATTGTGACAGCGGTAACAATGAAAATTGAGGCTACAATGATTTTTAATTTAAGGCTCTCTAGTGAAATAATTTGACTGAAATTTTCAGCATATTCTCTTCACATTATCTATTATCGTGAGAACTGCCAGTTCTTTATCTAATCTTACATAATGACTTTCCAATATCGCCTTTAGAATACTTATTCAACTGTAAAGATTATCTACTATGAGTAGTCATCGATATAATCATTTTGATGTGCCATCTTCTTCAGTAGTTTTTTCTTCTTCTTTTTGCCCCGCGGTGGTGAAGATTTTATAGGTTCTAAAGGAGGTAGTCTGCCTGTCGGAGCTGTAGATTTATAATTTGAAACATTTCTAGATCGATAATCATCTTCATCGTCGTAATCTCCTCCATAATTATCATAACCAGTTCTAGGTTGATCTTGGTTGCTATGGTAATCATTATGGTTACTATGGTTACTGTAATCATTGTAATTGTCATAGTTACCACGTGAAAAGTCCTCATTGTTTCTTGTAGAGTTTCTTTTTGAGGAAAGTGTGGAACCATTCTCTGAAATAATACACAAATTTTCATGAAGGACAAACGAATCACTGAATGCAAATGAGTTATTGAACAGGTATCATTTAGACTGAAAATAAGCTAGATTCCCCCCTAACTACCAAAACAAAAAACTTAGTGATTAGTAGTCATGTTCACATTAAACTTAATCACAATTTCCCTCTGTTAACCCCTTCAAAGATGATAAAAAGCCTATTTCTTGAAAAAACGCATCCTCAAATCTAAGTTAATATCAACAATATGGTAGACTGTGAAGCCCCTGAATAAGTTAACATTCTCATGCCATTTTTTATTAGTCATAAGAATACCAACTAACAAATTGATGTTAGAGAGAAAGAGAGACGGAGATATCTCCCCCACTGCACAGGGATGAACCGATAAGTCGTTAATATTAGCCATCAGGGAGTAAGAGCAAGAGATGAGATTCAAAGTCCACTCAATACAAACTAGGTAAGATATAGTTAAATTTTATTTTAATAATTCGCCTCTGCGTAAAGGTCTTTAGCAGTGGGAGGAAACCCGGAGAAAACCCATGAGGTGGACATGCGACCCATGTACAAGACAGGAATCGAAATCACACCACGTAACTCAATGACAGACCTTATGATGCAATGCGCATGCATTGAACTGTGAACGATCCAACCCCTTTCCCAATATAGCAGAGAAATTTGATACCTAATAAGAATTATTTCAAGATATATTATAATTATCTGCTTGCTGAACTTCAGTCACTGGAGGTTATACACTAGAAAGAACTTTTTACAGTCAAGTCAGTTTTTCCAACATTTCTCTCACAATGGTGAAAGGGGTTGAAGGGAGGGTGGCGGAGAGAGAAACCACAGTCCATTCCTGTGTACTTATTTAGTTTTTAGGTGTTGTTAAATTAAGTGTATTATCAAATCATGGTTAGATTGACAGTTATAAATTCACAACAGGCTATTAGTGATGATGATGATGATGATGATGATGATGATGATGCGGATGCTGAAATTGATATTGAAATAGTTATTACAAAGTAAAAGCAGAAATAATATTAAAGGTCTGTGCATCTATCAAGAAAGCTTTTGAAATATGGGAAGAATAAATTTTCTATCTTTATAAATATAAAATTGTACATTTTTTAATCATAATTTTCTGTTTGCTGTTTTTATTTCTCCATGTGAAAGCTAAGTAATATATTGACTAAAGATGCATTATTCGAGAACTAAATTTTCAAAATAGCATGTCTTTCCTTTGGTTCCAAATCTTACATCAATTTCTTAATAAAGACTTTTATCCACATTAAAAGTCCAGAATCAACCCTCCAGACCGATTTTTTATTGCTTTGAAACATGATCACCATTCAATAATCCTAAATAGATTTTGTTACTATCGTTAAAAAATGATAGCAATGACAATTGAAACTATGCTGAGAATCAAGTAAATGAATGAAATTTTCAATATATTCTTTTTGGTTTATTTTCTTTAGACTATTATAATGCATCTTTATCTGTCTGTTGTGTTTATTGTATAAAATCTTTACCATTTGTTTTGAACCATAAAGTATTTGAATAATGATTTATTTATTATATTCGGGTGAGATTGTGTAAATTTTATTAAATTACCTAAAGTAGAAGGGTCAAGAGAATCTAATAAACTATACGTTGAAGCCCTTTTTCCACCTAATTTTTTCTTCTTTTTGTTGCTGAAACAAAACATAAAATACAGCACATAGTAACATTTATCTTGGACACCATAGCATTGCCAGGCAACAATATATACATCAACCTCTCTAGTTTATAAACCAAAAAAAACTAAAAACAAAACACTGTAGCATTTTAAAGGGTGGTTTTTAAGTTTTTGGGATCAATAATTTATACGTTATAGTTGCTTACTTAATTGCATTTTTATTTTTTGGAGTCAATTATAATTTATGTGTTATATAGTTTCTTACTTTGCATTTCTATTTTTAAGAGCAACTGTTCCAGCTGAATTCTTGTGCTATATAGGTTTAATAAATTATTATTATTGATTCATTTCCTTCTGATTAGTACAAATATTGAAAATAATACACACAGCACATGTTGCCACGGAAACAAAAGTGTCACCTCAACCAATTAGTGTGATTATTATTATATACAAAGTCATTAAAGTGACATACCCATGATTCTCTCCTGCTTTACGAGTAACTGATCGACTTGGTGGTCGATCAACATCTAATATGGATGTTCGTCGAATTCTCTCTGGTAGTGTACTTGGCCCGGATGACTTTAACCTATTTTTAAAAATAATACAATATCAATTAAAGATAGCCATGCAAGGGGTGGAAAACCTGGATGTGGACAAAATTTGATAAGCCTTTGAGAAATCTTATGTCTATTGTGTTCACAACCATTAGCTTCTACCTCCTTAATGAACGAATGGTTGGCATGTGCGTGCTGTATCATAAAGCCTGTCATTGAGTCAACTGGCATGGTTTTGAATCCCCGGTTGTACATGACAAGGAGAAGGGTTACCTGTCCAACCTTATGGGTTTTCTCCGGGTCCTCCAGTTTCCTCCCACTGCTAAAGACCCTTATGCGCAAGCAAATTATTGAAATAAAATAAAAACCCTATGTTAGTCCCGAAATGACCTAGTTTGTGTCGAGTGGACATTAAACCCCAATTCTCTCTAATCTGTTCACAACAGATATGGGTGACAATGTCCATACTCAAATGTGGGTCTATAACAATTTATTTTCTTCTTAGCAATTTAAGGTTTCAATGACAAAACAATTTAAATTTACAAGACATTCAGAAGCCAAACACAGAAAACTAAAGGTATAAAATATGATGTGTGAAGAGAATTGGGTTGACAAACCCTACAACTCCATTCATTTAGGCAAACAACCCAACTGGCTGACAGTGACTCGACAGTACATGCAAATTAATGTAAATTGAAATGGTGTCCAACCTCCTACTGTTTCTGATCTGACTGGGCCAATGAAGACGGGCAAGTGCACAGGTGACCTCCCCTAGAAAATTTCGACAGACGAGAAATGCCAGTTCCAGTGTTCTGAGACAAGAATCCAGTTTTAAAGTGCAACCCCTGGATCCAGCTGGAGAAGGGGGTTGGGTGTGCGTCGGTGGTGCCCCCCCCCCCCCAAAACTAGATCAATCCTTGATATGTTTAAAATCAACTTACAGTTTTTCATGTTCTGATGAGGTAATTTTAGATATAGAAGAATCATCGTAAAGTTGCAGTAATAAATCTTTTTTTTCTGCTTCCGTTTTATGTGGGAATAACAGACTTAAAACATCAACCAATTCTTCTTTGTTCAAATTACCAATTTTCACCATATTGGCGATTAAATTCATTTCTTCTTTTTGTAAAGTTGCCATTTTTTGAACTTGATATTGTCGTCTGGTATCTTCCAGCGTTTGACTCATTTCACGTTCCATCTGATTTCTATTAAAATTATGAAAAGACAAGAAATGAAACTCTTAGCAATTACTACACAATTAATGAAGTCGCTGTCCCTTGAATGACTCAGGGAAATTAATAAGCAACAGCAAACCTGACTCTTGATACCTGGGTTGTCTTGTGTAGAGAATGGTATGATTTCGATCATAGGCTTGGACATGACATCGAGTTGATCTGCCCTTATTAGTATAACCTTGTTGATCTGCTCAAGTTTCCTCCCACACCTTATTGCAACTTGGCACATTTGAATTAAAAATTATCAAATGAAGATGCAAAATTCTGATCCAAAACTATTTGGTTAATAATTTTCATCGTAGTCGTAGAAATGAAATGAAATGGGGTTTAACATCCTACTGTTTTGCTTAGACCTGGCTAATGAAGACTTTGAATTGAAATGAGGTTTAACGTCCTACTCTTCTGCACCTGACCTGGGCTAATGGAAGACGGGGCTAATGAAGACAGTAACAGTTTTAGAACAATACAGGCATGGCAAGAAGGTATGAACCTAAAATAAAGCAATGAAGATCTTTAAAAATCTACAATTGTTTTTTTTTATATAAATTACCTGAATCTTTCTAATTCTATCATTTGTTTATGCATCAACATCATTTTCTTTAACTTGGCGGCCATTTTACTACCAGACAAACTTGTGGTACTCTGCATCTCTGTTTCTTGTTGTTTAATCAACGCATCTTCTCTCAGCTGGTGGAGTTCTCTTAAACGTTTCGATAAAGACTAAACAAAAAAATTGACAATTATATAAAATCAATATATTTAAGAGAGAGAGAGAGAGAGAAATGGGGTTTAACGTACACTCAACACAAACTAGGTCATTTCGGGACTAACATGCAGTTTAATTTTATTTCAATAATTCGCTTGCGCGTAGGGGTCTTTAGCAGTGGGAGGAGACCGGAGGTTGAGAAGGCACCCCTATCTCCATGCCACATACAGCCGCAAGTCAGAGGTGACCGGCCAGCTAGAGGTCAAAGCGCGGCACTCTAGACCACTAGGCCATCCCAACCCCTCAATATATTTGACACTCAATAATATATCAATGGGGGAGGGGGTGAAGCGTTAATTGTGTGTGCGTTACAACGAAAGGTCTGTCATTGAATCAATTAAGTGGTATGGTTTCGATTCCCTGTTTAAATGTGACAAGGAGTAAGGTATCGCTTGTACAGAGAAAGAGAGAAATGGGGTTTAATTTCCACTCAACACAAACCAGGTCATTTTGGGACTAACATATTTTATTGCAATAATTCGGTTGCATGTAGAGGTCTTTAGCAGTGAAAGGAAACTGGAGGACTCATAGAAAACCCATGAGGCTGGATAGGCGACTCTATTCCTTGTCAAGTACAACCCGGATAACAACACCAGCTGACTCAATGACAGACCTTATGATACAACACGAACATGCTGAACATTTTGAGCATCCAGCCCTCCCATTGCCTGTAAAACTTTGTAAGGTTTCTCTGGGTCTTCCGGTTTCACACTGTTACACACAAGCCAATTACGTACATAACTAAGGTACGGAAATGTTATGGTAGCTGGCTTTGTAGCGTGTCTCTGATGTTCAGATTGAAGCGAATTACTGAAATAATTGGACATTAGGACATATTGTCAACCCCATCCACCCAGATATATTGATGTTGTCAACCTAATCCAACCAGATATATTGATATTGTCAACCTAATCCACCCAGATATATTGATGTTGTCAACCTAATCCACCCAGATATACAGATGTTGTCAACCTAATCTACCCAGATATATTGATATTGTCAACCTAATTCACCCAGATATATTGATGTTGTCAACCTAAATCACCGAGATATATTGATGTTGTCAGTCCAAAAAGGGTGGTAATTTCAGATCAAACAAATCTAAACAAAAATTTGTTCCCATGGAACCACAAATATTATTCAATCTGAAAAAATTCTAATTAGAAAAAGACACAACTACTAAAATGGGTTGATGAATTATGAGTTATGATCCAGAAACAAAACAGGACAGGCAGGTGATATCCCATTCTTAACTTCATTACACACAGCTTCCAAACCATCAACAAGACTACAGATTATAGGCTCCTGTAAGCTTACTGGAGGTGTCATAGAGTTCTCTCCCATCCAGAGTTTTAAGACTAACTAACATTTTGGAACTGTTTTATTATGAATGCATTAGAAACACTCATGTGTAATGAAGTGCTATATAAATCGGACAATAATAATAATAACAAAACTAATTTGAGCAGTACTAATTCAATGTGAACTTTGGTCAAGTACTGACTGACTATGTAGCACTAATGGACGGGGTATTTGTGTGTGAAATTTGTGATGAACTGCTGAATTCAATGTGATCTGTTTTGTGAAGTATTGATGGAAAATTACCTTTTGTGATGTTCTTGCGGGATGTGATTTGTTTTGTGAAGTTCTGATGGGATGTGACTTTTTGTGAAGTACTGATGTGATGACAAACTGGTGGCACATGACTTTTTGTAAAGAATTTATGTGACTTTGTAAAGTACCGAGGGGTGTTACCATTGATTGCTTTTGGAGTCATTTTTATAATTCACCTGACTAGATGATTAAATCAAAACTGAGTCAATATGACTGCATTAAAAGAAATTGTGCTGACAACTGCATTATATTTCCTTTACTATGTGACATACGTTTGTGGACATAAACAGACATTGCAACCATGTCTAAGCTCATGCAATAATTATAAAAGACCTCTTCTGTAATATTCTCCATTTCAAAATCTTGATTACAAATAAAAGCCTCTTCTCTCTTTTTTTGTCTTTCAACAAGACGTTCTAAGAAAGCCTGAAAGACATCATAGAGATTCTTATCCCAGTATCCTTCTACTAATAATACATACTAAACTTACACGGTCTGTCTACGATTAGCTCTGCTTGAGAACAGACACTAAGCTATGGTAGATGACCAGCATTTTAATTCCTAAATTAATTATTCAAGTCAAAAACAATATTCATAGTTTGAGCAATTTGAGAAGCATTTATTCCGCTTCCATTTAATTAAATCAAAATTGTTTATTTAGTCTTTGTGTGTATGACAAATTGAAAATAGTATACTAATATTTGGATATGGCGGTTATTCAGAGCAGAGATCTATTCTCAAAGTGGATAGTTCGCAAAAAAGTCAAAAATACATGTACATAATATGCCTTACAAACAATACTGATTCCATAATCCAGGTACTTAAAGGAGCTAAATCGCTAACATCTGGGACCTAGAAATTGACATAAGTGAGTCGCAAACGCATATAATACTGTAATATGAATTTATATAAACTGATTTACATTCAATTGTTTCCGTTTTTACTCTAATTTCAAATCAGTTATGTTCCGCGAAATAAGCCAGTATACTCAATCGAATGCAAATTTCTAGTATCTGGTTATTCCAGTCTACATACGCCATTTGATTTGATGCAATATGTCTAGCCTCATTCCCCAAGTCTCTTGCTAGAACTGGGGCTGAAACGCATTATGGAACACGATTCGTGTACCAATGGTAAAATGTTTATTTTGTCTTAAATGTTGGATATCAGAAGCCTATCTTTTTACGGTAAGATCACAGTATCAATGTTGATTTAAATTGACAAATAATTTGTGTTTTCAAAGTTTAAGATTTTGGATGACATTGAGTTAGAGACTTAGCTACTTTAAGGTCTGATATGCACAAATATTGAAAAGAACCGACAATATTGGGTTATAAACATTCATTTCAAGACTCATCAACATCGGATAAAAAGTGCATCTTCTAGAAGGTTCACAACCTTAATATTACACTATATTTTGCATACAAGAAGCGGCCATTTGTCAGGCAGTTTCGGGCAATTAGAACTCGAGCAATCAGAACTCAACCATCAATAGGGTTTAACTGTGATATATCTAAACATTTTTTAAAATTAAATAAAAATTGTTTTCACAAGCTAAAAATCATGATTTTTCATACAATCAGGGGTCACAGTCTATGAAATACATCCTATTATTTAAAGTTTTATGTAGTGTGACATGTAGAGTGTCCACAAACAGATTGTGGATGGACGAACAGGGGTGACAACAATATGTATACATCCAAATGAAAATGATATAAAATAATAAGAAATTGAATTAGAAATAGCAAAAAATTTAAATATATGACACAGAAGGTTGAATGAATCAGTCAAGTAAGTTCCACACAACAGGTATTCTGTTAGCTAAACTATCACACTTACTCTTTCTTGTTTGCTTCTTTGTTCATCCAACTTCTTTGATAAGTCTTCTTTTTCCTGTCAATTAGAAATAATATAATGTACTGAAATGATGCTAAGAGACTTCAATAAATAACCTAAGTTTAAATATCGTGTGGGGAAAATCTGAAATGAGAAATCATGTGACAAAATAAATTGTGTAGTTGATTAAATGAAACTTAAAATTGTAAACACCCTAATTCCTAATAACATACCCGTTTGTGGCGTTCCAACAGTTTTTCACACTCTGGTGTGGATAAAATTCCTCTTTCATTTAAATCATCTACCAAGTTGATTTTGAGGTTATTGATAGCTTTCTGTTGGTCTTCTATCTTCGCTAGCTGTAAATACAATGATCAGTCAACAAATCATTCACAATTACTTTTAAACTTATTTGTTCTGTAAATCCACAGTAAGTCATTTTGTCAAGGTCAGCAGAGGACACAGGAAAAATCGGAGTGTTGATGGTGATTTGTAGCTCATGCCCTGGACCCAATAAATAAGATTAAATTTCCATTAAATTTCCAACAAAAACTCAATGGAAACAGAATAAGAAATGATTATTTTATACTGTTATCTAAGGGGGAGGGGGCACCTGGATCTGTCACTGGTCAATGTGTTATTGCTGCATACAACTTGGATTGGATATTTTCCTTTTCAAAAGAAAGCTGTATTCAGAATATGAAAACATAAAACGTCAATGCACGACATCATGCCAAATGGAACATCCGTTTTCTTTATATTATGTAGGGCCCAATCACTGTATCATCATCACACACAAATTCTAGGCCTATAGTAGCTTCTGATAGCAACCAATAAAGAATCATAATGGTATGTGGCTTAGTCATTGCGAAATACTTCAACTTTCCACAGAATCTGGTTTCTGGACCCCAGTTTATAATATGAATAGACAAAGCTAGTGACCATGGTACAAATAATTAATGAGCTGAAAGCACTAATATTGGGAAAATCCTTGTATTTCAAAGAACTAATTCCTGTGTATTTCCAATTACCAAATGCCTTTGAAACTATCTAATATGGTTATATATATGAATCTTATTAGTTCACCTCTTTTGCTTTTTCAAGTTGCAGTCTGGCTATCATTGTTCCCAATCTTTCTTCCTGAGTTTTTAAAGCCAAAGCTCTTTCTCTGATCATTTCAATCCTTATCTGAAACATCGATACTAAATTCAAGCAAGGGATAACATATCTGAAACAAGGGTACAAAGTGCAAGGGAGAAACAGGAAGAGAAATGGGGTTTTAACGTCATCTTGACTAATATTTTATTTCCATAATTCAATTGCGTGTTCGGTTCTTTAGAAATGGGAGGAAACCGGCACACCCAGAGAAAAGCCACGAGGTTGGACAGGCGACTCTATTCCTTGTGTCACGTTCAAGAAGGGAATTAAAACCACCCCACATTAATGACTCAACAACAGACCTTATGAACCAGAGCATATACTTTTAACCATTCGGCCACCCAAGGAATGTTGTTGTTCTTAGTGTTTAATCCGCCTCTTCTGAGGGTGATATCGCCGCAGACAGGGGGGCTTTCCCGTGGGAGGAAACCAGAGTACCCAAAGTAAGCCCAAGTGCTTGAGAAGGCACCCCTATCTCCAAGCCACATACACTCACACCTGGGATCAAAACCACAACTGCAAGCCAGAGGTGACCGGCCAGCTAGAGGTAAAAGAGCAGCACCCTAGAACAGTAGGCCATCCCAAACCCAAGGAATTTTCTTCTACGATAATTGGACTCACTTCCTCTAATTCTTCATCTATATTCAGCATTTGACCATTCAATACAGATAATCGTTGTTCAGCGTGTTTCTTCATCAACTTCATCTCCTGTCTTCGACTGTCCTCATCATCTTCTTCTCCATTATTTATAAACTTCTGATGCTGTTTCTAAAAATATAAAAACTCTTGTGTAACGTCCTGAAATAAATTTCCGATGTTGTTTCTAGAAATAATAATAATCTATTTACAAAGCCTTGAATATCCAACAAACTGGTTGTTCAAGGGCGCTAGATATATAAAGATAGGCTGGCACTGCCAGGCAGGATACGCCCACATTTTCGAGAGATGGATATAGAACAAGCAATACCGAAAGTGATTTTTCCTACATCATTAAGTTAGAATTTGATATGTGCAAATATCGAAATGAATTAAGATCTTTGGGTTATAAAGGTTCATTTCAGTAGGCTTCAAATTCGACTGGGGATCATGTTGCTAAGTGGGTAAGATGCTGGTTCGGTAGCCTTGAGGTTAGGTGTTTGATCCGTGCATTGGGTGACAAAGTTCATCTAGATTTTCTGGCGTGGTTTCCCCTTGTTAGTGATGAAGGATGGATGGCCTGACAAGAACAGCTGTCAATTTTGGTCCGATTTTCACGAAATTCGACCTCAACCTTCATTACGATGTAACGGTGATATAATCAAACTAAAAAAAAGGTCATTTTTCGTACAATCAGGGGCCATAATTCAGGAAGTTACAATCCGATATGCACAAATATCAAAAGGAACTAAGATTGTTAAGTTGTTAACATGTGTTTCAAGTTTCATCAAAATTGAATGAAGATTGTGACCTCTACATGGTTCACAACCTTGATATACCATATTTTTACAGTCTTCGCGTACACGCGGCAGCCATTTTTTCAGTCAATTTTGGTCCGATTTTCACGAAATTCGACCTCAACCTTCATTACGATGTAACGGTGATATAATCAAACGTTTTTTTAAATGGGATAATAATTCTGACCTCCAGAGGAACCACAAGCTAAAAAAGGTCTTTTTTTGGACAATCAGGGGCCATAATTCAGGAAATTACGATCCAATGGGCGCAAATATCAAAAAGAACCAAGATCTTTGGGCTATAAACATGCATGTCAAATTTCATCAAAATCGGTTCAAAATTGTGACCTCTATAGGGTCCACAACCTTTAATATAACGTATTTTCACACTAATCGCGTACAAACGGCAGCCATTTTGTCTGTCAAATTTGGTCCGATTTTCATGAAATTTTACCTCCATCTACATTACCATGTAACGGTGATATAATCAAACGGTTTTTTAAATCGGATAATAATTTTGACCTCCAGTGGGACCACAAGCTAAAAAGGGTGATTTTTCGTACAATCAAGGGCCATAATTCAGAAAGTTACGAATCAATGAGCGCAAATATCGAAAGGAACCAAGATCTTCAGGTTATAAACATGCAAGTCAAGTTTCATCAAAATCGGTTCAAAATTGTGACCTCTATAGGGTCCACAACCTTGATATAACATATTTTCACACAGACGGCGGCCATTTTGTCCCTCAATTTTGGTTCGATTTTCACAAAATTCAAACTGAGCCTTCATTTAGGAGATAAATACCTCCTGTTTAGAATTTAGAGGACTGTTATTGTCCATTTGATACCGCTTAAATCATTAGAGGCCGAGATCGCGCAGCGATCGAGCGCCTCTAATGAAAAATTTAAGCGGTATCAAATGGACAATAACAGTCCGATAAATTCTAAACAGGAGGTGTTTATCGATATTGTAGCCCAAAATATTTAACATTTTTAATGGGATTCTTTCTTCCGCGATTGCTGGCGGCCGTTTTCTGGTTTATGTGACGTAAAAACCAAATAAAACAATTTTGACGTAATGAAAACATCCGTGACGTAACAAGATAACACGCTCTTTCGTTCTATTTGGTTCACCGAGCGACTGGTTATTTGTGTCTGTTTGGGAAGGGAGGTCACTCTGCGATTATTTCGAAGATCGGAAACAGAAATCGTAAGTGTAAATTATGTACTTTTAAAATGATTTTGAACTTCAGCGGTAACTAGGTTCGAAGTAAATTGCATATCACGTTTGATAAATGTCCATACACTCGGACGACCGTGTAGATACATGCTGTGTAGCGTACACATGCGGTTGCTATGCTTGTTTGAAAACTGTACCACGTTGTCATTTCGACGGTGTGATGTTTTTCTTCGCTACAAAACCCTGTATGGAAATTAGTCTCTGTCCTATTCATATCAGTATCAATCAGCCCGACTTATAAATTATATCACAATCAGTTATTTAGGGTCCCAACGCAGTTCAGTAAATAGTAGTATTTTTATTCGCTTTTCGATCTTTACCAGTCTGATTAAGACAGAAGGACCATAGCAACCATTATCATTATTATAGTCAGACCAGCCTTGACTTGAAATGAAATTTTCCTATTATCTTTCTGATACACTCACTAATTTTATTTTTTGTGTGTTTCAGGTGTTTCTTTCAATATGCCAATGGTTGAATTTCATTGTTGATGACATACAAAAAAAAATCATGAAGATTTCCTGGAATAAAGTTTTGAGGTGTAGAAGTTTTGGCCACTGCAAACAAGAGTCTAGCACTCACAAAATATTCATTCGCAGTGAGTCGCCTAGGAAATTTAGAGGACTGTTATACTCATTCGACGCCACTTTTCGACCAATCAGAATCCAAGAAATTTCCATTTTGGGCTACAATACCATGTAACGGTGATATAATCAAACGTTTTTTTAAATCGGATAATAATTTTGACCTCCAGAGGGACCACAAGCTAAAAAGGGCAATTTTTCGGACAATCAGGGGCCATAATTCAGGAAGTTACAATCCGATGGGTGCAAATATCGAAAGGAACCAAGATCTTTGGGTTATAAACATACATGTCAAGTTTCATCACAATCGGTTCAAAATTGTGACCTCTATAGGGTCCACAAGCTAAAAACATGATATTTCGTACAATCAGGGGCCATAATCCATGAAGTTCCGATTTAAGCCTTAAATGTTAGTAAATCATTAATTAACCATTAATTATCTTGTCCAGACTATAATAAACTCATTGGGCATTTGGATGGCTCCGATTTTAAGTAGATTAGAACGGTTTGGCCATTTAATTTAATTGAAAATTGGGAAAGCGAGCTATATACAAGTATCAAGGTTATGATCAATTTCACTGTCTTTTAGTCAAGTCTACGCAAATAAATTGAGAATCTTGTACTGTAAGTAGATCTCGCATTTCCAATATGTTAAAGGATAATAAAATCTATGTTTACGTGAGCTTCCATCATCTGTTTTTGTTGTAATTTATCCATTTGTTGAGCTCTTTTTAACGCCAGCCTCTCTTCCAACATTCTTTTTTGACGTAATTTATTTAACGTCAAACTGAAATCGCAAAAATTAAATCAATAAATCTTTGGGTATCGAAGTATTGAATTTGGATTTATTCAAAATGTTATTTCCATATATGATGAAACAAGCTCTCGCACCAGTTAAAATTGATTTGAAAAATTAAAGGAACACAGAGTTCCTGATTAGTATGTGATTAATAAAATATGTGAAAAGCAGGATATGCTCTTAGTATAGTTTTTCGAACATCTAACATTCGAGAAATTCAAATAGCTAATAATGTTAAGTTGTTCTTTAATTAGTTATAATTATTGACAGGTGACATGTACAAGGCATGGCATGCTTTTACTTGATACCCTTTCTATATAAGTGAGGGGATCACGTGGCTAAGTGGGATGCTGGATCGCTAGTCTGGAGGTCGGGTGTTCGATACCTGCATTGGTCGAGAAAGTTCATCCATATTTTCCGGCGTGGTTTCTTATTGTCAGTGTTGCAGGACTGAGGGCTTGACAAGGACGGCTGTCTAGTCGTTTCGTACACATTGGCGTTCACGTAAAAGATCCCTTGGCAGTTGGAATTCGATATAAGAGAAGGCTGTAGCGCCGCTGCCCAGGCGAAATTTTCCTCATTGCACACTGTATGGCGTACACCCGTCTTCATTATCCCAGTTTAGGAGCAGAACAATAGGACGTTAAACCCCATTACATTTCATTTCATTTCCATATAAGTGATAATAATTCAAAATAAATTACTTGTTTTCTAGTTTCACCATGTGTTGTTCGTGTTCTTTCATTATTTTCTGTCGGTCTTCATCTGATATTGACATCT
This sequence comes from Patella ulyssiponensis, assembly GCA_963678685.1. NCBI lineage: Eukaryota > Metazoa > Mollusca > Gastropoda > Patellidae > Patella > Patella ulyssiponensis. Next base: position 63,336,985 of record OY783229.1, read on the forward strand.
GACTACTGATCAATTTACTAAAATAACAAAAAAACATCGGATATTTATCACTTAGATACTGCAAAAAACTAAGTGAGTCATTATTAATAAACTTCTGATGTTTCTCGAAATATCATATATTTACTTGACGCCTATACTATTCTCTTGATTATGTCTACTAAATCTGTTCATACTGTGCATTTTGCAAACAGATAGTTCATTGGCCAATTACGCTATTTTACTGAGATTTCGTCAAATTGTTTGGATGCAGCTATGGTGCAAGACCAGGCAAGCTTACTCTTCCGGACACCTGTTACCACTGTCTGTCGTCTATTTTCTGACTACACTATTTTGCCTATATGTTTTTTTAAGGACTTTGGATTTTGTCTAATGGTTTGGATTGTTCGAACTTGGTTTTATTTTATTTAAAATGAGATGTGATGTCATCCATTGATGTTGGTGTTATATCTGATATTGATCGCTTTGATACTGTAACAAAACTAAGAAAGCCACAATGGTTCAATGGGTATGGATTTTTCTTCACTATTAATAAGAGAGAGTGAAATGTGTTCAACGTCCACTCGACACAAAGTAGGTCATTTCAGGAATAACATATGGTTCAATTTTATTACAATAAGTCGCTTGCGCATAAGGGTCTTTATGTGGGGGGAAACCAGACGACTCAGAGAAAAACCACGAATTTGGACAGGCGACCCTACTCCTTGTCACGTACAACTGAAGAATCAAACCACACCAGTTGACTCAATGACAGACACGCTAACCATTCTAACGCTAACCATTCGGCCATCCACCCCGGCTATTATTAATAAACTTCTGATGTGTTTTGCAACATATCCAATAACTGAAGACCAGACTGAAGACTGTTTTGTATTTCTGATTAACCTACCCAATAACTTTTGATTCGTGTTCACGTAATTCCTCCTGCTCCTGTTTTTCTGATAGTTTTCGTTGCGCCCATTCTTTCTTTCTTCTTGCTAGTTTTTCCTGAAATGGAAGGGAATTGCATGAACATCCAACTTTTTTGCCTCAATCAATGTTAATGGGAGTTTAATGCACTTCTTCTCTACACCAACCAAGCAAATAAAACCCAAATCTTTTGTAAATATTATTGGTCAAAACCACTTCAACCTACCAATCAAAATTCTTTATACAGATCGACTGCACTAAAAAATCAAAATTCTTTAAAACAGATTGCATTTCAGACTCAAAACTCAAAATTTTTCATACTAATTGCACTGAAAACCACTTTATAATGTAACATATTGCACTGAAGGCTCAAAATTCTTCATACAGACAGAAACAAAATGAAATGAAATTGGGTTTAACTTCCTACTGTTCTACTCCAACTGGGCTCGTACGGACAGATTTCACTGAAAACTTTCTGATGTGGTTTCCTTTTGTCAATGGTGCTGGACGGAGGGCCTGACAAGCTGTCTAGTCATTCGGAGGGAATAAAAAAACAAGAGTAAGCCATAGTGTTGCTGCCCCGGCAAAATTTCCCTCATAGAACACTGTATGGTGCATGCCTGTCTTCATTAAAACTAGCATTACCACATTAAAATTTCAAATAACAGATAATGTGTTTTTCTCTGTTTTACTGTATGCAGGCTGCTTTAAACATGAAGAAACTTTTTAAATTTTCAAAATCGGTTAATAAATAAGTGTTTTATGAACATTTTTCTCATCAAAATTGGCAGTATTTTTGTGACAAAAAGTAATGGACTTCTCTATAGGCCAAACACGCCCTTGAATTATGGCATTTTGGGGCCAAATTAGTATTTCAAAGATCCTACAATAACTCTGGTAATAATGAAAGCAATTAGTTGAAATTTTGAAACCCAGATGAAAAATGGATGACGAGTTCAATTCTGTCGTCAAATTGGCTCTGTAACATGCGCGTTCCGAGAAACGGCGGCCATCTTGGATAGTTGTTAAAACTGTCATTAAAATGTACTACAACTTTGAGGTTAGCATCAAATGACACTACACGGCTGTCAAAAGTTCTTAATTCTGCACTCCATAAAGTAAGTTTGATCTGCTTATTGACCTCAACGGAAAATGGCAGCCATTTTGGAATCCAAGATGGCCGACATGCCAGATTCCGTTACAGTCCGACGTAATTTATTCGGTGCTCTAAATATGGGTTGTAATATATCATCTGAAAGGTATTGAAGAGGGGATTACAGTTTCCAAATGTCCAATACCCACCAGAGAACATAGTAAATAAAGAAGTTGTTTTTAGACATTGTTTGTTTTTGTTCAATATTAAAAAGTTGAATCGGAAGGCTAAGAGTACAACAGACTTGTGACAAAACTAAAAGTCCGGAATTAAAACCGAAGTTATACTAACAACCTAAATCTTAAATTAACTAATTTTAATTGAGTTACATTTTAATAAAAATAATATTAATAGGCCTAGATTATTAATAATGTTTGATAAATAATTACAGTTTTCCATCCATATTTACTAATTATATTAATATCTAAAATAAAACAATTTTAAATGAGTTACACTTTAATCAAAATAATAATATTAATAAGCCTTCTTGATTACTGGTAAAATGATTGGTAAATAAGTTTTACATAATTTTATTAATTATATTAATATTTAAAAATCAAACCATTTTTATTGAGTTTCATAATCAAAATGATAATATTAATAGATAGGCCTATCTTATCTAATTATTGATGAAATGTTTGGTAAAAAATTATAATTTTACTAATTCAATTAATATCAAAAATAAAATTAGCTAATTTGTTAGACATATATGTTTGTCTTTCGGTTTCAAGACAACTATCAAGTCAAATCCACTAATGTCAAAATAATAAGTTTTTTGTTTATATCCTGCGTGAAATAGTCCGTCGAAGGATTTACCCACCTGCTACCCCCTATTGCTGAAATGGCACGCGAGCTTGTCCAATCAGACTCGGCAAAGTCAATCACGTGACTTCAACCATGCTCGTCATAGGGGATCGTCATTTTGCTATGAATGGAATCTCCCGTGAATTTTTCGCCGTAAGAATTCATCTTGGCAACGAAACTTCTGCGGCTTATTCTTCGATGAAAATAGCTTTTTTTACCGACGACACATATATCACTATAATCTACGATATTTCATAAAGGTACTCAGCGTTTTAAAATTCAACCCGCAACATTGGATTTTAGAGAATTTTCGCTTCAAACTTTTAAAACAGTTGTATCTCAAAAACTATACCCGCCATTTTCATCGGGGAAGCCGCGGAACCTTGCGGGGGGTCTCCTGGTGATTCGTGGAAAGTTTCAATGACGTACGGGCAGAACTTTCCGAGCTATGAGAATCCCCAGCGAGATACCGGACCAAAACCCGGGCGTGCCGTGAACAATAATTAATTCGCTAATGGAAAAACAATGGTTAACTGTGAGTGACCTAATATTAGCGTGGGTACTTTTTAACTTGTGTTTTGAGTGCATTATCAATAAAAAACAAAAACGAAACTCGTATCACTAGAAAGGTAATTTAATTGGCTTTTTATCCATATAGGTTAAAATATGTTGACACAAAATTTGAGTTTTATATCGGTTATTTTTTCTTGGCACTCTGTCCGCGAAGAGTGTAGGGCACAGTCAATACGCTGACAAAGTGTCACACTGCGAAGAGGACGAATGTGGTAATGCTATTAAAACAGTCATAGCAGAACAGTAGGACGTTAAACCCCATTTCATTTTAGCACTGAAAACTCAATAGTGTTATGTACTAACCATTAGTTTTTCTTGTTGCTTTCTCCTTCCCTCTTCTTGACTTTCACTAAGTTCAGCTATTTCTCTTTCGTGTTGTTTTAATATCTTCTGAACTTCAGATTCTTTCATTCCTGTCATCAAAAATATTGGTTTCAATCTAACATTCATTTTTAAACAACAATAAAGACTTCAAACAAAAACTTTCATTTCTACGAAAAACATGAACAATTTTATGAAAATATTCAAATTCGTTGAGCCTTAAGATGTTTTGGGAGACCATCACCCCAAGAAGAAAAAGAACTGGTGTATGGAATCAGTTCCTGGTTAAAAAACCAAACAAAATTTAGACATATATTTCATAGATGCATTATGTTAGACTTAAAAGAGCTGACTATTCTTTCTATAATAGTTAATACATAGATATTGAGAAATGAATATATTGAAAAATTTCATTCACATTACTTTATTCTGAGTGATGGATGTTTGCAGATGTAGTTCAGATCTTTTACTATCATCATAGCAATGGTACTAGACAAGCAAGATTTAGTCTCAACTATCCATTTCATTGTTAAATTTTAAATCTGTGTTGTTGATGTTTAAATACATTTAAATCTCTGCCATCCGATGGTCTAAAGAGTTAATTATAGACATGTTATGTTTATAAATGTCTCAATAATAGTTTATATAACATTGGGAACCAAACAAAAGATATGCAATAGGCGGATTTAACTCTTACATAATGCATCTTTAAACAGATTGCTCCTACCTTCATCTTGTAATTTATCCAATAAGTTTTTCTCCATCTGATATAATTCATCCTTTGTTCTTTCAGCAAGAATATCTCGAGCTTTCTCTAACTGTTTGCTGTGATCGCTGTCAAGTTCGTTCTCAACGTTACTTAATTCAGCACGATGTGTCGACCTCAGTCTCAACTCACCTTCCAGTACAGATACAGGATCTAAAAAAATATTGTTATCAATCAAGATAGAGAAATGGAGTTTAAAGGCCACTCTGAAAAAAAAAAACCCAAGTAATTTCTGGACTAACATATGGTTCAATTTTATGTCAATAATTCGCATGCGCACATGAGCCTTTAGCTGTGGGAGGAAATCGGAGGGTTCGGATGGATGGGTGACCCTACTCCTATTGTAGTTTAACATGTGCACATGAAATCATAAGGCCTGTAATTGAGTTAAGTTATGTGGTTTCGATTTCTCAATTGTATGTGGAGTAGGGTCGCATGTCCCATCCCTGCCATGTCAATCAATATAATTTACTTAAAAGATCCCTTGACAGTTGGAATTTGATGTAAGAGAAGGCTGTGGTGCCGCTGCCAGGTCAAAATTTCCTTTATTAGCCCAGTTTAGGATAAGAACAGTAGGACAGTAAACCTCATTTCATTTATTGACACTTTAAACATAAAGCAATTGTTAACTTTTAACCCTTTAAGACATGCAAATCAACTTGAAATTACCAAATCTTTTTTATTTAGACAGCATATAATGTTTGGATTTATTCAGACTTTACAACTTATATGCAATTACAAATATTCATGGTGATTTCAAAGAAAATTGAAAGGGTGGTAGCACGATACAAAATTTATAGGATGTTTCCATCATAACAAAAAATGGCAATGTTACCCTGTATATGTAATGGTCAAGGTAGAGGTGATTCCTGGGGGATCCCTGCATGGCTGATGTAGAAAGTGGACCTAGTCATTGAAATGTTTACAAATTAGTGTGAACTTTTGGAATTTAAAAAACGTCTGTCTTCTGGCAAAATTCCTTGCTCTTTGCACGGAACTAGGAACAATGATTTATCATATAAATAATAATAATTGTCTGACCTATTGGGCCTTCCGTCTGCTGTTCTTTACATCGTTTGTCATATTCAATCATTTCTTCTTCTTGTCGCTTTCTCTAAAAACACCGCAAAAAAATAACATCAAATATTAACACACACATGTGAATTTAGATAACCCTCAAACTCTCTAAATGCATCATTTAACATTTTCAGACTCTTTTATGACAAGTGCCTTAAGAGACAGAAAGAAAAAGAAATCACTATCCCAATATAAATTTTCTTTCAAAAGATTGTATGTAAATATGTAAATCATTTTTCATAACCAATCTTCTATTAATAGAATTAATTTTTGTTTAAACAACTCAATTTTGTCTGTGATATCACTTTGATGGACATGGATGTTAAATAAAGCTATTTCACACACATTTTTTTGTTAAAAATTGGCATTTCTACCACACATTATGATAAATGAAATTTTCCTCACCATGGCACTCATTTTTTCTTGTTTCAATAAAGACAGTTTTTTATGAAGTTCCGTTTCCTGTCGAGTTTTTTCTTTCTCCATTTTTTCTTTCACCACCAATACATCATTCTTCATGTCTGCGATAAATTCTTCAGCCAATTCCGATGAAATTTTACCTTGTCTGAAAATCAGAAAAAATTTAAAAACTATTAAAGCCAATAATAATTCATCTTGGCGGTTATCCTTGGGAAATTGTATTCCACAGCATTGCCCCTTTGGGCGAGGATGGCAATCTATGTCCTATATTATTGTATCATCTATGATAGATTGGGACAAAGTTGATAGGTATCAGTCTGTCCCTTTCATTCATCAACCATAAGTGCATGAGCCTCATGATCAGAGAGCACCTGATTGTTGGGATAATGTACCCAGCAACTTTATCTTGGATTAGAGCATACACATTACACCATCAAGTGAATGATTGATAGAAATTGAAATGAAATAGGGCTAACTTTCTACTGTTCTGGGCTAATGAAGACCGCTATACACTATACAGTGCTGTGACCTCAGTTATTCATCCCATCCAATACGTTGTCTCTTGCAATGATGGATAGCGGTTCTGGTAATTTTTTCGTCCCATCCAAATGATTATTGCTTGTCTCTTGCAATGATGGATAAATGTTCTGGTAATTTTTCATGCCATCCAAATGATTATAGCAATGATGGTTAGCGGTGATGATAATTTTATAGGACCATGTTAAAACACAAAGTTAAAATAATATTGTATACTAACTTGCTTAATTTGTTTATATCATTAACTTGATGTCCGGCCATTGTATTTAACATATCACTTAAATCATCTTCTTGATATTCCTATAAACAACAAGACATCAATCTGATTAAAACACAGATGCTATTTTGTTTTGTTTTTTATAGTTCAAAATTTCGTTTTATTTGTCATGTCTACACTAGGATCTGGAAGAGTTCTTTTATTACTGGCGTTTAGGTTGAAGTCAGGGATTAGCCAATGAAACTATCTGTTATGCCGAGATCTTGGGTAACCCACTAAAAAAGGCAAAGCTGATTGAATAATCAAGGTCTAATTTCATTGGCTTTAATTCCACCCCTACGACCCCTGTCACGACCTTCCAGTACAACTTCAGTCCTTCGGTAAGATTATGTATGTATGTTCAAATATTAATGTGCTACATCCGTAGGGGGGGGGGGGGGAATGGTTGAATGGATAGCGCATGCGCCTTGTCCGTCATTGAGTCAACTGGTATGGTTTAGATTCCCCGCTTGTATGTGACAAGGAGTAGGATCGCTTGTCTAAATTTGTGGGGTTTTTGAGGGTCCTCCAGTTTCCTCCCACTGCTTAAGACCCTACGCGTAAGCGAAGTATTGAAATAAAATTGTGCCATGTTAGTCACAAAATGATCAAGTTTGTGTCGAGTGGATGGTAAACCTGAGTGTTTCTCCCTCTCACTACATCAGTAATAACAGCTGAAATTGCCTCCACTTATAATTGCAAATAAATTCTAAAAGCTTACACTGGCTTGAGCCAAACCTCTTCTTCTGGTCAGCTTTTCTTCTAGGGTCATTCGCTGCCGTGAAATTTCTTCATCGTACATTTTCTGTATCTCGTCTTGTTGTCGTTTGTGTTCCTTGATCAACCAATCCGCTTGTTTCTGAATCAACCCACCATTTTGGACAACATCACTGATTATTTTCTGCTGAACCTCTTTTATACCTAGTCGTTTTCGGATTCCAAATTCCTAAAAATAGAAAATGAGAATCATGAATTTTGTGGTGGCTAAGGTAAATTATCTTTTGCTCAATTTTTGCACAAGGTTTGATGGTCGTATTGTCGAATGTGTGCGCTTTTTATCATAAGGTCTGTCCTTATGTGACAAGGAGTAGGGTCGCTTGTCTTACCTTGTGGGTTTTCTCAGGGCCTTCTGGTTTCCTCCCTCTGTTAATAATTTATTGAAATAAAATTGTTAATATAAAATTTTAGAAGATACATTCTTTCTTCTATTATTTATCCTTCTATCAATAGCCGTCAACTGACCTTTCTAAGTTTTTCTGCCTCTTCATTTTGTTCTAAAGCTAAAACATAGGTCATCTCATTCTGTTCTGTTTGATGTTGTTTCTCTAATAAACTTAAAAAATCTTCAGTTTCCTATAAACACAGAAATAAATATAAATATATATAAATATAGTAATATACCACCACGTGGAGATAGGGGCACTTTCTCAACCTTGTGGATTTCCTCCGGGCACTCCGGTTTCCTCCCACTGCTAAAGATCCCTACGCGCATCAAGAATTGTACTATTTCCTACACTTATTTCCATGTTCTGCTGCAAGGGTTTCTTAAACAGCTGCAATTGATTTAAACATATAATGATAAAGATCTTTGTAGTAATCGCTGTCAGACTTACCAAGTCTACCAGTTTCACCAGGAGTTTCTCTGGTATGTGAAATAACCTATACTACATCCTCTCACTTGCAAGAGGGGATGGATGGCTGAATGGTTAGCATGTGCCTGCTGTATCATAGAGCCTGTCATTGAGTCAACTGGCGTAGTTTCGAATCCCTGGTTGTACGTGGCAAGAAGTAGGGTCTCCTGTCCAATCTCGTGGGTTTTCTGTGTGTCCTCTGATTTCCTCCCACTGCTAAAGACCCCTTAGGGTGCTTGTCCAACCTCATGGGTTTTCTCTGGGTCCTCCGGTTTCCTTCCACAGTTAAAGACCCCTACGCGCAAGCGAATTATTGACATAAAATTAAACCATATGCGAGTCCCAAAACGACCTGCTTTGTGTTGAGAGGACGTTAAACCCCATTTCTCTCTCTCTCCCACTTGCGAGCAAAAAATCGTACTTTGTTTGAAACAATTCTTATTTCAAAATATCATGTCGATGATAAATGATGAGAAAATATGCTCTAATGAGAGTCCCATGGAAGATAGATCTGCTTGATGGATTTCCATAGCTAGAAACGGAGCAGGAACTCAATCTACATGCAGAAAGAGATGTTACGCATTTTTTGAGTTGCCCGACCCTAGAGTTCTTTGTTTGTTAAGGGCTGATTATAGTAATAAATCAACAATTGAAACACACCTTTTCCGATAATTCTGACGTTTTTTCTTCCACCTCTACCTTCTGCAAACTATGTCTATGGAGCATCTCACCAACTTTTTCCTGTAATATAGTTTAAGTTTTGAAAATTATGACCAAAATTGGTAAATGGTTAGACACTGGTTTTACCTATAGGTTTGAAAGGCTGTCATTATTCATGACGTGTTCTGGATGATGTGAGGGATTAGCTTATCAAACGGTCTGTTACGGCAAGTTCTTGGCCTTTCGATGACACAGAACTGTGGGTAACATGCTAGAAGCGTTAACGCTTAATCAATGTCTGACGTCACAGGGTCAAAAGTTGCTGGTTTGACCCCTGGCATGAACTCTCACTATAACTTGTCAGATCTTCATGTAGTGTAGGCCATCGAAAGTATAAAAGACGAAATGAAATATAGATCTGTATTTTAATCATAAGAGTCAGTTCCAGATTTACCTAGGAACTCAAGATCTGGGGGGCCTCTGACCATGGTGTATAATAGTTATGACATTGTCAAAAGTCTTCTTACACAGACCATAGTCTAATCATTCGTCATCATCCTCGCCTTTGCTACATTGTGTTTAGAACACACTTTCAGGTTGGGGGAGTGGGACTCATAAGTGGAATAGTCTAGAGTCTGGCCCCTCCTCATTTAAATCTGGTACTGACGTTTATTTTATAAACAATATCTTTATTCAGGTTGTCTGAATGGGATTGGGCAACAGGTTTAGCCTATGTAAAACCCCTCTCCCTAAATAATTTATAGATATTATTAATGCAAATGGGTGTATATTACATAGTTAAAATAGCAAACATATAAAATGTACAGTAGATATGGTAGTTAATAATTATACATTCACAAGCATAGTAAGAATTCTTTTTTTTAATAATAATTTAAGCAGCATTGGAGAGACAAGCTAAAATCATACTGATTTAACCTATGGTCCATTTATTTTATCAATTGCTCCTGTATTTACGATTTTACTCACCCTATTTCTAGCACATAATTTAACCAGAATAATTTCCATTTCTTTTTTGTAATCCTCTTGTAATTTTCTCTCCAGCTCTTTCATATTGTTGTTCAGATTGTTGATAGTCTGATCGTGGGTTTGCTTTGTGATGTCACCATTCTGCATCATACCTTGTATCAACATCGTACTCGCCTGTATGGCAGCGTCATTCTGTTCTTTCTCGATATCCGTATCCACGTAAATTGTCGACAGGATATCTAAACTGTTTAATATGGAAATTCATTAATAATATCTCGTTGTTGTTTTACTAGATATCAATTTTCAAAGAAAATTACGACGGGATGGCGGAGTGGGGAGGTCGGATATTCTCACTTGGCATATGAAGACAAGCAGTGTGCTGAGAGGGAAATTTTTTTCTGGACAGGTGGTTAACATCCAATTAACATTCAACTCAGTCTTGTTGACCAGTTTTCCTGCTCAGTCTACTAATTATTAATTTCAACTTACTTGTCAATTTCTCTGAACATCTGGAGTTTATCTTTTAGAGACAGTATGTAGACAATACTATCATCTGGTCCAATCAAACTGTAAATAATATGTTGCACTTGTAAATAACACAAAGTACTTAAAAATGACATGATGTGCTTAAAATGAAATATTGCAATTGTAAATAACACATTATAATACATTGCAATTGTAAATATCACATTTTAATTGTAAATAACACATTCTAATTGTAAAAAACTCATTCTAACTATAAATAGCACATTATAATTTTAAATAACACATTGTAATTGTAAATAACAAATTGTAATTGTAAATAACATATTGTAATTGTAAATAACATATTGTAATTTTCAATAATTGTAAATAACACATTATAATTGTAAATAACACATTGTGATTGTAGATTACATGTTGTAAATGTAACTAACACTTGTACTTGTGTATTTGCATCAATCTAATTAAAATATAGATCTATATTTCGTTTCGTTTTTTATACTTTCGATAGCCTACACTCATGTAGATCTAACAAGTTATAGTGGGAGCTCACGTTCTATGACGTCAAGTATCAAGCACAGGACATTTGACCCGATAACGTCAGTCATTCGATTAACCAATTAGCGACCGCCATGCTTTTTAAAATCTACTTTTGTTTTGTTTTGATTTCTATCCGATGGTGTTAGTATAGACGTCATTGGCTGGTAATATCTACCCACAGTTCCAAGCATGAAAAGGTCAAACAGTCGATTCGACAGACCATTTGATTGGCTGACGGTCAGCCGCTGACCCCTGATTTCAGGCAGAACACTAGTTAAATAATAAGTCCTCCAGATCCAAGAGTAGTAAAGACAAGTAAAAAAGAAATTTTGAACTATAAAAAACGAAACGAAATTGGATCTGTGTTTTAATCAGATTGGTATTTGCATATAATACATTGAACATGTAAATAATACATTGCAATTGTAAATAACATGCTGTAAACATATAAATACATTGCAATTGTAAATAACATGTTGCAATTGTAAATAACATGTTGTAATTGTAAATAACACTTTGTAATATGAGATCATGCCTTTATAACATCTTTTCAGCTAACCTGTAATCTTTGATTGTATTAAAACCTTTTTTAATGGCATCTTTGGCATCCAAAACAATCTTTTTACCTGTCTCTTTCATCTTCCTTTTCTACAAGATAAAACAATGAAAAGTCGGCATTGACTTCTCTCTCAATTATTATGAACAGTTTAAATTAAATTCTTTCTCAACTGGTTTACAAATTCAAATCTTATCTGCATAATTCTGACCCTCAAGTCTCTGAACTTTGAGTCAACTTGAGTGATTTTGCCTCCTTTTAAAACTATAAAATTGTGATAGTTGAATCTCTATTTAAGCTATATCAGTCCAAATAAGGTGGTCAGCACATGCACGCTGTATCATAAAGCCTCTCATTGAGTCAACTGGTGTGGTTTCGAATCTCCAGTGGTACGTGACAAAGAGTAGGGTCGCCTGCACAACCTAGTGGGTTTTCTCCAGGCCCTAGGTTTCCTCCCTCCGCTAAAGACCCCTACGCACAAGCCAATTATTGAAATAAAATTAAACCATGTGTTAGTCCCGAGATGACTTCTCCAAATAAGGTTTAATTCTGATAAGTAAATAAAAAATAGGTTGCCAGGCAACGAAACATACGCCCACACAGCAGCCAAATCGTCCGGGCAGTCAACAAGAGTTGTTGCATTTCAAGTAATCATCAGAAAATCATAATTCAAACTCACCCATAACTACGGTGTAACTGTGATATAATCAAACGTTTTTTTAAATCAGATAATAATTGTGACCTCCAGAGGGACCACAAGCTAAAAAGGGTGATTTTTCGTACAATCAGGGGCCATGATTCAGGAAGTTACGATCCGATATTGGCAAATATGCAATGGAACCAAGATCATTAGGTTATAAACATGTATTTCAAGTTTCATCAAAATCAGTTCAAAATTTTGACCTCTGTAGGGTCCACAACCTTGACATAACATATTCTTACACAATTCGCGTACAGACGGCGGTCATTTTATCCGTCAACTCTTGTCCGATTTTCACAAAATTAAAATTCTCTCTTCATTACCATGAAACCGTGATATAATCAAACAGTTTTTTAAATCGGATAATAATTTTGACCTCCAGAGGGACCACAAGCTAACAAAAGCGATTTTTCGGACAATCAGGGGACATAATTCAGGAAGTTATGATTCGATGGGCGCAAATATCGAAAGGAACCAAGATCTTTGGGTTATAAACATGCATGTCACGTTTCATCAAAATCGGTTCAAAATTGTGACCTCTATAAGGTCCACAACCTTGATATAACATATTTTCACACCATTCGCGTACAAAAGGCGGCCATTTTGTCCGTCAATTTTGGTCCGATTTTCACGAACTTCAAACTCAACCTTCATAACCATGGAACGGTGATATAATCAAACGTTTTTTTTAAATCGGATAACAATTTTGACCTCCAGAGGAACCACAAGCTAAAAAGGGCGATTTTTCGGACAATCAGGGGCCATAATTCAGGAAGTTACAATCCGATGGGCGCAAATATCAAAAGGAACCAAGATCTTTGGGTTATAAACATACATGTCAATTTTAATCAAAATCGGTTCAAAATTGTGACCTCTATAAGGTCCACAACCTTGATATAACATATTTTCACACAATTCGCGTATAAACGGCAGCCATTTTGTCCGTCAATTTTGGTCCGATTTTCACGAAATTCGAACTCAACCTTCATAACCATGGAATGGTGATATAATCAAACGGTTTTTTAAATCGGATAATAATTTTGACCTCAGGAGGGACCACAAGCTAAAAAGGGCGATTTTTCGGACAATCAGGGGCCATAATTCAGGAAGTTACGATCCGATGGGCGCAAATATCAAAAGGAACCAAGATCTTTGAGTTATAAACATACATGTCAAGTTTCATCAAAATCGGTTCAAAATTGTGACCTCTATAAGGTCCACAACCTTGATATAACATATTTTCACACCATTCGCGTACAAACGGCGGCCATTTTGTCTTTCAATTTTGGTCCGATTTTCACGAAATTCAAACTCAACCTTCATAACCATGAAACGGTGATATAATCAAACGTTTTTTTAAATCGGATAACAATTTTGACCTCCAGAGAGACCACAAGCTAAAAAGGGCGATTTTTCGGACAATCAGGGGCCATAATTCAGGAAGTTACGATCCGATGCGCGCAAATATCGAAAAGAACCAAGATCTTTGGGTTATAACCATACATGTCAAGTTTCATCAAAATCGGTTCAAAATTGTGATCTCTATAAGGTCCACAACCTTGATATAACATATTTTCACACTATTCGCGTACAAACGGCGGCCATTTTGTCCGTCAATTTTGGTCCGATTTTCACGAAATTCGAACTCAACCTTCATAACCATGGGACGGTGATATAATCAAACGGTTTTTTAAATCGGATAACAATTTTGACCTCCAGAGGGACCACAAGCTAAAAAGGGCGATTTTTCGGAGAATCAGGGGCCATAATTAAGGAAGTTACGATCCGATTGGCGCAAATATCGAAAGGAACCAAGATCTTTGGGTTATAAACATGCATATCAAGTTTCATCCAAATCGGTTCAAAATTGTGACCTCTACACTGTTCACAAGCTAAAAAACGTGATTTTTCGTACAATCAGGGGCCATAACCCATGAAGTTACGGTCCGATACATGCCAATGTCGAAAGGAACCGAGATCTTAGGGTGATAAACCTATATTTTAAGTTTCATTGAAATCGGATAAAAATTGTGACCTGTAGACTGTTCACAAACAATTGTGGACGGACGGACGGACGAACAGGGGCGACGACAATATACGTCCACATGAAAATGTGGGCGTATAAAAAGTATGATAAATTAATTATCCTTTTGATCAGCTAATATTTCATCCAATTGAATTCATCCTAGGAGATCATATAGAGATAGCAAGTTATTTCTGGACCAACACATGGTTCAATATCATTTAACAGTGGGAGCAAAACAGCGAAAAACCCACGAGGTTGTGGACAGGCGACCCTACTTCCTTTTCATGTACAAGCAGGGAATCGAAACCACAACACTTTACTCAATGACAGACCTTATGATACCATGCGCACTCCTTAACCATTCTGACCCCTCGTAACAACTATAAGGTGACTTATAGATTGAACACAAATTATTTTGTGAATAAAAAACCAAGATTATTGCCATTAATTGTTTAATTAATCAATAAAAAAAACAACACATTATCGATTTGCTTTACTACTACCTAGCCGTTCTTTGATCATTGCTTAATAAAGATATGCCTGTATAGGTTGTTGAAATTTCATTGTTCAAGGGATACGGTTACTATAATAAAGTGACTTACATCTATTTTTCCAGGCGATACAGCTGTGGCCATATAGCCGCGTTTCTTCATAAAATACACAATGATAAATACTATGAGTACAACCAATAAAATACCCAGTATAAAAGCCATGAAGAAACTCAACGCTGTAAAACCATGCATATATAATAACTGAAAAACAAAACAATACACATTAGTGTAGATATTGTTCATTTATAAAAAGATAGACCTATATTTCAAGTCTTGTCTAAATCGGATAAAAATTGTGACCTGAAGAGTGTCTACAAACAAATTTTGGACAGACAGGCATCCGGATGGGCGGACAGGGACAACATCAATATACGTCCACATGAAAATGTGGGCGTGAAAAAATAACTTTTTAATAAATAAAAGCCTCAAAGTCATGATTCCAGAAAGATTTTAGATTAACGTTTGGAAAGGGGTTTGGCAAAGCATTTTGACTGTTCCCCGATCTCCTATTCATTTAAAATAAAAAAAAAACATAACTTATTAAAAAAAACAAAAACAAGTTTATAGTTTTCAATTTCAAATGTTTTTTTTTAAATTTCGCAATAACCAAATAATCATACTAAAGAAAATATAATGAAACGTTTTTTGCAAATAATAATAATAAAATAATGCATTATTACACAACTACTAGGGTATATACACGAGTAAGGTAAACCATACAATACAAAGTACAATACAATAATAAACATCAAAGAACATAGAATAAGGTTTACAATTCCCATCATTTCTTTACTTCAATCCTTGCAAAAAAATTATGGAGCAGAATTCACAACACAATAGCCATTTGTTACCATATTGAGAGTAACACTTCCATACTTTTTACCACATCTGGTAACATTTGTAAAATGTCAAAATGTTTACGAAACTAAAAAGACTAAAGGCAGCTTTAATATAAAAAAAATATGACTTTAAACTAGAAATTATGATGGAAAAAAAACAAATTATGAATTTGAACTACAATACTCCAATCTGATTAAAACACAGATTCTATTTCGTTTCGTTTTTTATAGTTCAAAATTTCGTTTTACTTGTCATTACTACACCAGGATCTGGAAGAGTTGTTATCAATGACATGTTCTGAAGGATGTGAAGGAGCCCATGAAACAGGTCTGTTACGACGAGCTTAAGACTTGTTTTTCACGGAACTGTGGGTAATCCACTAATAACATCAATTCTGATTAGTTAATCAAATGTCTGACGTCATAGGGTCAAAAGTCACTGACCTCTCACACGTCCTTTCGCTACAACTGGTCAGATCTTCATGTAATGTAGGCAATCGAAAGTATAAAAAACGAAACGAAATATAGATCTGTATTTCAATCAGAATTGACAATAGCCAATGTATGTAAATTGTTCAACAACAAAATGAAATAAATAAACCATCTTACACTTTTTTTTATTTGTGATGTTCTATCAATACACACTTCAAGTTTCACAGGGGTGTACATCACACCAGCATCCTGAAAAAAACAGTAGTGTCACATTAAAAGCGCAAGGTCATATAAATATGGGTAAGACACTGGCTCGATAGCCTGGGGGTTGGGTCTTTATTAGCCAAGTTCAGGGCAGAACAGTAGGACAATAAACCCCATTTCATTTCATTTTCATTTCCAAACGTAAAATTTGAGTCGTTTCGGTAAAGGGTAAACATCAACCTACATTAGTGAACTGAAATGGGGTTAAACATTGCTCCTACACTGGGCTTATGAAGACGGGCATACACTATACAGTGTGCTATGAGGGAAATTTTGCCTGGACAACGGCACTGCGGCCTACTCTTATATCAAATTCCACCTGCCAAGGAATTTTTACATGCACCTCAGTTTTTGTCTCATCCAAACTACTAGAAAGCTGTCTTTGTCAAGCCCTCCGTCCTGCATCACTGATAAGGGGAAACCATGCCGGAAAATGCGGATGAACTCCCAACATTAGTATGATTACAAGCTGTTTAAATAAAACAAATTATGCTGAAATGAACATAATGAACATTCACTTGACACAAACTAGGTCATTTTGAGACTAACATATGATTCAATTTTATTTCAATAAATCGCTAAGGTGTTGGGATCTTTATCAGTGGGAGGAAACCGGAGGACTCGGAGAAAACCCACAAGGATTGACAGGCGAACCTCAAAGAAGACCCTTTTCCTTGTCTAGACAATCGGGGAATCGAAACCATGCCAGGTGACACAATGACAGACCTTATTATACAGCGCGCACAAGCTAACCATTCAGCCATCCACCACCACCCCCCAACATTATGTAACTTACATCCGAAAATTGAACAGTTGTTATATAAGTTGAAACACCATCAGGTAAATCATGATATTCGTCTTCTGGTGGCGTAGCAAAATATTCTAATGTTCTACTGTTGTTACCTGTAAAACAAAAGAAAAATTCTCATAGTTTGAAAATTTATTAAAATAAAGCCTTAAAATAGATTGCATCTGTAAACAGTCCCACTTTGTTAAAGAATAATCCTATTAATCCTATTGCCAGTTTAGAAATGGCAAAAATGTCATTTTCAACTTCAAATTCAAATTGCATGGGGGGAATAGAAAAAACAAAGGAGGCAATCGTTTTATTATTTCCGGGGTGAATGCCTATGATTGTATAATAGTGAGTTGACAACTTATTGAGTAAAAGACATAGAAATAATTATGTGTTGACATTCTTAGAAAATATGACATTCTCGCTTTAATAAAGACAAGCATTCCATGTTGCGTGTGATGACAGAACTCTTGTTTGACTGCAGTGTTTCAGTCTACATTAAATTTCAAATGTCACAGGTTCTTTTATGTGCATGTTGTCACATAATTTCAGCATGTTGTCACATAATTTCAGCATGATGTCACATAATTTCTGTATGATGTCACATAATTTCTCTATGATGTCACATAATTTCAGTATGATGTCATATAATTGCGGTATATTGATGCATAATATAGAGCACTCCTTAATTAATACTGGATATTTTTACGATGTAACAAAAAACGATTGTATAATACATCTACCTAATATGACACTGCAAGTTCTGGGAGTTAAGGTGCAGACAGGCAATTAAATGAAACTTACTTGTGATATTGCCAGCAACATTCCATCGTATTTGGAAGCGACCATAGTTGGTTAAATTGGGTTCAAATATGCCGGGTTGAAAACCATCTCCAAACTCAGCCCACAAACCTGCAGTCAAATCATCATCAAATTGGACACTGTCTAAATATTGGCGGGTTGAGGTTGATTCATGAATCAGAACGGTGCTGATCTTAACTGTCGGGTTCTCAGGGCTACTGTTAATAACCTTAAATTAAAAATTGCGAAATTGTGAATAACATCATATTCATTTATCCTATTGTTCTGCTCCTACTGTGCACCATGTAATGTCGAAGGAGGGAAATTTTGCACTGAGAGCGGTGCTAAGGTCTACACTTATACTGAATTGTTAACTGCCAATGTTTTTTTTTTACATGCACACCAATGAGACCTCAGTTTTTCATTACATCTGAACGTCTATACGATGTCCCATGCCAGACAGTCCGCCTTGCAATACTATCAAGGTGGAACAACATCAGAAAATCCAAAGCAAACCAATCAGAGCAAGGCAAATAAAATGAAGATTCTGACCTCTATTGACTTTTTGACCAGAACATCAGGTTCACTTCCAGTATCATTTATTCTGTATTCTATTTGAGACTTGGTTATAATGTCACTGTTCACAGGAATAGGATTGGTAGCTGCAGATCCTGGAATAACTGAATTATTTGACACCAAATATACAACCTGTAAAAAAGAAATTGTCAAATACATTGAACTGTCAAGTTTAAAGCACAATTTTACTGTCAAGTTTTAAATACAATTTCATTGTATTTAACATGTTTAAGATGTATTAAAGAAAGAATCACTGAAAAACTTTACAAAATGAAATGAAATGGGGTTTAACATTCTACTGCTCTGCTCCAAACTGGGCTAATGAAGACGGACATACGCCATACAGTGTGCTATGAGGGAAATTTTTCTCTGACAGCGGCGTTATGGCCTACTCTTACATTGAATTCCAAGGGGAGCCAAAGTGGGGTTCCTTGTGTGGAAATCTTTAAACTCAGGAAAAAATATGTCCAAACTATATCCAAATTATAAGTAAGTGGTATGGGTGGTGGAGAAGAAGACCTCCAAGTTGCAACACTGAGGTGGTTATTCAAAAAATCCTGATCATGGTTTTTCTTGGTTTTACCAATAGTTATCCAACCATATCTTGACCCTTGACTTTGACCACTGAACTGGACAAAAACATCTAAAACCAGAAACCTTCTGGTTTCTTTAATAATTCTTCTTTTAGTGATTAACAGCTGCTTCTACCAATGGTGATATCGCAGACAAGTTGTCATACTTTATTATGCTTAGACTTAGAGCACACACATGAGTCTTCCATCAGAGGTGCCCCCTATCTCCAAGCCACAAGCGGTCCCACCAGGGATCAAAATTATGACCACAAGCCAGAGGAGACCGGCCAGGTAAAGCGAGATGCCCAACAATCAACATTTTCTGCTTGTTCCCCAGTTCCCCCCCCCCCCGCTAAAGACCCCTACGCACAAACAAATTATTGAAATATAATTGTGGGCGTTAAACCATATTTCTCTCTCTAAATATTTTGTATAGAGGCCGATTCCTTTCTAGGTTACTTGTATCTTAATTTTAATAGTTTGCATAGTGGAAGACTAGTGAATTTTATCCCTTTCGAATCTTCCAAAAGATCTTTCAAATCTGCCAATAAATGCTTTTACCATAGAGATAAAACTTACATCTGCAGTTAGTGGATTTCGACCAGTTACAGTGGAAGGTAGATTGACGTTGTATCTGGTACAAACTGGCGTTATACTGATCTGGCCCCAGCTCAACCCCACCAGACAATAACACAGTAATATTAACAATATCTTCATCTTTACCATCTTATTACAACATTTTACCTAAAAAAAAAACGCAACAGATTTATGTAGAGGGGAAAAAGCAAAATTGACCTTGTATGGGCCCCCAAAGAAAATAAAGAATATTTGACCGATGCAAACACGTTTTCCTGCTATTCAAGCCCGTAAAATTAGATTTGGGGGACTATATTTAGCCAAGTAGATGAAATCAAAAAATTTTCACTTTACCCGTCAGCGTGACAATTCAGCTTGCCAATGGGAGAAACAATACAGTGAGTGTGAGTGATGAAGTAAATGCAAGTGACGAGAGTTAAATTGACCGTGCTTATTGCAGATCTTTTCCTATGCCTCAAATGTTATCAAAATCATTAATTAGACATTAATCAAATTATCCAGACCACAATTAACTTTCAGTGTCATCGCTAGCCTACAATATTCTTTCACTAGATTACAATCCGATCTGCTGCCCAACGCTCACATATGATTAAATCAAAGAATGGATAATAAAGTGTAGCCTATGTTTTTTTATAATACCAGTTTTAGTAATGATGATTGAGGCTAGGCCCAAAATACAATCGCTAAAATCTTGGTTCAGAGTGGATAAATTTGACTCTAATTTTCAGCAAATTCCCTTTACATTAAATCATCAATGAAAGCCACAAGCAGCAAATGGGATCCTAATCTAGTAAGTCGCAGGCTAGCATTGACATCAAGAGTTGATTTAGTCCAGCTCTGAACGTTAGTCTGTACAGGTGAGTGTAATGAGACTAACCTTCAGAGCTGGACTAGAGTTGATTATGGTCTGGATTTTGGGAGTTATTGACTGTTATTTTGGAGTTTTGGGGTAATTTGACGCAAATTGCTATTTTGGGTACTGTAATAAGACGCGCGCCCTACGTTATCATAATCATTTGGCTGCCGCATATATTTGAAATGAATTCCGGTAGTCTTTCAAATAAATACAAATGTACAGCTCTTTCCTCTTGCCTGTGGAGTGATTAAAATAGTTATTTCTTTATACATAACGTATTACACATTTAAAATAAATCAGTTTTGAGGGAGGAATCAGGGGTTTTCGAAGTGAATTCCGGTGAATTCCTATGATTATATGTGAATTCTGGTGATTGTAAATGAATTCTCTAGTTAAATTAATTCTGGTGATTAGTCTACCCGGTGAACTAATGCTTAATCAATTAAGATAACAATATCATACCCAAAAAAATAAAATAAAAAACAATTCTAAAAATTAAAAAAAGTGTCTATTGTTATTCTTGACAAATTCCTTTTTTTTTGGGGGGGGGGGGGTAGTCCCTTTAATTTACAGGTAGATCTACTGTACATAACATGTATTTTAACAGTAAAATTCACAGACTCATATATGGCCTAAACATTTTGAGACTAGCTAGCATTCTGTGCTAACAGGGTTCGCATTAAAATCTTAATTCCTGCACAAGAATAACCATCATTTCTACCACAAAAAAATACTGAAAGACACTTACAAATTTAAGAAGATTTCGACAAATTTCATGGCACTGACTGTCAAATCACCCGGTAGAGCCCAAATATATACGGTTTTTAGTTCCCCTTATCTTTCAACCAATCACGTACCGTTATAAGTCGGGAACCTCAAAACCGTCCTTCGCAACCACCTGGCATTATTTACCACAACAACAAATATGGCGACTGTTTTACGGTGACATGTGCGTGCAAGAAAACAACGGTGATTATTGAATTATTATCACCTATTTGAAGAAAATTACGGAAATCAGGGATACGCATTTTTAAATACTGAATATGTGAATGCAATATTACTCCCAAATATTATTATGATTAATAGTAAAGTGTGGATAACAAAGTGCAAAGCGAGCGTTTTAACAGCTAAAGGAAAGCCAGTCGAGCGGCAAGATCAAAGGCTAATTGGATTACAGGTGTTTTGGAAAGGTGTTCACTAGTTTCTGTGTTTTAGGGAAATAAGTTAAAGGGCAACGATGGCATCATGTTCCACGGCATCCTATTGTCTACCTCTGACTGTAAGAGTAGAACAAGATGAATTCAGCGCTGATCCAGGATGGGTGGCAGGTGCGTTTGTTTTAGGACTAATTCTTGGAGCAGGAATTGCAGGATTATGTGTGAGACCTTGTCTTAGAGAGTGGGAAAAGAAAAAAGTAATTATGTGATTTTTTTATTTTTTTTAGTAGAGTTATAACTAACCTCATATATCTCTCAACCCTCGTGTTTCGAGATGAGAGTTAGTCCTATATAGTTCAACGTTGCAAGTGCGATTCTGATTCACATCAGGCATTACTGCGCAAAATTGACAATATTTTTCATCAAAACAACGATTGATTAAATTGTTACTTATAATATTTCTGCCACACCCAAACGGGTATAAATCATTGTATTTAAAATAAAGGCGTTAGGTCGTTACTATGACGGCCATCTTTTTAGATGGGGACACGTAAAATGTATGATGCTGTCATCATGACTTAGGCCTACAATACATATAAATAATAAAAATACATGTAGGCCTAAATAGTAATAAACCAGAAATGAAAATATAAAAACAACACTGTATTTGGTAAATAAAAACGTCTTTGAGTTTTGCTTTAAAAGTCAAAAGTCAGTTTCTTAGGCTATTGGTAATTTGTTCCACAATTTAGGTACCTTTATTGAGAAAGATTTCTCCCCAACCAATACTTGTTTTGCATTTCTTTATATCAGCAAGAAGTTATCGTTATTTGAGTGGAGTTGGCGAGATGGCTTGTACAAACACAATAGCTGCCGTAGGTAGGGGAAAGGGAGGTAATATGGGCATGAGGGTAATATGGGCCACTGCCCTGACAAGCCTGTCATATGACATTTCATTAAAATGCTATTTGCCATGACCTCTAAATTCTCTAAACATGTGTTACACATCATAACAAGTTCACAGATACATTACACAAAAAAGCTCAGCATTTTAAAAAATTTCTGCGTTAAAAGTTTTTTGAGGCTGGAAGACAATCAGTCCATTTCATGAAACATTTACCTTGTAAAACAAATCTCTTCTGAGTTTTAAAATAAATTTTTACTGTTAGGCTCTAGCCTTTAGTTACAGGGAGAGAACTCCTGGTCTATCTTTATGAAATTTTGACTAATCCAATCGTTGTCACTTGGGGTAATATGGGACATGCAAATTGGGGTGATATGAGCCATGGTTCATATTCCGCATTAACCATTAAAAATAAAATATCTACCAAATTTTAACAATTTCTTGTGAATGATTTGTAGAATAAATCATATATAAGCTAAAATTATTTTCAGCAATTTTATTTTATTTGTTTTAGAAGCATTATAATGACTTTATGGGGAAGGAAGGTAATATGAGACATAATTTTTTATTGTTGAATATTTTATAGGTATAATGATTCGATAAACTAAACATATATCTTTCAATTGAAACTGCACTCCAAATGTTTCATTTTGTTCTGGAATCAGTGTCAGAAATCTGTAAAATGCTGTCGACTCATATTACCCCATCCAAGTGGGGTAATATGGGCCATCACCCATTATTTTCCAAATCCTTTAGCAAAAAATTAGCAACTCACATTGTCCTTATATTTTATAAATTGAAAGATGAGTTCAGTAGCTTTAACTAGAAAGTTGATTTGTTTCAATATCACGTTATACCAATGAAATATTCCACAGCAAAAAAATTTATGTCCCATATTACCCCCTCTTCCCCTATAATGGCGCTAGGTCGTTTAAACACTTGTAGATGAAAACAAGAATTTTGTATTCAATTCTATAAGTAATTGGGAGCCAATGGAGATTAAATTGGAGTTACGTGGTCATATGGTTCATTCCCATATCGCCGATAGGGGACAAATTATGTTTTAAATTTTGATTGGTCAGGAGTCCGTCTACCAACCAATCACTAGCTGCCTTACAAAAGCTTTACTTTTAAAACGAGTGCCAATATTGGACCAAATATGTTTACATAACGTTACGTCATGGCTCACGATTTTATTATGCCTAATTAACCCGTACATAGCAGAATACTGCAGTAAAACTAACTGCGTGACAAACAAGGCTATCAAGTCGAATGAAATGTAAACAATGCTGTTTGGAAACGAACATACTTTCACCGTTTTTAATACCTTAAATCAGGGCTCAAACTATGTCGTCAGCGTATAAGTGAAATTCAAGTCAGAATTTGCGAACCAGAAGGCCTACTGGGGATGTATACAGACTGAACAATATTGGCCCGAGTACTGACCCAAATTGAAGCAATGATTCAGCAGAGGAGCTGTTTCCAACCAGAACTTCCCTCAAAGGCACACTACATGGGGTATATCAGTTTTCATTGGTTGGCCAGTAGGAGTAAAATCTCATTTCATTTACTCATTCATTCACTCATGCTTCACTCATAATTAAAGGACACAATAACAAAAAAGCAAAGAGCTTCGAAACACGTCCTTTGCTTGTGACTGGCAAGCACGCACTGACTCTCGCTGGCAAGATGCAATCTCTCACGTGATCTCATAATGTTAATATTCCGTGTTGAAAAATTTTGGAAATATCATTAATCCATTGTATTTACCGGCACAGTAAATTACATGTATGTCATTTTTGATGGAATCTGTTCCATAGTAATTACATGTACCGGTATGTCATTTTAAATTATACTTTTTAAACATTTTTTACCGTATGTAGGCCTACCATAGATTACTAAAAAAGATTAATTTTTTTGATAGCGTCAAGATGCGGAGAAGGGTAATATAGCAAGCAGTCATCTAGAACCAGTTGTTACAAAACAGATAAAAGATGGGGAAAAGGTAGGACGTTAATTATAATGTATTGTAATATTTTTTCTGTGGTTGGAAAATGTTGGAAATCTTTTTTGAGGCTCGGGGTGGTATATAATTAGGGAATTACAAACAGTGCATCTCTGCATATAAGCTTATATACTTGTACAGGCCCCAAAGGTTTGCAGACCTTGCCAAATTGCAGTGTGTGTGAAATACATGTAGCTTTATTTAACGTCTGTTTGGCTTGCAGACAAGCCAAATTGCAGGTTTTGAAGATCTATTCATACATGAACCTATGTTCGTTACTTTTGTGATGTAATACAATTATAATTAACACAAAATCACATGGTTTCCTTCACTGTCTTTTTTTTGTTAATAAGTTTATTCAATATTCTTTAATAGGTTTGATTGTATCATCATTGCTTGATAGAAATGAAAGTATCCTGATTGAAACTAAAATATGAATGAGATCTTTCATATTTAATTTTAAAAGTTATAATTGAACCATGTGTTTGTCCCGAAATGATCAAGCTTGTATTGAGTGAAATTTATACCCCATTTCTCTCTTTAGATATCCATTTCAAAAATGTATCTTGCAGAGGTATGTCAGCATACCTTAAACCCCATTTCTCTCCCTCTCTCTTTCACGGTGGCTAAGGCAAATATTATTCAGTCTTGGCTTTGCATACATTTGGAACGTTACAAGCATAGGTAACATAAATCACTTTATGACACAATTCATACAACGGTTAATAGACATAAGTATACAAGAATGGTCAAGCAAACTTGCTGAAAGCGAAAGTCTTGTTAATTATCGAAATTTTAAACAAGATCTTGTTCAAGAAAGCTATCTTAGTATAGACTTGATGTTCCATCACAAGAGGAACATAACAAGATTAAGGTTAAACTTGTTACCCTTGGCTGCTAACCAATTCTTAAGAAAACAATGCAGTAGCCCCAGGTGTAAGTTATGCCGTTTTGAAAATGAAAACATTGTGCACTTTCTGTTAAATTGTCAATATTTAAACAAGTTGAGAGAGGAGTTTATTCCAAAAAATTTAAATTACCAACAGCTTTGTACAACAGAGAACAAATCTACCCTGCTGGCTGTTTCTAAGTACATTGAAGCTGCATTAAAACTCAGAAGTGAAAAGCAATAGCCACAAACATTAATCTGAAAATACTTAAATTAAAACTATTAGCTAAACGATCAAGGCTAAAGATTAAAGATTGGCACAAAATTCACTTAAAACCGGTAACAATTAAAGTTAAATACTATAGCTGTAACATGATCTGACATAATAGAAAGTAAGGCAGGATATTTAAGAGTGTTATGTTAAGACTGTTATAATAGCTTTAGTGAATCTGATATAGTAAAAGTAGAGTTGGATACTAAGATTGAATAATAAGATTGTTATAATATATCTGTACTTGCACAGGTTAGTGGTTGGAAACTAGGTTTGAAATGCCTTGAGTATACTAAGCGTGTTAAAAATGTCCATCAAGAAAATATATTTAGGTACATATCTAAACGTGACTGTGATTGAGAAATTTTATGTTTTGTAACTTTGGTCATGGACCCACTTTACTGAAATAAACATATATTATATATTAAGTGGGCAAGGCGCTGGCTTGCTAGTCTGGAGGTCGAGTGTTCGATCCCTGCATTGGCCGAGAAAGTTCATCTCGATTTTCCGGTGTGGTTTCCCCTTGTCAGTGATGCAGAAGGAGGGCCTGACAAGGACAGCTGCCTAATCGTTCGGATGGGACAAAAAACCGAGGTCCCGTGTACACATTGGCGTGCACGTAAAAGATCCCTTGGCAGTTGGAATTCGATATAAGAGTAGGCCGTAGGGCCGCTGCCCGGGCAAAATTTCCCTCATAGCACATTGTATGGCGTATGCCTGTCTTCTATTAGCCCAGGTGAGGTGCAGAAGAGTATGACGTTAAACCCCATTTCATTTCATTTCATTTCCCTTTCTCCACTCTTTATTTGCCGTTTGTACATGTAGCCTACAGTTATATGCACAGGTAAAAATGGTGATTTTCATTAGCCATCTTTTCTTGGCGGCTCCACATGACACATGCTCCATATATATTGATCAAATTTTAAATGAGAATTTCTATTTAGAATCTTGAGAAGAAGAAAGTAAAGAAAAAGAAAGGTGGACGTTTTAAACGACGGGGTGGTGATGATAAGGACGATGATGATGATGTTGATTATAGAGAGAAAGTTCAAGAAAGGATGCCCGAATTATCAAAAGGAATGGTTGACATCATGGCTCAAACAGAAAGGTAAACTTATTTGATGATATGGATGAGATGAACGCAGGGTTGGGATGGCCTAGTGGTCTAGAGTTCTGCACTTTGACTTCTAGCTGGCTGGTCACCTCTGGCTTGCGGCTGTGGTTGTGATCCCTGGTGTGAGCGTATGTGGCCGCCTTCTCAGCTTCATGGGTTAGGTCTTGGTATTCCAGTTTCCTCCCACAGGAAAGACCCCTGCGTGTGCATGGAGATAATAAAAATAAGACCTGTCTGCGACATCACCTTCGGTGGAAGCGAGCGTTTAACAGTAAGAACAGCAGGAAATGAACAATAATTGGGTATGAAATGGGATTTAACGTCTTACTTTTTGTACCAACCGGACTACTAGTCTGAAGGTTGCATGTTCGTTCCCTGCTTTGATCGAGATAGTTCATCTTACCCATTTACCCACTGTGGCTCCTAAGTAACAATAAAATGATGGGATATCTGAAAGTCATTATACAATT
Source organism: Patella ulyssiponensis (assembly GCA_963678685.1). NCBI lineage: Eukaryota > Metazoa > Mollusca > Gastropoda > Patellidae > Patella > Patella ulyssiponensis. The sequence goes on from OY783229.1 coordinate 63,364,475, forward strand.
GATTGCTATGACACTTATTAGATTAACCTGTAACATAACACTGTCTGGTATCTAATTATCTTTTTAATCCACCTGTGATTGATTGATAAACTGAATGTTGGTACATGTAAGTATCAATTTCTGATTACAGAAATACACTTTGTCCAGCTCGCTAATTGGTATTAATCTTTGATATCTTTCTAATCGGCGTTTTTAATCACTGTAACAGTCTAAAACCATAAAACCCCTTAATGTACTTTTCCTGGTGAAATTGAGATTTAAAGGATTAAAAGTAACAATAGGATTAGTAGGTGAGATTACACACTATACTTTATTCCAATTAATTCCAATTATCTGTGTGTCCCCTTAAATGAGAGTGGAAGGAAACGGGACAAACCCACGAGGTTGGACTGGCGACCCTATTCCTTGTCACGTACAACCGGGGAATCGAAATCTCATGACTTGACTCAATGACAGATCTTACAATACAACGCAACACATATTTTTTTTTCATTGGCAGTGAACAAGTCAAGAATTCTATCTTTATATACTTGTATATTGGTAATTGAGTGAACGTATTTCAAATAAAAGACTCCAAATAAATTCTAACAAATTCATGAACACATTTTAAACATACATTATGCAAGAGCTGAATCTGCATATTGCAGGTCTTTATTTTGGCCTGAAATGTTGTACATGTCATGTATCTAAATTGTTAATAAGACATTAATTAACCCATCCATACCATAATCAACATTCAATGTCATTGGTAGCCAACACTCATTTATGATTAAATCAAAAAAATGTATAATCAAGACTGTGTTTCTTATCGTACCAATGATCGAGGCTAAATTCTTAGTTCAGAGTGGATCAATTTGATTGAAGTTTTTAGCAAATTCCCTTGACATTATCTAGTTTTTAACTATTATAGTGAGAACTGCCAGCTCTTTATCTAATCTCCCATAATGTATCTTTAAGTGAAATACAATGTATTAGTTATAAAAAGTCTTAACACCATTAACAACAGACATTAATTAAACAAAGGCGTCAAATATCCACGAACACCCTTTTGCATATTTTGTATATAAAACAAAAGGTCTAGATGCTTATACACCTGCTTCTAAAAAAATGAATTATGGAATTGTAAAGTTATTTCTTTTTGATTATTATGGTTCTATGAAACCAAATTAAATTTAAATCTTTGTTTAATTGGATTTTGTCAGATGTACATTATTTACTGTTTCGATCCTACAGTATGTCATTTAAAAAGCAGTTGAAATGTAATTGTAATTCACTGTTCATGTAGCAAGGGACAATCCCGTTTTAAACAGAGTCTCAAAAATAAAAGCCCGAGTATGTATGAAATTTAAACACCAAAATATCCATGAAGGCTGTATTTACCTTGTCCCAACATTTCAGCTCAAAATATTGAGTTGTTTTGGCGTGAATGTCAAAACTGCTTATCCGGACATGTAACCCTTTTAAGAATTCGGGTCTATTATTTTGTTGATGACCTTATAATCGACTCCCGTTTATTGAGAGGTCTATATAGGGAGTGACCAGTGTACTGTACTTGATATCGAAAGGCAAATTCACCTACACATTATTTTTTACAAAAGAAGCCTGGTTTTATGTAGACACCGCAGAATACAGCTTGGGACACCGATTTCCTTTCCAGATGAAGATTGACGGGTTTAAGTTGTTTGAAAACGTATCACAAATACTGAGTTAGTTTCTCTGTCATTAGGTAGAGGATTCTAACACAAAATAAGCGGTTTTATTCTCCCAAAAATTATCGGGATTAACCCTTTAAATTGAATTATTAAATGGCAGTCGTGTTTATCAATCCATTAAATCTCGACTATCTGATGGTTAAGTGAGTTGATTATGGGCTTATCATGTAAATAAATATATGAATAATAATTTATAAAACATTTGAAGCCAAAATAAAGACCAGCAAATAGAGGTAGCTGTATAATGTATCTTTAATTAAACAATTTTTAATCAATATTTTAGAGAACTAATAGTAGTGTATATATAGTGAAATAACTTTTTAAATACATGAATTTTGAGTATATATATCTGTAGCTACTATAGGTTAATTTGATTCCGCGTTCACTACTGAAAAACTTACAAACAGGTGACCCAGGACATTATCCAATGCTTAAGAATGAATTATTCAAGCATGTAATTATTGAATGTGCGTTGGCGTAATATATTCATAAACCAACTAGATCAATAAACCTGACCATCGATAAATGTTTTTATAGAAAAATAAAAACTGTTATGACTACATAATAAAATAATATAGATATGATTGTCAATAAAACTTATTGATGTTGCCGTTGTCAACACATTCTCTACTTATTATCTATGTACAAATATTGTATATATATCTATACTACAATCATCCTTAATGTTAATAGATATAGTTTAAGTCTATCTTTTGTAATAACAGAAATGGTGAAAGAAATAGGGTTTAATGTCCACTGGACAGAAACTAGGTCATTTCGGGATTAACGCAAGCTTTGATTTTAAATTAATAATTGGCTTGCTTGTAGGGATATTTAGAGAATAGCCATGAGTTTGGTACATGTTAATAGAAAGTATGTATTATTCTATCGTAATAGCAGCAGTGACTTATTTTAGGGAGAGAAAATAGGGGTTAATGTCCATTGTCAGCTTGACAGAAACTAGGTCATTTCAGTTTTAACATAGGTGTTAATTTCATTTAAATGATTTGCTTCTCTTCACCTGTTGTAGGAAACTGGAGGACCCGCAAATACATTTCAATTCTTATAGTTCAAAATTTCAATTTACTTGTCTTTACTACACTAGGATCTGGAAGAGTTGTTATCATTGTCGTGTTATGGATGATGTGAGGGATTAGCCAATGAAACAGTCTGTTACTGCACGCTTTTGGCATGAGGTGCACAGGACTGTTGGTAATTCACTAGAAATATCAATGCTGATTGGTTAATCATATGTCTGACGGACATCATCTGCCCGTATCACCTGTGACACAACCTCTTAAAGGACAATATTGGTGCCAGTCATTATCACATATGTGATAGAACTGATTAAACACTTTCCAAATATAATATTAACACAGAGATCATCGCTACCATAGAGGAGTAATAAAGGATTCATAAATCGGAAGTGACGAACGCCAAAGGAAAATACGAGTAATCTCTCTATGTGAATGACTGAAGTGACGAGTGATGACAGATAAACGGCCGAATTTCTGCTCACTAATAATTCCTTCGAAGACAAAAAGCTGTTATATGGGACCGCAAGAGGATACCTGACGATTCAATAAAATAATTAAGTGTCATAAGATAAGAGAACACGGGTAAAATAGAAATACTCCGTACAGCCCCTTGTTTTTATTCATTCCATAGGGGAGACCGGGGCACATTGAACACCGTATAGTGTTGGGTTGTATAGTATTATTTATAAAGGATATATCCATGGTGGTTCAATGTGCCCCGGTCTCCCCTACCTTATAAAAACATGGTAATGCACGAACTTTTTTCTGTTTTTCTTTCGTGTTCTCTTATGTAGTGGCAGTCAATTCTTTTTATGAATTGTAAGATATTCTCTCACAGTGTCACACAGCAACTTTAGGTCTTCGAGGGAATTATTAGTGAGCAGATATTCGCCCATGTATCTGTTATCACTAGTCACTTCAGTTAGTTATATAGAGGAATAACTTGTGTTTTCCTTTGGCGTTCGTCACTTCCGATTTATGAATCCTTTATTACTCCTCTATGGTAGCGATGATCTCTGTGTTAATATTATATTTGGAAAGTGTTTAATCAGTTCTATCACATATGTGATAATGACTGGCACCAATATTGTCCTTTAAAACAACTGGTCAGATGATGAATTGTAGGCCTTCGAAGAATAAAAAAAATAAATGAAACATAGATCTGTATTTCAATGAGATTGGAGGAGCAGGTAGAAATATCACAAGGAATAAAGTCTATCATGATAATCAGTGACTCGTTTTGGGGTTTAACGTCCACTCAACACAAACTTGTCAGTGATGCAGGACGGACGGCCTGGCAAGAACAGCTGTTTAGTCATTCGAGTGGGACAAAAAAGTGAGGTCCCATGTACACATTGGCTTGCAGTTGCACGTAAAAGATCCCTTGGCAATTGGAATTTGATGAAATTTCCCTCATAGCACACTGTATGGTGTACATGTATGACCGTCTTCATTAGCCCAGTTTAGGAGCAGAACAGTAGGATGTTAAACCTCATTTGATTTACTTCTGTCTCTCTCTCGATCTCTCCTTGGCTTTATCTATAGGGCTAATGCCTGTATTCAGATTATTCCCTGTAAGACAATGACTGTGGATATATTTCTTCAACTATGTTATTGTATATCCTGATGCTGTAGTTATAGCCCTATAATATTATACCAGTAATTTATAGATTTTAAACTGTCAGCTTCTCTGATCACCAGTTAATGAGACTCGAGTATTTCAATAATTAATTTGATTACTTGGTTACCTGGTTCAATAGGTTTATATATTTCACTCAGATTAAGTGCACGTGGTTAGTTCAATTACAAGCAGGAGTTTTATATAATCATTATATTATTTCAATCAGATCAAGAGAGTTATTACATGTACTTCAATTACTAGCTGTATTTTTCATTAAGATTAAACACTTCATGACTACTTTCAGTTGCGTCAATTACCATTTTTTCTGCCGTCTTCATTAGCCCTGTCCAAGCAGTAGGACGTTAAACCCCATTTCATGTCATTTCATTTCCATATTTTATACAATGAACATACACATACATAGCATTGCCAAACAAGCGAGAGAGAACACAGGATTGTGCTTTAAACATACATTATGCAAGAGCCAAGTCGCCTATTGTAGGTCTTTCACTAGGCCTAAAATATTATCTAAATTATTAATTAGACTTTAATTAACTTATCCAAACCATTATCAACTCTCGATGTTTATTAGATCACATTCCGATTTGCTGTTCGACTTCCATTCATAATTAAATCAAAAAATGGATAATCGAGTCTATGTTTTTTATCCTGCCGACTTTAGTAATGATGATCAAGGCTAGCTCCAATATTCAATCGCTAAAATCTCAGTTCATAGTGGATCAATTTGACTGAAATTTTCAGCAAATTGCATTTACATTATGTAGTTTTGAACTGTTATAGTGAGAACATTCAACTCGTTATCTTATCTCCCATAATGTATCTTTAATTGTGCACCCCTGGAGTTTTTGCTCTTCTTTGGAAATTTTAAGGCTCTCTGGATAGGAACGTTTAGTTCAGTTTCATTCAGGGTCAAGCATGTACCACCTGTTGTTCAGATATACTACAAATTAATTAGAGCATGTTCTGCACTCTCAGTATTTTTTCTCTGCACTGGGGTGGACTTTTCAGAAGTTTATCAGATGAATAAAGATTTAATATTGTTGGGTCTTTATTTAAATTAACTTTATTTCATCCCTCTAATAATGTACAGGTACTGTTGCAATCTGTTTCATGGAAGATCTTCTAATAACTTAGTAAAAGATGAATGTTTTCAACCTTTTGATGCCACACCATGCAGCATCAATCATTGGTGCAATGGCCTGTGCATTGTTTACATGAGACCTTACTGTTCCAGGCAGAACGGTGCCCTTTATAGTCATTTTACATACCCATTTACCATGTACTCTATAAATAAGAAATATTTTACTTACATTTTACATATACTGTAATGCTTAAAAAAAAAACGTTCTAGAATTTAATTTGCAGAAGGAAAAAAGTTGAAATTGAGGACTCAATAAGCTGGCTGCACCAATGTCATCCCTACCAGAGATTGTAGCAGCCTAGCGAATATTCACTGCTGATCAGTGTGGTACTGTTACTGATCAGCCTGATCGTTAGGCTACAGTCTACTACATGTTACACAAGCTTAGTTTTTCTTTGACATCAAATATGAAACTTTAATGATGTTATTTTTTCTGGGCTATGCTTCTCTCAAATTGATCTCTTGCTTCGTGATGAGCGGCTCGTCTTTATTGATTATTGAAGTTAAAGTCCTGTGTATTATTAATTGATTATTTAAAGTAATAGTTTGTGATTTACATTCTGTCGAAAATATCAAATTTGTCACTGCTTAATCCACACTAATAATATGTACTCAGAGTGGAATTAAGAAAACAAAATCTTCTGACATGGATTCAGTCAGATTAGAAATATATTTCGCGAACACATTAAGATCACAGGATTCCTATCATTCTTTACTGAAACAAGGGGATCACGATGGCTAAGTGGGTAAGACGTTGGCTCTCTAGCCTGGAGATCAGGTATTCGATCCCAGTTTTGGCAGAGAAAATTCATCCAGATTTTCCGGCGCAGTTTTCCCTTGTCAGTGATGCTGGATGGAGGGCCTGACAAGGTTAGCGTTTTAGTAACTCGGATGGGACGAAAATTTGAGTTTCCGCGTACACATTGGCATGCACGTAAAAGATCCCTTGGCAGATGTACACATTGATATAAGAGTAGGCCTTAGCGCCACTGCCTGGGCAAAATTTCCCTAATAGCATACTGTAGGCCTATGGCATAAAATAAAAAAAAAAACAGTTTGTGGAACATGCATGTATTTTAATGATCGTATGCCAGTTTTTATTCCTTTTTATTTTGCTACTTTAAGCTGTACAGATGGTGGTCGAATGACTTTAAATAGAATTCAATTATAATCACCTACTTATTTCAGGAATTAGACTTCCCCTCACGGTGTATATAGGGCCTAACTATTTTCTCACTGCACTCTGCAGATGCTTTTGGATGAATTAAGCGCTCTGCAAATGTACATTATTATTATCTTCCATTGAATGAAGTGGTGTGGTTTCAATCCCCTGCCTCTCCAACCTTATGGGTTTTCTCTGGGTCCTTCCTGTTGCCTACCCCAGCCAAAGACTGCAAGGTGCAAGTGAATCATTGGAATAAAGTTGAACCATATTTAGTCCCAAATGTGCCCAGGGTCTGAATTCGATAACCATAAAACATTCGCAGGGTTATGTTAGTTACTTTGATACTACATATGTGGGGATGGAATGTGGTGACGAAGCATGATGGGCAAACATACATACACACATGCACACACACATATATTTATGTACATGTACACACTTTGAATTATACTGTATACAAAGGCCATTCATATTCATAGTAAAATACATAGCATACCCGCAAGTTATCCATTCAGATGTACAGAAGACTGCTGTACACTTTACCATGACAACAGGAAGTCCACACCTCAGCCGTGTACAAATGAAACTCATTCTATTCATATACAAATGTCATGAATATTCATGTATATTATATCTATTTCTTTATTTATAGTAATTCTGCAGAAATAGAGATAGCAAGTCAAGATCTAGAAACTGTCACAGCCATAGAAAATAGACAACGTAAAGAAAAACAAACGGTGAGTACATGTAACTGTATTAATTACTGGATGTAAACCTCAATTTCTAAAGTCCCAAATTAGTACTTGGCAAAATCATTCTTTCCCTGAAAATGTATTCTGTTTGGCAAAATATTTATACTTCTATATAAATTTTTAGATGTGACATAAAAACAGGCCCTGAGTTCACAAAGAATTCTCCGAATTTATTCAAAATTGTTCGCATTATTGTAACTAAAATATAGCCCTTTATACAAATATTTCTCACAAAGAATGATTAAAAGTTGAGTAAATTCTTAACATAAATCTGAGAATGCTTTGTGAATTTGAAACCAGATCTGTGTAGATGATGACTGTTTATAGATATATGTTTATTTATTTTCTGTTTGTTCTGGGGTTACGTATAATTTTATTTCAGCTGTATGTTCAACTGTTGGCCATTTTATTACGCAAAGATCTTGACAGGAAAAAGATAACAACTTCATTCTACGATGGCTTTCTACATAAAACTAGGATTGAGATGGCTGATCAGAAGAAAATAATGGAGAGAGAAAAAGCAGAAAAAGAACAGGTAAGATAAAATAAATTTTGTTTTCTTCTTTTATAGGAAAACCATAAATTACTAGCGATACATTACTTGGAAAAATTTCTCAAGAGTACACATAAATTACTAATGATACATTACTGTGCAAACTTTCCCCAAGAGCACACATAGATTACCAATGATACATTACTGGGCAAACGATCCTAAGTGCACACATAAATTACAAATGATACATTACTGGGATAAATTTCCCAAGATCACACATAAATTGTTAATAATACATTACTGGGAAAAATTTCCCAAGAGCACACATAAATTACTAATGATACATTACTGGGCAAAATTTTCTCAAGAGCACAGTGTTTTGGGCACCTCCTATGAGAGAGTTGAGCACATTATTACCAACAAGTTATGAATTACGAACGTTCTTACAAAGCTCTTGGAATGAATGCAGATCAGGAACGTCAAATTCCTGATGTACTGTAACAATCTGCACCATTTGAATCAGACCCTGACAATTGTTTGGCAAGATTTCAGGTGAAGTGCAATTTAGATCATAAGGTCTGTCATTAAGTTAAATGGTGTGGATTGGGTTCTCAGCAGGGAGTAGCTTCACCTGTCCAACACCTACTTTTTACTCTGGGTCCTCAAGTTGCCTTGCATTAAAAAAAAACTCTGCATGCAATAAAATCGAATCTCATGTTAGTCACAATTACCTATTTATATATTGAGTGCATGTTAATCTCAACTTCTCTCTCTTGCGGTCTCTCGCCTATAAAAAGACAGTAACTTAAAAGCAAAAATTCGTGAACAGAATTAAAGAATCACTTTTATATGAATGATTTTTCAGGAATTAAGAGATGACGTGAAATTGTCGAAGAATCCAGAAGCTTTTGAGAGTGAATTACAAAAAGTTCAAACCGAACATAACAATAAACTGGTAAGATTAGACTCTTTTTTTTTCTGTAAGAAAAGCAACCATACAAGTATTTCTTTGATTTGTCAGTTAAGTTTTTTGCCCAAGTAAAAAAAAATTGTTAATAGGTTTTCTATAAGTACAAATATTCAGATTGGCGTGACCATTGCCATTACCAATAATTTGAAATTTTCACCTTGATTTCCTATTCATTATTTTTAAATCAGTTAAAATTTACTCCAGCTTGTGTTCTTCAAGCAATTATGGTTGCATCCTGACAGAAAGAAACTTTTGGGGGTTTAATTGTAGTGGCCAACAACCTGATTAAAATACAGATCTATATTTCGTTTCGTTTTTTTTAATACTTTTGATGGCCTACTCTACATGAAGATCTGACAAGTTATAGTTGAAGTTCACGTCAGCAGTCAGATGAGTGGGGTTTTGACCCTATGGCGTCAGACATTGATTAATCAATCAGCGTTGACCTTTCTAGTGGTTTACCCACAGTTCAGTGCATGTAAAGGCGAAGAACTCGCCCTTACAGACTCTTTTATTGTTTATTCCCTCACATCATCCAGAACACCTGTTATATAACAACTCTACCAGATCCTAGTGTAGTAATGACAAGTAAAACAAAATTTTGAACTATAAAACAGAAACAAGATAGTTTTAATCAGACTGAATGGCGAGAAACAAAAAACAAATTTTATGTCACTTTAAGTTTTTGACTTTACATTCTGTTCTAATTAATGTAATCCATAATTTTGTTTTATTTCAGAATCATCTTGACAAAGAATACCGTGATAAAATACGACAAGATTTAATGAGATCCTCAGGGTTATCCGATGCAGAGGTAATTTATATTCTAGTTGATAGTCATATCTATAAATATCTGGAGGCATAATTGAATGGATGTTCTGAAATTGAAATCTCTGAATCCCACCAACAGTGACATTCCGACCATTATTGATAATGTCACCAAGTCTCCCAGGTCCATAAACAATGACAATTCCCACCAACAGTCACAATCCCATCTAATCCCACCAAATCCCACCAATAGACACAATCCCACCAAATCTCACCAACAGACGTATTCCTACCTAATCCAACCATGTCACAATTTCATCAAATCCCACCAACAATCACAATCCCACCTAAGCCCACCAATAGTCACAATCCCACCACCAACAATCACAATCTCACCCAATCTCACCAATAGTCACAATCAGTGACAATATCCGTCACAAACCTCGCTTGGAAAATTAAGGACAAGCTTTAAAAGTCTGGATGGTTCTTCTAGGCCCACACAGATATTAAAACCTGGGACACTTCCGGCCCACCTGGAACATTCTAGTCACGAGTTTTTATTTTTGTTCTTGTCTGTATTATACCTGTAGGTTGAAATTATAATGGAGAAATTAGCTAATCAGCTAGCAGCATTTGAAAAGAAGAAAACTTTAGAACAGGCCAGACAAAGACGGGTATGTTAAATTATTTGTTATTCAGATGTGAAATGAAATAAAATGAAATGAAAAGGGGATTTAACGTCCTTCTCTTCTGCACCTAACCTGGGCTAATGGAAGATGGGCATACGAAATACAGTTTGCTATGAGGGAAATTGTTTGCCCGGGCAAATGAGTGGCTTTTGACCTTATGACATCAGACATTGATTAATAAATCAGCGTAAAAGTTTCTAGTGGTTTAGCCACAGCTCCGTGGACAGCAAGCTGAGAACTCGCTGTAACAGATTGTTTCATTTACTAATTCCTCACATCGACCAGAACACATGTTATATAACAACTCTTCCCGGTTGTGAAGACCAGTTAAACGAAATTTTGAACCACAAATAGGATCCATGTTTTTATATTTAATTTTTTTTATTGTAGGCTCATTTGTAATTTTGTCTCATTTTTTTAGTAAAGGCAAAAACTCTGTTGATTCTGAAAGAAACTATCTTAAGTTTTATAAAAAAAAATAGGGTGCCATTTTTTCCCACGTTCTAAACGTCAAAAATCCAAGATGACGTCCAAAATGGCCGCCGTTCAGCCATAATTCAATATGTCACTGGGGCTGAGGGGGAGGGGGTACTTTGTTTGAGACCATATCATGTGTACTTGCGAAGATGTTGAATTCTTCTTGGATTTCGGACCTCTAAAATGTTGAAAAAAAAAGGCACCCTATTTCTTTTAAAAACTTATGATAGCTTCTTTCAGAATCAACAGAGTTTTTGCTTTTACCAAAAGAATGACACGAATATTTATTTCTTGACAAATGAGCCTACACCATTTAACATTAAAACCCTTTAAATTTACATTTCCTTTCAGTCTTTTGAATTCTCGTGATTCCCGACCATAAACCCCTTTAGATTTACATTTACTTTCAGTCTTTTGAATTCTCGTGATTTCCCAACCTTAAACCCCTTTAAATTTACATTTCCTTTCAGTCTTTTGAATTCTCACGATTTCCCAACCTTAAACTCCTTTAAATTTACATTTCCTTTCAGTCTTTAGAAGATCGTTTAGCTAAACGAAAACAGTTTGTAGAGTATCGTACGATGCTACAGCAGGAAGAAATGAAAGACATAGAATCACAGACGGAAGCTTTTGATGAATTATTAACCAAGTATGTTGAAGATAATAAATTAGTGGAACGTCAAAAAGATGACCTGTTAAAACAATATCAACAAAATTTACAGGATTTACATCATAACTGGAACAAAGGTAGGAAGTAATATGGGTTTAGCGTAATTCTGTTCTCCTCCAGCCAGGCTAATGGAGAAAGGAATACGCCATACAGTGTGCTATGAGGTAAAATTTGCCTGGACAGTGGCACTATGGTCTATTCTGATTTCAAATTTCAAATGCCAAGGGATCTTTTATGTGCAAACCAAAGGTTAGCTAGCCAATGTCTTACTCACTGAGCTGTACCTAACAATTGTTTCAATATTTTAGAGACATGAGTGTCATTAGTCATGTTTGGGTTTCCTAAACTAAAGCAAGTCCACCGAAAACAACATAGAGTCGTGATAGAAAAAAAAACCCTGCATGACTTATGACATGTGGGGTACAATTATTGTCAAATTTCTTCTTACAGAAAATTTACGTCAACAATTAAGTTTAGCAGAGAAGTTACGATTAAGACGATTGAAGAGATGTTATAAATTATCCGAAAAACAAATGAAGGAGGAGGCCATTTTAATGAAAACTGCTGAAAAAAGTACAAGCACTGCTGATTTTCTGGAGGTACTTAATAACAAACTAATTTTTGAAGATAGTCTGGAACACCAAGACTTCTAGCATATGTTTTTTTCAGGACATTTTTCGGGCCATGTCTGACATTGTTTTGTGATGTCAAATGTTAAAGGTCAATGCCCAAGTTGAAGCAGTATAGTTTCTGGAAAATGTTTTATGCCATCTGTGGCCAGTTTGAAAGAAATTCCTCTTTGCGTCGGGTGGTTTTGCAGTATAATGAACCAAAACTACCCCATGAAAATGTTTAGCTTTAGAACAGATTCATTTAGATTATTTGGGAGCTGAAACACCAGTCCTTTGACAGAAAACATTTGTGCGTGTTCTAACGTGTGTTTTATATTAACTAGGTATACAGTGATATGATAACTAAACAACACATAGAGCTAGAAGATCTCGGATCAGAACTTGATCTCTCGGAAACACAAGAATTGGAAAATCATAAAAAGGTAATCATTTAAAATCATTTTATTCTTTTCTTTCAAGCTAGAAGCACTTTCGGACAAGTGAGAACCAGACTACCGTTCCTCAAATTATTCTCAGACTTAAGTTGATGAAAAATATCCTCGATCCAGAAACACAAAAATTTGCACATAGTTTCTTATTGATGTATTTGATACATTAAGACAATAAAATTTTTATAAATGGCTATAATTTAGTTTATATGAGGTGAACAATTTTGAGTAAATTCTTAACTTAAGCCTGAGAATGTTTTGTGCAACAAAATATTGTGGGTTTAACATCCTGCAGTTCCGCTCCAACTGCACTTTTGAAGAAAGTGTGTTATGTCGGAAATTTTGCCTGGACAGCCGCACTACAGCATAATCTTTAATCAAATTTGAAATTCCTGAAAGTTCTTCTGGGCCCACCCCAAGATTAAAATGTGGAATATTCTCGGTCGAGAGGCCAATTCACTACCTCTAGACTAACTCCTCCCCACCCATCCCTCGGCAAAAATAAGTACAGTAAGTGAATGACGGCATTATTTTCAATTTATTTGTACAGGACACAGTGAAGTCATTAACAGATGTTGTTAGTCAAGAAGAAGAGAAGATGGCTGGTCTGATTGGTGAAGAGGCCAAATTAACAAGAAAAGAAGTAGAAAAAGTCCTGATATACTACCATAAACAGCTGGAACTATATAATTGTAAGTCCTCATACATTAAGGTTAACTGCTCTAAATTTATAATTGTAAGTCCTCATGTATTACTGTAAACAGCTGAAACTTTATAATTGTAGGTCCCCATATATTTAGGTAAACTGCTGGAACTTTATAATTGTAAGTCCTCATGTCACTAGGGACCGGGTATCATTCAGATTTGATGAAAAAAGGAAAGAAACTGAGCTTACCATCTATAATCTAATACACATATTCAGTTAAAAGATTGCTGTCCAGAAAGTGTTAAATACCATCAAGATTCATCAAATAATGACCAGTTTGTGCAACCGTTTAGTTTATGACCATTTAGTTTAGTTTTGACATCGGTCATCTAGTTTATGACAATTTAGTTTAGTTTTGATATTGGTCATCCAGTTTATGACCATTTAGTTTCATAAACTTGATGACTGATGTCAAACTAAATGGTGTTAATATTTTTTCGTACTAAATAATTGAAATTTGAATCTATTTATAGTAAAAAAGCAGCATGAGAAGCAAGCCATGATATCCAGGTTACAACAGAAACTAGCTCAAAGAATGATGGTAAGTTGTGGTTACACTTTCAGAATATCATTAATAAAACAATTCTTAATTTACAGATGTAATACTTGATACGTGAAAATAGTGACTGACCCATTTCCTTGAAAAAAAACCTCTCTTGACTGTCTCAAACATTCTGGTACATATAAAAACTAAGTATCACTTATCCCAAGTAAAATCAAATCCACGTAGGAAATAATCGCTCATATTATAAGGAATTTCAATGTTCAGTTATATCAGGCACTTGGTACTTGAGATGATTACTTGCCACTTTAACTTCAGGAAAGATTTAGACATTTTTATTAATATTATTATTTTTTCACTTTTCAATCAGAAATTGGAAGAGGAAGAACAGTTAGAGAGGGCCGAGGAACAGAAATTGCGAAATCAACAATCTCACATGATGGAAATGGCCATCTCATCTAATATAGAATTAACTCAGGAGTAAGTTGAATTTATCGTTACTTAAACAGTATTACCCATTTCCTTTCCAATTGTTGGCCTGGCAACACAGATTACAACAGTCCCATCAGTCCAATCAATTTCATTGTTTTTCTAACTGGTAGTAAAGGCTAAGAATTAATATTAAGGTCATAATCCTTTAAATTAATAAGCAGATATCTCCCTATATTGGCATCACTCTACTGAATAATTAATTAATTGTGAATAAAACTCAGTGTTAATAAGACGTATGAATTGATTATATAAAGGCCTATATGAGTAACCTATCTTTTTACTCTGCACATGTGTATTGTATCAAGACTATATAGACCACTTGGCTACATGATTTTAATGTCCAACGGTCCATTTAATTATAATACAACTTGTAAAGTGCATGCAATCATCTTCTGAACATTAAAGAGGAGATAATTCTAAAACTAAATGTCTATTTTTCAAAATTTTATCAACTTCAAGCATGTTTGTGGACAATTTAATTGAACAGTTAACTTATAATTTCATTATACTGTTTATTATGCTTGCATTAATATTTGGTCATACCATATCAAGTGTAAAATGTTGTTTATTCCATCATATCTGGAGACTAAAGAGGGGATAACTCGAACTGCACTTAAAGAAAATGTGCTATGAGGGAAATTTTGCCTGGACAGCCGCATTACAGCATAATCTTTTATCTAATTCCAACTGTCAAAGGATCTTTTACATGTACGCTAATGTGTACACAGGACATCAATTTTTTGTCCCATACGAACAACTAAACATCATCTATTGCCTGGCAAATGTGATACACCACTAACAAGAAAGAACCACACCCCAAAAATCTAGATGAATTTTCTCGGGCCATTGCCTCAATTGAACACAGGGACTGCAGGTTAGTGGACCAAGGTCTTACTCACTGAGCCACCACGACTCACATTGCAAATATGGATATTATGGCATGCGCTCATTACTCTTTGCATTAATCACCATCAATTTCATGCCCTTATAATTATAAGTTGTCTTATTTATTTGTTTCACAGCGCTAAGCAGAAAGTACTGGACCAACATGATCAAAATATGGAAGCCTTGAATAACCAGTTACAGCAGAGTAAACTACGACAAATGAAAAGGTAAGGATTACTTGATTTATTTTGTTAGACATCTTGGATGGTTTGATTAGCAATATGGGCCTTTATTCATAAAAACATAAACATCTTACTCATCCCCAACTGTTTATTCTTCTATTATCAAATATACTGTTTCTACACGTTTCATTTATACTTGATAACGATAAGAGAATACTTGTCGAAACGTTGTGCTATATGTGTAGAAACCAGTGATTGTTTTCCATATAAATTCTGTTGTGTCTCATATCATCAATTACACATCAATTACTGTCCACATTCCTCTTTGTATCCATAAACAACACTAACAGCTAGAGTCCCATGCGCATTATAATCACCCGAAACGGAAGTTTATTATCAAATGTCAACACAACTATCGACTGTCAAGGATCTTTCATGAGCTCATCGTTCTGTTATTCCACGATGATTAAATCTTGTAGATTTACTATATACAGAGAGAAGCATCTGTTTTCTCCTTCCCAGTTTGATATTTCTGTAAAACTTTGTTATAATTTGTTTATTTTAGCTTGGAATTAAAGCTTTGTCAGAGGAGAACCAAACTGGCAGAACTGGAGAAAAAAGAGGCAGATATTCGACATCATCCACGTGATATGAGCAGCAAGGAACGAGACAAGTTGCTCAATAAACTTGTACGTTGTTACATCAACTTTCAATCTTATTCTTTCATACTATATTATCAATCTGATTCAAACATAGATCCTATTTCATTTCATTTCTATAGTTCAAAATTTCGTTTTACTCTTCTTTACTACACTAGGGTCTGAAAGAGTTGTTATATAACCTGTGTTTTAGTTGATGTAAAGGATTAGCCAATGAAATGGTCTGTTACAGCGAGTTGTTGGCATACAGTGCATGAAACTGTGGGTATTCCACTAGAAACAGCTGTGTAGTCTTTGAGATGAGACAAAAAAAAATAAGGTCTCATGTATACATTGGCGTGAACATAAAAGATCCCTTGACAATTACAAGAGTAGGTCACTGTATGGCGTGTGCCCATCTTCATTAGCCCAGTTTGAGCATAACAGTAGGACGTTAAACAACATTTCATTCATATTTACAATGATTAATGAATATTTATGAGAAGACAGTAGCATTTAAAAATGTTTATTCAAACTGCTGTTGATATTACAATGAATAATGAATATTCATAGGATACTGAAATAAGTGAAGAAGAAAAAAAGTTAAAAGAACATCGTGAAAAGGCTATCGAAGATCTGAAACGACAATTAGCAGCAGAAACGGAGGAAGCTCTGAAATTACAAGAAGAAGAAGTTGGTCAGTTAATAGGTAGACTTCAGGTAATATTACATGAAGAAATGTTTATATATTTTACACCAGCCTATGAGAACCTCCTAGATAATAAAGAGTGTCTGAAAACTTCCCTTTTTGCAGCCAAATTAATGTTTGTTTACATTTGACGTTATCAATTGATAACAAGGGATATTTCACAAATTGTTTTATGTAAAAGAGCGTAGCCTAATCTTTTAGAATTAAAAGCTATTTTATGCTGTCAAATTATTTCCAACCAAAACAAATGCTTGAAATTTAATAATTCTAATTTTATAATTGTTATTAGGTGGGACAAGCAAGAAGAAAAGCCATTTTGTTAAAACAGGATAGAACATTACAAGAACTACAGGTTTGTATTATAAATTATTTAATTAAAAAAAAATTTTTTTATTCTGGAGTGTATTATTTGCTCAGAACACGCCCATTCAGCTCATTATGGGGTTCTGATTTCTAAAATCAACATAAATGGATAAATAAAGATTAACCAAATTGAAACATTGGCTGATATGAGGTTTTGCTATTCCAGTGAAAGTTGATGTTTTGTATCAGCAATAACATAAAATTACCACATTACGGAGGTCCTGTGTATCCGTTGGCGTACATGTAAAAACAATCCCTTGGTAGTTGGAATTTGATATAAGAGTAGGTCATAGTGCCACTGCCCCGGGCAGAATTTCCCTCATTGCACATGTATGATGTACCCCATTTCATTTCATTCGTTCATAATCTCTCCTCTCTCTCTCGCTCTCTTTGTTGCTCTTAGTCTTATATTAGTATAATCAGAAAGAACTATAAGTGACTTTGCTTTCTATATCGGTCCCTCTCTCTAGTTTTTATACAAATGTCTAAACTTATATAACTTTCTACCTTCTACGTATTTAAATATATGAGAGGGGGGGGGTGGCTGAATGGTTAGCACGTGCACGCTGTATCATAAAGCCAGTCATTGAGTCAACTGGTGTGGTTTTTAATCCTCGGTTGTACTTGACAAGGAGTAGGGTCGCCTATCCAACCTCGTCGGTTATCTCTTGTTCCTCCGGTTTCCTCCTACTGCTAAAGACCCCCACGCACAAGTGAATTACTGAAATAAAATTAAACCATATGTTAGTCCCAAAATGACCTAGTTTGTGTTGACAGGACAGTTAAAATCTCTCTCTCTCTTTTTCTCTCTCTCTCATGAATATTTATGACATAGTACTCTCAGATCTAAACTGGTACTGTGAATGGTAATATTATATACAAGAATAACATTTATAAGTTGATTTGATTTGAATTGATTTTGATTTTCTCCAGGATCAGTTGGAACGAAAGGTGATCGAAGGGGGGGATTTACCTAAAACAATGACTGATCAGCTGATACAAGAACATTATAATCAAGTCTCTTACCTCAACCAGCAAATACAGCGAACTCGGGAAGAACAGGAAGAAACTCTACGAGAAAAAATACAGGCCAAAAAATATAAACGTGAAAGGTATGGAAATGTTACATGCAGGGCACCTGCTTCAAACATAGTTGCTTGTGTCTTGACTGGCTTGCAGCTGTTCTGTCAGTCAATTTAGATGCCTTCAGTTTAGAATTTCAAAGAATATAATCTTAAAGATGCATTATGTAAGAATTAGATAACGAGCTGACAGTTCTTGCAATAATAGTTCAAAATAGATAATGAAAAAGGAAAATATTACGTAATTATGTTCGAGGTTATGGGTGTTCATAGTTTTGACAAAACTTAGCGTAGATTGTATATTATAATTTTAGCAACAGAATTTATGTGGCATAGCATCCGACGGTTGTGTGGATTGTTTATTATCATAGCAAGGATACTTTGTCTCGATTATCTGTTTACTCTTAAATGGCTGCAGTGTTCTAATCCAGCTAAAATCAGAGCCATCCAATGGCCCAGAGATTGTAATGTCATAAAAGGAATGAACATAATATATGCTCCAATACTGACAGTTTTTTGTTTTTAGCAAATAAATCGGTTCAGTTATTTGAATATAAACTTCCAAATCTGGATTATTATTTTTTTAGAGAATTGGAAGAACAATTAGAAGACGAAGCAGAAGAAGAATTTAAAATGCAAAGTTTTCATGGAAAGGGGTAAATATAATAAAAATACAAGGTTTTTGTGGAAAAGGGTAAATATTATAGTAATACAAGGTCTTCATGGAAGGGGGTAAATAAAACTAAATATAATACTAATACAAAGTCATCATGGAAAGGGGTAAATATAATCGTAAAACAAGGTCTTCATTGAAAGGGGTAAATATAATTGTTTTAATTATTGAAATATTGATGTATATATTATGATAGCCTTAACCCCACTTCTTTCTGTGCCTTACTTGTAAATTTCACTTTCATATTATTTATAGATTTGCAAGTCATGTATTAACAAAGTCGTTATTAGAACAGAGACATCGTAAGATGATGGGTGATCTAGAACAGGAGATGAAAGCGGAGTTACAGAAAAACAGAGACGATATTAATCAACAGATGGAAGCCGAATTACAAACAGAATTAAAGGTAAATATACGCTCATATCTCTCGCTGTGGGAAGTTATTATATCACTACATACCTGAAACTGTAAACCACAATGCCCTCTATCTGTATCTATTCACTTGATTGATAGTTTTTGTAATATAGATGACATTCATTTCATGTGTATCTTGTGCGTGGATTGTCAAAAGGCAGGGTTGGTGGATGGCTGAATCGTTAAGCCTGTCACTTAAGCAACTGGCAAATTTTCCCCTCATAGCACCCAGTATTGTGGGGGGGGGGGAGAGAGGGTCGGGTTTTATTTGACACAAACTCGCTCCTTTCGGGATTAACACATTTCAACAATTCGCTCGTGCGCAGGGGTGTTTAGCAGTGGGAGGACATCGAAGGGCCCACAGAAAACTCACAAGGTTAGATAGACGACCCTACTCCTTGTCATGTACAACCTGGGAATTGGAACCACGGCAGTTGACTCAATGACAGACCTTGTCATTTCATTTTTTTTACATCTCAGCCCATTCTTTATACTCAACAAAAGAAAAGTTTACATTTTTTTACTGAAAGCCATAATTTTTAACAAGTTATTTTTAAAATTTGGGTTGAACAATTAGGGTTATGAGAGGACGAACCCATTGATAAGGGGAGCCTAAGTGGGTGAGAAAGTTCATTGTGATTTTCGGACATGGATTCCCCAAGGCCTGGTAATAACAGCTGTCTAGTCATATGGATGGGACAAAAATCTGAGGTCCCATGCATATATTGTCATGCACATACAAGATCCCTTGGCAGTAGGAATTTGATATAAGATAAGGCCATAGTGCGGCTACCAGGGCAAAATTTTACCTCATAGCACACTGTATGTGTGCATGTTTGATTCATGTTGTTTATTAATTTATGTTTTAGAGTCAGAAACAACAGTTGTTAACCCAGTTAGCTGCTATCAGTAATTTATCACCCAATGAAATACAGAATGTTGTTGAACATGCTGTTATAGGTACGTTTTTAACACATAATTCCCACAGATCAGGGCTGCGGTCACTACATTACCAATATCATTAATTACATTACAATTACATTTAAAATGTAACTATTACAATTACATTTAATATGTAATCATTATTAGGCCTGAAATGACCTAGTTTGTGTCGAGTGAACATTAAACCCCATTTCTTTCCCTGTAACCATTTTATTTTATATATAATCATCACAATTAATCATTAGTTATATTATAAATGTAATCATTACAGTTATAGATTTAATTTAGTCATTACCGTCATATTTTAAATGTAATCATTACATTAGTATTTTTAATGTAATCATTACATTAGTATTTTAAATGTAATCATTACATTAGTATTTTAAATGTAATCATTACAGTTATATATTTTAATGTAATCATTACAGTTATATATTTTTAATGTAATCATTACAATTTATTTTCATTATTTTTAGCAATGTAATCAATTACCATTTAAATACCAACATTTTAAACCATAACTGGGGTTTTGTTGCACTTACAAAATGAGACTCAAAATAATCTTTGATTCACAAAGTGTTTTTTATTTTATTCTTCTTTTATGGTGTATTTTTGTATTTGTTTAAAGACTCAGGAGAAAGTGAGAAAACAGCGAAAAAGCTAGTGAAAGATTTACGACAAGAAATCAAGCGTGCCAAAACATCTTTAGGAATGGATGAAGAAGAGGAGGATTATGGTAAGATTTGGAATATCTATTTTCCACACTTAGACATGCTGTATTCCTACTTCCATTGAGGAGGGTTGGGTAACCAAATAGATTATCGTGTTTATCACATGGTCTGTCATTTAGTCATAAGTGGCATGGCTTCAATTCCTCGATTGTTAGTGACAAGGTGTAAGGTCATCTGTCCAACCTCGTGGGCTTTCTCACGGTCCTCCAGTTTCATCTCAGAGCTTAAGACCCCAACAAGAAGCGATTAATGGAAATTGAACCATATGTTATTCCCAAAATGAACTAGTTTTTATCAAGTGGATGTTAAACCCCATATATCTCTTAGCGTTTCCATTGAAAAGTGTATAATATAAATGATATGAATAGGGGATTTAGTCCAACCGGGCTAATGAAAGACAGTGAGTGATGTACAGGATAGGTAGACGTTTCTGTACTGATGAAGATGCTCCAGTTGGGAAGGGTCGGTGGTTTGAGCGCTTGACTTTTGATTAGTATGCATGGGGCAAAAAGATGATCAGAAATTTTCAAGCCATGTCTTTGATTGTAAGGTGTTGTTCCTGAAGGTAGACACAGACAATGTGTCTAGTCATATTCAGATGGGGCAAAAAAAAGGTACAGCTGTCATGTACACGTAAATGAACCTTTGATAGTTGGAAATAGAAGAAGAGTAGGATCATGCAAAAAAAATGGGGCCACAACAGAGAAATATGATTTCAAGTAAAACCTTTCATCTTTTCAGGTTATCAAAGATCGCGATCAGATATAGGAAGCCTTCAATATGGTGATGCAACAGAACTGACTCGATCAAACAAAAGTAAACAGAAGCGTTTTTCACGGACGCCAAAACCAGCTTACTATGATGAGGGATCGGAGGATGAAGATGCATTCTAAAAAAAAGGTTAAAATCTCAAGGTCAGCTATACATCCAGCGATTTTTGTAAAACTGGAACAGTTTTTATTAAATAGTTTTATAAATCATTGTTGAATATCCCCAGCCACAAACTTGACAAGACTGTGTTAGTTAATTAAAGTATATATTACCAGAACGTGTTTCAGGTGTAGTGCCCTTCATCAGATTATTTGTTGATACCAGCTGAAGAAGGGCACTACGCCTGAAACGCGTTCTGAAATATACTATTTAATTAACTAACACAGCCTTGTCAAGTTTGATGCCAGGGATATTCCACTATGATTTATTTACAAGGATTGGTTCCTGTTTTTCCTCAGATGCATCACTGAGATCTGAACTTGCATGTACTCGTATAGGGAATCTTTCGCCCTCCTGTTCCTGTCGAGTTTGTGGGTTTTATCGTCTCTTCCTTGAGATTAGATAGATTTATAAATGGCCCAATCTAATTAAAATCGAATAAGAAATCTTTTCTTCGTTTTCATTTGTAATTTGTACACTACATTGTAATCTAACCAACTATTTATTCATAATAATTTTGTACAAGATTGAGTCTCTTATAAACAAAAGTTAATTCAAGGTATCGGAATGGGATTGTAAAACTTGTAAAGTCCTGCTCCCTGTATGTAAAAGTTTTGTTAAATTTATGGATCATAACCATGTTAATACAGTTAAATCTAAAATAATAGATATATTTTCATGACTGTTGATAATTTATTTTTAAATATTTATGTCTGGAAGTAGGGTTGTCTAGATTAGTGACGTCCAGAAAATGGGTCTCTATTACTTATATAGTATAGTTAGTCTTTTGGGTAATCAACATCAAAATGTACATAATTTTTTTTTTTTAAATTAAAAGTATTAATTGAATATTTATGTATAAATAAAATGGCTGATATATTTTCTGTAAATACAGGGTTTGTTAAAAATGTATATTGAGTTACATTGTATTGTAAATTATTAATTGCACTTGAGAACAAATATATCAGGAAGGGTTGCTTACTGATTTGCTGGATGAATGAAATACCTAGGTCCACATCGGGCATGCTATTTCGCCTGTATATTCCGGACAAGTCGTGCACTATTTTCCAAACGTCCAACCATGAATATGCCCAATCGGACATATTCATGTGCTGGGTATATAACAGTGGTATTGACTATTGGAAAGTGAAGACGACTAGGCGGAAATTCTGCTCTTGGAGCAAAATTTTCCTACTTGGCATTATAACTAAGCACAACATATATTTCACATTTCTCAATCCTTCCATCAGTATTTGAATCCATCTTTTGTAAAATGTACAAATTTAGTGCTCAATGTCTGAATCCCTCATGAAATTGTAATTGTTCCGGACAGTGTTAAAGTTACTGATCATCATTCACATTTTCGAACAATATTACCATATATTGCAGGTCTTTCTTGAATCAGTGGCTTCAACAAGCTCATGATATAACATATAAAAGAGTTTTACTCTGCTTTTTGTTTGTTGAATTGATTTCATTTGATTTCATTTATACACTTTTTCAGGGATTTTATAGTTTAGTATATATTACTACTGTACATTTAGCAAATTAGTTTACTATATTACTTAGTCTGTTAAGCATACTGAATATTTTAGTATATGTTACTACTGTACGTACATTTAGTAAATTAGTCAACTATACTACTTTAGTCTGTTTTAGCATACTAAATATTTTAGTGTATACTGAATATTTTAGCATACAGAATATCTTAGTATACTGTATATTTTAGTATATTGTTACTGTATATTTTAGCATACTGAATATTATAGTATACTTTATTTTCTAGCATACTGAATAAATATACTGTATATTTTAAATAATATACTGTATATTTTAAATAATATACTGTATATTTTTGTATACTGTATATTTTTGTATACTGTATATTTTAGTACACTGTATATTTTAGTATGTTGAATATATTAGTGTACTGTATATTTTAGTATATTTGTACATGTATGCTGTATATTTTAGTATATTGTTACTGACTAGTTTAGTATACTGAATATTTTAGTATATTAATTTTAGTATACTGTATAATTTAGTGTACTGTTAAAGTATATTGTTACTGTATATTTTAGTATACTGTATAATTTAGTATACTGTATATTTTAGTGTACTGTTAAAAGTATATTTAAGTATACTGAATATTTGAGTATATCAGTACTAATACTGAATATTATAGTATGTTTTACTGTGCATTGTTACTGTATAGTGTTACTTTATACTGTATATCCATTATATCATGCGTCTCCCTAATTTCATAGTAAATTGGAAGTAATATT
The DNA here is from genome assembly GCA_963678685.1 of Patella ulyssiponensis. Lineage (NCBI taxonomy): Eukaryota > Metazoa > Mollusca > Gastropoda > Patellidae > Patella > Patella ulyssiponensis. The sequence continues at coordinate 63,388,585 of OY783229.1, forward strand.
GTGATGTATTTATTTCTGATATTACTGTATCCTTATTTCTTTCTATTTGTTTAAGTCCACAAAATTCAACATCCTTGCTAAGTCAGCATTTTAATGGATTTAGAATTTGCTGAGGTTCATGGATTCACCCACTGTTGACTCAATTCACTGTTATGACTTTGTTATGGTATAATATTTTTTTATTATTTGTGATAAATTGAATGTTTAAGAATTTTATATAACTGTGATATATTCATTCTATTTATATATTTTTTATTTTATAATAGGAATAAATATCATACAAATACTTAATTTTATCTTTAAATTCCATCATGGTTTTTACTTCATCCAGTAGCTACAAAGATCTACTGGACTGACCAGCCTCTGCCTTCGATGTGGTTTTCTCTTGTCAGTGATGCAAGACAGAGGGTCTGACAAGTACAGCTGTCTAGTCATTCAGATGGGACAAAAAAACGAGGTCCTGTGTACACTTTGGCGTGCACATTAATGATCCCTTGGCAGTTGGAATTTGATATAAGAGTAGGCTGTAGCGCCGCTGTCCGGGCCAAATTTCCTGTATAGCACACTGCATGGCGCATGCCGGTCTTCATTAGCCCATTTTAGGAGCAAGAACTGTAGGACATTAAACCCCATTTCACTTCATTTCATTTCCAGCCTCTGTTTTTCTTTTAAAAGAGTGTTGTCTCACCCCCTTTGATTGTGGAAATAAATCACAATTTGATATTTTGTTTTGGTTTTTACATATATTTATTTCTTGCCAATCCTAGGACTCAATACAAATTATGTTAACCCCATGTTTTCCCTCTGGTTTCTTTCCACTGCAATCTGTAGCTATATAGCAACGCTACTACATAAGTCTTGAATTGACCTAGTTTACTTAAAGATACATTATGGGAGATTAGATATAGAGCTTAACCTGGAACATGTTTTTTTTTATGTTTATATCCGAAGTAATTGACACCTATATTTCAATATATTAATTTAACACCCTTTTAGCGAACTTTATTAGTTTCCCGCCAAAATGACTCACCATTTTGGAATTAGCCGTCACTTTAAGGAGGGATACCCAAACTAGCTCGTTGGAATCAGCGGGCCAAATTCTTGTAGAAACCACCTTCAACCCTATATCTGAAAGAATCTGTCACAAATTTTACCCTAATAAAAAACCAGAAAATGCCTCTGGGCGGACATCTTGAATAATTGAATTTCGCCAAGGGTGCCTCATGGCGGCCATCTTGAATATTTGAATTTCCTCAAAGGTGTCAGGTTGGCATCAACCGGATTCTGAATCTACACATATCGAAGGTAAATAATCCACCTAAAACCTATATTTCAATATATTTCACACGTTTTTAGGGAACTTTATGAGTTTCCCGCCAAAATAAGCCCCCATTTTGAATTTGGCCCCCTATATATAGCTAGCGGAATTATGTAGGGTGGCATCACCCGGATGCTGAATCTACACATATATAATCCACCTAGAATCTATTTATTAATATATTACATACCCTTTTAGGGAACTTTATTAGTTTCCCGCCAAACTGAGCCCCCATTTTGAATTTGGCCCCCTAGCGGAATTAGCCATAAGTTTTAGGAGGAATAACTAAGCTCAGTGGATTCAATGGGTCGAATTCTTATAGATAGCACCTTCAAGCCGAGAGAATCTGTCATTTTACCCCACTACATAACCAGAAAATACCCCATGGCTGCCAACTTGAATATTTAAATTTCCCCAAGGGTGCCAGGGTGGCATAATCCGGATCCTGAACCTACACATACTGAAGATATATAATCCATCAAAAACATTAGGTGGACTATATTTCCAGGTCTGTCGACTGGCTGCCGGACTAAAACATATGTGACACGTCCAAACATAGTTGGAACTAGTATAAGTGCACGCAGGCACTTGAAGGGATTAAAAAAAAACTTCTTTACTACAGTAATATATAGTCAAGCGTAAAAAGTTTTATTTCAATCCCTTCAAGTGCCTGCGTATAGGTGCCTAAATAAATTTAGGACAGAAGGGGAACTTTTCAGAAAGGACTCGTTGAACAGCAGTGTCCAGTGAATTTTCAACCACTGAATGTTGTATTGCTGAGCTACCTGGAGTTGCGCATGATGAAAGTTTCTATTTTTTTGGAACCTTGAAATAGACAAAAATGGTTCTAAAAGTACCTACATATTAATGTAATATGAATGTAAGTAAAGTGATTTATAAATATTTAATTTCGGTGAAATACATGATGTATTTCAAATTGAACGGCAGTCGTTTATTATTATTTTGTCGTTTGTGAATTAGCCTTGACTTCCACACTGTGATATGTTTTTATTTGTTCATTACAAATGGCACCGCGAAGCCATAGAAATTGGATTCTACCGCAAATGCATTTTCCAGCCCAGAAAATTGTTCTCTAGCGAACTCTGAACAATGAACGTACAGTGAATAGAGAAGGGCCCTCATAAAATATATTATGGCAGGTAGATATCACAGCATATAAGATGTAATGAAAAATAACGTCCACAAATCAATAATTAGTTACTATACTTGTAACCTTAAACTGTTTGTTTAAGGTTACAATTGATACAGTCTAAGAACCCTTACGCAAGTTCAAATAGGTTCAAACGAAATTGTCAACACATGTGATTACAGTTTATATTGAAATAAGTAATTCTATCACAAATAATGAAGACTGGACCATTAAAATAGTTACCGAACAATTTTTCTTTGCACATAGCTATGTTTATGTTGTAGGCCTAACGATCCGCAACTTGACGCCATGACACCGGCCAGTTGAAATTTCGCGTAGCAGTTGGGTTTCATCAAATCATATAATTATGCGGTAAGGCTTCACCTTTATTTCAATGTGAATTGATTTATTATATGCTAAGCTATGTGCAGTACAGTTTTGGGTTAGTTTATGTGTAAATTAAGGGAGAAGCTATGGGCCAGTAAACATTTTGTAGTCATTTGACTAAAAAACTTGTGCAAAGGAACTCTGTAGGAAAAGCCACTACTGTGCCTAGAGTAAGACGGAAGACATCAGTAGTGGAACCATTTCTAATCAATTATGCTCCAAAGTAAGATGCCTGATTGCTGTCTATTACAAACAATATTTTAGAACTATGGTTGGCAACTTTTCTTGGCTGACTACGGGGGTGCTAGTGTACCGATTATAAAATGTTAATTATGTCCAAATATTAGATATTAGGATGCTATTGTTTCACGGTAAGATAACAAAAAAATATTGATTGGAATTTTAAGTCGTGTAATTAATTTCATTTTTAAACTCCTCAGCCCATGTATGACCCCGAATTGTGCGGTTTGGGTTTTTTTGGGGGGTTATAAGGGGGGAGGGGAAAAGATGCGATGCTTAACGATGCATATTCCGACGAAAATATTTATAGAAAGTAAATTCGAGGCATTATTTACTTCAAACATCTTCATTGTATTTTTCGTATACTTCAAATTTAATTTGCGGCAGGAAAATGGGTTAATATTGTGAGCTAATTAACCCACGTCGATGTCATCCATTTCAGCGACCAAGCGAATATTCAATACTGATAGGTGTGGATCAGTAGATCTAGTCAAATGACTCTCAACCAGTGTGCAACGAGATCCCCCTAAGTGTGCCGCGAAATTTTGAATTTAATGCGAAAAACTACGGGATCCAAATTGAGTATTCGCGCTGGTTTCTACTGGTAAGTTTATGTTTGTGGGTTTTTTTAAATTTAATTTGAGCCATTCTATTTATCTATGACTAGTCTGTATTGTTGTATCATGACTTCGCATGTTTTTATTTTGCAAATTTCAAATATTTTTCATATATATTTAGCCAGGCGTGCTGCTAGTTTTTCATGTGTTCGAAGGTGTGCCGTTGGCAAAAAAAGGTCGAGAACCACTATCTAGTCCATCGTTATCAGTTATAGGACTATATGCGCATTTGGTGACGTGACCAGGCTTAAAATAAGAAACGTCGTAGGGGTCTTTAGCAGTGGCAGGAAACCGGCCGGAGGACCCGGAGAAAACCAACGAGGTTGGACATGCGACACTACTCATTGTCAGCTACAACCGGGGGTTCAAAACCACACAAGTTGACTCAATGACAGGCTTTATGATACAGCACGCACGTGCTAACCATTCGGCCAAGCCCCCCCCCCCTCCCCCCCGCAAGGAAGATAAACCTCGACTTTCATTCAAGTTAAAATATTAGTAATATAAGCTTTGTATGGTTAAGTTTGGGAAAATTAGTCTGTCTGTCTGATTGTTTACTAAATTTTGATTATATTGCTTTAAAAGATCAGTGGCTTAGGCCTATATATATCTATTGAGGTTGTTTTTTTCTTCCTTTCTTTTTTTTTTTTTTGCTTTATATATATTTTAAATCTTCATTTAAAGGAATTCACAATGTAGTAAAAACAAACGAACATAATATATGATTTAAAATAAACACTGCAACCACGCGACTCCTTTTTCTCCCTCCCCAATAATCCTAATCAGATTGTCAGAAATGAAGCGGGCCGAATGTAAGTTGAACTTTGACACCATTGCCATTATCAAGTCTTATCTCATTCGGCTGTCGGCATCTGTCTGAACTGAGAACAAAACAACAGAATTGACAGAAGAATTAAACTTAGATGAAGTGAGTGACATGTACTGATTGATTTCTCTAGGCGAAGATTAAACTAGAAGCTTTCGTATTTTGTAAGATTAGAACATTGGTGATTAGGAGAATGTCATAATTGTCCTGTTAAAAAAGTAGATTTTATACAATTGCAACAGAAATACATCATGGCGACCACCACAGGGGTTTGATGCGCAGGATATAGCCAACTCTGAATTAGGCAGACATGCAGACAATCTAATTAAAATATAGATCTATATTTCGTTTCGTTTTTTTATACTTTCGATGGCCTACACTCATGTAGATCTAACTAGTTATAGCGGAAGCTCACGTTCTATGACGTCAGGTATCAAGCACGGGACATTTGACCCGATAACGTCAGTCATTCGATTGACCAATCAGCGACCGCCATGCTTTTCAAAATCTACGTTTGTTTTGTTATGATTTCTATCCGCTGGTGTTTATAGTATAGACGTCGTTGGCTGATAATATCTACCCACAGTTCCACGCATGAAAAGGTCAAACGGTCGATTCGACAGACCATTTGATTGGCTGACCCCTCATTTCAGCCAGAACACGGATTAAATAACAAGTCCTCCAGATCCAAGAGTAGTAAAGACAAATAAAAATGAAATTTTGAACTATAAAAAACGAAACGAAATTGGATCTGTGTTTTAATCAGATTGACATGCAGACAGACAGACAAACAAACGACAGTCACCAATATTTATAAATTGATGTTTTATTAAAGATGCATTTTGTAAGATTTACATAAAGAGCTGACAGATAAATCACTATAATACTTCAAAAACAGATAATGAAAAATTCATATTTACATTATTTTTGCTCATTAACGTTTGTCATGGACTCCATGCGCAAACATCACAAAAAATCGATCTGCAGTGAATAGACCATCAAAACCAAGGCCAAAGTTATTGTTAGTTATGCTTTCCCTTTCTCTTTTTTCTGTCTAGGCAGAAAAGTACAAGACTTCTAACCAAATACTTACCAGCAATCTAACCAAATTTGTTTACAGAGTTGAGATGGAGCACTTCCAGACTCTGTTCATGGTGGGTCAGTAAGGTGCTGGCTCAATAAACTGCCAATTAAGAACAGTGCCCTGGTCTCAAACCCTGTATTGGCTGAGCAATTTCCTGGGGATTTTTCAGTGATGGAAGACCAGTGTCTAGTTGTTTGGATCAGACAAAAAATTCCCCACATAATACGCAAATGCCCATTCTCATCCGGTCCTTCGCATCTTACTTTTTAATGTTTCAGGTCTTACTGGTGAACTCTTGCATACTGTTTCGAGTACCAGAACTGTAAAACCTCAAGATGCCCAAAATAAGAAAAAGACCAGAATATTGTGATCCCAACACGCAGATTTCAACTGGTAATGGTGAATTTGCCACTTATAATTCTGTGTACCGCAGATTTGGACATGGGCCATCCCGTGGACGAGGGATTTTACGACAAAACAACCCACTGGGAGAAATTCAGAGTGCTACTGGTGGAAGAGTCCTCGAAAAAGATCATGTCTTATCTTCCTGGAATGTCGCTCCTACAGAATTTGATGAAAATCTTCTGTATTGTGCAAGATTTAAGTACAAAAGTGAAGCTTGCCGACCGGAGAACGCTCGATACAACCCTGACAAATATCTCGATTGCATCGACGATGATTCTAAAGAACGTTTACTTGAGTTGCATAAGGATGACTATTACGGGAATCAACAAGATTGTTATTCCAGTTGGTTTGATGCCAGTCCAGATCAACAAGATTCCTATTCCAGTTGGTTTGACGCCAACCCAGATCCACAAGATTACTCTCCCAGTTGGTTTGATGCCAGCCCAGATCAACAAGATTGTTATTCTAGTTGGTATGACGCCAGCGTAGATTATGAAAGGAGTTGGCGCAACTTTGATAGTTCCAAGTACCAGACTCCACAGGGTATTGATAATATGTTGGACCGTTTGAAAGAAGAAGAGATGGAGTTAAGAAGAAGAAAACTAGGATTGTGGAATCAAAGAATGATGAGGAAAACCTATGATGTGTTAGATCCATTCCATCCATTTGTGAGTAATTTCATCCTGTTTCTTAGTAATATCATCCTGTTTCTTAGTAAATATCATTCTATTTCTCAGTAATATCATTCCATTTCTCAGTAAATATCATTCCATTTCTCAGTAGTAAAATTCTGTTTCTCAGTAATATCATTCTGTTTCTCAGTATTATCATTCTGTTTCTAAGTAATATCATTCTGTTTCTCAGTAATATCATTCCTTTTCTCAGTAATATCATTCCTTTTCTCAGTAATATCATTCCATTTCTCAGTAATGTCATTCTGTTTCTCAGTAATATTTCATTCTAAATGTGTTGTCTTAAAAACTATATATGCTTGGTGATTGTGATCATTAATTGGAAAAATGGGGGTTTATATCCACTTGACATAAACTAGGTTATTTCAGGACTAAGATATGGTTATATTTATATTCGCTTGGGCAGAGAGGTATTTAGCAGTAGAAGGAAACCAAAGGACCCAGAGAAAACCCACAAGATTAGTCAGGCGATCCAAGTCTTTTTCATTTTCAAGTGGGGAATGAAAACCACGCCCCTTGACACAGTGGATTACCTTATGGTACAGTGGTCCCTTGTTAACCATTCACCCTTGGCATATTTTAACTCTGCGCTAAATCTGGGCATGGTGGCTTATTATAAATGTATAACAATCTCTCCACTTGGAATTGTTTGCTATTAATATTTGATGTGGGGATTTGATACCATTGTTCCTTCATTTGTTATTTTAGGGCGAGGCATTTTATCAAAATGAGACATGTCGCATGTATAAAGAACCAATAGTTAAGAAAAAATCCAAAAGGAAATCAAAGAAAAAATCCAAAAGAAATCGGAAACTTGAAGAGAGAGACTACAGTAAAGAGAGTAATATTAGGTAACAATAAAAGAACTATAGTGTTGATTATTTTTACCATGTGGTCTGATTATTGCTTCCATCTTCATTAGCCCAGTCGTCATTAGCCCAGTTCAGAGCAGAACAGAAGGATGTTAAACTCCATTTCATTTCATTTAATCGCTGCTCGAGTTCTCTTCTCTTCTCTATTGTAACTCTGGGATGCTTGCATTATACACAGTCTTAATCCCTGCTTGAGCTTTCTTCTCTTTTCTTATTTTTTAAGCCACAGTGGCCAAGTGGCTAAGATGCTGGCTCGCTAGCCTAGAGGTTGCGTTTTCGATCCCTGAATTAGCCGAGAAAGTTCAATTGGATTTTCTGACAAAATTTCTCTTGTCAGTCTGTCTAGTTATTCTGATGAGACAAAAAACCAAGATCATGTGCATACTCTACAGGTCACTATATCTGATTTTGAACAAACCTGAAATATAGATTTATCTCCAAAAGATATCAGTTGTTTAATTATTGGCACATATCGAATGAAGACTTCGTGGAATATGGCCCCTGATTGTACAAAAAATCACCTTTTTAGCTTCTGGACACTCTGGAGGTCACAATTTTCATATGATTTTGATGAAACTTGACATGCATGTTTATAACCTAAAGACCATGGTTCCTCTCGATATTCATGCTCATGCATGTCGGATAATAACTTCCTCAATAATGGTCCTTGATTGTACGAAAAATTGCTTCTTATTTAGCTTGTTCTCTGCCCATCTCTTGCAAAATTTGGGTGTATCTTGCATTGCAACCGCTTGTTTTATTACAGGTCTTATTGTGATGTTTGTTGTGTGAAAGTTGATGAGCCACTCAGTGAACATAATCTAAATGATTTTCACATGGTACGTAAGTTCAATCTAATGAAATGTTTCGATTAATTGAAATAGAATTCGAGGTAGATCAAGGAGTAAGGGAATGAAATGAAATGGAGTTTCCATTTTATCTGGACACACATGTGCTTCTAGAACTTTAGTGATAACATTTAAATCCATTTAAATCTCTGCCATCTGATGTTCTAGAGAATTGATAATGACCTGGTCATGTGAATAAATGGGGTTTCTGTCTTATTTGGACCGAGACTTTGCCATGGTTGTCCATATTATTGTTAAATTGTGTTGATGTTTAAATCCATTTAAATCCCTGCCATCCGATGGTCTAGAGAATTGATTATAGGCTTGTCATGTCAATAATGTCTCAATAATAGATTACCGGTATATGATATTTGAAACAAAAATGAAGACTTGAAATACACTAGACATATCCTTGATTGTCCATTTTTGAATCTCCTTCATGTTTTAATTTATTTAAATCTTTGCGATCCGATGATCTAGTGAGTTAAATATAGGCTTGTCATTTTAATATGTAGATTTTGTTGGCTTTTACGTAATATCTTTGATAAGGAATTAAACTATAGGCTTACTAATTTAAGGAATTTTTTAAAATGCCAACTTACAATTTTCTTGCGGCTGTTCACATTTTATGGACTCCATCCTCTCCAATATAAACTAAAATTATTATTATGTTTTACAGATCAAAGTGGAGATATGTGAACAAGGATGCCCATATTGCTTCGTAACAAAGTTCAATAATTTTAATCAATTTGGCCATCACATACTTGAGGGATCACATTCAGATATAATGAAGTTAGCTAAAAAGGTAATGGCCTTAGAGTTTTCATATATGTTATAATTCGCTTGATTTAGAGAAGAGTATCATCATCGAAACGTTGCATGTTAATACACCAGTAATTGGTTTCCGTAGATAAATTACCTCTTACTCTCTTGAGGGGTGGATGGCTGAATGGTTACCACGCGCGTGACAAGGAGAAGGGTTGCCTGTCCAACCTCGGGGTTTTTTCTCTGGTTCCTTCCACTGCTAAAGACCCCTACATGCAAGCAGATTATTGAAATAAAAATAAACCATATGTTAGTCCTGAAATGACCTAGTTTGTGGTGAGTGGGCGTTATACCCCATTTCTCTCTCTTTCACTTTCTTGAGGTATGATTCGCGACCCTGCTGATTGTTATGTTATTTCAATGGCATTTTGTGTTTGAACCAGTGATGGGATTTCAAAATTTTTCTTGTCGGACATTTTTACCGAAAATAAGGGGACAACTTATTGTTATTTAAGAAGGCAGTTTTTAGACCACACCCAAAAATCATGTGTCAACAAAATATTCAAATTCGTACGTAATAAAAAAAATAGGTGCACCTTGTTATTTTTCATGTTTAATTCCCATAGGGTATTCAAATTTATGTCAGTAATATTCCTACAAAATTACGTGATGTTGTAATACGATAGACCCAGGCGTTAGTGGCGTGGACGGTCTTGTTGAGAAACATTTGTCTTCCATAGAATTGTGTTCTATGTATGAGATCTATCTCAGTTTGTTTGATTGGTTATTGTAAAGCATTTGCATCAATTATTTCATTGTATTTCCTTTTAATGGTTGTATTTTTAATTCTAGAAATCTGAAAGTTTGCAGCAGGAGCTTGTCCTGGAAATAAATCCGAAATTTGATTCAAAATTAGGTTTGTTTTATTTTAAATCATCCTTTATTATAATAATACTAAACATAATACTAAGCATATGCTGATTAACTCTTTTCAATTATTATTGTTTTTATAAGCCCAGATTTTCATGTGGACGTATATTGTCGTCGCCCCTGTCCGTCCGTCTAACGTCCGTCCGGATGTCCGTCCACAATTGTTTGCGAACACTCTACAGGCCACAATGTTTATCTGATTTCAATGAAACTTGAAATATAGGTTTATCACCCTAAGATCTTGGTTATTTAACAACATTTTATTATATCACTGTTACACCATAATGAAGGTTTGAGTTCGAATTTCGTGAAAATTGCCAGACAAAATGGCCGCCATTTGTATGCGAATAGTGTAAAGATATGGTATATCAAGGATGTGGACCCGGTAGAGGTCACAATTTTAATTCAATTTTGATGAAACTTGAAATGCATGTTTATAACCCAAAGAGCTTGGTTTCTTTAGATATTTGTGCATAACAAATTGTAACTTCATAAATTATTTTAATTGTAGGAAAACTCACTTTCTGTTTAGTTTGTTCTCTATCCATCTCTCGAAAATACGGGCGTATCTTGCCTGGCAGCTGCTGGTTAAAACTTTACATTTAATTGTATTTATTATAATGAATATCCCTAGTAACAATTTTTTTCCAGAACGCATTTCAGGCGATGTGCCCTTCATTGGCTAGTAACAACAAAACTAGCCCATGTTCTGTGTTGAAGTATATGTTCAATAAGTAAGACGTTGACTTGCTAACAGGAGGTCTTGGTTTCTATCCCGGTGTTGTCTGAGAAAGTGGTGCAGGGTGGAGGGCACATGAAATTAAGAATCCTTGACATTTGGAATTTGAAATAAAAGAGTACGCTCATCTTAATTAGCCTGTTTCTTTGTTAAAACAGAAATGCAGTTTTTAAAAGTTCATATATTTGACATATTTTCCGTGCATTGTTTATTATCATTCTAGGTGAAGATTATGTTGAACCAATAACTGGTTATTTTTGTCGTCTGTGTCGACAATTTATCCACGAAGAGGAAGACACCATTTTGAAACACTGTCAGTTAACAGTTCATCAAGCTTTACATCACGTGTGTACATGAGTATGATAATGAAAATAACAATTTCATTGATTTGACCGGGTGGGTGGGTGGCTGAATGGTTAGCACCTGCGTGCTGTATCTTAAAACCTGTCATTGAGTCAACTAGCATGGTTTCAAATGCCTGGTTGTACGTGACAGGGAGAAGGGTCGCCTGTCCAACCTCGTGGGTTTTCTCTGGATCCTCTGGTTTCCTCACACTGCTAAAGACCCCTACGCGTAAGCGAATTATTAAAATAAATTCCAACTACAATTTAAGAGGCTTATTGTGTTGTATTGATTTAATAATCTTCTGCAGTTAAAACTGTAAAACAAAATTCCATTGGTTAGAAATTGTAAATACGCCATAAATAAAGCCGGGTCTTTCGCATTGGTATATATAGTCAAAGTATAGAAATTTGTACTGGAGACCTGTTCAGACATGAAATGAAATGTGGTTTAACCTCCTGCTGTTCTGCTCCGAACTGGGCTAATGAAGATGGGCATACGCCATACAGTGTGCTATGGGGGTAATTTTGCCTAGACAGCGCCACTACGGCCTACTCTTATATTGAATTCTAACTGTCAAAGGATCTTTTACGTGCATGCCAATTTGTACTGGGTCATCAGTTTTCATCCCATCCAAACGACTAGACAGCTGTCCTTGTCAGGCCCTCCGTCCTGCATCATTGACAAGGGGGAACCTTGCCAGAAAATCTAGATAAACTTTTCTCGGCAAAGGCAGGGATCGAACATCCGACCTCCAGCAAGCCACTTAGCGACCGTGTCCCCCAGTTAACAAAAAGCATTAGTACATTGACATTTTAAAATGATTATGATGCCATGAAATTGTTTCCTGTGTCATAAAATATGGCTATAATTCTTATGCAGATTGGTTGGCATATATGGCGTTTACCACAATTTCTGAGTAATGAGACAAAGATGCCAGCTGACAATTTGACATTATGATCACTGCTTGAGTAATATCTCTTATTTTTCAGAACCATATTGAAAATTGTTGTTCTATTGAGCGAGCTATAGCGGATGAAATGATCAGACAATCTGCTAAAACACAGAAACAAGGATGTTCAACCAAAGATGAACCTAATGCACTGGTACTTATAGATTCTTTCCCAGAAAGAAATGTACAAATTCTTTGCAGGGATGAGGTTAACGATCAACTGGAATCTGACATCGCTTCTGAAGATATCCACCTTACATCAGATGAACATCCAGATATCGAATTAATTCATCAAGGCCTAGAACCAGATACAGCATTAACTCAACAAGGCTTAGAACCAAATATTGCATTAATTCAACAAGGCCTAGAACCAAATATGGCATTAATTCAACAAGGCCTAGAACAAGATCATATGAATACTCAATCAAAAGAACAAAGCATAAAGCCACCTCAACTCCAAACATGTGAACTTGGTGTAGTAGTTGAACAATTAATTGATGAGTTAATTCAACATAGTCTTGACGTTCATCTCTTAACAACAGAACATTGTGAACATTATTCAAAATCAAGTGAACAAGAACATCAAATGGAACCCATCCTATTTCATGCAAAGCCAACTGGAAAAGCACATCAAATGGAAGATATCCTTCTAGAACTGAATTCGTCTGAAAAAAGAATGTCTAGGAAATGTAGTGCAGAAACAAATATTCCCAAAACAGAACCAACTGAACATGCTCTAAAAACAAGTGAACATGCCCCAGGTATATTTAATACAGAACCAAATGGACATAAGCTAGAGCCAAATGAACATGATGTAGAACAAAATGAACATGATCTTAAACAAAAAGTCTGTAATAGAGAACAAAATGGACATGATCTAGTACCACATGAACATGTTCGAGAACAAAATGAACAAGATCTAGAACCATATGAACATGATCTAGAACCAAGTGAACATGATCTAGTGCCATATGAACATGATCTAGAACCAAACCCATGTAATGCAAAACCAAATATATCTAATACAGGTCAACCTGAGGTCACCGGTGCTTTTGAAACTGGACCAAGACAGAATTCCTCAACTGCTGAACAACTCAACCCTTCCGGGTTTGATGACGATAAACTAGAAGGTATAGTCTCTGGAGCTCAAGCTGCAGGAAATGACCAAGGTAAAGAAGAGGTTAAAAATGTTATAGCACAGCTAATTGAACTCAGTTTAGACCTCCATCTTTCTATGACAGAACAAGGTGATAGTATGGTCCCGCCTTCAATTTCAGAACCCAGTGAACATTGCCTAAATAAAGTCTCTGATTTTACAGAACAAAGCGAAGATCTGTTAGAAAAGAATAACTATGTTTTACATCCAAATGAATCTTTTGATTTAGGACTAAAATCAAATGAAAATTGTCCTCCACGTTTGAACCACAAGAGCAACAACATAAGGCACTTTTTTCCCCACAGAAATGTAAGTAATTCCTCTACCACAGACTGTAGTCTTAACATTGAACAAGTTGTAGATAACCAAAATAAAAGTGAACTTAACGTTACAGTTGATGCCCTTATAACTAAAAAACAAAGTGAATCTTACCTCTCTGCTGAAGAACAAAGTGAACATAACTTTTCAGCTATAGAAGTAAGTGAACAAATAAATGATAACCGCAGAGCCATAGACTATAACCTTAAAACTGCCGAACAAAGTGAGGATAACCCCAAAAGTACTGACCTTTCAGCTGCTGAACATAACTTCACAACTACTAAATAAAACCTTGCGGCTATAGAACAAACTGACAATTACCTCTCCAATACAGAACAAAGGGAATATAACTTCTCAACTATTGAACAAAGTGAAGATAATCTCAAAACTGTTGAACAAACATTACCTCTCAGCTAGAGAACAAAGTGAAGGTAATCTTAAAATTGCTGAACAAAGTGAGGATAAACCCACAAGTATTGACCTTCCAGCTGCTGAACATCACCCCCAAACTACAGATCATACACCTTCTATAAGCCGAACAAAGTGAAAATAATATCCCACCAGCTACTGAACAAAGTGGACATAACCGATCAACTGCTGCCCAAATTGAACACAACCTCAGAGCTACTGATGAACATGTCAACAAGTGATAAAATAACCTTTCTTGTGTTAATAAACAAACAGCTACTGAACAAGTATGGAGATACCCTAACATCTTGAATAAGTGTGAACATACGTTTAAAACTACTAAATATATTATGTTTCATTTAGAATTGTTAAATATGCTTGTAAAATAACTACAAGGTCCATGCTTTTATAAGATTAATGAATGCTTTGTTAAATTTTGTAATCTGTATATTTGGTATTGCAATTGTGTTTGTTGTGAGTTATTATATTTTATTTGTTTAAGAGGTCAAATAACATCTTAGCAATTTATACTGTTGTTAGTGTTAGAAGTTTCTGTGAATTTCCCAGTCGGTCATTCAAAACTGAAACAATAGCCTTAATCCTAGACTGTGTTATTAAAAGTTTTGGTTGCATGTTTGATTATGGCCTAATGATATTGGATTGTGCCTATAATTATACAATTACAACTGCTTACTGAAACATCAGTGTGTAAATGATGTGTCTTTTATGTTTTTCTCAGTAACCTTGCATGACTTATACTACACTTGTAGATATTCTATTTGGGTAAATCCAACATTGTTCCGTTATGGTTAATTATTGATCCAAGATGTGTCGATTATCTTGTATTTTTTTCATGAAAATAATTATTGAACCAAAATTTGTTTTTGTTTTTGTGAGTTTAGCTATTGCAGGTAAGAGACCGTACGTAACTAACGTACGAAAATTAAATGGTAGCTGGCTTTTTTTTTCGCATGTATGCAATGAATGGCCATTTTGCGCAGTAATCCCAGCCAGAATTTGGCTATTTTTTAAAAATTGCGTTAAAGTTTTAAATTTTTGTTTAGAACTGAAATAAGTTAACTATTAGTCAATCCACACGCTAAAAACATCAACAGAATTGAATGTATATCTGAAATAGACACGACCGAAGCACAAAATAGTACCAAAATGCCGACGTAGAGTAATAGATGTTATTTTTGTGAAGAAGCGATAAGTTATGGCTGTACGGATTTTACAGTCCTAAAGACTGCAAGAAGGCTATTGTTTACAATGTAACATTGTGTCTTGTAATGTTGATAATGAAAATAATGACGGTGTTGACATGTGTTTGTCGTTGTGACCCCATGACCTGTAACGTTTAGATAACGTTATGTGGATATCATGGCTATTCATTGTGTCAGATACACTTCTCTGCAGGTAGGGTGATTCTGTCGTTCAGATTGGTAAGAGACATTACCTGAATTATATACTGTTCAAAAAAAGTAGGGGATATTTGATTTTGGGGGCATAATACTAAAATATGCAAATGACTACGAAAAAAGTCACTATAGAACCTAACAGAAGAAACATTTCCAGTTACATGTGACGCCCAAACGCACCAATAGCTACCGCATGGAATGCAGGTGATGCTTGGGATCATCATGGGGGTCCAACCCAAGATTTGCACGACTCTGACTTTGAATGTTACAGTCATTGTGGCATTGAATTCCAGGGTGGAAACATCAGTTTAATTGTTTTAGTGACCAGAAAACAAATTTTGATATGCGTCGGCTTACCCAAAATGAAAGGTTACGTGCCCTTGGCATGCTACAGATCGGCATAACACAGGCGGTTGTGGCGCGGACGATGAATGTTTCTCAGTCTGTCATAAGCAGGCTATGGTCCAGATACCGTGATACACAATCTGTACAGGATAGACCACGCTCAGGTCGACCAAGGGCGACAACTCAAGCCCAGGATCGATTTATCCGTACCTTGGCCTTGGGAAATCGTGCCATCACAGCAAATCAGATCAGCGCTCGTCTTCAAACAGACACTGGTGTGAGAGTGAGTGGCCAGACGATTCGGAATCGACTGCATAGGGGTCACCTTCGCGCCCGACGTCCTCGCGTGATCCCTTGTTTGAGAGATCATCACATTCAGGCAAGACGTCGTTGGTGTAGGGATCGTCAACACTGGGATAATCGACGCTGGAGCAATGTGATGTTTTCAGATGAGTCAAGGTTCACTGTTGATTTTTTGGACAGACGTAGGAGGGTGTGGCGTCGTCGAAACGAGCGCTTCCAAGACGTTAACGTCATCAGACATGATCGATTTGGGGGTGGTTCTGTTATGGTGTGGGGAGGCATCACTGTTGCTGGAAGAACGGCTTTACATGTTGTTGCAGGGCGTGGTACAGGCCAGTACTACCGGGACAACATCTTGGCAGTCCATGTTGTGCCGTTCGAACAACGTCATGGCCGCCGTTTCATCTTCCAGGATGACAACGCAAGATGTCACAAGGCCAGGATCGTTACAGGTTACCTCCAACAACAGAACATCACCACATTACCTTGGCCAGCACTGAGTCCCGACCTCTCCCCCATCGAGCATGTCTGGGACATGCTTGGACAGAGGTTACGTCAACGTCGTCCTGCCAATGTCCAAGAACTTGCTGCTGCGTTGCAACAGGAATGGGACAATCTGGACCAAAATGACCTAAGATGTCTCATTAGGAGTATGCCACGTCGGATCAATGCTTGTTTGGCAAACAGAGGAGGATTTACCCGTTACTGACTTTGTTGTGATGCTGTGGTAACTTTGCTGTTTGACCCCGGGTATCATTTTACCCTTATAATGGTCAGTCTGTGCCTTACTTAGTCTAACGATCATTTGGAATAAATCGATGAATGTGAACTTCATTTCATTTTGTCATTTGTTTCTTCGTCAGTTTCATTAGGTGACTTTAATAACACTTAAAAATCAAATATCCCCTACTTTTTTTGAATAGTATTTACAGGAAAGAGCCAGTTTAATGGAATCAACACAAAGTAGTACAGCAGACTTTAGCAGTGGGGAAAACCCACAAGCATGTGCTTATTTGCAAGCCCTGCACAGAAATCTGTAATTAAAATTGGGAAGTTAAAACCTGTAAATATATTAATTATGAATGACTGCAGAATTGTTTTGTTTAAGGGTCAAGTTGGATAACAACAGCTTTGTAGTTATAACCTTTAATATAATAATCCTTTAGTGGCATTTAGCGATTGGAGACATAACAGAACTAACACAGTTATATGGGAAAACATCATTGGTTTATTATACACAAGCACAACGTTTCAATATGTATCCTCTTATCATTACAAATTATCTTTAATACAATATATAGGAGACTTGCTATAATGCATGTTTTATCCAAGTCATATGGGAAAATCTTCCTGTGCCCTTTGATCTAATATAGGGACTGGCTGCAATAGATGTAAGGTGGTTGAATGGTTAAAACGTGGGTTGGTTGCATCATAAGGTCTGTCATTGAGTCAAGAAAATGTATGGATTTGAAGTGACAAGAATATGGAACTACATAACGCAAATTATCATGTATAAAGATAATTTGACCAATATAAATGTTTATTTAACAAGAATGTATGTGTATTATAAAATACAATATAACTCGACAATAAAATAAAATATTGAACTGATCATGACACTTGATTAGGAATTGCGTGAAAAAAATATAAAATAATACTGAACAGGCTATGACAGCCGTACAAGACTAGGAATAATAGAATACAATAAATATTGAAAAAGGCAAGACAGTTGTACAGGAATGTAATGGAACAAGACATGACAGCTGTACAAGAATGTACCCTGACTGGAATGAAATTGAAAGTAGGAATATATTATAATAGCACACCTTTGAAATTCAATAAAACATCACATTATGGTAATCTACAAATTTATTTATTCCTATATAAAACCTCACACATTTCATAAATAAAACCTTTGAATAGTAATTCATAAATTAGTTGTCAAAAACAAATACTGTTTGTGCAGTAGCCTAATGCTGATTTATCCCTGCTTGCATAGATTCATTGATGCTTTATATATTGCCATAATAATCATTAAAGGTACATAATACAAAAAGTAAATCTGTCTAGTGCGGGACTTTCTTTAGGCCTGAAATGTTATCTAAACTATCAATTAGACATTAATTAACTTATCCAGTCCATAATCAATTCTTGATGTCATCGTTTGCCTGTGATATTTACTGGATTAGGATCCGATTTGCTGCTCAATGCTCATTAATGATTAAATCAAGAAATGGATAATCAAGACTATGTTTTTCATCGTACTGACTTTGGTAATGATGATCAAGGCTAGGCCCACAATTCAATTGCTAAATTCTCGATTTAGAGTGGATCAATTTGACTGAAATTTTCAGCATATTCCATTTTAATTATCTAGTTTAAAGTATATAATAGTGAGAACTGTCAGCTCTTTATCTAATCTCCCATAATGTAACTTTAAGGATGCATTATAAAAAATTTATTTAAAGAGTTGACTGTTCTTGCTGTATTAGTTCAATAATATATGATTCAAAATGAATATATTAAGAAAGTTTCATTCAAATTGCTTTAATCTGAGCAAAGTTATCATTGTTTGAAGGTTTGACAAGATGTGGCATAAATTGTTCATGATAACCATGGTACTTGTTAATCGAGACTGAGCCATGATTCACCATTCTAAAATTAAATCATTAAATGGCGATTTTGTTTCAATCCATTTGGTCTTGAGTCTGGGTTCCCAACCTCAGGGTTGCTGATCAAGCATTTCTTGTGAGGGTGTGGTGTAATACTCTGAAACTTTTGAAAAAATGCTGTTTTCATGAAAAAACATATAACTCTCTGATCTATAAACTTCTAGCCACATTGCCTATCATCTTTCCTCTCTTACACTCACGATTTGTTTCTGGAGTCTCTCATTACAACATTTTGATCTGTAAATAATGATGATGTTTCTTAGTAAAAGGTATCTTTGTTCTCCGAGCAAAGGGTGGTGATCAGATAATGGCTTCTCGAGAAGCCTAGTCAAAACGTCGCTCAGTAAGAAGCAGTAATTGTATTCCACAGAATTGTGACCTGTATGATCTGGAATGGGGTCACAACCTACCAAAGGAAGGGAACCATTGGTCTAGAGAGTTAACGGCCAAATTAAAGACCTAGCCAGATTTAGCTCTTACATAATGTATCTTTAATTGTAAGTTTCATCTTCAAATACTCAACCAAATACAAAATGAATGTACTGAAATGTCATGGGCCTTTTTCTCACGCAATTACAACTAAGATAAATTCCAAATTTTAGTACTATTAGGATTGATTTTAGTGCTTAGCCAATCAAAATTGAAGTATCTATTAAAATTTGGATTTTACCTTTTGTTAAGATTTCGATAACAGGGCCCTGATTATTATAAAGTTACTTTAGAATTTATAACAATTTGCATTAACGTAACAAACAAACTAATTTTCGTTTTTATATATATCAAATATATATATATATGTAGCATAATCAGATAAACTTAAACATTAGATAAGTGAAGAATTAACTATTCATATCAAAACACAACACAGGGTACATGTATATGTTGATATAACTACTTCTCTATTATTTAAAAACAATGTTTCATAACACATACAGGTCACGATTTCAAATTAAGTTTTCAACCCCATAAAATTGACCTATTTAATGGCAGAATAAGCTTCACTACTAAAAGATATCTTCATGATATGTACAGGTTATTTTCAAGGACAGGGGAATTATGTGTGGTTTAATGGTCGAGAGCTCGACATTAAGTAATATACTGTAACAACATGAGGGCCGTACGCCCGGATATTTTTACAATATATTACGCAATGTATTAAGCTCGAGACCATTAAACTACTTAAAATACAGACACTCCACACTGGTATGAATAATGTACGATTTGCAAGTTGCCTGTACTATTATTTGAAATAATGTACGCCAATATCAAAGGGTGACGTCACATCTGTATTTTAATATCATATAACGTAAATCTAGCTATAATATATGTCCTGTATGTTCAGATCGTGTCAGAAATCTGCCACTGCACACATCATCTGGTGAAACTATGTGGGGCACACAATCTGATTAAAACACAGATCCTGTCTTATGGTTCAAAATTTCGTTTTACTTGTCTTCACTACACTAGGATCTGGAAGAGTTGTTACATTACCGGCCTTTTGGTTGAAGTGAGGGATTAGCCAATGAAACTGTCTGTTACAGGGAGTTTGCCATGCGATGCATGAAACTGTGGGGTAAATCACTAGAAACGTCAATGCTGATTGATTAATTAATGTCTGACATCAAAGGGTCAAAAGCAACTCGTTTCAACCCTGATGTGAACTCCCACTATAACTAGTCAGATCTTCATGTAGTGTTGGCCATCAAAAGTATAAAAATATACTCAGAAATATACTCAGATTGTGGGGGACACGATCACATATATTTATATACATAGCTACTAACTATTTTTATTTTGTTAACCTCATGAAACAAAAAATCAACTGGGCTACTGAAGTCGGGGCATAAACAAAACAGTGTGTATGAGGGAAATTTAGTCTGGACAGCGGCACTACCGTAAAGAGGATTAAATATAATATCCATTATCTAATAAATGAGTGAGGCTTGGAGGATTATGTTCCTCCACACGACGTAAACCGAGTTCATCCAACTCTGTACTGGTGAGTTCTTCATGTCGTTGTTCTAATAATCTTCGTTGCCAACTTTTTAACAACGCTAGCGCATCCATCTCTTCTCTTGTTTTCTCTCCCGTCAATGATAAACCCTGTAAAACACAAACATATACTTCAGTTAGATTATCGCACTTTTACTATAAAACAAATGAAATGAGGATTTAATGTCCCAATGTTATGCTTATACTTGGCTACTGTTCTGCTCCTACCCTGGGTTAATGTGCATTGAGGGAAATTTTGGCCAGGCAGCTACAATTTGGCCTACTCTTACATTGAATTCCAACTGTCAAGGGATCTTTTACGTCCATGCCAATGTATACACAGGACCTTGGCTTTTCATACCATCCAAATGCCTAGACATCTGTTCTTGTCAGGCCATTCGTCCTGCACCACTGACAAGGGGAAACCACATCGGAAAATCCTGATGAACTTTCTTGGCTAATGCAAGGATTGAACATGTAACCTTCAGGTTAGCAAGTCAGTGCCTTACCTACTTACCCACCTTGACCCTGAGACATAAAATGAAATTTCTGTACATAACGTTCTTAATGTGTTAGTTTTACCTTTATACACATGATTTCAGCAAGTTCAAACATATCACGAACACCCTGCATTAAATCTCGGGCATTACGAGTCAAGATTTTCTCTGTCTGAAACAAGAAATATATAGAATTAGACTGTTAGGACATAATTACTTGACGTTAAAGTTTCTATATTGAATACTCTCAGTTCTAAGAAAGCTTTCAACAAATATAATCATAGAAATGATGATTTCTATAAAGGACATGATTAGATACATGTACTGCCTTCAGATGTCACTTGATACTTTGACAAAAGAAAAACACAAAAATAATAAAAACTCCTGCATCAGATTTTTTTGAATGTTTGTCTTAGAGAGAGAGAGTGAGAGAGAGAGAGAGAGAGTAATGGAGTTTAACCTCCACTTGACACAAAGTAGGTCCTTTTGGGACTAACATGGTTTAATTTTATCTCAATAATTCGCTTGCATGTAGGTGTCTTTAGCAGTGGGAGGAAATCGGAGTACAGGTGATTCAAGGAGTGGGAGGAAAGCGGAGTACACCAACGAGGTTGGACAGGTGATTCAAGGAGTGTGAGATACAGGACAGAAAGCCTAAATATAAATGAAACTGTTCTGCCCTGAATGGGATAATGAAGATAGGCATATACCATATAGTGTGCATGAAAGGAAACTTTGTCTGAACAGCCTACTCTTTGTATCAAATTCAAACTGCAAAGGGATCTATTATGTGCATACCGATGCGTGCACAGGACCTTGGTTTTTCCCACCGGAACAACGAGACAGCTGTCCTTGACAGAAAGATTGAATGTAGTCAACACACTTCAAATGGTCAGCAGTATTCATTTTTTTTTTTTTTTAAACTAACAAAATAAAATTAGCCTACATTGTTTTTTTTATTTTTGTTACCTGGTGATTTTTAGTTGCGGAAACAAACACTTTTGCAATCATTTTCAGCTGGTGAGAGGATGTAGTAATCTGATTGGTTGATAAAATCAAATCATCTGCATGACTAAAAATTAAAAAACACACAAAAAGGAACATAAAAAATGAAACACGATAAAAAATAAACATGTTCAAGGTTTAAAAAAATGAGCATGATAAAAAATGAACATGTATGTACAGAGTTAACATCAATCAACAAAAGAGTCTTTTAATTTTTTAATTACGATTGATCTGTGACAGTTGTGTTGTTAGTCATACAAAATAAACCAATGCCAAAATCTTCAATAAAAATCTTAAAGAATAAAGCAAACTCTAGCAGATTAGTGCTTGAAATGAGAATATAACAAAAAGACAGCCTCCTAAAAGATGTTTAATCAAATCTCTTACCTTGAATCTGTGGCTAAATTAGCGACGGTGACAGCAAAATCTCGCAATTTAACACCACAATCTACAACACGACCAGCAACTTCTATCATTTCTTCAATATTCTGAATAATATCAATATAGATGATTACAATAGCATGTGTGACAGAGAGAGAGAGAAAGAGAGGGAGGGAGAGAAAGAGAGAGGGAGAATGAGAAATACAGAAATAAAAAAGATAGAGCAAGAGAGAGAGACTTCTATCATTTCTTGATAATAAATAGATGTTTTCAACCATAATGAATCTGGTAATCATCTTAAAGGCCGAGGGTCCAATACTATGCTTGCAACTTTTAATTATAATTTTCATACAGGTCAAATGCGCATGCTTCAAGTCAAAAAAGTCTATCATTAAGCCTTGTTCTGTGTTAGAAGGTTTTATACTTTGATGGCCTCTGGATCTACTACATGACCGATTGCAGTGGGGTGGGATCTTACGTCAGAGGTCATACGAGCAGCTGTTGACTCTATGACGTCAGCCATTTGATTAACCGATCAGTCTTTATGTTTCTGGTAGGATACCCACAGTTCCATGCATCAAACGCCAAGAACTTGCTGCAACAGATAGTTTCATTGGCTAATTAATCCTTCATATTAACTAGAATGCAGGTTATATAACAACTCTTCCATATCCTAGTGTAGTATAGACAAGTATAACAAAATTTTGAACTATAAAAAACAAAACGAAATAGGATCTGTGTTTTTAAATCAAATTGATGTTAGAGTAGGCCATAGCCTAATGATTTGAGTAATGATGACCGAGGCTATGTGAATATTTCAAACGCTTTTTTCTAGGCTAATAATGGATCAATTTGACTGAAATTTTCAGCAAATTATCTTTACACTATCTAGTATTTAACTATTATAGTGAGAACTGCCATCTCTTTATCTTATCTCCCATAATGTAACTTTAACTTATCCATAGACCAAACTTTCGATGGTGTCACTAGCCTGTGATCTTCAGTGGATTATGATCCAATTTGCTGCATAACTTTCCTTCACGATTTAATCATGAAATGGATAATCGAGACTATGCTTTTTATCGTACCGACTTTAGTAATGCTGATCTAGATTAGTGAATCAATTTCACTGAAATTTCAGCAAATTGCCTTTAAATGATGTGGTTTTTAACTATTATAGTGAGAACTGCAAACTCTTTATGCAATCTTTCATAATGTATCTTTAATTAGTATGTTAAACCTCATTTTGTTTCATTATGCTGTAGATCTGACAACTTACAGCGATTAATCCTTCTCCAACACAATATTTTACCATATTAGTGACATAATGTGTTAACTCTACAGTTACCATAACAACAGGATTGTTATTCTCGTTCCATCTTTCTATCTGTCTTTCAATGTAATTTACATTACTCTAAAAACAGAAACATTTTCAAAGTTTATTAAAAATCAGCCATAATTTGTTGATATTCAATGCTGGCAAAAATTCTCATCCTTTACTTCCATTTAATTAGTTATGTCTTTGCATGCTCTCTATTTAAGGGACAACGGCCTAACAAGGCACACAGGAAGGTTAAAGTGGGCTGCAACCTGCAGATCTTTTCGGAGGTAGAATTTTTCAATATATTATATATCAACAATAATTTGTTGAATTGACTGCCATAAAACTGGCCAAAAGTCTCCTATAATTTCATATGAAAAGTAAAGTATTCCATTTCCACTTTATAGTTGCCATTGGTTCCCACTGCATGATATGATAGCATTCTTAAAACTATAATATCATGATAAAATATACTAAGAGTTCAACTGCATGCAAATAATCAGCATGCAAATTTCCCCCGTAGCACATTGTATGGCGTAGGCCCATCTTCATTTACCCTGTTCAGAGCAGAACAGTAGGAAGCTAAACCCCATTTTATTTCATTTTCAATTTATGAATAGACTACCTTTAAATCTAGTGTTATTCTGCGTTGATTAAAGGAATCGTTGATGTCACCTTTAGGTGTAGATGTTTGTTCTAACCTGCATTTATCAAATAAAATCAACTTGTAAATAAACCATATCAAATATTACAATAGCATTATATTACTGCTGATGAATTCATGACCAGTTAGAAAGACAAGCCTGGAAATAAGGCACCTGTCACAGACAATGTCAGGCACAGATTCAGGCTTTGTCAGGCACAAAACCCCTGGTGTCTATCATTTTGTCCGACACTGATTTGTCTTTCTTAATAATATTAATACATGTCTGGCACTAAGTTGAAAATGTCAGGTTCTACATGTATTTCATTAGTGCCTGAAATTTTGGCTGGTATATCTAAAACTGTTATTTCCATGCAGGTCTGGAGAAAGACAATAAAAGTGATGGTTGGTGTATGTAACTCATGGCAAAAACAAACATTATAGGGATAATCAATTGAACGAAATTGAATCCTGTTAATCCCCAAAATTGTGAGAAGGGGGAATTTGGCTACAACGCATGCATGGACTGCTTAAGAAAATATCTCAACTAACAATGCAACTGAAATTTATTTGTTTTGCTTAATTACGTCACGATTCTACTCACACTACCTCTGGTGTGACAATCAAGCATCCACAATGTAATAGTATAGAATTAAAGTCACAAAAGGAGAACATTCAGTAAGTCGATAGCATGAAAATCACCAATGTAAAACTTTACGATATTCTAATATAGCATGAAAATCACTACAGACAAAATCATACTTTTGGCATATCGATTAACTTACCGTAAATCTTTAAACAGGTACGGAGATTGTCCAGGATTTTTTGAATCCTGATCATCAAAGATTGGTTGTAAAGCTTGCATAGAATAGGAAGTATCGTTATCCCCGTACGATTTCTTTCTCAGCGCTGACCCAGCAACTCGTGGACATTTTGGATTAGACAGAGTGGAAGGCGAGACTTTCGGTGGTGTCGCCTTTTTAGAAAATGGCGATTTGAGGTAAGAAGACGACATCAAGGAAGGTGTCAAACTCAAACTTGTTCTGGATTGATATCCTGAGTTATCACTTGATGGATTCAGAAGTTTTTTCAGTTCTGAAAATAAAAAATTCAAACAACAATCAATTAACAGCCCCAAATCCCTTTCTGATTAAAACACAGATGCTATTTCATTTTGGTTTTTATAGTTCAGAATTTCGTTTTACTAGGATCTAGGACAGTTGTGATATATATATATATATATAACAGGCGTTTTAGTTACTGTGAGGAATTAGCAAATGAAACGGTCTGTTACGACGAGTTCTTGGTGTGCTCTGCATGACCCCTGACGCAACCTCCCAGTACAACTGGTCAGATCTTCATGTAGTGTAGGGCTGTAGGACATCAAAAGTATAAAACCTTAATCAGATTAACCAAAATCCATATAGAGGATACACAATTGAACATTTTGGAATTTAATTCAGTCAAACTTTATAAAGGTGTCAACCGAATAACTACAAGAATTTTGGATGACAAGAGAGAGAGAGAGAGAAATGGAGTTCATATCCACTCGCAATAAACTAGGTCAATTGGGACTAACAGATGGTTCAATTTTATTTGAATAATTTGCTTCCGCATAGGGGTCTTTAGCAGTGGAAGGAAACCTGTGGACCTGGAGAAAACCCATGAGGTTGGACATGTAACCCTACTCATGCAGGGAATCGAAATGAAACCATTTGACTCAATGACAGACCATCTGATTTCATGTCCTTGTGTTAAACCATTAGACGACCCAACAGCCTTCGGATGACAAAGCATGTGTCAACTGATCATGATACTATGTCGACTAATCCCCCCAGATTACATAACGATTCTGCTAAAACCTCACTGGTTTTCTCTGGATTCTTTAGTTTCCTTACACTTCTGAAGACCCATACGCAATGAAATGAAATGAAATGGGGTTTAATGGCCTACTCTTCTGCACCTAACCTGGGCTAATGGAAGATGGGCAGCGGCACTACTGCCTACTCTTATATCGAATTCCAACTGCCAAGGGATCTTTTACATGCACGCCAATGTGTACATAGGACCTCAGTTTTTTGTCCCATCTGATCAACTAGAGCTGTCCTTGTCAGGCCCTCCATTCTGCATCACTTACAAGGGGAAACCACACCCAAAAATTGAGATGAACTTTCTCAGCCAATGCAGGGGTTGAAAATCTGACCTCTAGGCTAGCAAGCCAGCGCCTTACCCACGTGATCCCCAGATCCCTACGCGCAAATTAATTATTGAAATAAAATTGAACCGTATGCTAGTTCCAAAATGTGTCGAGTGGAATTGAACTAGGGTGCCCCAACCTAAATGAATATCTCCAAATATCTCGACAATTACACCACAATACTAATATATTTAGAAAGCCTTAAATCTGTTTCACACATTTATAGTCACTAAATAAACGACCATGCTGTACTTCATAAGCTATGATCATTAAACCATACATAAGTAATACTGAAAAATGGTTTGGAGTGGCGTCCATAACATCCAGACACTTTTGAGTAAAAGATAGGTTACGTGCCCTTGTTTTGAAATTAGTCTCGCTTAACTAGTCTACCAATCATTCTACGTCTAATTGACGGGTCGGGATAATCAAGACTACTTTTTTTTACGAAACATGGAACAAGAAATTGAATTTAGAAGCACCAACATCAGGCAACTCAACAATATTTTTAAGAACCTTGTAAAAGTAAAATGAAACTACTGCTAGTATCATATTCTTGCTGTACGCCGTACGGATGTTGAGTCAGAGATATTATGGTACAGCTAATTATAAGGCAATTTAAAAAATAAAACGAGCGTAATTTCTAAGGTTGCCGTAATAACCAAAAAGTTAAATATTATTGCTATTCATAATCGTCAACAATAGATTTTTTATGGCTGTAGTAGTGTTTGGTGTTTTGAACATTTCCGCATGCTATTTATAGCCTCAACGAGTGTGCGAGACTGTTAGAAATCAGTAGTAAGTCATTGAACTAAAACGTGCAGGATCAACGTGTCAAGAACAACTTTTCAGTTGGCACGTGGGGCACCCTAATTGAACCCTATTTCCATCTTTCTCTTCTAATGATAGCAGTGTAAATGACAAGAGAGAAGGAAACCTACCTTTTAATAGTTTGTGTTTAACTTCAGTCATTGTTTCTAACGTACAAACGATTCTTCGTAATCTCGCACCAATCTTATGTTTTAATGGCCAAATAATAGACATAGATTTCTCATCTAAAAGATTAACAAAACAAATAAATGGCAACTGTAAATGACAAGAGAGAAGGAAACCTACCTTTTAATAGTTTGTGTTTAACTTCAGTCATTGTTTCTAACGTACAAACGATTCTTCGTAATCTCGCACCAATCTTATGTTTTAATGGCCAAATAATAGACATAGATTTCTCATCTAAAAGATTAACAAAACAAATAAATGGCAACTGTATCTGTATAATTATGGTTACTAATAGATTAGATGTTTTGGCAACAATCTGTCATCATAAGCAATATGCCTGAAAATAAGGCAAATGTCACAGGCATTGACAGGCAGAAAATCAGGCTTTGTCAGTCACAAAACCTCTGATGCCTGTCATTATGTCTGGCACTGATTTGCCTTTTTCATTGACATTATTAATACATGTTTGGCACCAAGATGAAAATGTCAGATATAACTTCATTTTGTGTGGTACAGTGGGTACAGCCAAAACGGTTATTTCCAGGCCTGCATAAGCAAAACACATTACAAAAAACTAAATGATAGTTTTCTGTAGCATAACTGGATTAAGCCTTTAGCCTGAAACTAGCGTTCCTTAGACTGTCTCAAGGAGCTGTGACCCTGCCCAATACAGTTACGCATTTCTACAACATGGAGAGCTAGTACCAGGAACAATAGTTTCAGGCTGTCGAGGTATAAAACGTTGTTAAATAAATACATGCCTTTTATTTAATTACAATAAAGATGCATTATGTAAGAGCTAAATCTGCCAATGGCAGATCTTTCGTTTGGTGTCAAATGTTATATAAATCATTAATTAGACATTTAATCACATGCCATGCCCAAAATCAACTCTCTAGACCATTTAAATCCGACTGACGGTTATTAATTTAATTCAAAATTTAAGATAAAAACTTTGCTTATTATCGCAACAGTGGTAGCAATGACAATCTTGACTACATTGTGATAACTTCACCCAGAATGAGGTAATTTAATTGAGTTTTCATTATATTCCCTTTTCATTATCTATTTTTCAATAATAACTGGGGTAGTCATTATTTACATTTACCAAGAGCTAAAGGTTTTAAGGTTAATTTCATGTATCATATATGGACAAGGGCTTGTATTTCCATCCTATTTGTTGGTCTTGATTGGCTGGAGAACTTACATGTCAGTCCATCAACTTGCCATAAAAATACATATTCTCCGGACTTAACCTTAAAACCTAATAATAAAGTAACATCTATAATATAATATGTAAAACACTTAAAAAAATATTTTACAATTTTGGTAATCCTAAAAATATGTCAAAAACTGACTCAAAAGCCATTGACCTGCACCAAAATGATACAAAGAGCACAGCGATAAAAACTATTAACCTACCTTCATCATCTATTGACTGGTAGATTGTGTCTACTAGAGATGGTAGAACATCATTAATATCATCCAGACACTTTCTAACAACAGCTCGCTGATTTAAATCAGGGGAGAGTACTATGCCTTGTAATACTTTTTGTCGTATTGCAGCCATCTTGGATTGAAAATCATTTATTTTCTTCTTCACTGAAACAGAAAGATCCATAGTTAATTATTTTGACAGAAATGAAATGAAATGGGGCTTAACGTCCTACTGTTCTGCTCCAACTGGGTTTATTAAGACAGTTTACAGAAATAAGATATAAAATGTATTTCTATAGCTAGGTATGATCGTGAGCGTATAAAAAAAAGCCCTTGTACATTGTTAGGTGAAACTGGAGAAAATCCTTACTCATTTCCACGTCAAATTAGTAGTTACTGAACTCACTCCCTCGATATATGACAGAAATGGCATGAAAATGCAGTTTAATTTACAAGTTGCATAATGACATACTCTGTTGAAATAGGGTTAACGGGCAAACAACTTTTTGCAACAATGTCACACTGAAACAGCCATTACTGCAGAGGAGGAATCTTCTGCAGTCATCCCAATGCAGTCTCCCCTAATAGTAAGTGCAGGAGGACCGTACTACATGCAAATCAAAAATCCACAAGATAAACCTGCGTACAAGACAGAAGATAGACATTGCAAAATATAAACAAATATCAAATCAAGTGAATGGATCCAGAGGCCAGCTGTAAACATCCACTGACAGTATGAACTTACTATCTGCTTGTGTTGTTATATCGTGGGTAGAGTCCAGTAGATCATCAATAAGAACAGTATAATCAGATGTAGCTGAAGTAATAACACGAACAGACTGTAAACCCTGGATAAAACAATCAAATAATTAAACATAGAAATACCAAAACAGGTGCTTGTCACACCCCTTAATACACCAACCTGCATAATAAATCAAGTAATTAATCAAATGAAAAGCCTGAAAATGTCGTAAACATGGAATTAAATTCCTACAAAGTGCAATCTGATTAAAATACAGATGTATATTTTGGTTTGGTTTTTTATGCTTTCGATGGCCTAACTGACCGTTTCATTGGCTAATCCCTAACATGATCAAGAACATGTCAATGACTAAAACAGCACAACTCACTGAAACCCAAGTAGTAGTGTGCGACCAGTTCTACCGGTTTTTACCTTTAGAATCCATTTAGAGATGATAATATTTGTAGTTAGTTGTTTATATATATCAGCGTTTCGTATTTTAGCGGAACTGTCATCTAGTTCCAGTTCTTCTGGTATATGAGTCATATCGAACACCAAGTCATTGGACTTCTCTGTCTCTGTAGTATCCCTGAAATAAAATATTTCATAGCAAATAAAAATTGATTCAATTCTATTAGTGAGCATTGGCATAGATCTATCCTGAAATCAGTCTTATAGAACCCTATAATGCCGTAGGTATATTGCCTCTCCCCAAATTATACACTCCAGAAACAAAATTGACAACAGAATAAAAAATAATATTACAACCACATACCCCTGTGTTACCATTAGTAACAGCTCTTTTAATACTTCAGCTTCTTTCGTTAACATCAGTTTGATTTTGGCTGTTGTTGCCTGAGTTATCTCCCTTAAAGTGGGTAGAGCATTGCTGCCAATGGATATAATCCCCTGGGTTAAAGTTTCTAGTTCACTGGTTATACAAGTCATACAGACATTCCACTCACGACATAATTCTAATATTTCATCTTTATTCGTCTCATCAGAAGAACCTAAAGAAAACAAACGGTGAGGCACTCGTTTCAACACTAAAGCTAATTAGAATAAAAGTTATTGTGTTTCAAAGTCTCAACCAATCAAATGGCTAATATCTCTGCTTGAGCAGCAAAACATCAACGTCAATTTCAGTGAAGAGCCAAGACATTCATCTACTGGACGTTGACATCAATTTAGAATATTCTACCTTAATCAGAAGCAGAGTTATTGTTCCAAATAGTGTGACAGACGGACAATCCATTTGAGAAGATCCCTGCACTCTATGACAGGTAGGGAACAATATTAAACCCAAGCCAGATATAACACCTATCTGTGCCTCAAATATAGCACATGGAAACATGCACTGTAACCCAGGTATCATTTCATCTTGTGTATTAAACATTAATTTCTTTAACATTCAAATTAGTACTTTGTGTAGTTTAAAGTATTATGATTAATTTTTGTACAGTGGTCATGAAATTAAATTGTTGTATTTAATCCATTTCCCAAAATCGGTGTCTTGTTAAATGAAGTCAATTTCTAACTCTATGGTGTGCATAAATATACCTCTCCAAATTTTAAAGTCATAAATGGTTTTGGATCAGGTCCCATGTTTGTACACAACAAAGAGTAGAGTTACCAGATAAGGCAAATAGGTTTTCTCTGGCTTCCTCCCAATTGAAATATAATTAATGCAAGATAATTTCAATGTGCTAATCCCGAAATCAGTTGAGTGGATAATAAATTTCTCTCTCTCAATCTTTCCCACTCTCTCTCTCTTCCATCCACTCTCTCTATCCCCCTCCCCCCTCCCACTGTCCTCTCTCCCTCCCACTGTCTCCCCTCATTACTTTCTTTCTCTCTATCTCTCTAATAATCATTTATTTAATTAGTAAATTACCTGACTGTAAGATGACATCACAAGTTGTGTTGATTGTTGCTGCTAGGTTCTCCATATCTTTACCTTGCTCTGTTAAAAAATCTAATACATCTTCATTACTGGACGATTGAAATGGAAGGGTGGTAGCCACAGTCAACAAGTCAGACATATTTCGTTTTTCTTTCTCAAGTTGTTCAAGCTAGATAAAAAAAGGTAACAAATATAGTTCTATAATAACAATTTTATATTCACAGGATGATGGGTCCATGTCAACCAGTCAGGTAGTTGAAGCCAAGAAAAGAAAGCCATTAAAAATCATTCTTTCATTGATGCATGGTTCCACCAAGTTCAGACAAATTGTAGTTGACCATTAAGACTCTTGTCCAATTAAACATTTTTTTTAATTGTCCAATTAAGCTGTTAATTTTCTCGCCTTAATATAATATTTTGGTCAGTCATGCAAGTGCCACCCCTGAAATATCTTGATGGTATCTATAATTAGACTTGAATATATGGGAGCCATAAGGACACTCTTCATTTGACCCAAACCCACCATATTACAAAGTAAAAGATGCATTTTGTAAGACGCCCTTCTCTGGCTTCAAATGTTACATAAATTATTTTTCAGTCATATACTGGAAGGCTGTGATATTAATTGGATTAGAAGTTATGCACCATTTAATCGGATAAAGCTAAAATGGAAAATCACAACTTTGTTTATTACTTTAACAATGACATTTACACTATTATTGGCAAGAGAGAGAGAGAAATGGGGTTTAACGTCCACTCAACACAAACTAGGTCATTTTGGGACTAACACATGGTTTAATTTCATTTCAATAATTCGTTTTAGCAGTGGGAGGAAACCGGAGTGCCCGGAGGAAACCCTCGAGGTTGAAAAGGCGCCCCATCTCCATGTCACATACGCTCACACCAGGGATCGAAACCACAGCCGCAAGCCAGAGGTGGACGGCCAGCTAGAGGTCGAAGCGCGGCACTCTAGACCACTAGGCCATCCCAACCCCCCTATTATTGTCAAAACTTCATACATCAATAACTTCACTCATAACAAAGTAATTTGCATGAAATGTTCAATATATTCATTTTTCCTTATCTATTTTTAAACATTTATAGCAAAAATAGCCAGCTATTTATCAAAATCTTATATAACGCATCTTTAAAGAGCTAGCCATTCTTGCTATAATTGTTTGAAAATATAGATAATGTAAAATGAATAACTTGAATATTTAATTCAAATTAGTCCATTGCAAGCGAAGATATTAGCCTTTGAAGATTGAAGGTTTGACAAGACGTGCAATAATTCCTCCAATTTTAACTTATATCAAAATATGGCTGAACTGTTCTAATCTATTTAATATTGGAGAAATCTAATGCCATCAAGAGTTGTGTATGGCCTGGATAAGTTAATTAATGTCTAATTAATAATTTAGAAAACATTTCAGGCCCAAAAAGGAAGACCTGCAATAGGTAGATTGAGCTCTTACATAATGTAGGTTTAATGAGATGTATATTAATACTTACCTGTAATTTAAGAGCTTGTCTATTTTTATCTTGCACAGTTTGGTGGATTTTATACGTATATTTACTCCAGCGATCAACAGCAACATCTATTAATATTCTTAACCTCTCGTACTAAATAATACAACAATAAAAACATCAATCTCCCGTACCAAATAATACACAATAAATATACAAAATACTCAACCTCTCATACTAAATAATGCACAATAGATATACACAATTCTCAAACTCTCATACTAAATAATACACAATACATTCAAAAATCAACAAATTCTAGACAATCACAAGGCTACTAAATTTTAGATATGTAGCAAGAAAGGCTACTAAGATATGTAGGATGTGGCGACCGGTTTGATAATGGCCTGCTCTCCACGTTTGACAGAGGGCCCATGCTGCTAGATATTACAGTGGACAAGGTTTCCAAGAACTTTTCCAGAGGCAGTCACAAAATAGGCTTGATCCAGCTTATTTGGTTAAGACATAGTGTCTTTGCAGGGAAGCGTCAAGGATATATTTCATCAAAAGGTGAGCCTCCAGGTGTAAGAAAAGAAAGAGTGGTGAGCTAAGATCTTGGGTGTGGAAGGTAAGTTTAGGCTTGACTGTAGGCCTGGTCCCAGGGCCCATCTGTCTCCCCTTCGACCTTGGTTCAGGGATGTGATATGGTAAAACTAGGTTTGACTGTCAGCCGGGCCCTATGTCCGACCTAGGTTAAGGGATCAGGTGATGTGGTATTGTAAACTAGGTTTGACTGTCAGCCGGGCCCTATGTCTGACCTAGGTTAAGGGATTAGGTGATGACCAATCGTCTGGGGCAGTGTTTTTCTTACCTTAGTTGACCAATCATCTGTTAATATATGTAACTCATCTAACGCTTGTCCATCCCCAGCGCTAACAAATCGTGCTTGTTCTACCATCCTTGGTGACACCTCTTCTATGTCTTTATAGAGAATCTTTATTTCCCTGTAATCAAATGAACAATTAAAGTAGTTGATCCCAGCCCTGCATGTTTGGTTATAAATTTGAACAAAAAAATTGACTGGCTTCAGGATTCAGAATGCACAGACTATTAACAGCAGCATTAAGGCATTTACTTACGGTTTTCTCTCTAACTGGGGACAATGTTTAACAAGATTGCGAGAACATTCTACTATATGATTGGTCAATCTCAAAATATCTGCCGTTACAGTGTCCATCTTGGATCTGTCTCTATTTACTGCTGCTGTGATAAATGTTTGTAAAACTAACTTAGTTGAGAAATTTTCTTGTTTATCTAAAATTCAGAAATAAACATCAACAGCGTAAATTGATTATTTTCACCTGGTTAATTTGACTGATTTCACCTGGTTAATTTGACTAATCTCACCAGGTTAATTTCACCGATTTCACCAGTTAATTTGACTGATTTCACATGGGTAATTTGACTATTTTCAAGAGGGTAATAGGACTGGTTTCAAAATGTTAATTAATTTGACCGATTTCAACGGGTTAATTTGACTGGTTTCACAATATTAATTTGACTGATTTCACCAGGTTAATTTGACTGATTTCGCTAGGTTAATTTGACTAGTTTCAACAGATGAATTTCACTAAGTTAATTTGACTAATTTCGTAGGTCGTATTTCAACAAGTCAATTTAACGACTGTTGTCCCAATTGACAGAACTGCAATCGAGTAACACTGAAGGGAAACCGACATGTAACAAAATTCTGCCAGTGCCAATAATGAATGATCCAACTATTTCAGCTTCTGTGAATGGTCAAGCAGCTGCATTGATATACATTCTTGTGTTTACTCAATTTAATATTTTTTGCAGGATTTAAAGAATCGCTAACTGGTTCTATGGACTTTAAAACCGAGAAAATCTTAAAAGTCTTACCTGAGTCAGAAATTACCGTATTTACTGATCTTTGACCTCTATTAATTTCTGTACTTCTATCTTTCACATGATTCTTTGCTGGGTTTCTTAAAGATGCGACTTTATTTGGGTTATCTTCTGATTCGTGTGGAAGAGATTCTGTAGAATGCGCATTGATAGTTTGTTTATCAGACTTTCGATGATGCTGTGTTTCTTCAGGAAGATGAAAATTGACAGATTTATCCGTAACTGGAAACCTTGGATTTTTTCTGGTCTTCAAATCTGCTGATGAAACGGGATCTTGAATTTGTGATGTTCCCTCAGACTGCGAACTTGTCGTTGCCATAGTTTCACACACTGCAGATGCATGACATGGATTACTTGCAGAAATTAAATCAGGTCGTGAAAATACTGATTGTTTTGGAAGGTTATTAAAAGCCAACTGACTAGGATTAGGATTAATAGGAAGATCTCTTGGGACATGAGCTATTTGGTCTATATGACTAGAAATAGTAGACACATTCTTCTGGATTTGCCTCGGAACTTCAGACGTTTGATCAATTTGTCTACAAATACTGGAAATATTTTGGTTTCCTGGGACTATTTGGTTTGCTGTGGAATAATAATTACGTTCCATCGGAACCATTGAGGAAGGACTAGATACTATTATTTGGGGTACATTAGTTGTTGGTTTTGGCATCTTGTTCGAAGGGGCTGTGTTTTCTTTGCCTGTTGATGTAATAAATCCTCCATTTTGTTGTGGATCTGATCTACTACTAGGTTTTGTATTCACTTTATTTTGCGGATCAAAGCGAGACATTCCTGGTGGCATAGGGGCCATCTGTTTTTGTGGATTGCGGCAAGACATTCCAGGTGGCATTGGGGCCATTTTGTTACCTGAGAAAAGTTAGAAAATAGAAATAATGTAGTTGATATAATGTAGATTAAAACAAATTACCATTTTGTATTCTATAGGCAACCAAATAAATGGCTGGTGAGAGAGGGAGAGAAATGGAGTTTAACGTCCTTTCAACACAAACTAGGTCGACACGAACACATGGTTCAACCTTATTTCAATAATTTGCATGCGCGTAGGGGGGTTTTAGCAGGGAGAAAACCCTTGGGGCTAAACAGGTGACCCTACTCCTTGTAACATATGAATGGCTGGTAGATTCATGAAATGTCATGGAGTTTAATCTTTAACTATTCTATTCCGGCTGGGCTAATGAAGATAGGCTTACGCCATACAGTAGTGTGACATGACGGAAATTTTGCCCCATCAGTGGGCCTAAAGCTTACTCTTATATCAAATTCAAAATGCCAAGGGATCTTTTACATGCATGCCAATGTCCTGTCCGAACGAATAGAAGCTGTCGTCAGGCCCTCCATCCTGCACCACGGACAAGGGGAAACCATGCCAGATTGCTTGATAACTACTATAAATGACTGCTTTTTGTAATGAAATGAAATGGGGTTTAATCTCCTCTTTTCTGCTGCATCCCCGTTCCTGTTTGTGGCAAATATTTTCATGTATAAATGTTTTTTGTCCATAAATCAACTTTACAGTGTAAAAGTAAATTACTGTATGTCATTCTGTTCCTATTCACATTGTTTACCTTTTTTCTTCGTTTTTGGCTTACGGACAACTTGACGATCTGGATGAGACAGGGGTAAGTGATTCTCATTGGATAATCCTTTCTTCATATTTGTGACACAGTCTTCCAGTATGTTTAATCTACGAACAGCTGTGTCTTGTAGTAAAGGCTTGGTAAATTCCGCCATCAAATTATTTCCTGCTTCACTAACATCACATCGAGCTGAAATTAAATAAAACTTTAATGCCACTCCCAGGGAGAGACAGAGGCGATGGCATTTAATGTTCACTTGACACAAACCGCGTTCATTTCGGGACTAACATAGTTCATTTTTATTTCAAGAATTGCTTGCACATAGTTGACCCAGAGAAACTCCATGAGACTGGACAGGCACAACCCTTCTCCTTGTCACGTACAAGCGTGAAATAGAAACTGTGCCACTTGACTCAATGACAGACTATATGATTTTACATGGGCACTTTAAACCACTAGGTCATGGATTAGCCCAGAAGTTAGTGGAGTAGAATGGAATGAGCCCACTGTGGATACCGAGCATGCACCAACTTAAGCCAACAATAACTCTTTGGACCAGAATATTATTTGGGATGACAAGAATGAAAGTGTAAATATTGTGTCTTTGAATTTGGTCACTTTTATTTAAGGCGCCACAAGACCCATGTTTGGAATGGGGATAATGACAATGTAGAATACATTGCTCTACAGACTATCTTAAGGCAATTTTAGGTATGTTAAACCCCATTTCATTTCACGTAAGGTAACTTTCACTTTAATGCTTATGCATACAATTGCCAGCAGAGGAATTTTGCTCAGACAGCGTCCTTTTAATCTAATTTTTTCTTCCTTGTCAAAGAGAACCTGGCTTGCAAATTCTTAAGGTTTTTCTTGGATTACACTGGAATTCAAACCTATGACATTTTAGTCGCTAGGTCAATGCCCTTTCACTGCAGCCCTACTTATGTCGAATCAGGCATGACGACCCAACATTTTAAACTTTAATCAGTAAAGATGACTCACCTGTTTGTAATTTTCTAACGAAGACCAAGAAGCCATTTCTAAATATGGCATCTGTATGATTATCAATGATTCGATTGGTTATCTCTATGACACGTCGACTGTAGTTCAAACTGTCCCGTAGATTGCGTTTAAACATCATGACATCATGAATTCTTATAGACATTTTACACTTTTCTAAGCCATCAAGTATCTTCTTCTCTGTTAAAAAAGAAGAACAATTAAAAACTACTGATAGAAGAGAGAAACAATACCTTCTTCTCTGTTATAAATAATATATGACAAGGTTATTTTTTATTCTTAT
Organism: Patella ulyssiponensis; assembly: GCA_963678685.1. Lineage (NCBI taxonomy): Eukaryota > Metazoa > Mollusca > Gastropoda > Patellidae > Patella > Patella ulyssiponensis. The sequence continues at coordinate 63,426,783 of OY783229.1, forward strand.
AACCATAAATAATAGCCTCATCCTACAAGGTATACCGTAGAAAAAAAGCTGGGGAAAGATAAAAACAAAACACTGGTAAAGCTGCTACCATTTATTCTGAAGCTGGATCTTTCAGTAATGACAATTTGTGTGGTTAAATCATGAGTTGTCAATATCATAAACTAATGTTTAGCATGAATAGATATTGATTAGAAATTATACAATAGTCATTGCATCACAGAGAGCAGCCTTCCGATAGTGTTGATGTTGTTTTTTGTTGTTGTTGTTTGTTGTTGTGTGTTGTTGTTGTTGTGTGTTGTTGTTGTTTTAAAAGTGTGACTAATTATAACAACCATCTCTTTTGAATACATAAACGTGGACAATAGTTTTAACAGATAACTGACATAACACCGACATGTAATGACTACTACCTGATTACTAACAACTAAAAAATAATGTATTCAAAACGATGACTTTGATCTACTAGTGTCCTATATTTTCATTTATAAAAGTTATTTACTTGTCTTTACTACATTAGGACCTGGAAGAGTTGTTATATTGAGGGATTAGCCGTTGAAACGGTCTGTTACAGCAAGTACTTGGCGTGACCTGCACAGAACGCTGGGTAAACCACTAGAAACATCAACACTGATTGATTAATCTATGTCTTACGTCATAGGGTCTAAAGCCGTGTGTATGACCTCAGACATGACATTCCAGTACATCATGTCACATTTTCATGTACCGGTAGTGTAGGCCGTGGAAAGTATAAAAGATAGGCTGGCACTGCCAGGCAGGATACGCCCACATTTTCGAGAGATGGATAGAGAACAAGCAATACCGAAAGTGATTTTTCCTATGTGCAAATATCGAAATGAATTAAGATCTTTGGGTTATAAAGGTTCATTTCAGTAGGCTTCAAATTCGACTGGGGATCATGTTGCTAAGTGGGTAAATGGGATAATAATTCTGACCCCAGAGGGGCCAAAAGCTAAAAAAAAGGGCATTTTTCGTACAATCAGGGGCCATAATTCAGGAAGTTACAATCCGATATGCACAAATATCGAAAGGAACCAAGATCTTTGGGTTATAAACATGCATGTCAAGTTTCATCAAAATCGGTTCAAAATTGTGACCTGTATAGGGTCCACAATCTTAATATAACGTATTTTCACACTAATCGCGTACAAACGGCGGCCATTTTGTCTGTCAATTTTGGTCCGATTTTCACAAAATTTTACCTTAAACTTTATTACCATGTAACGGTGATATAATCAAACGTTTTTTTAAATCGGATAATAATTTTGACCACCAGTGGGACCACAAGCTAAAAAGGGTGATTTTTCGTACAATCAGGGGCCATAATTCAGGAAGTTACGAATCAATGAGCGCAAATATCGAAAGGAACCAAGATCTTCGGGTTATAAACATGCATGTCAAGTTTCATCAAAATCGGTTCAAAATTGTGACCTCTATAGGGTCCACAACCTTGATATAACATATTTTCACACTATTCGCGTACAAACGGCGGCCATTTTATCCGTCAATTTTGGTTTGATTTTCACGAAATTCGAAGAGAGCCTTCATTACCATGTACCGGTGATATAATGAAACGGTTTTTTAAATCGGATAATAATTTTGACCTCCAGAGGGACCACAAGCTAAAAAGGGCAATTTTTCGGACAATCAGGGGCCATAATTCAGGAAGTTACGATCCGATGGGTGCAAATATCGAAAGGAACCAAGATCTTTGGGTTATAAACATACATGTCAAGTTTCATCAAAATCGGTTCAAAATTGTGACCTCTATAGGGTCCACAACCTTGATATAACATATTTTCACACTATTCGCGTACAAACGGCGGCCATTTTGTTTGTCAATTTTGGTCCGATTTTCACGAAATTTGAACTCAACCTTCATTACCATGTAACGGTGATATAATCGAACGGTTTTTTAAATCGGATAATAATTTTGACCTCCAGAGGGACCACAAGCTAAAAAGGGCGATTTTTCGGACAATCAGGGGCCATAATTCTGGAAGTTACAATCCGATGGCCGCAAATATCGAAAGGAACCAAGATTTTGGGGTTATAAACATGCATGTCAAGTTTCATCACAATCGGTTCAAAATTGTGACCTCTATAGGGTCCACAAGCTAAAAACATGATATTTCGTACAATCAGGGGCCATAATCCATGAAGTTCCAATCCGATACATGCCAATATCGAAAGGAACCGAGATCTTATGGGGATAAACCTATATTTCAAGTTTCGTCAAAATCAGATAAGAATTGTGACCTGTAGAGAGTCCACAAACAAATTGTGGACGGACGGACGTCCGGACGGACAGGGGCGACGACATAATACGTCCACATGAAAATGTGGGCGTATAAAAATGAAACAAAATATAGTTCTGTATCCTAATCAGATTGATGTTTGTCCCAAAATGACGTAGCTTGTGTTAATTGGGCGTTGAGTTAAAACCCCATTTCTCTATCTCTCTCTCTTGAAGTACCTGACATACTGATTGATAAAGACTTGTGGATCCCACAGACCAATTCTTGACATAAAACTTAACCATATATTCGTCCCAAATTGACCTTGTTTGTGTTGAAGGGACATTACATTAAAACCCCATTTCTCTATCTTGCTCTCTCTCGAAGTACCTGATATATCCAGAAAGACTCGTGGATCAGACATCTGATCTAATGTAGAAACAAGAGAGGATAACTCTAATCTCCAACTTTTAACCAACAATTTCAGATGATCAACAGATGCCACATTGCTGGTATCCTTGACAACTGTTGCTACAACAGCTACAATATCTGGATCTAGTTTCTCCAATCGATAAACAGAAGATCGGATCTCACAAACACCTGCAAAAAAATAAAAAAAAGTAGGGATTGCAATGATGCTGTGCCAACCAGTACTGAATTTGAAATGCTTTTTCCTTCTATGTGAATTAATCTCTGTCGGAATTTCGAAATCTGGCAAGAACTGAAGTAAGTAAAGCGCTTACACAAGAAAGGTTGGACGGACCGACAACATTAAATGGGCTCCTACTGAGTAAATGAAGACCAGCATACTCCATAAAGTGTGTAATGAGGGCAATTGTGCCCAGGCAGTGTCACTATGGCCTACTCTTATATCAAATTCCATTTGCCAAGGGATCTATTATGTGCACAACAATGTTTTTCTTCCCATCTGAACGATTAGACAGCTGTCATTGTCAGGCCCTTCGTTCTGCACCACTGAAAAGGGAAACCACGTAGGAAAATCCCAACAACTACTCAATAACCTAGCTGTAAATAAAGTGTTACTTACGTTTACTGTTTGTTGAACTTGCAGCTGCTAGCGACGATATCTGACATAATTTATCAGCATGATTGGTAAAATAATCTAAATTACTTGACAAGACATCACTTGAAACCTAAAACAAAGAAGCAATGACTAAATTACTTGACAAAACATCACTCATTGAAGAATTGAATTGAAGAAGCAAAACAAGATGATGTAGGCATGTTTTATGCATCAAAATCCCCATCTTCAGTAGAAGATTTGATCTCGCTTTAACCCTGTACATCTTATCAAACCCTTCACATCATACTTTGCATATTTTGACACTAATTTTGAATGTACTGGCCGAACATTCGGGGCCTATCAGAACCGTCGATCTTCGCGAATACAAAGTTTCATGCTTTCCTGTTAAAATGTCTACCTGTGATAGTTGAGTTGCAAAGTTCAAGGTTCGTTCAATGTCAAAGTGTCTGTGGAGGTCGCCATGTTTGATTTGAGTATGTTTGTGTCACAACATCTGATTGGAGTCTATCATTCATGTGTCTGAATTGAAGGGACGTAACGTAACTATATAAGCTTGGGAATTGCAGACCAATCTAGCAATGTGTAGACATTTGTAGGAACATGCACCAATCCATACTTTTAATATTTTTTGCGAATTAGCAGAACTGTACACAGAAAAAGCATGCCAATTTACATGTTGATCGTACTTGAATAGACAGAGGCTAAGGCTTTTTCGAAGAGCGTCCTGCCAAGAAGAACAGGTAAAAGAAGAGTAATGGTTAATGAGCAGTTCCTGGTCCAAAAAGTTACCCGTGCAATGTGGGGTTTGAGGATTTTGCCCAGAGAGTGACAAAGATATGCTGAATATAATTCAGCATCCACTGAAGTTGATATATTGGATATAATAAACGCCATTGTAAGATTCAATCAATCTTTTGATGAGTGTCTTTTACATCTGACAGAATCAAAGCCAGGAGATTATCAACTGTTGATATTTCAATTTTGTTTTCTTAAAGGGGCATTATGGAAGATCAGATAAAGAGCTGGTAGTTCTGACTATAATAGTTAACCAGTGGCTGCCAGGTAGATACGCTCATTTTGCAAGCTAAACTAAAAGGGATTTTTTGAAGAATCAAGGGCGACAATTCGGGAAGTTACGATACGATCTTGACAGGAACCAAGATCTTTAGGTTATATTTTAAGTTTCATCAAAATCGGATCAAAATTGTGACTTCTAGTGGGCCCACAACCTTGATACACCATATGTTTACACAATCTGCGTACAAGGGGCGGCCATTTGTCCGACGAAATTTCACGAAATTCAGACTCAGCAATTATTAGGGCGTAACAGTAATATATTCAAGTTCTTTTCTATTGAATAAAAATTGTGACCTCTAGACGGCATACAGTGTGTTATGAGAGAAAGTTTGCCGGATATCGGCACTACAGCCTATTCTTATATCAAATTCCAACTGTCTGGGGATCTTTTACGTGCACACCAATGTGTACATGGCGACTTGTTTTGTTAGTGCCACAGAAAATCACCACAAACTTTTATTGCCAACACCTGGATCTAACCTGTGATCTCTAGTTTCGCAAGCCAGCGTCTTACTCACTTAGCCATTGTGGATGCCTTATAGGTGATGAAAAGTGTGTCTATAATACATCAAGATATATGGTATGAACCTATCTTACTTTAAAATAAATAATTATGTGCTTGGGATTGTATGTCTTGATGATTACTAGTCTGCTGTACCTTAATATAAGTTATAGTTAAATAGCATGACGTTCAGTTAATATTCTATTTTATTAATCATCTTAAGTAATTAGTTTCACTAGTAGTCCTGTAGCTACAGCTGATTAATAAAGTCTTTGAACAAAAATCAATACAGGTCCGTGCAGATAAAACACTGTATAAACATTTCAGATCATAAATTCAGTCTCTTGAGAAAGCAGAAAATATTTGTAAGTGACCATCATGCCAGGTCCCATAACTCTGAAATTAATTATCAGAAATCTTTAAAGATCTTTGTCTCAACACCAGGTTATCCGAAACGAAAATTCAGATGTTAAAGTGGGAATGTCATATTTTCTAAGAAAGTCAAAACATAATTATTTCTAGGCATTATTTCCCACACTAACAAATCCTTCACCCCAGGAATAAAAACACAATTACCTCCCTTGTTTTTCTATTCCCCCATGCAAAAGCTATCTTCAAACATTTGAATTTGAAGTTGAAAAGGATATCGCTTCAAGAAAATTTGATCAGGATTTAGGATGATTGAAAAAATCTAATCTCTCAGGTTCATGTTTTTATAGGGGGGGGGGGGTGGCCGAATGGTTAGCACTTGCATGCTGTATCATAAAGCCTGTCATTGAGTCAACTGCTGTGGTTTCGAATCCCCGGTTGTACATGACAAAGAGTAGGGTCGGGTCGCCTGTCCAACCTTGTGGGTTTTCTCTGGAAATGATTTCCTCCCACTGCTAAAGACCCCTACATACAAGCGAATTATTGAAATAAAAATAAATCATATATTAGTCCCGAAATGACCTAGTTTGTGTCGAGTGCCTGTTAAACCCCATTTTATCCCTCGTATGCTTATATGACTCAATCTGATTAATATACAGATCTATATTTCTTTTGGGGTTTTTTTTATGCTTTTCATGGCCTACATTTTCAGTCTTCAATAATTTGGTATACTGTTGGGGAAAAATACAACAATCAGTGAACCTTGTGAAGAGAATAAAGCCGGATGTGTATAGCTGGCTGACGAGAAACAAACTGGAAGTGAGATCGGCTAACCTTTCCAGGCCTCCATGTCCGCCACACTTATTTCACAAATTGGAAACAAGTATGGCGGCTTGAGGGTGTTAACTTTTTTTTTTAGCACATTATTTCGGTATTTTTGTAACCCGAATTCAGCTTTAAGACTCAACTTTTGATCACTGATCCAGAAACACAAAACTTTGCACATAGTTTCTTATCGATGTGTTTCATACATTATAACAACAACAGGTTTATGATGGATTATTTTTATTTATAATAAGGCAAACAATTTTGAGTAAATTCTTAATAACTGAAACATGCATTATGCAAGGGCAAAATCTGCCTATTGTATGTCTTTCTTTAGGCCTGAAATGTTATAAAAACTATTAATAAGACATTAATTAACTTATTCACACCATAATCAACTCTCAATGTCGAGGCTAGCATGAGATTTTTGTTGGATTGTAGATCGATTCACTGAAATATTTTCCTTCAACATGATATACCGATAAAAATGGCTAACCGAGACTACTGGTTTTGTCTTACCGACAGTAATGATGACCGAGGCTAAGCGGAACTTTCATTCGATTAGTTCTAAGTTCATAGTGGATCAATTTTACTGAAATTTAATTTTCAGCAAATTGACTTTACATTAGCTAGTTTTTAACTATTGTAGTGAGAACTGCCAACTCGTTATCAAATCTCCCATAATGTATCTTTATGTCTGAGAATGTTTTGTGACCACGGGGCCACATTAGAATGTGAAATGTATATTGATTGAAGGATAATAGGGAATGTCAGGTAATGAGAATTATTTCGTTAAGTGGATTAAATTGTACATTCCAATTACAACAAGTTAACATTTAGCTGGCAGGTAAACTTGATTAAAGAAACAATGTCACTTTTACCTAACAGGTAATACTGATTAAAGAGACAGTGTTACTTTTTTGCAAAACAGGTAATGACTAGTTTACAAGTGGAGAGAGAGAGAAATGGGGTTTAACGTCCATTTGACACAAACTAGGTCATTTTGGGACTAACATATGGTTTTAATTTTATTTCAATAATTTGCTTGTGCGTAGGGGTCTATAGCAGTGGGAGGAAATGGGAGGACCCGGAGAAAACCCACAACATTCGAAACCACGCCAATTGACTTAACGGCAGGCTTAATGATACAGCGCGCACATGCTAACCATCCAGCCATCCAATCTCACCGATGGGATGGAAAAACTGGTGTTGCTATTCACATGATAAAAACGTCACCATGGTTGGAATTCGGTGAAGAGGAGGCAGAAATTGGAGATGAGCGGAAATAGGTGTTATCAATAAATATCCAATAAATATCCACTACCAGGTACTTTCAGTAAAATTATCAGGCGATACAAACACTGATATCTGTGAGAGAGAGAGAGAATTATTTTCTGAGACTTGGGACTAACATGTGGTTCAATTCTTATTTCAATAATTGCCATTGGGCGTAGGGGTCTAGTAATTTGTATACTATACAGTAAACAGTTAATATATGTAATATTCAGGTTTTGCTGTATAATATTGTTAATGATTTCCGACGGATTGATATTTACCAGAACCCGCTTTACATGCAACATTCAAACCGAAAATTGGTCCCCATTTTGATATTGCACCATGTAGTGTGTTCACAAGCAGAATTTATAAAGAAACAAAAAACACATTTATAAGCTTTTTCATGGCAACTATTTTATAAATCGGGACTGTAATATAACCCGAAAAATGTTCAAATTTTTAAGGTTTCAATTACTGCTTAGCATAGTTTATGTGAATTTGCATGGCCTGCTACGCTAAGTCCACAGTGCAAACTAAATCAGTTGATAATTATTTGCCCTGTCTACATAACTGGAAGTAAATTCGACGATCAGGAGAAATCCCACGAGAATTATTTTTGATTTTTCCAACAAATGAGAAACAACAATTTAAAATCTGCATTGATCATAAGTAGCCAAAGTGAGATTGCCCCTTTAAGCTATGATATTGTAATTATCACTACAAGGAAGTCACAATTCACATTTAATCAGGAAACGCACAGTACGAGACAAGTGGATCTTATATACATGTAAAAAAACAATAATTTGAAATCATGGAATTAACAACTATTGCACTAGGGTAGGTCATTGTTTTGTAAGAGGGTAGATCATTATTTCGCATGAGGGTAGTTCATTGTTTTTCATGAGGGTAGTTCATTGTTTTTCATGAGGGTAGACTGTTTTGCAGGAAGAGCCGAGGGCTAGTGATTGTTTTCAAATTCGGAATATTAAACATACATTATGCAAGAGTTAAATCTGCCTATTGCAGGTCTTCCTTTAGGCCTGAAATGTTATCTAAATTATCCAGACCATAATCAAATGTCTTCATTAGCCTGCATTATTTAGTGGATTTGAATACATTTTGTGATGAATAATTTAACGTAAAAATGGATAATCAAGACTTTCAGTCACTAATATCTGAATACAGAGTGAAGCAATTTAACTGGAAGTGAAAACTGTCACCTCTTCATCTAATCTTTAAGATGATTTCATATATCTGTGATTAATAATAATTTGAAAACATGGAATTAAAAACTTATGCACGTGAGTGGTGACGCTCTCCAAATTTGGAATATTAAGAATCAGTTGTCAGGATGTAGATAAGAGTCAAAAGTTTATTCTACACAACTGGATGTTCTGGTATTTGGTGCTAAAGTTTAATAAAGAGGCATTATCACATTCACATAGACAGGAAATCGAATTAAAATACTAGAGGGGCATTATGGGAGATATGATAAAGAGCTGACAGTTCGCGCTATAATAGTTAAAAAAAATACATAACATAAATTTTAGACCTAGCCTCAATCATCATTACTAATGTCGGTACAATAAAAAACAAAGTCTCGATTATCCATTTTGACATGTAATGTATTAAAATCCAGTAAATATTGCAGGCTAAGGATGGTATTGAGAGTTGATTATGACCTAGATAAGTTAATTAATGTCTAATTAATAACTTAGATAATATTTCAGGCATAAAGAAAGACCCACAATAGGCAGATTTAGCTCTAGCATAATGTATGTTTAATTGATCTATGTTTAATGTGAAATCATTCAAAAGCAAACTCAAATATGGTGACGAAATGAAGATGCACATGATTATTTGTTATTTAAAGAGATTAAATGGAGTTAATTTCCTACATTTCTGATCCAACTTGCCATACAGTGTGCTTTGAGTGCCATTTTGCCTGGACAGTGGCATTATGGCCTACTTTTAAATCAAATTCTAACTGCCAAGGCTTCTTTTACATAAATGCCAATGTAAACACAGTCAGAGGGCGTCTTGTTTTTTGTCCCATCTGAACAACTTATATGTAATTGAAAACACAAATTATTGGTCAATTTAAATCAACACTGCAGATGTTGTGATCTTATTGAGAAAATTTCTGATATCCAATATTTAAGACAAAATAAACATTTTACCATTGGTACACGAAACGTGTACCATAATGTGTTTCAATGCCATTTGTAACAAGGAACTCGAAGAACGAGGCTAGACATATTCCACAAGTCATGATAGGTGACGTCAAATTCTTATCTGGAGAGTAAGCACAATAAATACTATCAGTGAAGATTGAAATAACCAGACACTCTAGAATGCTATTCAAGACTTCTGGTGTATTTTAGAAATTACAGTAACAAAAAGAAACAATTGAAAATAAGTCAGTTTATATACATTCATATTACATTATTATATGCTTTGCGACCCATTTATGACAATTTCTAAGTCTCTAATATTAGCAATTTAGCTCATTTAAGTTGTTTGAAGACTTATCAATCTGGTTAGACAAGTAAAATAAAATTTGAACCATAAAATACTAAACGAAATAGGATCTGTGTTTTAATCAGATTTACGGTTTATATTATGTAACTCTATATTCCTATAATTTTCTTGTGCCATTATGAGCTCCCCATTGATTGGACTTGAAGATATGTGTGCAGGCCTACAGACTGTAATGTAAATGTTTCAAATTACTACTAGTGCATCACAGCGAAAAGTACAGACAGGTCTCTAATCAAACAGAATTTATAAACAGAACTTTTCCATAGAGCATTTTTTCAAAGAACAGTGAAAATATACAGGGATAAAAATCAAGAATTAAATTGACAGTAAAATTTATTTAAGAATCTTTTGTGACAATTGGGATCAGTGATGGGATTTCCCCCGTATATGTCTGACATTATTTTCCAAACGTCCTAAATTGTCCGGACAGGAATATGCCTGTACCCGGTACTTAAAGTAGCTAAGTCTCTAACTCAATATCATCCAAAATCTTCAACTTTGAAAACACGAATTATTTGTCAATTTAAGTCAACATTGATGCTGTGATCTTACCGAAAACAGATGGGCTTCTGATATCCAATATTTAAGACAAAATAAACATTTTACCATTGGTACACGAATCGTGTACCACAATGCGTTTCAGCCTCAGTTCTAGCAAGAGACTCGGGGAACGAGGCTAGACAAATTGCATAAAATCAAATGGCGTATGTAGACTGGAATAACCAGACGCAAGAAATTTTCATTCGATTGCGACTGTTGGTTTATTTCGTGGAACATAACTGATTTGAAATTAGAGTAAAAACGGAAACCATTGAATGTAAATCAGTTTATATACATTTATATACAGTATTATATGCGTTGCAACCCACTTGTGTCAATTTCTAGGTCCTAAATGTTAGCGATTTAGCTCCTTTAAATAAAGAAATAAGCATGCTAAGAAATGTTGAGGAATATGTTGATTGGAATAGTGTAAGTAGTTAATTGTTTTCGAAGATATCGTGTCAACGTTTACTGCGCATGCAGTTGGTGTCACTCGCTCGTTGTGGTAGAGCGACGTTTACTGCCAAATAAATTTCAGGAGTCATAGACTTATGACTGGAAAAATATGGTTATATAGGAGGAATATGAAACAGGTACAGATTGGCAGTCATCGGCACACTTTCATTCTATCATATTATGACCATCACATAATTTTGTAGGAATATTACAAAAATTTGTACACTATTTAACCCAGTGGCTGCCAGGCAGGATACGCCCACATTTTGCAAGAGATGGATAGAGAACAAGCTATACAAAAAGTGATTTTTCGAACAATCAGGGGCCATAATACAGGCAGTTACGATCTGATATGCGCAAATAACAACAGTTTCATCAAAATCGGGTCAAAATTTTGACTTCTAGAGGGTTCCACCAGCTTAATATACCAGATCTTTACACTATTTGCGTACGAGGGACGGCCATTTTGCATGGCATTTTGATCCAATTTTCTGGAATTTCATACTCAACCATCATTAGAGAGTAACGGTGGTATACTAAAACGTCTTTGTAAATCGGATAATAATTGTGACCTTTACTGGGACGTCATGCTAAAAACGTGATTTTCCATACAATCAGGGGCCATATTCTGGAAGTTTCGATCCAATATGCGCGAATATCGAAAGCAACCAAGATCTTCAGGTTATAAACATTCGCGTACAAGTGGTGGCCATGTCGTCTGGCATTTTTGATCCGATTTTCACAAAATTCAAAGTCAACCTTTATTACGGTGTCAATGTGGCCGATTCATTGTTTTACCAATGAGCTTGATTGAACTTCAATCTTGAACTTCAATTGGCTAAATCTCACAAAATACTGACATTCAACAGTTGAACTCGACAATTATCCAGGGTTTTTTTAAGAAAAATTTTACGTGAATCCTTATAGATTCACAGCGTAAACGCTTGTTATATCCTTACACATATTAGATTTGGCAATTCGCATGAATTTCTAGCCCTGTTTTAATTCTAACTCCACCTTCATTTTCATGTAACGGTGATATAATCAAGTGGTCTTTTAAATTGAATAATAATTGTGACCTCAAGAGGGATCACAAGCTAAAAAAGGCAACTTTTCATACAATCAGGGACCATTCATGTAATTCAGGAAGTTACGATCCGATATGCACAAAAATTGAAAGGAACTAAGAACTGTGAGTTATAAACATGCATTTCAAGTTTTTTCAAATTCGGTTCAAAATTGTGATTTTTCGTACCACCAGGGGCAATAACCCATGAAGTTTCAATCCGATCCATGCCAATATCGTAAGTAACCGAGATCCTTAGGAGATAAACCTATATTTCAAGTTTTGTTCAAATCGGATAAGAATTGTGATCTGCAGAGTGTCCTCAAACAAGAATTTCCAGATGTCCAGACGGACATTGCGACGACAATATACGTCCACATGAAAATGTGGGCTTATAAAAACATTAAAATCTCGAAAAACTTCTTAAAGTAGCCGAGTCTCTGAACTCAATATCATCCCAAGTGTTTGACATTTAAATCACAAATTATTTGTCAAATTAAATCAACATTGATGTTGTGATCTTATCTGGAAAAGACGAGCATCTGATATCCAATATTTAAGACAAAATAAACATTCAACAATGGTTAATTTTTTTCACATAATATATTCAATATTAAATCTTTGTTTAAAAATTCGTAAAAATCAGTAAAAATCATCTAATTTGCACTTGCATCCAGTTTAAGGCTGACCATTCAATTTTGATGGTGAGTGTCAAATTTATTGATATATAATGATTAATTTTTGAACATTCATTATCAAAATTAATCAGTCCTCTTTTAACTGGACACAAGTACAAAATAGATGATTTTAAATGATTTTTATGAATTTTTAAACAAAGATTTGATATTCAATGCTAGATACCCAAGATTAAATGATACCTGTGTAACAATGATTCTTCCTATATTTAAATCCATTCTAAAGGACGTTAATATACTTGAAGCGACAGAAGTAGACATCTTTAATCAGGAATACTGGTCGCCAAGTCAAATATGGCATCGTCTGGTATAACGCAATTTGATTGGTGTTTGCATTAGTCCATTGGATGAGAAAAGAACTGGTCCTATCCATACAGATACAACTGTTGGTTGGATGCAATGGTTGTATACATTGGTTTTATTGTTTAAACCTTGATTTAACAATAAGTTTTAGTCCGAAGGGTCCTTGCCCTCTTTGTTTACTGACACAATATTAAAATCATTACAACAGAAAAATATCTTGCCAGGTGTACCATCAGTTGAAACAGTAAGGTAAGTGAAATAGCCATTAGAGAATCAGACACAGGGTATAATTTATAACCAATTGGGCGTATAAAAATGAAAACATTTTTAATTTCTATAAAAACTTTGCGACTAAGACTTATATCTCTACAAAATATCTTAATTTTTTTCCAGGTCAAGATGAAACAGAACATTTTAAAAGTTCCACCAAACCGATTCAACTGCAACACATCCATTCAAAATCCAAACATGTGCTACAATATATCGTCTGCCACTGATGAAATTCATTCTTCTTCAGTGCTCAATATAACGGTAGTCTACCTATCATTGATGTGTTTTCAAGGAACTGTGGGTAATTCTATCCTAATTACATGCGTAATTCGGCAAAGAAATTTACGACAAATGACTCACATTTTCGCTGCAAATTCTTGCATCATCGGATTGCTGATCTCTGCAGTGATTATTCCTGGACATATTTACGACATCGTTCAGCGAGAAACCCTTAATGAGGATGGGTATGTGTGCACAGTGTTTGGGTACCTGAACTTTGCTTTGACAGTTATGACATTATGTAACTGTAATGCCATAGCTTTGAACAGATATTTTTTAATAGTGAAGCCACATTTAAAAGTTCATATGAATTTACAAAAGACAATAAAATTATGTGTTGGATTATTGTGGCTGATTCCCATCACGTTGTCCGTTACTTGCGTTCCATATCTTGGCTTCCATACACACATGCTTGACTGTTTTGTAGTCATGGAAACTAACACATATTGGTATATCATTGTTACTATGGTGACACCGACCGTTGCCACGACGATTATTGTGTTTATATTATATTTTCTAATCTTACATAAAGTTGTTAACAGCAAACGCAGAGTAGCAGCCTTTCAATCGAAATGGCAGACTCAGTCATTCAAGCTTAAAACAGATTTGGAAATATCAAAAGATAACCACATTCCTATAATAAAAACACAGTTCGTTGACAGCAACAATCCAACAAACATTTTTACGATTATGGACAACAACTTTGATAAACGTGAACTAATTTTTGGTCGGAATAATACAGATGTGAGTCCAGGTCATTCATATGTTTCTTCCGATCTTCATTCCTCCTACATTGACAATTCCTATGAACAAGTATTACCTGAGTCTGAACTAAATACAAAATTAGATTCCAAAAAGACACAAAATACTACAGAAATGAAAGAGAAGAATTCTCATATTACTGAAAAATCATCAATTGGTGTAAATCTATCTGATTGGAATACAAAAAATTATGAAATTATGTCTTCACAAGGACAATTAAAAATACAAAATGGCACAACTATTGGTTCACCTATATGCGAAGTAGTTTTGAAGATAAAAAATCCAAATCCAGAAGACGAAAATATTTCCAAGTCATATGAATCAACTAAACAATTCTATAATTCCAGCACCAATACAAAGATTGCTGAACAAAATTCCAGCACCAGTGTCAAGATGACTGAACAAAATTCCAGTACAAATACGAATAAAAACACCATGGAACAAAATTCCAGTGCAAAGACCAATGAACACAATTCCTGTACAAAGGCCATTGAACAAAATTCCAGTACAAAGACAGCTGAACAAAATTCCAGTACAAAGACCATTGAACAAAATTCCAGTACCAATATGAATACAGAGACAATTGAACAAAATTTCAGTACAAAGACCGTTAAACAAAATTCCAGTACCGAACAAAATATGTTAATCGACAAACAAACAATTCTGTGTTCAAATCTATCTAATTTTAAAAATGAGTTGTTGACCTCTCATAAACCCAACAACAAGAAAAACAAACCCAAACCAAATTTGGTTGATCATTCGGAAAAATTCACAGACTTTTCTATGCCGAGCACATCTTTCTTGTGTCATTCGAATAAATCTTCAGGACAGATATCTCGAACTTCAAGTGAAATTCACTGTCTTGGAGCTTGGCGAAAACCCCAAAAAACTCTTACAAAGTTTAATTCACATGTTGGTTTTAAGACATATGACAAAGAGACTGAAACTACAGGAATCTGTAACAACTGTTTTCCTATTCAACGTCCCAAGCCACAGCTGCGACGTTCTGATTCAACAAAATCATGTAAAGACAACAACCTAAAGAATTCCTCGAAAGGCAGCAACACGAAACAAAACAGACGAACGAACATGTTCGAAAGAGAAATACGTCTTTCGTTGTATCTATTTTTAGCTTTCCTTTGTTTCAGCTGTTTGTATCTACCTCTAACGATAGTTCACATCCTTGATGCAAGATCCAGTCCATCACCCGATATCTGGCTATCTTTTTATACGCTAGAGTTATCCTTCTCAACGATCACATGGGTTTTATACGGGATATTAAACAGGGATTTTAGAACACATTTCATCTTGATCGCAAAGTGTAAAAAGTTTACTTGAGAGAGAGAGAGAGAGATGTGGTTTAACATTCACTTAACACAGACCAGATCATTTCGGGATTAACATATTAATTTTATTTTAATAATTTGTTTTAATGTAGGAGTGTCATGTCTCAGTGCCATTCAGGATATTGTAGAGAGTATAATAAGAAGGCTTGGAAATAGCGGTTTTAGATGTAGCTGACGCAATGGCAGGCACTATAATGAACTAGTACCTGACATTTTCAACTTAGTGCCAGACATGTATCAATATCAATAAAAAAAGACAAATCAGTGCCAGACAAAATGACAAGCACTAGCAGTTTTGTGCCTGACAAAGCCTGAATCTGTGCCTGAGACATTGTCTGTGACAGGTGCCTTATTTCAAGGCTTGATAAAAAATAACCTACCTGATCTGCTTGTAGAGCGGTCTTCAGTAATCTATCGATTGGTTGATTTGTTTCTTTAAATACATCGATTATCAGATACAATAACGATACATTTACATGTTTCTCTAGATCGCATAATTCATCCATTAACATCTCACACACACCATCAAAATCACGTCTGAAACAAAAGAGGTTGCCATGATAGATACACCCACAACAATAAAACAAACTAAACATGATCAGAGGTCATAATCTATGAAGTTATGGTCCAATACTTTCTTGACTGGAATTGAAATCTTTTGGATATCAACCTATCTTTCAGGTTTAAAATATAAATTGTGACCTGTTGAGTGTCCACTAACACAATGTAAACGCATGGACGAGGTCTACGGCATTATGCGTCCACACGAAAATATGGGTGTATAAAAACAATCAAGTTAAATATTGTCAGTCTAGGAGCCTGTCTTTATTAGCTTGGATGGAGCAGAAAAATAGGACGGTAAACCCAATAAGGTCCACGAAATAAAATGAAATGATGGAGTTAAACGTCCTACTCTTCTGCTCGGTACTTCGAAACGTTGCCTAAATAAATTATAAGTATATTATAAGTTATTTCACTCTGATTAAAACACAGATTCTATTCCATTTCATTTTTATAGTTCAAAATTTCATTTTACTCGTCTTTTCTAAACTAGGATTTGGAAGAGTTGTCATCATTGATGAGTTCTGAATGATGTGAGGGATTAGCCAATGAAACGGTCTATTATGGTGACATCTTGGCTTTTTAATGCATGGAACTTTGGGTAAACCATTAGAAATGCCAACGCTGATTGAGTAATCAATGTCTGGTGTCACAGGGTCAAAAGTCGCTTGTTTGACACGTAGCAGGAACTCACACTACTTGTCAGATCTTCATGTAGTGTAGGCCATTGAAAGTATAAAACAAAACGAAGTATGCATCTGTATTTTAATCAGATTGAGTTTATTGACAAATATATTCAATTTACCTGATTTCTATAATATTGGGATTGGTTTTAGTTAAAGTTTGTAGTTCTAGTACTCGACCTTTGGCTTGTAAAATCTAAAAACATAAATACAAAAGAAAAACTGTTAGGTTATACATAATAGTCACATTGAAAGCACACTCTCAATGGAGGAAGTTAAATCGGTAATACAATGTTATTTGCCAAAATCAAACAATCAAATTTGTATTTTGATCACTGGATACGTCGACTTGGCTCTTACATAATGCATCTTTATTTAATCAAATAAAAATTTACGACAAACAAAATATTGAAATAGCATCACTGATCAAATATAAAAGTAATGTCATTCTAATTTATTTTAGAATTGTGAAATAACATGTACTCACTCTTTGAGAACTGCGTATTATAAGGTTACGATGAAAGTCCAAACAGAAGTGAGCCACAGTCATACTATGACCTACTATGACAGCCAGGTTAGCCTCAAGATCATGTAGTGGCTCACTCCGTTTTTCAACTTTCAGCATTTCTAAAACCTAAAATATACAGAAATAATGTTGCATAAGAAACCAATCTGATTAAAATACAAATGTATATTTCGTTTGGTTTTTTTTATACTTTCGATACACTCCAATAAATGAAGACCAGACTGGTTGTAGTGAAAGGACACGTCAGGTGTCATACGAGTGGCTTTTGACCCTTAACAGTCAGACATTTGAGTAAACAATTAGCGTTGATATTTCTAGAGTGATACTCACAATTCTGTTTCATTGACTAATCCCTCACGTAAACCAGAACGTGGGTAAGATAACAACTCTTCCAGATCCCATTGCGTTACAGACGTGCAAAACAAAAAAAATTAAACAGAGAGAGGTTTAACGTCCACTCGACACAAACTAGGTCATTTTAGGACTAACATATCTTTCAATTATATTTCAATTAAATGCTTGCACGTAGGGGTCTTTAGCAGTAGGAGAAAACCGGAGGACATGGAGAAAATCCACATGGTTGGACAGGTGACCCAAGTCCTTGTCTTGTACAAATGGGGAATCGAAACGACGCCAGTTGACTCAATGACAGACCTTATGATACAACATGCACACGCTAACCATCGGCCATCGATCCCACCCAAATTTTGAATTATATAAAACGAAACGAAAAAGGATCTGTGTTTTAATGGACAAATGGAAATGGCATATTATGTGACAAGGAGCCACAGTGGCTCAGTGGGTAAGGCACTGGCTCGTTAACTTAGAGATTCTTACATATTCCTGAAGCGATGGCCTGAGAAATTCCTCTCTGGCCATTGTTGGATTGGCTTCTGATACTTGAGTTTTTGAGGGAGTATTTCTATTCTTCCCATTTAATCAAGTCTCTCTTAAGTACAGTAACATGACAGCCCTGCGTTTACTCTGGGGTCTTCCCTAAAACTTTGGACAGTGATTTAAGGTTACCTTAGTTGAAAATATTGAAGAGTTCCAGACGGTTTTGTTGTGCATTTCACTTTGAGGATGTTTAACAGGTGATATGATTTGTTGTATTCTGATTGGGTTTTTATTAAAAGATATGAATCAGTATTTTCTCTCACAAGGTCTGTCATTGAGTCAGGTGGTGTGGTTTCAATTCCCTGCATGTATTGACAAGGTGTAGGGTCACCAGTCCAACCTCGTGGGTTTTCTCCAAGTCCTTCGGTTTCTGCCTACTGCTAAAGACCCCTAGTAGCGCAGTGAATTATTGATATAAAAAATAATAAAACTGAACCACATAACCTAGTTTGTGGCGAGTGGAAGTTAAACCTAATTTTTCTCTCTGTCTCCCATGACTTACCTCAGACATCCGACTAACAAAATGTCCATCTTCTACAACATCATTGGATTTATCTGAAATTGGTTTATTCTCCAGGAATAAATGTATTTTGGAAAGACTGGATGATATTTCTTGTACAACACTCGATTTACCAACCTGTAAAAATCACAAACTTTTATTAACAAAGAAATAACATGGAAATTAGTGTCTTGTTATCCTGCATCAACTGAGTTAATGAAGATAGGCATACATCATAAGGCCTGTTTTCATTGTGCATGTGTGATGGGACCGTTTCCATGTAACCATCGAAAATGCTCGCGGAAAACATTGACAGAAAAGGGACTGAAAAGGAAGTTTGTCCAGTCTGCCAGACAGCAGAGTTTAGCCTACGCTTTATCTGATTACAATTGCCAAGGGATCTTTAACGTGCACACAAGCAGCTTTTGACTCTATGATGTCAGACATTTGATTAACCAACCACTGTGCACACAGGATCTTTGTTTTTTGGATTTCATGTGAACTATACTAATAGTACTAGTGCTATTGACATTATTCCTACCTGGGCTTTTGGATTGTTGATATATTTGAGATAGGTTTGAATCGATACACTCAAACTTGGTATTGATTTCTGAAGATGATTCATTTCCCTAATCAGCCATTCTCTGTCTGGCCCTCGGATCAGATCACTCTGTCGTGATTTCAACATTGTTATCAATACTATCAATATCTCACTAAATTCCTGTAAACAATTCAAAGACCAATCTGATTAAAATACAGATCTATATTTCGTTTTGTTTTTATATACTTTTGATGGCCTACACTAAATGAAAATCTGACCGGTTGTTTCAATAGGTCACGTCAGAGGTCATACGAGCAGCTTTTGACCTATGATGTCAGACATTTGATTAACCAACCAGCATTGATGTCTAAAGCTTGCCGTAACAGACCGTTTCATTGGCTAATACCTCACACCATTCAGGATCTGAGGTATAAGCACTGTACTATGCTTTTCTGTATCAAACAACAAGCTAATGAGAGAGAGAGAGAGAGAGAGAGAGAGACAGAGAGAGAGAGAGAGAGAGAGAGAGAGAGAGAGGGAGAAATGGGGTTTAATGTCCACTAAACACACATCCTGTCATTAACATGATTCAATTTCATTTCAATATTTTGCTTGTGCATAGGGTTCTTTAGCAGTGGGAGGAAACCAGAGGACCCAGAGAAAACCCACAAAAGCCATGTTTGATTTTGTTTTTATAAATACATTTCAATCAGACACTGTACCATAATGCAAAATATTGTCTTGTGACAGCGAAATGAGTTGGAAGTCACAAGTCATTGTTTACCATAAAAGTATATGAGAGGGAGAGAAATGGAGTTTAACATCCACCTGACACAAACTAGGTCATTTTGGGACTAACATATGGTTCAATTTTATTTCAATAAATCGCTTACGCATAGGGGTCTTTAGCAGTGAGTGGAAACCTGAGGACCTGGAGAAAACCAACGAGGTTGGACAGGCGACCCTACTCCTTGTCACGTACAACCCGCCAGCTGAGACAATGACAGATTGTATGGTACACTGCGTACATGGTAACGATTCGGCCATCCACCTCCCGAGAAGTATTTGAACAAAAATATCGAAATAGACCAAACATATAAAACAAAATTAGTTTGCCTCCTTAATCAAATCTAAACTTTTACCTTTCGTGTTACATTGTATATCATTAAAAAATCTTAAAATATTACTCATTTTTCTAGCACATTTCTCAAATATTTACCTTAAAAACTGATTGGAATTGTTGTTTGTCTTGAACAGAATTAACCTTTGATAATTTCTCTTGTACACTTTCGATCAGACCCAGAGTTTTTCTTACAGTGGAATCGTCAGACACAAGTAGTACCTGTAAATACATGTATATCTACATCCTTAGTTTGTAAATGGAATGTAGTCGTGTCAAAACAATGCTGTGATTTATGTGCTATAACGTCTGTCTGGTCCAACAGGGCTAATGAGAGATATTTCACCCAGGCAGCGGCACTGTGACCCACTCTTATATCAAATTCCAACTGTCAAGGGATCTGTTGCGTGCACGCCAATGCGTACACAGGACCTTGGTTTTCAGTCCCATCTGAACGACTAGACAGCTGTCCCTGACAGCAGATCCTTCCTGCACCACTGACAAGCCGGAAAATCCTGATGAAGTATCTACGCCAATGCAGGGATCTAATGTTAGAACAAAGAAACAGTTGAAACATCTTTTTTAAGTACCAAGCCCCTTGTTATAATTTTAGTACATGTATATTGTAAATACATGTTGTAAATACATGTTGTAAGTAAATACATGTTGTAAATACATGTATACATGTTTTAAATAATACAAAAATTTCATCAAACCTTTAACATAGAATGCAGAACATCTTTAGCAGCTTGAATCAAACGGTCACCAGTTTGTTTATTGGTGACATCAGCTTGGTATTTTTGTGAAGCTATTTTCAAATCTGAACCAGCTAAATCTAAACTTTCACAAGCTGATTTCATCTGAGTCTGTAAAACCTACAATATATAAAAAAATTCCAGGATCATAAGTGGGTCAGTGAATATGGTGCTGACTCACAAACCAGGAGGTTAGAGGTACCATCCCAGTGTTGCTCAGATTTTTCCTGCTTTGTTTCCCCGTGTTGGTGTAGAATTGAGTGGTGTCCCCGTGTTAGTGGATGTAGGAAGGAGAGGTGTCCCTATGTTGGCGGAGTAGGAGGGAGTGGTGTAACCTTGTCAGTAATGCGGAACAGAGTGGTGTCCTATTGTCAGTGGTGTAGGATGGCCGGAGTAGTGTCTCCTTGTAAGTGGGTGTAGGAAGAAGTGGTATCCTCTTGTCAGTGGTGTAGGATGGAGTGGTGTTCCATTGTCAGTGGTGTAGGATGGAGTGGTGTTCCTTTGTCACTGGGTGTAGGAACGGAATGGTGTCCCCTTGTCAGCAGTGTAGGGTTTAACGTCCTACTCTTCTGCACCTGACCTGGGCTAGTTAATGGACAGAAGTGTAGGACGGAGTGGCGAATCCTTATAAGTGGGTGTAGGATGAAGTGGTGTTCCATTGTCAGCAGTGTAGGACAAAGTGGTGTCTCCTGGTCAGCGGTGTGGGACAGAGTGGTGTCCCCTTGTCAGTGGTGTAGGACAGAGTGGCGTTCCATTGTCAGTTGTGTGAGATGGAATGTTGTTCCCTTGTCACTGGAGTAGGACGTTGAGGTGTGCCCTTGCCTATGGTACTGGATGGATGGCCTGGCAAGACAAAAGCAGTTCTATTGGGAGGAAAACGTGAACCTGTGACAGTTGGTATTTGAAATAAGAGTAGACCATAGAACTGCTGTTTGGGCAGTATACCCGTCTTCATTAGCCTAGTTTGTGCAAAAGAGTAGAGCGATAAACTCCATTCAATTTCATTGTACAGAATGAAATAACTCGAAAAACTTAAGACAAATTTAGAGCTTACAGTACATGTAATTACAGTGGCCAGTGGGTGCCCATCAGAGGCATGAATACATCACATGTAAATCACTTTTCAAAACATACTTGGGTGGAGGGTGGAGGGGAGAATGGTTTTGATTCCCCGCTTGTTCATGACAAGGAATAGGGTTATCTCATGGGTTTTCTGCAGGTCCTCTACTTTCAACCCACAGTTAAAGACCCCTTCACTCAAGCAAATTACTGAAATAAAATTGAACTATGTTAGTCCCGAAATGACGTATAGTTTGTGTTGAGTTGACGTTAAACCACATTTTTCTTTCCAAACTTACTGGATCTTTGGAATCTTGTATTTGCTTTTGCCCAACTTGTATAAATCTGTGTACAGCTTTGATCACACCCAGGGCACACTGGGATATCTGGTTCTCTCTGCCTTCATCTTTACTACTGGATGATGTTCCATTTGATTCATTTAAAATAATCAACAACGATATCTGAAAATACAAAAAACAAAATTCACAGATGAAACTAAAGGCTAACCAGGCCAGCGGCTGCCAGACAGGATACTCCCACATTTTGCAAGAGATGGAGAGAGAACAAGTTAAACAAAAAGTGATTTTTTGAACAATCATAATTCAGGAAGCTACACTCCGATATGCACGGATATCGACAGGACCAAGGTTATCGAGATATATTTCAAGTCTCCTCAAATTCAGATCAAAATTGTGACTTCTAGAGTGTCCTCAAACTTGATATACCAGATGTTTACACTATTTGCATGCGAGGGGTGGCTATTTTGTCTGGCAATTTTCGTCTCAACTTTCCTTACGGTGAAACGGTGATATGATCAAACGATTTTTTAAATCGGATAATAATTGTGACCTCCAGAAGGACCATAAGCTAAAAAAGGCGATTTTGAGGACAATCAGGGGCCATAATTCAGGAATTACGATCCGATATCCCGTAAATATTCAAAGCACCCATGCATTTTAAGTTTCATCTACAGGGTCCACAACTTTGATATACCATATTTTACACTATTCGCGTATAAGTGGTGGACATTAATTGTGACCTCCGGAGGGACCACAGCGAAAAAAAGCGATTTTTCGTACAATCAGGGGCCATAATTCTGGAAGTTACAATCTAATATGAACAGATATCGAAAGTAACCAAGATCTTTGGGTTACCGGTACAAACATGCCTTTTAAGTTTCATCCAAATCGGTTCAAAATTGTGACATCTATAGGCCTAGTGTTCACAAGCTAAAAACATGATTTTTCGTACAATCAGGGGCCATAATCCATGAAGTTACAGTCCGATACAGGCCAATATGGAGAGAAACCTAGATCTTTGGTGATAAACTTGTAATTCAAGTTTCATTGAAATCGGATCCAAATTGTGACCTGTACTGTAGGCTAGACTGTTCACAAACAATTGTTGACAGACGGATGTACAGGGACGACAACAATACATTCACATGAAAATGTGGGTGTATAAAAACAAGCACATCAGAATATCTTAGTCTGTGTTTGTCAGCCAGTTTTTGCCTTAATAAGATACAGAAGTTCCCATTGTAAAATTCACACTCAGTCAGTGACTGAGGAGGCTGGAGTGGCTACGCAGACTATCTGTGAAGAAGATCACGACTTTAGAGTTTAAAAAACGTACTGAGCAACTATGCATGTATGACAACAATTATTCATAAAAAAAATGTACGGTATGACAAAAAGATAATTAAAACAGATTCAGGTAAATTACTAAAACATATTTATATTGAAGGGAGATAACTCCTGTTTGTTTTGATTTGAAACAAAAATCTGGTATTAATAATACATAAATCTAACATACCTGGGATGCTATCGGCGCCAGAACTCTTTCTAATGATTTGGTCTTGACTAAATTAGCTATTAATCCGTAAGTCACCTCCATTTTACCTTCATACCTGTATTGTTTTATACCCGAACTCCAATATTAATCATATTTATCGATTTTCAACAGCTGAACTACCCGCTCGGTAGTATAAAAATTTGATCACGATTGAAAAGCGCACCTGTTATCAAACGAAACGAAGTTAAAATATTTTGCGATATTGAATTCACTGAAATGCCTTTTCAAATTTTGTTTCTTTATTCCTGTTTATTAAATTTAGTGATTTTCGTATTTTGCCTTTTCTATTTGATGCTAATAATCATCATGCCATATTTACTACCCAAAAATACAATCAAAATAAAGTATTTGATTTATAAACAGGAAGAACAAACCGTAATACACAGGCACAAAGGAATTCGTGTCCCTAACCCGTAGCTTGAACCCTGCCCAAAAATAATTATTGAGTAAGTTTCTTGAAAATAATTATTGAGTGAATTTCTTAAGAATAATTATTGAGTATGTTCCTTGAAAATAATTACTGAGTAAGTTTCTTGAAAATAATTACTGAAAATATTGAGTTTCTTGAAAATAATACTGAAATTACAGTGTTGGAATTTTTCTAGAGAAAATCACACCAAGGCCAAGTTTTAGGGCCTGGAAAATGGGATAGGCTATACATTTTAGGTATTTTTTTTTCATTTTGGCTAAAAGATAAATTATGTTAGAGCTAAATCTGCATGTCTTTACTTTGGCTTCAAATGTAATATTATAAACTATTATTTAGACGACGATAACCAACCTACGCAACATCTTCCAACACCCACAATTTCACTCAGAATAAAGTAACTGAAATGAAGTTTTCAATATTCATATTTCATTGTCTATTATTGAACTATTATAGCAAGAATGACCAGCTCTTCATCCAATAAGTGACGTAAAGCTATAAGTTGCCATGTCCATCACTGGTTCTATAAAGGCAATGTCGTCGATCCACCAATGGATTTAAAATGCATTATGTTAAGTGCTTAATCGGCCTATTGCAGATTTCATTTGGCCTCAAATATTATATACAATATTAATTAGACATTTATTCACATTACAAGCCCATAATCAACTCTCTAGACCATCGAATAGTTTAATTTTGAACGGATTTAAACACGATTTCCATTTAATAACTTAATTTAAAATTGGATAATCGAGACTTTGTCTGTTATAGCTAGTAACAACCGTAACAATGGTAGAAATAAAAATCGAGAATACTCTATTATTTAAACATTCATAACTTCGCACACAATGAAATAATTTGAATAAAATTTTCAAAATGTCCCTCTTTTCATTATTCAATTTTAAACTATTAAAGCGAGAACTGTCAGCTCTTTATATAAATCTTACAAAATGCATCTTTAACGCCCACTCGTCCCAAACTATGTCATTTCGGAGAAACCTCCGCGAATGACCTATTCAGGGGAATTACCTCTTTAAATAAATCCATTTCGACATCAGACGGCGGAAACACTAACCCAGTAAATCACGGGCATCTCGTGTTTTTTCTTCGAAAGTTTCGCATGTTCTAAATAAATGGAAAGAAATTGGGGTTGATCAAATTAACGTTTTTCAGTTATTTGGTTAAATGAGTTATTTGGTGTATACTGTGTACCGATATATTGATATAGCGATCTGATAGAATGTTGGAAATTCAAGGTAATGTTTGTCGATCAACAGTATTACACAGATATATAATGGATGACACCCAAAAACAAACTCCATTACTATATAATTCACATTTTTTTATAAACGGCTTGTCTACAAGCCGTTTAGAGCTGTATGGAAAACAATATATGCCACAACATGGTTTTAATGTAAGAACAAAATCTGTCTATATGGTAGGTCTTTCTTTTGGCTGAAATGTTGCATAAATGATTGATTAGACATTTGTTAACATTCCATCTGATGGGTCCTATTTTCAACAGAATTAAATCTGATCTGCGATTCAACAGCGGTTGATGATTACCCGTAAAATTGGACAATCGAGGCTTTATTTATTATCGTAACAGCGATAACAATGACAATTGAGGCTACAGTGTTATTGACACGGGGAGGTAATTGGATATGTTCATATCATATTCTTTTTATTATCTATTTTTTTAAAACTATTATAACGAAAACTGACAGTTCTTTATCTAATCTTCCATACTTCCGCCTATCGGGTGATGATTTTTGCTTCAGATTTTATATAAATTATTATTGTCAACTGACAGACTATCGCCACCGAAGAGACAACCACTGTCAAGATTGGTCGCACTATTTCTGTTACGCCTTTTTTTGTGAACATTTTTTTTTACTATAGCCTGTACCATAACAGACCGAGGCTGTACATCAATGATTATTTCCTGTCTTGTCCACGGGTTTATCTTGTAGATTTTTGTTTTGCGTGTAGTGCCGTCCTCCTGCACTTACTATTAGACATTTTTTCACATGACAAACCAATAATCAACCTACTACATCATCGGATGGCGCAGATGTAAACGGACTAAATACATTCGTCATTTAAATTTAATGATTTAATTTTCAATTTGGTGCAGTATAACCATTTCGTTTCCTTTCATTTTCCAATGGAGAAGCAAGACTGAGTCTCGATTAACAAGTAACAGATTAACAATCTGAGTCAAAAATTCACATAGTGATAACTTCGTTCCGAAAAAAAGTAATTTGAATGAAATTTTCAAATATTAATTTTGAATTATCTATTATGGAACTATTATAGTAAGAACTTTATCTAAATCTTACATTTAATGTATCTTTAATTTACCTTAACAACGTAGTGTAGCAATACCAGAGTAGGCCTATACTGTGTACACCGATGCTTTAATTCACTTGTATAACAATGTAGCAATACAGGGAAACCACGGTGAGTAAGACGCTGCCTCGCTAGCCTGGAGGTCGCATGTTCGATCCATGCGTTGGCCGAGAAAGTTCTTCGGGATTTACCGGCGTGGGATCCTCTTATCAGTGGTGCAGGATAGAGAGACTGACAAAAACAGCCTCCTAGTCGTTCGGATGGGACAAAAAAACCCAAGATCCCGTGTACAATTGGCGTGCACGTAATAGAAAGGACCGCGGCGCCATTGTCCGGGCAAAATTTCCCCGATAGAACCGTCTTCATTAGCCCAGTACGGACTAAACCTTGGGACGTTAAACCCCATTTCATTTCCAGAGCATACTCATTTAAGTTTGTGCCACAGGGATTGTGATTGGCGTAGGTGTCGTGTTATACAATATAATATTACAAATTGTGGCCGTGATATCTTTCCATACTTCTATGTTGTCTCTTTTGTGGACAGTTTTCCAAACATGGAATAAAACTGCTACTAATTCTATATGCTCTTTGTCCTTACAACCCCATGTTGACGTAATCAAATATTTGAATAAAATAACTTAATTAACGGTGGATTAATAACAGATAAAAAAAAAAATCCCTCACGTTATCGACAATATCAGACTTTGTTAATGAAGACTGACATCCGCCATGCAGTGTACTATGGGGGATATTGTGTCCGGACAAGAGTCGTTGCGGCCTACACTTATGCCCGAATCCAAACTGTCAAGGGTTCTTTTACGTGCACGACAATGTGTGCACCGGACCTCGGGTTGCGTCACATTCGAACAACTATACCTTGTCCCTGTCCAGGCCTGCCTACCTACGCCACTGAACATACCGGGGTCGTTGAGACAACACGTCTCCCGTCGGGTCGGGGCATGAGGTGGAGCGTGTTGGCAGACTTATAGTCTACTGCAGGCGCGGATACAGAGGGGGGCGCACCCGGCGCACGCCCCCTCTATTTTTTTGCGGTGGCGAACAATTTTTAGCTCCATATATTCTCGCAGGAAAGGAGAACAAAGACAGTTTAGGTTGGCAATCGTAATTTACAGTACTGGTATGAAATTAGTCCTTGTGGGCATTTTTGTCCACTCAAAAATAACAGGCCGAGCTTCGCACTCCCAATTTGGTGCAGCACGCCCCCCCTTTCTGAAAATCCTGGATCCGCCCCTGTACTGCATTGAAAAAAGTATGTTTTGTTAATTGTTATCTATGTAGGGGCAGTAGACGGCTACACAAAATCGCAATTTTAAGTTGTTGGGGATTAACCACTTTACTAGTAAGTGCAGGAGGACTGCACCACATGCAAAGCAAATAATTACAATATAAACCTGCGGACAAGACAAAAATAAAATAGTGAGACAACTGGTAGGTTTCTTTATAAGTTACTAACGTGTTTCTATAGATTTGGGAACTTAACAACTCAAAATATAAACCAAAGAAACAGTTCACTATAAACTTATTGGAAACCTGACCAACTGTTCTCGTATTATTAGGTTTAAATCCATTTTGTAATATCTAAGTTTCTAAAATATAATTATTAATAGTGGTTATAATTGTCATTTTAACTTGATATCCATATTCAATATTATTTTGTAATACATACTGTATTTTATCATCCATATTTTGAGTTACGTTTACTGACCATTAACTTATTAGAAACCTGACCAGTCAGGCTCGTAGCTATAAGCTGGCGGGGGGGGGGGGGGGCAAGAGGGTCACGTTGGTCGTTGGTCGTTGGTTTCGTATTCGGACAAATGGGAAGGAACCCCATAGGCTAATAAATGACATTGTAGTGTGTTTTAAAAATGTTTTATTTATGTTTGTAACAACAAATTGGGTCAACATTCGTCAACACCCAGGACTGAAATAAACACAGTGAAAGCCATAATGGAGACTGTGTTTGACACAGTTAGCAATCATAAAATAGTTGGTGACATTTACGTTTAATTTTAAGACGACTGGCCTAGTTCAGAGACATCAGGCATGGCAGGGGACAAATAATTAAAATTTCGTTATTTAAATTATTGACATATAGAACAAATCCTCTGAACTAGGGGTGGGGGGCACGGGAGCTAAGTGGGTAAGACACCGGCTCGCTAGCCTGGGGATCGGGTGTTTGATTCCTGCATTGGCCGAGAAAGTTCATCCCGATTTTCCGGCGTTGTTTTCTCTTGTCGGTGATGTAGGGCGCGAGGCCTGTCGGGAACAGCTGTGCACACATTGGCATGCACGTAAAAGATCCCTTGGCAGTTGTAATTCGATATAAGAATAGGCCGTAGCGCCGCTACCCGGGCAAAATTTCCAACATAGCAGGCTGTATGGCGTATGCCCTTCTCCATTAGCCCAGTTTGGAGAAGAACAGTAGGACGTTAAACCCCATTTCATTTCTGAATTTTAATTATGACGCAGTGGATGTGGATTGTCATGAAATGAAAACGGGTCTAACGACCTGCTTTTCTGCACCAATCCAGCTGATGAAGACGGACATTCGCCATACAGTGCGTTATGATCGGACAAATTAAAACCTGGATGAATTTAAATCGCTTGAATTAAATGGTGAACTTCGTTTCCAAACCTCGATTATCGGATCTGCCAAATTTAAAATTCGACATTGGAGATATGGAATTACCGCCAAACAGTATTTTTCTGAAATTATATAAGTATTTTTCTGAAATTATATAATTATTTTTCTGAAATTGTATAATTATTTTTCTAAAAATATATAATTATTTTTCTGAAAATATATAATTATTTTTCTGAAAATATATAATTATTTTTCTGAAAATATATAATTATCTTTCTGAAAATATATAATTATTTTTCTGAAAATATGTAATTATTTTTCTGAAAACATGTAATTATTTTTCTGAAAACATGTAATTATTCTCATGAAAAAATATAATTAGATTGTGTTTAGTCAATCTGTCGACAAACTTTACTTAATAATGAATTCAATTCCACATGGGTTGATCGGACGGGATATAAGATAAATCTCAGGACTTTCTCCAGATGATACAGACTTGGAAAATTGCAGTAAACAGGGTAGGGCCTATAGCCTAGTGGCTTTTTTCTGACAGACGAGTAGAATTTGATCTACTAAAAAATTATACCCAACGGACTTTCTTACTATTGTAAACTAATGACCCCACCCAACCCCGGCCCCCTCATCCATTTCAAACTGGTTTTGTCGTACTACATAAGGATAGGCTTCGTCCAACTAAACAACACCAGAATCTCCCCTGACTCCAACCCCAACCTTAATCCTAGACCCTTTCCGTTGTCGCCTGTAGGAGTACTGGTCAACAGATCCTGTTATTAAACTGTATCCCAACTAAGCATGTCAACCGCGGGATGTTTATTCGTCACATTCCACCAATGATTACATACCCACATACTGTGCCATTACAGAATGCTGTTCAAACTGCACTGAAACGTCTTACTTACTGAGCCACCGCGGCCCCAAAACTGAAATGAAACAGGGTTTCACATCCTACATTTCTGGATTTAATTGGCATTAGTGTAATATGAAGAGACCCTGTTGGTCGGACAAGTGGTGTTTCTCCGCTCTCGCCGAATTCAAACTGACAATTGTTTTTTTTCGCCCCATCCGAACGACGAGTAACCTTCCTTGTAGGTCTCTTTCGGGTAAATGCAGGCTTCAAAACATAAGAACTGTCTGGGTCAAAACCGAGATAGAGCCAAAGACCATGGACTGGAATAAACACTTGCATGTCTTATCGCATTCCGCTTAAACGTGACAAGGCAAAGAGTTGCCTGTCCCACCTCGTGGGGTTTCTGCGAACGACGAGTAATTTTTCGTCTCGTCGGAGAAATCCAGGCTTCAAAACATAAGAATTGTCTGGGTCAAAACCGAGATTGAGCCCAAGACCACGGACTGATATAAAGACTTGCCTGTCCCCCTCGTGGTGTTTCTCTGAGTGCTCCTATATCCCCACACTGCTAAAGACTCCTTCGCCCAAGCAAATGTTTGAATAAAATTGGACCATAGGTTAGCCCCGAGATGACCTAATTTGTGTCGAGTGGACGTTAAACCCTATTTCTCCATCTCTCGCTTGCCTGTCTAATCGCATCGTTGATCAGGTAATAGTATTTTTATGTATCGTTAGATGTATACCCCACAGGCACAAATCACACATAGCACATATTATTTAACAGTGACAAAATTTATTGTGTATATAGAATAAATAATTCATGTCTTTCGCACGACAGTGTACTTTATACAAAAGAAGGTGAGTTTGGCGAATAAACCACGGGAATCTGACCTTCTAGTCGTATATAATATATGCATACACCATACCAAACTAGACAAAATATTTTTTTTATTATATATTGTGTATTTCGGTATGGTGTATGTATATACGGACAGAAGGTCAGATTCCTGTGAATAAACATTGTATAGATCTACATCCCGAAATAAATGACAATTTTCCAGCAAATTGAACAATCATCTACAAATCAAAATTACAAAATTAAAATCAATCATCTACAAATTTAAATTGTTAATCACAAAATGTAAACAGTTATCCACAAAAATAAGATTAATTTATTCAAAAATTTGAAATTATCATAAAAATGAAACACATTTTGATTTATTCTTCTAAATTTATCAATTGATTGCTAGCTATGTAATCGTTTGATCTGAATCGTTTTGAAGGGCTCTTATAAATAACTGTTAGGTGATGAAGATGGTGATGACTGTTATGATGACGATGAAAAAAGAACTCAATTCCATATGAGTTAGATGATGATGCTGCTGCTGATGATGCTACTGATAATGATACTGCTGCTGCTGATTGTGATGCTGATGATGAGAATGGGGATGGGAGTGGTGGCGGTTACGACGACGATTAGGATCTTCAACGGGGACAACCGAACTCCCTTCCATCATTATGATATCACAAGTCGAAAGTTTTCCCATAAAATGTAATATTTTCCACTAATTTTCATAATCAGTCATACAACAAATCATGTCATTATGTATAATTTTGACGCTGTCATCCATTGTCTTACATTCCACAAACATTTCCACATCGTGATCACAGTCGGGGTATTAATAAGTCTACAATTAAAATATATAGGTTGTCCGTCCGACAACCGGAACGATACGGATGTGTGTGGTGTAACCGTCGGAATATTGATTTGTCCGGAATACCGAGAACGGAGTGTTGTTCGGACGATTAGTATTTGGGTGACCTGACGAGACGGAACGGGTCATACATAGGAGCATTGTCTACGTCTGGAGGGGCTGTCGGCACAGTAATGTTTGTAAACGTTAGACCACGGTTCCCTATTTTAGGATCTGGTTGAGCAATTGTCGATATACCAGTCAGTTGATTATTCCTACGATTTTCAATACTTCTGGAACTCCTAAAGTCCAAAGTAAGCGAGGTAAAACCCGTATATAAGGGCAGTAAAACTAAGGTCCCTAACATGACTAAAATAAGGGCCGAACTGGGAGCGAAGATAATCACTAGTACAGCAGCGATTAGGGCCAGAATGGCGTAAGCCCACAAATGCTTAAAACTTGACACGAATGGATTTGATGCCTTAAAGTCTTCTTCAACAGCTCTCTGTGGAACCCATTTCACCGAGGCACCGACATTGGCCTGAATCGCGCGAATTATTCGGACACAGCCAACAAATGCTTCTGGTGTGAACTGTAAAATGGAAGCCACTGTCTCTATTATGACAAATTTAAAGTTTTTACGAGTTGTTGTTGCGAACTTCGGGAATATAAGCACAAGGAACATAACAATAATTATAGAGGCGTACCTATATCGCAAATTAACTTGATAATGTAACAGAATATATAACAACAAAATAGGCTTCATAAACATTTGCCTTAATGCTGAATGAGCAACATACGAGGTCACAAAATCTAATTTCGATTTAGTCCGCAATTTTGTTGCTACGAATTTTTCCCCTTGAAGTTTGCTTTGTAGCCATCGCATTGGAACACCAACAGCGTTTTCCCAGAAATAAAAAGCTAAGAGAACTTCTCCTCGGTTCCACCGGCGCTCGCGAATATTCCACGTCACATAATTATAAGATGGCGCCTCCAGAAGATACACACTACCAGCGTACAGAGGTTTCAGTAAAGACGCTTCAAACGTATCGTGACTCAAAACATCAATCGGTACGCGTTCGATTAAATTTCCTCTGTATCCAATAACATTGTCAATGTAAACACGGTTCTTAATAAGACCTTTGCCGAAGAAAGAACTTTGTGAAAAATATGCCATTGTGGCGTTTGTCAGGGGTTCAAACAGAGATTGTCTCATAGATTCAAGGTGCATAAACATGGTGTCGCTGCTGGTACAGTGGAGTTTTATAGCCGGTTGAATGATGCCACGATCCGGGTGAGCAGCGGCTATTTCCATCAGGTCAAAAGTCCCGCCTTTCGGAACGCCCGTGTCTCCGTCCAGAACCAACGTATAGTCAGTATGTCGTCCGTAAATTCTCTCGACGTCTTCGGAGTCGTAGAATAAAGGCTGTCCATACGGTCTAGCCGCTTTCCCGTAATATTCAGGATCGCAGTAAGAATACGCTTCATCATCTCCGTCAAACAGAAGCATTAGATCTTGGTACTGGCCACATTTTCTCAAGACACGACTTGTTCGATGAATCACCATAAATTCTTTAGCAAAATTATCGCAAATAGTATCTAAATATTCCCGCACAAAAATACTTGGTTCCACGTCATTGAATTTCTCCCAAACATGTTTTAGTCTCAGGGGTTCCACAGAACTGAAATCTCGACTAGAGTAAGATAATCCTTCACGAAATAACTGATCATATATCAATCCGCGGTAATTGTCTCGTGCTTCCAACTCGTATTTCTTCAGTTCTTCGTCATTCGTTGCCGAAACAAGCACCGCGCACGTGTTTGCTGATAAATTATAAATAAAAGCTTCATACATTGTCTGTAAACATTCGTCAATGTCATCTTTACTTAGAGCCAATAAATTATAGTTCAAACAAAGAGACAGATGATCTGATCGGGCTTTCTTACTTTGTCTTTGATCTCCGCCGACAATAAGAGTTACCACTGTCATGACGGGGAACTCTAAAACACTTCCCTGTAGAATTCCCAATACAACTACTACCAAAATACCCTGAATAACGTTTGTTTTACCCCAGTCCAGGTTGATAATGTTTAGTATAACAAAAACTAGAGCCAGGAAAATCCATATTGAAAAATATAGGAAGACTCGTTTAGTTTTGTTCATTCTGAGGCAGTTTTATTGTTAAATATATATAAACAATAACTAAAACAAAACACACGAAACTTTTCATAGATTAAATAGTCTTAAAGACACCAGCGTTCCACAGATTTGTGTATAATCCACAGATTACATTGTCTTAAAGACACCAACGTTTCACAGATCTGTGTATAATCCACAAATTAAATAGTCTTAAAGACACCAACGTTTCACAGATCTGTGTATAATCCACAAATTAGATAGTCTTAAAGACAACAACGTTTCACAGGTTTGTGTATAATCCGCAGATTAAATAGTCTCAAAGATAATACATAGTTTTAACATCATTTATTTACAGCCAGTCACACACTATAAAATATGTTAAAAATGCAGAACCCTGTGCTTCACTTTACGATAAACTTGTCCAAATATTCGACACACGGAAATATTATAATTCATAGTACAGTCTCGAATCGAACTTTTGTTTTAATAACATTCTAATTCTGGCGTTTTATGTAACAGTTTCAGATAATCGCGAATTATTTTTAATCCAAATAATTCCAAAGAATTAGAAACTGTAACCTCCGATTTAAAGAACTGACACACCGCGCGAAAAAATGAAACAAAAAAAATAAATAAAAAAATATCTTTAACGAAAATAAAACTTATTCAAAGTGTGTATTAATTTTGGAGAGTATCGTAACGTATGTCCTCGCGTTTTATCACACAAATGGTTTTATGGTCGTTTTGGATTTGACTGTTAATTTATACGGCGTTGTCATATATAGGTGTACAAACAACAATGTAATACAAGGGCGGGGTCTATTTTGTAATTCCCCATTTGTTTAACCGTGCTTGATTATTTCAACCCACAATAGCTGACATGTGGGTCTGTAACGCAGGGCATTGTAGAAGCCAAACGTACAATGTATGTCGGTGATCTCCGGAACCTGACGTCAAGCTTCGTAAAGTGACGTCACTCATTCGGCAATCCTCGACCAGGATGAATTCATTCATAAAAACCAACTGCATTCAATCATTTTCTTTTATGTGTTAAGTCTTTTCGTTGGTCATTTCTCATAGATTTTGTTTGTATACACTGCATCCAGTTTCGAATAAAATGTCTTTAATGCCGACCTGAAATAGAAACGGGACGTGATATATTAAATAGACCCAGTGAAAGGGGGGTTAAATATCGTGATGGATTATAATTTTATAAACACGAACCGTTTGATTACCCAAGCCTCTCTATACCCTCGCATCACCTTTTTAAAGCAACAATATAATTAGCAAGACCTATCAATTTATCAAATGCACGCGTCTGAGGTAGGCCATTCAAGTTTAAAAACAACAAAAATATATATTCCGGTGTCAATTTATTAAAAACAAAAATTTACTGTCACGATTTTTTATGTCAATAAAGTGGTCATTCAAATGGGTATCTGGAATGTAAGGTTTGTCAATAAACTTTTATAATAAAGATTATTTAGGTGCGGTCACAAATCTTACTAGTTTTAAAGGAGATAATCTATTTTTTTCTTTTTTTAAATTTGGTCATTAATGTTTTTAAATTTTATACGAAATGGGGTTTTAAAAAGTAAAGACTATTTATAGGTAATAGTTTTAGACCAAATTCTTTAGTTTTGAATTTATTATGTTTTGTATACATTTTATTTTTTATTCTAGATTTATATCCGTTCACTTTTAAAATCATCATTTTGTTGAAATAAAATAAAATAGGGTTTTACGTCCTACTGTTCTTACCCCACTGGGCAGAACGGGACGGACATACCGCCATACAGTGTGCTATAAGGCAAGGTTTGTCTGGACAGCGACGCCTTCGACTAGCTCTTATACCACTAAGGGCTCTTTAACGTGCACTCCAATGTGCCCACATTAATAGGTTTATCGCCCCATCCGAATGCGTTGTCTCTTGCCAGACCAATATGTTTGTCCCGAAATACTTTCTTTCGGGTCGAGTCGACATTATAAGAAATCCCACTTTCCTCTTTGACCCCCCCCACCCCCCACCCCACCCCCACCCACAACACCACACATACACCGCCCACAGACCCCCCTCCCTTTCAACGTCTTGAATCTTAAAAGGGGTAATGGCGGTGGTCAAATCCCAGGGTACTTTTCTGGCCAAAGCCAGGATTGAACCCTAGACCCGTTGGTTTAACGTCCTCTCAACACCAACTAGGCTATTTCCAGACTGACATATGGTTATGTTTAATTTAATAATTGGCTTGGCGTAGGTGTGGGAGGAAACAGGAGAACCAGGAGAAAACCCACGAGGTTGACGCACAGAGCCACGTGGTGGTCGTTCCTTGTTACCATAAAACATGGTGTTGGTGATTTTATAGTGAAAAACTCTTTTTGGTGATGAGTTATGTTTTCTTTCAGTGAACATAGGCATCTCGTCATTAATCCCCGTGTTCGTCATAAACCACACGAAGCGGAAACCACACTGACACCATAGTTGATGTCTTACGTCCTTTACAAAATAATTAAGATTCTGTCTCGACCATAAAACAATATGATGTGTAATTAAACATTACCCTACGTCTGCTGACGGTGATGATGATAAAACGACAATAAATCAACCAGAACAGCGGCACTACGACCTACTCTAATATTTCGAATTCCAACTGTCATGGGATCTTTTACGTGCACGCCAATGTGTAAACGGGACCTCGGCTTTCCGTCCCACCCGAACAACTAGACAGCTGTCATTGCCAGGCCCTCCGTCATGCATCACTGACAATGGGAAACCACGTGAACTTTCTCGGCCAATGCAGGGATCGATCACCCGACCTTCAGGCTAGCGAGCCATAGTCTTGCCCACTTAGCCACGTGATCCCCGGGCCAAATAAGTGACTTGTCGCTCGGTTGGAACATAAGACTAAGTTCGAGTTATATTTACCGCGCCCACACCGCCCGACCTCCAACACCAAACAAAGCTCATATGAATGGCCATGTTTTCATTCTCGTCACGTCGCAGCCAGGCAAAATTCACCACATTGTGGAAAAAGAGTTAGTTTCTTTCAACGATAATTTCATAGAAGTGATTATCAACCCACTTAGTTCATTTTATCAAAATTTGGGGGGACGGAATTACGTGTCTTCCGTCCGTTTTCTCTTAGGCCATCAAGTTGATGACAAGATGCTCGAAAAGAATGCAAACCTATACAATTGATATACAGGCGTTGTAAGTTATTTAATAACAATAGGGCAGGTTGAACATTGTAAAGAATGACGAGTCATAGAAAACAATTAAAGCACATTTATAAAAAAAGAAAACAATAAAATGCATCTTGTAAATTTGTAGTGAATCACAAACCGCAAGCAGACGCCTCGGCTATACTTGTCGTCCTACCTTGATGACGTCATTCTAGGGGATACCTGATTTAAAACAACGTAATCCGATTGGTTGGTTAATATTGAGTAATTCAGGAGAATCCCATGGAATTGAGGAATGTTCATTGTCAGTGTTACTTAAATATTTATGTCTTTTGAATTTTGAAGTATCTTTAAAATGTATAATAGGTTTAGCTTTTCGGCGACAAATTAATTACATCATGCGTAGGCTATTTTTAGGCCACGGGAATGGAAATGAAATGAAATGGGGTTTTACGTCCAACTGTTCTGCTCCAAATCTGGGCTATTGAAGACGGGCATACGCCATAGAGTGTGACACGAGGAAAATTTTGCCCGGGCAGCGGCGCTACAACCACCTCTTATATCGAATTCCAACTGCCAAGGGATCTTTTACGTGTACGCCAATGTGTACACCGGACCTCGGTTTTTCGTCCCATCCGAACGACTAGTCAGCTGTCATTGCCACAACTGGAATGGAGACGTTTTCGAATATTCTTACTCTCAAGGGATCTTTTACCCATACTACCAATCTGTGATAGAGACGAGACCTCATTTCCCTGACAAAATGCCCTGTTTCTATAAATATCAGATCGTAATTAACATAATTATAACGACATTTTGTCAACAAAATATATTAAAAACAGGCCAAATTCTCACAAAATTATTATTAAATCTTCAGATAATTGACCATTAATGTTTCTAAGTATGCTAAGCTATTAAAAGGTGTCTGTATTTAACCTGTACAAAAAAAAGATATGATAATTATTACAATTACCAATCTGATTAAAACACAGATCCTATTTCGTTTCGTTTTTTATAGTTCAAAATTTCGTTTTACTTGTCTTTACTACATGTAGTGAAGGCCATCCAAAGTAACAAAAACGAATCGAAATATATATCTGTGCAATTAGAAACCCGTGTGAATTTTAAATGGCGTAACTTGCATAGATTTTAATGGACCATATTTTTTTGTAACGTATGTTTGATTGCTAACTCCATACTATTTATGAAACATTTAGGCTCTGCTAAAATTTCAAATTTTCTAAGAAAGTCAATTCATAATTATTTCTGTCTTTTGCTCAATAGGTTGTCAACTCACTATAATTATACGACCATAGGTATCATTCTCACTCTTATAAAATCAGTAACACCGGACATAATAACACAATTACCTCCCTTGTTTTTCTATTCTCCCCCCCCCCCCCATGTAATAGCTATCTTCAAACGTTTGAATTTGAAGTTGAAAATGATATTTTTGCCAATTTCTCAACTGTCAATAGTTAATTATGGGATTAATAGGATTATTCTTTAACAAGGTAGGACTGTTTATAGATACCATCTATTTTAAGGCTTTATTTAAAAATATTTTAAAAATATAACTTAAAAAAAATATGAAATTCTCGCTTTAAAAAAATGGAAAGAAACTGATTGTCTCTATATAATTTCTGGAGAAATCGGTGAAACAAGACCAATTTATAATTAAAAGTTGTTTTGGATTTTCTATAAATACAAAATTCCTCAAATTCTCACAACCTTTGATAAACTGAATTAATTAAATGGATAAAGCGAATAGCCGAATAACCTGTAATCTTTTGGGAGTCACGGGGATTTGCCCAGTTTGGAAATGACTGACTAACCATGCAGAAGGTTGCGAGTTCGATCGTAATGTTGACATGTGTGGTTGATCTTTATCAAGACTGGGGCCCCCTCCACCATGACAATATGGTAAAATGAGCGCAGGATTCGATCCCCGTAAATGTAGAATACACTTTGAAATTGGCAAAGATAAGTGTTAGTATTTTACAAATATGAAGCACATGTGGAAGGGTGTATAAATTTCGGGCGAATGGGGTTTAACGTCCCATTGTTCTGCTCCGACTGGGCTAATGAAGACTGTCAAATCATGTCATACCATGTGCCATAGGAGTAATCTTTACGTGGACAGCAACGCTACGACCTAATATTATATATTATCGAAGTTCAACTACCAAGGGTGCTGTTACGTGTACGTCAATGTGTCCACGCGGGACTTCGGTTTTTTGTCCCTTCCCAAAAACTATGCGTTGTTCCTTACCACTGACAAAGGGGACCTCGCCAGACAAATCTCGAGGAAATTCTCGGCCAACACCGGGAGCGAATCCGAGGCCTTCATGCTAGCGAGCCGGAATCTCACTCACTGAGCCACGGCGGCATCCCGATTAACAATAAAGCAATTACGCAGTATGTCCAGTGCATTAACAAAAAAGCTTGATCAACGCGTGTAAGGCCAGCATTCACTAAACAATGTTAAAAATGGGCAGCTAACTAATAAAAAAGGGCTGGGTCGTTTTGGAAGATTAAAGAGGATAGTCTTGATTTCTGTCATTCGTCAATGTTTATCGTGTATAATATATAAAGCTTCCATACAAACAAACTTAATCTCTACAGGTCAATGGGGCGTTGTTAAAATCAATTTGAATTGACAACTCTTTAAATAAAACACTCCTT
Source organism: Patella ulyssiponensis (assembly GCA_963678685.1). Lineage (NCBI taxonomy): Eukaryota > Metazoa > Mollusca > Gastropoda > Patellidae > Patella > Patella ulyssiponensis. Next base: position 63,466,838 of record OY783229.1, read on the forward strand.
ATAGTACCTCCTAACTACCTGAATAGAGTAGCCCCCCCTTTTCAATATTATCCAATAGACCAAAGCAACAGATATTTCACACAATAGATAACGACGACACGCACACACCATACAATAGAGCAGGATAACGGATAGTTAGGTTATAATATTAAGAAGTTCGTTTTTAGCCAACACAATCGTCGTATTTTTGTATTAAGGGCGTACACTCCACTATAGTAGGATTGACGTTCATTATAATGCATGCTTGAAAAAGAGGTTCAACATCCGAGCTTTCTGCACTGACAGGAGCTAATAAAACAATTTCTTAACAAATGAAACTTAAAGATACATTATGGGAGATAAGATAACGAGTTGGCAGCTCTCACTACAACACATGTAGTTAAAACTAAATAATGTAAAGGCAATTTGCTGAAAATTTCATTCAAATTGATTCACTTTGAACTTAGAATAAAGCAAATGAAAGTTCCGCTTATAAATAAGTAGTCTCGGTTATCCAATTAATCGGTAAATCACGAAGGAAAATTTCGAGCAAATCGAACTACAATTCAACAAAAATCTCATGCTAGCCTCGACATCAAGAGTTGATTATAATGTCTAATTAATAGTTTTTATAGCATTTCAGGCCTAAAGAAAGACCTACAATTATTGACAGATTTTGCTCTTGCACAATGCATGTTTAATGAATAAAACGGTAATTTTGATCTCACTCAGTCGGATTAACACACAGTTTCTCTTTCATCTCGTTTTTATGATTCAAATTTGGTTACATTGGATATATGCCTTGATTACAATATCTCATATTGGATTCATAACTCTTTATGGTCAGTTTTAATCTATGCTACGACCCTGGGTATAGATTTGGGGCGGGGGGGGGGAGGGCCTAATATGTCTCTGTCCCCTCCATGATTTTGATCGCCAGGATGGATTTTCAGGTATATATCCACATGAATGCCCCGTTCTCCATGACGCAAAAACGATTCAACCACCTGATGGTGTGTGCGGTGCAATATGACCTCCCATCATGATTCGGACCAAACGAAAAGCATGCCGCCAAGATATACATACATAGAAAACAGTCCTGATCATAAAATGAACGTCCTTATCGTCCATATCGTCATCATATTATCCGTCGTTACAGCTTTCATCGAAATAACACTGATACAGTAAACTGTTTGGTAATGAAATGTCCCAGGCTCCAGGGTTCGTCCGTCACACCCAAAAGTTAAGACAAAGCCACTCCCTTGTATCCCAGCCCTGTGATACAAATCGTACCAAGGTTAGTTAAAAAATGCATTATGTAAGATTTAGATGAAAGCCTGAATTTTTTGTTATAATAGTTTAAAATTATTTCAATCCGTTCCCAATAACAACCATCCGATGGACATTAAACTCTTGTTCATTTCTTGTCTCTTTATCTTCTGTCAAGTTCCCCCTGATAATAATTTTCTGCGATATAACTCTTGTTGAAAGCGGACGTTAACCTTCACTAACTAACGAACGATTATCTTGTCTGTAAAATATGCCTTTGTTAAATTCACACCCGCCACTACGTTTTCACACTATAGTGTTACTGCATAGCATGCATGTCCTCTACACGACATTTTGTTTAAACAGAAATTCTTCAGATGATTTCATTAAACTAGACACTCCAACACGTCAGTATAAATTAATTCGATTACATCAATAACTCCTCAAACCAGAAATGAATGAAACAAAACTAGGGTTTATCGTCCTTTTTGTCCGGCATCAACCGGGCTAAAGGCACGGGCCTTATAATACTGTATTATAAGGACCATAAAATGGTGATGGTCATATGCCTTGCTGTGTGTTATGGGAGAACTTTTAGTATGCAGGAATTCACATGGTAAAATGGGCGAGAAGCTTCTCGGTCAAAACCAGGATCGAACCAGGGACCACATGATTATTAATTGACTCGGCGCCTTACTCACTGTGAAAACGTGAGCATAGGGCGAGAGACAGGGAGAGAGACAGACACAGAGACAGATAGATAGACAGAGAGAAATGGGGTTTAACTTCCACTCGACACAAACTAGGTCATTTCGGGACTAACATATGGTTTAAATTTACTGCAATAATTCGGTTGGGCTTAAGGGTCGTTAGCAGTGGGAGGAAATCGGAAAACCCAGAGAAAACACAGGAGGTTGGAATGGCAACCATACTCCCTGTGACGTACAAGCAGGGAATCGAAACCCTGCCATTTGACTCAATGACAGACCTTGTGATGCAACGCGTACGCGTTAACCATTCGGAATTTTCAAGCGTGGTTTCCACTTGTCAGTTGTGCAGGACGGAGTGACGTCCCCTTGTCAGTCGTACAGGACGATGTCCCCTTGTCAGTTGTATAGGGCGGGGTGATGTCCCCCCGTACAGGGAGAGTTTTGTGCAGGACAATGTCTAATCGTTCGGATGGTACTTAAACCCGAGCTCTCGTGTGCACATGAGCGCGCACGTAAAAGAACCACTTACCGTTGGAATTCTAAATATGGGTAGGCCTTAGCGCCGCTGTCCGGGTAGCCTACAATTCCCTTCATAGCACACAGCATGGCGTATGTCCGTCTTGATTATTCACTAGGCCAGTTCTTAAAGGAAGTAAAACGCAATTCGTTGTAGTGCAAGTAGGGACAATTTAGGTTGAAGCTATTGAGACTAAAAACTCCACTTTTTATTCAAGTGGATTCTCTCTTTAACCCGGGGTATATTATTTCTACTTGAATGTGTAATGAAAAAGATGTCAACCCAATATATTTCAAATTCTTTACAGAATTAAAGCTAAACATTGCGTCACTGTGAAAAAAACCCAAACCACCATTCACTAGACACAATCCTGAAATGCCATCTGTCGACTTTTTTACTCAGTGTTTCTGTTCTCGCTTTGCATTTTATAAATTATAAAATGGTATTTAAAAACTTTCAAAGATTTTAGAGGTTCATAATTTAAACATTGCATTATTGTTAATGAAAAAAGAATAAAAGCCGTCACCCGTTTTTCTTATTGTTGTTACGGTAATAAACAAGGTCTCGGTTTTCCATTTTTGAATTAAATTATTAAAAGGCAACCATGATCAAATCCAACCATCCTATCATGGGCTCGACATGGGAATAAATGTTGTATTAACGATTCATATAAAAATTTTAGACAAAAAAAAAACAACAAAAAAACCCAAAAAAACTGCAATAGGTAGAATTAGTTATTATAATTTTTAAACATTTTTTTTTGTAGTTTAAATAATTTGTATTTTCAATATTTTAAAATTTCCAATAATGTGTATTTTGTATTTTCAATTTTTTGTATTTCATATAATTTGTATTTTGTATTTTCATTTTTTTGTATTTTAATTCTATATTTTAATTTTGTTTTTAATTTAAATAATTTGTTTGTGTTTAAATGCTTTTATTTTATATACTTTGTATATGGAAATTTATCAAATTTGTTCAGGAAATCTTATGAATAATGTGGAATACTTATAGGAATAAATCTCATTAAAATTAACCTATTTAGAGTTCCAATTTTCTTAAAGGGCTGTTCTTAACCCTTTGAAGACCCGGTTGGAAAACATAGTTGAACTTGTTTTGAAATGTTATTCGTAAAACATGACAAATAATTTACTAACATTTTAATTATTTTTAATAAAATTTCCTTAATATTATTAGATTATCAAATATGAATACCACAATAAATCATATTTTGGATGACAAATGTTGTTAAACTATTTAACACCTGAGTGCAAATAGTGTAGACCCACCCATGTCTACCACATCGATCGTACACCATTGTTACCGCACGTTTGTCATAGATATACGTCATATTGTGTTACTAATATTAGAAATATATTTAAATAGCACACGCTCTACCTGTGGTGTAGTCATCATTTCATTTTCACCTTACACGAGATACACACCACCTTTATTTGAGAGAGAGAGGGAGAGAGAGAGAGAGGGGGGGGGTAACGCCCATTCGACATAAACTACGTCATTTCGGGGCAACATATGATTCCATTTTATTTCCCACTGTTTTGCTCGGACTGGGCTATGTACACCATGCACACCGGAAAATCCCAATAAACTTTCTCGGTTAACACCGTGATCGCACCCGCGACCTCCAGGCTAGCGAACCACCGTCTTATTCACTTAGCCGCCGTAGCTCCCAATTACGTTCAAGTCAGGCCATTGTCTCTTTCATGTCTAACATACACCGTAAAAATCATCCATTTTGATGAGGTCGAATTCGATGTTTTGGGGTTGTTTTTTTTAGAAAATTTGTTAAAAGTGTGAATTGTTTTTATGGGATATTTAGTATTAAATAGGAAATTTCCGTGAAATTTAGGGATGAAATGTTTTATTCCATTCTATTAAGTTATTTTACGGGATAAACGCCGGAAAGGCCACAATCTGATAAAAACAAAGATCCTATTTCGCATCGTTTTCATAGTTCAAAACTTCGTTTACTTATTGTCTTTACTACAATAGAATCTGAAAGAGTTGTTATCATTGACGTGTTCTAGATGATGTTAGCCAATGAAACGGTCTGTTACGGCGAGTTCTTGGCCTTTTGATGCACGGAATTGTGGGTAAAGCACTAGAAACGTTAACGCTGATTCATAATCAATATCTCGATTGACCCATGACGTGATCTCCCACTATAACTGGTCAGATCTTCATATCGTGTAGGCCATGGAAAGTATAAAAAAAACGAAACGAAATATAGATCTGTATTTTAATCAGATTGCAATGACCATTGATTTAGGGATTATTTCTACCATTTTGAATTAAATTTTAGAAGTTGCACGCGCTGCACACGCGTTATAATGTAAAGTTTTGATTTTGTATCTTATTTTTATTGTTAACCCGTGTAACTAATAAGTAGTTGAGACAGCAAAATGCCTCTTATTCAAAATTTCGGATAGGCGTGCACGTTAATCATCCATCGACAGTTGGAATTCAATATAAGAGTAGTCCAAAATGCCGCTGTCCGGGCAAAATTTCCTTCATGGATATATGGCATGAGAACGTCTTTGTTAGCCCAGGTAAGGAGCAGAACAGTAGGACGTTAAACCGCATTTCATTTCATTTCTGACTATAATGGCATGCATGTAAAATACCCATTGACAGTTGGAATTTGATATATAAGAGTAGCCCAAAGTGCCGCTGCCATAGCACACTGCATGGCTTATGCCCGTCTTTATTAGCCCATTTGGGAGCAGAAAAGTCGGACGCTAAACATCATTTCATTTCATTTAATATTCAAACTGTAATGTATTGTTTTATCTATCTTAATAAAATTGTTATTAATGGGAAAAATGTTAAAAACAGGGAAGATGTTCTGGAAACAAAAATTACCAGGATATCTTTTTTATGTATTTTAAAATGAAATTTATGTGAATTGGAAGAATTTCTATAAAATACAGGAAAAACAAATACGGATAAAATTTTCCTGGTAATACTTGTTCCCAGAACTTTTAATGTTTTTTCAAGGAGTTTTCTTTACTACAAAGAAGAATATGTGGATAATTATAAATAAAATATTTCTATAAAAATTACAAAACAGATACGTACCTTCATTTTTTGAAGATTGTTATTCTTAAATATTCATCGAAATCGTTTTAAACTTCTTTGCTTTCTAAATTCTCCAATCTTTCGAAACTAAATAAAAAAAAATTATTTACATGTGATCCCCTCAATCTTCAAATTGTAATCCTAAAATAAAGGAATAATTCCTATATAATCAAATTCCTTACCAAATTAAAAACACTTATATGGATATACTACTTCCGAATTTATTAATATGCTACGTTTCGATACACATACAGATATCGTAATCAAGTAATATATAGATATTAACAATCGGAAACCATAATGACAGATTAATCATTAATTAAGAATTAACAAGATGAGAGATGTAATAATATGGATAAACAATTACAACGGATTAACAAGATGAAAGCCTGTAATGTATTGATAACAATTACAAAATTAGATAACATTTCTTACCATATTAATTGTCCCCAAGAACATGATGAAGGCATTTCCCCTTAAGATAAATATAACACGTTTTTAAAACCCCACAATGTTCTTAATGGGTTTAATTGGGTTTTGTGCCGCCTTCATGTCGGTATCCGAGAGTATATGTGGTATCTTTTCTCTCGGTTACAAATTCAAAAACTGAAGTTTATCCGAGAGTATATTTGGTAGGTGTTCTTCGGGTTATAAATAAACTATACGAATGAATTTGATTAACTGAACGCTTTGATCACTTACATCTGTCTATCTCAGTAAAATAAAGACAAAAAAGATTGAAATATTTTTGCCTGGGGGAATTACTGACATTGTCAACGACAACTGTGTTGGTTGTCAAGTGACAGTTTTTAAAAAAAATGAAAAATTAAGGGGTGCAACGTTTAGATTATTTTAATAAAATAAATGTGTAATGTAGCGTGTAACCTAAATATGTCTAATCTGTTCATGTCAATTAGTGGATTCTTAAGCAGTTTTCCTGCATCTCCATTAATCTATATGACAATGTCAAGCACTGTGGGCCTTCTTTGGGTCACCTGTTTTCACACCATTGCTAAAGACCCGCGCCTCTCTCTTACTCTCTCCCCCCCCTCTCTCTCTCTCTCTCTCTCTCTCTCATTCTCTCTCTCAAAGTGTACATTGGGTCTAAGTTTTTACTTTGCATTTGAACGACTATACACTGCTCCTATAGACCTTCTATCCTTCATCACTGACGAAGTGGAAACAAAACTGAGGAACTTTCTGACCTAACACCGAGATCGAACCGGGGAATGGACAGTGGCGCACGCCAATGTGTACACGTGGCCTCGGTTTACCATGCCTTACCGGATCTAAGGGGGGGGGGCAAAGTGGGACAAATGCCCCGGCCCCCCACATTTAAGGGCCCACCACAATTCTGGGTCATCCTAAAATAATTTCACTAAAATAAAGTAAATGAAAACATCGTTGTCAACGAAGTCTAAACGTCAATGAAATCGCTGCCTAAATTGTCTCAGATGCACTGAAATTAATCCTAATTTCAAAAAAATTAAATTCAATGGGGGGAGGGGGGGGGGTACATACTTATACGATCCGCGGTCGGTACAAACAATTTGAACAAACAACAATGGGGCCCCCACACAGTTGGTATGTCCCGTGCCCCCCACAAAGTTAATCCGGCACTGCTATACAGCTGTCCTTGTCACAACCCCCCCCTCCCGCACCACTGACAAGGGAAACTATGTCGGTAAATCCGAATGAGCTTTCTCGGCCAACACCGGGAACGAACCCGCGACCTTAAAGCTAGCAAATCAGCGTCTACCCACTTATCCACTGTGGCCACCATCGAACCCGGGACCTCTCGGATACTTAGCCAGCGCCCTACTCTATAAGTCACCATGGCTCCACGCACACACATCTATAGATATATATTGTTAATGGTCAAAACGTTTGTGTGCTCGAGGCCAGGGTGGGGATATACCAATTTTAGATAGCTCAGCATTACTATTTTTTTCACACGCGATAACGATCTATTATTTACCTAGGGACCGTTCATTGTAAGTTAATTTCGATATCTTGTGAATCGAATCTTCAAGGCATATTACTGTAACGTAACGGAAATAGCCGAGCTTGACCTAAATGTCTTGATCGAAGTGGCCACAGGGGGTCAGACTGTGATGTCGTTTCTCTTATATGTTTAAAGCTCTGTTATTTGGTAACTTAAAATAGGTGAAAATGGTTCTAAAAGCACATATTAAAGATATATTATGTAAGATTTAGATAAAGAGCAGCCATTCTTTCTATAATACTTCGCAAATAGATGATGTAAAATGAATAATTTGAAAATTTTCATTCAAATTACTCTATTGCGAGCCAAGATAATAGCCTCTGAACTAGACGGTTTGACAAGACGTGTGCAATATAATTTCAACCACGTACTGGTTGCTAGGAGCTAAGTCTCGCCCTTCCATTTTGACAAGGTTTGACAAGACGTGTGCAATATTATTTCAACCGCGTACTGGTTGCTCGAAGCTAAGTCTCGCCCTTCCATTTATAGCTTAAATCAAAATACGGCTGAACTGTTCCAATCTATTTAATATCGGAGAAATCCGATACCATCGAAAGTTGATTATGGCCTGGATAAGTTATGTCTTATTAATAATTTAGAAAACATTTCAGGCCTAAAGAAAGACTTGTAATAGACAGAATAAGTTTTTGCATAATGCATGTTTAATGTAATAGGACTGTATATAAACTGATTTATGTCCAATGTCTAATCTTTTGTGTTGTAATTGCTAGTTAGTTATATTAGGTGAAATAAGCGAACAGTCCAAATTGAACAGGACCGATATGCGCCTGCTGTGTACATCTGTTGTTTTGTGGGGTTTATTTATGATCAATCATAAATCAGCAAATATTAATTTCTTCAACATTGTCGTCCGGATTACGTTTTTCGTTGTTCATTTCAAATGAAGCTCGAATCGTCTAACGCCTGGGTCCCCGTCCTCTGGATCGCGACCGCAGCTGGTGTCACCACGTACAGTTTTTTAGCTGCAATCTCTGGCATTGGCGTGCACGTAAAAGATCCCTTGGCAGTTGGAATTCTATGTAAGAGTAGGCCGTAGCGCAGCTGCCCGGACAAAATTACCCCCATAGCACAATGTATGGCGTATGCCCGTCTTCATTAGCCTAGGTTAGGAGTATAGAACAGTAGGACGTTAAACCCCATTTCATTTCATTTCTGACTAAAATCGACGCCCCCCCTCTCAACCCCTCCCCCCCCCCCCCAAAAAAAAAAATACGTGTTTCGTACCGAATATAACGAAAGACGTAATTATGACAATGTTTCATGGTAAAGGTGACTTTGTCTTTCGAAGGGTTGCAATCAGTTGCTGGTTTCTGGAGCTAAATCGCTAACATTTTGGACCTAGAAATTGACACAAGTGGGTCGCAACGCATATAATACTGTAATATGAATGTATACAAACTGATTTACGTTCAACGGTTCCCGTTTTTACTCTGATTTAAAATCGGTTATGTTCGGATATCAGAAGCCCATCTTTTTCCGGTAAAATCACAGCATCAATGTTGATTTGGATGGACAAATAATTTGTGTTTCCAATGCTGAAGATTTTGGATGATATTGAGTTAGAGACTTAGCTACTTTAACTCTCGCGCTTCAATTAATAAGGTATGCCACAGAGTGACAAGGTTTCCATAACACGTTTGTAGGTGACAACAACGAGAATTGCAACTACCCAACCTCGTAGCTTTTCTTCTAGTTGTTTCCTTAAAACAGCTAAAGAATCACAAAGCGCGAGCGATCATTGAAATAAATAAAACATAACCATATATTTGTCCCAAAATGACCTAGTTTGTATGGAATGGACGTTAAACCCACCTTTGTAAAATTGATGAGACAATAATTTATTCGGTGTAAGTTGACATACTAAAATCATTCTACAGTGATGCCACACCTTCAGGGCCGTAGTACGCGGTACATGGGGTACATTGCTCTCCCAGAAAAATAAGGCGCCACGAGAAATAGTGTCCCACCCCTCCCGCTCCCATATGACAATCTTTCAATTATAAAATAACACACTTAGTTCGTTCACCGGCCGCCGCCCCGCGCTCAGTAATTTGGACATTATATTGGCGCCAACCACTCTGCTGCACCTCAAATTTTAAAACCCTACATACGGCCCTGTACACCTTTTGATAATTTTTTCTTGGAAATGAAAATGTACCACATGTTTTACTGGGCTGTACATAGAGAGACAATATATGTGATAAAGAAGCTGTAAAAACACCATAAAACGTAAAATCGTTTAGGTTTATACTTGTAGTCGATTCGGAAACGACTAAATAAAAATATTAATAAAAAGTTTTAATTAAAAAATCCAACGTTTAATATTGTTGATCATATGGTGAGGGGGTATTAATCAATAAAAAAAGCTATAAAAGAGATTAAAACGTAAAACGTGAACTGTTTATGCTTTACCTTTAAAGTAACATCTAAAACCATCATGTGGCAATATGGGCGTATCTCTAAGACAATAGTGCAAAAAGACAATAGCCTTTGATGAAACACATTTTCGTTATAGTGAATACGAATTACTACCCCCAAGAAGTCGCTACAAAGTGCCAAAATTTAAAACAAAAAGATGCCCGTCATCGTTTATCCCCAAATCATATTGTGTGAAACACTTTTGTTTTTGTTAAAATTATTATTATTATTCCTTTTTTCCAATTTGCTTATATCTCGGAAACTACTTGTCGGATCATATGTAATTTTTATATCTATTATTATTTTCTATCAAATTCTCATCTCTTGTCTATGTTTAAGAATTTCTATAAAGTAATAAAAAATTATTATTATTAACTTGTTAAGAATGCGTTCGCGAGACAACCATGCAAAATTGAAAAAAAGCGGCACAAGCGATATCGGGCGATTTTGGTCAAACTTTGTGGAATTGGTCATTGGGTACCCCGCATACCCCACATGAAATTTGGGGGTCACCAACCTTTTAGTTAGAGAGAACCAGCTATGACCAGTTTATACTGAAAAAATGTTATTTTTTTATGATTTATGGCCTAAATTCAAATAATTCTCATAAATTGCCTGATTATATTTTATTATTTCTCATTATTTTTCATGAAAGGTATTGTCAACTACTCTCATAAAAAAATGACCAATAAATTTTTCCGACATAGTTTGGACCATGAGAAATTCATGTAGATAGGTAGTTTTTGCTCTAAGGTGATACATATGAACTTTATGGTGCTATATCTCCACCACTGCGGGGCTGAGGATAAATCCATTAATAATGGAGGTTGAGGTCAACTAATACTAATATTTGGTTTTGAAAAAATCACTAGCACAGATCTCTTTAATACTGAATTCGACGATCGAAATTAAGGAAAATTACTAATTTTCTGACATTTTTTCACTAATAAAATCGGTCTTTGCCTGTGTTTTTAGGTTTGAATTAGCCTCATTCACCATCGATCAGTCGGGGCCGGAACAGATCATCGGCCAGGTTGTTGAAGTTGGGATTGGAATCCAGCCTGTCAGCATCCAAGATGGCGGCGTCCCCCGTTTGCCCGTCTTTTTCCAAAGACGAATGAATAGATAGGACAACACATCTTGCATGAACCTACGTGAACGTAAAATCTTACTTTGTATTGGAACTATTCAGATTAGATCTTTTCATCGTTCTGATAAGACCTGAAAATGTTCATTTCTGACATTTTTTGGTGCTATCCATAATATGATTCGTAATACTTTCTTATTTGATCTCAACACTTGTAAATAAGTAACGACTTCTGGCCTTCTCTACTATTATCCCATTTGTTTCACTCATTGTACATAATATTTTCCGTATGATATCATGTGATATGGTGACAAAGACCGACCAAGTCTGTATTGTATCGACCATCTATGTCTTCATTTTGTAATGGTGCCAAATCAACACCTGTAAATTTCTATTGATCCTTTCACTTTCATGGCACATTAAATCACAACATCCTAAATACATCATTTGGCACATCTCAAGATGCCTGCTCTTACGCCTGCTATCATAAAATTGGTGGTTTTTACCTCTCTTTTCCCTGTTAGCAGGTTTGTTGGACATAATCTGTGACCCCCTGAGGGTCACAGATTATGACTAACTTGCTGTGGGAGCAGTCTTCTCTATTTGAACACTGTTGCCTTCATTACATAGTAATCTTAGTTCACCTGTGTACAGTATAAATTATGTTTTCCTTCCAAAATCTTATACGCACCAATACCGTATCTGTACAAAATCTTATACTTTACTATAGATTATTTGATCACATGATATATTTTGCATATTATAGAATTCAGACTTCATTAAATGTATAGTACAGGTCTGAGCATCTCTGGGTCTGTGTACTTCCATGGAATTTAGTTTGCTTCTTAGCTACTTTTCCTGGTCTGTAGATTTGACCTAGAGCTGTCTAGACAGCTCCATGTCCATATCTAATATGGAAGTAGAAAATATTGTTTGCGAAATTATTCAAACTTCGATGTCGAAGTCGATGTAGTACTATGTAGTTTAATTTTGCACCTAGAAGACTATTTTACCTATTATACTGGAGTCTATAATTTCAATGAAACTCTCCAATTGCCTGTAACAAACGTATCACTTGCAGATTAGTTAAAATTTAGTATTGGTGTTCTTCATGAGACTCGTAGATTCCAGGCTGAGCATATTGAACCGATACGTATTATTATTATTTGGTGAAATATTTGCAATCTTGAAATTGAAAAATTTGTTAAATATTTTGTTGTTTTGGTGATTTTCAAAATTCACATTTTCAAAAATGAACGTATTTGATGAAACAATATATTATTATATTGAGTTTTCATTCCGTAATTATCTTCTCATATTTTAATATGAGAAGAAACCATGTGCTACAATTCACGGAGAATCTTTATTGATGATGATGGTATTGATTAGGTACTGTTGATGCAGGTTGTTGGAAGCGTGATTATTGGAAAACTTCGTAAAGTGTATCCTTCCCTTCTGGAAGGGATTATGGCGGCGTTTAAGACATGCATAACAGGCGGTATTCGCGTTTATGCATGTCCAAAACTGCATTTTTCATCTCTATAAGCAGCAAGGATCCAATAATACCGGGTGACACCTTTTGAAAAATTTTCTGAGACCATATTCTGATATCAAAGTCTCCCCTCCTTATCTATCCAATCGGAGACTTGATATCAGAAAATTCAATAGCAGATTAACGGTGGGGTCGATATCAGTAATTTTCTCACAAGTGCCCCCTGCTGATACAGATCTCGGATTTTTTTTGAAAATCGCTTCTAAAACTCAGGTCAGCTCAGATTCATGAGTCGTTATTCCACTCGATTTCCGATTGAATTTTTCTTGTATTTGGATCAGTACCCCATACACCAGTCATTTTTCGTTCGAACTTGTTTTTTGAATATGAGGACTCTCTTCGGGTGTATGTGTGGTGTGTGGTATACCCCCTCAATTTGCATTTCAATGCTCTAATACAAAAGTTTATAGGGCTTAAATGGTGTTTTATCTGTCAAAAAATGGGAAAAAATCATCATTTTGGAATCGAAATAGTTATTTTTTTACTGCTAAGTGGTTCGAGTGCTACCCAATTTTTTTCTTGATCGTAATACTATAGATAAATACCTTTTCACTCAGCATTCCAAAAAAATTCATATACCCGCAGTGGGTGAGATATGGTTAAAATGCTATCACCTACATAATTATGCTATTTTTGGTACCTTCCAGCACTAAGACCCTAAACCAGGAATCCCTCTAAGGGGGTCCATCAAACTTTCAGGAAATACACTGAAGGCCCATATCTACTACCCTATCGAGTTTCATTCATCTACCTTATCTACTTGAGTTGTAACAAATAACTGAAAAATAGCATTAAATTGTTGATTTTTCATGTTTTTTTCTATCTTATAATTTCAATTATTTTTCTAGGGTCTAATAATTGTTCAATTGATCTCATATTATGTCGGTGGACTTTTGGGGGGTTAGCCATCATACATAAAAAATTTGGTGAAATTTGGTCACCCACCATGTGCCGGCCCCTGCATGGTGCTCTCGCAGACGCGTTCTTAATTACTTACAGAAGAAAAATAAACGATCAGTAGAAACATCCTTTCGAGGATGGCAGGAGGGAGGAGTCGTTTACCCTCACCTTCCTCCACCCCGCCCCATCTTCCACGCCTTTGACTAAGCACTAAAATCAGTCTACTATTATCCAATGGATTTTATCTTAGTTAAAATTTCGCGAAACAGGTCCCTGCTATTCATCTTCATAGCAAGTCAAATTACATTTAATAAACTTGTCAGATGAAGATGAATGTTTTCCCAATAATATAGAACTTTGTTTGGTAATGTAGCACTCTTTGGCATCATCTATGTCGAATACGGTATTGACTAAAATCTGAAAGATGATTTTAACCAAGCGCTATTTAGTAATTCCCGCAGATTACAAACTACAATACTGTAAAACTGTTTGATTCAACTAGCGATTTTGAGTTAGCAAATAACTTTTCTAATTTCTTCATCTCTAAGATAGAAAAAATAAGAAGTCAGTTGGACAATCTTTCTGCTCAAGCTCAGTCTTTATTTACAGACAAGTCAGTACCCGAGCCATTGACTGAATTTCATCCATTTGCTGAAGAAGATATCCGAAAGATAATCTTGTCGTCAAAGAAAACAACGTGTCCATTGGATCCCATTCCATGTACCATTGTTTGTGACTACTTGGATACGCTTCTGCCTGTCATAACCTGCATACTAAATTATAGCTTGCAAAGTGGAACTTTTCCTGAAATCTTCAAGCACGCCATTGTGCGTTCATTACTTAAAAAAGATTCACTTGATCAAAATGTATTTAAAAACGTTCGCCCCGTATCAAATCTCTCGTTTCTCTCAAAAAAGCTGTCAACATCAGACTGCGTGCATACATATGAAATAACAATCTTTGGGATAAATTTCAATCAGCTTATCGTTCTGGACATAGTACAGAAACTATCGTGCTGAGAGTTGTAAACGATCTGAGACGTTCAGTTGACAGTGGTGATGTGTCAGTACTCACTCTATTGGACCTTTCGGCTGCTTTTGACACCGTCGATCACCAGATCCTTGCTGATCGGCTCCAACATGAATTCAGTATCACTGGAACGGCTCATAACTAGTTGATGTCATACTTACAAGATCGTCAACAGACGGTATTAATAAATCATGTTCAATCGATGCCTGTCCGCCTTACCCGCGGTGTTCCTCAAGGATCGGCACTCGGTTCAATACTGTTTCTGCGATACTGTCATAATTTAGCTGGTGTTATTGACAAACATAACATTGATCACCATTCCTATGCTGACGATACTCAGCTTGTCTCACCTTTCAAGCCCGAGGAGGTAACCAAGGCTCTGAGTTGTGTGACTGATTGTTCCCATGATAATAAGAAATGGATGACCTCAAACAAACTCAAATTGACTGATGACAAAACTGGGGCTATGTTATTTGGAACAAATAGACGCCTTCAGAACATATCTCAAACAAATGTTAAATTTGGAGACTCGGTTATTCAGTTAGCTAGTGGGGTGAAAGATCTTTGTGTCTATCTAGATCCTTGTTTGTCATTTGAAACACGGTTTGATAAGCTGCGCCAGTCCTGTTACTTTCATTTTCGAAGCATCAGTGGTATTCGCCATCTCATCACGATTGATGCCACCAAAACTTTAGTACAGTCACTAATTCTGTCAAGAATAGACTATTGTAACAGTTTGCTGTCTGGGATTAATCAAACAAGTCTCTACAAACTACAGAAAATACAGAACAGCTCAGCTAGAATCATATCACGAACCAAAACATCATCTCACATAACACCTATTCTAAAATCCTTACATTGGCTCCCAATTTCAGCTCGCATCAACGTTAAGGTTCTGTGCTTCACATACCTGTGTCTACGAATTCTTGCACCCAGCTATTTATCAGAACTACTAACAGTATATCAACCAAATCGGTCCTAGAGGTCTTATTACCAAAACACTTTGGTTGTTCTACACTCAAAGCTGAAACATTTTGGTGACAGAAGCTTTAGTGTAGTTGCTCCTAAATTGCGGAATGATTTGCAACTGAAAATCCGAAACTTTGACTACCTTCAAATCACAACTAAAGACTCACTTATTTAGAGAATGCTATGCGAATTAAGACTTTCGGTTCACTGTGTATATAACCATTGTCTCATTGCGCCCTGAACATGCTTTTGGATGGATTTGGCGCTCTACAAATGTACATTATTATTATTATTATTATTATTATTACTGTAAATATTATCATCAAAGAATGGAGCAAGAGAGAGAGAGAGAGAGAGAGAGAGAGAGAGAGAGAGAGACGGGGAATTAAGGTTTAACGTACACTCGACACAAACTATTTCAATAATTCGCCTGCGCGTAGGGGGCCTTTGCAATGGGAGCAAACTGGAGGATGGAATTTTGGGTAAGGGGTCTCAGGACATACTCCAAAATGTGATATATTGGATCGTTGACTTGTACTCAATCTTTGAATAAGTCACCCCAAATGTTAGTCATCTCAGAGGGTGGGGGTCGAAGGAAAGATTAAGTGCATGGATGCCATTACGATGCATTCAGTTATGCAGTTATGAAACAGATAAGCATGAAACGACATTTATTTTGAAATGAAATGAAGGGGGTTTACCGCCTTTATCTGCATCTACTGGGCTAATAAAGTTTGCCATCCGAGTATTTTACCAAGGACGTCAGCACTATGGACTACTTTTATTTCGAATTCCGACTGTAAGGGGTGATTAAAGGTACAATGTGAAATGTTTATTTTGTCTTAAATATTGGATATCAGAAATCTACCTTTTCAAGGTAAGATAACAGCATTACTATGGATTTGAATTGACAAATGATTCGTGTTGTTAACGTGTAAGACTTTGGGTGGATATTGAGTTAGAGACTAAGTTACTTTAAATAAAAATCGAAGAACTAGCAAGCAAATTTAGAGTCGTGGTATCACCTGTAACAGACAGTAGTCACCACTGAACTCATACTATTATATAAAATGAAATGAAATAGACGGGCATACGCCATTGACGCCATATTGGTTGACCCAAAACAGTGTCTTTCAGATTTCGTTGGTGATATGCCGGGCTGATCTGGGTACCCGTCTAAAGTGAAAAAAAGAAAGAAATATTATTGGGGAGAAAGTCCTTTTTTTTCTGCTAGTCAACAAAATAAAGTGCCCGAAATTCCAATCTGCATTATGGGATTGTTTTCGTGCTATTCATTTAATTAATTTTTCGCGAATTGGTATCTTTAAATGGACTAATGGGTACTAGTTATAGATACATTATGCTAGATTTAGATAAAGAGCTAGCCGTTCTTGCTATAATACTTCGGAAATAGATAATGTAAAACGAATAATTTCACTCAAACTACTCTATTGCGAGCCAAAATATTAGCCTTTGAAAGTTTGACAAGACGTGCGCAATAATTTTAATCACGGCACTTGTTGCTCGAAGCTAAGTCTCGCCCTTTCATATTTTTTTTAGCTTAAATCAAAATACAGCTGAACTGTTCTAATCTATTTGATATCGGAGAAATCCGTTGCCATCGAGAGTTGATTTTGCCTGAATAAGTTAATTAATGCCTAATTAGGCTAATAATTTAGAAAACACTTCAGACCTAATGAAAGACTTGCAATAGGAAGATTTAGCTGTTGTATAATGTATGTTTAAATTATAAAAAACCCAATATGCAAGAAATTTTCGTCGTGAAGGATGCATGTTCCGGAAGCAGCGACCGGGAGTTTACGACCTTGATATGAAGCGGTCTGCCTTGTCTTTTTTGCTACTGACCCCCCCCCCTCCCAACAATTCTCGCTACGAGCGTGTCGAGGACCGCATATTTGGTAACACTTTCAAGCGATTATGTAAGGAAAAACGCAAGGCAACGTCAACTCGAAATGGCATTTGTTGCATTAAAAGAGTTTGTTACATTCTTTGTTGCAGATTCATATGTTCACGCAATATAATATTTCCAACAAAGAGATGTAAGAAATGAAAACAGCCAAGTTCAAAGCGGGGCGACCTCAATAACTATATTTTAGGTCTTTGAAGCTTTATAATTTTAAATATACTGTTCATGTTTTTATATAATAAACAATATCATATTTAATATATCTCATGAAATTTTATGTAATTGACACTCAGTTGTATGCATAAGAATTGCAAAAGTAGAATCTAAACGGCCAATTATATGTCATCAAAAGATGAAATATACACAATTTATGTTTATATAATGACATGGCAAGCGGTTCGACGCGAACAACTTTATCAAAAATGATAATTAAATGTTCATCTTCCACGTCGAGAGTCTTATTTATTAAAAGGGCCAATCTCGACTATATTTTGGAGAATAAAACTGCTTAATTTTGTGTTTGAAGTCCTTAAAATCCTGTACCCTTGGGCCGAGAAACTAACTCAATATATGATATACGTTTTCAACTTAAGTATCCAATGTCTGTCACATAGTCAGGCAAATCCTTCTGACTATTTGGTTGAGTAAAACCAGTATCCCGATTTACTGGCTGCCCTATACTGAAATTAACAATGATAAATATTGTTCTTCCGGCAGAGTGAATGGTCTGTGTGAATTCCCTGACCCCTAAAACCCTAGAAAAGACACCAAGTTTATTTTCCTCGTTCAAATTATGCACCTTGGCAGGCTAGTCGAAAGGGTGTGGCGGCCATTTTGGTGGCCATCTGGGAATTCACCATTACCCGCTACGTTTTTTCACCTTGAAAATGATTTCAATGGATTCCTTGACCCCAAAAACCTAGGTAAAGACACCAAATTCATCACTTTAGGACAAATCCAGATAGAGTTATATATCGGGTTTAAGGGTACGGCGGCCACCTTGGACGCAATCTTGAATTACACCTTTCTGCCCCATATCTGGAATGTCTACCCAAGTTTTTTTCAATCTCCTATGGGTACCCTACAGGGATCAAGAGTCAAAATTAGGGGACATATGATTGCACCCAGAAACCCCCTCAGCCCCCGGACTTAGAAATGGTTCAAAAACTGCTGTCTTCCGTCTTACTCCAGTCGCAGTAGTGGTTTTTCCTACAGAGTTCCTTTGCGCAAGTTTTTTAGTCAAATGACTACAAAAAGTTTACTGGCCTATAGCTCGCTTAATTTACAAATAAACTGACCCAAAACAGTACTGCACGAAGCTTAACGTACAATAAAATAATTCTTATTGAAATAAAGGTGAGGCCTTACCGCATAATTATATGATTTGATAAAACCCATATTCTACGCGAAATTTCAACTGGCCGACCGTCATGGCCGCAAGTTGCGTAATACGTCATTAGGCCTACAAACAACATAAACAGCGCTATGCAGAGAAAAACTGTTCGGTAACTATTTTAATGGTCCAGTCTTCACTATTTGTGATAGAATTACTTATTTTTTACTAACTGTAATGATGTTTGTTGACAATTGTGCGTTTGAACCTATTTGAACTTGCGTAAGGGGTCTTAGACTGTACCAATTGTTACCTTAAACACAGTTTAAGGTAACAAGTATAGTTACTAGCCTACCCCCCGGACTATGAGCAATCTCGTGGTACTCCGGGTCTTCCGGTTTCCTCCTACTCCTAAAGTCGCTAACGAATTATTGAATTAAAAATTGACCAAGTGTTAGTCCCGAAAATCACCTAGTGTATTAATAAATACCAGAAAACATGCACAACTAACACACCATCAATGACAAAGTTATTCTCGTTCGATGGTGTCAAGGGAGACAAATTCATTTATTGACACCTATCGTCAGGATTAAGACCAGTTATCCCCCCCCCCCCAAATGATGCGACACATGCAACTATTTAGAAGATAGCGGGTGTGTGTGTGTGTGGGTGGGGGGGGGGGGCGAATGGTTAGCACGTGGGTGCTGTATCATACAACCTGTTAAAAGCATGTTATTGAGTCAAATGACGTGGTTTCGAATTCCTGGTTGCACCCCTACGCGCAAACGAATTATTGAAATAAAATAGAACCATGTTAGTCCCGAAATAACCTGGTTTGTGTCGAGTGGACGTTAAACCCCATCTCTCTCTCTCTCTCTCTCTCTCTCTCTCTCACACTCACTCCCTTAGAAAATAAATGGCATCAGTGTTGTAGCAAGAATACGAAGAGCATGAGTCGTGCAAGATACCCACCACTCTAATCACAGATAACTGGATAATACAGCGCTATTTCATATAATGAGGCACTATTCAAGAGCTGCATCTGTCTTATATAGCAAATCATGCTTTAGGCCTTAAATGTTACATAAATTATTATTTAGACATTTACATGTATTTTATTAACATGACAAGACCATGAGTAGATTAGAGTGGTTGGGTACGTCATTAAATGATTTGATTTAAATATGGAGAACGGGGCCAAGTCATGAATAATCAATCAATACAGATCTTGTCAAAACTACAAACATAGATAACGTCGCCCAGCAAGAAATAACTCAAATAAAGTCTTACAGTTGTTATCTTTTATAAACGTGTAAGTCTTGGCGAAATTGTTATCTTTTCAACACATGATATCGACGACGCCATATGGATGTAATTTAATACGTGAGTGTAAGATGAAGGTACCAGATATGGCTGACATTTTGTAAATGGTTTATGTTGAATGATGGAGGGTGTAATATACGCTTAATTCATCTTTGAAAACATAAATAGAAAATTGAAGGAAACGTTTTATAGGTGTAGTTTATTGTGGGTGTGGAGGGCAGAACCTGAATGTCTGAAAAAAAAAGATCCGGTTACACAGGGTGGTGGCGGTCCTCTGCTGGAGGCGAAGGAAGTGAGCTTAACCGCGTAGGACCACCCTCGAGCCAATCTGACGGCCGCAAACGGGGTTTCCTAGTATTCCAGCCCGTGACAACAACATATACCCCACCTGTAGTTCAGGCCTGTGAATTAAAATTACATTATGGAAGATTAGATAGAGCTGGCAGTTCTCACTATAATGGTTAAAAACTAAATAAGGTAAAGTCAATTTGCTGAAAATTTCGGTCAAATTAATCCACGATGAACCGAGAGTTAAGTAATTAAAATTCTGGCCAAGACTCGATCATCATTACTAGATTCGGTACGATAAAAACATAGTCCCGATTATCAATTTCATGATTAAATCATGAATTAAAGTTGAGCGGCAAATCGGGTTATAATCCACTAAGAATTACAGATCCCCGATGACATCGACGGTTCATTATCGTCAGGATTAGTGAATTTAATTAATAGTTTAGATTCATTTCAGGCCTTAAAGAAAGACCTGCAATAGACAGCAGTAGCTCTTGCACAATGTATGTTTAATCAACTTTAAAGTGTCCAATCGGTTTGCAATTGAAATCTCAATTTATGCCGACCTGAATTCCAACCACGCAATCAGAATGTCGCAGCTGCATTCCCCCAAAATAATCGGTGCCCGAAAAATGTCGCTCAAAGTAGAATGGCTCCGGGTAAAATGTTTAATCTATAATCAATTCATTACAAATTCGTGGTATTCAGTTAAAAGAAAGGTAAAGGTGGTGGTTTACTATATTTCGGGCACTTTATTTCCTCAACTAATATTATTTGTGTTCATTTAATCGGAATTTTCCGGACGAATGTTCAGTGGTGCAAGATGGAGGGCCTGACAAGAACAGGAGTCTAGTCGTTCAGATGGAGCAAAAAACAGATCACCGTGTACACATTGGCTTGCACTTATAAGATCCCCTGGCAAAATGTGTCTCATAGCACACTGTATGGCGGAACAGAACAGTAGGACGTTAAACCCTGTTTCATTTTTAATTTCATTGCAGATATACTTCTTGCATAATACATCTTTAACTTCTCTTTAGTTCTTAAGTCGTTGATTTATCTAAACATCTGTAAAAGAACTCGGTGGCGTTGAGTCAAGCTGTGTTTTACTCTTGGAGACTACTGGCATGTAAACACAGTCTATAATGGAACTCACTGCCTGGCGCGTGCAGTAAAACTGACCGTTCACGCTTTGCTATTACACTTGTAGAACGGTCTGCGAGAGACGACTACTCATTCTCTAAGCATTCCACATTATTCAAAATGGCTGCGCCCATGTTAAGAAGATGTTGAAGAAAGGAAATAAACACTCATGTAATCGGTCGTGAAGAAAGACGATAGTTGTGGACCAGGAAGGTCATGTGTCGACTGTGATGTATGTATGTATACTATATATTGTATATGCCATATACATGCTGTTTTTATATTTCTAACATCACGTGTGGTATATATTGTTCCACCTGCTGTAAACACGGAATAGGTAAATAGGCAAGTTACGTCTCTGACCTCACTATCCATTACATTGATTTGTGATGTTTATTGCTTACGATGTCTGTGTTGTTTGTCTTGTTTAATTGTCTTATCGGTTTTGTTTGTGTGTGGTGTGGTCATCCTGGTTTACTGTGTTGACAGTGAGATGCAATATTAGCTTGATCTGTATGGACGTAAAGGTTACAAGGAAGATCGAACAAATTAAATTAAATGTCGCTGTTTCACATTTTCTATTTTTTTTTACCTTAGTCGAAAAAGTCTGTAGAGTCCTTTTAATAAAACTCAAAATGTCCTTTTAATAAAACTCAAAATGGTGGATGTACATGTATAAGTTTGAGTCGGACTGCCCGACCCCCTTCCCGCCCCCATCCCTAACACGATTTAAGGCAGGGGACGGAGAGGTTGTCTTGAGAACTAGAAATGGTTTTTCTTGCATTTACAGATTTGTCTGTACTGACGGAGGGAGAATCGACATTGTATAACATAATTTGAGTTAACAGAAATAAACATGATCTGGTCAGCCACCAAAGCTGGTCTGATTTACATGAGGTGGTGGTGGTTACTGGGAGTTTAACGTCCACTTCCACCAGAGGTGATATTGTAGACTAGATTTACATGAGTCAGTCAGTCAGTTACTGGGAGTTTAACGTCCACTTCCACCGAAGGTGATATCGTAGACTAGCTTTACATGATGTTGTTGTTCTTGGTGTTTAACGTCCGCTTCCACCGAAGGTGTTTTCGCAGACAAGTCTTATTTTTCCATTTTCATTATCTTAGCGCACGCGCAGGGGTCCCTTGGGAGGCAACCGGAGTGCCCGGAGGAAACCCACGAGGTTGAGAAGGAGCCCCTATCTCCATGCCACATACGCTCACACCAGGGCTCGAAACCACAGCCGCAAGCCAGAGGTGACCGGCCAGCTAGAGGTCGAAGCACGGCACTCTAGACCACTAGGCCATCCCAACCCCCCTAGCTCCACACCACCAATTTTCTTCCTCTTACGACAAAGTTAACGTAGGATAAATTAACTTTTCTTTTGGTGGTGTGGAGCTAACTAACTAACAGAAATTAATTGAACTTTCTTTCTTTAGATATTTCAGAATGGCCGAAGATAAACTGAAGGATTTCGTCACGGCAGTGGATGATGAAGTGGCGAAACGATCGTATAATATAAATTATGGGGCCCATAAAGTGGGGATCACACGGCAAGAGTCAGCCGATTATTACACAAATTGGGCGAGGACGGGTACATACGATCAGGTAAGACGAAATTTAAATTTTAAAGAACGAGAAATCTCTAGCAGATTCCATTTTCTTTCCGTGGAATCTAGACTAGTGGACCGAAATAACACAGAAACTTTGATAAAACAACTACGTAACAATCATGTCTATAAAAACGACAATCAGTCCAGGCACTAGCTGGACTGCCTGTATATAAGAGGGAGAATCTGCTCATGTAAACGACTGGGTCCAGAGAAATCTTCGGAATTATTCAGTCGTGTTTCAATTTGTCAGAAACGACGAGAAAGAACTGTGGTTCTTTTGGTGTATATTCACATGGCTATAAACCCTTTTATAATTTTGTATCGATTTAAAGAATGGGGATATTAGTCTGCAACCAGGGACGAAACTCTCGGGTTCTGTACACGAAATTGAAAGTCCCGGCCCCTCTTGAATATAACTGTATTATGTAAGAGCTAAGTCAACATATATTGCCTGGTTTCAAATGATTTATAAATTATTAATGCATCATTTATTTACCCGACAAGTCCATAAAAAGATGGTTGAGATATAAAATGGATTAAAAAATATCTGTCATATCTTTGTGGGCTAGTTTATATAAGTTTCACGTTGAAATGAAAAATCGAGATTATAAAAATTATGTATATTTTCATAGAAATGGTATTTCACAATTGAAATAATCTGCGGAATTTCTTGTCAAAACTCAGGCACTCATTACTTCGTACGGTAATTTGACAGAAATTGTCAACATATTCATTTGCATTATCTGCTTTGTAAATGTATTATAGCAAGAACAACATGCTATCTATGTTTGAGAAAATCACATGAAGATTTTATGTCGTTCTAGGATTTATCAAAAGGTAAAATCTACAATGGACCTATAGTTGCTGGTGCTGCCTTGGCTAAACACTACCCAACTAACAGAGATAATATAAGTATATTAGATATAGCTGCTGGAACGGGATATGTGGCGGAAGAGGTGGGTGTTATAAAATACTGATTTAATTTTAGAGGTGAATGAATCCGTCCTCGTCTGGGTATATATGGACTATACAGTGGTGTACGTAACATGATTGGTGGCGGGTTATTTAAGGTGTAATTTGAGTGTTGGAGGATTGGCGGATTACTGCTTGAGGTTTAACGTGAGCGAGGGTGTGTGGGGGATTAATTCACGCGTGACTTGAGAGACGTCGGGGTGGGGTGAGGGAAATAAAGACGCAGCTTGAGCGACCGTAGGTGGGGGGGGGGATTAATTAAGGTGTACTACTTGTGGTGTAACGTGAGCGAGGGTGTGTGGCGGAATTAATTAAGATGTAACTTGAGCGACGGGAAGGGGGGGGGGTAATTAAGATGTAACTTGAGGGACGGTTGGGGAGGGGGTAATTAAGAAGCAGCTTGAACGACCGTAGGTGGGGGGGGGATTAATTAAAATGTACTGCCTGAGCGAGGGTGTGTGTGGCGGGATTAATAAAGATGTAAGCCACGGAGGGAGAGGGAGTAATTTGTGAGCGAGAGGGGGGGATTAAAAAAGGTGTACTTGAGCAAGGAAGGCGCGGCGGATTAATCGAGGTGCAACTTGAAAGAGATGCCGTTTATTTATTGGGGTGCACGTAAAATAACCGTTTAGGGTTGGAATTAAATTTCTGTCTGGTCAAAGCCCCACCCACCCTTTCATAGCATACTGCATGGCATATATTCGTCTTCATTAGCCAGATAAGAGCCGAAATGTAGGAATTCAAACCCCATCTAGTTCATTCATTCGTATCAGTGGTACAAGACGGGGTCTGGTAAGAAAGGGGGCCTAGTTGTTCAGATTGGCCAAAGGAAAAAAAACGTGATCCCATGTACACTTGGCATGCACATAAATAACTTTTGACAATTGGAATTAAATTGCGATCCGAGCCAAATTTACCTCATAACACTTGGAACAAAATAAAGGACGTTCAATGCCATTTCTTTCATTGATTGATTGATTCTTATTTTGAAACTTTCAGTTATTAAAATATGGATTTAAAGTTATAGATGCACTGGATCCATCAGAAGGGATGCTGGAAATCGCTAAAACTAAAGGCTTATATAGAAAATATATCTGTGAATTTTTAAATGGTGGAACTGTATCGATTCCTGAAGGTACAATTTGAATATACCTCTAGTAAACTCTAGTTTCATAAACGACTACGGCCATCTTTATCTGGCCGACCGCCGGTTCGTTGTCGGAAAGGGTAGCGTCTGATTTGAAAATATTCCCTCTTTCAAAAACTTAAAGGAGCTAAATCGCTAATATTTGAGACATAGAAATTGCCACAAATGGGTCGCAACACATATAATAATGTAATATGAGTGTGTACAAACTGATTTACATTCAATCGTTTTCGTTTGTACTCTAATTTCAAATTAGTTATGTTCGGCGAAATACGCTAGTAGTGGCTATTTCGAGTGTCTGGTTATTCCAGTCTACATACGCCGTTTGATTTGGTTCAATGTTTCTAGCCTCGTTCCTCTTACTAGAATTGGGGCTGAAACGCATTATGGTACACGATTCGTGTACCAATGGTAAAATGTTTATTTTGTTTTAAATATTGGATACCAAAAGCCCATCTTTTCCCGGTAAAATGACAACATCAGTGTTGATTTAAATTGACAAATAATTCGTGTTTTGAATGCCGATGACTTCGGACGATATTGAGTTAGAGACTTAGCTACTTTAAATAGTCAGTGGATTAATGATAAGGCGCAACAACCGACGTAGGGTGTACACATTGGCGTGCACGTAAAAGAACCATTCGATATCCGGACAACATTTGTCAGTCCGTATCAAATCACACCAAACAATCTGAAACACTATCGCGATTTCGGAAATTTCAAATTCACAATATCAGGCTTGGCAGTGAGAATCCTCACAATTCAATTATCAGCAAAGTCGAGGCGGAATTTGAGACGGAATGACTTAGCATCCCCTTTAAAATGAGCTGAACGACTATTGTAAATGAAATGAAATGGGGTTTAACGTCCTACTGTTTTGCATACGCCATACAGTGTGCTATGAGGGAAATTTTGCCCGGGCAGCGGCGTTACGGCCTACTCTTATATCGAATTCCAACTGCCAAGGGATCTTTTACGTGCAAGCCAATGTGTAATACACACTGTGTATACGGGACCTATGTTTTTCGTCCCATCCAATCGACTAAACAGTTGTCCTTCTGAAGGGAAACCAGAACGACTATTCTATTTTTAGATGACTGCTGTATCTGGTTATGATGTATATTTTAGCGGACTGATGTTTTGTGTTGTATTTATTTATGATGTATATTTAGATGACTAATTATGATGTATATTTACATGAGTAATTATTTTGATGTATATTTTTAGATGAATATGACTGCTGTGTTGTATCTGGTGGAATGGGTGAAGGTCATATACCATGTTCAGGTCTCCATGAAATGATCCGCGTAGTTAAACCAGGTAATTCATATCATGTTGATATTCTTCACTTTTACCGTTTGTGGTGTTTTCTCTATACGGTGACAGTGTTGGATGGCCGAGTGGTTTGCCCGTGCTCATAGTATCATAAAGGGGGTGCTCGATTCTCAGTTCCGGAATTGAATTCCAAAACTGGTGTCAATCGAGTGAAAAGGAGAATTTCGGAGTACAACGCATGTGTCGACTGTATAATAAATATCTCAACCAATCATGACAACTGAAACATATTTTTTACCTAGGAATACGTCACGATTCTACTCACTCCACCTCAGCTGTCGAGACTGGCAGAACTGTGACAGGACTGAATTCCGCGTCACTCGATTGTAATTCTGTCGATTCGGGACGTTCTGGACTGTGAATCGAGCATCCCCATTGTCTGCCAATGAGTCAATTGACGTGGTTTATATTCCCCGGTCGTACGTGACAAGGAGTAGTTTGTGTCGAGTAGACAGTGAACCCCCTCTCGAGTATTTATCATTGAGTGTATATCTATATAACAGGTGGGCTAGTTTATATAAGTATATATCTATATTACAGGTGGGCTAGTTTGTATAAGTATATTATATCTATATTACAGGTGGGCTAGTTTATATAAGTATATATCTATATTACAGGTGGGCTAGTTTGTATAAGTATATTATATCTATATTACAGGTGGGCTAGTTTGTATAAGTATATTATATCTATATTACAGGTGGGCTAGTTTGTATAGTAATGAGAGAAGAATATTTATCATATGTTGAAGATTATAAAAATAAACTAGAACCGCTGATGGCTGAATTAGAAAAGGAAGGCAAATGGCGACAATTATCCCGTGACGTCATCCCAAACTATTCATTTAATAAAAGTGGCGTCGTCTTTAAGTACGAAAAGTGCTAAAATAAACGTGTTGTGTATTTTTTTATTTACGCAAAAATTAATTAATGATGTTTATCAATGCCTGTCTTTGATGTGGACTTTGTGTTGTCCCAATCCGAATCCGTTGATTAAGATTGTATCGTGGGTCCTGTTTGCGGACCCGGTTCCTAGAAAATTCTTAAAAGTAAGCACAGAGTCATACTTCACTTTTGCTTAGGTAAGAAACTTTATAAAATACTGTCTCTAGAAAATTCTCAAGCCCATTGTGACTGGTAAACTTAGACTATGATGCTCTCTAACGTCATAAAAACAGTTTTGGTATGCGAATTACGTCATAAATATGTCGTCTGCTTCCCGGCAAATGGTCAATTTAGATGCATTTGACATGTCCCCTATGGCCTATACACATAAAATGTGTCACAAGCTAAAAAAAAAACCCCAAAAAGTAAGTACATGCAAACACTCTGAATAATTGTGAGAGCGCCTGATCTTAGAGTAGCCTCGCCCGTGTGTTTGTGTGTTATTTCTAATTGGTAAATAAATAAAATGGTTTCAGGGTAAGGAGCGAAATTTCCTATAGCATACTTCTCGAGAACATGTTTCTAAGGATTCCTCTGCATTCCAATTGTCTCTTAGGTATCAAAAGATGTAGGAAATGCCGTGGAATAACTAACTGTCAGCCATCTTGTTTGAAGCAGAAACAGACTTAAAGTAATAGGCCCTAATAATAATATCGTCATTTATAAAGCGCGTTAATACTGAAGAAATCAGTTTCTAAGGTTTTTATATTCACTGATTATTTACAGATCAGGGTTTTGAAATAAGTTTCTAAGGTTTTTATATTCACTGATTATTTACAGATCAGGGTTTTGAAATAAGAATGTTTTAA
The DNA here is from genome assembly GCA_963678685.1 of Patella ulyssiponensis. NCBI lineage: Eukaryota > Metazoa > Mollusca > Gastropoda > Patellidae > Patella > Patella ulyssiponensis. Next base: position 63,495,225 of record OY783229.1, read on the forward strand.
GTTGAGATTTAAAATGGCCCACAGACGGTAGTTGTTTCATTGACTGCAGAGGCGGATCCAGGATTTTCAGAAAGTGGGGGCGTGCCGCACCCACTTGGGAGTGCGAAGCCCGGAACAGTGATTTTTGAGTGGAAAAAATACTTACAAGGACTTATTTCATACTAATACTGTAAATTAGGATTTCTAATCTAAGCTATTTTTGTTCTCCTTTCTCGCGAGAAATGAAATGAAATGAAATGAAATGGGGTTTAACGTCCTACTCTTTTGGACCTAACCTGGGCTAATGGAAGACGGGCATACGCCATACAGTGCGCTATGAGGGAAATTTTGCCCGGGCAGCGGCGCTACGGCCTACTCTTATATCGAATTCCAACTGCCAAGGGATCTTTTACGTGCACTCCAATGTGTACACGGGACCTCGGTTTTTCGTCCCATCCGAACGACTAGGCAGCTGTCCTTGTCAGGCCCTCCTTCTGCTTCACTGACAAGGGGAAATCACGCCGGAAAATCGAGATGAACCTTCTCGGCCAATGCAGGGATCGAACACCCGACCTCCGGGCTAGCGAACCAGTGCCTTATCCACTTTAGCCACCGTGATCCCCTTTCTCGCGAGAATATATGGAGCTAAAAATTGTTCGCCACCTCAAAAAATAGAGGGGGCGTGCGCCGGGTGCGCCCCCCTCTGGATCCGCGCCTGGACTGTGGTAGTCTATTCCATAGAAAAGGACCAGCATAAGAAAATGCTCGTTTTCCAAGTTGTAAGTTAATGGCTGGAGATTTTAGAAGATGTTTCTAAGATTTCTACTGGTAGTAGGGGCCTATAGGGTTCTACAATTGCTTACATGTATATAGTGTTGTTCGCCGATCGGTATCTCGCCGGAACAAAATCTGTATTCAAGTTGGCATAACTTGACATGTCCTAATGTGATTGTCATTAATTTTGTTGCTACATGTATTTGTTTTGGTACAATCCACCTCTCCCGTCTGCATTAAATATCTGCACCCAATAAAAGGTAAGCACAACCTAGATATATATAGCATGGGCTATAAATCCAATATCTATTAGAGTAGGCCTACAGTTTGGCTTGGGTCTTTCATTATTGTGTGAGTCTGGGTTATAAATCCAATATCCATAATTAGCGTACAGTGGGGGGAGGGGGGGGTGGATGCCCGAATGATTAGCACGTGCGCGACGTATCATAAAGCCTGTGATTGAGTTAACTGGCGTGGTTTCGAATCCCCGATTGTACGTGACAAGGAGTAGGGTCGCCTATCCAACCTCGTGGGTTTCCCCGGTTTTCTCCTGCTGCTAAAGACCCCTACGCGCAAGCGAATTATTGAAATAAAATTAAACCATAGGTTAGTCCCGAAATGCCATAGTGTGTGTGTCGAGTGGACGTTAAACCCCGTTTGTCTCTTTCTCTCTCTGGCTTGTCTTTGATTATTGTGTGAGCCTTGTCGTTTTTTAGATGGAATGTTAGGGCCTTAAACGACCGATTGCGGAACTGGAATAGATACTGGGTGAGTCTCATGGGCAATGTAAGTCGAGTTTCACCAATTTATGTGCATGTACACGAGAAGATATCTACTAGGCGCATCCTTTATGTGGCACCCAATGAGTTTAATAGGAATTTACCATTACGATGGATTTGGTCTCTTTGCCGTGAGTCGGCATTGTCACACGGTTCGAATCATGGTGTTGATATTCATTAGGGGAATGTCTTGACTGGTTTGGAAGAAGACATCGTAAACAATATTTCACGTTTCTACGTCTTTATTTCCAAGATTTGTAATCGTTTTTACCTTTAATGTAGCTGAACACTAATGATCTCACTCTATTGTTTACTTACTGAGAGTATTAACAGAACACAGTTTTATGGGAAACAATCACTGGTTTAGTCTAAAAGCAGGACGTTTCGACAAGTATCATCTTATAGATAGATATCAATTATCCTCTTGTAAAGGTCGTGCTTTTAAATAAACCAGTGATTGTTTCCCGTAAATACTGTGTTCTGTTAATGTATTTCTCAATCGCTAAAGGCAACTTTAAGATTACTGAAAGTAGTCATTGTTCTTTAAAGAGCACAAAAGTAAAACGTTGAGCCCCAATTTTATTCTATTTTAATAATGTAACAAATTTTCGAAAAACAATCGAAAACTGTAGGCTATTAGTAATTAGTTGATGAATTAAATTAATGGTTAATATAGTACTTACAACCACATTAGACCATGAATAAAATTAACGATTAATCTAGTACTTACAACTACATCATTGTAGATGTAAATTATCGACCCATTTAAGGCGAGAATTTCATATTTTTAAATATAATTTAATGTGTTAAAATAAAACCTTTAAAAGATGGTACATATGTATCTATAAACAGTCATACCTTGTTAACGAATAATCCTATTAATCATATAATTCACTATTGCCAATGCCAGTTGAGAAATTGGCAAAAATGTCTTTCAACTTCAAATACAAACGTTTGAAGATAGCTATTGCATGGGGGAGGGGGGGGGTAGAAAAACTGGGGAGGCCATGTCATTGTGTTATTATTTTCGGTGTGAATAATTTTTAAGGGTGGGAAATAATGCATATGATCATATAATAGTGAGTTGACAACCTACATTATTTTTTCTCTCACATTCACCAGAATAACGTCGAACAAACAACCAGCGAGCGAGACATTCTCGCCGCTTTGGTCCCAGCCCACCTTGGTCTTTGGACACCTACATGAGCAGTAATATTGTCTCAGAGTTTCTAATTTTTTTAGCAGTCGCGAGTAATAATTCCCGGACAGCACGCAAAGATTGACCTTTTCTCCACCCAGACACCCCTATTCAAAAGGATTAACAATGTCTAGCCTTGAAGTGCAGAGGAATGTTATAAAAGCTTTTGAGTAGATGTTACTTCTCTTTATTCAATTGATGATACTCATTTGTAAATGTGAAAAAAAAATCTTATGTATCCCAACCCTATGTTGTTAGTCAAATATTTTACGTCCTTATTATCAAGCCTTCAAGTATTTCGATAAGAACTTTTTTTATGTACGTTTGGTGGGAAGAAACAGAGTTTATTGAATAACTCGCTATGTTGTAACATGTCGACATAGTGCATAGCGATATTTTGAGAACATATCGATATAATCTACGGCCAAATGTCGACAAGGCTTCAGAATAGCAATATCTTAACGCAAACGTGCACATTTAAAACAAAACGACGAATTACTGCATGGTGCGTTGATTCAATTAACTCAGAAAAAATCGTATTTTCAGAGCTAAAATTATCACAATGTGAATGGCAAACTTATGGAAGCGTGTATGTATGTATGCGCCAACAGCGTGAAATATATCATGATATATTTGCCGAGTACATTTTTACTAACGCGCTATGTTCATTTAGAATTCACACGTTTGCGTTATGATATTGCTCTTTGAAACTTTCGCGAAATGGAGTATGCTGAAAATGCTTCAGAATAGCAAACGTGCACATTTATAACGGAATGACGGTACATGACATGTATGTCGGTATATTAGTGCCAAAATTCTAACATGCTATCGTCTAATTTCTTACTTCTATTCATGTAATTTCTAACCTCCATTCATGTAACTTCTAACTTCCATTCATCTAATTTCTAAATTAAGACAATGTATAATTCAATTTCTTTATTTGTTCAGTGTAAATATCAATTCTGTTTCATCTTGAGGCGAAAAATGTCTACTTCGTTGTGGTATTACATGTTAAGCATGAACGGCAAACAAATTTAGAATTATGATACTTCTTGTTGCCAACCATCATTATGATATCGTTTGGTGTCGCCACCATGTGCTCAGTTTGGCGATTGAGCAGCTGATCGGGACCATTCTATTGATACAAACGACTCGCTCTTCGTCTGATTGAGTGGCTTGCCTGAGTGTTAAAATTGAAAACAACATCGGGATAGAGAGATGGGGACATGGGGTTTAACATCCACTCGACACCAACCAGGTCATTTAGGTATTAACACCGTTCAATTGTATTTCAATAATTCGCTTGCACGTAGGAGTGTTTAGCAGTGGGAGAAAACCGAAGGACCCGGAGAAAACCCACGAGGTTGGAAAGGCGGCCCTACTCCATGTCACGTAAAAACGGGAAATGGAAACCACGCCAGTTTATTCAATGACAGACCTTATGTTACAACGTGCACGTGCTAACAATTCGGCCATACTACCCTCTAAACAACATTGAACGTGATATTTAAATGTATGGTTTGCAAATACTCTTTTGAATACCGTGGGTAAGACGCAGGCTCGCTAGGCTGTGGGTCGGGAGTTCGATCCCTGCATTGGTCGAAAAAAGTTCATCCAGATTTGCTGGCGTGGTTCCCCCTTATTAGTGTCCTGTCGTTCCGATGGGATGAAAACCCGAGGTTCCATGTACATGTTGGCGTACACGTAAAAGATTCCGTGACCGTTAGACTTCGATATAAGTCCAGGTCGTAGATCCGCTCTCCGGGCAATATTTCCCTAAAGCACACTGTATGGCATATGTCCGTCTCCATTAGCCCGGTTCGGAGCAGAACAGTAGGACGTTAAACTCTCTTTCATTTCATTTAATTTTCTATTTCAAATATAAGCTAAACGGGATTTGGAGAATTTTATTTGATTTTTGTTTACGGTTGAGCCAATAATTAATATTTATATGCAGTTGGTCTATATTAACACAGGGTATAAATACTGAGTTTATACTAAGTAACCGCTCTCTCTCTCTCTCTCTCTCTCTCTCTCAGCACGCCTTCCAACCTTCAACCAAACAAAGAATGGGTCGTTTATACCAAATAATGGTCCCGATCAGGTGCGCAATCACCCAATTGAGCACGCAGTGGCGACACCAAACGTCTTCATAATGATGGTTGCTAGGCAGAAATGTATAAATTCTAAATTCGTTGATGCTGATGCTAAACATGTAAAGCATCTATTAAGAAGACATTTTTCGTTTAAATAATAGAAACAAGTTGGAACAGAATTGAAATTTACACTGAACAAATAAAGAAATTGGGTTATACATTGTCTTAAATTAGAAATTACATGAATGGAAGTTAGAAGTTACATGAATGGAGGTTAGAAATTACATGAACAGAAGTAAGAAATTAGACGATAGCATGTTGGAATTTTGGCACTAATATACCGCCATAGACATGGTGCATTCAATTAAGATAGCAAAATTTATCTTTTCGGAGTTAAAATCATTACATCAATCGCAATATCTTGACATATCATCATATTATTATCGCAGTATCGTTCGTGATATTGACCCCAATACGCTTCCATACATATTACCTGAATGCTATCATGACATGATATCTTTCACGCTATTGGAGAGAAATGGGGTTTAACGCCCATTCGACACAAACTAGGCCTTTCGGGATTAACATATGGTTTAATTTTATTCCAATAATTCGCTTGCGCGTAGGGACCTTTAGCATTGAGAGGAAATCGGAGGACCCGGAGAAAACCCACGAGGTTGGACAAGCGAGCCTACTCCTTGCAACATACAACCGTCAAGCTATTGTACCTTATGCGCTGCCATACATCAGGGCTGGGGCCATTACATTACCAATGTAATTAATTACATTACCATTACCATTACTTTTTAAATGTAATCATTACAATTACTTTCTCATTTTTAGCAATGTAATTAATTACCATTACTCATTACATTGAAAGTAATTAATTACCATTACCCATTACTTTATGACTTTTCACATAGAAATTAAGAAGACAACATTGTTTTCTGACATGAAGAGCCTACAAAACCAAACTTAAAATAATCCTTTTTTCACTTAAATCAATGTTTGTGTATGAATTGTTATTTCTGTAAATTAAAACATCCGGGCAAATTTTCAAGTGACGGTTAGTGGTTACAAAAACTACTGTACTTCGTTGAACATAACTGATTAGAAATTACAGCAAAAACATATACATTCATATTGCACTATTATATGCGTTGCGACCCATTTGTGTCAATTTCTGGATCAAGAAAATTAGCGATTTAGCTCCTTTAAGTAATTTTATAAGATTTTAATCAACCCAAAGAGTTTGTCTATAATATATTGTAAATCATTTAGCATGACTGTAAAACAAAATGATTGTTTATTATAAAGTAACCATAAAATGATGAGATACTTGAAAGCCATTGTTTAGTTTGTCACTTGTTACCTTGAGATTAAGATTAAAGTGTAGTTAAGACTATTGTCTTTTAATCTTAACTGATTAATTGATTGACTGAATGATTGACTAAATTAACACTAATCTTTAATTAAAGTATACTTCTTTTCAAAGATTCACTTGTTAGGTTACATGTCTAAAGGGGGTATTCTCACTGTGCCACCCGCTATTGTTCTCACGGGGGGATTAATCAAACAAGGGGATTATCGAATACAATGGTGTTAAAAGTATAGTCCGTTTTTTAAAACCACTAGGTTTAAACTAATTAACATCTTTATTCACAATAAATAACATAAACGTAACAACAAATACATGTATCAAACATAAATCATAACCCTACTAAATGAGATATGGCGTCCGTATATTCAATTGCACTTTTTACCCCATTTAATAAGTCGATTTTCAGATCGTTAATAGTTTCTTCTACTCTTTTATATTTTCGCCTTTTAGGGGGCAATCGACCACCGTTATCCAACTCGAACAATGGTATTTTCAACACAAGTTTGCTCTTTCAACACAATGTTAATAAATTTAAATATATTTGGGTGGCTTGTTCCGGTCTTCTTCATTGACCTCCTTGAGAATTAGGAATAAACCGTACACGCACTTGAGCCATTTTAAAAAATATAATTGAATTGGGGGTGACAACTATCCTTATAAAATGATAGTGAGTTTCTAATCATATATTTGATTGATTTATGAGTACTGTCTGAATGAAAGATGGGTGAATAATATTTAAGATACTCGATAACCGATGACACGTGAACTTAACTTATATATTTTAATCATTAAAATAATTAAATCTTAACCAGGTGAACAGTACTAATAAGGATACAGTCTATAATCCTTTGTTTATTTAACTTTTCACACCACTACCCCATAACACCAGTTGATTGGGTGGCACAGTGAGATTAAACCGTCTAAAGAAGGGTTCTACATAAAAAGTAATAAAAGAAAATGTTGAATGCCTTCTTATAATAATTTGTTAAAACTGATTTAAATCTTTTTTTGAAAAGATAATTATAATAAATTGGATTTGTATCAGGTACACTTAAATTTCTTCTTTGGGGATATAAAATTTCATGTTTGTCATATGGAAATATTTATATATGCCATAAAATAAAATGTAATTGAAAAGTAATTGAAATGTAATTGACCATTACATGATTTTTGGAATGTAATTAATTACATTTCCATTACTCATTACTTTTAAAATCTTCCATTACTCATTACATGGCCATTACTTAAAAAATGTAATGATTACATTCCATTACCATTACCCATTACCATTACCCCAGCCCTGCCATACATACACTTTCTAAAACCAATAATTAGTTTGATGGGTTTTTTTAGCGGATGGATGATATGGCACGATAGATGATATGGCGGAACGTCATATCTAGCAGAGAGAGAAAGAGAGAGAGAGAGAAATGGGGTTTAACGTCCACTCGACACAAACTAGGTCATTTCGGGACTAACATATGGTTTCAATTTTATTTGAGTAATTCGCTTGCGCATAGGGGTCTTTAGCAGTGGGAGGAAACCGGAGTGCCCGGAGGAAACCCACGAGGTTGAGAAGGCGCCCCTATCTCCATGCCACAAAAGCTCACACCAGGGATCGAAACCACAGCCGCAAGTCAGAGGTGACCGGCCAGCTAGAGGTCGAAGCGCGGCACTCTAGACCACTAGGCCATCCCAACCCCCCTCTTATCTAGCAAAGTCCATATATTATTTCACGCTGTGCTTAAGGACTTTATGATCGATAGTCGAGTCTATCGTGTTTGAAAATAGCGTTCATGGTTTTCATTTATTCGATTTTTTACACTTTGTTTCAGCGTCTATTGAAACAGATTCTGGACATGTGTTTAATTAACAATAGTTCGTGTCTTTATAGAGATATATATGTAAGTGGTTTATCAACATAATGTAGACTCCTCAATTAACGACTCACGATAGTCCTATTGGTGGTGCAATGCTGGTGATCCAAGCCAACAAATGTGTCGTAGAAACCTTCAGACGTTACCGATAAACTTCATTTCTGCATTTGACACTGATAATTCTATTTAAATTGTTTCAAAAAATGTCGGTAGAGTTTCAACTTGCAGGCTTTCTCGTCGTTTACCAGATGAACATGTTAAGTTTCAGTTGTCCAGAATATTGGTTTGGATTTAGGCCTGTTTTTGAAAATGCGATACCTGAATCAGCACTGAAAATTGTTTCAACCGATTTCCCATTTCGATGTGGCATTTCTTGTAAATCGGAACCACACTGTGTAGCGTTTGCTTTTCACCAATGGAGAAGAGAATGCCATCTTTATACCAGGAATGTGGAGGAATTGGCAAGGATCCCAGACCCCGGAATGAAAGTTTTTATGGGCGTTGTAACTGGTAAGGATTTCGTTTTAGAATTACCCATAATGAATTTCGAAGGTTAACACCGTATTTGGCACAGACACGGTCCATATCTAGCCACATATGGCAAAATGATTGGACCTGATAGACCACAACTTTTCCATATCTGGCCCAGATCTGGCAAACAGCTAGCTAGTCTCTATCACCCAGAAAGATATTCTACGAATATAAATTTGTAACGGTTGTCAACATTTGAAAAAAATCAGTCATTGGCTAGATTACTCGGTCTTTAACGTTATCATGAATAAATTTTAAGGGAGGTTAGTCCTAAAACAAGATGATGACGTCCATGAAAATAATTTCAGAATTGCGATTTCAGAAAATACATTTGCATTACCAGCTCAATATTCAACACTCCTAATTTTTTCATTGTAAAATTTCTTTCTTCATCTACGTTTTTTAATTAATCCCAATTCGTCGTCACGATTCTTATATGTTTATAATAATGCATGACTTATGGGATTTACTTCGGAAAGGGGCGCAAAATATGCTGGATAATCAACCGCATAAGAAAAACTCCCGGTTATGCATGGGCAATGGAACTGTTCGCCAAATATTGACAATGGTCCCAGACCCAATGTACATTGAACTAGGAGTTTCTGTGTGACCGAGACTAACAGCTGGCATGTTTTGGAAAAGATATGACATTTTACATGTAGCCTTGGGATGGCAGAGCTGGCCCATGTCTCGGCCATCACTGGCCCAAATATGTCCCACACATGAAAATCATGACATGCCCGATGTTGATCAAAGAAGGCAATTCTCTTCCAGAGCATCCGCGTTGTAGAATTTGATAACACGTGCAAGTAATGTACATAAAACAAACACATTTGTAAACATACATTATGCAAGAGCTAAATCTGCCAGGTCTTTCGTTAGGCCTGAAATGCTATCTAAATTATTAATTAGACATTAATTAACTTATCCAGACCATAACCAACTCTCGATCGAATCGCAAGCTTGCGTTATTTACTGGATTGGAATCCGATTTGCTGCTCAACTTTCATTCATGATTCAATCATGAAATAGATAATCCACTTTAGTAATGATGATCGAGGCAAGGCCGAAAATTCAATCGCTAAAATCTCGGTTAAGAGTTCATCAATTTGACTGAAATGTTCAGCAAATTCCCTTTACATTATCTGGTTTTTAACTATTATAGTGAGAACTCCCAGCTCTTTATTTAATCACCCATAATGTATATTTAATTCTTTACATTAAACATGGTGAAGGTGTCTGTCAATGCAAGTGTCAAAGTATGATAATTCTTATTTTGGGAAAAAATGTAGTTTGCTCACAATTTCGTCTAAATTGTTAAACTTAGTTTTATCTCTATGGATTAATTTGGATTCTGTTGGTGAATCAGAAGTCGGAACGATGCCAAATTTTCTTCTTGGTACAACTAAAATATAGGCACAAAAATAGTTAAATGAGGTTATTTAAATAACACGCTCACATAAATCTTATCTCATTTACCATTAATGTAGAGAAATTAATAGTTATTGTTCACAAAGTCAAGTGAACAGAATGCATATTTGAATACCACTGCAATGTCCTCAGTTTTATTGTTAATACTAACTTCTGTTAAGATCTTTTGAATGCATTTTAGAAGTTAAATTTTAGCAAATGACCAAATTTGAGAACATATTGTCATGAAAGGGCCGATCCCGATAATATTTTGGAGAATAAAACTGCTAATTTTGTGTTAAAATCCCTTAACTGACTCAACATATGTGATACGTTTTAAAACAACTTAAACCCGTCAGTCTTTATCTGGTAATGGAGACCTGTGTCCCAAGCTGTACCATGCGGTGTTTGGATAAAACCAGACTTTTACTTTATAAAAAATAATGTATAGGTGAAATGTACCTTTCGTTATGAAGTACAGCACATGATGGGTCATTCATTTTAGAAACCTCTAATGGAAAAGGAATCGATTGTAAGGTCACTCAACGAAACAATTGACCCAGAATCTTAAAAGGGTTACATGTCCGGATAAGCAGTTTTGACGGTCACTTCCGATTGACTCAATATTGTGAGTTGAAATTTTGAGACAAGGTAAATACACCATTCCTCACCATACGTACTCAGACTTTTATTTTTGAGACTCTGTTCAAATCAGGACGGTAACATGATATCCCACACTCAGACTGTGTTCAAATAAACTATGTGTTTATTTTATTGACTTAATTTTTTGTTTTTTAATTTTTTTTTAAAGGTTTACATTGATATACTTGTATTATATGGAGGGTTGGTGGGTAATCCATTCATATTATATACAGTACGTTAAAAATATATTATATTAAAGATACATTATGGGAGATTAGATAACGAGTTGGCAGTTCTGACTACAATAGTTTAAAACTAGATAATTTAAAGGAGCTAAATCGCTAACTTTTGGGGCCTAGAAATTGACACAAGTGGGCCGCAACGCATATAATACAGTAATATGAATGTAAATAAACTGATTTACATTCAATGGTTACCGTTTTCAAATCATTTATTTTTGGCGAAATAAGCCAGCAGTCTCAATCGAATGCAACTTTCTAGCGTCTGGTTATTCCAGTCTATATTCGCCGTTTGATTTGGTGCAATGTTTCTAGCCCCGTTCCTCGAGTTTCTTGCTAGAGCTAGGGCTGAAACGCATTATGGCACACAATTCGTGTACCAATGGTAAAATGTTTATTTTGTCTTAAATATTGGATATCAGAAGCCCATCTTTTTCCGGTGATTTTTTTAAATAATTTGTGATTTCAATGTTGAAGATTTTGAATGATATTGAGTTAGAGACTTAGCTACTTTAAAGGCAGCTTTCAGCCAAATTGATCAACTATGAACCGAGAATTAATTAAGCGAATCAAGTTCCGCCTAGCCTCGATCATAATTACTAAAGTCGGTACGACAAAAAACATAGTCTTGGTTATCCATTTAATCCTTAAATCGCGAAGGAAAGTTATGCAGCAAATCTGATCATAATCCAGCAAATTTCGCAGAGTAGCGTTGACATCGAGAGTTGATTATGGTCTGGATAAGTTAATCAATGTCTAATAATAGTTCGTATAACATTTCAGGCCAAAAGAAAGACCTACAATAGGCAGATTTAGCTCTTGCATAATGTATGTTTAAAACAAATATTATATTAAGAATATATTTATTGGTGATAAATTTAATATAGAAGGCCGGGATCACCTTATCAAGGTAAATTCTGCTGGAAATTAAAGGTCATGTACTTAACTAAGCCGAAATTTACTGGGTTGATATTTTGAGGCATTTGGCCAGTTGGGCGTTGGCCATCTCTGACCCAACATGGCAATACGTTTTAAAATTCCCCCCCCCCCTGCACTACTGGCAATGAAACTTAAATAGCGTTGCTGCCTTGCATACTTTAAGACAAAATAAAAAGGTCCACAACCAAATACTGGTGCACTCGTTATCGAAGAAATAATTATATCAAGAGTGGTATGAGACTCTACTGTCCAGCAAAAATAATACTCCCATGCATTAAGCACGTGCCCTTGGAAATTCGTATGTTAGTCTCACGTTCATCGGGATAATGTATTGCTAAGGTGTCCTGCTCCAGACATGATTCTTGGCAATATTTACGAGTAGTAATTATTCGGCTGCTGCGGGAGCCACGGCGCTGTGAGTAGGACGTCGACTCGTTAACCGTGTATTGGCCGAGAAAGTCCATTGTTATTTTCCGGCGTCAGTGCTGTTCGGCAGTTGGAATTGGATATAAGAATAGGCAATACCTACATGGTACACTGTACGGTGTATGCCCAGTTGGAGATGAAAAATTGGACATTAAAGCCCATTTCGTTTCGCTCATGAAACGTTGGACGTTAAATCCCCTTATGTCTTAATTTTGTTTCATCTTCTGTATATATAGATGGGAATAACCTAGCCAGTCTAAAATCACCATCAACAAGTTCTACAGGTACTTTACAGCCACCCACAGCTGCTTTAGATAGCAACACAACTACATGTTTTCAAACAGAAGAAGACGATTATCAACCCTGGTTCCTTATTGATTTGATGGATACATTTCTGATTCGTTTTATAGTGGTGCACAATGAAGATGAGTATCGTTAGTAATCGTGTGTATTCAGATTTGTAACAAGAGAGAGAGAGAGAGAGAGAGAGAGAGAGAGATGGTTCATTTTTTTTCAATAATTCGCTTGCGCTTAGGGGTCCTTAGCAGTGGGAAGAAACCGGTGGTCCCGAGAGAAAGTCACGAGGTTGGACAGGCGACCCAACTCCTTGGAATCGAAACCTCGCCGGTTGACCCAGTGAAGACCTAATTGTACAACGCACACGAGCTAACCATTCGGCCATCTAACCTCCCGATTAGTAACGAATCCTTTTGTGGTTATAAAATTGGTATCTATTTTTGCTGCCATTATGAAAAGAAACGTGTCAAGCTAGTCAGTGAATAAATGAAATGGAGTTTAAAGTTTTATTTTTCGGTGCCGATTGGGCAGATGAATCACTCGTTTGTTGCTTAAAGCTAAACGTCCACTTCCACCTTGGGTCATATCGCAGACAGGTCTAATGAAGACAGATTCATGCCTATATACAGATAGTATTACATGAAATGGCTGTGACTCAATGCTAATGGTGCTAGTTTGATAACCTGGTGGTTCAATTAACGCTGAAAATCCCCATAAAGCACGTGATGCTAGTTTGATAACCTGGTGGTCCTTGATTGCCATCGTTACCGGTTCAATTAAAGCTGCTTCACCCACTTGATTCTAATTATGAATTTCAACTAACCGCCCTAATGGCGTCAATTATGAATTTCTACTGAAAGTTCACGTGATGCTGATTGTGTATTTCAGATGAACGCCCACGTGATGCTAATTGTGTATTTCAGATGATGGTAATTATTAACCAAACGCACACTTGATATGCTAGTTATATATTTCAGCTGAACGCCTCCACGATGTTAATTATGAACTATACGATTCTGATCCAACCATAAACAACTCTTCAGAAGCTAATTGTTGTGCTTCAGTGGTTGATTACAATACAGGTAAAAACATCATCAGGTGTAAAGATGGCGTCCAAGGACGATTTGTGAAGATTTCTATAGAAAAGTCTAATTTCTTAACACTTTGTGGATTGGAAATTTACGGCATTCAATGTAAGTATATCTATGGTTAAATGTTAAAGGGAGATAATATAAAAATCACTTAACAACGGTCCTGCATATAAATCATGCACACGGGGATACACATGTAATGGTAACACATTTTCGCGTTTTGTTTGGTTTGAGGTTTTTGAAAATGTTGTTAACTATATTACTACTAGTTAGTTAACCATGTTACCATGAGATAGTCAACCACGTGACTTCGAGTTAGTTAACCATGTTACAACAAGTTAGTTCAGCGTATTATTACTACTAGTTAGTTAACCATATTACTACCAGTTAGTTAACCATGTTACTACCACTTACTTAACCATATTACTAGTTAGTTAACCATATTACTACCAGTTGGTTAACTATATTATTACCCCTAGTTAGTTAACCATATTACTACCAGTTAGTTAACCATATTACTACTAGTAAGTAACCATATTCCTACCAGTTGGTTAACCATATTACTACCAGTTAGTTAACCGAGTTACTACGAGTTAGTTAACCATATTACTACAGTGGACTCTGTCAAATCCGACATAGTACGGGATCGTGAAAATATGTCGGAAGTCACAGAGTGTCGGAATACCCAGTTTTGTCAAAACCGGAAATATTGTAACTTCGAAAACCGGAAGTATTATTATAATGTTGATTCGAATCACCAGAACGTTATTCCCTTTAAAAATGATAAACTATTTTGTACATTCAAAATTTTCTAACATTAATTTTTATTTCATTCACAATACGTAGGCATTTTGAATAGGTCAAGTCTGACGTTAATTTATCTTCCCCGTAGTTAGTAACCATATTACTACCAGTTGGTTAACTATATTATTACCAGTAGTTAGTTAACCATGTTACTACTAGTTAGTTAACCATATTACTACCAGCTAATTAATCATATTGCTACTAGATAGTTAACCATGTTACCACGAGTTTGTTAACCTAACCATGTTATTACAAGTTAATTAACCTGGTTACTACCAGTTAGTTAACCATATTGCTACCAGTTGGTTAATCATGTTACTACCAGTTAGTTAACTATATTACTTCGAGTTAGTTCACCATATTACTACCAGTTAGTTAACCATGTTACTAACCATGTTACTAACATTTGGTTCACCATATAAATTACTAGTATGATTCGGTTCTAGCTGTGACGACACGGGAATACGCCATTGGTTTCGTCTCAACTCTGTTTCTAGAGATGTTACATTTTAATGAAAGCAGTTGATAATATTCGATGGAACCACAATCTACACATACATAAGTATACTGAAAGCAATACACTACATACTTGTCTATTAAAATTTAATATGTATACATAAGATTTGTATACAAGTTTGTACCTGAGTCTCTTTCAACTTTGTTCTAGTGAATAAGATGAATGATACTTGTAATCAACAATATATTTGTAAGAAATTACCAGGTGAGTCTATTTCATAGTATGCAATTTATTTCATTTACATTTGTCTTTCATATTTTTATTCTGTGAAATTATTTTCATTTCATTTTCAATGCGTTATCGTTTGTATTTTCTGGATTGCGTACATTTTTAACGCTGTGCATTTCCTACGTCTTGCCACTCCACTAATGAATCGAAGGGAACACTCCAAACAATACCCCTACAAAATATCTCCAATGTTTATTTATGCCAACCATCAGTGGTCTCACCGATCTGTCATATGCACCTTGCCTTCGATCATGTTGTTTTCACGCCTTTGATCTTGTTGTTGTCATGCAATCTAAGTCACATTACAACTTAAAAACGATGTTTAATATGAGTCATAATACCAGTACAGCAACTGACTTCCACTTTTCACCCAAATTAAGGTCAAATAAAGGCTACGATGGACGTATTTGTCTGGAAGGTCATCTCAGAAGGGCCTTGGTTCGATGTGACTCCGATCGTTTTTACCCGAAATTGATTGTTCCACAGAAAGCTTATACAATTTGCTACCAGATGGCGCCATTAACTGGAGTTCGTTGAAAAATGACTTAGATCGTTTTTCCCCTGTGCTGTGCACATGGTTTCTGATTTGATTTCTAATTCGTTGTCTATATATAATTGCCCTACACATTGAAAATGATAGTATGGACAGGTTGATTTAATTAAATAATTGAAACCCAATTTTCAACCCATTAAGTGTAAATAATTTAAATAAATCAACCTGTCCATAATATCATATTTAATGTATTGGACGTTAAATCTTATATAAACCACAACAATAGCATTTGTTACTTTACTTGCTTGAAAACGTTGAGGGAATACTCTTCGAAACGTCGAATAAATGAATCAGTAATTGTTCTTCCATAAGTATACGTTATAGTTTATTACACCAATCCAAAGATGCCTTAACAACATTTTAGGTCATTGGGCCCTACCTAATACGATAAATTTAAATTAAACAGAAATATTTTTAAACACTAATTTTGTACCAATACATTAAGTTATATTTATAGCACGGCTTTCATGAGTTAACAGATTTAACACAGAGGCCTAGCCGTAGTAACGAATGAAGAGTGCTATAAATGACCTGTAATGCTGACACCTGCTCAACACGCTCGTTGTTATTGCACGGAAAGCCCACCCCACTTCTCTATATGATTTCTACTAAAACTAGCGCAAACCAGTATGCAATAACACTGAAAATGTCTAGGCATTGCACAGTTACGCTCTAGTGAGTTTAGTAAAGGTAAAACAATCTGCTTATTGAATGAAAAGAACAAAATGCTTTACAGCAAAGGTAAATCAACTCAAACGTCTGCCCAATATAACCCAAACCTGAACAACACAAACAATTATTCTTTGAAAACAAGTCATAGGTGGCAGAGATGATTAACATAAATTGGGCATGGATGTTCCTTATAAAAGTGTCCACGCCAAACCCTAATCCACCCGTGCCTATTTCATTCCTGACTAAACGCTTACGGATTGAAGAAGGAAATGCACTATACTTTGAATCACATTGAATTAAGGTATGTGATTTCTGAAAATGATCGCCTCCTTCTGTCTCTCTATTTTGTTTTTCAGTGGGTAACAACATTGCTTCACAAAAGCCTACAACACAAAGCTCACTCTACATTGGTCCGGCATACCGCTCTAGTAATGCCGTTGACGGGGACCGTTCGGGTGTTGGACTAAATGGACGTAGTTGTCAACATACTGGTTATGATAGTAATCCTTGGTGGCAGGTTGATCTGGAATTGATGTATGAAATCACCAGTCTCACAATATCCAACAGATATGACACTAAACAGAGTACGTTACCAATTAACGATACATTATGAAAGATTAGATACAAATATGACAGTTCATACTATAATAATTAATAGTTTAAAACTAGATAATGTAAAGGCAATATGATCCAGTCAGAATCAAGAATTTAGCGATTGAATTTTCGGACTAGCCTCGATCATCATTACTAAAGTCGGTACGATAAAAAACATAGTCTCTTACCCATTTCACGATTAAATCATGAATGAAAGTTGAGCAGCAAATCGGACGCAGGAAACCCATGACACCGAGAGTTGGTTATGGTCTGGATAAGTTAATTAATGTCTAATTAATGATTTAGATAACATTTCAGGCCTATAGAAAGACCTGCAATAGGCAGATTTAACTCATGCATAATGTATGTTTAAGATATTTTTATCTAGCTGTTTTTGTTTTCAGAATGATCAGTTTTGAGTCTTATCCTTCTGTTTCGTTATGTTGACTATCCGCGCTGCATATCATGCGTTCGGCATGGTATTTAACGCAACGCCAACATCAACCGGGCTACAATGCTATAAAGATCTGTCAGCCACCTTTATGTCGTTGCTTGTGGTCTTTGTTAAGCCTAAAATTTTGCACAATGCCATTCTAAAGTGTGCCGTTTATAGGGTTAGGTTTATTTCATAAGACCACCTGCAGATGTGGTTAAAGGTCACGTGATGTAAACAGGGCAAGTGCTGACCCTGGACATAGCTCTGATCCTAACCCACAATCTCGCGCCCTAGCCCTATTTACTCAGCGACCGTGATTAAATATGCAGCTGGTCGTACTAATTAGATCTAACCGCCATATAGGGGATACTGCAAAGTAAAACGTTTCGGTTGACAAATTCTCCTTGGTGAGCGTTGTATGAGAAGCAAAGGAATCTTGTTTAGTAGCTAATTATTTTCGATAAAAGTTATTAACCACTAATAACAAACGATTACTCAGCCATTGCACAAACAAATCAATATAATATAATTTCGAATTTTGTACTGTTACGTCGTTTTTGTTCTCTTTTATTAAACATTTATTAGACCTGACATATTAAGTAAATTATGAATTAGACACTTATCGAGACTATAATCAACTCTCGATGTCATCGCTAGCCTGTGATATTTACTGGATTAGAACCAGGTCTGCTGTTGCTGATTAAATCGGAAAAAAGGATAATCGGGACCATGATTTTTTATTGTACTGACTTGAGTATTGATGATCGAGGAAAGGCCCTAAATTCAATCGCTAAATTCTTGGTTAAGGTTGGGTCAATTTGACAGAAATTTTCAGCAAATTTCCTTTATATTATTTAGTTTTTCACTTTTATAGTGAAAACTACTAGCTCTTTATCTAATCTCCCATAATGTATCATTAACATATTGTGTTGATCAACGCCATTTATGTCAGTACAGATGAATACGTAGATTAAAGGACAATATTGGTGTCAGTCATTATCACATGTGTGATAAAACCTGTTGAACAGTTATTTCTTTATATAACTGACTGACGTGACGAATGATAACATATACATGAGCGAATTTCTGCTTACTAAATTCCTTCGAAGACAAAAGGTTGTTGTGTGAGACAATTAATAAATAGATAAGAGAACGTGAGAGAATAACAGAAAAAATCCGTGCATTACGATGTTCTATTTTTCTCGTGTTCTCTTATCTAATGACACTCAATTACTTTATTGAATTGTCAGATATCCTCTTGCAGTCCCATAAAAGAACTTTTGCTCTTCGAAGGAGGATAACTGACAATTAATAAATAGATAAGAGAACATGGGAGAAAAACAGAAAAAGTCCGTGCATTGCGATGTTCTATTATCTAATGACACTCAATTACTTTATTGAATTGTCAGATATTGTCTTGCAGTCCCATAAAACAACTTTTGCTCTTCGAAGGAATTATTAGTGAGCAGAAGTTCGACCGTGTATCGTTAGTTCAGTCAGTTATATAGAGGGATAACTCGTGTTTTCCTTTGGCATTCGTCACTTCAGATTCATCGTAGCAATGATCTATGCGTTAAAATTATATTTGGTATGTGTTTAACCAGTTCTATCACATATGTGATAATGACTGACTGGTACCGATATTGTCCTTTAAAGTCAGTACTTACCCCTACTTAGTTCGTTAAATGGACAAGTCTTAGGCTTGCTTTTCACGTCGCGTGGGGGGGGGGGGCAATGGTTAGCGTGCGAGCACTGTATAATACGATCTGCCATTGAGTCAACTGGCGTGGTTTCAAATCGCCGGTTGTACGTGGCAAGGAGTAGGGTCGCCTGTCCAACCTCGTGGGTTTTCTCCGGGTACTCCGGTTTCCCCCCACTGCTAAAGACCCGTACGCGCAATTAAAATTAAATCATATGTTAGTTCCGAAATGACCCAGTTTGTGTCGAGTGGACGTTAAACACCACCTCTCTCTCTGATATGTTTTTGTGTTTCTAAGGGTGCAAAAAAACGCTTTAAAGTTTGGCGCAATTTGCACGTAAATGATTTCATTAGTGAGGATTTTTCTTTATAACATATTTTCAGTCACTGACTTTTTTTGTAATGATAATAATAATAATATGTATGTCCACCTGTACAGCGCTATATCCACAAAACGCACGTACTCATGACGCACTGTAATAATGGCATTCAAATAGATATTAAGTCAGATTTGAATTTATTTTGTGTAGGACATTATGTCCAATCAGCGACTGCCAGGTAGGATACGCCCACATTTTGCAAGGGATGAATAGAGAACAAGCTGAACAAAAAGCGATTTTTCGAATAATCAAGGGCCATTATTCAGGAAGTTACTTTCCTATATATGCGAATATCGACAGAAACCGAGATCTTTCGGCTATATAGATATATTTGAAGTTTCATCAAAATCGAATCAACATTGTGACATCTTGAGGATCCAAACCTTAATACGTTATACCATATTATGTGAGGTGGCCATTTTGTCACGCAGTGTTGGTCCGATTTTCAAGAATTTCAAACTCAACCATCATTACGGTGTAACGGTGATATACTGAAAGGTTTATTTTTACATCGGATAAATATTGTGACCTCCAGAGAGACCACAAACTAAAAATGTAATTTTTGTACAATCATGGGAGATAATTCAGGAAGGTACGATCCGTTAAGTACAAATATCAAAAGGAACCAGATCTGTGGGTTATAAAAACATGCATTTCAAATTTCATCAAAATCAATTCAAACTTGTGACCTCTAAGGGTCCACAAACTAAAAACATAAATTTTCGTACAATCAGCGGTCATAATCCAAGAAGTTTCGATCCGATACATGCCAATATCGAAAGCAACTGTGATCTTCTGGAGATAAACCTATATTTCAATTTTCGTCACAATTGGGATAAGGATTGTGACCTGTAGAGTGTCCACAAACAATTTCCGACAGGACTGGGGTGACGACAGTAATACAAACTCATGAAAATGTGGTCGTATAAAAATCGGCCATCAGTAATAAAAGCTGAATTAAGTTTCCACCAAGAGAGCGATTGTTTGACGTGGAAAAGAACCCGTGTTTGTTCGCCAGAAAGTAAACACCCGATTGGACACGCATGCACACAGTTCTCGCGAGAAATATTTATCGAGCAATCTTTTCTTTTCTCCATGTGAAAACGTTTACATGGAAATGATCTCATTGCATATGCAATGGTTCCATTGCATTGCATAGCCCCGTAAACGCGTACATGATTATAATCGGTAATAATTTTGTTTTTAATTCCAGTAACTGGTCAGCGGTTCTCTAATATCAGCGTACTAGTGTATAATACAGATCCAGCTACCGGCAACCCGCCTTCAACACTGTGCAAATTTCTACCCGGAGTTTTTGGATGTACCGTGAGAACCTTTGAATGTGACCAGAAAACAGTCGGCCGTTTTATTAGAATATCCAAACCAACACAATATCTGAATATGTGTGAAGTGGAGGTGACCGGTATTGAAAGGTGATGCAAACGGATGAAATCGGCCGAATTAATGCACCCTGTGACTGTCAATAAAGCGTGCATTATGCAAGAGATATGAAATGGGGTTTAACGTCCTACTGCTCTGCTCCGATTGAGCTAATGAAGATGCAAGAGCTAAATTTTACTATTGTGGGTCTTTCTTTGGACCTGAAATGTTATCTGAATTATTGATTGTACAACTATCGATGCCATCATTAGCATGTTGTATTTACTGGATTTAAATGCATTTTTTGATGGATAATCGAGATCTTGTTATCATACAAACCTCAGTAATAACGACCGAGATTAGCCTAAAATTCAATGGCGATTATCTCGGTTCATAGTTCGTTCTTGGTTTTATTTTATTTCATAGTGAAGCTATTTGATTGAAACTGGTTAGTGCGTGCGCGTTATATCATAAGGTCGTCATTGGGTCATTTGGCGTGTTATCGATTCCCCGGTTGTACGTGTCAAAGAGTAGGGTCACCTCTCCAACCTCGTGGGTTTTCTGTGGGTCCTCCAGTTTCCTCCCACTGCTAAAGACCCTTACGTGTAAGCGATTTTTTTAAAAAAATATAATTGAACATGTTAGTCCCGAAATGACATAGTTTGTGTCGAGTGGACGTTGAAATCCCACCATCTCTCTCTCTAACAGTCTCTTTCTCTCTTGAAAGTATTTCAATACTAGATAATCTATCTATATCTCCTTATAATATATGACATCATTCGAGACAACTTAAATTGACCCGACTAACCTATCTGGAATCACCAACTGTCAATAAAGTTGATGGAAATATGTCAAACAGTAGGGCAGCTGTGGATGTTTATATCATGGATTCCATGAGGGGCTGAGTAAACCAGTTGTTGATGTGATAATTATTTGGTTGTCATCACATCACAGTTACCATAACGAAAAAGTGAAATCACAAGATATTCTAACTATAAAAGTTAACACTGCATGAAGTTTCAGATTTTTTACATTACATGTACTCACTGGTCTTAGAGATAAGCAATTTTATCATCCAGTTGTGATATTAACATCTGCAAATGTTAAATGTAATCTTGTAATGAAATATTTTTTTTTTGTTGTAATTTTATACTAAGCAGCAAAAGAAACTTCAGGTTGGTATGCTTCTCTGAATAGACGCATTGCGTAAAACTTGCCAAATATTTTATTGTATATTTGTGACCACATCTCCTTCCCAAACACAGAATTGAAGCCATGAAATGTTCTCAAAAACGCAACCTGACTTCTGAGATCGTAACGTACTCTCCATGATTTTCACGTAACCCATGCTGCACGTGCTGTTCATCGGGATAAGCCCTATAAAATGCACCGCCTTACCTGGTTGAATCATTCACACTACAACGTCAGCAGCATGCCACAACTCACGACAGCTCAGAGGAACCAGGCGCTAGGAAGACTCGACGCTGGCCACACTTCCCAGTCGTTGACAATCACTTCCAGGTCATGTTCGGACCATCTACAGGCTTCAAGTAGACCAAGGGTAACCACAAGGCGACAAGACCGCCATGTATTGTGCGACAGAACGTGTAGAATCCCTTCACACGGACATCTGACACAGCAAGTCTGATGGTGGGAACACACAGAAGACCCAACCCTAAACCTACCTATCCGTAGACCTTACCGTGGACCGTTCCTCACCCTTCGCCGCCATCGACGTGAAAGTCTACAGTTTGCCCAACAACTCCAGAACTAGCGACACAGGCAATGGAGAACTGTTCTGTTCACAGATGAGAGTCAGTATTGCGTAACAAACGCGATGGCAGGACAAGAATATGACGTCGCAGTGGCAAGCGTTATTCTGACGGATGTGTCATGGATCGAGACTCATGGGGAGGTCCAAGCATAATGGGTTGGGGTGGAATTGGCCTGAACCAGAGAGTGGGGCCTGTGGTGTTTCAAAATCTTGGTCCAGGGAGGGGAGGCGGTATCATAATAAGTGTGCTACATCGATTAAGCTCTCAGACATCGAAACGTCACCGACACAATGTTTTCCAGCATGACAACACCCGTGCCAACACCGCCAGAGTTACTCGGGACTTTCTAAAGCAGAACGGTGTCAAAGTTAAGCACTGGCCAACCCTTAGTCTGGACTTAAACCCGATTGAATATCTTTGGGATGAAAGTCAGAGGAGACTTAATAACGTCGTACCGAGACCAAATACAGCCGATGCATTGCACAACGCTTTTCTGAGAGTGTGGTACCTGTTGCCAATGGCGTTCATCAATCGTCTGGTCCACTCCATGTACGAACGGTTCACACAAAATTACATTCATCCATTTAGTAAAACGTTGTCTAGAATGATTTGATTAAAGCCCCAATAACACTCTTGTTGTAATTGAATAATATGTCCCAATCTTTATTCTGGTCAACAAATTGTATTATTTTACTATATTCAAATAAATTGATGATACAAATTTCATCGTAACACACGTAATTTAAAAAATTGGAAAAATTCAACTACATGATTTGAAAAGGTTAACGTAAACCTTTTCAAACGTGACTTGGATTTTGAAATATTTTCGAACCCTCTGGACAAGTAAAATATGATGTAATGGATAATTTACACAACAGGTAGGACACATAAAAATCTGGTACTTAGAATAAGACTTATTTATTTTCTAGAGCTACCAAGCCAGCAAGAGTGTTATTGTCCCTTTAAAGTGCCTTTAGATTAAAGTGTGATTATCGCGCAACATTAATCCTCTGCAAACTATGATATTGTGAAAGTGGAACTTTTAATACGAATATCTGCCCCAAAATGGTTAAAATCCCACCAATCTATATATATGCGACACTCTATATTACAAGACAGTCGCTATCTTTACTTGCCGTAAATCAAATTAATGGATCAGTTTTTAGACCGAATGAATCCAAGCCAGGAGATTATCTAGTGTTGGTGTTGTCTTAATTAAATGTTCGATAATTATTTTATGTACATATTGGAATGGATTGTCTACACGTAGCTAAAACGTTGAGATATATTGAAGTGCTTGTTTTTAGCTAGGGTTGGGTAGTTCTTGAATACTATTTTATACTATTATAACTTATTAAACATACGCACCCCACTCCAGTGAAATAACTTTGGTTTATCTGCAAATATTGTCAATAAATTATATCAAGTGTTGTTTTTATTAAAATTGATACAGACATTCATTAGTACTTTGATTGGCTGTTGTACACGACGCCCCGCCTTCATGATGTCAAAGATAAAATGACAGATGGCCAGACTGTAATCCTTTGATATGCACATGTGTTCTGTGTTTGTTGCCTACGATATCACCCTCGGTGGAAGTGAGCGTACAATTCCAGGAACGAACGAACCTGAGTTTGTAGCTTTATCAGGTAGGATTACTTGCTTACGTGTAGTTGAAAGTGTCAGAAATGTTATGACTAGTAATAATGAAAACGCCGTCTTGCGATGGATATCAATTGGACGAGTCAAAAGTTTAAAGTCTGATCACAGTTCGGCCAGGCACGGTGGCTACTTCCTGCAAGGTTTGTCTACCTCTATCAGCTGCTGTATGTTATATAATAAGTTTATACATCAGAAAATAGAATACTGTAATAGGTTGATGCTTGTACCAAGTTTCAAAAAGATTTGTTGAACAGATAATGAAACGAAATCAGGACCGACTGACGATCATTAGAAAATATAATAAAAGGTTGGCGAATTTAAAAACGTTACAAAGGTATTTTGAACAGTTTGTGAGATACCCTCTAGAAAAATAGTTATATATGAAAACTAATTCAAATGTGTAGTAAATTTACATCCCGAAACACTGATAAAGCGCAAATACTTATGAGACACGAAAAAATATCGCCCTTAAAGCGGAGTGACTAGTCTTAGAGTAGCGTTAAATGCAGTTTATTACACTGATTTTTAATTTTTTTGATTCATTAGTCAATTTAAGGATATCAATTCTCGAAGAATTAATAAGATGAATAGCCCGAAAACAGTTGCACGGTGCAGAATGGCCTCAGGCTATAGAAGGCAAAGTGATTTTTCCCAATAAATATTATATTTTTTCACACTACTTGGAGCAGCCCACATATCGTCAACCGAATTAAAACTAATTTGAGTGAGTCGTGTTCAACCTTGTTGTTCCTCGATCAAACACGGAACACACAATGATCTTGTATTAATTTATTTCTACTGTATCGGCAAGTAGTGAAGCGAATGTTTTCTTAAATAATCTTTGTTCCGCAATCTAACATAGGACATACGCCAAGGTTGACATATTCTTGAGTATGTAAGTGGGAATACCTCTGTAGAAGTAAATTAAGAGGGCTTATATAATTACCTATATAAAAGAAAAGTTGGGGTATTGGGGATTACTTGTATGGAATGGAATTTAATTAAGAGAGAGGGGGGGGGAGTACCGGCGTGGATGAGATTAAAGGGGCTTACGTGTGTGGAAACAATGTGAGAGGTTTACCTTTGTGGTAGCAAATCAAGGGGCTTAAAGGTATGGAAGAAAATTAAGCGGCGTACCTGTGTGGAAGCAAATTAGGACGGCTTACCTGTGTGGAAGCAAATGAGGATGGCTTATCTGTGTGGAAGCAAATTAGGATGGCTTATCTCTGTGGAAGAAAATTTAGCGGCTTATCTGTTTGGAAACAAATCAAGGGGTTTACCGGTGTGGAAGGAAATAAAGGTGTTTACCTGTGTGGAGGGAAATGAAGGGACTTACCGGTGTGGAAGGAAAGTTTAGATGACTAGCCTGTGTGGACGCAAATATAATAGGGGATTAAGGGTGTGAAATCAAAGAAAGGGGGCTAAGCAATCTATAATTGCCACGACCTTTTAATCTGGGATATTAAAACTTAGCTAGAATCATTTGAGTTAATTTATCAGGACTGGAACCACGAAGATAATCCAAATGGGAATAGAATGTATAATAGTTCAAATATTTCATGCACAGAATAATTGGCCGGTATTACCTAAAGGGGTAAATAAGTGCTGGGGTGAAGTCTGTTATGACAAGACCGATAGGGTCACCACGATTACTTCACGATTTCAATCGTAGCGGTGACTTTGATAGTGGAGACCCTTGAGGTGTTGGGGTGCGTGAGAAAAGATGGGGCTCAGTCTCTCTTATGAAAACAAAATTGATTCAAAGTGTATCCTCTACCGAAGAACGCTAAATATCGGTACTATTAAACATTTTATGACTCCAATGCCTCGACAAAAGTTACTGTTTGAGTTAAAGTGTGGCACATTTTAACCATCCAGTACGTGCCAAAATCGAACGCATCGGAGATTTTAGAGATTTATACAAATAAGTTTTACGAAAATCGGAGAAAACTATGGCATCACGTCTACATTAAAATGAGGGCTTATAAAAAGCAAGTAAGGAGATGAAGGGAAAATGAAATGGAGTTTAACATGGAGTGTTTGTATCTCAGCTTATGCGTTACGCGAGAGCTTGTTCCTTTTATTATGATTTTTTAAATAGATCGAGGCATTTGTCATCCAGGCTTCAACTACAAGGATATGCTACATGTATAGATCTACTTCATTATTATTATTATATTATTTTATGTTCATTCTTCCATGACGTTGTCATTGTTAAGCCGGTCGTCCTATTAATTGGTCTGATCGAACGGTAGAAATCTTGCATCAACAACAGGACACCTATTCCACAACCCATCGTCGCTTTTCTACGCGTCAAATACATCGTAATCACGCTGGGAAATCACTATTCTGATTTTTTTGTACACAAGCTGGCTTTCTTTTTGTTCAATGAATTTGGTTCCTTCAGGCGGAGAATCTTCAGTTCCGACCAGCCATGTGACGTGGCGCTGCGATCGTCAAATTTATTTGTTGGCTTCGTACACGGTCAAAGAAAATTTGAAGAGACCGTCAAAGAAATTTGTCAAAGAAAATTTGCTCGTGGACGACCGGCTTTATTGTATGTCTTGACAAGCTCAGGCGTTCACGTTGCATCAAACAGTATTCAAACCAGTTTTGGTGGAAATATTATTTTTTTTTATTTCTCAGAATCGAGGGATGAATTTTAACTAATAGACTGCAGAATTTCATGAGCCGCCTATGTTGTATTGTATTCAGGAAGCCTATTTCAAACAAAATATTATTTTATATTCACGTGGACCTTTCATATAAACATTTATCTGTATAATAAGTTTATGAAAATATGCATTTAAACAACATTTAATTATTGTCTAACACCTGTAGCACTTTCCCCTCCATTGTTTATTGGAAACGTTCTTGTCGCTGTAAAATACTCAATCAAAATACCAAGTGTTAAAATATATGATAATTCAAGGCATACATGATTTAACACCATATCTTTCTGCATGAACTGACATTAAATTGCTTTTTGGATAAAACAGAAACATATTTTTCATTCGTTATTGTAGTTGTCAAATAATATACGAATTATTATTTTATATAGCGTATTTCTAATGATATGTAGAAGTTATAAGCACTTTCCGAAAGGTGGCCCCCGACAAAAACTTTCCTGATCTTCACCGATACACCGAATCAAATTTCTATCGAGTATAGTGAAGCCAAATGTGAAAAATAGTATTTATTATCGAGTCGTTACAAGCCAAATGTGACAAATACTTTCTGCTCTTTCATTTATCCCTTTCTGTCCCTCACGTTACATTTCATGGTAGAATGATTCGTAGTAGAGAAACGACCTGAGTAGTGATGCATTTACAGGTGCGTCTCACAGGCACTTGAAGGGATTAAAATAAATTAAAATAAAACTTCTTACCACTGCTTAATACAAGAAGGTAAGTCAGACGCCATCTTTGTTTTGACTGATTTACCATGAATCGTCTGATATCATCTCACAATACTCACTAGTTCTAACACTTCATGTCATTTTTATTGCTAACGAGACTTTATTTGATTATTATTCACCTTCCGATGTAATTAAATTGGTCATTTAACACTGTTATTGATAACAAATCAAACTTGAACCGCTATCATTTATCGACAATCAACTTCCCGAGACCGGAAGTAATCCGAAAATAGGTCAAAAGAAGTCTGTATCACCCAGTTCCTTTATAAACCTATCATTACTCTATATGTGCATAGGAACTGGGTGATCGAGTCTCGCTCATCAGCGGCCTCGCTTCTCAAGTTCTATCACGTGATAAAGCCTACGAAGCGAGGCCGCTGTTGAGCGAGACTCCATCACCCAGTTCCTATGCACATATAGAGATAAAGCCTACGAAGCGAGGCCGCTGTTGAGCGAGACTCGATCACCCAGTTCCTATGCACATATAGAGTAATGATAGGTTTATAAAGGAACTGGCTGATACAGACTTCTTTTGACCTATTTTCGGATTACTTCCGGTCTCGGGAAGTTGATTGTCGATAAATGATAGCGGTTCAAGTTTGATTTGTTATCAATAACAGTGTTAAATGACCAATTTAATTACATCGGAAGGTGAATAATAATCAAATAAAGTCTCGTTAGCAATAAAAATGACATGAAGTGTTAGAACTAGTGAGTATTGTGAGATGATATCAGACGATTCATGGTAAATCAGTCAAAACAAAGATGGCGTCTGACTTACCTTCTTGTATTAAGCAGTGGTAAGAAGTTTTATTTTAATTTATTTTAATCCCTTCAAGTGCCTGTGACTCCACACTACAGATAGATGACGTCAACAGAGCTAGCCAGATCGTTAAAACAACTTGGCGTAAAGGACTACTATTATATTAAACGTTATGTAAAGGAAAGTGCGAAACCTGGGTCAACCCTGGAGAAGTGTGCACCAGCGGATGGTTCGTCCGTTCAAATTTATTTGTAATAAAATGTATGACTTTCTTGGCGTTTGTTTTCATCCTGCTTATTTTCGATGCTTGTAAAAGTGTTTGTTTATCAGAAATGAACAGTACTCTTTTGAAAAACTGACTGAAAATGATGCTTTCATGATATGTCTTGGTGTTTGCATCGAATGTACAAATTCTATGTTTGACAATCTTATCGGAAATTATTTTTTGAACCCCCTATTGAACTCAGTAACTCTGACAACTTTATTTTTCAAGGGATATCCAAAAGAACAGAAATCGCCATATTGGATGTTTGGGATTTCATTTCTGTCGTCATCGATTCTTGAATTTTATTTTTGAGATCAGAATTGAACCTAGCGACACCGAAAACCATATTAATGACATACACAATAGGAAAAATGACGATTAGGACTCATTTTAAATCCGCTATTTTGACTACCATTTTGAATTGCTGCTGTATTGGATTTTCAGACTTATCTTTAAATTCAGAGACATCGAAAACCTTATAGCTAAAACTCATCTTAGCTGTCATGAAAATACATTTTTAAAGAGGGTTTCTTTTGGACCAATTCGTTATGCAGCACATTTCGCCTCTTATTACCATTTGTGTTTGAGGGGGGTTGGGATGGCCTAGTGGTCTAGAGTGCCGCGCTTCGACCTCTAGTTGGCCGGTCACCTCTGGCTTGCGGCTGTGGTTTCGATCCCTGCAGTGTGAGCGTATGTGGCATGGAAATAGGGGCGCCTTCTCAACCGCGTGGGTTTCCTCCCACTGCTAAAGACCCCTACGCGCAAGCGAATTATTGAAATAAAGTTAAACCATATGTTAGTCCCAAAATGACCTAGTTTGTGTCGAGTGGACGTTAAACCCCATTCCTCTCTCTCTCTCTATTTGTGTTTGAACAATTTAAAAAAAAAGAGTCTGATATACGTATCATTGAACCAAACTTTTTTGGTTTCTTTTGCAATTCGTTTAGGGTAAAACGCTATCCCTCCAATCCTACGCATACAAGACAAACATATAATAGTAAGTGCAGGAGGGCTGCAACACACACAATTCTACACAAAAACAAATATAGACAAGACATCATACTCAGAGACCACAAACAAAAACAAATCAAAAAGAGTGAATGGATCCGGGGGCTAGCCGTAAGCGTCCACTGCGCTGTACAGTCCCGGGCCTGTGGTGACACAGACTTCACTCATATTTGAAAACAATTGGGAATGCAACCCAAAGAAATAATTATATAATGTCAGGATGAGTCATGATCTATTATATGTTGCAAGAATTACGAATGCAAGCATATTGTAGTATAAATTCCGCTATACAAGTAACCACATCGTTAAAAGTATCAAAGAAGTCAGGCGCGGATCAAGAGGGGGGGTCCAGGGGGTCCGGACCCCCCCCCCCCCCGCTCAGGCTTGAACATTTTTTATGCGATTTTATTGGCGATTTTAGACCTTAAATTTTGGAATTTACCTTCCGGAAATACGTCAGAATGCACCAAATTGAATCTAATTTACCAAATTTTCCTGGGGGAGGGCCCCCAAACCCCTGTTAATCGGTTGAGCGCAATTAGTTAAGCAATTATCAAACCTAGACCCCCCCCCCCTCCCTGCAAAAAATCCTGGATCCGCGCCTGGAAGTAGGCCTAGTTCAAAAACTGAATCAATAAAGAGGATTGAAGTATATTGAATGCATTAGGACACACATTACAACCGCCACAGAAACAAACAAAACTGAATGCAAAGAAGCAAAGGAATGTAGACCATCTAGGGAGACAGCCGTCTGCTGACTGAGTGGCGTGACGTGAATCTGCCGTAATAGTTGTTATGACGTCGTAGTTTAGAAGGTGCAATTTCCCGATAAAAGGGCGATAATCCAGATAAAATAACGTTAAAATATAAAAAACTATTAGTTTTTGAGACCATGCAATTGTACAAACCATAGTATAATTATTATATAATGTCCCACGTAAGAAATGCAAAACAGGAATGCTAAAGAAATCGTAAGTTATTAGTGTATTTGTAAAGGCATAAAAATAAGGGCGATAATCCAGACAGGGCTAGACATCTAGAAGAAATTTAAATAAAACGTGTTTCCCTAACCGGTGTGACAGTATTTCTTTCTTTAAATCACTTTCTTGGATGACAACACTGGTATATACTTCTAATAACACTTTTATTCTGCTTCTTACAATAGGTACAAACATCGTGATGTAAACGACCGTAGAACTAACTTAAATGGATGGAGTCGAATGTCTTAGCTTGGCTTAGCATGAGTGTGCTAACTCCAGAAGCTGTCGTCTCGTACCGTCTCGTGCCAAGGCGCCCATGGCCTTCGCTCAGTCCTGGCGCCTAGATGAAGGTACCTAATGGATACTAGTGAGGTCCAGGCAGGGCTAGGAGTTAGGTCAGGCCAGGACTGAGCGAAGGCCATGGGCGCCTTGGCACGAGACGGTACGAGACGACAGCTTCTGGAGTTAGCACACTCATGCTAAGCCAAGCTAAGACATTCGACTCCATCCATTTAAGTTAGTTCTACGGTCGTTTACATCACGATGTTTGTACCTATTGTAAGAAGCAGAATAAAAGTGTTATTAGAAGTATATACCAGTGTTGTCATCCAAGAAAGTGATTTAAAGAAAGAAATACTGTCACATATTAATTTTTTTTTTTTTTTAACTTCAAACAATGGTTTTATTTCTTCTTTTTAACATAATAATAGTTCTACTACATTACTTATATAGACCGGGTTTTTCGTCTGGTTGCCGCCTTGTTCCCAGCTCGGCTCTCTGGCCTCCACGGAGTCTAAAACGGTTTGTCTGATCTTTTAATTACTGGGCCGAATCTATGTCCAGCCTTGCAGTCTCGATGCCACACCCATGCACCGTAACCTGATTGGTCAGTATCCGGTCGGGGTGGGTTAACCTGGACGGACATATAGTTATTGGCCAATCAACTAATTCCAGGTATTATATTTCAGATTATATTATGACCGGGATTGCTAGCTGGTCATCATATAATAACAGATTAAGCTTCCCGTGCAGATTGCTTTACTATTCAAGATCTTGCGTAACTCGGGACAGCTGTGATGATTAATGACTTCCTAACGACCTTTGTCTGTCTGTTAGACTGCCATCTTTTGACCACCTGCGATCTGTCTGCTAGCCCTGTGATAAGATTGCTAATTGATTTCGTGAGGGTATGCAATTGTATATCCCCCAATTGTGTAACACCGGTAACCCAACGATAAGGGATGTCTGCTCCGGCGACGGTAAAGGTTGCACGCCAGGGTGCCACGTCAGCTAAGTCACGTGACACAAACTGACAAACATGACTTCTTTTAATACATGTTTATTGCGTGGGGTATTTCCTCGCGAATACAATGTTTGAGAAGGATTGGAAGAGAAATTTAGTTTGAGTATGCTTTTAGTCCAAATGTTTCATCAGATCACCCAGTTTGTACCATGGAAGGTATCTTTAATGTGTCTTAAAATGTTATTTTCTAATATAAAGGTTACAATTATTATCGTGATAAATATAATACGTCATGTAGATCGGTTTTTATTGGCTCCGCAATTCAATGTAGAAAAGTATCTCGATGACTTTATTGGTGCTTGTGTCTGTGTAGGCTAATATATGCAAAGTCGTTCGGTATTTGCAGAGCCAATTAGTTATCCTGCTGTTCATTTTGTAAATGTATGATTGTTAAAGACTCTGATTGAACTTGTAAAAATCCCTTTTGAATGCCGTCAACGAATTTCTTATTGTTACACCATTGTAATTATTTTACATTATAAAAATTGAGTATTAAGTTTTTATGAAAAAAAAAATATAAAAGTTTAATAAATATATATTTCACTTCAGTTCAGACAGACAGTTTCATTCTGACTTTTATTTCATAGATATTGAATGGGAACTGTAGGAGGTAGGATAAAATTGAAAAAACGTCAACGGCCATCTTTGATGATGTCTTAGGGAATAACCTCACACATGGTGAGTGCCCACCCAAGTCCAAAATACTGACTAAGCTACCTACTAAACATTTCTTCAAAGACATTCTCCCTACTCAAACTTTCCTACAGTTCCATAGACAGATCCAAGGCTATTGACGGGCATACACGCAATACTACAGTGTGCTGTAAGGGAAATTTTGTGGGATAGATTCCAAGGTGCACGTCATTGTATACGCAAGTTCTCGATTTTTCTACCCCATCCGAACGACTAGACACTTGTAATTACTAGACCCTTCATCCTGCACCACTGACTTGGGGAAAGCATGCCGGAAATCACAAGGAATTTTCTCGACCAGCATCACGTCTGTTGCATTGTTATTCCTGGTTAAACAAACGTTTTAAGAAAACTTGAAGGAGAAAAAATACAACCAGAGACAAATTCTAGACGATCACACGGCTACCCAAAATATGTAGTAAGGAAAGATGCATGGGTCATGCGTAGGGTGTGGCGACCGGTTTAATGACCCGCTCTCGACGTCTGACAAAAAGACCTGGTGCTTCATATTTGATTTGGTGCCGTGACGAAGTTTCGACCTTTAGGGTAAGCAGCAACTTTGGAAGAAGAAAACATTCTATTTGGTGCGCACGACCAAAAGACCCAGTACCCTGGAAGAAATCTGGAAGAAGAAACCCCGTAAAAACCAGCAACAGGAAAAATTCTGGTGGAAGAAAATTTTTGCTGGAATTTTTCGCACAATTGTGTAAATACATATTTTATCTGGTATAAATCTAATTGTTCAATTTGTTTACAGACCAAATAAGATTAATTTGAAGTTAAAATCTGATTAGAAATTAAATATTTGAAATTCCTCTGTATAGAGAATAAACTATTCATTCATAAGTTAAGATTGATAGGTTTACTAAACAATAGGATTTTACTGGCTAGGTGTGTATATAATTATTAGGTTAACATGACTGTAGTAAAATTAAAGTGAATCTAGTCGGTAGGTTAAAGAGAATCTAGGAGGTATGATTTTTTTTTATATAGCTAAGGAATAATTATAAGGAAACGGAATAAGGGCTAAAGTAAAGAACTAATGATGTCTCCGAATTTAGCAGGAACCGCAAAGCTAAAAATGTAAAATTTGCGAGTGATTACCTCAAAATAATTTTAGTTGGCGTTCTGTTGGCTCGTTAAAATTCGTGTTTGTGTCGTCAATTTAGCTTGCTAGAGTTAATATGATTTTGAGACCCCAGTCGAAGTCCAAAATCATGGTGTTAGCCAGGTATAGGCTAAACATATGAGTAATTTAATCGTTGAATACAAGGTTAGATTGCGTTGTTTCGTATTTTATGGTTAGCTAATTACAGACTCTAGTCCAAGTTTCAAAATTATGGTTTTAGTCGATTATAGACTACATTTTTGGCAATTTAGCTTGTGACTAAAAGGTTAAATTTCTATTTTTGTGTCGTCCATGGGTTCAGCTAAGTAGTGCTATGTAATTTTGAAACCCTTTTCCAAGTTTCAAAATTATGGTAATTTAACTTTTGAATAAAAAGGTGGGTTATGTTAATAATCCCATGTGGTTAGATTTAGGGATTGAGGTATTGTGAAATTATCGCAAAGTTATTAATACGAATTTTATACGAGGTTAAGGAACGAATAGGACACTATTTAGAAAAGTGTAGTAGGATATACGGTAAATTTTGTCCGTATATAATTTTGTGTAATTAAATTTTTGCTTTAGAAAGGTAATATAGACGTTAAATATATATTTGCTAAATGCTATTTTGTGTCATTTATTAAATTTTGCTTTGAAGTGTTCACGCGAGGTGATTAGGAATGTGTAATTTGACATTATATTAGGTCGGATTATTATAAACAATATGTTCTAACACGGTTCTAAATTTGACGTGTGTGAAAGCCACGTGATGCGTTATAATATGGGATATAGCTAAGTATATGTGTAATTAAAAGCTAGGTATATTATGGTATGTCAAGTTTATAAAATATTGACTGGTGTTTGGAAGGAACGAAGTGCACGTTACTTGCTTTGAAAATACATGTAGTTCTATTCTAGATAAATTATAGTCTGGCATTGCCATAAGTTTGAGCACAGCCTGTGTCAGTGTCAGTCTGATAGGAATATTTATAAAAAAAAAACGAAATACAAAATTGTAATGATTAGGTCAAAAGGTCACATTACTGACTGAGAATATAAAATAAAATGAAATTGTTTGGGCGGAATTATAAAACAGAAACGGAAATTATAAAATATTGTCCATTACCGAGTTCGGGTCTAGAGATCAAAGTTATTTTGAAGATTTATAATTAAATAGACACATTAAAGTTCATTTAATAATTCAATACAGTTTAATTTTAATTAACAGTAAGGGTTACTAATAGGTTGTACGAATAATATAGTAATATAATGTTAGACTAATAGCAAAATAAAGTTTTAAAAAATTAGGAATAGTCAGTTCTTGGTCCGATGGCAATGACATGTTTGATTGACGGATAAAATTTGTATTTTGTCTCAAACCAATCATACTTTGAAGAAGAAAAATAGAAAGTTTTCAACTTCAGACTGTGGTAGCTGAAACAGACCAATAGAAATTCAAGAAATGGTTTACCAGTTGACCAAATTGAGATTTCCAGTGACATAATTTAAAGTGAAACTGAACTTTATAATCTAGAAGTGATGTGTTATAGTGTTTTGAAATTGGGACACTTGAAAAATTAAAAAAAGACAGTTTGTGTTTTCTGTGTTTAGGTTACAGTAAATTTTATAGGACTTTGAAGTACAGTGATGAACTTTTGGGGAGCTTTTACATGCGATTTTGATTTTTGATTATTTGTGTTTTAATTGATTCTTATGTTTTTTGAACAGATTGATGCAGGTTGTGATCATAGGTAATGTTGTATTATATGGTTTAGTACATGGAAGTTTTTTTAATCTTACAAGTTAGGGAGGTGATATATATTGATTTTCTAGATTTCTGCTACATTTATGAATGTTTATATAATTCTACAGATGTTAGTATGATTATTGTAGAGGATTCAAGGGATCTTATACCTAATACCGAGCAAAAAGTCTTAAAGAAAGGGACGAATGTAACACTTTTAATAGAATTTTTGCTCGAGAAATAAGATGGCTTTAAATTTCATTGATTGATATCTTTGGCAAGTCAGTCGATTCACATATATGTACTTAAATCAAACTAACGATTGAGTGACATATTGTTATATAAAAAGAGTTAACAAACTGGTTCTATCTTTCAACACAATACATGTGATTGGTAATATTCCTATTGCGTCATTTGGCTTAATTTAACCAATCATATCGTTGAGTGCACAGGTTCAGGGTCATGAACATGCACAACTGTGCATGTTACCCATGAGGCTATAAAAGAAACTACATTATGCCTTTAAGTCAGACTGCATTTAGATTCCAGAGAGATTACCATCTGAGTTCCGAGACTATGGAAGGGTATCGCTACCAATATTAAATGCTCTGCTAAAATGTCTTTTCCATTGATTACGCGTAAAAAGTACAATGTACAAAGTCTTAATACCGGTAATGATAAAGTCAAAATACCTCTAAGGCCAAAGTTAAATGTAAAACGTTAAATGCTGTGTGTCGAATGACAAATGTTTTATTGCAAAATGCTGTTTTTGACGCGTATACATTAGATATTTCCTTCATTACATTTGCGCTCTGTCACTTCTCATTTGTCGTTTACGCTTTCTCAATGTCATCTTACGCAGAGCATCCATAGGCGTAGGAGCTCAAAGTAATTCAGGGGGGCATAAGAGAAAATTGCCCGAAATCAATATAATATAATTAATATATACTATTCAAAAAAAGTAGGGAATATTTGATGTTGGGGGCATAATACTAAAATATGCAAATGACTACGAAAAAAGTCACTATAGAACCTAACAGAAGAAACATTTCCAGTTACATATGACGCCCAAACGCACCAATAGCGACCGCATGGAATGCAGGTGATGCTTGGGATCATCATGGGGGTCCAACCCAAGATTTGCACGACTCTGACTTTGAATGTTACAGTCATTGTGGCATTGAATTCCAGGGTGGAAATATCAGTTTAATTGTTTTAGTGACTAGAAAACAAATTTTGATATGCGTCGGCTTACCCAAAATGAAAGGTTACGTGCCCTTGGCATGCTACAGATCGGCACAACACAGGCGGTTGTGGCACGGACGATGAATGTTTCTCAGTCTGTCATAAGCAGGCTATGGTCCAGATACCGTGATACACAATCTGTACAGGACAGACCACGCTCAGGTCGATCAAGGGCGACAACTCAAGCCCAGGATCGATGTATCCGTACCTTGGCCTTGAGAAAAAACGAGCGCTTCAAAGACGGGTGGTTCTGTTATGGTGTGGGGAGGCATCACTGTTGCTGGAAGAACGGCTTTACATGTTGTTGCAGGGCGTGTTACAGGCCAGTACTACCGGGACAACATCTTGGCAGTCCATGTTGTGCCATTCGCACGACGTCATGGCCGCCGTTTCATCTTCCAGGATGACAACGCAAGATGTCACAGGGCCAGGATCGTTACAGGTTACCTCCAACAACAGAACATCACCACATTACCTTGGCCAGCACTGAGTCCCGACCTCTCCCCCATCGAGCATGTCTGGGACATGCTTGGACAGAGGTTACGTCAACGTCAACAACGTCCTGCCAATGTCCAAGAACTTGCTGCTGCGTTGCAACAGGAATGGAACAATCTGGACCAAAATGACCTTAGACGTCTCATTAGGAGTATGCCACGTCGGATCAATGCTTGTTTGGCAAACAGGGGAGGATTTACCCGTTACTGACTTTGTTGTGATGCTGTGGTAACTTTGCTGTTTGACCCCGGGTATCATTTTACCCTTATAATGGTCAGTCTGTGCCTTACTTAGTCTAACGATCATTTGGAATAAATCGATGAATGTGAACTTCATTTCATTTTGTCATTTGTTTCTTCGTCAGTTTCATTAGGTGACTTTAATAACACTCAAAAATCAAATATCCCCTACTTTTTTTGAATAGTAGTATATATATCGAAATCAATATGATCAATATATAGTATATTATATTGATTATATATAATCAATATAATATAATATAAATCAATATAATTCTAAAAAATTAAACAATATTTTGATATTCAGAGATCATCGTCTCACCAAATTGATCGTACAAATCAGGACTCGGGAACAAAAGTAAAACATTTTAGAAATATGAGAGGCACGTCCATACGGCAGAATGTTCACAATTTCGTACAGTTTCTCAAGTAGTCCAATAGTCTTTTTAGAAAAAGTGAGAGGCACGGCCATGACGTCCAGCAAAAATGACGTCCGAAAACGGGTGAATCCACCCTGGCAATTGGCTGTTTCCTAGCAGTTTTCCATTTGGCTCGTTTCCTCTGCCGTTTTCCGCCCCGATGCTCGTTTTTTCGGGCATACCTATCATAAGAGAGCTTCGGGCATATTTTCGGGCATGCAGTGGACAAGAAAAAGACGAGAAAATACTTTTCGGGCAGTGTGGATCTCATAGAAATAAGTTAGTTATATTTTTTCTCTAAACATTAATAGAAAAAAAAGGTCGTCTAATTTTTCATTGCCCGAAAATAAATTTTCCGGCCCGATGCCCGTTTTTCGGGCATACCTATCATAAGAGAGCTTCGGGTATATTTTCGGGCATGCAGTGGACAAGAAAAAGACGAGAAAATACTTTTCGGGCAGTGTGGATCTCATAGAAATAAGTTAGTTATATTTTTTCTCTAAACATTAATAGAAAAAAAGGTCGTCGAATTTTTCACTGCCCGAAAATAAATTTTTGGGGGGGCAAATGCCCCCCCTGCCCCCCCGGCTCCTACGCCTATGAGAGCATCAACTATATAATATGCAATTATAGATGTCACGTGACTTAGTAACATATACAGAAACGAGGCCGAGATCAATCTAGCATACAGTAATCCAGCATACGATAGAGTTCTGCATATACGGAAACTAAAATATCCTTGTCAACGTTGGTCTAAGGTAAAAATACCCCCCCCCCCCCAGGGAGAGAGAGCTTGTCACGATCATAGCAAGAACATTAGTCGAACAGTTGGTAAGAAGTTATCGGAAGTATAGTTTGTTTCAGAAATACGTCCCCTCAGTTCCAGTCTCAAAAGATAGGTTGCCAGGCAACGAAACATACGCCCACAGCAGTTAAATCGTCCAGACAGTCAACAAAAGTTGTTGCACGTTTTTACTTAAACACTGCGTATAAATTTAATGTCAATCGGATATTAATTTTAGCCTCTACAGCGGACGCACGGACGTTACATAATAATAATCAATAACACTTATCATATTATATTACATAAACTTTATGTCAATTCGAATAAAACTGCTTTCCGACGAGATAGCATCGGCGAACAACTATATAGGCAATGCGATCTATGTTCTACCGGGACGCCCAGTGTTATAGCCATTGAGGGTGTGATTGTGGACGGCGCCCTAGATTTGGAACTGCCCCACCCCCTATTCCCAGCTTCCAGATCAGCTACAGGCCCCTAGAAAACTATTATCTGTGGTGCCCGGTCCCTGGCCTTGTCAATCGTTTTAAGAGAGAGGGGGATGGGGTTTAACGTACACTCCACACAAACTAGGTCATTTCAGGGGATTCGAAACCGGGCCAGTTGAGTCATTGACAGGCTGTATGATACAGCGCGTACATCATGCTAACCGTTTGGCCATCCAACCCCAACCCCCACTGGTATTAGGGACATGTGCATCAGTCGGTCGCATTTTTGCTAACTCCCCCCCCCCCAAAAAAAAAATAAATAAAAACGGATGTGTCATTAGTGTTGTCTTAAAACTTGAAAATAGAATTGTCGAGCGCAATTGATTGATGTATTCCAGATAGCTGATTTACAAGACCAAGAATTTCAGGTCTTCGAGAAAAAGTACAGTGGCTAATAATGAAGATCGGTAATGTATTATTATAAGGTTTTCGACGTCTGAAAGACTATTGTTTTTACGAAGTTCGTCCGTCTATTTCGTAGGGAATATAACATATATATGGCTGATGTTTATATTTTCCCAGAAAAGGTTCTATTTTGACGGTTATGCGGCCAACGGAATTGTATAAAGTCGTTAACGTCAGTTTCATTCAGAGTTATCCACTTTTATGTTACGAATTATTTCGCATTTAGCTAAATTAAGAAACCGGCTCAATCGATATTTCTGACACTTCTGGTACAGGAAGTCGGGTGACAAACCGTTCGTTAAAACTATTTAGGTTATCCACAGTTCTAAAACTTGGGACCTTGCGACAAAGTTGATGATCTCGGTGACATTTGATCGGATCAAAACAATGTGCAAAAAGGGATATCGGGCGCCGAAAATCGTAGTTTCTCCGATTTGACACATTTTAAGGCGCCTTTATTTCGAAAAATCGCCAGTTTTCTTCCAATGGTCTCCTTAAACCTCGGTTACGCTAGATTCTACCGTGTGAATCAGAAATGAACATGTTCTACGTACTGTTTTACATTTGATACCTGCATCCAGATTTTCCGGTGTGGTTTCCCCTTGTCAGTGATGCAGGACGGGGGGGGGGCTGACAAGGACAGCTGTCTAGTCGTTCCAATGGGGCGAAAAACCGAGGCCCCGACTGTACACATTTGCGTGCAGGTAAAAGATCCCTTGGCAGTTGGAATTCGATATAAGAGTAGGCCGTAGTGCCGCTGCCCGGGCAAAATTTCCCCCGTAGCACACTAAATGGCGTGTACCGTCTTACTGTTTTACACATCGAATAAATAGATTATATGGCGTTACCGAACTGTAATGGGGTTTAACGTCCACCCAACACAAACTAGGCCATTTTGGGACTAATGCATGGTACAATTTTATTTCGATAATTCGCATGTGCGTAGGGGTCTTTAGCAGAGGGAGGAAATCAACGAGGTTGTCTCAGTGACTGACCTCATGATACAGCGCGCACGTGCTAAACATTCGGCCATTCATCCCCCACTTAGTTACAGAAATGGCAAACGTTCACCAAACTCGAGCCACAAGGAAACCACAGACACTGGAACTCGATAACATCTGCCGCATCATTTAGCTTCCGGTATCAGAATATTTTTATTCGATATATGTTTTGTCCTCAGTCTGAATGCCGTCTCATTCCTGCTTGCAGGTTTAGTTATATTTTTTATTATTATAAACTCCACAATGGATCATAAAAAGTATATTATATATTTTACCTAGCTGTCCAAATAATTATCCCCACTTAAAGATACATTATGGGAGATAAGATAAAGAGTTGGCAGTTCTCACTATAATAGTTAAAAACTATATAGTGTAAAGGTAATTTGCTGAAAATTTCAGTCAAATTGATCCACTATAGGCCGAGAACGGAGAGCGTGAAATTTCTGAATAGCCTCGGTCATCATTACTAAAATCATTAATAAAAACAGAGTAGTCTCGATTATCCAATGTTGTGATTTAATTACAATGACCGTTCAGCGGCATATTTGAATCTAATCCAGCTTACATCGAAGGCTAGCCTTGGCATCGAGAGTTTATTATGGTCTGGATAAGTTAATTAATGTCTAATTAATAATTTAGATAACATTTCAGGCCTAAAGAAAGACACGTAATTGGCAGATTTTGCTCTTGCATAATGCAAGTTTAATTCATTTCATTTCTTTTCAGGTAAATTTAAATGCACCTTGTTCGTGTTGTCCTTAATAGTAGCTGCCAACATTTTAGATCATAACAAGAACAGTAAATGGAAATTGGTCAGTAAAAGGGATAACACGTTAGCGTTAAAAACTTTCAAACCGGACCTAACTTTGACTTTATCTAAGAAAAGTCTAATTCAAAACCAGACTCTACCGGAGATACGTCTCACCACAAAGCAGACTTTACCGGAGATAAGTCTCGCCCCAAGGCAGACGTTACCGGAGATAACGCTCGTTGTACGGATGACAAGTATACCCAGACTTTTAAATCTCGCATATTGTCATTTGTTCCCCAGCATTTCTTTGTACTGGTCAAAACGATACGGTAAAGTTGCCCTAATTCTTGATAAAGGGTCTTCTAAAGACAAAATATTTGCTGAGAAGTTAGAAAAAGAAAAACATAAAACGGGTATAGATTTTCAGTTTTTCTTTGAACCGTTGCCCGAAAATTCAACAGTAATAAAGCGAATGCAACAAATTAAATTACGCTATTTTGGATATGTCATACAATTGTACTCGAGTTTTTTAATGGATGCATTTATCAAAACCCCAGTATTAGGCTGGGTTGACTCCGATTCAAAGTTCATAACCCCCGTTGCACCCGAAAACATCATGACAAATGGGAGATTGCGTGTAAGGACTGAATACGTCCCCCTTACTCGAACGTTATAGTTCATTTACAAAGCAGATGCTTGGAAAACCATTGCCTGGAGATTTCATGTGTTATTTCCCTGTATACATATGGACAGATACAATAACTAACTGTAATAGACATATCTTAAAACATATGAACGTTACCACACTGGAAGAGGCATTCATAAAATCTGCATCCGGTTTGTGTAATTTTGACATATGCTTTTTATTTTGAAAGGCATAGATACGACTGGCATTTTGACATAGGACCCCGTTTAAACCTGACACAGTACAACACAAAGTATGTACTTCCGGGACACAAAATTACTTCCGCTGATGTCACCTATGATGTGCATGTAGCAACACATAACAAGTATTATGTCGACCCTAAAAATGTAATTAATCGCCGCGGTTACTGTGCTGCCGTGACTAATACAACCATACCCATGACCAAGAAAACAAACCAGATGTGTCGAAGTTTTAATGGTGCAGTTTTTTCGACACTTTTCACATTTCAGACTTCTATGTTTGAATTCAACGGTTGGTGTGTGAATCAGAATCCGAAGTGTCTGCCAACTGTAGCTGAACATTATAAAAATGTCAAAAAAGCAATTCAAGAGGGTTATTATACTCTAAATATGGATATGGTAAAATATATCCATTCTTTTGCTAAATCTGAGAATGTAACTTGTGAGCGTTTTTTCAACCGAATAGAAATTTCTAGGGTCTGGTTATTCCAGTTTATTCCAATGGTAAAATGTTTATTTTGTCTTAAATGTTGGATATCAGAAGCCTACCTTTTCAAGGTAAGATAACAACATCAATGTTGATTTGAATTGAGTTAGTGACTTAGCTACTTTAAGTTTTACAATATTCCGTTGTATTCCCATTCGGTCAGTGACTGGTGACATTTTAATACAGTTATTCCTCCTTTGACAATATTATTATGTCCTCTAACGTTTCGTCGCAATGATGTTGTATGGATGAGGCATTCTAGTTATACCCAGAATACCCTGTAAACATGGGGGCGGTTCTGTATCCGGTAAACTAAATGTAAAAGATTGCAGCATCATGGTTATAAAGATATACAGTTCCATTCTGGCTAAAGATTCTCCTAGACAGTTCCGTTTTCCTGAAACAATAATAAACCAAAAAAGTCAAAGTAATATTATGTTTGAATTTAGAATGAAATGAAATGG
Organism: Patella ulyssiponensis; assembly: GCA_963678685.1. Classification (NCBI taxonomy): domain Eukaryota; kingdom Metazoa; phylum Mollusca; class Gastropoda; family Patellidae; genus Patella; species Patella ulyssiponensis. The sequence continues at coordinate 63,538,547 of OY783229.1, forward strand.
GGTTTAACGTCCAACTGTTCTGCTCCGAACTGGGCTAATGAAGACGGGCATACCTCCTCATACAGTGTGCTATAAGGGACTTTTTGCCCGGACAGCGGCACTACGGCGTACTCTTATTTCGAATTCCAACTGTTAAGAGATCTTTTACATACGCGCCAATGTGTACACGGGACCTCGGTTTTTCGCTCCATCCGAACGACTGGACAGTTGTCCTTGTCAGATCCTTTATCCCGCATTGCTGACACAGGGGGGGGGGGGGTCACGCCAGAAAATTTGGATGAAATTTCTCGGACAATGCAGGTATCGAAAACCCGACCTCCAGGCTAGCGAGCCGTCGTTTTACCCACTTAACCACCGTGCCCACCCCTTCTCTTGAATTTAGAACTGATCACATTTGATAAACATATAAGAAACAAAACTACTTACTGGTTTGTTATGGGATTTTTGGGGGGTGGGGGAATGCTTCAATAGTTATATAAAGTATTCATTAGGCATTTATTCACATGTGAGCCACATGTTCAACACTCTACATCACCGCATGCTCGTGATATTGAATGCATTAGAACACTCGCAGGGTCAAGAATGCGTATGCCCGTCTTTATTTATCCGGTTGATGCAAAAGTGGGACCTTTAAATCCCATTGCATTTTAGTATGTATATCGATAATTATTTACCTAATGAAAAAGGAATATGAGCATCAACCTTCAAAAGTTTTGTTTCGTTGTCTAAAAATCTAGCTGGCCGAAATACTTCCGGGTCACCCCACAATTCCTTGCTATTGAGAACCGACGAGAGATTGGGTATAATAAATGCGTTGGTTGGAATACGGTAACCATTAATAACTGTTTCCTCGGCAACAGCATGTGGTACAGAGAATGGTACTACGTCACCAAGTCGCTGAACTTCCAAAATGGTGGCCTCCGTTAATGGCAATGACTTTCTGTCGTTGGCCGTTGGTTTCCGGCCACGGCCGATAACTCTGTCTATTTCCTCTTGCACCACTGTTTGCTGTTCCGGATGAAGAGCGAGAAAGAGTATCGCCCATCTTAATGTTGTCGTTGTTGTTTCGGTTCCGGCGAAGAAGAATTCACCGACAATTTGAAGTAAATTTTCATCTGAAAAAGAAGAATGTTTCTTCTATAATACCTACATAATAATAGATAGCTATTACAACGTTTTGAAATCAATGCACGAGTTAAAAGTGACAAGGATCTGACATGTAAAACATAGACACGAAGTTATTATTTTGTTAGTCTACTTTCAATCTCGTCCACGTAAGTTTAAACACCAAGTTAATAACTCTATGTCTAAGCGTGTAGACAAGATTTTCGCATGAGAGGGAAAGAGAGGGGGGGGGGAGTTTAACTTCCACTCGTCACAAACTAGGTCAATTTGGGACTTTAATTTTAATAATTCAGACAAACTCCAAATCTATATTTTGTTTCGTCTTTTTATACTTTCGATGGCTTAAACTTCATGGAGATCTGTCAAGTTGTGCTCGAAGGTAGTGTCAGGGGTCGTAGGAGCGGTTTTTGACCCTATGGCGCTCACACTTTGTTACACAACCAGCGTTGACGTTTCTTGTGATTTACCCACGGTCCCGTACATGGCACACCAAGCAGTCGCCGAAACAGACCGTTTCATTTGCTAATCCCGCACTTGATCCAAAACGCCGGTAATCTAACAACTCCTACCGATCCTAGTGTATTAACTATAAAATACGAAACGAAATAAGATCTGTGTTGTAATCAGTTTGCAGAAAAAAATACGATGTTGAATAGGCGACTCTACTCTTTGACTCCGTAAACCTGGGAATCGAAACCATGCCTTTTGACAGCCCTTACGATTTCAAGCACGGTGGAAATAAATAAGACGCTGGCTCGTAGGATGGAGGTTATGGGTTCGATCCCACTGTTGGCCGAAGAAATTCCTGGGGATTTTCCGGCATGGTTTCTCCTTGTCAGCGGTGCAGGAAGCAGGGTCTGACAAGGCCAGTTGACTATTGATTCGAATGAGACGAAAAACTGAGGTCCCGTGTACATATTGGCGTGCACGTAAAATACTCTTTGGCAATCGAGTCAAGATATTTGGGTTATCTTTATAATATTCAATATCCAATTCAGATATCTTGGTATAATTAAGTTACGTTAATAATTATATCAATTTTCATTGTGAAAACATTTTGATTGGAACTATTAGAGTTCGTTTTCCTCGGTTTATAGTACATCTTCAAAAAATGTACAGTTTCTTTCATTACTAGATTGTGTTTCTACGCTTGCTATAAATTCTGACTGTCGGCCTTGTCCCTGTCTTAGTGTAAAATACTTACAATGAAAAGTTGGCATTTCTTCGGATTCTCTGTCTTCCATTTGTTTAAGAAAAACGTCCACAAAATCTCTCAGATTATTTTCATCAAATGTGTGTTGGTGTTCTTGAACTTGTGTGGCGATAAAACCTCTTCGAATCGCATCGTCGGTCTTCATCAGAGCCCGGTGAACAAAAAATTGAAGAAATGGGAAGAAGTGCATGAAAGCCGTGTTGCCCACCTTCGTGGCATCGCTATGCATCATTTGTAAATAATTTAGGAATTCGGGGTCATCATGATCATATCCTTTGCCAAACACAACATGACATATAACATTGCAAACTGACACTCCTATCACTTGATCAGGATCAAACTGTCGGCCATTTTGTGCTGCAAAATTATTCAAACATTTCTGACATTCATTTGTTATTCTGTCAAACATCTGAACTCGACCCATTCCAAAATCTCTCAATGTACTCAGAGCAAATCTTCTTTGTTCTTTCCACTTTACTCCATTGGTACTGATGATTCCTGAATAAGATCAAATGGAAACAATACTATAGTTAGGTTACTTTTGAGTTATATAATGTTACCATAATAACCATACGCTTGTGGTAAGGAACTTTGATGAGAGGTCATAGCTAGCCCCCGTTATCATCCCCTCAAATTTTCAAGTCTCTACGACCACAGTAAATGATAGAGGTACTTTACTGAAATATGGGCTAACAGTTTAACACGAGTGCTTAAGGTCTGTAAATGAGTCCAGTGGCACGGTATGTACTTGGCATTTATAAGGAGTGGGGTCGCCGGTACAATCTCGATAGATCATGGTTTTCCGTTCCATCCAAACATTTTCCGGGGTGGTTTCCCCTTGTCAGTGATGCAGAACGGAGGGCCTGACAAGGACAGCTGTCTAGTCCTTCGGATGGATACGAAAAACCGAGGTCCCGTGTACACATTGGCGTGCACGTAAAAGATCCCTTGGCAGTTGGAACTCGATATAAGAGTAGGCCGTAGCGCCGCTGCCCGGGCAAAATTTCCCTCATAGCACACTGTATGGCGTATACCCGTCTTCCATTAGCCCAGATTAGGTGCAGAAGAGTAGGACGTTAAACCCCATTCCATTTCATTTTCCATCCAAACAACTACAAACCTTTCCTTGTCAAGCACTCCGCATTTCTTGAACCAATGACAACGGAAATCCACGTTCTAAAATCCCCAGAGATTCTCGTGGCTTATAACAGGATCGAACCCAGAACTTCTGATTAGGAGTTATATATAGTGCCGGGGTGATCAAGACTCCTCGACACGTTTTTGGAGCGAAAGCACCTACCTAAACCTTTAGTAGCTTTTGTGTAACCAAGATTCTGAGGTCGTTCTGAAAATAGGTCTCCATTCTGGACAAGCATTTCCTTAATGGCGTCGTAACCATTGACGACAACTAATATTCCATTACCGATGACAAGACTGAAAATATCACCATATTCGTCTCTGAGTCGCTCGAAGGCTGCTATCGTGTCTTTTGCTAGTAACGAGGATATGTTACCAACCATAGGGAGGGGAATCGGTCCTGGTGGAAGACCGGCCGGTCGCCTCGTACCCCAATAAATATACAGACAAAACGTAATCAACAAAACTATGATAGACACATAACCATCCAACAGAAAACCGAACATAATGTCCACTGTTCAGCACATAATGGACACACGAACGAGAAAATAGCCTACTGCTCTAAAATAACTCCGACTCTTGCTATATATGCGCACTGTACCGTAACAACACACGTCATATCTAACGTTCACCGGATATCAATAGAAATTGGGTTAGTGAGTCCTTGACACTTTGTGGGTTCAACGGGATTGAAATAGCGTTTACGTCCTTCTCCGCCTGTGTGCTTAATGGTCTCAAAGACCCTTTTATGCACCAATCCAGATAGAAGCAGGGGCGGATCCTGAATTGTCACCACTACGCCCATAGCAGGTATTGACTATGCAAACATTTCAAAATAGTCTTACGGACGACTACAGAATGCAATTATTAACCGATTTCAATGAAACTTAAATATTATAAACATAAAAACATGCTAATCATTCAGCCATCCAACCCCCATAGGCAAGAAATGAACAAGGGGAAGCCGAAAAGTGACCGGAACAAGGAGACGCAGAGAAGTGACTGATTTTGTCGTCGCGCTGAACCTCAGAGCGAAGCTACGAGATAAGGACAATTTGGCACGGCTTCCTGGCTTGATACTAAGTCAACGTAAAGGCAATAAGGACAGCGGCACAACGAAGGGATTCGTATATATATATATACATGCTGTGCAGTGGGCTATGAGGACATTTTGCTTGGACAGCTGCACACCGATGTACTTTTATTTTGAATACAACTGGTTGGAGTTCTTATAGTACACACCAATGGATCTCCTAGTTAGTGAGGCACCACCTTACTGTTGGGTTGGGAGACATAGACTATTCTGTTAGAGGTTGGGGGGCTTCCCCATATCACCCAAAGCAAATCTACATGTTTTGCAAAAACACAATGAATAGTGAATTTCATATTGTTATCGGTTAGTGGGAGGGGCTAGGGTCGCAAAATGGATCCGCCACTAGTCATAGTAAGACCGGTTACAAAATGGGTCACAATTTTTATCAGCCTGTCCATCAGCGCCATACATATTTAATCTATTGTGACTAGTTTCGTTCATATTTTAAATCCTCAGACTGATTGAACTCAGTTGCGTGCTTCTCTTTATCTGAAATATTTGCACACAGAAAAAAGTGTCATTGCGTCTGTAATTGGATATAAATGTATACCATTTTATCATTGGATTGCTAGTACTCTGGATAGGTCATAATCCATTTACGTTATCTGGTACATGTTTACAGATCCACAGTCTGGGGCCACAGTAATTAAACATGCAGCACACGAACGCAGTCCAAAAGATCGTTTATATGTTTTTTGGGGGGTGGGGGGTGTATCATAAAGTCTGTCTGTCATTGAGTGTGGTTTCGAATACCCGGTTGAACGTGACAAGGAGTATGGTCGCCTGTCCAACCTCGTGGGTTTTCTCCGATTTCCTTCCACTGCTAAATACCCCTTCGCGCATGCGAATTTAAAAATTAAAACATAGTCCCGAATTTACCTAGTTTGTGTTAAGTTCTCGTTTCTCTCTCTCTCTCTCTCTCTCTCTCTCTCTCTCTCTCTCTCTCTCTAGTTTGATGTGTCAAAGTGAATGACACGTATTTCAAACTGTATTTTGCACTTCCAAATGCAAAGATTTGTTTATATAGGTCTTGGTCCAGATTTGGGTGTTAAATGCTCAAACCACTTGATGTTTAAAAACACTAAAATACTCAATTTGAAATAAATGTGCCGTTTGAGGTCACAATACATGTACCGTATTAGGTACATGTATATGTGTAGATATACGTACACTGTTAAATCCTATTGTCACGTACATGATGTATTATTCTGTTGATGATTATAGGGTAATATAAATGCGGTTTTTCTTTCACTGTCTTTACCTTAACGGTTTGGTTAAGATGAATGGTAACAAAATAGACTTCTTCGTCGCATGACCTTAAACACTGTGAATAAATTTAAAGTCTCTAGAGCGTCCACAAGATGATTCAAAGTGATCAAAGGCCATAACTATGGTATTAATTATCAGAGCTCGGTGAAAACCGTTAGGGTTCTTCGTCTCATGACCTTAAACAATGTGTATAAATTTATAGTCAATCGGTTATTAACTTTAGCCTGTAGAGCGTTCACAAGAAATTATGAACGGACGGACGGACGGGGCGACGACAATATATGACCACATCTCCATGTGGGAGTATAAAAATGATATTTGTAAAAGAAATAAATGCTCGACTTCCAATGCCTTAATATGTCATCACAATTGATCAAAACTGTACCGGTTGACCCTGCTGATATAGTCTACATGTAGCACTTATTTAAACCCAAAGGGAGAGGTCAATCAGTGTTTTCGTAAACAATATTCAGTTTTAAGTATCGTATGGTATTGGTATCGTATTGTAGAAATCTGATAAAATTCTTTGTATATAATAAGGGTAGTATCAGTCCTACATTATAAAACAATTTCTCTTGGCTTGAATTTGTCTTAGCTTTATTGTAATTCCTGCATTAAACCCTCTAAAGAGTTGGTTAAAAGCAAACCCTGAGGCTGCTTTACGTAGAAGTATACGGTATACGGCCACGGCGGTTTACACGGCATATACTATACGCAGGTATACTGGCCTGGTCAGTTATTTTCCCCACCGATTTTGGTACCCTCATTGAGGCCCATACATATCCGAATAGAATGGATTCAGAAGAAGAGGAAACTCTGACTTGGTTTTTACTTGGTTCACACATCACTTATTGCAGTGTAATGTGCTAAAGGGTGGACCTTAATGTGATGTTCTTAGTACACTCTTTCAATTGTATGAAGTCATTTTAGTTCTCATATGTGGGATATGTACCGCATTCCTTGGCCAAAAATGAAGATAAAACTCAATTTTGTGCAGTCCTGGGCGCGGCCATCTTGGATTGGATACCAAGCTTCATTAAAGAGACCAGCTTTGCTCCAGTCGGTTTACTGTTGCTACCAACGAGCATGGGCGAATTATTTGGCGAAGAATTGGTGAAACCTGGCTTACCCTGTATGAAAGTAGTTGGCCGTTTCATAGAGAATCAGAGATTTACAATATGGAAAATTCACCAACTTTGACTTATGATTTTGCATTGAATGAAAAAAGGTGGCAGAGATTCTATTTCATATGTCGATAGAGAGTGTCGAGCTGTGCATAAAACCATCTTGCACGTGAAAGTGATAATATCAACATATCAACCTGCCTGCTATCGACACCCCTGGAGGTCTTGGTAGAATTCCTTCTGTCATTATGTAACCTTAACCTGTTTTATTTAACTGTCTCTGATAAGCAAACTCTACTAAATGTTAAACCCGATATAATAGCCAGGTTTCTAATAATAAGATCCTTTGTCTTGAAGGGTTTATAAACCTAGAAAGAAAACGAGGCTAGGTGGGCGCCTAGAAGTTACTTGGGTACTAGGCAGGTCTCGAAGTGATGAGACGGGGCTAAGACATGACTCCCTCAATACAGGATTAGTTCTGGGGTCTTAACATTAAGATGTTTGTACTTGAGATGTAACAAGCAGAATAAAAGTATTATTTGAAGTTACACCAGTGTTGTCACCAAGAAGCTGATTCAAGAACCAATACCGGCACATTTGACCTAGTTCCGCATTATAGAAAATAGGGCTAATCTTTGAAGGTGTATATTTTCTACTGTAATCGCCATACGTTTAAATTTTGCTGACCAATTACTCCCAGAGAATAGATGCGACCTTAAGGTCTTTACACTCGGGCACAGGAAGACCCCCACTAACATCATCAACCACCAGACTCGCCAGAATAGGTGGCAGAAAATTAACCAAAAATGACCTGTAAAGGGGCAAAATTGGCCAAAAATCAGTCTGAGGCTGTATCTCAATAACGGTTAAATTTTGAGATCGGTTCTTCTGGCTGTGAAGTAGTCTTGAAGAGTTCATAAAATCCCCTCGAAATGAACTCGAACTGCCGGCCCCACCTTCCCACCTTCGTGGAATGGCTATGTGGGAAATGCCAACTCTTGACCTAATCTTACATAATGTATATTAAAATTAATTCACATAAGCTTATAAAAACCCTTTTCCGGCGTATACCTATAAAGTGCCTTTATTATATTACTAATTCCATATCTGGTGAATAACGGACACGAAAGAAGCTTATTCGCTATTCGCAGATATCATACAATTCGTTAATCAGGTAGAAAGACAGTTAGAATCTATTTCCCAAGGATTTGGGTGCCATAAACCAATAAGGCTCATAAAAACCACTACCGACGTATTGACTCGTAAAGGCGCATTTATTATAGTACTAATTCCATATCTGGTCAATAACGAACAATAAATTATCCCGTTGTCCGTTATTCGCATAAAAACTAATCAATCTGTTTTTCAATTGTAACCCACCATATTAAATTGATCTTTGTCAGCGAACAGACCCAATAGTTAAAAAAATAATTTCACATAATTAAATTATGTAGGTTTTTTTTTTCAATATAATGTAGCCGACTGTGTTATGAATATTTTTCACTGAATACAGGGTAAATTAACTCCCTTAATCACAAAAACCTTGGATGTATTTTATGTAATAATAACTCACTTTGCATAAAACAGATAGATATGTGTAACTATGCAAAACCGGATAAAGAAAGTTTAATTCAGGGATTGTTATTTATTAACAAGCAGTTCTGCGATTTGACTTATGATTTAGCTAGAGCCAACAAGAACAATATACCCAAACACACCCATTAATAATACATAATGTGCAATGCAGTACTCAGTAGACCTAAAACAATACATAACACACAATACGCACTGATTAGACCTAAAACAATACATAGCACAATACAGTACTCAGTAGACCTAAAACAATACATAACACAATACAGTACTCATTATAAGTGAAATTCAGTTGATGTTCGTTCAAAACCTCTCACATCACACCGCATGGCGTATGTCCGTCTTCATTTCCCCGGTTGGAGCACAAGCGTATGTTAACTTCATTTTAACACATTAATTCATTCTCTTCCTAGGATAGCCGTCTAGTCGTTCGGATGGTACGAAAAACCGAGGTCCCATGTGCACATTGGCGTGCACGTAAAAAAAGATTCCTTGGCAGTAGAGTAGGCCGTAGCGCCGCTGCCCGGGCAAAATTTCCCTCATAGCACACTGTATGGCGTATGCCCGTCTTCATTAGCCCAAGTTATGAGCAGTAGGACGTTAAACCCCATGCCATTTCATTTCATTTCCGATTTGTTAGCGCATGCGCGTTGTATCATAAGTCATATAGTCAACTTGGATGGTTTGGATCCCGCGGTTATACGTGACAAGGAATATCGTCGCCTGGGTTTCCTCCGGTGCCCCCCCCCCCTGCTAAAGACCGCTATTAAGCAAATTATTTGAAACAAAATTTAAACATTGTTAGTCCCGAAATGACATACATGCAGTTTGTGTCCAGTGAACTTACCCTCTCATATTAATTTCAATGTCGATTGAAACACTTCCAGCAAAGAAACATTATCAGTGCGTGTCCCATGGCACAAACCAAGAGTTTATAGAGCGTATAATTGAACCGGGATAACAAACTGTGCTTGTGTGATTAAGCAGTTAACCGATAACCGTTATTGTTCATAAATTAAAGGGAACGTCCAATATATATTTCCGTCAGTAACAGTTAAATTATAGGCGTACGAGCTGGGGGGGGGGGGGGGCTTGGGGTGGCCGCGAGTAAGCCACGAGTTACAGTTACATAAACAACTATTTTAGTTGTGTATATTTCAAGTAAATAAAATTTAGTTCACTTTTATTGATGATTTAGAAATTAAGAGCGTATTCATCGCAAAAGAGATATTGTAGAACTTTTTTTATTTGGAAAAAACTCCTCAGAATCACTTAAAATGTATATTTATTCATAAGCGGTTTTGTAAAAAAAAAAACCCACAAACACCCTTAGCAGCATTCGGATCGGAAATATAGTCGATACTCGGTCCGTTAGTTTAGTAACAGAATCTGCACACTTCCGTTTCCATCCTACAGGCCTGGTACACGAACCTATATATTTTGTATTAATAATATTAAATTGTAGTTGCCATTACCCGTCATTCAGATAGCATCCCCCATATTGTAGAAAATAAAGTTATTGTTATTATTATTATTATTTAACATACGAAGAACCTAACTACATTTTTTAGGCACCAACCACCACCGCCCCCGCTGTCAAAAATTTCCCCGTATGACTATGAGTTAAATTATATGGGACAATGCTCAACGACAGTTATCTTAGTTCCGTGCAAAACCGGAAGTTCTGTGACGCACTAAAAAGAAATACAAATGACAGCATTTATTTTCATTGACGACAAGTTTCTAAGCTGAAAACTGTAACTATTTCTGTTTAACCAACTAATGCCAGTCGTATCTTTGCAAATAGTTGAGTATATAGAGCTGAAACACCCCGACAGGTCGTGCTTTAATACTCAAAGCTCTTAATAAGCATGTGATGTCATTAGAGAATATTATTGTGGCAAGCACAATGTTCCCCATCCGTATCCGTATCGTATATGGTGATACGTTCCGTCAAAGTAGTTTAGACAGATTTTCGTGCCGCGTATCTGTCGCTGAGATGAGCTTAGTTTAATTACAGGATGGTGACAGATGTAACACTATTGCTTGTGCTATGCAGTCGCTGGTTAGATGTGGAAAATAAGCCTGGAGCACTCCCCACATCCAACGTGTGACGCATACTCTTTCTTCTGTGTTACATATTTTAAAACAGCCCTGGTGATCGTCTAGGATTTATCTCGGATCGTCTTTGCTTCTCCTTCACGTTGTGTTTACTTCTTACTGGTTTCTTAAGACGTTTGTCTTCTTCAGTTATAACAATGCAACAGTTCGTTTTTACCTTTTATGTACCATAGGTATACATACAAGCATAGTACATATTACAATTACAGTCAATGCTAACTAAACTCTTCTCAACCTAGACGTGTCTAGGACTCTTAGATGGTAACCCTCTGGAATCTAATCGAAGTCTGCTGAATTCTCACGAGTATCCTAATTTTGTATCAACTGGTTTTGTACATTCAATTATCTAATTGGTCAAACATGCTGTAAATAATTAGAGAGATTGGTTAATGGAGCCCAATGACGTCAAAACCCACGCTTAAATGGTCATATGGAAATTTACTAGATAAATTTCCCATGAGATATTAATTGTTGACATATAGAGCAAGTTATGTTTTGGCTAAACTACTCTTTTTATAAAACAATATGTCATTTTACTCTAAGTGATATTTAGTACGTACTACATATTATGTGAATATGTTAAAAAACATAAAACTATATCTTATCTCCTCATTCCTTTTAGTCCCGAAATGACCTAGTTTGTGTCGAGTGGACGTTAAACCCCATTTCTTTCTTTCTTTCCCCTCATTACTTGTCTATAATCTTTAAAAACAATGTCACCACGACTATATTGTTACACAGATATCTACCAAGATCCACAACAGTACTAATCAAATACCTAGGCTACAATTTCCCGGAGCGAGTGAAGTCGCTCGACAGTCGCAGAGTTATTAAAATTATCGTCGAATCGTATCTAAAATCTTTAACAGCAATTTTTTGTTTCACTAATGTATCATTTTAGAAAGTTTATGCCCCTTTACCATAAAATAAAATCGTTTACATGATTGCAAGGTCCCACCTCCCTATATATAGCACGTAGACCAACCAGTATGCAGACAGGAAAAGTATGAAAATTCCGAGAAAAACCCATCAAAAATAATGATTAAGATTACACTCTTTATGACGGATAAAATGACATTAATATACCTTCGGGTTCTAGGATACACGGAGATTCATAAAAACGCTATGATACAACATTTCAAGGTATAAAAGTAAAAGTAGCAACAAAGACGGTAAAAAGACGACACTGTTCTACGGACCTTTTGTGTATGGAAGCTGTTGATACGTACTGCCGTATCCGTGTGACGTATTACGTAGGAGAAACACGCAAAATCCATACGGATACGCTGTAAAGAGCAGGAATTTACGCTTGCCAAATTTCTCTATTCTTTGATGTAAGTGTATCATTATTTTGCACTATTATTTGAAATAACCATAGTACAGGCACACATAATAAGCACACATACTAATCAATTATTCAAAAACCTCAGAAAAATATTGTAGCATCAAACAACGCAATATAACAAATGCATGTAATTAGCCTAATGAGTTTCCTCTCTTCTCTTTCTTATCATTTAATCAAACCGACACGTCTCGCCAGCTTTACAAAAACAAACAATTTAACAAATAGTAAGCCAGAGGCTCGAACTAAACCACACAAATACAATTACACATGACAAACCTACGGACATAGATGTCTCCAACAATAACAAGACATGCAATCGGGTAATTAGGGTATCAATGTTTTAAATTTATTAAAATCAGTCCCTACAACAGTTAATGTCGACTCATTAGGAGAGCTGCGGTTTTTGTACAATAAAGAACAAATTAAGGAAGGGAAAAACACAGGGGGAGATGATGCTACGGTGACAGGCAGGAAATTTGTTGTTAATAATGCGGAATGTGGATTTGAACAACCGGAAGAAATAGTGTTGTTTTAAATAAATTGGGTAATTTCTTTCTGAATGTTATAGTAGCAAAATCACCCAAATATTTAGAACAACATTGATGCGGTGATCTTACCAGAAAAGGATGGGCTTCTGATATCCAATATTTAAAACCCAATAAACATTTTACCATTGGTACACGAATCGTGTACCATAATGCGTTTCAGCCCCAGTTGTAACAAGAGACTCGAAGAACGAAGCTAGACACCTTGCACCAAATCAAACGGCGTCGCCATATTCTTATATGGGGACCATACGCAATAAATACTATTTAGACTGGAATGAACAGATGTTAGAAATTGGCATTCGATTAAGACTTATGGCTTATTTCGTCGAAAATAACTAATTTTAAATTAGAGTAAAAACGGAAACCATTAAATGTAAATCAGTTTATATACATACATATTACAGTATATGCGTTGCAACCCACTTGTGTCAATTTCTTGGTCGGAAATGTTAGCGATTTAGCACCTTTAATTTTGATGAATATATATATTATATTAGGTCATTAGAGATTGTGTCTTTCAGAAGTTATTCAAAACATGTTGATTGTAGGATAGACGGGATTGATGATGTATTAAAACTTGCCCTGAAAGAAAAATCAACTATTATTAATATATATATATGATCATACACGGTTTAGTAGACAAAGCATACTTAAAACAGTCGGCGAAAACTGTTTAAAATCAAATGAATTGCCAAAAGTAATGACCATCGGATCACTTTAACAAAACATCGACCAGATCTTCATGATTTCTTTCTCAATTGAGCAAATGTCAACTAGAGAAGCATTTTGTAAATTGTATGTGTTTGTTTAAGAATATTTGAGAAGTAAAATTGTTTTACCCTAATAAAGTATCAGTTGTTTTTATTAAATATAGTTTTGGCAGATAAAATATTCAAGTTTGCGGGAAAATTGATTCATTTTGGCGGAAGAACATTGAAAGTCAGTGTCGGCCCTGGTATGACTATTTAAATCTATTAAAATCGCGACCATCCGATGGTTGATAAGGGGCTTGCCATGTGAATAAATGTCTATTATGATTTAAAACCATGTATATAACATTTTAGGCCAAAAGAAAGACTGGCAATAGGCAGACGTAGCTAATAACAGGAGACGACCACCATCTAATACCGTGGCATTATTTTTATTAAACATACGTTATGGGAGAGCAAAAACAGACTTTTGTCGGTCTTCCTTTGGGCCTCAGAAGTCATAGAAATTATAAATTAGATCTTTATTTAAACAACAAGCCTTAAATGAACTCTGTAGACCCACGGATGGCTTGGATTGGGCTCGGATTAAAACAGGATTTCGTTGACTGATTTAATCACTATGGCGTCGTGGGTGGGGCTTCTCCGTGACGTTGACGTCATCATACTTCCGGACTGTTTTCTATTCGTCTGCTTAGGGAGTCGCTTAGGCCTACCTGGGGCCTATTTCACGAAATTTTAACTAAGATAAGATCCCAATTTTAGTAATTTGATTGGATAATATTAGATTGATTTTAGTGCTTAGCCAATCAAAATTGAAGTATCTACTAAAATTGGATTTTATCTTAAGTTAAAATTTCGTGAAACAGGGCCCAGAAGTACAAAAGAGTACACGCAGGCAACGCAAGAAGTCGGCTATTTATTATAATTTATTTACAATACTGCCTCGTTGATTTGGCCCATTCCTTTCAAACTTTAATATCCTATCGCAGACTTTCTCTTCTTATCTATATGTTAAAAGTCTTAATTCTAATTTATAGTAAAAAATAAATGTATACGAATTGAATTGCAGTCCTGTCTCAAACCGAATACGCTATCAGTACTAGTCATTGTAAACATTACTTGATAATCGAGACTATATAGGTGGAGTTAACGCCTGTCAATCAACAATCGGTCATAATGGGAAAACGGTGTCGATGAATTTTAACTACCATTTCTAGTAAAAACTTATAGTGGTAACAACTTTGTTCAGGATAAAGTAATTTGACTGAAATTTTCAATATATTCTTGTTACAGCATCTATTTTTGAACTGTTATAGCAAGAATGGCTAACTCCTTGTAAAAATCTCCCATAATGTATCTTTAAGTCTTGTTGGTAAATCGTAATTTGTTGTCAATTTTTCTTTTATTTTGAGTGAATCCATTATCATTATAGGCCTGGGACTGTAGAGCACAGTGAACGCTTAAGACTGACCGCTGGATCCATTTCCTTCGTGTGATATTGCAATGTCATGTGTAAAAGATCCCTTGGCAGTTGGAATAAGATACGAGAGTAGGCCGCTGCCGGGGCAAAATTTCCCCCAAAGGAGCAGAACAGTAGGACGTTAAACCCGCTTTGACTTCATTTCATTTGAAAACCGTACATAGAAAGTTGTAATCAAAAGGTTCAACATCCAACTATAATAATCATAGCAGTTCTGGAATTTGAAGGCCATTTTAGATCAATTTTACTGGCATATCTTTTTTTCTTTTTAAGTAGATGTGTTATATTTAATTATTCCACTTTCAAACACAATGCCGGAGGGATATACGGCATGAATAATGACTGAGTATAATATTTTAATAATTTCATTTTAACAGACATTCTGAGGAGAGATGATGCGTGAATGAACAGATATTAAACAATACAACACACAGAATTCAAATGTAAAACTCGTCAAAGT
This sequence comes from Patella ulyssiponensis, assembly GCA_963678685.1. Taxonomy (NCBI): domain Eukaryota; kingdom Metazoa; phylum Mollusca; class Gastropoda; family Patellidae; genus Patella; species Patella ulyssiponensis. Next base: position 63,553,765 of record OY783229.1, read on the forward strand.
GATATTATGTATGGAGCGCAATTCAGGACATAATTTTATGGAATAAGGATGGATGGAATAAGGAGGGTTCAAATGATTATGTCGTCACCAATACTACCGGGTTTTTCAATATGGCGCTCTCGAGATTAAAAGGTAAATCAGTCAAACCTTCCCACTTCCCATGCCTTTGGTTTCCTGTTCAAAGTTTTAGGCTTTACTTTTCCGTTCCCTACTATCCACATCTCAAGGTTCGCATCACTCCACCAGACTTACCATGAATTAATTGTGAAATGAAATGGAACTGGGTTTAACGCCCTACTCTTTTGCACCTAACCTTGGCTAATTGAAGACGGGCATACGCCATACAGTGTGCTATGAGGGAAATTTTGCCCGGGCAGCGGCGCTACGGCCTACTCTTATATCGCATTTGAACTGCCAAGGGATCTTTTACGTGCACGCCAATGTCTACACGGAAACTCGGTTTTTTGTCCCATCCGAACGACTAGACAGCTGTTCTTGTCAGACCCTCCGTTGTGCATCACTGACAAGGGGAAACCACGTCAGAATATCTATATGATCTTTCTCGGCCAATGCAGGGATCGAACACCCGACCTCCAGACTAGCGAGTCGGCGTCTTACCCATCGGCGTGGTGATGGATTCGAGTGGAGCCATGGACGCACACATTACTAGTGTGTTCTGGACAGCGTCACACTCCCCCGGGGAGTATGACGACGAACAAAACTTTCACCTTTTCGAATACCTTAAATCACTGTCCAAAGTTTTCGGGAAGACCCCATAGTAAACGAAGGTCTGTCATGTTCCTATACATGGGATAGATTTGATTGAATGGGAAGAATAAACACACTCCCTCATAAGCTCAAGTATCAGAAGACAATCCAGCAATGGGCAGAGACGGATTTCTCGGACCAATGCTTCAGGAATATGCTCTACAACCAAAGCCAACTAAGTCGTGCTTTTCATACCTTTCATCAAACTGAAAAATCATTTATGTGCATAGAACTTTATGACCTCAGCTGGTTTTGATAATATATGATATGCACGTTTAAACACTGTATAAATTTCTGTCAATGCGCGATCTTATTAAACATCTAATTAATTCAAAGTGTTCTTTACAAGCTACACATGATCTGTGTACAACACTCCGCAGAACTTCAAAGAAAATGTAGGAGTGGTCAGAGCATCAAACCATGACCTGGTAATGTCCTCCAAGGAAATATGCAGTGCAATTACAGATACCATAATTTATAAACAAACAATACTACATATTATGATGATAACTCTTGCCCACCTTCCCTAGTTGGTGGACACTATAAAGACAGGAGTTTACTGACAGTTAGGAGACGAACAGAGACTACATGTACTAAAGATGACAAGACGGAGGGCGAGAGACGACTGGAGAGGAGAAGAGATCCACAGACCGGCGTATGGACTCCACCGAGTTCAGTCGGTACATTGGCAGAGGGACGAAATGGTAGAGTTAATATAGTTATGTACGGTCCTGATGAGTTCTTGTATATAGTTTAAGTACCCGTATTGCTTTTGTAATTATGTAGATGTGTTATATTCTGTTCCAATGTAAATAAACTATATATTTACGAAACTGATCTCAGTTGTTATCACTAAGATAGTGTTACACATAGTTATTCTTAATATCCTTATTGTCCTTAGTGTAATTCTTTGTACTTTACCGTTTCATTATATCTATATAACTTGTGTAAATAAATTATTATTATTATATTTCTCACATGTGTTTCCGTACATCACTAAACATACTAATTAATTTTCTTTAAAAAAGAATCCGTACATTTTTAAATTGACAGATACGTTTTGAATCGTTGACAATGCTCATCCGTTCTGAAGTTATATTTTATATAGGTCTGATTGGTACTTGTGGCGCTCAAGCTCAATGCAAGGCAACACAATGGCTGAAACCAGACACATGCCCAGAAAAAACTTTACCAACAGCGAATGCTTATAATGTATTAAATGCTGGTCATAAACTGAAATGCATGAAGGACTGTAACACAACAGCGGGTAATTGTTTGTCCGTGTCTTATGATACGAGAAACAAACTATGCTATCACTTTGATGATATCGGTGATAGTTGTGCTGCCGTAGTGGATGAACCTGATACACAGTATTATTACAGGGTAAGAATTTAATTGAAAAAAATATATTATAACATAAATTTGAAAACATAAAGTACTAATTTTATAAGTTTTAATATATAGGCAGTACTGTTATTAGGTAAAGTTTTAATATACATGTATAGGCAGTACTGTTATTAGGTAAAGTTTTAATATATAAAAAGTATTATTATAAAATAAAGTATTATTATAAAATAAAGTTTTAATATATAAACAGCGTTATTATAAGGTAAGGTTCTAATTATACAAACATTTATTATAAGGTAAGGTTTTAATATACAAGCAGTATTGTTATTAGGTAAAGTTTTATTTATTATAAACTAAAGTTTTAATATACAAAAAGTGTTATTATATCCTTATTTTAATATATAAACATTATTATTATAAGGTAAAGATTTAATATATAAACAGTGTTATTATTACGTAAAGATTTAATATATAAACAGTATTATTATAAGATTTAATATATAAACAGTATTATTATCAGGTAAAGATTTAATATGTAAACAGTGCTATTATTAGGTAAAGAGTGCTATTATTAGGTAAAGATTTAATATATACACTTTATTATTAGGTAAAGATTTAATATATAAACAGTATTATTGTAAGGTAAAGATTTAATATATAAACAGTATTATTATAAGGTAAAGATTTAATATATGAGGTGTTATTATTAGGTAAAGATTTAATATATACAGTGTTATTATAAGGTAAAATTTTAATATATAACAGTTTATATATTAAATCTTTACCTTATAATGGTACTGTTTATATATTAAATCTTTACCTAAATAATAGCACTATCTTATCTCCCATAATGTATCTTTAAAGATATGAAAAGGGTATATTATAATACCTATTTCAGTCAAATTACTTCATTCTGGCCGTACTCGCGATTGCCACTGCTACCAGTGTCACGTTAATAAACAAAGTCGCGATTATCCAATATCTGATTAAAATACAGATCTATATTTCGTTTCGTTTTGTTTTTACTTTCGATGACCTACACTACATGCAGATCGGACAAGTTATAGGACACAAACGAATGGCTTTTGACCATATGATGTCTGACATTGATTAAGCAATCAGCGTTGACGTAAGACGCTTCTAGTGGTTTATCCACAGTTCCGTGGATCGTAAGGGCAAGAACTTGCCGTGACAGAGCGTTCCATTGGCTCATCCGTAGGATCTGTGTTTTAATCAAATTGCTAATACAATTATACTGACAAGACGTGAAAGGAGACAGACAGGGCGTCGATAAGCAACTGTATTTAATTTTAACTATTTCTTAATTCAAGGTTCTCGAGTGTTTGAATGGCGGAACCAAGATATCACCAACACTGTGTAATTGCCCTGTCGGTGCTGGTGGTCGTAACTGTAATAAATTACCAGCAGGTATGTTTCGTAGGCCCCAGCCATATTACTTTCCACCGAGTGCTTTAATCGGATAAAATCAAAGTGTATGATGATACATGCATAATATGCTTACTCAATATGGTTGGCGGGACGGGGTTGGGGGAAATAGTTTAATGCGTACGATTTAAAACATCTGTCCGTTAGTCCATTCTCCGCTTGAACGTAAATGTGAGTAGCGTAGCATGTCTAAATGTCTAACCTCATGATTTTTTTTCTGGCTCCTCAGGTTTCCTCCTACTGCTAAATAAGGGTGATTGTCAGATCGTTGCGTCCTTCATGTAATTAAATTGGTCACTTTACAGCGTTATTACTTATAAATCAAAAGAGGGATTAAAATAAAACTTCTTACTACTCTTTGACTACATATTACAGCAATAACAAAGTGTATCAACTGCCATTTTGTTTTGACCATTTGACGACAATTTGTCTGTTATCATCTCACAATGCTCACTAGTTTTAACGTTTCCCGTCGTCAACAAGTAAAAACAAAATGGCAGCTGATACACATTGTTATTACTGTAATATATATAATCAAATAGTAGTAAGAAGTTTTATTTTAATCCCTGCATGATCAAGTGTCTGTGCCATATTATTTTGCTCGGTGTTCTAAGAATGGAGGGGGGGGGGGTGTCACGAGAAATTTCATCTGGATTTTCCGGCGTGTTTTTTTCCTCCTGTCAGTTGCACAGGACGGAGAGCCTGGCAAGGATGGGACGACAAACTGACGTTAACGTTGGAATTCGATATAGGAGTAGGCTTTTGTGCCGCTGTTCGGACAAAATTGTCCCTCACAGCACACTGAATGGCGTATGCCCGTCTTCATAGGCCAAGTCGGTTTAGAACAGTGGGACGTTAAACCTCGGTTCATTTCATTTTTTAAGAAAGGAATAACGAAATCTAATCGAAACTTTCCGACATGCCTGGTATGAAAGAAACCTTGAGATGATATTACGTCTCTGATAATTGGCTGGGTATCAAAGCCCTCAAACATCCTGTAGTGTACATGCAGGGGCGGATCCCGGAATTTATGCAGGAGGGAGGTTTGCCAGGTTCCTGTTAAGTAAATGTGACAGTTGACAATGCATGATACCATCATCGACCCCCAATTACATTGGCATACATACACATTGAGCTTTTAAAAAAGAGAAATCCAACATCCCGTTTAATATGGAACACCAAACAGCTCTTTATTCAGTGTTCTTATTTCCTTTTTTTTAGTTCATAGTCCTTAATTCTTATTTCTTCATTTTTTTGACATTTGAACACTAAGATTAACATTTGTATCTTAAAATCAATATTTGTTTCACAAATCTGACATTTGTAAAATATATTTTGTTAAACTTAAACATGCATTATGCAAGAGCTAAATCTGCCTATTGCAGGTCTTTCTTTGGACCTGAAATGTTTTCGCAAGTATTAATTAGACATTAATTAACTGATCCAGGCCTTAATCAACTCTTGATGGCATCAGATTTCTCCGATATTAAATAGATCAAAACGGTTCAGCGATACTTTGATTTAATCAAATATGGAGGAACGAGACTAGGTTCGATCAACCACTACGGTGGTTGGAATTATTGCGCACGTCTGTCAAACCTTCAAAGGCTAATATCTTCGCTTGCAATTAAGTAATTTGAATGAAATTTTCAAATTATTCATTTTACATTATGCACTTTCGAAAATTTAAATGTGCCGGAATATTATTTACATTTCTGAAAAGGTAAATGAAATTTCTTAGCAGTATTCTGTGTGATATATGGTCGAGAAAGTCCATCCAGACTTTCCGGCGTGATTCCCCATTATCAGTGGATGGGACGAAAAACTTAGGTCCACTTTGGCGTGCACGCAAAAGACCCCTTGACCGGTGAAATTCGGCCTAAGGGTAGGATGTAGTGCAGCTGTCCGGGCAAAATTTCCCTCTATTCAGTATTACAACGAAATTAAAATTCCAGTTATCTTGTAATAGAAATATGTCGCTATCAAAAAATAACATAATTACTAAAAAAGACTACTTTCAATTTATTTTATTTAATCCTAGATCATAAGCCTCCATGTCCGCTATATTTATTACACAAATTGGTAACAAGTATGGCGGCTTGGGGGCGTTAACTGTTCTATTTAATTATTTCTGTATTTTTGTAATCGGAGTTCAGCTTTAACATAACATGGGTGTGATTTCACTAAAGTAACGGTCCTCGAGCGATTTTTCTTGTTGTATATATGCTTGCTTGATTCTTCTTTATTGTATGGTGACATATTGTATGCCAGGTTGATTTCCGCCCGTGTCGTCATAATGTTCTGGTTCGATGAATTTCGAGAAACGTTTTTGGATTAATGTTTTTGAAGAAATTGTTTTGGATAAATGTTTTGCAAGATTTGTATTTGGAAATTTGTATTTGGAAATTTGTGTTCGAGATTAGTTTTGTGTTGTATGTCTATTATAAAATGCAGATAATATTTTTGATTTACTCAAATAAATTTCATCTTTATATTAAAATAGATTTTACAAATCTGATATGACAAATGTTTGATTTGTGAAACAAATATTAATTTTAAGATATAAATGTTAATCTTAGTGTAAAACTATCGAAATACGACAACAAATGAAGAAATAAGAACTAAGGAATATGAATTGAGAACTAGAACTTAAGAACATTGAAGAAAGAGACGTTTGGTTTTCCATAGTTTGACGTCAATCTTAATAATGATATAGGATCACATTGTGATTCAATTTCATCGATGCAAGGCATTTTTTTAAATGTAGCTGATCAGGGTGGGGTTTGGACCCCCCCCCCCCTTCTGGATCCGCCCCTGACGTGTAGTGAACAAGGGGTCGGATTTGGGTAAAGTGTAGTTCTTATATTCGTTTAAGTTATTTTCCTTTCATTAGGTTGCAAGAAACTGTCGCAGAGTGGTGTAAATGGAATTAATAGAGTCTCGATTCAACCTTCACCTGATGGGCCTAGTTTACCAATTTATTGTTTAAACACGCACACCGTCGTCATGGCACACAAAAACTATGCCGCATTCAACTTCAACAGAACCTGGGAGGAATACGTCAACGGATTTATGGAGGATCAAGATCGTATTTGGATTGGACTCGAGACTTTGCACCAAATCACCAAATATACCACTGATCAGGTCCTTCATTTCAGAGTTAATATAGTCGTCGGCATAAATCATTACCAGCACAACTCTAGGTATAATGGTTTCAAAGTTGGTGACCGGTCTACAAATTACAGAATAACATATTCCTCGTATAACCCTCCCGGTCCTTCCAATTATCTCGGTGACGTTTTAAATGGGTTAAATGGATCATCTTTCAGTACTTATGACCGAGATAACGACGGTGATGACAAAAGAAACTGTGCGCTCCAATATGCTGGAGGATGGTGGTTCAATGGCCTCAACGATTGCTCCAAAAGTTCTGTTACGTCATTCTTCACCTGCCCTACCTCGGGTTGTGATCCAATGGCAACAAAGCAGTTTCCAGATAGAGACAAAAAATCCAGAATTGTTCTTGTTCTATTGTGGATGTATACTGGCTGACCCACTAGCAACGGTTCCGTGTTATCCTAACAAGTCGATCCGTGTTATCCATGCACTATATATATAAGGTTTCAATGACATTTAGTAATTAAACTGGAGTATACAGGTCACAATTCTCTGGAATACAATTACTGATTATATAAATAACGACTGGGCGACGTTTCGACTAGGCTTCTCTAGTCATTGACATTTCGATCAGGTTTCTTTAGTCATTGCTTGATAATAAGTAGAGAAGCTTAGTCGAAACGTCGCTCAGTTATAAGCAGTAATTATATTCCATAGAATATTCACTATATATAAGGTTCGTAGTATTCATACAATAAGGTCCAGAACGTCAATGGCGGAACCATAACTAGATATTGAACACAATTGCCCATAATTTACTAAAACCATTACCGTTTAATCTCGAGTGCATCATTATTGAATAATATTAATTACGAAATTCACTCCACGATCCTAAAATATTCAGCAAGACAAAGCTAACACACTTAACGTTCGTCACACTTAACAGCATTGACGTCGTCTGACTTAACATATTTTTAGTTTTCAAAATTCAGATATTTTTCATATATTTAGCCAAGTGTGTCGCTATTTTTGTCATGTGTTTCAAGGTGTGCCGTTGGCAAAAATGATAGAGAACCACTGACTTAATCCGTGGGCGTAATATTCTAAATGTATAAATACCGATCACACCCAACAACCAAAAACCTTTCCTTAAATTCGGTCTCATTGATTTCTGTAACGCCTCAACAACCTGCTCACTTCTTTATCACGGAAACCAGACGTCAGTCGTAATTTTCTGGCTTGCAAGAAGGGGTGGGGCACTAGCACGAAACATGGTGTACAATGATATCACACTTGGCCGTAGAAACGATTACTTTTCTTCCAAATCACAAATTCTTTCTAAAGCAGCCCACAAGATCACGTTAAATAGCCTCATTCGTTAGCTTATTGGGCTAGGGGGGTTGGATGGCTAAATAGTTAGCGTGTGCGCTTGTCCTAACGTCTGCCATTAAGTCAACTGGCGTGGTGTCGATTCCCCGGTTGTACGCGCGAAGGAGTAGAGTCGCTAGTTCCTTTTGGAACTGTCTTTGAGCGAACGATATCCGCTGCAGTTCCTACCCGGCCTTGTAAAGCTGCAATATGAAAATACAGTAAAATACTGCTATTCCCCACCTCTGTTCTCGGGCTGTTTTAGAACCCCTGTCGTCTATTTGTCACCACAATTCTTTATTTTCAACCAAAAGCAATCATTTCTCAGTATATTTGACACAAATTTATAATAATTCAACTCCATTTTCAAGTAGAATTTAGCGATGAAATAAACATGCGGTTTGCGCATGTCCGGGTCTCGTAATGGCTCTTCAGTTTAAATGTATTTGGTGTATGTTTTTAATCGCAGAATTCTTCTTGAAAATAGTGTTGAATCTTTATAAATGTGTGTCAGCTGTGGTAAGAAATGATTCCTTTGGCGAATAAAGGTGAAAACTAGTAGGTAAGAACAGAGGTGGGGAAGAACGGTATTTTCATACTGCAGCTATATAAGGCCGGATAGGAACTGTCAGTAGACATTGTCCGCTCAAAGACAGTTTCTAAAGGAACTATAGGGTCGCCATCCAACCCCGTGGGTTTTCTCCAGGTCCTCCGGTTTCCTCCCACTGCTAAAGACCCCTACGCACATGCGAATTATTGAAATAGAATTAAACCATATGTTAGTCTCGAAATGACTTAGTTTGAGTCGATCGTACGTTAAACCCCATCTCTCTCTCTCTCTTTCGCTCTCTTATTTGGCAACAAATATATGAACTTCCTACTGAAGCAGTCAAGTGCCAGGATATTCGCGACTACTTTGTTTGTTTTTACTATACTATCATATTTCATTATTTTGTTAGAGTAGGACATTGTCATTTATATATATATTAAACACGTATTTTATATCTTATTATAGAAGTCTATAGTAGTATATTCTCTTTTAACCAGGGTAATTATTTTTAGATTAGGGTAATAGATAACTCCTACCTCTTAAAATGATTTATATAATTAGTAAATAATTATTATTGTCTAATGATTGATGTTTTGTCATATATTTTGTGTAACCAATATATACATTGTACTGTTATAATCGATATAATACTGTGTATTAATCGTGTTTCTATTCTTATGATTTGATCTTTCTAATGCAAAATTTGTAAACAGCCAGTAGAAATAAATGTCCCTTATAGATACATTTAGACGGCTGAAACTTACACTGCAGGCTAGTCAACGGGACTGCGGCCGATAGTCAGCGACCAAATCGCTGATAACGGCAAGCTACGTTCCGAAGGCATAGAACCTCCTCTCACGAAAGAGGACTTTCATTTTCAGAGAGTACGGCAATCTAGAATTGCCCGAAAAAGACAAGTTGCTGATTCAAGAACAAGTACGGTGAATGCTATTCACCCGAAAAAGGAAAGCCTCAAGAAAAGTACGGCGAATGCTATTTGGAGGAAAGACTTCGAAACAAGTACGGCAAATGCTACTTGCCCGAAAAAGGAAAGACTCGCTTCATAGTACGGTGAACGCTGTTCACCCGAAAAAGGACAGTTAACCGAAATAATTATATTGGAGCTGTAAATACTTATTATATATTTTTGAAAGTTTTGTTACATAAAGGTTTGAAAACTGAACGACTCTGTCTTATTCCTACGGTGAAACTTATAACATTAATTTAAGCAAAACACCGTTAATGACCACTTTTTAGCTGGTCCTTACACACCCTTCCGAAGTTCCGTTTACCGGTGGCTCGTGATCAGCCAGGAATTGATCACTGGTGGCAGAGATATCTAGCTCCCCATACCCCAAACGTGGTTATCCCTTCAAGGAAAGGTTACACTACATAACCACCCGAAAGTATAATATGAGTTCATGGGTGGACATCGTGATGTTCGCCGAAGTGATCGGTTCTGGGCAGGTTTGTCGACTGACCTTACTATTGATCAGACTTTAATGTGAAGTTTAAAACCCACAGGTGGAATGACGAGGGGCAAAGGAATTACTGAGACTCAACGCGTCCAATGGTTGCTAGCTATGCCTATGTTTGCTGCGCAAACCCTCACGAATGATGTAGCCCACCAACGTCGATCTAAAGGCATAATGAGCACGAATGTATTAATTACCGGTGATACGCCCTTTCCTTCGAACAAAACCCCACTTTTCAGCTAATTCTCAAAACAAGCAATCCTACATCGATATGGTATCTTTAACCCTTAGAAGTATAGGCTGCAAAGTTATCCAGGTAAACTCCGATGCAGATGTGTTGATAGCTAAAACTGTTGTGGAATCTACCACAAATTTTCCCACTGCATTAACTGGTGAAGACACGGACTTATTAATCATGTTGTGGCAAATAGTCACGAACTTCAGTTTAATTCATAAAGCTAAAGTCTGGAGCATGAAAAGCCTAATATATGTTGTTCAATTCTGTCTGATCTGCAGTTCATGCGCTCACAGGATGTGATACCACCTCAAGAATTTTTGGTGTTGGAAAGGCCAACATATTTAAGAAAGTGCGAACAAGTGCTTATCTTTAAGGTAAATTCGACAAATCCCAAAAGTGTCTTATTATAGTTCTGATGATGTGGCGAGATTCGGTGAAAATATTATTGTAAAACTATATCATGGATCAAAAGACGAAAATCTCAATCAGCTAAGATATCGTTTATTCAAGGAAAAGTCTATTTGTAATACTTCAACAGTTGAAATCCATACCCTGCCACCAACCTCGTCTGCTGCAAAGTTTCAATGTATGCGAGCTTTTCTTCAAATAAAAGATTGGACTGTCCAATTTCGACAAGCGACTCGGTCATGACTGCAACATTTTCCTTCAAATAAGAGATTTGACGAACAACTCGGTCATGGATGCAACATTATGGGGATGAAAAGTTGAAAACGGTTTTTATCTACCCACCCAAAGCGATATCGATCCTGCTCCGTCAGCCATTCTTTCTATAATAAGATGCAAGTTTACTTTGACAGTAAGCGGTGTTCTTGTGGAAACATGGACTTGAATGTTCCTTATCATGTGAGGAATGCAAGGGACTAAGTTGCTATAATTAACCGGCAAACTATATTTTACTATTATTGTGAATACCAATTTATGTGTTTTACAATTAGAACATCTCAGCACGAAAAGTTTTCTGTTAATGCACCTGAGGCGGTATATTGAAATGTTCTTGTCATTGCCTTTTTCTTACTTTTTGGGCATTCTTACGCATCGGCCCCTAGTCAATTTTACTGGGCAAATTTTTACGGCTAAACGATTGCGATTGCGTGTGAGTCTCTGTGAACGCCTGAACAAGGTAATGGAACATTTTAGTGAAATAGAATCTCTTCAAATCCTCAGTATATGCAGGCAAAAAGAAAAACAAAAATTCTACTGTTTATTTTATTTGAAATAGGAAACTCATAATGTCACTATACGTTAATAATATCATTATACTACCACAATATTTTCAAATTATGTACAAATTACAAAATTATCTTAAAATTAATTGAAAGGCATTATCATTAACTAATAGAAAGAATATTACCGGTGTCTACATTCAGAATAACATCAGTATTAAGAATTGCGTCAAAAGGCCATTTTCATGATTAAGAATTGCAAAATCATTTCCATTATAATTAGAGGCATCAAAAAGATCCTATCCTGAAATAACTTAAAAACAAAAACCCAAAACATAAAAGACAATTAAAAAAATAGGTTGCCAGGCAACGAAACATACGCCCACACAGCAGCCAAATCGTCTGGGCAGTCAACAAGAGTTGTTGCATTTTAAGTAATCATCAGAAAATCATAATTCAAACTCACCCATAACTACGGTGTAACTGTGATATAATCAAGCGTTTTTTTAAATCAGATAATAATTGTGACCTCCAGAGGGACCACAAGCCAGGGACCATAATTCAGGAAGTTACGATCCGATATGGGCAAATATGCAATGGAACCAAGATCATTAGGTTATAAACATGTATTTCTAGTTTCATCAAAATCAGTTCAAAATTTTGACCTCTATAGGGTCCACAACCTTGATATAACATATTTTCACACAATTAGCGTACAGACAGCGGCCATTTTATCAGTCAACTCTGGTCCGATTTTCACGAAATTCAAATTCTCTCTTCATTACCATGAAACCGTGATATAATCAAACGGTTTTTTAAATCGGATAATAATTTTGACCTCCAGAGGGACCATGCTAACAAAAGCGATTTTTCGGACAATCAGTGGACATAATTCAGGAAGTTATGATCCGATGGGCGCAAATATCGAAAGGAACCAAGATCTTTGGGTTATAAACATACATGTCAAGTTTCATCAAAATTGGTTCAAAATTGTGACCTCTATAGGGTCCACAACCTTGATATATCATATTTTCACACTATATTCGTGTACAAACGGTGGCCATTTTGTCCGTCAATTTTGGTCCGATTTTCACGAAATTCGAACTCAACCTTCATAACCATGGAACGGTGATATAATCTAATGTTTTTTTAAATCGGATAATAATTTTGACCTCCAGAGGGACCAAAAGCTAACAAAAGCGATTTTTCGGACAATCGAGGGGACATAATTCAGGAAGTTATGATCCGATGGGCGCAAATATCGAAAGGAACCAAGATCTTTGGGTTATAAACATACATGTCAAGTTTCATCAAAATTGGTTCAAAATTGTGACCTCTATAAGGTCCACAACCTTGATATAACATATTTTCACACTATTCGCGTACAAACGGCGGCCATTTTGTCCGTCAATTTTGGTCCGATTTTCACGAAATTCGAACTCAACCTTCATAACCATGGAACGGTGATATAATCAAACGTTTTTTTAAATCGGATAACAATTTTGACCTCCAGAGGGACCACAACTAAAAAGGGCGATTTTTCGGACAATGAGGGGCCATAATTCAGGAAGTTACGATCCGATGGGAGCAAATATCGAAAGGAACCAAGATCTTTGGGTTATAAACATACATGTCAAGTTTCATCAAAATCGGTTCGAAATTGTGACCTCTATAAGGTCCACAACCTTGATATAACATATTTTCACACTATTCGCGTACAAACGGCAGCCATTTTGTCCGTCAATTTTGGTCCGATTTTCACGAAATTCAAACGCAACCTTCAAACCCATGGAACGGTGATATAATCTATGGGTTGTAAACATGCATTTCAAGTTTCATCCAAATCGGTTCAATATTGTGACCTCTACACTGTTCACCAGCTAAAAAACGTACAATCAGGGGCCATAACCCATGAAGTTACAGTCCGATACATGCCAATATCGAAAGGAACCGAGATCTTAGGGTGATAAACCTATATTTTAAGTTTCATTGAAATCGGATAAGAATTGTGACCTGTAGACTGTTCACAAACAGTTGTGGACGGACGGAAGGACGGACAGGGGCGACGACAATATACGTCCACATGAAAATGTGGGCGTATAAAAATGGATACATACTAAATTTATTTGGATATAATAACAAGAACAGTTCTAAAAATTATCTTTACATCAGTTTTTATTTCAAGAATTCCATAGTAGCTTGAAATAATTTTAATGAAAGAGCAGAAAATTATTGAAAAAAAAGAGCAAGTTTTTACACACTAACAACAGGGCATTTCTCTTTAGAGCAGGTAGAAATACATAGCTTAAATTATGGACAGCAGTCTTCCTAAAACCCCAAAAAGGGTTTTAAATGCTGAAAACATGGAATGGATTCTCAATTCTGTTGAGCGATTTACAAATAAATAAGTTTATTTATTACCATTAATATAGTTTTCATTTTCATGTATGCATTAACATAACATTGTATGCATTAAGATTAATATCATTAACATAATATTGTGCCCATTAACATAATAGTGTATATATTAACATTAATAGTGTATGCATTAACATTAATATTGTATGCATTAACATTAATATTGCATATATTAACATTGTATACATTGACATTAATATTGTATGCATTAACATTAATACCATATACAATTGGAACAAATCATGATGGAACCAAAGAACAATTCTTTCCACAGTTCTGCCTTAATGAGTGGTAATTTTTAATTTAAGAAAAGACAGTTAATGCAGCCTAAGTTCATGCACGAGCATCAGTCAAAACACTCTCAAGTCCGTCCAATAAGCCAATGAGCAGTGGGATGCTCGATTCACAGTCCAGAACGTCCCGAATTGACAGAATTGCAATCGAGTGACACGGAATTGAGTCCTGTCACAGTTCTGCCAGTCCCGACAGCTGAGGTGGTGTGAGTGGAATCGTGACCAGCTGCCATGATTGGCTGAGATATTTTCTATGCAGTCGGCACATGCGTTGTACTCCGAAATTCTCCTTTTCACTCGATTGACACTATTTTTGGAACTGAGAGAATTTAATTCCGGAACGTTCAATCGAGTACGCCCCAAGACAAATGCTAAAGGGACACTACCACTTGTAAAAAATTAACCACAGTAAACAGTGTCGGTCAAATAACAACTAAGGTCCACCCAACTCATTTACATAAAACATGCAAAAATACAATGTTATGTCATGTTAAGGCACCAAAAATTAGCACAGTAAAAAATGTACAGCTATTTGTGGATGAACAATTTTTGATTTGGCCTGTTGTTTTGATTGGAAATGAGTAGTCTTTCTTTCGATGACATTTTTAATACAAAGTTTAAGAGAAAAGTAATAAATATCATATAACATTTTAAATAATGTCTAAAATTCTGTCAAGAACAACAAGAAATATTATTTCCATGCCTAAATTAAGATAAAAACATCCTAATATAAAAGTTATATAAAATCATGTTACTAGGGGGCGAATCCAGGGGGTGGGGTTGATCCTATCAATTCATAATAAAAATCGATATTAAACGGGGTGTAGGATTTCTCCCTTTAAAAGCTCAGTGTGTATGTCTGCCTACATAATTTGTAAACTATGATCGTATCATGCATTGTCAAATGTCCTTAACAGGAACCTTGCAAACCCCCTCCTGCAAAAATTCCTGGATCTGCCCCTTGTTACATATAGGAATAAACTATACAAACATATTATTACACATAAAATTCACAATCTAATCCACATACAATATAAAATCAAATAAATTTACATCTAAATATTTCAAATTTACCCCATTTCTGTTACCCAAATTCTTTAAATGCTACATGAAATATTTCTGCCTCTAAAAAGCTACTAATTTAGTTCTAACCAATCATAGTGTCTTTCACAAAATCATATCATAAACAAAAAATGCCCCAAAAAAGGTTATAAACAAGTCTAAAGTTTGGGAGACCAACAGCTACGTAAAAGCCTATCTATGGATTAATTGCAAATGATAAACTGGCAGAGTGTGAGAGTAGCCTGTTCAACAGATCAGAGCTTTTATCAAAAAAGTAATTTTCCGTGACTGTTTATTTTGTCTAATGATTAGCTGCTTTATAAAATGTATCTTTTTTAAGCCGCCCAAGGATGGAGAGAGAGAGATGGGGTTTAATGTCCACTTGACACAAAAACTAGGTCATTTTGGCGATTAACATACGGTTTAATTTTATTTCAATAATTCGCTTGCGCATAAGGTTCTTTAGCAGTGGGAGGAAACTGCAGGACCCAGAGACAACCCATGAGGTTGGACAGGCAACCCTAATCTTTGTAACATGGGTTTCCTCCGGATCCTCCGGTTTCCTCCCACTGCTAGAGACTCCAATGTGCAAGTTAATTATTGAAATTAAATTAAACCTTATGTTGTCCCGTAATGATCTAGTTTCTTTGTAACCAATGGAAATATTAGCAAATGTTTCCGATGGCAACCAAAATAAATCAACTTTGTGGTTCTAGACCGTTTTATTGTTTCCCCATAAAAACTCTAAAACTGGTGGAAATACTATGTATATGTCTCCGACGACAACCAAAACAACTTTGTGGTTCCAGACCACAATTAATTATTATGTAATTAAAATATATTTAAAAAACCTACAAATATATTCAAATTAATTGAGATAAAAAATTATCGTCAGAATTAAAATCTGTACAATATACGTTATTTATTAATTAAAATCCCAGAAATAAAATCTTTCATGCAAATAAATAAATTTTAACGTTTGCTTTTAATTCTTCATTTATGACTGTATATTTTATGCCTTTACGAAATTATATGAAATATAATTTTCTTTGTTGTGGAAAACGCGACCTTGTGCATTAAAGTCCTATCACTTCATTTGCATATTTGCCAAAATATCAAATTTCACATGACTCAAAGCTTAAGGTTGACAAGTCATTTAGCGCTATAGGTATCCCTTGTAAACATCTATACTAATATTTGTGATTGTCGTTTGTTTGTCTGTCTATTCAGCGATATTTTGTGTACAGGGGTATCTTGGCCTGGTGGCATTAAAGTTTTATGTCAAATAGGAATATCACTTCAAAAATGGTTCATATCCATTCAATATTTCCATTCAACATATCTTTGTTAATATTGAATTGAATCGAACCATTGAAAGGGATTCCTATCGCGCTAAAATGACGAATCCCGTCTCAAACAACAAAAAGAATACCCCCGCCCCCACAAAAAATTTATAAGGGATTTCACAAAAGTAGACTGAGAAAAATTGTTATGTTCAAGAGGCTTTGAGTTCTTAAAAAATATCTTAAAAAATATCTAAACAGCAAAAATTAAACTCAATAGAACACAGATCAACGATACGGCCATAACACTAGCTGTTGTAAAGCTACCGGCCTTGTTACCAGGGCAACCGGCACAACCGCCTTCTTTGCAAAATTCTTTACAGAAATCGGTGGTTGGTTTTACAACAGTGTACATCACCGAGCTTTCAATTTCTAAAATAAAAAGAACACAAAATATATTTTAATGACACGTGAAACCATAATGTAAGTACCGTATAAGTATGTGTTTAAGTATAACTGAGAGAAAGAACGAGAGAGAAATGGGGTTTAACGTCCACTCGACACAAACTAGGCCATTTCTGGACTAACACATAGTTTAATTTTATTTCAATCATTTGGTTGCACGTAGGGGTCTTAAGCAGAGGGAAACCGGAGAACCCGGAGAAAACCCACGAGGTTGGACAGGCGACCCTACTCCTTGTCACCTACAACCAGGGATTCGAAACCATGCTAGTCTACTCAATGACAGGCTTTATGATACAGCGCGCATGTGCCAACCATTTGGCCATCCAACCCCCCCTAAAAATATCAGACAATCCAATATTTTACTTCGACCTAAAACAATGGCTGCATGTTTGGGGACGATTGCATCAACTTATTTGGCATGTGGTCCTGTTTAGGAACAAATGGATCTACCTGTCTAGCATAGGAAGGAATTGATCTACCTATTTGGCAAGCGGTATTGTTTGGGGACAAATGGATGTCTGGCATAGGGTCGTGTTTGGGAAGGAATTGATCTACCTGTTTTGCATAGGGTTGTGTTTGGGACTGCGAGTGAACCTACCTGTTTGATAATACGCCATAGCTTTGACTGGTGCATCTTGTATATCATCAACTTGTTGAGTCTGCACCAATTCCACATCAAAACATGTCTCTGCTCTTGGTATCTGTAAACATAGAAATTTTATAAATGCGGCATTAGGTAAGATTAGATAAAGAGTTGACAGTTCTTACTATAGTTGTTAAATAGAGAGAGGGAGAGAGAAATGGGGTTTAACGTCCACTCGACACAAACTAGGTCATTTTGGGACTAACATATGGTTTAATTTTTATTTCAATAATTTGTTTGCGCATAGGGGTCTTTAGCAGTGGGAGGAAACCAGATTACCCGGGAGAAAACCCACAAGGCTGGACAGGCGACCCTACTCCTGCCACGTACAACCGGCAGGCCGTATGATACAGCACGTGCACGCTAATCATTCGGCCATCCAACCCCCCTAACTTAAATAGAATATGATAAAAAATTTCAGTCAAATTGCTCCACTCTGAACCAAGATACTTGCTTTTGAATTTTAGGCCCAGTCTCGATCATTTTTAAACATGAGCGTTTAGCAGCAGATTGGATTCAAATCCAGTAAATATTGCAGGCTAGTAATGACATTCACAGTTGATTATTGTCTGGTTAAGTTAATTAATGTCTAATTAATAATTTAGATAACATTTCAGGCCTAACGTATGTTTAATCCATTAAGCCTTCCTACTATTCAGCTCCAGTAGGACTAATGAAGACGGCCATACACCATACATTGTGCTATGAGGGAAATTTGGCTAGGACAGGAGCTTTAATGTTATGGCCTACTCTTACATCAAGTTCCAACTGTCAAGGGATCTTTTATGTGCATGCCCATGCATGTGTATATGGGACTTTGTTTCTCCCATCCAAACCACAAGACAGCTGTCCTTGTCAAGCCCTCTCTACTGGTTCATTGTGGAGAGTCTAGCAAGGAATAATATTCATGTGTTCAGAAGTGTGGGAAAATTGAGGTCCAGTGCGGACAGTTGAAATGTGATGATGGGTATTAGTCACATTTTTGTCTTTTCGCATAAAATACAAAAGAGACTTTTGGACAAGAATGTTTGACATGAACAGGACAATGAGTGGGTTTAATTACAACTAGAAAGTGATGTTTAACACAAACCATAATTAACACTACAGCTGACTTCAACTTTTCAAGCAAATTAAGGTTAAATAAAGGGTACAATGGACTTGTAAGGGACTCTGATCGTTTTTACCTGAAATTGATTGTTCCTCAAAAAGCTTATACAATTTGCTACTAGATGGCGCCATTAATTGGGATTCATGGAAATAGTGACTTAGATCGTTCTTGCCCTGGACTCTTCAATTTCATTTCATTTCTGTCCACACGTCAATTAACTGTACTTACCTCATCTAAATAGATGCTAATGGCTTCATCTTTAAACTCTGATCGTTTAACGAGTTTATTCTTATTTATTTGTTCCATGTTGTTGGGAACATGACCTGATGGCATGTCTACTTGGATAAGACTCATACCAATATCAGTTGCACAACTACCAAATAAAAAAAACACATCAAAATAAAAAACAAGTTTCAGTACAAAGCATCTCGTAATCATGTTAAAGCCTCAACAACACTCTTGTTGTAGCTGAATAATATGTCCCAATCTTCATTCTGGTCAACAAATCGTATTATTTTACAATATTCCAATTAATTGATGATATAAA
Organism: Patella ulyssiponensis; assembly: GCA_963678685.1. Classification (NCBI taxonomy): domain Eukaryota; kingdom Metazoa; phylum Mollusca; class Gastropoda; family Patellidae; genus Patella; species Patella ulyssiponensis. Next base: position 63,573,077 of record OY783229.1, read on the forward strand.
TTTCATCTTAACACACCTATTTTAAAAAATTGGAAAAATTCAACCAATTGATTTGAAAAGTCTAACGTAAACCTTTTCAAATGTGACTAGGATTTTTAAATATTTTCGAACCCTCTGGACAAGTAAAACAGGTTGTAATGGATAATTTACACAACAGGTAGGACACATAAACATCTAGTACTTAGAATAAGGGTATTATTTATTTTCTGGAGCTTCCAAGCCAGCAAGAATGTTATTGTCCCTTTAAATAGAGAGACTTACACATGGTTCAATTCTATTTCAATAATTCGCTTGCGTGTAGAGGTCTTTAGCAGTGGGACGAACCCGGATGGCACAAAGAAAACCCACCTGATTTGACAGACAACCTTATTCCTTGTCACGTACAACTGGGAATTCGAAATCACATCAGTTGACTCAATCACAGGCTTTATGATAGAGTGTGCATGTGCTAACCATTCGGCCATCCAGCCCCCCAAAATCAAATCAAAGGACACGTCTAATCATAAACAAATATAATTATACAAGCCTTTTGTTTGAAACCATTATGTGATATTTGTTCTCACCTGACACAAGTTCTTACGTTCGTTGTTTGATCGGTGATTTTCTGGGTTCCACACTTCAGTAAAATGGGTGCTTTATTGTCACCTTCAATAGGCAACAGCGTTGGAACAGATTTCAATGTATAATATCTCCACATGACCTATACAATAAATTTTATATTCCCTTTTAACTTTCTATAATGATATACATTATTTTTTTGGCTAGAATTTGTTTTATACATCTATACACCAGTCTTTAAGTTCGACATAAAACAGGCCAATATCAGGTGCCTACCTCACTGTTACGTTACTGCATCCCATATTTGCTTTGCGGTAGAGAGTAATTTGGGTTTAGCATCCCTTGACACAGACGTAATCAATTTAAGACTAACATATGGTTGCACATTGGGGTCTTTAGGTATTGGGAGGAAACCAGAGGACCCAGAACAAACCTTCAGGGTTGGACAGACGACCTTACTCAAGGACAGATCTAAAGCACACACCTTAGACTATCCAACTATCCCCGGCATAAGACAATGGAAGCATGAATTTATTAGTAATTGTTTGTGATGATATTGGAATCAGCAGTATTTTCCTTGTCCTCAAATGACAAAATCTAGAATTTACATCCTTTATTTCGTGCACACCTCCACACCTAACTAGCAGCAACAGGGGTAATTTATTAAATTTCTTGGATATCAATGACTCACCTTTACAATTACCATACCAGCACCAGTAGCGGATATTTCAAACTGCGTCGTATCATCGGGTAACTGTAATTATAATAATGATGTTGAAATAAAAAAAAATGATGGTGATAATGAATGATGATGATGATAATAATGATGGTGATAATGAAGGATGGTGATGATAATAATGATGATGGTGATTAATGACAATAATAATGAATGATGATGATGATAATAATGATGAATGATGATAATGACAATAATAATAAATATGGTGATGAATGACAATAATAATAATGATGGTGATGAATGATGATAATGACAATAATAATAATAATGGTGATAATGATAATGATGGGGATGAATGACGATACACGACTCGTGTCCTGATTATAAAATATTAATGGGGTCTTAAATATTGGATATTTGAATCCTATAGTTTCACAGCAAGATAACAACATCAATAATGATTGAAATTGATGAAAATTGACTTCTAATTCGTGTTTTTAATTTTGAATGTTATGGAAAATATTGAGTTTACTATTCGGCCATCCAATCCCCTTACTAAAGACAAAGTACTTGACCAGTAGGCTGAAAATTTAAATTGACAATGTGAGCAATACTTACTTGATACGACTGAAGTAACAAGGAGTTTTGTTTATTAACTGTAAAGGTTTGAATCTTGCTACCGGTTTTCACATTAAGAGTCACATCAAGATCATCAGTAGAAATGAGTTCAGCGTAACTAGCTAATGCCTGTAAGCCAACTACTGTATCCTGGAAACATAAAAACACAACATTATTAAAGTCTGCATATGTCATTTGTGATTTTCCGTGAATTTTCAACACTCAAATTGAATAATTAACATTTGAAGATTTGAGAATTTGAATTCTCTCAATCCCCAAAACACTAACAGTCGAGTGAAAAGTTGAATTTCAAGTTTCAACGCATGCATCGGCTGCTTAAGAAAAGCTCTCAACCAAAAGGAGGGCTGAAAAATATTCAGTGGGATCAATTACGTCACAATTTTAATCATACCGCACCTCCACAGTTAAAACTAACATAACTAAGGTAGGATGGATTCCCTGTCATTCGATATCAGTTCTGTCTATTTTGGACGTTCCTGATTGACAATCCAGTATTCTGTCTGTTCATCTGACTCACCTGAGTAGAGTGGAAACCACCATTGGAGGTTTGCTGTGACAAAAGCCACTTGATAATGTCTCTGCTAGAAGCAATGTCTCCTTTCTTGGTGTATGCAAGAACTGCGTAAGCCCATGTCTCTACGTCTGAAGATGTGGCACGGGGAGGATGGTAAATCATTGCTTTGGGTTTAGCCTCATCATTGACTGCAACAGGTTCAGTTGAAGCGGGTTTTGTCCATGGTTTCACTCCCTCTACAAGAAAAACATTTTTCTAACATGAAATTTTCTTACCATGTATGCTTCACACAAAATTAACAAATTCCCAAGGTTTTCAGCAAGGGGTGTAAAGAGGGGAGGGGTGGCTGAGCAACAGCAGAATGGAAAGTGAAAGAACACTGATAAGGTGCGGGGGGGGTTGGGATGGCCTAGTGGTCTAGAGTGCCGCGCTTCGACCTCTAGCTGGCCGGTCACCTCTGGCTTGCGGCTGTGGTTTCGATCCCTGGTGTGAGCGTATGTGGCATGGAGATAGGGTTGCCTTCTCAACCTCGTGGGTTTCCTCCGGGCACTCCGGTTTCCTCCCACTGCTAAAGACCCCTACGCGCAAGCGAATTATCGAAATAAAATTGAAACCATATGTTAGTCCCAAAATGACCTAGTTTGTGTCGAGTGGACGTTAAACCCCATTTCTCTCTCTCTCTGATAAGGTGCACACTCTCACGACTACTATAAATTGTAGCCTCAATCATATTCTCAAGGAACTAGCAAATGGCAGATAAATATGGTTTTCCCTTTCAAATAATTTGTTTTAAAAACAGTGATATAAATTGTAGTCTCAATCATGTTTTCAAGGAATTCAGCAAAGGACAAATGAATGTGGTTTGTCTTTTCATGAAAACCATATTACTTCTCTCCAAGGAACTGTATTACATAATGACAGATGCTAGAGACGCATCGTGCCTCCTTGAAATGTGATTTCAACCTGTCTGCTATCGACACCCCTGGTATTCTTGGTAGAATTCCTTATGTCATTATGTAACCTTAACTTGTTTTATTTAACTGTCTTTGATGAGCAAACTCTATTGAATGTTAATCCTGATATGATACATTAGCCAGGTGTCTAATACGATCCTTTGGCTTGAAAGGTTTATAAACCACGAAGGGAAACGACATGGTCAGTCGGAGGCTAGGCGGGCGCCTAGAAGGTACCTCATGGGTACTAGACAGAACTTGAGGAGATGAGACGAGATGAGACTAGAGCTTCTGGAGTTAGCACACTCGTGCTAAGCCAAGCTAAGACATGACTCCCTCCATACAAGTTAGTTCTGGGGTTGTAAGAAGCAGAATAAAAGTATTATTAGAAGTTATACCGGTGTTGTCATCAAGAAGTTGTTTTAAAGAACCAAAACTGTCACAACTGGATTAATCAATCAATATTAACATGTACAAAACACTAAATGGCAAAGACAAACATATGGCAATTTATCTGTTTATTTGAAGTAAGAGAATTTGAAGCAGTGGGGTATCCGATAGTCTTCTTAGATTCAACTGTTAATTTTTTTTTTACATTCATGCAAATGTGTACCTTCATGGACCATGGCTTTCTGTCCATTAGGAAAACTGGGCACACTATATATCCTGCTCTGTCCTGCAGGTGGAAAGAGAAGGACACACTTTAAAATTCTGAAGTGGGTTGACGTTACTACTGAGCTGAAACAGGAACATTGTACTTATAAGTCTTTTGCCAGGTACCCCTCGACTTTCATGTTACGATGTTGTTTAAAAAAAAAACTGGTGCCCTAACCAACCAGCTTCCATTGCACATGGTTTATAAAACCTTTACTAGTGCCCTGACAACTCGACTTCAGGGTGTGGGGATGTATGAATAATTACAGATGCCCTGACCAAACGACTTTCAGCACATCAGGTTGTAAAATAAATTACTGTTGCCCTGAGAACTCAACTTTCACCATGCAGGATTGTATAAAAACTAACTAGTGCCGTAGCTAATTGTATAAAATCTAACTGGTGCTGTGGTCGATCAACTGCCAGTGTACAGGGTTATATATTAACCCTTATTGGTGCCCTGATTGCTCGATTTCCATGGACAGGGTTTGTACAGAAAGTTACCAGTGCCCTGATTACACGGACCTGTGTTTAAAAACTTACCCTTCAATTGTGTGAGTAAGGTTGCTGCTTTAGGACTCTGAGCCAAAGTTAAAGCATAGGCTATGATTGCTCTGTCGTAGGGTTTGGTGATCTTATTTTCATCTACCAACCTTTCAAGATACATCTTTGATTTACTTGTAGCATCAGCATATTTAGTTTTCTGTAAATATATCACAAGATAATAATATGTAAAGAAATCGATACGCTATACAGATTCTCCTCCGATCTAAGAACCTTGTGAGCATTTGAATTATAATGTAAATAAAACTTTGATTAAGATAAAATTAAGTAAACGTTTCAACATCACTTAATTTCCCCCTCCTTCTCTGCTGCCTGTCTTTCAACATTCATTTTTTTTGTGGGGGGGGGGGGAATTGACATATGATCACACTACATCACTGACAAGACGAAATCACCCTGCATAATCCTGAGATATGTTTACGGCCATCACACTGGACCATTAGTGTACCACCACCTTACTCACTGAGCCTCTGTAGCTCGAAGATAAAACTAAATAAAGATAATATAAAGCACTTACATCATCAATTAAAGCCTCACTCTCCAACATGGCAATCAAAGTAAATGCTGACAACAAATGGCCTTTACTTGCTCCGCCCTGAAATAAAAATGTCACAAAAAATCTTTTAAAGATGGCCATGGAAAGCTTGGAAATACAACCACATAGCAGTCATGTCTAGACAGCCATTGGCGTACGAGCCAGGGGGCACGGTTGGGTGGAATCGAGCAGCTTCCCACTAATTTTCGGGCAATAAGACTTTTTGGGTAGACGGGTAAAGTGAAAACAAAAATTATTATTTCATCTAGTTGGCAAAATGAAGCGCCCAAAATCTAATAAAACACTAAGTTTACTTTTGTTTTAATTAAATATCACAAATTTCTGAAATTTGTACTGAATTCACTATGGATTAAGGCATTTTGCCAAGAGTCAGTATACTTTGTGAATCATTTGTGAATGGTTGGAATGTAGATTGGTATAGATTGGAATTTCTATTGCAAACCGATTTGAAAACTGGAAGTTGCTTAATTCAAGGGCTAGAAGAAGAGAAAAATGCATTTGCAGTGGTTAAATTTTCTTGAGGAGCACGAGTCCTCCATACTCCCCTATGATTGACTGGTTGCTTGGGATTCAGGTAGGTCACCTAAGATAATCTATATTGGACCATACAGAAGTTGCTGTATTCACTGGCTGGAATAGCAGTTAAATTTTCAAACATTTATCGAGCTCATACGCCTATGCATCATGGGACCATTTATGTATAAATTTATCTTATAGTTCTAGATTTATCTTGGTAACAGGACACTGGTGAAACGTGAAATACCCATCTTAAAAGGCTTCCGGTAATAAACAAATTTAAAAGTCGTGTCATAATCCAATATGTAAGCTCTGAGAAAATTTTTTGGGGCATTTCAGCCTCTGCCCCACTATCATTCATTGAGGCCGTACACTTATGTCGACAGCAGCTAATCTGAAAGGAATACATGCATGTCGACAGCAGCTTATCTGAAAGGAATACATGGATGTTGATCAAACTTGATAAGGAAAATATCCTTCAAGAAATCTTATCTCTATCGTGTTGACAAGCTTAATAAGGACAGTAGCCTTCAAGAAATGTAATCTCTATCGTATTAACAAGCGGGTCCACATTTGATCTAGCATGGCGGGTCAAAAAGTCTATCACAATAGTTAAAAGACACTTACCAACATTTCTTGATGAATGACCCGTCCTGGTTCATCAAACTGACCATCAGATTTCAGGTTTTTATACAACCATGAAAATATTCCCGATTGTATTTTTGGGTCAATGGTAATATATATTTTGGCTTGAGAAAACGACTTCAATACGAAAGCTGATAACCTAAAAGAAATGAAATGGGGTAAGCACCCTACTTTTCTACTCCAAATTGGCCAACACTAGGGACCTGGTATCGTCCAGATTTTACAAAAAAAGGAAAGAAACTACCCTTACCATCTAGAATCTAATACACGTATCCAGTCAATAGATTGCCGTCTAGAATGTGTTAAATGCCGTAAAGATTCATCAAAAACCGAGCAGTTTGTGCTACCGTGTAGATTTAGAAATGCTGCTTAATTAGTTTTGACCTCGATTGTCCACTTTACGACCGTTCAGTTTCTCAGGATGTTTTTAAAAATGAACACTACCATTTAGATTTGAAAGGGATTTAGTTATTAAACAAAGCATTTATTTTTCCGGACATTGTCGAGAAATGAACCAAGTGTTTTATAACACAAGGCGTTCAGATTTTACGCCAATTTACCACTTTACACTAGGGACCAGGTATCGTCCAGATTTTACGAAAAAAGGAAAGAAACTACGTTTACCGGTTAGAATCTAATACATTTTTATAAAGAATAAAACGATGACCAAGTTGAATCAGTGAATATTTTCAAAATCTTTTTTTCAATTAATTGTAACCACATAAATCAAACACTTGCGGTTCATTTCTCCACAACGTCTAAAAACGTATTAGATTCTAAACGGTAAACGTAGTTTCTTTCCTTTTTTTGTTCAATCTGGACGATACCCGGTCCCTAGTGTTACTGAGAGCCGTCTATATGGTTACAATTAATGTGGTTATGATTTATGTGGTTACAATTAATAGAAAAAAAGATTTAAAAAATATTCATTGATTCAACTTGGTCATCATTTTATTATTTCTGTTATTCATATTCTATTAAGAGGAAATTTTATAAAAATGGCTGAAGTATTACTACATGCACCAAACAACAAATATTTTTCATTGGTTCAGACCATCTAAACGCAAGTAAATTTACAGCAGCTATTGGCTAACAGCACACATAAACAACCTTATTTGCATATTGCCGACATACTATTTATAGTATAGTGTTTTGTGCATCGCTATGCTGTAATAAATATATAACATCCGTTTGGTCGTAAAATGCGTAATAAACTTGACCCCCAAAAAATTCTAGTTCGGGCCATGAGCACAAATCACTCATCCACTTGTTTTCCTCAATTGCATACAGCCAATTACGGGTCTGGTAATAAAGTTGCTGTATCTTTCTTATATGATACTATATCGAAGTTTTTGTAAATATTGATTTCTGGCATCGGTTGGTAATCCCTACACGTACATAAAAAATGGCGCTCGATTCCATTGTATGTAAAAGAAGCTTACTGTACGACAGTATTTTCACCAAAAAACCCACACACAATGGCCTATGATGGGTTTTAGTCTACGAATAAGGCCACCGTCGCTTTGAATATACAGTCATAAATGCTTGTCATTACAATTTAGATTATATTCTTTGAATGACTGCCTGTTATATATATAAAGCACAAATTCCAGCCACCTGTTTCGGTTCTGTCTGAAACCATATTGCCTACAGATGTGTAATTACACCACTGTTGCATGGAATATACAACAGTCATAAATGTCTGTCGTTAGATTCTTTGAATGGCTGCTACCTATTTATTTAATTAATCCCGTAATCCAGACACATGTCTGGGTTCCATCCGAAACAACACCTTCCCGGTTAATATAAAAAGGATGGTAAATAAAATGATCTGTAATCTTTGATTTCTGGTGTACATGTACGTACGCTATAGTTTTATCATTGTGTACTTAACATGGTTTTACCAACATTGTAGCTGTAATATTGGAAATACACCTCTAAATCAGTGTGGTTCACTGCTAATGTAAGAATAAAATTATTTTAAGAATAAAATTATTTTCTACTTGCATAGTATGTATTATTAAAATTCTATGCAACCCTACTCGACTTGACGCAAAACACGGTATGTTGGTCCTTGAGGCTGTCGACTTAAAAATTTTCCAGCTGATAATACTATAAATAGTATGCAATATGCAAATAAGGTTGTTTATGCGTGCTGTTAGCCAATAGCTACTGTAAATTTTCCTGCATTTATACGGCTCTAACCAATGAAAAATTATCGTTGTTTGGTGCACGGAGTAATACTTTAGCCATTTGTATAAAATTTGCTCTTGATGGAATATGAATAACAGAAAGATTAAATAGATGACCAAGTTGAATCAGTAAATATTTTCAAAATCTTTTTTCTATCAATTGTAACCGCATAAATCATAACCACATAGAAGGCTCCCGGTAAAGTGGTAATTTGGCATAAAATCTGAACGCCTTGTGTTATCAGACACTCAGTATATTTCTGGACAACGTCTGGGGAAATAAATGCTGTGTCTAAAAACTAAACCCCTTTCAAATCTAAATAGTAGTGTTCATTTTTAAAAACATCCCAAGAAACTGAACAGTCGTAAAGTAAACGATCGAAGCCAAAACCAAACAGCGTTTCTAAATCTACACGGTAGCACAAACTGGTCAGTTTTTGATGAATCTTGACGGCATTTAACACATTCTAGACGGCAATCTATTGACTGGATACGTGTATTAGATTCTAGATGGTAAGGGTAGTTTCTTTCCTTTTTCCATAAAATCTGGACGATACCCAGTCCGTAGTGCAATGAGAAGCCATATCATCCAAAGTGGAAATGGACGTTAAGCTTGACAACAATGCCAACAACAAAGTCATCAATATATAGAGCCTTGAACAAATATAATATTTGCTTTATCAACAGCAACCTTTCTGCATAAAAGGTTGATACTCTGATCCTCCTTAAGGCCGTCAGATTAGTCAGCAGACCTTGCTCACAATGCCACTGTGTGGCTCCCCTATATATATATATATATATATAATCAAACAGATTCTTAATCCGGTTTTTTTCTGAAACTGTAATACAACAATAACTCTTTGCCTTACCAAGTACTGCCAGAAGCATCACTGTCGCCAAAAGCACTAAAGGATCCATCCCCATGTTTGTATTTTAACTCTCTCTGATAACCTAAAACATGAAATTCACAACTGTTAGAAAGATAGGTTGTCAGGCAATAAAGCATACACCCACAACAGCAAAATCATCAGAGCAGTTGACAGAGGTCTCATGTATTTATTCTTTTGTAGGTAATAGGGCCATTTACAAGACATTAATATCAAATTTTGAAAGATTGGTTGACAACCTCATGTTTTTCTCCGGGTCCTCCGGATTCTTCCCACTGCTAACGACCTGTACATGCAAGCGAGTTATTGAAATAAATTGAACCAATGTTAGTCCCGAAATGAACTAGTTTTTGTTGATTGGATGCTAAACCCCATTTCTCTCTCTCTTGCTCTCTGAAACAAAGGCAAAATTAGCATCTTGTTATTATCATCCTGAATTGCCGATCATGTGATTATGATATTTTTACCTGTGACATAAAATAGTACATACCCTGCTTCATGTTCTTGACAGCCCGTTCTTTAATCTCATTGGTCAGTTTACCCACTTTTTCTAAATATGAAGCTACAAAGATATTTGGTACCATCCCTAACATGTTCTGTTCTCCGCAACCGTAAGGTACTTGTAACAAATTCTCTAAACCATCTAATGCGGGACCCATAATATCACCTATAAATATGCATAAATTATATTAATCTTCTTCTTTCATCACTAATGAAGGAGATTCTAAAAGCGGCTCATTATCCTGGAGGTCCTAACTTTCGATTAGGATTTTGCGGCATGGTTCCCCCAAGTCTGTGGTTCAGAAGGTACGAAAAAGAGAGACAACAACGTGTAAACACAATCTAATTAAAATACAGATCTATACTTTGTTTCATTTTTTATACTGGCCTACACTACATGAAGATCTGACAAGTTATAGTTGGAGTTCACGTCAGGGGTCATACAACGTAAGACATTTGATTAACCAATCAGCATTGTTAGATATCACTAGTGGATTACCCACAGTTCTGTGCAAAACACACCTAAAGCTTGCCGCATTAGACCAGTTCATTGGCTAATACCTCACACCATTCAGAACACTTCTATGATAACAACTGTTCCAGATCCTAGTGTAGTGAAGACAAGTAAAATGAAATTTTGACTAAATATGATCTGGGTTTTAATCAGACTTTGGTTTTCTGTATCATACCAACGACAAAACACTGTCCCTTGCCAGATCTTCCCTTCCAATCTACACCGATAACAATGCTGAACAATGATGGCAAATCCTGATGAAATTTCTTAGCCAACCTCCAGGTTAGCGACCCCTTCTCAAACATTTACTGTACCAAATATACACCAACAATGACACAGGATTCAATTTGATTGAGGATCTTTACAAATGGGCCTACACAAGATAAAACTCTTTCTGGTTATACAGTACATCCGTTCTTTTAAATTCTCTAAAAGTTTTTTTTTCTTGTGTTGGTTTATTTGTAAATGTCCTCCAATCTCCTCCAATCAGATGAAATCCATATGAGCAATGCATTCTGCACAGAGAACTACCGGTACTTTAAGAATATATCTCGGCCCTGATTGGCTGACACAGTTATTAGTTTAATTAAACATACATTATGCAAGAGCTAAATCTGACTATTGTAGGTCTTTCTTCAGGTCTGAAACGTTATCTAAATCAATAACTAGACATTAATTAACTTATCCAGACCATGATCGACTCTTGATGTCAACAATAGCTTGCGATGTTCATTTGATTATGTTCTGATTTGCAACTTCCATTCATACTTAAATCAAAAAATGTATAATCAAGACTATGTTTTTTATCCTATCGACTTAAGTAATGATGATCGAGGCTAGCCCGTACATTCAATCACAAAAATCTTGGTTCATGGTAGATCAATTTGACAGCAAATTCCCATTACATTATCTATTTTTAACTATTATCGTGAGAATTGCCAGCTCTTTATCTAATCTCCCATAATGTACCTTTAATATTTTGTAAATTTTATTAAATGTAAACCGAATAAATATTTCACAAAATTCTTGAAGTTTATTTAGTGTTTTCGACATGTCAGTCAACAAGAGTTAAAGCTCTCTGTTCTCAAGCAATGTAAGTTTTGTATTAACTTTACATTATCTCACCTGTGACCTTGACCTCAACTCTCTTGGAATCACTAACGACCATCTCAGGATACCAAATATCAACATTATCGTTGTAACTAGTGCTCTTACTCAAATCAACACTTAATACTGTATTATTACTAATCTTAAATCCTTCAGGCTAAAACAGAATTATAAACATAGATCAGATGGAAATGTTCTAGCAATATGATCCATGTTTTGTTAGATCTGGGTAAAAAGGCTCATAGGGTTCACGAGAGAGAGAAATGGGGTTTAACGTCCACTCAATGCAAACTAGGTCATTTAATTCTGGACTAAGACATGGTTCAATAAATCGCTTGAGCATCGGAGTGTTTAGCAGTGGGAGCAAACCGAAGAAAACCCACAAGGTTGGACAGACATCCCTACTCCTGGGCATCCGAGAGGTTAGTGACCAAATATAGCTTGACGCAAAGCACTCTGGACAACTAAGGCATCCCAAAGACAAACCCACCAATAAAATATTTATTGTCATGCGTGGTATAAAGTTGTGGGTATGATAAAATCAGCATTCACTATCAAAATGACACAAATTCAATAGTGTTAATCAAATTCAACATTTACATACCTTCACCATAACTTTTCGCTTGACCTGATCACCAGGTTCTGAGGTTCCTCTAGGTTGAGCTTTGACTGATATTTCGACATCTCCAATTACGGATGGTTTTAAACGGAAAGATACACTTCCGGCAGTATTACTCTTGACCTGAAATACCAATATAGCATCAATAATTGTTATACCTGGCAATTAAAGGAAATAAGAAATAAAATCGTGGGTTGAACTCCACATTCTAATTTCCATTATAATGAAATAATTATTAATTTCATCATTAAAATACTGCATCAGATACCAAAGGTGTTTTAAATGACAAGAGGATACCATGCTGAAAGATTCAGAGGAACTTTCTCGACTAACAGATGGACGAACTTGAGAGCTTGTGGCTTGTGAAGCTGCGTCTTAGACACTTCACCATGGCCACAATGCAACAAAGAAGGAACACTGGAAAGAGTGCAGAACATAAAACTTTCAGGAATGACAACAACTTCTTAATCACCATGATTTCTTATCTGCTGAGTCACCATGACTCCAATGCAAAACAGAAGCAAACTGGAGGGAGTAAAGAACATAAAGTTTCAGGAATAATAATAAACTCTTAATTACCAGGATTTCTTGTGACATTTCCTTGTTCATGAAGTCATTCTCTACACTGTTGATAGATAAGACACCAAAACTGTCTGATCTCTCGATGGTTACTAAAACCTGGAATTACAAAGATAAGTGAACTGAAATGAGGTTTATCATCATACTGTACGTTCTGCTCCGACTGGGTTAATGAAGAAAGAACAAAGATACAGTGGACTCTGACAAATCTGTCATCGTATGGGATTGTTACAATATGTCGGATTATGCAGAGTGTCGGAATATTCAGTTTTCTCAAATAATAAGGAAACAGAATGTTGTAGTATTCTGTAACAAAAGAATATACTGATTGGCCGAACAACAAGGGCACTATAATTGCCATCATAAAATATTCTGGTTCAAGCTGTATTTATGGTGTTACTTACCGAAACATCTGTGTCCATGTAATTATACACACCACAAATCAATTCAAAATTTTCTCCACGACGGATAGAATATGGTAGATTCAAAGTCACAAAAAATGGTTGGAAGGCAATCAACTGAAACAAATCAGAAAGCATGCAATTAAAAATATGAATTTAAAAATGATCTTAATCGTTTTAATGTTAATGGGACCACACAACAGACAAATAATTAAAGAAGACAAACCAACATATACATGACACAATATACACGGATGCCCTAAACAACCAACACACATATACAAGATGAAGTGAATAGATCTGGGGGCTAGTCATAAGTATTCACTGCACTGTACAGTGATTCAGACTTCATTCACTATGAGAGAAAGATATAGAGAGAAATGGGGTTTAACCTCCCATCGACACAAACTAGGTCATTTCAGTACATTTGCTTTAATTTTATTTCAATAATTTGCTTGCATGTAGGGGGTCTTTAGCAGTGGGACGAAAACCGGAGGACCCGGAGAAAACCCATGAGGTTGGACAGGCGAACCTACTCCTTGTCACATACAAACAGGGATTCGAAAACACGCCAGTTGACTCAATGACAGACCTTATGATACCGCACGCATATGCTAGCCATTCAGCCATCCACCCCCACCCCCCACTCAATATGAAAACCAAACTAACAATAAGGGAAGAAGCACAAGAAAAAGTGGAATATTCTGGAAACATTTCCCAAACGTTGTATCTTACTGGTGTTGAGTCATGATTGGCTATGTGCTACAAGAAATCTCAATGTAGGTACATTGAAGGAAAAAAACCTTTATAAATAAATAATTTATTATTACACTGCCACTTTGTAAAGTGTCCCCGCGAACACATTATATTAAAAAGGCGTACTATAAATATGCTGTAATAATAATAATAAAAGCATGGAGGGAGAACTTGCTGTTGAACTCCACAGGTTCGGTTTTATCACCACCTTTCAAAAGGCAAGCTGCCGGACACAGACACTGTCTGTCACAAACTCACGATTCTATGCCATATCAGGCACATGGTGTTGAGTAATTGATTTCATGTGTTTGCATGGGGAGTGGAATATTTACCTTAGCAGGTTGTGATGTGATACCCAAGCCATTGGTAGGACTGACGGAGAAAGCTGTAGCATGCCATGTGGTTATGGTATCAGGAACTTTACTTGTGATCTTGTATTCACCAGATGCACTGAAAACAATCAAATTAATAATTCATAATTGGTAAATTAAACGAGACTTACCTGTAAGGTGAAGTTTGATTACAATTTTATCCGGTCATCTTCTTCAGGAGGGATTAAAGGAGATTAGCATAGGGTCACGTGATCATCAGTATTTAAAGATAATGCAATTTATGCCAACAGCACATACCATATATTCTACAAGAACAGGGAGGGAACATCTCAAAACAAGGGAAGGGCCTTTAATCCCTCCTGAAGAAGATGACCGGATAAAATTGTAATCAAACTTCACCTTACAGGTAAGTCTCGTTTAATTTACCAATTTTATCCCGTCATCCTTCAGTCGGAATAAAAGGAGATTTCAAAGATTGGCATAAATGCACAACACAAGAAAACAACAAAAGATTTAGTTCAAAATCTATAAGACCAAAAACAAATTACAATGTGTAAATTGTCTGCAAATTCAGAACACAAGCTACTGTGACAATACCGAACTCTTTTCCGAAGAAAACAGCAGCAACTCTCAATAAAACAAAGTTTATTACAATGTACTGTTACCAAACACAAGGCATTTGCCTATGCCTTAACACAATAAAAGTAAAACATAATTTAACTGTTTAGATTTAAAACAGTGGTAGCAAAATCATTTGCTTCATTATCATCATTATTTGGCACATTATAAAAACGTTGAAAAGTTCTGGAATTAGTCCAGCCTGCAGCTTTCATAATTGAAGTCAAAGGTAATATACGAGCTGCAGCACTTGTTGAAGCAGCTCTAGTGCTATGTGCACTATAAATGTTCACATCAATGCCTGCCTTACTCAAAGCTGTTTTTATCCATCTCGATATTGTAGATTTAGAAGCCGGTAAATAAGGTTTCACAGTTGTCAAAAATAGTTCCCTGTTTTCTTTCTCACACCGGAAAATTTCTGTTCTGTTTAGATATTCTTTCATGGTGCGCACAACACATAAATTTTGATTATAAAAAACTGGTAAAACCATTACAGGCTGTGTCTTATTTGGCTTGGATTGTTTAATTATAGAATTTATAGGGATTATAATCTTGTTAGTCTCAAAAACCATATCACAGGTCTTAATCACATGAAGAGACTGGCATCTTTGCCCAGATACAATTGCAAGTAAAGTTACAAGTTTTGTAGATAAATCCAATAAGGATAAGTCTTCATTGGGAGAAAGTTTTTCTAAATAATTCAGCACAATTTTCACATCCCAAATCTGCTTATATCTAGGAAGAGATGGTCTTAATTCAAAAACCCCTTTTAGGAACCGAGAAACAAGCGGGTGTTCTCCAACAACACAAGTACTATCAACCAGTTTTACACAGTTTGAAAGAGCGGAACGCGCCGTACCAATAGCACTGTATTTTAATCCTGTATTATAAAGCTCCACAAGGAAATCGAGAATGTCTTTTACATTGACAAGTAAGGGATCGATACCCCGTCCACTACAAAAAAACTGCCATCGTTTAAGATATGTGTTATATTGTTGGTTGGTTCCAGCTCTCCATGATTCACAAATGATGTTTTGAGCTTCAATCGAAATTCCTTGCAGTGACAGTCCCTTCCGGACAAAAGGCATACTAACAGTGACATCTTCTTCCAGAGTGCATGACGAGCTGACTCTTTGTAAGGCAGGCACAGAGTTGTGGACTTCAACTTGATTTTTCTTGGACGGTCTATTAGCATCATAGTTAATTTGGCGAACCAAGCTTGAGTGGGCCACATCGGCACAATAAGTATGGCTTGCTGGACTTGCTCTGACTGTAAACGTTTCAGCACTTTTGGAATAAGTATGGTAAAATAAAGTTACTCCAAGGGATGGAAAAAGCATCAATTGCAAATGCTTGGGGGTCTGGCTTCCAGGCTACATACTTGTTAATCTGTTTATTAAGTCGTGATGCAAACATATCAATGTCTGGATGTCCAAAAATATCAGACAACTCATTGAAAAGGCTTTTATTTAGTGCCCATTCAGTTTTATCATCAAAGACCCTAGATTCACGGTCTGCGGAGTGATTGGAAACCCCAGGAATATGGGATGCTGAGAGGGTAATGTTATGCTCTATACACCAAAGAGAAATTTCCCTGGCGATGGAATTACAAAGAGGGGATTTACTACCACCTTTACTGTTAACATAAGCCACTGCTGTGGTGTTACCCATTTCAATCCGTACATGTTCATTATGTACATCAACGCATAAAGCCTGCAAGCCAAACAAAGCTGCTTTCAACTCTAAGTAATTAATGTGGTGTTTACTTTCGACTTCATTCCAACGTCCACCAGTGGAAACATCCCTTAAAACAGCACCCCAACCTAAGAGGGAAGCATCTGTTTGTAAAGTAACAGAAGGAAGCGACTCTACAAGAGATCTAGAGCTTGCTTCAAGATTAGCACACCACCAAAGTAAATCTTGACGTGCCTGCTTAGACAAACACATAGTTTGTTCATAATCACCTTCAGCAATCTTTAGAGCATTAATTTTTTCTATTTCTAAAATTCTGTAATAGATTTCTCCATTTGAAATAGCTGGTAAACTAGATACCATCAGACCAATCACTTGAGCTACCATTCGGATTTTGGGTTTTGTATATACTAATAAATTCTGACATGAACAGATCAATTTCTTTGATTTTTCGAATGGTAAACTAACAACCATATTAACTGAATCTAGATTAAAGCCCAGGTGCTCTAAAGATTGTTGTGGTTCAAAATTTGATTTATCTTTGTGAATTAAAAATCCCAAAGATGACAAAAGTTTAACAGTGATGCAAACATTGTTTAAACATTGTTGATATGTGTTACCCATAAGAAAAACATCATCAATATAACCAGAGGACACTACCCCCAGCTGTCTCAAATGTGCAAAAACTGGCTTCATAATTTTTGTAAAAATTCGAGGCCCACTGGACAATCCATTAGGGAGTGCATTAAATTGGTACAACTTCCCTTCCCATTCAAACCTCAGAAACTTTCTATGAAGTTTGTTGATAGGGACAGAATAGTAAGCATCCCGCAAGTCAAGCAAGGACATATAACAAGAAGGTACAATAAGATCAAATACAGTTCAAACTGTGTCCATCTTGAAGTGGCGATAAACTACAAATTTATTAAGTTCCTTTAGATTTAAAATCATTCGAAATGATCCATCCTTTTTTGGACGCAAAAAGATAGTTGACAAAAATTCCCCTCCAACATGTTCACATTGTTCAATGACCTTTTTATGTGAAAGCTTAATAATTTCGGAGGAAATGAATTCTCTCTCAGTGTTATGAAAAGTATGCTGTGTTGGGGGATGTTTTTGAAAGGGAAGGGAAGAAAATTCAATATCAATTCCCGAAATGGTGTTCAAAATCCATTCATCAGAGGTATAGAGCTTCCAAACATCAACAAAATTACCAAGCTGCCCTGCTATGAAGGTACTAGTCCCTGCTAAGTCAGGGAAAGGATCAAAGGGTATAATATTATCGTTAAAATGACAAAATGCATCAATGTCAACTTTTGTCAAATTTGAATTGGTTAGACATACCTCGTCATTACCTTTATCAATGGAAATTAAATCTGGTAAATTATTAGTTATTGTTTGTTGTTGTTGGCCTTGCTGTGCACACTGGGACTGACATTGCGTCCAAACTTCTTCCTTTTGAAGGGTTGTTTCTGGCGATTCTCTAAAAAACGTTGCCCACTGTTAGCTTTCATTGCTAGGTTTCTACTGAAGGGTTTTCTACCACTGTAATATGGTGAGAATCGATTAGAGTTCGAGTGACGATCTCTGTAACCATAGTATCTGTTGTTAGCTTTCTGACTAACACGATTAGTCTCGGAAATATCTTTCAGTTTTTGAGACAGATCACTGCCGAATAAGAGGGTTCCGTTATCGCCCTTCAAAGTACAAAGAGAACGATAGTTTGAGTGAACCTCCCCTTTCATCCATATTCTCCTACGCCCATTGATATCGGCATTAGCTGAAGCTAAAAGGGCAATGGAATCTGTTAATAGCCGGAAACCATCTTTGACTCCTACATCATCGCCACCTATGGCCTTCTTCATGAGCAGTTCACTCAACCTGGCCAACGGAATTAGGCCAGATATTATCATGTTTTGGATTCTTTGTAGTTTTAAATCGTTAGATTTGGTTTCGCTGCTCAAAAACTCCCAGATGGGGGGATTGACTTTAGTTACCTCCAAAAAATCACAATTACTAGGTCTTTTGTATTTATTCAATAATTCGTTGACCTTATCTTCAGAAAGACCAAATTTGACAATATTATCTAAGACCTTTGCAAGACCATCGTCTATACTGGCACTGTATTGCTCATCCTTATTATATTGAGAAAGAATGTCAACAAATCCTTCTGGCAAATTTGATGACTTGTCTAAGGGAAATGGTGTACTACTAGTGGACGATGTAGTGTGAGTGCTTACATCAGCGCCCCCTCCTTTTTGTTTGCCATCAAACAAGTTGTTCAAATTATTCAGGGCTTTAGTCCCATCATCATCATCCACCACCA
This sequence comes from Patella ulyssiponensis, assembly GCA_963678685.1. Lineage (NCBI taxonomy): Eukaryota > Metazoa > Mollusca > Gastropoda > Patellidae > Patella > Patella ulyssiponensis. The sequence goes on from OY783229.1 coordinate 63,591,879, forward strand.
TATCTTGATTGTCAAAATCATCACAAGATACCATAGATTCATTATCACAGAAATAATTAAAGATAGGCTGGCACTGCCAGGCAGGATACGCCCACATTTTCGAGAGATGGATAGAGAACAAGCAATACCGAAAGTGATTTTTCCTATGTGCAAATATCGAAATGAATTAAGATCTTTGGGTTATAAAGGTTCATTTCAGTAGGCTTCAAATTCGACTGGGGATCATGTTGCTAAGTGGGTAAATGGGATAATAATTCTGACCCCAGAGGGGCCAAAAGCTAAAAAAAAGGGTCATTTTTCGTACAATCAGGGGCCATAATTCAGGAAGTTACAATCCGATATGCACAAATATCGAAAGGAACCAAGATCTTTGGGTTATAAACATGCATGTCAAGTTTCATCAAAATCGGTTCAAAATTGTGACCTGTATAGGGTCCACAACCTTAATATAACGTATTTTCACACTAATCGCGTACAAACGGCGGCCATTTTGTCTGTCAATTTTGGTCCGATTTTCACAAAATTTTACCTCAATCTTTATTACCATGTAACGTTGATATAAGCAAACGTTTTTTTAAATCGGATAATAATTTTGACCTCCAGTGGGCAGTGGGACCACAAGCTAAAAAGGGTGATTTTTCGTACAATCAGGGGCCATAATTCAGGAAGTTACAAATCAATGAGCGCAAATATCGAAAGGAACCAAGATCTTCGGGTTATAAACATGCATGTCAAGTTTCATCAAAATCAGTTCAAAATTGTGACCTCTATAGGGTCCACAACCTTGATATAACATATTTTCACACTATTCGGGTACAAACGGCGGCCATTTTGTCCGTCAATTTTGGTTTGATTTTCACGAAATTCGAACAGAACCTTCATTACCATGTAACGGTGATATAATCAAACGTTTTTTTAAATCGGATAATAATTTTGACCTCCAGAGGGACCACAAGCTAAAAAGGGCAATTTTTCGGACAATCAGGGGCCATAATTCAGGAAGTTACGATCCGATGGGTGCAAATATCGAAAGGGACCAAGATCTTTGGGTTATAAACATACAAGTCAAGTTTCATCAAAATCGGTTCAAAATTGTGACCTCTATAGGGTGCACAACCTTGATATAACATATTTTCACACTATTCGCGTTCAAACGGCGGCCATTTTGTTTGTCAATTTTGGTCCGATTTTCACGAAATTTGAACTCAACCTTCATTACCATGTAACGGTGATATAATCGAACGTTTTTTTAAATCGGATAATAATTTTGACCTCCAGAGGGACCACAAGCTAAAAAGGGCGATTTTTCGGACAATCAGGGGCCATAATTCAGGAAGTTACGATCCGATGGCCGCAAATATCGAAAGGAACCAAGATTTTGGGGTTATAAACATGCATGTCAAGTTTCATCACAATCGGTTCAAAATTGTGACCTCTATAGGGTCCACAAGCTAAAAACATGATATTTCGTACAATCAGGGGCCATAATCCATGAAGTTCCAATCCGATACATGCCAATATCGAAAGGAACCGAGATCTTATGGGGATAATCCTATATTTCAAGTTTCGTCAAAATCAGATAAGAATTGTGACCTGTAGAGAGTCCACAAACAAATTGTGGACGGACGGACGTCCGGACGGAAGTCCAGACGGACGGACGGACGTCCGGACGGACAGGGGCGACGACATAATACGTCCACATGAAAATGTGGGCGTGATTTGCGCATTTCTACTGCATAATCAAGTTGAGATTTTTTCAAGTCAACCATGAAATTTGTTAGATTTTTTGTCATAGCAGTAACGGCTCCGGTAAACAAGTTTAGTGGGTCTTCACTTTCGTCAGAGCATTCTGAATGTTGGGTTGATAAAGTATTACGAGTACTAACACTCGGTAGTCGCCGTTGAGACGAAATTGGAAGGCCATCATTGACCTTGACATTGGACTGGCTGTACGACTGTGTTATTGAATCAAGTAGAGACTGTCGTTTCAATTGACTCTCCGAACCCGCTGACGCCTCTGGCGTACAGGATTTTCCGCTACGTTTATTTGTAATTGCTCGCCCTGAAATGGCATTGGGATGCTTATCCCGACTGTTATCAGTCACGTTTACATTTACATCACTGTTCGCGGTAACATTAGTCGCCATGTTAGAAATTTGTAAACAAGCCACAGCGAACAAAATAAACAAAATTGATTTCGAGCGCCGTAAACAAAGCAGTACGAAACTGCGTAAGGTGTGATAAAAACACAGAGCGACAAGTAATATGACGAACTTAGTCAAGGTAAGGCGCTGAATAACGCCGAATGACATTAAAAAAGGAAAGAATTTTCCCTGAGTCTGAATAGACTTGCAACACGTTTCGTGACCAACGAGCTACTGATGATCACGTGACCCTATGCTAATCTCCTTTTATTCCGACTGAAGGATGACGGGATAAAATCAGTATTTTATCAGTAATGCACTAGCCTACAGAACTATATGTTGTCCCTAGCCAGGCCCTCTGTCCTGTACCACAGACAAGGTAGAACCATGGCAGAAAAATGTAGATGAACTTTCTCTGTCAATACAGATGATCGCACACAGGACCTTCAGGTCAGCAAGCCAATGGCTCATCCACTGAGCCAACACGGTCTATTGCATATGAAGAGCTTGCATACATAACAAACTTTTGGTGTGTTATAAATATTATGTATAAAATTCTTACCCTGAAGGGCCATTTTTCCACAGCCAGGTCTCAGGGAAGAATTTACGAACATGTGTTACTGGTGACAATTCCTTCTCTACGCCTCCTCCAACTCCAACGCCTGCTGCTAATCAAATTGTATACATGTAAGTATTAAATCATCAATATACAAGAATGTGAATACAATCTAAGTATCCAAAATATAACTCAACTTTTAAATATCAAACTCATAACAATGAATAAGTTTTAAAACATTTATAAAATGAAAGTTTTCTGGTAAAATTAACTATTAATTTAACCAATGAAAGTTTTCTGGTAAAAATAAGTAACTATTTAACCAATGAAAGTTTTCTGGTAAAATGAATTTTAAATTTTTTTTTACACAATAGTGGAATAATAAAACAGAATGCATTAGTAAGTTAAAAGCAGTTAAAGAAGGTAAATACATCAAAATAAAGTGCTAACTGAGAGAAGGCAAATACAGGTGCTTGTCACTATAAAACACTACATGATGACACCTGTGTTGTAGGAGGGCCCTATATGGGTGTGCAGTGGATGACTACATCCATGTTACACTACTAGGGCTCTTACACTGATAAAACACAGACAGCAGGTATATTATCATCATACACAAAGGTTTCACTTTTACACTGAACCTTGTTTTATAGTGAACCATGTTATAGTGACAGTCTACTATATGCCCTTTAAGACAAGTCAGTAGCAATATGGGTTTTCCCCTTTTTTAAAAAAAATCTTACGATGACAAGCACCTGTAACAGACAGAGGGAAGCTTGAGGTGTAGAATCAGCAGGGTTAATACATTATAGCTACACAAACAATTGCAACATGCACAAGATTCCATGTGGGTTTCAAGCAAACATTCTCACAATTACAATTTAAGGGTATGTTTCAAATCCATCCTTTCATTTCCAGTATATTCTAGTTGATAGTCCAGTCATAGAATTGTCCTTACTGCTCTAGCACCCCAGTCCAATCACAGAATTGTCTTTATTGCTCTAGCACCCCAGTCGAATCACAGTGTCCTTACTGCTCCAGCACCCCCGTCAAATCATGGTGTTCTTATACTACTCTAGCACCCAAGTCAAATCACACTGTTCTTACTGCTCTAGCACCCCATTCCAATCACACTGTCCTTACTTGCACTCTAGCCCAATCACAATGTCCTTACAGATCTAGCAACCCAGTCAAAACAGTTTCCTTACTGCTCTAGCACCTCAGTCCAATCAGTGTCCTTTTTTGGGAAGATCTGGCATGTTGAGGAGATCCAGCCTGTTGTAGAGATCAGGTTGTTTATGAGACCTGGCCTGTTGGGGAGATCAAGCCTGTTGTCATCAGGCTGTTGAGGAGATCCAACCTGTGGTGTAGAGGTCCGGTTGTTGATGAGATTCAACCTGTTCGGAAGATCCAGCCGATTAAGGTGAACAGGCATGTTGGTGAGATCTGGCCTGTTGGGGAGATCCGGCCTATTGTGGAGATCAGGCTCATTGCCAGTTCAGGCCTATTGAGGAGATCAGGCTTGTTGCTGGGATCAGGCCTATTGAGAAGATCAGAAAATGGATTGATATAGACAGAATGAGGGTTTAAAGATACTATTTAAACTCCTTAGACAATAGAAGAACTCATTTGGTATCATGTAGAATTACTGATAAACTACATGTATGATTCTTCCGCATTCAAGGAATTTCAATAATTATACCAAATGTTCAACGTCAATTTTCTTTCAGTCAGTTTATGTCAATATTCGAGCTGTAATTGATGATGATTTGTGAATGTAATGTAATATAGCCCATGCAATATAACCTAGACCCATGTAATATAATCCAGTGTGCTATGTAATATATCTCGTGCCTATGAAATATAAATGCATGCAATATAACCCAGGTAATATAACCTAGACCCATGCAATACATGTATAACCTACACCCATGTAATAAAACCCATGCAATATAAGCCAGTGTCATGCTAGGATCCAAACAAAGTCAAGGTTTGGACTTGGATTTCAGATAATTAAAGCTAAACTAGTGATGCAAAATATATTGCTCCATTTCAAGCAGCTTGTTGGTAATGGGGATACAGAACGCTTGACACTATAAACTAGTGCCAAAACTATCACATACCCCTTTGAATATCTGGTTGACCTTTAAACATTACTATGCCATCTTCAGCGAACGCTTCATTGAACACGTGGAATAAATGTTGTTGTATTTCAATTAAATTTGTATCAGTTATATAAACTAGTCCAGCACTCTGTTAATAAAATATAGAAATAGTGTGGGTTAGAGATTAAGACAGGTGTTTTGAGATTAAGAGAGGTCAAGAGATTGGTCAAGAGGTCAAAACAGAGATGGACATAGAACAGTCAAAATAGTGAGGGGACGGGAAGAGAAGTCAAACACTAGGTTATTTCATGGTACAAATGTATTTCAATAATTCGCATGTACATAGGGGATTTATATTAGCATTGGGAGGAAACCAGAGAACCCAGAGAAAACCCACAAGATTGAACAGGCAACCCTACTTCCTGTCATGTACAAATGGGGATTCGAAACCACACCAGTTGACTCAATGACAGAGATTATAATACAGCGCCAACAAGCAAACAATCCAAACCCCCGAATTTATATTGGAAGTGCAATGACTTTTTTATAATGTGGGCAACCACATTTCAAAAATAGTAGCTTTGTTACTCAGGCTTGTAATTTTGAATTAATCTACATTTTTGTAACATCCAAAATAAACGTGATTACAATCACGAATTATCGATTTCACATACTTTTGTGAGTTCGTTAAATGCACTGATTAGCTGTAAACAATCCTTATGGCTTGAAATAGTTGAAATATACATAAATCACCAGATCATATCAACAAATAGCGCTTCAAGATGGTTTAGGGTAATAGCAATTCGTAAATTGATGTCAATAAATTTGCTGATTATTAGGGTTATCAATTTCAGTTAGTTGGAAGTATAAAGAATGTCTTAACAGAAGTCGATAAAAACTCATTTTTTATTTTATTAAAAACAAATAGTGTGTACTTTCTGCAAAAAATTAACTAAGTCACAATGTAATTATGTATATTTTGTAATTCATTTAGGTATGTCATGCAAGTTTGACTTGATGGTACGAGTGCTATAAATATTTAGCACATTCCAATAACCACCATGCTGTCATTGTGAACATTTATTTGTTGTATTCAATCAATGTAATCAATGTATTTAATGTGATCACATAAGGAAATAAAATTCTGATGAATATGTTTCTCAAAACAGATGTAAGAAATTATTACAAGGGTGGCAAGCAAAAATTTCCAATATGAGAATAAGTATATTTTGATGGAATTTTCAAGTGTTTATGATTATATCTTGAAAATGAATGATTTTAAACAAAATTTACACGAGATATATATATTTAGAAATGTTGACAAGTATTTCTATTTGAATATACCATAAGTGGTTTTAGACGATAGCACAAGTTTGACTTGAACATTACTGGTGCTATTTATTAGCTAATAGCAGACAATGTTTATTATCATTAATTTATGAAACCAGGAATGACCCCATTACATACAGTTTTTGATCTTCACAACCATTTCCCATACATACAATTAATCACTCTCATTAATATCAGATCACTCCCCTTAATTTCTAAATAACTGGGAGAGCTTTTATCGGCTCTCCTCTATACAAATAACGACTGTAAAGCCCATAGGAGACACAGTTCACCACAATCAAAAAATACAGAATACAATCCAGTAACCTTGTCATGTCTTTAAATGTATCAAAACTACTTTCAGTTAATCCATATTATCCTTTTACATTCATTCTATATTTGTTTATACATCATGTACATAATGATAAACCTAAGTACTAGCATTGTGATAGATACTGGTACTAGCATTGTGACAGACACTGGTACTATCATGTGACAGATACTGGTACTACACTTGTGAGATATAGAGATACAACCATGGTGAAAGATACATGTACATGTACAGATACTAAAATTGGACAAATTCTGACACATACAGCATTTCATAACGATCAAGATAGGTGGGAATTTGAGTCCCTCAACTTGGGACTAAAGTTCAACTAAAATTACAGCAAAGATGCACTGGTGATTTGAACTTGGGGTATGTGAAGACTTGGAACTGTGGCTAGACTCGAACGCGAGGTGCACAGACTTGGAACCCGATACGACTCAGTACTAAAGTCAGTAACTTTGGACTAGACTCAAACTCGAGGATAACAGACTTGGCACACGATTCGACTGAGTTCTAAAGTCGGTGACTAGACCCGATTTGACTAAGTACTAAAGTCAGCGACCTGAGACTAGACTCGAACTCGAGGTGCACAGATTTGAGACCTGATTCGACTGGGTTCTAAAGTTGGTGGACTTGAAACCCAAGTTGCAGTAACTTGTTCCCACCTGTGATGACCATAAAAGTGTTAGACTATTGGAACACCCAAACTGACAGAGTTAGTGAAAGTATCAGTTAAAAACACTAGGTAAACATCCTATTGAAGAAAGATCGATATTAAGATCGGTGAAAGGGGGAGGGTAGGAGACTCTAATGCTGTAAGTATCACATACCAATTCCTGCTTCCTGTTGACCTTTAAACATTATTCCATCAGCGACAGCTTCATTGATCATAGGGAATAAATGTTGTTGTATTTCAATTAGATTTGTATCTGTTCTATAAACTAATCCAGCATTCTGTTAATAAAATATAGAAATATTGTGGGTTAGAGGTTTACCCATTTTCGGAGGTAAAGTTGGAGGTTATCAGTACAGACCCTCCGAGTTCAGAAAGCATTCTCAGACTTAAGCTAAGAATTTACTCAACTTTCAGTAACTGTTTGTGAGAAATGTCTTTGATCCAAAAACACAGAAAGCTGCTTATTCATTTATTTGATACATTAAAGCAACAAAAGTTTTATATTGGACTATATTTCAGTTAAAATAAGGCCAACAATTTTTAGAAAATTCAGAGAGTCTGAAAATGTTTAGTGGAACCAGATACTAGAGCCACTGATTCATTTTATTTAAAACACTCTGTCATAATCTTCTAGTAGTGAGACAGCAGGGGACAGTGGAGGGGTTGGGGGCTTGTATCACATGTGAAGTACTCATTGTAGATACAACATACAAATCCTAATGGTTAAAGATATGTTCCCAGAAAAGTATTTATCGGGTGATTATATTTCCAAAAAAGGTATGTCAAATTTGGTGTATATGAAAAGTAAAATTAGCAAATCTTACAAGAAAAATACTGGATTCCCTGAAAAACACTCATGGAACGCATACAGGACAAAAATGTAACAGTTCCCCTAATCGACAGGTTGCACATGGAGATTGAGCGCTTGATGTACATGTTGATAAACTTAATGAAGAGTTAGACGTACAAAACGTTCTGAGATAAAAACCACGGAGAAAGACGTTGGCAGTGGAGAATTTGAGTAAGCTTCAATATTTATGATAAATGGATAGAAATTAAAGAAAATTTTGTCTTGTGTTTAATTTGCAATGAATTTTCTTCCGACTTCGCACCGGTTGCTAGGTACCGAGAGAGGTAAATCATGTGACAACATGACCTCTCTTTTGATTGATTTTTTTTATAGCAGTGGTATTCCTTGGCAATTACAATGTTTTGAGAATGATTTGAAGCAAAATTATGATAAATTATTCAGTTTGAATATGTTTTTAGTCCTAATATATCATCAAATCACATTGTATGCGGCAATGTATCTTTAATCACGATGACGCAGTGAAAAGGAAGTAAAGGTTGGTATGTATATACTGACACGAACATATAATACAAGTATGTATTATTGATAGCAGTCATACACTAGGCAGTATATACATAAAACTAGGCATTCAGGGAATACATGAAGAGTCCAGGGGAAGAACGATCTACATGTAAGTCACATTTATGTCTTTTCGCATAAAAGGCAAAACAACCTTTTGGACCAGAATACAAGTGGGTTTAATTACAACCTCAAAATGTTGTTTAATTCGAATCATAAAACCAGTACAACAACTGACTTCCACTTTTCAGCCAAATTAAGGTCAGATAAAGGGTACCATGGACGTATTTGTAAGGGAGGTAATTTCAGAAGGGCCTTCGTTTTTACCTGAAATTGATTGTTCCACAGAAAGCTTATACAATTTGCAACCAGATGGTGCCATTAGCTAGGGTTTGTTGAAAAAGCGACTTAGATCATTCTTCCCCTGTGCTCTTCACATATATTAAGTACTAGCAGCAGATAAAGTATAAGTACTTCTTTGTTTACTGTGGATAAATGCATAAATAAATACGTCCAAATGCATAAATAAATAAAAAATATGTCCAGGTAAAAAATTCTCCACTTTACTTCATTCCGACATACATATACTATTCAAAAAAAGTAGGGGATATTTGATTTTTAAGTGTTATTAAAGTCACCTAATGAAACTGACGAAGAAACAAATGACAAAATGAAATGAAGTTCACATTCATCGATTTATTCCAAATGATCGTTAGACTAAGTAAGGCACAGACTGACCATTATAAGGGTAAAATGATACCCGGGGTCAAACAGCAAAGTTACCACAGCATCACAACAAAGTCAGTAACGGGTAAATCCTCCTGAGCTGTTTGCCAAACAAGCATTGATCCGACGTGACATACTCCTAATGAGACGTCTAAGGTCATTTTGGTCCAGATTGTCCCATTCCTGTTGCAACGCAGCAGCAAGTTCTTGGACATTGGCAGGACGTTGTTGACGTTGACGTAACCTCTGTCCAAGCATATCCCAGACATGCTCTGGTCACTAAAACAATTAAACTGATGTTTCCACCCTGGAATTCAATGCCACAATGACTGTAACATTCAAAGTCAGAGTCGTGCAAATCTTGGGTCGGACACCCATGATGATCCCAAGCATCACCTGCATTCCATGCGGTAGCTATTGGTGCGTTTGGGCGTCACATGTAACTGGAAATGTTTCTTCTGTTAGGTTCTATAGTGACTTTTTTCGTAGTCATTTGCATATTTTAATATTATGCCCCCAAAATCAAATATCCCCTACTTTTTTTGAATAGTAGTATATATAGTATGCCTTCTATGGGCGTCTTCAGATATTGATAATATATAAATATATACATACAAACATCACCACACAAAATTTTAACACATTCCCATGTCATAACTCTTAAATTTCAAGCCAACGCAAGCTTTTGCAATGCATGAAAAAATTTATGCTGTCACAAAATACACTCAGACCTGGACTTTGTGTCACAGCAGCATTATTTTTCTTCTTGTGTCCCGCCATTGTTCTTAAAAAATGTTTGGATTTCCTTTTTTTAGGAACAGGGAATTTCATCATTATATCCGTTTGGTATATTAATCCTGAAGCCTGTTAACAATTTATTAAATAAAGATATACACAGTCGATCCACATCTGAAAACCTGGCAATTCTCTTCAATTGCAATGAAGTCAAGAAAAACTGCAAAGACAGGCATTAGATAACATAAAGAAAACCCAAAATACACACACTAACGTAACTGGCGTAATCAAATGAAGCCAGTTGATATCACAATATATTAAATATCGTTTCACTTTTTTATACTTCTGATGGCCTACACTATATGAAGATCTGATCGGTTATAGTGGGAGTTCATATCGGCGGTAAACAAGTGGCTTTTGACCCTATGATGTCAGACATCGCTTAATCAATCAGCATTCACGTTTCTAGTGGTTTAGAAACTTGCCGTAACAGACTGTTTCATTGGCTTATCCCTCAAATTATCCTAAATACAACAATGAGATAACAACTCTTCCAGATCCTACTGTAGTAAAGACAATTATAACAAAATTTTGAAGTATAAAAACGAAACGAAAAAGAATCAGATTGATATATAACACAATAAATGTATGAGTATATCTCAATATGTAGAGGTATTAAGCAGTGGGAGAACACAGAGAAAACCCATCAGACTCAACAGTCGACCCTATTCCTTGTCACATACAACCAGGTCATCGAAACCACGCCAGTTGACTCAATGACAGACCTTATGATACAACGTGCATGCACTAACCATTCGGCCATCCATCCATCTTCCCCATGTTTGATTGTATCAATGCTTGACAATTATGAGAGTATTCTCATTGATACATTGCACTGAATAAACCTTGGGAATATTATTCATAAGGCTGTCTGTTATTATATATATCGCTTTTTAATATTCTTTACATATAATCAGTCACTGGTTTCTTTAGAATTCAACTCTTCAGACTGATTGGATTCATGTATCTTTGTTTGTTCTTAAGGTATAAAATACAGATGACATGCCAAGTGTACATTATTTATACTAGTTGAAATTTTGGACTTGTTTGACATATTTCATAGCAAAGCACCTGCAAGAGTCTGTATTTTAAGTCGTTAATGAGTGTTGTTTTGATGTCTTAGGCTTGAGACCACTAAAACACACTTAATGGTCCCCTTCCACCATGAGTGATATCACATGTGCCAGACTGGAGTTACCAGAATTGGCTAATTTACTGCCAGGGTCTGTACCTCGCTTATTGGGGTTGTACAGAGATTTAGACTGATGTGCGACCATGCATAGATGTGATACCTAGGGTGCCTTATCATATAACAATAAAGGGATAGTGCATATAGGGACAAGGATGTTGAGGTTAATTCAAATTATGAAAGGGAAACACTGTGTAACATCCTTAAAGACACATTATGTAAGATCTAAGTAAAGAGCTGGCCGTTTTTGCTTGCTTTAAAGTTTAATAGTTCAAAAATATATAATGAAAAATGAAATGTTGAAAATTTCATTCAAATTACTTCATTCTGAACCGAGTTATCACTGTTTGTAGTTTTGACAAGATGTGTTAATTGTGGTAACCAAGGCACTGGAATATTTGAGATTTAGCTTCGCTTTCACATTTTTAAATTAAATCTTTAAATGAGGAACCATTCTAATCTAGTTAAAATCTTGAACATCTGATGCCAAAGAGAGTTGACTATGGTCTTGTTTTGTTAATAAATGTCTAATTAATCATCTTGAGCATCCGATGCCATAGAGAGTTGATTATGGTCTTGTTTTCGTAATAAATGTCTGATTAATAATCTCAATAACATTTCAGACCTAAAGAAAGACCTGCAATAGGCAGATTTAGATCTTGCATATTGTATGTTTAAGTGCGATTACTTGACAAAACTCTACAAAGAAAAGCCAATCAAGTTTTGACAAATGTTCACAGTTATTTACCCCATACATACCATCGGGTTGTCGATTAGCTGTTGCCATTTCATTTATGTCAGCCCTTTCAAAAATTTGGTCATCCATAATCTCAGGCCACAACTCTTGGCTTTGCACAATGATATTAATATCTGATAAAGACACTAACCCTGCACAAGGTTGATGGATGAAGTCATTCTAATTTTTGTCTTAAACCTATTTTCTTCATATTTCATACCAGTGGAGTAAACCTGAGTTTCGAAGTGGAATGGAATGGGGGAGTAGGACCAACATTCAAAGGTTTTTATTTAATATACAATAAATATGGACACTCTCACCTACAGTTAGATTAAGTTATTAGAAAAGGGTTTGAACTAATACAGAATTGAAGACGAAAGGGAGTAACTTGAACTTAATTCTTTGCTAAATTGGGAGCCAATGTAAAGATTGCAATACAGGGTAGATGTGTTAATGATTTCTAGTTTTAGTGAGGAGTCAAACTGCTGAATTTTGAACAAGTTGTAGTTTGTTAATCTGATAGTCCGGTAAACCATAAACCATTATGGCAATCTACTTTAGTTGAGATGAATGCATGAATCTGCTTTTCTTTATTTTCAATTTTGAGATAGTGTTGGACATCAGCCAGAACGACAAGTCCATTCCCTAAAGCAAGGCAGGCTATTTAACAATTGTACTTTTTTCTATTAAGGATTAAGTTTGTCACACACATGAGTTGATATAGCATTAAACATTGAAGACTAAACATGAGATTCAACAGCTGACTTTTCTACACAAACTGTACTAATGAGGAATGGCTGGGAGGGAAGTTTTCCCTATTCTTCATTGAACTCCCATATGGATAGTGTCTGACATTGGTATTTTTCCTGTTGCATGATCTCTCATTTATTTATAGTCAATAAAACTTACATGTATCTTAAGAAAAGGGATAACCATCCGAATGGCTAGACAGCTGTCATTGTCAGGCCCTCTGTCTTGCATCAGTTGAAAATTGGTTACAGTTAAAAATTGTTTTGAAGACTTATATCCAAAACAAAATCGTCAACAACTGATCGACTATCTGCCAAAAGTTTTAAGTAAAATCAAGATTGAAGCATGACAACTGCAGTATTGAAGGTTATTCCACAAGAAACTGTTACACTACTATATACAGTGCCACAAAAGCTGTTAATGCTACTATGATAAAGTATCACAAAAGCTGTTTATGCTATTGTATCATTAAGGGAGATATAGACACCGATACCAAAAGTAAGTCAGTAAGTTTTGACAAATGTTCACAGTTATTTTCCCATACATACCATCAGGTTGTCGATTAGCTGGAGCTATTTCATTTATGTCAGGCATTGCAAAATCTACTAATTCAGGCCTCCAAATAGGTTGGAGTTCTTCATAGATTTTTATATCTGATAAAGACACTAACCCTGCACCCTGTTGATGGATGAAGTCATTTTAAATTTTTGTCTTAAATTTCTTCAGATTCTTAATCACTGTCATCAGCTAGATTTCGAAGTGGTGTGGAATGGGGCAAGGGGACGGGACCAATAGTCAAAGGTTGTTAATCATTATAAAATAAATACGGTCATCCTCACCTAGATGGCCGAATGGTTAGCCTGTGCGCGCTGTATCATAAGATCTGTCATTGAGACAACAGGCGTGGTTTTGAATTTCTGGTTGTATGTGACAAGGAGTAGGGTCGCCTGTCCAACCTTTGGGTTTTCTCAGAGTCCTCCGGTTACCTCTAACTGCTAAAGACCCCTACGAGCAAACAAATTTTTGAAATAAATGGAATCAATGTGTTAGTAACAAAATGAGCTAGCAAGTGTCGAGTGGATGTTAACCGATCTCTCTGATTAGAAAAGGATTTGAAGTAAGAAAGAATTGTGTTATATCAATATATGGAGAAAAGTCAATCAAGTTTTGACAAATGTTTAGACCAATTTCTCCTAACATACCATTTGGTTCTCGCGCAGCTGGAGCAATCTCATTTATGCCACCTAGTGGTATCCATTGGTCCTCCACAATTTCAGGCCTCAAACGATGTTCGATTTCCTCCCCAAAGATTTTTATATCTGATAAAGACACTAACCCTGCACCCTGTTGATGGATGAAGTCATTTTTAATTTTCTTCCTAAATGTATTTTCTTCAAATTCTAAATCACTGTCATGTAAGCTAGATTTCAAAGCAGTGTGGAAAAGGGGACATAGCAGGAGTAAAACCAATAGTCAAAGGGTTTCATTTTTATATATACTAAATTTGGCCCGCTTCCCAAGACGTTAAATCAAGTTATTAGCAAAGGATTTGAAGCAATCATCAAAAGAGACATAACTCTACAGAAGAAAGTCAATAAGTTTTAACAAATGTTCAGGGTTATATCCTCTAACATACCATCGGGAGGTGAAGCTTCTGGAACAAAGTCATTTGGGCGAGCCATTGCTATTTGGTCGTCCACCATTTCAGGCCAAAACTTTTGGACTTGCTCAAAGATATTTATATCTGATAAAGACACTAACCCTGAACCCTGTTGATGGATGAAGTCATTTTAAATTTTTCTCTTAAATTTTAAAGTCCAAGAGGTTAGTCAGATGACCCTTCTCCTTGTCAGATAAAGCCAGGGATCGAAGATTGAGCACATGGCTTAAAAGGCACTCAGCCACCCCTGGCAATATTTGTGAAACAGAATCAGAGGAGTATAAAATAATTCTTCAAAATATCAAAACCAGATAATCGCCCTGCTTTGGTTCATTCAGACATAAAACAGGCCCATCATGTTTCTCATCTACTAATAAAAGATGGCAGCACAGATCGATGACATTTCAATTTATCATAACTTTGCAAATACTGAATAGAATGGAACCATTTTTGGACTGACATTAATATCAGAGTTCGCCAGTGCTAAATGTGCATGAAAATGACTTGGGCAATGTTGTTTTTATCCTGACAAAATGCATGGACAGATCCTGAATTGGTTTGTTTTTCTAGGTCTAAATCTATGTGGCGGTATTAAAAACATTTCTTCTTGCCAATCAATATCTGCCATCAGTCAGAAGACAACAAGTCCATTCCCCAATGCAAGGCAAGGTATGTAACAGTTGTGCTTCTTTTCCATTAGATATTAAGTTTGTCATATTATATACGAGTTGACATTGGAAACTAAAAATGAGGTGAAACGGCCTACTTTTGTGGACCAACCCTACTAATGAAGGCAAATTCCGTAAGCTTTCAATTGTAATGTCACTGGGATAGTGTCCGCCATTTTGTTATAAGCAGGTGTGTGA
Source organism: Patella ulyssiponensis (assembly GCA_963678685.1). Classification (NCBI taxonomy): domain Eukaryota; kingdom Metazoa; phylum Mollusca; class Gastropoda; family Patellidae; genus Patella; species Patella ulyssiponensis. The sequence continues at coordinate 63,607,111 of OY783229.1, forward strand.
CTAGCTGTAAAAGTGAATACAAAAACCTGGACGATAGTCGCGTATATCATTCAAAATTCACAGATTTAACACCTACCTAATGGCTTCTGTCTGATTACTAACAATTCTAACTGACTTATAAATAGGTGGGTAAAGATAGCAATATGAGAGGGGGGACCTAGAACAAATTGCAACAGAAATCATTTCTTTGGGAACTGTTCCGGTATGGTCTCTAGTACTCCCATAACAAAAGCGACCATTATCGGTCTTGGGGAAATTTGCATAATTAACATAAATCCAAGATGGCCGCCAGGAGACAAGAAAATCGCCAAAATCTCCGAAACGGTTGACTTTAGCGCAAATAAATGTATTACCGACCTATATGAAATCGATACTCGTGAGTTCAAAAATGCCGACATTTTTTTCCTCCGACCTTATTGTAACGTCGTAACGTCATTTTGACGGCATTACGTTGTTCTCGTGACGTCATTATCAAATTTTATTGTCACTGCGCTCGGAAAACTGCTGGAAACAACGAACCGCTCAGGCCCGGATCCAGGATTTTGTCGAGGTAGGGGGGCATACATTGGAGCAAAGGATAATACGCTGCAACTTTGAATTGCTAGGCGGAGACAATGCGAAAATCATGTTTATATCATCTATTAAAGAGCAGATATGTGAACTACAACAGTAACAAGGCAAACGAAAATGGAAATCAACTACGTCACTGGGACTGGTGCCCCCCCCCCCGGATCTGCGCCAGCCGCCGTATAATTTGTATAAAAGAAACCATCTTCACACAAACTGAAACTATATATCATCGTTCATCTATAGTCTGAAGCCACAGTGGCTCAATTTGTTGCAGGAAGTGGCCAGAGAAAGTAATGCAAGTATAGTCTCTACCTCCAACTGAAGATGCTGCACAATAGTCAGGTCAAAATACAATTTAACCCTCAAAAGATTGCTACAAAGGGTTTCTCAACTGATTACTGGTAGGCTTCACTTACGCAAGTAGGACCCTCGGAAAAGTGTTTTCATAAAGATGACACCCAAGCTGGCCACCGAAACCTTTTAATGATCATAACTCTGTAACTATCAACCCAAATTTGATGATCTTAGTGTCTACCCCTAGGCTTTTGGGAGCAGAGAACACATCAAGATCATTAAAAACGACGTTTGCCTTGAAAATAGTCCATTTCAACTGTGCGGGGGTATGCAAAGGCTATCGATGCAGCAGCAGATGCAATGGACTCTACTACTGTATGTGAAACTTATCCTATGGACAAAGGTGTTTGTGTATTAAGTGATAGTAGACAGCTGAAGGTCATGAATTTAATTTCATAATGATTCAACAGCTTAGTGATAAACAAAGTTTTCTTAATGTTTTTCTTGTAAACACCCCCGCCCCCCTCAACCCCCAACCTGGGTATAGACATCAAAATCATCAAATTTGAGTCAATAGTTATGGACTATTGTCATTTGGAGTTGTTGGAGACAATATTTGACATCATATATTGACCAACATCATTTTTTATGATCTTAATGTGTTCTTCCCCCCACAAACCAAGGGATAGACACCAAGATCATCAAATTTTGGTTGATAATTACAGGGTATGAATATTATGACGTTTCGGTGGCCATTTCAAAAAAAAGTTTCCGGCGGTCCTACTTTGGTAAACTATTAGTACATTGTATGTTATAAAGTACACTAAACCCTACCAGAAGCAGTGGAGAAACCTTTCGTAGAAATACTTGGGGGGTTGATTACAATATCGCAGCTAACTAATGTCTCATCAGGTTCAAACCTGGACTAACGTTGTCACAGAACTAAAGCTAGAACATTGGGATTGACAACTTTCGAGCAAAAAATACGTTGCGAAGACGATGGACAGCCCTCGTGTGCCCGAATCACTGCTGAAAATCATAAGTTGTAACTGCAAAGGGCTGTAATTCCAAGCGATGTAGGCCGTATGCATGGCTTGGCTTACACTGTTGGGTGTGAAAAATGGATATATCTTATGCAAACTCCAAAACAGTGATAATTTATTCCTCTGAAGATGTGGGCGATATTTTCTATTTTCTATCTCATAAATTGGCTCTGGAAACATCAGATGTGTTCTGTTTCATTGACATTTCTATATAAATAATAAGATGCCGATTTTCTATATTTTTGTTTTCAGGTCGCGGTGGCTAAGTGGATAAGGCGCTGGTTCGCTAGACTGGAGATCGGGTGTTCGATCCATGCATTGGCTGAGAAAGTTCATCTCGATTTTCCGGCGTGATTTCCCCTTGTCAGTGATGCAGAAGGAGGGCCTGACAAGGACAGCTGCCTAGTCGTTCGGATGGGACGAAAAACCGAGGTCCCGTGTACACATTGGAGTGCACGTAAAAGATCCCTTGGCAGTTGGAATTCGATAGAAGAGTAGGCCGTAGCGCCGCTGCCCGGGCAAAATTTCCCTCACAGCACACTGTATGGCGTATGCCCGTCTTCCATTAGCCCAGGTTAGGTGCAGAGGAGTAGGACGTTAAACCCCATCTCATTTCATTTCTATTCTTATCAACTTTTAATAGATGGTAATAGATGAAATGAATTGAAATGGGTTTTAACGTCCTACTGTTGTGTTCCAGCTGGGTTAATGAAGACTGACATACGCCATACATTTGCTATATGGGATATTTTCCTCGGACAGCGGCATTACCGCCTACTCGTATATTGAATTCCAACTTCTAAGGGAACCTTAAAGTAGCCATGTCAATATTATCAAAAAACTTCAATATCAATCAACATTGATGCTGTGATCTTATCGGGAAAATGTGGGCTTCTGATATATAATATTCAAGACAAAATAAACATTTTACCATTGGTACACGAATCGTGTACCATAATGCGTTTCAGCCCCAGTTCTAGCAAGAGACTCGATTAACGAGGCTAGAGACATTGCACCAAATCAAACGGCGTATGTAAACTGGAATAGCCAGACGATAAAAATTTGCATTCGATTGAGACTGTTGGCTTACTTCGCCGAACATAACTGATTTGAAATTAGAGTAAAAACGGAAACCATTAAATGTAAATCAGTTTAAAAACATTCATACTACAGTATTATATGCGTTGCGACCCACTTGTGTCAATTTCTAGGTCCCAAATGTTAGCGATTTAGCTCCTTTAAATTGCACGCCAATGTGTACACGGAATCTCGGTTTTCCGTACCACCCGAAGGACTATACGTTGTCCCTTGTCAGACCCTCTGTCTTACACCACTGACAAGGGAGAACCACGCCGGAAAGTCCCAATGAACTTTCTCGTCCAACGCAGGGATCAAACACTGAATCCCCAGGTAAGCAAGCTGATTTCTTACTCACTGAATCACCGTGGCCCCCGCTATAGATGAAAGATGATATTTAGTTTCAGTTTGGGGGAAGACGTGCTCTTTTATACAAATTATACAGCGGTTCGTGGTTACCAGCAGTTTTCCGAGCGCAGTTACAATTAAATTGGATAATGACGTCACAACGAGCAAGACGTAATGCCGTCAAAATGACGTTACGACGTTACAATAAGGTCGGATGAAAAAAACGTCGGCATTTTTGAAGTCGCGAGTATCGATTTCATATAGGTCGGTAATACATTTATTTGCACTAAAGTCAAGCGTTTTGGAGATATCGGCGATATTCTAGTCCACGGGCCGCCATCTTGGATCTATGTTAATTATGCAAATTTCCCCAAGACCGATAATGGCCGCTTTTGTTATGGGAGTACTAGAGGCCATACCGGAACAGTTCCCAAAGAAATGATTTCTGTTGCAATTTGTTCTAGGTGCATTTTTATCTTTACCCGCCTAAAACAATATGTATATAATATGACGACTTTGATCAGTTTCTGGCAAATATTATCATTTATAAAAGTTATTGTTGTTAAGACAACGATACCAACTTTACTGTGTATAAGAACACAACTTAATGGATATGTCACTTCTTGGCGTTTCAATACTCTTAAGCAGGTTTCCACACGATACAACCAATTCATGCAACAACCAATTCAGTAGGCTGTTTATATGATATATTGGTTCTATGCATTGTATGGTTAAATGATGCTAAACGCACCTTTGAGTGCTGCACCATTTGTTCTTTCTTAGTATCTAATTAAAAAAATGGTCTTGTTTGTAGCAGAAAGTGTAGTTTTGATGCCGCTAGCTCATGTTCCCTATCATTCACAGACAGGTTTAGATCCATTTTAGAGGTCGCCAAAAAAACAGAAACCATCTTTAATAAAAATTTGCAGGAATTCTGGTTACCAAGTCAGGTATGACATATCGTTTAATATAATGCAATTGATTGGCTATTGCATCATTCCATCGGATGACAAAATAACCAGTCTTTATTCATACAACACATTGACAAGTCGATCACTTATCGGACGAGGTAGTAGGGAGGGTTGTACATGTATCGTGTCACCGCCCCTTTACAAAGATCTTTATAAGAAGATTATATTAATTGCTTACCTTGAGAAGATGAGCAGCATTTACGGGACCGTAATTGCCGGGAAGCACCATTCGTTTTCTTCGGAACATTATCTCTGGACCACCATCTGAATTATCCTGTTTTTTTTCTTCACCGGTGAATACATGGAAGAGGTCTTTCACCTGTTGATGAGACAGAGGTAGATCTTTACCGGGATATTGGATATTACTTCTGAATAAAATCTTCATCTCGTCTAAATACCTATTCATTTAAAGACCTATCTATCCATTTAAAGACATATTTCAACAGCCATGACTCAAGAGCCTCAGTTAGAAATTAAAGAAAATGAAATGGGCTTTAAGATCCTACTTTTCAGAACCGGTACAGAAGGTGTTAATTCTGTGGACATGAGTTGACCATGTAGTGAGCTAAAAGCGAGGAGGGTTGGATGGTCGAATGATTAGTGCGTGTATGTTGTATCATAAGGTCTATCATTGACTCAACTGGTGTGGTTTTGATTCCCCGGTTTTATGTGACAAGGAGTAGGGTCACCTGTCCAACCTTGTGGATTATCTCTGGGTCCTTCGGTTTCCTCCAACTGCTAAAGCAAGAGGGAATTATTTAAAGAAAACTGAACCATATGTTAGTCCTGAAATGACCTTTTTTGTGTTGACTGGACGTTACAGCCCATTTCTCTCACTCTTTGCTAGAAGTGAAATTTTGATTGGATAGCAACATGCAGTTGCTGTGGTTGATTTAATTTGAACGTGTGTAAACATCAATAGTTACTATGGAGAAAAGACTCCGGAAGTGTGCAAACATCAATAGTTGATAAGGAAGATAACGTCTGTAAGTGTGTAAACTTCAATAGTTGCTATGGGAAATAAAGTCTGGAAGTATGTAAACATCAATAGTTGCTATGGGAGATGTAATCAAATAGCTTACCAATCCAGGTGTAATGTCATTGCCGTCTGCAAGTAATGAAACACTCTTATCGACACCTAAGAGGAAAACTTCAGAATTGGCATCACATGTAACAGACAGATCTATATTGTTTCCTGCACGTTCCTTAGCCTTGGAAAAGCTCAAAGATACCTGAAATCATAATTAGGATAAAATCAAGATGATGATGATGGCGCTCATAATTGATGGAGATGCAGTTTAATTCCTGACACAGCACTACAATCAATCACAGACCTATTGATCTACAATTAGAAGCAGAGTTCTTGTGTCCGAAAGAAACAACCAACGACTTTCATCAGAGGGAAATGTTTATCAGCCAACTCAATCAACCTAAAACATTCTCTCTCACTTAGAAGCAGAGTTAGTGTGTCCCAAAAAGTGTGACGGGCAGACAGACCCAGGGGACAACAATTCAGACATGTTGCTAAGAGCAATTTACCTTGTTCTTCATTCCATTACTGATAACTACTTCATAAACATCTACTAATAGTTCGTGGGCTTTATCATCTGTGATGGCATAGACAACCAAAGTTGCCATTGGAGACATTGCACTATTAGGCATAAAGGTCATAGACTGTTCAGATCGTGTAGGGTCAAGGGTGACACTTGATATGACCTTTCCTTTCGAAATTACCTGTTGAATAAAAAAAAAGTATTAGGCCATATATATACAACAACCTGCATCACTTATATTGACCCTTTTCTTATTGATGAGATAAATGTTTATGAGAATACCCTTTCACAGTTGCGAAGGTTTGACCTAGCGCTAGGTATTGCCACTGCAGTCCAATATGATACGCAATGCGAAGCGGGTGCAACGATACCATTTGTATTTCGTTTCATAACCAGGTCATCATTAGGGTGACCTGTGTACTCTACAGAAAGTTGGACTCGACACAGCTAATGTGCACGCTTCATTGGCTGGGTCTCAAAACTATGAATAGCAAGCGGTGGAGTCTACGACCATTACAGCCATAAGAAATCTATTGTTGACTATTTTGAATAGCAGTAAAATTTATTACAGCAGCGTTAGAAATTACGTTCGTTTATTTTTTAAATAGCTTTATCATTAACTATACCGTTAGGAGTGGTATGTTTTGGTTTAGTACAAATAATATCTCTGAAAAACTTTTGTTAGCAAGAACATGATACTAGCAGTAGTTTTATTTTACTTTTACAAGGTTCTTAAAACAATTGTTGAGTAGCCTAATGTGCGTATTTGTGAATTCAATTTCTTGTTCCAGCTTTCTGTTATGTTTCGTAAAAAAGTAGTCTTGATTATCCTGACATGTCAATCCGACGTAGACTGGTTAAGCGAGACTAATTTCAAAACAAGGGCACGTAACCTGTCTTTTACTCATAAGTGTCTGGATGTTATGGACGATACTCGGAACCAGTTTTCAGTCAATTATTTATAGATGATTAAATAGCCATAGCTTATTAAGTACAACATGATCGTTTATTTAGTGACTATAAATGTGCGAAACTGATTTAAGGCTTGGTATATATATAAATATTGTGGCGTAATTGTCGAGATATTTGGAGATATTTATTTATTGTGGGTCACCCTATCATTATCAACCAAGACAACAACAGGATAAGTGAATAAAATATATATTTTTAGAAACACATTTATGATTATCTCCATTAATACATCAAATTATCTCCCTTGACACATCAAATTATCTCCCTTGATTCATCAGATTACATTTGGTAGTCGTTACATCAGAAACAGTATTAAAATATCTTGGTAAGCATCATCATCAGCAATTTGAAATGTATTTCTTATCATAAAAATATCAAGTCTAAAACATGAGGGGGCACAGAAACAATCCCATAAAAGAGAAGCAGAAGCTGGAGAGGCTAGTAGGTCTGTTTTGCTGCAGGATCGAGTGATAATGCCAGTGGGAAGAGTATAACACTTTTAGTAGAATTTTGCTCATGAAATTAAGATGGCATTATATTTCATTAATTAATATCTTATGCAAGTCAGTAGATTCACATATATGTAGTGTTTACTTGAATCAACTAACATATGAGTGACAGATGGTTACATAAAAAGAGGTATAATTTGGTAAACATTAGCTGGTACTGTGTGAATAAAAATATCATGTATTACATCTGATAGGAAATTTACCTTTTGTGTCATTTGGCTTAATTTAACCAATTATATTGTTAATTGCACAGGTTCAGGGTCATGAACACGCATGACTGTGCATGATATCCATAAGGGCTATAAAAGAAACTATATTAACCCTTCAAGACAAGCTCATTAGATTCCAGAGAGATTACAATCTGAGTGCCAAGACAGCAGACAGATTATGAAAGGAGAAAGATGTAGCAATTTCTATCAGCAAACTTGCCCAGAGAGTTTGGCTGGCTAGTGTTTGATGACTTTAGTAGTATTGTAATCTATACTATGCTTGATGTACAAAATGTAGAAACAAACAGTTGCATTGTTATTCTTGTTAAGACAAACGTCTTAAGAAAACAGTAAGAAGTAATACACAACGTGAAGGAGAAGCAAAGACATCCAGAAACAAATTCTAGACGATCACACAGCTTCCCAAAATATGTAGTAAGAAAAGAGGCATGGGTCACACGTACGATGTGACGACCGGTTTAATGACCCGCTCTCCACCTCTGACAGAACGGTCCATGGTGCGACAAGAGTAGACCTAAACAGATATTTCATAAAGGTTCTTTTTACTCAAAATGTCTGTTTTTGTACTTCTGTAGATTATAATAATACTAATAATAGTTTTCTATAGCATTGAACATTCAGTCTGACTGCTCTGTGACCCTTTACAATGTGAATGTGAATTCTTAATAAAAGATACATACTGTATATACAACATACAAATAGAAAGTGAAACATTTAAATTAACCTTAAAAAGTTTGGGAAAAACAGGATTTTTAGACATTATTCAAATATAACCAAGTCGGGACTATTGTGGACTTCAAGGTTGAGCAGGCATATTTAAATATATGAAGTCTTACCAAATAGGACAACAAAGACAGGGATCCGTTTGTTTTTACAGTCAACGGAAATCCAGTATTGGTATCCAGATCGTAATTCTGAAAATATATAAATAAGTTAAAGTACAGAAATGAAAATATGTGTTTATATGCAAATGTAGAGGGAGTATAGACTGGGGTTTGATTTGTAGTTTTTTGCACTCAACACAGAGTAGGTCATTTTGGGATCGACACAGGGTATACTTTTGATTCAGTTATTTTGCTAGCAGGTAGACGGTTTTATACAAGGAAAATAGATTGATGAAATTTCAATTCACATAACTTTGTAAATACTGAAGGAAATTGAAGAACCTTTCTCGTACTTGAGATAAAATTTTCACAATATCATAGTTTTCAGGGGAGTCCTGTAGTGCTAAATAATGCATCGAGCCCTTAAACATACATTATGCAAGAGCAAAATCTGCCTATTGTAGGTCTGAAATGTTATAAAAACTATTCATTAGACATCAATTAACTTATCCAGACCATAATCAACTCTCAATGTCAAGGCTAGCCTGCGATAATAGTTGGATTTTAGTTTGATTTACTGCAAAATTTTCCTTTGTGATTTTACGATTAAATGGATAATCGAGACTACTAGTTTTGTCTCTTACCGACTTAGTTCTTGGTTCATAGTGGATCAATTTGACTGAAATTTTCATTAGCTAGTTTTTAACTATTATAGCGAAAACTGCCAACTCGTTATCTAATCTCCCATAATGTATCTTTAACTCACCTTTAGCGTCATTCCATCAGAGTCAGTTATCTGTAATGTTGAGCTGCCAATTGATGAATATTTGTCTAATGACAAGTAAGCCATTTCAACATCTGAACTACTTTCAATTTGTGCCTAGAAACAAAAAACCACCACAGATTTTAAACACAACTACAACACAGCAACCACAATTACAGAACGAAAGACACACACTAAAATGGGTTTCTCTTTCATTTTTTCTGCAACAACAACCAAATCATGGAAGACAGACATATACATAAGGTAATGTGCAATGATGGAAATTTTAGACCAACAGGTGTGTGTTTCTACTTACTCCATTCTGCACACAGAAAATTATCTACAACACTTCGAAAATAGATTTCTGCCCTAAATGATTGCCATATCCAACGATAAGTATATATACTACATGTATTTTATAATTTCAAGCCTTGAATAAGGCACCTGTCACTGACAATGTCAGGCACAGATTCAGGCTTTGTCAGGCACTGATTTGTCTTTTTTAATATTATTTATACATATACGGAACTAAGATGAAAATGTCAGGTACCATTTCAAATGTGCCTGACATTTTGTCAGGTACATATAAAACAGTTATTTCAAGGCCTGTTTATAATGTGGTCTTACTCTGGTTCACATTTGTTAAACATAAAAAGTCTAATTCAGTCTTTTCTATTTCATTAAATGAAAGCCGAATATATACCTCTCAAAATTCTCCAAATATATTTAGTGTTTTTGACTAAAATCATTGATTTCGGACTTTAAATGTCAGTCAACTAGCTTAGTGTCTCATCAACTTGCAATAGCCACAGGTTTGTTTTTCTTTATGACAAGGACTATGGTTGTTCCAGACCATGTTACCATGACTTCCGACCTGCCCCACTGGCAAGGGAAACACTGCCGACAAATCCTTAAGAGCTTTCTTGGCAACAGATAGGATGAGCCAATGACTTATTGTGGTCCCGGCTTTTTTAAAAAATATAAACAGAAGTAGATACTTACACTAAAGTAAACGTTCCTACCATCATACTTTTCAAAGGTAACAACAGAGCCCTCTGGACCATTTATAGTAACATTATTCTTTATGTCACCGGTTGACACTGATACAGTCATTCCATATTGTGTTAATGGAAATCCTTCAGGGTCTGTAACTTTAACCTAAAATAGACAACTAAAATTGATTTTCTGAGGGAGAGAGAGAGAGAGAGAGAGAGAGAGAGAGAGAGAGTGAGAGAGAGAGAGAGTTAGAGAGGCAAGTGATCTTCCCAAACATAAAGGCTGTCAAGGCCATCACACCCTCTAACAAATGAAATGAAAATCAAATGGGGTTTAACGGACTACTGTCTAATGAAAAATAAGCAGTTTGAACATCTGAACTACTTTCAATTTTTGCCTAAAAACAAAAAAAAACCCACGATTTTAAACACAACTGCAACATAGCAGACAAACTAGGCTAATGAATACCGGCATACGCCATACAGTGTGCTATGAGGGAAATTTCGCCTGGTCAGCCGCGCTAGGGCCTACTCTCATATCAAATTCCAACTGCCAAAGGATTGTTTACGTGCATTCCAATGTGTACACGGGACCTTGTTTTTTGTCTCATCCAAACGACTAGACAACTGTCCTTGCCAGGCCCACCATCCTGCATCACTGACAAGGTGAAACCTCGCCTGAAAATTGGGATGAACTGACAAACTTTTAATACTCACCCGAAGTTTGATAGGCATACCAGGATGATACATCTTTAAGTTGTTGAAGGTTTCAAGGTGAATCTTCTTCGAATAAGAGTAAATCTTGACACTGCTATCATCCGTAATACTGAACATTGTAGGCAGGGCTGTAACATTTACACCAATACTGACTTTCTTTTGTTGAAAATATCTAGGTCTCATAAAATAACTGTAAACATCATCACCTACTAATTCGGCAATCGTGAATTTTACATCAACTGAACCAGAAATCTGTGAAAAGAGAAGAAATGAAATTAGCTGTTAAAACATGTAAGAGAGAGAGAGAGAGAGAGAGAGAGAGAGAGAGAGAGAGAGGGTGGTCAACTTAACACAAACTAACATATGGTTCAATTTTACTTCAATTATTCGCTTCATTCAATGACAGGTATTATGATAAAGTGTGAACACGCTAACCATTCAGAAAAATGGAATGGGTTTTGACGTTTTTGCAAATATGAATGGGGTTTGACATTTTTGAAAAGTTTAGAATAATGGAATTGGCATAAAGCTTGCTATAATGGAAATATTGTTTGGACAGATCGAACCCCAGATCACCTGGTAAGTGAGCCTTACGAAATGCTACTCAAAACCAAACATTTTAATCAAATATACAACATATTCAATATATATGTTCTTCTAGCTGTGTTTTAGCATCGGTACTACATGTAATTCATGTTCTCTGTGAGTTTTTTTTAAGGAATATGTCTTTTTTATGAATTAAAATAATGTTTTATCAATGGAAAGCACATGAGAGTATGCCAAGTTGAATATAAATGAATTATTATTATCATTACTTTTGAGGTGAAAGTTCAGAATATGTGGTTGAGACAAGCGAGTCAGCGTCGTGTGTACCTAACTTTTTACCCAAAGGTATACTCTTGATATAGTATATTTACAATACAATCTGTTTTTTAAGATTCAAAATTTTGTTTTACTTGTTTTTACTACACAGTGTTTTGGTTGAATTCAGGGATTATCCAATGAAATGACATGCCATGCATGGAACTGTGGCTAAATGATAAGAAGCGTTAACACTGACTCATTAATAAATGTATGACGTCATAGGGACAAAAGCCACTCGTATGACCCCCTACAAGACCTTCCAGTACAACTTGTCAGTACAACTCATATCAACCAGAACTCAGGTTATATAACAACTCTTTCAGATCCTAGTGTAGTAAAATGAAACGAAATAAGATCTGTGTTTTAATTGATTGGTGGGATATAAGTAAAAAATCTTACATCAACAGTTTTCTCCATACTGGTTGAATCACTGACAACTTTTACACGAGCTGATCCTACAACATCTTTACCATACGTATATCTGAAGAAATAAAAACACCATATACAACCATAATGAAATGGATGGGATTTATAGTATTCAAATCATTCTCAGACTAAGTGTTTTTTCTAGTTGAAGCCCATTAACGAGAGATAAAGAGGGTTTAAGGTCCACTCAACTCAAACTAGGTCATTTTGGGAAAAACATATAATTCAATTTTATTTCAATAATTTTATTTCAATAATTCGCTTCTGCGTAGGGGTCTTTAGCAGTGGGAGGAAACTGGAGGACCCAGAGAAAACTCAGACAGGCAACCCACTCATTGTCACATGCAACCAGTGAATTGAAAGCACGTCAGTTGATTCAATGACAGACCTTATGATACACACCGAAATACAGAAAGTTTAGCCCGGACAGCGACAGGGCACACTCTTATATTGTATTACAATCGCTAAGGGTTTATTAAAGTACACACTAATGTGTACTTAGGACCGCATGTTTTCATTCCATCCAAACGACTATATGTTGTCTCTTTGCCCTGCATTATAACAATAAGAACTTACACTGCTTTCACTTTAACAACAACATCTTGTGATTCACCCTCTTTGAAGAGTAAATATCCAGGTTCTGTAACGGTTGTTACTTCAAACTTTGGTAAAACTAAAACATAAAATAGGTTTAACTTCAGTTAACTAACGGGCTACCCTACACTACACAGTCACGGCACAAAGCAAGGATCAGATTCTGACACCACTGCTCAGCAATTCATGATGATTACATGACATGAAGGCTAGCAGATGACATAAATCATATTTTGAACATCCAGTACTCACCATATTCATCAACTTTAAATACTTTATTCTGACTGACATCCTAATAAAAACAAAATGGAGTTATCAATCAACTACAAGTTTATATAATTTCACATATCTAGAAAATACTTGCAGAAGTCCAAAAACAGACTTTAGGTTGAAATGAGATGTGATTTATATATTCATCTTCATCTTCCAAACATTTTGGGTTAAAGGAGCATTTATCAAATGATTGCTTTTCTAATTATTTTATTAACCCATTGCCACTTAGACTGCCCTAACTGGGGGTTTTCCTTGAACTTAAACCACAGACACAGATTTAAAATACAAATTAGTAAATGGTCAGAAAGATATTCACATATCTTGGGTGGTTTGAGATAGTCTATTGAACAGTAGTTTCATGTGTACCAGTATTTATACTGTTCTCTAATATTGTTCAAGAGAAAGAAAGAGAAATGGCGTTTAACATCCACTCGACACAAACTAGGTCATTTCTGAACAAACACGTTTCAATTTTATGTCAATAATGTGCTTGAGCGTAGGGTTCTTTAGCAGCAGGTGGAAACTGGAAGACCCTGACAGAAAACCCACAAGGTTAGACAGGGGACCCTAGTCTTTGTCATGTACAAACGGGGAACCAAAACCATGCCCGCTGAAGCAATGACAGAATTTATGATACAGCGTGCATGTGCTAAGCATTCCGCCGCCCAATTTTGTTCAAGGAACTGTACCAAGTCCTAAAGGGTTACAATAAGACATTTCAATTATAGGCCCATGGTAGTGATCCTTTGACAAATTAAATTAAGGAAATAAACAGAGTGCTCCCAAATCATATTTGTTTTAAAGGATCATTGGAGAACCAGAATATGCTCCAATCAGTATTCATTATCAACAATCTAAAAGTGCTATATTCTTTAATCTAGCAAACTTACCCCCATTGAAGCTTGGATTGTCCAGTCACCAAGTGGTGGTTCATCAGAGATTGGAAATTCAAGTTGAACAACACCTGCAACATAAACAACAGTGATAGAATAAGTCAGGCATTTAAGCTACAATTTCATATTTTTAAGTAATATTTTCAAAATATATTAAAATACAGTCTTTAAATAGATGGTATCTATAAACAGTCCTACTTTGTTAAAGAATAATCCTATAATTTACTATTGCCTATGGTGGCTGTTAGCGGCCATTCTACATCGTCGACTTGTCGGGTTGTGAAGGCGACAAGTCGCGGCACGACAAAGCGAAATAATTGCATTTCGTCGACTTGTCGCTTTGTCGGGTTGTGAAGGCGACAAAGCGACAAGTCGACAAGTCGGGTCAATTTTGTCGACTTGTCGCTTTGTCGCCTTCGACTTATTCACAACCCGACAAAGCGACAAGTCGACAAGCCGCCGAAATGCACTTATTTCGCTTTGTCGACTTGTCGCCTTCACAACCCGACAAAGCGACAAAGCGACAAGTCGACGAAATGCAATTATTTCGCTTTGTCGACTTGTCGCCTCGGAAGTCAATCACTGCGCATTGGCGAGCATTCTTCGGTTAAGTATGGAAGCCCAATCTCGACGAGGCGAGGGTGCATTTATTCAGCATTTGGTTTAGTTTTGCTACACCTGACCATTACACAGATAGGATTGAAAAATTCATTTGGTTAAATTTGCATTTAACGACCCATAAAATTAGGAATCTATATTTCAGAGGAGAGTCAGTTTTATATGTTGATATGTATTTTAATGTATGCTTTCAATATATCTATCGTAATTTAGAATTCCTTCGCATCTTCACTGATTACCATCAACAGCACAGTTTACCCAAATATATAATAATAATCAATCTACTAATATCCCAACTCAAATCATATATGTTATTCGTCGTGTTTTCTCTTGTTAGTGGTGCAGGAAGGTGGACCTGATAAGGTCAGTTTTTTAGTCGTTCGGATGGGACGAAAACCGACGTCCCGTGTACACATTTGCGTGCACATAAAAGATCTATTGGCAGTTGAAATTCGATATTAAAGTAGGCCGTAGCGCCCTTTCCGGACAAAAATTCGCTCATAGCACACTGTATGGCATAATGCCTGTCTTCCATTAGCCCAGGTTAGGTGCAGAAGAGTAGGACGTTTAACCCTATTTCATTTCAAGTGAATATATTGTTTATGGTGAGTATCCAAGACATGCGACCCGGATCAACCAATTGACCTAAAGGTGCACGAAGGTGGACCTGATAAGGCCAGTTTTTAGTCGTTCGGATGGCACAAAAACCGACGTCCCGTGTACGCTTTTGATGATCAATATGTTGTTTTACCAGTACATGTATATGATGAACTTAAACATAGAATAAGCGATCAGTATTCACAGGAATGGAATGAAGATCGGTCGAAATATTCAAAACTAAATTATTATAACCTTTTCAACATTGCCTTATCACAAAAAGAATATTTATCAAATCATAATTATATAATACTGTGTATCTCTATCCAAATTTAGATGTGTATCACATAACTTATCACATACGATAGAATTAACAGAAATGATAGAATTTGTAAATTATGCAATTTAAATAACGTTGAAGACGAATATCATTTTTTACTTTGCTGTCCATTATATAAAGATTTAAGAGAACAGCTTATTCCTTTTTATTATAGAAATCACCCTTCACTCCAAAAATTTATAGACATTATGTCTTCCACATCACCAGTTATTTTAAACTGTTTGGAAAATATATACATTTATAATTTATTAAACGTTATTCTTCCCTAGAACTTTCATTCTTTTCTAACTTATTTTGTACTATTTGTATCATTAACACCTTTACATATTTACAAATTTATTCATTGTATTTGCTATAAGTAACTTTCAGCAATAAAGAATTACTTACTTACTTAATATACTATTTCGTTAATTACAAACTATATTGTTTTTATTAAAACTTATATACTTTTAATAAACAAAAACAAACATTTTGGGGACAGACCACGTTTATTTAAACTATGACTTAGTTTATCAACCAAAGTACTTTTCTGCATCAATGAAGACAGGCATATGTTATGCCGTGTAGGCCTATTACGGGGTAAATTCTGTCAAGACAGCGGCGATACGGCCGGGGTACTTTTTTCTGCCAACATATTATTTTAAACTATTTTTCGACACCAATGCAGTGTGCTATTAAGGAAAGTTTGCCCAGACAGCAACTCCACGGCTTACGCTTATTTGAAAAAATTCCAACGGACAAAGGTTCCATTACCTGCACTTCACCGTACATTAGACATATAATAATAATAATAATTTATTTACTATATTTGCCTATAGTACAATCACATATATTTGATAATGATACAATATAAATACAATCATAAAGTCTTGGCCTTTGACTAGTTCATATACAATATAATAATCAAGAAAATATAATAGTGTACAATTATATCACTGTTTTCCATAACTGTCAATATACCATTTAATAAAACATTTTAAATATATAATATAACTAGAAATAAAAAGAACAATTTGATACGAAAGTATATTACACAATCAGATACATTTTAATATTTAAGTATTTCGTTTCTGATTTCCATTCCCTTTGAAATGTAGATAGACAAATTTCGAATAAGAACCGGATCGTTTGAAGTAAATAAAGATATAAGATTACATTCATTTGGGGAAGCAATTAGCCATCGAGGTAAAAAATTATTTCTTATATCATTTAAAATTGGACATTTTAACATAAAGTGAATCTCATCACCGATTTCATTTAAATTACATATTTTACAAACACGGTTTTCCCTTATTGGGGAAGCCATGCTTGACGCAGACCTTCTGGTTAGTGAGCCAGTCATACAGTTACCGTCAAGGAGATTTGAAATTGGAATGTGGCCAAGAAAAAGCTTTAGAGTATTCTGTAAAGAAAACTTGCCTATAAACATCCTAAGAAGAAAGGATTTAAATTTTAAATATTTTTTAATGTAGCAAAGCTAGCAAATTCTATTCTAAATTACGATAGATATATTGAAAGCATACATTAAAATACATACCAACATATAAAACTGACTCTCCTCTGAAATATAGATTCCTAATTTTATGGGTCGTTAAATGCAAATTTAACCAAATGAATTTTTCAATCCTATCTGTGTAATGGTCAGGTGTAGCAAAACTAAACCAAATGCTGAATAAATGCACCCTCGCCTCGTCGAGATTGGGCTTCCATACTTAACCGAAGAATGCTCGCCAATGCGCAGTGATTGACTTCCGAGGCGACAAAGCGACAAGTCGACAAAGCGAAATAATTGCATTTCGTCGACTTGTCGCTTTGTCGCTTTGTCGGGTTGTGAAGGCGACAAAGCGACAAGTCGACAAAGCGAAATAATTGCATTTCGGCGGCTTGTCGACTTGTCGCTTTGTCGGGTTGTGAATAAGTCGAAGGCGACAAAGCGACAAGTCGACAAAATTGACCCGACAAGTCGACAAAATGAGGGCGACGATTGTCGGGTTAGTTTGTCGCGTTGTCGGGTTGATTTTGTCGACTTGTCGCTTTGTCGCCTTCACAACCCGACAAAGCGACAAGTCGACGAAATGCAATTATTTCGCTTTGTCGTGCCGCGACTTGTCGCCTTCACAACCCGACAAGTCGACGATGTAGAATGGCCGCTAACAGCCACCATAATTGCCAGTTGAGAAATTGGCAAAAATATCATTTTCAACTTCAAATTCAAAAGTTTGAAGGTAGCTATTGCATGGGGGGAAATATTTTTAAAAGTGGGAAATAATGCCTATGATCGTATAATAGTGAGTTGACAACCTATTGAGCAAAAGACATAGAAATAATTATGTTTTGACTTTTTTAGAAGATATGAAATTATCGCTTTAAAAAAATAAGAAATCTGTTCGCTCCTCTGTCTTGCACTACTGTGGAACCCATGGTAAGCCAATTTGATTAAAACACAGATCCTTTTTCGTTTCGTTTTTTGATAGTTCAAAATTTTGTTTTACTTGTCTTCACTACAGTAGGATCTGGAAGAGTTGTTATCATTGTCATGGTCTGGATGATGTGAGGGATAGCCAATGAAACAGTCTCTTATGGTGAGCTTTTGCAGTGAGATGAACAGAACTGTGGGTAATCCACTAGAAACATCAATGCTGATTGGTTAATCAAATGTCTGATGTCATAGGGTCAAAAATTGCTTGTTTGACATCTGATGTGGCCTCCCAAAATAACTGGTCAAATCTTCATGTAGTGTAGGCAATCGAAAGTACAAAAAAGTGAAACAAAATATAGATCTGTATCTTAATCAGATTAATGGTAAGAGAAAAGGCGAGGACAACAGGTGATGACAACAGGTGATGACGCTGAAATCTTGACTATTGGAACTGTAGTTAAGTTTTAATCTGTAATTCAATAGAGGAAGAAAGTTACAAGTATACTGCTATAAACTCACTCACCGTTTTCACCAACAACATTTTTAAATTCATCTAACTTGTTGTTATTCTTGTCCTGAATAAAAAAGAACGGATAATTATCCACTTTCCATGTAGGTCCTGATATCTGGATTTAACATATCCACGGATATACAGGTATAAATTGTATTTAAAGGGCTAATCCCGATATTTGTTTTGGGAATAAAACTGCTTAGTTTTGTGTTAAAATCCTCAACTCAAGGGCCGAGCAACTAACTCTTTATTCATGATACGTTTTCAAACCGGTGCCTCAAGGTGTATTTTGTGGTATCTGGATAAAATCAAACATTTTTTTTGTAAAAATAATGCGTAGGTGAAAATTACCTTTCTTTATCAAGTACAGCTCATGGGTCATTCACTGTATAATCCTCTCAAGTAACCGTAATCGGTTATAAGGTGACCCAACCCAAAAATTGACCCGAGATCTTAAAAGGGTTACGTGTCCGGATAAGCAGTGTTGGCGTTCACGTCCAAACGACTCAATTTTTTGAGTTGAACTTTTGAGACAAGGTAAATACACCATTCCTCTATATTTTGGCGTTTAATTTTCATACATTCTCCGACATTTATTTTTGAGCCTCTTTTCAAATTGGGATTGTCCCTTTAACCTACTCTTCTAAGGTTCGGATTGAAAGAGAGAAAAATGTGGTTTAAGGTCCATTTGACACATGTGGTTTAACGTCCATTAGGGACCAACACAAGGTTCAATTTAATTTCAATACATCGCCAGCATGTAGGGGTCTTTATATAGCAGTGGGAGGAAAGCGATGGACTTGGGGAAAACCCTTGAGGATGGATAGGGGGCCTACTGCTTGTCACGTACAACACAGGAATCAAAACCATACCACCTGACTCAATGACACACCTTATGAAACAATGTGCATGTGCTAACCATTCGATCATTCAACCCCCATGCAAGCATCAAACCCAGGACCCAACAATTTCCAAAGTAAGGAATCATCCAAGGGTACTTTCATGAAGAATACTGCGATCGAACCCGGGACTTCCTGTTAAGCGGGCCAACACGTCCAAAGTAAGGAGGATGCATACAATTAGAAATAAAAACTCTAAACAACTGGGTCAAAAAAACTTCAACATTGGTGGCAATATCTTATTGAAATTCCTAATTGTAGCAATTGATATCAATATCTATGAAACTATCTCCTAGACTTTTTGAAATAACAAATTAAATGGAATGGAGTTTACGTTTTACTATTCTCAAATTTCAACTATTAAAACTTTTTTTACATGCACAGCAATGTGTAGACTGAATCACGGTTTATCATCCCGTCCAAACAAATAGACATCACTGTACTGACAAGGGGGAAGTAAGTCATAAATATAGAAATTACAATCACTAATGATTGATATGAATAATAATGAATTTATCTATCGACCTACCGTGATAGAAACTGTCATAGGTCCATTGACAGTTTTATAATCGGGATCAATGGCAAGTACTCTCATCTTTACTGTAAAAAAAAAATAAATAAAAAATAACACTACAACTCAGTTGTGATGTTTTAGCAGAAGTTTCTACCTTCCATGTTGTGTTTCAAACCATCGTAGGCAAACTGGACAAATTCGTTGAGAATTATAATAAAAGAATATTGGCTTGCTACTGTCGCATAGTTTAAAATAGTCCAGTTAGATTGGATAGTGAGTGTTGGGTTTATAACAGACTAATTAATTCCTCCACAAGGTCAGTTAAAGTCAACTGCTGTAAACCCAATGAGATGAAATGGGGTTTAACGTCCTACTGTTGTGCTCCTAAACTGGGCTAATGAAGACGGGCGTACGCCATACAGTGTGCTATGAGGGAAATGCTGGCAGGCCAGCGGGGCTACGGCCTACTCTTATATCGAATTCCAACTGCCAAGGGATCTTTTACATGTACGCCAATGAGTAGAAGGGAGCTCAGTTTTAGGTGCCATCCGAAGGACTACACAATTGTCCTTGTCAGGCCTTCCACCCTGCATCATTGAAAAGGGGAAACCACACCAGAAAATCGGGATGAACTTTCTCAGCCAATGCAGGGAACGAACACCTGACCTCCAGGCTAGTGAGCCCGCGTCTTACCCACTTAGCCACCGTGATCCCGCCGATGGCCGTTTGAAGATGAAGCGTAATAAAGAAAAAAAAAAAGTAAAATCCTATTCTAAACTTACCGACTTGATTTGGTTTATAAATAGCTTTATCTGTTTGTATAAGCAGAAGAGCGTTCTGAATCTCTCGTTCTACTGTTGTTTCATTGGTGAAAGTCAATCCACCGGTACCAGAAACAACTAAACTATACGCTCCTTCTGTGGCATCACTTGGTATCTGCAAAACGGAATTATTCATTTTATTATGATTATTATACTACAAATCAGGAGTTGTTCTGTTTAAATGGGAGTTTCTGTATTTAATGTGGGGGGGATGGCCTAGTGGTCTAGAGTGCCGCATTACGACCTCTAGCGGGCCGGTCACCTGTGGTTTCGATCCCTGGTGTGAGCGTACGTGGCACGGAGATAGGGGCGCCTTCTCATCCTCGTGGGTTTCCTCCGGGCACTCCAGTTTCCTCCCTTTGCTAAAGACCCCTACGCGCAAGCGAATTATCGAAATAAAATTAAAAACCATATGTTAGTCCCGAAATGACCTAGTTTGTGTCTAGTGGACTTTAAAACCCATTTCTCTCTATCTCTGTTCAAACTAATTTCCTGAGCATTGTTGAATAATTAATTATTCTGAATAATTCCAAATACTATTTAAAAACATACATTATGCAAGAGCTAAATCTGCCTATTGCAGGTCATACATTAGACGTGAAATGTTATCTAAATCATTAATCAGACATTTATTTACTTATCCAGACATAATCAACTCTCGGTGTCAAAGCTAGTCTGAGTTATTTGCTGGATCTGAATACATTTTGTGATAGATGATTTAACGTCAAAATGGATAATCCAGACTTCAGTTTTTTTTTTTATTGTACAAACTTTAGTAATAATGATAAAGGCTTGGCCTAAAATTAAATTACTAATATCTTGGTTCATAGTGGAGGAACCTGACTGAAATTTTCAGCATATTCTATTTACGTTATGTATTTATTAACTTTTATAGGGAGGTCTTTATCTTTATCTGTAAGGTCCTTATAAAATATCCCATAATGCCGCTTTAATCATAACTGTTATACTCTGATCGACAATAAGTGGAATAGGGATCAATGCTCATATCAAATAAAAATTATTTTTTGTTAAAGTAAACAGTTTTTTATGATTATTTGTAATTGTCATACATAATTATATACTATTACAATGTCAAAGTCGTTGTCTTACATAAGCTACAGGAATCAAACAGAGCGTGAAGATTCTTCTGATAAAATATATCTTGTTGAATCCTTTAAATATGGCTGTGTATTATTGAGTATATATTACATGTTATCTTACAGTCTATATGTATCACAGGGCTTGAAATCTGAGATACAATCAATAATATACCTGACAGATATATCTGATCCTATTGAGAGAGAACCGACATATAGTCCAATTTTATTGCAAATGAAATCTTTTGCCCTAACGGGGTTAATGAAAATGGGCATATGCCATACAGTGTACTATGAGGGGAATTTTGCCCAGGAAGCAGCACTATGACCTACTCTTGTATCAAATTCCAACTGCTTAGGGATCTTTTAAGGTGCACCGCAATGTGTACACAGGACCTTAGTTTTTCGTCCCATCTCAATGACAAGACAGTTGTCCAAGGCCTAAGCTCAAAATCCAAACCATCGCAGTTGGCTCCATTAAAAACCTTATGATCTAAAACCCATGGTTAAGACTATATCTATAAAGCAAAAAACCAAGAAAAAAATGTTTACCTGGAAGGTAAGTGTACTTGTCTGTCCTGAAGAAAAAAATAAAAAAGACAGTTGATATTCGTAAAAAATTGGGTTTAGACAGCAATGTGTTTATAAACTGACACAAATTCCTAACTATTCTCGTAAAAGTTAGCAATATCAAGTCTAGAAAATCCAAAATAGTCCTAGTAAGATCAATCATGGTGTCTCAGGTTACTTTCCATCAAATTTCTCATACTTTTAGTGGAAATAACCTATTAATACAGGACAGCTAACCCCGCATTCTTTATATCCGTTATGCATAATTGTTTGTGTGTGGTGTGGTCTCCCTGTAATTACTATTTCAGGGGAATACATCTGTAAACTATAATTGATCCTGATAATTTAACTGATTACCATCTTATCAACGCCTTTCCGTAATATCCTGCATAATTTGGCATTATTTTAGATTGGGTATTCACCCAGCTTGTAAGCCTATCAGATTCCTCCTTCATTGCGGAACTAAGTCTCGCGCTTATCAGCTAAATTTTCTACCGGTGATAATCGAGTCGCAAAGTTCAAGGTTCGTCGAATATCAAGGTTTCCGTGGAGGTCACTATGTCACTCACAACCTCTGACTGGATACTACTGTTCACGTGCCTGCATATAATGTACATCCAGCTATACTATAAGTTCGGAAATTGTAAAGTAATCTAGCAATGTCCAGATAATGTAAAACTCATAATTGTTGCTTCAGGAATATAGTCGATTACCGGCCCTTCGTAGGATATGATGCACTTACCACTGACACCAGTTGCCGACGACTCTAACATGGTACCGCCACCTGGTGCTTTGCTTTTTAATGTGCTTGTTATCGCCACGTTACTCGATGCACCTTCAATACTTATTAACACTTTGTAATCTGAACTCGGACGAAACTTCTTAGATGCCAGAATGACATAACCACTATAAAATAAGTATTCCATATAATAATAATAAGCGGAGACTTATAAATAAAATTACAGATTTTGGACAGACAGAATCCATTTTCAGAATCCCTCCTTTAAAAGTCTAAACTCGTGTTCCTGTGAAAGAGAGAGCGAGAGAGTGTAATGGGGTTTAACGTCCAGTCAACACAAACTAGGTGAGAGGAAACCGGAGAACCCGGAGAAAACCCATGAGGTTGGACAGGCGACCCTACTCTTTGTCACCTACAACCAGGGATTCGAAACCATGTCAGTTGACTCAATGACAGGCTTTATGATACAGCGCGCACATGCTAACAATTCAGCCATCCACCCCACTTCTGATTGAAGCACACACGATAACCATTCGACAATCCACTCCACTTGCCATTTCCTTCAGTCTTCACTTACGAGCAGTAGAGGCTCAGTGAGTAAGATGTTGACTTACTAATCTGGAGGTCCTGTGTTCGATCCTGGTGTTAACTGAAGAAATTCATCAGGATTTTCCAATCTGATTAAAATACAGATCTATATTTCGTTTTGTTTTTTTATACTTTTGATGGCCTACTCTACATGAAGATCTGACCGTTTGCTGTGATAGGTCATGTCATAGGTCATACGAGCGGTTTTTGACCCAATGACCAATCAATATTGATTTTACTAGGGGATAATCCGCAGCTTTATGCAAAACACGCCTAAAGCTAGCTGTAACAAACCGTTTCATTAGCTAATACCTCACAGCAACTAGAACACATCAATGATAACAACTTTTTCAGATCCTAGTGTAGTAAAGACGAGTAAAACCGAAATTTTGAATTATAAAAACGAAATGAAATAGGATCTGTGTTTTAATCTGATAAAGGAATTTCCAAAGTGGCCTCAACCTAGTCCGATGTGTGAGACGAGATGGGGCAAAAAGCACATTGGCATGCACATAAACATAAGGTTAGGCCGTAAATACAACTGTCTTGACAAAATTTCTATCATTGCACACTAAGGTGTATGCCTGTCTTTATTGATCAAGTCAGTGGAAAACAGTGGGACATTTAACTTCATTTCATTCTGACTAGAAGTGAAATTGATACTGGAGAATTTATTATTACGTCAGTTAAATGCCTGATATTAGATATTTTGAAGAACTAATTAACAAAACACTCACCATTCAAATAACGGTAAACATAACAGCAATAATACTGGGAGACAGAGTCTCCAATCTGTGGGCTTGGTTGTCATGTCTTTTTACTGTATAATTGATGATCTTGTCAATTTATTGACACAAATTAAAATCTTCAATGTGATCTCTGAAATACAGAACAATAAATAAAAGCTTAACAGCATTAATCTAAAACATCTCTGTCAAATGACAAAGTGACTGAGTTGTCAAGCTCTCCGCCATGAAATTTTGCCAGGGCAGCGGCACTATGGCCTAATTATAATCTTATATCAAACACAAACTGCAAAGGGATCTTTTATTTGCACGCCAATGTGTACACAGGTCCTCGGTTTTCCATACCATCCAAACAACTAGGCAGCATCTTAACCACTTAGCCACAGTGGCTCTGTACTGACATAATGGCTATTATTCATGTGTAGTTGCAAAAAAACAGAATATCTAAGGCAAAGATTAAATTTACCTGAAAGCAATGTCAAAAAGATGGACAAGAAAATGTATAAATTGAAAATCCTAGATTATATATGTATATATACCCAACAATTTGTTTCTAGATTTAAAATAAAAAATATATTTAAAGCCAGGATTAAGTTTACCTGAACAGCAACATCAAAGGTCAACAAGAAAATGTAAGAAATAAACAAAAATCTCAGCTTATATATACCTAACAATTTGTTTGTTGGTAGAAACTTAACGTATAATACGTTATAGGTATAGATAATCCGAGGCAGGTACCTATTTAGGTGTCGATAATATAATTCTATTACTATCAATTACCATAACAATTAGAACCTAAATCTCCTGGAGTTCATGAAAAGTTTGCGGGGGAATGCAAATTGCACCCATCTCATTAATTCTCCCAAAATAGACACTCAATGTCATCCTTGTGTTGCGCAATGTTAAATATTTACAAAATTCAACAAAGAGTGCCAGGCATTAATTTTTACTTTCATTCATGAGCTTTATTTTTCATTCATGATACTTGAAATATGACGTACTAGATAATACGGTACTGTGTGTACCGGCCTGATATACCTTTTATCAATTCGTATTCATTTATCCATTTCTTTATAAACAACCTTTATTTAATAATTACTAACATTTGACCTAAATCTAAATGGGAATTAAATACTTCATATTTTTTTTGTAAGTGTGTATTTAGAGAGCGTGAACAATTACGTACCAGTTACTGATAGTCGATACAAGTTATAATAAAGCAATTGTGAAGTATCATGTTTGTTTAGAAATGTATAGATTACCGTGCATTAATTACGTACCATTACCTACAGTACATTAACCTTGATACAGATTTAACCCCACCTGAGAAATAAATACTTATCGCTACGCCCTGTTGAACGCGTGAACAATAAGTACCAGGCACAACCAGTACGTCCAAAAACGTAAAAAGAAATCGTGAACAAGTTAGTTAGTTTGTTTACAAATGGGTTTTTTCAATAGAAGAAATAGATTTATTTATCATGAACCAGTCACAGTTTCTTGTTTACAGGGGTGTGGGGTTTTTATATTATGTATTTGGACTACATTCAAATTGTTTTTTTCTTGTTTGTGAACAACTCTGATTTACATTATATTCATAGTGGATCAGTGACGCAGAAAGAAAAACAGAGAGAAAGAGACAGACAGACAGACACAAACTAGGTCGTTTCGGGACTGGCGAGTCGCCACCCTCCTTGTCACATACAAACGGGGAATAGAAACCACGCCAGTTTACTCAATGATAGACCTCATTGGTTAAGAAATTAAATCCTAAATTTACGTGGCCTTTCATTAAGTATAAAAAAAATAAACAGGTCTATTCAAAATATTTAACCAGCGGCTGCCAAGCAAGCGATATACCAACATTTTGGTAAATCGGCAAGAGATGGATTGAGGATACGCTAAACAAAAAGATAATTTTCATATCATCAAGGGCCATAAGTCAGAAAGTGAATTACAATCTGATTTGTGCGAATATTAACAGGAATCAATATTTTTAGGTTATAAAGATATATTTCAAGTTTCATCAAAATCCGATGAAAATATGAAAATGTGAAACTTCCAATCAATAGAAACAGGAAACACAAATCAAATACAGACTATTTGATGGGATCAATTTTGACTAAGTCTAAATGATGCATTTGATATTCAGATAAGTTAATGTAAAATAATTAATGTTTTTTTGATATTGTATTCTATTAATTATTTCACATGAAAATGTGGGCATATAAAAAATTGATGACATCATAATTACAGTAGACATTCAAGTACATGTACATGTAGGTGTGTACAATAGAACACCTGCCACTGTGGCTCCCAATAAGGGTTAAGGAAATGACTTGTGATTATCACGATGTTTTCAAATAGAAATTTTATTAATGCAATTTATGATAAGTTCAGGAATTGTCAAGTAATCTAGCAACGTCAAGATATTGTAAAATTATGCTGGCTCGCTAGCCTGGAGGTCGGGTGTTCAATCCCTACATTGACCAAAAAAGTTAATCAGGATTTTCTGACATGGTTTCCCCTTGTCAGTGGTGCAGGATGGCGGGCCTGACAAGGACGGCTATCTCAGTAGTTTGGATGTTATGAAAAACCGAGGTCCTGTGTATACATTTGCATGCACGTAAAATATCCCCTGGCTGTTGGAATTTGATAGACCAGTTGGAGCAGAAAAGTAGGTTGTTAAACCCCATTTCATTTCATTTCATTTCTTATCCCTTATCAACTTATAAATACACTTTATAGAATCTCTATATTGGTTTCTTACGTATGTCTGAGACAAATAAAGTAATAATAAATTTTGAATAATTATCAACAACTTACATAAACTGTAGAGACCTTCAAATACCTAACGTTCACTCAAGTGTGAAATCTGAGTTTTTCACACATACATCATTGTACAGTGTATGAGCATTCACTCAAGTGTGAAATAAGGGTTATTCATGAAGAAATACAGGTCAATTACTGGTATCCTCTTTATAAAAGTTTGATCCTCAATTGACTGTCCTAAATATATCATGCCTATAAAGCTACAAGGCCCAACTTAGGCATGGGCCTGAAGGGCCCAGGCCCAGGGGTTTAGGGGGCCCCGCGGTTCATGGCAAAAAGAGAAAAAATTCAAATTACAGATGACCGTTTCACGGTAATCGATCTAGGGGCGCAAGGGCAGAGACTGGAGTATACCTTAATCCTTCTCTGTGATGATCGGTCAAGTCTTTTAGTGGCGATTTCACTTGTTATAACAGTTCCCCGTCGATATACAGAACATTGTATGCCATTTGGAACTGACATGGAATTTTCTTGTATTACAGACGGTGTAATTGTGTGTA
Source organism: Patella ulyssiponensis (assembly GCA_963678685.1). NCBI lineage: Eukaryota > Metazoa > Mollusca > Gastropoda > Patellidae > Patella > Patella ulyssiponensis. Next base: position 63,634,818 of record OY783229.1, read on the forward strand.
ATGCGTGCCATTCGAAAGGATATAAGAATAATCTTCTCGTCGAGTTGAGGGCCCCGCGATTCTAGTCAGGCCCAGGGCCCCGCTCCTGTTAAGCTGGGCTTTGCATGCCTATCATTTCTTTATCAAAGTTCACCCCTCAATCAACTGTCCTGTCAATATCATGTTCTTATGGGGACCTCTCAATCGACTGTCCTATCATGTCCCTGTGGGGACCTCTCAATCAAATGTCCTATCATGTCCTTATGGGGACCTCTCAACTACCATGTCCAAATGGGGACCTCTCAATCAACTGTCCTACCATGTCCTAATGGGGACTTCTCAATCAACTGTCCTTTCATGTCTTTATGAGGACCTCTCAATCAACTGATCTTATCTTTATTAAAATGCACCACTCAATCTAATGAACGTGATAACATAAATGTAAAGTTGGTATGAAAATTCCCAGTTGTACGTGATAAGGTGTAGGGTCGTATGTCCAACCTCGTGGGTTTTCACTGGGTCCTCCAGTTTCCTCCCACTGCTAAAGACCCCTACGCCCAAGCGAATTATTGAAATAAAATTAAAACATATGTTAGTCCGAAAATGATCTAGTTTGTGTCAAATGGATGTTAAAACCCATTTCTCGCTCTCTCAAATTAACGTGATAACATGTAAAGCTGGTATAGAAATCCTTAAAATGACTCGAATCCTGCCTTCTGGTTGCAGATAATCCCACCCTACTGTTAATGATCACTGTCAGTGGAACTCAACACTAATTGTTATCAAACTATTGCATATAATCTGGAATAATCTCAACCAGACTCAACTCAATTTCGATGAATAAATTGAGTTATCTCACAGCTAAATTAGTATTTAATACTACAGTCAATCATCAGATATCACGTATTCAGTATACGAATCAAATGAAATGAGATTTATGGTCCAATTGTTCTGTTCAGACTGTGCTGATGAAGAAGGGAATATGCCATACAGTGCCTACCATGAGGGGAAGACATGTATTGCCAGAGCAGCGGCACTATACTTCATGTATTAAATGTATCAAATTCAGACTGTCAAGGGGTTCTTGTACGTGCCCGCCACATGTGTACAGTGAACCATTGTTTTTTTGGTCACAATTCAATGACTACATGTATATATGTTATCGCTTGCTGGCACTATGGACTACTCTTATATCGAATTCCAACTGCCAAGGGTTCTTTTACATGCCCGTTTTTTTGTCCCATCTGAATGATTATATTTTATTCCTTCATACATGTATGCTCTCTGTCATGCATCACTTAGGCACTGAGCTATTATGGCTCTGTATTCAGTATGGACAAAAAAAACCCCATCATAATCGTTGGCAATTTGCAACGAGAGAGTGCTACACAGCAAAAGATAGGTTGCCAGGCAACGAAACATACGCCCACAGCAGCTAAATCGTCCGGGCAGTCAACAAGGGTTGTCACATAATTTTACTTTTTTTCGGGAATGAAACGTTTGTAACACACTAAAATCTGATTACGAGTAACAACTCATTATGTAATTATCAGAAAATCATTAGAATTTGCTTGCTTTTTAAAAAGTTTTGCCCCGCGCTAACAATTAGTATACGAATCATTTAATATCATGGATTTAGCTGTTCAGTTATCAAAATTCATTGAAAATCAAAATACTTATTCGTTTCAACACCTTAAACTCTGTGTATCAATCTGAAGTCAATTGGATGATAAGTTTGGCCTCTATAGTGTCACAAGGTTTTTTGAAGTGATCAAGGGAGATAACTCTGGAAGTAATTATTTGAAATCGCTGAAAATTAATAGGCTTCTTCGTCTCATGACCTTAAACATATATAAATTTAAAGTCAATCGGATATTAACTTTGGCCTCTAGAGCGTCCACAAGATTTTTTGAAGTGATCAAGGGCCATAACTCTGGCACTAATTATTTGAAATTGCTGAAAATCAATAGGCTTCTTCGTCTTATGACCTTAAACACTGTGTATCAATTTAAAGTCAATCGGATATTAACTTTGGCCTCTAGAGCGTCCACAAGATTTTTTGAAGTGATCAAGGGCCATAACTCTGGCACTAAATATTGGAAATTGCTGAAAATCAATAGGCTTCTTCGTCTTATGACCTTAAACACTGTGTATCAATTTAAAGTCAATCGGATATTAACTTTGGCCTCTAAAGCGTCCACAAGATTTTTTGAAGTGATCAAGGGCCATAACTCTGGCACTAATTATCGGAAATTGCTGAAAATCAATAGGATTCTTCGTCGTATGACCTCAAACACTGTGTATAAATTTAAAGTCAATCGGATATTAACTTTGGCCGCTTGAGCGTCCACAAGATTTTTTTGAAGTGATCAAGGGCCATAACTCTGGCACTAATTATCGGAAATCGCTGAAAAACAATAGGCTTCTTCGTCTCATGACCTTAAACACTGTGTATAAATCTAAAGTCAATCGGATATTAACTTTAGCCTCTAGAGCGTCCACAAGCAATTGTGGATGCCGGACCGACGGACCGACAGACCGATGGACGGACGGACGGGATGACGACAATATACGACCACATTTCAATGTGGGCGTATAAAAGGCAAAAAAAAAAAGAAAGAATCTAACAAAAGAACTTGCTCAACTATCTTGAAGTGAAATTCTCCAGATGGTGAAGTTACCTGTCAGTAATTATATGTAATATAAATCTAAAATTTTTATTATACAGGGAAAAAACGACTGGCTAAATCTCAGATAAACGAAATACAGTAAAACATTTACCAGCTACCAAAATGCCTTCTATTTAATCTAACTTTGAAAACACATTGAATTTATAGTTTTAACACTAAGACACGAACCACGACGTATAATTTCAATGCATTACGTAAACAAAAAATGTCAAATAAACAATACCTGTACATCAACAATACCAAAATGCCTTACCTTGAAATTTAAAAAAAAATAATACAGATAAATTTTGAATTCAAAGGTGTAAACACACTAAGAGATGGATGATGCTACTGTAACTTTGAAGGTATTCTAATTGCGTAAAAAAAAAAAATACTCTTGTTTCATTTCAGATGAAGGAAAACATTCACTAGCAACAAAATGCCTTGCAGACAAATTTCTAGTTTTGAAGTGTAAAAATAGTATTAGTAAGAAATGGATGCCGGATGTATGACTTTAATCTGATTAAAACACGGATCTATATTTTGTTTCATTTTTTTTATATATATTTTCGACGGCCTACACTACATGAAGATCTGACTGGTTAATTTGGGAGGTTGCAAATCTTTTGACCATATATGACATCAGACATTTGATTAACCAATCAGCACTGATGTTTCTAGTCGATTACTCACAGTTTCGTGAACATCACATCAAAAGCTTGCTGTAGAGCACTTCATAGGCTAATCCTTCACTTAACCAAAATGCTGGTATAACAACTCTTCCAAATCCTAGTGTAGTAAAGACAAGTAAAACGAAATTTTGAACTACAAAAAATGAAACGAAATAGCATCTGTGTTTTAATCAGATCGGCATTGTGTAAAAAAAAAAATGTTATGCTAAGTCTCAGATAAACAAAGCTCACTTAAAAACTTGAAGGGCTACCAAAATGAAAACGATCTAATAAAGGTCTCTTTAGTATTGATGTAAACCATGAACATCAGTGAGCCTTACACTAAAGATGTAAATATTTATTACTTACTACATGGAACATACTCGCTTGGAGTCCTGGTAAATTATGAATAAATATAAGTAAACCTGTATTTTATGTGACCCCATCAAAGTTCACCTGTGATTTTGTTTACAAGATAAAACTATGGTTGTTTTCAAATGATGAATATTTCATGCACGGACATCAAAACATGAAGGTCGACGGCTTCAAACGAGGTTTTAGTATCCCAGCAGCACAAAACCCTGTTGAACTCCTCAACACCTGATGTACATTAATAATATTAATAATTCAGAGACTGGTTATGTCTGTTTCTTATAATCCCTTTCAGATGTTAAGTGAAATATTAGTTAAACAAAATATATTTTGTGTAGATATACTATAGACTATACATAAGTCGTAAAAATTGTTTAGATTTTACAATGAGTATATATATAAGATTAGTCAGGCTCTGGTCCTGCAGCTGAAAAAATTGTGCTTTTTATTAAAAGATATTCTACCATACATGTAATATTATAATTCCCCATTTGAAAATGTGAATACTAGTAGTAAATCTTTACTGGAAGAATACAACTTACCATAAACCTGTCTGGATCCCATTAAGGATCTAATATATAGACAATTTATAAGTATATAAAAGTTATAATGAAATATGAATCACAATTTAATTGTTAATTGCCATCCTGTTAGTATAAAACACCTACGGACAAAAAGAGAAATGAGTTTTAACGTCCATTTGACACAAACTAGGTCATATCGGGACTAACATATGGGTGCGTGAAGGTGTCTTTAGCAGTGGCAGGAAACCACGCCAGTTGACTTAATGACATACCTTATGATACAGCGCGCATGTGCTAAGCATTCGGCCAGCAACCGGCATACGCAATACAGTGTGCTATGAGGGAAATTTTCCCGGACAACAGCGCTACGGCCTACTCTAACATCTAATTCCAACTGCCGAGGGATCTTTTACGCGCATGCCAATATGTACACGGAACCTCCCTTTTTTTCATCCCATCAAAACGACTAGACAGCCGTCCTTGTCAGGCCCTCCGTTCTGCATCACTGACAAGGAGAAACCACGGCAGAAAATCTGGATGAACTTTTCTCGGCCAATGCAGGGATCAAACATCCTACCTCCAGGCTAGCGATCCAGTGTCTTACCCACTCAGCACCGTGACCCCCATGGAGTTTTGCACAGCTTTCGACATATCTATGGACGAAGGTTACAAAAGTAGTCAAATCCACATTGACCTATACCCCATAAATATAATAATACACGCGTAATTATGAAACAGTCTTGTCTTGTATCTTACATGTATATCAAAACATTGAATCATTGTTAGGAAAAAGGAAACACAGTCACGCTTACAGTTATGTATCTATATTCAGTGATATTTCTTCTAGTAGGAACAACATCATATAATAAACAAAGAAAGATTTAGATTTCTAATACAATACATCTTTATAGTGGCATTAGGTAAAAAAAAGCTGACAGCTCTCAGTATAATAGTTAAAAAAATATATAATGAAAACAGAATATACTGCAAATTTCAGTCAAATTGCTTCACTCTGAACCAAGATATTAGCGATTCATTAATAAGGTTGGCATGATAATAAACAAAACTTGATTATAAATTATCCATAACAAAATGTATTCAAATACACTGAATATTGCAAGCTAATGATGACAACAAGGTTTTATTATGATTTGGATAAGTTAATTAATGTCTAATTAATAATTTAGAAAAGATTTCAGGCCCCAAAACAAAGATCTGCAGCAGGTAGATTTAGCTCTTGATGTGTAAAAAACTATTAAGATCAAGATTTAGCTGTTTGAATTATATGTAGTTCATAGAACTCTAAACAAATTCTACTTTCATCAAGGTCACGATTTAGTCATATTTACTATTTCTGAAAGAAAATACATTAACTTACCTTTTCACAAGTTCAAGTGTTTGAAGTCTGTGACCAAATAACTGTACCAGTAGGCCTATTGTAAACATCCAGGACCTATTGTAAACACAGTATGGCTGGTGCATTGAACAGCTTGAACACACATTCTACATTCAATATTTTATTTAGTGGTTTGTCAATCAGGTTAAAGGGAGGGTGAGAGATAGAAAAAGAGAGACTCCACTCCACACGAACTAGGTTATTTCGTGACTAGCATATGGTTCAAATTTATTTTTAAAAATTCGCTAGGACATACATGTACATGTAGGGGTCTTTACTTTTACTGTATAGATAGTGAGTGATGGCAAAAAGAGAGAGAAATGGGTTAAACTTTAACTCCACTTGACACAAACTAGATCATTTATTGAATAGCATATGGTTCAAATTTATTTCAACATTTCGCATGCACATGTATACATGTAGGGGTCTTTATATCAGTTGGTGGAAACCAGAGGACTTGGGGGGGGGGGAACCTATGAGATTGGATAGGGAATCCTACTGCTTGTGTTGTTGTTGTTGTTGTTGTTTAACGTCCGCTTCCACCGAAGGTGATATCGCAGACAACTTGTCTTATTTTTCATTTTCATTATCTTAGCGCACGCGCAGGGGTCTTTGCTGTGGGAGGAAACCGGAGTGCCCGGAGGAAACCCACGAGGTTGAGAAGGAGCCCCTATCTCCATGCCACATACGCTCACACCAGGGCTCGAAACCACAGCCGCAAGCCAGAGGTGACCGGCCAGCTAGAGGTCGAGGCGTGGCAATCTAGACCACTAGGCCATCCCAACCCCCTCCTACTGCTTGTCACGTACATGTACTTGTACAAGTGGGGAATCAAAACCATGCCACTTGACTAAATTACAGACCTTATGAACCAATGTGCAAACGTTATCCATATCAAACTAATTAATTTGTTTCAAATCCATGTCAAAACTCTTTATTCACGGGGAGATTTCCCAAGCAGCAAATCAAAAACGTTAGATTTTAACTTTTGGTTAGCAATGGACAAAATATGTATCACAAATCGTGCTGCCATACTTGTTTTTAGCAGCCTTGCTCCTTGACATTTGATTAATAACAACCGCTCCATCAGTCAAGCTAGCACACAATCAGCCAGCAGACAACACTCGGCTTGCCAATTAGTAATTCCCTGACATTTTTGCTCAGTGCTTGCCGCATGTTTGTTTTTTTGGGGGGTAATCCAACTATTTTTGTAGTAAGATTGGGCGTCTAATACATGTATATCAAATTTGCCATACTTTTATTGATAAAAAACACCCGATAAATACTTTCAGGACAGTGTACCTTTAAATTGTAAATAAAGTTGAATTGCTGAAAGGAATATCAGTTCAACAATTAGGTTCAATCCCCATCAGTATTAATGTCAATATTTTAAATTCCAAGTACATGTATTTAAAAGATTTTTACTACATGTACAAGAAATGAAATGACTAATGAGGTTTAATGACAGAACTGGGCTAATCAAAGCAGGCGTACACCATACAGGCTGCTTTGAGGGAAATTTCGCCCGGGCAGTGGTGATATACATGTACAAAATGTAGCCCACATGTATACAAATGTAGCCTACATGTATACAAATGTAGCCAACATGTATATCAAATTCCAACTACTAAGGGACCTTTTATGTACGCTTTTTCACACCATCCAAACGACTTGACAGTTGTCCTTGTCAGGCCCTCCGTCCTACACCACTGACAAGGGGGAAACCACTTCGGAAAATCCCTATGATTTTTCTCGGCCAATGAAGGCCAGGGATCGAACAGGCATTGGCAAGTCAGCCAGCATCTCACCCACTTAACTACCGTGGCTCTTAATTAATACACAAGAAAAATAATTGTTGAAATATCATAACTGTTGCACATCTTTGTTTTTACTTTCATAAAACAGTTCAACAATGATACAAATTTTACAGAGCAGGAAACTGATAAATTAAACAACATTTTAAGTCAAAACTAGACAATGTAGAAAGGAAGTATAAATATTTCAAACAACTTAACAAAGAGGTGTTAACAAATAAAATACTGTACATTTGTAAATACATAATAATGACTTAAATCTGCCTATGTTATCTAAATTATAAATTAGACCAATGGTTCTCAACCTTTTTTTGCCAACAGCACACTTTGGAACACATGAAAAAATAGCGGCACACCTGCCTAAATATATAGGAAAAGTAGTTGAATTTTGCAAAATTCATTGTCATTGGTAGCATAAGCATAGACACAGACTATAGTCATAAAGAAAACACAGCTATGAATTTATCACTCAGTTACAATCTTCGTGTGTCGTTCAAAATTTTGCGGCACACTCGGGAAGCTCTTGCGGCACACCTGTGCACCGCCACTCACTGGTTGAGAATCACTGAATTAGACGTTAATTAATTAATCCCCAAAATAATCAACTCTCGATGTCATTGCTAGCCTGCGATATCTATTACATTAGGATCCGATTTGCTGCTCAACTTTCATCATTATCGTACCGACTATAGATATGATGTCAGCAAATTCCCTTTACATTATCTAGTTTTTAAATATTGTAGTGAGAACTGTCAGCTCAGCTCTCTATCTAGTCTCCCATAATGTATCTTTAAATAAATTACCATTAAATTATAAACTAAAAAAATCTGAATAATATTTTCTTGGTCAAATTAAGTGTGTACCATAGTTAATCTTGAGAGACATGAAATGAAATGGAGTTTAACGTCCTACTGTTCTGCTCCTAAACTGGGCTAATGAAGACGGGCATACGCCATACAGTGTGCTATAAGGGAAATTTAGCTCGGGCAGCACTGCTACAGCCTACTCTTATATCGAATTCCAACTGCCACTGGATCTTTTACGTGCACGCCAATGTGTACATGGGACCTTGGTTTTTCATGCCATCCCAATGACTAGACAGCTGTCCTCCTTGTCAATCACGGGACTCACACAAAACAGCATACATTGTACAACAACAAAAGTTAAATATAGATAGAGAGACAGGGAGAGAAATGGGGTTTAACGTCCACTTGACACAAACTAGGTCATTTTGGGACTAACATATATTGTTTAATCTTTATTCAAATTATTCGATGGCACGTAGGGGTCTTTAGTAGTGGGAGGAACCAGGAGGACCCAGAGAAAAACCACAAGATTGGTAAATATAAATATGTATGTTTGTCATTATAAGTTCTGTTATCTGCGATGTGTAAAATAATTATATGTCAGGTGTGTGCCATTTGCTTGATTAATGAACAGTTGATACTCTGATTAATTATTCACAACTATAACATTTACAGTGTTGAATCATCAGTGAGATATCAAATCAATATCTCAAGCAAGCCTGGAAATAAGGCACCTGTCACTGACAATGTCAGGCACAGATTCAGGCTTTGTCAGGCATAAAACCTCTGGTGTATGTCATTTTGTCCAGAACTGATTTTTCTTTTTTAATGATATTATTAATGCATGTCAGGCACTAAGTTGAAAAATGACCGATTGGGAAAATTTTAAAGTAAAAGCCCTGTTATTATGTTCAGGCTAGTATTTACATGTATGTAATTTGTTCTGGACAATTAATGTCTGTAACAGGTGCTTGAGAGCCCTATATCCAGGCTTGGTTATAAATAAACATATTAATTATAGTTTATATAATGATTGTTAAATAGTACCAATAATATTGTTGATGACAGCTTAATTCTGTTATTGAGTGAAAGTTTAGAAGAAAGTATAAGAATTTGAAATGTGATTTAACATCCTATAGCTATTTAGCTATTCTGCTGTCATATGGGCTACAATAAACACCGATGTTGGCTGATCAGGGTAATAAGGATTTTAAGGCCCGGTTCCCCCTTCTCAGTGGTGCAGGACAGACGGTCTTGCAAGAGACAACATACAGTCTTTCGGATGGGATGAAAAACCAATGTCCTGTGCACACATTGGCAATTGAAATTCAATATAAAAATTGGCCATAATCCTGCTGTTCTGGCAAATGTTCCACAAAAGCACACTGTATGGCGTATACCTGTCTCCATGAGCCCAGTCATTTCAGTTCATGTTTTCTTAGAGATTTTTATAAGTTTACCAGAAACAATTAAAGGTACATGTATTGTGATTATTGTTATTATTTCTAATACAACTTAGCCTTCCATATATCATATAACTGTAGGATATCATGTAGATCTGGAGATCTAGATTTACAATATAGATCAACAATATACTGCTTGATATATGATAATATTACCATAGTTTGTGGTGTGGCTTTATCAATATCATTTAAATACAATGTAATAAATTTGGTTCTGTTCAAATGACATGGTACAGATCAATGAGAAGGTCTGAAAATTAATCAGTGTTTGACTCCAGATGTAGGACATACACATTATTTTAGAATTAGAAACTGTATTTATTGTCAGAGAGAGAGAGAGAACAATGGCCATGGGATCTACTTCCACTCGACAAAAACTAGGTCATTTCGAAACCAACACACGGTTCAATTTTATTTCAATAATTTGCATGCGCGTAGGGGTCTGTAGCAGTGGGAGGTAACCGGAGGACCTAGATAAACTAACAAGGTTGGACAGACAACCCTTCTCCTTGTCATGTATATGTACAACCGGGGAATTGAAGCCATGCCAGTCGACTCAATAACAGACCTTATGATTCGACCATCCAGCCCCACCCCCATTTATTGTGAGAAAAGGTTTGAGGAACAGGCTATGCTACGCCAATGATTGATTGAAGAAAAGGTTAGACCTATATTACCTCTCTCCTACATTTAAGAATATTTGATTGAGAGACCATGATGAAATGTTTGACTGATTGACAGATTAAAATAACATCATACAGGAGAGAGAGAGAGAGAGAGAGAGAGAGAGAGAGAGGGGGGGGTTAAATCCACAGACACAAACTAGGTTATTTCAGGACTAACACATGGTTCAATTTTAGTTTAATACTTTGCATGCATGTAAGGGCCCTTAGCAGTGCGAGGAAACCGGATGAAGCCGAGAAAGCCCTCGAGGTTAGAAATCATACATGAAGCCGATCTATAACACAGATTACAGTTCCCATTATTACTGTTTGTTAATGAAACAATATCTGCTGTTAATGTGTGACATCATGTTCAATCAATTATTTAGCCCTGAATCAGGTTTCCATAATAACACCAATCTACAGTAATTAAAATATGGATCTAAGTTTACTTTTGTATTTATATAACTTTCCATGGCATCAATAAAGATATGACCGATTGTTTGATATCTAGACTTATTATTCTGAATTTTAGCTCTTGCATTTAAATATATTGCATATTATTCGTTTGGCCTCAAATGTGGTATAATTCATTAATTTGACATTTATTTACAGGACAAAACCATAAATAACTTTCTGAAATTTCGGATGGTTTGGATTTTCAAGATTTAAATATGATATACATGTAGGCAGTCAATGACTTAATTTGAAAATAGATAAATGAAACTTTGTTTATTAACATGACAAGCAATGACAATCAAGACTACAACTCTGCGAATGACGATAACTCTGCTCAGAATGAAGTAATTTCCTCATATTATACTGTACATGTATGGCAGATACCCATCTTAAAGGAGCTAAATCGCTAACTTTTGGGACCTAGAAATTGACACAAGTGGGTCGCAACGGATATAATACAGTAATATGAATATATAGAAACAGATTCACATTAAATGGTTTCCATTTTTACTCTAATTTCAAATCAGTTATGTTCGGCGACATAAGCCAGCAGTCTAAATCGATTGCAAATTTCTGGCGTCTGGTTATTCCAGTCTACATACGCCGTTTGATTTGGTGCAATGTTTCTAGCCTCGTTCCTCTTGCTAGAGCTGGGGGATGAAACCATTCGTGTACCAATGGCAAAATGTTTATTTTGTCTTAAATATCGGATATATCAGAAGCCCATCTTTTTCCGGTAAGATCACAGCATCAATGTTGATTTAAATTGATAATTAATTCGTGTTTTCAATTTTGAAGATTTTGGATGATATTGAGTTAGAGACTTAAAGCTACTTTAAATTAGCCCATTTGGAGCAACAGTAGGATGTTATTGTTAAGCCCAATTTCATTTCATCTTATAAATGAACACACCCTACATATCCGTGATAAACAAGCCTACGTACGAGCCTCTAGATGGTCCTAACTCCTGGATACAGTATATAAAAATCATCCATGTATGACAAAACTATTAACCTAGCTTGAAAAATCTTTTTAATAAACACACATATAATGCATAAACAACTTTTAAATTGTTGAATTTGCCTTGATGTCTTTTTTATGATTCTGACCTTATTCTTGACTTCTCACAGGGAACTAATTGAGCTACAAAGTAACTCTTGACCTCTGAGTGAGTTATGCTACATGTAACTCATAAATTTTCTACTGGAGGATTTTAAAGACAGTTATACCTGTAGACCTGTTCAACCAGATAAATGTTTTAAATTAATTAATCAAAACTTGTGAAATATGACAATCTGACACATTAACCTTAATGAGCAGAGTTTATTAATTTGTAAGTTCAACTTAGTCGGCAGAAACAACTTGATTTTCATATGTATCCCACTCCAACAGCTAATTATGTTTACATGCATTTTTGTCAAAATATGAATTTAAAAATGTGTATTAAATTGGCTTTAAAACAAATGACTGGATCTCTCGAAAGTCACAGTGGCTGCATGGGTTAATGTTCACTCGATATACAATATGTGATTTCGGGTTTAACATGGCTCTGCAAGTTCCGAAATGACTACTTAATGTTAGGTGGACAGAAACCCATTTCTCCTTAAGACAACTTTTCAAGAATAGTTTCCAGTGTTAGAACAGCTCACACACTAGAGCAGACTTTAGTTTGAAATGTTACACGATACAAATGCCAGAATTATTATCATTATAAAAAAACTAGATCTGCCAGGCAGATATGAACACTTTCACATGCACAACCACTTCCTGTCACGATTCAAATGCCAGAATTATTATCTTTTATTAATAAAAATAAAATATCCCAAAATTAAATACTGGTATTGCAAATTGTAAGCTAATGTTCGATAATAATATTTACATTGGCGCATGTAGCCATTATATCCACATGTAATCCTATCCCACTCTAGATACCTCTCTATAATTTATAAAGACTGTACCAGTATAGAACTTTAATATTTACCTACACTTGTTGTAGGCTACTATAAATAGTATAAATGATATGTGAGTTTAAGATTAAAGTAGCATTATTCATCATTTAGATGATGAGGTTGTCAATCTTGTTGTAATAGTTCAAAAATAAATAAAGAAAAATAAACATATATTGAAAATTTCATTAAAATTATTTTACCGGGTACTCTGGGCTAAGTCATGACATTATTATTGTAGCAACACCATCTGATTAAAATACAGATGTTTCTTTCATTTCGTTTTTTATACTTTCGATGGCCTACACTAGAAGAAGATGTGACAAGTTAGAGTGTTATAGTTGGAGTTCAAGTCGGGTCAAACGATAGGCTTTTGACCTTGTGACGTCTGACATTGATTAATCAATGAGCGTTGACGTTTCTAGGGGTTTACCCACAGTTTCGTGCAGAGAACACCAAGAATTCGTCGTCACAGACATGGCCTCACATCATTAAGAAAGCCTATCATATAACAACTCTTCTAGATCCTAGTGTAGTAAAGACAAGTAAAACGAAAGATTTTCTGCTGTGGTTCTCTCTTGGACGGAGGTTCTGGCAAGGGACAGTAGGCCTATACAAACACAGTCGTTCGGATGGGATGAAAAATCAAGGTCCCATTGGTGTGTATGAACATAGAAAAACCCTTAAAAGCTGGAATTCGAAAAAAGTAGGCCATGTCCATAGTGCCACTCTCCAGACGAAAATTCCCTCATAGCACACTGCATGGCCAACACGTATGCCCGTCTTCATTAGCCCTGTGTAGGAGCAACACAGTAGGATATTAAATGCGCCCATTTCATTTCATCCACATAAATTTGCACTCGGCAAACCTCAGCAGTTTCCAGTACTCTACATCTAGCCTCAGCTGTATGACGAAGTCCGCCATTAGAACTACTTTCAAGTTCCTGGGTTACCAATGGTGTTGCCCATGACGATGCCTTTGAAGAATGTTTTATCTCACAAAGTTTTCAAAGGTTGAAGCTGTTTTTCTTTCAAGTTTATCCGATTTTCTTTAAACAAGGACAAGTTTGCACTGTAAAGTCTACACACCCTTCGAACAATTCAATTTTGAGAACTTCTTTCTTAAAAGTTTAAAGCGGCAAGTTTTCCTAATAAGTAAACCGGCGTTGCATCGCAATTGTATAGGCGTAGCGTAGGTACATATCACTTACTGTCATACCGCTGAGGCTAGATGTACATGTAGGTTTCGGAATCTGCCGAGGTTTACCGAGTGATAAATTTGTGCAGGAATTTCATAATCATAATCTACTATTGACATTGAGGATCCATCTATACATCTCATGCGCACTCCGACTTAGTTCCCTTCCCACTCACTGCAAATTGAAATAGGTAGATACAAAAATGTCCCCCCAGATCTAAGAATATGCCAACAATGCTCTATGCCAAAAATTTAAGATGAAGCTCATTTTTTACTTGAATGTCCACTGTAAGAAGATTTGCGTACCGTACTGTACACATATAGCCTACTCAACATTTACAGATAACTATCCTATTCCCAAGAAAACCTATTTAACCCACCTAAAACAGTTGCAAACTCAGTTAGTGCCTTCGTTTTTCATAATGAATCTTATATCAAAATTATTCTCTACGTTTCCATTATACTACTTGATTCATATCATTATCATACATCCATATATATCATATTTCCATGTAATAAGGATATTACGTCTTCTCGTTATTTATGTATATCAAACCTGTTTGAGGTACATGTAAATGTTTACATTAGGCCCTACATAATGTTTTATATTATTGTTACCGTATTATTATTATTATAAGCTAGATTAAAATTACCATTGTCTTATACATGTATGTAAATATCATTTGTCATATTGTATCATATGTACATGTTTATAAATGGACGTTTCGATGCAATAAAATGTTATCTTATCTTATCTGTATCATATTTTCAAAATTTCATTACCGCGGTACCTCAGTGAGTTATTTAATCGCAGGAAAAAATATGTCTGCACTGTCCAGGCCAGGTCATGTTCCTTAAGCAACGTCCGCGAGTTTTATAACATCTTGATAAGATGTATGTAGTTAAGGCGAGATCAAGCCTTTGAAGATATTGCCAGAAGGGTTAGGGATTGCCAACACTGTAGGCCCTAGGCCTAAGTGTATTATATTATGGATGACATCTTCATTTTGACTTTTTTAATTGTTTGCTAGGTATACGTATAGTACTAGCCGCGTACTACATGTACGCAATCTTCAACCATTTCAATAATTTTATGGTTTTTGTTTTAACTCAATTTATAAGAAAGTATTTGATCACCGATGATAAAACCTAACAAAAGTAGGCCTATAAATAGATAATTAGTTCCTTTTGGAACTGTCTTTGAGCGAACGATATGATTGTCCGCTCAAAAGACAGTTCCTAAAGGAACTAGCCTATAATTATAATGAATTATTTCTCACATGTAGCTATAATAAAACGAAGAAAATATATAGTTACAAACCTTGTCTGATGGTTGATGCGTTTCGCAATCTCCGCGTCTTTATGTGCTGTACTCCGTAGTACGTTTGTTTACACTCCTTCAATCCTTGCCGGTTTATTTGTCAAGTCCAAGCTGCTCTGCTTCTTGTACATATAAAAGACCGCCTCCAGCAAAAATCATCAACAAGTTAGCGCTTCGTTTCACATTTTTGACTTAATTTTGTATCCATACAAAAGATGAGTGAAAAACATGTCCTTGAACTTGGTCTTCGTTATCATAGTCGAGCTCATTCAGCCACTAATTTACATGGATTGTAAGCATCTTTCAAAAACACTGAAAAACTTCAGACATTAATTGATTTTTTTTAAAAATTAATAAATTTATTCATTAATTCTTAAAAGAAAGTTTGAAATAACTAGGTATAACAAACGGTGCACCTGAATATTTTAAAAGTGCGTCAAGGGAGGTAATTCGCGAGGTTCAGTTCCAGGGATCAAACCAGTAATGAATTTTCTTTTCATTTAAATGAACCAAAAATTAAGTGTAATCAATCCTTTAATTAACAGAAATTTAATTGCGTGTGGTGGGTTGGTGGTGGTTATTCGAATGTATAACATCAATGATAATTATACAGTTGGTGTAGTTCATTATTTGTACTTTTGGATCGTGACGTGACTTTTAAATTTTTGAATAACCAGAAGCCTTTTATGAAAATGTTTCACCGGTCTCCCCTTACCAAGATAAATCTAGAACATCAGATAAATTTAATTGATTTCAAATGGAGCTTAACGTCGAACTGGGCTAATGAAGACGGGTGTTCACCACAATGTGCTATGAGGGAAATTTTTGCCTAATATCGAATTCCAACTGCCAAGGGATCTTTTACGTGCATGCTAATGTATACTATTGAATGACTAGACAGCTGTCCTTGTCAGGCCTTCCATACTGCACTAGCAAGGCAAACTTTGCTCTTCTAACTAGTGAGACATTGAAATACTGAGCTAGCATGGCAACATTTGCTCTGGTAGCTAGCGCGAGAGAGAAATGGGGTCATTTTGGGAGTAACATACGGTTCAATTTCATTTCAATAATTTGCTTGCATGTAGGGGTCTTTAGCAGTGGGAGGAAACCGGAGTACCAGGAGACCTCATGATACAACTCGCATGCGCTAACCATTCGGCCATCCCCTCTCCCACCAAGTTAGTGAGCCAACACCATATTTACTGATCTAGCAAGGCAAATCATAAATTTATCAATTTTTTTATCATTATTTTATTCAATTTATGGGTCTATGAACTATGACTCCACTCAAAAAATATTCAAAATACTTCGAGTTAGCATGGCAACCCTAGCTCTGAAATCAATAATCCACCCAAAAAATTTATCACCTTTTTTATTCAATCATCACTGGGTTCAATCACATACAATATATTCAAAATAATCTCTTTTTTTAAAACAAACTCCACTGCATATCACTCAAACAAGACAAATAGCAACAAAGGATATACACGATTCAGTTACAAAAAATATAAGTTCAGTTTAACCATAATATTTATTGTCTTGCATATCATATGCCCATCCCATTTAAATACAATTAGACAACAATTGTATTTATATTTTCCTGATTTTTACATGTTTTGCCATTGACATAAATTAAATAGGGTTTAACGTCCTTCCGAATACCAAATTTTTGTATTTTAATCCTTAATATTTTCAGAAATGGTCCCAAAGGAATTAGGAATTGTCACATATATTAAAAAGATAAAAGTCATAATCATTATAATATACAATAAACCTCTGGATATAACAAAATTATAACATCAAATACTGAGACAACTGTCTATTAATTCTGTTAATTTTGTAAAAATTACAATATCTAGATACAGACAACACCAACCATGAGCTCAGATTTAAACAGTTGTCCTTCTAAAATTTAACCAGAAATGGCTGACCATTATAACGTTTACTGTTACTCGGTAACGTTGCTACCGGAAACGGGTGATAAAAGGCCCGTCAAGCAAGAGTACTATTGATATTGAGCACGTTACTGGATAATCAAGAATATGTGGGTGGAGTTATTGTCTGTCAATCAAACGATCGACAATTGGCGTATAAGGTGTAGACTTAGTTTGTACCCATTTCTTGTCCAAACTTCCAACACTGATAACTCCGTTCAGAAATAAAATAATTTGACTGAAATTTTCAATATTTTTTTTTTTATTATCTGTTTTTGAATTATTATAGCAAGAATGGCCAACTCTTTATTAAACTCTTAACTAATGTATCTTTAAAGACATAGACACCGCCATGCTTGATCATGTGACGTGAAAGGTGATGATATCGACTGGCGAATCAGGCGAAGCATTCGCTTATAGTGTGTCCACCCATTCGGCTGAATAAAATTCGACACCGATTGATTCGGCCAATGTGTCCACTGCTGTCATTATAACACCAATCACGTGATTAATATCCAGATCAGTGGTTCTCCATCTTTTTCTGACAACAGCACACCTTGGAACACATGAAAAAATAGCGGCGCACCTGGCTCAATATATATGAGAAATATTTGAATTTTGCAAAATAAAAACATGGCAAGTCATGGTTGGCATACAATCGTAGACACGGATTAGTCATAGACACATAGTATGACTCAAACTAAGTAAGGAAAAATATACCATTGAACTAACTAGTAGACATCAGTGATGCAATTCGGATCACATGGTTTTTCGTATTTTCTTAGTGTGCCGTTAAAAATTTTGCAGCACACTTTAGAAAATCTCACGGCACACAGGTGTGCCATTGCACTGGTTGAGAATCACTGATCTAAATGGAGATAACATCAATCGTGATGTGATCAATATTTCGATACAGAGCACACCAATCATGATGAGATAAATATCCCGATACAGATAACACCAATCATGATGAGATAAATATCCCGATACAGAGAACACTTATCATAATGAGATAAATATCCCGATACAGATAACATGAATCATGCGATAAATATCCAAATACAGATAACCCCAATCATGATAAAATAAATATTTTGATACAGATACATTAATCATGATGTGATAAATAAAAATTACAATATCTAGATAATATCCAAATACAGATAATCCCAAACATGTGATAAATGTTAAACACAAAATGTTAAATTGTGACATTATATCATTATCTTTGTTAAATCTGTTAAGGTTGAAATCTCGAAAATTTCACACGAGAATCGCTGCTCTAGCAGTTTAAACTGTAAAATGTATTTCAATCAATTGCAAATTGCCTTCACTATATATTGGTGTTAAAGAGAAGGATGGATTTCTATATAAAGTACTCTCCACGATTTGTAATTGTCAATGATGACGTATGGGACTAAAGAGACAGAATCATTGTCCTAATACATTCACTTGTCACTGAATAATTTCATCCAGGTCTTACACTTTGTTCAAATCCATGACATCCTAATTCATATCGTTTTAGCCATGTTAATATCGGTTTTTACCTGTATTTTGTGGATGGGTAAAGCTGTAAATCAATATGAATAATGTAGGGGATGCTCAGTCCAGAACATTCTGAATTGACAGAATTACAATCGAGTGACGCGGAATTCACAGTTCTGCCAATCCCGACAGCCGAGGTGGGGTGAGTAGAATCGTGACGTATTCCTAGTTAAAAATATGTTTCAGCTGTCACGATTGGTTGAGATATTTTTTATACTGTCGGCACATGCGTTGAACTCCGCAATTCTCCTTTTCACTCGATTGACACCAGTTTTTGGAATTGAGGGAATTTAATTCCAGAACTGTGAATCGAGCATCCCCGTAGTAAATCCTTACTCATATCGTTTTTAATATCAAAATTATTAAATGCTAAACAATATCATTAAATGTGTCACACTCTCACAATATTATTAAAGACAAAATTATTAAATGCTAGACAAAAATATTAAATGCTAAAGACAATATTGTTTTAATAATATAAAGTATACAGGCAATGACTCCAGACGGTCAATTTCACTATCGAGCCAATCTGATTTAACAGATCTATATTTCGTTTCCTTGTTATTTTATTTTATTTTCAAGGGCCTCCACTACATAATATCTAACAGGTTATAGAGGGAGCTCGAATCAGGGGTCATATCAGCTACTTTTAACCATATCACGCCAGTCAGCTGATTAACTAATCAGTGTCAGTGTTCCAAGCGGCTATTTGGAAATACAACTTTTTCTTTGTTTGTATCGCTGTGAATGTCTACCCATGGTTCTGCGCATAATAGGAACATGGCGTAACAGAAAATTTGATATCTGAATCATTCACATCACACAGAATTCTGCTTATTTAACGACTCTTCTAGATCCTGGGGTAGTGAAGACAAGTAAACAGAATTGTGATCTAAATAAAATGAAACGAAAATGAAACGTGTTTAATCAGATTGTATCGACCAGTCAACACAAGGAAATATGATCAAAATGAGAGCCACGAACACTCCACAATACATTGAATGCTCTAAGCCCCTTTAAATCAACTTAAAATATCATGTAATTCAATATCATTTACCCAAAATACAAACACTTTACACTAAGCTACATTAATATCAAACATGATTAAAACATAAAATATTGTTTAAATCAATATCATTTACCCAAAATGCAATACCCTACACTAAGCTGTATTAGTCTTAATCATTATTGAAAAATATTTCCTTAATTATAAATGCCATATAGGTATATTTAACAATTTAACATCACTGAAGTCTAGTGCAAACAAGTCATTTTCTCTGACAATATCTCTTGTCAAGCAGTTTTTTCATTGACCAATCAGCACAAGCTAAAATATCATGTGATTTTACTAAATGGCAACCCATCTCAGCTAGATTTTTTTCTCTATTGGAGCCGCCATTTTGTCTAGTCACATAATCAGCAGTGACAATAACTCTACTGCATAGCTGGCTGCTTTACACATGATCATTCACTGCTTCGATTGCCATAAGAAAATCTATTGCATGCGCTACGCTTATGTTAAGACAAATTTTTATCTTTCCATTCAATACATCAAGAATTTAGCATTCAATTTCAAGAAAAAATAACAAGAGGTTACAGTATGTAAACCTGTTTTGGAACAAATAATAATAACAGACTTCTGTATTCTAAAACAAAACAATATCAGTTATATTAGTAAAGACTTTCTAAATTTGTTTTGAAGATATCTGATTTCGTACAATACTGCATGGCAAGGGTGGTAATTAATCTTATAATCTTCTTGTAGTCTTGTTTTTCCATGCCTATTGCATATTAACACAAAGTACAATTTCACGCATTCACGATTTTTCGACTATCTGCCATCTTCAATAGAAAGCTTAATCTTGCTTTAACTCTGTACATCTTCTCAAGCCATTCACGTAATACCCAGGATATTTAGATTGGCTACAGATCCCACTGAAGAGCCTATCAGATTCCTTAATCATCGTGGATACCAAGTCTCGCGCTCTCAAGATAATAGTACATCCATAAAATTCTACCTTGTTTTAACATGTTCAATTTCATGTATATATTTTCATTGTTCCAAATCAATTATCATGACGCATATCATAATCTCCATTAATCATAATGTTGTAATATTAAAAACTGTTGCCATGATAACAAGGTGACGTAAGATTGTAATACTGAATATTTAAAGCTTTATGCTGACCGATAGAAACACCACAATATAAAGAGAGCGACAATAATTCTAATATCAATTATAGGGCTAGAAGTAAGCAGACATGAAATAAAAATAATATTTCATTTGTCACCATTTCACAGAAAAGGTAAAGTAATAATATGACTATAACCTGGTTGTAACTGGACCAAAACTAGTACAATTTCACAGAACAGGTTTGGTACTAATACAATTCTACTAGAGACTCTGACTGTAGGTAGGCCAAAACAAGTAAAATTCCACAGAAAAGGTTTAATTCTGTACATCTTAAAGGCTCTTGCTGTAACTGGGCCAAACTAATACAACTTATCTCCAAACATTGATATATACATTAATATTGTCAAATTTCTCGAATGCCAAACACAACTATAAAGAAACTAGTGTAAATTAGAACATTTCAAAAAGAGTAAATTTGTGATTTAAAAATTCAATTTTTGACTTTGTTAATGAACCATATCTGAAGTGAATATAAATATAAGGTTACTCGCTAGTCAGTCCAGAATGTCCGAAATTGACAGAGTTGCAATCGAGTGACAAGGAATTTACTGTTAGTCCTGTGTGTGTGAGTGGAATTGTGACCTAATTCAACATAACAACCATGTTTCAGCTGTCATAGTTGGTTAATGATATTTATTAGAGAACTGCTTTACAACCTACATTCCACCTTTTCACTCGATTGTACTATTTTTGGGATTGAGAGAATATCCCCTAATAATTTTTCAGCAAGGGACACAAGTCATATATTATTCATGTTTTAGATATAACTGCTTAAATGACTTGACAATTTGTTTATTTCTAGCCCTAATAATATGAATTAATGCTGGGTGGTAACCGAACTATAAACTTCATTAATTTGCTGGGTTACACGAATAAATGTCGTTCTACGACTCAATTCTTTCAGTTTCGACGCTCCAACGTAGGTACATGTTGATCTTATTCCACCCAAAACATCCTGAACTGTCTTTTCCACATCACCACGATATTCAATCTGAACAGTTTTCCCCTCGGAAGCTCTGAAATTAAATTTGAAAGTTCACCATAAAAAAGAGACAACTGTTATACTGATCAAAAGTTAAAATAGAAAACTTTTTTTTTAGTATTAATCTGATTATATGACAAATATCAATGTTCATAGAAATTGAAACTTCCTTCATCTGAGCTCTCTGTTTGACGCTATATTTTTGAAGTTAGGCAGACGACCCATCTCTGTGTACCTACAAGGCATAAAAGAACTAAAAGAGAATTCTGCTTACCCTCCAAACCTAATCCTGAAAGTGTATAATACCACAGTCTATGTCAAGATATGAACAAGCGAGTCTAAGAATCCCATCACTTAAAATAATTATACCTGTATTCCGCCACACCTCCGGCGTGTTTCTTCATTGCCGTAGCTGAACTCATTCCATAAAACAATTTAAACTTCTTTCCATTCTGCTCTATCAACTCTCCGCCCGATTCTGTATGTCCAGCTAACATACCTCCCATCATGACATAATCAGCTCCAGCACCAAACGCCTTGGCAACATCTCCAGGACAGGTACATCCACCATCCTAAAAACAACAAAGATAGGTTGCCAGGCAACGAAACATACACCCACAGCAGCTAAATCTTCCGGGAAGTCAACAAGGGTTGTCGCATATTTTTACTTTTTTTGGTAATGAAACATTTGTAATACACTAAAATCCGATTAAGAGTAACAACTCGTTATGTAATTATCTGAAAATCATTAGAATTTGTTTGCTTTTTATAAAGTTTTGCCCCCCCGCTAACAATTAGTATAGGAAACATTTAACATCATGGATTTAACTGTTCAGTTATCACTTTTTTGAAGTGATCAAGGGTCATAACTCTGGCACTAATTATCGGAAATCGCTGAAAATCAATAAGCTTCTTCGTCTTATGACCTTAAACACTGTGTATAAATTTAAAGTCAATCGGATATTAACTTTGGCTTTTACAGTGTCCACAAGATTTTTTGAAGTGATCAAGGGCCATAACTCTGGCACTAATTATCGGAAATCGCTGAAAATCAATAGGCTTCTTCGTCTTATGACCTTAAACACTGTGTATAAATTTAAAGTAAATCGGATATAAACTTTGACTTTTAGAGCATCCACAAGATTTTTTGAAGTAATCAAGGGCCATAACTCTGGCACTAATTATCGGAAATCGCTGAAAATCAATAGGCTTCTTTGTCTTATGACCTTAAACACTTTGTATAAATTTAAAGCCAATCAGATATTAACTTTGGCCTCTAGAGTGTCCACAAGATTTTTTGAAGTGATCAAGGGCCATAATCGGAAATCGCTGAAAAACAATAGGCTTCTTCGTGTCATGACCTTAAACACTGTGTATAAATTTAAAGTCAATCGGATATTAACTTTAGCCTCTAGAGCGTCCACAAGCAATTATAATCCTTTTAAAACGGAGAAATAAATTCAGAAGTAGCACAGGAATTGTGGGTGCACACCAAGCCTGGAAATAAGTCACCTGTCACTGACAATGTCCGACACAGATTCAAGCTTTGTCAGCTTACAATGGCTTTCAATAATTATCTTTTGTGTAGGTGTCTCTAGCTGTGGGAGAAAGCTCGAGGATCCTACAAGAACTCATGAGGATGGGCAGGTTTTTTTACTCCTTGTGATCTAAACGTGCACATGATAAGACATTTAGCCACCTGACAGCCCCTGCTAGAAATTAGAATTGTAACATGTAGGATAAATGATCAAAGGGGAACAACTGTGATATACTAACCGATATAATATGTCCACCAAGACCATGAGCTGCATCAGCACATTCTATAACAGCTGAGAGTTGTGGATATCCAACTCCAGTCTTCTTACGGGTTGTACAGACGGAACCTGGACCAATACCTACTTTAATTATATCGGCACCAGATAAAACCAATTCTTCCACCATTTCTCCTGTTACAACATTACCAGCCTAGAGTGAGAGATAAATACCCCATTTAAATTCCAATCGAAACTATGTCACTCGACAAAAGCAGACAGGAAACCACCAAATTCAACCACATACTACCGTATTATTTTCCAAAATTGACAGAATTCGTAACTTACTTCAATATCAATAAGTTAATACCTAAAAAAGTTGCAAACATTTGAAATATCTATTTATAGTATCAGCTAAACATGAAATAAATAGTTTATTTTCCATACTTTCATCTCATCTTTTTTTGGTTATATCTGCCCATTACATTACAGAATTGGCTTGATTTTTGACAGCATCAATTGAAAAAGTGAGACATTGCCAATCACACACATTTCTTTGCATGATAAGGTTAGTCATTTCATAAAACAAAAGATTAATTAACAGATAATCCTGGTTATATTGTTATTTTCATATTTCTTTTTACTTGATCAGTGGGGGTCAATTTAATTGACCACTACTCACAGGATTAGCAGTGGTGTTACGAAGAAGGACAAGATGGTATCATTCAACAATGGCCGTTAAATGGGCGATGTTTTGTTAAATTTATTTGTAAAATAGTGACCGCTGGTAGCGTAAGAGGAGTGACTGTTGAATAAAGAGATGAAACAATACAACAGTAGTATTTAATTAGTACTGCTGGGTAGTATTGGGTAAACTGTCCTGCCCCCTTGGTGTGATTTAAGCATACAAATGACAACCAATGGGACCATATATAATTCTTTACTTACCATTATGGTATGTTTTGGGAATTTTTTTCTTACGTCTCGCACAAATTGAACAAAATGTTCTGAGTAACCATTAGCAACATCAAGGCAAATAAAAGAGAGTTCTGGAACAGCTTCTAGAATCTCACTTAGCTTTTGTAGATCTCCCTCTGCAATACCAGCACTTACAGCACAATGCTAAAATAGAGAAAATGCTCCTGAATGAAATCCAACTGTCAAGTGATCTTTTAAGTGCACACCAATGAGTACACATCCAAACGACTCGACGGCTGTCCTTGTCAGGCCCTTCATCCCGTATCAGTGACAAGGGGGAACTCTCTGGGCCAATGCAGGGGTCGAACACCCGACCTCCTGGCTAGCGAACCACTGTGATTCCCAATGTTAAAATAAAAACATTTCAATAATATCATCCACCATTAATCTCTCCCCCTCATCCCTCACAGCACAATGTTAAAATAAAACTATTTCAATAATATCAGCACTTAACAACACAATGCTAAGAAAAACATTTAAAAATGTGCAGGGGGCTTTTGACCCTATAACATCAGACATTGCAGACTGTTTCATTGGCTAATCCCTCACTTCAACCAAAACATGGGTAATACATCATCAGCGGCCTCGCTTCTCAAGTTCTATCACGTGATAAAGCCTACGAAGCGAGGCCGCTGTTGAGCGAGACTCGATCACCCAGTTCCTATGCACATATAGAGTAATGATAGGTTTATAAAGGAACTGGGTGATACAGACTTCTTTTGACCTATTTTCGGATTACGTGCGGTCTCGGGAAGTTGATTGTCGATAAATGATAGCGGTTCAAGTTTGATTTGTTATCAATAACAGTGTTAAATGACCAATTTAATTACATCGGAAGGTGAATAATAATCAAATAAAGTCTCGTTAGCAATAAAAATGACATGAGATGTTAGAACTAGTGAGTATTGTGAGATTATATCAGACGATTCATGGTAAATCAGTCAAAACAAAGATGGCGTCTGAAATACCTTCTTGTATTAAGCAGTGGTAAGAAGTTTTATTTTAATTCATTTTAATCCCTTCAAGTGCCTGTGTATTAATCATACAATTCTAAATCGTAAATGACATCACACAATCTTAACCCTTGTCGGTACACGTGGGGTCATCAGTGCTATACTGCTATCCCTAACCAAGATATTTCATTAATGTATTCTAAGTTAAATGCTTATTACATGAATCTAATCCAAAATTGCTCTATTTGGATTTTACTATTAAGATTATATAACAAAGCTCCTAGATAGACTGTGTTCTCTGAATCTAAAAATTTTAGACAGAAAAAATTAGTCATGAAGAAGACAGTCATTCGTTTGGCATTTGATATATTTACCAATAAATGAAAGACTTACTGGAAGAGCATCTTTATTAGAAGCAGCAAATTCCTTCCATGCATCAACAGAATAATGTTTATGTATGGTGGTAAACATCAAATGCTGAAAATACAAGAAAACAGTGGTTTAATGTTTACTCTGGAAGTCATATCATATATTCTTACTTCAACAATTTGCTTGTGCAGAGTGGAAGGAAAGAGGGTGAGCCAGAAAGCGAGGAAAGATGGTGAGCATGAGTGGAAAGAGAGAGAGAGAGAGATAGGGTTTAACGTCCACTCGACACAACTAGGTCATTTCGGGACTAACATATATGGTTTCAATTTTATTTCAATAATTCACTTGCGCGTAGGGGTCTTTAGCAGTGGGAGG
Organism: Patella ulyssiponensis; assembly: GCA_963678685.1. NCBI lineage: Eukaryota > Metazoa > Mollusca > Gastropoda > Patellidae > Patella > Patella ulyssiponensis. The sequence continues at coordinate 63,661,179 of OY783229.1, forward strand.
AAACCGGAGTGCCCGGAGGAAACCCACGAGGTTGAGAAGGCGCCCATATCTCCATGCCACATACGCTCACACCAGGGCTCAAAACCACAGCCGCAAGCCAGAGGTGACCGGCCAGCTAGAGGTCGAAGCGCAGCACTCTAGACCACTAGGCCATCCCAACCCCCCATGAGTGGAAAGAATGAGGGCGAATCAGGGTGGGAGAAAAAAAGGTGAGCCAGAGTGCGAGGATAAGCTACATATAGTGGGAGGAAAAAAGGTGGGCCAGGGTGGGAGCAAAGAGGATGGGAGGAAACTACATTTAATTTAAGACATTATTTGCCAAACTTTTTTTGTGAACCATGCTGATATTTGACCTCATTCTGACAAAAATGATAAATAACCAATTTAACCAATTAAAAAAAAAAAAATATATCACTGATCTTGTTATTATTCTACCTTTGACAAAGCTTTTGCCATTTCAAAAGTACCAACAGTGTCCATATTGGCAGCCATGACAGGAATACCAGTATACGTTTGACCTGAATTACGGAAGATGAACGATCTCGTGAGGTCAACCTGGAAAAAATAAAAGAAGCTCATGATCATTACAATATATAGTAGATTACTAACAAACTCTGTCAGAACTGGCAAGAAATGATTCCTTTTGGCAAAATATAGAAAGTAAGGATTGCAAAATAGCCTAAGAAGAGAGTTGGGGAAGAACGGTGTGTGTCTTCATGTTGCAGCTACATAGGACGGATAGGAATATTCAGCGGAGAGGAATGGTCAACAGAGAGCACCGATCAGTCAGAGACAGTTCCTGTCTTATAAAGCAAGTAAATGACAGCAGACGTGGAACAATGACAGTGTCTTTCGTTTAGCCAATTGAATATACCCTTTGTAATAGCATTTGTCTGACTTCATTAAAGGGACAGTCCCGATTTGAACAGTCTCAAAAATGAAAGACCGAGTACATATGAAATTTAAACGCCAAAATGTAGGAGAATTGTTAAGTGGCCTTGTCTCAAAATTTCAGCTCAAAATATTGAGTCGTTTGGACGTGAACGTCAAAACTGCTTATCTGGACACGTAACCTTTTTGTGATTTTGGGATTATTTTTTCGTTGGTGACCTGATAATCGATTCCCGTTCCTTGAGAGGTCTACATAGTGAATGGCCCATTTGCTGTAACGAAAGGTATATTTCACCTACACATTATTTTTATTTAAAAGAAAGCCTGGTTTTACGTAGACATCGCATAATACAGCTTGGGGCACTGGTCTCAATTTCCAGAAGAAGACTGACGTGTTTAAGTTGTTTGAAAACGTATCGAGTTAGTTGCTCGGCCCTTTGGTAGGGGATTTTAAGTGATTTTAACACAAAATTAAGCAGTTATATTCTTCAAAAAATTATCGGGATTAGCTCTTTAAATAAGCCATCTTACAAACTGAAATATACTACTATAGATATTTTAATGAATATGATTAAGTATATGAGGCGATTTTTTTCTTCATCATCTGCCAGTCTCAGCTTGTGAGTGTTAATTTCTGAATTACCCTTTCTTTGTTTGGCCTAGAGTCGAAAAGAAACTTACATCAGATCGGCTGCGAATCGTACTTCGTTTTGGTCTGAAAAGAACATCTTTAAAATCAAGTTTGATATCGTTGTCAATTCGCGGCATACTTGCGCCCTTTCTGTCTGCTTACTACCTTGAAAAAGAAAAAAATGTGTTGACAGTCTCAGGCTGAAATTTCCTTCTTAGGAAGAAGACCATGGACAAGGGCCATAACTCCAATTTTTAGTTCTCAGATTACCGTATTGCACAACATTGACGGTAAACATATTAAGAAGAAAGCTTAAATCAGTGACTTGTAATTATATATAATAACAAAAGTTTCTAATTACTGCTGCTGGGTTTACTGCACAGCTTGAGCATCAAGTTACTAAATAACATTATTTACCATACTTGATCTCCAGATCGTCGCTCGTGATCATGTAAACGCCGACTAAGACCAACTCACTAGAACGTTAATTGATTAGCACGTTATATTATTGCACAGCATATCTAATATTGAAAAGATTTCATAAAAAAAAAAAAAATGAAAAGATTTCATGAAAAAACTTGGAAAGATTTTTTAAAAAAAAACTTGAAAAGATTTTTAAAAAAAAAACTTGAAAAGATTTCACTTAAATAAAAAAGGAAAAAAGGAAAAGATTTCACTAAAAAGAAATTGAAAAGATTTTGCAAAAAACAACTTTAAAAGATTTCATAAAAAGGGCTTGAAAAGATTTCATGAAAAAGGCTTGAAAAGATTTCCTAAAAAAAAGGCTTGAAAAGACTTCATAAATAAAGTTTGAAAAGATTTCATAAAGAAAAGATGATTTCGATTCATACCCCCCCCCCCCGATACACACACACACACACACACTCACACACACAAAATTTAAAAAAAATTAAAAAATTTTGACAGTAGGCCAAGTGCAAATTTATAAGTATTGCAAAATGACACCCGAAAAAGAAAGATATGAATAGTTACATGTATGCGTATTAAACGCAACGTATCCAAGAATATCTCTACAAATTATAATTATATTAACACATTCATAGTCTGCTCTTTCATATCACGTGTAGGCCTACCAGGTGAGCCTAAGCTCATTAAAAAAGTGGGCCTAAGCCTATAAAGAAAAAAGGAAAAATAAAAAAGGGAAAGAAAAGAAAGAAGGAAGGAGAGGACAGGACACAGGACAGGAGAAAGAAAAGATAGCAAGCTTTGTTCTGAAATGCTTGGAAAATGGGTTTGAGGTTGTCAATTTTCAAAATTTTCCTGGGGTGAAACCCCTCAAACCCCTTGGGACGCTCGTGACGCGCCTTCCGCGCGTACTTGCGTGGGCCTTTTTGGGGATCCAACGCTCAGGCTATATTTCTATTTAATCATTCGTATGGGACAAAAAGGGCTAGTTCTCTTGCATAACTTCGCTTGTGTAAAGGAAGTCTTGACAGCGAGTACATAGTAGGACAAGCCTGGGGCGAAAAAAAACTAATTCGCGTGCATAACTTCGCTTGCACATGAAACAGTCTCGACAGTTGAAATGCCAGTAGCCCGGTTAGAATAGAAAAAGGAAAGTTAAACTTCAATCCATCTATTGCCTTCTCTTTCAACTTTGGACAGTTCGTCTGTGATAGGAATCAGCCTGCCATAACCGCAGAAAAGCACATCATGGCCGTAGAGACCTTTGGTCCTGCACATACAACTTTTCCCCCATTTTCTTGCGGCTGATCTGTGAGCTACCAAACCCTACAACCGATTCGTATTTGTAGACTGTATATAGGCTTAACGTACAGTCAGTAAAATTCTTTGGAAGACTGGCATTTATATAGTAACTGGATAGACCAATAAACTATAACACATACTAGTTACTAATGTATTTGGTCGACGTTCTCTCAACTGACCAAGCGACGTTTCGACTAGGGTTCCATAGTTTTACTAATTTCAGTTTAAAAATTCTAATTAATTCCACTGTCAACAGCGAACACATAATCGGCTAAATCTCAACACTGCCTCTATATATCTTTAGAGACAGACTATTGTCCCACAAAAAAAACAAAAAAAAAAACACCCAAGAAACAAAAACAAATAAAATTATCTAGATATTTTGTTGGTTTTTTTATGAAAAAGAACTATGAAAAATAAACAAGTGGAAAAATATCTACTGCTATCGTGCATATAAAACTGTAACCATAAACAACAGTTATTTCCCTTTTATCACCCAATAACACATTTGACAGTAGATATCGCTTGTATGATAAATTACATAATCTACTCAGATATCGCCTTAGGAGGGTTTATTCCCATAACGCCGACTCACCGAGTTTTAGGGGGAAAATTTTGGTCGGTGTTAAGGGGTCGACTGGCCAAGAACAATCATACTCCGCGCAGCGTTTCGTTTGATTATAGGTAATCTCACTACACACTGCTATTATGAGAGGATATTGTTGTGTTAAATTTTGATTGGTCAGTAGTCCGACTACCAACCAATCACTACCTACCATACAAACGCTTTACATTTAAAACGAGTGCCAGTATTGGACCAAATATATTTACATAACGTTACGTCATGGCTCACGCTTTTATTATGCCTAATTAACCCGTGCATAGGAGAATACTGCAGTAAAACTAATTGTGTGACAAACGAGGCTATCAAGTCGAATGAAATGTAAACAATACTGTTTGGAAACGAACATACTTTCACCGTTTTAATACCTTAAATCACTGTCCAAAGTTTTAGGGAAGACTCAGATTAAACGAAGGACTGTCATGTTGCTGTACTTAAGTGATAGCTTTCATTGAACGGGGAGAATAGACACACTCCCGCAAAAGTTCAAGAATCAGAAGTCAATCCAGCAATGGCCAGAGAGAGATTTCTCGGGCCATTGCTTCAGGAATATGAGAACAATAGACCCAAGCTGGGGGATAAAACTAATTAAGCCGATAATTTTGGGAGCATTATTTTTTACAAAATTTATAACAACCTTTAACACATAACATTGCAAATAATTTTAACTTTTGGCACGCATAAAATGCCCAACATAGTTCAAAAATTCTAACAAATTCAATCCTCCTTCTTCATATCTATGTTTTGCATCTTCGATCTTTCTGTTGCTATCTGTGTATTTTTTCCTTTTAGGTGGTTGTCGCTGGCCACTCGAATACTGCAACAACTGAATTTCGATCGTCTTTTGCTCTTCTTTCAAAAATGCCATCACTTCAAAAATATTCGGATGCGCTTTTCCAATTAATTTTTTTAGACGCCCGTGCCACCTCTCTAAAGAATTGTTGGTTCTTCGCGTGGTTTGGTTGTGGCTCCATTGTACTTGAGTAAATTGACCGTCTAACAATTGGGTAACCATATAGTCGGCCAGTTGTTGAAATTTCTCATTATCTGGTACCTCGGCCATTGTTTGGATCCATGCGTCATCAATCTGCAAATAAAAGAAAGATACATATAAATTATCTATATTTACAATATAGCTATATTTACAATATATCTATATTAACTATATATCTATATTAACTATATATTTATATTAACTATACATGTATATTTATATTAACTATTTACTAAATATAATGAATACTTACATCAGTCACGGGCAGTAATGGTATCCCGATACACCGTCTAACGAATTTGCGTGTTTGTTCTTCTCGGTATGACGGTTGCAGACCCAGTTGTTGACCATAGTGAAAATAACTCCCTTTCCATTCTACCCCGGGAAAAACTGTCTTTCTAGCATTCTTTGCGGCCAACTCAGTCCCGAAATGACCTAGTTTGTGTTGAGTGGACGTTAAACCCCATTTCTCTCTCTCTCTCTGTCCAAACCAGTGACGTCTTATGTAAACAATGCACGTGCCATTGTGTAGCTACATGTCCATCCTTTAGAGGACATCTGGTACTCGTCAAATGCCGAGTTCAACATTCTCGTCGCTGCATGTTTTGCCGAATTGACTTGGACTTTGTATATAACTTCAAGTTATGATCGATTGTGTTAGATCATCTATTATTACACTTGTCTCGGCGGTGGTTTACTGAGAAGGACGTCATGGATTCGATCCCGATGGCGGCAGAGAAATATCCTCCAGTGGTGCAGGACGCAGGTCCTGGAAACGAAAAACGTATGGTCTTTCGGATGGGACGAAAACACATTGCAGTATAGTTTAAAGTACCTTAACTGTTGGGATTAGATGAGGAGTGTCGCCATCCAGCATAAAATTTCACTGCATGATGGCATATGCGGTTGGTGGAAAAGAAGCAGAACGTAATTAACATCAATTTCGTGCGATGTCATGTTTGTTCAATGCAAACCTGTCTTCATTAGCCCAGTCGAGCAGAACAATTCAACGTTAAGCCCCATTTCATTCGATTTCCCATGAATTCAATGCAAAACCGTCTTCATTCGCCCAGTCGAAGCAGAACAGTAGGACGTTAAATTCCATTTCTTTCGATTTCCCATATGTTCAATGCAAACTCTTCGTCTTAGCCAAGTCGGAGCAGAACAGTAAGACGTTACACCTCATGTCATTTCAATGCAAAAGTAACCAAATTACCGCATACAAGTATTACAATGATCGAAGCACTGTATTGTCGAGATGTCAAATGCTTTTAATACACGAGTAGGTTGTATTTCAATGGTAAAATATATTTTTGTAATGTCACATGACCAAATGGAACAACACCATGAATAAACATTTGAATTTTTGTGAAATATATCAATACTTCTTAATTACATTGGCTCGGTTCAACTTACGCATATGGTTTAGCAATTTACCCCACCCTAGGGGTAATTTGTGACATTTGACCAAATCTTTGGGACCCCACCATTTTGTTTCGGCGTAATAATTGGGGTGAATAGTGATGAACAACTTTAAACCATACAGTGAAACCAATTTGGGTAAATTTTGTTTGGATTCTTTGGACTCAAGAACAGTTTTTGTGGATAGCAAGTGGCACAACTGACCCTCTCGCCACTACTACTACTCATCTACTACTACGACTACGACTACAACCTACTACGACTACCACTACTACAACTAATACAACTACTACTACTGCAACTACTACAATCACTATCGCTACTACTATCACTACTACTACTACTACTATCACTATGAATACTATCACTACCACTATCACCACTGCAACTACTACTACCACCACTACTACCACTATATCTACTACATCATTACACTGACTACAACTACTCGGAGCACTTTAATATCATTAATCAAATTTGATAAGTTAATGATACAAGCCAACTGACCAATACACCAGTACCATGGGCTATAGACCATTTGCTACTACTTCTGTCCACTCAAGTGCATTGTCCACGCTTTCGTATTCCACCACAGACAATGGCCTCTCAAGTAACAGGCTTCTTGATGTTCTCCTTAGAGAGGTCGAACAAGTACAGATCTTATTCATAAACCCAAGTCGAACCTCATTTGTCAGAAATGATTTCTTTTCAATCTTCAAGTACTTGAATCGCCAATACTGCGGGCTATATAGTCCACTAGTGACCATTGTCCAGTCCTTCATTCCATATTCCTACAATGATCTACCAGTCAAAGGTTTCCAGATATCCGGTCTTAATGAGGCCATCTAAGTGCTAGTAATTCTCATTAGTTCTGTCTTAGTCTGGTTGAAATACAAAACCTTCTAAATCTGAGAGGAAATTGGGTTTAATGTCTACTTTCCTTAATCAACCAGGATAGCGAAAACGGTTATACGTCGTGCAGAGGGTTATCATAGGCCGAATAGTTAACGCATGCGCTTTGGATTATAAGATCTGTCAATGAGACAAGTGACGTTGATTTGATTCCCCGCCTGTACGGTTTTAATCCACTGATACAGACCCCAACGCACAAGAGAATTATTGAAATAAAAGTGAACCATATGTTAGTCACAAAATGACCTAATTTGTGTGAGTGAACGTTAAACCCTCTCTCTCTCTCAAATAGAAATATTACCAGTACATCGATAACCAGGTGTCATAAGTTCTTTTATTTGCGAACTACTAGACGCTCTGTCTTGTAATGTAACATTGGGCATTAAAAGTTAAGAAGGTTTTCCTTTAATTTAGGAAGTCATCCGGTTGCTGAACATAGAGAACCAAAGTTTCATCCGGGTATTTGTAAAGCTTCGTAGCTGTAAGTATTATTAGATAAAGATGAAAGCTGATTATAGGTTTAATATTTATATTAACGGTACCTTGTATGGGTTCTAACGACATACATGTAGTAGATGTTTATTAACGTGAGTCTCACTAGTTATAGAAACATCACATTCATAAATTATAATATACTAAGAATTAAAAAACTGCCATTCATTAAAAATTATAATATACCAAGAATTAAGAAAATGACATTCATTAAGAATTATGCGAGACGAAATTTACATTATATAGACACTACTGTAATGGGTTTTAAGGGCATACATGTAATACTAGACTGGTGGCCAGTCTTCTCCACACACCAAAAATTGGCCAGTCCTCTCAAAAAAAAAAAAACGAAAAATAAAACGTAATCTCTAGAGACTGGGCAAATAGAGCTTCATTCTCATCTAGTAGGTCAATCTGCATTATGTAGGTCGTGTGACGTCGTGCACGTGAACACGACATATCTAACATATTTAGTGATACTTTAACGATCTAAGAATTTTGTTGACGGACAATATCTGTCGAATGAACGGATACAACGTATGGGATGAGGTGAATGAACATAAATAATTACACACGACATCATTATAACAACTTAACGAAGCCAGTTCATGCGTATCGGGACGAAGCCGAATGGCGAATGGAAACAAAAACGTGACATCAGCCCGCAGACGGTTTCAGCATAACTGCTTTGCACTCCATTCGAGACGCATGATTCATGAAGGTAAATATCGAACTTATTTATCTTAGACATTACCGTCAGTAGTATTAATTAGATTGAAATGATAATTAAAACAATGGCTCTAACTCACAGCTGAAATCGAGACTTTATTTACAAATTCGTGTCACGTGACTCGGGGCTTGCTTGACAACTGTCAATCATTCCAAATAAGGAACAACGTAAAACAGGAAAAGGAACGCCCATTTTATTGTGAAGCTCGCAAATTGTCCAGTCTCTGGTGCGGGTTACAGGTTTACTCAAATTTTTTTTTTTATACAAATGGAAACGAAAGTGTTGGTTTACTAAAAATTAATACTTTTATATAAATCGAAATGTAAAATAAATAGAAGAGACTGGGCCAGTCTAATGTAATACTGCTGTTTTAACGGCACTTGGGGAATTTGGAATCACTTACAAACCACAATAGTGTGAAAACTGGATCTGTCAAAAATGGTTCAGTATTTCAAGAAATGATGAACTGAACATTACGCAGCATTTTGGCATTCTCGGTAGACTGTATTCGATTGATGAAATAGGTAATGATTTATCTACCTGATGCCCCAATCTGATTAAAACACAGATCCTATTTCGTTTGATTTTTATACTTCAAAATTTCGTTTTACTTGTCTTGACTACCGGTGTTTTGGTTGAATTGAGGGATTAGCCAATGAAACGGTCTGTTAGGGCGAATTCTTGGCGTACCTACACGGAACTGTTGGTTATCCACAAGAAACGTCAACGCGGATTGATTAATCAATGTATGGCGTCATCGTGTCAAAACCGTTCGTACGACCCATGACACGAACTTCCAATACAACCTGTTAGATCTTCATGTAGTGTAGGCCATAAAAAGTATAAAAAACCAAACGAAATATAGATCTGTATTTTAATCAGATTGACCAGATCCTTTATACATACAAACCTCATCCATTTCATAACCAATTGTAAGTCATGTTTTTTAATGTAGAAACGTCATTTCATTCATAATAAAAACTAGTCGCTATTGTGGTTGTCGAGAACTAGTTTGCTGTTTCCTGGTTCGATTTACTCGTGAATGGCAACGATTTTAAATCCTAAGAATCCACGCCATCAGGATTCCCATGGTGAATTGAGATTAGAAAATCGTTTTTTTTTTAAATAAAAATCAATATTCAGATTGTATTCCGAATCGAAAATCTTTTTGATTTTTTCTTTTAAAAAAATGATAGATTTGTAAATTATTCTTATAAACCCAAACAGAACGGATTTAGATTTAAAGATTAGATGAAGAGTTGATAGTTATCGCTATATTAGTTAAAAACAATAAAATGAAAAACATAATGCATGCATCCTGAACTTTACAGTCAAAATATTTCACCCTAGACCGAGATATTAGCGATTCAAGTTTAGGATAACCCCTATCGTCATTACTATCGTTGTTACGATAATAAGCAAAGTCTCGATTACCCCGTTTCCCCCACAAATATCGTATATTAACGATGACATGAAGAGTTTATATTTGGTCTTAATAAGCTAAGTAATATATAATTAATAATAAGAAAGACTTGCAATATGCAGATTTAGCTGTTACATAATTCATGTTTAATATTTTAAAAATAAAATGGATTCATTTTTTAAATTCTATAAATTGAAATCGATTCAGGTTTGAAATTTAAAAAAAAAATGAAATCGATTCAGGTTCGAAATTTCAAAAATAGAATGGATTCAGATTTGGAAATTTTGAAATTCCCTTTTTGAAATTCCCATTTAAAAAGTAAAGACAAATAAAGGGTGGGTTACGAATTTGAACAGAATCCAGATTCAAACACACCTAGCTAAATTATCTATTACGATGGGGGTTTCTAAGTGCATCTGTTATATCGACATCGTGTCATTTTCAATGATCGTACGATTTGCTACAATTAAACGGGTCCGGGGGGTTAAAGAGCATTAGATCAAACGCCATTACACTAGAAAGCCATCTAAAATAACCGATACGGTCAGTAAGTGTTGGTCCTATACGGTATAAAGATTAGTTAAAGGAATTAGTCCGAATAATAGTTGGTGGAGAGCCCTCGTTAAACAAGCACCTGCTGGGAATCTAACCTCTCGTTTCAACCACCACGAATCTCTAGCATTGTAGATCTCGTACTTGATAGCATCAAATATTATACCAATTGATGATCAGTCTTAAAAGACGACTAAAGATAGAGGCCACTCCAGGGATCAAAGCAATCGTATAAATTAGACCACATCTATCAGCCATTGCTTAGATCTCAAATCACGGTCCTGGATTTCTAGTAATTTCGATCATTACGTTTAGTTTATTGTAAACACGGTTTGAAGTCGGCCTGACAAGATTTTATTCCTTGTTTTTATATTGGTTAATGAACTTGAGATCTTTGAACGCTGGGGTGACTGTGCCTAATAAATGAACTGAGTGTAGTGCAAAATATTATAGAGTTCTTTTTTAACCGCGCTAATGAAGATGTCCTATGACAGTAGCGTTACCGCCCATTCTTTATGCAATTCAAACTGTTAGTGATCTGATGAAAAACCGATGCCTGTTAAGACATTGACGTGCAGGTAGAAGATCCCGTGGCGGTTCGTCGTCCACCATTGACATGGGACTAGGCATCAAACCAAGAGGGCACCCAAAGTAATAGGATTTGGATTGCCAAAGAAATGAAATGAAATAAAATGAAATGGGGTAACGTCCTATTGTTTTGCTCCCGAATGGGCTATTGAAGGCGGGCATACGCCAGATACAGTGTGCTACGAGGGGAATTTTGTCTCGTCTGCGGCATTATGGTTTACTCTTTCTTCAAATTCTAACTACCAACGGACCTTTTACGTGCACGCCAATGTGTTCACGGGACTTCTGGTTTCACTGTCAGGTCCTCCATTCCGCATCACTGACAAGGTAAACCCACGTCGGAAAATTTTAATGAACTTTCTTGGCTTAGCCACAGCGGCTCCCGGATTTAAAAAGACGCTAACTATATCCTTTGTAGAAGATGATCTCGAGACATTCAATGGTCACTAGAAATATGTTTTATTTATTGGATATGTATTTCAGAAACATTGAATAGACGGGAAGCTGGGGTCAGTTGACCACCAGTCGTAGCCAAGCTGTTCCTCGTCAAAAATAGAATGGAATCGACTTCCGGCTTTTCACAATCTTTGCGATGTCTAATTGGGCGTATCAAATATTTGCCCCCCCCCCTCCACCAACACCAGTCTGAATATATAAGGCAAATCCCCGTGAAACGGGCCCTAATAATGCAAACATCCGGTTGTCTAGATACAGAAATATCACTCGGACTTCAGAAAAAAATTAAATTCGTTCACGTTTAACTTGAAAAATCGAATTTCATGTCGATATGAATTCAATTATTGTATGAGACTTCAATTATTGTCATCTTAGCATATAAACTTAATAATCTTCTCAGAAGGCAATTTGACCATTTTATTCCTTCAGACGCCATGATTCCGATCAACTTCGATTTACGACACATCAAACGGAAATAGCAGACGATCCCCAGGAACTTGCGTCTAGCATTACTCACGTTCTGTGGTCGAGCTCAGTTTTTTTCATTAAAACTAAAAAATTGAATTTCCTGGATGAAAATCTAACCTCGTTTGCTTGGTTGATGCTTACGTAAAGTACAGGAAGGTGACACTACAGACAATAACGTGTCTTGGTGGGTGTGTGCGTGAGAGAAAAAGCGCGCGCGAGAGAGAGGGGGGGGGAGAAAGCAATTTTTTAGAAGTACCCATAACTATTTACAACAAAAACATGAGGTATACATGTATATAAATTAATTATGTATTATTCAATATCGGCGTTTCGTAACAATACGATAGCTGTACACATGGAAACACACATTCTGTACACAAAGTCAGCTCGATATCATTTTTTTTTTCTAAGCGATAATTTCGTACCGGAAAACAACGCGGTTAAGCATTTAAGTCTAAACGGAGGAATAATTCAACAGATACGCGATATTATCCCGTCTCAAGGACAAAATCTGTTTACGACATGTTGGTATTTATATATACTATAATTCTAGACTAACGTGAAGATTACACGAACAATAATTCATGTCAGGTCGGCGAAAAATATAATCCCAACATTATCATGTCAAGACACGAAATGGGGTTCAACGTCCGACTTTACAGCACTGACCGAGTTATTGAAAACGGGCGTATATGAGGGAATTCTGCGTATATGAGGGAACTCTTATTTGGAATTCCAACGTTCTTTTACATGCACGCCAATTTGTACACGGAACCTCAGTTTTTCCGTTCTATGCGAACAAATAGACATGGTACTTGCCAGGTCGCCCACCTAGGATAGAAAAATCTCGATGAAATTTCTTTCTTTCTTTGAAAAACATTTTATTATATAGTCTTAATTTAACGCCAGTCATCATTGTTTTTTATACTAACAATATTCCCAAGACACGCACATGTCTGAAAAAAACAATGAATGGAAATAATGGGTTATTCCCATGAGTATAAGATGGCATGTAGATACATGTGATGCGAATACAGCGTTTCACAAACAATAAATATCAAAGCATAAACTAACCCTGGATTGATCGAAATACAAAGTCGAGTAAACAAATTGAGCAAGAAAAGAATTATAAGAAAATTCCAATTGATTTGACTTAAAGACGTCACGAAACCCAAAGAAATAGAACTAGTCTGTATTTGGGATAAAATTGAGACAATGGCGTAATGAAAACGAAATAATGACGTTTACCGAATTTTTCACACTTATTAAAAACTTGTTTGTAACCTAGATACACGTTTTATTAAGTTTCAGATCAAATATAACTAATCTTTTTAGGGAACTAAACTTTTAAATCAATATTTTCCATAAAATTCGAAATTTTAAAAATGCGAATTTAAATCCAATAATCGATTTTGTTATCTTGTCGTGAACATATAGATCCTAATAACCCAACCCTACCCATCAGTACACGAGTCGTGTATTCTGTGGTTTCACGTGTCATATGTAATGAACAAAGAAAAACACATCCTACTAAATAATGCAGAAGTAATTAGTAATAGCTGATTCACAAACGACAAAATAATAAGTCAATAAGACGTTTATAATAGACTAAGAAAGCATAAACGACTGTCGTTCAATTTGAATAAATAGCAAGTGCGCGCTGTATTTTAAGGTTTGTCATTGTGAGTCAATTGTCGTGGTTTCGCTGGACAACGCTGACCAAATATTCCTAAGCCGTCACAAGGGTCATAGCTATTTTCAGCCCCCCCCCACCTCTTTGCGTGGCGAATTTTATTGACTTTTTAGTGTATAATTGAAGAAAAGGGTTTGAAAATGCATTTTCTGCCAGGTTTTGGGGGAATATTCATGATTTTAAGGCGAAAGGATACGAGGGTTGAGAGGTTGGTTGCATGCTTAATGGTCTTTACTTCCAGTTTGTGTATCTCAAGTTTTCCCCAGTGAACCTCATATGTGCTTTTGAGCAATTGGTTGCCACATTTTGTTCCATTTGTTGTTGAAAGCGTTCTACCCAAAGAAAATTTGGTAAATACATGTAGTTAAGAGTCGATCTAAGAGACGAGAATTAACATTAAAGTCATCTGTGGCCATCTACGGGTCGACTGTCGAAGCCAGTTTGACGCCGTAATTTTAAACCACACGTTATACAATGAAAGGGCTGGATTGTCGAGACTGTCTGGGCAATGCATGCGATTAATTTTCCGTTACACACGTCAATTCCCGTGAATATCAAAATTATTTAAAATTTAACTTAACGGAACTATGCGTGATTTGCGTTTTACGGAAAATATCAAAATTTCTCATATGATTAATCGAGCCTGATACCTACACACATTGATTATTTTACATAAAAGTAATTATAAGAAAAAAACATGAAAATTTTTAAGCTAGGATTCTATCAAATTATCATATAGATTTCGCTAATTATAAAGATGGCGGCAGGGCTTGTTTATACAGACAGCAGAGAAGATCGACGGGATTTCTCTTCGTCACATCTTTGTATATTCTGAACGGAGTGGTTTAACGCGTGCGCTTTAGACAATAGGGTCTTTCGTTGAGTCACGTGGTGTGGTTTCCTATTTCACAGGTTAATTCCCACAGCTAAAGGCCCCTCCGCGAACGCGAATTATTGAAATAAAATTGAACCATGTTAATCCCGCTATGACCCGGTTTATTAAAACTTTAAGGCATGGGAAGCATTTTTGCGAGTTGGAGTATCACCTGGAACAGACAGTATTATTATCCAATTAAATTACTAAAATTTGGATTTGATCTTAGTTAAAATTTCGTGAAACAGGCCCTTGGACCCATTATCAGTTTCCCATTTGTTGTATGATCGATCAATCTAATTAAAGCTCATGGTACAATTATATGGAATACAAGTTTTTTCTTTTGTGTGACGACGTTTCGACGAGGGTTTTGCCGTCTTTATCAAGCAAAGAATATGACTATACTCAGGAATATGGAAGCGTATGGGGTCAATAGCGCGATATAGATATGGCAATATTATTAAGTTGGCAGTATGTCAACATAATGTGATTGTTCTGATGATTTTATCTCTGAAAAGTCAATTTTTGCCGAGTTAATTAGTCAACACGCTACTGTATGTTATATGTCCCCATTTTGTTTTAAATGTGCACGTTTGCGGTAGGATATTGCTATTCTGAAGATTTGTCGACATATTCCATTTCGCTGTTGTATATGTCCATATGTTCGCGAAATATCGTCATTCAATGTGTCGACGTGTTCATTTAAAATCACCAGCAAAATCATAATAGGTTGACTACCGAATTAATATTGCGGTATCTATTGCGCTATAGACCCTTATAAGCTTCCATACAGGGAGATCTTGTTTGTTTATATTTAAGTATGGTATCATGAAGACTTATATGGACATAGCATGATCTATCGCTTTTTGACATGAAACAATAAATACACACTTAAAAATAAAATCGTTGATTCTGTCACTAAATGGAAATAGAGGTTGATTTATACTTTTAATAAATAAAGACAGAATAATAAATTATTTGTCTCTTTAATTTTCAATTTGCCATTTATCTGCATTAATCACGCTATGTATTTAATACCAGACTTATATTATACACTCCGGGGGAATAAAAATTGTTTTATAAAAAGAATTAAATGCGCAGATGGCTAATCTGATTATAACACAGATCCAATTTCGTTTCGTTTTCTTTTTATAGTGTGGGGTGGGGTGGATGGCCGAATGGTTAGCGTGCGCGCGCTGTATCATGCGGCATACCATTGAGTCAACTGGTGTGGTTTCGAATCCCCGGTTGCACGTGCCAAGGAGTAGGGTCGACTTCCAACCTCGTGGGTTTTCTCCGGGTATTCCGGTTTCCTCCCACTGCTTAAGAGCCCTACGCGCAAGCGAATTATTGAAATAAAATTAAATCATATGTTAGTCCCGAAATTACCTAGTTTGTGTCGAGTGAACGTTAAACCCCATCTCTCTCTCTCTCTACTAAACACAGGCCTACTTTTCTGGGAAAAAATGGTAAGAAAAAGGTTCAATTTATTTTTTGCATGCCCCCACCCCACAAAGCCTAGTTTAATCGAAGCGGGTGTTGGTGGGTGGCGGGTGACTATAATCGCGGGACCCCAAACGCGACGAAAAGATTATTTCATATCCTTTTGAATGACAGGCATGCGTAATACACAATTAAACGGTCTGTTATGCAAGAATAAATACATAATATCACATACTACGAAATCTATTCAGTTCCGAATGGCATACAATGCACGGAAATGACATACGGCAGCGAACTTTTATCTGAAATTCGAATTTGTTCTTTTTGCCATGAACCGCGTGGTTCCCTAAACAGCTGAATCCAGAGCCTGGGTCCCTCAGTTCCATGCCTAAGCTGGACTTTGCCCCCCTCCGCTTCCCACCAATCTGGGTTTATTGTCCCATCCAAACGACAAGACAATTTTTCTTGTCAACGTTGAATGCCATTTACGATATAATGATTTGCTAAAGATTAAGAATCAATAACAAAGTTTAATACTGATTTGATTATGGTAACCAATCAACGATTAGTTTACGACGTTAGCTATTGGCCATTAGAGAGAGAGAGAGAGAGAGAGAGAGAGAGAGCGGGAGAGAGAGATGTCCACATTACACAAACTAGGCCTTTAAGTGCTAATGAATGGTTCCAGTTTATATCATTAATTCCCTTGCTCAGAGTTGTCGCTCTGTGGGGAGAAAACTAACGATGTTGATGAACATACGACCCTGCTCCTTGTCGCGCACAAGCGACTAATCAAATCCACGCCCCTTGAATCAATGACAGACCTTGTGATCTAACGCGCACGTTTATTTATAGTGTTCAAAAGCTTTTAAATCCAAAGGCTATTTATTTATTAAAACGGCATTGCCTTTAGTTGACCATTTTGTGTGAATGAATAACTCATAAAACTTGAATATTTCGTGTGAATGAATTACTCATAAAACTTGGCTAACTACGTGTAATAAATGTCAAGTCGATAAAATCAAATCAGTCAAAGGCGTTTTATAGCTGAGGCGCTGGAGGCGCCAGCCTCCTCGCGAAAAAAATCAAAGAAATTGGAAAAGTAAAACGGGAGAAAAATGCTAAAACCGATGAGAAAAATGAAAATGTACCCTAGTTAGGGGGGCCCTAAAGGCAGGCAAAAGGCCCCCACGTTTAACAAAAGGGCCCCCCTGGCCAAGGGAAAGGGCCCCGAGTCCTAGTCTATCGTGTTCTATACGGGCCCGTATCTACAGGGGGGCGCGGGGGGGCATGGCCCCCCCGCGTGAAATGCTCGCCCCCCCGCTCAGAAATTACTAACAATCATTAAAGTATACACAGTTCCTTATAATATTAACCTAAAAAAGCTAAATTTTAATTGTTTGAATATTTATTTTAAAATGCTTATTAGACGCCTAGGTAACTACATAGCATGATGATTACAGCAGTATGTTAGAATGACCTTTCCGAAAATTTCCTCAAAATGTTCGCCCCCCTACCGAAAGGTTATGCCCCCCAGCTTAATGGTGTCTAGATACGGGCCTGGTTCTATACAATGTTACTGTCGCGTCCATTACTGAATGCGAATGCAGTCATTGCATTGATATAAAATCATCAACCAAGACGCCCCCACCCCCGCGAAAAGGGCCCTCAAAATAGTATACAGCCTCCACCATGATAAACCTTAAAACGCCCCTGAAATCAGTAATTAGTGCAGGACGAATCAACAGGAAAGCGACAGTGTCTAGTCGTTAGAATGGTACAAAAACTGTGGTTACGTGTACATGTTAGTATGCCCGTAAAATATCCAAGAATGATTGGAATTTGAAATAGGAGTAAGCCGTATCGCTGCTGTACGGACAAGCATTGCGTTTTAGCAAAGTGAATGGCGTATGTTCGCCATTCTTTTTGTATTTACGGACGGCGAGCTTGATTGCCCCCTTAGATCGACGGTACCATATTTTATTAAAACAATTTGCCTGATGTTTGTCACTTTTCGGATGTATCCTACCTCAATTATTATAAACGGTCATATTTCCCAGCAAATGACTGGAAATTATATGATGTTCTGATTGCAGACTACAATGCCCGAGGTCATGCCAAATTATTCAAGGCAATTTTCTTCTCATTTTGTGGTTTTGAAATTATAGGACAATTACAAGCAGGATCATATGGTCTATTCGGTGCCAGATTCAGAATTTCTGGGACCATCATTGGTCGGCACACTAAAACATGATCTGAGTGTTGTTATTTAACATTTAGGTAAAAAAAACAAAATCAAAATATACACAGTAGATTATATCCCGGCTTGGAGAGAGAGAGAGAGAGAGAGAGAGAGAGAGAGAAAGTCGGCGATTTTGGGACTAACATATGGTTCTGTTTTATTTCAATAATTCGCATGCGCATAGGGTTTTTTTAACAGTGGGAGGAAACCGGGGTAAAAGAAGAAAACCCACAAGGTTGGACAGGCGAACCTTATCTTTGTCACGCGCAGCCGGGGAATCAAAATCACGCGAGTTAACTCAATGACAGACCGTATGATACAGCGCACATGTGCTAACCATTCGGTCATCCAACCCCTCCATCCCGGCTTGGCTTCAGTCGGATTAAACAGAGGTTACCTCCCGCAATTAAAGACACCTACAGTGGTGGCTCATAAAGATCGTAGGACGTTCAACCCCATTCATTTCAATTAGTCAGTGTTTTCAATCTTGGTTTCCACCTGCTAATCAGTCAGAGTGGATGAAATACCTAGGTCACTTAATCACGTTGACGTGTGCACAAAACAACCAATGGCCGGTGGAATTCGATAAAAGAGTAGGTCGTATCGCCGCAGGGGGCGTGTACCCCTTCATAAAGTGGATTGATGCAACAAAATGCCAGGCTTTAAACCCCAATTCATTTTGGCCGTAACATTACATATTTCTCTGAACATTACATATTCATCCGCTAGTATCGAAATGATCTATTTTGTGTCGAGTGGACGCCTCTGACTCTTTCCCTCCCTTCAATGTGCAAGACTGAGTATTAACGATAGTCGAGAAATCTGATAGGTTCTCCAGCTCGGTCAGTAGCCAATCGACATTAGTGCCGAAATGTGGGGAGGGGGGATTACGTTACGGCCCTGATAAGATGTATGGTGTAAAAGTGATCTCAAGTCTGCAACTGGAGATGTAATTATCCCGGTTGGGGTATTTCATTTCTGTGTTAATTATTGAAGTGAGAGCTCAAAACGAAACTTTCGCGGTGCAAGATCCGCCTTTATCACATAGTTTCATGAAAGCGGTATGTTTTCAATATTCACTCAATCGCGTGGCTCACAAGTTCATTAACTCACGAGCTTTAATGTAAATGTAAACTATAAGTTACTGCCAATTTTTGTTTAAGTTTTAAAGTGATGTTTAAAGTAGCTAACTCTTCGACATTGAAAACACAAATTATTTGTCAATTTAAATCAACATTGATGTCGTGATCTTACGGGGAAAAGATGGGCTTATGATATCCAATATTTAACACAAAATAAATGTTCTATCATTGGTACACGAATCGTGTACTATAATGCGTTTCAGCGCCATTTGTTACAGGGAACTCGAAGAACGAGGCCAGACATATTCCACAAGTCACGCAAACGGTGGCCGCATATTCTGGAGAGCATACGCAATAAATACTTTCGGTAGACTGGAATAACCAGATGCTAGAGATTGCTATTTGATTGAAATTAGAGTAAAACGGAAAGGAGATTATTTTATGCATTGCAAACCATTTGTGTCAATAATTTGTAGTTCCCATATATTAGCCATTTAGCCCTTTCCCCATCAGACCAGAGTGGCGTCTTTACTGCGCTGCTACGGCGACGGAAAATGGTCCCAAAGAACGTCAAGATCGTCATTAGCGTGGTAAATGCGCGGTGGAAACTTCCAGATATCGCAATGTGGTCTACATGGTCGCCATTGATCGCTGAGTAACGGCATTTGATTTGAGCATGATCAAAACAACCGCCAAGGTTCTGCGATCTGACCTGGAAAGCTGTGAGAATGTGACTTTTTTCAAGTTTGTAATTTTGGGGACATTTTCTCGCGTTGTATTCACTTTTGCCGGCGTACTTGTGCATATTCTGGTCGCCCTACGGTCGCAGCAGCACAGTAAGGACGCTGCCCCGGTCTGACGGGGGTTTTAAGCCAGAAAGAAACCCGAATGGAACTGAACCGTTATTAGCTTGGTCTTCCAATACGAGGTTCGTCTGTCACAGTAGAGTAGTGTGCCAGACAAAGAAATCTCGATACACGTTTTTGTAATAAATTCAAGGTTAAAACGTTTAGATTTATTTAAATGATGTTCAAAAGTCTCGTTAAAGAAGTTGGGTGGCACACAATTTCTGCCAACGGCATAGAATAATGAAAGACCACTTTCAGTTTTATTTGAGATTTTCCCATGAGATTCAATCTCACAGCCAGTTTAATAAATTCGCAGAAAACACCAGTTGTTTTTGGAGGTTGCGTCAAACAATCATATGAGAGACTTTTGACCCTATGGCGTCAGACGTTTGATTAACCAATCATCATTGGGGTTTCTGGTGGATTACCTACAGTTCGGTGCACCTCACGCCTAAAGCTCGCTGTAACCGACCGTTTCATTGGCTAATCTCAGAACACGTCAATGATAACAACTCTTCCAGATCCTAGTGTAGTGATGACAAGTAAAACAACATTTTGGAATAATAAATATCGAAACGAAATAGGATCTGTGTTTTAGTCAGATTGGTGAAGTACACCGTTATTAGGATTATTAGTAGGTTTCTGGTCTATAATTATAGACAATTGTAACTGGATATCTCTCGTTAATATCGATGTCAAGAATCCCGAAGAATAAACATGGTTTTTAGTTTGATATTAAACAGATTGACATGTATGAGACGAGGGAATCATCTTTCTAATTGTATACTCAGACTGTTGTCTTCTTCATCAATCCTACGTCATGCGTCTCAAAATACTTCAAAGGGATGTGACCATGACCATACGATTGATTGGTGAACATAGACGGACGTCAGAGTAAACACTTTCAATGGCAGACATGGAATATACCAGAAACACTATAAACTTAAAATACCACAACCGACTAACTATCACAACCAGTCAACTATGTAAATTTAAATACCACAACCAGTTAACTATGTAACTTTAAACACCACAATTAACCAACTTTATAACATTAAATACCACAACCAGGCAACTCTATATATCTTTAAATACCACAACCAGGCAACTATATATCTTTAAATACCACAACCAGGCAACACAACCAGGCAACTATACTACTTTAAATACCACAACCAACTTTATTACTTTAAGTACCCCAACCAACACACTATAACTTTATTTATTTGTTTAAAGCTGAACTCCGGTTACAAAAATACCGAAATAATGAAGATTGCAAAATGTCTGATCAGGTAGGCCTGTAAATAATTATATGAACTGCGTCTACTACAATATAGCCTAGACTTTACTCCAAAACAAAAGATGACTTACCCCAACCTGTTTTTCAACCAAAACAAATCACCCTATACAAACTATTAGTATTGTCTTCTTCAAATGTTCCATGTTGAATAGTGTTCATGAAAACGATCAACGGACATAACTACATGTTTGGGGCGGCTCTCATTGGGGAGTGTTTGACAGTGCTAAATTTATTGATGTTATGTTTTTTTCTCCATTTTATCAAGGTAGAAGAAATTGATATTGTAGTAGACACAGTTCATATAATTATTTACAGTCTTACCTGATCAGACATGTTCAATCTTCAATAATTTGGTATACTGTTGGGGAAAATTACAGCAATCATTGAACCGTGTGAAGAGAATAAAGCCGGATGTGTATAGCTAGCTGACGAGAAACAAACTGGAAGTGAGATCGGCTAACCTTTCCAGGTCATAAGCCTCCATGTCCTCCATACTTATTTCACAAATTGGAAACAAGTGTGGCGGCTTGAGGGCGTTAACTTTTTTTTTATTACATTATTTCGGTATTTTTGTAACCGTAGTTCAGCTTTAAATACCACAACCAACAAACTATATTACTTTAAATACCACACTGTATGAGTTCTCGTCCACGGGAGTGAACAAATTAATTGATAACTGACCGTAAGTGATGCTTTCTAAAGAACATGTACATCCTAGTACAAGACCTCCGGAGACTGCTTTGCTTACATCAATTCATCAAGAACGAGGTAACTACAAGGCTAAAAAGGGCCCACAAACTACACAAAAACATCAACTTCTTTAGCCTGGAGTTTAAATTCCTAGTTTTATGCACCAACCGGGCTAATGAAGATTGGATTATGCCATGCGATGTGTTATGAGGGAAATTCTGCAAGAAATGTAGCATTTCCGATTTGTCCCTGTCGAATTCCATCTGCCAAGAAATCTTTACGTACACACGTAGACCTAGGTTGGTTTTTGTCCAATGCTACTTACACCACTGACAGGGGTAAACTATTACTGGAAATTTTGATAAACGTTGTCGCAAACACAGGGAGGACCAACTGATACAATAATACGCCAATTTGACTTCTTTATTCTGATATACATCACATCATCCTTAATAGCCGTCGTCGGATGTTACTATGTACATAAACAATTATAAATGGCGGTTTGCCAACTAAGAAGCTTCACACGGAAACTTCTCTTTAATTAGTACAGGTATCTCCACCCACTCAAACAGACATAAAACAACCTTGGTTATAATTGGCCAATTAAAGATGCGTTATGTAAGATTTGTATAAAAGGGTGTCCATTGGTGCTATAATAGTTTTAAAACAGAGAAATGGGGATTAACGTTAATTCGACACAAACTAGATCATTTTGGGACTAACATGGTTCAATTTTATTTCAATAATTCTCTTGCGCATAGGGGTCTTAAGCAGTGGGGAGAGGGAGGCGGGACCAAAGGACGCGGAGACAATCCACGGGGTTGAAAAGTCAACTCTACTCCTTGTCACGTCCAAGCGAAGAATCTAGTTTTATAAAAGAAATAATGGGAAATGATGATAAAATTTTCAGTCAAATTACTTTATACTAAGCGAAGTTTTTACAAGAAGTAGGCTTCGTGTACATCGTCTCGATTGTCAGGTCCCTGCCTGTACTGTCCATATTATTGTTTGATGAAGATATGGCAGAAATGAAATAAAATGAAATGGGGTTTAACGTCTTACTGTTCTTCTCCGAACTGGGCTAATGAAGACGGGCATACACCTAACATTGTGCTTTGGGGCTCGGCTTAGTGAACATCGTCTCGATTTACAAGTCCCCTGTGTGTCCCGACCCTGTTTAATTCACTCAATATTCTAGACATCAGAAGGTTTAGAGGGTTGAGTATAGACATATCATGTCAATATAGATGTTATATAAAATTTGAAGCTCTATATAGCACTTATGTTAGGTCCCCACTACCACGATTTGTGCGCTACCTTATATTAAGGTCACTTGTAGCAATCTTGTTGATCGTATCGAAACGTATGGGAATGATCTGTACGTAAGAAATCGTGAACTCAATAGGGAGAACTCTGTACTAATGCAACACACGACAGTGGGAACCTAGAATTACATAATTAACCATAAACATGTTAAATACGAATGCAAGCGATGCAAACTTTTTGTCGTCTCGGCGATTTTACTCCCCAGGTGCGTGTTTTACCGGTTACACGAAAACGGCCAAAATTTCATTAGAGATCATGGGTTAGCGGTCATGGATGACAAATTTCAAATATTTAAATCAATTTTATTTGTTGTTTTGTCTTTTCTTACCTGCGCTGTCTCTATTAATGATATTTTTATATATAAACCTCATTTGGACAAATGAGTGTGCACGCAAGAAAAAACTCCTTTCGGACAAAATTAGGACATGTTAAACAATATTAATAATTACGATATGTTGATCCCAACTTTACACACATATTTGTATTGACGAGACGTTAAACTCCACTACGTTCTGAATCACCCAATTACTAGACGGAGTAACAGACTTAATTAATTCTGAAGACGTCGTGATAATTCCCTCATCTGAAGTTCAAATGACCTGAAGCATCTCCACGTAGAATTGTGATAAGACGTCAGCACATTGTCTGATTATTTGCGACTTTCGTTTCTCTGCCTGTCTGTTAAGGGTTGGTGGCCATACTAGGAGTATAAGGGCTGCATCCGGCACACCTCGACAGGCTCCGGTATCCAACATCTAACATCGGCTGTATGACGAATTCCGCGGTTGGATATACTGTGAAGTTCCCGGATTAAAAATGGTGGCGCCCATGAAGAGAATTTTATCGCAAGAAAGTGAATACACCACACAAAGTTTTCAATGTCTATCCCATTTTCTTAAAAGAAGACATTTTGAGAACTACATTAAAAGCGGCAAGATTTCCGAATAAGTAAACAGGTAGCCGCATCACAATTGTGTGGTTGTAGCTGCATATCACTTACCGTCATACAGCAGGTACCAGAGTTCATCGAGGTTTGCCTAATCATACCCCGGTTTGGGAGTTATACTAGTTCCGGTTCTTGGCTGTACGGGTAACCACTAGTTTTACTTTAAAATAACACCCTATCATCTAACGCGCATCAGAAACTAACTACAAGAAAAACCATTCTGTCAGTATCTAGACTTTCAGTCGGTTGTAATCATTACATCCGGTCATGCGGACATCTTCTTCACAATTCCTTCCCAAAAAGCTCAAGAGTGTCTACAAAAAATATCACGGCTTTGAAATTTGCCTTTCATTATGAAACTGATAGGGAGGGGAAAAGTAAGATGTTGGTTCGGTAATCTAGAGGTCACGTGTTAGATCCCTGTGTTGACCGAGAAATTGGATCGGGATTGCCCCCCCCCCCAATAAAAAACTAATTCGCAGATGGAATTCGATCTATAGAATCGTTTATACCGAATTTCCCTCATAGCAAACTGTATGAGATATGCCTGTATTTATCAGATGAGTAGTGGGATGTTAGACCCCATTTCATTTCATTCACTTGCAAACCTGATAAGTTGCGGTTTTATTCGTAAACATTGTGGATTTATTCGTAAACATTGTGTGCAATGTTCGTTAACATTGTGGTTTCATTCGTAAACATAGTGGTTTCATTCATGGTTTCATGTATACATTATGGTTTTGTTCGGAAACATTGCGATTATATTCGTAAAACGTGTGGATTTATTTGTAAAAAGTGTGGATTTATTTGTAAAAAGTGATTTATTTGTAAAAAGTGTGGATTTATTTGTAAAAAGTGTGGATTTATTTGTAAAAACTGTGGCTTTATTCGTAAACATTGTGGTTTTGTTCTGAAACATTGCGATTTCATTCGTAAACATTGTGGTTTCATTCGTAAACATTGTGGTTTCATTCGTAGACAATGTGGTTTTATTCTTGATTTCATTCGTAAACATTGTGGTTTCATTCGTAAACATGTTCAGTAATATGTGGATTTCTTCGTAAATCATTCGGTTTAATCAAATACATCGTGGTTACGGATACCGCTGTTCTCCATGCTTGACATTTAAACCCTAATTATCCAAAATAAATGACTTAACAAGAAATAAGAAGAATTATTCCTACCCTTCTTCTTATCTTTAATCCGATCAATGAACACCCTCGCCATTCCGTTGTCTGCCTTCCAAATTGTAAAATCATCGAATCAAATTACCCAACAAACAAGCGAAAGAAATAAATGCAATTGTCTGTGTAGTTTATTCAGTATCGATCCTAATCGATAGTTTCTATACAAATTTGAACGTTAATTGAAATCCGATATTAGAGTGTAAAGCTTAGATAGTAAAAGTAATTCTCTAGAGGAACTCATTAGATAATTTCCTTGACACACATGTACTCAATATCCTGTATTGTCAGTATTCGCGGTCACACCACCCACACGGGTCACAATAGAATGTGTACGACTCGACCTAAGTACTCGATACACTTTCGTCCCCGACAAACAGTATATCACGGAAATGCCCCGACTGGGCTAATGAAGACGGACATACACCATACAGTGTGCTATGAGAGAAATCTGCCCGGGTAGCGGCACTACTTTGGCCTACTGTTATATCGAATTCCAACTGCAAAGGGATCTTTTACGTGATGTTAATGCATACACGAGACCTCGGGTTTTTGTACCATCAGAACACCTAGACAACCGTCCTTGCCAGGCCCGCTGTTCTGCCCCACTGACAAGGGGAAACCACGCCCAAAACGTAACACGGACGTTTCTTTGTTTATCTGTGTGCAACTGTCAGATGATACACCTCCGACAAACCATCAAATTTGATAAAATATTTTTCCATATTAATATTTTCGCGCTATTTAGAAGATAAACACTTCCTGTTTCACATTTAGAGGGGTGTTATTGTGCAATAGACATGTCATGAGATCATTAGGACCCAGGAAGTGTTTATCGACATTGTAACATGCTTTTTTTAGGATTTTAAAAGACATAACTAAAACAGAGGGGTGTTATTGTCCAATAGACAATGTCTAATTGACTAATCAAAACGCAAAGTTTACCCTTAAGCATGTTACTGTGAGGGATATACGCTTCCATATACACCCGTCCCTTCTGCCTTAACCTGGAAAATGAAGACAGGCGCATAGTGTGTGTTCTAAATGAAAAACACCTGTGCTGCTCCCTATAATTGATGAATGTAGAGTTATCGTTAATTATCTACCTTATGAAAGTGACTTTAGTATTAATTGACTGCTGATATGATATATAACAGACATGTTCTGGGAGCGTGGAAGAACTACTTGTACATCTGACCCCGAGGTCACAAAACATTCTCAGACTCAGACTTATGTTAAGAGTTTACTCAATTTTCAATCACTCTTTATGCGAAATATTTGTGATCCAGAAATACAAAACTTTGCACATAGTTACTTATAGTTTTTGATACATAAAAACAACAGAATTTTATAAATGGGTATATTTTAGTTAAAATAAGGCGCACAATTTTGATAAAATTCTTAACTGAAGTCTGAGAATGCTTGTATTAAACACGGGGCCGGGTAGGGTAATTACGCTAGAATAAGATATTGCATTGCGGAGAAAGTTCATAGGGATTTTTCTGGCGGGGTTCGCCCTTGCCAGTGGTGCAAGAAGGACTGTCTTGCAATTAAGGACAACGTATAGTCGTTCGGTTGGGATGACATACATTACTGCACCACTAACAACCGTGGCTCTAGTGTAAGCACGTTGTACCTCATTCGAGCCACCCATTTCAAGCTATAGCTAGAGCGATGGTTAAGGCAAGGGTATCCGACATCGTGAATTCTTAACAGGGACCTGTATTATTTGCACCCCTCCAGTCTGTGAATGATCTCTTACTAGTAATACTGGGAGCCACGGTGGCTTAAGGAATAAGAAGCTGGCTCGCTAACCACACGGAACCACGGTGGCTCAGTGAGTAAGACCTGGAGGGCCCGCGAATAATATCTGCGATAACTGAGAATATTGTACGGAATTTGCCGTCGTGGACTGGGTGCCTGACATGAGAGAACGCATGGTCGGTCGGATGGGACAAGACACCGAGGTCCGTATACACAATCCCTTGGCAGTTGGAATTCGAAAACAGACTAGGCAGTACCGCCGCTGTTCGGTCATGGCACACCGTGCATGGCGTATGCTCGTCTTCATTAGTCCATTAGGAGCAGAACATGTCTGGGTGGGGTGGGGGGCTGGATCGATTCCGGTGTTGGCCAAGAAAGTTCCTCTGGATTTTCCGGAATGGTTTACCCCTGTAAGTAGTTCAGGACGTCTAGTCGTTCGGATGGGACGAAAACCAGGGACTTATCTCATAGCGCACGAAATGAAATGGGGTTTAACGTCCTACTGTTTTCCTCCGGCTGGGCTACATTTCATAGTATGCGTACGTCTATATACAGTAGGATGTTACACCCCATTTAATTGATAAAGAATTAAACATAAAGACGATTATAAAATCGGGTTATTTATTAACCTATCAGGATGAGTGTTATATGTAAGCGAGTTTTTATTACAGTCCATGTGATTGGTGGTTTGTCGAATCACGATTTAAAAACGTAGTAAATTGTCCATGAGCTTCGGGCTAGTCTGGGTCACTCACAGAAAAACTTCACAATCTGTCCGCCATATTGCCCCAACATCTAATAATTCTTGTCCACGGTGATGTCTATGCAGATAATGCTAGCGCTGATGAGGTTTTGGTGTCTAGCTGGGGCTTCACACTAATCGCTTAAGATATTAAGTTAATAATGCCAATCAGTAATATCATGAATGAGCTCGACTCCCGCTGAGTGTCTTTGTAAGTACATCTATCCCGCATTACAGGCACGGTATCGTTTGTGAGTAGGCTACAACGTTTATTAAAATACTTTAAATTTATTTACACGATCGTTAGAAAACAAAACAGTGGGTTAACGTTTTTAGTCCACTTAAAATTAATATTTCTTTGAAAAGGGTTACGTTCAGGTAACACAAAATCGACACCTAATATCCACAGATCGTTCTTCTTTTTCTAAGAATAATCTTCAATATCATGTTGAAGAAAACATATAATGACGATTTAATGTTATTTCCAATTCTGTTCTGCTTACAGATGATTAAGCTATGTACAAAGTTCGTACTGACTTGACACGAAACATCGCCACCTTAGTTTTTTTTTCAAATTGTTCTGTTGTTGTTTACATTAACGATGTTTCAAACTCTTTTTTCCATTGTTTAGAGACTTGGTAAATGTTCCAGCAGCCACAACAAAACAAATATTTCAGGGTTTTTCTGAAGTAGGGGCTTATGATACAGTAGAGAATGAAATTAACGGAGAAATTGACAGACTGCATAAAATTCATGACAGCCTCGATTGTTAAATATGTGTAGTTGCTCTCATTGTCCGTGATTCTAGCTAGATGGATGACTATCTCAGATGGCGCCACCAAGATGAAGAACATGACGATGATGACAACGAGAGTTATCGTTATTGTATGGCTCGTGCTCGTCGACGAATGATCACTGCGACGATCACGTTTAAACGCCTGTCGCATTTTGTAGGATTTGTAAATTTTGCGGCACAGACAGACATTAAAATAAAGCAAGAGGACGAGAGGAATAAAGTTTCCGATCACCGCCCAGATTATCCGATAAGCCGTGTCGATCTGTCGATCATTCCACAGGGGAATGGGATTTGGTATATAAACTTTTGTACTGGAGTTTGTGCAGAGTTGTCGAACCTCGTACCGCCACAAGACAGGAATGTTGAAGGTGAACGAGAACACGTAAGTTATCACAATAACACATTTGATCCTACTGGTCGTCAAGTAAATATCCTGACGTAACGGATGACATATTGCCAGATATCGTTCTAACGCCATAGCAACAGTTAACCACGTGCTAATGATGATGAACACGTTAATAATGGCGGCACAGTAGATTCTGTAATACAAAACAAATCCCCTGCTGGTGTAAACATCATCTTGGGGTAAAAACACCGTCGGGAAGGCAAAGAAACAGAACATTAGATCCGACACGGCGAGTGAAACTAGGCACAGATTAGCAGATAACTCCAGTCTTTTGAAGGCCTTTTGTAGTTTTCGTCTGGTTAATATACACAGGTTTAACACGTTACCAAAGATACCGAATAAACATACAGACGGTATGCCAAAACCATAAACAACATGGCTGACTTCCTCGAACAGTTTTTTCGCTTCATCATTAGCAATACTCATGTTGTGTTGCGCTTCCATTGTCAGATTTAGACAATCTAGCATGACCCTGAAAAGAGCAAAACACAATATTATTAAATAACTAAATAAAGAAATTCAATTTCAAGGTAGGTAAAGGGCATTCAGGTTCTAGCTATTTCAAGGGAACTAGGCAGACCCTAGTGGCAAAAACGTAGCTAAACACGTTGAGATATACATTCTGCCTACAGAGACCCGTCTCATTCATTCTTCGACAAAAAATCTCTGCCCTAAATGACCGATATCCCAAAATAATATAGTGTTTTGTACTGCGTTACTACTCCGTTTCACATCTGTCATACAATACAAAGACTAAATAAACCTTTTCAATTTTATTAAATGAGCGCAGAATACATTGTTAACAAAATCCTCGAGGTATACTTAGTATTTTCGCCTTAATTCGTCAATGTAGGACTTATAATGTCAGTCAACTAGCTCAGTGTCTGTAGACGCGTGAAAAATCACGTTGAATCGTTGTTTACCAAGAAATCTAGTGTTCTACACTGGTTTTTGTGAGCCGTGGTGCCCGCTGACCGTTCTTCTTCTATTATTTTTTGCACACCCGCCCCATACGAGGGTGATATTGCAGATAAATTGTCATATCTTCATTATATTTTTTTTTTAGTGCACGCACATGCGTCTATTCCGGAATATCCAGAGTAAGCCAACAAGGTTGAGGTGGCGCCCCTATCTCCAAGCCACATACGCTTACACGAGGGACGCAAGCCAGCTAGAGCTCGAAACGCGACACTGTATACGTCTAGCACCACTCATCGAGCCCGTACGCCTATCCCCTTGTCAGTTGTGCCGAGACGTATGACCAGGCAAGAAATAGTGTCTAGTCGTTCGGGTGATACAATTACCCCTAACCCGTATCAGTTGGAGTATCACAAAGAGCATTCGGAACAGCCGCTCACCAGGACACATTTCAGTATCCCATCACACCTTTCACCAGTATGTTTGTTGTTTATTGTGGATTTAGTAAGCCTTCATGATTAATAGTCTTGATACTCCAGGCCGATTGTGACCGGATCCAACACGAGAGTAGTAAATTATTCTGTCATTAATTCTCCTATTTAATGCCATGTTTAATGAGAGAGATATATCTAGATATGACTCGGCAAATCCAACGTTAAGTCAGATAAATGTGCAAACCAACAAGCTAATTGTATCACGTGATGATTTACTATCATTCTATTTGATTTCCCAAGCATCACCGAAACATCGTTTGTTTACATTCGGTGTATCTAACAAGAACACCCATCTATCATATCAGGTCTGAGACCGATCAAATTTCGATTTTATAAATTTAGAGTTTTCTTCTAAATAAACAACAACAACAGAAATTTTCAGAGATCCCGCACGCGGTGTTTTTTTTTATCAACAAGCCGGGTCGGGTGGGGGTGGATGGCCGAATGGTTGTGATTGTATCATTGAGTTTGTCATTGAGTCAACTGGCGTGGTTTCGATTCCCGTTCCATCCAAGCGGGTTTTCTCCGGGTCACGCAATTAAATTATTGAAATAAAATTTAACCATATGTTAGTCCCAAATGACCAGATTTGTGTCGAATGGACGTTGATCCCCATTTCTCCCCCCCCCCTCACTCTCTATCTCTTTCTCAACTAATAACGGTGAAAAATTTGTGATACGTGTTAGTCCCGAAATGGTCTAGCGAGTCTGGACTGTGTGGAGTGGGCGTTACCATCCACCACCACCTCCCCAAAACAAAATAGATAAAAAAAATGACCATTGTTTTCGTTTTAAAATATGCATGTACATGTATATATTTATATGTCTACTATTTTCGTATTTCGTAAATGAAATGAAATGAAATGGGGATTAACGTCATACTCTTCTGCTCCGACTGGGACAATGAATACGGAATTCTTAAATCACTGCAGTACATATAATTATATTCTTTATTTTGTAACGATATGTACTGGGTCTATTGATAAACATAATGTAGGCCTATGATTTGTACAATTTAAAAGCTCCGAATTAAAGAATTCTGTTTTCCGAAAGAAACCCCACTATATATAACAGCCTTATTATGTTCAATAAAGATGTAAATAACCGTAGAAGAAAAGACGTGGGAATCTTTAATATAAGAGGATTACAGATAATAAACAAACTATATAATATACTGAATAATAAACATCTAAAAAGTACTGTATAGAAACTAACTGTTGTCCTGGATCTGAACCTGGGTGGTTTGATAATAAATGAATATTATTTACACTAAAGGATTGTCCATGGATTTATTTTTTATTGAAAACAGTTAATAAATAGTAGAATTAAACTCCAGCTGAACAAAGGTGTCACATGTCGTATTAAAGATGAGTATTCAATTGCTTCTAGATCATTGTTATTAGTTAAATAAAAAATGGTTTCAAGGGAATAAGCTGACTCCATTGACCGGTCACCGGACACAATACATCGCTCTATTGTTGGTCGAACTGTTGAATTGAGACCGATGTTGTTAGTGATGGTAGCATCTTCGTGTAATATACTGACACATCATTTAGGTACGGTTAAATTAAATGAAATAGGCCATAATGTCCCGCTTTTCTACTTTGATCGAGCTAGTGAAGAAGACTATATGTGCCACGCGGTATATAATACCCGGGCAGTGGCGCTACGGCTTACTCGTATTTCTAATTCTAATATATACGATGATTTAGATTTTCAAACCCATCCAAACGACTAGACACTATCCCTAGTCAGTCCGTCTTGAAAAAAGGTAAACACCAATTGCTCCGGTGTAGGAGGATGATAGGTGTCCCGTCGGAGAGAGAGAGAGAGGGAGGGAGAGAGAGAGCGATAGAGGCCTGGTTGTCGAAGATGATATGGGTTGAAGGATGATACCTATATGATTAGAGATGATGTTCGGTTGACTAGGATGGTGTTTCTATAATAACACCTGTATAGTGACACCTATATAATTAGAGATTGATATACCTGGTATAGGCTTGTACCGAACACCTATTCAACAACAACAACAAAGCGTGAGAAATGGGGTTTATCACCCACTCGACACAGACTAGGCCATTTCAGCTACAATTTTAGTTCAATAATTCGCAGGTGCGTATGGTTCTAGAGCAGTACTGGGAAACGGAAAACCCGGAGAAAATTCGCGAGGTTAGGCAGACGACCTTACTCCTTGTCACGCACACGTGTCGGATTAAAACCACACCACATGTTGTCAGGCGTTAGATCATTCGGCAACCCAAACCCTTATATCCTGGGTTCCTAACCTGGCTGGGGTCGCCAAGCACTTTTCGTGGGGTCGTGGCAAACATCACCGAAACTTTTGAAAAATGCTATGTTTTCATGAAAATCATAAAATCTCTCGCCTTGTAAAGATGTAAACAATAAGTTATTAAATAATGATACAGTTTCATAGTTAAAGGTGACGTTGTTCTCCGAAGGATCGCGATCAGATGCTTGTTTCAGGAATAGTGACGAATACAACACAAGGTTGGTAATCACTGTATTATAGATGATACGGGAGATAATTCAATGAAATACGATTACTGTTTGTTACAAGGATTTTATAATCATTATCAAGTAATCTCGATAATAAACAGTAATTTTATCAAATATAAGGGGGAGAGAGAGAGAGAGGGGGGTACCGATATTACGCCTTGTCTCAAAAATGATATACCGCCTGACTCAACTAGAGACCATAGAATATACAGCGCACGCCTTAGACCATCCGGAGCAGAACAGTAGGACGTTAAACCCCATTTAACTAGAACTAAAAAGAGGCTCGTAAGACCTCTGACGCGAAATTCCCCAACAACCGACCAGATCTTCATGTCGTTGTGGCCATCTAAAGTATAAAAAACGAAACGAAATATAGATCTGTATTTTAATCAGATTGCACTCCTCAGCAAACTCTCTGTAAACAGATAGGAACCTATTCAATTCATGGGTATCACTTATCACTCCAACGACAGGTGATTATTTTAAAATCTTTATTTGACGCATGTACACACCGGGATACCAAAATCTTTTTACAAAACCAAACCACATGTGTTTTGATAGTTGTATTTTTTTGTAAAGATTCACAGCTTGAACCAACGAAAAACAAACTCATCTTGACGGAGATTGATAGAAACTTAATAACGATGAGATGTTTCATAAGATTCTTTAGGTGTCTGCGATATCACTTCGGTGCAAGCGGACGTTCAATAAAGCTATTTCACCCACGTGTTACATTTTCTTTGTTACCATTTCTCTGTCCACGTGGAATTCAACATTATTTGTATAAAAGTTATGCCGCTTGTGCATAATGGCCTGTATGTATATAAACCCTTGACGTTTGGAATTGAATATTAAAGTAGGTCAAACTAGGCCCCAGAATCGTGGCAATATTAAAATAAGTGAACTACCCGTTTAAAAATCAGCCATGCGTACAAAGGCGAAATAAATATTTTCAATTTCATTAAAAATGAAAGCGGAATAAATACGACTAAATAATATTCTCGAAATATTTTTCGGGTTTTCAAGTAGACAGACAACGTATATCTCGTATGGGCCAAAGCTCTTTATTTTCTAAATAATTTGTACAAATGATTAAACTTTAAAAGCACAATATGGAAGATTATATAAAGAGATGGGTGTTCTTGCTATAATATTTAAAATTAAATTATGAAAAGGGAATCAAATTATTTCACTCTGAACCGAATTAAAGTCGTTACAATACCAGTGTAGCCTTGATTGTCAATGCTACCGTTGTTACGATAATAAAAGTGTATTTTACTCTATTATCCACTTTTAGGTTAAATAATCAACCGCAGATCGGATTTAAAGAGGTTGTGGAACATGGTTTTAGTAAGTTGATTAATGTTTAAATAATAATGTATGTAACATTTAAAGCACAAATAAAGACCCATAAATGGCAGATTTAGCTCTTGCCTAATGCCCGTTAACGCAAACGATTACAATAAACATTAATAACTGTACGAAAAGAGTTGTTTTTATGCAGAAAACCTTGAAATCATT
Source organism: Patella ulyssiponensis (assembly GCA_963678685.1). Taxonomy (NCBI): domain Eukaryota; kingdom Metazoa; phylum Mollusca; class Gastropoda; family Patellidae; genus Patella; species Patella ulyssiponensis. Next base: position 63,695,873 of record OY783229.1, read on the forward strand.
TAAAACCGTTTAGATATTTAAGAACTATTCAAATAGAGGCCATTAAATCGAATTACCATGTACTATACATAAATGGACTTTTTCAAACAGAAGATCTTGAAATAATTTTTGAAAATATGAAAAATGTTCATTGTATGTGTGATTAATAATCAAGGTTTATTTTAAAAGGCATTTTTGAAATTATACCAGTTTCAAATATTGGGAAATCGTACAATAACACACTATAGCCATTTATATGGAATAGATCCACGATCAGATAGTCGAAAACACTAAGTCTACGTAGAAAATTTTGAGAAGTTTGCATTCTTCTTCCATTTAATGGGATTAAATTGATTCAATTTGGCTTTGTGTGTATGCCTGATTTGAATGACATAGAACCGCATTACAAAACAATATACTAATTTTTGGGATATGGCGGCCATTCAAGGCAGAGATTTATTCTTGAAGTATGAAGTAGATGGATCACTGTGTGGTTATATTACAGACGATCTAACATGAGACTACTGTTCAGACGACCAACGTTCATTCTGTCAAGCATTTGACTTCTGTAAGAGCATAGATAGATTAATGGAGCGCCTTAACAACTACACAGCGATTTTATTAGTTGTTTACATTACACAATCAAGAACATGCTAAAAATATAAAATTTGGACTTTAAAATGCAAAACAAATTGAATTATTTTGTTCTCTAAAAGCCTGCTATGTACGTGTGTCTTTAGTTGCCCTTGTTAATTTAGTTGCTGCCACATATGGTGTGGTCCCCATACACAATAACAAATTAATTTCGATTTTATCAGGAACAGCTTTTTTACGACCGCGGACGTGTTCCTTGCAAGGCCCTCTATACTACGTGCCAAAAACCCAGGTTACAAAGCTACATCGGCGGTTTGATCGATTAACGAAGAGGTCTCATTAAAATTGTATTAATGCCACTCGTGTATTTTAATTACTTATTGAAGTTTTTAATTACAGCACTAAAATCTTTCAATTTTCATTAATGTTCTGAAATATGTATCAAATGTTCCCCGTGATATTTAAATACATAACTGATTTTAAATACACCACAAGAATACAATCAAAATGTCGTCAAAAACCACTCTTTGTAAAGATCAATTAGAAAATGCCTTCAGTTTTATTTTCTATGGAGAAAAGTTTTTATTTTCATGTAGATTTGGCATTGATTATTAACAAAAGTACATTAATACTCCAAGCTGCTGAACGTGAAATGCATATTTCGGAAAATATTATATTTTTTATGTATTTTTCCCTACACTAAAGTGCACACAAGCTGCTTATTGAACATTTCCAACAGAAAAATCAAAATGTCAACGTCAGATAATCTCCTGGATTGGTTTCAATAAAACAGAGGCCCATTAAAACATTTGAACCAGGCACTAGCTTGCTTTTATCACCTGCAAAGGATGACGAATGTTTCAATTCATATCAGATCACGTGCACCCACATTGGAATTCGATATAAGGTTTGCAGGGGCGGATCTAGGAATTTTGAAAAGAGGGGGCGCCGCAAAATGAGGGCACTTACTGCGGAGACGGGGCACGCCGCTGTGAGGGGGTTGAGGGGGGGGGGGGTCCCCCAGGACAATTATCCGTCATTTCCTTGCATCTGTAGACATTCCAAGAGCTATTTGGCTGATATTTCCGTCTAAGTAAACGTTCGGAGAGGACATATTTGGGTCTGAAAAAAGGCACTTTCAGCAGTAAAAAAGGCATTTTCAGCAGTAAAAAAGGCACTTTCAGCAGTAAAAAAGGGCACTGTCGAAAATTAGGGGGGGGGGGACCCCTCGCGCCCCCCACTGGATCCGCCTCTGGTTTGAGTGTAGCGCCGCTCGCCGTGGAGGCAAAATTTCGCTCATAGCATACTGTATCGGAGCAGTACAGCAACATTGTTTCATTCCATCAATATCTTTATAAATGCTTAAAGCGGAAATTTCATATTTTCTAAGACAGTCAAAACATAATTATTTCTATGTCTTTTGCTCAAAAGGTTGTCAACTCACTATTATACGATCATGGGCAATATTTCACAGGCATACAAATCCCTGACAGAGAAAATAATAACACAATTACTTGAATTACCTCCCTTGTTTTCCCATTTCCCTCCATGCAATGGCGATCTTCAAACGTTTGAATTTGAAGTTGAAAATGATATTTTTGCCAATTTCTCAACTGGCAATAGTGAATTATAGGATTAATAGGATTATTCTTTAACAAAATAGGACTGTTTATAGATACAATCTTTTTTTCAGGCTTTGGGTTTTAAAATATAACTAAAAAATATGAAATTGCCGTTTTAACGGAGTAAAATGCTTATAGTAGTTTGCAAATGATTATTACAAACCAGATTTCCGATAATACGTTTTTTATTTAGTTGTGCGTCACTTATTGCCCCACCAAAGCACATTGTTCCGTCTAAATCCATTACGAAGACATACAATTAAAATCCCTAACAGTAACCCTTTAAGTCTGCAAACGATTTAAAGTTTTAATCTATGAACAATGACAAAAATCAAAGTGTTTGTGAAAAATAACCGGCTGAAAACAAAGGAAATTTGTGACTTAAACTGGTCCTTTTGGTGGACTGGTGAGTGGTAGTTCCTATCCCTTTAAGGTTAACAACACGTTTATCAATTTCCGAACAACAAACATTATAACAAAAGATATCAAAATAAACGACTGGAAATCCTGCAAAACTTAAAATCGATGAAGCAGCATTGTAACTGATTGATTCTTTTATTACAAGATCACAAAATATTGTCTGGGGTTTTATTACATACAACAGCTGGGTGGATCGTTTATTTTTTCCTATTCACTGTTTTTATTGCTTTTTAATTTTCCATTAGAAGAAAGTGACTCTTTTATTACTTTTATACAAATCTCAAATCGATCAATGTGAGGTAATAGACCTTTAATTTTCCAACATCAATTTCAATCTAATTAAAGAGGGGCACACTCCAGTAACTACATTTATTAAAGGGGACGACTCTCTGGCAACGACCTTTATTAAACAGGACTGCAAAGGGACTTGCTCCAGCAACTACACTTATTAACGAGGACCAATCTCCAGTAACTACATTTATTCAAAGGGACTACGCTCCAGTAACTGCCTTTATTAACGGGGCAATGACCAGTAACTACAGTTTATAAAGGGGACTTATCTCTGGAAACGACCTTTATCAAGGAAGACCAGTTTCCAGTAACTACACTAATATTGAAGGGGAATTCTCTCAATTAACGATTTTTATAAAACAGGACCGCTCTCAAGTAACGACCTTTTTAAAGCAGGACTACGCTGCAGTAAATACACTTATTAAAGGGGACCATTCCCCAGTAACTCCATTTATTAAAGGGGACGGCTAGATCGAGGACCGCGTAGCACATATGACGTCATATGTGGGTAAGGGTAAAAGTTAGGGCTGCATATTTCGTCAAGGTCTCGAGATGTAAACAGGGCTAGGGCTAGCACTACCCCTAATCCTAGATCTATCCCTAACCTCAACCCTATTCCAGATTCCACATATAATGTTATTAAGTGCTAGATCTTGTTCGATTTATAAATAACCATAGTTTCTTCCTAGACTTCATCGAATCCCAACTGTCATTCGCTAGTTAACGCAAACACCAGCGTGTACACGAGACCTTAGGTTTTTGTCCTATCTGAATGACTAGACACAAGGTTATAAAGATAAAGCTACAGTATCATCTGCTAGGCTTTTATAATGACCAGAACGTGTTCAATCAGCGCTTAACTCTTCATGGTTCTGTTGTGGTCCTATGGAAGTTCATATTTCGACTACGGACCAATGGCTAGTGGTTTCATTGCCCACTCTTTCTCTTTACAACACCAAAACACGTGAATCAATAAATGAACAAACGGGCACCTGCTCTCCAATCATCATCCAATTAGTTAAATGTATAATTAGTGATGTATGTAATTGTAGATGAAGATTGGTAATGACAGCCTATTTAATTAGAAAGTGTTTGGAATTGTAAAGCGGATGAAACAAGAAGACGATTAACAAAAACAGCTGATATTTCAGTTGATATAGAATTAAAGAGACAAGCCCAGAGTCGGGTTAAAAATACAGATTGGATAATTACTGATACATGTACATTCCCACGTACAGATCGTGTGATCTGGCGCTGTATTTGGACTAAAAAGTGTTTTCAAATCCCTTTCAAAATATCAAAACCACAAGGATATGACCAAGCCATAACAAACCATTTTAAGCTGTTTTGTCATGTGACTTGACTATAGAGGATGTCGGCCAAGAAAGGGATCTATTTCGTACAGTGTTATGCCGATAGATCCAGAGACACGACGTATGAATACAGTACAGACAAATGTTTCTGCTTATCTTAAACCATATCCCGGGTCTTGGATGGCCGAATAGTTTAACACGTGCGCTTTAGATCATTAAGTCAAGTGGCTTGGTTTCGATTCCTTGCTTGTAGATGTGGGGTCACCTGTCCAACCTCGTGGGTTTTCATTGGGCATTGTCGTTAATTTCCACTGCGAATGACCTCTAAACACAAACGAATTATTGATATAATATTAAACGATATATTAGTCCAGAAATGACCTGGACGTTACACCCATCTCTCGCCTTCTCTCTAAATCATCGCCATTTCAGTCACAATATACGTTCCGAGCTACCTAACAGAATTTAATCTGTTTATAAATGGCGATAGCTGACGCTTCTTTAACTAAAGTGGGTGCTAACAACCATAAACTATCTATTACCTATTAGCAGAATTCCCCGGATGTTTAAACACCTAGATAACAGAGTCTACAGGTGATAGACAAGTGATAGACATCACAGGTAACTCGCGATTGGCATGCTGATTAACTAAATAAATTCTGGGCGGTTATTAAAATAAACTAAAGATAAGAAACACGGAGAGATACATCAGATCGTGGCTTGCTGTTTTTTTAGACGTTGAATCGGTGATATGTATGGTGGGACACAGCTGCCAAAATGCTTAAAACACGTTTTCTTAAAAACAATTAAGTCCCAGCGGTTTACCATTGCTAGATGCTTTTGTCACAGAGATTATACATTCCTCCAAACTACGAATCCGTTCTAGAAATGGGGTTTAACGTCCGAATGTTCTGGTCTTACTGGTCTAATGAAGAGGCAGTGTTTTCCCGGTCAGCAATTAAATTTCAACTGTCAAGACTTCTTTTACCTGCACGCCAAGGTGTACACGTATTGTTCGTCCAAACGACTAGACACTCTTTCTTGTCAGTCACCCCGCACCGTCCTGCACCAATGACAACACATGGTCAGCTAGCCAGCGCCCTACCCACTGAGGCACCGTGGCCGCCTTAGAAATTACGTGTTGACCGCTTATTGCTGAGTTTCGTCACCGACGTTACAAGTAGCATCAGCATCTAACATTCAAGGTCTAGGATAGTTAGCCAGCTTCGAGACACCGTGGCCCCTCCATGCCTAAGGGTCCAACCTTTGGGTTGACCTCTGGTTTATGAGTTTCGCCACCTATGTTACCTACTCTTTCTAGAACACTCGATACCACTTGTCAATTACCTTTGTATGTTCGTGTACATTTTTAAGCATTTTTATAATTCAGAATATATGAACAGGATCTAGGAACAGGCTTAATCTATGTAAAACCCCTCTCTCTATTTTAGTAAGTATCTATTTTTGTCGTCATTTCTCCCATATCATGATTTGTGAAAGAGGTATGTTTTGCGGATAAAAGTGAGTATATGTTTCGTGTGTAGAAATACTAAAACAACAAAATGTGGAATATATTGTTTATGTATTTTTGAGATGGAGCACCGTACCGGGACAGTTCAATTATCAGAAATATTTTTCTAGTCAAGTGTTGCTATTCGCCAGCATGTGATATTTCAATTATGACCAATACCAATTTGTTTCTCTTTTTGGAAAGCAAATAACATTAGTGGACTACAACCGGGGTTAATGCTGATAATCGAGTTATCAATAGCGATATCATTGTTCATCAGAAGCACCCTCAATAATCCAGTTATCAACAGCAGTATCGTTGTTCATGAGAAGTACCCAACAACAACCGATCCAAAAGTTTCAAAATTTAAGGCTCTTGCTCACTAGCTAGGATGTCTCGGGTTATATGGCAGATAAAGTATCACAGGGCGGTGAAGGTCCTGGCAAAGAACAGCACTTAGTCTTGCTCACTAACCAAGATGTCCCGGGTTATCTGGCCGGGAAAGTATCTCATCACGGCGGAAGGCCGGTGTACAAGATGGCAAGGACGGCGTGCACGCACCCCCCTAAACATTTGGAACGTCACGAATAGCAGGCAAAAGAGCCGCATTTGGTACAACATTGTCCTCGAAGAACACTGCATTTATCCAGTTAGTGCTGAACAGTATGACGTTAACCCCTTTAATTTTATTAAGATCGTTTCCTGGACAACATTACATACTTCATTTCATTTATTACTTCAAACGATAAACCTCTTTTCAAAAGAATGAAACCGTCATATCAAAACCACCATTATATAATAATAATATGTAAATCATTATAATTTTTTCAATAAGATGCCTTTAGTTCGCTACAAGTTAGAGGTTGTCATTGACGATGACGCCATCTTACATTATCTAACACGAACAAAATCTAAAACTGTCATATGATTGGTTGATTAAAATAACAAATGACTTTTAATTACTTAATAAAACACGCCAGTTGTCTAGCGAGTCATTATTTTTACTAACAGTCTATATTCTCTTAAAAGAAATTAAGTAAAAACTTTAACAATTATTTGAAGTAACGCAGACTATCTGAAAACGACACCACGGTTTCATTCCTTTTACTGAGATGAGTTCAAACGGATGGTTGTCGTTGGGCAGACGCATTTTTTACTTTTAATCAGAACTCATCGATATTTATAACAATCTTTTATATTATTATCGAACAACACCCGAGATTGTTCGTAAAGGCGACAAAGAGATTTCGTGTCTTTAGATCTATTCTTTTTTTTCTAATTTAATCAGACAGAAAGACATTACTAAAAATACTTGTCATTTTACAGACAATACCAGTCTCAGTAGCCGAACAATATACAATGAAGTCGCGTAGGCTCAGTCATTTAGGCACAGATTCACTAACTAGGAGGTGCCGGGTTCGATCCCAGTGTAGGTTCAGAACGTTGTATCCAAGTGGTGTATGAAGGGGAGGGGTCTAGTCGTTCGGGTGGTCTAACATATCATAAGGTCTGTCATTGACGTGACGGGACGTGGTTTCGATCATAATCGCGTACATGACCAGGAGTAGGATCGACAGTCCGTAATCGTGGGCTTCCTACGGGCCTCCGGTTTCCTGATAGTGAGATCTCGATTTTAACATCCATTCATTTCATTTACAATAGCAAAATGTACAAAGAAGTTAATCTATATGTATGATGTTTAAAAAAATTAATCTAGCTTCCAGAAAACCGACTAACCATTCACAAATTCCGTCCGTCTGAATGATCCTACTTATTATTACCGTTATTATTTTATTATTATCATCCAGCCTTCCGATTATCAATAATAAGCGCATTTATTAGATTTATCACTTACTCAAAGAGCATTATCTCGATTTCGTATTCGATTAGTGGCGGCTTTAAGGCATGAACTACTTCCATGACGTCAACAACGTTTGCAATTGACCATATTAATACTCGGTAATTGGGATAAACTTTGCTTCTGCACAACAACATCATTAAATGAATATTAGACTCCATCATCCAGCTTATCCCCGTCAACCTGTCAGCTGTGGGGTTTAGGCAAGGTCACTTTTTATGCTATTAGTTCTACTGGGTGGTTTTGGTGGTGTGGCTCGGGTGGTGTGGGGTCAAGTGATCTACCGCGTGCGCGGTAGATCATAAGGTCTGCCAATGAGTCAATGAGTGGAATATATTTGATCCCAAGCTAGTACTTGCCAAGGAATGTGATCGCCGGTCCAGCTTCGTGGTTTTTCTCTGGCTACACCCCCACTCCCACGCCCTAAACTCATCTGCCAAAGACCACTACACGCTATCAAATTATTTATTTAGGTTAATCACGAAATGACGCCGAAAACCTGGTTTTTTACACCTCCCCACAATAACAATCACGCGTGTTTTAACCAAGTCAGCTTATATTGACTTTATGGTCACAAAAGATATATAATCGTTCGGATGGGACAAAAAACAGGGTATCGAGTATACATTGGCATGCGCGTAAAAAATTGCATTCGGAATTCGATATAAGAGTAGGCTATCCAGACAAAATTTCCCCTCATAGCACACTGTATAGCGTATGAACGTTTTTATTAGCCCAGTCGGAGCAAACAGTAGGACGTTAAACCCCATTTCGTTTCAATTCATTACTCCGCCCATAATTTACGTTCAACTAGATTCAGCCAAAATATATCAACTTTCGAAGAGGTTTATCGTGAGAAGTTTTTCCCACCTCTGATGGAAATAACACGTGCTACCAACAATATACAACTTTTTAGGTTGATCTCAGTCAAAGATGCTTAGCTCGTTTAACATTAATTTCGTGTAATTTAAAAATAAAAAATCAATTCTACTTTACGAGCAGGTGTTTTTTTGATGTAATCTGACGATGAAAATAACACAATATCTTTGAACGGGTTGATTGAAGGGAGATAGCCTGTCTGAAGGAGGTTTTGGGGGGCAAGTGGTTTAACCAGTTCTCTTAGAGAGATACAGAGTGGGAGAGAAAGAGACGCGAGACAGAGAACTTTTAGCGACCACTCAACACAAACTAGGTCCTTTCGAGACTAACACACGGGGTCCGGAATCTCCTCTGCTAGCAATGTATGTATTGTAACTATTGCCGCCGTAATCCTATACATTTTGTCTCAAAACTTTTGATTTATTTTTTTAAATCCGCGAGTGCCCCCGCCCCAAAACAAATTTGACATTGTCTCCACCCTGGACCAACACCTGGGCTTTTATTGCCACAAGTCAACATGAAAAATCAGATTAAATTAAAATGAACAAAGAGTTGCATGTTAGCTTATGTTGGTTAGTTTTCAGAATTAAAGCCACTGATTTTCGTTTGGGGATTTTGAATCCTTTGCAAACTTAAATCTTTCTTTTTATCTAACCATAAATATTATCGCATACAGTAGGCTATTATAGAGAAACGATGAAATGAAATAGGTTTTAACGTCCTATTGACTGGGCTAGTAAAGACGGACACGAGGGAAATGTTCGAATTCAAACTGTCAAGGGTTCTTTCATGCGCACGCCTACGTGAATACAGGTTCTCGGTTTTTTACCCTATCCGAGCGACTATACCCTGTCTCTTGCCAGCTACCCCCGACCCCCTTCCACCGGGTCCTGTACCAGCGAACTATAGCGGAAAATTCCGATGATGAACTCTTTGGGCGAACACCAGATTCAACCTCCAGACTAGAGAGCTAACGTCTCGCATATTAAAGAGAAGATCATGATGTATAATCTGCACTTTGTAAATATTGTTACTGTGTAGTTACTACGGACATGTGGAAAATTACAACTCACATTATCAAAGTCATTATTATGTTATTAATATCAAATGGTTGTACTTACAGTGTATTCATTGAACTGGTTGTTATGTTACATCATCATTAAATATATTCCAATCCAAATATTTAATCCAGAATACATAGAATTAGAACCTATCACCACATCACAGCCGCATTTATATATCACAACTGCGTCTATTAAAACACCTCCCGTTGATGCAAATTCTCTCGGCCTAACTTAACGCTTTTGCATTTAATCATAAAAATCTTTTAGGTGAGTATTTAATAAAAATATCTAAATATATCTGGTATGTGCGTTTTTGTTTGTACCCGACATGGAGGTTTGTCTAGATTACAATCGTCAACATCTCCGTTAATCGCATTAAGTCAAGCGACATTGATGGATTCAACCCGTTTCAGTCGAGACCCTCTTTTCTTAATAATAAACAATACAAATACTCCGAGATCTCTTCTATGGAATATGTACGTAGTTTGCCCTGATGGCGGAAGTTCTATCCAGTTCACAGATGTCCTTTCATCTTATCTCACGAAGACTCATTCATTTTCACAGGCTCTGACATTTTTACCCTAAAAGAAAGACAAAAGAAACTGAATTAACAAATTGATGATATTGATTAGAACAAAGATAAGACATCGTGGTGTAATGAAAAATAAAACAATCTAATTTACAAAAATTAAATCATATTAACGACCAAATGGTTTCCGCCCATTCTCATCGATTTTAACACTGACAACGATAAATAAAGACGTATATAATAATATGAGAAAGAAAAACAATACAGGTAAGTCGGATTATAAGGAAGCGAGGTGAAACGGGATTTAATCTCGTACTTTCTGCAACAACCCGGTTAAGGAGAAGAAAAGGAAATGGGATTTGATATCCACTCGACAAGAAACGAGTTCATTTCGAGATTAACATATGGTTCAAATTTTTTTCAATAATTCGCTTGCGCGTAGGGATTTCTTAACAGTAAGAGGAAATCGAAGGACTCGGAGAAAACGCACGAGGTTGGACAGGCTATCCCACTCTTTGTCACGTAAAAGCGGGAAATAAAAAACCACGCCACCTGACTCAAAGGCAGACCTACTAATTGAAGGCGCGCGTTAACCATTCGCTCCCCCACCCACACACAGCATCAGGTTAAAGAAGACGGGCATACGTCATTCAGTGTGCTAGGCTAGAAAGTTTTCCCACACGTCCTCGAATACTAATTTGATGTCCCTTATCAGGCCCCCGTACTACTCCACGGATAAGGGGAAACTACATTGGAAAACCCTCGGAGAACATTTTAACTAACACTGGGATCGGCGGGTAAGCAGACCGCTGTTATACACACCGAGCCACCGTGGCCGCTTTAAAATAAAAACTGGTTGTACTAAACGTAACATTAAGTCTAGAATTACTCTATTCATTTAAAATAAAACAAAAAGGGGAATAAAATAAAATGTCTTCCGAGGTTTTCGCTCGGTTGTTTGTCACAGCGGTGAACAAACGTAAATAACAAATAAAGTTTAATTACACCGGCGACGAACGTGAATTCTATGATCAGGGCTATTTAGAAAACAGAGAGATATTTCGTACTGCCAGACAACAAGTTTCACAGCACGATGATCCGTCACGGTTCGTAATTGAATAACAGTCACAAAAATCGAATTGTTTCTCACCACAGTCATCAATGACAAAGAGCGCACCAGTGACATTTCTCAAAACCGATTTCAGTTTGTCCGAAGTAAGGCACCGAGGCGAAGTGACACGATGTATTTTATAGTTCGGATGAGTTGAAGATACAAGGTATAGTATACTCATTCATAGCGCACGTAAAAGGTGCCTTGACAGATGGACAATTCGCACATGTTTCATCGATTTCAAAAATAACACAACGCGAAACTATTCATCTGTATTCCCCAATTTCCATGAAAACACGACGTGCCTCGCCATGTCAGTATTTACCTATCCTATATGAATTGAAATGAAAAACCGCACAATGTTAGTCTCAAAATGATTATGGCGATGCTGAACTCGAATCGTATCAGTATTTACCTATCCAATATAGACTGAAATGAAAAACAGCACACTATGTTAGTCTCAAAATGATTTATCTATATTACTCCATTCTTATGAAATACTTGACGTGCCTCGGCGGATTGGAACTCGAATCGTGTGAATATTTTCCTATCCTATAGCGATTATTACCTGACAGTTGTCTTTAATCCACGCCAGTTGAACTACATGTTAATTCTACAATGAAGAGTGACCGTTGACTGTTGTGATCCCCAGGATTTATCAGGCAACGTTTGATCGATATCTGTAAACGAGCTGCGAAACATCCTAATGACGAACTACCCCAAGCTATCTCGCCTCGTTGTTTCGTGTTTTCTTTAAGCGATGTTCCCATATTAGCCCTTACAAAGATTACAGTACCGACACCACCGGAAATGACATATATATATGGAAGGGGTTATGGTTTGAGCCGTTATTAATTAACTGATAAATTAACCAGACTGCATCTGTGAGCGGTATAGAGAAACTTATTAAAATAAAAACAGACTGAATCTGTGAGTGGTACAGAGAAACATTAAACTATATAAACCAGGAATTGTCAACACACTCTTGTAAAGTTATCTTCAAGTTTACTAAGCTAAGGTAGCCACGGCGACACAAAATGGTCTCAGAGTGCGTCAAGATCTCCATAAATGTTGTAAAAGCGTGGTAGAAACGCCAGGTATCGTGGTCCCCATAGTCGCCAATGGTCGCCAAGATGTTAGTTCCCGAAATGACCTAGTTTGTGTCGAGTGGATGTTAAATCATATTTCTCTCTCTATCTCTGCATATCAGTAGAGAATCTCATATGAGTCTTTTTTGATATCAAAAAAGACGAGTTTGAGATTCTATTCATCATCCAATCATTTCTTACATGCACAAATAAATAAATAAATATTATTCTTTGGTATATACATTACAGCGTAGCGATACATCATTTTTTGACAGCAGTTTACCTATTGCAAAGTCCAATATATTGACTCAGTATTTCCTTCAAGATCAATTAAATAAAAAGTTTCTTTTTAACAAAAGATGAAGTTACTTTTTATTTACAATAAGTGTTTTCTTTAAAATAAAAGAAAGTAGTTCCTTTTTCATTGACCAATCCAATTCATGTAGACTATGTAATTTATCACACAAGCGATATCTACTGTCAAATGCGTTAATGGGTGATAAACTGCTTTTACCCGAGCAATAGGCACTTACGGTAAATTATCTTTTGTGACCATGAAGTCAATATAAGCTGACTTTGTTAAAGCACGCGTGAATGCCCCCCCCCCTCTCTCTCCCCCTCTCTCTCGCTCTCATGTTACTTATGTATATTAGTTATCAAATTATTCAATTATAATATTTACCTCTAATTAACGGGTTTTATTTGGTTTGTTTAAATCTTCCAAAAAGGCTTTATTGACATCACTATTTAAGAGATAAATCTGCTTATTGCAGGCCTTTGTTTAGGTATGACATGTTATATACACTATTAATTAGACATTTATTAACATAGACCATAATCAACTCTCGATGGCATCGGATACTCTAAATTTTAAAAAAGATTGAAACGGTTCGCTAGGAGGACTGCTCAAACAATGTCTGACTGCTTAGTCATGGTTGAAAGACCAGTGCGGCTTCAAGGTGGCGAGTAGATAGGTGAGATAGAAAAAAACGTCCCCTCCATTATAATGTTGGGATACTTTCAATATCGGTTCATTGGATATGTACGAAAATTACTTAGCTTTCATAAGGTGAATATTTATGACTTTTACATTAATTACACTATCCCACTACCTTAACGCTAATTTGTATATCCACAAACATACGTCATGGTTATAGAAAAAATCATTATTTTTACCAACCGGCAAATGTGTTCTCAGCTCTTATATATATGTTTCTTTAAGGTCAAGTTTGCAAGACAGTTTTTTTATAAGACTTTCGAACAATGATGTAGGTGAGGCGGTTTAGTTTCCCTCCTGGGAGGATTCAGTTTTCCGCCGATTAATCAGATGACTGAAGTAGCCAGAATGAGTTGCAGGAGCCGAGTGAATTAAAATGTCACAGTATTGACACGCGGGTTATGCAGGAGAGGTTTAACATCATTTAGACATGATCGACTTCCATCTCCAGTTAATACCAAAACTTAAAGAGAAATGAATTGAAGCGAATTGGGGAATAACTTCCTACTTCTCTTCAGCAACCGGGCTAATGAATACGGAAATAAACGTGGAAGTAATGTACGAGGGGAATTTTGCCCTAACTGTCAAGGCGACCTTCGGTTATATTATTTTCACGACTGGTGGTCGGAACTAAAAACCGAACGCGGATGGTCCGGACAACGTCTGTTCAAAGATGGCTGCCCCCATTGACTTTACTTTTTGCATAGCACAAATATTGAAATAATGCGTATATTTTAGACTCACATAGATTCAGACATAACATACGAGACAAAAATAGCTGCTGATAGCATTAGCAACCATTTAAAATTAATTCAAACTTTCCTAATACAATATTTTAAACAAAAATAGATTCTTTCTAAATATTCTACACTTACGTTTCATCCACACCCGCCATCTTTGAACTACTACGACCATGCCTCAATAGCATGATTCAGTATTTCCAGACTATGGTCCCGACTAAATGAAATTCGGATTCATTTAGTTCGACCATAGTCAAGAAATCACGATAAGCGAAGGTCGCCCAAGGTGTCCACCAACGAGTAAGCGGGTGCCTCTATCCTGCACCGTGTTGTCTAGTCGTCCGGATGGGACAACAGACCGAGGCCCCGTGTACACATTGGCGTGCACATAAAAGATCCGTTGGCAATTGGAATTCGATAAAGGAGTACGCCATAGCACATTGTACAGCTTATATAGCCCAGTCGGAGCAGGACTGTAGGGCGTTAAACCCCATTTCAGGCAAGGTGTGGGTGGAGCACACTCAACCAGTGTGCTGCCGCGAGATCGTTTTAAGTGTGCTGCGAAATTTTGAACGGCACACTAAGAAAATGTCACACTAAAGAATTAAAGCCAGTTATTTGACTGGTGAACTTCGACACACTACAAAAAAGAAAGTTCATAGCTGTGTTTGGGTCATACTATATAATTATGACTAGACTGTGTCTACGGTTGTATATCGTCTATGACTTGCCATGTTTTTATTTTGCAAAATATTTTTCATGTATATTTAACCAAGTGTGCCGCTATTTTTTCATGTGTTCAAAGGTGCGCCGTTGGAATAAAGGTTTTGGACCACCGCTTTAAGAAAACCAGTTGCACGCGGTAGACAAACAAAATTCTTCTTTAAATCAACCCGTTTCTTGAATCACGGGTAATTATTGGTTAACTTAACAGAGTAACCGCGATTACAAAACAGAAGATCAGAATCAATGGATTATTTGAAAAAACTCACAGCTGTATTGGAGTGGTAATATATCCAATCCCCCATACACTTCTGACACGAGAGATGAATTAAATGGAGTTTGACGTCCTATTTTTTGCTGTTATCGGAGTACTGAAGACGGACATAACGTCATGCAGTGTGTTATCAGAGCAATTTTCTCGGTAGCGGAGTTTCTGTCTTCGCTTCATCCATCTACTGGCTAAATCTATTTGTTAAGGCCAGCTCAATTTTTTGGTCAAGGTCTCTGAGATGTAAATAAGGTTAGGGCACGTCTTGATTGTTGGAGAGATTGTAGGTTAGGGGTAAACATTGGGGCTAGGTAAAGGGTTAGGGTTTACATCTCGTGACCTTTAACGAAACTTGAAGTTGGCTTTATGAAATAAATCTAACCATCCATCTAATTACCAGCAGTTCCTTTACGAGTAGACCACTGTGATAGGATTCAGTCAGATTTAAAAGGGGCCCACTTATAGGTAGCTTTGTCTTGTTTAAATCTTCCGTTTCTTGAAATCTCATTACGCATCCATCGTAGCCCTGATCCCTGTGTTAAATTATACCTGGAACATGTTAAACCAGTTCTTTATACCGTAAGCTCTATCTTAGCTAGATTTTGATTTCCTGCTTGCCTCTCCAACCTCGTGAGTTTGTCTACGGCTTTTCCCTATCAAAGGACCCCACGCGCAAGTGAATAAAAGAAATAAAACTGAACCATATGGTAGTTCCGCAATGAACTACTTTGTGTTGTATGGACGTTAAACCCCATTTCCTTCTCGCTCCCCAATTACCAGCCTTCTGGAGCATCGAGCCTTTAATCGTTGAAATGAAATGAACGTGGATTTAACATCCTACTGTTCTGCACCGACTGGGATAATGGAGACGGGTATACGCCATACAGTCTTCGATGAGGGAAATTTTGCCTGGACAGTGGCACTACCGCCTACTCTTATACCGAATTCCAATTGTCAAGGGCTAAAATCTTTGAAGTTGATATTAGATAAATAAGTTCATTAATACACAACACAACTATACAAAGGTACATTTGAAAACATACGAATTAAAGGATCTAATTTTCAGAATATTAACGATCTATTTTAATATTACCTTTGACCTTTCTTAACAATTATAAATATTATAAAAAATGTTATTGACTTTCCATTACACACCCATATTTAGAAACATGCCCGTGACATGACGTCAGAACTAAAATACAATACGACTGTAAGCAAATTAACTTTTGCTCCACATGGAATAATTTTACACATTAACATGGAAAATAGATAACGAGATCGTCATTTCACAATATAAATAACACAATTTCTACCATTTTGACTATATTCTCCAAAAATAACACATTACAAATATGTGTAAAGCTATTGTTGAAATTAAAACATGGTGTCAACATATTGATATTCGCATTTCGGCGCCGTTTTAAAAGTAAAGAATTCTGAAAAGGGCACAGGATGGAAACTGTCGGCTTTAGTCTATTCTAATACTTAACTAAAACGAGGTTTAAGGGGCCGTGTTCAGGGTCCAAAACGGAGTCAAGGTCAAGTTTGCTGTGAGGTCTTTGGGATTACCTGAGAATTTGATAAAATCAGGAGATCTTAGACAACATTTCTGCTCATTTAGGTCTATTTTCATGAAGCCAAACTGGCGGCAATGCTTCGCACGTTTGTTTGAACAAATATAGGACCCCACCCCTACCCCAACCCATTCTGGACACGCGAATGTACAATTAATTATTGTTTATTGATGAGACTTTTTATGGGATCTGTATAAGTGAAATGAAGAATACCGCATTATGTGCGTGTACTTAGTTATACTTTATTATTGGTTGTAAAAACAACAAGCGTGATAAAGGCTCGTTGTTATCTCTTATATCGGTGCACAAAAGTCAGCTTAGTCTAGAAACTTGATAGTGTTAATAGAGCACGTTGCAATCAATTTACGTTCGAAGATCGTTCCCTGCACTGGCCGAGAAATTCATCGTGATTTTCTTACGTATTTCCTTTCCAGTGGTACAGGGTGGACGGTCTGACAAGGACAGCTGTCTAGTCGTTCGGATTTGATAAAAAAAAAAACAGAAGGACGTTAAACTCCATTTCATTTTATTTCAAGGTTAATGATGAAAACTAAATGGAATTTAACGTCCCACGTATCTGCACCATCCGGGCTGATGGGGACGGACATACGCCATGATTTGTACTGAGAAGGGATTTCGTCTACTTTTCGTCGAACTTCACTTCAACTGTCACGGAATGGATGTTTTGCACACCACACACCAACATCTACTCTGTACTTCGGTGTTTTCGTCCCATCCTCACAACACTGTCTCTTGTCAGGTCATATAGATTGAGTAGTGGAAAGCAAGTTATAAAACCCTAAGGTACTTCCGCGGTCAAAACAACGATCGACGCAGAGAAATGAACAGTATTAAAGAAAATACAAAAGTTGACTTATTTAACGAAAACAAATCAGGGTACTTATTTTGTAAAGTGAGCTTTCGCGGCAAAAACAACGATCGACGCAGGAAAAAAAAAACAGTATTAGAGAAAACACATCAGTGGACTTTTTTGTAAAGTACCCTTTATAGGATCTTGTAGTATATTATAAAGGGCATTTGGTGAAAACTAACAGTCTTTAATATTTATTATGATCTTGCAGTATATTATCTGGGCATTTAGTGAAAGTGATATATATATAATAACAGACAGCTTTATAGATAACATTCACTAGGTTTATTAACTACGATGTATCAGTGAGGATACCCTCATCGTTATTAGTGCTTGATAACGGTGAGAGTACCTCATTGAAACGTTGCAGTTAATAAACCTTGTGATTGTTATCTTTAAAGCTACATATTATCTGATCTTGCTGTATGTAATTAGATTTTATTGATGATAAGGATGGTACATTTTTACTACCCATTGTCGTACGCTTTACATGTTAGATAACAGACCACACAATAAAAAAACCAGTGGCATAATACGCGAAGTAATTAACTATACTTCATTGATGCCAACAAAAAGTAAGGAGCATTATATATTTTAAGTACCTATTGTGGTCTCTTTCCTAGTACAACAGTCTGGTAATTACTTTATATTGTATAAATGTTATTAATAAAGAAGCGTAATATTCTACTTATTTTTTTTATTGATATTAAAACAAATGAAGCAAAATGAGTTACCATTATCAAATTTTTATGTTTGATCTGTAACTCATTTTTTTTATTTTGAGAAAACAAAGGAAAACGTAACGAATGAATATTAAACCTAAGCTTATCCATTGATTTGACTATTGAGCTACTAGGTTTTTTCTGTGGCATACTATAGGCTAATGAAGGAAGTTGTTGGGTTGTGTCGTGGATGTAACTGCTTACAACATCAAAAAATGAGTTACTAGGTTTTGACTTTTGACGCGAGAACTATGGCTGTAATTAATCTGTTTACGTTGAGTATGGAGCACTTTCCCGAATGGCTGCCATATTGAAAATCAATGTAGTATTTTGTTATGCGATTTTAATTCGTTTCATACACACACAAACAAGAAATTTTTCGTTTTCATTAATTATAAGTCATGTAAAAAGTGGAAGGGAATAAATATTTCTCAAATTCATCGAAATAATTATATTTAGTGTTTTGCGACTACAATTATGGAAATGGGAATTTATATATCTGTTAACTCGCTTCATGTATGTTTTAATGGCGCTTATCGTGGAAGGCAGCCCAAGTTTAGTATGTCACGGTAGTTCCGCAAATAAGACAAGTCTCGCTAATAAGGCCACGTATGGGCCGAGAAGTCCCTCACTTCAGTGTCCTTCCTTCTTCATTAGTCCGTTTGGTGCAGAAAGTATAAATACAGGACGTCCACAATTTTTTGTTAATGTTTTAGTATATCGAGTATAAATCTAAAGGCCGGAAAGTAAGATATACGTATAAAGATATGATGGGCCAGAATAGAACTCAACACAAAATCTTTGGTTTCCTGGTTTTGCTCAATTATCGATGCGCTTATTTATCTCGATTATTGACTATAGGTTATTAAGTCAACAACTGATTGGTAATTTAAGTAGCAAAGTATGTCGCGAAGGTTGGGAATGTTGTTTTTAGAAATGCATCATTGAGTATTATTGAATAGCGTTCTAACCAAGTCACAGCTGTTGATATAGATGTATATTTGTATTATTTGACTTACCGAATACTGGATTCGTTTTGTCAATATTATTTTTTTCTATTTGTTTTTTGCTGACAGCCAGAAAATCTCGGTGGTACTGTGAATATAGACCTCTGTCTAGAATGACTGCCATATTGATAAACTTATGTCTTATTTGTTGTTATGCCATTGTATTATTTTTCATATACACAAAGACTTTTTTTAAAAATTTCATTGCATATAAATATGTAAGCGGAATGCACAATTCTCAAAGTGGAAATGAAACTGTCTGTTTTTGTGGTCGGTAACTGACTCGCTACCAAGAGCTCCTGGTTTGATCACAGTGATGGATGAGAAAGTTCCTGTAGAATTTGCAGCACACCCCCCGCCGGTCAGTGGTGCATGTCAAGGAGCGGTGTCAAGTAGTTCGGATGGGACGATAAACCGAGGTGCCATGTACACATTAACGTGCACGCAAAAACATGAGATAATTAAAGTTCGTGGAGGAAACTGGAGAAACTTTTAAATAACATTTCCATGTATACGAGCTCTCAGACGTTTCATTTCTGACCGACATTATAATCTAAGACGTATTCACAGAACCACAAGCCGACCCAACCATGTTACTGACAAGAGTGAGCGAGTTATATAATACGATCATCTACAGATAATCTAGGTTGTTTAGATCTACTAAAGAGAAACCAAATCTGATTTTATGTTGTACTATAAGAAGAGCGGGAAGCTTTAGTTATCTCATTATGGTTAAACAGAAAACACTCGACTCTCTATCATGAATATTCTCGTGGGCGACGGAGTAATTGAAAAAACGATAGCATGTCAGAAGACAGCGAGTGGTCGGAAACGTACTTTGCAGATCATAAGCTCCTTCCGTCTCCCCCCCCCTCTCTCTATCACACCCTGTCTCTCGCTCTCTCTGTCTATCTCTCTCTCCGTCGTTAATTTCTGACATGTATCAACGTATATATCCAGACAACAACCGCCGAAAGGCTTAACAATTTCTTTATGGATCTGGGTCTATCGACATTCAAATTTAAAATAAAAGATGTCGGCCACGTCAATTGCTTTAATCAATGAAAAGATATACGAGGTGTTCTGTTGAGTTATGTTAGTAATCAATGTTCATAAAGACAATTTCGGATTCGTTCCGGGCGATGGTCGATGCAGTTCCTCTGTAAATGCAAAATTTAGCTCAGTATGCTTTTCTGCTCCAACCAGGCTATTATGAAGTCGTGTTGGGCAAACCCCATGCAGTGTGCTTCGAGAGAAACCTTGCCCAGACTTGTGGTCACTTATACAGATCGTATGGTTAGTGGTTTTAGAATAAAATCCAAACAACTATTTGTAATGCACGGAGGGCAGATCATACATGCAGTTCTGGAATGTAATATCATTGTGGGTTTTCCCCCATCAAGAGTACAAACGTGGAGCTAAACCAGTGGTTATCAACCTTTTTTTGCTAACGGCACACCTTGGAACACATGACAAAATAGCGGCACACCTGGCTAAATGTATATGAAAAATATTTGAATTGTGCAAAATAAAAAAATGGGAAGTCATAGACAAGACGAATAGGTTTCATCAGTAACCAACACAGCTAAGTCATTTTAGTGTAAAACTCATCTGACAAAACGTATCCTTAAACCTTAGCTCGCTACCCGACGCACGTGTTTGACAAGCACGGGTCGTAGGGTTTAGTAGGTCGCAGGACAGTCGCAAGAAACCGGATGAAAATTTGGTTAATAGTACAGGCACTGTACGCCTATTCTTCGTAATTCCGTGGGATTTGTATTTGCAGGAGCATGAGTCTCAACGGTCAGTCTGCGATCTTCTACAGTGCCGAACACACGTAAGATGCCTGACGTAGCACGGTCGGTGATTTGCGAGTCAGGCTTTATGAGGGCTACAGCATGGTTAACTCATGTCATTGGTACAGGCAGAAATGCCTAGCAACGAACTCTTGACAGTTTGAATTTCACGAGTAGGAAGAACGCCGCTGCCTTGGTAAAAGGCCCATCATAGCACACAACACGGTGTATGTCCAACTTCATTAGTTCCTTATGGAAAGCCATCGTCATTAACCCAGTGGTAGCAGAACAGTAAGACGTTAAACCCCATTTCATTTCATTTATTGTTTTTAGGAACCGTCTCTGACCCACAATAGCCTTGGAATAGAGTCGGGGAAGAGCGGTATTTCATATTACAGCTTAATATGTGCCAACAAATAAGACATTATAAACACCATTTCATTTCATTTCACAAAAAGAACAGATTTCTTGTGTTTGGTGAAAACACTAGAGACAAGGCGACTTAATTCAAATTGGTTGTCGATGACCGCAAAATGTTCGTCAAGGGAACTTCTTTATGGCTAGAATATTTGACTAGAGGCGTTGTGGTATTCGTCTATTTACAACGGTAATGAATCTAGGGAAGCCCGTATAATCTATCCCCGTCAATCAGTCTGTTATCACACTAACTACCGTGGAATATATTAATCTAAAAATTGTAACAGTTGAAGAAATGAAATGAAATGGGGTTTAACGTCTTTCAGTGTGCTATAATGATGGCATACACCATACAGTGTGTCATGGGGCATACACCATACAGTGTGTCATGAGAGCATACGCTATACAATGTGTCATGAGGGCATACACCATACAGTGTCTAGCTGAGGGATATTTTACTTGGACATCAGTTGAATTCTATAAGTCAAGGGTTCTTTGGCATGCTCTCTCTGCACTGTGTCCTGTATTCTGACAACAGGAAACCAATCCGGAACATCCAGAGGTGGTCGAACCCAAGAACTCCTAGTTAACGAGTCATCGCCTTACTCACTGAACCACTGCGGACCCCGTCTTACTTTATCGTTAAGATAATATTTTAGTTTCCAACCCAAATCGCGAATGAGATTTTTAAACCGTTATATTTGAGAAATGTGTGATTTTATAGGATTTAAAAGTTTGCGTCATAAACAAAATAGAAAGACTATGCGAGGTTGGTGTTGCCACTTTCAGCAGAATCTATAATATTATCGCTGGATATATATATTATTTGACCGACCGGCTTATGGATAATTAAAACGATAAGAAACATCCGTTCAGATATGTTTCATCAAGCTATGAGGATAAAAATAACTATATACCATACTGTATTAATTATATATATTTTAATAACGGTTGGTAGGAGACAGGTGGGTATTATTGACTTAAGGTCTAGCCAACGTTATACTTTAGTCATACAAACTTTAATATTTATACGATATTACTTAGTTTTATATCAACATGTTAATCATTTCTTGAATAAAATAATATTTAAACCTTAAGATATTATTCAGTTTTACACAACATTGAACCATGTATTTGTCCCGAAATGACCTAGGTTGTTTCCAGTGAACGTTTGTAAACCTCATTTCTCTCTCTCCCCAACAATTATACATATTCCACGAAGTTGGATAAGCGACTCTACTCCTTGTCACGTACAAGTGGGGAATCAAAACCACGCCAATTGATCCAATGCCAAACCTTTTGTTTCAACGCTATTGAAATGAATATGACCAAAATCGTGTTACATAATAAATGAAATGAAACGAGATTCAATATCACACTTTTCTGATCAACCGGAATAATGAAGACCGGCACTATACATTCAACCCCAAAGTACGGACGTTTTAGGCGGTGTGGGTGTCGGGTGGTTCGAGTTGGATCATAAGGTCTATAGCCTACAACAGCTTTCCCCCTCACTGCTAAAGACCCTACACGCAAGCAAATTCTTGTAATAAAAATTGAACCATGCAGCCCCCAAATGACCTAGTTTGTGTCGAGTGGATGTTAATCCCGCCCTCTCCCTCTCTCGCATGTCTTCAGGGTATTTTTTGTTTAAATAAATAGGGTTATAGATCGAAAGCAACCTCACACCTAGTTCTATTAACCTGTATTATTAACTCAGATGAAATATACCACAACTATAACAACTATAATCACGATATAAGTCCATATATTTATAGTCGAGCAAATCATTTATTACATAAAAAAAACTAAAAAACCCACAATAAATTCAGTCCTGAAACGCAGTTGATCTTATAAGTAGCCGTAGATTGATGACTTTTACTTCAATTTTAAATTAAGATATATGTTCATACTGTATTACATATTTTATACGACGAGGATATAATTACATATTGTTTTAGATATATGTTCTTATACCTTAAGTGTCATGAAAAGTAATATATAACATGATACCACATGAGACCACACATGTCAAGACACGGTGCCCTAGAAGCTAGAGTCCTGTATCAGTGATATTCGGACATGGATGAATCAAAACAAATTAAAACTGATATTACCAAGATCAAATCTGAACATTTTCAACTTTTCACCAAAGCTAAGCATCGGCGATACAGAAATTTCACCATCATGTAAAGCACGAAATCATGGTTTCATCATGGACAAGACAATGACTCTCACCCCATATCTCAGTTGAACTATGGAAATGGACTCCTGGCTGGCATTCCAGAATTCTCCCTCTTCAATTTGTACGAAATAACCGTGCTCGACTAGTTGCCAAGGCATCTTCTAGAGATCATGTAACAGAAACTCTCAAAAGTTCATTGGCTGCCTGTGAAAGCCTGGATCGACTTTAAAGTTGCTATCAAATGTGTATAAAGCTTTGTTTTTCGGATAGTGCTCCCCCCTACATGAAACAATTATTTACATGCTACAAACAGGAAAGATCAAATCTTCGTTCGTCGACAGATGCTACTTTGTTATCTGTACCTGCTTACAAGAGACTCAAAGGAAAATTACCTTTGCCTTTAAATGGTGCCCATATGTGGAATAGGCTTCCAAGAACAAAGAGAAATTTCAACTTTTGTTAAATTTGAATCAAAGTTAAAACACACTTTTTTGAATACAACGGATATACTGAAGCGCTATAGAAGGTGAATAATAATTAATGATAATAAAAATAATAAAAAGAGAGGGTGGGGTGTGCGTGTGTAGAGGGGGGGGGGGTTTAACGTCAAACTAGGTCAAATCGGCTCAATTTAACATAAAGTAGGAGTTAATAGTATAAGAAAGGAAAATAGAGGACGCTCAAAAACCCCACAAGGTTAGGCAGGCAATCGCTTTTTCTTGTCATGTGCAAGCGGGGAGTCGAAACCATGCCATTCGACTCAATAACACGTAAAATCATTCGGTCACCGAGCCAATTTCCTTAAGGCAATAGAGATATTTACAGTTTTAAGAATTGCCCCCAACCCCAGCCCTAAAAATCAGAAATGGCGCAATAGCCCAGATGACTTTTATTCTGTATGTACTAGACATGTAAGGTAGTGTAAGGTTATATCTAGATCTTCCGGGTAAGTTGTAAGAAACATCATCTTAAGGTGATATTACACGTGTTATAATATATACCGTGTGTCCACGTGATATCAAGTTACCGGAAGTAGACATGCATCGTTCTATTTATTACCAAGGTTAGAGAGTATAAACATGATGACGTAATAAACATTCCAATTAATTACGATATAAATCGTATATTTAACCCCCCTCCCCCCCAAAAAACGGAATTACCTGTTATAATTAACAATACACCTGATGACCAGACCAATTAGCAAATTGCTAGAATGTTTTGATTATAACTATTTATATTTAGGTTTTTCTACCATACACTAATAATACGATTACCCTATTACACGTGCTAATAATACCACGGCCAACATATATAAACATAACAGTCAAAGTATATATACACATGGTACTAAAAGCTTAAAAGATAACCATGTCAAGGAACTATCTGTTGATCAGCCTCTTTCGAATTGGATTGAATCCGAGCATGAAGTTTATCTTTAACCATTGATATCTTTTCTTTTCTTTTTTTTAAATTCTATTATAGAATAATCAATTTATGTGTGTGCTAGAATAGATTAAGCTGTAAAAATATGGCTATTTTCCAAAAATGTGTTTTCTTTGTTTACGTATCAGTGGGTGTACAACCCAGAACCAGGAAAAAACCCACGAATATGGACGAGTCACTATACCCCTTGGGATCGAACTCAAGCCACTTGCGTCAGTGGCAGACCTTATCAGCTAAAATTAGCTGACCAGTCGACCGCTCGACCCACCCCAATCCCAATATATCAAATGTGTTTTTCCAGGAAATAACCACCATTGGAACACCCGTTCATTATTTTTCTTGTTTTATTCTTATTTATGTAATTGTGAAAATGCAATCGGATTAAAATGCAGATCAACCTTACCTTACAACTGTTGTAGGGTAAGGTCGCATCAGGGTTCAAGTGAGAGGCTTTTGACCCTATGACGCCAGGCATTGATTATTCAATCAGCGTTGACGTTTCTGGTGGATTACCCACAGTTCCGTGCATCAAACGACCAATGAATCGCCGTAAAAGACCGTCTTATTGGTTAATCCCTCATATTATCCATAACACGTAAAGACAATTATTACGAAACTTGGAACTATAAAAACGAAACAAGATAGTATCTGTGTTAAACCCCCAGAAACGAACGAACGGATCTGTGTTTTAATCAGATTAGTGACAATACTAACCGTGTCTCATAAGTCGTCATCGGCTGGTAACTACTTTTTACTTTTATGTAACTTTATGCTTTTTAAAATATTTTAAAACTTCTGTATAGATGTAGATGGTGACACGTTAATAAAATATATTTTATATCATATTACTTATGAAACGTAACAAATAACCAAAATTAAAAAAGACTTAAAATGGTTTTACAACCACAGTTTTTGCCAAATAGAATAAGAAAAAAAAAACCTTAATGTGACAGAGTAATATATATTTATATGTCACCATCTAACAAAAACAGTCTCAGAAACATTAATAAAAAAACGAAAGAGTAGAATAATAAAAGAATGAATGGCTTCTGTTCGCTGAATGAAGCTATTATATTTTTTAAAATCGATGGAAAGTACATAAAAATGGGATATGGATGATGTTGTAGAATGAATCTCGTTAGCAAACTATCATTAAATCTGTTCTATTCGTCAGCTCTGTTTTATTTGTCTTATAATAAATTATATGTTTTTATTTCATCGATATTTCATTTTCTTGGTGTCGAGTTCCGTTGTCTTGATTGCGAATTAATTAATTGGGTTTTGAGTTTTATTTTCTAGACAGCGAGTTTAATTTTATTGGCTTTTAAATGATCCGTGGTAACGGCTCTGACTGGGCAAACTGTCCACCAAAACCACACTCCAAGGCGTATACCTGTCTTTATTAGCCCTGTACCAGAAGGATGCTCCAGTTCTTTTGGTGATTCAACAAGAGGATGACTCCGCGCAGCTCGGGTTAAAAGTAGTGTCACTGTGAAACTGGTAGGCCAACGTCACCAGGCCTTTGTTACTTCCTGGTCAAAGATACTCCTACAGCTAACCAAATATTTCTACGCCGTCCACGAACCAAGAGCCAAAGTGATTTTCAGTCTTTCACCCCCTTTCCCTTTCCCCTATTTGCAAATTGTTTTTTGTTGACTTTTAGTTGCAGAATCGAAGAAAAGGGTTTGAAAATACATTTTCTGCCAGGTTTTGGTGAATATTTATGATTTTGAGGCTGAAGGATACAAGAGTTGGGAGTTTGGTTAGGTTGAAATGTAGGGCTGAAAATTGTATGTTCGGGAAACAGTTAGAGCCAACTCAAAACAGACACGTAAACAAACGACATTCATAAATTTAGTATAGATTAATTACTTTCCAGTGGGTATTGTAAGAAAGTCGATATCTGCCGCTAGCCTTGAATCAACATAGAATTGAAATTGTGTAAAAGTAATTCCCATAATTAAACTGGAAGATATACCTGTACCTATCATGCATATAGATATGACCAATACGAACCAATTACAGTAGAATCCGTATGAGCAGCCACTCCTATTCAGCGACTCTCCTTGTAAGCGGTCACAATAAATTCCCCCCGTAAAAATTCTATTGTTTCATCTCCTTATTCAACGGTCACTCCTCTAACGCGGCCAGCGGTCACTATTTTGCAAATGAATTTAACAAAACATCGCCCATTCAACGGCCATTGTTGAATGATACCATCTTGTCGTTCTTCGTAACACCCCCGCTAATCCCGTGAGTAGTAATCAATTAACTGGACTCCCGCAAATCAGATAAAAAGAAATGTGAAAATACCAATTAACCCGGGATAAGGCGGGATTATCTGTTAATTAATCTTTTGTTTTATTAAACCACAAACCTGATCATTGTTTTCACACGTAACGGGACATTATTTGATACTGATTGAATAAACTGAAAGTACCGACTAAAAGCCGCTATGTTGTTAAATAGACGTTTTTAGCGCCACCTGTAATATTACATACAGAGTTACACCCCCTGTGATTCGGTAGCTAAATCAGCGATGTTTTTTGGTTCGTGTGCTTCTTTGATACAATAAAATTAATTCATCGATTTTCTTCACAAAAATGGATAAATATTATCGAATACATCACTATGATAGACAGTAGTATTGAAGGTTGGTACAAAATGACAAGTTTACAGAAGTTATGTCGGCGATTCAGCGACGGCCAAATTTACCGATGCAAGTGAAGTATTACTATTGCATTGGTGTTTGCTTCCAATGCATTCAAGCGTAATATTAATTGATGTCAGCACAAAAAAAAACCATGAGATTTTACAAAAATGGATAAATATTATCGAATGCATGACAATGATAGACAGTAGTATTGAAGGTTGGGACAAAATGACATGTTTACAGAAGTTATGTCCGAGATTCAGCGACGGCCAAATTTACCGATGCAAGTGTACCCAAGCGTAATATTAATTGATGTCGGCACAAAAAACTCGAGATTTTATTAAGAGGCCACTCCCGTTAAGCGGTCGATCCTAAAATTTCCCGTGGGTGGCTGCTTAATGCAGATTCTACATTTGTTTACATGGATGGGGGAGGGGGTGGCTTAATGGTAAGCCTATGCGCGCTGTATCGTAAGGTCCGTCATCGAGTCAACTTGCGTGGAGTAGGGTTGCCTGTCCGCAAGCGGATTATTGGAATAAAATGAAACCATATGTTGATCCCGCCATGACCTGTTTTGTGTCGAGTGGACGTTAAACCCATCTCTCTCTCTACCCCTCTCTCTCTGTCTCCCTCCCTCTCTCTCCATTCGTATGATAATGACTAACACCAGATGGGACAACTATACCGCATGACATGTTACTTGTATATTACTTATCAAATTATTCAATTATAATATTTACCTCTAATTAACGGGTTTTATTTTGTTTGTTTAAATCTTACAAAAAGGCTTCATTCACATCATACTGACAGGATACAACATGGTGCGTGTATTCGATTAACTCGATCAAATTGT
Organism: Patella ulyssiponensis; assembly: GCA_963678685.1. NCBI lineage: Eukaryota > Metazoa > Mollusca > Gastropoda > Patellidae > Patella > Patella ulyssiponensis. The sequence continues at coordinate 63,724,380 of OY783229.1, forward strand.
CTTTTCAAAGGACAAATCATTGCAACGATGACAATTTTATTTCAACATACATTATTCAAAAGCCAAATCTGTCAATTGCAGGTCTTTTTTAGGCATGAAATGTTATCTAAATTATTAATTAGACATTTATTAACAAAACAAGACCATAATCATTCCTTAATGGCATCGGATACTCGAAAATTTAACTCGAATAAAAAAGCTCGCAATTTAAAAATTTAAACTACCAACATTTTTAACATGAATTAATTTGAATGAAATTTTCAATATTGTCATTTTATATTATCTTTTTTTAAGCTATTACAGCAAGAATGGTCAGCATTTCATCTAATTCGTATATAATGTATCTTTAATAATTACGATAGAGAGGGAGAGAGAATGGAGTTTAACGTCCACTCGACACAAACTAGGTCATTTCGGGACTAACATATGGTTTAATTTTATTTCAATAATTCGCTTGCGCGTAGTGGTCTTAAGCAGTGGGAGGAAACCGGAGTACCCGGAGAAAACCCACAAGGTTGGACAGGCGACCTACTCCCTGCCAAGTACAACCGGGGATTAGAAACTACGGCAGGCCGTATGATACAGCGCGCGCACGCTAACCATTCACCCCCCCCTTTAATAATTAAATAAAGAAATCGAATGAAATGAAATGGGGTTTCAAGTCCTACTGTTCTGGGCTAATGAAGACGGGCACCCGACCGCCGGGCTAGCGAGCCAGCGTCTTACCCACTTAGCCACCGTGATCCACCGTTAGATGGTTGTTCTTCCTATACTAGTTCCAAAATTAGACCATGAAAAATGAATATTACCTTATTCTGGGGGAAGTTATCATTGAAGATGTAGCGTAGATGGTTTGTTATCGTAGCAACGGTATTTGACAACCGAGACTATATCTTATCCATTTTATTTAGAAATACCGTTGTTATCGTTGCAACGGTATTGACAACCAAGACTAAGTCTTGATTATCCATTTTTTAAAAAAAAATCTTTCCATTTAAAAAAAAAAAAAAAATCGCACGAGTGCTCAAATCCACGAGTGCTCAGTCAAGAGAGTTGGCAGATTCATCTCTTACAAATGTATATTTAATATCGAGCCATCTTTCAGGATATTGACTTTTATACGCTGCCATATACAAGACGTCGCTGCCATACATAATGGAGGAAAGGTCAATACCCCTTTAAGTAAAGAAGTACCCCTTTAAGTAAATAAGTAGTATCTCTACCATAATAAAGACACAGATAATTAGATTTGGAAATGACGACTTGACATTTAACGGCCATTATTGAGATAGCTTCCATAATCTTTAAAAACTATACTATATAATGTCAACGAGGTTTTCGTCAAACTATTTCAGATTTTGTTTTCACTACAATCGGAAACGATCGTAACTGCGGGGTTGACTCTCATTCATATTTAATGAAGATTTGATGCTTCGCAGATGACAAATGGCGTCGTTCCGGAAACATGACGCATCATGGGAAAGAACACTGCAAGGACTTTATTTCTTGAAGATGTAATGCTAAAATCATCAAACAAAAAACAAAAAAATCTAAAGTTCGATCGTACTATATCAACAAGGAATCGACCATGAGGTCATGAAAGCCATCTTGGAAATTGCTGGCCTTGGGCTTATTTTAAAGAGCGTCGTCCCAAAGAAGAATCCGGCGAAGAAGAAGGGCAGCATCGAAACCAACAGCAACAAGAAGCACAAGACCATCCAGAAGAAGAAGACGAGGAGGAAGAAGAAGAAAAGGAACAAACAAACAAGAACAACAAGAAGAAGAACAGATATAAACAACAAGCAGAAGAACAAACAAGAAGACAAATAATTACACGAAGAACGAACAAGAAGACAAACAATAACACGAAGAACAAAACAAGAGGAAGAAGAAGAACAACAAGAAATATGCAGAACAAAGGGCTATTTTATGTGCAGGCGAACCCGGAGCCCTGTTTCTATGGTACCGTCCGAATTAATAGACGCAGTTCCTGAACCATTGACAAGATTGACAAGGGGGGGGGGAGGCGACACAAGCAGATGAACAAACCATAAGAAGAAAAACAAGAAGAACAAGAGGAGCAAACAAGAACAAAAAGAACAACAAAAAGAACAAAAATTAAAAGAAGAACAAACAACAACAAGGGGAACAACAAGAACAGCAACAAAAAGAACAACAATACGAAGAACAAACAAGAAAAATAAACGAAAAGCAACAACAATTTCTGGCTCTAAAGGAAATTTCCATCGGAGCGAAGTTAATTTGAATACGAATACGACCTTATGCCTCGTGACGTGCAACCGGGGAATAGAAACCACGCCTCTTGACTCAATGACATACTTTACAATATAAATGCACACGCGCAATCCATTCAGCCTTCCAATCCCTACACTTCCATTAAACGCCATTGTTAATCCAGCATTTTTTAAAAAAATTAAACACGTACCCAACGGTGGTTTTGAATGAATTCAAACAAAGTTTAATTTTATGAAATAAAAAAGATTGTTAAAATCGTTTAAATATCGACATATATTGATAAACAAAGTCATGAAAAGATCCTGCGTTTTAATAAAACTAATGAGTGTTTTGTTTAGAATCAATTACCCGAACAGACAAACTTTGCGAATTGTGTTATTTCTTGTTCAACACCTTTTTCTTGTAGCAAGTTCAATATCAATGTTCAATATCTGCCAGAAGGAATTAGGATGATACTAATAAGCAAGGACATCTGAAACCCCGAGCCTTAATTATTTAGAATTTAAAGGGATGTTATAGCTTCGTGGCACCGAGTATTTACATGTTAAAGAGACAATTTATCTGATAGGCATTGTCTACTTGCAGCTGTAGTGGATATTCCATCTTGGTGTTTGGCGGGAAAGTTTTTCGGAATTACCCATTGTGGTTTAACCCTTGACAGTAGTCCAGGACGGGGGTTCTGACAATGATAGTGTCTAATCGTTCGGCTGGGACGAAAAACCGATGTCTACAGGTATATACCGGCGTGCATGTAAAAGAAACCTTGTCAGTGGTTATTCAATATAAAAGTAAGCAGTCGCGCAATTGTATATTGCATGCCCGTCTTCATTAGGACAAGGCGGGTGGGGAGCGGGCAACTGGCTGCATGTCCAACCTCGTGCGTAGGGCCGCAGGTCCAGCCTCGTGGGTTATTTCTGGGTCCTCCTGTTGCTAAAGACCTCTACGCACAAGCGAATTGAAATAAAATTAAACCAAATTTTTCTTTGAAATGACCTGGTTTGTGTCGAGCGGACGTTATGCCCCATTTCCCTGTCCCTCATTCGCCCAGTCCGCGCAGATATATAGATTGTGAAATAAAATTGTACCATATTATTATTAAGTTAGTCGCGAAATGACTTAGTTTGTGCCAAGTTGACGTTAAACCTCATCTCTGATGACTGTATCATGTTGTAAATATCTGAAGATGTAATTGAATGTTTGAATAAACATTTTACAATATACAAAGAACAACCGATCGCGGCCATTTGGGATACAAAAAACGAGAGAAGGTAAACATTGCATCTACTTAACTCATTAAATATTGTTTTTATAAACCCTGACAACCCTTGATCAAGATGACACAAAGTAAACAATTTTTCTATGGTTTCGATCGAACCATATTTTAGTTGTATTATTGTATGGAAATCGATTATTTTAACGGAATACAGTAGAGTGTCATCATAACGGCCATGTTGAATGGAGCATGCTGAGATTCATGTTTAAATAGAATATCACAGGTAGCCATTTAAATGGCATTAATACCATCAGTCTGATTTCGCATAATTTGCTGTCAGCAGATGTCGTAATTGCAGACCCGAAGCGACGCTCAATCTGGGGGCCAGTGAACAGTCTCTAACTATACGTTGCTATGGGGGATGTTGGGTGGCCGAATGGTTAACATGTGTTGTTTCTTCGCGTCCTCTGGTCTCCTCCCACTGCTAAAGATCTCTACGCGCAAGCGAATTATTGAATTTTATATTTAAATGGGGTTTGTGTCCGGTTGTCGTTAACCCCCCTCCCCCTCCCTCTCTCTCACACGTTTTTATGAGTTTAGCGTTGTTGCACATTCTTCCGTTGTTGTTTTTGCGACTATTCTCAAATTAAAAAAAATAGATAGTTTCAGAGGGATTTTCATCCAATCTGATGAGGGAATGATATATGTGATATCACAATTAACGCTTTGCATCAAAAGGGCAGAACAGTAGGACTTTAAACCCCATTTCATTTCATTTCTTTGCATCAATCAAATTGGATCACAATTTGATCCTATTAAAAATTGATGCCAAACGTGGTGCTGGAATGCTCTTTTCTAAAAATCTCAGATCGTATGCGTGCCTACGTAATTTGGAGACGATGATGGCATCATGTATTATCAAATGTCAAATTTACTGCCCCCCCCCCCGCAAACGTTTCTGGGTCCGCCGCCTGCGCAACCTGACTGTACTTGTTCTGCCTTGTTTCAACTATTCAAATTGGCAAGAGATCGAGAGAGCTGGTATTTCCATATGATCATGTTAAGACATCTGTTATAGCGTTAATTTTTCTAGTGATGTAAATATAAGGAATTAATTCGTCTGGCTTATATGTATATGCCATCAATTATTGCATTAATAACAAAATGGTTATATATGCTAGTTACCCCTAGGACAATATTGTCTGTATATTAATTAAATGACATTTTAGTTTACTGGATTTAAATTTCAAAATTATTGGCCTTACAGCACTTTCAGTTGTGTGCTTTCAGGAAGAGGCCACGGGTTCGGAAACGGTATGGCATAGAAAGTTCATCTGGATTCCCAGCGTGGTTGCCCCCTTGTCAGTGGTGCCGGGTAGGACGAAACCCCGCGATCCTGTGTACGCATTGGTTTGCACGCTATTAAAATATCCCTTAGGAGTTGGAATTAGATATAATAGTAGTCCGGGCAAGGTTTCCCTCATAGTACACTGCACACAGGCATCATTAGTCCTGTCAGAGTAGAACAGTAGGGCGTTAAACCCCATTTTATTTCTTATTCTGGGGCCGAATTTGTCAATGTCAAGAAATAGGACAGCAATAATAACCGATGTCGAGATATACCAATGACAGATAGTGAAAGCGACCCCCCCCCCCCCCCACGACGAGCAAAAGTTACGTTTAGGTGAAATTTCCATGAGAATATATTGAATGACGCAAGAAAGTAGTGCGTTAAAACAAATTTGTTTCATGTCGTTGTAAATGTTACACTTTATCTTGTATTGGCGGATTGACAACCCTAAAACTCAATTACTTAAAATAAATTCTGTATCATGTTTGTTACATCAATATGTTAACAACTTTTTACATTTAATCACCAGATCGCATAGAGAATTTAATGAACGTATACAAAATCTGACGCCAACATATTTTACACTTTTAGGAAATAAAAACTTGTTAAATATTATTAGCTTCTGAATGACGTGAGGCGTGCGATTACACAAATAATAGACGATAAACTAATATTTGAAATAATGGAAGAGCTAATGAAGACGTGTTTACGCCATATTGTGTTATATGTGGGTAATGTAGCGATGATCGTGGAGCTACGAACTTCTTTTATTTCAAATTCCAATTATCAAGTGTTCTTTTACGTGTGCATTAATGCTTTTCAGTCCCATCCGAAGAACTGTAAATTTCACGTTTTTGCTTCCTACTAAAGCCACATTTGAAGTTCAAACCCTTGTACCCCATTTACACTCTGAAAATATCCCATAATAAAAGATTACATCGAAGCTAAAATTGATTTTTTGATACTTTTAAGTGTCTTGCAATGCGTTAGACTAGGATTGTGCCTAAGGATTCCGCGATGTGCTACGTGCAGATACGTCCGGATACGTTTCGATACGGTCAAAGGGATTGTTTCGAATGACCTCAATATATGATCAAACCTGACAGGATCACCACCACGATTACTTCAGGGTCATGTCTTCAATTCATAAAATCGAGTGGCCCAGTCGTTAACTCAGTATCAACCACAGTCTTTGACATTTCAAATACGACCCAATATACCACCCCCATCAATAACGGCACGTGTTATCAATATGCACGTGAAATGGATATGATAACACCAAGCTGTTTTGTTTATGTGAAGATGGCATCTATCTTGAGGTGCACCAGGAGGCCATCTTTAAACTACACCGACCATTATGATAAGAACCAGCGGATGTTATCGGTCTTATTCTGACAACTTCCTACAAACATCAACAATATTTATATGTTTCATTTCACCTATTTACTTAGGACGAAATGTCTATCCCTTCTTTCCCCAGCCTATTTAGTAGTTATCATGATGGCCTGTCCAACCTCGTAGGTTCTATCCGGGTTTGGGACGACTGGACGTCAAACCTCATCTCCCCCCCCCCTCTCTCTCGCTTACTTTGTCTCCTCGGATTAAGGCCGTTTGGATGAATAAGCGGATTTGATTTATTTTAAAAATATACACGCCATTTTTTCTCCAATCAGGGTCTCTGGGCCCCGAATCCCCTGTCCAAGAGCCAGCCAGACTACACATGCCGTGTTAAACCAAACACCGCGTATAACAGCAGGAGTGAAGAAATCTTTTGCTAAACTACAAGCAGGAGTAAAATAAATATCAACACTTTTCTAACCCCACTACGTCATGGTACACGCCATATAAACATCATTAGAACAAGAGTCATTGCCTTACAACATGCGAACACGTCGTTATTTATTTAACATGTTTTATCTTATTTAAAGGACAACCTGCTCCTTCTAACATCCAGATCTTAAAAAATATACCATATAACACTTTGCTCAAAGACTAATTTTATTATTTAAAGCGCATCCGTCATATCATTGAAACATAGTGTGTTAATCGCACACGTCAAATTCCGTATTCTCTGTCATAAGTAAAAATGTATAAAAGTAAAATATCAAAATATAAAATATTAAGATGTATTAAATCGTGTAAAAATTCGACTGACCTTTGACCTACGAATTGGAGAAGGCTAGATTGGAGGCTGTCTAGCACTATTATATGTCTTGTGGGTAAGGGTTAGGTTCTGCAGATTTCGTCAAGGTCTCGAGATGTAAACAGGGCTGGCGACAATCAGTATCGCTTTCCTTAGACCTAGCCCAAACCCTTATTCTAACTCCAACTAACAATTCACATAATACATGTATGACTTTATATGCGATAGATCGTCTCCGAGCTAGCTTTCTAATACAAGAAGTTACAGAACCCATAATAAGCCCTCTACTAGACCGGCTGAGTGAGTAAAACGTTGGCTGGTTGTTTCGTCGGTCGGGTGGGACGATAAAAGAGACCCCATGTACGCATATGAGTGCACATGATATCCCTTGACAGTTGGCATGACCCGCGGAGCACCCTGCATTCATTAGTACCTTTCGATGCAACGAGTAGGACGTTGAACCCCATTGCATTTCATTTCGCTACTGGATCCCACAGCATAAACACAACCAGAGCCCCAACTGTTCCAATAGGGACAATGAATTTAGATACATATGCCCAGTGAAGATATATTTTCACCCTGGTAAAGCGATGACAGCATAAAATGAAATGGTGTTTAACGCCCTACTATTCTGCTACGACTGGGATAATGAAGAAAGGCATACGTCATACAATGTGTTATGAGGGAAATTTGCCGGACAGCGGCACCATGGCTAACTCTTGCAACGAATTCGAACAGCAAAGTGATATTTGATGTGCACGCCGATGTATACACGGGACATTGGTTTACGTTCAATCTCATTTTTTAAAAAAAATATATGAATTGCCATGCACTATTAACATGGAATTGAAAGCTTATAAATTTTTCAACACTGCACTGATGTCACGCGTGAGTGTCAATCTACTTAGTCCCAGCTAAACTGCTTTTTCCTCGACCATGCCATTAATATCAAATTTACAGCCTGAATTTGAAGTTGTTCAGAAATAAAAAATAGAAATATTGGCCATTTTTCTGAGATTACCATTAAAATGTTTATTAATCTGTATTTACACAGCTGAGTAGATATGATGTAAAATGGATAAAACAGGCCATGTACACAGACACTAATCTAAAAATCAGATGAATATATGTCCCACTTTCTCATTTTTTCCTTGGAATATGGATTAAACAGGTTAAAAATGTTGAGGAATACGTAATAATACTGTCATTTAATACAGCGTTCGGTTGTACCCGTGTAACTCTAGTTTGTCTAGCAGACCAAACGAAATGCACAAGTTTGTCCTTCCTCTTTCTTTAAGCTTAGATACCACACCAGAATCCATCTGGCCAAACACCTCTCACACCAGAATCCACCTGACCAACTTTCACGCCCGATTCTGTCTGACAGACCAACTCCCACGTCAGATTCGACCTGACCAACTCCCACACCAGAGTGAAAGTATCCAAGAAACTATATAATAACTATCAATAAATCGATACATAATTTCTCAATGCTAAATTGTATGGGGTTAAGTTAGAATAAAGACGGCGTAGTGCTTGACAAGTTTTATATATCCGGGATTATGTATACAATTATAAATTTAAGTCCGTATTGATAGGCACGTTCGTTTAATCCGGAAGTGAAGGCGCGTCAGTGTTATTAGACGATTATGCTAACAGAAGCCTGATGATGTCAAGAATTCAGAAGGGAGAGAGAGGGCGAGAGGAGGCACAGTCTTTTACACGTAATAAATCACTTGCCAGAATGCTTTCAAGCACCATTTCAAATGAAATGACTGGATGAACGAGGCTAATAACTTCCCATACGGGAAGACCACTGGAGTAAACTGTACCACCTCTCGACGTTGCGATGTGTTTGTGTCCATTTCTAAATAATCACATACTTCACAAATCATAGCATGATCTTAGTAACATCCACTCATTCTTTACCGAAATAGGGTTTAACGTCCTACTATTCCGCTCCTACTGAACGAATGAAGACGACCAAATCATCGAGATGCACGTAAAAGACACCTTGATAGTTAGAAATAGAAAATAAAAACGTTGCTGCTTGAACAAAACACTTCGCATCGTCTACCATATGTTAGTCTCAAATTAACAGAAGCATTATGTTAACGAGACGTTAAACCCCATTCAAAGTAAATGAGAACACGAAAGTCATCTGGTACGGCCTTAATACATATTCCCATAATTTTGTTGCGATATACAGCTATTTTATAAGAGACTCATTCTTCCGTGAAAGATATACTAGACAGGACATTGTAAGCAATAGGAACGGTGTTATAATTATTCATTGATAACAGGTCATGACCCTGCTCGAGTTATCTTTAGATACAGATGGTGATAGAAAATATTCATTCTCATTATATTCATTTCTACACCTGTCAATCAAATATAGACCAGCCATACGGACAGGGATGTTATACCCGCCGAAATATTCCAGATTTTCATTCAGCATTATGAACATTTTGGCGGATATAACATACCGTATAAATAAAATTAAAGTCAGCTAGCTATTTTTCTCGAACGCCCAAAGTACCTGCTTGCCTTTGTTATACTCCAAATACAACTTTTCATCTATTTGCAGCAATCGCGCTTTCTGGAGTTTAACGCCCACATCCACCGGGGGATGATAGGATCTGATATTGTAGACAAATCTTTTGTAGTTGATTAACCGAATTTTTAAGAAACCAATTTACTTACAATGTATATATATGTTCATCTCCAGCCTCGTTGTAATTCACTCAAGAACATAATTTGCCCCCATAAATACATATTTGACGAAATAGCTAAAGCATTTAGGCAATATCTTTTGTAGGAGCTGCTTATTTGTAATCATTTGACCAAATGAATGGAAAATTCAGGCATCTGACCAAATTACTGAACACGGTTTGCATTTGACTAAATGGCTGCCTGGGCGTTTGGTCAACGTGTTGGTTTGAGAGATTGACTATAAATATATAATTAATATTTTAATACGGCGACTATTCTATGGCGAATTGGTTGCGTATACGGTCTTGCTATAGTGTTTTAAGGATAACCGCACCCTATATCTGATTTAATTAAAGTACAATGGGAGAGAGAGAGAAATGGGGTTTAACGTCCACTCAACACAACCAGGTCATTTCGGGACTAAAAGTACAATGGAACTATTTTATAACTCCGTATCAATAATTTCGCACTCTCTTATCCGCGATATATCTAAACTTTATTGTCACACATTTGATCAGGTAGATTGCGCAACAATTGTATTATGCAAACAAACAATGTTCAGCATCAGGTGCCGCCATTGTCTTATGGTTTTCACTTGCAATATTTATGTTTGGCATTTACACCTTCAAACACATCAGACGTATGTATCTTTTTTTTAAAAATAACAAAGCTGTCCTATTGTCTTACACGTAATTTATATCTGGCATTTACACCATCAAACAAACCAGGGGCATGCATCATTGTTTCATAAAAATAACAAATCGTTATTCCTGCATTTGATAACAGCTAATCAATAACTACTCGTCATTTAAAGGACCTATGACTCTATTCATATTTTTAATTTCGAATGTTATGGAAAATATTGAGGCTTACTACCTTTACTAACCCGTCTTCATAAGCCCACAGTAGCAACAGAACAACTGGACGTTAAACCCTATTCCATTTCCTTTAATAAGAGTCCATCAAGATAACTCCAGGAAACGTCAATATGATAACATGAAATACGGTTTCTTACCGGACACGGGAAGATGGGCATGACGATAATGAAGATAATTTTGCTCTGACAACATCGTTGCCGCCAAGTCGTCCTGGAATTCCATCTGCAAATGTTACGTGTACATAAAATAACCAAATGTCTATGGTGAGACACTCAATTTTTCTGTATCAACCGGGTTAATGAAAGGACGGTGAGGGACATTTTGCCCACACAGCGACGAATTCCGTCTGGGGATTGATCTTTTACGTGCACAATTAAATGAACGAAATATTGTGTTGAGACCTTTCAATTCATTACTATCCTATCGAATCAGGCACGCGCCCACTGACGATTTGTAATCACTCTTAAAACGTCTGTATCACAGCCACGGTTTGGCAGATACGGTTAGGGATAGTTATTCATAATTAAAATACAGATGTGACGTCATCCCTTGACGTATTTAATTGAAATGCATGTGCTGGATAGTGTCTGTGTATTAAGTTGTTTAATGGTCTCGTGCAAGACATTACGTAATATATCGTTATTGCCCTCGTGCTTTCGGACTCGTACAATACCAATATATTACTTAATGTCTCGCACTCGACCATTAAACTACACATAACGCACTGTATTTACCGGGAAATGGTGCAGGATTGGGGGCCTGACATGGACAGCTGTCTAGTCGTTCGAATGGGACGAAAAACTGAGGTCCCGAGTATACATTGACATGCACGTAAAAGATCCCTTATTTGAAATTCGATATAGAGTAGATCATAATTTCCCAGTCGGAGCAAAACAGTAGGGCGTTAAACTCCATTTCATTTCATTACACAGAGAGAGAGAGAGAGAGAGAGAGAGAGAGAGAGAGAGGTGGAGTTTAAAGTCTACTCGAAAGCTAAGTCATTTCGGAACTAACATGTGGTTTTAATTATATTTCAATAATTCGCTTGCGCGTAGGGGTCTTTAGCAGTGGGAGGAAACCGGAGGACCTAGAGAAAACCCACGAGGCTGGACAGGCGACCCTACGCCTTGTGACGTACAACCGGGGATTCGAAACCACGTCAGCTGACTCAATGACAAACTTTATAATACAGCGCGCACGTGCTAACCATTCGGCCACCCAGTCCCCCTTGTATTCAAGCCAGCGATATATGTCAAACAACTGATATGCGCTTTAATTTTAGGAAATACTACCTCACATTTCTGGCTGATAAAAAAAGCGCCCTACATATCAGAAATCATTCGTCACAGTTGTAACTCTGTGAACATGATTAGTATTCAATATCTTACATATCTCAAATTCCTGCATATTGGCAACAAATTATAGTTATGTCGTATTTATTGTCAATTGTTAATTGTCCCTGCGGTTGAATTCTCGATTTTGAAAATCTTTCTACATACACGACATAATGGCAAATTTATACATGTACATCCCGTGTTTAAAGTCCGCATCACCAAGAGATATATCGCAGGCTCAAGAATACCTTATCGGAATTCGGTGCACAACGTCTGACTGCGCAGGGTGATATCGTACGTTCCATAACACGTTACAAAAACAGTTGTAACAGATTGAGTTCGTTGTATAACGTCCGCTTCTACAGGGTGTTATCACAGGTTCATACGTTATAGGAATAATCGTAGCCGGATGACTTTATCGTTTATTAAGTATCTGCTTCAAAATAAAGTGATATCGCAAACACTTAAATACGTTATTGGTATATTCGTAAAAGGGAAACTTTTGTGTTTAATGCTCGATTCCATAACTTCATAAAAATAGAAATCGAGTTTAACGTCCCATTTTTCAGCACAGTCTTACAGCAATTTACGACACATAATCCAATTTGATTTCATTTCATTTGACATTGGTTCTCGGCAATATGTTGACTCGCAGATCCATTGATTGCTATACCCATTTCATTTCTTTTGTAACCTACAGTTCGTCTTGGGAGCCACGATGGGTAAGTGGGTAAAACGGGTTTTCGATTCCTGCATTATGCAGAGAACGTTCATTGGGATTTTCGACGTGGTTTCTCTTGTCAGTGATGCAGGATGGATCACCTGACAAGAACAGCAGTCTATTTGTTCGGATGGGACGACAATTTGATTCCGTGGCAAATAGAATTCAATATAAGAGTAGGCCATAGTGCCGCTGCTCAGGTACAATTTGCCTCATAGCACAATATTGGGCGTATGCCCGTCTTCATTAGCCCAGTCGTAGAAGAACAGTAGGACGTTTATTTCGGGTCATTCTGGTATTTTTTTATACCCCAGTTATTGAACTATTGTGGAGGCATCATGGCGATCATAAGAGGTTTGCCCATGGAATGAAACCATAAAATGACGATCTCGTTGATAAAAAAAAATCTATTTAGAACTTTATTCATTAATAAAACTGTTGTTCGAAGTAATTTTTTCTCCGTGTCGTTTTATTATCTCCTGTTTCTAGAAATTATCATCTAAGATGTTCAAAACGAAATGAAAAAAGATGAAACGCTCCATGGATGGCGTCTGTTATTGGATAATGTTATTTAATGACGCAAGTGAAACCCCATCCTGTTAAAGGCTAACGGCCATTACCGTCCCTCCATGGTGATAACTATTGGATCATTTCAGCAGTTTCCATCATTTAATGTTTAGTTTGAAAGAAATGGTGCAATTATCATCCTATTGATAAATAGAACTAATTATGGCCAGTTGAACAACTTCAACCTTGTAATATACCTGCCTAACAAGAGTAGAGAAATGGCTGACAGTAACTAAAATATAGCTCCTCAATTACTGACAAAGTTTTCAGAAACATTTCGTCACTATTAGGATATCTGTTTTGGAACTTGGAAGAAAGATTCTCGAGGGAAATTGTGTACGGGATGGACTATAGATGGACATGGTATACCGAAAGGGTTCTCGTGGAGACTGATGCACCAGAAGGATTCTCCAAGGAATTGCCTTACCAAAAATCATTTTGTCCGGCAAAAATCCCCCCCCCCAACAACTCACGAAAACCGGATCAATATTCACGTCAGGATTCAATATATATAAATCATCTGAAAAAACAAAATCCTATAAAAAGGTCAATCCTTCTTTGACAAAAAACTTTCTTCAATTTCCAGAACAAAAAGTCTTTGGCCTTTGTGAGAATTAAACTTTAAATTCAAGGACGAATGGAATAGTTCTTGTTGGTAATAATGCGGCTTTTAAGCTCTTTATTAAAAAAAATACCTTATACACCTTTATTACGCTCGCAAGATAACCCCCGATTCAACAAGTTTAATAGAATAGAAACCGTGTTCACGTCAGCGAGTTTCGCTTCGATTAAAGAAGAAACTGAGAATGGAGAAACAAGGTTGGTGAAAAAAAAGCCAATCACGTCATTGGTTTTGATGTCCGGGTAACATCTTTGAAATGAGTACGCCTGGGTAACCGAAATAATAATTCACGCAGATTGGCATGCTGATTCCGTATTCGATCAAATAAGTGCACATGACCGTTCGACAGCACGTTACACTTAGCAGACGTGTTCCAAAGGTAAAGGGTTGGGGCGGCTTGCACAGATCATATTTCTCACATACATTCATCTACATAACCTTCAATTTTTACCCCACCTCACTCTAATTATATACGTTATGCTTCTGAATGAGCACAGCTATGGTTCCAGAGATTCTGGTTTTATCAGATTCACAGGTAATACTAACGATCTTACGCCAATCTTGACATTCTTTCAGCCTGGACCCTTCCTGATTAGATCTCTTTCTTATGATATCCCCTGAAATCGTCCACTGTTATAAATACCATAGTGGTTCTAGCTCCTTATACGGACAAAATGGAGGCCAATTGACATGAACATTGTCCGCCAAGTACGGTACACGATCGGTAAAATACGGCATTTTGTAAAATATGGCTTACTTAATTTCAATAGGTCTTTGTCAGGATGCGCTATGAACGTCAATCGGTAAAATATTGCAAACTTAATGTGTGCGACATACTGAATTTCAAGCGGTCTTTGTTCAGATGCTCACGGAACACCATTCGGTATATAATATTGCATACTTAATTTCAATTGCATCCACGTTGCAGTAAATTAATCCACGGGTCGACTTTTAAAACGAATTTCCCATGACAAAACGGTTATCAAAACTCAGAGTTGGAATAGCCTTTTCATTTTCTATTTTACAGGCGAAATTGAATTTGTTGGTTGTTGTGCTTATTAGGTGAAAAAGACATTAATATAATGAATCATGGAGTAGACTGGTATTTGATTACCTGTCATTCCAGGCTTGCCTCACAAACTGAATTTGTAAAGGAATAATCTCACACTGTCATAACTAAAATAGTTCCATTGAAAACTAATTTGTCTGTTTGGATTAGGGTGTAGATGTATTAGCTTTAGGTCGAACGTGTAAAAATAATTCCAGACTTTTACATGTTATAATTCTGTATGGCCGCCTCCGTTAAAACACTTTCATGCCAATTTTTCTCGGCAGGTCGCTTTATCAAATTGACTGATGAGCGTCGGGTAACAAGACACCCGGGTAACTATATTACCAAAACCAAGGTCAAGACAGGTCTAACCAACCGACAAACCTTTAATTACCTGTTGAATTCAGTAATAAGACGATGTTGGGTTAAATTGATATGGACATCTTGGATACGAGATAAAAATGTGAAAATGTCGGTTTAATTATATTTGATAGGTGGAATCGTCTACGAAGTGGGTATCCGTCTAGAAGTGTCCGTAGAGTAATCAATGTTGGCCAGTGACTGACGTAGGACATTTGGTGAGAACGCCCCGGGGGTCCTCCGAGAAAATGGTGGTTATTGACACATGTCTGGACCCGAATGTAACATTTAATATCATAAGTTGCATAACCACAAACAACAAAAAGCTCGGATTTTTTTTTTATAATATAATAATAATTTATCCTTCATATAGCGTCGAATATCCAACACAAGTGTTGCTAAGGGGGGGGGGGCTTTATACAAATACGATTTTTAAAATCGAAAATGAAAATAATAAAATATACAAACATAATACATTTTACAAACAGAGACACGCGATTTTAGCACTTATAAAACACTCAATACATATTAATCAACGCCTAAAGGCACTTCGGAAATGGACAGTTTTAAAGTTTTCGAAACGTAATGATGCATGATCATTAAAGGATGGGGCACTGATGGGAAATGACCTAGTTTAGTTTGTGTCGAGTGGACGTTAAACCCCATTTCTCTCTCTCGTTCGAATCTGAAGAAACGTATTATTATCTCCAGTAAGAGCCGACGAATTAAAACTGTTCTGTAACAGAAAAGTCAGAATTGTTTCCAGAATCTGATAAATCATTAATTACTGATCAAAAAAGACGGATGTAATAATTTTATAATTATCCAGTTAAATAGCTTTCTGTGTTTTCCTCTCCACAATAAACACAAACTGACATTTGTTTTTTTTTTCAATCAGGATCTAGAGCATTGACTGAATAATATTTGAAGTAGGAGGGAAAAAATGATGAGAACTTCCGGGTTAGTTGACAGACATGATAGAGGTGATGTGTTTCAGTGGCGGTCAACGGGTTACACTTACAGGGGTATGTCGAGCGCAGTTCTAATTCAAAACGAAGTCTTTCAGAGGGCTAACATTGGAACATTTTGAATATAACGCATATCTTGAATACAAAAAACGACGAACAATTGTTTCATAAATGAACTGGGCAACAGCTAAGCAATGTGCTGTAACGAACATTTTGCGCCTATTCTTCAAAGAAGGGATCTTTAACATGCACATTAAAGAGTACATGGACAGGGTTCGATTTGTCGTTTCATCCGAAACTGCTATCCTGTACCACTGATAAGGCGAAGCTAGTTTTCAATTTGAAAATTCCATTTGTTTCGGCGATGGGCAGTAACATTAGTGAGTTCCATTGGAATGCAACAGAATAGACATACCAAAAAATGGTGTTTAGGCTACGTAAGTCTGTCGACCAGGATTATACAACGTTGAACGCCTTGGTCGTTGGGCTGTAATTAAACAATGCGATACAGGTCCCAGGGGGACCATTGAAACAATAAATGTGAATTTCCTTTCCAGTTACCCGTATTTTTAACATAATTATTGATGCTTATAATGTAGTAAATTGGTGAATAAGGAACAATTACAGCCGACAATTTATATTCTTTGTTTGAAATCAATATTTAGAATTGGCTCGTTTTTTGTATATTTTGCTTTTTTATCATTTCGTTATGTGGTTTGTGTAGCGATTACTTATCTATTTTACTGTTAAAGGGCTAACCTAGATTTTATTTTGGAGAATAATACTGCTTAAAGGGACAGTCCCGATTTGAACCGAGTCTCAAAAATAAAAGTCCGAGTGCATATGAAATTTAAACGCCGAAATATAGGAGAATGGTGTATAGACCGTGTCTCAATATTTCAGCTCAAAATATTGAGTCGTTTGGGCGTGAACGCCAAAACTTATTATCCGGACACGTAACCCTTTTAAGATTTCGGGTGAATTGTTTAGTTGGTGACCTGATAATCGATTCCCGTTCCTTGAAAGGTCTACACGGTGAACGGCCCATGTGCTGTACTTAACAGCGAAAGGTAAATTTCAACTACACATTATTTTTATTTAAAAGAAAGCCTGGTTTTACATAGACACCACATTATACAGCTTGGGACATCGGTCTCAATTTGTAGAAGAAAACTGACATGTTTAAGTTGTTTGAAAACTTATCACAAATACTGAGTTAGTTGCTCCGTCTCTTGGTATGGAGTTTTAACACAAAATTAAGCAGTTATATTCTTCAAAAAATTATCAGGATTAGCCCTTTAGTAATGTGTGAAAAGCCCTTAGTGCTGAGCAACTAACTCAATATACGTGATAAGTTTTCAAACAACTTTAACCCGCCAGTCTTCATCTGGAAATGGCGACCAGTGTCCCTAGCTGTATTGTGCGGTGTCTGGATAAAACCAGACGTTTATTTTATAAAAATAAGGTGTAGGTGAAATTTACCATTCGTTATCAAGTACAGCAAGTGGGTAATGCACTGTAGAAACCTTTAAAGGAACAGTAATAGATTATCAGGTCACCCTACGAAATGAAATGAGGTTTAACGCCCTACTGTTTTGCTCCTAAACTTGGTTAAAGAAGACGGTCCTATACGAAAAGATTGGCCCGAAATCTTAAAGGGGTTAGTGTCAGATAAGCGGTTTTGACGTTCACATCCAAACGACTCAATATTTGGAGCTGAAATTTTGAGACAATGCAAATACACCATCCCTTTTGGCGCTTAAATTTCATGCGTATTGTAGGCTCCAACCCTCTCATTAGGATTCTATATAGTTTAGCTGAACCTGTTAACCACGTATCGTTTTGGTCTGCTGTTCCGTATTCCTTATCGTTTTGGTGTGTTGTTCTATATTCATTATCGCCTTGTTCCATATTCCTTACCGTTTTATTCTGTATCCGTTATCGTTTTGTGCTGTGTTCCTCCTCGTTTTATTCTGTACCCTTATCGTTTTGGTTCTTTATTTTTCATCATTTTGTTCTGTATTTTGTTCCGTATCCCTCGTCGTTTGCTTCTACATTCCTTATCTTGTTCCGTATTGCGTATCGTATTGTTCTACAATCCACATCGTATTATTGTTTATTCCTTAATCCTGATTATCATTTTATTCTGAACTTTAGCGTTTATTCTGGATTGTTAATTCCTTTGGTAGTTTCATTTTGCGGTTGTTGTTGCAACCACCAATGACTTTGCAAGACAAATTTAAGAGAATCCTCGTCGAAACGTCACCAGAAATAAACATTAAGTAACCCACATTTCATATAATCGTGCAAAGTATTGACGGTCATTGACGTTTATACAACATTATAAAGATTATGACAGTTGGTCAGTTTTTGTATATTGACACTTGATTGACAGCCAAAGAATTACACGATCGTCTCATTCTTTCCGGAAAATAAAACAGAAGAGATGCCAGAACGATATAATTAATAAAAAATTAAAATATTTCTTTTTGTCAAAAATAAATAAAAGCCTAAAATTAGAAACAACAATTTGACATTTTTTAAAAATTATAATGTTTCATATAAGATCGATAAAGATTAACCTTTTTTTGTATTTTAAAAACAGACCACAATTTCAATAAACCGACAAAATTTTAAAAACTAGACCAAACCACAAGAAACCAGAAAGTTTGTGTATGGTATGAAAGTGAACATTATATTGCTTAGTAGGTCTCGGTCGGTTGATGCAAAAACTAAATTTCAGATATTAGACAATACAATTTACCGATCGTAAATTCGTTTTAAGAAATGAAATGAAATGGAGGTTTAACGTCCTGCTGTTCTGCCCCGACCATGATAATAAAGACGGTCGTTTTAAGAATGATAACGCAACATACCTTACTCTAATTAGGTTAGTACTTGGATTAGCAGATATTTGGAAACTTTGGGTTTTTTTTCAATTTTATCAAAAAGTAATGCCATTTACTTAATTGGTGAGGTTGACAATGCCATTTTTGAAATAGCGAGTTTGGGTTTAATTAAACCTAAATAATAATGTATGACTTAAAACGATTTGATTAACAGATAGAGCCCGATGCTCATCTTTCTTTAATGACAATATATTTTAATTCACTGGGAACCATAGTGTTCAATATTCTAACACCAAATCTCTCACCCGCTATTTGAAGCGAGTGATTTCACCATTCTTTTAACTAATTTAACAGATCCCGTGTCGAAATCAAATATCCATTCAGAAACGTGTAGCGTGATGTCATTGGTCATTCCAGACCCCTTTTATAACACTTACGGTTAGTATCCCTGACTTCAATTGAATTTTGTTGTACTTTTCCTCAATTACACGATGCTGGTCAATACGAAATACGGCTAAATGACCTTACTTGAGAGAAAGTAGGTCTGGCCACAATAAGATCCATTTCCAGAAGGTTACTGGTTTGATTTTGAATGTGGCGTAATTGAATTAAACCAAAAGAATGGTCTATATATTTCAAGCGTCTGTTATGTTTCGGCAACTGGAAGGGAGAGAGGATTTACCAAAGCTGCTCTGAAGCAAAACGATGATCTGTCTAATTAAACTGTCAGTTATGTCCTTGAAACAGTTGAGGTGGGGAATTTTGCCAGTGCTGTAATTAAATGAAACTCAAACAATGGCCTAAATAATGTACTAGAGATTCTAGTGGGTCGTTTTGTTTTGCCGTATTCATTTTCTCAGTCGGAACAGAACAACAGGGCCTTAAACTCGATTTCATTTCGTTTTGTTTTGCTAAGGCTTCGATTTAACTGAAACGGTGGCCTAAATAGTTACCCTACAACATAGGTTGGGAAATCTAGAACTTTCTCTGCGATCGAACCAGTAAACTCTAAGTTATTTAGCCACCGCCTTATTCACCAAACCACCGTGAATCCCCTTCCAACCACACGAATAATTGATAAACTAATTCCCTTTCTACTGGAAGACCGACATGATTTTTAGCCACCGCCTTAACCGCTGAGCCACCGTGATTCCCCAGTCAAAAACAACTACTCTTAAGATAAATAAAACGACGATGTTGCCAGGCTTCTGACTAGATGGAAACACGGGTTGGACAATCTGGAACTTAAAAACGACCAACGCCGAAATCGAACCAGTAAACTCCTGGTAACTGCAACCGCCCCCCCCCCCCCAACCGCCACAAATAATCCATAAACTAATTCATTTTCTACTCGGAGATATATTAAATAGATGAAATATAAGTATACTACGGATCGACGGGATTCAACTTTATCATTAAATTACACCATCTGCAAGTCCTAAAAATAAACAGCTGTTCACCTTCTCGCTGGTTATTAATCCATCATTTCATACAACCTTCACTTACAGTAGCAATATTCATTTATAAAATCAACAACAACAAATAGTCTATATTAGTGCCATCTACAAACTTATTGGATTATAATGCACGGCTATCCACGTTTACACCCGTAAGACGAAGCACACTTGTCCAGGGGCCCGCAGTCTAGAGGTGCCAGGAGGTATGCGAATAATGTTTTTTTTTAAAAAAAAATGTTGGCTTAAATTGACAACACAAAATACAACGTTACTTTATCGTAAAAACAGGTGACTAATAGCGTGGTTAGAATTAGAATCGGATTGTCAGTTCACATACTTTGAACTATTGATGAATTAAAAACTATAAGCCACCTGTCCGGGCCTTACCGTGGGACTACGGCCCATCATAGTTCCGCTGTCAGGTTATCCAGGACCCGGCAGGCAAACGGGGCCTAGTCCTGGCCTGCCTAAAGCTACAATGATGGTGAGCGCGCCAATGTCACGCTCTTTCGCCAGTTATCGATCGCCCGTGATGGACTGACTGGTAGCCGATCACTAAAAACGAAACTTTAAATTTTCACTTCGTTTCATTAGGCGCTAAAAATCTTTTTCTGCCCAGAGTATTTTAACAAAGTGACCTCCAGTTACCCTAGAGATACGCCAAAATGACGCTATAGACTATGTATCATTCAAAGCCTTTCGAGCCCGGGGGGGGGGAACCTAAGTCTCCACCCCCTCACTGATTTATTTGTATATAGATAATCAGTAGACATTAGTCAAGAATATTGCATGCCTTAAGTGCAAGGCGGGTTGCACCCAGATATGACATTATTATGAGATGCCAATCTCTTTATGCATGTAGAATAATCACTGAATCTTAGCTTTCTATAAAATGTGGGGCAAGGCGCCGATGTTATGGGACACATCTTCATATTAGGCATATTCCTCATTAAAAGCACAAATTTTAATTAGAATTCAATATTTGTCCATGTGGATTGATTACCTTGGATTGAAAATTCTTAAATAATTGCGTGCAAATATATTCATAGTGTGCTTTTGACCATTTTCGTCTACATGTATTTTAGGTTCTAAAGTACCGAGCTATACACAATGTATATGTTGACGGGACGTAAAGATCAATCCAAATCAATTCGGGACTAGATAAGTCATCGATTTGATATTAACAATTTAGTCATAAATATTTAATAAATATGGAAATAGGTCTTATTGAAACCGTAATTTAATACAGCTTTCAGTTAAATACTCATCTTCACTTATCTCCAGAAAACATCCTAAGTTAAATGTATTTACATATTCTCTCAAGTTTTTGCCAGTTTCGATTAGATGATAGTTCTCCGTTCCAAGATAGTCACACCAAAGAGCAGCCTCGGGGCAACTTCTTTTGCAGATATTATTCAAAAATTTGATACAAATTTAGATCCAAGTAAATTAACTGCCATCCGGGAAATCAAAACATTTCCAGAAAAGGGTAAATATATATAAAAAACAATTAGTTCCTT
This sequence comes from Patella ulyssiponensis, assembly GCA_963678685.1. Lineage (NCBI taxonomy): Eukaryota > Metazoa > Mollusca > Gastropoda > Patellidae > Patella > Patella ulyssiponensis. The sequence continues at coordinate 63,746,382 of OY783229.1, forward strand.
CATTAAAACTGACTTTTTGGTTTGATGGCCTAGCCCAAAGAGAAATGTGGACCACAGCTGGCTGGCAAGGAGATTGGTGTTCAATCCTGGTGTTGGCCATGTCAGTCCCTCGGGATTTTTCGTCGTGAGTGGTGCAGGGTCAAGTACCATTGCCCACCCGGGTACATGGGATTCGATAAAAAGTAGGCAGTGTGAAGTTGGCTAGATTTTCGTTTTTCGATATTGGCGAATTTCGAAAACCGTTTACGATATTCAATATTGAATCTCAAAAAGCGCAGATTTGATGGACACATTACAGAATGTTTCCAAAACGCATTTGATTAAATAAGTTTTTCTAAAATGGACTAAACATATCATTTATGAGGATGCCTGAGCATTGGGTTCATATAAAAAATGCTCTTTCACCTTGGGTTTTTTTAAGTTTGGCGAATGTCGAAAAACGAGTTATTCGTTTTTTCGATATTCAAACTCGAATCTCGATAAGCAGATTTAATGATGTCATAGCTGAGGAAGCCTGATAAAATCTCGGACTTAATTAGTAACTAATAGTTTGATTTCACTGCTGAGAGGGTCTAATTTTAGAAAATGTATTTTATCAAATGTATTTTGTGGATATTTTGTAGCTGTTCATTGATCAAATCAAGCCTGAATATCGAAAAACCAGTAGCTCGTTTTCGACATTCACCAAGCAGTATCAATAAACGAGGAGAAAGTGCAGTTTTTATGTGAACCAACTGCTCAGGCATCCTCGGTTATGATATGTGTATTTCGTTTTAAAACACTTATTCAATTAAGCGTGTTTTGAAGACATTCTATAGTTATACATCCATCAAATCTACATTTTTGAAATTCAAGTTTGAAAATATCGAAAAATTAGCTAGTTATATTTCGTTATTCGCCGATCCGCTGCATGGCATATACATGTCTTCAAGAGCGCAGTTAATCAAGAACCGGAGGATTTCAAACTTACTTCATCTAATTTCTATGTAGAAATGAATAAAATCCCAAAATCCTAATTTCGTTTTATTGACCTTTATTGACGACAGCTTAAAGAAATAATACTTTTCATTTAAAATCGTTGCTTAGAGTGAGTTATTGCCATACTACAATGGTGGGCTGATGTTTAAAATTTCATAAATAATGTCCAGCACCACTGTAAAATACAATTGGAAGTTTTGCCTTTTAAACTTTTATAACAAATATTTGTACATCTTTTAAATTCCATCAATTCAATTAATATCAACGCCATACATTGTGAAAGAGGAAGCTATAACAACATCTGTCAAGAAAGCTTTGATTCCATTTTATATATAAAGGAAGGACAAATCAAAAAATAAATAAATCGACATTCGGCTTCCTCTGAAAACGATATAAAATGTGTGCAGAAAAGCCAGAGTCATCGTTAATATTGTCTATAATCTTTCGATTGGACTCATTTTAATATATGAACCGTTGATATTTTCATTATATTTACTTCAACAAATAAATGATCAGTGTAAGTACACTTTACCGTGAATGATATAAATCGTTGACGTTTTGATATTTTCCGCAAAATGTAGATAATGCACAAGGACCTGAAACATTACACTAATAAACCCTAAAAAAAACTTGTAAAAAGTTAAAAACTTTTTGACTTACCTCTCTTAGTTCAGCTAAACTAGAGAAAATCCAATATTTAATAATAATAATAGTGTCCATGAACCAGAAAGCAAAAGACGATAGCCATTTTCTTTTCAAAAATACAATCTACAAAGCTACTCCAATGTACTTATCTTTAAATAGTTTTTGGTGAATTATACTGAAGACTAAGTCAATGCTAAAGCGCGTTACTTGGGATTTCACCGAGCCAGACTATCATAGCGCCGTCTTTACGCGGTATACAGGCTACTGAGCCACTGAAACTTATGCTGTCAATCGCCAACGTTCGTTCATTCACCACGCGAAGCAATTGATCGCCCTTCTTTGCTTCATATTACACCTAGCTTTACCATTGACTATTGTTAATAAAAAGTGGCTCGTACAACATGAGAAAGTTTTTGTATGCTTCGGACATCGATAGTGAATAATTTTCACATTTCTTGATATGTTTGGGTCAAGCCTGGGTCAGTGGACATCGGTATGTAAAGGCAATACCGGACGATGTATATACCTCGCTTCGTTAGTTATTCATTACTTGTCCGAGAATATTGGACGGAAAAAATATATAAGACCATTTCCGATAATCAAAGGGGTTTTACTTGTTAAAATTATCACATAGGGAGCAACATCAAGGAACGAAATTCAAAACTCTTTTTTTTAAAGGAGGCATGTCGCTAACTCAATTTCATTCACAGTCTTCGACATTGCAAACACTCGACATATTGGTCAGTTTAAATCAGCATTGGTGTTGTTATCTTGTAAAAAAATGGGGTTCTGATATCCATATTTAACACAAAATAAAAATTGTTAAAATTGGCACGCGAATTTTAAAATTGACACACGAATCGCGTAGGATGCCTTCGCGTGTCATTTGTAATGAAGCGACTCGATAAACGGGGATATACATACCCCACAGGAGAATACCAATGGTGTAGACTGGAATAACCAGACGCCAAAGCCTGTCATCCAATTTGCACTCCTCGCGTATTTCACCGAACAAAACTGATCAGAAATTACAGTTTAACAGAAACGATTGCGACCAATTTGAGTCCATTTTTAGTATCCAAAGAATCGCGATTTAGCTCCTTTAAAAATTACAAAAATTTGTTTATTAATAACTGAGAAAGGCAGTTTGTATGTCTGTTCGCTATTTAGGAAGCGAGACGTTTGAATCATTTCGTGGGCCAGTGTGGCTCAGTTAGTGAGAGGTTAGTTGGTAGTCCCATCTTCGATCCTGGTTTAGGCAGTGACAATTTTTTCCGGCGCAAATACATACCCCTTGTCACTGGTGCCAGGAAAATTTCCTTCAAAGCACACTGTATGCTGCATTCCGTATTTATCATCCCAGTCGGTGCAGAACAGTAGGACGTTTCACCCCATTTCATTTCGTTTCAATGTGTGCACCAACGTTCTGCCAGTTGTATACACTTCGGTATTACGTCACATCCGTACACCTAGACGCTTTTCGCTGACCTGGTACTCCGTTCGGCACCCCTACTAAGGGCGGAGCAGGCTAGACAATTGAAAGAGGACCTTGCTCGGTGTTCGATCGGCTTATCAGAATTGATTTAAAATACTATCTGGACATAATCACTCTCCTTTAAACGCAAACGCTTTTGCTTGATGTAGCTACTATTCAAATATGCACGAAAGGCATAAGCATTTTACTTAAGGGGGTGAGGGGGTAATGGATTAAAGCGTGCGCGAGACATTTTAAGGTACTTCATTGATTCCCTCCCACTGCTATAGCGAGTGGACGTTAAACCCGCCAATTGACTCAATGGAAGTTCAAGTCCTTATGATACAGCGCGCATTTGTTAAGCACTGCCCCCCCCCCCCCGAGGTAGTGTGAAATGATTTAGAATGTAAATACAGTTCAACCTACAATTGCGTATTAATGAAATGGATTTTAACTTCCCACTTTTCTGCACCAACCGGGATTATGAACATGGTCATCGAATTCAAACTATCGCGGTTTCTTTTAAGTACACAACCAACATAAACACGGGGCATCGTTTTTCGTACCATCCGCACGACTGGCGACCTTTCTTTGCCCAGCCTCCCGTTTCCCTTTTAAATGACTATTGACAACAATGCCGATAAAAACTGAACGTTGGTGTATCAAACGAATATTAAATGTCAATGCAGATCTAGCAAATTAAATCAGTACATAAAAAATCAACCAAACTTTCATTTATAACCCAAATGAAAGTGTCGATTCTATTCCCATTATCTTCGTTTATTCCACTCGGGTGGCTGATTGGAAAGCCCTGATGACTTAAATGAACCCCGTGATAAGTTAATCCTTTACCCAGCATCTAATACCCTTACTATAACTAGGTTATGTGATACGTCCAGCTATTTTGGTTCTAGGAAATTAAATTATACTACCTTGACCTAAATAATACACCATTACGTTCGTATTACGTTCGCATTAATGAGACAGTGTGTCGAACACGGCGTTGGCTTGGCTGCATTCAAATGCCTAACAAGTCAAAGAACAAATGTGATTAAAATACCAGTCTAAATTTCGTTTGGTGTTTGTTACACAGTACTGGCGATGACCTTTTCTACACGGATGCAAATAAGGAAAACAAAATATTGAACTGTTAAACACGAAACGAAATATGACCTGTGTTTTTACTGAGATAGGATATTACATTTTGAGTACCGATACCCGGCCTCGTTCATATACATCGTTAATTTAAAAATAATGAAGTTAATATGTTCTTTCCATACAAAGCTAGCTACATCCTAGCTCTGTCTGATTCATGCTAAGCATGTACACTGAATATTTATGATTTTGAGCCGGAAGGATCGGGAAGTAAACAGACCATGAATTAGGGAAATCACCTCAGGAAATGACGTCACAGCCTTTGAAATTGCACAGAAAACAAATCGAGATTATCAGCCGCTTCAGTGAGGCGGCGGACTCCTATAGCCCGCATCTGGAGAAATAGAATGGTTGTCATGTGACTCAAAAACACAATTCTTTGGTCAGGTCATTCCTATGGGTAATGTATGAACAGTTCCAATTCACTGGTCACAACTAGATATCGACGAAAAGTAAGTAGAAATTTTTACTCTGAACCGGAGTACGGCTTTATTAAATCGGTTAACTGGTCCAAACAATGTAAAAAAACCCACTTTATTTCATAATTCTGTTCTAGTTCGTTAAAAACAAATTCAGAATTACGAAAACCGTAAAAATACTTTTTATTCAATCTGTAAGAAAGCCTTGAAGCATCAAATGTTAGTATTTGTAGAAAATCTTCTATTATTACCATTTAAGGCATCAGAGAAAAAAAATAACTGTGCATTAGAGCGTCTTCTTCTACCATTTTTATACGCCTACATTTCAGTGTAGGCGCACAGTGTCAACACCCTGTTTGCTGGTTGGTCAGCTTCTCCGTCAGCAATTGGTTTGTGAATGCCATAGAGGCTACAGTTTTTTTGTTGATTATGAAAGGACGAGCATATCGATATTCAGCGATCTACAACTTTCCATTCCCGAGTTATCTCCCAATATTATTTTCAAATTTGGTGAAATGCATTAGGGTAATAAAAAGAACGAACACTATTCGGTTTCGGAGTTACCCCCCTTTGCCGAAAATTTTTTGAACACAATACATGTTTCAGGATTGACTTATGTCAGGTCCGCAAATAGTATCCGGGTTTGTTATAATTGCCTTCGTCGAACACGGGACTTTTCAATTGTGATCCTTTGAAATATCACGGGAATGCCCTTCATATCATACCGCAGTCTTCCCCGCTTTCAGTTTAAACGAAGTCCGTTTTATTCCTAACCTTTGTTGATATGCGATGCCATAAGTAATGGAAAGTGTTTTAGTTCTGGCATATGCTGGAAATAATTGCCAGTAATTATAAAATTACCCATGTCGGCATGCCACCATCGGCTATTTACAACTTGTACACAGTAAAACCCTAACTCCGACAATCAGGTCGTATAGTTGGAGGATGAAATGAAAGGAAATGGAGTTTAACGCCCTACTCTTCTGCGCTGACTGGGCTAGTGAAGACGGTCATACGCCTGCCATACAGTTTGTCATGAAGGACATTAGCCCGGAGGGCGGCGCTACGGCGTACTCTCATATCACATTCCAACTGCCAAGGGTTCTTATACGTGCATGCCAATGCATACAGGGGACATAGGTTTTGGGTCACATCCGTACGACTATAAGTAACAGTTGTCCCTTGGCAGACGCTCTGCACCACTGATAAGTGGGAACGACGACGCCGAAAACACCCAATGAACTCTCTCGGCCAACACCGGGATCGAATCCACGAGTTCCAGGCTAGCGAGCCAACGTCTAACTCATTTATTCAACGTAGTGTATAGAATGCGAATTCCTGTTTGTTTGGTGAACCAAGAAATTGCCAATAATCAAATGCGACATCATACGTGACTGGTTTGAATCTGCCAAGGAATCAATCGTAAACTTTGCCAACACGTGAGGAGTAGGGTCGCTCATCCAAACTCCGGGTGGTCCCACTGCTAAAGACCCCTACGCGCAAGTGAATTATTGAAATAAAATTGAACTATGCGTTAGTATCGAAATGACCTAGTTTGTGTTGAGTTGACGTTAAGCCCCATCTCTCACCGATCGATATTTGCAAAGATATTTCAGGCCGCCATTGATAGGCCTGTTTTAAATCCGATTGAATCAAAGCCCGGATATCATCTAGCAGTGATGGTATTCTGATTTCTTAATTAAATGTTACATAATCAATCCGAGTGCCTTTTAGCGTGCAATGTGATAAAAACACAGATCCGATTTCGTTTCGTTTTTTTATAGTTCAAAATTTACTACACTAGGATCTGTTAAGGACTTCTTGGTGTGTCATGCACAGAACATTGGGTTAACCACTAGAAGCGCCAACGCTGATTAATTAATCAATGTATGAAGTCATGGGGTCAAAAGCCACTTGTATGATCCCTGACACGACCTTCCACTACAACTACATGTAGTCAGATCTTAATGTTGTGTAGGTCATCATTAATTAATCAATGTATGAAGTCATGGGGTCAAAAGCCACTTGTATGATCCCTGACACGGCCTCCCAGTACAACTACATGTAGTCAGATCTTAATGTTCTGTAGGCCATCGAAAGTAAAATGAAATAAACGAAATATAGATCTGTATTTTAACCAGATTGTATTAGCGTGAATTATACCGTGAAAAGGTTGGTATATCAGCGCCAAATTCCAAGGGCATGGGCGTCTTGACTTTAACGACAAGATTAAATGGAACATCTCGTTATTTTACAGTGTAGACGACGTTAAAAATATTGCTTCCATCTTCTCCTATACATCTATTAATTCTGATAGAGTGCCAGACTTACAGACATGCTATAAAAACCGGAAACATTACAACATTTGTTCTAGCCAGAATTGATTGGCACCAACCATTCATAAATTTACGAAGGGACATGTGAAAGTATTTTGGTGAGATATTGTTTTTGTCCATCGCGCTAATGCGTCTAGTTTATAAGCAAGCCCATTTATTTTGCCATTGGAAATTGAGTACTTGTAAACCGAAATTACTGATAGAAAAATCCCTTATTTTTTAAAAATAGGGTATCAGGAAAACAGTTGGGTTATTGTATTTTTATACGCCCACATTTTCATGTGGACGTCAGTCAGTCCACAATTTGTTTGTGGACACTCTATTGGTAACAATTTTTACCCAATTTTGACGAAACTCGAGATCACAATTTCGATCCGAATTTAATGAAACTTAAAATATTCAGAGAATTTAAAGAAAATAAACTTGAGTTTTATTTAAGAACGATAACGAGCAACGGAAGTTATAAACAGAACATTACGTCAGCCTGTTTTTACTATAAATGACATAAAACGGTAATATATTATCTTTTATTCACGAAAGAAACAAAATAATCTTTAAACTTCGTGAAGGAAACTCTTTTTGATCTAATTTAAGATGTTTTTATATTATTTTTTTCTATGACAATATTTATTTTTAATTAGCAAATCCAGGAGTTAAAACAAATATTAAATACTACAGTAAATCTAATCGATTGGACTTCGATCTTATTATTCATATTAATTAATTCAAATATAAACTTAAACCCTAGTAGAATAAAACAAACAGTGTGGATGAAGGCCAATAAAAAATAATTCATTATTTCAATAGTATAAATTGTCAACATGTATAATGAAATGGGTTTAACGGCCTACTGTTCTGCCTTGACTGGGCTAATGCAGACGGGCGTATTCCATATATGGTGCTACGTCATACTCTACCAAGTAATCTTTTATGTGCACTCGGTGTCTCGTCCCATAAGAATGACTAGACACTAACAAAGCGAACCCATGCTGGAAAATATCGACGAACTTTCTTCGCCAACACCGGGAGCGAATCTGCGACCCCCGGGTTAGTGAATCAGCGCCATACCCACTTAACCACCGCGAAGGAATTATTAGTGTGCAGAAATTCGCCCATGTATCGGTTATTACTCGTCACTTCAGTCAGATATATAGTAGGTTTACTCGTGTTTTTTCTTTGACGTTCGTCACTTCCGATTCATGAAACCTTTATTACTCATCCATCGTAGCAATGATCTCTGAGTTAAATTATATCTGGAAAGTGTTTAACCAGTTCTATCACATATTTGATAATGACTGACACTAATATTGTCCTTTAAGTAGTCTCTCGCGGATTGCCATGGTACCTATCTAAAGGGCTTATGTCACAGATTCGGAAGCGGGTGGACAACCAAGCCTTGTGACTGATAGTTAAGTTTACCATTTTGATATTTTATGTACAGGTACGTTGCTAACAGTTGATTTTACCGATATACACAATCGATCAGTCTCTACTGTTAGAACGGCTTCATGATGTTTTCGGACTCGAGGGTAGTGTGCTGAATTGGTTCCGGTCATATCTCACATCCCGTCACCAATCTGTTGTCATCAATAATGTTAAGTTTACACCTGTAGAACTTAAATTGTGCGTTCGGACCGTTGCTCTTTACCGCTTATACCACTCCTCAAGGTCGTATTTTGAAATCATTCAATCTGAATTATCATATCTATGCTGATGATACTCAACTCTACATTTCAATTAAACCCGAAAATGAATCTCTGCGAGTGTCTAAACTTAAAGTAGCTAAGTCTCTAACTCAATATCATTCAAAATCCTCAACATTGAAAACACAAATTATTTGTCAATTTAAATCAACATTGATCTTGTGATCTTACCGGACACAGATGAGCGTTTGATATCCAATATTTAAGATAAAGTAAAACATTTTACTATTGGTACACGAATCGTGTACCATAATGCGTTTCAGCCCCAGTTGTAACAAGAGACTCGCTGAACGGGGCTAGGCACGTTGCACCAAATCAAACGGCGTATGTAGACTGGATTAACCAGACGCTAGAAATTTGCTTTCGATTGACACTGTTGGCTTATTTCGCCGATCATAACTGATTTGAAACTTGAGTAAAAACGGAAACCATTGAATGTAAATCAGTTTATGCTCCCATCTCCTCAATCTGTAAAGCTTCCAACTTCCATCTTTACAAAATTGGGACGGATCCGCAATTTCCTCGACATTGACTCTACAAAACTCTTAATCAACTCTTTGGTAACGCCACGTCTCGACTACTGCAACTCGTTACTCTACAATTAATCTGCAACTTACCAGCTTATCATATTAATACAGAAGATTCAAAACAAAGCTACAAGAATTGCTACAAGAACTAAATTATACACCAATATTACCCCCGTTTTGAAAGAACTCCATTGGCTACCGATTAGGACCAGAATCGATTTTAAAATTCCCATGCTGACTTCCCTCTATATATTAAAGAATTAATTCAACCCTACCACCCCACCAGAAATCTTCGTTCTGAAACTAAGTACATGTACCTTATTAAATCAGTAACTGCAAACTCTTCTTTCGGTAGGCGTTCCTTTTCTTTTGCGGCAGCAGAACTGTGGAATCCTAATGATTTTCCCATAGAACTCCAGTACTGTGCATCATTTGACAGTTTTAAAAGAAATTTTAATACCCATCTTATTAGAAGCGCGTTCTTTTAATTGTTGATCGCATACTCCTTTTAACTAGTGTTTTCTTTTAACTGGCCATAATGTTACCAAAGAGTAGCTTCGGTTGGATTTTAGGACATTATTGTTATATAACCCGCATTTTGGATGATGTGATTGATGAGCCAATTAAACGGTTAGATCTTCATGTAGTAGAGGCCATCGAAAGTATAAAAACAAAAACGAAATAAAGATATGTATTTTGGATGACGTGATTTATGGGCCAATGAAACAGTCAGATCTTCATGTAATGTAGGTCATCGAAAGTATAAAAAACAAAAACAAAATATGGATCTGTATTTTGATCAGAATGGTAATCTGTGGTCATACCCGTGCTATGCCACTTCAACCGCTAGTGGTACATAAATATCAGCTCACATCTGAATATGATTGCATTACCGTCTTGTACAGTCAGTATGTAACCTCTGCGAATTTGACATTGGATTTCAAGCAGCAAATTATAGCAGATTGTAAGAAAGTTCCACGACCTACACAGAAGAAAGTATTTGATTTTACCTTGTTGAAATTTGATTTTAACCTGATGTACCATAATTACCGCTGACAGACTAAATATTATATAAGATATCAACTCGTAGAATGTGGAACATGCTGACAACATTCTAACTATCTGAGAAGTTTCCTGGCATAATTACCGGTATAGATTAATAAGAGAATTCACCCAATTATGTGGACCCTGGACGACAGAAGACATATCGTGAAACACACTGGAGATTGTCTATTCCTTGTCTCAACTGTAATCAAAACCAACATGGCCACTTAGTCTAGTTCTTTGATTGAATGGCTACCAGTTTTGAATGGCGTCTGTTATCTGAAATATGCTGTACTAAATGCGACTACGTTCTTTAACGGGAAAATCGGATTACCAAATTGTTACTGTAGCCCATGCAAAGGCCCATAAAATTTATTTAACAAGTCCTGAAAACTTTCCATACTCAAATCAAATTTTAAACAGCACATCAAATGACAAAATAAAATTTTCTGTACTTGTAGCCAGTGGCTACTAAATATGCACTTTACGGCAATGAAATTAAATCCGCCATCTTCACTCAAAGTCGATAATAAAGACCTCTATTAATCCCATCAGGCACCGAATGTATAATTATTTGGAATGTTTATTCCTTAATTATACAGCCGGATATGTGTTCATTAACGCATAACTGACTCCTTAACCCCTAATGAAATAAAACAACTAACTACGGAATAATATGCTTTGTAATTTGTTTTACATTACCATAACAAAGACAGCCGCTGTTGCCATATCTGTCAACTTACAGAACATCTGATAGCACATGTAGCTGGTTTCCTTTGTTCGAACGTCGGCAGGGGGGGGGGGGGGATACACTGACCGACGGGGTCGAGGGTCAGGGTGCTCAGCTAAGGACAAGCGAATGATTGAGTATGTTGGCTATTGAAATGTTGGTAGTTAAGTGTTTGAACACAAGCGTGGACCGAGCAAAACTTTCGTGATGTTTCATTCCCGGTTGCAAGTTGGCTTAGTATTTTGGATGTGACGCAGATACGAGATCCAACAGTATATCCACAGACCTTGCGTAAAAGAACTCTTCCAAGAAGAGAAGTCGGTGATTGTCCATCTCGCATCTCACATATAAACACTGAAATACACTCTCTCCTAGTTGAAACTCACAAAGCCCCACACATTGTATTGAGGAGGCATTATCCCTCGTTATATTCCATTCCCTGTGTCCCTTTAATTCCATTCATTATACCTTGGGAGGGGGGATGGCCTAGTGGTCTAGAGTACCGCGCTTCGACCTCTAGCTGGCCGGTCACCTCTGGCTTGCGGCTGTGGTTTCGATCCCTGGTGTGAGCGTATGTGGCATGGAGATAGGGGCACCTTCTCAACCTCGTGGGTTTACTCCGGGCACTCCGGTTTCCTCCCACTGCTAAAGACCCCTACGCGCAAGCGAATTATTGAAATAAAGTTAAACCATGTTAGTCCCAAAATGACCTGGTTTGTGTCGAGTGGACGTTAAACCCCATTTCTCTCTCTCATTATACCTTAATATATTCCATAAATTTCACACAATTCTATCCAATTCATTACATCCCATTCATTTATACCCATTTATTATCCCCGAATCTATTCCATTCATTTTGCCCCATTCGTTATACCCTTTTATATACCTTATGTTATTATATTCCATTAATTTATACACCATTCCATTTCCTTCATTATATCCTATTCTAATCCATTCATTACCCCATTCTATTCCATTTATTATATCCCAGTCATTAAATCCCATTCTATTCCATTCGTTATATCCTATTCTAATCCATTCCTTACATCCTATTCTAATCAGTTCATTATACTCCATTCTATTCATTATATCCCATTCTTTATACACCATTCCATTCAATCGATTACACCCCATTCTATTCCATTGATTAAAGCACATTACATTTCATGCATTATACACCGTTCTATTCCATTCATTATACTCCATTATAACTCACTGATTATACTCCATTATATTGCTCTGAACAAAAGCTTCATGGGTGTAAATAATGCCAATGTCTTTCAATCTCGCCTTAAAGTCGCCTATAAAGCGTCGATATATTCTATTAAAATTACATAAAAACTGATATTTCATCGCACTGATCCGTAAAATGTGTAGCCTACAATCTACTCCTCGTAATTTAATATTCCAGGATCAACATACGTAACGTTGGCAACATTAAATATCTGTAAATTTTATATGTAATATTGTCATCAGATACTGGTGATTATTTTCAATATTTAACCGGTCGGTGGAACTGTATATACAGTTATTCCCATTCCGTCGATGAACTCTGTATAGTTAAGAAAATGCAATGTCCTACGTTTCGGCACCTACTGAGCTACTGAAGGCGGCATACAGGCAGATTTGGTTCTTGCATAATGTATGTTTATAAAGGTGAAAAGTTGTGAGTTAACGCGTTTTACCTACTCCATGTGATGGTTTCTCAATGTTAACTACTAGGGGTAATAAAATAATAAATACATTATTCCACAGAATAATAAATCAATCATAAATGCATGATGAACCCAGCAGGTGAGCAGTAAGTGCAAAGAATATTGCTACCTTAAATTACAATGCGACGCGGAGGCAGCATTTTGAACCTGAACAACTATCTAGTACTTTAAATACAGATCTCTGCCCTGACTATGTTGAAAATAAGTGTTCTATTTTGTAATGACATTTTTATCACACACAAAGACTAAAATAAATATTCTCAATTTCATTGACAGAGAGAAGTGGAGTTTAACGTCCACTCGACACAAACTAGGACCCGGAGAAAACCCACGAGGTTGGGCAGGCGATCCTACTTCTTGTCACCTACAACTGGGGATTCGAAACCACGCCAGTTAACTCAATGGTAGGCTTTATGATACAGCACGCACGTGCTAATCATTCGGCCATCCCCCACCCAATTTCATTGAATATGAAAATACATCCAAAACAAGTAGTACTTATAGCAAATATCGAATTAAAATGTCGATCAACAAGCTCCGTGCCTGTTTACAAGCCCAATTGTAGATTTCAGATACTCTATAGCTGACCGATTTCAGATACTCTACACCTGACAGATTTTAGATATGCCACAGCTTTCAGATTTCTGATATAGCTGATAGACTTCCGATACACTAGAGCTGAAAGATTTCAGATACGTTACAACTGTTAGATTGTAGATACGCTATAGATGAAAGATTTCAGATACGTTAGATTGCAGATACGCCATAGCTGTTATATTTCAGACACGCTATATCTTTTAGATTTCAGATATGCACCAGCTGATCGACTTCAGGTATAGCTGAATGATTTCAGATACGTTACAACTGTTAGATTGCAAATACGCTATAGCTAAAAGATTGCAGATACATTAGATTGCAGGTACGCTATAGCTGATAGATTTCAGACACGCTATAGCTGTTTGATGTCAGATACGCTATAGCCACTAGATTTCAGATACTCTTTTGTTGTTACAATTTAGCTATAGATGTTAGAATTCATATAAGGTACAGCTATGTAATGTGGATATATTGTGACAATGCTAAAACCAATTGAAAAATACATCATCTCATTGTCTTATATTATATGAATTTGTTCTGGAGTAGATTAAACACGTTTACCAAAAATGGTTTCTTCCAACTGCTCCCAGGAACAATATTATGATATATTTATATATATATATATATATATATTATCTGAAAATAACCACCCATCTATAAAGGCTATAATTAATTAATGACTAGTTATGTTTTCAATCAAGCATAATTATTATCTTCAAAGTGTGAGGGGGCGGGGCACACAGAAAAGATGGCGTGTACGGAAATAGAACGATAAAAAATTTAATGATTTATAAATCAAAGGAAAAAATCAAATTATACAAGTAATAATTTGCACAACATTCCTGACATTTTTAAACGCGAATCAGAATAAATAAATAATAATAATACAAATTGTTCTATGCCTAGTCTAGTCTATTTCAGATAAAAATTGGTTTTCTTTTTATCAAAGAACACGTTTTTTTCTGACAAGGTTTTGTGATCCAGTTTTATTCAACCAGTCGACATTTGAACATACGTCAAAAGTGTTCAAACGATTATAACTGTTCTCTCTTTGAACTGTTAAATAAATGTTGCATTTCCCTTGATTCAACTGTTTTGCTCTACTTCTAATGGGCTAATGACGTCGAACATACCTTTCTAACGAAGACGGACGTACGCCTCCTTACAGTCTGCTATGAGGGCAATTTTCTCCGCGCTGTCAATGGGAAACGACACAGAAATATCCCGATGAACTGTGTCTGTCAACACAGGGGTTGAACACCTGATATCAAGTTAAACAAGCCAGCGCCTCTTCACTGATCTACCTTGTATCCCTGGGAACAATGACTATATGATGCAGAGACACAGATGAGGTTTAACGTCCACTCCAAAAAAAACCTGTCATTTCGGGACTAACACATGGTTCAATTTTATTTTAATATTTCGCTTTGCGTGCTTGGGTCTTTAACAGTTTGCAGAAACCGGAAGACCCGATTCCTTGTCACGTACAGCCAGGGAATCGAACCATGCCAGTTGATTCAATGCCAGACATTGTGATACAACGCGCATGTGCTAACCATTCGGCCATCTATCCCCGTTCTATACGATGCGCAATCAATCAACTGTTGCCGAGATTCAGGCTGATCGGTGTTTTTGAGCGTAGTAAAAATACAAAAAAAAACATTGTAAACGTGTATTATATAAATAAGATTACACCCAGGTTTTATCGACCAAATTCGAGTCGTCGATATGCTGTTTCAGGCTCCATTTCTCACAAGGTAAAATTAATTACAATAATGGCCACCGCGTCATGAAATAAATTCAAATGAAATGGGGTTTAACGTCCTACTGTTCTGCTCCTAAACTGAGTTAATGAAGACGGTAAATTCAAATGGGATTTAACCTCCTAGTTTTCTATAGCAACCGGGGGGATTTAAACTTCTATTTTTCTATAGCAACCAGGATAATGAAGACACGTACACGCCATAAAATGTGCTAGGCGGGAAATTGTGTCAGAAAAGCGACACCCCTTTAAGTGATGTAGTAATATCGGACTTACTTGTTATGTTCCTTGTGACGGTAAATAAAACTACAGGTTAGTTGTTCTTATAATTTTATTGTTTAACTCGTTGGCCTCGTTCTAAATAACCTACAAATGATAACTACTCTGATTATCTGGGTGACCTCTAATCGATGTCGCACAGCACCCTCTATTATACCCCCCCCCCCTTATTTCTGACCTTGGAATAAGCACCCTATTCTCCCGAAACCGGGGAGGGGACACTACCTTACTTGGTCTATCAACCACATGGCATAAACAGATATAATTTGATGGATATTTTGACAATGGTAAGGATTTTACCACAATATCACTTCTTTATATATACGCATGTCAATTACTTTATTAGTACGTAGGATTTGACTAATTAGAAAGTGTAAACCAACAATTAATCAAAGATTCAATATGGTCGTAAGGGCCAAAGTACTGCAGTGCAAATCATGTGAACATGGTGCAGTGGAATTTTTGTATCATCCTAACCAATGGAGGTTATTCCTTGCCAGTCTCACCGCCTGCACCACGTAAACCAATCTGGAAAGTTGAGCGAAACTTTCATGGTACCCCGAATCCAATTGGTGAAAATGACCCAAAAATTGCACAATAAAAACTGAGCAAAGTCCCAGGTGAACGTGGAACCAGTTGAAAAAGGAATTATTAAAAAAAATTATATTTAAGCAGATGTTTGTGTATGAAGCCACTTTACGTTTAACTATGATAAATGTTACTACAGATGGTCACCGTATCCTGGGTGTCATGCGTACCGTATGGAAAGGGGGTTTGTAGACCTCTTTCTACCCGTTCTACAACCTAGATTATGTGAAAAAGTATTGTTTAAAAATAAAAATACGCACGGTCATTACGCAGGTTGAATGAACCACAATTTTGAAGCGGTTTCATTGAATTACTCCATATTTGATACTCGAGGCTACGATATCTGAAGCCGTTTAAGTTTGTTAGCTATGATTAGAGTCTTGAACTCGGTGAAATTGTTCATATTTGATACCCGAGGCAACAATATGGCAGAAAGAAGAAATCGTCAACTTGATGGACCGTATAAAATAGCGAGCGTATGGTTGCTATTGTCTGGTAACTTCGTGTTGCTACCACCGTTGACCACAAAAATTGTTCATCGCTCTGACATCGCTGTGTGTGCTGCAACAAGCAATTGCTCGTAGAGCAATCAGCACAATCTAATATACTACGAGATTTTACAAAATGTCGACCGGACCCGCGTTAACAAGATTTGACAAGCCACAAGCACACATGGCCTTGATATCGACAATATCACAGATTGTTACAGAAATCGAAATGGTCCGTGTGCCGGACTTTAGAGCGCACCCTGATTCGAAGTATGTCGCGCTTAACGTCTGCTTTTACCTATGGTCATATCGCAGACAAATTTGCGAGATGAGCTGGGCCAGTCGTTTAGCTTTGGTTGGTAATAGATGAGTAATTACAGTGTCCAAGGTGCTGTTCATAACCTTTCCAAGGACACAGACCCCTATTTAGGGCGTTTCAACTGGGTACAAGACTAAACCAGTACACCGACTTTAAAAATAGTAAAGATGACTGCACGACACGCAAACAAATACACAAGACAAATCTGCGGACAAGACACAATATACAGACACCAAAAACAACAAACGTATATATCTGATCAAGTGATCTGGACTTCAATCAAAATTAGTTGAAGTACTGACTTCAATTTGTTTCTACATTTATCTAGTAATAAATGTAAAATACATATCTAATATGGTGTAATTTATACATATCAAGAATGATATTAAAAAACCCAGCAGGCACCTAATGTAATGAAATGAAAAGAGGTCTAACATCCTACCTTTTAGCACCAACGGGGCCAATGCATACGTACATGCACCTTATAACACCTATGGTCGTCATTCCAGAGATAACATGATAAATGATATCAATTAAAACAATTATCACTGAATCGGTTTGTCACTTGAACTTCAAACAAAAGTAAGAATACACATACTGGGTCTTTTGCATTTCCTAGTATAAGCCATAAGCAATGTAATCAAATTCCAAATAGGTTCATTTACGTGCACGTCAACATGTATATGGGGCCTGGTTGTTCGTCAAATCCCAACGATTAGTTGATGTGCCTTCCTATCCCCGCCTGCCTACCTCATTCATGCAGCTTAGTATGTAGAGATTTCAGAAAGGGAAGCTTAACTTTAAAATCTTTGATAACCTACATGCATACACGAAATCCTCCCTTTATCACGGATTTATTATTACTTATTACGTGCACAGTGAGGGATGAAGTTATATCTGTTGCTATAGACATATCACAGTTGGACATGAACGTAGGATAAATTTAATTTTATTGAAGATAAATAACCGTTTGATAATTATTGTGGAGTTTGCATATTTATGCAAGGTGAAGACGATAATTTGGAACTGTAATTTCCCAAATACATCGTATAAATTTAAGCGTTCTTGCAACAAATAAAAACGAAAAAGAAACACACGGCATAATTTAGGCTTATAATAGGAACTAAACTGTGATTCGACTATAATATGACTGGGATATTTTCATTGTAATGTTAATGGTTTTGTTTTTAACTCTGAATGAAATTCGAATGAAATGTGGTTTTATGGCAAATCAGTTCCAACCGGGCTATATTGCGCCTTTTAACTTGAAAAGAGAAGGGGGGGGGGGCAGAAAAGGATTTTAACATCCATTCGGCACAAACTAGGTCATTTCGGGACTGACAAATGGTTCAGTATTCTTTCAATAATTCGCTTGCGTTTAGGGGACTTTAGCAGTGGAGGGGGGGGGGGGGTGCGGAGGTTTGACACGAGAGTTGTCATTTATTACACACAAGATAACCTTCTTCTCGGGCGACGCACTCTTCATGTCGAGTACGATGGACTTAAACTGCACATTGATTGGCGGACTTTTCTTTTTAATATGGCGTCATAATTGTTTCGAATCAATATACCAGAACTTGTGATACGCTGTATTCCTGGCGTATTTACCATTATCGGGAGTTTAACGCACACTAGATCATTTCGGGACTAGACACTGCGAAAAAAAATGACACGGAGGGGATGATTCGTGTCTTAAAATTAAAGAGAGACGTTAACGGCTACTTGACACCACCTTGATTATCGCGGGATTAACATATGGTTCAACTGAATTTCAATACATCGGCATCCTTTTAGAGGCGTCTGGAGCTTCCGGTACGCTATTGGTTATCTCGCTGTTTCTGACATAACAGACGCCAATTTGAACTGGCAGTCATACACCCAAAACTGGTATAGAACTTGTGAACACCAAGATAAGAAGTAGACTAAGTAGCCATGATGGTTTTGATTACAGTTAAGACAAGGACTAGACAATCTCCAGTGTGTTTCACGATATATCCACATAATTGGGTGAATTCTCTTAATTATCTATACCGATAATTATATTTCAGTAAACATCTCAGTTAGTTAGAATGTTGTCAATACGTTCAACATTTAATAAGTTGATATCTTATACAATATTCAGTCTGTCACCGGTAATTATTGTACATCAAGGTAAATCCAATTTCAGCAAGGTAATAGCAAATTTCAGCAAGGTAAAAGCAAAGTTACATCAAATATCAGCATGGTAAAAGAAAATCAAAGAAATAAAATCAAATATAAATATCAGCAAGGTAAAGTCAAATATTAGCAGAATAAAGTAAAATATCAGCATGTTAAAGTCAAATATCAGCAGGGTAAAGGCAAATATCTGCAGGGTAAAAGCAAATCAAAGAAGTAAAATCAAATATAAATATCAGCAGGGTCAAGTCAAATATCAGCAGGGCTAAAGTCAAATTAAATATAAATATCAGTAAGATAAAATCAATCAAATATCAGCAGGGCAAATATCAGCAAGGTGAAGTCATATGCCAGTAATTTAAATCAAAT
Organism: Patella ulyssiponensis; assembly: GCA_963678685.1. NCBI lineage: Eukaryota > Metazoa > Mollusca > Gastropoda > Patellidae > Patella > Patella ulyssiponensis. Next base: position 63,765,667 of record OY783229.1, read on the forward strand.
ATCAGCAAGTAGAAACAAATATCACCAAAGTAAAAACAAATTTCAGCAAAGTAAAAAAAATATCAGCAAAGTAAAAATAAATAACAGCAAAATAAAAACAAATACCAGCAATGTAGAAACAAATATCAGCTAGAAACAAATATCAGCAAGGTAAGAGCACATAGCAGCAGGGAAAAATCAAATATCAGCAAGGACAAACAAATATTAGCGAAGATGCTGTGACCTCGATTAACACGATCTGGATTATTTCGTCTTTTGTTTCTGATCTTTCAAGTTTCAATGTGAGAAACACATGTTGACAATTTATATTATTTGAATAATGAATTATTGTCCTTTCGCCTCACTGTCTGTTTTATTCTACTAGGGTTTAAGTTTATATTTGAATTAATTAATATGAATAATCCGATCGAAGTCCAATCGATTAGATTTACTGTAGTATTTAATATTTGTTTTAACTCTTGGACTTGCTAATTAAAAATAAATATTGTCATAGGAAAAAGTAATATAAAAACATCTAGAATTACATCAAAAAGAGTTTAAAGATTATTTTGTTTCTTTCGTGAATAAAAGATAATATATTACCGCTTAATGTCATTTATAGTAAAAACAGGCTGACGTAATGTCCTGTTTATAACTTCCGTTGCTCGTTATCATTCTAAAATAAAACTCAAGTTTATTTTCTTTAAATTCACTGAGTAAATACTCGTAAAAATCATATAATCACACCATTTCGCTGTGGATACACTAATCTATAGGGGGAGGATCATTCATTTCATATTAAAGGAGGTAAATCGCTAATATTTCAGACCTGGAAATTGCCACAAATGGGTATATAGTGCATATAATAATGTAATATGAATGTATACAAACTGATTTACATTCAATCGTTTTCGTTTTTACTCTAATTTCAAATCAGTTATGTTGGGCGATTTCGAGTGTCTGGTTATTCCAGTCTACATAGTATTTATTGTGCATGCTCTCCAGATAAGAATGTCTAGTGTCGTTCTTCGAGTCCCTCGTTAAAAATTGGCCTGAAACGCATTATGGTATACGATTCGTGTACCAATGGTAAAATGTTTATTTTGTCTTAAATATTGGATATCAAAAGCCCATCCTCTTCCCGGTAAGATGACAACATCAATGTTGATTTAAACTGACAAATGATTCGTGTTTTGAATGCCGAAGACTTTGGATAATATTGAGTTAGAGACTTAGCTACTTTAATTACAACAACATAGAGAATTAACATAGATGATAGTATATCTTCATAGGAAATGAAATGCGGTTTAACGTCCTGCTCTTCGTCTCCGAACTGGGCTTAATGAAGACGGGCATACGCCATACAGTGTTCTATGACAGCACTTTTGCCCAGACAGCGGCACTACAGCCTACTTTTACGTGCATTCCAATTACACGGGACCTCGGTTTTTCGTCAGATCCGAACGACTAGACAGCTGCATCACACCGGAAAATCTGTATAAACTTTCTCGGCCAATGCAGAGATCGAACACTCTCCAGGCTATCGAGCCAGCGTCTTACCCACTTAGCCACCGTGACCCCCAAACCTTCACAGAATGTTAAAGTTATTTACATTTGAATGAGTAATAACAATCTTTTGATGAAACCTAAAACAATTATTGACTACACCGAAAGTGTTTATTGCGCTTGCTTTCCAGTTAAGAATATGACGTCAGTGTTTTTTGCCTTTACTCGTGGGATAGATCAGTAGTCTAGCCTTGTTCTTTGAGTCCCTTGTTACAAATGGCACTGAAGCGCATTATGGTACCCGATTCGTGTGCCGATGGTAACATGTTTATTCTGCCTTACATATTGGATATCAGGGGCCCATCTTTTCATGGTCTAGCCTTGTTCTTTATGTCCCTTGTTACAAATGGCGCCGAAGCGCATTGTGGTATCCGGTTCGTGTACCGATGGTATCATGTTTATTCTGCCTTATGGGTTTGGGATGGCATAGTGGTCTAGAGTGCCTGCCGCGCTTCGACCTCTAGCTGGCCGGTCACCTCTGGCTTGCGGCTGTGGTTTCGATCCCTGGTGTGAGCGTATGTGACATGGAGATAGGGGCGCCTTCCCAACCTCGTGGGTTTCCTCCGGGCACCCCGGTTCCTCCCACTGCTAAAGACCCCTACGCGCAAGCGAATTATTGAAATAAAATTAAATGTTAGTCTCGAAATGACCTAGTTTGTGTCGACTGGGCGTTAAACCCCATTTCCCCTTCTCTCTATTCTGCCTTACACATTGGATATCAGGGGCCCATCTTTTCATGGTAAGATCATGACATCAATGTTGATTTGAATTGACAAACAATTCGTTTTTGCAATGTCGAAGACGAAATTGAGTTACATACTCAGCTATTTAAGTTTTAATTGTATTATTTATTTATTTTTTTGCATATTCTGTATATATTTGTTTACTACTGACATATCTGAATCATTTGCTTAATAAAGACGAGAGTATCCTTGTTGAAACGTTGCTTAGTAGTATTAAACTCAGGAATTGCCTAACCATAAAATTGAAGCCTGTGTTAAAATGATCAATTACTAAATGCTAATCAAGTTCGGTGAACTTTCTGTTTTGTCTTGTTGTTGTTATGGGTTGTTGGGTACTCCTGCACTTCCATCCATTGAGGGTGATCGGTTCATAATTTCCATAGAAACATAAATGTGCGGATATCTGGGGGCTGCAATGAATCCTTACAAATGACGAGGCTTCGAGATTCACTTAGACGATAGGAAATCAGGGGGAAAATACACGGAAATATTTTATTTTTTAAGGCTTCTAATGATAGAGGACTGTCTCAGTGTGTCATATATTTATTAAAGCAACAATGTACCAGAATGACTTCGAGCATTCCCCATTCCGTTATTACGGTTGAAAAGTGTGTTACAAAAGTAAGTTTAAGATGATTAAGCCGCAACGTTTTGGACCAGGTGTAACTCAAGTCTTCTTTAGAGCGACGCCCTATGAGGGGAGTACGGGGCCGCGGTGTCTGGTCGTTCAGGTGGTACGGAAAACCGAAATCCTGTATATATATTAGCACGTACGTAAATGATCCCTTGGCAGTTGCTATTCGATATAAGAGTAAGCCATAGGGCCGCTGCCCTGGCAAAATTACCCTTATTACCCGTCTTTATTTTCCCAGTCGGAGCAGAACAGAAGGATGCTAAACCCCAATTCATTTCACTTCATTTGGAACAAAGTCACAAGGCTCCGCCAATTCAATAACGGTAAACATAACGGATGACATGATTGTTCGTTGGACAATTTGCATATCGATTGACAAACCTATTGTTATCAAATGTTAGACGTCATACTCGGCATCCCAGTCCGTATTTTTGGCCTTCACTGATCGATTTGTTTACATGTACGCGGATGTATTCTAGGCTGAATTGTCACATTGTGCCTCCGCGTAGTATTTCGTTTTAAATTGAAGTCGAAGTCAAAATACATGTAGGGTTAGCACCCTATTTATCTGCATAAAGACGGGTATATGCCGTGTTTATTATCGTATCAACGGTATCAATGACAATCGAGGCTACACTGTTCTTATGACAGGTTGCATACTATGGAGGACATTTTACCCAGACACCTCTTCACCAAAGTTTTGTGTTTCTGTATCAAAGATCTTTCTCATAAACAGTGATTGAAAGTTGAGTAAATTCTTAAGTGAACTCGGGGCCTGTCCACGGGTGCTGTTGGTGTTTTGTGTTTCTGGGTCAAAGATATTTCTCATAAACAGGGATTTTAAAAATGAGAAACTGCTTGACAAACACAAGTCTAACATAGTGTCATACTATTTAAGGACAAATCTTAAAATTAAGACGAAACCGTATAAACTCTCACAGATTCCTTAAACGGGTTGGAAGAAGATAATCTAAAGGACTTTATGTGTAGGTGGAAAGCACGTATACGACTGTGGTTGTCCTTTAAAACAAAAGAAACAAAAAACGGCGTAGGTTTTTTATAAGGTTTCCTGAACTATTTGCTTGTGTTGCATCAACCTGGACAATGAAGCCGGAATTTCAATACAATCAATTGAAATAACCAATCAAAAAATCTAGTCAATTCTAATATTTGTATTTAGTAACAAACTTTGTAGCAAAAAGGTAGCTTATGAGAAAACGCACATTAATTTAAAGTAGCTATGTCTCTTAACTCAATATCATCAAAAATCTTCGACTTTGAAAACACGAATTATTTGTTAATTTAAATCATCATTGCTGTTGATATCTTACCGGGAGAAGAAGGGCTTCTGATATCCAATCCAAAATAAACATTATACCATTGGTACACGAATCGTGTACCATAATGCGCCATTAGTAACAAGGGGCTCGAAGACCGAGGATAGCCATATTCCATACGCCATGTCAAACGGAAACGTCATACTTTTTACCTGCCGAGAATGCGCAATAAATACTATCGATGTAGACTGGAATAACCAGACGCCAGTGGTTGCCATTCGGTTGAAACTTCTGGCGTATTTCTCTGAACATACCTCATTTGAAATTTGACTGCAAACGGAAATAATTGAATGCAAATCACTGTACATGTTCATATTACATTACTTTATGCTTTGCTACCCATTTGTGTCAATTTCGAGATCCCGAATATTAACGAGTTAATCCCTTTAAAAGGAAATATCGACAGTTTCAGTTTTTGTTAATATTTTATTCCATATTTAGTTTTGAGGCACAAACTAAATAATACGGTTAGATAATGTGTGGGTAACTGCCAAGTCTGTAAATGATTTAAATCTATTTACGCATGCTCTTAAGATTAAAAAGTAATTATTGAAATGAAACGGGGTTGAACGCGCTATTGTTCTGTTAAAAAGTAACTGTCGTAGCTGAAATAGAATTAAAGAAACAAAAAAATATTACACTATATTTTTCCCTTGGGTAATTAATGTTGGCCGAGAAAGTTCTTCGTGAACTTCTGGCGTGGTTTCCGCTTGTCAGTGGTGCAGGACAAAGGACCTTAAAGAACAGCTGTCTAGTTGCTCGGGTGGTATGGAAAACCGAAGTCCCGTGTATACATCGATATGTACGTAAAAGATCCCTTGGAATTCAATATAAGAGTAGGCCATAGGAAAGCTTTCTAGTCACTCAGGTGGTACTAAAAATCAAGGCTCTGTGTGCACGTAAAAGATCCCATGGCAGATGGGATTAGAAATAAGAGTAGACCATAGCACACCGTCTTCATTATCCCAGTTGGAGCAGAACAACAGGACGTTAAACACCATTCCATTTCATGTCTCTTGGGTAATTAATGGATCACGACTGATAGTGTTTATGTATGTTGAGTTAACTGAGACGACATTGGTTACTGAGCTGCCCTTTATATCAGAATATACACACCAATTCAAACAATAAGGAATCAAATATAAATACACTTCAACGACAATAGCTGTCCTTTAAAACAAACACTTTGAACGTAGGAGGGTGCTGTGGAACATTTCCTGAACTTAAAAGCTTTCATAATCATAGAGCTAAATTTATATAATATGCCCCACGCGAACAATTGATGGAAGAATATTAAATTGACAGAAAAAAAATTATAAATGGTTTACAGCAGTGTTGATTAAAATGGCGGTTTATCTTATGTCGGGGGCAGGGGGAGTCGTCTGGTGGGGCGCGTCGAGTGGTTTAAAGTCGTTTAAAGCTTGTGCGTGAAACCATAAGTTCTGTCATTGAGTCAAGTGGTTTAGATTCCACCCTACGTGACAAGGATTAGTGTCTCTTGTTGTCCAGCCTCGTGAATTGTCCTTCGGAATGATAAACAAAGCAGACATCATTTAAAATGCCGCAGTATATCCGTTGATACGCATGATTTGTGTATAATGTCACCTAGCAACATGCGATTGGGCATGTTACCTAGCAACATGCGATTGAACATGTTATCTAGCAACATGTGATTGAATATGTAACCTCGCGAAATGTGATTGGATATGTTACTTAGCAACATGTAATTAAATATGTTCCCTTGCAACAAGTAATTGAATTTACTACTAAATCACATGTGATTGAATATGTAACCAATGTGATTGAATATATTACCTAGTCAAGCGATTGACACAGTAACATTGTGATTCCAACTGCCATAGGTTCATTACTCAGCTTTTTGTCCCATCTGAACGACTGTACGGTGTCCCTTAATTGAAAGAAAGTTGAGCTAAATGTGTGTTGGCCCTGGGACCTGTATAATCAACAACTGAACTTGAACGCTCACGTGGCTGATATTGTGTCACCGAGATGCACTGATGATGGGATTTAATCTTCTCTATACCTTAATTCTATCAATGCTAGAGGAGTCAACAAGAATCTGGGTAGCTTCAGTGTAAGTGTAGCCTGTAGCGGAGTTTATTAATGATTGTCATTAAATACATGTGCACAGATACAGTTAACTACACACGTCACTCAATGTCTTTATCGGTAAACAGCACATCCTTAAAGAGAATCTATACTTCGTCGCCCTGTTTGTATCATAAGGGGTGTCATTCGATTCCCCGGTTGTATGTGACAAGGAGTAGGGTTTCCTCCCACTGCTAAAGACTCCCTACGCGCAAGCGAATTATTGAAATAAAATTGAACCTTAAGTTGTGTCCAATTGACGTTAAATCCCCCCCCCCCTCTCTCTCTTTCATACCTCTTATTGCATTACGCGATAGCTCAGTTGTAGAGCGCGGGACCCACACCCGCCTTGTCCGTTAGAGTGCCGCTTAGTGCAAGGAACTTGGAAAGCTCCCCTCCCGATAACCATAACTTTTGTCTTGTCTCTTGGTAGCGCAAGCGAGTTGTTGAAACAAAACTGAACCACGTGTTAGTACCGAAATTACCTAGTTTGTGTCGAGTGGTTGTTTAACTCACTCAACATATTGAAAGGATCGCCCCAAAACTGTTGAATGGGTCCTTAAGACAGAACTATACTCTTAGTCGAAAACATATCTCTCGAGTCTCCTCGTTAAGCTAATAATACACGTTTATATCGCTTCCAGCCAAACTCGCCGAATTCACCTCGGTTGGTAATTAGATCAAATATATGAACACGGCGCAGATTCCACCACTATAAGAAGATGCGATTATTTTAATTGGATTTCTCGGGAAAAATAATCCGGCGATTGTAGGGATCACGACACCAGCTCCTGTAAGATGTAATTACATCCTTAGTGCGCCATTTGTCGGAGAATATGAAGTGATTTACCAAGGAAAATCCCGACGAAATTTTTCAGCCTATGAAGGTATCGAAAACGGGACCTCCGACTTAGCGAACGACCACCCTACACACTGAGCCACAGTGACCCCCAGAAAATATGAAATTCTGCGGCGTAAGCCTTCCTGACATGACCGTAGTGAAATTCATTTGCCGGAAAATATGTAACGAAGGGATCGAACACGGTACTTCTAGGTTAGCGAGCCGTTCCTATTCACTGAGCCACGGTGACTAACAGGAAATATGAAATGTTTATAATTTCCGCGGCTTAATCCACACTGACATGTAGTGAAATTCATTGTTTTAAACTGTTCACACTAAAACTATGTAATTTCGCCCGGATTAATAAAGCCAGGCGCAGACGGGCAACTTTTTCGAGCAACTTTCAGGCAACAGTGAAATCGCTGGTCGTTGAAAGAAAAAATCGCTCGTCTGCGCCAACGGGCAACAATAGTTGCCTGCTGTTGCTCCGAGTTGCTTCTCGTTGCCAAATATCAAACATGTTTGATATTCGACAACAGAAAATCGCTCGTCGCCGAGAAATTGTTCATCTGTTGCTTCAAAATTGCTTGTCTGCGGCGGTAGGCGACAACAGGCAACAAGCAACTGGTTAACTGTCCAATCAGCGAGCGTTCTACTGTCATGTGATACTTCAAGATGGCGGCGTCGGAACAGCTAATAACATCAACATGATCCGTGGAGATGGAAGACATGTTGGTGGAAATTGCTTCTCGTTGCCAGTCAGCGCACACGGGAGACCTCGAGTTGCCAATTGCTCGGAGTTGCCAGTAGTTGCCTATTGCAGCAACAAGCGACGAAAAGTTGACCGTCTGCGCCAAGCTTAAGAGACCACTCAATAGATTACAGCGGTGGTGGCCGCATTGTCTAGAGTGGAGAATTACAAAAAGAAAATCAAACTATTCACATTATGTAATATAGCCTGGCGTGCATTCAATCGGAGCACTCAACAGATTACAACGAAGGTGGCCATATTGTCTAGAGTGGCGGGGTTGAACGATTGTGTAAATACTGCACGGCATTGAATCATACAGAGATTCAAATTGAAGTTGATATTTTACAAGAATCCTCCAGTATTTTCTTCAGCGGTACTGGAGACTCTCTATGGAATACACATACTGAGCGACGTTTCGACTAGGTTTCTCTAATCTATGTCGGGGGGTTGGGATGGCCTAGTGGTCTAGAGTGCCACGCTTCGACCTCTAGCTGGCCGGTCACCTCTGGCCTGCGGCTGTGGTTTCGATCCCAGGTGTGAGTGTATGTGGCATGGAGATAGGGGCGCCTTCTCAGCCTCGTGGGTTTCCTCCGGGCACTCTGGTTTCCTCCCACTGCTAAAGACCCCTACGCGCAAGCGAATTATTGAAATAACATTGAAACCATATGTTAGTCCCAAAATGACCTAGTTTGTGTCGAGTGGACGTTAAACCCCATTTCTCTCTCTCTCTCTAATCTATGTCAAGCAATAAAGAAATACAAATTGTGATCGGACACATAAACGCAGTACTTAGTTATGACGGACGTGTACGCAAATCTTGCGACATCTTCGCGAAACAGAAACCATGTGGATCTCATTGCACGAGTTTACAGATGAAAAAATATTTCAGGCAACAACAATCTGAGAGAGAGAGAGAAATGGGGTCTAACGTCCACTCGACACAAACTAGGTCATTTCGAGACTAACATATGGTTTAATTATATTTCAATAATTCGCTTATGCAGTGGGAGGAAACCTTGTTACGTTCAACCGAGGATTTGAAACCACGGCAGTTGATTCAATGACACACCTTATGATACAGCGGGCACGTGCTAACCATTCCACTCACTCTGACAACCATCTGAATAGTTATCTATTATTATTATTGACGCTGTATTGTATTAAAACAGGAACCATGCCTGCCTTAAAGGGGCATTATGTAGAATAAAATAAAGAGCTCACAGTTCTGGCTGTAATAGTTAAAATATTGATAATGAATTGACAATATGCTGAAAATTTTAGTCAAATTATTAATTAACAGCAATTCAATTTTAGACAAGCCTCGATCGACATTACTACCATTGTTACCATAATAACGAAAATCTCAATTATCCATTTTACGGTTATTTCATCAACAATCAAACGTATTCAAATCCACTAAATATCGCAGGTTAACGGTGGCATCGTAGGGTTGATTATGGTATTGTAAATATACCACTTATTTACATCAGGTATATAAACAGGTACATGAATACAACAAGCACATAATATTAAACATGAACTAAACATCAGGAACATAAACAATAACATCAACACGGTACATTAATAATGTGATTATGTGTCAACCATGTCGTCCTTCTGCCGTAGCAGCGGATGAACTCATGTGAACCCATTCGCCGGGCTCTGCTCTCCTCCCATCTCCCGCTCGTCTCTCGTCTGGACCTCTTCTGTGCACAGGATGCTAGATACCCTCGTATTGCTAGCTGTACAAATTCTATTTAATGAAGATCTTTGTCACGAACGTTGCATGTATTAAACCAAGAAGTGGTAATTCTATAAAGATGTGCTATTATGAATAATAATATGCCTCGGCTTCTAAATGTCTTTTAATGATATCGTGTTCAATGTGTTCACAAAAAAATATTTCTGTCAACCAGAACTGGAATATATGCCTGTTATTATTGACGCTGGCCTGTATAGAAGATAAGATAAAAAAAAAAAGACCAGAATAAAATATCCGGAAGAAATGTGACAGCTGACTGTTGCTATTCCCGTTAAGCTATATTATAGTTATTAACCGTATTAAAGTGATGAAGCTATGGCATAGTTGTACTGGAAAATAATGAAATAATGAATACTTATGGCTACCAATTACTGAAGTGAATCCTTACATAGTGGTATATAGCATAATGCTTGATTCATTAAATGGCACAATTATTGATGACTCAGATTTATGCCACACAACAAAATATCAGTCATCGTGTTATGAACAGACAAACACATCTATAAATATGCTTGGCCCAGTGAATAAGAAGCTTTGAGAGTCTAAGCTTACTCCCGTTGTTTTCCGAGAAAGTTATTCAGTCGGGATATTCCGGCACGTCATTCCCATGTGATGTCTAGTCTTTCGGACGGTTCGCGGACGTGCATGTAAATCAGGGGCGGATTGGGCCATCGGGCGGGCCGGTCGGACAAAAAATGAAAAACATAATTTTGTCCAATTTGTCTAAAAAAACCCTTTTTCTGCTGAACATTATATGGTGGGTATATAGGGGGGGGGGGGTATTGGACCGGCCATGGAGCAATGATGATCATGTTGGCCGCCACGCCATCACTGGGGTCTGGAATGGGCTGGTGTAATAGACCCTCTTGGCCGGGTGTGCTGGGTGTGGGCCAGAATTCGGAATCCTGCAATAGGGATTCCGAATTTCATCCGAAAATTTTACCGGATTCACCAGACACTGTCGCCTTCAAATTTACTAATTATTAAGTCGCCTGCACCCTGTTTGTGGGGATACGCCAGAATCCAAAATTCAAAAAGCAGCTTTTATGAATTTCACCTTCGTCACTCTGTACCTACCAATGTTTCTCGTCACAGAAGGAATCAACAAGCGCTCCCGGCCACAAAAATGGGACATTTTTCAATAAAAATATTCCTACTTATTCAATATTCCTAACTGTTTAATCAAATGGACAAAATTTTCTCAACTAGTCCCATTTTTTAACCAGTTAAATTCTCTTGACTCTTGACGATACAATGATGATACGTTAAAGATACATTATTGGAGATTAGATGACGAGTTGGCAGTTCTCACTACAATAGTTAAAAACTAGCTAATGTAAAGGCAATTTGCTGAAAATTTCAGTCAAATTGATCCACTATGAACTTAAAACTAAGCGAATGAAAGTTCTGCTTAGCCTCAGTCATCATTACTAAAGTCGGTAAGACAAAACCGATAGTCTCGGTTATCCATTTGTATTGGATAATCACGAAGGAAAATATTTCTACAATCCAACAAAAATCTCATGCAAGCCTCGACATCGAGAGTTGATTATGGTCTGAATAAGTTAATTAATGTCTAATTAATAGGTTTTTTTTATAACATTTCAGGCCTAAAGAAAGACCTACAATAGGCAGATTTTGCTCTTGCAGTATGCATGTTTAAATAATAATATGACGATATAATAATTTCTCAGGTTGATGGTTGTAAATTACTTGCAGGTTGGGGTTTTGGTCTAAGTTAATCGATTTATGAAATATCTTATTTGACAGGGATTATAATCAGATATGCGACCAAATCGCATATTTGAGGTTCAAAAATACCCCCCCCCCCCCGTCCGGGTTCCGCGGTCAGTAAAAGGGGCCGCTTCGATATTTATGTCAATACATGGTATCAAGTTTATCATCCAATACAACAGTTGTCAGTTGTGCAACAAGTTGGGCGTCAAACTTCATCTAGTCGTTCAGATGAGGTTAATGTCGGAAACGGGTGCATTCCAGGAGATTTCCAACAGACATAGTTAAAATAGGATAGACAGATAGCAGGTCGAAAAACGTATGGTTTATAGATCTTTTCGATACTACATTGACATCCGTTCGGAAAATCAAAATATTCAAGATGGCTGATATGATGCAATTTCCGGCTGTTATGTCAAGACATATAAAACCCGATATTTTCTATGTATTACGTCATATGAGAGCGGCGATAAATCGTGGTGCAACTCGTGTCGGGCGGCGGACGAACAGATTTATGCTGCTCTCGTCTGATTATCAAGTTTTTCCATATCAGCGATCTTCGGTGACTAGTCATCAAGTTAAATTTCGAGGAAAAGCGATCACCGACCGAATTTAACCTCGAAAGAAGGGCCCTTCAGTCGCCCGATCACATTGATCATGGTAACATACATGTAAGTCCGATATGATTCCAACCTCTATATTTCAATCAAGATCCAACATGGAATGGCCCTGGTATTTCCGCCGGTAATGTTAGGAGGTATATTGTCTTAATGAATCTTGGAGTGAAGTTTACCGAATTTTAACCTTTTGTTAAGTCATAATTAACATGTCTTGCGGCCACTTGGAGACGTTATTCACGTGGTAATTGATTTCTGCTATTCCGATATTCAAGTATCTGTTTCGAATCATGCATTTCCTGTGTGCAGCACACACTGACACAACCCGCTACCTTTTGAATAGTTTTTTTTTTAACTTTCTAAGATATTTTGTTTTGTTTTTTTTTTAAAAAATAAAGCAGCCATATCCTATCAATGGACATCGCCTACTTCATTTTAAATAGTGCTTGCCATTTATTCTTCCTTATTTTCTAAGATTGTACTCCTTCTGCTGAAGAATGCAACTGTTTTCTATGGTGAGTCATGCCACCCGTGTTTCTGTCATGTTAAGGGCGACTGGGTGGTCCAATGGTTAGCGCGTGTGCGTTGCATCATAAGGTCTGTTATTGAGTCCGCTAGCGTGATTTTGATTCACCGTATGTATGTGACAAGAAGGAGGATCGCTTACTACTAAAATTCAATTGCTTACCCCCCCCCTCCCATTTTCTCAGTCAACACTTGCGATTAAACCCCGGTTCCGTATTTGTTGAGTCATCTGTTCACTCACTTGCTCCCAACAGTGAAAGAAGTTGCGGATAATAGCTTGTGGGACAGCATAATAGAAATTCTGGAATATTCCAAACCATCTCAACTCCGAAACGGATTAAAAACGTGTTATCACAACGGGCGGTCTGAACGGTTCGAGGGAAGCATCACTCATTTTAGTTCTTGTCAGAAGTCGTACTTGTTCCGGCTATATCACAGTTTTGTTAAAGTATTACGTGTCCATAAAAATCATCAACACATGTAAGATTTCTGTCTGATCTTGATGAAATGCAGGTTTGTAGAAGTTAAATTAAAACGCATTTTGGCAGCTGCCTCGTTAAGCCATTAAGCAGCGGTGTTCACGTCATGATCATTGAGGGTATAGTTTCCGGCTAGACTGTACCCCGAGTTCTCTAGCGTGCGGTCAAAAAGCCACTTCCAACTAGGAAATTTTAAAGACCTGCGAGGGCGAATATCACCGAGTCAGTAGTTTAAATGATAAGGCAAGCTATTTGTGGGTGTTGTTACTACAATGTCATTAGCCTAGATCTTCTAATCAATTGAAGTCCAGCTAATGTTATAGTGTTACCGATCACCTTTGGGATACAAAATTGTTGAACTCGTGAACCCGGCGACCACCACCCTGGAGTCATCTAATGCTACGCCCTGGGTGTCCTGAAGACATTCACTGAATGAAAGGATGAAAGTCATACGGAGATTATGAATTAGAGTATTGTATGCCCCGGGTAAAATCTCGTTTAATTAGTATAGGTATCGTCGTGGAATATATACGCCTTCATAGACCATCGTATTCAATCAGACGGGGTGTAATGTCTGGTCAACCCATACTTCGGTTATTTTGGGACTAACATATGGCAATTGTTATATATGTCTGTGGCATCATGTCGTCGATTTACAACTGCCCGGATTGGCCGTTACGTCCAAACGAATGAATTATTTCCTTGTCCATATCACATGCGCTACCAAAATCGTTATTTCTATGGCTATATCTACATGTATGAGGTAGAATAATTTTGATCCGGACAGCAGCATCGTCGCCCTGGACACTTCGTTGATTTACAACTGTTCTTTTACGTACATGCTAATGTGTACACTGGCGAACCTAGGTTGACTGTTCCGTCCGTATGACTAAGCGGCTTCTTCTTGTCAATGTCACAGGGTGCACCACTGACAAGCCAGGGCCGGTATAAGAATACCCTGAAAATACTGTTCGACCCTGTTGGACTACCAATGCGAGAGAGAGAGAAATGGGGATTAACGTCCTCTCGACACAAAACAGGTCATTTCGGAACTAACTTATCATGGTCTAATTTTATTTCCATAATTCGCTTGCGCGTAGGGGTCTTTAGCAGTGGGAGGAAACCGGAGGACGCGGAGAAAACCCACGAGGTTGACCAGACGACCCTACTCCTTGCCATTGTTTTAAGCTGTTCACACTAAAACTATGTAATTTCGCCCGGTGGTGGCCGCATTGTCTAGAGTGGAGAATTACAAAAAGAAAATCAAACTATTCACATTATGTAATATAGCCTGGCGTGCATTCAATCGGAGCACTCAACAGATTACAACGAAGGCAGCCATATTGTCTAGAGTGGCGGGGTTGAACGATTGTGTAAATACTGCACGGCATTGAATCATACAGAGATTCAAATTGAAGTTGATATTTTACAAGAATCCTCCAGTATTTTCTTCAGCGGTACTGGAGACTCTCTATGGAATACAGATACTGAGCGACGTTTCGACTAGGCTTCTCTAATCTATGTCGGGGGGGGGGGGGATGACCTAGTGGTCTAGAGTGCCGCGCTTCGACCTCTAGCTGGCCGGTCACCTCTGGCCTGCGGCTGTGGTTTCGATCCCTGGTGTGAGTGTATGTGGCATGGAGATAGGGGCGCCTTCTCAACCTCGTGGGTTTCCTCCGGGCACTCCGGTTTCCTCCCACTGCTAAAGACCCCTACGCGCAAGCGAATTATTGAAATAAAATTGAAACCATATGTTAGTCCCAAAATGACCTAGTTTGTGTCGAGTGGACGTTAAACCCCATTTCTCTCTCTCTCTCTCTAATCTATGTCAAGCAATAAAGAAATACAAATTGTGATCGGACACATAAACGCAGTACTTAGTTATGACGGACGTGTACGCAAATCTTGCGACATCTTCGCGAAACAGAAACCATGTGGATCTCATTGCACGAGTTTACAGATGAAAAAATATTTCAGGCAACAACAATCTGAGAAAGATAGAAAGAGAGAGAGAGAGAAATGGGGTCTAACGTCCACTCGACACAAACTAGGTCATTTCGAGACTAACATATGGTTTAATTATATTTCAATAATTCGCTTATGCAGTGGGAGGAAACCTTGTTACGTTCAATCGAGGATTTGAAACCACGGCAGTTGATTCAATGACACACCTTATGATACAGCGGGCACGTGCTAACCATTCCCCTCACTCTGACAACCATCTGAATAGTTATCTATTATTATTATTGACGCTGTATTGTATTAAAACAGGAACCATGCCTGCCTTAAAGGGGCATTATGTAGAATAAAATAAAGAGCTCACAGTTCTGGCTGTAATTGTTAAAATATTGATAATGAATTGAGAATATGCTGAAAATTTTAGTCAAATTATTAATTAACAGCAATTCAATTTTAGACAAGCCTCGATCGACATTACCACCATTGTTACCATAATAACGAAAATCTCAATTATCCATTTTACGGTTATTTCATCAACAATCAAACGTATTCAAATCCACTAAATATCGCAGGTTAACGGTGGCATCGAAGGGTTGATTATGGTATTGTAAATATACCACTTATTTACATCAGGTATATAAACAGGTACATGAATACAACAAGCACATAATATTAAGCATGAACTAAACATCAGGAACATAAACAATAACATCAACACGGTACATTAATAATGTGATTATATGTCAACCATGTCGTCCTTCTGCCGTAGCAGCGGATGAACTCATGTGAACCCATTCGCCGGGCTCTGCTCTCCTCCCATCTCCCGCTCGTCTCTCGTCTGGGCCTCTTCTGTGCACAGGATGCTAGATACCCTCGTATTGCTAGCTGTACAAATTCTATTTAATGAAGATCTTTGTCACGAACGTTGCATGTATTAAACCAAGAAGTAGTAATTCTATAAAGATGTGCTGTTATGAATAATAATATGCCCCGGCTTCTAAATATCTTTTAATGATATCGTGTTCAATGTGTTCACAAAAAAATATTTCTGTCAACCAGAACTGGAATATATGCCTGTTATTATTGACGCTGGCCTGTATAGAAGATAAGATAAAAAAAAAGACCAGAATAAAATATCCGGAAGAAATGTGACAGCTGACTGTTGCTATTCCCGTTAAGCTATATTATAGTTATTAACCGTATTAAAGTGATGAAGCTATGGCATAGTTGTACTGGAAAATAATGAAATAATGAATACTTATGGCTACCAATTACTGAAGTGAATCCCTACATAGTGGTATATAGCATAATGCTTGATTCATTAAATGGCACAATTATTGATGACTCAGATTTATGCCACACAACAAAATATCAGTCATCGTGTTATGAACAGACAAACACATCTATAAATATGCTTGGCCCAGTGAATAAGAAGCTTTGAGAGTCTAAGCTTACTCCCGTTGTTTTCCGAGAAAGTT
The DNA here is from genome assembly GCA_963678685.1 of Patella ulyssiponensis. NCBI lineage: Eukaryota > Metazoa > Mollusca > Gastropoda > Patellidae > Patella > Patella ulyssiponensis. Next base: position 63,782,181 of record OY783229.1, read on the forward strand.
ATTCAGTCGGGATATTCCGGCACGTCATTCCCATGTGATGTCTAGTCTTTCGGACAGTTCGCGGACGTGCATGTAAATCAGGGGCGGATTGGGCCATCGGGCGGGCCGGTCGGACAAAAAATGAAAAACATAATTTTGTCCAATTTGTCCAAAAAAAACCTTTTTCTGCTGAACATTATATGGTGGGGGGGGGGGGGGGTATTGGACCGGCCATGGAGCAATGATGATCATGTTGGCCGCCACGCCATCACTGGGGTCTGGAATGGGCTGGTGTAATAGACCTTCTGTGCCGGGTGTGCTGGGTGTGGGCCAGAATTCGGAATCCTGCAATAGGGATTCCGAATTTCATCCGAAAATTTTACCGGATTCACCAGACACTGTCGCCTTCAAATTTACTAATTATTAAAGTTCCAATAGCATTTTTTTAAGTTATATTTTTAAAATGTATTAAAATAAAGCCCTAAAATAGATTGAACCTATAAACAGTCCTACCTTGTTAAAGAATAATCCTATAATTCACTATTGCCAGTTGAGAAATTGGCAAAAATATCATTTTCAACTTCAAATTCAAACGTTTGAAGATGGCCGTCCATGGTGAGGAATGGGAAAACAAGGGAGGTAATTGAGTAACTATTTCCTCAATCAGCGGGTGTCAGCCGTTCTAATGCCCAAAAAATTTTGCCCATGATCATATAATAGTGAGTTGTAACCTTTTGAGCAAAAGACATAGAAATAATTATGTTTTGACTTTCTTAAAAAATATGAAATTGGAACTTTAAGTCGCCTGCACCCTGTTTGTGGGGATACGCCAGAATCCAAAATTCAAAAAGCAGCTTTTATGAATTTCACCTTCGTCACTCTGTACCTACCAATGTTTCTCGTCACAGAAGGAATCAACAAGCGCTCCCGGCCACAAAAATGGGACATTTTTCAATAAAAATATTTCTACTTATCCAATATTCCTAACTGTTTAATCAAATGGACAAAATTTTCTCAACTAGTCCCATTTTTTAACCAGTTAAATTCTCTTGACTCTTGACGATACAATGATAATACGTTAAAGATACATTATTGGAGATTAGATGACGAGTTGGCAGTTCTCACTACAATAGTTAAAAACTAGCTAATGTAAAGGCAATTTGCTGAAAATTTCAGTCAAATTGGTCCACTATGAACTTAAAACTAAGCGAATGAAAGTTCTGCTTAGCCTCGGTCATCATTACTAAAGTCGGTAAGACAAAACCGGTAGTCTCGGTTATCCATTTGTATTGGATAATCACGAAGGAAAATATTTCTACAATCCAACAAAAATCTCATGCTAGCCTCGACATCGAGAGTTGATTATGGTCTGAATAAGTTAATTAATGTCTTATTAATAGGTTATTTTTTTATAACATTTCAGGCCTAAAGAAAGACCTACAATAGGCAGATTTTGCTCTTGCAGTATACATGTTTAAATAATAATATGACGATATGATAATTTCTCAGGTTGATGGTTGTAAATTACTTGCAGGTTGGGGTTTTGGTCTAAGTTAATCGATTTATGAAATATCTTATTTGACAGGGATTATAATCAGATATGCGACCAAATCGCATATTTGGGGTTCAAAAATACCCCCCCCCCCCGGTCCGGGTTCCGCGGTCAGTAAAAGTGGCCGCGTCGATATTTATGTCAATACATGGTATCAAGTTTATCATCCAATACAACAGTTGTCAGTTGTGCAACAAGTTGGGCGTCAAACTTCATCTAGTCGTTCAGATGAGGTTAATGTCGGAAACGGGTGCATTCCAGGAGATTTCCAACTGACATAGTTAAAATAGGATAGACAGATAGCAGGTCGAAAAACGTATGGTTTACAGATCTTTTCGATACTACATTGACATCCGTTCGGAAAATCAAAATATTCAAGATGGCTGATATGATGCAATTTCCGGCTGTTATGTCAAGACATATAAAACCCGATATTTACTATGTATTACGTCATATGAGAGCGGCGATAAATCGTGGTGCAACTCGTGTCGGGCGGCGGACGAACAGATTTATGCTGCTCTCGTCTGATTATCAAGTTTTTCCATATCAGCGATCTTCGGTTACTAGTCATCAAGTTAAATTTCGAGGAAAAGCGATCACCGACCGAATTTAACCTCGAAAGAAGGGCCCTTCAGTCTCCCGATCACATTGATCATGGTAACATACATGTAAGTCCGATATGATTCCAACCTCTATATTTCAATCAAGATCCAACATGGAATGGCCCTGGTATTTCCGCCGGTAATGTTAGGAGGTATATTGTCTTAATGAATCTTGGAGTGAAGTTTACCGAATTTTAACCTTTTGTTAAGTCATAATTAACATGTCTTGCGGCCACTTGGAGACGTTATTCACGTGGCAATTGATTTCTGCTATTCCGATATTCAAGTATCTGTTTCGAATCATGCATTTCCTGTGTGCAGCACACACTGACACAACCCGCTACCTTTTGAATAGTTTTTTTTTTACTTTCTAAGATATTTTGGGTTTTTTTTTTAAAATAAAGCAGCCATATCCTATCAATGGTAAACGCCTACTTCATTTTAAATAGTGCTTGCCATTTATTCTTTCTTATTTTCTAAGATTGTACTCCTTCTGCTGAAGAATGCAACTGTTTTCTATGGTGGGTCATGCCACCCGTGTTTCTGTCATGTTATGGGCGACTGGGTGGTCCAATGGTTAGCGCGTGTGCGTTGCATCATAAGGTCTGTCATTGAGTCCGCTAGCGTGATTTTGATTCACCGTATGTATGTGACAAGAAGGAGGATCGCTTACTACTAAAATTCAATTGCTTACCCCCCCCCCTCCCCATTTTCTCAGTCAACACCTGCGATTAAACCCCGGTTCCGTATTTGTTGAGTCATCTGTTCACTCACTTGCTCCCAACAGTGAAAGAAGTTGCGGATAATAGCTTATGGGACAGCATAATAGAAATTCGGGAATATTCCAAACCATCTCAACTCCGAAACGGATTAAAAGCGTGTTATCACAACGGGCGGTCTGAACGGTTCGAGGGAAGCATCACTCATTTTAGTTCTTGTCAGAAGTCGTACTTGTTCCGGCTATATCGCAGTTTTGTTAAAGTATTACGTGTCCATAAAAATCATCAACACATGTAAGATTTCTGTCTGATCTTGATGAAATGCAGGTTTGTAGAAGTTAAATTAAAACGCATTTTGGCAGCTGCCTCGCTAAGCCATTAAGCAGCGGTGTTCACGTCATGATCATTGAGGGTATAGTTTCCGGCTAGACTATACCCCGAGTTCTCTAGCGTGCGGTCAAAAAGCCACTTCCAACTAGGAAATTTTAAAGACCTGCGAGGGCGAATATCACCGAGTCAGTAGTTTAAATGATAAGGCAAGCTATTTGTGGGTGTTGTTACTACAATGTCATTAGCCTAGATCTTCTAATCAATTGAAGTCAAGCTAATGTTATAGTGTTACCGATCACCTTTGGGATACAAAATTGTTGAACTCGTGAACCAGGCGACCACCACCCTAGAGTCATCTAATGCTACGCCCTGGGTGTCCTGAAGACATTCACTGAATGAAAGGATGAAAGTCATACGGAGATTATGAATTAGAGTATTGTATGCCCCGGGTAAAATCTCGTTTAATTAGTATAGGTATCGTCGTGGAATATATACGCCTCCATAGACCATGGTATTCAATCAGACGGGGTGTAATGTCTGGTCAACCCATACTTCGGTTATTTTGGGACTAACATATGGCAATTGTTATATATGTCTGTGGCATCATGTCGTCGATTTACAACTGCCCGGATTGGCCGTTACGTCCAAACGAATGAATTATTTCCTTGTCCATATCACATGCGCTACCAAAATCGTTATTTCTATGGCTATATCTACATGTATGAGGTAGAATAATTTTGATCCGGACAGCACTAGTTGTCAGCAGCATCGTCGCCCTGGACACTTCGTTGATTCACAACTGTTCTTTTACGTACATGCTAATGTGTACACTGGCGGACCTAGGTTGACTGTTCCGTCCGTATGACTAAGCGGCTTCTTCTTGTCAATGTCACAGGATGCACCACTGACAAGCCAGGGCCGGTATAAGAATACCCTGAAAATACTGTTCGACCCTGTTGGACTACCAATGCGAGAGAGAGAGAAATGGGGATTAACGTCCTCTCGACACAAAACAGGTCATTTCGGAACTAACTTATCATGGTCTAATTTTATTTCCATTTCCGGAGGAAACCGGAGGACGCGGAGAAAACCCACGAGGTTGACCAGACGACCCTACTCCTTGCCACGCACAATTGGGGGACTACCAATGCCCCCTACATACAAAACGGAAGGATGTCGAGTCTTTTCTACCGAAACAACAGGCGAATCGAAATCACGGCAGTTGACTCAATGACAGACCTTATGATACAGTGCATCTTTATTATGTTATATGGTTAATGCTCACAAGCGATATATGACGAGCACTGCTAACATTGGCATGGGTCCCCAGTCTTTCTTATCGTCGGACCAAAAAAATAAACGGCCATATCTAAGAGAATCGAGCTTGAAAATTCCAGTGATCTTGGGTATTGACTAGTATTCAATATCTTCAATATCCGTATCTAGTGGGGGGGGGGGGGGGTGTCGGCGTTGTGAATGGTTACTGGTATCACCACAACCAAAAAAAGCTCCAATTTACACTTTTCATAGAAATATAATACAACGTGGGGCGGGGGATGCTAGCATAAAGAATTACAAAAGTGTGCTTTGTCTTGTGAAAACACTGAGGTAAAACGCTGATTGAATAATGCAATTTTATTTTAGGTTTTCTCTGGAGGACATTTCAACTCGGATCTGATTAAACCACGGATGTTACTTCGATTCGTTTTTTATAGTTCAAGATTTCGTTTTACCTGTCTTCACAACACTAAGATCTGGAAGAGTTGTTATTTAAGCCGCGGTCTGGTTAATATGAGGAGGGATTAGTCAATCAAATGGTCTGTTACAGCGTGTTCTTGGCGTGCGATGCACGGAACTCTGGATTAATTAATGTCTGATGCCTTAGGGTCAAAATCCACTCACATGACCTCTGGTACGACAGCCTACAACAACAGGTCAGATCTTCATGTCGTGTAGGCCATCGAAAGTATAATCAAACGAAACGAAATATAGATCTGTATTTTAATCAGATTAATTCAACACGGATATTATTGTTAGCGCATTGACACCAGCTAAGTAGATTATGCAAGATTAGAATTGATGTAGTGATTATTTACAATTCAATTTAATTTTATTTCTGGATGCCGAAAAAAAGCTTCAGAATAAAACTATTAGATTTGCCGCTCATGTAATAGATTAGCCTTACTCAATTTGGCATTCAATTTGTTTTGCACCACATTTCTATTTCTGAAACACTTATCTTTCCAAATGTCTTTGTAAGGTTTAACAAAATGTAGTCGGTTCGCTTATTGGTAAGATTTCAATAGCACCAAAACTGTCAATTAGTATACTTAAAACATTTTAGAAAAATTGAATTAGTAACGCTTAAGAAACTATTACACAAAATGAGATTCTTAAAATTGGTAGCAAGTGCATATGTCTGAGTGATCAATCTAATTTTCATGCAATGGGGGTTGCTATGAGTTACAGAACACCGACATAAGTCTTTGGATAACTTAAAGATACAAGGGGGAGCTACCAGTTCTCACTACCACAGTTAAAAAACTAGATAATGTAAAGAGAATTTGCTGAAAATGTCAGTCAAATTGATCCATGCTGGACCGAGAATTTAGCGATTAGATTTTGGGCTAAGCCCCAATCATAATCCTAGCGTCGGTACGGTAAAATCCATTTTGTAATTCAATCATGAATGGGCGTCGAGCACCACATCGGATTATAATCCCGTAAATAGCGCAGACTAGCGATGACATCGAGAGTTGATTATGGTCTGGCATGGATAAGTGAATTAATGACTAATTAATAATTTAGATAACATTTCAGGCCTAAAGAAACACATGCAATAGGCAGATTCAGCTCTTGCATAAAGTATGTTTAAAAATATGTTACGAAATATAATTAATTAAATGGAATCCAAGCAATTTTGACGCCTGTAACATGGTGTTGGTATGGATATTGACGTGACACCCTCAGTAGTCTATCTACGATTATCAAGTCAATTATTCTAATGATATTTGTACGATTTACAGCCTTTAGGAACCACGGTGACTAAGTGAGTAAGACGCGGGCTCGCTAGTCATTCGGATGGGACGTATAACCGAGGTAATGTGTGCACATTTGAGTGCACCTAAAAGATTCCCAGGCAGTTGGAATTCGAAATAAGAGTACGTCGTAACGCCGCTGTGCGGGGCCAAATTTCGCTCATTACACATTGCATGACGTATGTCGGTCTTTAATAGCCCAGTCGGAGCAGAACAGTTAGTCGTTAAACCCCATTTCATTTTATTTCATATGGATGGCGTCATCATTTCATTTAAAAAATAAATCGGTTCTGAATGTGAAGATTCTTAAGAAGAATCGACCAAATTCATTGAACTATCAGGGAAAGTTCGCAGGACACTGTCGTTTTCCATAACTCATTTTCACTTTTCATTTTCTCAAGGGTAATTTTACACACCATCGAGTTTTTCCGACGTGGTTTCCTATTAACAGTGGTCAGCACGGCGGGCCTGACACCGACAGCTGTCGTTCGGATGGGACAAAAAAACGAGGCTCCTGTATACATTGGCGTGCACGTAAAAGATCCCTTGGTAGAGTAGGCCGTAGTGTCGGTACCCGGGAAAAATTTCCCTCATAGCATACTTTGGCGTATATTCGTCTTTATTAGCCCAGTTTAGGAGCAGAACAGTTGGACGTTAAACCCCATTTCATTGCATTTGACACACTATCGGAACGACTAGACACCGTCGCTGACCATATCCAGCGAAGTATTGAAATACAGTTGAACCTCGACCCAAAATGGCCTAGTTTGTGCCGAGTGGACATCAAACCCGATTTGTATATATCTTTACCACTCTTGAAAATTCTAATGAGCACTGTAATCTAGCCCGGAAGCTCGTAGTTGGTGATTTAGCGCCGTGGCCACCTCACCACCGTGGCTCATGACTCTTTAAAGGGACAATCCCGATAAGAACAGAGTCTCAAAAATTAAAGTCCGAGTATTTATGAAATATATGAACCAAAATATAGAGGCATGGTGTATTTACCTTGTGTCAAAATTTCAGCTCAAAATATTGAGTCGTTTGGACGTGAACGTCAACACTGCTTATCTGGACACGTAACCCTTTTAAGATTTCTTGTCAATTTTTTCATTGGGTGACCTGATAATCGATTCCCGTTTCTTTAGAGGTCTATACAGTGAATGACCCATGCACTGTACTTGATAACAAAAGGTAAATTTCACCTACATATTATTTTTATAGAAAAAAGTCTGGTTTTATCCAGATACTGTATAATAATACAACGGTCTCCATTTCCAGATGAAGACTGTCAGGTTAAAGTTATTTACAAGTATATCACAAATATCGGGTTAGTTGGTGGGCCTTAGGTAATGGATTTTAAAGGATTTTAACACAAAATTAAGCAGTTTTATTCCCCAAAAAGTTATCGGGATTGGCCCTTTAAGAAATTTTATGTCAAGTGAAAGTTATCCAACAAAGGTCGTGCGAGTTCTAATGCCAATTTTAATTGGATTTCTATCATCCAATCTACTGAACGTCACGAAGCTGATACGTTGCAAAAGTCCAACAGAGCAAGCACTTTAAGTTATGTCTGGGTCCCTAATGGCTATTAATCTTAAAGTACAGCCCTATTCTATACAAAGTAGATGTTAAGTCGTCCGTAATCATTATATAGATTTTTGATGCTGCAGTTTACTTGCATAGAACTTAGTGTACCAAGCGTATTAGTGCAAAACTATTAAGAAATCTAACATTAATTGGGAAAATATTAATAATCAAAACATTTGGCTTGTTTAATATACCCTATCAACCAGAGTCTATATACAAACTCCAGAATTTATAACTTATAAATCAAATACATTTGGGAAATTATAAAGTGAGATGATAAGGTGCAATGAATGCAACCCGGGAGGTCTAAATATAGTTATCATTCACGAAAATGAATTGAAATGGGGTTTAACGTCCATTGTTCTGAACGAACTGGGCTAATGAAGACGTGCTACGGCCTACACTTATATCAAATTCCAACTGCCAAGGGAACTTTTACGTGCACGCCAATGTGTATACTGGGCTTTGGGTTTTCTTCCCATCCGAACGGCTACACAGTTTCCTTGTCAGGTCATCTGTCATATTATTCACGATCATATAATATGTACAGTATATCATTATTTGGGATACAGACAATTCTAAACAGAAATAATCAAATGAAATGAAATGGGGTTTAACGTCCTACTGAGAAAAAAAAAAGAGACAAGGATACGCCATGCAGTGTTCTATCCAAGGAAATCCAAAGCCAATTAAAATATCACCCATCTTCTACAAACCAATTAATTGCAAATTGGTATAAACTTTATAATGTAAATAACTTAGAAATAACCGAACTATAATATTATAAGCTTATATGAATACAAATAAGAATTCAACAAAACATAAAACGATGGAATTATTTTATGAAAACATATGTAATTCGATTATGATACATTTTAAACTTTGCATAAACTTTATACACTCCTGCACTGGTCGAGAAAGGTCGTCGGGATTTCCGCTTGTCAGTGGTGCAGGCAGACGGCCTAACAAGAGACAAAGTATATGCGTGCGGATGAGACGAAAACCGAGGTCCCCTGTGCACGTAAAAGATCCCTTGGCAGTTGGAATTCCATGTATGTAAGAGAAGAGGCAGTGTGGCTGTATTCATACGTTGAAGACCTCGAAATATTAAAAATATTTAAAGAGAGGCACAGGACAGATGTGCGAATGTCCGTCTCCATTAGCCCAGTCGGAGAAGAACAGTATTTTGAATTACCGAATAGCCTATTAATGTCTGGTGCGGTTGTGATTAATATCTGGCAGACATGTTTACAAGCAGCGACCAACATAATCCCAAGGATAACTTCAAACAATCTATTTTTGTAAACATGCCGATTAACCACAAGGTAATATATCAAACTAAATTGCATTAATGGACTTTGAATTTGATTGTCATTCATGATCGATACGTACTATATTTGTATAGTATGATTATATATTTAATTCAACAATATTTCTGTCTGATCTTAATGTTCTGTCAAAATATATAGTCTTCTATACGTATTATTTTAAGAATTATTTCCTCATTTTCATAACAATAAACACATGGTAGACATGGTGTTACTGTAGTGTTAGGTATGTTTGTGTTGAAACGTAAGATGTTTATTGGACTTATTTAACTCTGATAACAATATGAATATTTTACGTTCATCAACAATAACTGATAGTTCTCTTGAAGATCACAGTTTCCATGTTTTTGTCTAGGTGAGGCAGTTCTCGAGCACTGACTACATCATGTGACCTTTATATATAACGAAGTTGTTCAATTCAAACTAATGTTTCCGTTACTATAAGGTGTAACGTAAACTCGACACAAACTAAGTTACTTCGGTACTAACATAGGATTTAAACATGCATTATGCAAGAGCTAAATCTTCCTATTGCAGGTCTTTCTTTAGGCCTGAAATGTTTTCTAAAGTATTAATTAGACATTTCGACGGCATCAGATGTCTCCGATATTAAACAGATTAGAATAGTTCGGCGATCCTTTGATTTAATCAACTGTGGTGCACACGTCTGTCAAACCTTCAAAGGCTAATATCTTCGCTTTTAATAGAGTAATTTGAATGAAATTTTCAAATTATTCATTTTACATTTTCTACTTTCGAACTATTATAACAAGAATGGCTAGTTCTTTATCTAAATCTTACATAATGTATCTTTAATTGTATTTTAATATTTCACTTGTAATTCACTGCTATATAATCTTCCTGCAAATAAGTTATCCCTCCTCCAAAAAATTCAGAATAAAGCAGCACGAATCATTACCAGAACTAAACCCACCGATCACATTACCCCTGTTCTACATGATCTACACTGGCATCCTATATCACACCGTATAACCTTCAAAATACTTACACTTACTTACTCTACATTACATTCAGATAATTCGCCAGATTACCTTAAATCTCTCATCTCCCTATATACTCCATCCCGTACACTCCGATCTCAAAATAACAACTTGCTTACACCTTTTTATCCTTTTACATCTTATGGTAAACGCTCTTTTTCCTATGCCTCTCCTTTTCTTTGGAATACCTTACCACTCAAAATTAAACTATCTGATAGCATTGAAAGTTTTAAACGCTGTTTAAAAACACACCTTTTTGTTGACTACTATGGCTTTTAATACATGTATTCGAGTTTATTTTATTATGTTTTAGGCGATGTTCTATTTTATCCTATATTACTTTTAGCTATTTTAATTTGTTTCTTACATGTCATATTCTATTATAAGCTTTATTACAATATACTATTCAAAAAAAGTAGGGGATATTTGATTTTGGGGGCATAATACTTAAATATGCAAATGACTACGAAAAAAGTCACTATAGAACCTAACAGAAGAAACATTTCCAGTTACATGTGACGCCCAAACGCACCAATAACTACCGCCTGGAATGCAGGTGATGCTTGGGATCATCATGGGGGTCCAACCCAAGATTTGCACGACTCTGACTTTGAATGTTACAGTCATTGTGGCATTGAATTCCAGGGTGGAAACATCAGTTTAATTGTTTGAGTAACCAGAAAACAAATTTTGATATGCGTCGGCTTACCCAAAATGAAAGGTTACGTGCCCTTGGCATGCTACAGATCGGCACAACACAGGCGGTTGTGGCGCGGACGATGAATGTTTCTCAGTCTGTCATAAGCAGGCTATGGTCCAGATACACAATCTGTACAGGACAGACCACGCTCAGGTCGACCAAGGGCGACAACTCAAGCCCAGGATCGATTTATCCGTACCCTGGCCTTGAGAAATCGTGTCATCACAGCAAATCAGATCAGCACTCGTCTTCAAACAGACACTGGTGTGAGAGTGAGTGGCCAGACGATTCGGAATCGACTGCATAGGGGTCACCTTCGCGCCCGACGTCCTCGCGTGATCCCTTGTTTGAGAGATCATCACATTCAGGCAAGACGTCGTTGGTGTAGGGATCGTCAACACTGGGATAATCGACGCTGGAGCAATGTGATGTTTTCAGATGAGTCAAGGTTCACTGTTGATTTTTTGGACAGACGTAGAAGGGTGTGGCGTCGTCGAAACGAGCGCTTCCAAGACGTTAACGTCATCAGACATGATCGATTTGGGGGTGGTTCTGTTATGGTGTGGGGAGGCATCACTGTTGCAGGAAGAACGGCTTTACATGTTGTTGCAGGGCGTGTTACAGGCCAGTACTACCGGGACAACATCTTGGCAGTCCATGTTGTGCCGTTCGCACGACGTCATGGCCGCCGTTTCATCTTCCAGGATGACAACGCAAGATGTCACAGGGCCAGGATCGTTACAGGTTACCTCCAACAACAGAACATCACCACATTACCTTGGCCAGCACTGAGTCCCGACCTCTCCCCCATCGAGCATGTCTGGGACATGCTTGGACAGAGGTTACGTCAACGTCAACAACGTCCTGCCAATGTCCAAGAACTTGCTGCTGCGTTGCAACAGGAATGAGACAATCTGGACCAAAATGACCTTAGACGTCTCATTAGGAGTATGCCACGTCGGATCAATGCTTGTTTGGCAAACAGAGGAGGATTTACCCGTTACTGACTTTGTTGTGATGCTGTGGTAACTTTGCTGTTTGACCCCGGGTATCATTTTACCCTTATAATGGTCAGTCTGTGCCATACTTAGTCTAACGATCATTTGGAATAAATCGATGAATGTGAACTTCATTTCATTTTGTCATTTGTTTCTTCGTCAGTTTCATTAGGTGACTTTAATAACACTTAAAAATCAAATATCCCCTACTTTTTTTGAATAGTATATTTTGATTGTTATCGTATGGCATTTTTACTTATTTTATCATCCATTTAATTTAATTTCCTTTTATTTTTCTATGTGTGATATCCACAAAATGTTAACTGCGCCATTGAGCAGTATTTTATATTGGTAATAGGCGCATTATAAATAAATTATTATTATTTATTATATTATTATAGGTTCTTTAGCAGTGGAGGAAACCAGATGACTCAAAGGAAATCCAGGCGATCCTAGTTACTGCCACGTACAAGCGGGGAATGGCCACTTAGCCCATTTTACCACTCACTTGTCCAACCTCGTGGGTTTCCTCCGGTTTCCCCTTCACTGCTAAAGACCCCTACGCGAATGCGAATTATTGAATAAAATTTAACCATGTGTTAGTCCCGATATGACCTAGGTGGCATGATTGTGTCAAGTGGACGTTACCCCCCCCCCCCCTCTCGTGGTTGGATGGTCGAATGGTTAGCACGTGCGCGCTGAATCATAAAGCCTGTCATTGAGTCCACTGGTGTGGTATTGAACCCCCGGTTGCACGTGACAAGGAGTAGGATCGCCTCGCGGGTTTTCACCTGTCCTCCGTTTTCCTCCCACAGTTAAAGACCGCTTCGCGCAAGCAAATTATTGAAATAAAATCAAACCATATCTTAGTCCCGGAATGACTTAGTTTGTGTCGAGTGGACGTTAAACCCCATCTCTCTCTCTCTTCATCTCTCTCTCTCTCTCTCTCTTTCTTGAACGAGGCATCTTTGTAGAATACCTAACGTTACTTGTTAGATTTACTTTGCCATTCCGACAGACACAGTTGAAGGTAAGTGATGCTACGAACTATTTCGCCTACTGAACAATTCAAAATATATTTAATGACAAAGACAGCCCGACGAACAACCGAGGTCCCATGTACAACTTAGCGTGCACGTAAAAGATCCCTTGACAGTTTGAATTATATATAAGTAGGCCGTAATACAACTGGCCGTGCAAAATCTCCCTCGTGGCACACTGTATGGTGTATGCCCGTCTTTACTAGCCCAGTTCGAAGCAGACCAGAAGGACGTTAAACCCCATTTCATTTCATTTCAAGTTACGGAATACCACTCTGGAGATCGGAATAACAACCAAATGAATAAGGCAAGAATTTCTTGTGATTCCAAATCAAATTTTATATCTGACATTCGTTAAAAGGTGATACCTTTCGCGGAAGAGTGTGTCAGACGCCCACGGAATTTACATTTGTACATTTCCATCTTATCATCAGAAATTATTCATAAAGAAATCAAAAAGCAATTACAAGATTGGCAAAAAACGAGATGAAATCCGGTTTTTTAATTAGAAGATAGAAGACTTGTCAGCCCCCAGTGTGTGGTAGATATGTATACACAAAAACTTAAAAACAACATGTTCGTATACAAAAAAAAAATCATTTCAAATTGAACATTTTACAATGTAAGATTGTTTCATATCCCCACAATGAAAATATTTTAAGGACGCTGGTCACAAATCACCTTCTTCCCAAAATTTGGTTGGGGACTGAACGATTAGTACGAACAATAAAGAGCTAGGGGGGATATTTCATGGCACCTTGTTTTAAAATTACCCAATTCAAATCGAATGTTTAGAATGTAATGCGGTGTGGTTTGATTTCTTAACAATGAGTAATTTTAAAGACGTTGGCCACAGAACGCCAAATGAAATGAAACGAAATTGAATAGGGTTTAACGTCCTTAAGTTCTGCTCTGCCGGGACCCCGGGTGAACGAGCCGACGTCATACTTACTGAGCCACCGCGACTCCCTTTATAACGAGTTTAAACAACAAGAACTAAGTGTTTGCTTTTGGTAACATCAGATCCACCTACAAGTCATAAACAAATAAACAACACGACTACTTACAGCGTTAAATACAGCCACAGAAATACCACCTGTCGTAGCATGCTTCCAATTTATCGTTTTTCTCAGAGTTAAACACTTATAATGAATAACTCAAACCTATTAATGCAGCTTAAGTAATCGACAGATTATTTTTGCCAATTAATGTTTAGTCAGACAAGAGCCAGACAACAGCTAATTGGCTATGTATTTTGATGCCGCTGTTGGCTGGAATTATTAAAGCATAATCATATTTAAAGCACAACACCACCTTTGTGTAAATGAGAGAAAGAGAGAGAGCTGGTGGGGAAAGGATAGGGGATATCGTCTTGGCGTTAACGACTTCAAGGAGGCAAATGCATTACTCGGCAAGCGCATTTTGAACTCCTAATACGAATATTAATTGCGCTATATAAATTTGGATGTTATGGTATTTTATGTTAAGTCGCTAACTCAGTATCATCGACAGTCTTCGACATTGCAAACACGACTTATTTGTCAATATTTAAGACATTTAAAATAAATAGTAGACAACGCCACCTTAAGTTATTCTTTAACGACTCCATTTTAAGGATATCTACATAATATGTATGCTGAGTTTTTCCACAACGACGCCACTTGAAGAATTTATTTGACCATGCCACTTTAAATACGTCCACATGGGTAATCCCTAGTTGAAGTCACTTTAAGTAATTCTTAGACCATTCAACTTTAAATAAGTCGATCTACACGAGTAATTCATAGACGACGCCACTTTAAGCTATGGCACATATGTGTTGAGTAATTGTAAAATTGCATGTTGAATGAAGAAGATAACATCTATATTGTACAGGCTTATCTATTTATCTCTACGTGGAACAAATTATCTACATACAGATTGAAGTAGATATAGGTTGATACAGTAGCTTATTTACTCTAACGTTGTTAAAACTGATTAACGAATCGCAGTCGACAACAGAAACTCTTAGTATTATTGACGCTCGGGTTGATTCGATCACCCTTTTCAAACGTGATCACCAATGTGGACTGGGTTTGTCCCTGTGTGGACTGGAGTCATTGGTGTTTACTGGGCACGTTCTCAATATATCGGTTTAACTATTCCGTCTACAAAAATATTATGAAATTAAGACGGGTTTAAAGCGCAACTGGGATAACGAAAACAGGCATATTAAGTCATGCAGTGTGCAGTGAGAGAATTTGGCCCGGACAGCCATGAATCCGAAAATGTTCTTTGTAAGGCTTTATGTTATGCTCCATTGACAAGGGAAATCCACCTTGCAACTGCCTAATAAAACTTGTATCGATCATGGGAAAGTCCTGTCTATAGCTAACCAGCACCTCTTCACTAAGCCACAATTGCCAATATAGATGCTAATTACATAATCATAATCCTTTTGTATTTCACTGAGGCCAGTTAAGGAAATCGTTTGTACTCGGTTTTCGTCACCTAATCAGAGAGTATTGATTAGGCGTCCCTTTTTCATTACTGCCGGGAACTGATATTATCCGATGCTTCATTTACTTTACTGTCTTTATTCTTTGAATTAATATTATCAAATATTTTAATTAATAGTATCAAATATCTTAATTAATATTATCAAATATTTTTCTTGATATTATCAAATATTTTTCTTGATATTATCAAACATATTTCTTTTTAACTTTAATTAAATTATTATCATGCATGTTTTTATAAACTATTTTTTTATCATTATTATCGTATTTATTATTATTATCGTATACTTTGAACTTTTTCAATATTACCATTCTTATTGTCAAAAATTTTTCTTGATATTATCAAATATATTTCTTTTTAACTTTAATTAAATTATTATCATATATTTTTTATAGACTTTTTTGTTATTATTATCGTATTTATTATTATTATCGTATACTTTGAACTTTTTCAATATTACCATTCTTATTATCATATATTTTTCTTTCGAACTTTATTATTTTAATCATTATTTTCATTTACTTAGAATTTTCATTATTATTATCTATAAATTTTTAATTATTAGTATCATATACTTCGAACTATTACAATCTTTATTACCATGTATTTTATTATTGGTATAATATACCTCAAACTTATTTTTTATTACCGTATTTTTTTTTCATTAGTATCATATACTTCGAACTTGTATTATTATTAGATATATTTGTGTATTGTTTTGTATATTATTCACATGAAAAATGTTGAGAGTTAGGGTCCCTTACATGGTAATTCCACATGGTAGCATGCCGAGCCAAACCTGGTACTGGGTAAATCTGTGACATTAAATGGTTGATTTACTGAAGACCAAGATAAACACGGGAATCAATATTTGCAGATATAAGTTGATCAAAAAACAAAACAAAAGATTTGACAGATCAATTCTGTTTTACATCAAATAACAATGATTTTGACAATACCTCTACATTAAAATTATCTTCGTTTGAGATGAGATAAGTAGTTTGGTATTTTACACAAGAGTCCAGATCTTAAAGATACACCATGCATCGATAAACAGCTGGTCGTTCTTGTTATAATAGTAATTGGAAAAATATTCAAATTATATTATTCTGGGCTAAGCTGGATATACATCGTAGATTGTTTATTATCGGAGTAACTGTACTAGACAATATTGTCATGTCAGATATAATTCAAATTTTAGTAGTTACATCAATTTTGATTGACTAAGCACTTAAATCAATCTTATATTATCCTATCAAATTACTAAAATTTAAATTTTATCTTACTTAAAATTGAATGAAACATGCCCCTGGTCTTCTGACTCAAAACATTTTATTTGAAATTTGATTCACCTTGAATATCTTTAGATATTATAAAAAAAATGGTCGGGCCGCTTTGTCGTTTATTGCTTGTAATATATAATTATATGTGATTTTTGTGTCTTATCCGCATGTTTGTTTTTTGGATGTTTGTGTGTGGTGTTTTTGCATTTACTATCAGGTGTGTACTATAATTGTTGTGTGTGGTGTGTCATTAAATAAGGAGGCTCCTTGGATGAGGCACCGGCTCCTTTTTGTGTGTGGTGCGATACTACATGTATTAGGTGCGTACTGTGAACTAATTCCTTATTCCCCAGGACACCTGTTACCACTGTTTTCTAATCGTTTCGATTGCTCGTACTTGGTTATATTTTATTAATAAGGCGGCTCGGAGTTCGATTCCGGTTATGACCGAGAATCTTTACAGTCTGGTTTTCCCCAAAATGGTTGACTGATTATTTGTGAGCCGAATCAGCCGTGTATGACAGCTGTTGACGAAGCGCTTTGTTAACAAGGGGTAAGTTGTATACGGAATCGAACGTGTTGTTCAAAAATGCAGAAACCTCCTTTGAAATTGATGAGTTTCATCCCAAACGTCTGAATTCCCCACTGAAAACTGAAATCAGTAGACAAAAGAAGAGTCATTACGACGCTCACTCAATCATGACTCCTTGATGTATTTTATTGGTTAGAAAACAAAATGGTATATTGATTGAAAAAGAAGAAAAATTAACGTTGAACTCTCAGCTCATACCAAGGGAATAGCGCCAGGGAGTCTAAATCTGGATGGGAATATCAGTCAACCATCCTTAAATCAGCGCGAATGATTCCATCCTTGTGGTAAATGAGTCGATATGATCATCTTTAGCTTCTTATCGATGGTTGTAAACAAACAACTCACACTAGTGACCTCCTTTATCTATGACGGTTAATGGCAAACAATAAAATCATCTCTATTAGTATTGGGGACACAGGATTGAGCCAGTGCCAATGAACGTAAATGATATCTCTTTTGTTTCGTCAATGAACGGGTTTAATGTTGAATCCGAGGTCAAATCAATTGGGATGTAGGTCAGATGGCTTGTGGAGAATCGCTTGTAGGAGGTCAAACCGGTTGTGGTGTAGGGCATAGATCGCTTGGCGAGGATGTCAGGGCAGTTGAGGAGGATGCCAGATCGCTAGGACATGGAGGTCAGGTCGGTTAGTGAGGAGGTCAAATCGCTAGGGGAGGAAGCCGGAGCAGTTTGGAGGAGGGCGCTTGGGGAGGACTCGGCTTGCCTGGGAAGGCAGTGATGCTGGACGAGGAAGAGAGGATCAGGTGGCCTGGAGTGATGTTTGAGCCGATTGGGGTAGTCATTTCCATTTATTAAATTCATATATCGTGAAGTCTGGGTAACGAATCCCCATCTTTGCACCAACGCCCTAATTCCCGGCTGCCCAAATCGTCTTATATAGATCCTCCTGGTAAAATCAAGAAGATGTAAATTGAATAAAGCTGAACACAGCAAAATGTTTGATTTAAGTAGGAGAAAGCAATACAAGCACGTGCGCTTTGTAACTTCCTTATTAGACATGGTAGCTTTCCAATTCAGTGACATAAATCAAAGAAAAAAAAACATTTTCAATCTACACGTAAATCGATTTGATCCAGATTACATCTCAATCATACATTAATAATCTGACTGGACTTATAATCTAATCCTCTTATTGCAGAAGAATAAGACGTTAGAAAAAAAATACTTGTAATAATGAGTTTAAAGAAAGAATTATGGAATTACATGATAACACATATGACATGTACGGTGGCCTCTTAGTGCCATACGTTGATTTATGCCTCTTAGTGCCTTACATTGATTTATAGATTTTACTTGAAATTTATCTCATTTGAGAAACCCACACAGAAAAGGTTTTACACCGTGGAGAAAAGGTTTACATTTATGTTTGTTTATTTCCAGAGTAAAAACAAACAGAATAAAATATTATTAAAAGAATAAGTTACAAAGACGTCTTTTTTTTAATACGCGTTATTTGAAACTTGTACATGTACATACATTGTCACATGCAACATTTAACGAAATGAAATTATAAAACAAGTACTATTAAATATGTACATAATAGTGATACAAAATATAACGTATTTTACCTGAAATTACATATAGTGAATACAGATGTTGCACCCTGCTTGACTTTATATACATGTTAACCAAGTCTGATTTGCAGCCTCTTAATATTAGCTCATTAAACAATTAACACAATAGCTTAAATTCTGAGAGTAAAGTTTGAATGAGCTTAAAATTATATATCTGTTGACGTTTTGGTAATTGAAACAGTGAAATTAATTTACAAAAAGACTATCAATCTCAAGGGATGATTAACTTCTATAATGAATGAACATGTGTATTAATAATATAATATAATACACAAAACTTTTAAATATATAACATTTAACAATTAATGTTGTATGTACATGTCGAGTTATACTTTACTCTATCACAATAGTGTAGGACAAAGGGCCTTGCAAGGAAGTGTTCCTTCGTCTTGACAGCTTCCGGTCAGAGATGCAAAATAGGGCATCTGGACACAGATCACTAAATATTTCTACGCCGTCACCCACGAATGTAGGGCCAAAGTTATTTTTAGTCTTTCTCTCCCTTTCCCCTTTTCTCCCTTTTGCATGGTGATTTTTGTTGACTTTATGGTGCAGAATCGAAGAAACGGGTTCGAAATACATTTTCTGCCAGGTTTTGGTGAATATTCATTATTTTGAGGCGGAAGGATACAAGAGTTGTGAGGTTGGTTTCGTTGAAAGGGAGGGTCTGACATTGCTTGTTTAGTTGTCTCTACTTTCAGCTTGTGTATCTCAAGTTTTCCATGGTGAACCTCATACATGCTTTTGGACAAGAGTTCGCCACATGTTGATCCATCTGTTGCAGAAAGCGTTTTACCCAACGAATATTTTGGAAAAAGTTACAGTCGGTCTAAAGCTTGGCGCAGACGGTCAACTTTTCGTCGCTTGTTGCTGCAATAGGCAACTACTGGCAACTCCGAGCAATCGGCAACTCGAGGTCTCCCGTGTGCGCTGACTGGCCGCTCAGCCCACATTTCCACCAACATGTCTTCCATCTCCATGGACCATGTTAATGTTGTTAGCTGTTCCGACGCCGCCATCTTGAAGTATCACATGACAGTAGAGCACTCGCTGATTGGACAGTTAACCAGTTGCTTGTTGTCTGTTGTCGCCTACCGCCGCAGACGAGCAATTTTTAAGCAACAGATGAACAATTTCTCGGCGACGAGTGATTTTCTGTTGTCGAATATCAAACATGTTTGATATTTGGCAACGAGAAGCAACTCGGAGCAACAGCAGGCAACTATTGTTGCCCGTTGGCGCAGACGAGCGATTTTTTCTTTCAACGACTAGCGATTTCACTGTTGCCTGAAAGTTGCTCGAAAAAGTTGCCCGTCTGCGCCTGGCTTAAGAGACGTGAATTAACATTAAAGTCAATGGGGAAATAATTGGTGATCTGTGGCCATCTGGCAAGTGGGACGAGGCCCTGTGTACACGTCGATGTGTTCGTAAATGGTCGCTTGAAAGTGTAGAAGGAAACTGTGTGGCTTATTGTTATGAATCTTTAAGGCCGGGGGATACCGCGGTTCAGTGAGTATGGCACCAGGTTTGATTTGGTTTCCCCGTCGACTGGTCGCTAAGATGGGACGGAAACTTGTGTACATATTGTTGTGCTGATAAAATATCAAATGTCTTAATAAAATGTTGAATGTCCGTCTTCATAAGTCCACTTACTTGGCGCATAAAATTGGGACAATACCACAAAATCTGCTAACTAATTTGTAAATTTACAATATTGATCAGATTATTTTTACAGTGTCGGCTATGTAAATTACACTGCTCTAGATAAGGTAAAGAGGATTCATAAGTTAAATATTTCTAAAACCCCTTCTAGATTGACATGATCTGTGAGGCCATTTTGTCATTAAAGATAATCACGTAGAGATAATAATATCCCCCTGACTTCCTGATTTATGTTCCATCTTCGTGATGTTTTTTATTTATTTTATATTTTTTCTCCAGTGGTCATTCATCATCTTATTATAAGATAAATTCTCTCAATTAATAAATAAAATGAGAAAGGCTGGAATAAAGTGGAGTCTGTTGAACTGAGGCAAACTAAACTGTACTCGAGTCCAGTCCAGTCCAGACATCCCACAATAAATAACGTTTCCGTTGAGGGAGAGTTCATTTGTTCATTGCCCAGTCGCCATAGCTAGTTATTTTTATTTTAAACCCATTTCTTCTCTATATGTTTACTATTGATTGTCCTGTGTAGCTCCAGTCGGAGGGTGACATACACCTTCAACTAAGTAGAAAGAGATAGGGTTTAAAGTCCAATCGACACAAACTAGTTCATTTCGATTCTCACTAATGGTTCTATGTTATTTCGCTTGCGCGTAGGGGTCTTTAGAAATGGGAGAAAACCGGGGCACACAGAGAAAACCCATGAGATTGGACAGGTGACTTTACTGCTTGCAATGTAGCAACGGGGAATCGAAAACACGGCTCTTGGCTCAATGATAGCCCCAAAATCACTTAGCTCTCATTAGACGATTATATAAGAATTTTACATAAGATGGGATTTTCAACTATGTATTGTTACATTTATATCTTACATTTACAACTTCTTTGTGTCCTTTAAAATTGTTCTATTGTCAATTACAGTGTATATGGATAGGGCATAACAAGTCTTCGTAACTTTTGTCCAATACCTTTTGTATTGTGCTTATAATTAAATCAAAATTACCACTTTCGGTTCCATCCTTAACCTATTTGTGGTTCAGGGCGCAATACGCGAAATACCACGTCAAGCGCCAGTTAAAATATAAAAGAGAAAGATTGGAGTGAAGAGAATTCAATTGATTTGGGGAGAGCCTCACTGTATTAAATTGAACTCAATTCAAACATGTTGATTTGCAATCCACTGAATAATTTGCCCAGTGTGGTTGAAGCATAAGCGCCCTACTTATATTGAAGTGTCTCTCGAAAATTACTTCTCCTAATGGATTTACAGATTAGATTCAAATTCCGTTTCGCATCTAATGCAAAACAACATCGATGTATCTATGCTGCCATGTCACGGGAAATCTAAATTAATTTTATTTTACCGAATATCTTCCCCAGTAAGTACATGTTCCTGAAGTAACGACTTCGAGGTTTACAAATCTTGGCGTTGCTAGATTACTGTATAATTTCCAAACTTATAACTACGTTATCTGCAGATGGGTAGCGTCCAATCAGGGGTTGTAACATAACAACCTCCACGGAAACCTTGACATTGAAGGAACCTTGAACTCTGTAAGTCGATTATCACATTTCGCTTGAACGTGCGAGTCTTGGTATTTGCGACGATCGAGGAATCTGATAGGCCCCGGAGCTCTGTGAAAATCCAATCGAAATATCCAGAGTTACTACCTGAAGGTCTAAATATGTGAGTAGTTATAAGCAAGACCAGACTTAAATCTGAGAATTAATGCTTTGTGAACATTAACCATTCGGCCACATAACGCGTGAGTATTATGCCAATGAGTCAAGGTGACCGGGTTCGATCCAGGACTAAGTTGTTCGTGATAAGGAGTTGACATACCTTATTTGCAATGGTCTCCCATTTCATGTCTATTTTGAAGTTTTGAATGCCCTATAGGACGTTAATCCCCATTTCATGTCATTTCCAAATTGAATTTCAAAGGTTCGCGTTGTTTTGAAATTAAGCTACAGTATCTTTAAATCGTAATCTCCCTCTTTGTCTCCTCACCCTCCCAAACCATGTCTATTTCAAAATTCCGTATGCCTTTTATTCCGGCGTGGTTTCACATTGTCAGTGATGCAGGGCGGAGGGCCTGACAAGGACAGCTGTCTAGTCGTTAGGATGAGAGGAAAAACCAATGTCCTGTGTACACGTAAAATACCTCTTGGCAGTTGGAATTCGATATAAGCGTAGGCCGCAGCGCCGCTGCCCAGACAATATTTCCCTCATAGCGCACTGTATGGCGTATGCCCGTCTTCATTAGCCCAGTTTAGGAGCAAAACGGTGTTACGTTAAACCCTATTTCGTTTCATTTCAGTTTTGAAGTTATGCCATTGTATCTTTAAATCATGGCAAACTGGATAAAATCAAACCTTAAAGCAAAATAATTTGTATTGTCGTCTCCGGTTATATTTAGTTAAAAGAAGATTATTATCCATTATCATTAAATTTGTAATCGATTCCCATGGTTGGCAACTCTTTATTTATATTTTAGCTGACGGCCAAGCTATTTTTGACCATAGCACGTGAGTGGGCGTGCATAATAGCATACCATATGCGATGTACTTTAAAGAATCAGTATATGACTATATTAAAGATACATTATGCCAGATTTAGATCCAAAGCTGGCCATTCTCGCTATATTTCAAAAGTTGGTAAAATGAATATATTGAACATGTCATTCAAATTACTTTATTTTGAGCGTAGTTATCAATAGTTGCAGTTTCGACCAGATGTGTGCATTGATCATAACCACCGTACTACTGGTCATTCGATTCTCCATTTTTAAATTAAATCATTCAATAGCCGAACCGTTCTAGTCTGCCTAAAATCGGAGCCATTCGATGGTATAGAGAGTTAATTATGTTCTTGTCACATTTAAGGCCTAAACAAAGACCTGCAATAGGAAGATTTATCTCTAAACGTGCAAGCAAATTATTGAAATAAATTTGCACCAAGTGTTAGTCCCGAAATGACCTAGTTTGTGTCAATATCACCCACAATCTTCGACATTGCAAACATGGCTTTGAATTTATATCAGCATTGATGTTGTAATCCAATCCTAAAAAGATGGACTTCTGCTACCCAATATTTAAGACAAAATGAAAATATTGAAATGCTCCCTAGGGCCATTTTTAGTGAACGACTAGATGGACGAGGCTAAACATAGCCTCCAAAAGAAAACTAATGGTGTAGACTGGACTAACCAGATGTCAAATTGAACGATTATTTACATGCTTAAAACTTATAGACCCCAGCTGTTTTTTATAATGTTATTGACTTTTCAACTCTATATACTTCTGTTTTACTTCTGTTTAGTCACGGTTTAATTAAACATGTACTTAATCCAAATATATGACATTTAGAAACTTGATCCGTGTTCAAAGGAATGCGCACTGGTCAGTATTTATACCATGGCGTGATAAGAAGACAATTCCATATAATATGATCATGAACGAGTCTTATCTACTTTCCATATTGTCAGAGGCTATATGACCATTAGTTTCCTGACAGACAGATGCTCGCGGACGAGACGAGAGGCAGACAGACAGGCGTATGGACCCGTGCGAGTTCAGCCGCTACCGTGGCAGGAGGACGGACTGATTGTCTTTATGTACCATGTTAATATTATAATTTATATTCCCGATGTAGTTTAGTACCAGTTGTATTTATGCGGTTATTTATATTTTGGAAATAAGTCATAGATTTACTAAACTAACAGTGTTTCAGTGATCTGCATGGTACATCGACCGGCAGTTTCCATAGAAAATCAGTACCTACGGGATCTGTTATGGTGCCATCGATCA
Source organism: Patella ulyssiponensis (assembly GCA_963678685.1). Taxonomy (NCBI): domain Eukaryota; kingdom Metazoa; phylum Mollusca; class Gastropoda; family Patellidae; genus Patella; species Patella ulyssiponensis. Next base: position 63,806,497 of record OY783229.1, read on the forward strand.
CCGAGACTGCGTGTCACTCAAAAGATACCTGGTGAGTTGGTGAACGAAACACAAATAATGCAGGACTAAAAAGTTGATCTTTGAAACCGTTGGTAACAGACGCAGTTTCAATAGAAAATAGCGTCACACTGATCAAAAATGGCAGTAAAAACAGAAACGATTGAATGTAAATCAGGTTATATTCATTCATGATAATTATTTGTGCGAACCATTTGTTTCCATTTCTAGGTGCAAATATTAGCGATTTAGCTCCTTTAATACCATGTATAGATCATAACAGGACCGGTATAGACGGACTGATAATATGGAGTTTAACGTCCTACTGCTCCTAAACGGGACTTATGAAGACGGGCTTACACCATACAGTGTGCTATGAGTGAAATTTTGTCAAGGCAGTGGCGCACGGCCTATTCTTATATCGAATGCCAACCTGCCAAGGGATGTTTTACGCGACGCCAATGTGTGCTCGGGACCTCGGTTTGACGGATAATAGAATATGTGCTAATTCTCTCCCAATTGATATTTTGTGGCCAATGTCATTTTGTTTAACGTTCTTTTTAATCTTTATAACCACAAAAGCCGAACATGTCACAATCGTTTAATAAATATATTGAATTGGGGTTGACATTCTCTATCTTTTCTAGGATGTGGCATCATTTAAGTAGGCGATCATTTTTATTCATGTCTTATTGTTTCATCCTCAAAATCATGAATTTTCACAAAAATCACGGCAAGTCAGGACACAATATTATGAATCATACTGTGGGATGGAGAGGGGGGGGGATGCTTTAAATAGATCTACATTCATGGTATTCTCGGTCTCCCAGAATTCCCTAGTCTTCAACATTCGTAGAATATTCCTCTGGATGATAGAGACTGCATTCATGGAATCAGTGGGCGCAATAGCTAACCTTTGTCCAGAAAAGTTATTATTAAATTGATTTCATGTGACCTTACGAGATGGAAATGATGTCAAGTGTTATTTTTATCAGAATTTGATACGATGATAGAGCATGGAAAGCAAACAACAAAACTGATGAAATTTTCTGGAAAAACTGTTTTCTATGTAATTGATAAGCACCGTGTCTTAGTGGTCGTGATTGATTAAAATCGTCTCGTGATTTCCTTAGCAGTGAGAGGATCTTTTGAATTTAAAGATTGGGGACTACGATAGGTTTTTTTTATTTTGTTTTTCGGTCTCCCTCTTTACATAAATTTGATCTTTACTATAATTGAGGTCTGAAATTTCGTTTGGAGATAAATTTTTGTGCGATATCTCCCACAAAATCCATAACTCAATTTTTCACAAAATAGGAAACAGATAATCTGGTTCCACGGTCTAGTAACAGTGTAATGACTATAATTAATCGGATAATAATGAAAACGTTAAAAAAAAGATTATTCACCATCGTGTCGCTTTTTATAGTCTACAAATATGTATAACGTGTCATAACGGTTTGTTTGAACGACAAGACAGACATATTCCTGAATCAATGGCCCGACAAATCCCTCTCTGGCCATTGCTGGATTCACTTCTGATATTTAAACTTTTGAGGGAGTGTGTCTGTTCCTCACGTTCAATCAAATCTATCACTTGTGTACAGCAACACGACAGTCCTTCGTTTAATCTGGGATCTTCCCTAAAACTTTGGATAGTGATTTAAGGTACCGATATTAAAAACGGTGAAAGTCTGTTCGCCTGCATACAGTATTGTTTACATTATGTCAATGCTGATAGCCTCGTTTGTCACGCAATTAGTTTTACTGCAATATTCTGTTATGCACTGGTTAATTGGGCATAATAAAATCGTGAGCCATGACGTAACGTTATGTAAACATATTTGGTCCAATTTGACGCCCTGTTTCAAGGGTAATGCATTTGTAACATAGTAAGCGATTGGTAGTTAATGGGATTACTGACCAATCATAATTTAAAACAAGAATGTTCCCTCTTTCCAGCAGTGAGTAGTGGGGTTAGCTCTAATAAAACGGAACACTGCGAGAAATATGCAGGTCTGACAGGTTAGCCCATTACAATATCCCTACGTCGTTAGGTGCGAGATAACAAAGTTCTGAGTAAAATCAGAAATGAACGCCTGTAGATCCGTTCGTAATAACAATTCGCGACCTTGGTGAAACCCAGGCCACTGAGATAAGTGGAACTGTCTTTCAAATCGTCTGGTTGGGCATGGGAATAGTCCGCGATTCGACATCATACTCAAGTAGCCACGGGTAAAATGCTAGATATATGTATTCCTATCGTTCGAAGGAAGGTCCGATAATTTGACATGGAACATTAAGTAGCGCTGCCTGGATGATTATCAGTGACAACTCTATTACTATAGCTGAGACTTGTTAATAACAAATTACAGCGGTAGAACATAATTGAAGAGGTATTATTTACCAGTCCGTTTCTAACAACCCGGAAACACATTTATAATATTCGATTCTGTAAATAATCGAGATCCACGGCAGCTCAGTAAGTAAGGCACTTGTTCGCTAACCAGGAGGTATCGGATACACTGCTGGTAATGGAGGCAGGGTTTGACAAGGACCAAAAAACGAGGTCACATGTACACATTGGTGTGCACGTAAAAGAACACCTGACAGCTGGAATATAACAGTAGGTCGTAGCACTGCTGTTCGGGCAAAATGTTCCTCACAGTCCAATCGGAGCAGAAAAGTAGGACGTAAAACCCTATTTCAGTTCAGTTCAATTTCCTAAAATATTTTGAGGGACCTTTTCTCGTTGATATTTTGAAGTCCGAAGTAAATGTTTAATAATTCATCCGAGTATATTTTATCGTGCGGTTGTACGTGACGAGGATACGCCTGTCCAACTTTGTGAGTTTACCTCCGGTTCCTCCGGTGTTCTCCCACTTCTAAAAACTCCTACGAGCAAGTGAATTATTGAAATGAAATTGAACCATGTTAGTCCCGAATCGACCTAGTTTGCGTCTATCGGACGTTAAAACCCATTTCTCTCTCTGTATTTTATCGTGGATAAGGAGGCGAAAATGTGAACGAGATTCTTGACTGATTTTTGTCGTGAATTGTGTTCCGTGTTGAATATCAAATTGTGCGTGAGTTCTATCCATTTGATTAACGTATACCGATATAGGCGCGTTACATTTGATTACTTCTGACCGAAGTGTTCAAATCAAAATGGCAGCAGAAATGACAACGCTGTTACCGGTGCTCTTTCATTTCACCGTTGACCGATTTCTTCCTCACTTCTCATTAATTAAAACCCCTTCATTAACCAAGTTACTCACGGTTAACGGAATCTGGATAGAAACAAAAGAATGTTTAATTGTATTGTTACAGATATAAAAGTAGGGCGTTATAAAATCTATTTCATAATCGCATGAACTGATTTTAATTTGTTAATGAACGCGGGTTCCTTGCCAGGTTTTGTATGCTGCATCACCATCAGTAGGTAATTGTAAGTAAGTAAGTAAATTTATTGCATAAAAACGCAATGCAATTACCAAAATTATATTAACACAATACATCAAATATACATGTAACAAATAAACGAAGGTAGATATATATATAAAGCTAGAAATCAATGGGGGAGGGGGATAATATGTGCTTCCTTTAGTCAGGGGAGGGGAGGGGGTGAGATGGCCTAGTAGTCTAGAGTGCCGCGCTTCGACCTCTAGCTGGCCGGTCACCTCTGGCTTGCGGCTGTGGTTTCGATCCCTGGTGTGAGCGTATGTGGCATGGAGATAGGGGCGCCTTCTCAACCTCGTAGGTTTCCTCCGGGCACTCCGGTTTCCTCCCACTTCTAAACCCCTACGCGCAAGTGAATTATTGAAATAAAATTGAAACCATATGTTAGTGCCAAAATGACCTAGTTTGTGTCGAGTGGACGTTAAACCCCATTTTTTTCTCAATCCTTCAGTCAGCATTGTTAATTATTGTAAATAAGGCAGAAGGTGTAGCAGATAATGCATCACTCTCTGTTTTTAAGATCATGACAAACGAATGAGCACACCAATTTTGCAACTGGTGTGGGTGCGTTAAACATGACATCGACGGGGAATAGTATAAAGCAGCGTACAAAATATTATTTCGAATTGTTTCATGTTTTGTACATTCCATTAGAAAATAAAACTCATCCCCCACAATATCGTTAGGACAGCAAGTGAGCTTCCACCTCAAAAGTGGTCATTTTACATGGGCGCCAAAGTGTACAAAGTGCCTTGGTTTTACGTCTCGCTAGAACTAGACCCTATCCTTACCAGGCCCTCCGTCAAGTACCACTGAGAGGTGGTGGAGGAGACCACACTGGACAAACCCGGGAACGTTCTCTAGCAACAACAGAATCCAACCCTGAACTCCTGGTTGGTGAGCGACCCGGAGAAAACCCACCAGGTTCTACAGACAACCCTACTCCGTGTCACATTCAACCGGGGGTATCGAAACCACGCCAGACCTCATGATACAGCGCCTAAACGCTAACTATTACACTTTTATCGAAAAATGATGCAGTATATCCTTTTCAAAATTATGCAAAAAATCTAAATTTTTCGTTCATAAATTCTCAGAATGACCAAGCTAGAATATTTAAATTGTTTTCTATAAAACTTTTTTTTGTGTTAATTGTGCTTTTCTGTGTTACTGCTCGCTCTTCTTTTTCTTTTAGGGAGCCACGGTGGCTAAGTGGGTAAGACGGTGGCTCACTAGCCTGGAGTTTCCGTGTTCGATCCTTGCGTTGGCCGAGACAGTTCATCGGGATATTTCGCCTTGTGAGGGGTGCAGGACGGAGGGCCTGTCACGGATAGTTGTCTAATCGTTCGGATCGGACGAAACACCGAGGTTCCGTGTACACATTGGCGTGTACATAAAAGATCCCTTGGCAGTTGAAATTCGATATAAGTGTAGGCCAAAGTTTCTTTTGCTTTAATTTGTTATTATTCTGACAAAGAGAGAAGATGATTCACGACAGTGTTGTTTAAATGTCTGTTTTAATGTGATTTTTCATACACCATCACTTTTTTATTTTGTGTTTTTATTAATTTTCAACCATTCGGGTGTAAAAAATCTAATTTAATCAACCTGTCCATAATATATCATACTTAATTTGTTGAACGTTAAAACTGTAATAAACAACAACACATCTATAGAGGATTGACTTGTTTTTGTATGATTTAGACTGGTAATTCTCTTCACATTGTATCTATGTTAAATCTATGTCATACCGCGACTAGGACATTTCCTCGTTCGTCAATAGATCATAACTACATTGCAAATTTCATTCAAAATATCTTAGCAAAGTTTGAAGTTTTGATTTATTTTAGATTGTTTATTATCGCAGGAACGGTCCTTGACAATATTGACTAAATTTTTAAACTTCACGTATGTTTAAATCTATTTAAATCTCGTCCATCTAATTGTCTATTAATTATACGCTTGTCGTGTGAATAAAAAATAATGTCTATATAACAGTTTATATATCATTTGACGCCAAAATAAAAATATGTAATGAGTAGATTTAACTCTTACATGGTTTATCTTTAATCTTTAAAGTCACCAAAACAAGGTCTAGATGACACAATTAACTAATAATAATACTAATCTATAGGCTGTGACGGAGCATCATTAGCCCAGTCGAAGCTGAACCGATGGCGGTTAAACCACATTTTATTTATAAGCTGTGGCGGAACTAATGGGGTGGTGTTGAAGGGTGGGGTGGGCGAGCAAGGGAGTCTGAGGAGAACTGAACTGCAAATGCTATTTCCTACATCTTGGGACTTTATGGGTTATGCTAAAGCCATGGACCTTATAATACATGTGTTATATCATAATAAGGTCCATCTTAAAACTAGTCATAAATATAGATAGTAAAGATATTTTAACAAGTCCAGTTTCATTTGAACTCAAATTACCACAAAATTAGAATTGAAAATGTTAAAAATAAGAAGCTACAAATGTTATTTCCAGCTTACAAAACATTGTGGGTTGTTATGCTGTCGGCATCCCCTGCAAACAAAAATATATCTATTGATCTAAAGTTCTTGAAACTGCATTATCTATTAATTAGTGTTTACTTTTCTTCCAATCGTTGAATCTTCTAATCATTTTCAACACGGTAGTACACTAACCCATTGACTTGATATAATATTTATATTTATAACACAGTAGTACACAAACCCATCAGCTTGATATTATATTTATATTGTTAACACAGTAGTACACAACCCCACTGACTTGATATAATATTCATATTGTTTGGTATATTGCGCCTAATGTGTGAATATTGACACATAAATTTACAGCAAGCCGTTCGGTGGGAACGAAAGGTGGTTCCAACTTATGCAAATTTGTTTCTTGAATATCTTGTCAGCTTACGACAGAGCGATTTGGGAAGGAAAGAAAGAAATGTCATAATGTGTCTTTGTATATATTTTATTATATGATTTATGTTAATGTAGTAATTGACCAATGTCCGAATTGATTCTCACTTTCCACAGAACACATTGTAAATCAATTCGGACATTGGTCAATTACTACATTAACATAAATCATATAATAAAATATATACAAAGATACACCGTGACAACAATATCGAGGATATAAAAGAATACGAGAAACGAGGGAGGGAGGGAAATGGGGTTTAACGTCCACTCGACACAAACTAGGTCATTTCGGGACCAAATACGAGAAACGCATTATATTACATGTAAATTGAAACTTGACAATCTTTGAAGTTATAGCAAAGTAAATGGTATCGGCTTGCTTACACGTGTGTGTATTCCCTTGACCATTCATTGAAGATTATATTTACGCATCTGCTACCATAAGCTAAACACAGTAAATTTTTGTCGGAACCATTTCTATTTATATCAGTTGCCATGTTCTCCAACCAGTAGCTGTAACAATGGCGCTAGTTTCACTTTCATCAACAACTAAACATTGTTAAGTTAACTTGTTATAACTATATTCCACACAACCACATGGTAAATCTTCAGTAGGTGGCGCACATTTATTACCACACGCTAATGGACCCCAGGCATGATAACTCTTCACCTTTAACCCCTGTAGCTTTTTGTTTCCGGGTACCTTCGTCCAACCGGAAGTCAATATAGTAGAAGAACTATCTAGAATAAAATAACATTAACAAAACTTAAGATATTGGATTCAACAAAATTAACAAAACAGTGAAATAAATGAACAATGTGGCTTTATTATAATATTAATTAGTAATATTTTTAAAAAACAAACACAAATTAACGCGGGACTACAAATGAGCAACGCACATAAACGACTGAAGTGATGAGTGATAACAGATACACGGGCGAATTTCTGCTCAATAATAATTCCTTCCAAGACCAACCGTTGCTATGTGCGACTGTGGAGGTATATCTGACAATTTAACAATATAATTGACCGTCACTAGGTAAAAGAAAAGTAGAAAAGCTTCGTCAATTACCATGTTTTTATTACGTATAGAATGAATAAAAACAAGGGTAAGTACGGATTATCTCTATTTTTTTTTTCGATATCTCTTATCTTGTGATTTACAATTATTTTTGCACCAGTTTGGCTTTGAATTTGATTGACCTTTCGGATCCATGATGCAAAATGTTATTTATATCTTACCTATATCCCAGCAACCATCACTTCCCCATCCAGTCAATAAGAAAACGTAGTTGAATTCCACAGGAGTGATTGTATGAAACGATATCCTGTCAATACCAAATTCGCTCCCCTTTCCATCGGATCCAAAATGACCGAAATTGGTCACAGTCCAAGAGAACTTCGTGATGGATGGAATATCTAGTGCCACCAGCATTTCGTGGTGCTCGAAAAATCTCGCTTTTGGAGTTTGTGGCTGCTCCGATTGCAAAAGCCCAGTTCCCAATACGAAATAAGTCAGCGACTTCGTCTTCCTGTAGGAATAAATGACCATCGTTACAGGCTTTTAGTTTAAATCTTAATTATGTGGTATTTTTAAAGGTGAGTCCCTTTCTTGTCAGTGGAAAGGCGTAGTCTTCGTTGTCTGAACTAAAAGCTCGTAATCCAACACAAACTGAAAAATGGAATATATTATTCACTCATACGAACGTATATTTGATATTCTTCAGGTACTGTATTAATACATGGACAGCGTAGCCTTGCATCTTGCCAAATTCTTCCAAAGCATGGGATTTCTGTTGGCACTCCATTCCATTCCATGGAATATATTATTCACTCATACGAACGTATATTTGATATTCTTCAGGTACTGTATTAATACATGGACAGCGTAGCCTTGCATCTTGCCAAATTCTTCCAAAACATGGGATTTCTGTTGGCACTCCATTTGGCTCTTCACGGGATTTGATGCAGGGAAGGATATACCGCTATTATTGATGTCGTTTATTCTCCAGTTTGGCATCACAGTGGTTTAGTGAGTAAGCTATTGGCTATAAACTAACCTGGAGGTCATTTTGCATCATGGTTAATTGGTTGAAGACTAATATATCGTTATAATTAGAAACAAATCTATGATTTTATACATTTACCTTTGAATAAAAGATAAGAGCGACACTTCCAATCAAGAACTTCTCCATTTTCTTGCTTATTCTGAGAGTCTCTGACAAAGGAATATAGGGGTCGTTATAAAGTCACCCCTAGAAAAAATGTAGTCGCACGCTAAAGAAACAAGTCTTCGAATAATATGCATGATTGCGTTTAATTCTGCTTGGTTGTTGATGTGATTACGAATATGATGTACCCATAGAAGCTAAAATAAACGTCTGAATAAGTTCTGTAATAAGATAATAATCCACTGGGAAATGGTAAAACAATATTAGTAAAAGTTAATTAAATATATAGTTTTGTTACAGATATTTATTATGGTGGGTATCGGGTTCAGATGTGATCTGAGTATGAAGTAGAACATGAAAAGAAACGGGAAAATTCTATGACTTAATGCATTTAATTTGCACAATTACCAAGCTTTTCAACTTTAAATCGCCAGAATTCTATGTTCATGGACAAAATTTCTACTCCCGACTCTCGATTGGAGAAAGTCAAAAAGTTGATAGTAGAAAGTAGAAATTTCGTCCATAAAGGTAAAATTCCGACCAATTGAAAAACATGATATTTTTGCAAATCATAAAGTAACATTGAAGCGTGATCACCGTGTGCAAATAGTGCTGGGATTAATAAGACAAAGTAAGCTTAGCTATTTCAAAATCTACACGAGAGAGAGAGAGAGAGAGAGTTGTGGGTTGGTGGGATTCCGAGGGCACATACATGGCTCTATTTTTGGAACCTTGTAATAGACAAAACCGGTTCTAAAAGCACATATTAATGTAATGTATGTAAAGTGATTTATATTCAATTTTTGAAACAAATATTATAATTTATAATCCATTATGTTAGGTGAAATACATTCTTTTACGCCTGATTTTAATTAATTATAACATGAGTTTTTGTTTTTATTATTTTGTCGTTTGTGAATCAGCCATACATTGTCTAGTATGATATGCTTTCTTTGGTCAATTAAAATGGCGTCGGAATCCTAGAATACACGACTCTTGTACATTTTTTATAATTATGTCTCAAATATATGATTTAAGGATTGAATATAATCACTGAAAGAACACCAATATTGATTGAAATGGAACAATATAGAATTTTAATTCATATTTTAATTTAGAATTTTATTGAGAATGTTGATGTATAGCTTCTTTAAGCTGCGGAATTTGTAACGTGATGAGAGTGACGTGTACTGGAATATAATAAATGTCTAATACGACCTGCTCCTACGAATAACAAGATCCGTCTCATCAATTCTCCTTCCTAACACATGCACTACCAGTCATCACCGCAAATCCATGACAAGATTTATATTGAACCAATAATATTCAGTCGTAAATTATTCATTAATTCACATAACATGTGGAAATTAAACTGTATACTTTGTTAGAGTTCCTGAAAAAGCCACCGGTCTTCAAAGAGAAATATTTATAAAAATTGAAATGATTTATAGCTCCGTGAAAGGCTGTTAATAGAGTGATTAGGAAATAAAATGAGATCAAAAATGGTTGAAGATGCTACTGTTTTACAATGACTCACTGGTCTAATAAAGACCATTTTACCTGGACGGTGGCACTCTTTGTTTTCCAATTTCAACTGTCAAGGGTTAGTTTACGTGTACGTCGATGTGTACACGGGACCTCGGTTTTTCATACCATCCGAAAGACTAGACAATGTTCCTTGTAAGTCCCTCTCGCACCACTGAACTTTCTCGGCCAACAACGGTAGCGGTCACGAGACCCCATTTTGACTAGCTGGCGTCTTACTCACTGAGTCAAAGCGACTCCCTTGAGGATAAAAGAACAATTATATTTTATATCAACAAACTTTAATTGTTTTGATTTCTGCACACACAAAACAACACACACTTTATCTTTAAGTCATATTTTATATCTTATTGGAATTGGATATTGTTTGTAAGATTCCTATAGACGGTATTTAGAGATGGCAATTTATGGACTAAGACAAGTAATTATTTTAATTTCACTAATCGATATATCGATGACGTTTTATCACTTAATAATCCAAAATTTAGTGATTATGTCGAATTCATATATCCTGATGAGCTGGAAATTAAAAACACCACTGACAGTGACAATTACGCTTCCTACTTGGATCTGCGTCTCGATTTTGACAATTGCCATAAACTGAGTGTTAAATTGTACGATAAACGTGATGACTTTGACTTTCCGATTGTTAACTTTCCATTTATTAGTAGTAACATTCCAATATCACCAGCTTATGGAGTGTTTGTGTCTCAGCTAATTCGGTACGCGAGAGCTTGTTCCTTTTATTCTGATTTTTTAAGTAGATCAAGGCATTTGTCATCTAAGCTTCAACTACAAGGATACGTGCGCACTAAACTTATAAAAACCATTAAAAAGTTTTATGGCCGTCATATTGACTTGATTGGTAAATATAACGTGTCTCTCTCGGTTATTATTCTAGATATATTTAATTGACACGTATACTAATACTATCGCACTGATTATATGTCCACTACGTAGTTAACACAGTTCATCACGTGCATTTTGCATACCGATAGTTCATTGGCCAATCACGCTATTTTATCGACATTTTGCCAAATAGTTTGGATGCAGCTATGGCGGGTGTGGCGCCAGGCAGGGTAAGCTTACTCTTCCGGACACCTGTTACCACTGTTTGTCGTGTATTTTGTACACGGGGAGCAGTCCATTTGCTGATTACACTATTTTGCCTATAACGTTTTTTTTTAGGACTTCGAATTCTGTTTAATGGTTTGGATTGTTCGTACTTGGTTTTATTTTATTCCCCGTAGTGCGAGTTATGAATAGACAAGTTTCCCCTTACCCCCCCCCCCCTTTCCTGCATTTTTGGGTTGACTTTTTGGTCTAGAAATGGAGAAAGGGGATCAAATTTGCAATTTCATAGGAGTTTTTGGTAATACTGATGATATTACAGCGGAGAGCTATGGGGTGTAAAGTGTCATTCTGCAGAGCAATCATTGTGTCGAAAGTGAGATTTTCACCCCAGTCAACGTCAAATCCCCATAGCAAAAAAATTTAAACGGTCAACCCCATACAAATTTCTGATGAGGAGATTACCAAATGTGGTACCGATTGTGCCTATAAAGATGTGAACCAACGGAATGTTGAGCAAAAAGCTACAGCCTGTGATGTTACAGCTATTTAACATTAAAGTCAATAGGCAAATAATTACTAGTCTGAGTTCTGATAACAATAAGCTGGGTATATGCCCCTGGAGAATTGAAGATTTCATAACCAAACTGCTGTTCTTTACATAGATAACTATCTACTTTGCAAACAGATTTCTGCCCGCAATGGACATCATATTGAAAATTCGATGATCTGGTTTTACACCCTTCGTATACGCAGACTAAATAAACATTTCCAATTTCATTAAACATACATTATGCAAGAGCTGAATCTGCCTATTGCATGTCTTTCTTTAGGTCTGAAATGTTATCTAAGTTAATAATTAGACATTAATTAATATATCCAGACCATAATCAATTCTTGATCGCATCGCTAGCCTGCGATCGTTGATGAATTGTGATCTGATTTACTGCATAACTTTCCTTCTCAATTTAATTATTAATGGATAATCGAGACTATGCTTTTTAACGTACCGATGTTAGTTATGATGATTAAGGCTAGGCGGAAATTTCACTTGCTTGATTTTCGGTTAATAGTGGATAAATTTGGCTGAACTTTTCAGCAAAATTCCTTTACATTATCTAGTTATTAACTATTAAAGTGAGAACTGCCAACTCGTTAACTAATCTCCCATAATGTATCTTTAAGTGTGAAAATGAAAGCCAAACAAATTATTTTCAAATTTCTATAAACACATAATAGAACACGATTTTGTATACGATTGTGTTTGTGTAAGACTTTTAACATGTGTACTAAATAATGGATTAATGTATTTTCTTATTGCAGAGTCGAACCGCTTGGGAAACAGTCTGATTTAGCCCATTTGTACTCTGTCCTAAGACCCGTGCACTTACGAATTGACTCGTGGTGTCGAATGGAAGTTAAACCAGATTGCGTTGTCTTACGTTTGAACTGGCAGTGAAATACATATCTCTGTGGATTACAGATTAGCTGGAGATATCAGAACGGTGTGAAATAATGTCTGGTATTTTCACAAAGCAATTACAACAGATTGTTGGAGCTTGAAATGACAAGTAACTGGTTATCACGGAGAACTTGACACATATTGTCTCGGAACTGTTCGTGTTCCGTTGTCTTGGCGCGCCAGACCGTGTCTTATGTCTGGAAGTTCTGGACACTAATGAAGATGTAATCAAGCTGGTGCCATTGACGGGGGTTCTGGACAAACGTTATTGTTACCAGAAACGGTCTGATGAAACTGTGTGTTCATTCACCTATACCAGAGAAATTAGACTAATGAAGTCCTATTTTCTGATTAATTTTACAATGGAAACATCGACTCGTAATAAAATCCCTTAACTGTTCCAGAATTCAGAATCAGAGTAAAATAGATGGTCATGGGTTCACATATTATCTAGTTGGCAGACTTAATTCCACTGGGCATGGGAAAGTGCGAAGAGAAAGAGACAGTTATTTTAATTTTTAAAAAAACGTTTGGCGATATAGCTCACTAATGAAATTTAAAAGGTCATAAACAATTTAAGGGCACCATGATTATTCTTTTGTTTGGGATAGCCCATTTGTCCATCGTTGGAATCCTTCGGGTTTTTTTCAAAGCCGAGCATGGAAATTGAAAATATGACTAGGAAAGAGTATTTAGTCGTTGGGAGGGGGTCAAAATATCGAGATTTCCTCCCACGCTAAAGGAAACTTGGAACATTCGTGCATTCGAAACATAGCACATGGGCAATCTAGTGTCCGAACCACGAAACCATTGTGACCATAGATCAGTTCCGTTCATACAAAATCCTGATATAACTTATAACGGAGAAATAAATTTACAGCCAGGAATCGGTCAGACAATCTATTTGTGGAATAGAATAATTGTTAATAAAGGTAATAATCCAACTTCCTTGTCAATTTAAAGTAATAGTATATAATTATATCAATCATGTGTCGACAAATAATAAACCGTGTCAGTGGGTCTTACAGGGAGCCGTGGTGGCTAAGTGAGACAGGCGTTGACTTGCTTACCTAGAAAATGAAATGACATGGTGCTTAATTTTCTGACTGTTCTGCCCCGACTGTGCTAAAGAAGACAGGCATATGCCATACAGTGTGCTATGAGGGAATTTCTGCCTGGGAAGAGGCAATATTGGCTACTCTTACATCGAATTCCCATTGCCAAGGGATATTGTACGCGTATGACAAAGTATACACGGGACCTCGGTTTTTGTCCCATATGAACGACTAGACAACTGTCCTTGTCAGGACCCCTGTCCTGCACAACTGACAAGTTGAAACCACGTCGGAAACTCCTGATGACCTTTCTCGGCCAATGCATGGATCGAAAACGCGATTACCAAGCAAATGAGCCAGCGTTTTATCCTCCTGGCCACCGTGGCTCCCGCCAACCCTGCGATGGACGAGAAAGTTCACCAGTGGTTTTACCCTCTCCCCCCCCCCACTCAATGTTCCTCTTGACGTTGATAGACTACTTTACAATTACCCACCTAATCTACGTTATACACAGACGCGTCCAATCAGAAGTTGTGATATAGCGACCCCGACGAATACTTTGACATTGAAAGATCCTTGAACTTTATAACTCGATCATCACAGGCAGACATGTAAGCTGGAAGGGGCGAGACTTTGTATTCGCGATGATCGAGGAATCTGATAGGTTCTCAAGCTAGGCGAATACCCAATCGACGTTAGTGCCGAAATATGCAGGGTATTACGTGAAGGCCTTGATGAGATATACTTAGTTAGAGCGAGATCAAGCCGTCTATTGATGATCTGTTTCCACTTGTCAATGATGCATGACAGTGGGGCTAGTACAGGATAACGTTGAGTCGTTCAGGTGAGACGAAAAACCATGTGCACATTGGCGTGTACGTAATGAACCCTGAACAGTTGGAAAGACTACGCCCTGGTGCCGCTGCCAGGCAAAATTTCCCTCTTCATTATCCCAGTTGGTGCAGAACCGTGGGTCGTTAAACCCCATTTCATTTCCAAGGTACGTACACTATACTCTGCACAAAGCGGATTTTTCCGGTTCGTCCGGTTTTCTCCCACTGCTAATGACCGCTACGCGCCAGCGAATTATTGAAATAAAGTTGAAACATGTGTTAGTCCCGAAATTACCGAGTTTATGTCGAGTTATCCCTTTTGAAGTATCACAGGGCCGGTGCAGGTACTGTTTCCTGGCACCAGGAGAATGAGATATAAGCCGAATAGCAGACGTCATTTCATTATTTATTAACAGTACCGATTACACCTTTATTCCCCTGTTCTGTAATATGAGAAGTCGAGACACCACCGAGCTTCCCATCGGGAGTTGGTAATTTATCGACAATCATTAAACGACTGTCGAATATAAGAATGTGTGGGTTGACTAAACGTCTAAAACAGCGATTTATGGAGCCGTCGGCAAATTATAAAAACACTAACACCGGGGATATATCGAACACTACTTATACATTTTAGCTTAAATAAAGGTCTCGTTCCAAACACAACACATTGTGAATATACATCGCTCCTTGTTATTTTTGTAGATTTGACAAGCAGTAGTACATTATGGCTCTCACTGGGTATAAATCAACTTTACACCATACCGTCGTCGTTCTAGGGGATACGCAAACTGTTTTATGGTGGTTCATACTGATAATTGATTAACTCACTTGATTCCTAAAATCCCGCCTTATATATGAACAAAACAGAAATGTAAAGTGATAATTAATCGTGTGTAAATCATCGACTACAGCGAATTATAATTAGTAACGTGATATTGTAATTTATAAGTAATTAAAAAAGATAGATGGGAGCGGGAGCGTAGTTTCATATCTTAAGGGATCTTATTGATTGAAGTGGCGATGTTCCATACCAATCGTATATATCACAAGAGGTATGGTCGCCCGCCTTACCTCGTGAGTTTTTTCCGGGTCGTCTGGTTTCCCCAACTGCCAAAGATGCCGATACACATGCGAATTATTGTTAGGTCAGTTCACAAAGCATTCCCAGGCTTAAGTTAAGAATTTACTTAACTTTCAATCATTATTTATGAGAAATATCTTTGATCCAGAAACAGTTAAAAAAAGGTGAACAATTTTGAGTAAAATTCTTAGCTTAAGTCTGAGAATGGTTTGTGAACTTTGGCCCGGTGTCTCTGTATGCGTTATTTGCCCCTCCTCTCTCTCTCTCCCTGTTATGATGTTTTCCGGGGCCGCTGTGGCTCGGTCAGTAAGACGTTGGGTCGCTAACTTTGAGATCCATGTGTTCGATCCAGGTGTTAACCAAAAAAGTTTGACTGAATTTTCCGGCGTGGTTCCCCCTTGTCGGTGATGCAGGACTGTTCTGAAAACCTGGCTAGGGACAACGTATAGTCATTCATTCGCGACGGAAAACTGCAGTCCCTTGTACGCATTGGCATGTACGTACAGGAGTCCGTGAAAGGTTGAATTCGAAAGAAGATCGCAGTACCCCATAGTACACCGTTTGCCTTTAGCTTGTTGGGTGCAGAACGGCGGGGTCTTAAATTTTGAATCTTGTTTCATTTCATTTTCATGATTTTAACATATCACTTTCTTCCAGGTGATTATAGAGGAAAAGCATTTGCTATGAGCAAACTCGAAAATCGTGAGCACCCACCTTAAGAATTATTGTTAGCAATGGAATGGGTTTCTGATTCTGGCTTCATTCTTAAAGTACACCTATGAAAGTCCTTGTGACTAACGTTGTTTGTTCGACTTAACGTCCTCTTTCGCCGAGAGCAATATCTCAGACAAGTGTTTCCTTGAACTGACAGAAATAACCAGCCATAAAGGAGAGTGGGAGGCTAGTCTAGCACATGCTGGAGATAAAGGAGTGATTGGGAATCTAGCTCCTCCATTTCCTTAATTGGTCTCTTTTGAAATACCGTGCTCAATTATTCAGAAATAAATCGGGGATATGAGGGACATTCGGTGGATTGCATAGGCCTGGTGGCTGGGCACTACCACTTCCGGTTTCGAAAGTTATAGTACTTCCGGTAAGGCACTCAAAAACGAATTTGTAATAGATCAAATCACACCTTTTTATATGCTGATATGACAAATAAATGTCTGATGCTTTTAGGATTCCCATTTCGTTCTTCAAATTAAGTCAATAAATGTCTCAAGCGAAGTATGAATTGTTCAATTCACACTAGTTAGATGAAGGCATGGTTTACCGTTACCAATATTTAAAGAGATGTCTGACGCGTTTTTCATGAGAATTATTGATACAGATACTCGATACGTTTGTTATTGAACCCTTTTTAATAACCAGTTTCACGCGTATCACGTGTGATTTGTGGTATAATCGTTCTAATATCTTACTATAAGTACGGCCAGAAACATTTGAAGCCCTCGGAGAGTCTGGCCCACGCTTTTAAATACAGCAGATGAGAAATAAATCAGACGATATCTATGTACTTACGAAGTTTATACAATGTAGATTTTTGCACTTCATATTTGAGTCATATGTGGCCGAATACCGTCAATTACAAACTCCTAGGAGTGTCTGACTTGTGTAAATAATGTATGTATATCAGGAATATGGATATCACGTGGCATTGTTCTTTATCTCTCGTTCTTTGTTTACAGACGATAGTCGACGCTATGTTTGTATTGTAGCGGGACTAGATTTCCCATTATTTTTATGATTACTTAACCTGGATAAAATGAAATGCAGTGTTACGGTTCTGTACCATCCTGTATGTATTAATGAAGCTCGGTTTGCAGTGTGCCAAACCCACTCATATCTTGAAACCCAACTGTCCAACCTGCTAAAAAAAACCTATGCGCAAGCGAATTATTGATATACAATTTAACCCTGTGTTAGTCCCGAAATGACCTAGTTTGTGTCGAGTGGACGTTATACCCATCCCCCCCCCTCTCTCTTTCTCGTTGTCACAGGTGTACGGCAAAGTATATAGTGGCCTCAGTGTTTTTCCTATCTTTGCCAAACACTCCGAGCGAGGGAAATGTCGAGGAACTTTTTCAGTAACACCTGGATGAAACCCATAATGTCACCGCCCCAATGGATGACGAAATTGTACAGGATAGAAATGTAGGACGCGAGCGATAGAGAGCGCCACCTATAACGTTAGCTAAACAGAGAAATAAAGAGGGAAATGGGGTTTAGCGTGGTCATTTCGGGACTAGCAAATGGTCCAATTTTATTTCAATAATTCGATTGCACGTAGGGGTCTTTAGCAGCAGTAGGAAACCACGTAAGCATTTTGCCCCGATGGCGGTGCTGCGCACTCTTATACCGAATTCCAATTACAAAGGGTTCTTTTAGGTGCACGTCAATGTGTACGTACACAGAACCCCAGTGTTTTTTCCAATGTGTCCCTTGCCAGGCTCTCCGTCCAGTTCTACCTTATGCACATTGGCGTGCACGTGAAAGACGTGGAATTCGATATAAGAGCAAGCCATAGTACACTGTATGGCGTATCTCCATCTTTAAGAGCCCAGTTTAGGAGCAGAACAATAGGACGCTATACCCCCATTTCATTTCATTTTATTTCCATACCCTTCATCCATTACTACGTTATGATGTCCACATTACGATTTAAAACAATTTTATATTTTAATATGGACCGCGCCACCAGGTAAGATCCGGTTTCACCTGCTACCGGTCACAAACTAAACCAGTTGTACTAAAAACCCATGGTAAACCTACTTATGTCCGCCGGGTTGTTGTGACTAATCAATTTATCCCTTTTTTTTCCGTCGCAGATTTTTTAGTTAAAACTAGCTTTACTCTTTGTAAGGTTGACATAAGCCCGGCTTAAATAGGGCCTTAAGACATTAATTTCATTTTCATTTTTATTATAAAAGTAATTCTACTTTAATGTTTGTAATTTCGCGAATTTTTCACCTCGTTGTTTTCATTATGTCTAATCTATATTTGTAAGGCACGACTTTTATTTAGCGCAGAAATGTCCAATTGACCTCGTTTCCTCATCCTGTATAACGTGGATTAAAATATGATATTAAGTCTAGTAGCCATAGGAGTAAAACCGGAAGACAAATACAATCATCCTCTTCTTCACGGCAGCCATAAAACTTTGAACCTTGATGAAACCCGACATGGTAGTCTGTAAAGCTGAGTGTTTATATGCTGTAGATATTCATAATAGTATCCGAGTTCATATGAGAATATCACTAGATTATAGACCCTTGTTTTAATGAAGAACGTCATACACTATACAATGTACTATGTGGTACATTTTGTCTTGATAGTGGCGTTTTCATCTAATCCTCATCGAATTCCAACTTTCAACGGATTCTTTTATGTGCCCACAAACGTATAGCCGTTACCAAGGTTTTTCGTCTCATCCGAACGGCTAGACACTGCACCCTGTCAGGTCTTCATTACTGCATTACTGTACCCGCGCAAGGTTCTTGTCATTAAGGAGATCAAATCCCGGGACCTCCCTGATTGCGAACACTCTACCGACTGAGCTGCCCGTCTTCCTTCTCTCAGTTGGTTCTGAAAAGAAGGATGTGAAATGAAATGAAGTTTAACGTCCTACTGTTCTGCTCCGACTTGACTAATGGAGACGGGTAAACGCCATTCAGCGTAGCAATGAAGGACTTCAAGGGATCTTTTACGTGCACGCCAATGCATGCACGACAGCTTTGTTTGTCGTACCATCCGAACGACATTATCTTAATCTTTAAAAGCAATCCATGGCCACTGCAGATCATCAGCATCGCAACGCTTTAGATCGTTCACTTTAAATCTGATATACTTGGCTAAATGTTACATGGCTGACATATTTGGGTTATTGCGACACCAAGCATGGCCTTGAAGAAATGTTTCGATGATAATCAATAGATCTGATTGAGTGGCGCCATGTTGACATTTAACAAGAGAGGGTGATGTACTTGGTATTTAATGAAAAACAATCATAGTTGGAAAGATCAAAGAAAAAGGGGCATTTCAGGACTTTATATAAGCAGCGGGAGTCCATGATGGATAAAATGAAAGGATATGAAATAGGGTGTAACGTCCTACAGTTCTGCTCTGAACTGGGCTCGTGCACAGGGGCATACGCCATACGTGTTTTATAAGGGACATTTTGCCCGGACAGTGGCGCTGTGGCCTACTCTTACATCGAATTTCAACTGTCAAGGCTCTTTTACGTGCATGCCAATTTGTACACGGGACTGCGTTTTTTCGTCCCATCCGAACGACTAGACAGCTGTACTTTTCAGGCCCTACGTTCTGCATCACTGACAAGGGGAGCCCATACCGCAAAATCTGGATGAAAACCCAACCTGGTTCAAAGGGTTTTTTTCTAAATATTTATTCACAGAAACTGGATTTGAGAACAGGCAGAAGCCTGTAGACACCCTCTCCATAAAAGTACACATATAAATATATATTGATAAGTAAAGTAGAATAGAAAAATGATTAAATTATAAGGTGGCTATATACACGTTATGTACAAACCACAACCATAATGTTTATATTTCATATATTTTCATACAGAATTTTCAAAATCTGGAAGGTGTACTGCCGAAAAAATTACTTCAGAATTGTTTGTGTCATCAGTTCCGAATAATAAAGTTTAAGAATTTTGATAAAGTTTTGGGAGTTTTGATATTGTCGCACACCGTGCATCTGAATGTAAGGTTCATTGTTACAGGGACATCAAATGAAGCCCGGGTGACACCACCTAATTGGTAGAATTGCCAAATACAGCACTTTGCTGACTTGTTGACCTTCACGACTCTAATTAAGTATGACGAATGAGCAACAGATAAATTTAACAGATAACAATGGCAAAAAATCCGCATTCAGTTTTATCAGCTAACAAGAAATTTTCTTTTTTGGCTAATCTATTTAATCAAAATAATGGTTGAATTTTTTTTATTGAGACTGACTTTGATATACCTCATTGCATTTCAATAAATTTCCATTAACACGAATCGCTGACATGTTCAGTAAACATCACTGATTATTAACTTTCTATATTCATGCTGTCCATCCATCATCTTGCTGATGACCAATTCGTAAATCTAATTACACTTCCAACAAATAAATATAATATACATGTATATATTCTTTTGAAAATGTTTATTGACGTTGTGGTCATTTGACAAATGGCGTTTCTGCACGAACCTAGCCAATGAAGGTGGGTGGTGTCTTATGTCGGAAATTTTGCCCTTGGAGCAGCAGGTCTACCGACTCTTCATCGAATTTCATCCGTCCAAGTGACCTCGGTTTATCGCTCAATCTATTCAATTTACACATCTCACCACTGCAATATATTCTTTATGAGTGAAAAGTCAGTATTCTATTTTACGTTTCAGCATTTTTGGTTGACGAGGGGGTTGCAGAGTCAGTGTTTAGTTTGTCTGGTTGACGACACGTAGTGTCGCATAGTCAGTAAACTATAAGCGAATAAGAACCCCGTCTTCTATAAACAAGCCTTCTATTCATTAGCCCAGTTGGAGCAAAACACATGGAGATTTAAATCCACTTCGTTCTTATAAACTAACAAAAAGCACACTAATGAACACTTCACATAACAGTAAATACAGGGGCCGCTCCCGACATAGTTGCACAAGGTAAACATATATTATGGACAGAACATCATGTACAGAAACCTCAAGAGATAGAGAGGGTGGGGGGGTTAACGTTCACTCGATACAAACTAGGTCATTTAGGGACTAACATACGGTTTAATTCTATTTCAATAATTCGCTTGCGCGTAGGGGTCTTAAGCAGTGGGAGGAAACCGGATAACTCAGAGGAAACTCACGAGGTTGGACAGGCGACATAAACCTCACACAATAAACGTTCATATCATGTGAATGGTTCCCAGGGCTGTCCGTAAGCGTCACCTGCGAAGTACAGACCCGGGCCAAACATGTCATGCTATTAACAATAAAGGTGACTACCAATAGGTGGCGCTGTTCTGTTTGATAACATGGCCACAGAAATAAAATGAGGTTTAACGTGCTACTGTCCTGTATCGACTGGACAGTTGAAGACGGATATGGCAACAGAATTCCACAGTGCTCAGTAATATGATGTAAAGCATACGTATTCGATATCCCTTCCACCTTCTGTCTGTTTTTTTATATTTTATCCCGAATTGCGAACTGGTATCGTTTCGTCTATGATGTTCTAATCCATTGATGTTTGACTAACTGTATCGTATACTAGCTATATTACCATAAAACAGACTGTTTATTACAGTCTATCGTAAAATTTAGATAGAATTTCTTTCTAATATGAATACCATGGAGACATATTAACTTTCACGTAGAAACTAGATTTAAGTCTTGTGTGGTGTTGGTACTTTTTGCACTAAGTGTTTTTCATTCTCAAATGTTGATTAAATGTTCAAAGGAAAAACTAAGGTTGGGAGTCTTAATTCAAGATGAAATGACATGACATTTGGCGCCCTACTGTTCTCTAAATACCGGTCTTATGAATTCTTCCTCGGCGGCAGCGCTTCCGTATACCCTTCTTTTACGACTACACCAACGTGGTTTAGTATTTTCCGTCTAGTCTAACGCTACCATAGTTTAATGTTTTCCGTCCAGTCTAACGCTGCCTTGGTTTAGTGTTTCATGTCTAGCCTATACTGCCATGCACGCGCAAAGAGTAACAGGGCGTCCTGTATTTCAGTCTCGAACAACCAGAAACCATACCCACACTCACCAATGGGTTGTATTAAATACAATTGACCAATAACCTGTTGATTATCCAGTAACCTTTTCTTGGTTTATGTTTCCGTACATTATAAAGTATATCATATTTAATAGATAAACAGACAAAAGATGTCGTGTCGTTCCACCCTGAGTATGATGGTGCCGTTAATACTACTCGGGTCATTATTATATGTAA
Organism: Patella ulyssiponensis; assembly: GCA_963678685.1. Lineage (NCBI taxonomy): Eukaryota > Metazoa > Mollusca > Gastropoda > Patellidae > Patella > Patella ulyssiponensis. The sequence goes on from OY783229.1 coordinate 63,829,044, forward strand.
CTATATTTAATGGAAAATTCACGGAAGAAAATGTCTGAGTAAAGTCATTATACGTGAATAGAATAACCAAACTATGATTATAAAACCATAGATAGCCTGGTGATTTTATATCCATCATAAAATACATCATTACCTCAAGCACGGTATCACAACCATATAGCCTCGAGTAACATCATCACGAGGACTGTACATGATAAACGTTCTACTCCCGCCGCATCCAGTCCATATCTTCACGTATAGAAAATTAGTGCCCAGATCCATATCCACAGTAGCAATTACATCATGTGATGCTTTATACCCAACAGATTCGAATTCAATCCCGGTGCTGTCAGACTAGTAACACCATGACGCGAAGAACAGTACATAATCGTTCTACCTTGCTCGCAATCATATTCGCACTAGTAACTTCATAAGGCGGGGAACTGTATTATTATGTTCAACTCCGTCGACAGAACATTGTAACATACAGGACTGTATTATACATGCCCTACTCCGTCCCCAGCCATATTACAATTGCAACGTGAAGACCGTATCGTAAAATACTATTTAAGGGGAATATTCACACTAGATCTTGAAATAAAAATAAAATGGTGTTTAATGCCTTACTGTTATGCACCTGGTGATGATCTACATCCAGAATTGTGTTCTAGGAGAAATATTTTTTCCATTCGCTCTCTTCATCGAACTCGAAATTTCAAAGCGGCCTCACTGTGCACGCAAAATAGTATATGGTATACGATTCAAAAGACTAGATGTTAGTTCATTGTGAGTTCTGCATTCTGCGTGCCTACATTAGCGACAATAAGGAAATGGAATGGGGTAAAACGTCCTACTGTTCCGTTCCCACTGGGCTAATGAAGATGGACATACGATATACAGTGTGTTATGAAGGCAATTTTGCCCTGACAGCGGCACTACGACCTACACTATATCGAATTCCACCTGCCGCGGGTCCTCGTCCCATCCGAACGAAAAGGGGAAACCACGCTAGAACTGACATTAATGTAGAGACATTGCTTTGACAATCCCCGAGACTGTTCTCGACGCCGCGGCTCTCCTTTTAATTCACACCAAATTTTACATGTGCGTATTATTTGCTTTAAGCTAAGGGGTTAGAGTTCGAGTTGGCTTAAGCCACAAAATCCGTGAAAATAAATTTAATCGTTTAAAGTATGTCTCCTCGCCATTCGCATACCCAATCGTTTTATAAGTTTATCTAATCTTTAACCAAATAAAACACATTGATTCAACCCAATTTATTTTGACACAAATCTTAAAGGTTCAGATAATTTAATTCTATTTTTATTGACATTTTGTCGGGATTAAATGTACTTTAAATTCCCCGCTGTTTTCCAGATTAAGGAAGAAACCACTGAATGAGCGATATTAATTGTCTGACAGTATACGACAGGGATCTGTCAAAAATAGCTATCAGTTACTAGTGAGAAGAATGGAACTGCTAATATCATGGTTCAGAGTGTAGCAGTTTGACTGAAATGTTCAGCATATTCTATTTAGGTTATCTATTTCAACTATCATAGCGAAAACTGTCTACCTTTTTTATCTAGTCTTCCATTATGCGCCGTTAATTCGTATAAATTGCATAGTGTTCCATGCACTGTATAAAAAGTGAAAACGTACGCGCCATTCGAGATCCTAATGAGAGAGAGAGAGCGCGAAATGGGGTTTAACGTCCACTCGACATAAACTAGGTCATTTCGGGACTAACAAATGGTTAAATATTATTTCAATAATTCGCTTGCGCGTGGGTGTCTTTAGCACTCAGAGGACCCGGAGAAAACTCACGAGGTTGGGCAGTCGACCCTACTCCTTGTCACGTACAACCGGGGAATCGAAACCCCCGCCACTTGACTCCATGCCAGACCGTATGATACAGCGCGCGCGTCCTAACCATTCGGCCATCCACCTCCCCTCCTCCGTAATGATGTAACTGATGGTGACTACACGAGGTCATTTTGAGAATAACACATGGTTTCCTTATTATTGAAAGAATTTTGTGACTACCATAGCTTTATGTGGGCATTTTGCACAAAGCATTCTCAGACTGAAGTTGCGAATTTACTCAACCTTCAATCACTCTTTATGAGAAATATCTTTGATACAGAAACAAAACTTTGTACATAGTTTCTTATTGATGTATTAGATATATCAAAACAACAAAATTGTTATAAAGGGCTATATTTTAGTTAAAATAAGGTGAACTAGTTTGAGAAAATTCTTAACTTAAGTCTGAGAATGCTTTGTGAACTCGGGGCCTGTTGTTTGATATTATTTTATTAAGTTCTGTACATCGTAGGCTTATTAACGGTCACAATTTTTACCACATGTCTGCACAATAATAAAATCGTGCTGATTCACGAAACGCATGATATAATGCAAACAAATACTGATCAATTTCACACTTCTACGACAAACAGATATACTAAAATGGTTTACATTACAGAGGAAAGCATTATAAGACAGATCGGTGCAATTTTTAATCAGGAACAATCTTGGATTGTCCACTTAGGAATACATTAATCATAAGACAAGAGAATCGCCAACCATGAAAGTCACGTGAATATGATTCCATTAACACTGTAAACTACGGCCTTTTGTCTATATATACATTGGGTTACTGGATCAATAGTGTCTTCATGATTAAAGACTGGCACATCCAAGTCATTAATTAATCTTTCAGGCCCCACCAATCTTTTATAATCCATTCGACTTCAGATACAAATCTTTGAACAAGATTCATGTGATTCATGGCCCTGGTAGCTTTAGTGCCACAGTCGGGCTAATGATGCCATCAGAATGGATTTTTGCGGCACAGCGTCGTTTCCCCATACGTTAAATCGAAATGCCCACTATGAGAATTATTTCACGTGCACACCAATGTCTACATCGTCTAGTAGGCACTCCGTAAAGTAGCACTTATATCGGCGGAGACAACGCTCGCGGGGAGCTGGAAAATCCAGAAAATCATCGGACAACAAATACATCCAGCTCGCGACTTGCTGGTCAGTAAGCAATGCAATGTCTCTTATCATCGAGCTGCCGTGGTACCAACCCAAAGCTGACCTATCGACAGAATAGCTTACTGGCAGCACAAAATTAAGTAGGCTAGGTTTGTTTTTTTTTAAAAAAAAGCACAAGTTTCAATACAAGTAAGCACGAAGTATTCGTAGTACCGAGCATGACGTCATTGCAGCCATTTTCGAATTTAAGTTCGCCAATCGATTGCGTAATTGCCCAAAGGATGCGTATGCGAAGTGTCGTGCCGACCGTAATCGAATTGGTTTGTCCACAGGGTTTCGTGATGATCGTCGATCCAGGAAGAAAGTTTTCAGATTGTTTGGCAAGGTTTAAAACAATGTATTTTCAGTAATCTCTCGGATGTTTACACTATCCCTCAAGACCACGACCACGCAAACTAGCTATTTTAAAAGCATATCTCTCGAAGTTTTTTTCAAATACAATATTTAAACAATAAGCACGTTCATAGCCCCAATCCTTCGATGCACTTTATATTATAGTCCGTTTTATAACGTCTTTAGGATAAGGTTGTGGTTCATCATAACAATGAAATGTAAAACTCTCACATCATAGACTTGTGGACGACAATCTAAACAACCACAAATCTATTGAACAGTGTAAAATTCTTCGCCTTTGGCCAATCGATTTGATTTAAAACATTACACTGGAAATTTTCGAGTTATAGATCCGCATTTCGTCTGAGGAACAAAAGTCCCACAGAGAAGAAATCAATTGCTTAGCACCGAGATCGTTCCAAGATCACGAACTTACATACTTGAACGCGGATGATTAAGTTATTTAGCTAGTGAGGAGGGTTGAATGGCCGAATGGTTAGCGCGTGTGCGTTGTATCACAAGGTCTGTCATTGAGTCAACTGATGGGGGTTTCCATTCCATGGTTTTACGAGACAGGGAGTGGGGACGCTTTTCAACCTCGTAGGTTTTCTCTGGATCCTCCGGTTTCCTCCAACTGCAAAAGACCCTACGCGCAAGCGAATTACAGAAATAAAATTGAACCATATGTTTGTCCAGAAATGATTTAGTTTGAGTCGATTAGAATTTAAACCCCATTTCCCTGTTTAGCTAACAAAACGACAATAGAACAGATAAACAAGAGCTGTCCAATACATGTACTTTGGCCAAAGCTTTATTTGCCATAACGGTTATAGATTACCACAAAAAGAACTAATGCCTTTCGCGGCCATACCTCAACATGAATTAGGGGGGTTGGGATGGCCTAGTGGTTTAGAGTGCCGCGCTTCGACCTCTAGCTGGCCGGTCACCTCTGGCTTGTATGGAAGCCTATTGCGGCCATTTCAGAATCTCGTGTTCTCGCCGCGAGAAGTCGAGGGCGAGAAGACGGGAAGACGAGAAGTCGAGGGCGAGAACACGAGAAGACGAGAGGACGAGAACACGAGAAGTCGAGGGCGAGAGTGCGAGGGAGCGAGAACGCGAGGAAACAGGGCGAGAATACGAGGATCTCGCCCCGAGAACACGAGATTACTTTCACCTCGACTTCTCGTCTTCTCGTCCCTCGACTTCTCGTCTTCTCGTGTTCTCGCCTTTGAAAAACCTCGTGTTCTCGCACTCTCGCCCTCGACTTCTCGTCTTCTCGTGTTCTCGCCCTCGACTTCTCGCCCTCGACTTCTCGCTCTCTCGTGTTCTCGCCTTTGAAAAACCTCGACTTCTCGCTCCCTCGCCTTTGAGTCAATCTCGTCCTCTCGTCTTCTCGCCCTCGACTTCTCGTCTTCTCGTGTTCTCGCCTCGGAAGTGCAGTTTATACGCAAGTCCATATTGACTACCGTATCGGCATTTGTATTTAGAAATAGATTATAATAAACGGAAATGTTCTAGAATATTTAATAGTCCTAAACAATTTTAATCTCTTCTTGTACAGATAGTATTGTATCTGCAATCGATTTTAAGTCTTCAGTCGAATCTTTCTTTGCTCTCTAACTTAATCAGCCGTCATCGGGTGTTTTCACTTGATGTGTGGTTTTGTCAGTGCTGTGGGATGGAGAGCCTGACAAAGAACAATGTATAGTCGTTCGAATGGTATTTAAAAAAAAAAGAAACAGGTCCCGTGCCCGGAATCGACATGAAGTTGATTCTACGGTGGCTCAGTGGGTAGGACGTTTGCTCTCTAACTTCTTCAAAGTTCGTCGTGATTTTCCGGCTATGTCCACCGTTGTCAGTGGTGAAGGACGGAGAGCCTGGCAAGAGACACCACATAATCGTTCGGATGAAATAAAAATAACCGAGGTGACGTGTCCGAAATCTAAATGAAATGAAATGAAATAAAATGGTGCATACGATATACAGTGTGTTATAAAGGAAATTTTGCCCGGGCAGCGGCGCTACGGCCTACTCTTGTATCGAATTTAAACTGCCGACGGATCTTTTATGTGCAAGCCAATGTCAGGCCCTACGTCCTGCATCACTGACATGGAGAAGCCTCGCCAAGAAATTTGGATGAACTTTCTCAGTCACCGCAAGGATCGAAAACCCAGTGGTGTCAGTGGTGTAGGACGGAGGGCCTGAGAAGGGACGATGCATATTTGTTCGGATGGAATACAATAAACCGAGATCCCGTTGCCGGAATATAACTGGAGCTACGATGGCTCAGTCAGTAGGATCGACATTTGCTCTTATACTTTATTAAAGTTTTCCGGGATTTTTCGGTCGGTGGCTACAGTGGCTCAGTGTGTAGGACGTTTGCTCTCTACCTTCATCGAAGTGCGTCGGGCTATTTCTGGAGATGTCCTCCCTTGTCAGTTGTGTGAGATGGGGGACGGACGGCCTGGCAACGGATAACGTGTAGTCGTTCGGATGGGACAAAAAAAAAACGGGGGTCCGTGTAGCCTACACATTAGCGTGGACGTTGGGAAGGTGGGGTCTGTCATTTGTCAAGTTTAGCCATAATGGGGTGAAAAAAAATCAAATACTAAGCCAATCAGAAACCATAAAAGCAATCAACCATGGGATGACTTTACGGGAGGGAACACGTTGGTTTGTTTACATTTGTCGGAGAGAATTTTTCTGCAGATATGCCGGGATTACTGTATAATACCACATATTAAATGTTGTATTGATACGATGAAAACGACTAATCCCTGATCTGTGGAATAAATATGGCCAGTAGTAGAGAAATAGCACCAATGATTGAAAAAATATGTTATTTACTGGAAACAAGTAATTTTTCAAAACTTACTATTTCAGTGAAACAATATCCAAGAGAAATATATACTAAATACACATGAAAACGATTTTGGCATGATTGAAATACTGGTTTGGTACTATAATTATATATAATGTTAAGAAAAAACAAAAATAATAATACCGTGTGACCTTAACCATACAATTAACAATAAGTCACCTTCATCAATTATACCATTTTTTTTAAGAAAAGAAAACAATAGACTAATTATAAGAGAGAATAGAGAGAGAGAAATTGGGATTTAACCTCCACTCGACATATCCTAGATGATTTCGGGACTAACATATGGTTCAATTTTATTCCAATAATTTTTTTGTACGTAGTCGTCTTTAGCAGTGGGAGGACATCTTAGGACCCCCAGAAAACCGACGAGGTTGGGAGAGAAATGGGATTTAACGTCCACTCAACACAAACTAGATCAATTCGGGACTTACATATGGTTTAGCGGAAAACGGAGGACCCAAAGTAAACCCATGACAGACGACCCTACTTCTCGTCACGTACCACTGGGGATTCGAATCCACATCAGTTGAATTAAGTTAAACGATTTATGAAATATTATTTGACAGAGATAGTAATCAGATATGCCACCTAATCCCGCCCTACTCCTTGTCACATATAAACGGGGATTGAAACCGAGCCCCCCCCCCCCACACACACACCATCACCACCACCCCGCCAATGTGTATACGAGACCTCCGTTTTCCATGTCATCCCAACGACCGGCTGTTCCTGGGCCTTCCATCCTAGTCTGATAAGACGGTACCTCGCCAGAAAAGTCTAGACTACCCACTGAGCCACCGCAGCTCAAACTTCATTTCGAATCCGGACACAGGAACTCGCTCTTTTTTACCCCATCCTTCCTTCTCCACTGGCATGGGTAAACCCCGCCAGAAAATTTCCGATGAACTTGGATTAAATTAAATAAAATAGGATTTAACGTCCCACTGTTCTGCTCCGACTGTGATATAAAAGAAATTGTGCCAGGGAAGCGGCACCTAGGTCTCCTCTTATTTCGAATTCAGACTGCCATGGGATCTTTTACGTGCATGCAATTTATAACCCGGTTTTTCGTCCCATTCGAACAAATAAACTGTCTTTGCCAAACTCTCCGTCCTGCACTTATGATATAACCACGTCGGAAAACCCGATAAACTTTCTAGTCCAATGCAGAGATCGAACACGTGACCTTCAGTTTAGTGAGCCAGCATCTTACCCACTTAGCCGCCGTGGCTCCAAACATTAACGTCCTACTCATTGAGCCACCTAGCTCCCACTTCATTTCGATTCCGAACACGGGACATCGTTTTTCTATGCCATCCGAACATACGTGGTCCCCTGTCAGGTCTTCCTCCTACACCACAGAAGTAAGAGAGCAATCACTGACCTACCGTAGGTCCTATTTCAATTAGATTCCGGACACGGGGCCTCGGTTATTTTTATTCCATCCGCACGATTATACTTTGTCTCTTGCTAAGCAGTCCGTCCTACACCACTGACAAGAGGAAACATCGCCAGAAAAATCACGACCAACTTTGAAGAAGTTAGAGAGCAAACGTCCTACCCACTGAGCCACCGTAGAATCAACTTCATGTCGATTCCGTGCAAGGGACCTGTTTTTTTTTTTAAAATACCATTCGAACGACTATACATTATACTATATTTATTATAATGCACTACTATGTACTATGGGCCAGAGGCCTTAAATACTGAATAAACATTTGATTGATTGATTGATTGACACTGTTCTGACAAAACCACGCATCAAGTGAAAACACCCGATGACGGCTGATTAAGTTAGAGAGCAAAGAAAGATTCGACTGAAGACTTAAAATCGATTACAGAATACAATACTATCTGTACAAGAAGAGATTAAAATTGTTTAGGACTATTAAATATTCTAGAACATTTCCGTTTATTATAATCTATTTCTAAATACAAATGCCGATACGGTAGTCAATATGGACTGGCGTATAAACTGCACTTCCGAGGCGAGAACACGAGAAGACGAGAAGTCGAGGGCGAGAACACGAGAAGACGAGAGGACGAGATTGACTCAAAGGCGAGGGAGCGAGGGAACGAGAAGTCGAGGTTTTTCAAAGGCGAGAACACGAGAGAGCGAGAAGTCGAGGGCGAGAAGTCGAGGGCGAGAACACGAGAAGACGAGAAGTCGAGGGCGAGAGTGCGAGAACACGAGGTTTTTCAAAGGCGAGAACACGAGAAGACGAGAAGTCGAGGTACGAGAAGACGAGAAGTCGAGGTGAAAGTAATCTCGTGTTCTCGGGGCGAGATCCTCGTATTCTCGCCCTGTTTCCTCGCGTTCTCGCACTCTCGCCCTCGACTTCTCGTGTTCTCGTCTTCTTGTGTTCTCGCCCTCGACTTCTCGTGTTCTCGCCCTCGACTTCTCGCGGCGAGAACACGAGATTCTGAAATGGCCGCAATAGGCTTCCATAGGCTTGCGGCTGTGGTTTCGATCTTTGGTGTGAGCGTATGTGGCATGGCGATAGGGGCGCCTTCTCAACCTCGTGGGTTTCCTCCCACTGCTAAAGACCCCTACGCGCAAACGAATTATTGAAATAAAATTAAACCATATGTTAGTCCCGAAATGACCTAGTTTGTGTCGAGTGGACGTTAAACCCCATTTCTGTCTCTCTCAACATGAATTAAAACAACAAATTAGTTATTTAATATGACTGCCAAATATATTGACATTTTGACCATATCTCGCTTATGTTCATGAAATTAGCGGATTTGACAGGGAACCTGTTGGACTGTCAACACATGTTAACAATCGTAACCATTATTGATCAAACTCGCCAACCACAGAAGACTAGGAAAACAAAACTCTTCGAACTGTTCACAAGAAGAGGCGAGAATGTTGGTGACGGGGTAAAATATGAGAATTTGAGTAAAGACCCGTGTGTTATCATGGACGAACCCCCTGGTAAATGGCATATGAGGGTTACACAAAACCTTACACATGAATCAACAAGCTCCTCGATTTCAAGACAATCACCGAAAGGACGAAGGTTACATTTTTGCAAAATAAATTGTTTAAAATGAATCAACATTAAGACCCGGGTTGCCATGACAATCAAGCTGAAGACTGCAATTCACAAAAAGTTAAGAATGAACCAGGAAAAAGCCACGATGTATTGTTACATAAAATTAATCTAATTTACACTTTTCAGGAATCCATGAAAGAACCGAAACGTCTTGAGAACCACAGCAACAATCAAGTGTTTTGAAGATAAAATATAAGAATAGAATCCATTTCCTGAAAATAAGTTAATTCCTTGATGAGCAAATACTTCAAATAATGTTTCGCAACAAGCAATTTGCCGTGCCAGTGTCATTGAATTCTCTTTTGACTCATTTATGTTCACGGCATATTTTGTTAAGGGGTTGTTCGTTTTATTATGTTCCTTGAATAGAAATAAAATGCGTTTACCGTCCTGCTGTTTTGCTCCGACTGGGCTAATTAAGACGGTCATACGCCATTGTCTACCTAGCGAAAATTAGTAAGTATTGCCACTGGTTCACGGATCTTGGGGAGTGAACTTTGACCCTAATCATATAGTCAAACACGTTTCGCACCTTGTAGGCTGTGATTTAGCCACGAAAATCGTTTCATTTTGTCCCAGCAAATTCCAGGCGAAAATCTGACCCTTTGCTGCACAAGTAAACAAGTAAGTCGTCACTGTAGTACACATTTCTATTGCGATGGTTTGCACAATCAGACCAGCACTCGAATTACGCCTCGGACTATATTTGTCAAGTGCAGCCATAATGTGGTGAAGAAATCAAATTCTAAGCCAATCAGAAACCAGAAAAGCAATCAACGTCATTAGGTCAGGGGTCAATAGCCATAAATAGACCAAGGAATACCTTTTACGAGACGGAACACGTTGGCTTGTTTACATTTGTATGAGAGAATTTTTCTGTAAATATGCCTGAATTACAGGACAACAACATCAGATAAATGTTATGTTAACACCGTGAACACGGCTAGCCCCTGATTTGCGGCAAAAATATGGTCAAAAGCGAAATTGTATCAATGAATGTGATATTTCCTGGAAAAAAGCATTTTTTCCATTTTATTTCAATTAAACAATATCCATAAGAAATATAAATATAATATACAGATGAAAACCTTTTTGGCATGATTGAAATACTGGTTCGGTATAATAATTATATATAATGTTGAGAAAAAGACAAAAAAAAATAATACCATCTGATCCCACTGATACAACAGAATATTAATAATGATTCACCTCACAACTACCTATGTGCATGCACCAATTATACTTGTTTTTGTTTTTTAAAAAAACAAACAATATAGACATATTGTAAGAGATGTCAAATAAGTATACATTTATTTAAAGAAAGAAATACAGTAACAAAAAAAAAATGAATGCAATTTTATATACTTCCTCGTACAGTATTCAACAACAACAATCAATGGCATGAGATTTCTCCGATATCAAATAGATTAAAACGGTTCAGCGATACTTTGATGTAATCAAATATGGAGGACCGAGACTTAGCTTCGATCAACCAGTACAGTGGTTGAAATTGTTGAACACGCCTGTCAAACCTTCAAAGGCTAATATCTTCGCTTGCAATAGAGTAATTTGAATGAAATTTTCAAATTATTCATTTTACATTATCTACTTTTGAACTATTATAGCAAGAATGGCTAGTTCTTTATCTAAATCTTATATAATGTATCTTCAATGAAAAATGTATATAATATTAATAATATCATTTATATAGTGTATTGATACTGGAGATTGGGTTCTAATCTGCTTTTCAGATTTTTATATCCACAGAATCGGGCCCGTCACCAGCTCATAAAATTGGGGTGGGGGGGCTACGGAATTTTTTGGAGGGGCTGAGGATGTGGCCGGCTAAGAATACTCCTAAGAAATCATCAATTTTTTTTTTGGGGGGGGGGGGCTAAGCTGCACAGAATACATGTATTTACACACAGATCAGGTCTTGTGTACATATGCACTGTACAAAATTGAAAGATATATACCAGTAAAGAAAAGTACATATAAGAGAAAAACAAACAGTTAACTAAATAAAATGGTTCCAGTGAAATGAATAAGAAAAAAAATGAAGTTAAACGTCGTCCTACTGTTCTGCTCTTATACATGTACTGGACTAATGAAGACGGGCATACACTATACAGTGTACCATGAGTAAATTTTTGCCCGGGCACAGCACTATGGCCTACTCTTATATCAAATTCCTACTGCCAAGGGATCTTTTTACGTGCACACCAATGTTACAGAGGACTTTGGTTTTTCGTCACATTCGAACAACTAGACAGCAGTCCTTGTACCTTGTCAGCCCCTCCGACTGCACCACTGACAAGGAGAAAACACGTCTGAATTGAATTAGAATAAAGAAGTGAAATAAAAACATATATGTCAGCTTAAAATAACTAAATATGATATGAAAATATATCGACATGTACAGTACATTTAAGTATGTATACAGGTTTAGGCCTACTCATAAAAATCACATAATTTCATCAATATGATTTGGCTGTCACTTTCATATTCGAACAATTTTCACAAAATCATACTAGAAAGCTTTCACTTTCACGTCTAAAAAATACATCTATCTGTAGCTCTTATACATGTACTGGGTTAAGGAAGACAGGCATGCGCTACACAGTTTATTATGAGGGAAATTTTGCCGGCACAGCACTATGACTATGGCCTACTCTTATATTGAATTCCAACTGCCAAGGGGTCTTTTTACGTGCACACCAATGTACAAACCGCTTACAAAAATACATATGTACATGTATACAGGTTCAGGCCTTTTCATAAAAAATCACATAATTTCATCAATACCATTTTGCTGTCACTTTCATAATATTCGAACAATTTTCAAAAATCCATACTAGAAAGCTTTCACTTGTAACAAATACAACTATCTGTAGCATAATGCGGTCTGATTTGCATCCGCAGTGAAAATATCGTTTGGTTCTTGATCTCTATAGTTAACCTTGAACCCAACCCTGTCATTTGTTACAGTTGAGTTTAACAAGAAGGACATAAATTTCCGCAGCTGCAGTAAGGCAACCAGGGGGGAATGCGCCAGAATATGCCCCCTATATTTCTTATAAAGTACGGCGCAAGGTATTTCACCTCAATGGTGACAGTCTGAGGTGACAGTCTTTACCATAGTGGTCTTCTGTCTTGGTCTGAGTTGTCATACATTTAGGAATAGGAAAATATCTTCATCAACTTGCATTTGCAATAAAATGGGAAAATGTTAAGATATGATCCCCTCAACAAATTAACCAGACCTATTATTCTTTTTCTTATTTCGCTGGTAAAATATTAGCTGCTCTAAACATAACTTTATTCATAGTCCTACACATTTTTTTTTTACGTTGGTAACGTACGTGCGTGGAATGTGAGAAGTCTGTATTGTTAGTATACCCCAATGAGTCGTGTCTGCACATTCCTAGAACTAGAATTCTTTGTACAACAAATCAAATCAATATAGTATTTTGTCTCCTGTACAAGCCTGCCGTTTCCTTCTAATTTGATCCACTGGTTAGCACATTCCCAAAATTTTCCCCAGTTTCTCGCAGTAAACGGTTTTAGATCGGTGTTTTTAAACAAAATCTACACGGAGTATACAGCTCTAGTTATGCTTCCGCTTTTTTACTATCGAAACGTAAACATACCGGTGACCTTTCACTCTACACGACCCGTTGACCCTTCGTAGTGTGTGTCTGATTGGCGAGCTATGTCACGTGATCTATTAAAACCAAATCACCGCGAAATTCAAATACCATCGCACATTGATAAGTAAGCCCATATTTATTTTACGTTTTCTGTCAAACGTCAAAGAATTGATAAAAGAAAAGTTGCGTGGAAATACAAAGTAATACTAGGAGAATTAGATGATGTAGTTTGTTTTCCGCCTGAAAATAGTCGGGATGGAGAAACAGAAGCAAGCTTGCTAGAAATTTCACATCACGGCCTATTGGTATTGTTATTATTACTGAACGAGAATCGGGTTACAGTCGCGTTATTTGGAAACAGACCTGTTACGAATATGGACGTAACAGACTAAAGATATTATACTTAGTAATAGGTAATGTTACTTTGAAAATATTTTCAACGTTACAGACGCATGTGATTCACCCCTATATACTTCTATTTATTAATTTATAGTGTATGTTAAATATGTGTTTGACACAGTAAAATGGCCATTTTAAGATCAGGAACTGCTTCCCGGGGCACCACCCGTACATGCCTGTGCCTTGAACAATTGAATATCAATTGGCGGATTTGTTATTTGACCTCACCATTCCAAGATGGCAACGATGACGTCATATTCTGTTCCCGGTCTATAGTACACTCGTACATGCATGGGAAAATATTGTTTAGCTATATTTTATCTCAGAAATCAGTGAGACAAACGGGAAGACTTTAAAGAGAGAATTTCCGTCCTAGACACAGAGAAGCAACTAGAATGCTTTTTCCGACAGAACTGACAGAACTATATCGTGCAGCTGTACTTATAAGATAGCTCGACAGAGAGGGAGAGAGTTGGTTTAACGTCACCTCGGCACATATTGGGCCATTTCGTGACTAACACATGGTTCATTTTATTTCAATAATTCGCATCGCGTGGGGTATTTAGGAGGGGGCGGGCGGAGGAAAAGCCCATGAGGTTGGACAGGCGACCCTACTCCTTGTCACTTTCGACCACGCCAGGTGACTCAACAGACCTTATGACAAAGCGCGAACGTACTAACCATTCGCCACCCCACCCCGCAAACAAGTCTATTAGACATCCAGGATAGCCTTTCTCAATGGACATACAGGTATGCCCTGGCTGGTTGGCTACGACCGGGATAATGAAGACGGGCACACGCCATAGAGTTTAATGTTGAAGAAATATTGCCCGGGCAGCGGGTCTCCTACCCGCTATCATCCTAAATTCCCACCGTCAAAGGTTCTTTTAAGTACACGCCAATGTGTCCACTGGACCTCCGTTTCTCCCACCCAGGCTTGGCCATCCTAAGTACGTCCTGGATATCGGACAAAGTTTTTTTTCAAAAGAAAATTATTTTTATTAACAAGAATTTGAACCCCAACTTAAGACTCTTGCACAATTATATACAGTAAGGAAATTCAATTTAAAGTTTTTTCTTGAAAAAAACATTAGCAATAACACTGAAGAATGAACACATCTTTATTTGTAGCCATATTTAATTTTATTAATGGAAACTTGTTTAAAATGCCACGGTGTAGTATGCTGTGTATTGATGCCCGCTACCACAACAACACGCGCTATGGCTCTCTTATACTTTAATATAATGTTCTCGCGATCACTTCTCAAACCTCTTCGCCCATTTAGAAACGTTTACGAGTAGTGGGAATGCGAGGAACGTGAAATGCTGATTGTTGGATTCCATTTGGTAGAATTAGAAGGACTGGTGTCACAAATAGAATCGAAAACAAGAAAATAAATTCAGCTCAAGTACCTGTGGTGGATGTAAATGTGTGAATGGTTACTTGACTGTTGTTGGTGTTATTTGTAACAAAAAAACATAAATCATTAATGATTGTAACTTACTTTGCTGCTTAAGTCATTTAAATGTGTGCATGTTATGCTGAACGCATCGACAGAGTTGAATGGATTTTCATTTCGCAAGATTAAAAAAATATCCACGCCTTCTTTCGCTTTCATACTTGATTTCCGGTTTTGTCGATACAGTAAAAGATATTGTTCCAATCCGAAACATACTTTATAGAAAACGTGCATTGAAGTGCCAGTGTGGCACAATTTAAAATCCACTTAATAAAATTGAAAGCTTTTAATAGTAACTGAATGTGGAAGGATGTTAAGCAATTTACATGAAAGAGTTCTCCAACAATCTAACACGTGCTTTATGCACCAAAACCTTGTAGCCCTTACATTTTTTGGGGGGTGGGGGTGCTCTGAACTCGAGTTACAAAGGAACAAGAAATAAACTAGTAATACTAAATATGAAAAAGCACGCCCAAGCAAATACAATCTTTTAATATATTTTACCATTCCAGACAGTTTTTTTTTTCATTAGGGTAACCAGTGGTGATATACCATTTTTATTTACTCCGTTCTTTTCTTTCCAGTCCAGGTAGTTCTATCAAACGATGGTGGATCAATTCTAATCATTATCACGCACAAGTGTGAACCAAATAGGTTAACCTGGTTTTCTAGCACTGTTAATTTTTCATTCTTAAATCGAACCCGTATCTTAACATTAACCACTGCGTTATGTTGCAAGAGGGATAGGGGCGTGTTGTATCATAAGGTCTCTTGAGTCAACTGGCGTGGTTTCGGTTGTACATGCCATGGAGTGGGGTTTTCTCCGGTTTCTTCACACTGCTAAAGAACCTTACACGCGCGTAAGCGAATTATTGAAATAAAATTGATCCATATGTTAGTCCCGAATGACCTAGTTTGTGTCGTGTGGACGTTAAACCAAATTCCTCTCTCGCTCTATATTGCAAGAAAAGAAAGTCTCGGTTCTTCAGCTGTCTGTCTTCTTAAGATGTTCCTGCTATACGGCCGATAACATTTATTTGCATTTTCGATATTAAAAATCAGCTCACCAAAGATTGTAGCCGTCTCTGTTTTCTAAGAAAATGAATGGAATTGAGACATTTTGGGGGAACTACTAAACTTTCGCAAATGGGAATCATAGACGGTAATGAATGCTAAGATTTTACTATTTGTCTGAGAGGCCACGCAGATGTAAGCTTTGTTTTACATTGTCATTGTTCAGTATTCTCGGAACACTTGACAGTGCCAAGGTTCTGCGGTTAATTCCAGCAACCACACGACCCGGAATTTATCTTTAAAATATCGTGATGTAGCGGTTATTTACAAATGTGAACTCAACAATTTGACACTTTCACGAATTACCTAAATTTTAATATTATTTTAACACACCTAATTGCCTGTAATTGTATCAGCAGCGACAATCCGGAACACAGACTGCCAAATCGCGTTGACGGGAGATCCTAGGGATATTTCACATCGATATCCCCCATGTCTGTTTATGGAGAAAATGGCATTACAAAAAAACGGATATTATAATGGTTCGGTTACAATAAAAAAAAGTACACCCATGTTTCATCATCACCCTTAGATATAAATGTAATAAAAATAATTTGAACTAGCAGAAATTGAATTGGAGTTACTGTTTTAGACATTGGATTGCCGCGCACGTTAAAAACAACCTTGGCAGTTGATATCCTGCAGTGAAGCGTCCCTACCCCGACGTATGGAGTATTCTCAGCTTCATTAGAGTAGTTGATACGTTACAGGACTTTTCGGGTCCCGTGTATACATTAGCATGCACGTAAAAGATCCCTTCACAGTTGGAATTCAAGAGTAGCTCATAGTGCCGATGACCGGGCAACATTTCCCTGATGAAACACTGTATGGCGTAGGCCCGTCTTCTTTCGCCCAGTCGGTGCAGAACAGTAAAACGTTAAACCCCGTTTCATATCATTTTTAAGGATTTTCTTTTCGGTAAAGAAGTATGCCATTAAACCCTATTTGATTTCTAGTATAAGATACGTATATATATATATATATATTTAACGACAAAACTTTGTATCAGAAGTCTAATTAATTACAAATGATTGACGGAGCCTGAAAGATTAATTAATGAACTGGATGTGCCAGTCTTTAATCATGAACACACTATTAATCCAGTAACCCAATGTATATATAGACAAAAGGTCGTAGTTTACAGTGTTAATAGAATCATATTCACGCGATACTCAATAAGTCGGATACCAGATTCATCTGCTACTTTCACGGTTGGCAATTCTCTTGTCTTTTGATTAGGGTATTTTCATTTAACGAACCAAGATTGGTACCCTTATTAAAAATCCCCCCTCTCTATTTGTATTTCGAGCCTTCGTGGCAATATGAAATTGATCAGTATTCCATTACATGTTTACGGTATATCATGCGTTTGTTATTCACGCTGATTGTTTTGCAGGATTATGGAAATATAAAGTCCGAAAAACAGGTGCTACCGGCGATCTGTAACATCTAACGTCTATGTAACTCGTTACGGTGCTACCGGTCTGTAACATCTATCGTCTAGACAACACGTTACGTGTCCGACCAGTAGGTACTACCGATCTGTAACATGTTGATCTTCCTAAGGGTATACAAACTCTTAACTCGAAGTGTGCAATTGTCCAATGCACATGTATTTCATGAGTCATGTTCAACGCACACGGATTGACAAGTTTCCACGTGCGCGTTATAACACAATGACATAACCAGAGAAAACACATCATTTTTAGATCAAGACGATACATATCACGTAAGCTTTATGATTTACATATTGCCTAAAGCCACCACAGATCTGTTCCCTTTAAAGACACATAACTGAACACATTGGGAAACAAGATTTTTACTGTGCAGACTGAATCCTGAATACCACGACATCTGTAGTAAGTATTGACACACTTTTCAAGGTGTATGTTATACGTACAAGGACTTGTACCATCGACGGGAACCAGTACATTTTGTTTACTAAGGGCATTGGCAAATTAAGTGATATACAAGTGATGTAGCCCCATACTCTCCATGGTGATAGTACAGACAATTCCGTTAAATAAGCGCATTTCTCCTATTCATTCCCTACACTAATCAACTAAACACATTATTCATTGTAAATTTAATCCAGTCAGTTATAATTAAGAACAGTTTATTAAACAATAAAAACGTATTTTTGGGTAAACGACTTTAATATGTGGTTAATTGTTACACTTGTTTTTCTCTTTATAAATAATTACATCCACGGTCAGTGATTTGTCTACACGCCATCATCTAATTCACATAACTATAGTGTGGTTTTGTTGTATATTAAAAATAAACTAGTTCCAATCTTTTCACTGGTAACTGATAGCTATTTTTGACATCACGGTCGTGTACTGTCAGACAATTAGCATCGCTCATTCAGGCATCTCTTCCTTAATCCGGAAAACTGCAGGGAATTTGAAGTACTTTTAATCCCGACAAAATGTCGATAGATATAGAATTGAATTATCTAATTCTTTACGATTTTTGTCAAAATTAATGGTTAAATTGAGTTGAATCAATTACTGTTATACCACTGAAGTTTAAACAGTTGTTGTTTTCCATTTTGCACTAAGTGGGAGTCCGGTTGTTTCATCGTGATTTTCCAGTGTGGTTTCCCACTTGTCAGTGGTGCAGGACAGAGTGACTTATAAGGACGGTACGAAAATCCGGGCCCTGTGTACACATTGGCGTGAACGAAAAAGATCCCTTGCAGTTGGAATTCGACAGAAGAGTGGTCCATAGCGCCACCCGCCGGGCAAGTTTTCTCTACTAGTATAGCGTATGCCCGTCTTTATTAGTCTAGTCGAGGCAGAACAGTGGGACGTTAAACCCCGTGTAATTTCATTTTATTTGCTTACTGATTGTGATTAATTTTCGCAAAAAAACATGGGGGGTCACAGTGGTGACAAAACCGCCATCTGGCCAACCATATTTTTTTTTTATTTCGAATGGGACTTAAAAAAATGGGGACCACCTTTGTGTGTGTGGGGGGGGGGGGAGGGGGTGCACACTAGTAGGACGTTATGAGAGACGGACAGAGAAATGGGCTTTAACGTCCACTCAACTTCAACTAGGTCTTTTCGGGACGAACACATGGTTCAATTCTATTTCAGTGGGGGGGGGGGGGGCCGGATTGGAGGATCCGGAGTAAACCCGCGAGGTCGGACAGGCGACCCTACAATCGGAAAATCGAAACAACGCCATTTGACTCAATGACAGACCTTACGGTACACGCGTTAAGCATCCGCTTACCCCTTCCCCCATTCATTTTTATTGTAAGAAATAATATAATATGAAGTAAAACGTTCATTATCATGTTGTTCGTGTTGGGTTTTTGTCAAAACCTTTACAATCAATGGAAATAAAGAACCGTGGTCCCGTGTAAACGATAGCGTGCACGTAAAAGAACCCAACGAAGAAACTCGCCTCATAATAACACTTCATTAACCCGGTTTGTGCATAACAGTAAAACGATATTACCCCTCTTTCGTTTCATTTATTATTGAGTTCGTTGGAAAACGTATCCGAAATTTCAACCGCTCTCTAATTTCAGCAAACAACAAAATTTGAGAAAGAAAAATACTTAGTGCAAAAAGTACGAACACTAAGCAGGACTTAAGTCTGGGTTTTACGTGAACATTAATATCCCTCCATGGTATTCATATTAGTAAGAAATTCTATCTTTTTTACGATTGATTGTCTTAGACATTGTAATTCCGTGTAATAAACCGTCTGTTTTATAGTAATACAGTTACACAGAAATCAATAGATAAGGATAGTATAGTATACCATACAATT
Organism: Patella ulyssiponensis; assembly: GCA_963678685.1. Classification (NCBI taxonomy): domain Eukaryota; kingdom Metazoa; phylum Mollusca; class Gastropoda; family Patellidae; genus Patella; species Patella ulyssiponensis. The sequence goes on from OY783229.1 coordinate 63,848,736, forward strand.
ATTCACATTGTATTAGAAAAAGATAGACGTTACGGTACATTATGTAAACTCGGGACAATAGTTATATCTTACAGACTAAATGATTTTTTCAAAAAGATACCGGAAGGGGTAGGGTGCTTTAGATCATTATCAAACCAATAGTTATATTTCTAAGAACAATGTCATGAAATTGGGATTAACGTACCTCTTTCCTAGTCCATCCTGACTAATGCAGCTAAGTCTCGGGATGCACGAAAACTCGAGGGCCCGTATACGCAAATGAGCCCTTGGCAGTTGAAATTCGAATTAAGAGTAAGCCATAGCAGAACTTTTGAGCAAAATGTCCATCAAACGACTCTGCAAGAAGGGTGCCCGCTTCATTAGTCCGGGGGGGATCAGAAAAATAAAACCCAACTTCCAATCATTTCGCTATGATCCACGGTGTGATTTATAGAAATGGTAATCCATATATTATTTGGCCGTGTGTCAACAACCACCAAGATTGAATTATAAAGCTATGTATGCACATGAACTATCAGTTAGTCCACGATATGATTATCAGAACGATTTGCTATGATGGATGAACGAAAAGAAGAGATTTTATACCGACGTGGATTTGTCAATATTTAGCACAAGTCTTCGAACAGACTGCATCTTGAAAGGGAAACCACTGAGAATATACATGTGTGTTGGCAATTGAATTTGACCAACGACTGGATCATAAGAAATATGATGGATGAAAAGAGTGAATAAAGAAAGTCAATATTTGCTGATTTGTCAACGATTCGTGTTTGTTGAAATTTATTGAAATGCGATGACATCTATCAAACTGGAAGATACGTCAGTCTCCTAGAAAAACAATTATTATACTGAAAGCACATTTCTGCATTCGGTGATGAAATTTCATTCGCAGATGAAACTTCATTCACTGAGTACCACTTCATGGGAGGGGTGTGCTTACATTTTTTTAAAGAACAGTTGATATCACTTCTCGTTTATATTAGAAAGGTGTGGTTTATTACCATTATATATATCTACTCTTTCAAAAATTGAAATTAAGTTGAACGTCCTAAGTCTTTCTAGAACACTGATGTCAGATCTGACTGATGGTTCATTTCGCTAATAGATAAATACAACACGGTGTGTTAGAAACAGAAAGTCGGTTTTATGTGTTTCGGTTATAGCGTTTGGAAGGAGTCGATAGGTTGCTTTGTTCTGACAGGAAACAGCAAATTAGTTAACCAATTTTAAGGACGTAAATGTCATTCGTAATGTTCATTTATTCCCCCCTGTAAGAGTACTCTCCCTTGGGCTCAATCCTTTGTCGATTAAAAAACGACTTGAGCAAATCAAATTAAACGACTTCCGATCTTTGACGTATATATTGACACAGTGTACCTCGAAGAGACAGCCGCTCAATATATTTTTATTAATGGAAAGTCAGTTAGAAAAGTTTATTGTATTTTTTATCAATCGGATTAGAGTACCAAGCATCATATCGATTACATCAATTTTCGTTTGGCAAAAACTCAAATCTAAAGTGTGTCGTACTTTTATAGAGCGTATACTAAAAGCGACGGTGGATGGAGTGCGACAGTCGAGAGTGACCATACATAATCTTACTCAGTGGGATTTACTTTTATGTACAATTCGTCACTTTCTCATTTTATTGGTACAGCTTGAAGGGTTGGATGGCCGAATGGTTAGCGCGTGCTCCTTGTATCATTGTGTCATCTGACGTGGCTTCGATTCTCCGTCTGTACTTGACCAGGAGTATGGTCGCCTGACCAAGGTCGTGGGTTTTCTCTATGCGCATGCGAATTATTGAAATAAAATTGAATCATGTTAGTACCGAAATGACCTAGTGTGTGTCGAGTAGACGCTAAACCACATTTGTCTCCCTCTCTCTAATACAGCATTATAAATCGTAGTGTCTAGTTTCAGTAATTGATGTGTATCTAAACACATCCATATTCAATGTGAAGCAATTGGGATAATGCGAGTATGAGCTCATATTGATACTCCCTGTTCCCCCTCAATCTGCTGTTAAGTTTAGAATTCAACTTTGATTTTTCATATAATGCAGGGGCAGAATCGGATCCATCTCTGGACACCATTTAGCCCGAGGTCCCAGAGCTCTCCCGCATATTCTTTTTACGTTATGTATTTGTTAAATTTTATATCGCGTATTATCTTCTCTTTATCTTATGTTCCACAATGCCTCTATAATTAAAGTCACACAGCTATTCAGTAGGTTTCAAGCAATAATAGTGAAAGCTAAAAATATTTGTTTTTAAAATACCACGTTTCCAGATTTTGCTCTCAAATACAAAGATATCAAGTTAGCAGTTTCAGCGAAGTAAGCAATGTTTGTAACACTTCAATGATCAAGGTAATATCATTATTGATAAATTACGGTTAAAACAGACTCCGTTTAATGATCAAATTGTTATAATTACAGCATGTAACTATACGCCGTCTGCGTTTATATAATAATGGCTGTCAATATCTACTCGCGATAATGGTGCGGATGGCGCCGATTTATCAGGTGGATTTCACCTGCTGATTTAGGGTAGCGTGGATTAACGTCCGCTTGCACAGGATTGATAACGCAGATAAGATTGAGAAAGAGAGAATTGGTGTATAACGTCCATCGACCCAGATAATTTCCATAATTCGCTTACGCGTAGGAGTCTTTAGCAGTGTGTGTGTGGGGGGGGGGACAGGAGGATCAGTCGAAAACCCACGAGGTTGGACAGGCGACCCAAATCCTTGTCACGTACAACCGGAGAATCGAAACCACGCCAGTTAAAACAATGCCAGACTATGATACAGCGCGCACGTGCTAAACATTCGGCGATTCAACCCCTCACATAGATCAAACTTTTTATGCAGTAGTGTAGAAATGGACTTTTATGACACGGCGGCTCCAACCTGGCTATATTGCGCCAAACAGTATGATGACACATTCAGACAAGTTTCCTTCACAGTACACTATCTGGTATATACTCATCTTCATTAGCCCAGTTGGAGCAACTGAACCTCCTTTATACTTCATTTCAATTTTGTTTCGTCACACACGAAAATTTAGCTAGTCAACATGGTCCATGTCAGCGCTGTGGCTTTTTCAAGTGGGAACCCGTCTTGAAATCCACAATACTTCTCCGTCCACATAAAGAATGTTAAAAGCCAATTAATTAAATTCAGACGCTCCACGAAGTCAGAAAATAACCAAACGGAAAGGCCGGGATTTATGTAAATTATTTAATAACGGTTTAATGTGTGTGCATTGGAATATATGATCCCTGGAAGTTGCACCTCTTCGCTTGGTTAGTGGACGGAATAGAGAAATAAAAGACACCTTTTAAACGGCACGAAATGGTGAATAGAAACCGTAGGTAAGGACTGGATCGACAGTCAAAGCTAATATGTCTTAAAAAAAAAAACATTTAAAAACATCTAGAAGTACAGAAACTGAAAATAGAAACATATACTAAGTGCAGGAGGACCTCACTTTACATAAACAATTCCACAAGAGAAATCGACGGAAAATGCACATTACTATATGTTGAGAGAAATGGGGATTAACGTCTGCTCGACACAAACTAGGTCATTTCGGAGCTAACAAAATGGTTCAACTGTATTTCAATAATTTGCTTTTGCGTAGGGGCCCTTAGCAGCGGCAGGAAATCAGAGGACCCGGAGAAAACCCATGACATTGAACAGGCGATCCTACTCCTTCTCACATACAACTGGGGAATCGAAACCACAACAGCTGACTCAATGACAGACCTTATGATGCAGTGCACGCACACCGACCATTCAGCCATCCAATCTCCCGACACACCATATGCATTTCAAACATAAGACAACACACGTTAGCGCCAACCGTGTTGTACGTTCCCCGTACTCCTCGCAGCGTTTCTTTTGATTAGACCTAACCCCACTCGTATCCACGGCCAATCTCTGTTCCAAACTATGATTGGTTCATCAGTCCGATCAACAACCAATACATTAATACGTAACCAAATCAATCGGACTTAACCCGCTCTAAATATGTTACAGTAAATTGTCTGGTGACAATTGCGGCTACATTGCTTCAGAACGCACAAAATGTATTACGATCAATTAACTAGTGCGTCAACAGAATATTGCACAGAAATTAATAAGTGTGATAAACGAGGCTATGCAAATGTAAACATTGGGTAATCGCCGCGCACGTGGAATCTTTTAATCATTACATTCCTAGGAGCACACAGCAGACGAACAATATTTTTGGTGAAGCGGCAGTCATGAAAATTTCCTTTACTTTGCTGTACTCAGAAGAGATATGATTGTATGATGAGAATGGACTTACCCAGCCAAAAACTAAGTATGACAATGGCAAGAGAGGGACTTCTATATGCATTCCCGGAACGGTAGTGATTCAGACTTCAATCAAACGTTGTGCTTTTAGAATAAACCTATTGTCTGTCCCATGGTAAATAATATACGGATTTCTACGATTATGAACAAACTACTCTACTTAAAGGGACAATAACACTTTTGCTGGCTTGGCAGCTCTAGAAAATAAATAATAGTCTTATTCTAAGTACCAGATGTTTATGTGTCCTACCTGTTGTGTAAATTATCCATTACATCATATTTTACTTGTCCAGAGGGTTCGAAAATATTTTAAAATCCAAGTCACATTTGAAAAGGTTTACGTTAACCCTTTCAAATCATGTAGTTTAATTTTTCCAATTTTTTAAATTAGGTGTGTTACGACGAAATTTGTATCATTAATTTATTTGAATATTGTAAAATAATACAATTTATTGACCAGAATAAAGATTGGGACATATTATTCAATTACAAGAGTGTTATTGGGGCTTTAAGTTATTATAAACTTACCTATGTGTTTAAAATCATCTCCGGTTAAATAAAATTAATCGCACAATTGAACATCCCAACGGAAAAAAGGGGTTCTCTCTTGAAAAGTCAATGTTTTTGCTTGTATTTTCGTCTGTGTCCATCACAACATTATGCACGTGACGTTATGGGCTAAACCATCGTAATTATGTTGAAGGGGGTAATTTGTGACAACCACGTGTGTTGTAATCAAAACAGCACACGGCCTTTTCGATCGTTTGAGTTTGGGCAAGAAAATAGCAACTGGAGACAATGACATTAATTTTGAACCATTTTATTGTCAGTCTACTAAATTTTATTTACCGATTATACGAATACTCGTATATACATGTATAATATTGCTTTTCACTCCGTAATTTCACCCGTGTATATTATATATATTTTTATAAAACACATTTACAGCCCAGTCAATCATAGTCAACTTTGTGGCTAACATATATAAATAAACACACTTTATTTCATAATTTTAATTGATCATATTTCGTATGAAAAAGACCACCGCTTCTCAATAATTTCCATATTTTATTCATGTTCTGACTGTACATATCATTAATGTTCCTGATTAAATTACTTTTTTTTTGTTCATTCGACAGATACTAAAATCGAAACATTCTTGATAAGAACAGTTCAGGATGTCTAAACATCGTTTATCGTCTTTATAAAAATGTATTTAAAACAAAAAATCACACGTCAGATTGCGTGTATTATTTGGTTTTGTGTGTTAATTATGCAGACAGCGGGGAAAATTCGTGCAAGTTTCGCGGCACTAAATTTAACCATCTGTGTAGCATACAATAACTCATATGACATGGTACCTTTTACGGCAATATAATTCAAAGCGTTGATTAGCTGGGACATGATTGCGATCTACGAAATGCCATCGGAAAATTCCATTCTCAGTGGATTTCATAATTCGTCAACAACTGAGAATACAATCTTATGGATAAACAGCCTTGTGAATTTCACGATTATAAAATTCTGAACACACCAGAAATAATATTCAAAGAGAAATAGAAATAAATGGAACTTTCTACCGATAAATAAACCTATACGCGGTATGATTTGTTGATAATAATTATTGGTATTTATCTATAAAAAAACCCGTTATATTCCTATTCAATGATTCAATGGCCTCTGCTATTAATTTTGCCGAGGCAAATGTAAAATACATCGGAATTTAGGCCTACCTCGACTACAGCAGATTGCCGAGGTTAATTGGCATGACTGCTTAAGTTCATCATCAGGAAATATTAAAAATATTCATGGGTGATATTCAAGGCAGTAAAACAAATGTAATTCAAAAGAAAAATATTCCCTCCGAATTCTCTAACCAAATAATCAATACAAGGCGGAAACAAGATATCGGACTATGGGCGTATTTATGTTTGTAAACGCCCAAACTCATTACTGGGTCTCACAGCAATAGCTTATTCATACATGTCGCGTTCGATTATTTGCTCCGTGCTTACTCGGCCAGGATCCTCGAGTACGTTTCGACATGCGCAGTGGGAATGGGTAATCAAAGGGCGCGGCGCTTTCTTCGGATATCAAAATGGAAGATAAACTCCTCCAAACAATTAATTATGCTGGATGTTCTGATAAATAACAACGAGCAGACAATAATCCACCAACAAACTTTAGACTTTTTCATTGGTACCTCATTTGGAACTATTAAATCCAGAGAAGCGAAATAAAGCCCATATTATGCAGAACATACTTTAAATCACATTTTCGTTCAACCAATGTAACGTTTGTTAACTTTGTTAACGAGCTCCATGGCTTACAAGAATTGTAGTTAGAACGGCAAGGTTATGATCGCACACTATATAGATTTATTTCGCTCACTATCTGACAGATTTGGAATATAGAATTCAACAAATGCTTATTGAACGAAAAGAACAAAGGAAGATATCCTGTCCGTGTTACAATTGCCCATTACTCCACAAACGTGAAGAAATTTATTACGGTTTTGCTAAATATTGTAAATTTCCCGGAATAATCGGAGATATGGATGGCTGTCATATTCGAATTATGGCGCCCAAGATGAAGGACAATCGAATATCACACATAAACCGCAAAAAGATCACTCGGTCGTACTCCAGGCTGTAGGCTATGTGATCATCGAATTCGATTTATTCATGTTCACATCGGCTGGTCTGGGTGTACACATGACGCTAGGGTTTCGAAGACTTTCCTCTAATCAGATACCAAATTCAGTAGGAATAATTCCTACTTGGGGACCCAGTCTGCTCTCTTTAGCCATGGAATTATGACTCCATACATTGGTTAGGGGAAACTGACCCGTTATCAAGAAAGAAAAATATTTAATAAACATCTTAGTTCTGCGATCGAGCGTGTCTTTGGGCAACTGAAAGGACGCCGAGTGGCTTTTTCTAATTCTTGGAATCGTTAAACCAAGATGTAGAATCACTAAAATAAACACAACACTACTGAGAAAAGTGTCAACAATAATTCTTCCGTCGCCTAAACTTTATCTGCAAATATAACTTCGATCAAATAATTTATTTGCTTCCATGTTGAATAATGGTATACTTCCAGAAGTAACCGGCTCCTTGGGCAGGTTACTTCGGACTGGTGCGAGTAAGCCATTCACATGACGTCATCGGTAATCTGAACGCATTCGCGGTGCCTAGAGTAAGCGCCAGTAATCGAACGCACCAACACAAAATTTGAACTGCTTTAACCCCCTTATACGAAATGACCCATTCCGATAAGTAATAAGCTTCCATTTTTTATTTCTCGGTGTCCAAGTTTGTGAGAAGTTCAATTTTACAAGAGAGAACTTTTGTATTCGTTGGTATATTTAATTGTGCAATGGATGTTATTTAACCGGAGTTTATTTCAAACACATAGGTAAGTTTATAATAACCAAAGTTAAGTAGTTTCTTCATAATCGTAGAAATCCGTTTATTATTTACCATGGGACAGACAATAGTGATTGTTTCCAAACAAACAATGTGTTCTGTTATATATAGTTCTATATATAGTTCCAAAAAACAAACACTCGAAGCATTGCCGCGGATTTGGCAACACACAACTCTCATCCTACACATCTATGCGCCTAAACGAGCAGATATTCTGTCTCTGTAATTCTAGGGGAATCCCAAGACCCCACCCAAAACTTTACGTTACCTCTACCTTGTACCCAGTTACTGAAATTCCTTCACACGCCCAAGCCCGTTGCGTAATGCCTTGGAGTAAATGAAATCAAATGAGATTTGACGTCCCACTGTTCTGCAGCAAACTGGGCTACTAAAGACAGGCATACTATGATTGGCATGCTACGAGGGAAATTTAGCCCGGGCAAACCATTCGGCAATTATGGATGAACTTTTTATATCGATGTAGAGATCGAACACCCAACCTCCAGACTAGCGATGCAGCGTCTTGCCCACCTAGTCACCGTGGCTCCAAAACTGCACTTACTCTGGAAATATGTATTTAAATATACCGTTTTTACCGCATTGTTTGGTTGTGCGGTTATCCTTTTTGTCCAGATAGAGCGCCACTCCAATATTCAAAAACAAAATCTGTAAAAAGAAGAAAAGATCAGACATTTTACACAGCCAGATTATAAACAGACTGAAAAATTACCTGCATTGGATTAAACGGTTCCTGGTAGTCGCGACTCTTCGCTTGGTTAATTGAGAAAATTGTGAAATAACACGCACCTTGCAATGGTCGCGCGATGCAGGGTTATTTGACGATAGAAAGGTAGTGAATTGAACCTAAATGTATGTACTGAGGTTTAATGTCTTGTTAACACAGTCGGGGACTTTAATGAAATCAATAGTGTGCCTGTTTTTATTTCATTTGTTCCACATGGCGCTTAACCGTGAGATTTGTGGAAAAAAAATAACGAGTTGATAGGCAAGTGGTCGTATAGAAATTGCTACGCACAGTGTATTTCGGAGCGTTTATAGGAAATGGCGTCCCTCAGAACAAAAATAAAATGAAATGGGGTTTAACGCAGTACTATTCTGCACCAGCTGGGCTCTTGAAGATGGGCATACGCCATACAGTGAGTTAAATTTTACCCTGACAGCTGCACTTTGACCTATTATAATAGAGAATTCCAAATACTAAGTTATCTTTTACGGGCACCCCAATGAATACATAGGGTCTCGGCTTTTACTCCCATCTGAACGACTAGACAGCTCTCCTAGTCAGGACCTACGTCCTGCACCACTGACAAAGAGAAACCATGCCGTAAAATCCGGATGGACATTTTCGGCCAATGCAGGGATCAAACACGCGATCACCAGACTAGCTTAGCCACGTCTTACTAGCTTAGCCACCGTGGGCCCCTCAGAACAGTACCTACAAGATTATTTATATAAGTCGTTTCAACATCTGGTCCTATCAGCCCCAAGATAATCAATGGCAGTCATACATCACTTAGGGTGTCAGGATCTCATAAGTGAAATGGTCTAGCAATTGCAAACGTTAGTTTGTTCTCGTTGGGGTTTCTTTTTTTTGGGGTGGGGGGGGGTATCTTTAATTACCATTTCACGAAAGTAAACTGTTGATTTAGACTTTTAAATCTCTTTTATAGGACTATTTGATTAAAGTGGTTCACCTTTGTAGTAGTATAATGATGAAACAATTACTGTAGGTGGCAATTCCAAATGGGGGAGGAATTGAGTAATACGAACCTATCTCGCTTATCTTAATCAATTTCTATTAACCTTATTCCTAAAATCCCGACGAATCCATATAATCCCGATAAAATAAAGTGAACTGGAATTTTAATGCAACGTCAACACCAATAAAGCTATATATTGGATAAAAATTTAATATTAATACCACGTCAGTTCCGATGCTATTCATTGGACGGAAAATGAATTTTAATACCACGTCAGTACCGATATCATATATTGGATAGAAAATGAATTTTCATACCACGTCAGAACCGATGTAATGCTATATATTACATAATTGAATTTAATGTAGGACAGAAATTGAATATTAACATCACGTTAGTACCGATATAATGCTAAAAATTGGACGGAAATAGAATTCTAATGCCACGCTATGTATATTGGACTGAAATTTAATTTTAATGTCACGTCAACACCGAAAAAATGTATTATTATATAGGACGTGAAAAATTTAACTTTAATGTGACATCAGCGCCGATAATATTCTATATAATAAGACAAACATTAGATTTTAATGCCACGTCAGCATCGATATAAAAAACATTATATTGGACGTGACAATTGAATTTTATTGCAAGATATAATTGAATTGTCAGATATAATTCTATATTAATAATTTTAAAGCCAAGTGATAACCGATATGATATATATTGGACGTGAAATAGAATTTTAATGTCACGTTAGCATTTATATATTGCTATATATTGGACTGAAATTGAATTTTAATGCGATGACATAATGTTTAATATAAGACAAGGTTGCATCTTAATGTCACGTCAGCATCGATATTATGTACATGTAATAATAATAGAATGGTATATTTTATAGAATGCCACGTTAGCACAGATACAAGGTTATATATACGATATATTGAATTGTAATGACAAGACAGCGCCAACATATTGGTATATATTTGAATAGAATACAACCATAAAGCGTCTTTGATGTTAGCGATCTACAATTTCTTGGTAAGGCTATTTATTATATCTGTCTGTTTGTCTAATGATAGCTATGATTTCTTATTGGCTAGACTGTTTTACCGTTGTTTATTACTTAATAGATGACAAGAGTAACACGCGATTCCTTTAAAACGGTTACCTTTCGATTATCTTTAAAAACCGAATAGCTCGGTCTCAATAATCGTTACTTATCGATAATATTGTACAATTGGAAGAACGTGACTATTGTTTGATGGGCTGGATATAATTTTTATCAACTGATTCGAGGGTAGGTTTGTCCGAATATATGTTACGTTAAAACGCGAGTTAATTGTCAATTTAAATCAACATTGATGTTGTTTTATTACCATGAAATGGTAGGCTTCTGATATCGAACATTTAATCATTGGTACACCAATCGTGTACCATAGTGCGTTTCAGCGTCAATTGTAGCCGGTGATCGGAAAGAACGAGGCTAGACATATTCCACAACTAATGTCAAATGGCTATCCCATGCGCAACAGACTTGAATAACCACACTAGAAATTGATATTCGGTTGAGACTCATGCCGTATTTCGTTGGACATTAGTGATTGAAATTAGAGTCAAAACGGAAACAATTGAATGTAAATCAGTTCAGATACAATCAGATTATATTGTATGCGTTGCGAGCTATTTGTATCAATTGTTAGGTCCCAAATGTTAGCGATTTAGCTCATTTAAACATACATTATGCAAGAGCTAAATCTGCCTATTGGGATTTAAAAAGTATTTATTCAGAATTCTTATATACAATCATACAATCTGCCTATTATGGGTCTTTCTTTAGACGTGAAATGTTATCTAAATTATTAATTATATGATCCCAGCCATAATCAACTCTCGATGGTATAGGATTTGTCCGATTTGAATTAGATTTGAACGGGTTCAATCATGTCTTGATTAATTTTAAAATGGAGGAGCGAGACTTAGCTTCGAACAACCAAGACGGTAGTTGCAATTATCGTACACATCTTGTCAAACCTTCTAAGGCTGATATCTTCGCTCATAATAGAGTAATTTCGATGAAATTTTCAAATTATTCATTGTACATAATGTATTTCCGAACTATTATAACAAGAATGGCCAACTCTTTATTAAACTCTTAACTAATATATCTTTAATTAGAGATTTAACTTCTATATTTATAGCGGATTCTTGTAGTCGCGATTAGAACACCTGGAGACGAATCAAATGGAAACATTCATCGTAAACTGTATGATCTAGTCTATATGACTCCCCTAATCTTTGTTTTGGAGGAGTTTACAAGACACAGGTCATTAATATCTCCATTGACTTTAATGTGAATTTTCGTCCCTTAGTCGAACATGTGGCAAACTCTTGGCCATAAGTACGTATCCTTCCGCATCAAATTCATGAATATTCACCAAAACCTGGCAGAAAATTTATTTTAAACCATTTACTTCCTTCGATTCTACACCAAAGGCAACATAAATCGCCATGAAAAAGTTGGAAACGGGAAAGGGAGAGAAAGACTAAAAATAGCTTTCGCCCAACATTCGGGTGGCGGCGTAGGAATATTTGGTGAGCTGTGTCGAAATTCTACCAGGATTGTTTCATGACAAACAGGCCTAAGAGAGACAACAGATTGTAGTTATATGATTATATACTTTAATTCACTTTGGTTCACCATTAAAAACAAAACGTTACGTCCATTTTACCGACATTTTTGTTCAGGTGTGGGCATAATTCAGTGGCACTTTCAAAAACGTTACATCCCCTTCCAGTGAACTTGCACGAGACCCTAACGTTATATAACAATAACATTGATTATTCCATGAAATACAGGGATGTTTACGAATACGTTTCATGAAAGTCCGAACGATGGTCGACTGCTCCAGTCGACAGATGGGTGCCCTTGGTGATTAATACTGGGAACACTCGGCAACCCTCGGAAGATTTCGGACAATCTAAACTCGGCTGTATGATGAATTCCGCCATATTGGAACTACTTTAAAGGTCCCGGATGAAACATGGTTGCGCCCATTTCAAACACAAGTTGGCGACCTATTTGGCTAGCGACCTATTCGACCGATCCAGCTGTAAGATAATGACGAAATTACACTTCTATTCTGAGCTGAAGGAATGGATAAAAAATAATATATACTACTTTCATTTGATAGACATAACGTTGGATTTTATTGGTTGATAAATAGAGACTGTTGTCTTTACTCTAAATAGGTTTCCAACGAACAGGTTGCAGCTCGATCGGTCGAATAGGTTCCCAATTTGTGTAATAGCGTCAAGTTTTCCTGTTAAAGTAAACCGGTAGCCGCATCGCAAATGTATGGGCGTAGGTACATATCACTTACTGTCATACATCCGAGACTAGATGTAGTTTACGGAATCTGTCGAGATTAGCCGAGTGATACTGGGAACAAAAAGGTCATTCGACTGATCCTATTGATCGTTCTACGCCTCCACTTCACCAAGGTCAAACGGTAAATGATTAAAAAAATCGCAACCTTATCCTTGTTTACAGGAACTTGCACGAGACCCTGACGTTAACAACAACATTGATCTCTCCATGAGAAACCTTTGAAATTCCAGACCATCAGATCTACGTGAACTTCTTTCCATTCACTGGGAGATGTTTTTTTCTAAGATTGGCGAATTTGATCTAAAAATCGATGACAATATGTTGAAGAAAATCAAATAAGGTAATCGATCTCAAAATCAAAGTGTTTTCTGTAATATAGACAAGCTTAACATTTAAAAGCAGATGAATGTCTTCTTTCTGGAGCATATAGCTCTTGAACTTATATGATGGAAGGACTTAAAGAAAGAAATATACAAATAAATCTCTTAATCACAAATGTGCAAAGTCTGACGTGTTCTTTGACGAATTTCAATATGATAAAGTAGTAATGAAATACTATTTCGTAATTTTAACATTTGAAGCTTTAAAAGGTCATGTTCTTTGAAGTAGCAAGATCAAGTTAAAACGGTATTAAAAAAAAAGAAATACCAGTAATACAGAAGTAGTAATTATGGAATCCACTATAAAATGAAGTATTCCTTTAATTAAATAAGCCTGCTTAACCTTTTCAAGATATAATCCTTGAGTAGAATAAATAAAAACATAAGACAAGGTATGTGGACAGCAATGAAATCTGCATACATATATATGGTACGACGTGATATTCAGTTTTGTACAGTTTTTGAAGCTCATGTGCTTGGACACGTTGTCAAATAAATTAGTAGCTGTAGTTTTCCATAAGTATGTGTTATAGTTTATTACTCTACCCAGTAACTAACTGGATGTGAAGGATTGATATCTTTTGTGCTATTAATTTTAATATTTATTTTAACACTGTATTATTTCTGATGGTTTAATATATTATTTTATATTAAATAATTAATTAAGCTTTCAAGATAATTAAACATTTCCAGTTTTTGAAACATATCTTCTGTGCAATATCCCATTTCTGCTAAACACTAGAAACAAGTTCGTTCTTCTAACAATCTGAAGAAATCCCGCCCTAGCCATTACGATTACCCCATAGTCTTCTTCTGGATAATCGCTCACGATGAACTTCGCTGTGTGTGACGTAATGTAGCTGAGGTTATCAGATTTAATTTGCTACACCGTCTCTCGATGGAAAATTTGACAACTTGCAATTTGTTCTATTTCGCACATTAAAAAGATAATCTAGAGTATGTAATTATCTAAAAGAATTCATGGATGTGAATTTAATTTCCATCCGTTTGCGCTGACAATATACATTCTGACAGTTTAATTACAATGTAAGCATATATGCAAAAATCTGGTTAAAGATACATTATGGGAGATTAGATAACGATTTAGCAGTTCTTACTATAAAAGTTAGACACTAGCTTCTGTAAAGGCAATTTGCTGAAAATGTTAAGTCAAATGGATCCACTATGAACCTAGAACTAAACGAATGAAAGTTCCGCTTAGCCCCAATCATCATTAGTAAAGTCGGCAAGACAAAACTAGTAGTCTCGATTATCCATTTAATCGTTAAATCACGAAGGAAAATTTTGCAGCAAATCGAACTACAATTCCAACAAATATCGAAGGCTAACCTTGACATCGAGAGTTGATTATGGTCTGGATAAGTTAGTTTAGGGCTTAATTAATAGGTTTTTTATATAAATTTTCAGGCCTTAAGAAAGACCTGTTTTAGGCAGATTCAGCTCTTTCATAATGTATGTTTAACGACCTTCATACCAAATAATTATAGGCATATTTCTGCCTACCTCACAGAATCAAAATATTTGAAAAACACTTTAGTTCTCAAATTACAGAATATTTTGAAAAATTCAAACTGGTTTTAGGAAAAAAGTATTCATGTTCAACAGCCTTGTTGAGAATTACAAATGTCTGACTCAAGTAATATAACCGGAGTTGTTTATCTCGATCTTAAAAGGGCGTTTGATCTTATAGACCATAGATTAATCCTCCAAAAATTAAAATTATACAAATTTGACTTGAAATCGCATAAACTAATTTCATCTTATTTGGAATTTCGAAAGCAACACGTAGTCTTAGGGGCGTGTCATTCAGGTCCCACAAGGATCCAATATTGGTCTGTTACTCTTCTTAATTTTTATAAACGATCTCCCACTTCAAGTAAGTAAGTAAATGCCATACATATCATTTTGCTGATGACAGTACCCTACATTTCTCTAGCAACAATCTAGCTAATATAGAGGTAGCCCTTCAAGATGATTTACTAAATGTATTTAATTGGTTTAACGAAAAAGAATGCTTAAATGACCAAAACCATGCTAATAGCTTCAAAACATCACTCTTTAAAGGGACAATAACACTCTTGCTGGCTTGGCAGCTCTAGAAAATAAATAATAGTCTTATTCTAAGTACCAGATGTTTATGTGTCCTACCTGTTGTGTAAATTATCCATTACATCATATATTACTTGTCCAGAGAGTTCGAAAATATTTTAAAATCCAAGTCACATTTGAAAAGGTTTACGTTAACCTTTTCAAATCATGTAGTTGAATTTTTCCAATTTTTAAAATTAGGTGTGTTACGATGAAATTTGTATCATCAATTTATTTGAATATTGTAAAATAATACAATTTGTTGACCAGAATAAAGATTGGGACATATTATTCAATTACAACAAGAGTGTTATTGGGGCTTTAACACAAAAAATTTAATGGAGAATCATTAAAAAATGTATCTGAAGCAGTGTTATTACGACTTACTGTTGACCAAAATTTACACCGGAATCTTCAAATTAACAAAATTTCCAAAATCATATCCTCCTGACAAAGTTAAAACTATATTTACCACACCATCTTAGAATTTCATTTTTCAACGGATGTATCTTATCTTACTTAAATTACTGTTCTACAATTTGGGGTAATGCAAGTAAAGGTTAACTAGAAGTCATGTATAAACTTCAAAAGCGTGCGGCAAGGAGCATTTTGGATGAAAAACCTGATTTACATTCAACACTTTTATTTGGAATTTCTAAATTGGCTTACAATCTCTACCAACGCATCCAATGCAACCAAAGGATGGCTGAATGGTTAGCGTGTACGCACTGTATCATACGGCCTGCCATGGAGTCAGCTGGTGTGGTTTCGAATCCCTGGTTGTACGTGGCAAGGAATAGGGTCGCCTGTCCAACCTCGTGGGTTTTCTCCAGGTTCACCGGTTTCCTCCCACTACTAAAGACCCCTACGCGCAAGCGAATTATTAAAATAAAATTACAAACTACATGTTAGTCCTGAAATGACCTAGTTTGTGTCGAGTGAACATTAAACTCCATTTCTCCCTCTCCCCACCTTCAAATTCCTAAGAGACAAATTACCACCATATTTATATAACCCATTCTGTGAAAATTCTAATTATAACTTGACCGAAACTAGCATGACATTGAGATCAGGAAGTCAACTTCAATTAGCAATTCCAAAACGTAAAAAAAGGCAACAAGAACATTTCAATATACCGCCTCTGTATTTATCTGGAATTCACTACCTCAAACTGAAACATGCGTCTTCAAGTTGTATCTCACAAAAAAAGAGTTAGTAAAACACGTTTAATTTTTGAACCCTGTTATCCTCTGAATGTATGTTTTGCTGTGACTACTCGCGCGGTAGTTATTCAAGGGCTCGATGATCTTCCGTTAGAACTGATCGTGACAATTTATGACATAAATGTCCCTTTAAATTATTAGATTATGACTAAATATGACAGTTGCATGCAATATCCCTTTAAAGGATTAGACCACGACAAAATATGACAATTAATGTTCCTTTAAAGGCCTAGACTAGAATGCTAATCCACTGACAAGTGGCTGCACGTCAATTGACACAAGCATGGACCTTATAATATGCACGACTAATGTATAATATGCACGACAAAAGTAAACAAATAACAATGACAATAAACGTTGGTAAATACACAGAAAAGTCATTATTTCAGAGGCATTAAAATGTACATTAATCCCTTAAAGTCATTTCTGTATTTTGCAGTCAGAAATAACACCGAAATGTAAAGAACCATTTCCAACAATGTCCTGACATATTGAACACACGTGGGACTAACACTCGCATAGTTACTCGTTGAAACTGACACATAATTCAAAGAACACTGAATAACACGCAATACAAATGATCTAGAAAAGTACCTGGAGAGTGGATCTATCTCGCCTTTGCAATGACTAAAGCTTGTCAGTTTATATAAGACGACATTTTGACTATTAAAGACGGACTGAAAAGATTGTTGACAACAATGGCGACATGACAACTAAACGCAAGGAGAAAACCTCATGGACGCTGATTGGTTAATGATGCAAGGCTCGAAATACAAATCGGAACACATCGGCACTGAACTAAATAAGAAAGAAAATGAATGTAAACGAAATAAGATTCCGATCTATTCAGAACAACCCTCGGGGGGCACACATGACTTGTCGACTGATTCCAGTATTAAAATACATTTCTGAATAGAGCGCTTGTACTCTGAGTTTTTAGTTTTCACAAGAACATTACGAACAACTCCATCTTTTCCTGGATAGACTTCCATTACTCGCGCTAAGTTCCATTTTCCACGAGCACATGAATTATCAATTAATAACACAATGTCATCCTTTTGTAATTGGCGACCTTTAGACAACCACTTTGACCGTCGCATAAGCGTAGGAATATATTCAATTATGAATCGTTTCCAAAAATCTGACACTAATGACTGGACAAAAAGAAATCGCTTTCTTAAGTTTCTAGTTTCCTCAAAAGGACCGGACGGAATATCTGTAGTTGCACGACCTAATAAGAAATGATTTGGAGTTAGTGGCTGTGGATCATCTGACAAATATCCCAGAGGATGACTATTAATGAGACTCTTGATTTCGGCAAACACTGTTGACATCTCGTTCCATGACAAGATTTGCTGACCGATAATGACTTGTAGATTCTTTTTAACTTGCTTAATAAGACTTTCATAAAAACCTCCCTGATGTGGACTAAGAGGAGTTATGAATTTCCATATGATTTAATGAACCACGACAAATTCTTCAATATGTTGTCTTCCTTAATGGTTTGTGGCCATCCATGTTGTGATGCAAAACGACGAAGAGCAAATAGGAATGAAGGTGTTGACAAGTCTTAGACGATTTCTAGATGTATGGCTCTAGTCGTTGAACAAGTGAAGATTGCTCCCCAGGCTTTGATTGATTTGTTACGACCGTACTTCAGCAAAAATGGACCAAATAAATCGACTCCAGTTGTCGTGAATGGTGGCGATAACGATTTTTGTCTTTCTGATGGAAAATCTGCCATGAGAGTTTCACAGGGTGACTGTCTGAGCTTTCTACAGATGACACAAGATTTGACGATGGATTTTGACTGTTTGAGCTCTCCAAAATTTACGACGAACCTCGGCTAAGGTTCTTTCTACACCAGCATGTTTTTTTTCCTGATGAACTTCTGAGACGATCAATTTAGTGACGTGATGATCTCTTGGCAATAAGACTGGATGACGTTGATCGTAGGAAAGAGACGTGTGAGGCAAACGTCCCCCTACTCTGACAATTTCATTTTCTACATAGGGACAAATCTCTAAAGTTGTATTCCCAGTTGACAAGAGAAGTTTGAGCTATTCGCAGCCAATAATCTTCAGATTTGTTTATTTACTTAGTCGTTAAAGGACCACAGAGGTAGTTGAGAAACTGACTTGATTTTGCAACTGAGTATGACTGCTTTGACACTGACTTACAAGACTCTGGAGTAGTAGACTTTGATCGACGAGAACTGACCATTGATTTCAAATTATTAATGAATATGTTGACATATGACGTTATTCTAGGTAATTTAGAATAGCTGGAATATTTGACTGGATCGGTTATAGGTTGTATTGACGAAGACATGACTATAGGGAATAAAGGTTTCACCTTTTTTAATTCGTGGTCACCTTCCATTGTTATTGACATATTTGAGTGGACAGGCCATTCTGACTGTGGATATTTAACAAACTCTGGACCTGACATCCATCTATCTGTCATTCTGCCAATCGTGAGACCACGACTAAGATCATCGGCAGGATTAAGATCTGTGGGTAAATATTTGAACTGTGACAACTCCCACATTGACTGGATTTCTGTGACTCTGACACCGACGAAAGGTTTCATGTTGATAGATTCTGACTGTATCCAGTTCAAGACGATGTGTGAATCTGACCAAATGTTGACTAGAACTGGGTTAGTACGCAATTCATCTATTGTTTTGGTAAGACGAGAACCGACTAGAACTGCCATCAATTCCAGTCTTGGAATTGTAGACTGGCCTTAGACGTTACGAGCTGGACTTCTCGACCATTAGACGTTGTCCATACTATATAAATCACGGCTCCAAACGCTTTCAAACTAGCATCACAGAACGTGTGTAATTCAGGCTGACCATAAGCGTTGACTGGCTTTAGGCATCTAGGATAAGATAAGTTGTTCAGACTAAACATTTCATCAAATAATATTGACCATAATTGATTGAAGTCGCTAGAGAGATGATCATCCCACTGTAACTCCTTATGTCTCCAAATCTCTTGCATAGCCATGTGCATTTTAATGGTTATTGGAGAGGCTAATCCCAAAGGATCAAACAGACTTGACATTTTTGACAGGACGATTCTCTTAGTAAATACTGAGACGTTGACTGACTTGACTGTGAACTTGAGTATATCCATGACAGGATTCCAGCCTAGGCCTAGAGTTTTAAGATCATTTTCACCATCCAGACTGACTTCATTGACTGACTGACTAGATTTGACTGAACTGGCTGAACAATACCATTCTTTAATCTTAAATTTTCCGGTTTCTTAGAGTTTATCAAGATCCTTCATTCGTTTGATAGCTTCATCTTGACTACTGCATGAGTGAATAAGATCATCCATATATCGGTCTTTTTGAAGAATAGCGGCTACTTCAGGATATTCGTTTTGATAACCATGGCAATCTTGTTCATGACGTAAGAGGCCATATCAGGCGACGACTTATATTCAAATGTGACCCTCAAGAGACGATAGATATCTGGATCTCTGGTGGTATCCATATTTCTCCATAGGAACCGATGGACATGGCTGTCTTCTTCCCTTAGACGAACTTGAAGAAACATTTCAGAGGCATCTCCGACTATGGCTACTGGTTCTTCTCGGAACCGAATAAGAACTCCAAAGAGATTACCAATGAGACATGGACCCTTCCGTAAGAACTGGTTCAAAGACGTACCCTGGAACTGACAAGCACGGTCGCACACAATTCTAAGAGGTGTACTGACTTTATTTGGACGGTAGACTCCAAGTGAGGCAAATAATAAACAGGCTTAATCGGTTGACTGATTTCTTCTTGACTTAGTTTGACAGCCCATTCATTAGTAACATAATCTTTCATGACTTGACAATAAAGTTCTGACTTTGCCGGGTCATTCGAAAGGCTGTTTTCTAATGACAATAGTCGTTTTTCGGCAAGTTTGTAATTGCTGGGCAGTAAATTAGCGTCTGATTTCCACGGAAGTCCTATCTGATACCTATCACCACTTTTCTGACATGTTGATTCGAAGATATCCATCGCTTTCTGATCTTGTCTGGAAATCTGTATCTGTATTGCACGAACTCCCATCGTTTCAAATTCATAGAACTTTTCCAAGTTTACTGACTCTCGGAACTGGCATATAGTGTTGACTGAACATTGTTCTTTATCTGAACCAATGACATACCATCCCAGTAGAGAATGTTTGGCTAAAGGTTCGTACGGTAGTCCTTGGCGATATTCTGAATCTGCATGAAGGTGTGTATACTGTACTCCCAGGATAAGATCTATAGGGCCTTCTTCCTGACTGAAGTTAATGTCTGTTAAATAATTAAAAGGCTCAAACATTGTTTTTTATCTGAACCAATGACATACCATTCCAGTAGAGAATGTTTGGCTAAAGGTTCGTACGGTAGTCCTTGGCGATATTCTGCATCTGCATGAAGGTGTGTATACTGTACTCCCAGGATAAGATCTACATGGCCTTCTTCCTGACTGAAGTTAATGTCTGTTAAATAATTAAAAGACTTGAACCATTGTTTTATCAAGTGCTGGGACATCCATTATGGTGTTATCAATCTCGTGTGCTTGAATGTTGAATTCCTCAACACCATTTAGTGCAGATACTTTAAAGTTGACTCGACAGCTATACTTCTGAGAGAGTTGTCTCCCCATTCCCCCCCAACGACAGAAATGTCAATAGGTTCGATCTTCCCTTGGAGACCCAAGGCTTTGGCAAAGGCTTTTCTTATGACTGTTGTACCGGCACCACTGTCTATTAATGCATTGCCATACAAAGTTCTTCCATTAGGCGCTTTAAACCGGATTCGGACGACTGGCAACATTGCGCGTTTGTCCAATATACTGCTGACTGGCATATCGGGGTGTAAGAGTTTGTGGTGGTATCGTTGACAGCCATTTTCATTACACTGTTGTCTGTTTCGGCACTTAAAGATAGTATGTCTTCTAGCAAGACAAGAGAAACATAAGCGTTCTGAGGTGACATGAGTGAATTTGAAATTTCTGAACCTTTCACACTGTGACAGATAATGTTCCTTATGACAAAAAGAACAACTCTTGAATGACGATCTTTGAGCATGACTGCGTGCTGCATTGACAGATCGCTTAAGAGGTAAGTAGGCAGGCTTGTTAACGGCATTCGGCATCACCAAAATCAGGATCGAATTCAGCTCTAACCTTGGATCTGAGAAATGTGTGTGACTGACGGAGTTTCACCTGATGTTCTGATTAAAGCAACTTTAGCCTTCCACAGATCAATCATGTAGTTCGGCATTCGTTCAACAATTTTCCTGAGATTGTCACAGGCATTATTACCAGAAAAATAATTCAGCTGAGTTAGACTGGCTATAGCGTTGATTACATCAATTGAAAGTTCTTTCAGGGCATTTGTATCTGTTATTTTTGGACCACTGGTGACCTTGGTAACGTATGCTCTGGCTGTGCTACTAGGTGAACCATATTCAGCTTTCAAAGACTTTAAAGCTGTCGCGTACATACTTCCTGACGATCCTAAACCTGACAAAGTTTTGTTGACTCCCACTGACAGATGACTCTTTAGTTGTCCCATCCCGACTCATCTGTAACTTATCGTGTATGTGTACTCTGAACCGTTGTATGAACTCCACATACTCAAGAGGATTGCCATCAAAGATATTGATTTTGAGAGCAGGAATATCGCGATTTGAGTCCAATCTAAGAAGAGCATCGGTGATAGAGATTTCTTCTTTTCTTGACTATGGACAGTTTCTTCAAATTCTGTTAACTCATCTATCCAAATGACTTTGTCATCCTTGGTTTCGACTGACAAGACAAAGTCGGTGTATTCTGTTGACTAGACTCCGATGTTGACGCATGTTCATCTGGCTGCAATACTGACTGTATCGTGTTCGTACGTTGAACTGACTGTGATGTAGGCGTATGTGGGACGGGCCGTAGTGTAGGTGCAGGTTGTTCTGTCCTTGACGTTTGCTCTGACTTTGACTTGGGTGTGGACGTTAAACTCTGAACTGACTGATCACTCTTTGAAAAGGCTTTAATTTCTAATCTTCCTTTCTCGGATTCATCACAATATTCTTTAATTTCGCCATTAGCAAATGACTGTATCGTGTTCGTACGTTGAACTGACTGTGATGTAGGCGTATGTGGGACGGGCCGTAGTGTAGGTGCAGGTTGTTCTGTCCTTGACGTTTGCTCTGACTTTGACTTGGGTGTGGACGTTAAACTCTGAACTGACTGATCACTCTTTGAAAAGGCTTTAATTTCTAATCTTCCTTTCTCGGATTCATCACAATATTCTTTAATTTCGCCATTAGCAAATGAACATTTTTCATAGTCTTTTCTGATTTCTTTGAGCTCTCTCTTTAATTTTCTGACGTCTCCTTCACCTTTTCTGATGTAGGTTTGAATCCGTGTGATAGAACGCGTAAAGTTCCCGCGTAACTGTTTTCTGTGTTGACGAGCAGCACTGAGCTTTGACGAGCTCTCATCTTGTGAATCAGAATCTGAGTTTTGAAAAGGAGTGTCCTTTGGCAAAGGAGTTTCCAATCCTATAGTATCAATGACTTGCTCTGCCATATTAACCACCACGCAGGTAACACAACGAGTTCGAACTTAGCCGAGACGTCGACTGTATTCTTCAGAAACTCTTGTGACTACTCGCGCAGTAGTTATTCAAGGGCTCGATGATCTTCCGTTAATGACGACATATTTAGACTTTAGACACATAGACGTTTATTGATAAGACGATGTATATTTATGTCATTCATATATCTTTCATCTACAGACTATTTAGATATGGCATTCATACATATAATGTCGATCATTCTGAAAAGACAAAAGTTAGGCACAATAAGGACTAGAACTGATTGTGACATAAATGTCCCTTTAAATTATTAGACTATGACTAAATATGACAGTTGCATGCAATGTCCATTTAAAGGATTAGACCACGACAAAATATGACAATTAATGTTCCTTTAAATGCCTAGACTAGAATGCTAATCCACTGACAAGTGGCTGCACGACAACTGACACAAGCATGGACCTTATAATATGCACGACTAATGTATAATATGCACGACAAAAGTAAACAAATAACAATGACAATAAACGTTGGTAAATACACAGAAAAGTCATTTTTTCAGAGGCTTTAAAATGTACATTAATCCCTAAAAGTCATTTCTGTATTTTGCAATAGTCTGAAATAACACCGAAATGTAAAGAACCATTTCCAACAATGTCCTGACATATTGAACTCACGTGGGACTAACACTCGCATGGTTACTGGTTGAAACTGACACATAATTCAAAGAACACTGAATAACACGCAATACAAATGATCTAGAAAAGTACCTAGAGAGTGGATCTACTCGCCCTTGCAATGAGTAAAGCTTGTCAGTTTATATAAGACGATATTTTGACTATTAAAGACGGACTGAAAAGATTGTTGACAACAATGGCGACATGACAACTAAACGCACGGAGAAAACCTGGACGCTGATTGGTTAAAAATGCAAGGCTCGAAATACAAATCAGAACACATCGGCACTGAACTAAATAAGACACAAAATGAATGTAAACGAAATAAGATTCCGATCAATTCAGAACAATGTTTATTTGCCCTTTTTTCTTCTTTCTCTCCTTTTTGTTTGATATTTCTTTATTATACACTTATATACTATATGCACTTTGTTTGATATTTCTTTATTATGTACTATATGCACTGTGGATCCTCCATGTTGCGACCCTCTCTCCAGGCTCCTTGAATGAACTCATGTTTTGCTTTCTCAGCAAGCAGTCGGTCCTGTAGTCCTGGATATCTAATCCTCATGAGGTTGTGCAAGATCATCCGTGGTTAGACAATGAGCTTCACGGTTGTTGTTGGTTCATGCTGCATAGTAGTCAGCAGAACCTTCAAGCAATTAGCCAGAATGCATTTCCTACAACCCTCTTGGTTTTGGCAAGCCTCTGTTTTTAATCTTTTAGAGACCTTTAGTAACTGGATAGAGCAATACACAAAAACACATACTTATGGAATAACAGCTACTTCATATATTTAGGCGACGTTGTTCGTCTGTGATATTTATTGGATTTTAATTATGAATATACGATTGTACCAGAACACTATTTACATATTAATGAATAAAAATGAACATGCTTTGCACTAATATATACTATTCAAAAAAGTAGGGGATATTTGATTTTGGGGGCATAATACTAAAATATGCAAATGACTACAAAAAAAGTCACTATAGAACCTAACAGAAGAAACATTTCTAGTTACATGTGACGCCCAAACGCACCAATAGCTACCGCATGGAATGCAGGTAATGCTTGGGATCATCATGGGGGTCCAACCCAAGATTTGCACGACTCTGACTTTGAATGTTACAGTCATTGTGGCATTGAATTCCAGGGTGGAAACATCAGTTTAATTGTTTTAGTGACCAGAAAACAAATTTTGATATGCGTCGGCTTACCCAAAATGAAAGGTTACGTGCCCTTGGCATGCTACAGATCGGCACAACACAGGCGGTTGTGGCGCGGACGATGAATGTTTCTCAGTCTGTCATAAGCAGGCTATGGTCCAGATACACAATCTGTACAGGACAGACCACGCTCAGGTCGACCAAGGGCGACATCTCAAGCCTAGGATCGATTTATCCGTACCTTGGCCTTGAGAAATCGTGTCATCACAGCAAATCAGATCAGCGCTCGTCTTCAAACAGACACTGGTGTGAGAGTGAGTGGCCAGACGATTCGGAATCGACTGCATAGGGGTCACCTTCGCGCCCGACGTCCTCGCGTGATCCCTTGTTTGAGAGATCATCACATTCAGGCAAGACGTCGTTGGTGTAGGGATCGTCAACACTGGGATAATCGACGCTGGAGCAATGTGATGTTTTCAGATGAGTCAAGGTTCACTGTTGATTTTTTGGACAGACGTAGGAGGGTGTGGCGTCGTCGAAACGAGCGCTTCCAAGACGTTAACGTCATCAGACATGATCGATTTGGGGGTGGTTCTGTTATGGTGTGGGGAGGCATCACTGTTGCTGAAAGAACGGCTTTACATGTTGTTGCAGGGCGTGTTACAGGCCAGTACTACCGGGACAACATCTTGGCAGTCCATGTGCCGTTCGCACGACGTCATGGCCGCCGTCAGGATGACAACGCAAGATGTCACAGGGCCAGGATCGTTACAGGTTACCTCCAACAACAGAACATTACCTTGGCCAGCACTGAGTCCCGACCTCTCCCCCATCGAGCATGTCTGGGACATGCTTGGACAGAGGTAACGTCAACGTCAACAACGTCCTGCCAATGTCCAAGAACTTGCTGCTGCGTTGCAACAGGAATAGGACAATCTGGACCAAAATGACCTTAGACGTCTCATTAGGAGTATGCCACGTCGGATCAATGCTTGTTTGGCAAACAGAGGAGGATTTACCCGTTACTGACTTTGTTGTGATGCTGTGGTAATTTTGCTGTTTGACCCCGGGTATCATTTTACCCTTATAATGGTCAGTCTGTGCCTTACTTAGTCTAACGATCATTTGGAATAAATCGATGAATGTGAACTTCATTTCATTTTGTCATTTGTTTCTTCGTCAGTTTCATTAGGTGACTTTAATAACACTTAAAAATCAAATATCCCCTACTTTTTTTGAATAGTATATACACCCCGCCATCGTATGTAGAAAGCGTGGAAGACAAATGGGACGTGACAGAACGCAAATGTAAAATTAATGAGAGCTATGTAAAATGTAAACACGACAAAAAAAAAGCATTTTCCCACAAAACATTTGGCACATAACATTTGCCGTTTCACATTTAACTCTTGCATTAGAGGTATTTTGCCTTTATCATTACCGGTATTAGGAGTTTGTACATTATACATTTTACAAATGATTAATGGAAAAAGACATTTAATATTGGCAGCGATACTCTTCTACATGAGTCAAGTAATCATAGGGTACGATTTTCAGTACATTGCTGCAGTTCAGAATCATTGTATATCTGATGCTGATCTAGCACCCCCGACATCAGCCCAGAAAAGTGGAGTAGAATCCTTTATTAAAATATAGGAACCCACTGGAGGACAGCGGCAGTCAACGCGCCTCCGATTAAGTGCCCCACAAATACGGAACTTTCCCCGTAACCACCAACGAAATGGTATTTTTGGTACACTCCAGGCAAACTTCATTGAGAAATACTTGTTCCCAGAAGCTAGATGACCCAAAGTCAGGGAAATCTTCAAACCAGACTCAAAGGGACTCTCTGTTTGCCGTATGTTGTTTGGTTATCCTTGCCCCCCCCCCCCGTATGTTGTTTGGTTATCCTTGGACCCCCCCGCCCAGCAGCAGCAGCTTATCAACCATGTCTGGGGTCATGCGGAGTAAGTTTGTAAAGGACGTAGGGTCCTCATAACGGGGTTCTGCCATAAGCTTATCGTACATGCCACACTATCGTCGCCTCCCATTCCGTGGCCTTACCCAGTTCTTGTATAGTGCCATGTCAATCAGGTCATTTAGATGTCGTAAACGGCTATTTGGTACTCTCATCGCAACCTCTTGATGTCCGCCATGATCGTAGAATTTTGCAAATGCGCATATCTACACACCTATCAATCACGTTCAGTAAGTTCTAAGGACGACAAAAGTAATTTATGATTAGCTTACATGTAACGCACGCGAACGCGTGCATAGCTTACTTGTCGCGTATGCCTAACATGTAAGCAGTACGCTGGCAATGTTATGCATGCACAAAATATGGCTAAATTCCTCATACGTCGACATACGCTGATGCTATCAATGTGTGACAGCCCCATAATGACTTGTGGTTCTATCGAGCCTCAGCTTTTACATCTGACCTCACGTGGTCGTCGAAGTACGCTCCAACACGTTATGCATAAGTTAGGACTAACGTTGTGCATGAGTTCTGCATAAGTCAAGAATTCTAAAAATTCGTTGGGCACACGCTGGTATATACTTGTATGAATAAGTCATACGTTAAACATGGGTTATATATTCGTTCAGCGTGTTAGAGGTACGTTATGTATGCGTCAAAGAGATCGCCCTCGTTCTTTTTAAATTCTGCTTTAGCGTATGCCAGCTTGTTGGAACTGTTATTTCATACGTCGGAATAAATTGTCCAAAACATTACAGTGTGACAGGCCCATTATAACATACACCAAATTCGGTCATTAAAAAATATTAGACCCGGTGCCAGTAAATTAATAAGTATCAGCATGCATTATATCATATTAAAAAATATTAGACCCGGTGCCAGTAAATTAATAAGTATCAGCATGCATTATATCATATTAATCACAGTGCCATCTCTCGCCTTTGGGATAGGTACCGACAGCAAGATTTAAACATGTGGCCGCCCAATCTCAGGCGGTCCACTGATGACCACACCTGGCCAGGATCGTTGCATCCAGTCGCAGGAACGGTTGACAACAGCGACCGCTATTTCAGCATTAATTCTTGGACGACAAAGGATTTCAGACCAGACCGTCCGTAACCAACTAACCATCGACGTAAAGCCGTATAAGGAACCAAACGTCATCTTGGAGCTGTTGTTTTGACAGGCCGACACGGTCATACCAGACTTCAGTGGGCTTAAGACACACAGGTATGCGATTTTTTTTATAAAGAGTATATATTGATGACACACATCATAATTTGCTAAAAGTAAAAAAAAAAATTATATATATTACACAGTGTATGAATTCTAAGTCCTTACAGGCACAATTGTACCAATCTTTCACGCAATGATACAGTTAGTGAATACCACAAAGTTTATGAGAATAAGTAACTCTTTTCAAGGGATTCCTGAATATTAAAATTTAAAGAGTTAAATACTATTTATAATGAATATTTGGTGCTAAGTATCCTTTGATAACCAACCTATGTCAATCCAAATCCACCAAGTCCCTGAGTAAATTGAATTTCCCCTTGGTTTGATGGATATAAAGGCATTATTTGTGGGTTTGTAAACATTGCAGGGGCAGATCCTCCTTGTAATCCAGATGAACCTGTACCTCTTGGACATTGCGTAATATATTGAATCGACACTCTTGGTAACGCCCCCAAGTCGCATCAATATTTTAATTAATGCCTCGCTCTGTTACAAGCACTCTAAACCACACATACTGTTGGCAACAATCACCAGGGGAGCTTTCAGCGATCATTGTTTTCTCTAGCTATTTTAAACAGAGAACGAACCAAATCCCACATCCTCTTTACGGTGTTCCAATTGAAAAAAAAGAACCAGACAAATAATTCAATATAAAGATTTGTTCCATCAATCCAACCTGATTAACACCATTTTTGTTGTACAAATCAGTAAATCAATTTGAATTCTCGAATCAATTATTCGATTTTTTTCTGTCTTTGTCAATATTCTAAATCTCATTTGGTATTCCCCTTATTTCGTATTCCCTTCATTACTTTGAACAAGGATATCAATTTAATTTGAAAGGTCACTGTCAAATAAATCTAAGCACTGACCATCATCGTGGATATGGTGGCACGGTTTTTTTCTCCCAGTCACTGACCAAGATGCCCCAAAGTTCCGGCATCTATCTGTGCGTTGGGCGAGATAGTTCTTCCGAATTTCTTAGCCTAGAATCCCCGAGCAGTTGTGCAGGGGGGCGAGTATATGACAAGAAGCGATTACGAAATGAAATGGGGCTTAACGTCCTACTGTTCTGCTCCGACTGGGCTAATGAAGACAGACTGACGCCATACAGTGTGTTCAAACGGATATTTTGCCCGGACAGCGGCACCAATGTGTACACTAGACCTCGTGTTTTTGTACCATTCGAACCCTATGGACACAGTTTAAAACACACACGTGTTTAGATCTTGAAAACCCCGAAATTCATCGCGATTTTCCAGCATGGTTTTTCCATGTCGTTGATACAGGATGAAGGGCCTCGCATAGACAACTGTCTATTCCTTCGGATAGGATAACAAACTGAGCTACCGTGTTCACATTAGCATGTACCTAAAAGTTCCCTTGGCAGTTGGAAGTCGATATAAGCTGTCTGGGCAACATTTTCCCCATAGCACAGTGTGACGTATGGCCTGTCATCATTAGCCTAGTTCGAGAAGAATATTAGGCCGTTAAACTACATTTCAAACACTTTATTATTAAAAGTATTTTATCGATAGCGTTACGTCCCCTGTTCATAAACTAATACATGTCTTTCAGAAGCAACAGACTTGATCCGTCCCCCTGACATGGTTACGGCTAAAATCGACTTATCGTTATTACGAAAATAAGCCCAGTCGGAGCAGAACAGTGGGGCGTTAAATTCCATTTCATTTCTTATATATTTCAGTTGCTGCAGAACAATAAGATGATGTAGATATGACCATGTGGGGGTGGATGACCGAATGGTTAGCGTGTGCGCGCTGTATCATACGGCCTGCCATTGAGTCTACGCAAGCGAATTATTGAAATAAAATGTAACCATATGTTCTTCCGAAATGACCTAGTTTGTCTCTCACTCAGATATGATCATTACCTAACACACACCCTTTACTATTCTCTTCTAATGGGCCTATTGTATCCCAACCCGGAAGAATATCTGCCGATGATATACATGTATTTCGCTTAATTAAATGTTAATCTGAGTTGATATTAGCGGGGATTAAGCCATTGACATTAAAGACACATTCAAACGGAAGTATTTATACGGTAATTAGCGGGGATTAAGCCATTGACATTAAAGACACATTCAAACGGAAGTATTTATACGGTAGTTATTTCCAATAAAAGCACAGCATATTTTTTGTCCCCCACCTTTTGAAGACAGCATGAGACTATTAAAATGGGTTCACCAGTCTGTCCGTAACACTTTTTTGGACACAATAACTCTAATTGAGCTAGAATGTTCAAACTTGGTGAAGGTGTTGATCACGTCAATACCTTGATGTAGTACGAAGATGAGCATATTCTGCTTGGGGAAAGCCGAGATAATCAATTTGATTGGTCGATGCTTTGGTACAGGATAACTTTAGTTCTAATTAAGTAAGAGTGATGAAACTTTGTGTATAGTTTTATAATATCAATACCTTGATTAAGTTTGATAATGAATATTTTCTGCTCAAGGTAACAGAGCGATAAGCAATTTGATGGGTCGAACTTTGGAACACAATAGCTTTCATTCTAATTGAGTTAAATGTTCAAACTTGGTGTATGTGTTTATTAGGTCAATGCCTCAACGGAGTTCGAAGGTGAGCATTTTCTGCTTAGGGTAAGCAGATATAATCAATTTGATTGGTTGATGCTTTGGAACACGATAACTTTAGTTCTAATTAAACGAGGGTGATGAAACTCTAGGTATAGTTTCATTACATCAATACCTTGACGAAGTTCAATAATGAACATTTTTTGCGCAGGGTATAAGCAGAGCGATAAGCAATTTGATTGGCCGAGAGTTTGGAATACAATAACTCTCCTAACTGAGCTAGAATGGTTAAACTTGGTGTAGGCGTTCATTAGGTGAATGCCATGATGGAGGTCGATGATGAACATTTTCTGCTTACAGTAAGCAGAGGTAAGCTATCTGATTGGTTGATGCTTTAGGGCACAGTAACTTTGGTTATAATGAGGTGAGAGCGATGAAACTCGGAACATAGATTCATTATATCATTACCTTGACTGAGTTCCATAGCGAAAATTTTCTGCGTAGGCTAAGGATCGATATGCAATTTGATTGGTCAAGACTCGGGACATACCTCTGCTTTTAATTGAGGTAGAATGTTTAAACTGGATGTAGATGTTCATTAGGTGAACGTCTTGACTGAGTTCAATTATTAACATATAGAGCTGAAGCTAAGCAGAGCTGACCAATTTCATTGGTCGATGCTTTGGCTTGTTGTATATGGTAAGTAGTGAGAGAGGGGTGGGGTTTAACGTTCACTTGACACAATAGGTCATTTCGTGACTAACACAGTTTTTTTTCAATAATTCGCTTGGGTGGATGGGTCTTTAGCAGTGAAAGGAAACAAGAGAACCCGGAGAAAACCCACGAGATTGGACAGGCAATCCTTCTACTGGTCACGTACAGTCGGAAAAATCAAAACCACGCCAGATGATTCAGTGATATTATAATACAGCGCCCACGTGCTAACCATTTGGCCATCCAACCCCTAATCTTACTACAAAAATTATGTTTGGCCCAATATATTATCAAAGAACAGTACGTAGGAAGGCATCTTTAATGTTTACATTTTTAAGATGTGATGTATTCTTAGAAATAAATAACACAATTTGTACGAGGGAAGGCGTCTTTAACACATATATTTTTTTCGATGCGATATATTCTTAGAAATGAAGAAGTGGGTTATTCGATCTTGTATCTATAGAAGATGACATTATTCATTTGTAGTAATCCCGCCTTTATATTTCATCTCCGCGTAAATGACTGGATCTAATGGAAGATAAACGATTCGATGCTATTTAGTCACCAGTAACCGGATTTAATAATGACTGGGTATAAAAAATGGAATGAGATGGACGTGTTATAAGTCGTGTCAATAATGTGCAGTTTGCATGTCTAATAACAATCCCTACACGATTTTACACAGACCATAAAATCCGACGAAAATAAAAACTGTCATGAAATCTTTTCTATTATTAATACAATCAGGTACAACGTGGACATGGCGGGAGCTGGTAATAATAGAATGCACGCGATAATTCGCGCCAACAAAATAACATAAATCTTATCTAAACAAAAGTTGATTAATAAAAAGCATGAAAGTAAATTGATTTCATTGAAGAAATATTTTCACATGTGTCGAGGGTTTTCTGCAATCGATTACATGTTATTTGAGGGCAAGGTTATATTTAAATGGCAATGAGATACAAATAGAAATGAATAGAAATAAAACAGGGTTGTTTTGACCAACTATTGTCCCTGCGCCCGGACATTTTGGCCTGTGCAGTCCATTCGTAGTCCGTCATGGACGGGCTTAGGAGAATTATTGAACACCGCTTGAAACCACGTGACGTTTATTTCCATTAGATGTGTATGGGGCATTGGGATGACAAGTCTCCTCTTTACTTAGCACCAACCGAGTCAATGAAGACGGGTATACACCATGTAATAGTTACAACTCATAAATAATTGTTTTCCTAGGCCACGTAATGCTAGGGAAGATAATTGTGCTCACATATAGGCGTTCCCGCCGACATCCACCTGTCAAGGTTTATTTTTCTATCGAACCAGAACGATATTTTGTTGGGAGCCCCTATATCACCTCTGAGAAAAGAGGCGACCATTTTGATCTCCACCACTGCCAAGGGAAGACTACTCTGCTCTCCATCACTGTCGCGGGAGACTCCTTTGCTCTCCACCACTAACAAGGGGAATCCAGACTCGAAAATCCCTATAAATTAACACCGGGTTTGTACACTAGGGAAATGCTCAATAGTCGGTCCTGGAACGTCCCGAATTGACAGAATTACAATCCATTGACGCCGAATTCAGCCCTGTCACAATTGTGTTAGTCTACATAAATATTATGCTGAAACTGTCATGGTTGGTAGAGACATTATCTTATGCCCAAAGCCCGAAATCATCCTGTTCACTCGATTAATAGTACTTTTGGGAGTGTGTTTTCATGCCCTAACCACCGTGGCTAACACTCACTGAAATATAAGGGCGTAATAGCAATTTGTATTTGAGTGGTCATGCACCAGGTTAATCACGCAAAGCTTTGCACCTCCCACCAATTACGCGTGCGTATAATTTCCGGCATGGTTTCCCCTTGTCAGTTGTGCCGGACAGAGGGCCTGACAAGGACAACTGTCTAGTCGTTTGAGTGGGTCGAAAAACGGAGGTCTCGTGTATATATTGGAGTGCTCGTAAAGATTCCTTGGCAGTTTGAAATCGATATAAGAGTAGGCCGTAGTGCCGGTATCCGGACAAAACGTAATTCATAGCGCTCTGTATAGCGTATACCTATCTTCATTGGCCTAGTCAGTGAAGAACAGTAAGGCGTTAAACTCCATTTCGTTCCATTTCAATTACGCGTGCACTTTATTAATAAAAGTATTTTATCGATAGTGTTACCTCCCCTGTTCATAAACTATTACATGTCTTTCAGAATCAGCGGACTTGATCCACCCCCTGTCATGTTTACGGCTAAAATCGACTTATCCTTATGACGAAAATAAAATGTCGACCAGATTACTAATTGCTATTAAGTGTTTTGAGTTGATACTTGTTGACAGAGCGAGGATTATTTGGCGATAGATCATGGTGATTCTTGAAGCTACTTTACTCGATAACCCAATAACACACAGAGATCCCATTTCATCAGCTGAAAGGATTTCCTATGTCCTCTACTACGGTTGAGTTAATAAAGTGTCAGCTCAGAACAAATAAATCAGAATACTAGTACACTGTTAAATGGGTAAATATATAAGTTGAGGACAGACGCGCTGAAAATATCAGGATCAACCTAAGAGTAACTAATGTTGCGACCGAGGCACGATGGCTAAAGTAATAAGGCCACAGATCCCCAATATTTCCCCGTTGACTTTAATGTTAATTCTCCTCATAGACCGATTCTTGACTTTTTTCTCAAATGTTCGTTGAGTAGAACGCTTTCGACCACAGAGGGATAAACATGTGACAACCTTTTGCTCAAAAGCACGCATGAGTTTCTTCGCGAAAAACTTGACAAACAAAAGCTGGAAGTAAAATCCAGTAAACGTGCAATTTTCCGCCTTACATTTCAACCAAACTAACCTCTTCATTCTTGTATACGCCTTAAAATCATGAAAATTAACCAAAACCTGGCACAAAATGTATTTTCAAGCCCTTTCCTTCGATTCTACATAATACAGTCAACAAAGATGGTCATTATGCTAAAGGGGGCAATGGGGAAGGGAGAAAGATTATAAATAACTTTGGCCCTTGTTTTGTCGACGACGGTGTAGGAATAATTGGTGAGCTGAGTCCAAATGCCTACCTGCAGGTTACGTGCATGTTAAGCGTCGTCCCAAGAAACAAAACGATAATCACGTGCATGCAGCAAGGTCAGGTGATATCGTATAATGTACGTCCGATATACTTATGCACAAGACAAGGGAGATTAATGGTAATGGTTACAGTGGATTAGGAGTTAAATGTGTATTGATGCTGAGCAGATTACAAAAATGTGTATTGATGCTGAGCAGATTACAAAATATCTTTAGATATTTAAACGAGCTATTGCTAATCGTTGTCGAAGTCCCGATGCGCCATTTTTAAGTAATAGGAATCACCTTTTAGAGGACGCCGCCATCTTTTTTCGGTTGCGGAGAAACCTTATGGGCCGATGAATTATCTATCGTTGGTATTTTTATTTTGTTCTCATAATCAAACGTTAATCGATCTGAGTACAATTTAACACGAATTAAGTCATGCAAAATTTGATATTTTAAAGAAAAATTCAATCGGGGCTTTAATAAAGTGTTTGGCCCTGCTCTTACAGTTGGCTTTATATTTCATGATTTATTTGAAGACTCTAGCTTTTCACCATAAATAGGCCTTATCGCTTCAACGGGTCTTCGTCGGTTTGTAAAAAAACAAATTTCGGCTTTACGTGATTTGAATACAGTTACATCCTAGGTGTGCAAATGGAATTGTACAAAATATTTGAGAAAGTTTGACATCCAGTCACTTAAGTAATAGACGTGCTAATCGTATTTTGCCAGGGACTTCAAGGAAATATAAGGAAACGAGATGAAATGAGGTTTAACTGTCAATAACTCTTTTACGTGCACGCCAAAGTGTACTCGGAACCTCGATTTCTCGTCACATCCGAACGACATAACTCTGTGAAAAATGATTTACTCGGTAAGTAGATCAGTACTAATATTATCATTTGCTTGATAAAGACGAGAGTATCCCATCGAAACGTCGCTTAGTATTAAACTCAGAAATTGTGTATCAATAAATTATACCTTGTGTTGACTTCAAAGATTTTTAACGAAATGGGGTTTAACGGTTAATAGTTCTTTTACGTGCATTGCCGATGTGTACACGGAACCTCGATTTCTCGCCCCATCCGAACGATTATAACCCATGAAAAATGATTTACTCAGTAACTAGATCAGTACTAACCGCCATCATCGACATTGGTACGATTCAGAGGGATGATGATGAGCCCTTGAACTTTGTACGTAGATGTTATAAATGTGCTAATTAGAAATTATTTTTTTGTTTCCATTTTTGCACTTAGAAAGCGAGAGAGGAGGTTAACATCCACTCGACATAAACTAGGTCATTTCGGGACTAACATATGGTCCATGTTTATTTTTTTCAATAATCCACTTGTGCGTAGTGGTTCTTAGCAGTGGGATGAAACCGGAGGACCCGAAGAAAACCCACCATGAGGTTGGACGCTTGACCCTACTCATTGTCACGTACAACCGGAAAATCGAATCCACGCCAGCTGATTCAATGAACATGACCCCCCCCCCCCGTCCTAATAAGAAATTATTTTTATTTTTGACTTGAAGTTTGGTAAACTAGCGTGGGATTTTAATGACTGGAGTCTTCGTGTGACATTTATATTTTGTGGGAATGACAACGTCTCTTTATGATTGTGATATTTCAGTTAGTGTAATTGATTTATTTTCCTGTTAGTTCTAAGTGTAAGTTAATACGATACGATTATTGAATTAAGAATTCAAATTAAACCCCATGTGAGGAGATAAGTTTTTAAATTATTCAGTTATTAAATGTTTCAGTGTCTCTGAAGAATAAAATAGTCGTTATTAACGTAGTCGGTCAGATATTAAACGTGGTACCTTATTATTTCAGCTACGTGTCTAACACCTTTTCTTTCCAAATAGGAAATCGACATCTGTAAACATATCTCTGGGGTGCCCGTCTTAATTAGCCAAGTCGGAGCAGAGCAGTTTTATTACATTTCTTATGTGGTGTCTCGATATGGTATTGGTACTGATGTACTCTTAATGAAGGCATTTTTAGATTTTAAAATGTTCCAAATATAAGTTTAAATTACATAATTATATCCGTAAAGCTTGATTCGTGACTTCGACAAACAGATTCCGAATGTTCGGATCTGTCCCTTGTTTAGAGCACGATGCCTAACGTCAGAGAGAGAGAAGAGGGGGAGCGTCCACATGACGGTCATTTCGGGACTAATATGGTTCAGTTTTATTTTTTAATAATTTGCTTGCGCGTAGGGTATTTAGCAGTGGGAGGAAACCAGCGGACCTACAGAAAACCCACGAGGTTGTCAAGAAACCACGCCAGTTGACCCAATGACAGACCTTATGATGCAGCGCGCACGTATTAACCATTCGGCCATTCACTCCCCCCCCCCAGCATTTTATACGTTACAACATGAATTAAAATACGTTCGACATATTGCATTTCACCCCTGATTGATCGCTGTAGATGGGATAATTAAGGCAAATCTAAGCTGTGGGAATAAGCATTGGCAGTTGTAATTTGGTGACAAGATGGCGGAAACGCTGCTGTCTGAACAATATTTCCCTAATAACACACACCTTGTCGCATGTCTGTCTTTGTTAGCAGAAGTTGGTGCAGAAAAGTTGGACGATAAATCCAATGCATATTTCGGTTTTAATTATGAAAAAAGGAATACATTATTGGGATCATATTTGTTTTGTCTTGAACGGATCACCATATACAGTGAAGATAGTATTTAATGTTATAGTTAAATGGTTTATTTAATTTATAACAACTTCATCATTGAGTATTTTGATGAAGGTCGTTCTATAGATCTGTAATAATATGTTAAGTTCAATGTTATCCGCTGGGTGATGTTGACAGACTACTAAACATCATTTCATTTTATTTTCAAATAAACAATAAAATAATAGACGTACTGTCTGAGCATGGCGTATTAACATGGCAGTACCCGTCTAGCACCTGGATTATTTGTGAGTATCAATAGAGGTCATAACAATCAACAAACATGTGCGTTCAATCTATCAGAGAATCATTTCAATCTATCTCCGTGTATATATCAAAATGGCAGCTCTACCTGTCAGAGAGCAGGTTTCATCGGTGAGATTGTGTGCGTTTACTAGTCTTTCTGTCTACTTATAGGAAGATTTTATCGTTGAAACACGAAAGTTTCGATTGCTTTACGACTTGCTTCGTTTTGTTTAACAGCTTCATTTCATTTCATTTTGAACAACTATATGTTTCGCTGTGTGTAGTTGATATGAAAGGTCTAAGACAGGTTGCTACGAAACATTTTATTGACGTGGCGCCACTTTTCAATTACCTTGTTGCTTATTTTAGCACTTTTATAATTAATAAAGGGCATGTGTTTACTCAAACCAATAAGAGATCTAACCTTCAAAAATGTCGGTAATATTTAACGGAACGGGATACAAATATTATGATTTAAGTCATCGAATTGCATTTAACATTTTAAAGAAAAATGAATGAAAGGAAATAAAATGCGGTTTAATATCCTACTGTTCTGTGAATGGGAGAGAGAGAGAAATGGGGTTTAACGTGCACTCGACACAAACTAGGTCATTTTGGGACTAAAATAGTGAGCTAGCGTCTACTCACTTAGCAACAGTGGCGCTACCCTCATGGGTTAATGAAGACGGGCATACACTAGCCTAATGGAGAGTAGCATATGTAATGCGGTGTACAATGAGAATAA
This sequence comes from Patella ulyssiponensis, assembly GCA_963678685.1. Lineage (NCBI taxonomy): Eukaryota > Metazoa > Mollusca > Gastropoda > Patellidae > Patella > Patella ulyssiponensis. The sequence continues at coordinate 63,887,033 of OY783229.1, forward strand.
TTGTGTCAGGGCAGCAGTGCGTGTATCTACTCCTCGTCAAAGTCAATCAAGGGACTTCGGTTTTTCGTTCTACCGAACGACTAGCAATTGCTAGTCGGTATTCTAACGTTCTATCGTCTAATTTCTAACTTCTGTTCATGTAATTTTTAACTTCTATTCATGCATGTGGATGCCGAGCTGGTGAAGACTAGTTCGATGAAGTTCACCCCACTAAATTATTCACATGACACCACTACAAATCTAAACTAGTCCCTTTTCAGCATATCGTTACATACGCGCTTGACGAAAGCCTATGTCCATAAGAAACACGATACTGCAACAGAACAACTATTTATTCACCTTCACATATTACACAAAAGTTCACTGGTTGCATGTCACATTCTTATATGAATACATAGATAATCTTAGCGTCTGGGTTAGCGTAGCGTAGCGGTAGAAAACAGTACGCTGTCACCAGCTCACATCACGCACTTTCAACTTCACTTTCATCGCACATGTTCTCAACATCCGCTCGGTTGCTAAGCAATTGACTCGATTTTCAAGACACTGGGTACTATTCTACAATATGCAATTAGACTCGATTAACTCACATTTGACTTAATATTCTGCATGTATGCACTGACACATTATATTGCCATATGTAGATTTTGAACATTACAATGTAATTTTTCAGTTAAGACAATGTATAACCCAACTTCTGGATTTGTTCAGTGTAAATTTCAATTCTATTTCATCTTATTTCTATTATATAGGCGAAAAACGTCTTCTTCATTTTCTACTTCTACCTAACAATTTTTGGGATGGCCCCCCCCCCTCCACACACACACACACCGCTCCGACACTGTTTAGGGGCACTGACTTGGCCCCCACAGCCCCCTTAAATCCGCAATGCCCGCTCATGTAACCGCGTTTATAATACATAAATATTAAAAGTTAGCTGAATGGATTACGCCTACACCCCAAAGACGCCTACAAATTGTTGAAATGAACGTTAAACCCAATCTCTCTCCCTCTCTCTCTTTCTCTCTCTCTATATTAACTAAAACTCGGATTGATCCAATCTTCTATAGATAAACTGTATAATTAAGTAATTTACATTCACGTTCCCTTTCGATTTTAATCCATGGTCTTTGGTTGGCATAAACACATTAACCATGTCAGCTTGGACGTCTTGGATCCTAATGATCTCAGGACATGTCTATTGGACAATGACGACACCCCTCTAAATGCGAAACAGGAAGGTTTTTTATACATAATAATTGTGTAACACGAAAACAGTATTTTGTTATATGGTTACCATGACAACCCCTCACTTTAAGAAAATTCTGATATTTCTTGGGTTTGGGCGTTTTTTGCTCTTATTTTTTATCTGAAAAACGTCGTTGTTCTGTCATGGCTGATGAAACTGTAGAAGAATTGGAGGTGTTTCCATCTTTGGGATCTGTCTGAGATATTAATCTCAGCAATGTTTCCACTAGAAGTCGACTGAACTTGAGTTGTGGATATGACGTTTTCAGTTTTCATTTTGTCAAACATATATATGGCTCCATTCTTAAAGTTGTCCTTTGGTAAATATTTCCATCTACGATTCCCTGATTTCCTGTCTGTCTTACAGCATTTAAAATTCTATAAAGGGTCCCAGCTGCAAACGATCTAAGGGTACATGGAGTGAAATTTGTAGCAGCCGTTCCACCTAGCATCTGTGCTAGGTTTATATATCCCCAGAGCCTATGATGAATTAATAACATAGACTTTACTCTCATACATATCCTTAGTGTCTTTTACTTAGTTCAAGCAGTACAGTTTAATTGTTACAATTATATGCAGCACATAATTATTATAGTAGTTATAATTCATAACATCAATATATATTTATTAAGTTTCTCTGTAACTTGTTAACACACTAATAATTGCATACAGTTTCACGGCGAGAATTCCAACAGGTTAATCAAATGACCTCGCAATTCATCTATTGTAGTACTATTTACACACATCAAGGGTTCTAACCTTATGTTAATCAGTGGTTTCTATCCATGTGTATATTACAATTAGAGGTTTATGTTAATCTAGATGGTTTCATTAATTAGAACAAGGGTCACTGTTTTCCCAATTTATGGTTTCATTTAATGTTGTGATTGTACATAGTATATATATCTCATTCCTTCTATCTGTATCAGTATTGTGCTTGATAACGACAAGAGAGTCATTGTTGAAACGTAGCTTTAATAGAAATATAGTAATTGTTATCCATATAACTTTTGTGTTTATTTTTAGCGTCTGTGTCATTGCATCTCCAGGAATCAAGTTTCGGAAAAGGATCTCAGCCGCAGACGATCTAAGCAACTGTTCTACCTGGCATCTAGGAATAAAGTTTCTGGAAAGGGTTCGAGCTGCAAACGACCTAATGGTACGTGGCATCCTTGTCTCTAGATCTCGCGGAATATTTTTGTTATCTCCATCACCATATTTGATTTCTTTATGTTCATTCAGTCGGGCAACATTCAAGTTTCTCTGACGAGTTCCAGCTAAAGACGAACTAACAGCAAGTGTTCCAAGCATCTTTGTCGTTAGATCCCCGGGAATAATTTTGATATCGCCATCACCTATCTCAGCTGTGGTCTTATAATTACCTTTTGACAAGATGTCGCATAATTGTCAACCATTCCTGGGGCTCGTAGCATCAGAATAGTTTATGATGCTGGAAAACAGAGGTCCTGTTTTGATGTCCTGGATGTCGCCTAGTTGGAGACTGGAGTCTAAATCAATCAATTTAAATCGTAAAGATTTAGGATAAAAACCTGAAATAATGAAAAATAAAATAAACCAATATAAGCAAATATATGAACAGGACTTGAATATACATTATGTAAGAGCTAAATCTTACTATTATTACAGGTTTTTATTTTGGCTTCAAATTTTGAAATTGAGTTTTACGACCTAGTGTTCTGGTCCTAAACTGGGCTTATGAAGACGAACATACGCCATACAGTGTGATTTAAGGGACATTTTGTCCGAGCAGCGCTGCGGCCTACTCTCATATCGATTCCCAGCTGCCAACAAGGGATCTTTTACGTGCACGCCAATGTGTACATGAGGCCTCGGTGTTTTGTCCCACCCGAACGACTAGACAGCTGCCCCGTCCTGCACCACTGATCAATGCAGAGATCGAACACCCGGCCTAAAATGTTATATAAATTATTATTTAGACATTTATTCACATCTCTCTAAGATATCGACAGGCGCCGGTGTAACCAGATTAAAATATGATCGTCATTTAATGCTTTAATTTAAAAATGGAGACGCAAGGATGAGTCTCGATTAACCAGTAGTAACGTTGCTGCGATAATAAACAATTTATATCGAAACTTCTAAATAAAGTAATTCGAATTACAACTTCGATATATTAAATTTGAAACTGTTATTGCACGAACGACTAACACTTTATTTAAATCTTACATAATATATCTTTAACACTTTAACATCTCTCTCTCTCTCTCTCTCTCTCTCTCTCTCTCTGATAATATTATAATTCCAACAAATCTTTTGGTCGAGTATTTGATCGAGTTTTGGATTTGCTACTTCTCAGTTCTTCATGCAATAATATCCTCCATTTTATTTCTGGAATAAAATACATGTAACAAATTTAACATGATTATACTGGACTAATGTAGTTAATTTATTGTTTTTCACACCCTAGCGCTTATCGCCGGTTTTTAAAATTGATTTTCTTCGATTTTCACGGAATCGCAGTACCACAGCGTGTAAGACGCTGGCTTTCTAGGAAGGGGGTATCGGGTTCGCCCCTGATGTTGGCCGAGAACCGAGAGAGTTCGTCAGGATTTTCCAGCGCGGTTTCTCCATGTCTGGAGTTCAGGAGGGTCTGGGAAGGGTTGTGTCTTTCGGATCGGATGAAAAACCGAGGTCCCTTGTACACAATGAATAGTAGAAAATCATGGTCTATAACAGTTCTTTTTTTTATTATAGATTCAGGAGTTGCCGTTCCTGTTATAACAGTTCAAAAATAAATGATGATAAATGAATATATTGAATATTTCATCTAATATATTGAATATTTCATCTGAATTTATTTATGAGTGTTCGGAAATATAGCTTAGTTTGTTAGTTATCGTAGAAATGGAACTGGGCAAGCGAGACCATCCATTTTGTCGTTAAATTCTTAAATCTAATGTGCGTTCTAATCCATTTAAACCTCTGCCATCTGATATTCTAGAGAGTTGATTACCTGCTTGTCATGTTAATAAATGCCTGAATACCAGTTTCTAAATATAATATTTAGCTCTTGCATAATGCATCTTTAACAATATAAGCCCGCATTGACTCTCTAGATCCTCTGATGGCTACGATGTTAGGTATGTTAGAACTCATCGGCCATTAAAATAGATAACCGGGACCTAATATTATCGATTGTCAATTACCGTACACTACAGTTATGCAAATCATTACTTCGCACAGAATCAGCTAATTTGACTAAAATTTTCAATTTATTCATTTTTCATTGTCATATTTGAATTAAAGCAAGAACGTCTAGCTCTTTATCTCGGTGAATTTATTTTAAAACAAATCTTGTTGTTTCCCTAGTAATGGTGAACAAGTCTTGCTGTCTTCCTACTAACGGATGTGGTAACAATTAAACCTGTATAATTGCGTGCTGTACCCGTTTATACATATGACATACACATTAACTAAAGAAATAAACGAAATCACCATAACTCATTCTCACATCAGGCTATTCTTGTAGTATAGTATCATGTCAGTATTACGTTGGTGTTTTAATTATAGCTACCTTTATTCTAACGCCTACTTCATCCTAATTGGCTGTGATGGACACAAAATACTTAAAGAGGTTGATGAGGGTTTGAAAATTTAGGGCATATCAGGGTACAAATATAGCATTTCAATTAAACAGCTACAGCCTCACATTAGTGAAATATAGAAAATGTAACATATGACAATAACTGCAAAGTAGGTACTAGACAATAATATTATTTATCGGAGGATGGGGTGGGAGGTTACTAACCGTCCCTGCCAACTGGCCAAGTAGTAGTCTCCGACAAAATTTCAAAATAAAAACGTGGTGTCAAAGGTGATTTGTGGGTATGTCTGGGCCCTGTTTCTAGAAATCCTAACTCATGGTTTCCCCGTGTCAGTGGTGCAGAACGGAAGGTCGACAAGGACAGCTGTCTAGTCGTTCGGATGGACGAAAAGGTGATTTCACGTGTACAAATTGGCATGCACGTAAAAGATCCCTTGCCAGGGCAACATTCCCTTCATAGCACACTGTATGGCGTATGTCCGCCTTCATTAGCCCAGTTTAGGAGCAAAACAGTTGGACGTTAAACCCCAGTTCATTTCATTTCGAAATCGTAACTAAAGATGCAATCCTAATTTTAGTAAATTCTGATTGGCTAAGCACTAAAATCAATCTAATATTATCCAATGAAATTACTAAAATTTGGATTTTATCTTAGTTAAAACTTCGTGAAACAGACGCCAGGGTCGTAACTTTTCATCAGCTACAACCACATATATGCGAAAAAGCATTATTATGCATTTTACATTTTAATAATTATGTGCCATGGTATTGGCTATTGATAACGTATCGGACCATAGAGTATTGACCATAGAGTAAAAGGGAAGTATATCTGAATTATTCAGTGTCCCCTTCAACATATTAAGTATACATCATTATGTTTATTTTGGCGCGATCAGGGCTGATGTGCGATTCAACATCCTCTATATTGTTCTATAAGTTTTATGTCTATTATGTAATAATACAGAAATAGGTTAGCTTCTATATTTCCTGCTGCTAAATAAATACCATTATTAGCCTACCATGATAATGGACAGATTAATATGCATTTGATCATTTAGCGGTCTAATAACATAGGGCCTATTCTCTTGGCTTCTCCACATTCTAAAATTAGTGGTGAGCTGGCGTTACTTTTCTTTTAAACTGAAATGGGGCTTAACGTACTACTGGCTCAATGAAGACGGACATACGCCTTAAAGTGTGCCCTGAGGGATGTGGTTTTTTTTGCCGGATAGCGGCACTATGGCCTACTCATACACCAAATTCCAATTGCCAACTTAGTTAAGAAGTATGCCATTGGCAACACGTTCAAGATCCTTTCACTGTTGGATCCTGGCGGAGCTGTCAAGGCTAAATTTCCCCGATAGCACACTACAGGACACATACCATACTACGCGCAGCGTTTCGTTTGATTACAGGTAATCTCACTACACACTGCTATTATGAGTGGATATTGTTGTGTTAAATTTTGATTGGTCAGTAGTCCGACTACCAACCAATCACTACCTACCATACAAAAGCTTTACATTTAAAACGAGTGCCAGTATTGGACCAAATATGTTTACATAACGTTACGTCATGGCTCACGCTTTTATTATGCCTAATTAACCCGTGCATAGGAGAATACTGCAGTAAAACTAATTGTGTGACAAACGAGGCTATCAAGTCGAATGAAATGTAAACAATACTGTTTGGAAACGAACATACTTTCACCGTTTTTAATACCTTAAATCACTGTCCAAAGTTTTAGGGAAGACTCAGATTAAACGAAGGACTGTCATGTTGCTGTACTTAAGTGATAGCTTTCATTGAACGGGGAGAATAGACACACACCCGCAAAAGTTCAAGAAACAGACGCTATTCCAGCAATGGCTAGAGAGAGATTTCTCGGGCCATTGCTTCAGGAATATGGACACATACCCACCTTCATTCTCCCGGATGGTGCAGATATGTAGGATGTCAAACCGATCAGATATTTTTAAGGCCCTGTAAACAGGGCTATCGCTCACCCAAACCCTACCCCATAGCCAAATCTAGAGGCGGCCTTAAGAAATAGATTTAGCCTTGTCAAACCCCATTTAATTCCAACTCCGGATCAAAGGAACATTTGACTTAATCCCGTCCAAACAGACATGACAGTGGGTACACAAAAATAAGACACCTCGCTTATCTCTGAGTTTGAATCATTTCATACACGAATGTGTGATTTGAAAAGGTGTGTCTTAAGGGAATACCAACATAACAATTCATAATTGTACGGTTATAGATAATGCTAGTGAGAGAGAGTCTTTATCGTCCAAAAGAATTGCCCCACCAGTGTTTATATACTCTCAGACGGAGACATCATAACTGGTAAATAAATATTATTTTCTCTTTGAAGATAAGTTAGTGATGTTTTAACACACGGTTAATATACACTATCAGATGTAAAATGCATGTTGTGTTAGTTTTATTCTCGTTATCCTGTGTTTTATCGTCGTTATGTAATAAAAAAAACCCCAATGATTTAACTGACAGAAAAATGAAATGAAATGGGGTTTATCGTCTTACTTATCGAACCACCGTCCCTTGTTGCAATTCTATACTAATCTAACAGATAAATGTCGTGGCACAAGCGAGTGTCTTGTGTATGTTGGATATTGAGTGTAGAATTTGCGAAAAAAGCAGACCGTTACACACCATCATATTTCATTTCATTTCACCATATGGTTCATTTCACAATACATGTATGTTTCTTTTTACCATATTTTTCAATTCATCATTTATTTCTATACTTCACGGATCCACCGTGCCTAAGTAAGTAGGATGCTACTCTGGAAGTCGCGGTTTCGCTCCCGTTGTTGGCAGAGAAAGTTCATAGGTGCATGCACGGTTGGTTGGACATGAGGCGTTGCAAGACGCAGTGTGAGCCAGGGCACCGAAGGACCCGCGCCAGCGAGCGATGCTCACACCCACACCACGCGATCACTACGCTCAGTGCGTTCCCTTGCGGCGACCATGCCCTCGCTCCGGCTAGGCGCACCACGTCCAAGACACCGTTAGCTGCGACCAATCAGACTGCATATACGCTCTCATTAAGTCCCCGCAACACGTAGTAGTGGGAACGTTGCACATGATGCAAATGTTTATATAGTGTAAAATACCAACCCTCCACGGTCTCTAGAATTATCCCTCGTAGTAAGCGGACAGTGAGGACCATTACCTCTCCGTGTCTATTCAATTATTTCTCGTAGAAAGGGCACATTACTGATGACCATTACCTACCATAGTGTTGTTGTATATAGGCGTCACGGGGACTAAGTGGGTAACACGCTGGCTTGCTAGCTTGGAGGTTGCGTGCTCGATCCCTGTTGTACCACTGTTTGGTCGATGAGATGGGACGAAAAACCGTAGTTGAAATTAGATATTAGAGTAGGCTGCCCGGGCGAAATGTCCACACTGCATGGGTATGTCCGTCTTCATTAGCCTAGCCGGAGCAGAACAGTAGGAGGTTAAACCCAATTCCATTTCGTGTTTGTATATATAAGAAGTTGTGTATTTAGTGGGTTTTCTGGTAGAGTAACAATCTGATTTATTGTTCAATTAGTCATCACTAATATCTTTCTTTGCGAGCAATAAATCATTGCCGTAATCCTCTTATTATTTCTCTTTTCTTAAATTGGGTTCGTTTAGGTATACACATGTAACCTGTTGTTTTACAGCATGATTAATGACAACTGTCAGCTTTGGTGTTCTGGTGATCCGGATTAGATTCAAAAACTGAAAGGCAACAAAACATGTGTTTGTTAAAAGATGTCTTCCTGGTTCAAGGCAAATACAACTCTGTTCTTTTGTAATATCCGTCTTCATTAGCCAAGTTGGTGCGGAAAGGTAAGATGTTGAATCCTGATTTATTCCATTTCTTGTGTTTTATAAATCACCCACCCGTTACATGCGTGTTGTTTTAGCTTGTTGGTTTTATTTCAACGTACTGGATTACCAACTAGGTGTTACCAAGATTAATACCCCGATAAGAATGGAATAAAATGAATGAGAGAGAAAGATAAATGGGTTTTAACGTCCACTAAACACAAACTAGGTCATTTCGGAACTACCATGTGGTTCATTTTTTTCAGAAATTCGTTTGCCCGTAAGTGTCTTTAGCAGTGGGTGAAAACCCACTCGTTGTCACGTACAACCGGAGAATCGATGACAGACCAATTGATACAACGCACACGCGCTAACCATTCGACATCCCCATTCGGTTTTTCTGTGCAAGCTGCGAAATGGAAATAAAATAAAACCAAGTACGAACAATCCAAACCATTAGACAAAATTCGAAGTCCTAAAAAACGTTATAGGCAAAATAGTGTAATCAGCAAACTGAGAGACAGACCATGCAGTGTGTCATAAGTAGCGGTTTGGATGGACCGTGGCGTTTCCGCCTGTACTGTTCAACGAATTCTAGCACGCGTTCTTTTAAGCGGGACCTCGATGTTAGTCCAAACCGAAGGGCTGGACGCTGTACCTTGTTAGACCCATTATGTTACTACACTACAAAGATTAAACAACAGATTCGACAGGTTCGCTTGTCTTTTTCGTTGTTTCTGGGTTAAGGGCTTTGTGACATCGACAGGGTGGTGCATTAGCTAGAATAGCAACAAGTTCGAAGTAAACACAGAAGTAAACACAGAAAAAAAGAGAAAAAAAGAAAAATAAATGCCTTCTTCTGCTTTGGTCTGAAATGCTTGGAAAATGGGTTTGCGGTTGTCAATTTTCAAAATTTTCCAAGGGGGGGGGGGGGTAACCCCAACCCCCCCAGACGCTCACTTGTGTGGGTCCTGGTCAATGACCTGACAGGGCCTGGGCCCTGATTCACGAAATTTTAACTAAAGATAAAATCCAAATTTTAATAGATACTTCAGCCCTGGCTTTATGAGGGTTTGCAAGGTTTCAGTGACAGTTGCAGTAAGACAGCGATAAATCAGTAGGTTCACCCATATTTCAGAAACCCTGTGTGGAACTTTAAAACGATTACGATGACAGGACAGTATTTCGACACGGTTCTTGGGGAGTAGTCGAACTAGTAAGTTTGAAAATTACCAGACGTTTCGTTCTCGGTGTAAATTAACGCAATATTCTCTTTTCATCATTACGTGGTGTTTTTGAAGGCATTTAGAATAGAGATTCATGTCATGGCTGTTGACAAATATTATATGACAGGTTGTAGGGAAGAAAACTCTCGAAATTCACAAAATTGCGAACTTGTGACCGTGACTGATTTTTCTATGGAAATATTCTCTACGGTAGAATTTCACCGTACCTACACTGCCCATATCTGTTTGCGGAATTGAAAATTAGAGATTCGTCTTCTGCATCGTAGCAAATGTTAAATGGCGGTTCGTTGGCACGAACTATCGAAATTTGCAAAATTCCGAACTTGTGAACGTGATAGAAGCGTGATTTCCCTATGGACAATATGGTAGTATGTTTTATCCACTCCAGTATCCAATAGACTCGAATTCATATATGTTTTATACAAGGAAAATGGTGAGAAATTTCACAATAGTTGATTTGTGTATATTACAGGAAAATATACCTTTTGACATTTTCCGATGGTGTCACAATTGGGTGGTAACGTGTTGCCTTCCACCACACCACAAGGTTTGGCCGAAATACGGGAATGGACTTTGAGAATATTTCGAACCAGACTCCCGCAGATGGGACGCAAAATATAAGTTCACCCGTGTATGGTTGGGCGTTACACGCTAAACAAAAACTTGGCAGTACCTTGGACCGTGAAGCGGATATGACGTCCTCGCCGTATCTTGGAATTGTGATGTCAAATCAACTATCGATGGGTACCTGGCGAAGGAATAAGCATGCCGATCATACTTGAATTGACGAGGCCTTAGGTTTTAGCGCAGAGCGTCTCCCGCAAGATGAAGAACAGCAATGGGTTAATTGCGACTATTTCAATGACGCATTAAATTAGTCTTATTCCCCAGTGCATATTAACCGAGCACATGTAATTTTGGATTGCCAAGTCTATAGTCCCAACTGGCCAGGCTCCTCATAATTCATAATGATTTATTAGTATGAATTGGTGTCATCCATCTAGAAAAGAAGAGGGTTTACATCGAGCATTTTAATAGGCATAACCACTGACAAAGGGCAAAAAAACCTAAAAGCCCGGGGAATATTCTCGGTTTTCGTCTGGACCGCAACCAGGGCCTCTTACTCCAGTACCTATCTTGTATTCATGGAGCCACGGTGCCGCCTTCTTATTTAAGAAGTCTATTTGTGGCTGTTTACATCTTTAGAATTTATTACCACCAGAATAAAAGCAGAAACGCGGATGTTAAATCCCATTTTATTGTATTTGTATTGAACAAAATGTTCTTTAAAGTCACCTAACAAAAGTTCAAGAATGAGCTGGAATTGATTGTTTGAACTAACGATGTTTATTGGAGTGTCTGGGGGAATAAAGGCAATCTTCTGACGAGAGTATAAATGGAATTACAATGTCTCAAATGGGATGGAAAGCGATGTACTTTAACGTTTCATCAACTAAAGATGTCGGTCATTTACGGACAAACATTCGGTGTATCGTTAAAGGCCGCGTGTGTAAATGAAATGGGGTTTAACGTCCTACTGTTCTGCCCCGACGGGGCTAAAGAAACCGGCCATATGCCATAGAGTGTGCTATTGAGGGACATTTTCTCGGGTATTGGCACTGTGTCCTACACTTATATCTAATTCCATCTTGCCAAGGGATCTTTCGCGTGTACAACAATGTATACACGAGGATCTCGGTTTTTCGTCCCATCTGAATGACAAGAGTAGACAGCTGTCCTGGTAAGGCCTTGTGTCCTGCAACACTGTCAGGTGTGCAGGGCATACACTGATCAACACCCAGCTATACTTCGAAAGGTACATCTATATAATGAATGAAATGGTGTTCAACACCCTATTGTACTGCTCCTACTGGGGTAGTGCAGACTGACATACACCATGCAGTGTGTTAAATGGCAACATTGCCCTGACCGCGGTGCTACAGCTATTACTGCTATTTTATCTGAACATCAATTGCCTCAATGTATCAGGGGGACCTCATGTTTTCGTTCCACCCTACACCACTGACAGATCAACGATGAACTTTCTCGGCCAACGTCGGAATCTAACCAGGCTCAAAAACATTTACAGGCCTTGAACTATAGCCAGATGTAATCGGTTCTGTTATTAACACGCCAGGACCTGGTATTTCATCTAATCCGAACCATATCCCAGGAAAGATCTTAATGGTCAGTCCAACAGCCGATTACTCCCAAACCATGCAGGAGGGTCTGGATCACGATATTGTGATTAGAAGGTTCTAGCATGGTTTCCGTTTGTCAGTGGTGCATGACAACGGGCCTATATTTACTCATTGGCTTACACGTAAAAGAGCACATAACAGTTGGAATACAATGAAGAGAAGCTGGAAATGCCGCTATCGATGCACAATATCCCCATACAGTAGACTTTGGTAGTCCGGGTGGTGCAAAATATACCCTAACGGCAGACTTCGGTAGTCCGGCTGCTGCAAGATATCCCCCAATAGTACGCTTCATTAGTCTGGTCTTTGAAGGTTTTTAAACGCCATTTTATTTCAGCTTTAACCAGAGATTATAGTTGTTGGTAATCAGGTTCAATGAAATAGATTCAAGAATTGTATTGGTTTACGGAGGTCGGTTGGTGGAATACTATATTGGGTCAAGTGGCATGGTTTTGATAATCCGTTTGTACGTGACAAGGAGTATAGTCGCCCCTCATACCTCGTGTCTGGTTTCCTCCCACAACCAAAGAAATAAAAGTGATGTAGTCCCGACATTATCCAGTTTGTGTCGAGTTGACATTAACCCAGTTTCACACTCTTATCTCTCTCTCTCTCAATACATGTACTGGATTAAAAGAGGCCTTACTTTTAATTTACTACAAGAAATGATGATAGTTAATTCAGCATACATCAACATTTCCCACTCGGACTGCAATGTTGTAAATAACACAAACTCGAGTGTTTGGAAGCTGAGGTGTCATTTCTATTCAGATTGGTGGTTTTTCCATGTAACCCGTGTAATTTCTTTCTTTTTTCATATAATTTGAGGAGAAAGTATACGACGAGAGGATGTCGTGACGGAACATGTTCTAGTTGTTATCTAATATGGATGTATTATTTGGTCTGTCAGCATGAACATGTTGATAAATTGTCGTAGATGTCAATTTGAAAAAGTGAGCAACCTATGTTGAAATATTTAAATTACATTTCTAGATTCAGGCCATTTTAAGGTAGTGAAAAAAATCAGGACGGATTTCCAACTGTCCGTCGCTTATTTAATGTGCACGCCTATGACAAGAGGAAACCACGCCGGAAAATCCCGATGTACTTTAACAGACAACACCGGGATCGAAAACGGTACTTCAGTGTCAGCGATCAATGTCTACTCGCCGAGCGGCTCCCCATATTAAAGAATCTCATTAGCTGTAGGTAGTAGCTTCCTTTTTTGTACTGCATGCTGTTGATGGATGACTTGCACCGAAGGACATTAACTTGATTCTATTAATAACATATCAACAACCCTGTCCTATTGTTACCGGAACACACAGGAAACATGGACAGGCTTACAGTACTCGCCGAGAAGGTCAAAAGGCCAAAAAACAATGGAATACCAGACAAGAATCTGGTGAAGAACTAAGAATTATACTTGTAGATCTTGTCTATGTTATAATATGTCTTGTTTTATCAATCTAGTCTTTCAAGACGGCAAAACCAGGTATTTACATGATAACAACTAAACGTACATGAAACAACGTGTTCCCTCGGGCGGATCCAGGGGTGGGGTCCAAACCCCACCCAGCTCAGCTACATAAAAAATTAATGCCTTGTATCAATGAAATTAAATCGTACATCGTTATAAAAATGATTTCTCTTTTTAAAAAGCTCAATTTGTATGTATGCCTATGTAATTTAGAGACGGTGATGGCGGATTTCCTTAACAGGAACCTGACAAACTACCTCCTGCAAAAATTCCAGGAACCGCTCCTGGTTCCGAATACATAATTATCACTGACATCCTCTTGTGGAATGGTGTTGCACGTAACACAACTCATATTTTCAGGGAATGTAGCTCGTCGATTGGTGTCATCAAATGAATATGGATTCTTGGAATGATTCTTCAATACTCTTTGCCAACTATTAAACGCTTGATCATTTTCTATCAATCGGACTTATGATTAGCTTACCGAATCCCTTAGCTGGTCTCATAATTTGATTAATGACTGTCTCTAATGGCTATTTAAGCATAATAAAGGAATCTTTGTGTGTTGGATAGAATACAATGTTCCTTGTAACAGATGAATATTAAAATATAGACTGGAATGAAAAACAAAATCAGTATAAAGATAGATATGACCTAGACATCGGTCTTAATACTAGGTATTTATACGAGTTAAAAGTACATGAGACGAACTGTACAGAATGAATAATTATCACCGACGAGCACATAGGTTTTAAGTATAACACATGATATTTTAAGAGTAACGTGATATATTTTAAGGATAACACGTGGGTGATATTTTAAGACTGTCATATAATTTTAAGACTAACATATGGCATTTTAATACGTTTTATTTTTAGACTAACACGTTGTATTTTAATACTAACTTATGATATTCTAAGGCTAACATGTTGTATTTGTATACTAACATGTGATATTTTAAAACCAACACGTGATATTTTAAAAGTTAGATGTGATATTTTAAGAGTCTCGTGTGGTATTTTAAGAGTAACGTGATATTTTAAGTCTACCATGTAATATTTTAAGAGTCTCCTGTGGTATTTTAAGAGTAACGTGTGATATTTTAATACTACCATGTGATACTTTAAGACTAACATGTGGTATTTTAAGACTACCATGTGGTATTTTAAGACTAATATGTGGTGTTTTAAGAGTAACGTGTGATATTTTAATACTACCATGTGATACTTTAAGACTAACATGTGGTATTTTAAGACTACCATGTGGTATTTTAAGACTAATATGTGGTATTATAAGAGTAACATGTGTTATTTAAAGACTAGTTCTTTCTAGTCATTGAACCCGAGTTATTTTAGTCAGTGTATCCCCCCCCCCCGACAAAAACACACACACACACACACTACTTATACTTAATGTATGACTTATGACTAAAACTAAGAATACAAAGACAAGGAGTGCTGAATATGTAATCATCCCTGACCAGACAGTTGATACGAAAGTAAGTCATCTAGTTCAGATAGGTGAAACGGTCATTAGAGCTTATGTGGTCATTTTCACATTTCCTTATAGATCGTGGCCAGTGTGGCTTTGGATCGTCTGTCCGATCCAGACGAGTAATTAAACATCTACGAGAATAAATGATTCTCATTAAATCTTGTTAATTAGATGGCGTATCTCTTCTTTTAGACCATGGCTCAAGACCCTCGATTTCACAAGGTGTAAGGCGTCACTAAAAACGACTGTATGGGAAGTAAACTATTATACGGTTTATTCGCTAGACAACTCAGTTACACGCAAACTGTATTATTTCGACACTAACATACGGTTCAATTTATTTTAATTCAATGATTCGCTTGCGTGTAGGAGTCTTTAGGTGTGTTGGTGGGGGGGGCAGGATTCGGAGAACGTCCAGGAGATTTGACAGGCAACCCTAATACTTGTCAAAACCAAAAGTACGACACAGATGGTTAATTCCATGCTACGTCGCTGCACAGCGTGTGTAAGAGCCAGTGGAGGACACACGCTTCTGACATCTGTGTCGTACTTTTGGTTTTGACCCCTCTGACTTTGTACCGTTGATTACAGATTAAACATCCATAAGTGTACAAATGTGTTGTTATTGATGTTTTCACATTTGAATATTGTTCACAATAAGAAGCAAAATAGATAACATATGTTTACAGGATCATTTTTTTAAACGAAAAACTAAGTGATGCGTTTTCTATGGCGCTCAGTTTATGTTGATAAACTTGGGGCATGAACAAGATATTAATGGCAATTGGGTAGCCGAATCGTTAGCGTGTTCGTGTTGCGTCATAGGGTCTGTCATTGGGTCAACTGACGTTGTTTCGATTCCCCGGTTGTACTTGAGAAGGGGTAGGGTCACCTGCCCCACAACGTGGGTTTTCCCCGGATCCTGCGGTTTCCTTCCACTGCTAACGACCCCTACGCGCAAAGCGAAAAATTGAAATAAAATTGCGTTAGTCCAGTAACGACCTAGTTTGTGTCGAGTGGACATTAAACCCCATTTATCTCCCCATCCCACCCTCTCTCTCTCCCGTCTCATCATTTAAACGAATTGCTTGCTGAAACCTGATTTAGTAGATAATAAACGTATTGAATCGTATCAAGGTCAGTGATCAGTCTCAGAAACCAGTCTTCTTCCAACTAATAAATCCAGATGTAATGAAGGGATAGTGGATCAGTTACTGGTGTAATATCAACCATGAATAATAATTTAACCTATATATTGGACTGATGTGATTCAATTTATCATGATGGGAAAGCAATGAATATACTGTAAGGTTCAAACGAATCTATAATTGATAAATACGACTGGATAAATCGCGACACGATGACCTTATTTCCGTGACCTTATGACATCAATTTCTGTATAAAACACTGCAGTGTTCCAGATACCGACCCTCGCTATTGATCAACGACCAAACAGTATGTTTTTTTTTATTAAAGAGAATAACTTCCCCCTCCATGCTCTCAGCCCGTAAATGAAAGATTGCAATTCGACGTTAAAAATCTTCTATCATAAAAGGCATAAAGAAATAATATCTTACAAGCCACAGTAAATAAAATTCAACTAACAAAAAATTTATAAAGAACTGTTGACGTTTTTATTGTTTCCATATATTTTACTTTTTAAGACGAAACGAAACACCAAATAATCACCGCTGGGATTATTCATCAGAGGTAAAATGAATTAAAATAGACCTTATACATATCGCTGGTAATTACCAATCAACTAATTATTTATCCGATACAATTGGTAAATATTACTCACTGATATGATTCGGATTAATTACCAGTTGATTAATTTATAGTATCCCGTCACGTGATTGTCATTGACACACAATGCAATATTTAATCGAGGATATATCATATGATTATAATTTTAAGATTTTGTTCCGACTTTTCTCAAACGAAATCGCCACTTACATATTTTTATCGCAAATTGCGTGAGCCCAGGTTTGGTGGACGAATTGAGTCTTTCCGCTTGCGCGTAACAAAGAGTAGAGTCGCCTGTCCAACCTTGCGAGTTTTCACCCATTTCACGCTTTCGCTCTATAATCCCCCCTCTCCCGCCCCCCCTCTCTCTCAGTAGACAACCAGGGTACAGTTATCTATTTCCACAAAACCTTTGGTCATTTCGAAAATCACTTCCGCATGATTTAGTTTAGTCGTGTAATAATATCTAATTACCATTGTCTTATATGGAGAAACACTTATATCGACCTATACCTACAGAACTGGTCTTTAATCACGACTAACTGTTTAGGTATTCAATGTGAGTGTTACAGGAAGAAAATAAATTAATTGACTGGATATTCAGGGCTGTAACTGATATGAAGATTGTGTAGAAAGTAGTCAATAAATCAAATACACCACGATTCTCCTGGATAAAATATCATCCAAATATTGAGTACATTTTTATGTAATTCTTTGGTTGTTTTATTTTCTTAGGGTATGAAGTTTTGATTTACGAGGATCGATCCAGACGAATAACGCCGGAATCATCATTAAACGACAGCGATTATATTCAATCCAGACACCGAATAATGCCTTCACATATGATGCAAACCCTGCGCCTGCATTCGAATAAACAGGTGGTGCCGCTGGAGTTTTAGTTTTTCTATTGACGTAAACTTTTCATAAAACTAGATATACGCAGGTGGTGCCGCGGGAGTTTCAGTTTTTCTATAGACGTAAACTTTTCATAAAACTACATATACGCTTTGTACCTGGAATTTTAAAAGATTTTTTGAAATTGATAATCAATATTGCAGTCTTTAAATTTGGACATGCACACAAACACGCCATAAGCAAAGTATCGGTATAGTAATTTATGTTAACCAACGACCAATATTTCCAGATTCTACTGAGTAATATAGGCTATACCATATTCGTCTAGAGAGCATAGCCAAAATGGCGTTAAGATTTAACTAGATTAATACCCCTGTCAGACTGGGGTGACGTCCTTACTGCGTTCCTACGACAACGGAAGATGTCTCAGAGCGCGTCAAGATCAACACAATCGTGGTAAAAGCTTGGTGGAATCGCCAGATATCGTGCTGCGGTCGTCAATGATCGCCGACTCACGGCGTTTACTTTAACCATGTTCAAAACAACGCCAAGGAAGAAAAGATTATAACCTTGACCCGATTTGGCTGCCGTCTTTAACCAAGGCACAGATTAGAAAGTTCCAACGTTATCCACGCCAGTTAAACAGCTAGTTTGTGCTGGGTGGATGTCAAACTCTCTCTCGCGCGCGCGCGCTGTATCATACGGCCTGCCAATGAGTCAACTGGCGTGGTTTCAAATCCACGGTTGTACGTGGCAAGGAGTAGGGTCGCCTTCCAACCTCGTGGGTTTTCACCGGGCACTCCGATTTTCCCCCACTGCTAAAGACCCCTACGCGCTAGCGAATTACGGAAAAAAAAAATTAAACCATATGTTAGTCCCGAAATGACCTAGTTCGTGTCGAGTGGACGTTAAACCCCATTCTCTCTCTCTCTTTCTCTCTGACACACACTACAATAACCCGAGTGGAACAGAACACTATTTAGAACTTATGTGTTATTTATATCCTCCGTGTTCGTTTTAAGATCAATTACTCAACAACCTCTTAAAGCTTTCTTCTCATTATTAACGACATCATCGGGGGAGATTAACATTTGAAGACAGACGTTTAAATTAACTGTATATTTATATAAATGTGTCCCTAAAATGTTAGAGCATGTTGAACTTTAGTCGATAGTCAGACTTCACTACTTTACAATACGAAAGTCGCAAGAGGACAGTTTATTTCGTTCTTTATAAATAATATATTATCTAAACATAAAAACTCATACCTTCAAACGTTGTAATAAAGTAATTAATGTGACTGAACATGTCAATATATTCACACTCCAGCTCTTTATCCCAGTCTTCCATAATGCATTTAAAGGGACTATCCCGAATTGAACAGACTCTCAAAGATAAAAGTCTGGGTACGTTGGAATTTAAACGCCAAAATATAGGGCAATGGTGTAGTTGCTTTGTCTCAAAATTTCAGCTCAGCAAGTAATCCTTTTAAGATTTTGGGTCAATTTTTTCGTTTGGTGACTTGATAATCGATTACGAAAGGTAATTTTCACCTACACATTATTTTTTTTTTTATAAAATACAAGCCTGGTTTTAGCCAGACATACAGACGCTGCATCATACAGCTTGGGACACCGGTCTCCATTTCCAGATGAAGACTGGCGGGTTTACGTTGTTTGAAAATGATAAAATATATTGAGATAGTTACTCAGCCATAAGGTATAGAATTTAAAGGGCTTTTAAGACGGACTTAAGTAGTTTTATTCTCCAATATATTATTGGGATTGGCCATTTAAAAGGGCGTACATCTTTATTCTCTGTTAGTTTGAAATAGGCGAAAAGGGGTGTAAAAGCACATGAAAATATAACGTGAGTGTATACACAACGTGATTTCATACCATGTTCAATTTCTTATCAATTATGTTCGGTGAACTACGTGAACAGTCCTTATTGAAAGACAGTGGCTGTTTTTTGACCAACAACCATTTTTTTAAAATTATTCCCACATTGTCTTGCAGCACATGATTGTTTTTTCCCAATACTAATGAAGCTGGATCACATATAGTACACGACATCGTGATTTGATTTTTAAATGTTTATTGTGTCATCAAAATCGCATATCGGGCATCAAAATCGCATATTTTGACGGTAAAAGCCACATCAAAATTAATTAATATGGACGCTATTGATTTCTAATTAACGAGAAGTCTTATAATGCACTAAAATCGACATCACAATGAGTGAATGTTCTAAGCGTTAATTCGTGTTGATAATTTTGAATACTATGGATAATATTGCGATAGATAATGGTTACTCGTCGTTAGTTAGTTATTAAACACTGCCATTACTATAAGTTAACAAGGCTTCAATCAGGTGCCCTCAATTTGTAGATAACTACATGACGTATCGACTTTAACTGTTTATGATATTATTGTGTCACTTACAAAACGATGTTAACGAATTAACCGGCTTCAGTCAAAGCATTTAGTCAACAGGCTTCTATTTTTCTGTAGATGAATTAATAGTGCAGATTCTTATACAATTGACAGCCCGCCATTATCTTCTTTTCAGAACAGACACAAAGTTGGTTATCCAATGTTTTAATCCCTCTTTCGGCGATTTTAGTCGAAAACACCAAGAATACTCAATCCTGCACATCATAGCACATATGACGCCATATGTGGATTGTGGGTAAGGGCTAGCACTAACCCTAACCTTAATCATGGACCTTTATCCTAACCTTAACGTACGACCTACATATGACGTCATATATGCACTGTGCAGGACCGTCTCCGATCAAGCGTTCTCCAAAAATTGGGAAGTTATTTAGTCTGCTTCCGTTTTGCACGTAATTAAGGCCACAGTACTGGTTCACATTTGTTTAATTGTGAATTTGGTTTTCTTTTCTAATAAAGCCTCAAACATTACAGGCCCGGGATTTCACCGCACAGTGGATACTAACGGCTGACGCCGGGATCCACTCGCTTGACCCGGTTTACGTTTGTCGTCTGTTGCTTTTCTTTACCTTCTAGTTCTGTCCGTAGGTTTATCTTATGCGTTTTGTCTTATTGTCGTGTGTGATCGAGACCCGCAATAGCCCCAATGATAGGAACGGGCTTCCATAGATTGTATATCATATTGACTTCTTGTATCAGACTGGACCAGTTCCATTGTTAGAGATTCTTATCCTGCTGGAATAGAAATATCGCGAGGTCATCCAAAATAACTAAATGTAAGAGTATTCTCGCCGTTTTATCAATACATCAATGGAGTAACCTAAAACAAAAAAATATGATCGCTGGTTCCATTAATTCCCCTAGCTTAAATCTTGAAGTCTGATTTACAGGGAACAAGACAAAGGTCCAAATATTGTAGAGAAAAATGAAAGCTTATTATTTCTTTTATCCAGGGATAGACGGTTTAACGACATTTTTGATAATACACGTTCTAACAGGAAAGAATACAAAAATCTATGACAAATTATGTTTATTTCGCCCTCCGTCGCTTGTCTGTAAAAAAACGCTAAAAATAGAGTTACCAATTATCAAAGATCGACCGTCCAAGAAGTTTTCGGCTGATATTTATTTAAATGTCTGGAACCTAACAAAAGAATTTATTATGTGTTTGTTATACACAATATCAGATATAATCCGTTCTAGAACAAGGCGGATTATAAACCCGGATCTCTAGTACCAAATAAAACGTCTCGTAAATTGGATGAATTGTTTCTATCTGTGACGGGGCAAGAATTACACCATTTAATTCCCCTCTTTGACAAATGTTAATCACAAGGTATATACTCCACGCACCGTCTCTTATTGTTGGTATATAATCGGGATCCTTAAATCCTATCACAGTTAATCGGTTTGTGTTATGGATTTATTGAATTGTCCTCGGTTTGTCATACGGCAACGACCGGACATACAAGACCTTAACCGTGTGATCGTTTCAGACGAATAAGAACTCACATGCAGGGCCGGATTAAGGCACATACTATGTTACGGACTGAAGCCAAGGGGCATCCAGGAAATTGGGATCTTCCAGAGATGAAGTGAACGGTTATGTTTTTGTGAATCATTGATAAAATGATCTATTTGAACATGTTTCAATATATTGATATGGAAAATAATAAACATGCCTTTACAAGATTCATAATAAGTAATCCCCACTCTTCAGAAACTAGGTTATCTCGGTACTACCATGTTATGAAGTAAAGTCGTCAAGATGGCAGACGTGGGATCGAATTCTAGCCAATGGTATCGGTGACAGAGCTTGTCATCTCTCCAAATGCACTCTGGTAATGTGGAATTAGTATGAAGCATCATAAAAATACCCCAAACCAGAATATGGCGCCATTTCTGAAAATTGGTAAATAAATATGATCGGCCTCGTGTCGGAAGGCGTGTAGGTGAGACAGAAAACTGGAATACACGTAAAAGGGCCTTTAGAATCCAACATGAGTAGGCCGAGAAAGCAGAAAGGCCGTTGTCCGAACATATTTACCATAAAGTTCACGGCATGGCGTATAGCCATTAGCCCAACTGGCACAGGAAAGGCGAAAAAACTGTTTTCTTTACTTAGTGCGATTATTATATGACATTCGGGTAAAATTGGCAGACGGCGTGATATTCGACATCGCTCTAGACCCTGGACCAGGTGAATGAAACGTAAGTCAGTGAACCACTTGGGCCGAAAGCAAGACTTGAACATATACATCTCTAAACCATTCAGGGCAATACATTTTGCAATACTCTCGCCTCCACCCGTTTAACGTTCAATAAGCTGTAAACGACGACATTTTAACTACACCTCTCGTCCGTCCGCCTTATAGGCAAATGATGAAAGACCTTTGATAAAACAATTACAACACTCTCTCTTCTACCCTTATATAACGGTCAATAATCTGTAAAAGATTTCATGGAGCAATAACCTTCTTCCGCCTTGTATTCCAATGATCAAATACCTTTGATAAAAACATTTTCAGATAAAATAATATCTGCCACACGTCATATAATCACAACAACAACCATTTAGCTAAAAGAATTGATTAATATTTTCTGTTGTCTACTGGCTTTGTTTTTAATTAATGTCAAGTGTCTCTCTTTCTAGATTGTCTTTATACGGGTGTGTTTTGTTTTCGTGCAGAAAGGTATCTCACGCAGTGGGCGTATTATGTGCACGTGTTGTGGTCAACAACCAGTAGTTCATGTAGATTAGCGACCCATTGTGGTTTGCTTAAAATGGCTTCTAATTATAAAGTAGTTCCGTAGTTGTCCACATAGCTGGGTGTAATTAATACACAGTTCAATATACGTTTGATTATAGTTTATGATTTGTTGTAACTGGGTCACGAAACCATGCAAAATGCTGGAAAACAAATTAAATGGGGTTGAATGTTCTACTTCACCTCTGGAAGCAGACATTAAAGCACCAAGATACTAATACATAATGTTCTACTGGTCTGTGCCACGCGGTGTACCGTGTGGTACTATAGTTAGGATAGCGGCGTTCCCCCTTAACCTTAATTGAATTTATTTAACAAGAGAGCGAGGGAGAAGTGACGTTTAACGCCCACTCGACGTCTCTCTTTCTCTCCCTTTCATTCTCATTGTGGGAAATGACAACGTATAAGTGTAAAAAAACGTTACGGTTAAGAGGTGAATAAAGCTGCTGTTTTCTGTTACGTAGAGGATTTGAATCATTGTATTAACGTTCTTATCTTAATTTTGAAAGAATGTTTTTAATTTGTCGTCTAAAAGCATATTCTTAAATTTGAAAGACTGGTTTTAATTTGCCCCCCCCCCCTCTGCTCTCTCTCTCTCTCTCTCTCATTGTGAGAAATAACAACGTATAAGTGTAAAAAAAACCGTACGGTTTAAGGGGTGAACAAAGCCGTTTCCTGTTACGTAGTAGATTTGAATCATTGTATTAACGTTCTCATCTTAATTTTGAAAGAATGTTTTTAATTTGTCGTCTAAAAGCATATTCTTAAATTTGAAAGAACGTTTTTTTTTTTTATTTGTCGTCTAAAACATGTAAAAATATGTTTTTGATTTGATGTCTAAAAACATGTTTTCAATTTGTCATCTAAAAAATATGTTTTTTTATTGTCGTCCAGTTTCGTCCCGGCGTCGTTACGTCAAGTATGCCATTCTCAATATAACAGAACGTTATTAATGTAATATCTAATAATTCCAGGCCTTTTGTCGGTATTCTTAGCCAATGCATTGAACCTGACGTCAGCTTAAGAGCCTATGGTTATTTTTTATGAATGAAGATAGTAGCAATTGAAAAGGTCAAAGCTACTACTAAAACCCTGAGGAGATTTTATCTTGTTGGATACAGTGATAAATAAAGGAGGATTTACTAAAAACTATTTTTGTTTTGAGAAGATATTTTCAGAAATTATTTTTAACCCTCGACGAAAACAAAGGCATTAGGACAAGATGGTGGGAGGTTGTTTTCGTGCGCCAGATAAATATATGTCTTTCATTTTCATTTTACTACCAAAAATAGATCGTAATAAACATGATGTCATGTTTTCGTTTGTGATTTAAAATGCAAACATAATATCATTATGATCTTTATTTCGTGATCCTGTGTTTACATATAACAAAAATAACTTTTTGCCCACTAAAAGTGAATTATTGAGACAAAATTGAACCGTGTGTTGATTCCATAATGACCTACTAATCTCTCTCTCTCTCCCACCCGAGTGGGGGGGGGCGAATGGTTAGCGTGTGCGCGCTGCATCACAAAGTCTGTCATTGAGTCAACTAGCATGTTTCCGATTCCTAGAAGGGGTTTGCCTGTCCAACCTCGTAGGTTTTCCCGAGGTCCTCCGTTTTCCTCCCACTGGTAAAGACTCCTAAGCGCAAACGAATTATTGAAATTGAACTACATATCTTAGTCCCGAAATGACCTAGTTTGTGTCGAGTGGACGTTAAACCCCGTGTTCACTGAGCTAATAATTTGTGACGGATGGTGAAAGGTCCCCCCCCCCTCCCGTTTTTTGTGACGTGTGTGTCTCCTGTACTTACTACTACTAAAGACAATTTGCCCGAAGTGGACCTACAGACAGTAAGAATGTTGCTTGAAAAAAAAAATAATTAAAACGCCAGACTCGAACTTAATACACATGCCATCGATCACTTTAACCTTTTAACATTTAAAGTATTTGATGAATGAGAATGGTGGCCATTGTTTCCTGTAAGTTACAAGTCTCGAAGGATAGAGAGCCACACCATAAACCCATTATAGAAACACTCAGTGGTAAATAGGACTAAAATTACAGCACAAGTCAAGCATGTTTATTAAATTAATACAGTTAAACAATGGTTATATTGCGTGATGTTTAGAACAATCGAGACGTATTAAGTAGTTTTATCTACTATCTACATACTCATTAAAAAGATTACACAAACATAATGGTACTAGAACAGTTTGGGTTGTTGTTGGGGGAGGGGTAGCGGAATGCGCACAGTATAACAGGGTCCATCATCGATTCAACTGTCGTGGTTTCGATTCCTCGATTGTACGTGACAAAGAGTAGGGTCGACTGTCCAATCTTGTGTGTTTTCTCCGGGCCCTCCGCTTTCGCCCATCCGCTAAATACCTCTAAAGCGAATTATTGAAATAAAATCATATGACCTAGATTGTGTCGAGTGGACGTTAAATACCATTTATCTCTTTCTCCGCCATTCAAAGAAAATATTGAGAGATGGTTAACGTCTATTCGACATAAACTAGACCATTTCGCGAATAATAAAGGGCTCAATTTTATTTCAATAACACGCCTTCACGTATGTGTCGTATGTGGGAACAAACCCACGAATTTGGAACGGCGACACTACTCCTTGGAAAGCACAAGCGTAAAATCGAAACCACACAACTTGACTCTATGACTGACCTTATGATCTAAAGCGCAAGCGACAAACCAGTAGACGAAAGCAAGGAACTGTTAAAATTTACTGGGTTCGTCCGGGGTCTCAGTTTTTCGTCCCATCCGTCCTAGACCACTGACAATGGAAACCTATGTCGGAAAATATCTATGAACTTTCTGGGTCAACTCTGGCAGCAAACCCGCGACCTCCTCCAGGCTAGCCTTTTTGTGTAGGATAAGCCATTTCATTTGTCGATACTTCAGTAGACACTGAAACGGTTTCTAATTAAAGAACGCATTTCAAAACTGGTGTAGATGTTCATTAGATGTATAACTGAACTGCTCGTCGGTTATGGAAGTCTAAGCAGCTCTTTTTCTGTGTTCTCAATTATGTGTTCTTCATTGTTATCTCTTCATTTGTTTTCGTATTTCGACATTTCTACACTAAAATTCAAAGTTGTACACTTAAATCAATATGTGTTTTACAAATCAGAAAATAGTCATATCAGATTTGAAAAATGTATTTTTGTTTAATTTAGTTGCATTTTGATATTTAAAAAATTTGTTTTAGAAAAAAAATAGCCTACAATTAAATTTCAACAAAGGGAAAAACGAAAAACAAATCTCGAATAACAAATTTCCAAATAGAAATTTTCAAATACCAATCTTGTAAAACATTTATATTTCGGTTAACCCAATCTGTCATTAAATAAAATAAATTGAAAGAAGTCTTTTTTTAGTAATAAGGTTATTTTTTGATAGCAACGTGTTTGTTTGCACAAACGAAAGAGGAGACGAATTAAAAAGCTTTTTTTTACCAATGTATCTATTCATTGTTAATATACCAAAGTAAGCGTGACTTTAGTGAAATCACGTGCGTGGTATATCAACAGAGTCATGTTTTTAAATACATAACTGAATTCGTTAATCCGATGTCACATTAAATAAAATAAATTGAAAGTAGTCTATTTTTAGTAATTAGATTATTTTTTGATAGCCACATACAGTATTTCTTTGTGCAAACGAATGATGATTTTATCTCTCCTAAATCATGTAATCAGGCATATGCCAAGAAATATATAAATACTCGTATATTCATATTAGGACCCGAGTGACAAGTACTCTAGAACTTATTGACCCAAGCTTGTTTTTGATAATTTATGATATTGACTTTTCAACTCCATATATTTCTGTTTAGTCATGTTCTAAAAATTTGTTTAATTAATCCCATATGCCATTTACAAACTACATATTATGATCTGTATGAAATAGAATACGGTCAGTAATCATACCATGACGACAATTATATATGATCATGAGTTTTATGTATCGGACCCTATGTAACAGGAGTTTGCTGACAGTTTCACGGACGACCAAAGACCATCGGGGAGCAGAAGACAGGTTTGAACTAGTGCATGGACTCACCCGAGTTCAGCCGCTGACAGGCAAAATGGTGGATTTCATATACAGTATACAGAACAGCTCCAGAAAAAGGGCTAAAGTTTGGATGTTTGTGTTGTGTCCAGTTCACTGACATTTAATTTGCTGGTATGTTAATCGAAACAACATGTCCCACTTGATAGCATTTTACCCTGCCTGCTATTGGGAGTATCAAATGACAGCATCTTGATTTTTAAAATTAAAACCTCTTTATATAATTGGTATCATTTCTGTGGGTTCAGTTGTTTATTTCTTCCAAAAACCAAGTTTTGTCATTAAAAAGAATGGTATTGGATGCTAATAATTGACATCTTTCATTAAAGGTTATTATTTATAATTAATTTTTTTTAATTTTTTTTTGAAAACAAAACATATATATTACGTAGTTTAATTGGACAAGGATGTGCATGTTTAAAACAAATACATGCACTGTAGTAGTGTGTATTTCCGCACATAATTTACAAATACTTAAAATAGCATTATGCAAGAGCAAAATCTGCTTATTACAGGTCTTTCTTTAGGCCTGAAATGTTATCTAAATAATCAATTAGACATTAATTAACATATCCAGACCATAATAAACTCTTGATGTCAAGGCTAGCCTTCGATGTTGGCGGATTAAATTCATATATGCCGCTTAATGGCCACTGATAATTAAATCAATCAAGTGGATAATCGAGACTATGCTGTTTATATTAATGATTTTAGTAATGATGACCGAGGCTATGTGAATATTTCACTCGCTTTTTTCTCGGCTAATAGTTGATCAATTTGACTGAAATTTTCAGCAAATTACCTTTACACTAGATATGAATGCCCCAGATAAATAACTCCGGGTGAAAATTACCTTTAACCCATGCAGCTCACAGAAAAATGTTCACGTCAATTTGTATTGATTTCGTCTATTGGTTGATGGTTCCTGTTTCACAGCGGTATATTTATGGCGGTGTTGTTATGGCCTGGATGGCTTGAACAGGCCCATAAATGTCAGATTATCGACGTAAGTCAATTTTTAAAAAGGGAGACGAGATCTAGTTTACCAGCTTAAATCGACAATCTTACTTAATAAAATAATGTCGCAAATTTATCGATGCTGGATAATTTCCCTGGCGGTTCTTCGGGCCAGACTAATGGAAATCAATGACTTAAATAAATTGCATAAACAGATTGTAAGGTTAGAAGTGATTGGTGAAAAATGAGTGGCTTTAGTGACGTAATCATGTAAGAGTATTAGGAGGCGTGTCTGTAGGATTAAGCCTACCAATGTTGATGTATTTAAAACGAAAGTAGAGCAGTCGGGCGATATAATCTTGTTACATAGATCAACTTTTCTTAGGCATAAAATACCTTTATTTAACTTTAAAGTTATTGACAGCAAAGAAAACCCCAACCCAGATCAGATTACTGCTATTTATAGCTTTAAACCGGAAAAATATATCATAAAAGTACCAGAGAAGCAAGTTAAGAGGATTATCTGTTGATATCACCGAGACGATTAAACAAAATCGATATGTCATCCAATTGTTGGCATTAATCTTCATGTACAGTCCAATACATCGACGAAGAAAATCATATTATCAAGAACCGACTCGTTTTCGAGCAAATTGATTAGATTTACTATTAACAAATTGCAGACGTAGGTGATATTAAATTAATCAATGTATGTAATTACTAGCTATGGTGTCGTCCGCCAAAACAAATGAAAATTGGTATCAGCCGTTTCATGCCGTTGTAGTTAGGCCTATCATCCACTTTGTGAATTTAAATCAACATTGATGTTGTAATCTTAGCGGGAACAGATGGGCTTCTGATATCCAGTATTACTTGACAAAATAAACATTTTACTCGTGTACCATAATGCGTCTCAGTGCCATTTGCAACAAGTGATGCGATGAACGAGGCTAGACATATTCCACACGCCATGTCAAACGATGACCTCCTTTTCTTATCTTTGATAGCATGCACAATAAATATTAACAGTGTAGACAGGAATAACCAGACCCTAGAGTTTGCCCTTCAACTGAGACTGCTTGCATATTCCGCCGAAGACAACTAATTAGAAATCCGAGTAAAAACGGACACGATTGAATGTAAATCAGTTTACACACATTCGTATTACATTATTATATGCGCCGCGATTCATTTGGGTCAATTTCTAGCTCTGTCCAACGAATAGAAATGGGAATTAGCTTCCTACTTTCCCGGGGAACATTTTGTACAGACAGCAGAGTTTGCAATCGTCATTGAATTCCAGCTCACTACAATCCCTTTACGTGTTCGCCGCTCTAAAGAATAGACTTTGATCCTGGCATTGGCCCCTTCATGTACGACCTGTCACCAGCCGTCACAAATTATTAGCGCAGTGAACATGGGGTTTAACGTCCACAAACTACATCATCTTGGGACTGACATATGGTTCAATTTTATTTCAATAATTCGCTTGCGCGTAGGAGTCTTTTGCAGTTTGGGGAAACTGGTTAGGCGACCTTACTCCTTGTCACGTACAAAATGGGAATATGCACCACGCCAGTTGACTCAATGGCAAACCTTATGATAGCACCAGCTAACCATTCGGCCATCCAACCCTTCTCAGTGAACATGGAAGACAGGACATAGAGAGTGTAAAAGGTATTCTAGTAATTATGACCACGTATTCGTATTGGAACCCCGAGCTTCGTCACCAAATTATCTTGTATATAAACAGTTTCAACATTACTTATATAACTGTCAAGAGTCGGCTCGTTAAACTTTTCTCCAAACCGACTAACCAGAAAGACCCATATTTATATACATTAGTAATAACAATAACACTTTAGCAGTCATTCTTGTGAACTTCAGTCTGGCACGTTATATTATTGTTGATGCTGACCACTCGATAAGGTCGTTTAGTTAAGATATTGTTGGTCTTCTTCCCGTTCTTGGGTCATAAACTTCCTAACCAGATCTCGATAACCTGGTTGCAGAAATTTACTCCATTAACTTATGTATTGACGCATTTCGTCGGTGTCTTGGAGCTAAATGGCTTCCTTAGAAATTTATGTCATTGAAAAATAAACGTAGACTCGTAAAAGAGTTTTCGGATGTTCATGGACACCATTAACAACCTGTAGCTCGCCGCGATCTGTTGATGCAGTTGTCTCACATTTAGCATATCATCTAATCTGAACAACCCGTATAGTCATTTTAGACCAAATCGAAAATTATTCGTTAATCGCCAAAGCGCAAAAACCCATTGAAACGGGGGGTAGCGGTGGCTCGGTGAGTACGTTGACTCGTTAATTGGGGGTTCTGTGTTCCAGAAAATTCATCAGGATTTTCCAGCGCGGTTACCCCATCTCAGTAGTATAGTGCAGGACAGTGAGACTGGCATATAGTCCTTCGGATGTGACCAAAATCCGAGGTCCCTTATAAATAACCCGTGACAGTTGGAATTCGATATAACAGTAGGTCTTAGTCCCGCATTTCGGGCAAAATTCTTATCATAACATAATGTATGGCGAATTCCCCTCGTCATAGGTAGAACAATAGGACTGTAAAATTCATTTCATTTACCATATAAACAAAATGACATATCTCGTAATATGTAAATGATCTATTTGATATATCATTTTTTATTTTCAGGGTTTGCCAACTAACTAATATACAGGTATAGAAAACGTGTATGGTTGTTGCTTAGTGCCTTATTAAAGTACATTCACCATGGTGTTTGTTGGTGCAGAACCCCCTTTCATTCGACATGGTATTAACGCTGTAATCTATCTGCTGAAACAAAACCCAGGAGATGTTGCAAATTATTGCCTCGTTAATCATAATAATCTTTCATCAGTAAACCCACAAAACATCTTTACGCTAAATAGATTGCTTCAGGTTTTTTTCACAGCTTCATCATGACGTATGGACATGTTTGTCTAACAAGTGATAGATCATTCTGTTAAGGGGAGATAATAACTAAAGCAGCAACTAACAGGATTGAGACCGGTAATTACATAAACAGCATTAAAAGATAATAATTTGTAATTCGTCTGTTAATAATACCCCCCCCCCCCGTCTCTCTCTCTCTTCATCCTTTTTGCATGGTCATTTCTGATGTTTTTTTGGTCAAGAATGCAAGTAGATGTTCATTTGAATAAGATTTTCTGCCAAGTTTTGGTAAATATTCATGATTTAGAGAGGCGAACGGACAACAGAGAGAGAGAGAGAGAGAGAGAGAGAGGGGGGGAATGGGGTTTAATGTTCACTCGACACAAACTAGGTCATTTCACATGACTAACACATCATTTTTTATAAATTTTATTTCAATAATTCGCTTGCGCGTAGGGGTCTTTAGCAGTGGGAGGGAATCGGAGGACCCAGAGAAAACCCACGAGGTTGAAAAGGCGACCCTACTCCTTGTCACGTACAACCGTGGATTCGAAACCACTCCAGTTGACTCAATAACAGCACTATCGTGCTAACCATTCGGCCATCCAACCCCCGAACGGACAACAGAGTTAACATACTGGTTGTGGAGATGTATATGGGGAAAGAGCAAAATTATCTTCGAAGTTAACAAAAACCAGCGGCTGTCACGCAGGATACGCCCACATTTTCAAGAGATGGATAGGGAACACGCTAAAAAGAAAGTGATTTTTCCTACAATCAAGGGGCATAATTCATGAAGTTACAATTTGATATGCCCAAATATCGAAAGGAACCAAGATCTGTGGGTTTTAAACGTGCATTTCAAGTTTCATCAAAATCGGATTAAAATTGCGACCTATCCGGGGTCCACAACCTTGATGTACCATATTTTTTATAGTATTTGCGTACAAGCGGCGGCCAATTTGTCCACCAGTTTTGGTCCGATTTTCACGAAATTCGAACTCAACATTCATTACGGTGTAACGGCAATATAATAAAACGTTTTTTTTTTAAATAGGGTAATAATTGTGACCTCCAGAGGGACCACAAGCTAAAAACGTCGATTTTTCGGACAATCAGGGTCATACTTTAGGACGTTATGATCCAATATGCACGAATATCGAAAAGTACCAAGATCTATGGGTTATAAACATGCATTTCAAGTTGCACCAAATCAAACGGCGTATGTAGACTGAAATAACCAGACATTAGAAATTTGCATTCGATTGAAACTGCTGGCCGAACACAATTGATTTGAAATTAGGGTAAAAATGGACACCATTGAATGTAAATCAGTTTATATACATTCATATTACAGTATTATATCCACTCCCTCTTAAAGAAAATGTAATAAAAGCCAGGCCATTAAACTCTGATGCCTGGTCGGCATTTTTAGAGTCAATAACCTAATACTAATATTTACATATGACGTCATTAAAAGATGTACCAATGTGTATACATGACGTCAGTGCCAACTCACGAGAGAAAATCATTAAAGAATGTTTGTATTTCATACTTTAAACTGGCGAAGATTTAGATTTTTTATTTGTTTTTGTTATTGCTGACTCTCGTTGATGACAAGTTTACCCAGTTCTTGAAGCGATTGAATCTATAAGTTAATCTCATCGTCATCGCTTTCTAATCGACCACGTTGTCATATAGACTTAACCTGGGGACCTAGATACCAACTGTGTACTAATGATTATACCCCAAGGAATAACTCAACACTGTTAAATGTAATAACGTTAATTTACAGTCATTACATAAACCCTTGGATTGGTCTCCATTTGTAGCATCAAACAACCAGTGTACTGATATTTACATATGGTGTGAATTCACACCGGAAATGGAATGACACGAAGTTTAAGACTTAGTCAACGTCATTCCTTGGTTATTTCAAAACTATGGTGATTTCTTGAATTTTTCAGCCCCGCCAGCCCGGTTCCTTAAAATGTGGGGCGATCGACATCAGCAATTCCAACTTCTCCAAAATGCCCCTACAAACAATCGTGCTCCATATTATCCACCGTGCCTCCTACACGCAACACGTTTCGTATTGAACACGCTTCTTACAAACAGTGCCCCCTACAAACTTTCACGTTTCCTACTGTACACTCATGCTGTACATCTGTTTTCGTATTTTTTACTGTGCAAACAATACAAGTTTTGTCACATCAGTGTACCGACAAAATGACATGCCCCAGACAATACGCAGTTGCTGTAATAGCCAGAAGGTGGACGTGCTTTAACCAGCCTGGTTTATTCTTCGTCTTGTCTTTCGCAGCATGTGGAAAACGATTTGCAGTTCTTGGTATAACCTAACGCAACGATAATCCACTGCGCAATATGAAATGTGTGCTAATAATGTGACCCACTGCATAAACAATTGCTATCGTCACTTCGAACACCTTATGTACCGAAGTCCTTTCCGGACTCAATATTGTCGTGTTATTGTTATTCATTAAATTAATGTCAAATCATCACATTCTGATCCGATGCGCAAAAACACAAATGATCTAATTATGAAAGCATATTTACACAAAGGTCGTCGAGTTAAAGTTATAATTTTTTTGTATTTTGATAGATACGACATGAAATGCAGTTTAATATAATAATGACGCCATTGTGAGACTTGTATGGTCATTTTTATTTCAATCGTTGCTCCGTGCGATGCTTATTCTGTTGGTTGTTTTTTTCTAGGATAACGTCGTCCCCACCTACCCTTCTTAAAATTATAACCTCCAAGGGTTAGTGTACGTGCACGGCAATCCTAGACTAGACACGTTATTTCCCGAAAGTTCGACTCGACCCGGGTAAAACGAAATAAAATGTACATTTATTTTTGGATTGTTCTGGTGGTTTGGTAAGAAAAGAGAGAGAGAGATGGGGTTTAACGTCCATTCAACACAAACTAGGTCTAACATATGGTTTAATTTTATTTCAATAATTTGCTTGCGCATAGGAATTTTTAGCAGTGGGAGGAACCGGAGAAACCCACTTGGTTGGACAGGCGACCCTACTACTTGCTACGTACAACCAGGGAGTCGAAACCACGCCAGTTGACTCAATAGCCGGCTTTATGATACAGCACGCACGTGCTCGGCCATCCAACCCCGCGTTTAGTAAAACAGGTACACATGATGGCTCAGTGACGGTAATTATAGGACACATAGTTGCTCAGTAAATAAGGTCTGTCATTGAGTCGAGTCATGATGTTTTAATTCTCCGCTTGTACGTGATAAGGAGTAAGTCGCATGTCCAACCTTGTGGGTTTCAGCCCACTGCTAAAGACCTTAGACACGTGCGAGGTGATGAAATAAAATTGAACCAATGATCGAAATGATCCAGTTTGTGTCGCGTGGACGTTAAACCCCATTTCTCTTTCCCTCACCCTCTCTGAACTTGTCAAAATATTCAGTTTTCATTATCTATTTCGTACCTAAATCTTACCTAATGCCCACTTAACCATGTTGAAGATTGATTTTGATACGCTCGTATATCTACAGACTGATAAAAAATTACAATCCCTAATTATCTGCACCAATGTGACTTTTGAAGACGGAAATACGGTATGCAGTGTGTTATGGTCGATAGTTTGACTAGAAGCGATATTACCGTGTACGATTAATACAACCAAGGGATCCTTAACGTTATCTCGATTTCTTGTACCACACGAACAATTCGACGCATTTTCATTGCAACACTGTCATAGGGAATGACGGTGTAGGGACGAGACATCTACTTCAAAAATCCAAGCGATAAAATGAGAAATCAATTAAAAAGACGAAGCCGAGAATGTCACGTAACAAAATAAGCCTCAGGAAGATTTTGAGATCACGATAGATCAGCCGCCTCAAGTTATAAATAAATATACGAATGGCTGAAGAAAAAATATTCTCTCAATTTAATTAATATGATTGCAGCTTTCTTATGTTCCTTATTCAGATTTGATATTTGCAAATACCCCTGGAGGTGAGTTATTACCCTTTAGAACCTGATCGTCAAAGGTCGGGGACTGATCTTTCAAATATGTCGATTTATGGAAACTGCAAATGGTCTAAAGTAACTAACTGAATCTTTATCCAGAGTTTATTGTGCCCTGCCCGAAGTGGTGTAGACATTTAATTGGTACCCCAACCTAACTACAACTCGCCCGTCTTCCCTGTCCTACATACAGAGTCCTTTAATGCCAGGTTCCTATTATGGCGATTCGTGCGACGATTGAAATCGTGGTTTTAATCGAGGAGTAATTGCGGTGAACCTATGAGGTCTTACATCATATATTGAGGGCAGTCGTGTACGTACGCTGTCTCGCTAGCCTGGAAGTCGGGTGTTCGATTCCTGCATTGGCTGCGGAAGTTTATCCAGATTTTCCGTCGTGGTGCAGGACGGAAGGCCTGGCAAGGAGTCCTGTGTGCAAATTGGCATGTACGCGAACGGCCACTTGACAGTTCGAATTCGATATAAGAGTTGGCCGCAGTCTGGGCAAAATTTCACACATAGCACACTGTATGGCGTATGCCCGTCTTCATTAGCCCAGTTCGGAACAGAATAGTTCGACGTTAACCCCGCTTACATTTCATTTGGTTTTAAAGTGTCGAAAACAATCAGTTTAGTAGTAAGGGTGTCCAGAGTAATTGAGTTTGAAAACATCTGTTTAAAAACTTGATACCATTTCTTATTTATTTGGGCAGGAAAAACTTATAAAATGAGGTTTAATGTCTTACTTGGTTTCTTCACTGCAACAGGGATAGATAATAAATACGGGAACATACAGTTCAGTGTGTCATGGAGGGGGGTCGGGATTGTGTCCCAACGGTTTGCTCGTTCGATTGACACGTGTCCGCGGATCTTAACCATTTCGTGAATGGTATATACGTGGCACATTCGAGTAACCACAAATTTTTCTTGAGCGACTGTAAACTATACCGGGGTAATTACAAGACTCGTGTTTCGTTATTTGTCTACACTTTGTTCGTCACCTTCACTTCGGCCTTGAAATGTCAAGGTCGAGTACTTTTGTCCAGTAATTAACGCTAATTTCTTGCGTCCTTACAGCCTCCAGCTCATTGTTGACCTGAAGCCCAAGGTTTAGTTATAACACAAGTTTAATGGCAGTTGTAATTATAAGCCTTTGGTAACATCTCAACACGGGTATCTGACGTCACCATAGACAGCAAATGTCAGTATTGCACTAATTAGTCTTTGTCCTTTTGCGTACTATTATAAAACGACATAAACGACGCAGAAAAAATGACTGAACTAATTCACGTAAACCTGGAAGGCATTGCCAGTTAGCAGTATTGCAGGACGGAGGATCTGACAAGGGACAGCGTATAGTCTTTCGGATGTGACGAAAAACCGAGGTTCCGTGTATGCCTTGGCGAACACATAAACAATTATTTGACAGTATAAGAGTAGGTCTTTGTTAGCCCAGTAAGATAAGAAAATGAGTTCTCGGTGTTTGGTATTCAAATTTGGTATATCATTATGTCTTCTGTGTAACTGTTAGTTGATGGTCAAGGTTCTGTAAAAGAAATAGACTTCCTCGGTGTTTAGGATACAATACACCCATAGTATTGTGTATTCCAGGTATGACTCGCAACTTTCACGCATCCCCCATTCTGCCCAGTTCAATTTGTTGCGTTTGAGATAATTGTTCTATGACGTGTTCGTGTTTTCCTGATCTGATACTGTTACATTCAGAATTGCAAGATTGAAATGTATCTCTTAAACGAGATTAATAATCATCAAGTTACAGCTTTACTGCTCGTAATTTAACCGATGTTGGCCGAAAAAGATCTGGGGCGGTATTTATAAAAATTCTAAGAGTTGGAACCAACTCTTAACTATTCAAAATTACTCCTAACTTTGTAGATTTTCCTAAGACCTATTTATAAAACATTTTACATTAAGAATTACTCCTAACAATGACACATATTTAGGAGTCCTCCTGTAGCACTCCTAACTTGTTAAAAGTACTCTTATCTTGGTTAACATGGCCATCCGTGTACGCCGCCTAAGAGAGTTTAAAACAAGAAGAGATTTCTTAGTGCAGTACAACAATGACGAGTTGATAAGGAGATATCGAATGTGATTCTTTTTGTGACAGATTTAGTTCGGCATCTACTTACGAGTCCTACTAAACGAAATTTCTCAATCGACGCTGAGATGAAGATCGCCATTATGCTTCGTTTCCTAGCTACTGGTAAAATGCAACTGTGTAGTGGTGACGATTTCGGCGTCAGTCAACCTACAGTGAGTAGAGTGATTGCAGAAACGTAAGATGTACTGTCTGATCCGCATGACATCAACACTGAGCTATAAATAACTTCAGGGAATCCCCGGATTTCCCATGGTTACATCGCTAAGAGTTTGGTTAGGACCTAAGTTTTACATTTAGTTAAAAGTAACTCTAAGACCCTTTATAAATATTTCTAAAGAGTAACTTTTAACTAAATGTTGTTTTAGGAAGTCTTAGAGTAAAAGTTATGAAAACTCTAAGAATTTTTATAAATACGGCCCCTGGTTCGTGGAAAGATAGTTGTGTTGATGCCAGGCCGACATTACACATTGTAAATCTATCTTATCTGCAGGAAATACAACTATGTCGATAAACCGCTATCTTAATCCAACACTATCACTTAATATTTAAATATGTTACGCTAAACGATATAGTTTGTATTTTTAACAGCCTTAACACTCTTAGTCTTGCGAAGACCTGCGTATCTCATAATTTTAAACTATTAGCATTGTGCGGTGATATCCATCCAAATTCGAGATCCTATAAATTTTCGATTCTACACTTAAATGTGCGAAGCATTAAAAACAAACTTGACGAAATAACGGTAGAATTAAATGATTTCGATATACTCACTTTTCTGAGACATGGCTAAATAATAACACACCTTTAGATATTTTGAACATACAGGGTTATCACCAACCCGTATTATTGAATCGCTAAGACGGTAGGGGTGGAGGGGTTGCAATTTATATTAAATCTAACCTATATTTTAAACCACGTTATGATCTTATCATTAACCAACTCAGGCGATTTGGATTGAAGTGCATTTCAGAAACAAAAAGTTCTTCATAGGTTCATTTTATCGTCAACCTTCAGCTTCCATTGATTATCATGGGATAAGAAAGTTTTAATGCAACTTGTGATTTCGTTGACTATAATATTATTATTTTAGGAGATTTTAACATTGATTGTCTTACTATTAAAAATAGCAGAGTACATTATCTGATAACTACTTTTAACTTCTCCCAAGTTGTAAAACAACCGGCGTGTTCAGCCGACCTCTAAATCATTGATCGACCTTGCTATCGTGAGTTGTCCCGACTACGTGAGTAGTGTTGAGGTGAGGGATTCTGGCTTAAGTGACCATAGCCCGATAGTTATACATTTTAATTTTAACAAGCTAAACCTCATTGTTTTAATAGGACCATTTGGAATTATAAGAATATGAACGTTGTAGGACTAAACGAATTTATAAACAATTTTGAATGGGATAGTACTTTTCACTCCATTGATTGTCCACATAAATTAACTTTAAATCTTTCGGACATATTAGTAAGTGGTATTAAATCATTTGTTTCAAATAAGGTTATAGTATGTCGACCCAAGGATCCCTTATGGATGAATGCACATCTCAAACTAATAAGGCAAAGACAAGGAATTCATAAAAAGGCTAAACTATCAAATGATTCGAACCATTGGTACTTATTTAGACAAAAACGAAATTTAGTTACAAACGAAATACGAAAATTCAAAAAAGCCTACCTAGATAAAATTGATACATTAAGAAACGAAAATAACTTTGATGAATCGAAATGGTGGTCTTTGATAAAAAAAAAACTTGTCTTTATATAATGGAAATTCTGAATATAAACTACCGCCACATAAATCGAATGATACTGTCTACTTCGAAAATGTTGATAAGGCAAATCTCATGAATGATTACTTTGTATCCCAGTCAATAACGGACTCTTCCAATGCTCTCCCTTTAGTTACAACCTGCAACCCGATCATAAACGACCACTCTGTAAATCGATATGACGTTGAACTTACACTCCTCTCCCTGAAAAAGAAAATATAATGTGGTCCTGACAACATCAATAATATTATTTTGCAAAGCGTAGCCAATTCTTTTAGTAAACCCCTTTCCAAACATTTTAATAGAAAATTGTATTTTCCCAAACTTTTAGAAGGTAGCTAATATAGTTGCGATACATGAGAAAGGCGATATTCATGATTGTTCTAAGTATAGGCCCATATCTCTTCTCAGCTCGATTGGAAAAGTATTTGAAAAAGTTACAAACTAACATATTTTTAATTTCACTTTACGCCATAACCCCTTTACTGTCAGGCTTTCAACCAAATAATTCTTCCGTTTACCAATTGATTGAGATGTATAATTATATATGTACAGCCACTGACAATGGATATGAAATCAAATCCATCTTCTTTGATATAAGTAAGTAAAGCGTTTGACACGAGGGCCTATAGCATAAATTAAATTCAATAGGTATTAGAAATAATACTTTAAAATTAATCGAAAATTATTTATCGAATCGAAAACAAAAGGTGGTCAAAGTTCCTCCTTTCAAAATATTACTTCTGGGGTACCCAGAGTTCCATTTTAGGTCCGTTACTATTTCTTATTTACATAAATGATATTGTAAATGACATTGTTCGCTAACGACACTTCTCTTTTTTTTAATTATAAATAACCCTAAAGATGCACAATAGAGACATTGAAAAAAATATTTCAATGGTCAATTAAATGGAAAGTGGATTTTAACCCATCAACAACTGTAAGTTTGACCTTTTCAAGAAAATTATCACGCTCAATCTTTCAATTATCGCTAAACAACTCAGATATAAACCATGAAATAAGCCATAAACATTTGGGCCTTCTTTTCAGTAAGTCATGTAACTGGGATGTGCATGTGGATTACCTTACGTCCAAAATAAGCAAACTAATAAATTATCTGCGAAGTTTTGAATACCGTCTGAAACGAAAAACACTAGAAACTATATATAAGTCATTCATTCTTCCAATTTTCGATTATGCAGATTGTGTATGGAATATCTGTTCTAAAGATAAATCAACCCAACTTGAAAAACTTCAACTCGACGCATTGGGTACTATAACCGACCTTCCACGTGGTACCTCTCTTAATATACTTTATACGGAAACTGGAATCTGCCAGCTTCAATTTAGACGCTATCAACATAAAATGACTAGTTCCTAAATATCTAACCGATATAGTCCCACCGCTTGTATCCGCTGACCAACCCTGCCGTCTTTGTAACTCAAACCAAATTAAACATACATTATGGGAGAGCAAAAACAGACTTTTGTCGGTCTTCCTTTGGGCCTCAGAAGTCATAGAAATTATAAATTAGATCTTTATTTAAACAACAAGCCTAAAATGAACTATGTAGACCCACGGATGGCTTGGATTGGGCTCGGATTAAAACAGGATTTCGTTGACTGATTTAATCACTATGGCGTCGTGGGCAGGGCTTCTCCGTGACGTTGACGTCATCATACTTCCGGACTGTTTTCTATTCGTCTGCTTAGGGAGTCGCTTAGGCCTACCTGAAGTACAAAAGAGTACACGCAGGCAACGCAAGAAGTCGGCTATTTATTATAATTTATTTACAATACTGCCTCGTTGATTTGGTCCATTCCTTTCAAACTTTATCGCAGACTTTCTCTTCTTATCTATATATTAAAATCTTAATTCTAATTTATAGTAAAAAATAAATGTATACGAATTGAATTGCAGTCCTGTCTCAAACCGAATACGCTATCAGTACTAGTCATTGTAAACATTACTTGATAATCGAGACTATATAGGTGGAGTTAACGCCTGTCAATCAACAATCAGCCATAATGGGAAAAGGGTGTCGATGAATTTAACTCCCATTTCTAGTAAAAAATTATAGTGGTAACAACTTGGTTCAGGATAAAGTAATTTGGCTGAAATTTTCAATATATTCCTGTTTCAGCATCTATTTTTGAACTGTTATAGCAAGAATGGCTAACTCCTTGTAAAAATCTCCCATAATGTATCTTTAAGCAAATAAACTGTAGAACATTACTTTAGAATTCCCTTAAAAAAATAAATCCAAAACTATTTCTGAATTCAAAACTAAACTAAAATCAAACATGCACTTAATCAAAACTAATGCCCACTACTATATAGGGGAAAGACATCTACAGAGAATACATTGTAAACTAGAAACTCAAAGAGCGACTTAAACCATCACAAGTGTTTGATGCACATATCGGAAAATCCCTCTTGTTTTTGTGGTCATGGTGTCGAAGACTGTGAACATTATTTTTTACACTGCCAACTATACAACTCTCCGCGAAAAATAACAATAAATAAATTAGATTTTGAACATAGAAATATACAAACAATACTTTCTGGAAACACAGCTTTTTCTTTTGAGGAAAATTCTTTAATCGTCGAAATCGTACATGACTTCATCAAACTAACTAAAAGCTTTAAAACTGCCTAGACCAGTACCAAAACTACGCACCCCTCCGGTAAGAAGGTGAACTCATAAAACTTGAACTAATTTTGGGCCTTGTCATCGACATCGTCTTATTGAATATCCACCGTTATAATCAACTTGTATGTGTACTGTATGTTCTTTCCAAGGGATCTTTACCTTCACCCTTTAAATTTTGTAAATCAAACACATCCAGTCGTCTATCTTCTTAGAGATCATTGTTTATGGAAGCGATTTTACATAAGCAGCAATGCTTGTTATTGTATCCATATATAGTATGTTAAATATATCTGTGACTCACCAAGAAATAAAATATTGTTTAATCTAGTTGTGTATTATAATCTGAAAGCACTGAACGAACTGCGATTTGTAAACTGTCTAGTTGTGACAAAGGCAAAATCCCCGTTAGCAAGGTTAAACATTTGGAAACAGGCAATTAAAAAACATCACCGTAATTGTATAATTACATCACCTATATCTCGTAACTGAAACATCATAATTCCGAATGCTAGGGGCCTATAATACTACAAATAAAGACTATGCCGTATAAGTAAGTCTGAGTTTCCGAGTCTAATTATCTAATTAGCCTGTTTTAAGGCAATACGCAGGCCAGATAACATGTTAGATTTTTTAATGGCAAGGAAACCAAGAACAAGTGTACCAATAACTGGGTATAATGTCATCGCACCCATTTTGGAGTCATAACGAAATAATGCGCAATTATCCAAGGGGCGTGCCAATGCATTGTAATCGATGGAGGCTTGGGCTTTTGATCACTAGAGTCGCCCCAGAAGCAGAATAACAAGATGGGTGCCGCATGGAGCCCAGTTCCTCGCCCACAAGAAAAAAAACCTCACAGAATATAATGGAAACCAAATACTGATTATATGAGAGAGAGATGGAGTTAACGTCCACTCGACACAAACTAGGTCGATTTACTCATCGAGCCACCATCGACATTGTTACGTCTCGTAGATTTACAATAGATAGAGCCACCATAGATATCTTTACACAATAGATAGAGCCACCATAGATATCTTTACACCTCGTAGATTTATGATACATGGAGGAACCCATCCGTTATTAGGCCATC
Source organism: Patella ulyssiponensis (assembly GCA_963678685.1). Classification (NCBI taxonomy): domain Eukaryota; kingdom Metazoa; phylum Mollusca; class Gastropoda; family Patellidae; genus Patella; species Patella ulyssiponensis. The sequence continues at coordinate 63,929,585 of OY783229.1, forward strand.
GATTTACTCAGCAAGCCACCCTATCTACCGTTACACCGCGTATATTTACAATAGATGTAGGAACTCATCCGTTATTGAGCCATCGATTTCCTCACCAATCCACCATGGCTGTCGTTACATCGCGTAGATTTGCAATAGACGGAGGAACTCATCCGTTACTAAGCACTGAGTCACCATGGCTGTTGTTACACCTCGTAGAAAACCCCATTCATTTGTAATCCACCGATTTACTAAGCAAGCCACACTGGCTACCTCGTAGATTTACAACAGATGGAGGAACCCATCCGTGTGTAAGTAATCGATTTACACACCAAGCCACCATAGCTGTCGTTACAATAGAGAAACATGTAATAACGTTGAATTAGTATTACCATTATTTTAATTGATTACTTTTCCACACGTGCCCGTTATATGTCATCAATATCTATTTAAATATTTACTTAAATAAATAAATAGGTTAGCAACCTTTTTAATCTATTAACAGATGTAAAACGTATATAACAATAAACAATCAATTTTCTTCTGATAGTTAACATTGGTCCTCCTGCATTTACTAATACATACTGGACTAAAGCCCTGTGCACACTGAAACTGTTTCGGTTTCTGGGTTTGTTTGACGATAGCCCTACTAGATGATTAACACGAAAGAGCAGGAGTAGCAAATGGAGTTACTCGATGACGGACGTGTAAAGTACATGCGGCGAAAGCCCCCCCCCCCCCCGCCACCTACGATCGCCTCTGTCCAATCTCGTGGGTTTTCTCCGGGTCCTCCCACTGCTAAAGACCCTTACGCGCAAGCGTATTATTGAAATTAAATTGAACCATATGTTAGTCACGAAATGACCTAGCTTGTGTGTAGTTGCAGTTAAACCCCTCAACCCACCCTCCCTGTATATTTGTGACGTGGTTCTCGTGTACTTCCTACTGTCACCACCAACTCCCGTCGGCTATGGTCCTACGTGATTGTTGGTATGTTAACACGGTGAACAGATAGCTGGACATTTCTGTTTCGATGTGAGCATGGTTTCACAAGCGCATCATTTAGACTCAAGGATTCTGAAAGTGTTCAGAAGCAGTGAAAAACGATATACATATTGAAGTTCCAGTATTTTCCAATAAAAAGCTCTTTCAGTTCTGTGTACCCGTGATAGTATCTCTTACACTTCTACGCGCAATCACGTCAGTGGGTAATTGAAATGGAAACTGAGATCGCTTGAAGTACTCTGAAGATAAAAAGTCAATTCTATCAGTTGATACTGGGTTAAAACTATTACTTTAAAGGCAGCACCACACAAATAGTCTCGATCTTGTAGCAAATACCGTCTCGATTGCTGCGAACATATATATTCACGTTCACAGATGATTTATGCGATAGCTTTATCACTGTTTGCATATTTAGAACAATCTTCCCATACAAATAGTCGTTTAAAACAAGCTTTGGCTGTCGGAGTAGGTGGAACGTCACTGTCCGGAGAGACGACGAGCCAAGCTCAAGAATCCAGATAACTGTCCTCGGCCAACACCCGGAACGAACCTTCTTGTTAGTTGGCCAGTGCATTGCGCGTTTACTGTGGCTACCACCCGAATCCAAGAGGTTGCAATCTTAATGTGTTAATTTACGAATCAAACTCAATAGGTGGGTCGGTACTAATGGGTCAGCCAGTAAAATTATGCTGGGAGTGAATCATGTCGTACTTAAGAACTCAATCGCTAATATTTGGGACCTAGAAATTGACACAGATGGGTCACAACGAATTTAATAATGTAATATGAATTGATATATACGGATTTACATTCAATCATTTCCGTCTTTACTCTAATTTCAAATCAGTTATGTTCGGCGAAATAGGGCCTACCCCTGAAGTCTCAATCGAATGTCTAGCGTCTCATGGTTATTCCAGTTCACAGAGTATTTATTGCGTACGTTCTCCCGATAAGAATATGCGTCACCGTCTAGCCTCATTCTTCAAGACCCTTGTTAAAAAATGGCCTAAATCGCATTATGGTACACGATTCGTGTAGCAATGGTAAAAATTTTGTTGTCTCTTTTCCTGGTAAGATCACAACATCAATGTTGATTTAAATTGACAAATAATTCGTGTTTTCGTTGTCGAAGATTCTGGATCGGATTGAGTAAGAGACGTAGCTAAGTCTCTAACTCAATATCATCCTGGAGAACATGCGAAATAGACTGGAATAACCAGACACCAGAAAATGCTATTCGGTTGAGACCCACGCCGTGTTTCGCTGGACATAACTGATTTGAAATTAAGAGGTAAAACGGAAACAATTGAATGTAAATCAGTTCATATACAATCAGATTTTACTACTATATGCGTTGCAACCCATTTCAAGATCCCATATATGAGCGATTTAGCTCCTTTATGGTGTACACGAATTTCCGACATATAACAGCGACTGTGTAAGCATACAGCCTAGTATCTTATTTCCGATTCCCGCGCACCGACACAGTCTAATATTAGGAATATCTCGAAGTATCTACCCCCAACCCGAAAACACACACTGACACACGCAAAATCTAATATGTAATCATAACCTAATATCTTATTGTCATTATGTCGAGTAACGGACATACTCCTGTAATGTGTTTAATTTAGCTGTATTGTTATTATCATCTATAACACGGTTTAATTACTTTATCTCAGACTAAAATCAATTTGTCAAACTCAATAATTAGTTGAAAAACAGTTCAATATAGTTTAAGAATTTGTTGTCGTGTGTTTCCCGGTCGAGAATATATATTCAAGATTTCCGATAATATAAAAACGTCTCTTCAATCAGCAGTTTGATCGACAATCGTTACATTATTAAAGAAAACAAATTTCGATTGTTCCATTCTCTTTAAAATCAACTGTAAACGAGATTATGTTTTCTCTGTAAAATTAATATCGACACCTTTCTGGATAATCTGGAATAACGGTAGTCTAAAAGAGAAACGAAAAATATATGAACAGCAAATATATGATCAATAAGGCACACGAGGTGAACTATTCAAGACTTAAACTGGCATTACTCCCACATTGTTCTCATGGCAGTCAGTGGAGCATTGTTATATTACAACGTTTCGACTGCACAGGAATTATCAGTGGGCTGGCAATCATCCGTGAAGCCGTAAAGATATGCGTGTTTGAAGTTTGACTAGATAGTCTCGAATTTCAAGTACCATTGATTGTCGCAAGTATCCATTTTATAGTTAAAATATTAAATGGGAATGGTATTCTGATCCATTCAATATGCAGGCGATCCGAATCATGTTCCATTGATACGATAATAGACAGTCTCGATTATCCATTTTATCGTTATAATGAATGAATGTGTTCTTATCCACAGAGGTGGGAGCCCGACTTAAAGTAGCTAAGTCTCTAACACAATATCGTCCAAAGTCTTCGGCATTGAAAACACGAATTATTTGTCAAATTAAATCAACACTGAATGCTATGTAGACTGGAATAACCAGACACTCGATTGAAACGTCTGGCGTATTTCGCCGAACATAACTGATTTGAAATTAAGAGTACAAACGAAAACGATTGAATGTAAATCAGTTTGTATGGATTCATATTGCATTACTGCATGCGTTGCTACCCATTTAAGGCAATTTCTAGGTATCAAATATTAGCGATTTAGCTCCTTTCAATCGCCCCAATAACCCGACTTGCGACCATGGAATTTAACCCTATTTCATTTCATTTACATGAACACCGATGTGGTCGAACCGGTCGAACGATAACATGGTTTCCGATGCGCCAGATGGAAATCGGTCGCTAAAACGTGAGAAACTTTGCCAAATCTGGCATAACAAAACCTCATGGTGTATGTCCGTCTTCATGAGGGCCTTAAATCGAAACCTGGACCAAATGGTTAAAGTTAAAATTTATCAAAACATTCACTTGACATCGCAAAAAGTTATCCCTTCACAGACACACATTGGTGGCTGGAAGACCCTGAACCTACCAGAGCGCGAAAAGGAGTGTGAACAAAATACATGTAAATGACTTACATTCTGATGATATACATGCAGTGATACCATATAGGAGAAAATGGTACACTTTTCAGACAGATTTAGCCCCTGGGCTACCGCTTTATTTTTTGCAAATGTACATTATTTTAGCTTGTTACAATCTTAAATTGAAGACTAAAAAGAATTGTAAACTAACTAACGAATCCATGCAACGTGAAAACATTAATTTCATTTGGGACCAACAAGGACTATGATATGCACAGGTTTCGCCAGTTTGTAGTCCAAATCACCCAAGTTGTACGTGGGAAGGTATCTGTAAAAATGCAAATAACACTTATTGGATACAAACGCGATGAAACAAAGTGCAAAAACTAAAGGTAGAACTTCCATGTTCATCAATTGTATAGACAATATTTATAAGACGAGAGAGCAATTATGAACAGATATTAACGCAATTATCCTATCAAAGCACATGACTAGCCATTGAAATAGGTATGGCACCGGTATAAAATTGATTCTAAAATATAGGTTGGGTGCAAAAAAGCGAAAAATGAAATCGACATGATTTGTCTTTAACAATTTATCTATACGGCCACATTTCTACTGCTTCATTAGTTCTAAAACACTATCATATCACCCATTATCAATTTTTAAAATTCATTATTGAATAATGCAAACGGATGTCAAATGTTTGTTAAAAATATTAGACCTTGAACTGGATCAGGGGGAAATGAAAATTTTCAAAATTTATTATGAACACAAAAACATACATGGAACATAATTATTATTTTAATTAAAGTCACCTTTCGTTGAAGATTCTCTCAATGTTATCAATCATGGTAAAAATGGTCGGTACATGGAAAGTAGATAAGCCCAGTCTTTCTAGAAAAATACTGGATTTCCTGCAAAACAACCATTGAGAGCGAAAATATAAAGATTTTTCTAAAGAGGAGCCTATCGGCTTTCCGGCTTGGTATTACTCCCTCCAAATGCAGAGCGGTTTTGGGGACAGTGAGAAACTTAATTGTTTATTATTTCACAGAATGAGTTAATAAAAACACAAAACAAATTAAACTGTAATTTTTTATTAACCATAACCTACTTTTGGCATAGTATTGGCCACAGCTGTTCATTTTAATTTATTAGATGGGCTGACGCAACTGTCAAAGCCCGAAACAAACCAAATCAATCCAACAACAATCAAACAACAACAATACTCAAATTGACTCGGGTTAGCGATGTCAACAATTTATCAAATTAACTCGGGTCAGCGAGGTCAAAACTCGGGTTAGCGAGGTGAAACATGACAGTGAACTCGAGTCAGCGATGTCCCTTTGTCTATCTATATTCATATGCTGATATCTATTAAGATACCCATTTAATTTAATTGTGCCCGCAATCGCCAAATAAGATATCCTGCAAATGAAACAAAACAATTTGAATCCAAAAATGTAAGTAATCATCAACAAAAATTATCTTTTTATACTATTTATCACATAACCATGCTAAACCCCAATTCAACCAAACAAAATAATAAAACTGTGCAACCTTTAATAACATAACCATAGTGGATATTCACAGCTGTGACATATGTAAAATCTTAACATGCAACGCAACGACAGTACAATTATGAACAATATTGTAAAATAACCCATATTAGGGATGGGTAAGGGTGGGAAAAATTTTCAATATTCAACAACTTAACAATATTTTCAAAACGAAATAAAGACAAGAGCAAATACATGTGACTTTACCCATGCACGACAATTTGCAGAAAGGAAGAAGCAACAAAGGGGAATAACTCCTCGTTCAATAACGTCTTCTATTCCATATAAGGAATAGAAGTAATTATTTCACAGAATGAGTTAATAAAAACACAAAACAAATTAAACTGTAATTTTTTATTAACCATAACCTACTTTTGGCATAGTATTGGCCACAGCTGTTCATTTTAATTTATTAGATGGGCTGACGCAACTGTCAAAGCCCGAAACAAACCAAATCAATCCAACAACAATCAAACAACAACAATACTCAAATTGACTCGGGTTAGCGATGTCAACAATTTATCAAATTAACTCGGGTCAGCGAGGTCAAAACTCGGGTTAGCGAGGTGAAACATGACAGTGAACTCGAGTCAGCGATGTCCCTTTGTCTATCTATATTCATATGCTGATATCTATTAAGATACCCATTTAATTTAATTGTGCGCGCAATCGCCAAATGACCATGTTACTTAACATGGTCACCGCCAACTGGGGGCAGCGCACAAGAAGCTGTGACCACAAGCCAAATATAAATTGCATCCAATTTAACCGACATCATTAACATCCATTCGTTATTAATGGTGGGTTTGGAGGGTAACAATTTAACTCCAAAAAACTCAATAGCCCCTTGAATTGCATTCAGGAAAATGGAATTCCCAGTATCTGAAAGATGAACACCATCCTTATCAAACAATTCTGGGTTAATGTCAGATATATCTGGGTACCGGAGACATTTTCCCCCATATACAATTACTTGCTTAGAAGCAAAGCTATTAATCCTTTCAGAGTATGGATATTCATGTCTCGTATACTCAAATAAATCACAAAGAGTATCACGAAAAATATGTAGTGGTAGGATTCCCAAATCGTTACTTCCACAATGTACAATTATATAATCTGGGCAAAATTGGTAATTGTTTGAAATTGTCTTCAATGCTTCCAACCGAAGGCCAGAGTGACCCTCCCATGTAACCCAAAAACCAAGACGCCGTAAACAAAGACTTGGACCACCCGGCCTCTATTTGGAATTATGATATGCATGTTCTCCAATTGAAGAACCAATTATCAACACAATTCGATAATCAAAGCTAAATTATCAATGTGAAGCAGTAATTTCTTATTTGCAAACTGCGGGCCCCAAAGTTCAAGCGCAATGACCACAGGAATCAAGTCTAAAAAAGTAACATCAGCTAAAATAGATGACTTTTCCCAAATACATGTATCCGGCCAACCATAATACACCCATTGACCGGCAAAATAAGCCCCACAGCCTAACAAAGCACCCCCAGCACTATCTGTGTACAAATCTAATGTTTCATTGGAAAACCACTCTTTCTCTGGAAATAATGTCACACCATTAAAATTTTCTAAAAAAAATGAAGCCACATTGACATGTCCGCCCGCAAACTTTTATTAAACCTGATATGATGGTGTTTTTTTTTAATGCCAAACAAAGAATCATACATTCAACGCAAAAATGCCCTTCCAGCCCTACACACAAAGTTAAGGGAACCGGTCAATGTCTGCAAATCATGCAATGTAACTTTCTTGCGCTCCATTATAGACTTCAGCAATGTGATCAATTTTACAATTTTTTCATTAGGAATTCTGAGACAATAATCCACACTGTCAATTTCAAGACCCAGGAATGTCAGCCGGGTAAGCGGGCCAACAGTCTTTTCACTAGCAACAGGAACACCAATTTCATTACAAAGATCAGTAAAAACAGACATCAACATGCTACAGTCAATAGAATCACTTGACCCCATAAGGATAAAATCATCCAAATAATGATCAAATGAATTGCAACCAGAGTTATATTCTATAATCCAATGTAAAAATGTTGAAAACTTTTCAAATAAATTGCAAGAAATGGCACAGCCCATAGGTAGCCACTTATCTATATAGAAACAGTTATTGAAATAATACCCTAACAAATCAAAATCCCCTGGATTTATTCTAAGTAATCTAAATGCAAATTTTATATCCATTTTGGCCATCAATGAACCTTTACCTAATGACAATAATTTATCTATCATTATCAACCGAAGTATAATTGACAGTACATAAATCAGGGTGAATAAAACTATTTATGCCCTTTGTTCTGGGATAAGATAAATGCATTATTAGCCTCCAGCCGCCATCAGACTTGGGAACAACACCTATGGGAGTTATGTGTAAATTAGAAATTGGCCTTTGTGCAAACGGACCAGCAATGCAACCTAATTCGATTTCTTTACAAAGTTATGCAGACAGTTCAATGCAATGCTCATAAGAAGATATTAAATTTTTACTGAATTGAAAATTCCTTGGACCTGTATAATTTAACCTGAATCCATTGATTAACCCCTCTTTTAATTCATTTGCCCTGGCCCTTAAAGGGTACAATTCCAAATATCTGCATATTTTTCCTACATGTAAAGGTGACTCACCCATGGACCACACATTACTTCTTCCAACATTGGACCCAATTCCAGGAAACACCTGACCTCAACTCCTATATTGTTGCCCCCTCCCCCTTGAAACTTGCATTTTGATTATCAAAAGACCTCTTACCAAACCCCTGAATATTTCCTTGTCGAGGGCCTACATTATCGTACATGGAATTACTGTATCTATTACCACTCTGTAAAAATGGTCTTGATTGATTAACACTGTTATTCAGGGGATTGCCCCACCTGTATGAATTGCGTGGAAAACCGATTGGACGCTGTTGCCCTGACCCCTCAAAAAATCTCCTACTGGTATTTTGTGTATTCTGAACATTACAAGCTACAACAGGGTGATTACCTGCACAGGACATACAATTGTGCCAGTATTGACAAGATGTCTTAGAACAATAACCTTTATAATTAAAATCAAAACATTTTCCTGTTAACTTAATACTGGGCTTAGTTACTGATTTACCATCGGCCATGTGAATCAACCATAACTCAAAATCTACACTTGACCAAGAGGTACTTGGATCCAGACTCCTTTTTAACCGAAATTGTTCATCATATGAACTCCATCCATAGCCCCTTGACGCGGCAAGCCTAATGGTGTGCATGTATTTTAACATTTCTTGCACCCTTTCAGGATGACCACGTAAATAAATACTAATATAAACAAGGAAGGCATCAGTCCAACTGTCAATTGTCAGAACAGAATGAGTCAACTTTTCTCGGGTTACAATTTCTCCCTCATCATTTAAAACAAGAGCTGTTTTACCAGAATTGGTTTTGGTTATCAAGTGAGCTAAATCAACATACTCGCCCCTAGCAATTTTTTGGCGCATAATCTGTGAAATGTTATTACCCAAAACATCATGAACACTATCTGACATAGTGGGTAAACTTTCAATATTGTGACGCATATTTTGCGAAATGCTTTGACCTAAAACCTCATGACCACTTTCGCAAATAGTGGGACTTGCAATATTAGGGACAGATGACATGAAGCCTTCCTGATTTTCACAATTAAAACTCATTATATCACCTGTTATACCTGATCCTGACCTAGGCCTTGTAGGGGTACCCACAAACTGTGATGGAATGGTACTGGGTATACTATACTGTGGATGTTGAGAGAGCCCAGCCATCACATTAACAGGCTGCTGAAAATGAAATGAACTCGCACCCTGCGAAGCCGCAGGACGCCTTTTCTTTCCTGCAGAGCCACCATTACCTGTACCAGTTTTCTTTCTTTTTGGAATACCACTAGATCTAGCAGAGGAAATTAATGGTATGGAAATAGTATTGGGAACAACAATGTCAGTGTTTACACTAGTATTATGTTGATTCTCTCGATCTGAAGCCGGTGGGCGAACTAATACTGGTATTCGCGATCTTATACATGTAGCATTGATTCTAGTAGGCGCCGTATTATTCAAATTATCTGCAGATGATATCACTTCTATTTTGTCACCATCAGGGAAACTGCTGAAATTACTAGTCGTAGCATACGGACTGGTGCTTATTCTTGTTGATTTTCGGACATCCATTTTTCAATTATTAATAATTATATCTCAAATTACATGAAAAAGAAAAAACAATGACAAATTCGTTAGGAATAAAACTTCCGGTTAATAATAATAAATTCATTATGAAAACAATAGCCTTAAACTAAAATATTTTCACATATGAAATTATTGCTACCATATCGATCTTTCCATCTTTATATATTAATTATGTGTCAATGTAAACGAGAAATCTCGCGCCAACTTCAACCTGCACGCAATATATGGATGCGGCCTGACAGACCGGCTACTTCAACATTTTCCTATGGAAACTTATGACAGAAAGTCAAAAGCTCTCACCAGACACGGCCTATTTCTCAGGAAATTACATGCCAGCCTTGTTACACAGCAATAAAATCAAAAATTTTCAATATTCAACAACTTAACAATATTTTCAAAACGAAATAAAGACAAGAGCAAATACATGTGACTTTACCCATGCACGACAATTTGCAGAAAGGAAGAAGCAACAAAGGGGAATAACTCCTCGTTCAATAACGTCTTCTATTCCATATAAGGAATAGAAGTAATTATCGCTAAACTCTCAGATGTTGAAAGGTAAATGATTATCCTGTTGATCAAGAGAGGTCCTAGATAAAATGAAACTAATACCGTTATTAATATAAACGACATTTAAAACTCGTTTTCCCCTAAATAACTGTACTACTCGGTATTGGGTCCAAAGTAAGTTCATGGGCACAACATGGGATAATTTCATTCCGGGTTATTGTTAAATGGCGATTTGGCTTGGTCGTTTCACGGACGCGATTTTGAGTAACATAATGATTGTACAACATAATATTGAAACCTCCCATCAAATTAACACGTACTTTGAAAGAAGGGGAACAACTCTTGTTTTCGGTGGGAAAAGTAGTGTCGTATAACTAAATTTTCACCTTGCAATATCTGGGGTCAATTTCTATCCTATATATCAAGATTGGGTTAAAGATGTTGCAGTTATCTAATATAGAACACTGGGCTATTGAAGCAGCAGTATGCTATGAGGCAGTATAGATATCGCCCGGTTAGAGCTGACGTGCAATAATCGGATACTATAATTGCCATTGACCCCGTCATGCACGCAAATGTCACGGGAAAACCTCCTTGGACATTACCGGGGAACTTTTCGATCCACACCCGACCTAAATGAGCCATCGCAACTTCAGCTGTTAGTAGAGAATGGAGATAATATCATGTGTGTAAGAAAATCAACTATCACACTCAATGGAGCACAATGTTTAAAGACATATTGACCTCGACCTTTTATATTGCTGAACCATACGCCTGTCAGTTTGCTCGGAGAGTTTCCGCCATCATTAACCCCCTCAGGACACAGCATGATGTATTTCCGTCTTCTATTCCCCGATTGATGCACAAAAGTAGGACGTTAAACCTCGTGATTACTTTACTTTAGTTAAAACTCCCCTCTAAGGTGTGCAGAGATAGCACTGAGCGTGGGTACTTTGTATCTAGAATGTGCAGTTCAGGATCCACAGGGTTGCAGCCCCTATTGTATTCAGGACTTTATTTATTGTATATGTATGTGACAAACACAACGATCCATATATTAACATTCAAATTGGATTTGTGTGAGTGCGTAACTGACAATAACCAGAACTCCTTTCACTGTTGATGCAAGAGCAACAACGACATTTTCAGACAAACGTCCTGATGGAGGCTTAACCCTGCCGATAACACTGTGCACCAGGATAACGTATGTACATACATCTCGATCTAAACAAAATAGGCTAAACGTCGTTATTTTCTAAGAATTTTCTATTGAACACAAATGCAGCACGAAAACAGTGACATTCATTTAAAGGGCTTTTAAATTGTACCCATGAAAATATTTAATATGATGTATAACATGGTATATTAGATTTAACATATATATGGTGAGCATTATTTGCAATAAATTAAAAGATAGTTAATGATAAAGAATATATTTACAGTTGCGCCTTGCTCCAGCCTCTTAATTACCAATACACACGACATGCAACCACTTAGCACACACACCCATTCCACATAATTATCAGAATCGCCCAGTGGTGGTTCCGCAGCGCTGCATAGCTTACACACATTGTCATCTACATATTCAGCAACATTTTCACATGCATACCCATAACCACACCAAGCACTCTACTTTCATCCAGATTTATCGCACTGTCATAGGTATCCGCAGTCAACACACTCCCAACCGTACCTCCGCACTGATATCCATATCACTTACACTCTCATTCCCACTATCTGATTTATCCCCAATGTTAATTATTATTTACGAAGTTCCTGTTGCACACCATCAATCTCCCTAAATTTGTTTTCCACTTAATGGGTATTGCACCCTTTCCCAATATAATACGAAAATGGACAATATTTGTATTGATAAATCTGACACAAATGTGCACAGCATTTGTCGAAATCTAGATGTATAGATTACTTTATAGTATCGATGCGTTATTTACAAATATCAAAATTTTCACGCCAAAATCCACGCTATATACCGGTGCTTCGTACTTTAACTAGATGCCTCAACTGGGTAGTTTCAAGGCGAACAGCCATATACATATGAAACAAATTGGTCCACGTGTTTATACTGTGAAGCTTGCTTTTTCATCTTTAAGCCCAAAGAAGTGTAGGCTGATCATCATCGTCTGTGCTCAATTGGAGATAAAAAGAATATTGTGCTCAAGACAACAAATTGGGTGGACCAAACATTTTGGAATAGTAGTTGCCTTTGGTGCTGGCAGATCTGCACGAATCCCTTTTTTAATTGTAGAATACCGCAATGCTGGTCAAGGCCACTTTCCTCTTGGGTTTGGTTAGTCCCAAAATGACCTAGTTGTGTCGAGTGGACGTTAAACCCCATTTCTCTCTCTCTCTTAGGTTTGGAGGCTCTACCCGGTTCTGAAGTAGTACTACTGCCGCTTGGTCCTGAACCGAAACAACATTTGGATCAGCATTATCGGAGATCGTTAGATTTTCTTCTGGTTGAATATCTGTGTTTAGCACATCCATGTATTAGACATTTTATGTTGCAACAGAAATAATATTATGTGAACTGCCATGTGTAGGCCTACATTATTGACACATTCTTGTTTAATTCGAATGCCTTTAATCACATAATCCAAAGCATAGGCATATTATAACGCCATCGATGCTTTCCGTCCATTCACAGATTCATGCTTCAATGTTTATTACTAGGTTGCTATATATATTCAAAGCATAACCCATGCTTCCTGTTATTCATACGATAACCGACGCTTTCCTGTAATGCACAGCATAACCGATGCTTTCATGTTATTCACAGCATAACTGGTGCCTTCCCGATATTCACAGCATAACCGATGCTTTCATGTTATTTCCAGCATAATCGATGCTTCCATGAATATGCTTTCAAGTTATTCACAGCATAACCGATCCCTTCAAGCTATTCCCAGCTTAACCGATGCTTCCAGGCTATTAAAATGATACATGTATTAGACAATCAATATAGTTATTGATTGAAATTTTCACCAAATTCCTTTTCATTATCTTTAGCTGTCAGCTCTTAAACGAGCTCCCCATAATGTTTCTTTAACATGGTATGTCGCAACATAATCGTTGTCATTAAATCATCAATGCTACAAGGGCACATGATTCACAGCTAACGCATGTGTTCATTGTTGTAAATACATAACACAAATTATGCTCGACAGTATAATTAAACAACCAAATATCCTTTAAATAGTAACTACTTAATAAGCAAATTTGATGTGATAATCAATAAAGTAGCCACTCATGAACGGTCTATGGGCTTGCTAAGACAAATTGCTTGTAACATACAAAAGATTTTTAAAATGGTTTTGTTATTATGTGAATGAACCTCATCTGGACGAAGTAATTCATATACATTCCAACTGTGAGCTTTATGGCCCCAGTAATATGTCCCTGGACAATCTACCTCAATATTAGACAGATCAGAATTGTATTCAATAACTCTTGCATTATATACATCTACAGTAAAATCCTGGGGTCTAGTAAGTGCTCTGTAAAATGTTTCACAGACCCTTATCACTTCAACCTTGTTAACATTTTGCAACCTAGAAATGAGCGACAACAGCTTTTGGTATACAACAAGGGGTGTAATGTGAGGCAGACTCATTTCCTGCTATTTGCAATAATAGGGCGTTGAACACTCTCCCAATATCCGGGGGGATGTAGTCTAAAGTAGCCCCTGGTTATCCATAACAATATGCACGCTGTCTGTGAAAAAAACAATTTTTTTAGTTTTCTACTAAATATTGTTACAGTCTTGAGATAGAAGAAAAACCCAAAACAAAAACTTGGAAGTGAACCCCAACCGGTCTGAAGGACCTGTTCATGGCGCAGAAGGTAGTTATTTTTTCCCGTGGGTAGACGCCGTGAAGAAAAAAAATAACAATTTTGACAGTTCCACCAACCAGGATATGGTTACCTTCTCTGCTATAAGTAACTCGGACAGTGGACTAAGGGAGTTATTACGAAATGACTCTGTCCGTGAACTATGAGGTAGGTTACAAGTTGACTGGGACAGTGGTAGAGGACTCCGGGAGGAGTGTAAATAACGTGACGATTTGCAAGAACTATTGTCAGATCGTGAGCGATCATATGAAATCAGTTTCCGAACTAATCTATCGACTTTCTTTCGAATTTGGTTTCTGTTACAATTTTAAAGACATGTATGTTTGGAAATATTTCACATATAATTACATGGTCTATTAATGCATTTACTGACTGCAATCGATTATGTGAGTTAACTGTCCAATGCTTGAAAAAGGGGTTCAGAATGAAAAGCTTTGAATAGAAAAGGTTCAATCTTGTGTTGTGTAATTTGTTTTGCAAACATCATTATGTGTATGAATTAATAAAGAAAGCGAGGGAAATGGGGTTTAACGTCCACCCGACACAAACTAGGTCATTTCGGGACTAACATGGTTTAATTTTATTTCAATAATTCGCTTGCGAGTATGGGTCTTTAGCAGTGGGAGTTAATCGCAGTACCCGGGGAAAACCCACGAAGTTGGACAGGCGATCCTACTCCCTGCCACGTACAACCGGGGATTCGAACCCACGCCAGTTGACTCAATGGCAGGTCGTATGATACAGCGTGCTCACGCTAACCATTCGGCCACCCAACCCCCTATTGAAATAACCAAAATATATCAAATGATGCGTATACGATGGCTCGCAATTGAAATTAACTTAAGTAAAAAAAAAATATCAATCTTAATAAGGTATAACACCAATTGTACGAAAACGGCAAAATAGAAATACTCGATTGTCAAATTATATCCGTTCAATTTAACTACGAGAATAAAAAGATCAAGAATGGACAAAAAATACAAATGCAGGTGCAAATAAAGATTACATGTGCTATCTTAATCAAAAGACAATGCCAAACTGTTCTACCGCTGCAATGCTAAAGTGTTTTTTCAGTAGTTGATCAGCGATTTCACGGTCATTAGTTTGCGGCAATGCCAAATTTGCACCTGTCGTATTTATAAACAAGATATTATTAATACAACCTTATCGGAATGGACGAAACTAACCGACAAAATGTAGTGAACCACAAATTATATTTTGTAATGATCAATTACAACGAATGTACAAATAAAGGAATGACAATGTTGGATTGATTCTAGGCCTTATGCCCTGTTATTCTCCTAATATTATAAACAATTATCCACATCCCCTGACTATATTTCTTCACGTGTTTACAAGAAATGTACACGGAAGAAACTTACTAAGATCAATCAATTTAAAAAAAGGAGTAATCCAATGCCACATAGCCTCGATCATCCAGAAAAATATCCTACAAATATATGCGTTGTTTACATTTGAGCAAAACCGGTCATTGACTAGTTTATCCAGTCTTTTACAATATAAAAAACATCTAAGGGATGTAACTCGTCCTAAAACAAGATGATGACGCCCATGAAATTAATTGAAAAATGCCATTTCAAATAATCCATATGATTGCATGCCAGTTCAATATCCAACCCTCTTAAATGTTTTTCTATTGTAAAGACGGGCATACGCCATACAGCGGCGCTTCGGCCTAAACTTATATCGAATTCCAACTGCCAATGGATATTGTACGTGCACGCCAATGTGTACACGGGACCTCGGTTTTTCGTCCCACCCGAACGACTAGACAGCTGGTCTTGTCAGGCCCTCCGGTCTGACATGGGGAAACCTCGTCGGGAAATGATTTATGTCGGCCAATGCAGGGATCGAACACCCGACCTCCAGGCTAGCGAGCCAGCGCCTTACCCACATGACCCCCCTCTGGCCTTTCTAATTAAATAGATAAATGATTGTCCCTATGTTAGAACGTATATGTTTGACTGCAAGAGAATTACAGGTTTTAATATTTTTACCTCTAGATGTCTTCAGCAAGAGGCAGAGCATACTAGTGCCAGAAATGCCCGATGGTGAGGGAAAAGATTCGAAAAATTGAGCACATTTACTGAACATATGTAAGTCCAGACAGATGCCCATTTTATTGTGAGCTATGTTCTTTTAGATCGACGAAGGGGACTTACAGAGACATACAACCCACTATCGGCCTCACGTTATGAAATTTGAGAAGACTAAAAAAAGAGGGGATGTCAGCAAGAGAGATCCTTTGTGGCTCATCACTGCATCAAACCCATATGTATTACAGGATACAGATTACACAGAGATGATTGCGGAAGCTTTATAAACCCCACTGGCAATCCAGAAAGAAAAAACAACACACCAATCAACATTCAAAACCTGCAGCTGACACCTCAGCTTCAGTAATAAACAAAGAAAACTTTGAACAGAATTTGCAAACCTCGATCTAGATTACATTGCACTTGCCAAAACCTGTTGCTCTGCACCGAAGTATTTTGCTATCAACACCAATAATCAGACGTGTTACTCCTATAGGAAAATGTAAACTAACCTCATCATCAGCTAAGCCAACAAATAAACTTATGGATATCTTCCGTCACCTTTTAATGTCAACTTTTCGGAAATTCTCCAAAAGGTAGCATATAGAAGAACGTATAACCATCAAAGCAGATTTTGATCCGATCTTGGTGAAAGTTTAAATTTATGTTTATACCTTGGATTTTTTCTATAAAAGTTTAAATTTATGTTTATATCTTGGTTCTTTTCGATAATCGTGCATATTTTGAACGGAACTTCCTGGCTTATTTGATAAATCGCGTTGTCGACTTGTGGTCCCGCTAATAGTCACAATTTGTCTTCAGTTTTAAAACAATGAAATGGGGTTTAGCGTCCTACTGTTCTGCTCCAAACTGGGCTAATGAAGACAGGCATACGCCATACAGTGTGCTATGAAGGCATATACTCTTACGTCCTATTCCAATGTGTTCACGGGACCTCGGGCCTGCTGTTATATCGTATTCCAATTGTTAAGGGATCTTTAACGTGCACGCCAATATGTTCACGGGACCTCGGATTTTAGTCCCATCCAAACTAATAGACAGCTGTCCTTGTCAGGCCCTTCGTCCTGCATCAATGACAAGGGGGAAACCATGCCGGATAATCTGGATGACCTCCAGACTAGTGAGCCAGGGTCTTACTCACCGTGACACCCCCCCCCCCAATTACTGTTACACCTAAACGAAATGAATTAGGGTTTAACGACTTACTGATCTGCTCCTAAACCGGGCTAAGGAAGACGGGCATACGCCATACAGTGTGCTAGGATTGTGGACCCTGTAGAGTAGAGGTCACAAATTATTTCCGATTTTGATGAGACTTAAAATGTTTGATTATATAATCCAAATTATTGCTCCCGATTTCCGATTTAAAAAAGCGTTTAAATGTATTACCGTTACACACTATTTGTGTTCGAAAATCTGACCGAAAATGCCTAACAAAATGGTCGCTCCTCTAACGGAAATAGTGTGAAAATATGTAACCTCTTCTCCGTGGTGGAAACCTTTTATCCGCAGTGGGAAACGAGGAAACCTTTTCGCCGCGGTGCATATATTTCGATGACTGTTTCTTCAGCACACTTCTACCCTTTTCAGGGTGATCAATTTATAATGCACCGCATATTCTTTTGTCGGAAACTCAAGAATAGGTAGGAAAATGGCGGGTTATCGGTTTTGATATGTGATCTGATGAAAAAAGTAGGAAGTCAGAAGAAAATGGATAATTGTTACCTAAAAGTTTTTTTTTTATGGAAGCCTATATTTAGCACAATTACCAAGTTTCTTAACTTTGAATCACCAGAATTCTGCTTTTATGGACAGAATGTCTATTCTCGATTGTCCATTGGAGAAAGTCAAAAGCTTATAGTAGAATTCGGAGATGTAAAGTTGAAAAACAATTGTCTTAAAGATACAGGTATTCACATCTAGATCGCTGGGCTTCCGAAGACAAAGTAATCTTCAGTATTTTGAAAGTTGCATCTGCCAGGGGGGAGAGAGGAGAGGTGCTGGTTGGCTTAACATGGGCATTACGAAAGCTACATCAGAGAAATCGGGAGAGGGGTGGGATGGGCCTTTGTGATGGTCCCGAACTAGAAATGATAATTCTATAATACATTCAGATTAATCATTTTAATGCATTTAATGTTAATACATGTCAACTTTTATTTCATTAAAGACTTTTTTAATGTAGTGGTTTCTTCTTGTTTGGATAATTTGTTTTGTCAAACCATGTAACGCTGGTAGGAACGATCATTTATGTTTTTAATTGGAAAGGCTAATCTGTACGTGTACTAGGACCCGGAGATAACCACGAAATGGTTACATATGAGAAACACAATTTTTATTCGAGCAGATATTTTTGAGCGAATTTTATCAAGGAAGTTAAAATGTTTATGATCAATCATTGTCAGAATACTTTGAAACTTCTTCAATGTGTCTTCTTTATAGAAGTCTAAATGCAGATGATAAATTACAGTTTTATTTATAACATCCCATATATTGTTTTAGCAAATATTCAAAATAAGAGTAAGTTCACATTGCCTAAAATTGAGGCAGGAAGATATCACAATATAGAGAGAAATTATAGAGATGTTTTGTCAGGAACAAAACGGACTTAGTGTTGTTGCAGATTGTTAAATGGTTCAGCTTTCTGAAATTGTACTATCTGAATAAAATACAATCAATGTATTTCTATTAATAAAATATATTAGGGAACGTACTCAAGCAAGTATCAGTCCTACACAATTATTATTTTAAAAACTGAAAAATATAATATTAGAATGCAGAAGTTTTCCAAATTAAGTGTATTGCATGAAGTGGGGTTTTATGCGGAGACCTTGACGTAGACCTATCTATAAACCGGAATAGTAATTAACCGACGCGGCCGGTGACACCTACCTGTAACCCACTACTTGCTTTCATTCTTATGCATTCAGATTTACAATAAAGTTTTAGTGAGATAATCGTATTCGATTTTCATATTTTTTATTTCAAGGGTGT
Source organism: Patella ulyssiponensis (assembly GCA_963678685.1). Classification (NCBI taxonomy): domain Eukaryota; kingdom Metazoa; phylum Mollusca; class Gastropoda; family Patellidae; genus Patella; species Patella ulyssiponensis. The sequence continues at coordinate 63,948,782 of OY783229.1, forward strand.
CGTCCGAGAAATAGACTTACGTTACAGGTCACCGATACTAACTATACTATTCAAAAAAAGTAGGGGATATTTGATCTTTAAGTGTTATTAAAGTCACCTAATGAAACTGACGAAGAAACAAATGACAAAATGAAATGAAGTTCACATTCATCGATTTATTCCAAATGATCGTTAGACTAAGTAAGGCACAGACTGACCATTATAAGGGTAAAATGATACCCGGGGTCAAACAGCAAAGTTACCACAGCATCACAACAAAGTCAGTAACGGGTAAATCCTCCTCTGTTTGCCAAACAAGCATTGATCCGACGTGGCATACTCCTAATGAGACGTCTAAGGTCATTTTGGTCCAGATTGTCCCATTCCTGTCGCAACGCAGCAGCAAGTTCTTGGACATTGGCAGGACGTTGTTGACGTTGACGTAACCTCTGTCCAAGCATGTCCCAGACATGCTCGATGGGGGAGAGGTCGGGACTCAGTGCTGGCCAAGGTAATGTGGTTATGTTCTGTTGTTGGAGGTAACCTGTAACGATCCTGGCCCTGTGATATCTTGCGTTGTCATCCTGGAAGATGAAACGGCGGCCATGACATCGTGCGAACGGCACAACATGGACTGCCAAGATGTTGACCCGGTAGTACTGGCCTGTAACACGCCCTGCAACAACATGTAAAGCCGTTCTTCCGGCAACAGTGATGCCTCCCCATACCATAACAGAACCACCCCCAAATCGATCATGTCTGATGACGTTAACGTCTTGGAAGCGCTCGTTTCGACGACGCCACACCCTCCTACGTCTGTCTAAAAAATCAACAGTGAACCTTGACTCATCTGAAAACATCACATTGCTCCAGCGTCGATTATCCCAGTGTTGACGATACCTACACCAACGACGTCTTGCCTGAATGTGATGATCTCTCAAACAAGGGATCACGTGAGGACGTCGGGCGCGAAGGTGACCCCTATGCAGTCGATTCCGAATCGTCTGGCCACTCACTCTCACACCAGTGTCTGTTTGAAGACGAGCGCTGATCTGATTTGCTGTGATGACACGATTTCTCAAGGCCAAGGTACGGATAAATCGATCCTGGGCTTGAGTTGTCGCTCTCGGTCGACCTGAGCGTGGTCTGTCCTGTACAGATTGTGTATCACGGTATCTGGACCATAGCCTGCTTATGACAGACTGAGAAACATTCATCGTCCGCGCCACGTCCACCTGTGTTGTGCCGATCTGTAGCATGCCAAGGGCACGTAACCTTTCATTTTGTGTAAGCCAACGCATATCAAAATTTGTTTTCTGGTCACTAAAACAATTAAACTGATGTTTCCACCCTGGAATTCAATGCCACAATAACTGTAACATTCAAAGTCAGAGTCGTGCAAATCTTGGGTTGGACCCCCATGATGATCCCAAGCATCACCTGCATTCCATGCGGTAGCTGTTGGTGCGTTTGGGCGTCACGTGTAACTGGAAATGTTTCTTCTGTTAGGTTCTATAGTGACTTTTTTCGTAGTCATTTGCATATTTTAGTATTATGCCCCCAAAATCAAATATCCCCTACTTTTTTTGAATAGTATATATTAGGGAAGTTGTACTCTTCATCACGACAATTTTGATGAATTAATGATGCTAAATCGCAATATTTGGGACTTGGAAATTGACATAAATGGGTCGCAACGCATATAATATGAACGTAATGTATATCAACTGATTTATATTCAAGTGTTTTCTTTTCTACACTAATTTCAATTTAGCTATGTTTGGTGAAATACGCCAGGAGTCTCAATCGAATGGCAATCTTTAGCGCTTAGTTATTAAGTCTACACCGGATTTATTCACTGCGCATGCTCTCCAGATAAGGCCACCATTTGACATGCTTTGTGGAATATGTCTAGCCTCGTTCTTTGAGTCCCCTGTTACAAATGGTACTGAGAAACATTACGTGTAACAATGGTAAAATGTTTATTTCGTCTTCAGATTCCGGGTCAATTCTTTCGTTGGGGGACCTGATTATCGATTCCCGTCCCTTTATAGACCAATACAGTGAATGACCCACGTGATGTTCTTGATAACGAATGGTAAATTTCACCGGCACGTTATTTTTTAGTTGTTTGAAAACATATCACATAATATACGGTATTGAGTTAGTTGCTCGACCCTGAGGATTTGAAGGGATTTTAACACAGAATTAGGCAGGTTTATTCTCCAAATATTAAATAAAGGTATAAAAGTTCTACATAAAATTAGGAAAAGGACCAAAAAGTACAGCGTAACCAGGTAAATATTTACAAAAAGCACTTACAACATGAAGAGCAGCTTTTAACTGATATACATGTCTAGTCCAAATTTAAATATAAAACAAAAACTGGTCGAAAACAAAAAACGAATTGGAGGACGAACCTTGAATTTTTTTTTATATGTGGCAAATACTACCGGAATCAGTGGTCTCACGAATCAGAATTTTTATCTTTCAAAAATCTTAAAGAGTTTGAAATCATCGATATCGGAACATCTTTAAAATACAAGAAAGTTATTGGCACTGATAAAATAGGTAACAAATATCTGAAAGCTACTACACGGTCAGTAAGCATACCACTTTGTTTACTTTATACCAAATCTATTGAAATGAAATGGGGTTTAACGTCCTACTCTTCTGCAAAAAGTTTATCTGGAGATGCCGGGTAACCAAATCTATTGAAGAAGGGGTTTTCCCAGCATTGTGGCAAATTGATACCAATTGTTAAAGGAATTCAAAAATGTAACTGCAAATTATAAACCATTATCACTACTCAGCTTAAGCATACTTTAAGCATACTTTAAGAACGTATCGTATTCAAACACCTGTACTCTACACCAACTAATAGTAATTTATCATGATGTGTTAGATTGGGGGTTTAACGTCCTACTGTTCTGCACGCAAATGTGTACACGAGACCTTGGAACCACGCCGGAAAATCTGGATGAACTTTCTCGGCAAATGCAGAGATCGAACAATACTGTACCAAATACAGAATACTTTATTTCAAAATTTATTAGATCTATCCCAGAAAAAATTGTCACGATTTGAAAATGTTTTAGTCCTACTTTCTCGAACCATACTATTTACATAGGTTAACTCTTGTAGACATTACACCTAAAACAAGAGTAATTAGGCGACATTTAACAGAAAACAATGAATTTTCCCCTGAAATACTAAATAGGGGCGAATAGCAAGTCCTTCATATATTATATAGGAAAAATACATCACATGAGCTTTATTTACATTAGATTCCATGTTTTCCAACTTGCTTCATCCAACATGGTGATGAAATCACTCTCATCAACAACTAAACATTGTTTAGTTGAATTATTATAGCTACATTTCACACATCCACATGGAAAATCTTCAGTAGGTGTCACGCATTTAAGAGTACATTCTATCTGGTTTCTGGTATGATAACTTAATACCTTTGAACCAAGGATTTTCATGTTTCCTGGCAACTTCTTCCATGTAGAAGCCAACATCGCCGAACCAGTGTCTGTAAAACAAAGATTTAAGATAACATTCTATCTGGTTTCTAAAATGGTAATTCAACACATTAATTCAATCAAGTACGAGTTTTGCCCCTACACGACAGAAACCCTATAGTTCATGCACAAAATAAATAGATACACATATTAATTAATAATAAAAATAATAATAATCGTTTTCTGTAGCGCTGAACATTCAGTCAGTCTGACTGCTCTGTGGCGCTTTACAATGTAGATATGTTATAAAATAAGAAAAAACAAAACATACATGTATATACAAATAAACACAATAATACAAAGGAATAGTTAAGTTACAATATACAGATAAAAAGTGAAGCATTTCAATTATTGTTCAAAAGTTTGGGTAAAAAACAGGGTTTTTAGACGTCGTTTGAATACAGCCATGTTTGGACTATTTTGGACTTCCAGGGGCAATTTGTTCCATTCTTTTGGTGCTGCGTACACAAAAGCTCTCTCACCAAATTTTGACTTTTGTACTGGACATACAAGCTGGTTTTTATGAGATGAACGTAAGGAACGAGAAGGTACATATTGCTTAATCAAATAGGATGGTGCCAAAGGATCGTTTAAACAATTGAAAGTGATTGTGTTAATTTTGAACATAATGCGTTGATTAACCGGTAGCCAATGTAGCTGTTTTAGTACAGGTGTAATATGGTCAGATGATCTGGTGAGAGACACAATTCGAGCCGCTTTAATCTGGAATTTCTGTAGCTGACATACAAGAGTTTTAGGAAGAGAATACAATAATGAATTACAATAATCTAAGGATGACATAACAAAAGCATTTATTAACATTTTAGTGGTATCAAGGTCAATATAGGATCGAATTTTGCCAATGTTATACAAGTGAAAGTTCGCCTTTCTGCACACCATGGATACACGGGTTTTCATATCGAAGGAAGAGTCAAAGAACACACCAAGATTCCTGACACAGTTGGTTGGGGTTATTGCTGTGCTTCCTATAGTCAAATGGTTGATGTCAATGTTCTTCTTATTCCTGATTATTATATTTTCTGTTTTGTCATCGCAGGCCCGTATCTAGACACCATTAAGCAGGGGGGCATTACCTTTCGGTAGGGGGGCGAACATTTTGAGGAAATTTTCGGAAAGGTCATTCTAACAGACTGTTGTAATCATCATGATATGTAGTTACCTAGGCGTCTAATAAGCATTTTAAAATAAGTATTCAAACAAAAACAAAATAGCTTTTTTAGGTTAATGTAAGGTACTGTGTATACTTTAATGATTGTTAGCAATTTCTGAGCGGGGGGGCGAGCATTTCACGAGGGGGGGCCATGCCCCCCCGCGCCCCCCTGTAGATACGGGCCCGTGTCATCGTTCAATTTAAAAAAATTGCAGTGCATCAAGATTCTAATTCGTTCAATGCATGCTTCAAGTTCTGATGTAGTGGTATCTGGTGAAGGATCGAGTTCAACATATAACTGGGTATCATCCGCATAGAGGTGGTAATCAAGACCCATCTGACGGATGATATCTCCAATTGGTACAGTGTATGCTGTGAACAAAACCGGCCCCATTACGGATCCCTGGGGAACACCAAAATCAAGAACTTTAGGCATTGATTGCGATGCGTCGATAACAATTCTCTGCTGTCTTCCATTCAGATAGGACTCAAACCACTTCAGCGCGTCTCCGGATATACCATATCGAGTTTCAAGTCTCCCGAGTAAAATTGATTGATCTATTGTATCAAATGCCGCACTCAAATCCAATAAAACTAGCCGATCCAAGCTACATACAATATCATTGTGAACGCGAAGTAAGGCGGATTCTGTACTGTACTGTTTTTTGTATGCTGACTGAAATTTTTCTTGGAGATTGTTTTCACGCAAATGATATTTAAAACGATTAAGGACAATTTTTCTCTATAATTTTCGATAAGAAAGATAAATTCGACACAGGTCGGTATTTTATTTTTTGGCATATTACGATCAAGTGTTGATTTTTTAATGAGGGGTGTCACATACTTCTGCGCCTTCTAAAGAGGTGTTCACGATTTGGGTGATCACTGGAATTAACTCTACTTCAGACTTCTTTAGTATCCATGTTGGCAGGGGATCGAGGGAACATGATTTTGAGGCTGATTTCTGAATTGTTTCTCTTATCTCATCTTCTGTTGCTAGACAAAAGTTCTCAAGCGTGCGACCTTCAAACTTTTTCTCAGTGAATATGTTTGTTGGTTTATTTACACTGAGTCCTTGTCGAATGGTGGAGACTTTGTCGTGGAAAAATTCAGAAAATTGATCTGACAGGCTAGCATCATTTTGAACCGATGGCAGAACCTTTGCTTCTCTTGGTTTTAGCAGACTGTTTGTAATTTTGTAGACTTCACGTGGATTATGTTTGTTGGATAACAGACAGTCCTTAGTGAAGGATCGTTTAGCCAATGCAATTAAATTGTTAGTGGTAGTTCGGGCCTTATTATAAATTGGACCTTATGATCACGTAGTTCATCAGTGTACCATTGTTTATTAGGCCGAATAATGATTTCCTTCGTTTTCAGTGGAGCATGTTTTTCCAGTATTTCGGAAAGAACGTTGTTATAAACATCCACTTGTTGGTGGGTATCCGGCTTGGTGGCAATGGTACTCAGAGGTAATGAATTATTAATATCGCTTCTAAATTTATCAATAGGAATGCTTTTTATACGCCCACATTTTCATGTGGACGTATTATGTCGTCGCCCCTGTCCGTCCGGACGTCCGTCCGTCCACAATTTGTTTGTGGACTCTCTACAGGTCACAATTCTTATCTGATTTTGACGAAACTTGAAATATAGGTTTATCCCCATAAGATCTCGGTTCCTTTCGATATTGGCATGTATCGGATTGGAACTTCATGGATTATGGCCCCTGATTGTACGAAATATCATGTTTTTAGCTTGTGGACCCTATAGAGGTCACAATTTTGAACCGATTGTGATGAAACTTGACATGCATGTTTATAACCCCAAAATCTTGGTTCCTTTCGATATTTGCGGCCATCGGATCGTAACTTCCTGAATTATGGCCCCTGATTGTCCGAAAAATCGCCCTTTTTAGCTTGTGGTCCCTCTGGTGATCAAAATTATTATCCGATTTAAAAAACCGTTCGATTATATCACCGTTACATGGTAATGAAGGTTGAGTTCAAATTTCGTGAAAATCGGACCAAAATTGACAAACAAAATGGCCGCCGTTTGTACGCGAATAGTGTGAAAATATGTTATATCAAGGTTGTGGACCCTATAGAGGTCACAATTTTGAACCGATTTTGATGAAACTTGACATGTATGTTTATAACCCAAAGATCTTGGTTCCTTTCGATATTTGCACCCATCGGATCGTAAATTCCTGAATTATGGCCCCTGATTGTCCGAAAAATTGCCCTTTTTAGCTTGTGGTCCCTCTGGAGGTCAAAATTATTATCCGATTTAAAAAACCGTTTGATTATATCACCGTTACATGGTAATGAAGGCTCTGTTCGAATTTCGTGAAAATCAAACCAAAATTGACGGACAAAATGGCCGCCGTTTGTACGCGAATAGTGTGAAAATATGTTATATCAAGGTTGTGGACCCTATAGAGGTCACAATTTTGAACCGATTTTGATGAAACTTGACATGCATGTTTATAACCCGAAGATCTTGGGTCCTTTCGATATTTGCGCTCATTGATTCGTAACTTCCTGAATTATGGCCCCTGATTGTACGAAAAATCACCCTTTTTAGCTTGTGGTCCCACTGGAGGTCAAAATTATTATCCGATTTAAAAAAACGTTTGATTACATCACCGTTACATGGTAATGAAGATTGAGGTAAAATTTTGTGAAAATAGGACCAAAATTGACAGACAAAATGGCCGCCGTTTGTACGCGATTAGTGTGAAAATACGTTATATTAAGGTTGTGGATCCTATACAGGTCACAATTTTAAACTGATTTTGATGAAACTTGACATGCATGTTTATAACCCAAAGATCTTGGTTCCTTTCGATATTTGTGCATATGTGATTGTAACTTCCTGAATTATGGCCCCTGATTGTACGAAAAATGACCTTTTTTTAGCTTTTGGCCCCTGTGGGGTCAGAATTATTATCCCATTTAAAAAAACGTTTTATTATATCACCGTTACGTCGTAATGAAGGTTGAGGTCGAATTTCCTGAAAATCGGACCAAAATTGACAGCTGTTCTTGTCAGGCCATCCATCCTTCATCACTAACAAGGGGAAACCACGCCAGAAAATCTAGATGAACTTTGTCACCCAATGCAGGGATCAAACACCTAACCTCAAGGCTACCGAGCCAGCATCTTACCCACTTAGCAACATGATCCCCAGTCGAATTTGAAGCCTACTGAAATGAACCTTTATAACCCAAAGATCTTAATTCATTTCGATATTTGCACATAGGAAAAATCACTTTCGGTATTGCTTGTTCTCTATCCATCTCTCGAAAATGTGGGCGTATCCTGCCTGGCAGTGCCAGCCTATCTTTGTTTTTCTGAAACTTATTGTCCTCTTTATTGGTTCAGGCTTGGAAAACGAAAGATTGCAGAATAAACTGTAGTGATCAGATATCTGATGATCAACTACGTCGCATGACTGAATAATGGAATCATGTTCTCTCGTTATCACCAGATCAAGAATCATGTCTATGGGTTGGCACACCCACATGCTGTTTTAAACTTAATGCGTCTAACAATAGTAAAAACTTCTTAATGATCGAATCATTGGCTTTATCAATATGAAGATTGAAATCACCAAGAATTATTAAATGTCCAGGTCCAGTATTCAAATTACTGAGTAGTTCAGCAAATTCTGTCAGGAAATCCACCACACTTGTTGAAGGAGGGCGATATACTGACACTATTCTTACATGATTCTTGCCAAGGAATACGTTCAATTGTAGTATTTCAATAGTTGAAAATAGGTTTTTTGTGCTTACTCGGGAAACTTTTACAGACTTTTTGAAGAGACAGGCTATTCCACCTCCTTTAGAATGCTTTCTATTTTCAAATAGAGAGTCAAAATTGGCAGGAACTAATTTGTTGATGATAACTGTGTCTTCATTGCGAATCCATGACTCAGTTGCAATAAATAAATCCACATCTTTATCAACAACATATTCGTTCAGTTCATTGGTTTTATTTCGGACAGATCTTGTATTCAATATGCATAAACTAAACTTTTCAGAATTTTTCACTTTCTTTGTTGGAGCACTTAGGGTCAGATCAATTAAGTTGTTAAAATTAACACCTTGGTTGGTCTTGACAAAAGGAACTGTCTTAATTAATCTTTGTTTATTCTTGCCAGCTCTACAACCCCTCGGTCTTAATTGACTGGACAAGAACAAGGTTGTGTTGATGAGTATATCATGTCACTGTAGTAAATCCTGGTCCATGTAGAATTTTATTTCACAACATAGTGAATACGAATAATAAAAGTTACCAAAATTACCGTATGAATCAATCTTTTCCTTAATTTTTTTCGCCAAAATTGCTTCTTGTACCGTGATACAGCACCAGTCCAAAAATGACACAAATCAAAAACCTTGTTCACAATAATAATTAGCAAAACACAAAGCAACATAAAACACGTGCTGCCCTTAGGCGCTCTATGCATGGTGTAATTAATCCCACCTTAATTTTTTTCGCCAAAATTGCTTCTTGTACCGTGATACAGCACCAGTCCGAAAATGACACAAATCAAAAACCTTGTTCACAATAATAATTAGCAAAACACAAAGCAACATAAAACACGTGCTGCCCTTAGGCGCTCTATGCATGGTGTAATTAATCCCACATTTATAATTTTCTAAAGTATCGAGCGAGCAATCAACCTATATATTAAGTTACATCACTCTCTCCAAGATAGAATCAAGATTATCTTCTCCCAAAGCATCGACTATTGAATTTGATTAGCTCTGCTTAGCTTCAGCTCGAAATGTTAATCATTGAACTTAGTCAAAACATTCACCTAATGAACATCTATGTCAAGTTTAAACATACTTCCTCGATTAAAAGCCGAGTTGTTATATTCCAAAGTCTTGACCAATCAAATTGTATATCGCTCCTTAGCCTAAGCAGAAAATTCTCCCCATCAAAATTAGACAAGGTAATGATATAAAGAATCTATATTCGGAGTTTCATCGCTCTCAAACTTATCGTGTCCCAAAGCATCAATCAATCCGATTGCTTATCTCTGCTTACCATAAGCAGACAAATGTTCTGCACCGAACTCCATCAAGACATTTACCTAATGAACGCCTACACCAAGTTTGAAAACCTTCTACCTCAATTAGATCGAGAGTTATTTTGTTCTTAACTATCTCGATCAATCAAATTGCGTATCGCTCTGCTTACCCCAAGCAGAAAATGTCCAGTATCGAACATGGTCTAGGTATTGATGTTATAAAGCTAGGGAATCAAAACCACATCACTTGACTCAATGACATACCTTATGACCTAAAGCTCTCCCAGTTCTAATCCACGAATAAACCAAGATACGTCACTCTCACTAAATTAGAACTGAAGTTACATTATGTATGACAAACAGTTTCTGTGCACAATTATGTTTTTCTTACGTTCAATTACGTTGTCATTCGAGTGTAGGAGGCGTATTTCCTGTCATAGGTTATATCCGTCAACTTTTAAAATACTTAAATTATTATTATGTATTAGATCAATGAAATACAAGGTCGGTGTAGGTACAACCCATATTTGTAACAATCGGCAAAAGTAGATTCATTCAGTCCATGCCTTCAGTTCACTGCAGTAATTTCCGTTCGTGATTCACTAGAATTCCAAAGGCTATTCTTTTAAAAGCAGGAGTTGCTTGTTTTGACGATATCAAAACAGCAAAACAGACAACTTTCCTAATCACCCCAAATTATGGTCTTTAATGACGGTAATGAAAACGTTGCCATTCGCCGTCGCACTATATTTCAGTCAATTGCTCTCTCATTGAAAGTAACATTCACGACGAATTCTATGAACCTTGTTTTCTTTTCATCCCGTCTGAAATATAATATCTTACCTATATCCCAGCAGCCAGTTTCTCCCCATCCAGTTAAAACGAAAACATAGTTGAATTCAACTGGAGAGATTGTATGAAGAGATATCCTGTCAGTACCAAATTCACTGCCTTTTCCAAGCTCTAACAATCCCCATTTCCAACAGACCCAAAATGGCCGAAACTCGTTACAGTCCACGAGAGCTTCATTGTGCACGCCATATGTTTCACCATATAGTACTGCTGGTCTAATTTCAGCTCTTGTGTTTGTACCAGTTCCTACCACAAATGTCCAACTCCCGTAAGTATTGAAATCCATCACGTCGTCTTTCTGGAGGATTAAATGACCAGGACCACAGGTTTTTAGTTTAAATCTTAATTGTGTGGTATTTGTTACGGTGATTCCCCTTCTAGCCAGTGGAAATGCTCCGTCCCAGTTGGTGGAAGTAAACACTCGTAAACTAAAGCAAACTGAAATAAAAGAAAATGTAAAAGGGCGCATGTAGTGCTTCCTTGGCGACATGGTGTTGGTTAAGTGATGATTAAATATGTAATTGAAATATATGGACTTAAATGTTACATTATTTTTTTCAAAATGTTTATTTTATATTTATGCCGAATACTATCCTCAACATTAAAATCGAATCTTTTCAATGGTTAACACAAGCTCGAAGAAAACAGGGTCAACCAAAACTAATCATCGCATGAATTGGAGTTTGCAAACCCTTTTGTTAAAGCTGCACCATGATAATGTGAAGACATTATCAAATCAAAGCTGAAGATGGAATGGCCCCAAAACGGCAGATTCAAGGCTCCAACCCAGTCCCCGAGTTCAGACTTAAGCTAAGAATTTACCCAACTTTTAATCATTTTGCAATTAGATACTTATTGATGTATTTCATATGGAGGAATAACGGTGTCAATATTATTACAATGTACACTGGACACACTGCATATGTCAGCAGTTCAAAATACGTGCAGGTATATGAACTACTTTAACAATTAGTGCAAAATGTAACCATTACGTGAGAACGTCCTTACTTTTTATCATTTTCAAGAGTCGGGAATGCAATAACGGCTTGTTTGTGAATAACTCTAATATAAACTATGCAAATAGTGGTCAAACATTCATCATTATTACTTACGTGAACCATATAGTCACTATATATATATGAGACATTATCATATCAAAGCTGAAGATGGAATGGCCCCAAAACGGCAGATTCAAGGCTCCAACCCAGTCCCCGAGTTCAGACTTAAGCTAAGAATTTACCCAACTTTTAATCATTTTGCAAATAGATACTTATTGATGTATTTCATATGGAGGAATAACGGTGTCAATATTATTACAATGTACACTGGACACACTGCATATGTCAGCAGTTCAAAATACGTGCAGGTATATGAACTACTTTAACAATTAGTGCAAAATGTAACCATTACGTGAGAACGTCCTTACTTTTTATCATTTTCAAGAGTCGGGAATGCAATAACGGCTTGTTTGTGAATAACTCTAATATAAACTATGCAAATAGTGGTCAAACATTCATCATTATTACTTACGTGAACCATATAGTCACTATATATATATATGAGATTGTGGCGGCCATTTTGAAAAAGCGCCCTAACGGAAAGAGGTTCAGGGTATGGCCCGTTTACCTCAAATATTCTTGTTCAGAATAATAAAATCTGGTCTAGAAAAACCACATGAGAATTTCTACCTCTCCAGGTGGCACCTCCCTCAATTATAACCCGGATTATTTAGTATATATGTATAATTAAGTGTAATAATTAAGTATACATCAAATAAATAAGATTATTATATATAAATAAACGATTTAAAAAACAAACACATAAACCTCACCACAATATGCCAATGAACCTTATCGACATGAATTAAAAAAAATGCTGGATAAATACTCCAAAAGAAAGGAGATTTATTCTAACACCAAGTTCATAAGCAACTTTACACAGCCACTCAATCTATGGAAACTGTAAAACATCGTCAGACAAGCCATGAACTGTAAAACCAAACATGTGGTTTAAATGTTAACTTGCTTGGGATGTGGGGAATATTATATTGGCAAAAGGGACCAACAGCCGAATTTACGAATGAACTTGTACAGGCCCCGAACGCCACATAGAAACCTGTGGCAAGGACAAGTTCAAAGTAGGTACATTAGAGTTAAGAATAATTTGGGGATTTCCTTCCTTTAAGTTGCTATCAGTATTACGACTTTAAACGTACATAGTGCAAAAGCTAAATCAATTCTTGATGTCATCACTAAACTGCGATATTTACGGGATTAGGTTCCGAATCGCTGCTCAACTTTCATTCATGATTTAATCAAGAAATGGGTAACCGGGACTTTTTTTCACCGTAACACCTTTAGTAATGATGATCGCGGCTTGGTCGTAAATTAAAACGCTTAATTCTTGGTTCAGAGTGTATCAATTTGACTGAAACGTTCAGCAAATACATTACCTAGTTTTTATAGGATCACATTTTCATGTGGACGTATATTGTTGTCGCCCCTGTTCGTCCGCCCACAATTGTTTGAGAACACTCTACAGGTCACAAATCTATCCTATTTCAATGAAACTTGAAATATAGGCTTATCACCCGAAGTCCTCGGTTCCTTTCGATATTGGCATGTATCGGACTGTAACTTCATGAATTATGGACCCTGGTTGCATGAAAAAACATGTTTTTAGCCTGTGAGCACTGTAGAGGTCACAATTTTGATGAAACTTGAAATGCATGTTTATAACCCAAATATCTTGGTTCTGTGCTATATTTGCGCATATCAGATCGTAAATTTCTGAATTATGTCCCCTGATTGTACGAAAAATCACTTGTTTTAGCTTGTGGTCCCTCTGGACGTCACAATTATTATCCGATTTAAAAAAAACTGATTATATCACTGTTACACCGTAATGGAGGTTGAGTTTGAATTTCGTGTAAATCGGACCAAAACTGGCCGCCATTGTACGCGAATAGCGTAAAGATATGGTATATCAAGGTTGTCGCCCATGTAGAGGTCACAATTTTGATCCGATTTTGATGAAACTTGAAATGCATGTTTATAACCCAAAGATCTTGGTTTCTATCGATATTAGCGCATATCTAATTGCAACTTCGTGAATTATGGCCCTTGATTGTAGGAAAAATCACTTTCTGTTTAGCTTGTTCTCTATCCATCTCCCGAAAATGTGGGCGTATCCTGCCTGGCATTCGCTGGTTAACTATTATAGCGATAACCGTCAGCTCTTTATCTAATCTTCCATAATGTACCTTTAAATAAGGATAATGTTAAGCAATTCTTGTATTGCACTTGATAGAACCAGAGCCTTATATATAGAGAGTCTGGCCAACTGACGTCGTGGGCGCCATTTTGTTACCCATTTTTACGTTGCACATAGAGCCGCAGTACAGCGTGTGACCGATTTATATGTTTTAGATTTGCGCAAATGTATTTTATGTTCACTCGTGTGTAGGGGTAGACAATAATTTTAATAAATCAATCACAATATGTAAATTTTATTGACGATATTTATTTTTTTGTTACCTTTTAAACATTTAAAAACACCGCAATAATCCAATATATCGTTTATCTAAAGGTTAAATTGAAAGTATCGAATAATGATTCAAAGATTACCTTTGAAATTAGAAACAAATTTTTTTATTATATTTTAAGGGTGAAATATTGAAACGGGTTCCATTGATTCCGATTTCGTTTCTGATTTTTTTTTTTAAAATTAACATTAAAAATACCGCAATGAACCAATATAATTTTTTATTTAATTTTTATCGTATGTTATTATCCCGCGTCGAAGGAAGTAAGGGGGAGATCTTGAAACGGGCTCTTTCCATCCCAGTATCTTTATGAAACTTTATTTGTAAACACATCATTATAGTAGTTGTGCCAGGTTGTGCCTTTTGCTAATTACAAATCTTTAGGATTTAATCATTTGTGTGTTTCCATGTAGACGTTGTGTGGTCGTGCATGTGATCTAACACGTGCGCTTTAATCATAATTTCTGTTTTTGAATCAAACGGCGATGTTTCGACCTAAAGATTCTACGTGACAGGGAGTAGGTCACCTGTCCAACCTTGTGGGTTTTCTACTTGTCCTTCAATTTCCTTCCATTACTAAAGACCCACCATACGCGAGCTCTCTTTCGAATCTCCGGTTGTAATTGACAAGTAGTAGGGTCGCCTGTCCAATCTCGTGGGTTTTCTCCGGGTCCTCCCCTTAGGTTGTAAGTGACAAGGAGTAGGGTGGCCTGTCAGGTCTCGTGGGTTTTCTCCGGGTCCTCCGGTTTCCTCCCACTGCTAAAGATCCCTACGCGCAAGCGAATAATTGAAATAAAATTAAACCATATGATCTAGTTTGTGTCGAGTGGACGTTACCCCCACCCTTTCTCTCTCTTTCTCTCTCTCCCACCATGGGAACAAATTCGAGGTAGATTTTGGTGTACAATTTTTATTCAGAGGAGCAAAAATAAATGATTTAGCCTTTTATTCAAAATTGCCGGAAAACGAAATTCAAACTTCGACTCCCTACAAAGACAAGAAAAATAATAATCTGAATAAAAAGAATTTTTTTTAAGCTGAACGGCTATAACTAATAATATTGATGACTTCAGTCAAGTGGGAACTTTGCTAGGCCTAGGCCTACACTGTGTGTCTCAAGCTCATAAATTGTTGAAGATTCACCCCTGGTTGGAGATATCAAACATAATCACTTATAAAAAAAAATGAAAATAAAAATGACCATATCGATGAAGTTAAAATTCGAAAAACATCTACTAACTAGGCCAGACCCTACACGGTAGGCTATCAAACTCAAAAGTGTTATTCCCAAGTAGTCCTACGAAAATCTTTTTCGAAAATTCACTCGTGGATGAATTCATTAAACATATACAAAGTAACGCAAACCGCAACACTTTATGCCATATAGACGAAATTTAAATCGAAAAAAGATCTAATTAACAAAGGCTAGGCCTATACGGTAGGCCTATTTGGGCCTATTTACTGTCAAAGCGTTTTTCAATTCATAACAAATCTTTAAAAATTTATTCATAAAAAAATAATAACGTATGACGTGAATATGTCATTAGGTTCGGAATTTCTTCAAACTACAATGAGAATCTATGGTCGCTTGAAATCATTAAAAACGCGAATGACAGGATAATAATTACCGGTAGGTCTGGGCTACTAGCACAACACAAGGTGTAATTTTTGCCACAATCGACGCCTTTTCGCATTTTTTGGGAATCTGTGCAAATAAATCCCTTGCCCATCAATTGTGTGACATTTCATAGCCACAAAACAGACCAATAATATAAAAAAAACGCGGGTAAAATGTCATTTAAAACACGTCAAATTATAGGTTACTATAACAGACGATTCTTTTCAGATGGGTAACATAATGGCGTCCATGTGTCACGTGACCACCATTAGCCAATCATAATCGGGACACGGGTTGGCCAGACTCTCTTTATATAAGGCTCTGGATAGAACCAAAGAGCGCAAAATATGAAAGCGTCGAATATAATTAGATTAAAGATACATTATGTGAGATTAGATAAAAAGTTGTCAGTTCTCATTGTAATAGTTGACAACTAAATAGCGTAAAGGTAATTTGATGAAAATTTCAGTCACATTGATCCACTATGAACCGAGAAATGAGCGGTTGAGATTGCTGTCTATCCTCGATCATCACTACTAAAATCAGTAAGATAAACAGCATAGTCTCGATTATCCCCTTAATTTAATTATCAATGAGCGTTGAGCAGCTTATAGGAGTCTGATCCAGCCATCATCGAAGGCCAGCCTAGACAGCGAATGTTGATTACGTTCTGGGTAAGTAAATTAATGTCTAATTAATAAGTTCAATAAAATTTCAGGCCTAAAGAAAGACTTGTAATAGGCAGATTTAGCTCTTGCATAATGTATGTTTAAACAATAATATTTCAATAAAACCTATTTTGTATAATGGAATCAGGCATTTATATTGGGGCATTTACCTTCAAATAAAAGAAAAGCGGCTATTCCCGTCCAGAGTGTCTCCATGTCCACCTTTCTTCTCCAAGTGTATCACAGACAATGGTATGTTTGACTGTCATACAAGTATGCTAAATAGAGTTGATAATTGCGATACTCACAAAAGGATATTCGTTAGTTTTGAATAATTACAATAGGATATCTGTTTGTATATAATACCCAAGTTCATTTGGGAATTCGATAATCAGTCGAAAAAGAAAATATAAATTCGATATTATTTATATTATACTGTAGTTTTATTGTATTGTACTTAATGCCTGCTAGATAACGACGTCAATTAAGCAACGGTGCTTATTTAACCCATCGCAAAGAACTAGGTTAACAAGGATATGTCTGGTAGTTTAAAATCGGGCAAGGACATCATAGTCTGATAATCCAAATATGGCAACCTTATGCATTAGATACTGGTCGATTTCCCGGGGTTCAATACATGACCCATGCACATCACTCGACATCACTCGGCTAATCTCGACAGATTCCGTAAACTACATCTAGTCTCGGATGTATGACAGTAAGTGATATGTACCTACGCCCATACATTTGCGATGCGGCTACCGGTTTACTTTAACAGGAAAACTTGACGCTATTACACAAATTGGGAACCTATTCGGCTAGCGACCTATTCGACCGATCGAGCTGCAACCTGTTCGTTGGAAACCTATTTAGAGTAAAGACAACAGTCTCTATTTATCAACCAATAAAATCCAACGTTATGTCTATCAAATGAAAGTAGAATATATTATTTTTTATCCATTCCTTCAGCTCAGAATAGAAGTGTAATTTCGTCATTATCTGCTGCCGTAAACTTTTTCTATTACATCAGTTGTTAAGTTAAACTATTGCCCTCCATGATCGATGATACACTATTTAATATATATAAACACTTGGCTAGTCCTTTCATCGTTATCAAACGAATCGTCAGGCCATTTTAATGCGTTACTATGCTGTTACATTACAATAACGTTACGTCATAACATAGGAAAATGACAATGTACAATTTAAAAACTAAAACGAAATAACATTAATTAAACCTCAAACGTAATTAAAATAATCAACACTTAGCATTCAAAATTGGGTTATATTTAGCGATAAAGTTGCTTTCTTTAGTTTCCAAGAGATCATTATCGCTAATATTGAGCTTGTACATTGGGAAAATCTTAAATTGACCTTTACCACAAATATCCAAATGTTCGCTCACCGGCAAGACTCTATTTCTTGCGAGTTTTATATTAGAACGATGTTGGTTAACTCGTAAATTGAACTGATCAGTAGTTTTTCCAATGTACTTTCCATTACAACCATTACATATTAATAAATAAAATACATATTTAGATTTGCAATTTTGTTTTACATAGAAATTGACATCTTTAATAATTTGGACAAATGTTCCTGTCATACATCGCAGGTCCCAACACCTGGATACACGGGGTAACGAAATATCAAAATCAAACTTTGATGATGTTAATATTCTTCTAAGATTTTGAGGTTGTTTTAGACTATTTACAATTTTTGAATTATTTAGGATGTATTTTAATTTACGACTATTGTTCTTTAAAATATCTAACCGCCCTTCTACAATTGACAACCCTCTTTCTTGAGCAGGATTAAATGTTGTCACAAGTGTTATATTATTAGAATCGTTTTCTTTTATTTTAGGTTTTCTTAGATCACTAATGTTAACATTGGGAAAATCTTAAATTGACCATTACAACTAAATTACATATTTAGATTTGTAATTCATATTTTGTTTTACATAGAATTTAACATCTTTAATAATTTGGACAAATGTTCCTTCTAATATATGGGAACATGTCATACATCGCAGGTCCCAGCACTTAGATACACGGGGTAACGAAATATCAAAATCAAACCTTGATGATGTTAATATTCTTCTATTATTTTGAGGTTGTTTTAGACTATTTACAATTTTTGAATTATTTAGGATGTATTTTAATTTACGACTATTGTTCTTTAAAATATCTAACTGCCCTTCTAATATTTGAATTTTATTTATATATATATATATATATATATAAAAAAATTACGTCGAAAAAAGAAATAAACACATGTTTAACGTTTTCAGTTCTCTTGAACCTCTTCAGACCATTTTGATACGTAATAACGTAAGACAATATTTATCTTACCTATATCCCAGCAGTCAGTTTTTCCCCATCCAGTTAATACGAAAGCATAGTAGAATTTCGCAGGGATGATTGTTTACAAAGATATCCTGTCAGTACCAAATTCACAGCCTTTACCAAGCTCTAAGAACCCTGTCGGTGATCTTAATTAGTATGTCCATTCCAAATTAAAAGTAATAATTAGTGGTCTTGTTCCAGATTGTATTGTTAGAGTTATCGCCACTTGTTTTTGTATTACCTCAAAAAATGGTTGAATAAATAAGTCAAGATTGCTTGAAAGAGAGCCGTGTCACAATGAACCATCGCATCCAAAGTCAAATACCCTACAAACCCTCCTTTCAAACGGATCCAAAATGGCTGAAACTCGTTACAGTGCAAGACAGCTTCATAGTGCACGCCATATTATTCACCATATAGTACTGCTGGTCTAATTTCAGACCTTGTTGATAGCACAAATGCACAACTCCCATAAATAGAATAATCCATCACGTCGTCTTTCCGGAAGATTAGATGAGCCGGACCACAGGTCCTAACTTTAAATCTTAAATGTGTGAAATTTGTAATGGTGAGTCCCTTTCTTGCCAATGGAAAAGCCCCGTCCCTCTCGTAAACTAAAACAAATTGAAATAAAAAAATGTATAACGCCATACTTAGTGCTTTCTTGACGATACAGTTCACAATGATTCTCAAAAGCGTATTTTCCCCAAAACCAAACGAATTCATCTTAAGAAGACGATGGGTAGATACTGTTATTTTAAACATCTAATTGAAATGGATTTAATTCTTGTGTATAAGTTACATTCTTTCACAATCTGATTAAAACACGGATCGTTTTTCGTTTCCTTTTTATATTTCAAAATTTGGTTTTACTTGTCTTTACTACACTAGGATCTCGAAGGATTGTTACCATAAACGTGTTCTGAATAATGATGTGAGCGATTAGCCAATGAAACAGTCTGTTACAACCAGCTTAAGGCGTGTTTTGCACGTAACTGTGGGTAATCCACTAGTAACATCACTGCTGCTTGGTTAATCAGGGGGGTTGGGATGGCCTAGTGGTCTAGAGTGCCGCGCTTCGACCTCTAGCTGGCCGGTCACCTCTGGCTTGCGGCTGTGGTTTCGAGCCCTGGTGTGAGCGTATGTGGCATGGAGATAGGGGCGCCTTCTCAACCTCGTGGGTTTCCTCCGGGCACTCCGGTTTCCTCCCACTGCTAAAGACCCCTACGCGCAAGCGAATTATTGAAATAAAATGAAACCATATGTTATTCCCAAAATGACCTAGTTTGTGTCGAGTGGACGTTAAACCCCATTTCTCTCTCTCTCTCGCTTGGTTAATCAAATGTCTAACGTCATATGGTCAAAGGCCGCTCGTATGACCTCTGACGTAACATATCTCAACATCCGGACAGATCTTCATGTAGTGTAGTCATAGGTATATAAAAAACGATACGAAATATAGATCTGTATTCTAATCAGATTGATTCTTTTAAAGTTATCCAAAAATGTATATTTTATAATTATGGCATGGCATATACTACCCAGAACCCCATGAAGAGTAAGAATAGGTCAAAGAGTAGGGATAGATCAAGCAGAACAAATCATGGCATGACCTGGAGTCTGTTAATTAAAGTCTGCTGACAATTTTTGCAAACCGTTTTGTTGAAGCTGCACCATGAAAATGTTAAGTATTTATCAAATAAAACGTATACATACATTATGCAAATAAATATATCTGCCTATTACAGGCCTTTCTTCAGGCCTGAGATGTTATATAAACTAATTAAGTAGACATGTATCAACATAAAAAGACCATAATCATCTTTCGTCGTCACCTTATGAGTCCGATTGTCATGGACTTGAATCCGATCTGCTGTAAAACGCCCGTTGATGATTTAACGCACAACTGGATAATCGGACCTTTGTTAATTATCGTCACAGCCGTAACAATGACAAGCAAGGTTACAGTGATTTTAAAATATGGTTTTTGCGGTTTAGAGTGAAGCACTTGGACTGAAACCTTAAGCATATTCCATTTACATTTTCTAGTTTCCGCTTTTTTAGTGATAACTGCAAGCTCTTTATCTTATCCCCCACAATACATCTTTAAAGGGACAGTGTATAAGATTAGATAAAGAGATGAAGTTAAAATGTCAATTTGAGTCAGATATGTCGATTGTTGCCTATGTTCAAGAGTGTCATTCGGTCTGCTTTGGCTTTCATTCAAATAATGAGTGAACGATTTTCCAAATTTCAGTCCTCGTTTGGTTCAGTTATCCTACATGGTTTATCGTATAAATAGGCGGGATTGTAAAAGTCACATTTTCAGTCAGACAAAATGGTCAATGTTATTAAATTGAACAATAATACATGTACTTCAATAGAAACAAAGCTTTAAATTTATTATTGTTTATCATAAAACAGAAGGTAAATAATGATTATTAAGTTGAAGATCAATAGATTGTTAGAAAACAGTCTATAATTTGAAACATTTACCTTTGAATAAAAGAAAGGCGATAATTTCCTTCAAGAATTTCTCCATTTTCCTACTTATTCTTCGTGGAGTCTTAGACAAATGAATACGAGTCGAGTTTTAAACTCACCATAATAATAAAAAATATATGATTTTAATTTATAACATCTCTGGTTGCCAGGGCGATGCGAGTACGGCTCTTACAAAAATCCATTAGTCAAGGAGACGTCTGAATAATTATATACAACACCATTATATTCCACTCGAATATATATATATCAAACACTCGCAAAAATTAGTAATAGCATCAAAATTATATTGTAGCTTATTTCAACTGTCGCCACAAAGCTCAGGATATCTCTTTACTAACCTACAATTAACAAGCCAACGAAATGTCCCCATACTGGATCACAAAATAAATAGATGATATATTAATTAATTATATTCATCTTTTTGTAATTCATAAAACTTCACTAAATGACAAAATGCTCATGATTACGCTGGTTTTTAGTGTAGATCACTATTATTCGACTTTATTCCATATTCTAAGGTATTGTGTACCAAAGCACCAGGTCAGCCGATTTCTTTACTCTCTGCTTAGACATTGGCAAATGAACATCTACACCAAGTTTGCACATTTAAACATTATTTTCCTCTTTACATGGTACAGCTATATTTATATAATTCGGTTGTGTGTAGGGGCAGGGAGTCTGTAGCAGAGGGCGGAGCGGGGCGGGGGGATCGCCGAAGAAAACTGATCACGACAAGTCTCCGTATTCCTTGTCACGCACAGGCTTGCGGTCAACACCACGTCACTTGACTCAAAAGACAGACCTTATGATCTACAGAGCACGTTTGATTCCCAGCCCTTACTTACGGATGCGGTAATTCTACCTTGGCATGGCTACTATCTCTGTGTTGCTTTTGTAGACCCGTTGAAAGCGTTCGATCTTATCTGGACGACAAGACTGCACAATAACATGGTTAACCGGGTAATGAGTCTGGGTTCTGAAAGACAAATTAAGGTCTAAATTGACAGTAAGCCCAGTACGGCACAACTGAACATCCAGTACCATTCTGTGTAATGTCAGGCTGAAAACTACTTTGGAAAGTAAATATCACTAGCTACGAGTTCGTTTGCTAGCGAATAAGGGAAACTGTAACTCAGGTCTAAGTAATCTATTCAAAGTTGATTTAAAAGCAATAAGCTGAAGATGAAAGAACATTCAATATGGATTTTAGTGTTCCTAATCTAATTTTGCACATGCCATATACACATTCGAATTAATCTTCGCTTTCGTTCGTTAGCGAGGTTGGAAGTAAATATATGATATGGTTCAATTCTTACAGACAAGGTGCTCTACACTGGAAGGTGTTGAAGCTTACTGCGACACCCACAAGGTGGGATCCATAAGAAGACACCTTCTGGGGCGGGGTGGCTTATAGGACATACCCACATGTAGAGCTGTCGAACGGTCTTGAAGGGAGTCGTTGTTGTAGAAAGTCATGTGTGTCAAGATATGAAATTTTGCCAAACATTTATAAACGCTGATAACATGATTACTGTCTGCTTCCTCAACAAAGCTAACAACCCCGCACCCTCAATTTGGTTGTTATTGGTACTTTTATTATTCTTGGTATTATAAATATATCTATGTTTGGTTTCGTATCCTACATACTGTAATTGAGTTATAAAATTGTAAACATTGTGTGATTGATATTGCCATTCGGTTGAGATTTCTGGCGTATTTCGCCGAACATAACTGATTAGAAATGACAGTAAAAACAGAAACGATTGAAAGTAAATCTGTATGGCGCATGCCAGTGTTCATTAGCCCAGTTCGGAGCAGAACAGCAAAACAGTATGACATTAAGCTCCATTATTTCATTTCATTTCATTTTTTCTATTATTGATGTGTGCGAGTATTAGATGCATTGGGGTGGAATATGATTATATTGTATCAAATTATTCAGACGTGTCCTTGCATCAACAACCAGAGAGTTTATTAAATGTGATCATATATATTATATTACGATTGGAGGGGGTGATTTTAAAACACGAAGTAGGATAATGGAGAAGTTCTTGATGGGAATTGTCGCTCTGCTTTTTTTCAAAGGTAAATGCATTGTTTTTATACGCCCACATTTTCATGGGGGCGTATATTGTCGTCGCCCTGTCCGTCCGGACGTCCGTCCGTCCACAATTTGTTTGTGGACTCTCTACAGGTCACAATTCTTATCCGATTTTGACGAAACTTGAAATATAGGTTTATCCCCATAAGATCTCGGCTGCTTTCGATATTGGCATGTATCGGATCGAAAATTCGTGGATTATGACCCCTGATTGTACGAAAAATCACGTTTTCAGCTTGAGGACCATATAGAGGTCACAATTTTGAACCGATTTCGATGAAACTTGACATGTATGTTGATAATCCAACGATCTTGGTTCCTCTGGATATTTGCGTCCATCGGATCGTAACTTCCTGAATTATGGCCCCTGGTTGTCCGAAAAATCACTCATTTTAGCTTGTGGCCCCTCTGGACGTCAAAATTATTATCCGATTTAAAAAAAAACCGTTTGATTATATCACCGTTACATGGTAATTTAGCATGGGCCAGAACTTAATAATAACCAAACAAATTCTAATGATTTTCTGATAATAACTTAGTATGCGACATCTCTTGTTGAATGCCCGGACGATTTAGCTGCTGTGTGGGCGTATGTTTCGTTGCCTGGCAACCTATTTGTCCTATTAATACATTGATCTTCAACTTAATAACCCTGATGGTAAAATTGTGCTATTTTTTCAAAGATAAATATTTTAAAAAATATGTTATTTTCAGTCGAAGTAGTATTGTTCAAGTTCATAAAACTGTCATTTGATCCTGTTGAATATATAACGTTAATACCGTTTATAATCACGTCATTTTATATGAGAAATCATATAGGAAAACTTAAAGCCAGAATTCCGTATTTTCAAATTATATTTTTAAAATGTATTAAAATAAAGCCTTTAAATAGATGGCATGTATAAACAGTCATACCTTGTTAAAGAATAATCCTTTCAACTCTATAATTCACTATTGCTTGTTGAGAAATTGGCAAAAATGTCATTTTCAACTTCAACCGATAAAAGATATACAAAAACAAGGGAGGTAATTGCTTCATTATTTCCGGTGTGAATTATTTTTAAGTGTTGGGGAATAATGCCTATGATCGTATAATAGTTAGTTGACAACCTATTGAACAAAAGACAGAAATAATTATGTGTTGACTTTCTTAGAAAATATAAAATTGTCGCATTAACAACAAATCAAGGACGGGACACGTTATGGAATTGGTCTTTCTTAGTTTCGCACATTCATTCACACATTGAATAAAAGCTAATGCAAATGTAAAATGTATGAATATTGGTAGAATTTTTGCTCTGATAATTAATGATGGCCATTATATTTCATTAATTAATGTCTCTGGCAAGTTAGTAGATTCACATAGTGTACTAAAAACTAAGTAAGCGAACAGGGTGACAGATGGTTACACAAAAAAGAGTTATAATTTGGAAAAAATTAACAGGTTTTGTTAGAATAACAATATCATGTATTACACCATATTTGACCAATTAGATAATTGAAGCTCCAAAACACTAAGCTATAAAGCTATCATACTTGTGAGAATACGTCAGACAGCAGACAGATTCTGAAAGGGAAAAGATATAGCAGTTTCTATCAGCAGGCGCGCCCATCTGACTAAGGTTTGAAAATGACTTTAGCATTGTAATTTATACTATGCTTGTATCTATGTATCCGGTTATCACGTATAAACTGTAAAAACTAACTGTTGCATTGTTATTCATGGTAAGACAAAATGTCTTTAGAAAATAGTAAGAAGTAAATAAACAATGTGAAGGTGAATCCAAAGACAACCAGAGATAAAATCTAGGCGATTACACTCTATGCGATTACAAAGCTACTAGAAATGAAATGAATTGGGGTTTAACGTCCTAATCTTCTGGGCTGGGCTAATGGAAGACGGGCATATACGCCATACAGTGTGCTATGAGGGAAATTTTGCCCGAGCAGCGGCGCTACGGTCTATTCTTATATCGAATTCAAACTGCCAAGGGTTCTTTTACGAGCACGACTAGACAGCTGTCCTTGTCAGGGAAACAACGCCGGAAAATAGAAATGAACTTCCTCGGCAAATGCAGGGATCGAACACCCGACCTCCAGGCTAGCGAGCACAAGGCTACTAATGTAGTAAGAAGGGATGCATGGGTCAAAGATCATACGTAGGATGTGGCGACCGGTTTGACAATAGTCTACCCTCCACGTCTGACAGATAGGCCCATTGTGCTACAAATATCACACATGACCATCTATAACTTACATAATAATAATAATAATATGTGTTTTATAGAATTATTTAAATCCGTTAGATTAATTCGTGGTTGTTATATACTATTCAAAAAAAGTAGGGGCATAATACTAAAATATGCAAATGACTACGAAAAAAGTCACTATAGAACCTAACAGAAGAAACATTTCCAGTTACATGTGACGCCCAAACGCACCAATAGCTACCGCATGGGGGTCCAACCCAAGATTTGCACGACTCTGACTTTGAATGTTACAGTCATTGTGGCATTGAATTCCAGGGTGGAAACATCAGTTTAATTGTTTTAGTGAAAACAAATTTTGATATGCGTCGGCTTACCCAAAATGAAAGGTTACGTGCCCATGGCATGCTACAGATCGGCACAACACAGGCGGTTGTGGCGCGGACGATGAATGTTTCTCAGTCTGTCATAAGCAGGCTATGGTCCAGATACCGTGATACACAATCTGTACAGGACAGACCACGCTCAGGTCGACAACTCAAGCCCAGGATCGATTTATCCGTACCTTGGCCTTGAGAAATCGTGTCATCACAGCTAATCAGATCAGCGCTCGTCTTCAAACAGACACTGGTGTGAGAGTGAGTGGCCTGACGATTCGGAATCGACTGCATAGGGGTCACCTTCGCGCCCGACGTCCTCGCGTGATCCCTTGTTTGAGAGATCATCACATTCAGGCAAGACGTCGTTGGTGTAGGGATCGTCAACACTGGGGTAATTGACGCTGGAGCAATGTGATGTTTTCAGATGAGTCAAGGTTCACTGTTGATTTTTTGGACAGACGTAGGAGGGTGTGGCGTCGTTGTCATTTGTTTCTTCGTCAGTTTCATTAGGTGACTTTAATAACACTTAAAAATCAAATATCCCCTACTTTTTTGAATAGTATATCTCACACTCAGTTATTAGATCAGATGGACATAGTAGTGGGCCTCACTTCTATGGCTACGATAGTATCTCTTATCCAGATCGTTAGGAGCACACATTATGTAACATAATAGTAGACCAATTGTTGTACATGTGCTATGCAATATGGCGATAAAAATAGTAATAAATATTTTGACTATTTAGACAGAAGTGGTAAGAAGCAAGGTGGGTGTTTTAGGGGTAGACCTTTTTTCATTTTGAGCAAATGATATTTCTTCTCAAATACTTTGTTTAGGCATCTACTCTTATTACTTACATTCGGTTTTTGTAAGGCAACCTTTTATGATAATTTTATGGACAATTTTGTTTTTGTAAAGGGAGTTTCATCGAAGAACAGTATATACTCCCGTACGTAAACTAACGTACGAAAATTAAATGGTAGCTGGGATTTTTTCCGAAGGTATACAATGAATGGCCATTTTGCTCAGTAATCCATGCCAGAATTTGGCTATTTTTTTAAAATTGTGTTAAATTTTTGTTTAGAACTGAAATAAGTTAACTATTAGTCAATCCCCACGCTAAAAACATTAACAAAATTGATTGTGTATATCTGAAATAGACACGACTGAAGCACAAAATAGTGCCAATATGCCGACGTCAAATCTAGAGTTGTAGATGTTATTTTTGTGAAAAATCATTGGAAGAAGCGATAAGACGTTGTACGGATTATACAGTTCTAAAGGCTGCAGGAAGGCTATTGTTTACAATGCACCATTGTGTCTTGTAATGTTGATAACTGTTGACATTTTGTTTGTTGGTGTTGCCTCGTGACCTGTGACATTTAGATAACGTCATGAAAATCATGGCTATTCACTGTGTCAGAGTCACTTCTCTGCAGGTAGGGTGAGTCTGTCGTTCAGATTGTATACACTCCTAGACAATTTCACCTTGTTATGTTTCCGTTTTCCTGAGAACACAAGGAATCTAACAATAGGGCCTATCTTTTTGAATTGTTATAATCATTTCGTCTTTTAGACAATGATTTGAATAAATTTTAAATCACATTTGGAGAAATTTTTATTGGAACAGGAACTCATCTATGTGTTCCTCGTGTTGTTCTTGGCGGCGAAGCTCTTTAGAAAAAGAAGCGTAACCAAAGCTTCGCTTTTCACGTAGACTTGGTATTGTGGCATTTGTGCGTCGGTTGACGTCTCAATACCAAGATTGGTGAGATGACTTTGTCCATAATACGTTGGTATTTGTTCTATAAAAGAGCTATCTGATATACAGAAGAAAATACAGAAACGATGTACCCCCATATACAGACATTAAATCCATATAATATTTCAATTACATATTTAAGATTTTGTTAATTAGAATATCATCACTTAAACACCACGGAATCGTTTCAGGAATCCTTGCAAACGGCGTCGTTGCCAAGAAA
The DNA here is from genome assembly GCA_963678685.1 of Patella ulyssiponensis. Lineage (NCBI taxonomy): Eukaryota > Metazoa > Mollusca > Gastropoda > Patellidae > Patella > Patella ulyssiponensis. The sequence goes on from OY783229.1 coordinate 63,976,711, forward strand.
GCACCAAATAATTATTTAAAATAACAATAATAATTCATTGAACTTGTATAGCACCAAAAGCCAGCCTGTAAAGCTGCTCTGTGGTGCTTGTACAAAAATATATGATTATGAGTACACAATGTAATACAATATACATAGAAAATCATATAAGAATAAAATAAAACTATATGGTATTAGGATATTAAAATAAATAAAATAGCAAGGTCGCAGGGTACAGATAAAATATAGATATAAAATCATAACAAATTAAAACTAATTGGTAAAACAAATAGCTAGTACTAGTGTACAGATAAAAATTTAAAGCATTAAAATTATTGGTAAAAGAGATCAATTACCTTTTACATTTTGTTTTTATTATTTTCAGTTTGCTTTAGTTTACGAGTATTTACTCCCAACATCCAAGAACACGCCTTTCCACTGGCTAAAATGGGATTCACCGTTACAAATATCACACAATTAAGATTTAAACTAAAATCCTGTGGTAATGGTCATTTAATCCTCCAGAAAGACGAAGTGGTGGATTTCAATACTTACGGGAGCTGGACATTTGTGCTAGGTTCATCCGGAAACACAAAGTCTGATATTAGATCAGCAGTATATGGTTCAAAACATAGCAGACACAATGAAGCTGTCTTAGACTGTACTGAGTTTCGGACATTTTGGATCCGTTGGAAAGGAGGATTGTTAGAGTTGGGAAAAGGGAGTGAATTTGGTATTAGTAGGATATCTTCCTTCAATAGAGGTGCTCCTTTTGGATTCAACTATGTTTTCGCATTAACTGGATGGGGAAGTGATGGCTGCTGGGATATAGGTAAGATATAAAAAAACGCCTTTATCATCCATCAAATTTAAAGTAAAAAAAAAAGAGGAGTTCAGTAATACATGTACAGAAATGTATCGGCGATCATAGAATTAATTATAAATAAAAAATAAAATAAAAGTACAAAGAATACAAACCATTAGACAAAATTTGAAGTCTTAAAAAAACGGTATAGGACATACGAAGAGTATGGCTAAATAGTGTAATGAGCAAAAAGACTGGTCACCGTGTACAAAATACACGACAAACAATGGTAGGTTATTATTATCCTGTCTGACACCACACCCTAAAATAGCCGCATAAAAACCATTAGACAAATTCGCGGTCAAAAAGCATAATTAGCTTACGGACTTTCAGTATGCAAAATGCACATGACGAAGAGTGGTAACAAATGCCGTAAACATAACCATGAAAGTAGTTTACGCGTCAATTAATATCTTGAATATTAGCCGGGACACGTTATATTTACTAATCAGTCAATAGGACGGCATAAAAATTTAAGAAGGGTTTTCTAATTTTGTCATTAAGGACAGTGATTGAAACATTGTGTGATGGCGATCTGCAACACTTGTATTTCTTTGTATATGGTATATAATCAGAGAAGTAGTCCGATAAGTTGTATACTCGCGTTCAAAAGAATATCCCTTGGAATTGGATAGATGGTTGGGTTGAACGACAAGGCAGATAGAAAATGATAAATGTCTTAAAACTCGCATCAAAATCCACCTTTGTCTGCTAAATTGAGTTTTCCGAGTCTCCAGCAACAGTCAGTGGGAAATGCGTCAATAGAGTAGGTAGCTTACCAGTGATCATTAAATTTGTTTTTAGTTTCAGTGTCATTTTCGCGGAATAAAACTTTATCTCACAAGTCGATTTCATTTTTGCGGAATAAAACTTTTATCTCTCAACTTTGTCATTGGTTCTACTTTTTAGCATGTGTAGAATACTGATGTTGCAGGCAATGATGTGCTATATTTTATTTTTATGGAGTAATAAACGGCAATATGTCGACATTTTCTTACTTTGTCAATAGGCAGGCTATTCGTTTGGAAACAAAGGTAGAAATTTTGCTAATTACTGAACAGAACCAGTGCAGGAACTAAATGAATTTGCTTTCGTCGATTCTTACAAAAGTGTACCTTTGTCGACCGTGCATATTCTTGTTCAAAAACATATCAATGATATCAGTATTTTTGAACGTTGAAGTGTATAAACGATGAGAGAAAATACGCCTCTTACGGACGGATGACGGAAGTCGAAAACCAAAACGTAAGATATAAAAAGATTTCGATCATCTGCCGACTGCCGATTGGTTCGGCACAGACAGCCAATAATCTCCACGGTTTTTTTTTAGTACAAGCCAATGGTTTGATATAATCTTGTATGTGCACATTTACATTTTTTTCGGTGTTTATTTTATCATTTTTTTTCATTGATTAAGAGAATTCAGTTTTTTATCCCGTGTCGAACGAAGTTAGGGAGCGATATTGAAATGGCGCCCGGCCGTCCGCTGATATTTGTTTGTGGACACTCTACAGCTCACAATCTTTTATCAGATATTGACGATACTTGAAATACAGGGTTATATCCGAAAGATCTCGGCTCCTTTCGATATTGCCATGCATGGTTGCGGACACTCTAGAGGTAATGAAATGAAATTGGGTTCAGTGTTTCAGTACTGGGATAGAATTCCAACAACCAAAGTATCTTTTACGTACACTCTAAGTGTACACAAGGCGTCATTTTTTGTACCATCCAAACGACTAGATAGTTGTCAGGTTCTCTGTCCTGCTTCTTCCGAGGACACCACACCTGAAAATCAATAAGAACATTCTCGGTCAACACCGGGATCGAACCCGCGACATCCAGGCTAGCGAGCCACCGTCTTACTCACTTACCAATCGTGACTCCCCTCTAGAGGTAACAATTTTTATCTGATTTTGATGAAACTTGAAATGTATGTTTATAACCCTAATAGCTCGGTTTCTTTCGATATTCGCACATGTCGTACTGTACTAAAAAAAACGTTTTTAGCTTAAGGTCCCTCCAATGGTCACAATTTTGATTCGATTTTAATGAAACTTAAAATATGTGTTTACATCACAAAGATCTCTGTTTCTTAATGCAACGCCCTTGGCATGTTGTGGTGCTTAACGTCCGTTTCAACTTGGGGTGATATCACAGACAATGCCACGCCCTTCTCATTGCATTATGGTAAATAACCAATCTTTGTCTTTCAGACACCGGCTTGCCGATGTTGGCTTCTACATGGAAGAAGTTCCCAGGAAATAAGAAACTCCTTGGTACGAAGGTGTTGAGTTACCATAACAGAAGCCTGATAGAATGTACTCTTCAATGTGCGAGGCCTACTGAATATTTACAATGTGGATGTGTGAAATATAGTTATAATATGGTAACTAAACAATGTTTAGTTGTTGATGCGAGTAGTGACGTCACCATTGCGGATGAAATAGACTGGAACACATGGAATCTAGTGTAAATGGGGCAATGTGGAATGGTTTCCATATTAAATGAAGAAATAATAATTCTTTCCTATATATATATTTTTTTTAGAAAAGCAGAGGCCAATTCGGGTGCATTCTTTGATGTTCACTATTCTATATTTTCATCGTCGTGGGGTTGAATGACCGAATGGTTTGCACTTGCGTGCTGTATCATACGGCCTGTCATTGAGTCAACTGGCGTGGTTTCGAATCCTCGGTTGTATGTGACGAGGAGTAGGGTTGCCTGTCCAACCTCGTGGGGTTTCCCCAGGTCCCCCCTCAACTACTAAAGACCCCTACGCGCAAGCGAATTGTTGAAAATAAAATTAAACTATATGTTAGTCCCGAAATGAGCTAGTCTGTGTCGAGTGGACGTTAAACCCCATTTCTGTCCCTCTACCTTGTTAAGGTCTCGATGCTTAGAGATGATTTACTGTTAGTACAACCTTGAGTCAAGACTAGCATCCTATGGCGAGAGGGCCTTTTCACTTAGGAACTAATTACCTTATTTATTCGGAAATCAACTTCTACTATTACATTCAAATCGCACTTGAAAATTCATTTATTCAAACACGCTTTTCAACGGATTTTATGTGTTGTTAAAAAACTTTTACATCATTTTTACGTTGTCTTTCTCTTTATACTGTTTTTTTAATATAACTTTTCTTTGTTATCATAAATTGTAACATGCTTAAGGGTGAATCTTGCATTTTGATTGGTCGATTGGGCAATAACACCCCTCTGTTTTAGCAAGGCGAATTACTGCGTATAAATATTACAGTGTACTTTTTTTTTCATTTTGTGCTCAGCCATCTTCCTCAACTCAATTCTTTATTGACAAATATCTTCATGAAATTCTGCTCAAATGACCATCACACTATTTTCAAACTTCATCCAAACACATCCCTGAAATACATAAAATCAGTCAAAAATTGATGAAAACCGTTTTTCAGGCATCATAAATTATTCGTAACTAAGCAGTGTGGACAAGTTAGTTTTTGTTTTTTGCACTCCGCAGTGTTTACTTTAAAGTGGAAATTTTAAATCAAAGTTTGCTCAAATTCTGAATAACATGATTCGCCTGATAAATTAGTCAAAAGAAAGTGTTTGAAAATATAGTAACTAGGGGAGTTGAAATAACAGCTGAGAATGGGCCTAGAATAACGGGAAATTATACCAAAATTGACAATGATTGACAACACGTCAGAACGATATACATCGCAACCACTCGAATCCTAGGCATGAAATAGTTTTACAGGGTATTTTGAGGGATGTATGTCAGAACTGCTCTTCTCCGAACAAGAACTAGATATAAAATTGTGTTGACAGTCTGCAAATAAAATAATAAAGGCTAAAAACTCACCCATGTTGTCACAAACTGCGAAAACGAATCCATCATTGTTGCCACGAAGAGTTACCTCTGTGTAGTCTCGGTTAACAAGCCGTAACTAATTCATTCACGACTGGCACTGCCGGTCAAAAAGACCACACTAAGGCTAATTTACTAATCTTTTTAAAAGTCTTCAAACGTTAAAGATATTGTATTTGCCAGCTACCCAAGACCCCAGCATTTTAAAATTGAATTATCTTCGCTTGGATTCAACCATTAATTCGACACACCTCGGTAAAAACGGCAGCCCGTTATTCAGTTACGTCACAACGTTTTCTTACATTTCTATTGGACAATAACACCCCTCTAAATGCGAAACAGGAGGTGTTTATCTCCTAATTGTATTTTTACTTTATTGCTAAGCGCATCTGAACACTTCTAGTCCGGTCGCCAAATCCAATTTTTCTAGTGTACCTGGAAATTATAGACAAAGTTTTTTTTATGATTGATTTTAGTAGTCTAGGGTGTCCTCTTTCAGAATCTGTCGGGTGAACCTCGGTCATCCTTGAGCGTTTTGAGAAATTCAAGATGGCGTCCAAGACGGCCGCCACATCAAATAATCCACTATAGCTCCCATAGTATTTATTCTAGGATGATAATTTTGGTGTCTAACCGTATGTTTCTGGAGCCAAGGAATACACTGGAATCATTTTTTATGTTGTTGAGTGATTAGATGATACACTGTTAGAAAAAATCTGATAAATTTACATGAAAATCACTGGCAGCTATAGTTGTTGCCAGTAAATTTACTGTAAATAAACATTCAGCTGTAATATTACAGAGTTTCTGTAATTTGTCTTTGTGTGTAATTTTACCTGAAAATAACTGTGAGTTTGTTTTTTAACTTTGGACTGTAAATTCACCGCAACACAGTAAATGAACGGTTACAGTAAGTTTGTTTTTTTAACTTGTCAATGTAAATTTACCGAAAAGCAGTAAATGAAAAATTACAGACAAACGTTAAAAAACACAATGACTGTAACCTCCGGTTACACCCCCCCACCACACACACACTTTTATACAAAGATTTCCCCGTAAAAGAAATATAATCTCAACTGAATAAGAGGTATTTAAAACTAATCCTGTAAGCCATCCCAGGTTGTAACAGCCACTGTCAGTAATTGTGGCGGTTACAGCCTGTCGGATGTAAGCTTGAGGTACTGTCTATTAAAGGCATTGAAACTGCTTTAGGGACAGTCCGGCTAAAACACGCCAATCGGTTTAATTACCCGTCTTCAATTGAGATTGATTGCGAGAAATACAACCTATAGCCGGAGAGCCAAAACATTTTTTTATACGTTTATGAACATTCTTACAATCTGATTAATGTACCATGAATAATAATACACGTTATAGGTCGGTGAAAGATGCGCTATATAAAAGTATTAAATAATAATAATATTGTGAAATATAAATATCTAACGGGAATATCCGCACAAAAATGGTTCAATTCCGTTCGGTATTTACAGAGATATGTAGAATTAAACAATTTCATAGATCTATTCTATTTCCTATAGAATACTTCCACAGTCATTTTGTTATCCATGCAAATATTGATTGATAGGCCTGTTTTAAACCCGATTGAATTTAAGCTGGTGAGTTATCTAGCGTTGGGATCTTGATTCGTTCGATCAAATATTTATGGTGTTCTGGTATTTGATTTATGATAATAAAATTCTATTGTAAATTTTAAGACACGGTACATGCAATACAATACAATTCAATATTTATGGTGTTCTTTTGCTGTTATGTTTGTTTATACCATATGATTTTATGATAATAAACTTCTAATGTAAATTCAAGGCAAGGTTCATGCCCAACAAATTATCACACCACAAAAAACACACTTCAAACATATCTTTATATCACAAAGATCTCAGTCTCTTTTGATATTTGCACATTTCAGGCCATAACTTTCTAGATTATCGCCGATGATTGTACAAAAAAATTTTATTGTTTTTAACTTCATCTCTATCCATCTTTTGCAAATTGTGGACATATTCTGCGTGGCAGCCACTGGTTTATTTCTTGCTAACTCCCTAACCCGCAGTGCACACCACCTAAAGATAATTTAAATTTCACTAAAAATCATTTTTTGATTTTTAAAATCGTTTAAATACATCAACATTCCATCATAATGAAGGTTAAATTAGAATTTCGGGAAAATTGAAATGAAACTGTCAGACAAAATGGCCGCTCTTTGTATGCCAATTGTGTAGAAGTGCGTAATATGAAGGTTGGGGACTCTCTTGAGGTCATAATTTTGATGAAACCTAAAACATATCTTTATATCGCAAAGATCCCAGCCGCTTTTGATATTTTCACATTTCGGGCCATAACTTTCTTGATTATTGCTCTTGATTATACAAAAATCCACGTTTGTTTTTAGCTTGTTCTCAATCCATCTCTTGCAAAATCTGGGCGTATCCTGCCTGACAGCCGCTTGTTTATTTCTTTCTGACTGTGACAGTATTGGTTCTTTAATCGGGTTCTTGGATGACAACACTGGTATATACTTCTAATAACGCTTTTATTCTGCTTCTTACAATAGGTACAAACATCGTGATGTAAACGACCGTAGAACTAACTATATGGAAGGAGTCATGACTTAATTAGCTTGGCTTAGCACGAGTGTGCTAACTCCAGAAGCTCTCGTCTCGTCTCGTCTCGTCTCGTCTCGTGCCAAGGCACCCATGGCCTTTGCTCAGTCCTGCCCGGACCTTACTCCTAGGTACCTTCATCAAGGCGCCCGCCTAGCATGGCCTCCTGGACCTGACTGAAAATTCGTTTCTGTTCTGAGTTTATAAACGTATTCGAGACAAAGGAGCTCATTAGACACCTGTCTAATGTATCAAGCATCATATGAAGGTTTAACATTCAATATAGTTTATCAGACAAAGAAAGTTAGATAAGACATGCCAACAACAAGTTATAGTTACGCAATGACATAAGGAATACTACCAAGATCTCCAGCCGGGTGTTGATAGCAACAGGTTTATGTTACAATCACTAACACGTATTTTAATATGGCAGGACGCCTCTATGACATATGTCATTGTGTTATATGACCCCCTAACCCCCTGAAGATTGTAGGGGTTGAACTGAGGTCATTTTCACACCATGAAAACTAAGCGCGATTTTTCGGACAATCAGGGGCCATAATCCTGGAAGATATGTGCAAATATCGAAAGGATCCAAGATCTTTCGGTTATAAACATCCATTTCACGTTTGCTCTAAATCGGATAAAAATTGTGATATCTACAGGGTCCACAACCTTTATATACCATATTTTTACACTATTCGCGTACAAGCGGCGGCAATTTTTCCGGCAGTCTTGGTCCGATCTTCACGAAATTTGAACTCAACCTTCATTGTAACGGTGATAGAATCAAACGTTTTTTGAAATCGGATAATAATTGTGACCTCCAGAGCGAAGGGCCCACAACCTAAAGAAGGCGATTTTTCGTACATTCAAGGGCCACACTTTAGGAAGGTAAGATCCGGTATGCGCAAAAATCTGATCAAATGGGCTGTTTATTAAGATATTTTACACAAAGTTATGTTGTTTAACGTTTAGTACACAACGCAGTCGCGTTAATTCACTCATACGACGTGTCTTAATTCAAGCCACATGGCTAGTTATGTACAAATTCCCTAATTCTCCCAAAATGGACCCTTAAGCCAGGCTGACACTTGCACGACTTTTGACCACGATTTTGTCGTGTGGCAAGTCGTGTCATTTTGGGGCACGATCTGAGAGGCTTCCGCACTGTTCACGAATACGTGCCCATCAGTGTCCACATTGACACGAACTGGCACGACGAGTTCACGCATAGTTTGCGCATTGTTTTAAGCACTTCCCGCATTGGCACGACGAGTTTATGCAATTCGGACGGTGTCGCGCCGACTTGGACACGCCATATCAAAAGGGGGCCTCCCCAACCCCTGGTCATTTTTGGATTGGCTGTGGAAGAGACAACATGCTGAATGTCAGAGACACAAGCATTGCAACAGTCGTGGCATACCACGTTACAACGTGGACAAATTGTGTTTTATTGTGAGACATTCCCGGACTTTCCTTGCGGATCTGGAAACCTCCTGGTAATCCAGGATCTGACTATGGGTCTGTAGGAAAGTTTGAGTAGGGAGATTTTTTTTAAAGAAATGTGTAGTGGGTGCCGAAGTAAGTATTTGAAAATTGGGTGGATACTCACCACGTGGTAGGTTATTCCACAATTACGTCATTAAATATGGCCACCGACGTTATATCAATTTTATCCTACCCGCTCTAGTTTTCCGTCAATTTCTATGAAATAAAGGCCAGAATGAAGCTGTTTATTTAAACTATTTTGAAGACTACATTTTTGGTAATTGCTTTTTTTTTTATTAATTTTCAAGAAAACACACACCATATTTTTAGGCGAAAACACGCAAAAAAGAAAACATTCGCCCTGAAGAAACCGCAACGGTCGAAAGTACTCGGTGGAATGTGGTAAATTTATTAGTTTTTATGAATCGTTAATAGTTAAACATTGTGGGTTTGTTTTTAATATTATATACTGAGAGCAACTTTATTTAGTTTTTATTTATATATCAATAGATGTATGAAGTTGAAACCGTAGTGGTGTTAATAATATTTTCCACTACATAAACAAGATGAAAAAAATGAAAAAAACTTATTTAATTGTAGATATTTAATTGAAGGTAAATCATTTTTTTTTTTGACGGTGGAAAAGAATTTTTTGTCAATGGAAGTATGAACTGTAAAGCAACTTATGTATTATATGTCATAAAATGTAGTGGCTGTGCCGAACTGTACATCGGTTGCACTAACAAGTTACAAGACAGAGTAACGGTTCATAGACAACATATTATTATCAGGGAACCAAATTTAAGGAAAATCCCTTTAAGTGAGCACCTTGATATCTGCGGTAAAGGCGAATTCAAAATATACCTTTTTTAAGATGCCGTATTAAGACCCCATGAAAATGAGATTGAAAGAACAATATTTTATTGACAACTTTAAACCCAACTTAAACATTTCGAAATAATTACAATATTATGCTATATATCTACTTATTATATATTGTATGTGTATTCTTCCTTGACGTAATGTCATTGTTATTGTATGTCTTGGCAAGCTAGGCGAAACATGTAGACAATTAAACGATATTTGTTCCCTTTATAATAGAAACATTTAAGACATGTTATTCCCAAAACATACTAAAATATCGCAATCAGGGCACGCAGAAAAGGTTACGTTCACGTTGCATCAACCATTATTCAAACCAGCTTTGGCTGCAAAATGTTTGTTTTTATTTCTCAGAATCAAGGGATGAATAATATAAATATTTAAACTACTATAATATAGACTGCAAAATTTCACAAGCCACCTATGTTGAATTGTATTCAAGAAGCCTATTTCACTCAATATATTCTATCTAAAGTGGACCTTCCATATAAACATTTATCTGCATAATAAGTTTATGCAAATTAAATATGCATTTAAAAACATTTATATATTAGCTACCACCTGTAGAACCTTTCCCTCAAACTAACAATCAATTGTTTATTGGAATTTTCTATTAAACGGAAACGTTCTTGTTGCTGTAAAATACTGTATCAATATACCAAGTGTTAATTTATATGATAATTTAAAGCATGCACGATTTAACACCATATCTTTCTGTATGAAATGACAATAAATGGCTTTTTGTATGAAACGGAAACACATCTTTCTTTCGTTATTGTAGCTGTAAAATAATATACGAATTATTGTTTTATAGAGCGTACTGATATTTAAAGTAATCAAGTACTGCAGAAATTTGCAACACGTTTTAACATTGATAGGGTTGCCGCAGGGGCGTGGTGAGGGCAATTATTGAGAAGAAATTATGAGTAACAAAAAAGATTTTGGCACAAAAACCCTTTTACTGACCGCGGAGCTGTGGCCGGCGAAGCCGGCCACCGCGAGCGCCAAAGGCGCGAGCCCGCGGCGGGGGTTCCGGGGGGCCCTCCCCCGGGAAAATTTTGAAAATTAGAAGCCCAGAAACGCAATCTCAAGCAATCCGAGACAAGAAATACGGTAATAAAATATGATTAAATTTTCCAACTTGACTCTTTCAAAATTTTTTTAATTGGGTCAGATGAAACAATTTTTCCACTTACAAATGTTTTTCATTTTTTGAGTAATTTGATTGTGATTTTGGCGCAAAAACTTTTTGGCGCATGAGTATGGCTACTCATGAACTCATTCTCACCACGCCCCTGGGTTGCCGCAAGTTAGATGTGCAGAAGTTAGACACCAAGATATACTCTATAAAGCACAATTTACAGTAAGCTTTTCTTAAGAAATTTTGCATCTATTCGCAGAGAACACCACTCCCATGGGCATCATTAGGAACGAGATTAACCACAGGTTCATCATTTCTGTCTGATTTTTGTTTAGCTTCCAGTATGGTTGTGGTAATCACAAGAACTACTTGTGAGTAACAGACAAAAATGAACCTGTGTTACTATAGGTCTAGATGATACCACGGACGGACCGGGGGCCCATGGGATCCGATGGGATTCTCTTCGAACATGCGCAAAATTCCTTTTGAAAAACTGACTGAAAATGATGCTTTCATGATATATCGTGGTGTTTTCAGCCTGCGCACAAATCCTATGTCTGACAATCGTATCGAAAATTAATTTTTGAACCCCGTATTGAACTCAGTAACTCTTGACAACTTTATTTTTCAAGGGATATCCAAAAGAACAAAAATCGCCATTTTGGATTCTATTTTTATAATTTTAAATTTACCTCTTCCGCATGGGCTATTCATAATTAGTTTTGTGGATAGAAATTGAGCTCTGCACCCTTAAAATCCTTATCCTATAGGCTATAAGACATATTATACGTCATATCGAACGGAAGTAAAAACATAATGACGATTAGTTAAAATTCTTACGTTTGGGATTTCATTTCTGCCGTCATGAATTCTTGAATTTTATTTTTGAGATCAGGGAAAATGACGATTAGGCCTATTTTCAATCTGATTAAAACACAGATCCAATTTCGTTTCGTTTTTTATAGTTCAAAATTTCATTTTTACTTGCCTTTACTACTCTTGGGTCTGGAGGACTTGTTATTTAATTCGTGTTCTGGCTGAAATGAGGGGTCAGCCAATCAAATAGTCTGTCGAATCGACCGTTTGACCTTTTCATGCGTGGAACTGTGGGTAGATATTACCAGCCAACGATGTCTATACTATAAACACCAGCGGATAGAAATCATAACAAAACAAAAGTGGATTTTGAAAAGCATGGCGGTCGCTAATTGGTTAATCGAATGACTGACGTTATCGGGTCAAATGTCCCGTGCTTGATACCTGACGTCATAGAACGTGAGCTTCCACTATAACTAGTTAGATCTACATGAATGTAGACCATCGAAAGTATAAAAAACGAAACGAAATATAGATCTATATTTTAATTAGATTGGCCTATTTTTAAAATCCGCCATTTTGGCAGCCATTTAGGCGCCCCTATCTCAATGCCACATACGCTCACACTAGGGATCGAAACCACAGCCGCAAGCCAGAGGTGACCGGCCAGCTAGAGGTCGAAGCGCGGCACTCTAGACCACTAGGCCATCCCAACTCCCCCTTACTTATTAAGACCACAATGCTTTACACAAATAGGTACCATAATTACCGCAATGCTTACAACCACAAATGGCGTTACAAATTGTAGCCGATACCCTAGAACCAAAGGTCTTGTCAGAACGAGGAGGTTAAGGAGGAATATTGAAATGGGCCCTTTCCTGATTTCGTTTACATAGCACATCCCATAACCCGTTAACGATATCTTTTTGAAACTTTGTACACGCACATCAACCTGCTACATTAGTTGCTATTTTGGATTTTCATGGATTTAAAGTTTTTGTGGTTCTATGGAAGCAGATTTAATACGTTTTTGGTGTACATGTATGGAAGACCAAACAGCTCTTTATTCAGTGTTCTAAATTCATAGTCCTTAATTCTTAGTTCTTCATTTGTTGTCGTATTTCGACATTTGTACACTAAAATTAACATTTGTATCTTAAAATCAATATTTGTTTCACAAAACAGATATTTGTCATATCAGATTTGTAAAATGTATTTTGATATATGATATTTACTTTTTTTAGAAAATTAAAAAATTAGTCTATATTTACATTTCATCAGAAAAATACAACAAAAAACAAATCTCGAACAACAAATTTCAAAATACAAATCTCCAAATACAAATCTTGCAAAACATTTCTCCAAAAACATTTATCGAAATTCATCGAACCGGAACATTAGAAATCAACCTGGCATACAATAAGTCCCCACACAATAATGGGAATCGAGTATAAGCACATGTACAATGAGAACAGTCGCTCGGTGACAGCGACGCTAGTAAAACGATCCCTTGGCGGTTGGAATTCGATATAAGAGTAGGCCGTATGTCCGTCTTCATTAGCCCAGTTTAGGAGCAGAACAGAAGGATGTTAAACCCCATTTCATTTCATTTCTCTAGTGAAACCACGTGCGTAGAACGACTAATCGGACCGGGCCTTCGATAACTAAAATAAATTGAAAGTAGTCTATTTTCAGAAATTAGGCTTTGTCTGATAGCGACATATTTCTTTGTTCAAAGAGAGGGAGACATGGAGTTTAACAACCACTCGACACAACTAGGTCATTTCGGGACTAACACATGGTTCAATTTTATTTCAATAATTAGCTTGCGCGTAGGGGTCTTTAGCAGTGCGAGGAAACCGGAGGCCCCAGAGAAACCCCACGAGATTGAACAGGCGACCCTACTCCTCGACACGTACATCGAAACCACGCCAGTTGACTCAATGACAGACCTTATGGTACAGCGCGTACGTGCTATTCATTAGACCATGTTTTCATGGATGTGCCTGGGAATGAGTTCATATAGATTTTCGGCGTTATTTCCCCTTGTTAGTGGTGCAGGACCGAGAGCCTAACAAGGACAGCTGTGTAGTCGTTCGGATGGTACGAAAAACCGAGGCCCCGTGTACACATTGGCGTGCACGTAAACTATCCCTTGACAGTTGGAATTTTCATGTAAGAGTAGGCCATAGTGTGTCGCTGTCCGGGCAAAATTTCCCTCACAACACACTTTATAGCCTATACCCGTCTTCATCGGCCCAGTTCGGAGAATAATAGCAGGACGTTAAACTCCGTTTCTTTTCATATCATTTATTAAGTGTGGGGAGGTGGCGGGGATTTAAATCTTAAAAATTCTCGATATTTGTCCATATACTATTGGAAAGTATGTTTTTTTGTTTGCTACAAAATGTAAATTTATATTTACATAACTTGCAAAAAGAAAAACAATTGACTGGCAGAAATTGATGAGTCTCGGGAGCAGTCGGGAATAGGTTACCCGGTGTCGCACGGGAGTTCCTGGGATGTACGCGAGGCACGTGGGCCCATCGGGAGGTCACGGGACAACTGCGAACAGTTTCGATGCTTGCATTGACAGGAAAATAGGCCAGGGAGGCATCCCATAGTCCTGGATCTGACTATGGTTCTGTAGGGAATTTGGAGAAGGGAGAATTTCTTTGATGAAATGTTTAGTAGGTAGCTTAGTTATTATTTTGGACTTGGGTGGACACTCACCATGTGGTAGGTTATTCCCCTATGACACCATCAAAGATGGCCGTGGACGTTATTTCAATTTTGGAGGGATGGGATGGCCTAGTGGTCTAGGGTGCCGCGCTTCGACCTCTAGCTGGCCGGTCACCTCTGGCTTGCGGCTGTGGTTTCGATCCCTGGTGTGAGCGTATGTGGCATGGAGATGGGGGCGCCTTCTCAACCTCGTGGGTTTCCTCCGGGCACTCCGGTTTCCTCCCACTGCTAAAGACCCCTATGCGCAAGCGAATTATTCAAATAAAATTGGAACAATATGTTAGTCCCAAAATGACCTAGTTTGTGTCGAGTGGACGTTAAACCCCATTTCTCTCTCTGTCTCTCTCTCTTAATAAGTAACGTTACTATAATATTTTAATATAATAACAAACAAGTAACGTTGCTAGGATAATAAACAAACAAGAAACGTTGCTAGGACAATAATCAAGATAAAAAATTCAGACAGTGATAATGTCGCTTGAATGAATTTTTCAGGATAGGAGTTTTGAATTATCGTTATCTAAATGTTTTCATAATGTATCTTTAATTGCCCAAAATTTTGCCAATATTTTTTAATTGTAAAAATAAAATATTAAACATGCATTATGCAACAGCTAAATCTGCCTACTGAGGGTTTTTCTTCACGCCTGAAATGTTTTCTAAAGTATTAATTGGTCATTAATTAACTGAATGTAAACTTATCTTATACGCTGATGACAGTACAATTTTATTTTCTGACCAAAATTCTGAAGTCGTCTCACAAACACTTAGTTGTGCTCTTGATTCCTGCTCAGAATGGCTCATCGATAATAAACTGTCACTCCACCTCGGTAAAACCGAATGTATTCTCTTTGGGCCTAAACGTAAATTAAGACATATTAAACTGTTCACAATAAACTGCAATAACCATACCGTAAGGGCAACGGATAGCCTAAAATATTTGGGTGTATATTTTGACAAATACTTGTCTGGTGAGGACATTGTTAACAATATTGCTAAAAAAGCAAACTCAAAATTAAAATTTCTGTTTCGCTACAATAAATGCCTAAGTAAAAAAACCAAAAATTTACTTTGTTCTGCACTTATTCAGTGCCACTTTGATTATGCCTGCTCAGCCTGGTATTCTGGTGTGAATCAATCACTTAAAAATAAACTACAAGTTGCTCAAAATAAGGTTCTTAGATTTATACATGAGCTTGGACGTAGAGATCATGTTTCATATTCAGATTTCAAAGTACTAAATGTCGAAACAGTTAAAGAGTTAAACAGTTAAAGCTAAACCATGTACATAAGATTTTTCATAATAATTGTCCATCATACCTTAAATCAAAATTCAAATGTGTTAGAGATACTCATCAATACGGCACAAGATCTAGTTTATTCAATTTTTCTGTTCCAAAATGCGCGGGTAGAGATCAGTTCACATCATTTTATTACACAGCCATAAGTATCTGGAACGATTTACCGAATGATATTAAGTCTTTAGAATCACTACACAGCTTTAAAGCTGCAACCAAGAAGTATTTATTGTTAACCCCAAATTAATCTGTGATAGGCATACATGCTTGATTATCTACTAAAGTTGGTTGATGTATAACATGTAGACTTAACTATTTTTAATTATTTGTGACACATTGCTGTGATGGCTTAGTTATTAAATTTTAAGCAATTGATGTTTTTTACGTCAAGCTTTTTGGGCTATCCTAAGTAAAGGTCTCTTCATGACATCATACGTATCAATATCATATACTTCTCATTTCTCATTCCTAATCATACAATGCTCCAGAACGTCTTTATTTTATATGCACAACTTAATATATTATATCGTTGCCTCTTTCCAGATCACACAATGCAGCTGATGTACTTTAATTTATTGTTGTCATGTTGTAACCTTTACTTGAAGAATAAATAAATAAAAAAAATAAATAAAAAGATCCAGGCCTTAATCAACTCCCGATGTCTTCAGATTTCTCCGATATTAAATGATTAAAACGGTTCAGCGATACTTTGATTTAATCAAATATGGAGGACCGAGACTTAGCTTTGATCAACCGGTGCGGCGATTGAAATTATTGCACACGTCTGTCAAACATTCAAAGGCTAATATCTTCGCTTGCAATAGATTAATTTGAATGAAATTTTCAAATTATTCATTTTACATTATCTACTTTCGAACTATTATAACAAGGATGGCTAGTTTTTTTTTATCTAAATCTTACATAATGTATCTTTAATGTAAAATGTTAAAATGCGTCATGAACAAAATGAAAACTATCTAAAAATTGAAAAGAAATGGGGTTTAACGTCCGTCCTACTGTTGTAACGATAGCATCGCTAATGCTGCAATATACGTCAACATTCCTGCTTTGCCATAGTACTTTTTAAAATGAGGAGAATGACATATAGAATGGCTGAAATAATGACAAGAAGGCTAGGCGTTTTGTTTGTTTGATAACTTTACAGAAAAAAATATTAACAAAAAGGTGGGTGTGGCAATGCCCCAGGGCTTCGGGGTATGCACCAAAATCAATAGTTGCTGTCCTTACTGTTCTATATAGGAATAACAAACTACTTCAGTGTTCATTCATGTTTGTTTTTAATTACCAGAAGTAAGGGAGAGGCTCACTGCTACAAAGCCAACAGGGAGCATTTATTGTTACAAACATTACAATTCTTCCCGCACAATTTAAAATGTCTTTTAAATGTTCATAATTAAATTGTCTCTATTAGTCTTTCTGGTTTCTTTCTAGCTCGTTCAGTAGTACAGATTTCTATTGCTGCTTTAGGTGACAGCGCTGGAAGAGGTGCTGGATTTTCTGTAGACAGTACAGGATTATTAATTTCATTGTACTGTTCATGTATAATTGGTTGTGGTACAATTGGTACATGTGGCTTTGTAGTTAGCTCATCTGGAACATCTTCTGGATCAGATTGTTGAAACAAATTTGGATTTGTACTTTGAAGTTAAATGTCTATTAACTGATCTTTATGACGTTTCCAAATAAGATTATCAACTTCTACAGTGTAAGTCACTGGTCCAAGTTTCTCAACAATTACACCTCGTTTCCATTTAAGATCTCGATTTCTGTAATCTTTAAGCAATACAACAGAACGACTTCAAGACTTTTTGTTTTATCTATTTTAGGCGATGTTCGTTTCATCATTGAAGAAGTAAGACTTGGCTTTAATAAGTCTAACCTAGTTCTAAGTTGTCGACCAATGAACAGTTCTGCAGGAGTTAACTTTGTAACACAGTGTGGTGTGGTTCTGTAGGACAATAAAAATCTATAAAGTTTTTGTTGATTTGTTCCTCTGTCGCGTCGTTGTGTTCTAAAAGTTCTAACAAAACGCTCAGCTTCACCATTTGAGCTGGGATGATACGGTGCTGACTTTATATGTTTAATACCATTCTGTTTAGTAAACTGGTTAAATTCAGCGGAAATAAATTATGGTCCGTTGTCTGATACTATCTGTTCAGGAATACCATAAGATGCAAATAATTGCCGCAAGATATCAATAGTAGCTTCAGTTGTAGTAGATGTATACTTCTGGCCACGTTGATCTAGCATCAACCACAATTAAAAACATTTTGTTTAAATACGGTCCAACAAAATCAATATGTATTCTTTCAAAATTTCGACTTGGCTAAATCCATGGATTAGATCGGACCATTGGTGTAGATTTAACATCTTGACACGGAATACTAACTGTTCAATACCATCGTCTAAGCTTGGCCACCATACGTGCATTCTGGCGATATACTTCATTTAAACTATTCCGACATGGACATCGTGTAATGTTTCCAATAGTTTTGATCACAGTTTTTCTGGAACGATGACCATCACAACCATCCTTCCTCGCTTGTTATTTCGTTTTTTTTTCTGAAATAAGGCAGTAATTCGTCAGGTATCTCTTTTTGATCTGGCCAACCATGTCTAGTAAAATAAAGAATTCGGGAAAACAATTTATCATGGGCGGTCTCTTGACTAGTTGATTTGCTGTTACAGGTGAGGTGTTAATTTAAACACAATGTAAATTATAAGCTTCTCGACTCCATTGGTCGTTGTGATCTTCACAATTTTCTGTCAATGGCAATCTTGATAATCCGTCAGCATTACCATTTTCCTTCGCAGTTCTGTACTTTATATCATACTGATACGCTGATAACTTAATAGCCCACCTCTGGATATGTGATGTAACTAGAGCTGGTATACCCTTTTTAGGATTTAATAACAGTGAGAGTGGTTTATTATCTATTAATAATGTAAATCGTAAACCATAGAAATATTGATGGAATCTCTGTATACCAAAAAGGGGGGTTGGGATGGCCTAGTGGTCTAGAGAAAAAAAAAAGAGTGCCGCGCTTTGACCTCTGGCTGGCCGGTCACCTCTGGCTTGCGGCTGTGGTTTCGATCCCTGGTGTGGCATGGAGATAGGGGCGCCTTCTCAACCTCGTGGGTTTTCTCCGGACACTCCGGTTTCCTCCCTCTGCTTAAGACCCCTACGCGCATGCGAATTATTGAAATAAAATTGAAACCATATGTTAGTCCCAAAATGATCTAGTTTGTGTCGAGTGGACGTTAAATCCCATTTAAAAAAAAAAGTATACCAAAAATTATAGATAAAGCCTCTCAATTTGAGAATAATTTCTTTCGGCTGCTGTAAGTGAACGTGACGCAAAAGCGACTGGTTTTTCTACACCATCAACTTCATGCGATATTACTGCTCCAATTCCATATGGAGAAGCGTCTGTTGCTAAAATTATTCTTTTTTCAGGATCAAAGTGAAGTAATAAATTGTCTGAAGCAATATTATTTTTTAAAGCTTCAAATGCTTTGGCACAATCTTCATTCCAAACAAACTGTACATTTTTAGTTAAAAGTTTATTAAGTGGAGCTGCAATCGTACTAATATTAGGTAAAAATTTCCGATAATAGTTTATTAAACCTAACCACGACTGTACTTCCGCTACGTTTTTCGGTTCAGGAGCATTCATAATTGTCTTTACTTTATCATAAATTTCTTCGACACATTGCCGACAGCCCCTTTCCCATGCGGTCACATATTTGAAGATCCCGATCATTACCTTCTGCGATGTTCCTTACATTCAAATGCACGAACAGAAACCATTGACAAATTACAATATGATTTTAAAAATATAGACTGTCTTTTATTCGGCTCCAAAACCTACAGTCTAGAAATTAATACTAATATTTTTAACCAGGTCCATAAGTTTATTAATATGTCAAACAGATTCTAAACTCAATTCGATCAAGTAATATTTTAATGTATAATCTTGGCTAGTCTATCTAATTTTGTTTATTATCAAATAATCCTCACTTTGCTTGCATATGTAGCCTGTTCCCCAATCTCATTCAGACAACCTGAATGAAATATTGTTTAAAAAAAAAAAATCTGTAGATGGTCTTATACCATTAGCATCAATTTTAAAACCTAAATATTTACTGGAATGTTTCATGGAAACACACTTTTCTCTGTTTAACTTCAATCCATATTCATCTAAGCGTTTTGAAACTTGATCATTTCGTCCTGTAATAGTAATATCATCCATATAACAAATTGTACCGGGTCGACCTTGCAGTATCTTATCCATTACCTCTTGGAATATAGATGGCGAAGATGACACTCCAAATGGTAGACCTGTATATTCGTATAGCCCTTTATGTGTACTTATAGTCCAATTTTGTGAACTTTTCTCCACCATTTAACTGTGTAAACAGGTCTTCAGGTTTTGTCGTTGCATACTCAGGTATTCTAACTTCAGGATTTATGGTAACTTTGAAATCACCGCAAATTCTGACAGTATTATTGGGTTTCAAAACTGGGACTATGGGTGTTCCGTAATCTGAATACTTAACTTTTTGTAATACACCAATCTCCTCAAGACGATCTAATTCGTCACTAAGCATCTCTTTTATAGCACAAGCTACTGGTCTAGGTTTAAAATAGGTTGGTCGTGAGTCTTTCATTTCAATATGAGCTTTTACACCTTTAACAGTACCTAATTTACCATTAAATAAAGAAAGAACTAAATTCGTCTAAAATTGGTCTTATCATGTCTTCAATATTTACATGTTTGATGGTTTATCATAATATCAACCATCCAATTTCTTCCAAACAATACAGGTCCATTTCCAGGAACAACGTATAAAATTAGACTTTTCTGTTGATTTTCGTACTGGACATTTACATAAATTTCACCAAGAACTTTCAATCTTTCATTTGTATAAGTTTTTAACAGAACCGTAGATGGCTTTAACGATAAATCTTTAAAATGTTTTAGATACACAGTTTCAGGAAGTAATGAAACTGATGCTCCAGTATCTAACTCCATAATAACATCATTTCCCTCCATCTTTACAGGTATCTTTATTTCTTCTACTGTGTCATTTTTTACAGACTTTATACTAAATAGTAGAAAATCTTCTCTTTCTTCTATTTCTATGTCAGATTCGTCCATATGCCTTATTTTGGAATTCTTTTTTACTGGTGTCGATTCTTCTTTCTTTTTTTTAGAATATGTACACATTCTACTTAAATGACCCAACCTTCTACAATTATGACATCGCCGATTTCGGTAATGACATACATTAGCCCTGTGCTTTGGTTTACCACATCTCCAACATTCAACTTGACTGTTTTCCATCTCTTGTGGTTTCTTTTCGACCTCATGTAAATTTCTCTGTCTAAAAACCTTGTGAATTTCTGATGTACTTTTGGAGCTGGATGATCCAGAAAATAATTCATCAGCTTGTTTCCATACCAATAGAAATTTCTAAGGCTCTCTCTAAAGTTAAATCTGCTTTTGTCAACAATTTTCTCTGTACGACCTTTGACCTCAAACCACAAACAAAAATACCTCTTAGAGCTTGTGTCAGGAAATTTCCAAATTCACAAAATTCTGACAGTTTTCGTAGTTCAGCAATAAAATCGTTGATATTTTCACCCTCTTTTTGTTTTCTATTGTAGAACTGAAATCTCTCTGCTATGACTAATGTTGGATTGAGATGTCTTCTAACCAGGTCAAATAATTGTACTAAAGTTTTCTCACTGGGCATTTCTGGGGCAGATACTTTGCGAATTAAGCTGTATGTTTGAGTACCACATACACTTAAAAATATAGATTTTCTTCTTCCTGTTATCTGTTATGTCGTTAGCAGCAAAGTAATGTTCCAATCTTTCAGTGTACTCACACCAGTTTGTTCCAAAATGGTATTCGTCTATGTGTCCAAATGTAGCGGCAGACATGTTTGAAATGTGAATTTACAGTGGCAACAATTTTCCCACGTTTCAGTCAACAAAGTTAATTTTCAGGTGAATTCAGCTTTTCTAAGCACTTTTAGACTGCTACTCTTTAAATAACAGTACCTCACCAGCTTTGATTTGACATTAAATTGCTTTATCCTCGTCGCCAATTTGTTCTATATAGGAATAACAAACTACTTCGGTGTTCATTCATGTTTGTTTTTAATTACCAGAAGTAAGGGAGAGGCTCATTGGTAAAATGCCAACAGGGAGCATTTATTGTTACAAACATTACACTTACGGTCAAAGGAATAAATATACAGGATGATCTATTCCGAATTGCAGCCTGTAGACCATAAATACAAAAACTGGTCATAGCTCTGCCCTTAGGGGGGTGGGTATGGAACAATAAACATAGTCTCGATTATCCATTTCATGATTAAATCATGAATGAAAGTTGGGCAGAAATGGGATCATAATCCAGTAATTATAACAGGCTAGCTTTGACATCACGAGCTGATTATTATCTTGACATATAAATTAATTAATATCTAATTATTATTAATTTAGATAACATTTCAGGCCTAAAGAAAGACCTTGCATAATGTATGTTTAAGGATAATTTTACTTTAGATGTTCAAATAACTCGACCAATAGTATCTAGACCTCTTAACAATGTGCACGTTTGTTTAGCGTATCTGCTGTATTTATTATGTAACAGGTTAATCCAATAACGCTCACATGACAACATGTAATATCCTGACGACCACATTCCCCACTTGACTCTGATACACCAACGAGTAATTTAGGTTAATTTTGATTGAAGAATATTTATTAGGTTCAATGATATGAAAGATACTTCCTGGTTGACATACTGTTGCACATGACAACATGTAATCGCGACGACCACATTCCCCATTTGACGCTGATACACTAATGAGTAATCTAGGTTAATTTTGATTGAAGAATATTTATTAGATTCAATAATATGAAAGATACTTCCTGGTTGACATACTGTTGCACCAGAAGTTAAACAAAACTGTTCGAATCCTTTTTATGATGGGCTTGCTTGAATAATAAAAACACATTCAAATATGGAGCGAAATTTAACACGTATTAACTTAGACATGTAAAAATGCTAATTTATATGAATTATTTCTTAAATGTTGCAGTTAGAATACATATTGTGTTCTGTTCCCATTATTACTCCTAATTTGTTGTAGTCAGTTTAGCTTCGTTAACATTTTGGCAAGTCGCACCCTTTCCACAACCCGACAGACATGGCGACATTTTTCCTGTCAAAAATAATAAAATATACAAAAGCCAACTATTCTAGACATTATCTTGCATAAATAAATAGGCTAACCTGTCGTGCATTTTCATAAACGATGCATTATCGATTCTTTTGGTCTAAATGTTTTCTATATAGCCAGAAAGAGAACATGAAAGAGAACAAACAATGCTTAGTACAGCTTATCTCTTCGCTTCAAAATTATGAAATATTTTACGCATGCATAAGTGAAGAATTTTTGATATTATCGAGAGCCGTGGTCCCGGATCGCTCCCGGAGTTGGAAGAGAAATTTCCTCGGATGTTCAGGCGTGTTTTTTTACCTGTCAGTGGTGTAAACCCAAATATCGCACACTAAAACAAGGCCATAGCGCCCTTGACCGTACAAATGTGACACTACAGCCCGTGATACTAGGGTGACACTATATATCGTGTAGAAATTTATTTGATTTCACGCTGAGCATAATATGATAAATTAGGCCTGTTCAACACTTTTTACGTTATCTGTGGTTTTATATATTTGTGAGATCAATAATAGAGGAAACAACACACACAGCTATGACATTAAGCTAAATATAAGTTCTCTTTCCCCAGCTTGTGTTCACAAGTATATTACGATTAACATTATTCTCCTTACCCCCACCATTTCGTAGGACAAGTTAACTTACGGTGATCCACAAAATGCGCGTGAGCCAAGTATTGAGCCCCGGGAAATTGACCAGGTACCCCCCGGATTGGTCAATTGGCCAGTTGCACAGACGCTTCTTTAGATTTCAACACAGTGTACTTATATGGGCATCAAGGAGGGCGGCTAACCACGTTTCTAACGCATGGGATTGCCATATTTCGATTATCAGACTATGATGTCGTTGCCCGATTTTAAACTACCAGACATATCCTTGTTAACCTAGTTCTCGTGTCACTGATACTAGCTAAGGACTTCAATACATAACCAGAAAATATTTACAGAACTAAGGTGACCTGATTCAGTATGAAGGCCCTATAGTACTATACAAAATCCCCTGATACTGCACACTCGATGGCGTATGCTCGTTTTCATTGGCATAATCGGAACATAATCGCAGGAAGTCAAACTATTTCATTTTATTCATCTCCACATCACCGGTTTTTTGTTGGGCGGTAGGGGGACTATTTGCTGTCTAGTGGTTCTGATGGGACCAAAACCCGTGCTCGTAAAATATCCATTGATAGTTTGAATTCGTAGTGCGGCTGTCCGGGCAAAATTTCCCCCCATAGCCCAGTTAGGAGTAGGACGTTAAACCCCATTTCATTTCATTTTTGTGTACATGAAAAATGTCTCACTGATCAGCAGTGAATATTCGCCAGTCTACTGCAGTCACTTCAAAATATATTATGTAAGAGCTAAATATGCGTCGGTACCAGGGTATACAAATGGTGCCCTGCCCTTTTCTGGGGTATATAAAGATACATAATGAGAGATTTTTGTAAGGAGTTAGCCATGTTCTTGCTATAACACTTGACTGACAATTTCATTATGTTCTTTTTTATCATCTATTGTTTGAATTATTATAGCGAAAATGGCCAACTCTTTATTAAACTTTGTATCTTTAATGAGCCTCAAATATCAACCCTCTTCCTTCTACAAATTAAATTCGAGCACATTTTTCCTTTTAAACATTAGAAAAGTGTTTCAGGTAAATATAGGTAACAATTATTTCCTATTTAGTGTTGTTGGGTGGGTACGAACAAATAGTAAAAGGCACCATATGTTGCCATTAAGCCAATGATTGACGCCGCGTCATCTTTTACAGAGCTATAAGTCTCCGCAATACCTCTGTGAAACATATTGGAGAATTGGTGGACAAGAAGAACATTATTATAGTTGGTATAATGTTTATGGATAATATGTTGACTATATATAAAGTATTAATCTGTCTGCTTATATCTAGCCATATTTACTGTATATTAGGTAAGTTTTATATAATTAATACCTCGTGTACGCTTTATTGATGAACATTTGGTTTGGTATATGGTAATAAAGTTTATACGAATGTTGTTCACTTTCTGAACACGGACCAGAACAGCCCTGTCTTCTCCAGCTATTTCTTTACGTGATCCCAGTTATATATACCTGTCCGATAGGACAACTCCTTTTATCCTTTTTTTTTTAAACGATACAATAATGGGTCAGTTAATAACATTTTATACAGGCGATTGTTTGGTTAAATTATATGGTGAATATGTTTAAAATGAAATGTTACCATTTTTGAATCTTTGGTTATTACTTTGTATCCATGAGAAAATGTGTTTGCAATGGTCGTCTTCTAAGGTATACTATAATTGTTCCTATTTGACAATAGTTGGTTGTTTTGTGTTGTATAAGTTTTTTTATCCCCAAACAATAAAATATCGTTAATTAATATATTCCTGACTGAAGACCTAATGGTAATTCCTAAATTATGATTATTCAAAACCCTTTGATTTTCGAAGGGAATCAGTCTATCAATATAATTCAAAATTGAAACAAAATAAACTTGTCTATAAGAGAATTTAAAAATAGTATAAATACCTAAAATGTAAAAATACATGATTAAATAAGAACGCATCAATCCAAAGATCCTATGAAATTATAGCAAAACAGACGCAATAGGGAGATCAAAAATGATATGCGTCTTGATATGTTGTTCCAATATTTCGGAAATATAAACACGAAGTGAAATATATAAAAGTATTAATAATTTTAAAATATATCAAATCACCAGGTGAAGATTTAATAATAATGAATACATCTCATCTACTATAGATCATATGACTGAAATTTATGATTCATTTAATTTGATATTTGATACTGGTATGCTGTCAAATATATGGCTGAGGGGAAATATTCAAAAACAAGGGACGTTCATCGGACCAGAGAACTACAGGCCAATAACGTTACTATCAACCATTGGAAAATTATTCACCTCCATACTGAACTCCCGTTTATATCACTATCTTGATGAACTATCGATTTGATTTTTAGAGCTGGATACTCAGCATCTGATTATATATGTTCACTTTATTCATTAATTGAATTATTGAAATCGCTTTCCTTATATAAACTTGTATAATATAATGGATTTATTTCTTGATAACTGTTTTAAATTAAACTGGATTTTTCGATACAAGGAACTGTCAAAAAGTAGATATTTGGACAAGTTAAAGAATTGAAAAATCACTAAAAGATCGATTCTCACAAAAATGTTTAGCAGATATACAACATTCACCAAAATGTCTTTGTTACAAAATATTTAAAACCGATTTCAAAGTAGAACCATATTTTAATAATTCAACAAACATTAACATACAAATTTTATGTCTAGATTTAGACTAGGGATCACCAATTACCGATCGAGTCGGGGAGGTGAAATAAAACACCCAAGATACGAAAGATTCTGTCATGTCTGTCGATCAGCCGACATAGGTGACGAATTCCACTATATTCTAAATTGTCAATATTTTTCGTCTGAAAGAACAGGATAATTGCCAGATTGGTAAAAAAATCGCCCAAACACATTCCAATTTCAAAGTCTTTTTAATTGCAAAAAAAACTGTCGTATTACAGAAGCTATATCGACTCATAAAAATCATTACATTAAAAGTTAATCCTCCGAGTGGTCTCTGTTTGGGCCCGAATGGTCTTTTTTTATGACCGACTGATCTTGGACAGTGTACCCACAGGTAGTAATATATAATCGTATGAAAATTTGAAATGATATTTTTTTCATAAGCTATATTTTTATTCAGATTTCTATCTGAATAGGGATTGGGGAACAGGCATAGCCTATATTAAACCCTTCTCCCTGTCAGATATAGATACATAATATTTACATAAAGAAACATACAATGTACAAGTGCAAATATTATTACAGTGAGTGTGTTATAGTTGTCCCTGGAAACGTCTGGGGATATTGAAAAACGAGTGAACAGTTTTAAAAATATTGAGTGAGTTTTCTATGTTGTCAGTTCCGTACAAAAAGGTTGTAGTATTTCGGTTAGGTTAATAGTAGGTAAATTATTTATTGTATTATTTCGGGCATCTGAATATAAGGAGCAATTCAATAAAAAATGTTCAGTGTCTTCAAATTGGTGACCACATTTGCGGGATGGATTGTCAGAAATATGGCGTAAAAATTTATGTCCGTTTAGATTGCTGCAAGAGAGACGCAGTTTAGAATGTATGATTTGGTTTACGCGGGATCCAAACGAAAATGTTTTAGGTAGTATCGGATCTTGAGCCATGAGTTTCGAATTGGAAATATTTAGAGATATTGAATTTTTTGTCTCCGAACTTAATTTGTTCCATTCTCTTATTGACGATGGTATGAACGAATTATAGAAGATATTTGTTTTACATTTATATTCGGGTAGGCTTGTTTTTCGGAGATTATAGTGTGCGCTTTTTGTCAAGATTAAATCATGAAGATAGGATGGGGAAAGGCCGTTTATAATTTTATAAATGAATTTGAGTTTATGTCTTCTGCGTCTCTCTTTTAGCGTAATAAAACCGGTTTCTTCATATAACAGTCTATGGCTGGTACCCCTTACAGCACCACATATGGACCTAAGTGCATCCAGTTGTAGGTGCTCTAATTTGTTAGCTAGTTGGTCTGTGCAATTGTCCCAGATGACGTCACAATAATCAAATTGGGGTAGGATAAAAGAGGTATAGATGGTTTGTAACGATTTCCAGTTAGGTCTGTATTTAAGTGATCTTAAACAATTGACAGATTTACTTGTTTTTTCTATAATGTCGTTAATATGTTGGTCCCATTTACAATTCTGTGGAAATGTCAAGCCTAAATGTTTGTGATGGGGGACCTCCTTGATGGGAACATTATTAAGAGTCAGGGTAGGTAGAATGGGATTGTGTTTGGTTGTCAGTGCCAGTGTTTCGGTCTTTAGTGGGTTGAAGGATACCAGCCATGTTTTAGCCCACGCGTTGATTTTATCCAGGTCATTGTTTAGAATATTTGCGCATTCGGTAGGGTCATCAATTTTCAGATAGAGGGAAGTATCATCAGCAAAGAGTCGAACATTTGATGTAATATCATTCACAGCGTCATTTATATAAATGAGAAAAAAGGAGGGGACCGAGAACAGAGCCCTGTGGCACGCCCGCGGGAATGGTTTTTGGGGAGGAGGAGACACCCCCAGTAACAACTGATTGTTTTCTTCCCTCTAAATAGTTGTGAAACCATTGAAGGATGTCTCCCCGTATCCCCACAGCTTCAAGCTTGTGACAGAGTCCAGCATGCCAGACCCTGTCAAGAGCTTTACTGATATCACAGAAAACTGCTCTCGTATAGAATCCCTGGTCAATGGCTTGACAAGAGTAGCGTGCAATATCTGTAAGTTGGTAAACACTTGAATCCCCATGCAAAAAGCCGCTCTGGAGCTTAGTTAGAACAGAATTCTCCCTTAGGAAGTTGAAGACATTTTTGTAAATGCATTTTTCGAATATTTTAACAAGGACACTAAGTAGAGATATGGGTCTATAATTTCCACAATTTGATGGATCACCTTTTTTTAATATGGCAGTTACATTGGCAAATTTCCAGATATTCGGTACTGTTTTTGTTGAAAGGGACTAGTTAAATAATTTAGTTCGAGTTTCAGAAATTTCGTTGGATATTAGTTTTCCGCTGATGTTATCGGGTCCATTGGCTTTCGAGGGGTCAATGGTAGTAATTATGTCTTCAACTTCCTTCTGGCTGAGGGTAATGTTAGTTAGTGAGTTGGGTATTCTTTCTAGTGTAGGAAGTTGTGCATTGTCGCTATCTGTGTTAGATTGGCTAATAAAGAAATCGTTAAGGCAGTTACATTTGTCGGAAGGTGTGTGATATATGGTGTCGTTCACTGATAGAGGCGGTAATTCATTGCTAGTGCCAGCACGATTATTTTTCATAAATGAGTTGACAAGGCCCCACCAATTTTTAGTTCCAAAATTGTTGATTTTGTTGTCGATTTTGTCGAAATATTCCTTTTTACAATTTCTGATTAGGTTTATATATATAAATTTCTTTGAACTGCCTTTTTATGTATTTTATTTGTTTTTCTACTCAACTTTCGAATCGCACTGTTCATCCATGGCTGGTCATTGGTTCTAATAGTTACTGTTTTATTAGGAATGTGTTTTTTTGCTAGTCTTGTCAGCTCACTTGTGAAGTTAACACAAGCTGTATTAATTGAATCTGTGTTAATTAAACTTTCCCAGTCCTTGTCAGTAACGTCCCGTCGCATTTCCACTGTATTAATATTGTTAAAGTGCCAAACAACACGTTAATTTTGGATTCTGAAATGAAAGTCGACAGTACACAGGACAATGATCACTACAAAAATTATCTTGACAGCCTGATTCTTTTATATAGTTTGGACAGTTAGTTAAAATTAAATCTTTAAGTGGTTATTACAGTAGTTTCCAAATCGCGTTGGAGTATTAATTACTTAAGAAAAATCAAAAAGTATCATTGCATTATGTAAAAATGATATTAGTTGGATATTAGTTTTCCGCTAAAAGAGAGACGCAGAAGACATAAACTCAAATTCATTTATAAAATTATAAACGGCCTTTCTCCATGATTTAATCTTGACAAAAAGCGCACACTATAATCTCCGAAAAACAAGCCTACCCGAATATAAATGCAAAACAAATTTGTTCTATAATTCCTTCATACCATCGTCAATAAGAGAATGGAACAAACTAAGTTCTGAGACAAAAAATTCAACGTCTCTAAATATTTTCAATTCGAAACTCATGGCTCAAGATCCGATACCCCCTAAACATTCTCTTTTGGAACCCGTGTAAACCAAATCATTCATTCTAAACTGCGTCTCTCTTGCAGCAATCTAAACGGACATAAATTTTTACGCCATATTTCTGATAACCCATCCTGCAGATCTGGTCATCAATTTGAAGACACTGAACATTGTTTATTGAATTGCTCCTTATATTCAGATGCCCGAAATAATACAATAAATAATTTACCTACTATTCACCGAAATACTACAACCCTATTGTATGGAATTGACAACATAGAAAACTAATTCATTAATTTTAAAACTGTTCACGAGTTTTTCGAAATCACCAGACGATTCCAGGGACAACTATAACCATCCATTGTAAATATATTTTCACTTGTACATTATTTGCCTATTACTAAACTGTAAATCCATTCCAGAGACAACTATAACACACTCGCTGTAAAATATTTGCACTTGTACATTGTATGTTTCTTTATGTAAATACATGTATCTATATCTGACAGGGAGAAGGGTTTAATATAGGCTATGCCTGTTCCCCAATCCCTATTCAGATAGAAATCTGAATAAAAAAATATTGCTTATAAAAAAAAAAATGATTGAGTTGAAGTCATAAAATCGATATTAAAATCGCCAAATATAAAACAGTTATCGACATTATCGCATGCTGACTTAGCAATCGAATCAAAAATTTTATTGTTTTGTTCGGCAATAGAACTTGGAGGTCTATAAAAGGTACCTATTAAAATAGTTTTGTATGAAGTATTTAGTTGTAACCATATGCATTCTGTACCGTCGACTTCCAGGTCAGGTCTTCTTTTCACAGAGAATGTGTCTCGTATGTAAGCCACAATACCCCCACCCTGTCCGTACGTCCTGTTATTTCTTATAGGTGCCTGGAAAGATCTTAGTAGTAATGTGTTTGTGTCTACTGATTTATCAAGCCATGATTCAGTTAGGAGAATAATGTCAAAATGATATAATCTGTAATAGCTATATATATAGTCAATGTTGTGTATAGTACTTTAGAGATACGGAATATGTTTATCATCTTAATTATATTTTTAGCATCTTAATTTTCCCTATATTAAAGCCTGATTTCGTTTTTGTACCTGTTCAGTATTGTTTTGATATTATAAATTATTTCTTCATAATTACATTTATTGCTTTAGCATTTATAATTTGTGAAAAAGATTCCCCAAATCTTAATTTTTTATTTTGATAAATTATACCGACTTGTTTATTTACCAAATATGCTCGATCAGACAAGGTTTTCAAAACAGCTGATCTCTGTCATGTGTGCAAACTTGACAAAAGCTGTTAAAAATCGATGCGTCTATGGCATTGACAGCGTTTTCAGCAAAGGGGATTTAAGCAGAAATGAAAAGTCACAGAACAGCGATAAATCGAGGCCACACCACACCAATTCGAAACAAATCCATTAAAAACCGTAGCCTCCATTACGTTCTCAGTGTTATTGGGAAAGGTGTAATTCTGAATCGCTGACCATCGAAAGGGTTCGATATAGATCGGATACCAGTGAACGGGTATTGCCGCAAAATTAAATAATCATCTGTCCGAACAAGGGCGGATGATACGTTGATAAGCAAGCGCTTAAGCCCATTCATCTTACAATCTTTATGGCGCTCCTTGCATAATTCTGTAGTCGCAACAATCAATGTGGAATATGACAAAACTGATTGAGTAAAGTCTCTTAATTAAAACAAAAATCCCCCTTAAGCCCATTTATCTTACAATCTTAATGGCGCTCCTTGCATAATTTTGTAGCCGCAACAATCTATGGGGAATATGACAAAACTGATTGAGTAAAGTCTCTTAATTAAAACAAAAATCCCCCTCCCCTAAGAATAGAAGCTGGATGGCGCCAAAGGTGGTTCGGGGGTGGGGGGGGGGCGGTCCACGAAGACAATTTTGAACGTTACTTGGCCGCAAAAGTGTTTACTGATGTTCTGGACTGGGAGAGTTTAAAGCAACGTAAGTCACACTCGATGGCCAAGTGACATTCCAGATAAATTTTAATCACTCGGCCGGGAATCACGGTGGCTAAGTGGGCAAGGCGCTGGCTCGCTGGTGTTCGATCCCTGCAAGCTCCATCTTATATAAAAAGTCTTGTAGAACCCTATATTACCAGTAGAAATCTCCGCTCTCAGAAAAAACATCTTCTCAAATCTCCAGCCATTAACTTACAACTTGGAAAACGAGCCTTTTCTTATGCTGGTCCTTTTCTATGGAATAGACTACCACAGTCAATGAAACAACTACCGTCTGTGGGCCATTTTAAATCTCAACTTAAAACATTCTTATTTCAAAACCCTGATCTGTATATAATCAGTGAATATAAAAACCAACAGCGCCTTAGAAACTGATTTCTTCAGTATTAACGCGCTTTATAAATGACGATATTATTATTATTATTATTATTGGCCGAGAAAGTTCATCTCTATTTTCCGGCGTGGTTTCCCCTTGTCAGTGATGCAGAAGGAGGGCCTGACAAGCACAGCTGCCTAGTCGTTCGGATGGGACGAAAAACCGAGGTCCCGTGTACACATTGGCGTGCACGTAAAAGATCCCTTGGCAGATGGAATTCGATATAAGAGTAGGCCGTAGCGCCGCTGCCCAGGCAAAATTTCCCTCATCGCACACTGTATGGCGTATGCCCGTCTTCCATTAGCCCAGGTCAGGTGCAGAAGGACGTTAAACTCCATTTCATTTCATTTAATCACCCGGCCACGTCTCGGACAGTCACCCAGCATACTTAAACTTGAGGCTTTTGGCAACTCCTGTATATGGCCGGTCACAGAAGGGTAAATATCGCATCAGGCTAAATTTAAAATAATTCTAGAAACATTGTAGCCCTCTGGCGTTCACAAAGTTTCATGCAAAGAGGGATATCTCTCATGCCAACAAATTTGAAAAGATTCCCTTTACAAATATTGCCCCTATTGCGTTCACAAGCCTTTCAACAAATTATGTGTTGGCGTATAAACACGAGGTCAACCAGTGGAAACATTGACATGGACGTAATATAATATATCTTCAGGATCCTTCAATGTGGCTCTTAAGAAATCAACATGGCAAAGCTCGACGTATGAGATGGGCGATTCATATAAAGCTGTGGATGGTACAACTGATAAGGATTTGACTGGTGAAAGTTGCTCGAAAACTAAAGACCATGCAAACAACTGGCTGTGTGTTGATCTAAAACAGACTTTTGATATCAATAGTATGAAAATATTTAAAAGAGATGATGGTACGTAACTAAATTGGGCAGTAACAATCAATATGTCTAGTTCGATATTCCTTAAATTAAATGAATTTTCAAATTATTGTTTTTGGAAAAGGACCCACAGTTATTGATAGATTAATACGAAATGTGTTGCAAATGGTGCGCTATAGAACAGCATGTGTTTCATTAGAAGGGTAGTTCACTATAGCCTCGCCTCCGTATTATCCTGAATTCTGTTAGAAACAAAATTAGATTTTGTCTTTGACCTTATAAGTCTTGACACTGATTGTTTAGGTCACGCGCAGTCCACGTAACTGACCCGCAGTTTAAATTCGACTACGAGTACTGGAACGTTTATTTCAGGTCTGAACGTTTAACCAAATAGTAAAAGTGGCAAGTATAGTTTCTGGTTATTTTCAGCATTATCACATTATTGTCACATACATTCCAGGTAGTGAATACATCAAAGGATTTGAGGTCAGATTGAGTTCTACAGGTTATTGTGATGAAGCGGGTTTTACATCAGCTACTCCATGTTATAAAGACCACTCAAAAACAATACCTTCTGATCCAGCTGTTTACAACATCAACATGTGTAATCAAGCATCTGTACCATCATTATCGGCAAGATTTGTTTTTGTGTCAGTAAAACTTGAACTGTTGGAGATATGTGAACTACAAATATTCACAGGTAGGTCTAATACTAAAAAAAGGTCTCTCCTAACAAGTCTAAAGCCCCTGTTACACTGTTGTGATTTGCGTGTACGAATCCACGATTACTGAGAGGCGGTGTTTGTTGGCGGAAAGGTGAACAAGAGCGCGCTTATCATAAGGTCTGTTAATGTTATTGCATAATTTTGGGCCTCATGTCGAGAGATGAATTTACGTTGCTGTTGATGAATTGTAAAGAATGCAGAAGCTCGAATCACCGTGAAATACCATAGAAAGTACCATTTACATCGAGTTTTTCAAATTCATTTCTTGTGGCTTGACTGTAAAATACTCGACTAAGTCTAATGTACCAATTTTCTTCTACGCGAATTAACAATAAATTATTCATTGAATAAAACGGAAACATTGTGTATACCTGTATAATAATATAACATTTGTTAATTTGTATGATAAGTTATCTATTTGATCAGGTTAAATTTGCCATGTAATACAAAAATTACAAAACGTTTAAAACACTATATCTTTCTACACGACCTAACAATAAATTGTTCATTGGATAAAACGGAAACATTTGTTTTATATAACAGTAAAATAATATACGACTTAAACATTTGATATTGCGTATGTCCCTAAATTAGTTAAACATACATTATGCAAGAGCTAAATCTGCTTATTGTAGGTCAACTCGCGATCGCATCGCTAGCCTGTGATCTTTGGTAGATTATGATCCGATTTTACTGCTTACCTTTCCTTCTTTTATTATTAAATGGATAATCGAGACTATGCTTTTTACCGTACCGACTTTAGTTATGATCGAGGCCAGGTAGGAATTACAATTTCTTAATTTTCGGTTCATACTGGATCACCGAGCGCCACCGAGGGAAGTGGTCAAACGTCAAAAAGTTAGGGTTAGCCGTTAACTGCCACAACAAGCGAAACCGAAGAACCCGTGAATCAATTAAAATACGCAGGCATGAACCCAAACTAAACAGGGACCCAGGAATTTACATTCCTAAAGCGTATGATCGCATCATAAAACAAAAAATTATAGTTGACGTTTTCCCTGAACTATCCATAAACACCATTGATTTTTGAGTGTTTTTTAATTTTGTTCATTTCCTTAAATTATTTCCAAATTTACTTATACTGCATCTTGCTATTACTGTCAGGATTAATTGCTTATGGCTTCAGTTCCCCCCTCAAAATACCTGTCCTCTCATCTGTCATTATTACTTTCGTCAATAACTAATTACTGTATATATATATATATTCATTTATTATGTTTTTACTGTCAGGACCAATTGCTCGTGTTTAAAGTTGCTAAATCGCTAACATTTAGGACCTAGAAATTGTGCGGCGAAATAAGTCAGCAGTCTCAATCGAATGCAAATTTCTAGCGTCTGGTTATTCCAATCTACATACGCCATTTGTTTTGTTGCAATGTTTCAAGCCTCGTTCCTCGAGTCCCTTGTTAGAACTGGGACTGAAACGTATTATGGTACACGATTCGTGTACCAATGGTAAAATGTTTATTTTGTTTTAAATATTGAATATCAGAAGTCCGCCTTTTCAAGGTAAGATGGTAACATCAATGTTTAATTAAATTGACAAACAATTCGTGTTTTCAGTGTTGAAGATTTTGGATGATATTGAGTTAGAGACTTAGCTACTTTAATCATGCCGCTTAATATTGTTTGATCCTTTAATTCCTGTACTTATCTATACCAATTACAGCATATAACTATTTATGTACATTTGTTTATATAACAGCTTGGGACAATTGCTCATGCTTGCTGATTTTGCATCCAATTGGAAGGTTCGCAATGCTTCTGTATCGTTTTTCATTGTATTTATTTGTGTTAGATGCTTGATAACGACTTGTGAAACCTTGTTGAAACGTCGCAGTGAAATAAACCATAGTAATTGTTATCCATAAATAGTGTGTTATTTGATCATACTCGATCAATTTGACTGAAATTTTCAGCAAAATGCCTTTACATTATTTAGTTTTACCTACTATAGTGGGAACTGTCAACTCGTTATCTAATCTCCCATAATGTACGTCTTGAGTGTACGTCTTTGTTGAATTGTTGAACCAGTTCTATCGCATATGTAATAATGGCTGACACTTACATTGTCCGTTACTTCATTAAATAATCCCTTAATTATATGTGTTTATAATTCTACGCTGATAAAATAATAATTATTATTTGCAGTTTTTCGACAAAAATTAAATTTCTAGATAATTTAAATGGACATATTTGTCTGAATTGTTGCATACTTTGTAATGTAAACATGTCCGACTAGACTGCTTAGTCAAATGGAAAACGAAATATTGCCGATAAGTGGATAGCCAGTGTCTTATAATAAATCTAAATGATTGGCCGGCATCAGTTACTTTAGTAGCAGATTATTATCGGCTGTGGCCTCTATCCGATACTGTGTCTCCCTATATACATCTAATATTAAAATAAGGCTTCAGGCCTCTTACCGTGTATTGCTCATCCTTGATTCTTCTTTGTTCGTCAAAGGCAATCCTTTCTTGCCACATCCGACATAAATTTATAATAATCTATTTTCGTGTAAAATTGTGCGATACAGAAACACAATTAAGATACGTTTTATTTGATCCGCCATTCAGGTTTGAAAGACAATAGGATGATGAACAGAATCAAAGTCATTGAACGATGCCCCCAAAGACTAAACAGTATATTATTCCTCCTTCACTGAGAGCGTAAATATGTTATGAACTTTATATTTACTTTAGAAAATTGTCCTGATGGTTTTTACGGTACCAACTGTAACCTTAGATGTCCAGCGAACTGTTCCAACAACATCTGTGAAAAAATGACAGGATCATGTTCTAATGGTTGTCAGGGGGATCTTTATGGCAGCAGCTGTGAATTTCCATGTAGCACCAGATGTAAGAATGGTAAATGTAATGCCAGAACAGGGAAATGTACCGGATGTAAACATGGTTACTTTGGTGAATTATGTGAGTCTGCATGCAGCAATAATTGTCAGTATAATATGTGTGATTGGAAAACAGGGAAATGTCCTGGATGTAAAGATAGTTACTATGGTGATTTGTGTGAAGAATCATGTTCTACCTGTAATGGTGCATGTCGACAATTGGATGGTGTTTGTTTGACTGGTTGTAAAGATGGATACTGGGGCGGTAATGGTTTGTGTCTACAGACATGTTCCTACTGTAATACAGGCGGCTGTAGAATAGAAGATGGCATATGCCAGAATGGCTGTCGAGATGGTTTCGACAATCTGAAATGCGAGGTACATGCAATTCGTGTTTCCGAATCATTGTAAATTAGACTGGGTAGTTGGGAATATTCAATATGATCCCTGAATTTCCCTTACCGAATGTTTTTCTGGTTATTAATAACCTTTACCAATCCACCAACACCTATATTATAAAAATCGAATCGTTTGGCCGAATCATTCGCCGCCGAAATTCGCCTAGTCCGTGTGTCCTGATTTGTCATTACCTTGGGTATATACGCCTAGTGTGCCAGGTTCGCCGAACATTCGCCCAATTGTAGAATGCAGTAGCCATTTTCCTATGACGTAGAGGAAGTCACATGTTAAATCATGATGCAAATGACTGGTTGTGACCACTCTATTTGCCGATGTACTGTGTATAGTTACATGTTTTCTAGTAACATTTTACACACAAAAACATTGAAGCAGACAAATATTTGTCTCTTGCAAACTGTCAAGCAAAAGACATGATATAAACCTTGCCGTGTACCGCGTGAATTGGGCCACAGCTTACCGTTCAGTATGTGCGAATTTGTGCTGTGAATTTGTATATTAATCGTTCTCAAACATAATTTTGTGTTTAATATATCCTAACGAATAGTCCCTTTGAACAGATTTCCGGCCAAAAGGTGACGTTTTAGCAAAATAGAGCGCTAAACATGGTCCTAGTCTGTACGCTTATTTTAAGTAGCAACGAGCGTTTTCAACAATTTACATCACTTATGGTTTTAATATTTGTCAAACCTTTTTCTTATGTTACGGAAATGATTATTTCTGAATACATATTTAAAATATATCGAAATTGTTTTGAAAATCGTTGGTCTTTCCCTTAACACGTTATCCACCCCCTCCCTACCCATATACTGGTCTCAAAATGAGCTTGGTAAAGTATCGTAGTTTTTATCCATATTAAATATTACTTGTATTTTACTTTCAGTTTGAGTAGCTTAACCTGGGCAGGTCATTGCAAGCAAATAATGAAACAATTAATTTATAGTGAAAATGTATGTTTCTGTATGTCAATGTGAAAAATTTAACGAAATATAAAGTAGATTTTCTGACCGATTGTAATTTAATTATAATAATTTTTTTTCTGAGCACTTACCCTATTAGTATATTCAAATCATTATATTGTTTCGCAAATGATAAAACGATAAAAGTTCTAATCTGATTAAATAACATAGATCCTATTTCGTTTTGTTTCTTAAAGTTCAAAATTTCGTTTTACTTGTCTTCACAACTCTAGGATCTGGAAGAATTGTTATATAAAAACATAGACGTTTCTGATTGGTAGATGACAAATCAACCGATGCATGAACAGGTTGATGTGTGGTCATTCAACTTTCAATGAAACGGTCTGTTACGAAGAGTACTAGAAGTGTCAACGCTGATTGATTAATCAACGTCTGACGTCACAGGGTTAAAAGCCTCTCGTATGGGCCAAACATTTCAACAAGAAGCAATTTCGATGTTTTATTTAATTTGGAGAGGGAATTAGTCATAAATTTCCACCATTGATGTGGGGCTTTCACTTTTATCACCATACAATGAATGAATGGATGGTAGCATTTAACTTCAACTAAGTGAAGTGGTGTAGTTCATCCCGGCCCCCCGCCTCGTACGCGTATGGGTGTAGTTCATCTGGAATTTACGACGTGATATATCCTTGTCTATGGTGCAGGACTCGGGGTCTGGCAAGAGTCAACCTATAGACTAGTCGCTTGGATAGAACGAACAACCGAGGTCTCATTTCGACATTCATGTGTACGTAAAAGATGTCTTAGTCGCTGTACGGGCAGATTTTCGTATGACTGTCGGGCGTATGTCTGTCTGCATTAGCCCAGTCTGAACAGAACAATAAAACGTTAATTTCCATTTTATTTTTTCTCCTCCTAAATGAATAATCCGTTGGATTAACCACTTAAACCTCGAAGCCTTAAAAAGATACATTGCTGAAACACAAGCCGGTACCGAATGCGAGTCTTTTGTTGGGTGGGGGTCGGGGTAGTTCCTTTTTGAAACTGTCTTTGTTCGCACGATGTCCACTGACAGTTCCTAACCCTTCCTATATGACAGTAACATGAAAATACAGTAAAAACTCTATTTCTCAAATTTTTTTGGAAACGATACCTTCCAATCTTTCATTTCTCAACATATCTGACAAAAATTTACAAACATTCACTATTTAGCGATTAAATAAAACCTACGAACAGTCGCTTGCGATCTTCGAGACAAAGATTAATGAGTCACTTAAATGTGAAAATATGATAGTGTCTAATTTTGCTTCTTCCGGCATTTTTGTAATGAGATCATTGATAGCTCTAGTGTCACTAAACGCACTTTCCTGTAGTAACCTTTCTTCAGTTTCTGGTCCAAAAACCAGTTTCATCTAATTTACAAAAGTGATTATAACTCAACATCTCAAATACTGTAGTGGTATTTCTTTCCTTAATCCCATGAAATTTTTGCGTCCCCCTGATCTTCATTTTGGACAAACTTTTCTTCCCAGGTTTAAAGAGATTGGGTTATATCTGAGAGTAGTGGATTGTAATCACATATAAGGAAGTCTCTTACATTAACTATTACTTTGTGTGTACACGTTACATAGTCTACTATAGAGATTCCAGAACATGTACACGGACCCATTCCCTCATCAGGAACATGTACATGACCGTTCAAAATATATGGAATGAAATGGGGTTTAACGTCCTTCAGTTCCACGATATATGAATCTGTCTCGATTTACTGTTTTGTCATTATAAAGACCACATACCAAAACAGTCTACTAAAATCAACTAAAATCATTCTTGTGGAATTTTGTGAATGCATTAAACATAAATGTAAGTTACTGTAGGTAGCTAGT
Organism: Patella ulyssiponensis; assembly: GCA_963678685.1. Classification (NCBI taxonomy): domain Eukaryota; kingdom Metazoa; phylum Mollusca; class Gastropoda; family Patellidae; genus Patella; species Patella ulyssiponensis. Next base: position 64,016,494 of record OY783229.1, read on the forward strand.
ATGTATTGGAGAAATATTGGCAACACATTCCCACGAGTATAATTCCAGACAGACTCTCGTCCAATGCAAACAAAAGTCCTTCATCGATTTGTGTATTTAAATCAAACTTTCTAAATTTTCTTTCGCCAACACAGGTTAATATATTGAATTCTAATATATTGTTAGAAATAAATCAAAAGCGAAAATTCCCATACATGGGACTAGACACTTCCTTGTCATACTCTTTGTTCTACACCACTGACACAGTAAAACTAGACTAAAACATCTTTAGGAACTTTCTCGTACTACATCAGGATCGAAACCGTAAACTCGTTGTTGGGAGCTTTACTCACCGATCCACCATTTATAGCGTTAGAAGTCAAGTAAACAGTACAATTATAGGTACAATTCGTTGTTGTCAGTACTCAATACACTCCCCTTCCCCCACCCAACAGCTAGCGATGAGTCGTAGAAAGAACCCAAAGGTTGTCATTGATCCCCAATGTGAAGCAATCCTCTAAACCAAAATTGCATCCCGTGGTGCTTCTAATACAAGCAAGACGAACGGGTTGATCCCAAACAAACACATTAAAGTGAATAATACCCCATTCAGACGCTTATTTTGAACTGGTTTAAATACCCCGGGGATCGTTAAACCAGTTTAACTTAAGTGTCTGAACGGACATGTGGGGCAAATAAACCAGTTTAAAAACCCCAGCTCGCGACCTGTCTTCGAGAAGGCTTTTTATTTTAAACTGGTTCATCTTGGCCGTCTGAACGGGTTGGCTTAAAAACCCCAGCTCCAGTTTGCTTTGAGCATGCACAGTACGCAGTAAGTTACATTCCTGTGAAAATATCGGGGTCAGACAGTGCCAATGTTATCGAAAGCGTGCGAGAACCGAATAAAGATGGCGAAGCTGCCCATGCGTAGTTAATTCTAACCTCCGACCGAAAAGGTCAGAATAGTTAAACTGGTTTGGCTTATAGTACGTGTGAACGCAACACGATGCTGTCTTAAAAACCCCAGCGATTATAAACTGGTTTGAAAATAAGCGTCTGAACGGACTATAACATCCCCGTGAATTCAAAGATCGTAATTAAACACCAAAGTAGTAGCCCCTTTATTATGGAAGACATAACAGCTCTTTATGCAGTGGTCTTACTCCTTATTTCCTAATTCGTAGTCCTTAATTCTTATTTCTTCATTTGTTGTCGTATTTCGACATTTGTATCTTAAAATCAATATTTGTTATAAAAATCAGATATTTGTCATATCAGATTTGTAAAACTTAGCAAATAAAAAAATAATCTACATTAACATTTCATCATAGACATACAACGAAAATTAAATCTCGAACAACAAATATCTAAATACAAATCTCCAAATACAGATCTTGCAAAACATTTCTTCAATCATTTCTTGCAATTCATCGAACCGGAACATTATGAGAATTGAGGAAACATGTATAAATTGAAAGTAGTCTTTTTTCAGAAATTAGATTTTGTCTGATAGCGACATATTTCATTGGACAAACGAAGGGGGCTTTATCTCTTCTAAATCATACATCAGCCAGTAGAATGTAAATACTTTCCGGCGAATCATTATTCGACAGGTTGAAGTTCGTATTAAGACGCGTATTTTGACTTATAAATACACACCCCCACACACGTACCCACTAAATAGAGAGAGAGAAAGAAATAGGGAGCCCGGAGGAAACCCACGAGGCTGAGAAGGCGCCCCTATCTCCATGCCACATACGCTCACACCAGGGATCGAAACCACAGCCGCAAGCCAGAGGTGACCGGCCAGCTAGAGGTCGAAGCAAGGCACTCCAGACCACTAGGCCATCCCAACCCCCCTCACTAAATAGAATACAGACGATCCGAATTACATCGTGTTTAACAAGGTACATATTTAGAAAATATTTTACAGTTTTGAAAATATATTCGGACCATTCTTATTGTTTGCATCCCGATATCTTGTGTTTTGGCCCGTATTTTGACGTTAAATACCCCCACCCCTATCATTTAGTGTCATTTCAAATTTGTTCATATTTCAAGGTATCTATGTGCAAGAAAATAATTGACATTTTGTAGCAAGCAATAAACAGGCTTTCCTAGCTGTATACGAATAAACATCGAGAATTTCTTATTGAGATCGGGGTATCTATGTGTAAGAAAATAATTGGCATTTTGTAGCAAGCAATAAACATGCTTTCCTAGCTGTATATGAATAAATATCGAGAATTTCTTATTGAGATCGGGTTTTGACTTTAAATATCCCTCCCCTCCGTCCACGTAATAAATGAAATGGGAATTAACGTCCACTTGGCCTTCTCCTATACATTGCTAACGAAGACGCGCTTACGCCATAAAGTATGCAACGAAGGAAATTTTGCCCGGGCAGCGGCACTATGACTTACTCTTATATGGTTGTACACTATTAATTGATTGGGGGAGGGGGGTTCTTAAATGTCAAAATATGGGTCATACTACGACATCCCAGGTATCACACAGAATACCACGGAAAAGAAGCTTCACTTACCTTTCCAGAAATGTAAATTATATTCTAACACAATTAAATACATTGAAAAAGGTATTACAGCGGGATGTAGCTAAATACTATTAAGTAAATGGTCGGTGGGGGGGGCAGGGGGTATTTAAACGTTAAAATACGGGTTATAGTGTATTGCATGAGCGATTGGGTGGAAAATATTTATTTCTTTATCCCTCTTTCAATATTTTACTTTCCGTGGCATATTCATGAATTATAAAGGATAAAACACCCTTTTGTTTGAGCAAAGAAATATGTCAGGGTCATCGATCGATATGTATTATTGAATATATGTTTGCTCGAATCTCCTTTGTTGTATGGTGACTTGCGCTCATGCCGTCATAATAATGTTCCGGTTCGATGAATTTCGAGAAATGTTTTTGGAGAAATGTTATTGAAGAAATGTTTTTGGAGAAATGTTTTGCAAGATTTGTATTTGGAGTTTTGTAATTAGAAATTTGTTGTTCCAGATTCAATCTGATTAACATACAGATCCTATTTCGTTTCGATTTTATAGTTCAAAATTTCGTTTCACTTGTCTTTACATTAGGATCTGAAACTTAACTCATGTTCTGCTTGAAATGAGGGGTCAGCCAATCAAATTGTCTGTCGAATCAAGGGTTTGACCTTTTTTGCGCGGAATTGTGGGTAGGCATTATCAGCGATAGAAATCAAAACAAAGCAACAACGATTCTGATTGGTTTATCCAATGACTGAGGTTATAGGGTCAAATGTTGCGTGTTTGACATCTGAACTGGCTGAACGTGACCTCCCGCTATAACTTGTAAGATATAGGTGTAGTGTAGGCCATCGAAATTATAAAAACCGAAACGAAATATAGATCTGAATTTCAATTAGATTGTTCCAGGTTTGTATTTGTATTTCTCTGATGAAATGTAAATGTGGGCTAACTTTTGATTTCCTGAAATAAATTTTATCTTTCTATTGAAATACAATTAAAATGACAAATGTCTGATTTGTAAAACAAATATTTATTTTAAGATACAAATATTTTAAGATAACAAATGAAGAAATAAGAATTAAGTACTATGAATTAAGAAATAAGGACTAAGACCACTGAATAAAGTGCTGTTTGGTTCTCCATACTTTATCGGTCATGACGACCCCCCCCCCCCGGAAAAAATTTCGTCTTCCCAGTTTACCCACCACTTCACATTTCCTCATGCAAATACATTTCCCATCTAAAAATAAAAGGCACAATCTGCCGCTTTCTTAACCCAACTTAAACATGCATTATGAAGGGCTAAATCAACATATTGAAAGTCTTTATTTAGGCTTCAAATGTTGTAGAAATGATTAATTAGACATTTATTTACACAAAATCAACTCTAGACCCACGGATGGCTTGGATACAGCTCGGATTTAAACAGTCGTCCTTCTAAAATTAAATCAGAAATGGCTGACCAAGATAACGTCGCCACCGGAAACTGGTGATGAAAGGCCTGTTAAGCGAGAGTACTGTTGCTATTAAGCACGTTACTGGATAATCAAGAATATGTGAGTGGAGTTATCGTCTGTCAATCAAACGATCGACAATTCGCGTAGAAGGCTAAGACGCAGTTTGTACCCATTTCTTGTCCAAACTTCCAACACTGATACCTCCGTTCAGAATAAAATAATTTGACGGAAATTTTCAATATTTTCTTTTTTTAGCATCTGTTTTTGAATTATTATAGCGAGAATGGCCAACTGTTTATTTAACTCTTAACTAATGTATCTTTAAGCGCAACGAAATTGTTTTTGAAAGTCTTGATGAGAAGAATTGGCGTCACAAAATGGTGAACACTATCAATTTTCAGCGTTCCTCGACCTTCAGTTCGTGCCCCCCCCCCCGCATTCTAAAAAACAAGATGAACGCGGAGAGTTGTTTGTCATACATTGCAGTGGAGAAGTTTGGTTCTTTGAAAGACCGAATCCGGTCTATTTTCCACTCGTCTCATTCAGATTCTGTCTTATGACCACAAAACGGATACACTTTAAATCGGATTTGATTTCTCGTAATATGGGTCTGGAGGAAAACCCCCCCATTCTCTCAACATGACCCCATTACGAACATATTAACACCATAGACGCAATGGGTTTTGATTTTCTAAACATCAATTTTATCTTAATATTAATCTAGAATTAAATTTAAAAAAGAAAATAAATATAATAAACAAAAATACAATTTACAAATCTGATAAAACAAATGTCTGATTTTAAGATACAAATTTTAATTTTTAGTTTACAAATATCAAAATACCACAACAAATGTAGAAACAAGAACTATGTATTAGTAACTAAGAATCAAGAACACTGAATTAAGAGCTGTTTGATCTTCGAAATACAACAACTAAGAAAAGGACAAATAATTAGGAGCTGTTTGGTCTTCCACATTTGTTAGTCTCGAAGTGAGCTAGTTTGAATCGAATGGACCTAAAAAAAAACGATTTTGTTTTTCAAATATATTTTATTTTCAAATTGGGTGTAGGTAGCATTGAGGCCGTGTTAAATCAAAAACTGGCTAATCGAAATAATCAATTCCTTATAACGAAATAATTTAAACGAATAATTATATAAGAGTGGAATCGTGCACGAAAAACAAGTATACCAGAGTGGAATCATGTGCCTAAGGGGATCCGTATGTTACTATGGGAACGAAATAATTAATTCGTTTAAACGTATAAATATTTAAGAGTGGAATCGTGCACGACAACAACAGTATAAGAGTGGAATTGTGCATTTAAGGGTATCCGTATTTTGCTATGAGAACGAAAGGAGGACCCAACTTATGCCAATTTATGTCTTGATTATCTCGAACACTTACGACAGCGTGTTTTTTTATATTCCTTGTCACTTACAATTGGGGAATCAAAACTACGTCAGTTGACACAATGGCAGACCTTATGATACAGTGCATACGTGCTAACCCCACCCCATCCCCGACACACACACAATGCATTACACCAGAAAGTAATATTCATACATTTGTATACTACACGTAATAGATACGTATAGGATATTAACCTACCCGAGGTTGATATGATAAGAGAACACGCGGGCGAAACCCAAGGGTTTTCTATCATATCAATCCGAGGGATAGAAGGTTTATATCTGACATATACAACGCGTACCCCTAGATTTAATGGACTCTTCTAAAAAGGCAACAGAGATTGGATAATTGCTCGATATCACGTGCACGTGTTTGTTTATACGTCGCCATTTTGTAGTAATTGAACTGAAAGCTAAAACAAAATGGATAGTAAAACGAAGTCAGACGAATAATCAATCCTTTTTAGTCATCATATTGACGATGGAATAGATGTGAATGCAACTATGATGAGGATCTATACAAAGCCTGAAGAAAATTTGGATCAAAAGGCAATCTTTTCCGATAATTCTGACAATGAACCGTGACTGAAGGTTACTTTTAGGTATGTTCAGAGAAAGATTTGACCGACTGTTTTGACTGGACTGTAGCCGTAGCCAAAAATACTTTACAAAGGAACTCTTGGACGATAAATACCTTCAAGTCTTGCAGTGTGTGGAGAAATGAGGTGGGCAGAAAGAAAATTCTGAAAGATATCTTAGACACTGACTGGGGTATGGATAACCGATTCAAATATGCCGATAAGCACGCCGTCCATGTCGGTCCTGAATGCTACAAGCTGTGCCATAATTTCGACCATCTACACCATCAGCGGATGATATGAGCCGAATATATCGACCTGCGTAGGGCGTAGCATTCAGTAACGAAATAGACGGCGTATTTAAATCGGTAACCCATGACCATACTCCATCTAAGATATTTTTCAGAATTTTCTTTCCGCCCACATTATTTCTCCACACTCCAAGTTTTCCTCAGGCTTTGGATAGATCCTCATCATTTTTGCATTCACATCAATTCTATCGTCATTATGGTGACTAAAATGGATTGATTATTCGTCTGGCTTCGTTTTACTATCCCTTTTGTTTTTGTTTTCTCCAAAATGGCGACGTTTAAATAAACATCTGCACGTGACAGCTTCGGCAATTTTCGCTTTTAGGCGGAAACTGTCGAGCAATTATCCAATCACTTTTGCCTTTTTTAGAAGAGCCCATTAAATTTAAAGGTGGCCTTGTATATGTCAGATATAAACCTACTCTCCCTCGGATTGATATATACTAGTCTACGATATCACCTTAGGTGGAAGTGGACGTTAAACTCCCAGTAACGAACGAACGAACGGGTTGATATGATAGAGAACACTTGGGCTGCGCCCGCGTGTTCTCGATCGTGTCAACCCTGGGTAGGTTAATATCCTATACGTAACATGCCTTTATATTTTAAAAGGAATTACTAAACAGGGTGGGTGGGTGTTATATAGAGAATATCCTACGAGTGTTTTTTGATATCAAAAAATATCAACGAGTGTTGATATTTTTTGATATCAAAAAACACGAGTTGGAGATATTATTTATCACCCAATCCTTTCTTACATGCACAACTTTTACTGAATCTTAATTAATTTACAGCGTAGTGATACATCAGTTTTTTGACACCAGTTTAGCTATTGCAAAGTCCTATATATTGACCCAGTATTTCCTTCAAGGTCAATTAAATAAACACAGTTTCTTTTAAACAAAAAAAAGTCACTTTTTATTCAAAATAAGTGGTTTCTTTAAAATAAATGAAAGTAGTTCCCTTTTGATTAACCAATCAAATTCATGTAAAGCGATATCGCCTAAGGAGATATCGTAGTAGATTATGTAATTTTTCATACAAGCGATATCTACTGTCAAATAAGATATTGGGCGATAATATCCAATAGACAGTGTCTATTTGACCAATCAAAACGCAAGATTCACCTTAAGGCATTTTACAATGGACTATCACAATCGATTGTATTGTCAATATAGTTCAAAAGCCTATTCACAAAGAAAAGTTCAGTCAAATCCCATGTGTTGGAATCTATTGAAGTAGGAGAACAAAACAAAAAAGAATCTTGTTACTTTTATTTATGTTTAGTCATTTACGAAGTTTTTGATTTTATTTGTATTTATTTTCCCCAGAGTATGTACTGCTAGATTATATTTACGCAAGTTTTATTGTGTATCTGCTGCCATAAACATTTTCTATTTATTTAAGTTGCCATGTTCTCCAACCAGTAGCTGTAACAATGGCGCTAGTTTCACTTTCATCAACAACTAAACATAACTATATGTTTAGTCATTTACGAAGTTTTTGATTTTACTGCTAGATTATATTTACGCAAGTTTTATTGTGTATCTGCTGCCATAAACATTTTCTATTTATTTGAGTTGCCATGTTCTCCAACCAGTAGCTGTAACAATGGCGCTAGTTTCACTTTCATCAACAACTAAACATTGTTTAGTTAATTTATTATAACTATATTCCACACATCCACATGGTAAACCTTCAGTGGGTATCGCACATCTATTACCACACTCTAATTGGCTTCTGGCATGATAACTCTTCACCTTTAACCCCTGAAGCTTTTGGTTTCCCAGCATCTTCTTCCAACCGGAAGTCAACACTTTAGATGACATATCTAGAATATTATGATAAATACTATTTTATTAACAGCATCCAATAACAAAAAGAAAAATATTGGATTCAACAAAATTAACAAAACAGTGGAATCGATGAAAAATGTGTCTTTTTTGCAGTAGAAGTTTTGGTGTTCAATATTTCTACATTGTCTACAACAAGCAGTTTCTGTGTCAAATTTTGCCTTTTGTCATTCGAGGGAAAGGGGTATTAGTAGAGCGGATGGGGCGGAGGGTAACCTAGTTATAAGTTGCATTCAAAATATATGGTAGTCATCAGAAATATGTATACCTTTGTCAGATACAGCGAATGCAGACTCGTTTGGTAGACGATGCAAGTTATTGGCATATTTAGTTTTAACGATGATTTTAATTGAATAAAGCAGCTTGCCTACAGTTACTTATGTAGGATTTTAAAAGTGGGGGTGCAGCGCCAATATAATGTCTGAGCGCTATATTCGATACTACTGGTATCGAAGTTTTGTTGTGTAATCACAGAAATTGAAATCTAGCCAATCGGCATCACACAATATTTTAATCAGTTTCCTTGTCAAAAACACACATGGTAAAATATTTCACCTATGCCAATATTCTTAAATATAAACTACTTACATGTCAGTAACTTAGCAACGGGCATTGTACGCGGGGCATAGTATACTTACAATTTTATAAGTCTCTGAAGTTCATGTAGATTGAATGTGATTGGCTTTTCGGGTCAATGGTACAATATGTTATTTATATCTTACCTATATCCCAGCAGCCGTCACTTCCCCATGCAGTCGATATGAAAACATAGTTGAAGTTTACAGGAGTGATTGTATAAAAACATATCCTGTCAGTACCAAATTCACTCCCTTTTCCCAACTCTAACAATCCTCCTTTCCAACGGATCCAAAATGGCCGAAACTCGTTACAGTTCAAGAGCACTTCGGGGTGGATACAATATATGACACCATTTTTAAGAGGTGATCGAATGTAACTTTTTGAGTTTGTGTATGATCCTATTGCAAAATCCCAGTTTCCAGTGTTAACTTTGTCCATCACTTCGTCTTCTTGGAGGACTATATGGGCATCGTTACAGGCTTTTAGTTTAAATCTTAATTGTGTGATATTTCTACAGGTGAATCCCTTTCTTGCCAATGGGAAATCGTTGTTTTCTTTGACTGAAACAAACGCTCGTAAACCAACACAAACTGAAACATGATATACTATTACTAGTACAAGGCCTAGAGAATTGAAAATTGCCGCACACCTACATTCTTATATATTTACTTAGGAATTTAGAAAAAAAATGCTTTCATGCAAAAGGAATATAAACTTCTTTTTACCGCGAAGAAAACCCCGATATTTTCAGGCGTTTTTTTCTGAGATTTCCAAACACAGTTTTTGAAGGAGTTCACAGAGCTAAGTAACTACGTCACTGCTGTCTGCATGTAGCCTCGTCCTAAAGTAGTACCAAGAAGTTTCAACCACGCTATCGCAACTCCTATCCTTTATAATTTTGGGGTCATGAATGTTGGAAAAGTCTGCAAATGAATATAAATTACTCCCTTTTCCACGGAGAACAGCCCGAAAATTATAGAATTTATTTCTAGCAACTCAGGTTGTTTAGTGCTTCACATAGCTAAGTAGCAATTGCACTTTTGTCTCTGCTGGTGACCTTGCCATAAAAGTTATATTTTACCCAAAAATTCCAACCAAACCATCGCTCCAGTTAGCGATACGGTTTAGCGGGTGTCGTACACGGGGCATGGTATGAATATTATGGGAACACCCGATACTACTTTTAAAACAATACGAATTGATATATGTAAATAAATTTTTTGCTACTATTGTGAATAAATTACTAAATTTAATTTTTTTGAAAGAATAGAATAGGACAAAGCTCTATTCTACCATTGTTATTTACATTGAATTGAATTCTGAAATGAATTCGATGGTTCTGTGTCTTCTCTTTAGCCCTGCTTTATATTCTGGTTATGAAAAGTCAAGATTTTGCATGGCCACTATCCGACATTAATTTTATATTACGTGCATTAACGAAGCATATTAATTTATTCATTACTACGTTTGAATGGAATGTGGTTTAAAGTCAATTTGCTACAAATATGCCCAGATCCAAATTTATCAATGGAATAACATGTCACTAACATTAATCGTACTTATTACTTTGACTTTCGTAACATAGAATCCATAAGAAATCTCATCTTAAGAGTTGCTGTTCACCACCAAATGCGTTTGTCATGTCCCCGTGTGGTTGTGCAATATTAAATATCCAAAATATGCTATTGCAGTTTTGCCAACGGTACTAATTCCGCATATTCAATCAAATAAAATGGATTGTTGTATCATTATATTGAACAATCATATATTGGTAATATACTCTCATATTAAATACATAATTGTTAATAAGTTGAAGATTAATATAGTGTTAAACACTTACCTTTGAATAAAAGAAGCGTGACAATTCCCATCAAGAACGTCTCCATTTTCCTTCTTACTCTAGACTCTCTGACAAAAGATTATGCGGTGTGTTGTAGAAATAATCATCAAGGCTAGGTAAGGTCAAAGAAACAAGTTACGGATTACCCCGTGTGGTTGTTGATGCGAGTACAGTTATGATAAAATCATAGAAGCCGATAAACACGTCAGAATACCTTTTATACGCTCACATTTTCATGTGGACGTATATTGTCGCCCCTGTTCGTCCGTCCGTCCACAATTGTTTGTGAACAGTCTACAGGTCACAATTTTTATCCGATTGCAATGAAACTTAAAATATAGGTTTATCACCGTAAGATCTCTGTTCCTTTCGATATTGGCATGTATCGGACTCTAACTTCATGGGTTATGGCCCCTGATTGTCCGAACAGTGTAGAGGTTACAATTTTGAACCGATTTGGATGAAACTTGAAATGCATGTTTATAACCCAACGATCTTGGTTCCTGTCGATATTTGCATCTATCGGATCGTAACTTCCTGAATTACAGCCCCTGATTGTCCAAAAAATCGCACTTTTTAGCTTGTGGTCCCTCTGGAGGTCAAAATTGTTATCCGATTTAAAAAACCGTTTGATTATATCACCGTTACGTGGTTATGGAGGTTGAGTTAACATTTCGGGAAAATCGGACCACAATTGACAGACAAAATGCCCGTCGTTTGTATGCGAATAGTGTGAAATATGTTATATCAAGGTTGTGGACCCTATAGAGATCAAAATTTTCAACCGATTTTGATGAAACTTGACATGTATGTTTATAACCCAAAGATCATGGTTCCTTTCGATATTTACGCCCATCGGATGGTAACGTAACGTCCTGAACTATGTTCCCTGATTGTCCGAAAAATCGCCTTTTTTTAGCTTGTGGTTTCTCTGGAGGTAAAAATTATTATCCGATTTAAAAAAAAACGTTTGACTATATCACCGTTACATGGTAATGAAGAGTGAGTTTGAATTTCGTGAAAATCGGACCAAAATTGACGAACAAAATGGTCGCCGTTTGTACGCGAATTGTGTGAAAATATGTTATATCAAGGCTGTGGACCCTATAGAGGTCACAATTTTGAACCGATTTTGATGAAACTTGAAATACATATTTATAACCTAATGATCTTGGTTCCATTGCATATTTGCACATATCTAATCGTAACTTCCTGAATTATGGCCCCTAATTGTACGAAAATCGACCCATTTTATTAGCTTGTGGTTCCTTTGGGGGTCACAGTTATTAACGGATTTAAAATAACGTTTGATTATATCACTGCTTCACTGTAATGAAGGGTGAGTTTGAATTTCGTGAAAATCGGACCAAAACTGATGGACAAAATGGCCGCCGCTTGTACGCGAATACTATAAGAATATGGTATATATCAAGGTTGTAGACCCTGTAGAGGTCACAATTTTAATCTGATTTAGATGAAACTTTAAATGCATGTTTATAATCCAAAGATCTTGTTTCCTTTTGATATTTGCAGATATCGAATTGTAACTTCCTGAATTATGGTCCCTGATTGTACTAAAAATCGCCTTTTTAGCTTGTGGTCCCTGTGGAGGTCAGAACTATTATCCGATTTTAAAAAACGTTTGATTATATCACCGTTTCTCTGTAATGACGGTTGAGGTCGAATTTCGTAAAAATCGGACCAAGACTGCTGGACAAAATGGCTGCTGCTAATACGCGAATAGTGTAAAAATATGAGATATCAAGGTTGTGGATCCTGTAGATGTCACAATTTTAATCCGATTTTGATGAAATTTGAAATGTAAGTTTATAACCCAAAGATCGCGGTTTCTGTCGATATTCGGGCACATTGGACCATTACTTCCTGAATTATGGTCCCTGATTGTACGAAAAATCATGTTTTAATAGAAATGAAATGGGGCTTAACTTCCTACTTTTCTTCTCCGACTTGACTAATGAACGCGGACATACGCCATACAGTGTGCTATGAGAGGAAATTTGTATTTCATTGAGTATCTTGAAATGCCGCTTAGGTGTAGATATCTATTTATTATGGCGCGCTACCAGGATTATAATGTGAATTGAACTGAAAAGTACAAAATCAAAGGGAAAAGGAAAATTCTTATCTAATTGTTTATTTTTGACCATGTACACTTGTAATTGTATACAGTAGACTTACTATCTGTATTAGACAGGCGACCCCGCTGTTTGGCTGGTACACAATACGGTATGACACCACGACACTTGACTCAGATGACTGACATACCATTTGAACCATGTACCGCCCCCCCTCCCACCGCCACAAAGGGCACTATTATATGACAACACAAGACGAACTAACCCCCAAGCTGCATATACCACCATTATATGATAACATCCGACCCTGAACCCCAAGCGGGGGGTTGGGATGGCCTAGTGGTCTAGAGTGCCGCGCTTCGACCTCTAGCTGGCCGGTCACCTCTGGCTTGCGGCTGTGGTTTCGAGCCCTGGTGTGAGCGTATGTGGCATGGAGATAGGGGCGCCTTCTCAACCTCGTGGGTTTCCTCCGGGCACTCCGGTTTCCTCCCACGGCTAAAGACCCCTACGCGCAAGCGAATTATTGAAATAAAATTGAAACCATATGTTAGTCCCGAAATGACCTGGTTGTGTTGAGTGGACGTTAAACCCCATTTCTCTCTCTCTCTCTCTGAACCCCAAGCTACATACGCTACTATACAGTCACATTAAACCACCAAAGCCCCAAGCAAAATACACCACTAATATATAATAATTACGCCACTGGGACACCCAACCCCCACGTTACAATCCCACTGTTATATAATAACACTAGGCCATGAAATGAACAAGCTACATACGTCACTATCATAATAATATAATGACACGGCAACAAACACCCAAGCTACAAAGAGTCCACTATTATATAATACCACTCAACCTCCAAGCTACATATTATGCCACTTTTATAAAATGATTCTAGGTCACCAAGCTACATAGTGACACCACTATTATATGATAACACCACTAGACCCAAAGCTACATACGCCAGTATTATATAATAAAAAGGGAGCTTTGGAATTATCAAAGAAGTAGACATTAACCCCCCAAAGGATGCTAAATCAATATCCGTGCTTTGTCCTATCTCTGTGACACTGTAATATCTGAATAGCAAATTATCAATGTATTTTCATTATTAAAATATATTAGTGAACTTATTCAAGTGTAGTCAGTGATCCATTCACTTGATACGAACACAATTATTCTTTTAAAAAATATATATTAGGCCAAAAATAAATGTTCTGTTTCCGGCTACCCAACCAGAATTACAAATTCCATGGATTTGTACGACTTTTTGTTTATGACCAAACATGTAATTCTATGACATTTTTCCAAAATGAGTCCACACCCCAAAATGGATATGTTGTAGATGTATCTTTTGCAGCTTAATGTTTGACATGTTTGATGTAAATCTATTATTTGTGGTGATCTTTTAAAATATGGCACTTACAGAGCAATGCAATATTGATTAATAGCCTTTTCATACTCCTTTTCATTCTATTAATTATGTCATAATTCCCCTTTCCCACCTCATTTTGTCAGGAGATTGATGTAAAGATTAAAACAACTTGCTTCCACAAAATATTTACGCTATGCAATTCCAAGGATACCTCTGATTATTGAAGTGTTTTAAATACTGAAATATTCTCATTTTTTAAAAGAAAATAGTGCTTAGTGACCCTTCTATTAGAGTGGCTGGTTGTCACCTAAATATAGTATTTATTTTACATTTATCAACCCATATTTTAATAAATGATTCATATTTCTTACAAGTACCTGTGTTTATATGTATGTATACAAACCAGAGATAGAAGAATGTGGCTTTTAATCATATTCCATCAACAGTATGACTTATGTGGACACAAGACGGATTTGTTACCACAGCAACATTTTCAAGGGGTGGGCTTGCAAGTTTCATTATAGTTCCTTACAGTTACTCGCAATGGAACCAATTTGCAGTTTGTCTTCTTGTATACTGGCCAAGGTTTCTAGAAATAAATGCCTTTCGACACAGAGTTTCCAAGAAATAGGGAAATATTGGCATTTTGAGACATATCAAGTGTGAAAAAAATGGGCCATTTTGTTAAAAAAAAAAAGGTAAAAGAAAGTCAATTTTTGAAACTCTTTAAATCTTTTTGCAAAACTCACATTTTGACAAAATTAGGAAAGAGTCTTCAATTCTAGAACAAAAAGGCCCATGGACCTGAGCTGCAACTCAGTATACAAAACAGTACATAAATTTAAAGGGATGAAATATGAACTTTTAAAATCATATCGGAGGCAGACCACCATTAAATTGTAGTTCGTCTATTTATAGCAGCTCTCTGCTGTCTCTTTTTCTCCCCTTTTGTATGCCTATTTCTGTTGATTTTTTGTTCTAGAATGGACAAAGAGGGTTTGAATTAATATTTTCTGCCAGGTTATGGTAAATATTCAGGATTTTGAGGCGGAAGGATTACGGTGTTGTGAGGTTGGCTACGGTGATATGTACGGCAACTCGTGTATCTCAAAATTTTGGTGGTCAACCTCATGAAAATTTTAGTGCAAAGACATGGTCATTTGTTCCTCTGTCTGTAGTGAAAAGCATTCAGCCCAACGAAATTTTGGTGAAAAGTTGGAGTTTGGAGTCCAGAATTAATATTGAAGTCAATAGTGAAATTAATGGTGGTCTGCCCCCTTTTCACGTATTATAAATTGTAGTTATCTCCCTTGACAGTGTTTTGTCTGGCATTCGACAGCAAAAGACCTGTCAGGGTCGGAGATTAAATAGCTAACCTTTCGAACAACTCGTTGTACAAAACTAACTTTATTCTACGGAAATAAAGCATGGTCTACTTCAGAGACAGGTCAAAACCTCACATTTAATTGCTGACTTTTCTGAACTTAAACCATATTAATACTCAATTCTTTAGTGGCATTTAGCGATTGGAGACATAACAGAACTAAATCAGTGATTGTTTTCCCATATAACTGTGTTAGTTCTGATATTAATACTCATCTTTTTCTATGAGAAATTCTACAATTTACAACAAAGACTTTCAGCAGTTCTGGTGCCTTGATTTCCCCATATTGATAAGGTCTACTTAAGAAACAGGTCAAAACCTCATATTTAATTGATGACTTTTCTGAATTTAAACCATATTATTACTCGTCTTTTTCTATGAGAAATTCTACAATTTCCATCAAAGGCTTTCAACAGTTCTGTTGCCTTGATTTCCCCAAAATATGGCTATGTTGCTTATAAGCAGCATAAGCAGCTTCGGTTCTAGCCCACCAATACATTAATTACTACTTTGTTACATGGCCCAGTCTCTGGGGGTGTCTGGTGGAGCTTTTACAGTAGGCAATTTGTCTTATTGTTCATTTTAACTTGTTTCGTGTGATACCTCAAATGTTTAATCCAGCCCAAGATTCGGGACTTTGGGGGCGTCTGATGGGCCCTGTGCGGAGGACAAATTGTCTGGCAGAGCCTCTTTTGTACTGAGGGGGATGTATCGTTTCATTTCAACTTGTTTCCTCGTAGTATCCACAATTATGTTTGATCTAGCCCATTTTTGGGTGCCGTCCGTGCAGCCCAAAAGGCCACACACAGCAACTGGACCCCAGCAGACGTCTATATCTCAATACCCTACGTTACACAATATTCATTCCGGTACTCAGATATTGCTACCTTGTTCTTTTGACTATATAAAGTGCTGCCGGTCTATGTATACATATGTGTGTAATCCCACCTAGATACCATATTGTCCCCAGTTATCAAAACCAGTGGCTGTCATGCAAGAGATGGATAAAGAACAAAATAAAAACGAAAACGATTATTTTTACACAATCTGGGGCCATATCCAGAAAGTTAGGGTCTGAAATGCGCAAAAATCAAAAGGGACTGAGATTTTTTTGGAATATGAAGATATGTTTTAAAGCTGAACTCAGATTATAAAACTACAAAAATAAACGCCATACTTGTTTTCAATTTATAGAACAAGCATTGCGATCCCTTTGGGCGGGCAAACACACAAGCAGGACACGCCCATTTCCACTGTATATCGTGTAAACCGAAGTGTACACATTCGGTTAGGTGGTCAACAACCAATTACGTCCTGACTTATTGAAGGTTTTTTTTGTACACCATCAGCTCACAGAAAATAGTATTGCTGCACAGTTATTATGTCTGATTTAGATAGCGCATCAGGCGTAATGTCTGACCATAATTGTTACGTAAATAGTCATTTCGTGTAACGACTGGAATTTTCAGTCCTTGCGCGCATTGCCTGGCGCCCACAGGCATATCACTAACTGATTCGTTTAGTAATTACGTTAAATGACTGATTCCAAAAATAACTGTGACATATATAGACTATAGTGTCATAAATGCCTATATAAATCTAACAGAGAACAACCCAGGTAAATAAATAAACAGAAAAATGCGACGCTTGGGAATATTGTTCAGTGCACGTTGATTTTATTATTCAAAATTAAATTTGTTCCGAAATATATACCAGTACAGAAAAGTATGAAGTTTATTCACATTTCATTTATACGGTATAATAGCATTATATTTTTCTATATAAATCTAATAGGAAGCATCCCGAGGGATTAAATAAACGAAATCCGGACACTTGGGAATAATGTTGGGTACACGTTGATGTAATCATTCAACAATACATTTTGTTCCGGAATATCCCTTTTCATTAGCCCAATGTCAGCGGAACCGTAGAATGTTCTGGAAGATAAATATTTTTTGTTCTATACAATTTTAGGGTTATTGATCCAATTTGAAAGTCTGTTTAAATATTCTGCAGGGATTATAAAGTACATAAAACAAATAAATTGTAAAGACATATTATGTATACTTTATTATATCTATTAGTTTGCAGCTTAGTAGCAACATGATGTTTATATTGACAGACCTTGTTTTCAATTGATTATCAAATTCCAAAATGTGCAAAGATGCTCTGCAGAGATTAGGTATACACAGAGAAATATCACATTGCAAGTATCAGCTCCATTTAGCATACGTGTATGACGGTCAAACACACCATTCAAGGAAGAAAAGTGGACATGAAGACACCCTCGACGGGAATAGGCCCTCTTCTTTTAATTGAAGATACCCCCACATCCATCCACACGCTGATAAAGAGTTTTCGGGGACGGGGGAAATCATTGTGACGATTACGTTTTTTTTTTTGTAAATTTGAAATTGTTTACTTTGTTGACAAGTTGTTGTACAGTTGTTTCGGTGACAAGTACATATTTTAATTTGAAATTATTGCTAATTCTAAGGAATGTCTTGCAATTTCAGGGGAATGGTGCATATTGGCCCAGGGCCACTAATCTAAAGAAAGAATTACCCAGGATCTAGAAGAATATGGGAAACGTATTATATTGAAACTTGAAATTATCTTGACAAATCTTTCGAGTTATAGTTGCTTTAAGTACCTTATACGTGTGGGTAACTCTTGACAATTTCTTGAAAGAGAGAAAGAAATGGGGTTTAACGTCCACTCGACACAAACTAGGACATGGTTCAAGTTTATTTCAATGACAAGCCTTATGATAGACGTATGTAGTAGCTCCAGACGTTAGAGCTAATGTCCTACAGTAACTACAATAACTGGATATAATTTTTTACTTTCACAATGTGAGACAAGTAAAATCCGTTATTGCATTTATTATATACATGAAACATCAACCAAAAGTCTATACATAGACATGAAATGGGATTTAACGTCCTACTATTCTTCTCCGACTGGGCGAATAATGACGAGAATACGCCATGCAGTGTGCTACGAGGGAAATTTTGCCCAGGAAGCGGTACAATGACCTCCTCTTATATCGAATTGCAACTGTCAAGGGATGTTTTACGTGCACGCCAATGTGTACACGGGACCTCCGTTTGCCGTCCCATCAGAACGACTACACAGGTTTCCTTGTCCTGCATCACGTCTACATTGAATAAACGTTTGTAAAATCTGGTACCTTTGTCCGGGTTGGATTCTATTTTAGTAGGTGATCAGAACTATTTTTGTTACTTTTTGTTGTTTAAATCATGTACAGCTACGTCATATTACCCCCCACACACACACACACACACACACACACACCATCTTCCCGAACTTTTGTTGATTTTATCTTCATTTCTTCTATCTCGTGTATGTGAACTACTAGATTATATTTACGCAAAATTTATTGTGTATCTGCTGCCATAAATATTTTCTATTTATTTCAGTTGCCATGTTCTCCAACCAGTAGCTGTAACAATGGTGCTAGTTTCACTTTCATCAACAACTAAACATTGTTTAGTTAATTTACTATAACTATACTCTGCACATCCACATGGTAAATCTGCTGTGGGTGTCGCACATATATTACCACACCCTAATGGGCCCCAGGCATGATAACTCTTTACCTTTAACCCCTGAAGCTTTTTGTTTCCCGGAACCTTCTTCCATTCGTAAGTCAATACTGTAGAAAGACTATCTGGAATAAAATGATAAATACTATGTACTGTAAAAACGGAAATGCAAATGTTGCCTATAATTTTCCTTGTTAGTGAAAGAAACATGCATGTCCGAAATTCTTCTCGTACTATTTCATTTTTTGACTTTGACTGACCTTTCGGATGGATGATACAATGTTATTTATATCTTACCTATATCCCAGCAGGCAGTACTTCCCCATCCACTCAGTAGGAAAACATAGTTGAATTCCACAGGAGTGATGGTATGAAAAGATATCCTGTCAGTACCAAATTCACTTCCTTTTCCCAGCTCTAACAATCCCCCTTTCCAACGGATCCAAAATGGCCGAAACTGGTTACATTCCAAGAGAACTTCGAGATGGGTGGAATATCTAACCGTACCATCTCGTGGTGATCGAATAATCTCACTTCTTGAGTTTGAGAATGACCCGATTGCAAAATCCCAGTTGCCATTACGAAATACATTAGCCGTTTCGTGTTCCTGGAGGAATATATGACCATCGTGACAGGCTTTTAGTTTAAATGTTAATTGTGTGGTATTTTCAAACGTGAGTCCCTTTCTTGCCAATGGAAAAGTGTAGTCAATGTTGTCTGGAGTAAACGCTCGAAATCCAACACAAACTGAAAAATCAAATATATTACTCACAACGAACGTATTTTAGATATTATTCCGGTATTGTTAACAGTTTCCAAATCATCGGTTTTGTGTTTTAACAAAAAACGCCATTCCCATAGTGGTATAGGAGCTCTTTGGGTGATTTGGTTCAGGGCAAGATCGGCTCTGTGGTGGCTTATTGTTCATTGATCATTTTATTGTTCATCGTCTGCGTTGAAGCAATCACATACATATATCACATGACATTCAAACCATATTTAAAGACGGGGAATCACGGTGAAGGCTCTTGCTTGCTAGACTGGAGGTTGGGTCCCTGCATTGGCCAAGAAAGTACATCCAGATTTTCCGACGTGGTTTCCCCATGTCAGTGATGCAGGACGGAGGGCCTGACAAGACAGCTGTATTGTCGTTCGGATGGTACGAAAAACCGAGGTCCCGTATACACATTGGCGTGCACGCAAAAGATCCCTTGGCAGTTGGAATTAGACATAAGAGTAGGACGTAGCGCCGCTGTCCGGGCAAAATTTCCCTAATAGCACAGTGTATGGCGTATGCCTGTCTCCATTAGCTCAGTAATTAGGAGAATAGTAGGACGTTAAACCCAAGAACAGTAGGACGTTAAACCCCATTTCATTTCATTTATTTTAAATTAATGTTCTATCATTAGTGCCGCGCTTCGACCTCTAGCTGGCCGGTCACCTCTGGTGTGAGTGTATGTGGCATGGAGATAAGGGCGCCTTCTCAACCTCGTGGATTTCCTCCGGGCACTCCGGTTTCCTCCCATTGCTAAAGAACCCTACTCGCACGCGAATTATTGAAATAAAATTAAACCATATGTTAGTCCCGAAATGACCTAGTTTGTGTCGAGTGGACGTTAAACCCCATTTCTCTCTCTCTATCATGGATATTACGATGAAGTATACTAGATTATACTTGTACCTTTGAATAAAAGAAGGGCGAAGATTCCCATGAATAACTTCTCCATTTCCTACTTATTCTTAGAGTCCCAAACAAAAGAATATGCGATGCGTTATAAAGTTATCATCCTGAAAAAGGAAGAAGTGAGCTAAAAGAAAAGAAATGGGAAATTGTTGATAACGCTTGAATCTGATGAGATTTCCTTCCAGGGTACAGGTGAGGTGTGAGGTTATTTGCTGTCTCATCTGAAACATTTGGAAAAAAACAGAATGGAGAATTCTGGAAAGTGTTACAGTCTTAGTTCTTTGAATCGGGTACTTGATGACTTCACTAGTTTAACTTCATATGATTCTTTATTATTCATCCAAAGATATAATGTATAAGACTCCTTAGTTAAGGGGGGTTGGAATGGCCTAGTGGTCTAGAGTGCCGCGCTTCGACCTCTAGCTGGCCGGTCACCTCTGGCTTGCGGCTGTGGGTTCGATCCCTGGTGTGAGCGTATGTGGCATGGAGATAGGGGCGCCTTCTCAACCTCGTGGGTTTCCTCCGGGCACTCCGGTTTCCTCCCACTTCTAAAGGCCCCTACGCGCAAGCGAATTATTGAAATAAAATTAAAAAACATGCGTTAGTCCCGAAATGACCTAGTTGTGTCGAGTGGACGTTAAACCCCATTTCTCTCTCTCTCTCCTTAGTTAATGATTTCTCAGTTAGCTTGTCTTGAGAAAGCCCTGATACTCAAACCTACTGCCAAATAACTCATGTTTTTTAAGAGTTCTCGACCTAAGTTATTGTCTTCTTTATACCCTTAGCAGATGTCAAGATGATTACGCCGTTGGTTATTACGAATGCTAGATTTTTGTTCTGTACAAATTGCTTTACTAGACATTACATGAATCAGCTATCTTCTTATAAGGACAATTGATATAAGGATTTAATTAATCCCGCCACGTTTCAAAGATGGAAAGATATCGTTTAGATATCATTCTCCTATTGTGTAACCAAAGCTTAATTTCGAAAGTCCCCGACAGAATTGAATTTAAAAAATCTGTAAGAAATGTAGTCTCTATCCCGTTCAAAATTTGTTTTAGGAAACGAAAAGTCGTAGAACAGTGAATATCGATAGGGTTATTCCTCTCATAACCACAATGCTTTACACAAACATTTAAAAGAATCTGTCGAAAACTAACCTCTATAGCGTTCACGTGTCAATCTGTTTTACAAAAGGTGACTTGTATTGCGTAAATAATATTTTAGGTAAAGATTGGATATCTCTGGAGCGCAAAGCTGAAAACCAATAGGGTTCGTCTCCTAATCACAGCAAAGCTTACAACAACAAAACAATTAAATATCGTTACAAATCCCACGCCAAACGAAGTAAGGGAGGGATATTGATATGGGCTGTTAAAAATATCTTTTTGAAACTGTGTACACATATCAATCAATTGCAGTAGTTATGCCTTTTGCTATTTAGGATTTTCGTGCATTTATATTTTTGAGGATCTATGGAAAAACAATAAATACAATTTTGGTGTACAATTAATTTGTTTTCCGGGGCGTATCATAAACCATTCGCGATATCTTCATTAAACCTTGTACAAATAGTAACCTATTATAGTAATTTGGAAAATCTCACATTAAATAATTTGTGTGTTTCCATGAAATCAAATTTGGCTTGGTTTTTGGTGTACCATCTCATAACCCTTTCGGGCCCAAGTGGTTAAGTTTTAAATTAATTTCTTGTTTTATGGTATTTTATAGATGGTTTGGTTAGAGTATCCAAAAAATTATTTTTAAGTTTTACAAATTTTCCTGACGTGGGTGGGGGTGGGACTTGAACGTCCCGACGGGCGGTAAAGGAGTAAATTATTTCCAATACAAAAAAAGTTTTAATTATTCTTAAAATCGGTATTTTCACCATAACTTTAATCAGCAACACTAAACAGACAATTCAAACAAAGAAAACTAACTATATTCTCTCAACAATTTGAAGCAATAATCCATGGTTAAATTCAATCAACTAAAGGCGTAAACAATTTTAACTTGAAATACAAATGTATAGCTTATTTCCAACCGCGCCATCAAAATCTGCAATACAATTTCTTGATTAATTACAGCATAAGAATACATTACATGTAACCGATTTACTTTAGGGGCGAGATTCGACGTTTTTCTTTCAATAAACCTCACATCGACCACGATTTTCTGAAAACCTATATCATTTTACAGACCAGTTGTTATTTAAAATCCCTTTGGCATCTATATAAGGGATAAATTCAGACATAGTAATCAATTTGCAAAGGAAAAGTCATATAAATTTGTAAAAAACGCATTTTTACTTCAGAGTCCCAGGATGTAGAATAGGCCTGACGGGACTGATACGTCCCACCGAAAAAAATATATGACAGTAATTGCAAATATTACAGGTTTTTTATATAAACTTTATGAAAGGGTTTTGCTATAGATAGAGTTTCATGAAAAAAATTCACAATCATTTTACTTACTTTAAACATTCTCTGTGCATTCAAACATGCACAAAGATTTTTCTTACAAAAACATCAACGTGATTTTGTGTTTGACATTGAATGGCCACTCTACAATTTTTTTGCCCTAAGACTGCACTACTTCAACCCAACCGTAGACCTACCTGAAACTGACTTATAATGAAATACTGACCATAATCCGCATATGCATTGCAACATTGTATTCACTATATGATGGGACATAAGAGTCCCGTCGGGCCAGAAAGGGTTTTAAACCATTCAAGATAATTTTACGAAACTTTGTTCAAACATCAACCTGCCTTTTGCTAATTTGGAATTTGACTTAGTTTTTGGAGGACACTTTTGTTTCCGGAGCATATCTTATATACTACCATTCAAAATATCTTCCCGACTATACTTCATATGATATCTTTCTGACATTTTGTATACATAAACCCTTTAAGGTAGTTGTGCCTTTTGCTTATTTGGAATTTCTTGGATTTTCGTTTGTTGTGTTTTCATGGAAACACATTTGACTTAGTTTTTCATGTTCAATATGGTTTCCGGGACATATCTCATAAACCATTCAAGATACCCTTATGAAACTACCAACAAACATCAATTTATTATGGAAACAAATTCCTCAAGTTTTC
This sequence comes from Patella ulyssiponensis, assembly GCA_963678685.1. NCBI lineage: Eukaryota > Metazoa > Mollusca > Gastropoda > Patellidae > Patella > Patella ulyssiponensis. The sequence continues at coordinate 64,040,240 of OY783229.1, forward strand.
CACAACACATTTGTCTTCGGTTTTGGTGTATAATCCCAGAAATTGTTCAAGATATATTTATAACACTTTTACATTCACCAACCTATTATTTTATTTGCTGATGTCCGTCCTTCCGTCCTAATTTCGTGTCCTACGTATATTTCATTATCCGTTTAAGCAATTGTTTTGAAACTTTTCACAAACACAAACCTATTAGATTGTTTTATTTTCTGATATATAAGCTTATTGTTCAACATGCAGCAACTGATCTGATGTGCAAACCTTGCAGAAAGTGGTGACCCTCTTTTTGCGAGCTTGTGGCCAGAGTATGAAGTTTCTAATCATGACCAATCCCAAGAAATTGTTTCCTTATGCCTCCAAAAGAAGTGCAAGTGCACGGGATGTTGATGACTAGTCACCTTGTTATTTTTATATATGACTTCTATTTGTACTGGCTCACGACGTAAAACGAATATGTTCCAACATGACTTTATTAATGAAGACATATTTGTATAAATCTCTGATGGTAAAATTTTAATATCTGTACCCAAGCGCTAATTCTTTAAATGCTATTGCTCAATGGAATAACACGGTCTTTTATATTCAATTGGAGATGGGGAATGTATATACAATAAACCATGCTTGATATTTGACTGAATACGTAATGAAGCTTACAAGTACAAATATTTAGGAGATAAACACTTCCTGTTTCTCGTGTTTTAATGTAAAACCCCAGGACATGTCTATTGGACAATAACGCCCCTCTAAATGCGAAACAGGAAGTGTTTATCGACATTGTAACGTGCTATTTCGGCATTTTAAAGGATATTACTAAAACAGAGGTGGGTTATTGTCCAATAGACAGTGTTTAATTGATCAATCAAAACGCAAGATTTACTTTTTAGCATGTTACAATGCTTTATTAATTACCTTTACTGAAGTATAACGTCTGCTAGTGAAACAGTCAAGAGCCAGGATATTTGCGACTACTTTGTTTTTACTAATACTATCATATTTCATTAAATTGTTAGTGTCGGACATTGTCATATATATATATATATATATATATATTAAAGTAGATAAAGTACAAGTACTTCTTTGTTAACGGTAGATAATGCATAGAAAAATACGTCCAGGTAAAAAATTCTCCACTTTACTTCATTCTGACATACATTAAATTATATAAGCTAGCTGACAGCCCTCTATAGGCGTCTTCAGATATTAATAATGTATACAAAATATTGCAAATACGATACATATATATATATATACATTCTTAGAACAATAGATTTCCATGACAATGGATTATAAATAATATTAAGTCACATACAACAAAAGGTTAAAAGTATATAATACATAACATGACATTAATCTACATAGTCTTCCTGGTATGGTTATATAATAGACCAGTTATGTAATCTGGTTATAATTCCTGGTATAATTTGACAATAGGACCACACAGGAGTGAAGAGATTAAAAAAAATTGTCAATAGATCAATAATGTAATTTGGTTGTAAACTTGTTTATATATCGACTATAGAGAAATAAAGATATACAGGGTTTAAAATCCCCTTAAATGGTGTTGAAGTAAAAAGAGTTAAAATATATTTAAAATTAGAATATTTACACGGTGGGAAGGGGGCAAATTAAGCATTTAAATCCGGTTTGAACCGGTCAAACCAGATTACATAATTGGTCTATTATCTAACTATACCAGGAAGACTATGTAGATTAATGTCATGTTATGTATTATATACTTTTAACCTTTTGTTGTATGTTACTTAACATTATTTATAATCCATTGTCATGGAAGTGAGATTTTCACCCCAGTCAACGTCAAATCCCCGTAGCAAAAGATCTAAACGGTCAATCCCCTACAAATTTATGATGGAGGAGATTGCCTATAAAGATTGGAACCAACGGAATGTTCAACAAAAAGCTACAGCCTGTGATGTTACAGCCATTTAACATTGAAGTCAATGGGCAAATAATTACTAGTCTGAGTCGAAATACCTTAGTATTCCATACCTTTCTAACCAGGGTAATTATTTTTAGATTAGGGTAATAGCTAACTCCTACCTCTTAAAAATGATTTATATAATTAGTAAATAATTATTATCTAATGATTGATGTTTTGTTATATATATACATATATATATATATATAGTGTAACCAATATATACATTGTACTATACTATTCAAAAAAAGTAGGGGATATTTGATTTTGGGGGCATAATACTAAAATATGCAAATGACTACGAAAAAAGTCACTATATAACCTAACAGAAGAAACATTTCCAGTTACATGTGACGCCCAAACGCACCAATAGCTACCGCATGGAATGCAGGTGATGCTTGGGATCATCATGGGGGTCCAACCCAAGATTTGCACGACTCTGACTTTGAATGTTACAGTCATTGTGGCATTAAATTCCAGGATGGAAACATCAGTTTAATTGTTTCAGTGACCAGAAAACAAATTTTGATATGCGTCGGCTTACCCAAAATGAAAGGTTACGTGCCCTTGGCATGCTACAGATCGGCACAACACAGGCGGTTGTGGCGCGGACGATGAATGTTTCTCAGTCTGTCATAAGCAGGCTATGGTCCAGATACCGTGATACACAATCTGTACAGGACAGACAACTCAAGCCCAGGATCGATTTATCCGTACCTTGGCCTTGAGAAATCGTGTCATCACAGCAAATCAGATCAGCGCTCGTCTTCAAACAGACACTGATGTGAGAGTGAGTGGCCAGACGATTCGGAATCGACTGCATAGGGGTCATCTTCGCGCCCGACGTCCTCGCGTGATCCCTTGTTTGAGAGATCATCACATTTAGGCATGACGTCGTTGGTGTAGGGATCGTCAACACTGGGATAATCGACGCTGGAGCAATGTGATGTTTTCAGATGAGTCAAGGTTCACTGTTGATTTTTTGGACCGACGTAGGAGGGTGTGGCTTCGTCGAAACGACCGCTTCCAACACGTTTACGTCATCAGACATGATCGATTTGGGGGGGGGGGTTCTGTTATGGTGTGGGGAGGCATCACTGTTGCTGGAAGAACGGCTTTACATGTTGTTGCAGGGCGTGTTACAGGCCAGTACTACCGGGACAACATCTTGGCAGTCCATGTTGTGCCGTTCGCACGACGTCATGGCCGCCGTTTATCTTCCAGGATGACAACGCAAGATGTCACAGGGCCAGGATCGTTACAGGTTACCTCCAACAACAGAACATCACCACATTACCTTGGCCAGCACTGAGTCCCGACCTCTCCCCCATCGAGCATGTCTGGGACATGCTTGGACAGAGGTTACGTCAACGTCAACAACGTCCTGCCAATGTCCAAGAAATTGTTGCTGCGTTGCAACAGGAATGGGACAATCTGGACCAAAATGACCTTAGACGTCTCATTAGGAGTATGCCACGTCGGATCAATGCTTGTTTGGCAAACAGAGGAGGATTTACCCGTTACTGACTTTGTTGTGATGCTGTGGTAACTTTGCTGTTTGACCCCGGGTATCATTTTACCCTTATCATGGTCAGTCTGTGCCTTACTTAGTCTAACGATCATTTGGAATAAATCGATGAATGTGAACTTCATTTCATTTTGTCATTTGTTTCTTCGTCAGTTTCATTAGGTGACTTTAATAACACTTAAAAATCAAATATCCCCTACTTTTTTTGAATAGTATATTACAATCGATATAGTAATGTGTAATAGTCGTGTTTATCTTGTTATGATTTGATCTGATTAATGCAATATTTCTAAACCGAAATACATGTCTCTTACAGAGTACGGCAATCTAGGATTGCCCGAGAAAGACAAGTTACAGAATGAAGAACAAGTACGGCGAATGCTATTCGCCTGAAAAAGGAAAGAATCAAGAGAAAGTACGCGAATGCTATTCGCCCGAAAAAGGTAAGATTTCAAGAACAAGTACGGCAAATGCTATTTTCCCGAAAAAGTGACTCTTTTATTGTACGGTGAACGCTGTTCACCCGAAAGAGGACAGTTAACAGAAATAATCATATTGAAGCTGTAAATGCTGATTATATATTTTGAAAGTTTTTGTTACATGGAGGTTTGAAAACTGAACGACTCACTCTTATTCCTACGGTGAAGTTTATATTAATGTTAACAAAACACCGTTAATGACCACTTTTAGCTGGTCCTTACACACCCTTCCGAAGTTCCGTGATCAGCCAGAAATTGATCACAGGTGGTAGAGATAGCAAGCTTCCCATACCCCAAACGTGGTTATCCCTCCAAGGAAACGTTATACTAACACGATGGGATGATGTCACAGATAGCATTGTACTCGGTATACAACGACTACTCTTTTATAAAATGCTTAACAAATTATGACATTTTGCTACTAATTGAAATGTACTGGTTGAAAGCGGACGAATCAATCCTATTGCTAATTTCTTAAATGGTAATTATTATTGTGAACACAAGTTGATTATACAACCGTGACAAACGTAATGATAAAACGTTAGGTCTTGCAGTTTATTATAAACCTAGCCTTAAAGACTAATTGCACCAGAACATGAATGTGGTAATTATCCAAGCCAACCGTGATATATATTTATGAATTATTATATTTTACGCATCTCTATCCGATGATATTATTTTGAAAAGCTTCCAAATGAGGAAACAGTAATTAAACAATGTTCAAATTTTAATTCTCAAGTGTTAAAATCAATGTTCACATCGGTTATAAACCATAACTTCGTAGTAAAAAGCAATTCAAGTCTTTATTTGTTAAATCTACAAACAGAACAGAATAAATTTCCTGACATCAATAAATTTATATGCGTTATTTCTAGTTTAAGAAATCACGTGACCAGTGAGTTCTATTCATCTCCACAACTTTTAACTTCACCAGTCCTATTGTTTTTCAGTATTGAGTACTTGTTGGCCATTAACTTGCTTGATAAAAATTGGTTCACATCGGTAAACATTCTATTGTACTCTATATTTGTCATTTCACAGTTCAATAATTGTAACAAATAACAGCCAATTAAATTAATTAAATTATTTTACCACTTTGGGTTGAGGTTGTATTTGGAGAATCATGGTAATCGATATGCAAACTGTTGCTGTCGGCGTCACATAGGGCGAATCTAGGCAGAGCGGTTTGTCATGTTAACACAAGAAGGTGTATTGACCATCTAGCAAAAACCGTTGGTATGCTATCTAACCATGGGATGATTGGGTCGAAGAAGGAAAAGGGGTCTTGAATATAAAGAAAACTGAGCGGATAGACGCTAGTATGACAGAATTGGAGTAGATTGTGGAAACAAAATTTGAACATATTTTGATGGCAATTAATGAACAGTCCACTATCTTAAATGAATTTGCATTGAACAACCCAGTCCCAGCGACAATTCCCAAAGACTCTTCGTCCCCAGAATGAATTTCCAAAAATGATCAGCATCTAAGGCAGATGCGTTTCGTTCTGTTGAGGGGTTTAAAAACCTAGTTGCTCCTTATTTGGTTTGACAATAATCGCCTACACCTAAGCCTATCAAGGAGGATCTAGAGTTATATCGGATATCACAAATGCCATGCCAGTGGATACGCAGTGCCGAATTAACCTTGTGGGGGCGGGGGCCCCATTGTTGTTTGTTGTTTTTTTTTCAAAATTAGGATTAATTTCAGTGCATCTGAGACAATTTAGGCAGCGAATTTATTGACGTTTATAATTCGTTGAGAATTTTAAACACATTCTTTCTCTTATGATATTTTCATTTACTTTATTTTAGTGAAATTAATTTAGGTGACATAAAACTCCGATCAGCAATGAATGTCAATAAAGAGTTTTAGAAGGAAACTTCTAACAAGAACAGTTAACACACCAGAGCACAAGGCCTCCTTAATTCGTAAGGGAAGCCTCTGTGGACGTTATTTACAAAGACTTTCGTTGCGACTCGAGGAGGGCGAAGGTGGAGATGATGCTGTCAATATCGAGATCCCTAACCACATATTCGATCGACATTAATGAGAGATTTACCAAACGTTCCTGGCCTATCGTAGATGATTTTTGATCATTTTAAGTTTTGAAAAGGACCGTTCACCCCTGCAATTGGAAATCATAAGTGAAAGGTAGATCCTGAGTAGAACCTCTGCATTAGGAAACGTTTTAAAAAGACCCCGCTGACTCAATATGTTGTACATCTACCTCATTGTTTGATGTGTCAGTCTCGTCCTTGAATGCTCTGAAGTGAACTATCTCATCAATAAGACCTTTTGAGAGTTCTGTAAAAGGTTATAAAATTGCGGCAAGCTAGTTCCAGTTCTATTTTTCGGAGTTCACGTAAAAATCAGAATCTACTTTGTATTTCGTTGTAGGCCTTCGAGCTCTTCTCTAACTCCGATAGTAGAACGTCACGAACGGCAATGTACCCATCTGCTCTGAAGGACTCCCTTGAAGGAGCAGACCGGCCCCAATCCTCACCACACGTACTGGTTAGCTCCGTCAGGGATAAAATATTAGTATGACGCAGAATTGGGGGGTGGGACATTTGTCTCACTTTGCCCCCCCCCCCCCGATCCGGTACTGTGGATACGGTTTATTGCTGTAAGTAGGGTGGAAAAGCTGCCCATGAGTCCCATATATAATAAAGAATCCCCATTGCAAAGGGACATTGTGAATCCCGATTGCTAGAAACTGGGCATCGTAATTATAGCTTAAGATGTTTCTATTTTCAGGGGATGACCAGACAACCTGGGAGTCATTTCTTCGCGAACTGCAATCGGCTTGCCAATCAGATATAGTCTAGCGAATATAGAATATAACCCGACAAAAATTGTAACAGATTTTGCGTATGCATAGAAATGTTCTGCAATAATGTATCAATGTTAGGTGAAAAATGTAATCACTGGAAGGGTCGTTATTTTTTTTTTTATTTTATGCGGCGCGGTGTTTGAATACCGACAAAGATGGTGATACTGTTGGGCGGCCTTATAATGTAAGGGAGGTAAAAAATGTACAAAGCGGTTCAGTTGGGACACAGATCACTAAATATTGATGGGCCGTCACCCACGAATGTAGGGCGAAAGTTATTTTTAGTCTTTCTCTTCCTTTCCCTTTTTCCCCCTTTTGAATGGCGATTTTTGTTGACTTTTTGGTGTAGAATTGAAGAAAAGGGTTTAAAAATACATTTACTGCCAGGTTTTGGTGAATATTCATGATTAGTGATCTGTGGCCGTTTGAATAGACAAATTACCATTGGAAGCCGCCATATTGGATTTGACGTAGGTCATGGGTCAATCGGAGTAAACTGGCAAAACATCGTAGCGGCCTTGCTGACTATTATTATGTTTTCGTTATGGGCTCTATAAATTCTAACCTCTTTTATACATTTTACTTATGACAGAGAATACGGATTTGCCTGTATAACTTTTTAGCGTGGAAAAGTGATTGATTTATCTGGGTGTGTAGGCCTATCGAAAAAGGCGTGGCCTATATTAGTATATTATAATATTTTTCTGGTTACGATGCAGTAAAGGGCCGAAATGAAGTAATTTTTATAATAAAACACTACCTCTTTTAATTGAAGACGGCGAATAATTGTAAAGATCTATATGAATTGAAATATTCTGTCTGGCGCAGCTCTCGATCCACGCAGCTGCTTCGTTAATCGTTCGAAATTTTATTTTTTCTGAATCGCTATTTCTTTTAATTGACCATGTTAGTTTAGAAATTAAAACATTTAAAATCAGTGGTATAAACTGCTTCTACTTTCTTCTGCCAACTTGCTAAGCGCGACTTTTTTTCTGTCATATTATTATTAATGTTTCAGTGCTTGTGGTCGGCCTGCGACGATTCTGTGCAAAAACCATTTAAATGCCGCTATATTGGACAACTTTCTCATTGCTGTACTCACGACATGGAAGAGCAGTAAAACTTCTTTCCGGCCGTCTTTTTTTTCGGGGCCCTCATTCCACGGCTTTTCTTTCTGTCCCTATCCTCCGCAATCATAGGTGTACGAGCCAGGGGGGCAGGTCAGTTCCGCTTATTCGCCTCTTTATAAACCCGGAATTTTTTCGGGCATTTCTAGTTTTGCTTCCCTAACTGTCATCGACACCCTAAAATAACACTTATTTTTTTTTCTTTTGATTGAATACCACGAATTTGTACTGAGTTGACTATGGAATAAAAAAAAATGTCTGGAGCCACTGTACTTTGTGTGACATTATTCTGGCATCGATTAGTATTTGTGAATGCAAAAGTCTGATTGGATGGTTGGAATTCAGAGTGGGATTTCGGTTACAAAACCACAGGACACTTTTGGAGTTGTGTACACGGGATAGAATAGCAGAAAGCGCATTATTGCGGTGGCTACATTTTCAAAATTTTCCCCAGGAGGGTAAGACCCACAAACCCAGCGATGATTGATTGGTTGTTTGGAATGCGGGTCAGCCAGGCAAGCTATATTGGACCAAATTGAAGTTGCTGTATTCCCAGTCTATAATAGCAGGGAAACGGGTTTGCGGCAGTTAAATTTTCTCCCAACGGTCCCATTTACGTGGACTGTAAACGATTGATTGGAATTCGGGTCAGTCAGGCAGGCTATATTGTACCAAATTGAAGTTGCTGTAATCACAGACTGGAATAGCAGGAAAACGCATTTGTGGCAGTTACATTTTCAAATTTTTATCCCAATGGTCCCGTTTTCGTGGACTGTAAACGATTGATTGGAATTCGAGACAGCCACCTTAATGAGGCTATATTAGACCACTTTGAAGTTGCTTTGTTCACGGGCTGAAATAGCAGTAAAATGTGTTTGCACAGCCGTCCAAAATTTTCTCTTTTTTTGAGAGGGGGGGGGGGAGTTCATACATTGTAAGCTCCGCTTCTTCGCCTCTCGAGAAAGACCGGCGCTGCTCTCTGTAAACTCGAATTATTTTCGGGCATTTCGGGTTCTGCGCCCCTAACTGTCATCGAGCCCGTACGCCTATGTCCGCAATATGGAATTAATTTAGGCATACTGGCATTTCGGTTGCAAAACGACATAAATAAGGCTATATTGGTGACGGAATAAAAAAAATGACGAACGTTAATTCTTTTTTATTATTATTTCAGTATAGGTAACCAACAATTTATGTATACCCCATCCGTCTGTTTTCTTACGTAGGGTAAGCTATAATGGGCCTAGAAATATGGCATTTCTTGACTTTGTCTTTAAAATTCTTCGAATGTCAATTGTTTTAATGAACTGGAAATACACAGGTAACAATTCTAAGGAAGTCATAATTATCACGAAACGTCGCTCAGTAATAAACAGTATCTGTATTCCATAGATACTGTGACCCGTGCAATGCTTTGAAAGCAAAGTCGTAAAGAAAGACGTCATTTTTGCTCCGATTGAACTTTGACCTCAGTGATTCAAGATGGCGGAACCGACATCGGCAATTGGTCTATGGAATAAATAAAACTAACACATAATCTACATATAATTAGTAAGTTATTAATATTATCCATATATTTATTTATTTTTAAAGATAGTTGTATGTATATGTAAGATATATTACGCCTCGCTATTTAGCCTAGGCCTACAGCAACATTCGATTACTCGACGACCTGTTGCTACAACGTTTTGAAAGGGGAGGGGGTGCTATAATTTCATAAAACGCGTTGACTTTTAATATTGTGATCGCAATGTCGTTACTAGTATTCCAAAATCTTAAGATCAATTATACCGAACCCAACAATTCAAATCGTTGTATAGCAGAAATCAAGGCTAAACACTGTTCGATTTTTAAAAGTATGGAAGCCCACAACAGCCATATCCTTTATTGCCTAAGTTTTATAAATTGTGCCATATATACCTCTTACACTTTTAAGATAAGCCAGAATCCATATTCTAATTAATTCTGTATATATATATATATTCATCCACACTCATATTTGATTTTATATAATACCATTAACCTGTGTGCTAAAATTAATAACAAAAAAATAATACTACGAAGGTGTATTCGCAAATTTTGTTCTTAGTTATCAGACCGATTTAAATTGTAGTTTGATTTTAAAATAATTTATATTTTTATTTTTTAGGTCTTCTTAGGTCAGCTGCAAGTTAATATGGACCAATGCCTGGCAAACAGCTAACTAGGGACTGAAGTTTTCTTTTAAAGAGCAGTGTTTGTTTTGCACCCAACGTGTTGTCTTAGAAAACAAGAACAGCAAATTGAACGACGCCTTATTAATAAATAATGGAAAGAGGTAAAACGGATGAGTGGTCTAGTAGTGTAATGGTCAGAAGAATGATGGTGAGCGACCTGCATGCTGCTGATGCTGCGTATCATCAATTGTGTAGTGTGAATTTTAGAAAAGGTAAACAAATTCCAAGCAGATTCCTTCCGAGCAATACACCACCACATGTTAAAAAAGGTAGACCAGAAGATCCCGAACAGGCTAAACGTGTTCTTTGAAATTGTCGACTAATTTGTTAAAAATGAGGATGAACAAATATCATTAGTGAATCATTTGTGGTGACAAAGCATTTCGATCATCTTACATGAAGAAGAAAATATTGGATCATTTTGGTGATTCTGTTTATATCGCAGACATGAATGGACAGAAAACATTGTGATGATTAGACAGACGGCGAGGAATATACTGATGTTGAAAAGAGAAAACAGCCATTATGACAAACATTAAAATGTTCTCTCCTACGAAGTACGACGTTTCTTCACACTTAAATAACATAAAATCTCTCAGATTTTTTTTACGATCGGTTACTGGCATGAAAGAAGATGCTATTACAATTGCGTCAATTGGCCAATCAAATGTTCAAGCAGCACAACCAAAGTCAACATTGACCCCACTACAAATAGGTTTGGGAATATAATTGAAGCGAAGGCTGCAAAACAACATGTATGTAGTCAAAATACCATACCTAGTGGACATTTTGTTCAGTTTGTTGCTGACAGTGTCGACCATAATTTAAGAACCCTAGATGGTCACAATACATTTCATGGAATGGACACGATGTCTGGGTTTTCTCCAGTTGTAATGAATGAAAGAAGGATATGTCGCCAATATGTCAACATGTATGACATCACTTGGTCGCATCAATATTATGCCGTACTGTGCATCACTAACCAGAAACATAGATAAATGAACGCGATCCAATTCATCTCTAAGATCTCCAACTCCTGGATGGTCAGGGTTCATGCAAATGACTTTCAATGGGATATAACATCTAAATATATTCTGTTCATGATTTATATTGAGTTTCTTGATTTAATATAATTAACAATATGCTCAAATATTTATTAGCTTTTCGAAAGCCACAATGTGCAAATTGACTATATAATTTTCAGTATATGACCTGTAATAACCTCGAAATAAATACATTTCAAAGCGTAGTACACTTTTACATTTTCAATAACTTATTCAGGACACATTGTATATATCACCTAAAACATTCTTTTGCAAGACTGTGGGGTCACGTTTGTATGTATTAGGTGTAACCCAACGAAATTTCTGAACGTTATAAATGGTAATAAAAATAAAAAAATAACACAAACCTTGAATGTATAGACTTTTTTGAACATCACAACAGTATCTGTGGGCACAAGTGTACTAGTGATTCGGAACCGCTTTCTAATTTAATCGAAAGTAAATCCCGTGAAGCTTTAGTACACTAGTACAAGAGGATGAAATAATCAACGTTGCTAAGAAAACTAAAAGTAATAAATGTAGTGGTATTGATCTATTACTTATTAGTTTTAAATATAATGTACTGATTTAAAGATGCATTCTCATATACCAATTTTGTGATTTGATGATATATTTGGATGGAAATCATATTCAAAGTAACCAATCTATCAAAAATTGGCTTCAATTCCCACTCAAAAATTTGTATTCGCCGGGGATACCTTTAGCTATGAATAAACTGGTAAACCCTCACTGTACATTTACCATAAATATTGAGGTCTGAGTACATTGTTAAAGATACATTATGGGAGATTAGATAACGAGTTGGCTGTTCCCACCACAATAATTAAAAACTAGCTATTGTAAAGGCAATTTGCTGAAAATTTCAGTCAAAGTAATCCACTATTAACTTAGAACTAGGCGATTGGAAGTTCCGCTTAGCCTCAGTCATCATTACTAAAGTCGGTAAGACAAAACCATTTGTCTCGGTTATCCATTTTTATTGGTAAATCACGAAGGAAAATATTTCAGCGAATCGAACTACAATCCAACAAAAATTTCATGTTAGCCTCGACACCGAGAGTTGATTATGCTCTGAATAAGTTAATTAATGTCTAATTAATAGTTTTTATAACATTTCGGGCTCAAAGAAAGACCTACAATAGGCAGGTTTTGCTCTTGTATAATGCATGTTTAATTATTTATGTCAATTCGTTTCCCGCCCTCAATGTTCGCTTAACCATTTGATCAAGAAAAAACAACCGCTTCTCACTTTAGCTGGCAGGTAACAGTCGGGTTGCCAGTTAGTGATACCCTGACAATTTTTCCCAGTGCTTGCCACATGGGAGTTTTTCTTGTAATCCAGTATTTTTTTTTAGTAAGATTGGGTGTCTATTCTTTCCATATACATACTTTTATTGGAAATAACCAACCGATATATACTTTTCTGGGAAAGTATCTTTTTAATGTCTGCACCGTTAGTAAAAACATTTAACGGTGGGAACTATCCTAAATGTTGGCTTACAATAATACCTGTTCCAAAAAGGGTGACTCGGACAATAGACGCCTGTTCATTAAATCTATATTTTCAATATTAATAACCACTATTCTAAATCACAGGTTATATATCGGGTGCGAAACAATAGATGAGACCCAATCTGGTTTAAGGCTTCTTTCACTGCAATTGGACATATTAGTCCCACAAGGAAGGTTAAAACAAATATAATACTTTGTCATATTATATCTATTTTGATTCAAACGAAGGTACCATTTTTATGAATTTCAAATTAATATGTTGCGATAGCGTAGCGGGGTCGCTCCTTCATGCGAGTTTTTAGCTAACAATACCAACAGATAGCAAAAAGTAATCACAGAATACATTGAATGTTAAATAAATGTGTGTTTGACTTTTTAAAGGTAATAGTATGTAATTTCCACTTTATAATACCTTTGAATGGACTGTATGTTTACACTCTGAAAATGGGCGCCAGAAACAAAGTTCTGCGGATAGAAATTGGTACATCATCTTCTTCTTAAATCAAGCAACTGTCTGGCGAATACTCGGAGATATGATAGTCTTGTAGCTTCGGTTTTGGGCGTTCAATTATCTAATTGGTCAAATGATAGTGATAGGTTGATAAGCCTAATGGCGTCGAAACCCCCCTTATATGGATAGTGGAAACTTGCACGTGTTATTTTGTTATCAACCTATAATTGAATGTTTACCAATAATGTTTTTATGTATCAACTGATCAATCCTTCATTTTAGCGCTTGAGATGTGCCTTCCCTATTTTTTAGATATTATGTAAGTCTTTTATTAAATTAAACTCGACCCCCTCGAAAAAATCTGGAAAAAATATATGTTTTTGTACATGTAAAAACTAGACAGTGTGCAAAAATTGTGGCCTGTAGCTTAAAAACTGACTGAGGTACTGACTGAGTTTCATGATTTTCCAATAAGTTTTCGAAACAAAATACTTATCAATAATTTACTCGGGTTTCAGATATCTTGATTTTACCTGTTAGTGAAGAACTGATGATGTAGATTATGAATACGTAATCAGATTGCAGGCGAGTGGTAGGGTTCGCATGATACTAAATGTCAATTGTTCTTCAATAGGGACAAAAGTAACGGGTCCAGTATCGTACGTCCATATTTTTGACATTTCCCTACAACATCAGATGTCAGAATTGTTCTTCAATACGGACAAAAGTAAGGGGTCCAGTATCGTACGTCCATATTTTTGACATTTCCCTACATCAGATGTCAGTAGTTGAACCGTTATATGGGAAATGTCTTCTGGTTCTTTTTTGTTTTGTCTTTTTTTCCCGATTTTGTTTTCAAACACATCCCATTGGGCTTTTTTTTTTGTAAGCTCAAGACATGTTTTTCTAATTTAGGCTTGTTTGCACTTGACGATTATAATTTTCGGAAGGGAGATAACTCACACTGACCGTCTGGTTATTCAAAGCAAATGTAGCTTAAAATTTTTCTATGTAGAAAAAGAAATGCTATACAGACTGTAGGCCACGGTAGACTACTCTTTCATTGAGCTACATATCGTGTGGTAGAGCTTGATACTTGTGCACGTTAAAAGCACACCGTTACAGACATCCACCATACAAAATAGACTTTAAAATAAGAATTTTCCCCTTTCCTTTGATTCCTTTTTATTTGGGGGTTTGGATGGTCTAGAGTGCCGCGCTTCGACCTCTAGCTGGCCCCTCACCTATGGTTTGTGGCTGTGGTTTCGATCCCTGGTGTGAACGTATTTGGCATGGAGATAGGGGCGCCTGCTCAACCTCGTGGGTTTCCTCCCACTGCTGAAGACCCCGCGCAAATAAAATTTAAACCATAGACCTAAAATGACCTAGTTTTTGTCGAGTGGACGTTAAACCCCATTTCTCTTTATTATTTCTTACTTCAGGTCATATTTTGAACTCGATAGTCGCCATGATTAAATATCTGTAACTAAGCGGCATTTCACCATACAGAACTAACCTCATTTCTCTGTAAAAAGAAATCATTCAAACATTTTTATCTGCTTCTATGAGTGTACCATACTCCTACTCGCATCAACAACCAAACGCAGTCATGCGTATTTTTCGAAGACTAGTTTCTTTGACAAACTACTACCTTTTCCGGGTGAACACTTCTATAAGGCGCTGCATAATCCCCTGTCAGGATTTAATCAAACGGTGGTTTCCATCGCCCAGCTCAACGTGACAAGGGTCTAAAGTCAAACCGTCTGGGTCCCCCGGTTTCCTCAACCTGCTAAACTAATCTACGAGCAAGCGAATTATTGGAATGAAACTGAAGGGAATAAGCAGAGAAATGTAGTAGAATGTTTTGATGTGATATCGTCGGTTCTCTTTTGCTCAAAGGTAAACGTTTAAAATCTTAGATTTGTTTCACCATTGAAAATCTTCAACCAATTAAACATGCCGGAAAATTACTTAGAAGTAGAGCATTGCGTCAATCAACATGTGATCATTGAATGCACCATGAATCAGATGCACCAGTGGGCGGGACTACGTGGCAGTAGATGAGAACCTCCTCAAATACTTCGTTGATTCAAGACTGTCATATACACAGCTATATTATTCTGCAAGACATATACTTACAATCATAAGACAATTTGGCAACAATGGCAGTTTAGACAACACAGGCCTATAGACTTGAAGCACGAAGGGTTGGTAATCTGTACTATTACAAACTGTGGGCGAATGACGAAATTCTTACATACATGTCAAACAACTGGACGAGACCTGACTAAGCACAGCGCAAACGAACCCTAAATTTCCAATAGGAAAAGTAGCTAAACTCAGGGGACATGAACATAAAAATATAAGGACTGAACATATGGTGCAGGGCATAGACCCTTCGAAGGAGAGAGAGAAATATAGTTTAATTTCCACTCGACACAAACTACGCCATAGTAGGACTAACACGTGGTTTAATTTTAATTTAATTATTTGGTTGTACCCGTTTTTGCAGTTGGGGGGGGGGGGGGAGGGAGTTGCTCAGATGGCAATAAAAAACGACATTGTACATACACATTGGCGTGTATGCAAAAGTTGGACGGTTGGAGTTCGACACACGAAAAGGCCGTATGATTTATATGATTGATTTATTCTGAAAATTCTTGTGACAAAGAACATTTTCGGGGAATTAACCCCCGCCCCTACCGCTACCGAAATTGACCCCATATATCCATGTGTGTACGCCAACGTTTGCGCGGGATTTGGGCTTTTCGGGCAGACCAATTATTGACTTAAGAATATAAACACTACAATCTCATTTCGTTTCGTTTTTATAGTTCAAAATTTTGTTTTACTTATCTTTACTACAGTTTTTGGCCTAGAAGCTTCAGCGCTGATTGCGTAATCAATGTCTGACGTCATAGGGTCAAAAGCCACTCGTTTGACTTGTCAGGTCTTCGTGTATTGTAGGCCATTGAAAGTATAAAACAAACGAAACGAAATATACCTCTGTATTATAATCAGATTGATGAACACTATCGAAATGCCGAGCCACTCATTATTACGAATATTGAACCTTAATTGTTGCACGTAAATTATAAAACATGTGGATACGAACTGGTTAATTCTACAACTACACGATTTATGTTATTTTGTAATGGAATATTTTCTTAGATGTCCTAACTGCGATATTAAGACTTGGGAATAAGACGTTAAACCGCCAAATGAAACAGTCTGGGAAGCCAATTCAAAATTTCTGGCATATGCAGGACACTGTATAGCTTAACATTTAATTTAGCGCATAGTATCTAAAGGGAAATAACTCCATTTACAAAAGCTCCAGATGGAGGCAGACCACCATTAATTTCCCCATTGACTTCAATGTTAATTCTGGACTCTTTGCCCACCTCCAACTTTTCCCCAAATTTTCGTTGGGCGAAATGCTTTTCACTACAGACAGAGGAACAAATGGCCATGTCTTTGCACTAAAATTTTTATGGGGTTGACCACCAAAATTTTGAGATACACGAACTTGAAGAAGCATACTCAAAACATGTATCTAGTTGTACATATCACCGTAGCCAACCTCATAACGACTTTATCCTTCCGCCTCAAAATCATGAATATTTACCAAAACCTGGCAGAAAATATTAATTCAAACCCTCTTAGTCCATTCTAGGCCAAAAAATCAACAAAAATGGGCATGCAAAAGGGTAGAAAAGAGACAGAGAGAGAACTGGTATGAATAGACGAACTACAATTTGTGGGTACCGAGATGGTGAAATTTAATGGTGGTCTGCCTCCTATATGGAACTGGCATTAAGACTTGGAAATAAGACGTTAAACCGCCACCTAAAACAATCTGGGAAGCCAATTCAAAATTTCTGGCATAGGCCTATGCATGACACTGTATAGCTGAAAATTTAATTTAGCCGCACAGTATCTAAAGGGAAATAACTCCACTTACAAAAGCTCCTATTGGAACTGGCATTTGCAGATGGTATCTGAAAGTATTTCCCTTAAATGTTCATTTCATACCATGTCTAGGCCATAACACAAGAAATGAAATGGAGTAAAGTGCGCGTCAGTACCAACCTATCGTGTCAAGCGGGTTATAAGATCGGTTTCGTGATGACATCTGTTCTCCAGTTCGGAGTCAAGGCTATGAAAGTTGAATTATTTCCTTTATCTAATAGTAAGTGCAGGGAAACTGCACCACACACAATTCTACACAAAAACAAATATACAGACAAGACATCATACTCAGAGACCACAAACATAAACAATTCAAAAAGAGTGAATGGATCCGGGGGCTAACCGTAAGCGTCCACTGCGCTGTACAGTAACGGGCCTGTGGTGACACAGACTTCACTCATATTTGAAAACAATTTGGGAATAAAACCCAAGGAAATAATTATATAATGTCAGTATGAGTCATGATCTGTCATATGTTGCGAGAATTACGAATGCAAGCATATGGTTGTACAAATTCCGTTATACAAGTTTGAAGTAACCACACCGTTAAATGTATCAAAGAAGCAGGCCTAGTTCCAAAAACTAAATGCACTAAATCAATAAAGAAGAGGATTAAAGTATATTGAATGCATTTAGGACACACATTACAACCTTCACAGAAACAAACAAAACTGAATACATGGAAGCAAGGGAATGTAGACCGTCTAGGGAGACAGTCGTCTGCTGACTGAATGGCGTGACGTGAATCTGTCGTTATAGCTGTTATGACGTCGTCGCTTAGAAGGTGCAATTTCCCGATAAAAAAGGGCGATAATCCAGATGTAATAACGTTAAAAACTATCAGTTTTTGAGACCATATCATACCCCACGTAAGAAACGCAAACCAGGAATGCTGAAGAAATCGTAGATTATCAGTGTATTCACAAAGGCATAATAATAAGGGCGATAATCCAGGCAGGACTAGACATTTATAGAAGATACAATTTATATTGAATCATTATCCAATATGTAGTCAGTAATTTATTTATAAGAAATGTCAAACCTATTATGTTGAAGAAATGGAAGTTTTGAAATTTCTTTAAAAATACGTAATTGTGTTCCACCTTTGGCCGTGCACTTAAAATTAAGAGTTTTTATTCGGGAAAGAAACAGTCCCTTCTTGTTGCATATTTTTAAAAATCGTAATGCCTGTGAATAGAAAACGTTATATACTGTAGTATCTGGTATTTTACTACTTCAAAACCAAATTTGTCCGTTTTATCGAATATACCGACATTAAATTTATCGTTAATTATATTGATGTCCAGGTCAAGGACAGATGCATATATTTATAGTGCCCGAATTTTCTTTATTTAATATATGTTCAGGAGGATATATTTCATCTTCATATTTATTGAAATTACCATTATCATTGATTGGTGTTATGTCATCAATGTAACGGAAGGTATAATTCAGACTTTTGGCTACCTTGTAATCTGTTTTTCTTTTATTGTCTCTTAGGTCGAATTCGTATTTATGTAAATGTGCATTTGCCGTAAATGGGGCGGGGTCAGTTCCCATTTGTAAACCAATAGTTTGTAGTATTATCTGATCCCCAACCTCAAATATGTCATTGTCAATGAGAAAATGTATGATATTTTGAAATTTTTCTTTATCGAAAACTACAGTGTTGGCATTGCGCCGTTTTATAATCCATCTTGCATCTTGTGAGTAGATGGCCATCAAGTTTCTGCAAAAAATAATATACCAAACAAACTAGTAACTATTAGGCAAAACGATAAACTTTGGATGAATAACAGCATTAGAAGAATGAAAAAGAAAAAAATCGATTACATAAAGAGAGCAGTAAAAAGAAATTTGGAAACTGATTGGCAAAATTTTCGTAAAATAAGAAATGACTACGTAAACCTGATAAGGAGATGTAAAAAAGAATATTTTGAGAATATTGACACAAAAATTAATGATAAAGGAAACTTTGGCACTAAAAAATGGTGGAATCTAATTAACGCATACGCCAAGACACAGGCTGCATCTTCAAACGAGCCTCCACCACTTACAGTTGGAAATGATACAATGTTTACGCCCACTGATAAAGCCAATGCCCTTAATAATTACTTTATCCAACAAACTGAACTGTCAAGCACTAATAAGACTCTTCCATTCCTCCAAATGAATACTAATAGCCTAAACTCGATTGCACTAACCCCTGGAGAAGTTAAGGACATAATAAATAGCCTAGATACATCAAAAGCTTCCGGCCCAGACGAAATTAGTTCTAAAATCTTAAAATATATCGTTAATGAGATTAGTAATCCCTTATGTCAACTTTTCCGTTTTTCTCTTGATACACACACTATTCCAAAGGTATGGAAATTTGCAAATGTCATCGCTATTTTCAAAAAAGGACACCCAACTGACTGCAGCAATTACAGACCCATTTCCCTCCTAAGTATTATTATAAAAATATTTGAGAAAATAATATATAAACACGTCTTTAACTTCTTCAAGGACAATTCAATACTAACAGCACTCCAAAGTGGCTTTCTTCCGGGTGACTCAACTATCTTCCAATTAATAGATCTAAATCACTTCTTTTGTCAAGCCATTGATCATAACAAACATACTAGGATCGTCTTTTGTGACATCAGCAAGGCTTTTGACAGAGTCTGGCACGCTGGGCTCTGTCATAAGCTGGAGGCTGCTGGGGTCAGAGGAGGTCTGCTTTCATGGTTCAAGAATTATCTTGAAAATCGACAACAATGTGTTATCATAAACGGAATATCCTCGGACCCCAGGGGTATCCCCGCTGGTGTCCCACAGGGAAGTGTACTGGGACCACTATTATTTTTACTATATATAAACGACATTGTCAATAATATAAAATCGAACATCCGACTTTTTGCTGATGATACATCTCTGTACCTAAAAATAGATGACCCAGAGGCATGCGCACTTACATTAAACAAAGATCTTGAAACAATAAATACATGGGCAGAAACATGGCTAGTGACCTTTAACCCCCTCAAGACAGAAACTTTAACCTTCTCCACTAAACGCAATGTCGTGAAACCACCACTTTCAATGAACTCAATAGGAATAAAGGAAGTAACAGAACATAAACACCTCGGACTTATCTTTCAAAGCAACTGCAAATGGAACAGCCACATCGATAGTATAATAAGTAAAGTATCAAAATTAGTAAACAGCCTTCGCTCCTTGAAATATCGTCTAAATAGAAAATCGCTACATACCCTATATTCTTCCTTTATTCTATCGCACTTTGATTATGCCGATGTTATCTGGGACGGATGCACTGACTACTTATGTAATAACCTCGAATACTTACAGCTTGACGCACTACGCACTATTTGCGGGGCAGTTAAGGGTACTAGCCATGCCTCCCTCTACGCAGAAACTGGGTTTATTCCACTCAAAGAAAGACGAAACCGACATAAATTAAAACTACTATACAAAATCATCAATAACCTAACCCCTGCTTATCTTAAGAATCTCATAAATCCAGAACCCTCAAACAAATATTTCCTTCGTAATGAAGACAATTTAAAAGAAATTCGATGTCGTACTGAAATCCTTGCTAAATCGTTCATCCCATCAAGTATAAGAGAGTGGAATAAACTCAGTACCGATGCAAGGAATTCTAGATCTCTGAAAATTTTCTCCGACCATCTATCCAAATCTGATATCAAAGTTCCTTCGTTTTATTATAATGGCCATCGGAAATCTCAAATAATTCACTGTAAATTACGACTTCGATGTTCTGACCTGCAGGGTCATAAATTTCTTCGACACATTGCCGACAGTCCCGCATGTCTCTGCGGTCACATATTTGAAGATCCCGATCATTACCTTCTGCGATGTTCCTTACATTCAAATGCACGAACAGAAACCATTGACAAATTACAATATAGCTTCGTCTACACTAGGCTTGAAAAAGCCGGCTTTTTAAAAACCCGGTTTTTTCAAAACCCGGCTTTTTCAAGTGTAGCGTCTACACTGACTGAACGGAAAAAGACGATGAACACCGACCTTCGTTATTTGTGGAACTTCCGGTTTATTTATTACGCCATCGGCTTCAGTCAATTTTGCAGAGATAATAATATAATAGTAATGATTACTTTGGAGCAATTATATATCCAGCTTATGGAATATAGCAGATCGCTGACAGACTTACGGAAGAGGGCGAGAAAACGACGTGCAAGACGATTGCGATTGTATATCCGTCGAAGACACTTTCGACTAACATCCTTCATGGCTATGATCGAGAGTTTACCTGATGGCAGAGCTGGGAGAATATGGAAATACCCTACTTCCTCGGGACGAATGACATCCGGGTACTTGATAAATCCCGGAATTAACGTCTACACACATAAAATTGCCGGTTTTTTGAAAACGCCACCTTTTTGATTTTGAAAAATCCCTCAATAATTGCCGGATTTTAAAAAGCCGGCTTTTACGATTGAGAAATTGAAAAAGCCGGCTTTTAGGAAAAAACCGGGATTTAAAAGGCTAGTGTAGACGTAGCTATAGATTTTGAAAATATAAACTGTCTTTTATTCGGCTCCAAAAACTACAGTCTAGAAATTAATACTAATATTTTTAACCAGGTCCATAAGTTTATTAATATGTCAAACAGATTCTAAACTCAATTCGATCAAGTAATATTTTAATGTATAATCTTGGCTAGTCTATCTAACTTTGTTTATTATCAAATAATCCTCACTTTGCTTGCATATGTATAATTATTAATTACTATATATACTGTACATTTTCACCCTTTTTATTATGTTTATATAATATAATATGTGTTTGCCATTTTAACTATGTATATACACCCATTCGTCATTAATAATATGTATACAAATTACTTAGGGAGAGGGGTTTTACATAGGCTAAGCCTGTTCCCCAATCCCATATTCAGACAACCTGAATAAAATATTGTTTAAAAAAAAAAAGTTTCTGCCCTTTCCGAACACTCCATTAAAGGCTTTATCAACGAACTAATCCAAATTATTTTTAAGATCTGTATGTTGTAGCATAGTATATAAGGTAGAAAAGTCGAAAGTTTCTATTGATTTTGCATTGCCTTTTTTATTGATTTTATCTAAAGTGTCTACTATTGGTTTATTTTTATCAATTATGAAAAAACTGTTAATTCCAGTATAATTGCGAAGTGTTTTGCACCAAATGGCATATTGGGCCTGGCATAATTTAAGTCCTTTCGTTATAGTCACTGCTAGAGGTTTTGTCTGGCAGATGCTGGAGTAAATTATGTATCTGAATTTTACTGGATTTTAATGAAAATTCGGTATAGAATAAATATAAGGTAGTGCATCTATTTTCACATTGTCTCTAATATCATTACTCCTGTCAAACGAATATTGGTTATGCAAAATATCTATTTTAGATAATTCCGTAATACATTTATAAGTATCATTATTGGTGTTAGGCCAAAGTCCGACTTCGGTAAGGATATTTTTAATATAGTACTTTTTACAGATTTGGCACAGCTTTACGGAGGATCGAACTGACGAAAATATAAACCATAAATAAATATCACATTATGCCATTTATTTTATTCCTCAGCATTATATTAAAGATGTGACATCACCTGGCCATTGCGGTCTGCAAGTTGTTTTAGTACATGTTTAACTAATTCACAGTTTATTTTTTTGATTATTGTAAATTGGCATGTTGCTTTCAATATATCCATCCCAATTCTATTTAAATTTATTGTCCTAGGTCAAATACTGGGAAAGTGTAACTTTTCCGGTTGAAAATTTTTACTATACGCCTTGCTAGTTCCGGTTTTATTTTCCAGATTGATAGTCTGAGATTTACACCATAGCAATACCCGTTTCACCAGTGTATAATGTTTCAACTTACCTTAATAATCGTATTGTGTGTATATAAATATACAATTAATTAATATGTGTCATAAATATATTTTTAAATATATATATTTTGGGATTTGGGCGGGGAACATGAGTCCAACAGTTGGCTTGTTTGTATTTTCATATATGTTTTTTTATTATCATATCTACCCTGTAAAGCTCCACAGAGCAGACTGACTCAATGTTCAGCGCTATAGAAAACGGTTATTATATTATTTTGGGTAGAGAGGGGCCTTTAATCACGTAAATTTATACTTATGTAATAAGTATTCAACATTGCAGACACAACAATGATTATATGCATAACCAAATCTACTCATGTGCTAAAAGGACCAGCGCAAGGGGTGGGGGTAAAAGTGCAGGAGTGTCCTTGGTTATTAACAACATATACATACACAACCCAACAAGTTATTAAATATACAGTTAACATAACTGTATTTTATTCCACATCTATCTTTAGTGTCATGTTTAATTTGAATTGCAGGGATGATGGGACACGGACATACGATTGTCTGTTTAGGACCTCTAAATGTCTGAACATGGTTCTGTCTACAGAAGACATTATTAGTGTCTTAGCTATGTGACCTCAACATTTATGTTTGCTTTGTTTTCAATTAAAATATATTTAACTGACCATTGGTTACCATTATCTTTGATTATGGCACTCTCAATAGGTACATCAATACAAACTGGTACATTCTATATTGGAGTTACCGCCGGGGTAATAATGTACACCATTTAAGTTTTCATTTGTACAAAGAGGTTCAGCAACCTCATACTACCACCCTCCGCCCAATTCGCGAGCACATGGCTTATTAGCTCCATTGTCAAAAGTAGAGAATGGGACTGACAGAGACACGATTTGTAAACACGATTTACGGGAGTCTATGAAAGTTCCAGTGAAACCAAAATCAGTAGTGATATTGAAATCATTGTAAATCATAGCGCACTTGTTCGAGTTTTAAAATTCCACCATGATTATTAGACTGTATGTGTATCCCGTGCGTAATATGTCTTGAAGATGTTGAAATCCACTCCAGTGTTCTCAGTGCATATAACCAAATCCCTGTCTATAGTCAGTCGAGCTATCAAAAGTAGTTCAGAGCTGTCTTTGTGATTAATTACAAAAGTCAATATGTGTGTTCCACCAATGCTACATCAATTTATTTATGCAAAGTGGATATTTTTGAAACAACCCAGTGATTGTTTCCCATGTAAAAAAAACTTATCTTATCTAGCATTAACATCTTGTAAGGTTAATAGTAAACAGTATAAGCCACTCTTGATAGCATTATACATGTACTGAAAATAACTTTCGGATTTTAACCCTTTTTTTCACCAAGGTAAATATTGATGTTACGGAGAACATATTAATGTTTTGAATCATATAAATATAAATCTTTATTATCGAATTGTCTGCATTTTTAAAACCAGATAGTTATCCAGTTTATTCCTTCCATTCATTTCCTATAAGGAGTGATTCGTCGCTTAGTTTCTCATTGTCTCTTTAAAGCATGTAGAGATAAGCAAGTAATTCGAATGGTTGATTGGTCATAATGGTGCCCAAAATATGACCTTTGCCACCTTTGAAGCAGTCTTGAGCGATATTTTTGGCTTCGTGACTTGGTTAGCTAGCTTTTAGGCTTTGTTTCAGTTATGGACTAATTAGTGCTAATTAATTAGCTCTTAAGTAACATTAGTACAACATTTTATGCTCTTTAAGTTATTAATTTGGTGCAGTGAAACTTATTTTTGTTTGGAAAACATTTCTATATTATAGAAATGTTTTCCAAACAAAAATAATCTTGGACAAGACAATTTTATCAAATCCACTCAAACCCAATTACCCAAAATTTGACCTTTGAAGCAGTCTCACGCAAGGTTTGTTCCACTTTTCTGGCTCTTAAGTTATATTTTTGGTTTCCTGGCTTGGTAAGCTAGTTTTTAGCTTTGTTTCAGTTATGGACTCTAAAATTTAATTACGGTCACTAACAACTTTTGTTGGTCTTAAGTGATATTTTTGGTTTCATGATTTGGTTAGCTAGCTTTTAGGCTTTGTTTCAGTCATGGACTCGAAATTTTAATCACGGCCATTAATTAGTGCTAATTAATTAAGCTCTTAAGTAGCATTAGCACAACATTTTATGATCTTAAGTCATGCATTCTGTTTCAAAGCGTTAAATATGAAATCCTTGCAAAAAAAATTGTGGATAGACATTGAATTTTAACTCCCATTAAATTTCAGAGGGTTAGGGTGAGCGCTTCCAGGTATACGCACAGGTTACAAACCTTAAGACTTGCCTTTCCGTAATGATCTAGGGGTAAAATATGTGTTGCAAACCTTTTGGATTCAATATTTTGATTAAATCCCACTGGGCTCCCGGGTTATAAATATCCATGTTCAGGAGAACACATAAATGTTTTGAATCATATATTATTATATCTTCATGTGGACTTATTTATTATCTAATTGTCTGCGTTTTTTAAAACTAGAGAGTCACCCAGTTTTATACTTCCATTTTCAATATTTAGAATAATTGGAAAAACTTCAAAGTTTTTTTCTGTATTCCCTCGCGAGATTTTTCGTCGTCTCTTTAAGCCAAGCAGAGATAAGCAATTTGAATGGTTGATTGGTCATATTGTGACCCAAAATATGACCTTTGTCACCTTTGAACCAGTCTTAAGCCAAGTTTGTTGCACTTTTAAGTGATATTTGTGACTTTCTGGCCTGGTTAGCTAGTTTTTAGGCTTTGTTTCAGCTATAGACTCAATCCCCATTACGAGATTCAAAAACTAACCTTTGTCAATTTTGAAGCAGGGTTTGTTCAACTTTTGTCGCTCTTCAGTTATATCTTTGGTTTCCTGACTTCGTAAGCTAGTTTTTAGGATTTTTTGTTTCAGCTATAGACTCTGCATTCTAATTAGTCACAAATTAATGCTAATTAATTAGCACTAAAGTAGCACTAGTACAACATTTTATGCTCATCAGTTGTGAATTTTGTGCAGTGAAACTCATAGAAATATTTTTCAAACAAAAATAATCTTGGACAAGACAATTTAATCAAATCCACTCAAATCCTATTACGAGACCAAAAAATTGACCTTTGCAACCTGTCACCTTTGAAGCAGTCTTAAGCAAGGTTTATTTGTTCAACTTTTGTCGCTCTTAAGTTATTTTTGGTTTCCTGGCTTGAAAAGCTAGTTTTTAGGCTTTGTTTCAGTTATGGACTCCAAAATTTTGATTACAGTCACTAATTAGTGACCTTTGAACCAGTATTAAGCAAGATTTGTTCAACTTTTGTCGCGCTTAAGTGATATTTTTGGTTTCATGAACTGGTTAGCTAGCTTTTAGGCTTCGTTTCAGTCATGGACTCTAAGTTTTAATTACGGCCACTAATTGAGGTGCACTGGCAATATATTTATTAATTAAAATGTAATACCCTGTCAGACCTCGGTGGCGTCCTTACTGCGAAAAAAAAGTTTCAGAGCGCGTGGTAAAACCTTGGTGGAAACGCCGAATATCGTGCTGTGGTATCCATGGTCGCCAATGATCACAGAGAGAGAAATGGGGTTAACGTCCACTCGGGACTAACATATGTTTGAGTTTTATTTCAGTAATTCGCTCGCTGCTAGGTTTTTTTAGCAGTGGGAGGAAATCGGAGGACCCGGAGAAAACCCATCAGGTTGGACAGGCGATCCTACCCTTTATCACGTACTAACCGGGAAAACGAAACCACGCCAGTTGACTGAATAACAGACTTTATGATACAGCGCTCACGTGCCAACCATCCAGCCACCCCCACTGGTCACTTTGTTGGCTTTGAGAATGTTCATAGCAAAGGCCAGGTTGTTCGATCTAATCTGTGAAGATGTCAGAACGGGTCATTTTCTCGTGCTGTGTTCACGTTTGCCAGTGACCTTGTCCCATTTACACTGTGATTTTAGTAAACAAAATTTGGAAGATAAGCCCATACACTTGAATCCATAATTACCATTACCGCTTGAGATATTAAAGACAATATGTGAGACCGTGAAGGCAATATTAGTCACATCTCTCGGCAGGGTCGGATTTACAAATAGGCGCAATGGGTCATTGACCTTAGACCCATATAAATAAATTTGTCAATCAGTATGCCAGCGTGTCACCTTGCTTGAAGTGTACACTGAACATTTAAATTAAAACTATAAGCGATCCTAAGGGGTGATATGAGTGCATTTGGGGGGCTAGTTCCGTTTTGCAATATTTGTATTCCTTTATACCTGCGGTTGTATTCTCATTTTCCCCGTCTTCCATTAGCCCAGGTCAGGTGCAGAAGAGTAGGAATTTAAACCCCATTTCATTTCATTCTCTCAATAAATGCCATTCAAACCGATATAGTCGTTTAAAATAATATATACCTTTCTATAACAGCTGCATGAACCATTTACAAGCTCTTCCACAGCACAATCTTCTCCATCTGGAAAATGGTGCACCATTTATCACTACCAGGAGATCCGCAATACAGATATCTCCGACAATTATAATTCTAAGGTGTTTGCATAGCTTTACGGAGGACTCCTCACTCATCGAACTGACGAAAATATAAACCATAAATAAATAACAGATACCATTTATTTTATTTCCCAGCATTATATTAAAGAGGTGATCATTGCGTCCTGCAAGTTGTTTTAGCATATATTTAACTACTTTAGAGTTTATTATTTGATAATTGCAAATTGGCACGTTGCTTTCAATATATCGATCTCAATTCTATTTAAATGTATTGTCCTAGGTCAAATACAGGCAAAGTGTAACTTTTCCGGTTCAAAATTTTTAAAATACGCCATGCTACTTCTGATTTTATTTTCCAGATTGAAAGTCTGAGATTTACCCCATAGTAATATCCGTTTCACCAGTGTATAATGTTTCAACTTACCTTAGTAATCGAATTGCGTGTACACAAATATGCAATTAATTAATATGTGTCATCTATATATTTTTAGATATATATATATATTGGGATTTGGGCGGGGGGCATGCGTCTCACAGTTGGCTTGTTTGTATTTTCATGTATGTTTTTTTTATTATCATATCTTCATTGTAAAGCTCCACAGAGCAGACTGACTCAATGTTCAGCGCTATAGAAATCAATTATTATATTATTTTGGGTAGAGAGGGGCCTTTAATCACGTATTTTTATACTTATGTAATAAGTATTCAACATTGCAGACACAACAATGATTATATGCATAACCAAATCTACTCAAGTATTCAACACTGTAGACACAACAATGACTATATGCATAACCAAATCTACTCATGTGCTAAGAGGACCAGCGGAAGGGGTGGGGGTAAGAGTGCAGGAGTGTCCTTGGTTATTAACAACATATACATACACAACCCAACAAGTTATTAAATATACAGTTAACATAACTATATTTTATTCTACATCTATTTGAATCTTTAGTGTCATGTTTAATTTGAATTACGGGGATGATGGGACACGGACATACGATTGTCTGTTTAGGACCTCTAAATGTCTGAACATGGTTCTGTCTACAGAAGACGTTATTAGTGTCTTAGCTATGTGACCTCAAGATTTATGTTTGCTTCGTTTTCAATTAGAATATATTTAACTGACCATTAGTTACCATTATCTTTGATTATGGCACTCTAAATAGGTACATCAATACAAACTCGGTGGAGGTGGTCAACCTGGTACGTTCTATATTGGGGTTGCCGCCGGGGTAATAATGTACACCATTTAAGTTTTCATTTGTACAAACTGGTTCAGTAACATCATACCACCACCCTCCTCCCAATTGGCGAGCACATACTTTATTAGGTCCATTGTCAAAAGTAGAGAATGGGACTGACAGAGACACGCGATCAAAGGGTTGGAATTGTAAACAAGATTTACTGGAATCTATGAATGTTCCAGTGAAACCAAAATCAGTAGTGATATTGAAATCTTCGTAAATCATAGCGCACTGGTTCGAGTTTAAAAATTCCACCATGATTATTAGACTGTATGTGTATCCCGTGCGTAATATGTCTTGAAGATGTTCAAATCCGATCCAGTGTTCGGAGTGCATATAACCAAATCCATGTATATAGTCAGTCCAGCTTCTGTTAAAATCCACAGCATTGAAGTCTGGCAGACGCCGTTGTATAGTTGTGAAACTTTTATCAAAGAAACATAACACCTCAAATGGTTTCACCGATTCCAACGGCTTAATATAAGATAAGGTGGTGCCTTTCATGGATTTAGATTTGCCGTCTGAACAATCTGTAACAAATAAAATGTAACAAATGTGATGGGATGTTAAAGGGATCGTAAATTCTCAGAACACAGGCCAAGTGTTTTAAATCCATTTTATCCACATCATACAATATTTTACTTTTGTTTATGTCTTTTAGTTTATTATTACATATGTTAAGAACCATTTAAAACATTCTAAATGATTCTAAAATAGCCGAGAACAGAGGTGGGTAAGAGAGGTCAGAGACAATTCATAAAGGAACTACTATGAGGGGAATTCCGCCCGGAATAGAAAATGGACTTATCTTTCATGTACCAGTCAAGGCGTGCAAGGGACCTATTTTTTCGTCCCGCATGAACAGCGATGTGTCTTACCACCACCACCCTCCCGTCCCACTAACAAGAGGAAATTACGCTGGAAGATTCCGGGAAACATTCACGGTCAATACCGGAATTGAACCCCAGACGATCCGGTTAGTGAGTCAGCGCCTGGTGACTGAAAACAGAAAACCTGCATTCACTGTGACCTTCTGCTCTGTGTTTGTTATTTTCTTGATACAAAGGTACAATTATAATTATTTGAGAGGTAGCCTAATACACAGAAGTAGTGTGGGACTCGCTAATAATGCATCTAAATTAAGCGGTATTTCGATTTCTAAAGTCCGGAAGTGCTGTCAGGTGTTCTAGACTGTGAACATAGCATATCTCGTACACCAACAACCACGGCTACTTATGGGTAAGGGTTTTTTGTGAAACCGCTTTTTGGAATAAATAATGAACGATATAATCTTGCCTTAATTGGTAACGAAATTACAAGCACATACTAGTACCTTTTATAATTGATGCACAATCTTCGCCATAGTAGCCGATGGGGCTAACACATTTCCCATCAACAAACTGTTTTCCCTGTTTACGAGAAAGGATAATTTAACACATATGTCTGCGAAAATTAAGGCAATTAAATCACAAATCTGTCTGTAGAGTACAATAAAATTACATTTTCGTTGTACTACAAATTCAAAACACGAAATTCTGCTGAAACGAGATTGGTGTAAAATGACCATAGCTAGTTTGAATTATCTTTCTTACTATTTGCTGGTCGAATCTGTATCCCTTACGTCCCCGGCAGACGTTCGTACTGCGCTGCAAACCTGAACACAACATGCGAAAATGTCCTTAAATCGTCGAGTTACACAGCTTTCCAGGTCCGATCGCAGAACCTTGGCGATCAATGAAGACTACAGTACGGGGCGTTTACAACTCTTATGGCGATCTCGGTGCGCTTTGAGATCATTTGCCGTCATCGTAGCAGCACAGTAAGGACGCCACCCCGGTCTGACGGGGGTATTACTGTAGCTGTGGCTGCCCTAGAGTCACTTGTCTCTACTGGGAGTTTCAAAACACAATTGAATCAATCAATAGTCGTACCGGTTATCAATAGTTTATTCACCTTGGTTACCTTGGTAAGTCTGAATACAAGCAGTTAACAACATTTACGAGGAGGAGGGGGAGGAGAAGGAGATAACAATCGTTGACAACTTGTGGGATAAACAAATACAAAATACACATCAAGATTTCAGGCTAGATCACCCTGAGCACATGGCCGACTCTCCTGGCCCTTAGAGTGATCTCCTCTTGGTTCTCAATTTTACTGAACTATGGGGGGTAACTTCATTTAAGTACCCAACCCCAGGGATCAGACTAATTAATACCCTCACTGCAAACTGCTGCAGTGACAGTAGCCCTTACGTCCCCGTCAGGCCGGTATGACGTTCGTACTTCGCTGCAGCGACCGTACGACGACCAGAAAATCCACAATATCGCCCGCAAACTTGAACAAAACGTGTGAAAATGTCAGCTTTCCAGGTCAGATCGTAGAACCTTAGCGTTTGTTTTGAACATGTTCAAAGCAAAAGCCGTGCCTCGGCGATCACTGACGACCATGGAGACCACAGCAAGATATCTGGGGTTTCTACCCCGCTTATGACGATTAGGAAATGCCCCGTCGAACCAATAAATTAACTATAGATTTTGCCATGTTCCAACATGATACACCTAGCGGATGCATTGTAGCTCGTGTCCTTCTCCCACCATATGAAATAATTGGCGTCAAAGTGTGCAATAAACCTGTATATTTGAGGTGCACTGGCAATATATTTATTATTTATTAAAATGTAATACCCCTGTCAGACGTCGGTGGCGTCCTTACTGCGAAGAAAAGTTTCAGAGCGCGTGGTAAAACCGTGGTGGAAACGCCGGATATCCATGGTCGCTAATGATTACAGAGAGAGACATGGGGTTGAACGTCCACTCGACACAAACATGTTTGAGTTTTATTTCAGTAATTCGCTCGCGCGTAGGGTTTTTTTTAGCAGTGGGAGGAAATCGGGGGACCTGGTCGCGCGTAGGGATTT
The DNA here is from genome assembly GCA_963678685.1 of Patella ulyssiponensis. Taxonomy (NCBI): domain Eukaryota; kingdom Metazoa; phylum Mollusca; class Gastropoda; family Patellidae; genus Patella; species Patella ulyssiponensis. Next base: position 64,071,929 of record OY783229.1, read on the forward strand.
TAGCAGTGGGGGGAACCGTAGAAAAGCCATGAGGTTGGACAGGCGATCCTACCCCTTGTCACGTACTACAGGGAAGAGTAAACCTCGCCAGTTGACTGAATGACAGACTTTTTGATACAGCGCGCACGTACCAACCATTCAGCCACCACCACCCCCAATGGTCACGGTGTTGGCTTTGAGAATGTTCATAGCAAAGGCCATGGTTCTGCGATCTAATCTGGAAAGATGTCAGAACGGGACATTTTCTCGCGCTGTGTTCACGTTTGCCAGTGACCTTGTGCTTTTTCACAGGTCCATTTACACCATGATTTTAGTAAACAAATTTTGGAAGATAAGCCCATACACTTGAATCCATAATTACAATTACCGCTTGAGATATTAAAGACAATATGTGAGACCGTGAAGGCAATGTTAGTCACATCTCTCGGCAGGGTCGGATTTACAAATAGGCGCAATGAGTCATTAACCTTAGACCCATATAAATAAATTTGTCAATCTGTATGCCAGCGTGTCACCTTGCTTGAAGTGTACACTGAACATTTAAATTAAAACTATAAGCGATCCCAAGGAGTGATATGAGTGCATCTGGGGAGCTAGTTCCATTTTGCAATATTTGTATTCCTTTATACCTGCGGTTGTATTCTCATTTCCCCGTCTTCCATTAGCCCAGGTCAGGTGCAGAAGAGTAGGGCGTTAAACCCCATTTCATTTCATTCTCATTTTCTCAATAAATGCCATTCAAACCGATACAGTCGTTTAAAATAATATATACCTTTCTATAACAGCTGCATGTACCATTTACAAGATCTTCCACAGCACAATCTTCTCCATCTGGAAAAAGGGTGCACCATTTGTCACCACCAGGAGATCCGCAATACAGACATCTCCGACAATTATAATTCCTGGCACATGAATTACTACATTCAAGCCCACTTCTAACCCCAACTATGGTTAAAACACGTGTCGTGACTCGGTCTTCTATTAAACGTGTTTTGGTAAACAGAACTGCCGAACAGTTCCCAAAACTTATGATCATCAAAATAGAAAGTTTGAGAATCATCCTAAGCAACATATTCGATAACGACAGCACAAAATGAAGATTCTTTTTCAGGCACTTCCGTTTTAAATGAACACTCTGGCCACCGATCAATTGCTTTTTTTTTTAATATCTTCAGTGCCTTAACAACGTAAACCGTGTAACACACCATGCCGTGCGTACTTTTCATTCGGTGTTTTCAATTATTAGTGTGAAAGACAGGGAAAGAGAGAAAAGGCTTAACGTCCACTCGACAGAAACAAAGTCATTTCGGGATTGAAATATGGTTTAATTTTATTTAATTCGCTTGCGCGTGGAGGGGGGGGGGATACGGAAACACTTCTCTTTGTCCTGTACAATCGGGAATCGAAACCACGCCAGACAGACCTTATGATGCAATGCACACGCCCTAACAATTCGACCATGCATCCCCCCTCCTGTGTATAGTTCTTAATTCTTATTAATTCTCCATTTGTATCTTGAAATCATTTACATATCAGACATAATCTGTCATATCTAACTTTTCCCCAAATTTTCGTTGGGTAGAACGCTTTCGGCCACAGATGGAGCAACATGTGGCAAACTCTTGCCCAAAAGCATGTATGAGGCTCACCATGAAAAACTTGACATACACAAGCTGGAAGTAGAGACAAGTAAGGATGCAATTCCCGGCCCTACATTTCAACGTAACCAACCTCACAACTCTGGTGTCCTTCCGCCTCAAAATCATGAATATTCACCAAACCCTTTTCTTCGATTCTACACCAAAAAGTCATGCAAAAGGGGGGAAAGGGAGAGAGACTAAAAATAACTTTGGCCCTTCATTCGTGCTGTGTCCATGTGGATATCACGCGAGACGCATTACTGCTGGAACGTGAGTATGTTTCACACACACACATACCGCGTCAAGACCAAGTTTTTAGCTGATTGCGGAACATTCAGCTCAAATATATTTGTCTGATTGCTATTCCCGAGAAATTTTCTGAAGTGAACTGAAGTTAGCCCCGCGCACGTGATTTAGGATGTCGCAGGAAATATACGTCACACGAGGTCGACTTTCGTGTTTATTTAATAGCGAACGTGAGCAAAACTTTCGATTGCACTCTTTGATTTAATTTTTGATTTTGGCGAGTTCGGTACAGAGCTAGCTGTAATAGCTTCGTTTCATTTCTAACTTTTAAATTAATGAGAGCGACAAGATAAACTCATTACAACATTTTGGGATTTAGTGGTTACAACCTACGTTTACGCGGCGCTCTCTTGATGGAAGGAAATACATATTTGCCAGCTCTAAATACGCAGAACTATTTGAGACGAAAATAACCGAAACAAACTTCACTCGGCAAACCTCGGTAGATTTCGGACAATCTAACCTCGGCTGTATGTTGAATTCCGCCATATTGGAACTACTTTAAAGGTCCCGGATGAAACATGGCTGCGCCCATTCCGAACACAAGTTGGCGACCTATTTGGCTAGCGACCTATTCGATCGATCCAGCTGTAAGATAATGACGAAATTACACTTCTATTCTGAGCTAAAGGAATGGGTAAAAAATAATATATTCTACTTTCATTTGATAGACATAATGTTGGATTTTATTGGTTGATAAATAGATGAGTTAAGGCGACTGTTGTCTTTATTCCAACGAACAGGTTGAAGCTCGATCGGTCGAATAGGTCGCTAGCCGAATAGGTTCCCAATTTGTGTAATAGCGTCAAGTTTTCCTGTTAAGTAAACCGGTAGCCGCATCGCAAATGTATGGGCGTAGGTACATATCACTTACTGTCATACAGCCGAGGCTAGATGTAGTTCACGGGATCTGCCGAGTGAAACAAACTTTTTATTTGTAGTCTTTATTTTCCAGACACTTTTCGTCAACTTGGTGTAAATTATTGTCATAATCATAGTATCTGATTTAATTATTCTTGAACGACTTGGATTGGACAAGTGTACCCCTCTGATTTGAGCACTGTAACCAAACTAACTCTGGCGAAAATCACAAATAGGCTTATACTAGGCATTGTTAATAAAATCCCGACAACCACGGAGCATCGTTGTATCATAACTGCTTTACATGACGACTGTGTGACGTTTTGGTGACAATTGCATTCAAAATAGACCGGTCAGACTGAAGACAAAGGCTATAGGAAGATGGGTAAAAATAAATATATGGAATCCTACGATGATTTTCATGACAACCTGCTTTTCCCGGGATAGTGGACGAGTATCCATCGGAAGACACTAGTAAAATTAATTTAACAAATAGAGAGACTCGGATTCTGCCGATGCGACCTTGATTGAATTAAATAGGAAAAATAAGTATTCACGGCGATTGTCAAAGTATCATAAAAGCACAATCGCCCAGTTAAAAAAATCGACTTCGGATGATTAAAAAAAAATGATTCGCATGACGGCTAATAATGAAAGTAAAATAAAAAACAATTGGCACGTTTAAAAAAATGGTTGTAAGTCCAAACCTTTAAGGAAGAACGAAGTAATTTTATATAGTGTCGAAAATCAAAAATACACAACAGAATGCCACAATTTGGTCATGGAACTTAAAAATCTAAAAACGTAGCAGCGGTTATAATCGCGTGTTTAGCAATCGCGGGACTGAAATCTACACGCCCATCAAAATCTACAATTCAAAGAATGTGTGAGCGCGTTGGTGTATCTTTAAAACATGTTTCGGAACCTTTATACAGAAGAAACTACAAAATTTGGCTCTGGCACAAACGCAGTAACCGCGGACTCGACACATACGCCACTTATTCTTGGTCTTCGTGAAATGAGTGATAAATCTGCGCATAACTACAATAACCAAAATTGCTTGACCATTTAGTAAATCCGTTATTTTCAAAATTAAAAATAACATGTCAGACAGAGCCAGCACCGAAATGTGTTAAATTATTAGATTTATATAGACGTTGATCTCACTCTCTCTCTCCAGTGTCTGTGGGTATACAGAAATAAAAATACTGTTTATTTTAATACATACGTGTTAGGCTAATTTTGAAACAATTCATGTCAAATTTCGGTCTTTTCGTATCCAGCTAAACGTGTATTCTAATTTCTACTGTAGCATTATAGACCGTTATTATTGGGGCATTTGAAGATGCGGGTGTGTTGTAAAACATCGAAATGTTTGTGCATGCGTAGAAATGTCAAATTGAATTGCCTCATAGAGTATATTCCGTTTCTTCGCAGCAAGGAAATAAACGATGTTTTCCGACTGCGATAAACAGTTCTTTTCGGGGGGGGGGGGGGGTGAGTAATATTTATAAGATATGTCCAAATGGTTATATATCCTCAAAAATCAAATGTGGCCAGACTTCCATTATTGATGAATGAAGGTTTTATGGTAAGTCTTATCATATAATGTTAAAATAATCTCCAAATAGTGTCTGTTAGTTATAAAACATTTTGAGCATGAATCACTCTAACATAAGTGAACCTGAAAATAGACCTGCTAGGTTAGATAGCAATTTAGCTGAAGTAATAAAATTGTTACTATTGCCAACTGCTAAAGGTAGAATTCCAAATATTTGTTGATTGTTCATATAGTAAATATTATTAGTTTATCAATCAGGTCGAACAATCTGTTGAAAATTTTACTGATGGCCCTCAAACCAGACTTAACTTGCGCAGGAATACCGTACAGTTAAAGCGTCTAAAGTAGTTTCTGCTTGCTCTATATATTTGACTTTAAATTTGTTGTATATTTATGAGACCTCCCTCAATGAATCTAGTCATTGTGTCATTCCTGAACCTTTCAGGTCTAACTCCGTCATTCCAGATATTAGATCTGCTTTGAATAGTTGAAATGTTAACAATGGGTGTCCACTTTTTTACTTTGGAAAATGTTGAATGGGTGTTAAATCGTCCAAAGCCTCGGATTTTGGAGGCATTAGTGTTTTTGTCGAGTGTTCACTTTCATGTCATTATCAACGGACCTTTCACGCGATTCTTTAGTTACTCCGTTCACGGAAATTGAAAGTATTGTGAATTCTCGTCCAATAACTAATGAAAGTGATGATGCCACGGAACCTAAAGCTCTTACTCCCAACCAAATCTTGCTTCTTAATGTAAACCTCTTGCAGTCACCTCTGTCGTTGATTGGCCATCCACGCAGGAAATACGTTTAGCATTTAGCTTATTTAGTTTGGAATTACTGTAAGTTAAAAACTTAGTCTCGAGTTTTCAACTTGGATCCTGTTTACGTTTATATAGTCCAGTTTTGAACATCACGTTCTCCAGTCTTATCTACAAGATCTGTTTTTAACGATCTGTATTTTTCCAACTTGCATCTTATTTGAAGTTAAATACCCATTTAGCCACGTGATCCCCATATTTGATGGTGTAAAAGCTTATAAGTAGCCAATCTATCTGAATTATCCTTACATTTTTATATTCAATTTAGTCTTAAGGAATACAACAGTCTATGATATCTGCTATATAATATAATATTATAAATGCTATTATTGTAAATAACATTTATAATATGTTAATTTGATTGGCGTAATGTGATCATAGTCATATTTTGTCCAAGTTTCAGTGAACAGGAGTGGATTTATTTGTTAAATAAAAACTGTATCAAGCTACACACCATTAGTCCAGTCAATCTGGGGTTAGACCCAAAACAAGTTGCAACAGAATTAATTTCACTGGGATACATTTCAGTATAGTCCCCTAAAAAAACATCCTAAAAATGTTCCAAAATATTTTTGGTGGAAAGGGGTCAAATTGCATAATATGCTAATTAGCATAATTTCATATTTCAAAAATGGACTTAATGCTATATCTTGACTATTAAATGTTCAAATTTGGTGGAAATTGTGTCTAAATCCATGTTTTCGTGGCCTGGGAAGCAAATAAACACATTTAGAATATAATAACTGTATTGCTTAATGCACAATATGCAAATTAACAGCCGCCATTAATAAAAAAAACTTATTTTCCACCCATAATCTGAAACTCTTTGATTTACCTCCACGAAAGCAGCGCCTACGCACATAATTTCGGGGTCAGGGGTGGTGAAAAACACTAGAACAGCACAGTGGTATTGTGTGGTATAGAATATGCAAATTAGACACATAGGCCATGAGTGAAAAATACACTATTAGTCCAAACTCAAAGCATTTGCAATAACCTGAAAAATCAAGTTCCCACACCCATTTTAGTATGGCCAAAGAGAACAATAAAAGTATCTGTACCTTATAAAGGAGAACATTTGACTGACTGCATTAGTACCACAGCACTGTTGTCATGGGGGTGGGTCGGGTGGGGTCACATAGCCCTGATGGAAAGAAACAAATTAATTATCAAAACTTTATCGGCTGAATTGTCTAAAACTGGTTTCGGAGGTGCTGCGGGTATGTACTTTGAAGTCTCAGCAAGTATATCAGTGTGTTCCAGTCAATGTTTTTCATAACTGCACCAATCACTGCCACACCTAGTTTTACAATTACACCTAAACAGTCACAGGAACTCTTTAGGTATTAAGAAACCCTAGACGTTTTCCACCACCATTATATGTACTCATTATAAAAACATACCTGTTAATCTTATTGTCAGTGATTTTATTTGTTTTTAATATAGTTTATTAATTGATAAATGCAAACCAAACATAACCACAATTGAAAATTGAGTACAATGTTTATTATAAAATGAACAGTAAATTTGCAAAAGTATATCAGTGCCATGGACTACATTACATAACCAGTGACTTATCTACGTCTGTGAGAGAGTTCTTGCTAATGGTGCTGATGTCTGGGAATGCGAGAAACGCAGACATGGTCAACCACAGTAACGATCCAGAGAGAAGAAGTCAGCCAGTCCGTAAAAGTGAACAAACGTCAAATGATTATTGGAGTGAAAAATACCATAAAGACACAATCCATTGGAACTAAAGAGATTTCAGAACAAATTATCACTGCTGCATTCTCAAAACTACCAGAAGGACCAACTTTCCAGCGTCCGCCTATTAGACACCTCAAACGTACCGTAAGATGTTTCAAGACTACTACAAGGAAAGCTGATACCACTACCACCAACTCAACAAATACAAGACGAATACAAAGATAATTGTAATGTGGGGACCTTTCCTCCTGCCTGGCAGCGGTACATACAATCTAAGTGGAATTTGTTGGACTTTTTAAGCGATATTTCTCATAATACTCACTTGTGATAACTTTGGATCAGTCACTGAGTGAATGTTACTATAGACAACATGCGAAGTAATATCTCAATGATTAGTGATGTATGGTAAAATTGCAGGGTTATTTCTACCAAAATGAGCATAAATTTAGGAAAAAAAACCAAATAATATTGTTGTATTGAGCGTGCTTTTCGAATAAGTCAAACTCATTGCAAATGTTTTTTGAGATGGACTAAAAGTGTGTTTTTCGGTCAGAGTCGAGGTGTCTAATTTGCATATTCTGTTCTGCTAGTGTTTTTCGGCATCCATTACCCTGTAATTATGGGCATAGGTACTGGTTTCAGGAGCTAAGTCAAAGAGTTTCTTATTTAGGGGGGGGGATACGTTTTTCACTAATGGCGGTGGTTAATTTGCATATTGTGCATCAGGTAATTATTTGATTATATTCTAAATGTGTTTATTTGTGTCCCTGGCCACAAAAACACGGGCTTGGATACAATTTCCACCAAATTTGAGCATTTGATAGCCAAATTGAAACATGACATTATGCTAATTAGCATATTACACAATTTGACCCCTTTCCACCAAAAATATTTTGGAACATTTTTAGTATGATGTACAGGATACCTTACTGAAATGCATAAAACCAACAGAAATTCCGTTTCAATTTGTTTTGTTTTCGGCCCTTTTTTCACCTAGATTGACTGGACTACATCGTTTGTTATTTTTATCTCCTCGTGGTACAAAAATAGGCTGAGACTGAGTCCAAAATTCTGGTCTTCATGCTGAATTCCTGCTGCTCTTTTACTTACTAATGGAAAGTATTTTTATTTCTCTTTTCAAAAATTATTCTCTGGTACATTCACAGTTACGTACCTTAAACTTTGAAACAAATCAATTTAGAATCGAAATGATGAGTTCTTTTTAGTGTGTGTGGGGGAGGGGTATTTTTAAAGTTATAATTATTTTTCTATCGCTCGTTCCATATTTTAGATATTCCCTGGCAAAGACACGTATCGCTACCAATCGCCTAATTGCTAAAAATAAGACTACTTTCAATTATTTTCGTTATCGACGGCCGGGATTAGCCATATCACGATGGTGATTTCACTACTGTCACGGTCATGGATCGATTTATAATGTAAAAAGATAAAAGATTGTGTGGTGAATTTGGGCATCACGGGGCTAAGTGGGTAAGACGCTGGCTCGCTAGCCTGGAGGTCGGGTGTTCGTTCCCAGCATTGCCCGAGAAAGTTCATCCAGATTTTCCGGCGTGGTTTCCTCCTTGTCTAGTCGCTCGGATGGGACGAAAATTGGCGGGCACGCAAAAGATCCCTTGGCAGTTGGAATTCGATGTAAGAGTTGGCCGTAGCGCCGTTTCCCGGGCAAAATTCCCCTCATAGCACACTGTATGGCGTATATCGGTTTTCATTAGCCCAATTTAGGAGCAGAACAGTAGAACGTTGAACCCCATTTCATTTCATTATCTAAAGACGTTTTATCTTCATAAAAAAAAATATTTATACTTTTTCTCAAGTATGCTCTGTGTTTTCTCGTTGTATTATGTAAATATAATGTTGTCGATTTTTACAAATTGTGACCGATGTTCATTTTGTATAGATACATTTTACGTCGATGTGTACAATAGGTTTTATTTTTATTACATACTGGACATTTCAGAAAGAAAAGTAACCTGTGAAGAATTGAGTAAATTTCAAATGATATACTAAGTAAATACACGCACAAATCATCCTTGTAAGGTTCGACTCGATCACTCAATATTTAGGAACAATCATATTTAAGCCCTCAAACAATGGCAGACTTACTTTCTAAAACATTTAGATGCAAATGTCGCGAACATGATAATACATCTTCTGGCTGTTTTACAAGTATATGAATCATAATATTTTACAAGTACAGAATGTTTAGTATATTATTGTTTATAGATAACAACTAATTTATTTCAAAACGTGCTCGATATTGATATTATTGATTTTACTAATTGTTTTGCGTCACTCAAATTGAAACACGTCCTGAAGACATTCTAATCAATTCACATTGTGTTATAAGTCTATTATTTGGGTCTAGGTCATAAAACAAATACCAGTGATAAGCCTTTATCAACACTGCGATATTTTGTTGCCTGAAAATAAAACATTGAAGAAAATACCCATGTTCACACATTGGAATCTGCTATTCAACCCTTCAACCCAAATATACTCAGCCAAATTAAAAACTTGACTCTCGGGATTTTTGAGACTAGATTTTTAATATTTGGTTTAAGGCAACTATTTTAGTGTTTTGTTGTGCACAGACGACCTTGACATCAACAGAAAGCAAGAATACGTCTCGCCGAAAGTCCTTGACATTGATAATGTTCGTGATGTCACAGTACCCCCCAAAATAAAATTCACAGACTTGGAGAACAATCGGATCTAAAGTGTTTAGTAACGGTTGTGGCCTCCTCTAGCGTCTCGTACTGCCACACAACATCTTCTCATGGATCTCAGAACATTAATAAACACCGCCCGAGGAAGACGTCGCCACTGCTCAGCAAGAGCATGTTGAAGGTCCTGCAACGTCAGTGGTGGATTCACGTCGACCCAGATGTGTTCAATAGGATTAAGGTCGGGGCTAAGCGACGGCCAATCCAGGACACCGGCATTTCTTAAAAAATTCTGGGTATCAATTGCCGTATGGGGTCGAGCATTGTCTTGTTGAAACGTTAGTCCAGGCCCATGTCTCTGCATAAACGGAAGAAGAACAGGTTGCAAAATCTGATCCCTGTACTGGACAGCATTTAAGTTCCCTTGGACAACAACAAGAGGAGAACGTCCATGTGCACAAAAAGAACCCCAAACCATGACGCTGCCGCCACCAAATCGGTCAACTTCTCTGACGCATACTTGAGCGTAACGTTCACCTCGACTGCGGTACACTCGGACCCTGCCATTGGCAAATCTCAAAGTGAATCGAGATTCGTCACTAAAGTCAACCGAATTCCACTGTCTTTGGGTAAATCTTATGTGTCTTGTGACACGGCGATGAAGAGGTGTCAATATTGGTCCAATATAGGGCCTCCGAGCTCGAAGACCAACAGCCTGCAAGCGATTTCGAACAGTTTGTGCAGTTACCCTTCCACCAAACATCTCTCTACTTGTGGAGGTTGCAGTGACAAATCTGTTTTTAAGATGACGTAATCGTATTGCTTGATCTTCCTGGAGTGACGTCACACGTGGCGCTCCCGATCGTTGGCGGTCGGCAATAGTTCCAGTTTGAAGCACTCTCATTCTAAGATTAATTATTGTCTGGCGTGAACAATAAAGGCTCTTGCAACAGTGACCACAGACTGACCAGCATAGAGTCTACCTATAGCACGTAGACGTTCTACATTTGAAACGCGCGGCATTTTCTAACAAAAATGAAAATAACCATTTTAATTTGTTTTTCCAGTTCAAGTTACGTGTGCGTGTTCAGTTTAAACAAACTTGCATCGATTGACCTCACGAGTTTGTGTTTGCACGTGTTTTTCAGGTTTTTTATCTTTATATGCTCAAAAGTCACGTAATCCACGTGACTTTACAATTTTATGAAATTAAAGGCTTCTTACTACTTACTATCGTTAGAAACACTTTTAAATTCATTTGACTTACCAGAAAAAAAATTGTTGAAATTCATCAGCGTCAAGTTTTTAATTTGGCTGAGTATATTTTAAAGTAAAACTTTGGAACAGGCAGTCGTTCCGTAGCAAGACTTCATCGGGATGAAAATCATATTACTGCCACGTTCAAGACAAAGCTACCAGAATAATCTGTAAAACAAACCCACGTGAACACATTTACCCTGTATTGACTTCTTTACATTGGCTTCGGATAAATGAGCGGATTGAATTCGTATTGCAGTGTCCGACATACCAATCACCCAAAGCGTTCAAACAACTACGCTCATCTGTATTTGGGTGATTCTACAAATTCGGTGAAATGGCTTTTTTGGCGCATTTGTTGCCTTATGGTATTTTGTATATATCATGGATGAATTGTGTTGGTTGGCCTCGACGTCCAAACAGTACTAATTAAAATATTTGTATTTGACCCCCGACTGACTCACCATATATGTCAACACCGCGAGATGGAAATATATATCAATGTAACTAAAATAATGTGTATTACTGAACATTTAGTGGTTGGATAATATTATTAATACATTACCTGAAATATATATTTGAGGGACACCTTCACATTATGCACGTGTGTAGCAGGAGCAGGCAAAAATCTTACTTTTTGAAAATCACTTGATAATCCGAACCTTTTCAATTAAGTGGTGGATTTAATCTGTGGGCTTCACTGAATAATTGTTTTCCATCATGAGGACACGAGGGAGGGCAAATTAATAACAGCTTTTGATCATGTTCCGTTGGAAAAAAAACAAACATAGGTCAATTGTGCACGGGGGGCGGAGTTGACACAGCGATAGCGGTAATGACACCATTTGATGGAGTTGACATTGAAAATACGAATCGCATTTTGGAGACTATGCCCGAACTCCTAACTGTATTGTTGGCATTGGGGATCAACCGAAGATAAAAATTTGGGGTGTGGGGACATAAAATATTAATCTGCGAACCAGAGAAACTCTTCCCATCTTAAGATCGTTGAGTTGACCCATTGTCAAGATTGTCATGACGATTTACTGTCGATATGCGGTTGTTTCTAGAAATAATCGATCCATATATTGGGTTCACTGTTCTATGTAAGTCTTCGGTAAGGGAAAGGTTTATCTCATTAATTTCATAATTCTTTTATATAATGAAACAATGCAAAACAACAGAACAGCAACATAATATATCAAACATTTAAACCCGATCTTAAACCCAGGCAAGTCTGGCAATATAGGAGCACATATGGGCGCAAGTATCCCCAACAAGACTACATTTTTGATTTTTATTAAAATCGGTTAAAGTCATCATATCTTTCAGAAAGTTTCTTGAATATATCATCTCTTATTTTATAGTGTCTGCCGGTAACCCGTTCTAAAGGAGTGATGAGGGCAATTACTTTGTCTTGTCGGTACCAGACACGATCCACCATGGATGGCCAAAAGAATTTATTGAATCCGGTCTTGTGCATCGCCTTTACTTCCACTTCCTCGTCATCAACATCTTCTATTAATCCAGGATAAAATGCACCATCGTATTCTACAACACACATTTGATCGACCAAGTTTCCACAAAAGTTTATTTCAGAGAAAGCATCTTCTGTTTCCATCGGTATTAAGTTAGGTTGTTCCTGGTCCACTGATCCGGGGTCAAACGCTGGATTAACGACAGGGGTCTCTGCTTGGGATTCTAACATATGGAATTCTACTGGCTCATAACATGCACAATCTAGTCCTGCACAGAAGCAGCTGACGTCTCTACAAAAAACTCTTCCAGGTGACTTGGTTACAACTTGTTGAATTTTCAGTGTGCCTTTCACTGCACGTACATTATCATATTTTGTTTCATGCTTCATGTCTTGGCTTTCTATAAAATAGAGCTTCACTGAAGTATTGCCATCCAGGATGTCAAAGAGAACTCGTGCACTGGGTATATCTGACTTCTCAGAAATTAACCTATCCGCTGTTCTTTTAATCACTGCTCCGATTCCGTCCGGTGCACCTTTCCCGTGGCTGGTTTCCAAAAAATTCCAAGAGCCCTCTTTAAACCCGAATTCGAAAGTTTTCAAAGACAGCATGGCTATATTTGTTTTGTTTTTGTATTGTGTGCTAGGTCCATCACTTAAAAAATGAACAGTTTTGATATTAGGATACAATTCTTTTACATTTTGAAGGACAGGTGTCAGATGAGACCAGACTGCTGCAGGGTCCTTCCGAAGAGAATCTGATATTGTACAAACAGGTGTTGAAGAGGCTGAGGTATATACCATTAAAGTATGTAGGGTGGCTTGGTTATGACTGGAGCCGAAGTGTACACTCTGTACTTCAGTATGGTATTTGCATGAATAATTTTCACTAAAATCCATATGGATTAAAACACTGTCTTCCATGTTTCGCCTCAGTTCACGAATCTGTGTATACTGGTAACGAATGTTAAAAACTTGTCTGCAAATTCTGTTTAGACCTTCCATAAAGTCAGGGACCAATTCCCTGATTCTTGATTCCTGCTCCCGTTTGGCCGTGAACCGAGCCGTATTCAGCTTCATGGTTCCGTCAGGTTGCCTTTTAGTGCGTTCTTCGGACACTGGGAGCCATTTGTCCCACTTGACAAGAATGTTGCCTTCATTTTCAGTAAGCTCCGGTATAACTATGCGGTTTTTACAGGTAAGACATTCACGATACATGCAGCGTTTGTTTTGATCGTTGCAAACAATTCCTGACATGAGGCTTTCAACATTATCAGTTTCAAGTAGACATCTAGCTTTCAAAATGGTGGCTTTTAACTTCAAATTGTCATGTATTTGACAGATGAAAGTATCTCTCTGATTCAGATCAGGTTTCAAGACCCAAAAGGGCCGTAGTCTAAAAAACAGGGAATATGATGGAGAAACTAACGAATATTGGGCTGTAAATTTACTATGAAGATTTTTCATTGTATCGACTAGGTAGCGCCTTTGTTTTTTTTATTTTATTCCGTGTAATTGTTGACTTTTTACCAGCTGCAATGCGGCTACAATCATCCCTCTCCAAAAATTGATGTCAACACTTCCAAACCTTTTTTCTGTTTATTGGGTTTTGACTGACTTTTTTTCTTTATTCCGAAATGTTCTTCTTCTTTTCACCATCTTGTACTTCTCAATGTATTGGTTTTTCAAGAGAGTCCGAATGCTCTTATTTTCTTTCCTCTTCTTTAGATTACGTCTAATTTCGTTGGTTATACAGTAATGGAACACTAAAGTTTTTCGTACTTTTGAAGATACATGTCTACCTCCGAGTAATTTGTTGGTTTTGGTTCTTGGAGTATCAAGAGTATTCTGAGCGTCATCGGGGTTCTTGGAGATAGAACTATTTGGCTTCAATCGGTTTCTATAAAACCTCTTTTTATATTTTTCAACCAGTCTCTGCTGAGCAGCGAGTTCTTCTTTGGGTTTAGCTAATTGACAATAAACCTTACTTCTACCCCTTTTTTGCCTTTCGCCTCCCCCTGACATGGGCAGTTTCAGGTATTTCCGGGTTTGGGGATGTTGGAGGGGTCATAATATTTGCCGCGGTTTTCTTTTGTTGTCTACATTTTTTCTGGGCTTCTCTCCAATACCGTCGTTTTTTTTCGTTGTTCTCTTTCGTTTAACTCGGAAACCATCTTTATTTTATTTTCTTCCTTTCTCTTATGGTACCTGGCTCTTTCCCTTGATAAATAGGCTGCATATCTCTCTGGGTCAGCTTTCAGTTTTTCCCTATAATTCCTATCTTTGTCTGAATATGATTTAGTTTTTCCCATCTGTAACAAAAGAGAAATAAAAATTAAAAAGTGTAAGCAATTCTTAAGACACCCTTAAATAACGTTATATTTATTATAGGTTAAGGTAAATTAGAGAACTCATCTTGCTCAAATAAGACTCTATAGAGTCCAAATAAAAGACCTACAAACATGAGGACATATACAAAATTTGTCAACCCCTCGAAATTATGTCAACCCCGCGACTTGGCCTGTAGCGCGAAGTTGACTTTCGTGGAGTTGACGAAAAGAGAGAATTTCGTATGTTGTGACGACAATACATACAATACGGTAACATGGCGACCGCAATAGCGAGCGGAGCCTTGTAATGTGTGGTGAACGTCACGTTGTTACAAAATTAATACCATTCTTATGGAATTACACCGGTTGCAAAGTTGACATGGAATAAACCCTCGCTGAATATTGGAGTATCAATATGCCCCCCTTCCCATTTTTCAAAACATATTGTATAAAAAGAATCTAGTATGGTCTTACCTTACGGCGTTAGGGTGAATTTGGCGGGAAAATGAACTACTACAGTAACTTCCCTTGAAAGCTTCGATCATCACAGGTACTAATCGCGGAGTTGACACAGCTGTAAGGGACAAAATATTTTCATAATTTTTATCTGTTTTTCCGGTAAGGACAACGTAACTTAAGATACTTCCATGTTCGGCGATGCTCAGACGTGAGATATGTTACTATTATATGACAAAATTTGTGTTTTAAGTTATCTTTACACTATAATATTAATAATGATATGTATTTTAGGACATTCGTTTTTCATATGTATGTTGGTATCAAACATGAAATTTTAAATTATTGCATAGTTTTTTAAAAACTATTCTATATTTTATCAATTTAATTGTGTTCATTAACCGCAGAAAACGACTTGAACGCAAAATATTTTTCATAAATTAGGAGATTTCGCCAATCGAACATGAGGGACAGAATGGTGCACCGAATTGGTAGAATGACCCATTTATAGACTGTCACCTTCTTCTAGAAATAATCTTTCTGTGTTAAATGTCCGTACAGAATTCTCCTCTCTTTTTACTATGCATTCTAAAGTAAACTTTGATATTTAAAGAAAAATGCAGAAAACATAATGGACAGGGGAACAGACAGAATTTCGGAAATCCATTTATGGTAAAAGGAGTTATCTCCCTTTATGGAAAATATCAAAAAGTATTGATAACAGTAGTCTATTTAAAGAATGTGTTCGATAAACTGAATAGGATTTTACTACAGACAAGGACATATATAATTTCGACACAAACTAGGTCATTTAGGGACTAACATATGCTTTAATTTTATTTCAATAATTCACTTCGCTTGCGCGTAGAGGTCTTTAGCAGTTGAGGGAAACCAGAGTACCCGGAGAAAATCCACGAGGTTGGACAGGCGACCCTACACCTTGCCTCGTTTTTCTGATAGGATTTACGGCTAAAGGTCTAACAAATATTTAACCTGAAATAGCATCTACATATATTTAGTTTTCTCACTCAAATAGGTATGCTAAAATGGGAGTAACAATATTGTAATGAAGAGAAAAAAAAAACAAATAGAGTTTAATGTCTTACAGTTCTGCACCAACCCTTATAACGAAGATGAGCATACGGCATAATTATTATAGCTGGGGGAGGGGGGCACTGTATAGCATAATATATGACAGGCATTTTCGGCCAATGTATTTCAGTTATTCGGGCACAATCATCAGAGAATTGAGAATGTGACCATATCTCATGGAAATATAATTGTGTAATTAATTTAATTAAGCAACCATCAAAGCTTTGTGGAAAATTCATTTTAGTTAATGATTGATTGATTCATTCAGAAAATTTGGATGACAAATATTTAGGGCAAATAGGCTCAGCACCCCACCCCACACCTCCCATGTAGCCTCTTACCTGTTGTTCAATTCGATTCTGTTTCTTGAATCAAATATTGTTTAAAGTATTGTTTTTCCTCCCATCCAAACAATTGGGCATTGCCAGCCTATTCCCACCCCGTACCACTGACAGGGGGAACCACACCGGGGTTGTTTTGTACATGTTGTCCTGTACATGTACATAACTAATCTGTGTAAGTGTAGTAAATGTGCAAATGAAACAAAAAGACTGTTGAAAAAAACGAATTTGATGTTTATACATGTAGTGACAGTGATGATAACAAATAACTTTGATTACATTTACGATGCAGAGTAACTACGTAATTTTGATTTTCAATAATTGTTTTACTTGAATAAATATTTAGTTTTTGTCTTATATCTATATTTGTTAGCATATTACACAATCATACATATGGTTTCAGTTAAAATGTTTGTAATTCGGCTTTAAATCTACGGACAGAATCTGGTCTCCATTTCTTCATAGACATATATTGCTCACCCAATGCAAATCGGACTAGGCGCCCATAATTTTTCGTTTAGCACCCACCAACCCTTGCAGTCCTGGGACCCCATTAACGGTATAAATATTGGGCTTGTGTGGTCACACGTGGTCTTCTGCGTCATAAAAAAAGGATAATTAAATATGCTAAGCCGATGCAAAAGATACTTATAGTCGAACTAAGTCAAGACATTCACCTCAATGAAGGTTAGACACTTTACCTCAAGTTATTGTTCCACAAAAGTATGACGAACAGTCGGGCAAACCCAGTTTGTCTGAGTTTGATGGTGATTTGCTCTATTACGGTTAATCAGAGACGAGTAATTTGATTTTCGATGCCTTGACAACCTTGCTTCTAATTAGGGAAGGGTTCAGTAATGAAAATGTCGCCTCAATTTAAGAAAAAGATAAGTCATTCGACTTTAGAACACGAAGGCGTTGATTCCGGTCGCATGGGGGTGATGATATAATGGCGTAAGGCTTCATGATTATTGCATACATATCTTGATTATGTGCAATATTTTCTGCCCAGGTTAAGCGGAGTGATAAGCAGTTTGAGACTTTTAAACACATTTAAAATTTGATTGCGCCATGTGTTATAAACTGATAAATGTGCAAGTAATGAATCCATGTAATAAGGTATTAATTTGGGGTACACCAGACTCACTGGTGGCGTGTTCTACAAAAATAATTAGAATTCTACTGTATTAGTATATAAAGCTGTATATACATTGACTTGATATTTCATATTTCTGACTGTAAGCAGTGAACATTTCAAAAAGTATGTTAATTGAAAATTTAACTACCCTGTTATTGTTTAGTGATTTGAGTATACACTTGATAATAATAAGGCAGCAGACAAACGAAAAATTATAAATTTACAATTTTTTACATTATTGATTAAAGTTACAAAAATAAACCACATATTGCCATAACAATGTTATTATCATTATTAATAAACATATATTTAGTGCTGTCGTGTAATAATTGTAAATAATTAAAACCATATTTGTGATATCAATAGTTAACATCTTATTTTAGTTATATTTTAGTCCTTATTTCCTAATCCATAGTCCTTAATTCTTATACCTTCACTTGTTGTCGTATTTCTACATTTATATACTCAAATTTACATTAGTATCTTAAAATCAATATTTGTTTTACAAATCAGACATTTGTCATATCAGATTTGTAAAATGTATTTTAATTGTATTTCAATATAAAGATAACATTTATTTTAGAAAATCAAATGTTAGCCTACATTTACATTTCATCAGAGAAATATAACGAAGAACAAATCTGGAAAAACAAATTTCTGAATACAAATCTCCAAATACAAATCTCCAAATACAAATCTTGCAAAACATTTCTCCAAAAACATTTCTTCAATAATATTTCTCCAAGAGCATTTCTCGAAATTCATCGAACCGGAATATTATGACGACATAAGCCCAAGTCAACCTGGCATACAATAAGTCTCCATACAACAAAGCCTTAAGAAAATCGAGCAAACATATATACAATAATAAATATCGATCGATGACCGCGACTCTAGTGAAACCACGTAACTTGTATGGCTAATTGAAAGTAGTCTATTTTCAAAAATTAAGGTTTGTCTGACAGCGACATATTTCTGCGCTCAAACAAAAGGCTCATTGATCTCATCAGGTTATGTCATCATGAATGTGCCAGAGAATAAGAATATTAAAAGAGGGATAAAGAAATAAATACTTTCCACTCATTCAATACACGACAACCCGTATTCTAACATTTAAATACCCCCCCCCCTCCGCTCACCACCACTAACTTAATAGTATTTATCGTCACCCCACTGTAATACCTTTTCCAATCTATGTAAATTTAAATGTGTCAGAATATAATTTACATTTCTGTAAAGGTAAACGAAATTTCTGGGTGATATCTGGGAAGTCGTAGTATGGCCCGTATTTTGACATTTAAGACTCCACCCAACGAGTAAACAATAGTGCCGCTGCCCGGGCAAAGTGTCCCTTATTGCACGATGTATAGCGTATGCCCATCTTCATTAGCCTAGTATGGGAGCAGAACAGTAGGACGTTAAATCCCATTTCATTTATAAAGTGGGGGGGGTAGCTAAAGTAAAAAAGATAACGACCTTAATAAGAAATTCTCGATATCTGTTGATATACAGCTAGAAAAGTATTTTTATTGTTTGTAACAAAATTTAAATTATTTATAGCACATTTGTATGTAGATACCTTGAAAAAAAGAACAAATTTGAAATGGCACTAACATGTATTAAATGGTGGGTATATTTAACGTTAAAATACTGGCCATAACACAAAATACAAGATTTCGGGATGCTTACAATTAAAAAGGTTCGAATGCAATTTCAAAATTGTAATATATTTTCTGACATATTCATATTTACGTACCTTGTTCAAAAGAAGATATAATTTGGATCATCTGTACTCTATTTAGTGAGAGGGGAAATTTAAAAATCAGAATACCCGTCTTAATAAGAAATTCCAGCTGTCGAATTATCCTTCGCCGGAAAGTATTTGCCTATCGATCTTTCAATATACGAGTATTACTTATTTTACTGGCAGATTCATGATAACATGATTTAAAAGAGATAAAGCCCTTCGTTTGTCCAAAGAAATATGTCGCTATCACACAAAACCTAATTTCTGACAATAGACTACTTTCAATTTATTTTATATTAGATCTGATTAACAAATTATATATTAAATAGAGACAGACATAAAGCGCGCGCGAATTCGGCCATCGAGCGATTATTCTTATTGTATATATTATGTTTCCTCGATTTCACTGTGGTTATTTATTGTATGCCAGGTTGACTTCCGCTCATGTCGTCATAATGTTCCGATTCGAGGAATTCCGATAAATGAATTTGGAGAAAGGTTATTGAAGAAATGTTTTTGGAGAAAGGTTTTGCAAGATTTGTATTTTGGAGATTTCTATTTAGGTATTTGTTGTTCGAGATTTGCTTTTCGTTGTATTTCCCTGATGAAATGTAAATGTAGATTATGTTTAATTTATTAAAATAAATCTTATTGTTATATTATTTTCTTTTTTTACAAATCTGATATGACAAATGTGACTTGAAAAACAAATATTGATTTTAAGATACGTGTACAAATGTCGATATACGAAAACTAAAAATGTCGAAAAAAGGACAACAATTCTCGAAATACGAATACAAATGAAGAAATGAGAATTATGGACTGTGAATTAAGAACTAAGAATTAAGAACGGCACAAGCGGGGTCGGGCGATTTAGGAGAAACTTAGTAGATATTGTCATTGGGTAGCCCGTATACTTCACATAAATTATAAGGGTATCTAACCTCGTAGTTACCGAGAACCAACAATGACCATTGTAGAGTAAAAAACGTCATTTTTTTTACAAAATCCCTAAAAAAATACATAAGTTCGAATATTTGCCATAAATTGCCTATTGATCTGTTTTTTTTTAAATTATTTTTTTATGAATGAGCTTTTCTACTACTGCAATATATATGACTATTAAATCTTTCCGAAAACATTTAAGGTTATGAGGAATTTTTTTTTTTTTGAGACGAAGTTTTTGCTATATGCTAAAACATATAAATTTCATGATGCTATGTGTCACCCACTGCGGGGCTGAGGACAATTCTATTAATAATGGAAGTTGAGGACTACTAATACTAATGTTTGGTTTGGGCAAAATGGCATATAAATATTGACGGTCGAACTTATGAAGAAAATGACTTTATTTTTGACATCATTTTTGTAATAAAATCATTCATTGCCTGATAATGCCCCATGCTCTCTCTCATAACACATTATACCAACACTGTAACTACAGACTTACTCTTCGCCTACTTTTCACAGAATTCCAATCTGGCAAGGGTTATTTCGTGTTGGCGGACGTGTTCGGGGGAGTGCCCGCTTGTCTTCCGAATGACCATGGACTGTTCCATGTCAGTCCATCTCCCATGGACACCTGGCCCACATGCCCATAGGTAGTGACTCCCACAGAGCCAAAATTTTCTTTATTGAAAGTTGTACACGCCACAATGAATGTGCGTGCTTCAGTGACTAGTCCCGAACTAATTTCTGGTTAGTCACGCAGTGCAAAAATACTGGACGGTATGGTCAATGATGCTATAAATAGCAATCGCACGTGACATTTTCAACACCTTTATCGACTATTAATGCCGTATAAAATCTTTTTTTAACGATTCTGAATAACAATAATATTTCTGATTCGTTGCAACAGCAGCTTTTTGAAATTACATTCGTTTTGTTTTTTTTTTCTATTAATTTGCTATTTTATAAAAGATACCGTTATCCCCGAAGCTCCTTCGATTCGTTAGACAAGAATAGCATACCAGTAGTATCTTCCTTTAGTTGGGGGGGGGGGGGGGCTAGTGGTCTATAGTGCCGCGCTTCGACCACTAGCTGGCCGGTCACCTCTGGCTGTGGTTTCGATCCCTGGTGTGAGCGTAAGTGGCATGGAGATAGGGGCGCCTTCTCAACCTCGTAGGTTTCCTCCGGGCACTCTGGTTTCCTCCCACTGCTAAAGACCCCTACGCGCAAGCGAATTATTGAAATAAAATTGAAACCATATGTTAGTCCCAGCATGACCTAGTTTGTTTCGAGTGGCCGTACACCTCTCTCTCTCTCTCCCCCTCTCTCTCTCTCTCTCTCTTTTACACGGTTATTGATTTAGCTTACTGTAACGTTTCGTAGAAAATAGTCCTCATTATCCCGACCTGTCAATCAGCCGGAGAATGGTCGGTAGACTGCTTAAGCGGGGCTAATTTCCTATCAAGGGCAGATAATCCAATTTGCACAATTATTGGCGGCGTCTTGACAACTTGTTTAGAGAGAGAGAAATGGGGTTTAACGTCCACTCGACACAAATTAGGTCATTTCGGGAATATATGGTTTTAATTTTATTTCAATAATTATTCTCTTGCGCGGAGTGGTCTTTAGCAGTGGGAGGAATCCGGAGGACCCCGATAAAACCCAACGAGGTTGGACAGGCGACCCTACTCCTTGTCACGTACAACCGAACAACATGTTCAGACTTATTTTTTGAAATGCGCATAAATTGTTAAATACAACACGATCGTTTATTTAGGGACAATAAATGTGCGTTGGTAAGTTACGACCTGTTATGTATAATCTTATTGTGGTATTATTGTCGAAATATTTGGAGATATTGATTTATGGTAGGGCATCTTATATTCACCCCTATAAAACGGCTACGTAAGGACAGTAAATTATGCATCATGAAAGAAAAGTTCAACCTTTGACTAGAAAAGTAGAATAACGCGGATCAGTCGGTATGGCATGCATTTTTTTGTCCACGATTTTCGAAATGGAATTCAAGTTACTCCTCTGCGCTCTGATGACGTCATTCGGCGTTTTACACGATCGTTCCCATTGTTGGAGCCACCCCTGCGTATGATACTTTAGAATTTGATTGTATTTGTTGAAGTGAACATATAAACCATAACACATTATACCATATTTTTTTATTTCCCGGCATTATATTAAAGATGTGATATCACCTGGTCATTTTGTTTCAATCTGATTTATTTGATTATCGCAAAGTTGTAAATTGAAATGTTAATACATCCAACCCAATTCTACTTAAAATGCTTGTCTTTCATCAAATTCTGGCATAGTGCAACGTTTCCGCTTCAAAATTTTTGTTCTATTTTTAAAATACGCCATACCAGGTCTGATTTTATTTTCTAGATTGTAAAGCGCCACAGGCTGACTGAATGTTAAGCGCTATAGAAAACGATTATTATTATTATACTTATGCAATAAATATCCAACATTATAGACAAAACTATGATTATATTTATTATGCATAACCAAATCTGGAATAACTACTCAGTGCTAAGGGTAACAACGGGAGAGGTGGAGTAAAGTGCCGGATTTTCCATGGTAATTAACAACATATACATATACAACCAACCAAGTCATTAAATATACAGATATAATATATAACATAACGATATAACATAACGATATCTTCATTCTACATCTATTTCAATCTATAGTATCGTGTTTATTTTGAATTACAGGGATGGTGGGTCACGAACGTCTGTTTAGGACCTCTAACTGTATGAACATGGTCCTGTCTACAGAAGATATTATGAGTGTCTTAGCTATGTGACCTCCTGGTCTAATTTTGCTTGGTTTTCAAATAGAATATATTAATCTAACCATTGGTTACCATTGTCTTTGATTATGGCACTCTCGATAGGTACATCAATACAAACTCGGCGTATGTGGTCAATCTGGTACGTTCTATATTGGGGTTACCGCCGGGGTAATAATGTACACCATTTAAGTTTTCATTTGTACAAACTGGTTCAGCAACATCATACCACCAGCCTCCGCCCAATTGGCGAGCACATGTTTTCTTAGGTCCATTGTCAAAAGTAGAGAATGGGACTGACAGAGGCACGCGAACAAAAGGTTGGGATTGTAAACAAGATTTACTGGAATCTATGAAAGTTCCAGTGAAACCAAAATCAGTAGTGATATTGAAATCTTTGTAAATCATAGCGCACTGGTCCGAGTTCAAAAATTCCACCATGATTATTAGACTGTATGTGTATCCCGTGCGTAATATGTCTTGCAGATGTTGAAATCCAATCCAGTGTTCGGAGTGCATATAACCAAATCCCTGTATATAGTCAGTCCAGCTTCTGTTAAAATCCACAGCATTGAAGTCTGGCCGACGCCGTTGAATAGTTGTGAAGCTTTTATCAAAGAAACATAACACCTCAAAAGGTTTGACTGATTCCAACGGCTTAATATAAGATAAGGTGATACCTTTCATGGATTTAGATTTGCCGTCTGAACAATCTGTAATAAATAAAACGTAACAAATGTGATGTTAAAGGGATCGCAAATTCCCAGAACACAGGCCAAGTGTTTTAAATCCATTTTATCCACATCTTACCATATTTTACTTTTGTTTATGTTTTTTGAGTTTACCATTACATATGTTAAGAACCATTTATAACATTTGAAATATACTGAGTGCCATAGAAAACTCATCACTTAGTTTTTCGTATAACAAAATGATCCTGTAAACATATCTTATTTATTTTGCTTCTTATTGTGAACAATATTCAAATGGGAACACACCAATAACAACACATTTGTACTTATGGAAGTTTAATCTGTAATCAACGGTACAAAGTCAGGGGGGTCAAAACCAAAAGTACGACACAGATGTCAGTAGCGCGTGTGTCCTCCACTGGCTCTTACGCACGCTGTGCAGCGAAGTAGCATGGAATTAACCATCTGTGTCGTACTTTTGGTTTTGACCCCTCTAACTTTGTACCGTTGATTACAGATTAAACATCCATAAGTGTAAACATGTGTTGTTATTGATGTGTTCCCATTTGAATATTGATCACATTAAGAAGTAAAATAAATAAAAATATGTTTACAGGATCATTTTGTTATTCGAAAAACTAAGTGATCACGTGATGCGTTTTCTATGGCGCTCAGTATATATTAAACACACAGAATTCTGTTCTAGAATTGATTAATAAATGACCAGGCTGATGAAGGTGAGTATACGCCATCATAGAACTGTACTAGAAAGGAAGTCCGTTGACCCCAAGTTACTTCCGGTTAAACAAAACCCTGAAGAAATGCGTATGGAGTCCTGTGAGCTTCGGAATAAAATAAGAAAAAAACATCGTCTGCACAACTTCCAATTACCAAGATATATCCGAAATGAATGTTTAACCATGTGTAAGTTATTTTGTATCAATACGGTTAGTTGTCAGTACATGTTTTGTTCGTATAAAAATTAAAAGGATAGGCTACTACGGACCGTACCATACACAGCCGACACAGGCCTTAACACAAAAACACATAAAAGTATGATAAGTTATTGAATAATCATTTTCAGTGCGAATGCGTCCAGGACGCATTCTATTGTATTATAAAACCTATTTTTTTCTATTTGATATAATAATATTTCGTCAAACGTAATAAAAACTGTGCAGCCAGTCTAGAATCTACAATTTTCTAATTATACAGGCCTTTGTACATGTAGGCCTATAGCCTATAGTCATGTTTTATCTTTACTTTAGGCCTACGGGTTTTTTTTGGTGTATCAATATTCATTACTTCAAGGTGTCTTTATAGCCCCCCCCCTCCAAAAAAAGTAGGTTAATAGCTAAAATTTTCCTTTTAGTTTTAGATTGTAAGAAAAACTGTTTTTATTATTAGATATACCGTATACGTCTTTACGTGTATAAATAAATAAAAAAAAATATGTCTTTATCAATTAAATATGTAGGAAAAATCAAATAATATTCTAAGGAAATTTTCTATAAAATTTAGACCTTAATGAATGGTCTCAGCATTTTGTCAATTTCAAATGTGCTATCAGTATTTTAAAACAATGTCTGCACACTGAAATTTCAAGGTAAACTTTTTAAAAAAAATCATTTGAATGGATGTTCTGTTTCTGAGCCCTCATTTAATATTGAAAACATTATAATGTGTAGATGAAAAATACCGATCACTCTCAAGTACAGCACATAGGCCATTCACTGTATTATAGACCTTTCAAGTAACGGGAATCGATTTTCAGGTCACCCAACGAAAAAAAATGACCCGAAATTTTAAAAGCGTTATGTGTCCGGATAAGCAACTTAGACGTTCTTAGTCAAAACAACTCAATATTTTGAGCTCAAATTTTGAGACAAGGTATATACACCATTGCTCTATATTTTTACGTTGAAATTTCATACGTACCCAGACTTTTATTTTTGCGACTATGTTCAAATTAGGATAATCCCTTTAAATATTGGTCGTATTGACATTATAAAATTTGCATGAATGTAAGTCTAAATGTCAGATAGTGTCGTGTTTTTTTTTCCATTCTTACACCATATTTATTTAATGAGTATAACATTATCTAATGATACATAATTATTGGATCTGAAAACTGTCTGTTAGGATTATGTTGAAAATATTATTATTAATACATGTACCCCTTTAAACTCCTCAATTTCTTTATGAATATGTTAATACCCCTTACCCTGTACTTTCTTTCTTTTGTAGGCCTCTGAATATAAGATAAGCTCTTCACTGCTAGTACAACCCTCCATAAATAACAAAGTGTGAAAAAGATTTGTCAGTAATTTTGGAGGATGGCCTGGCAAGGACATTGTCTATTCGATTCGTTGGAGTACATGTAAAAGAATCCTTGACAGTTTTCGAAATAAGAGTAGGTAATTAATTAGTCTGCTGTCTGGGCAAAATTTACTTCATAGCACACTGTATGACAAACACTTAGTCATTATTTGCCAAACCATGCAGAAAAATAGGAGATAAACCTCCATCTGTTAAAATATGCAGCCTCTATCGTGTTCAGAAAAAAACGATCCTCTATTGCTATTCGGAGGTTTTCAGGTTATTTTTTGTTAATGTCTGTAATTGTTAAAATGAATAAAGGAGTTCTTTTTTTTATGTATCTTATTGTTGTTGAAATATTTGTTAGTAATATTGTTCTAACAAGAAAATACCCCTTTACATATGTACTTCAAAATTGGGGGTATGGTATAGGTTGCTGTGCATCAACCTCTTGCTGGCCGGTCACCTCTGGCTTGCTGTTGTGGTTTCGATCCCTGGTGTGAGCGTATGTGGCTTGGAGATAGGGTCGCCTTCTCAAATTCATGGGTTTACTCCCACACGAAAGACCCCTGCGTGTGCGCTTAGATAATAACAATGCAAAATAAGACTTGTCTGCTAAATCACCTTCGGTGGAAGTTGACGTTTAACTCTAAGAACAACGGTTCAAAATTGGAGAGGCATGGACAGAAAGACGCTGTCCTGGCAAAATTCTCCTTCCTTGCATTTTGCAAATAGTCATAGAATAAAGATTACCATATCGTCGGTGGGGAGTCAAAAGGTCGTATGTGGCAAATTTTTCGAAATGCACTTTTTTGTTTTTTCAGAATCTGCGTTGCATGGCGCATCTTTTGATCTAGGAGTCGTATATCTAGCCCAATAAAAACTATTCATATGGTCATGTGTTGATATCTCGTAACCCGATTCGATAAAAAAAATGACATGTCAAAAAGTCGTATTTCGATGAAGCACTGCAATGTGACAGACGAGTTGCTCCCAGCGAAACAAAAAACAATAACTACAGGTAATTATTGGTGCAATTGCATATAAAACAGATTTTATGATTCTTCGGAATTGCTACTGAACTGGAGGGGCGCCAATTACGAGTGTTTATACGGAATGTCATCGTCACTTTTCATCACAGATAAGTATGTCAGCGGTAAAATCTAAAAATACTCAACACGTCACCCAATATGCATTTCTATATCCAACCTAACTCTATTTCATAACTCTTAATGAAGTAATCTGGTAATGAAAATTTATAGAAATACGACATTTTGACATTTCATTTGTTCTATTCTAAATAAAATTTATATCGAAATACGATATTTTGTATAGACGATATAATACATTTTATGTAACATCTTGGGTCATATGCGTGGTATTTAACTACAATTTGTTTTGTTTCAGGTTATAGAATAACAACAGGTTCTTGGTGGATGATCTGAAGATCGAAATATGTCAACGGACAACATGCTTTCACGAGGAAAACGCCTGGTTCAACTATCACTAATTTCAAACACATCTGCTACGACGGTATCTGGGGCTCTTCATGGCACGGAAAACAGCCCTGCATTAAAAAGTACCCGTACAGTTGACGATTTATCCCACCAACAAGTTCTAGAATACGGCTTTCGGGTGTCGAAGAGTCTACAGACGATTTATCATCCCAACAAGCTGTATTTCACGGTGTTTTGAGTGACGAGGAGTCTATAGATTCAATGGCTCGGGAAAAGATCCCAGTTTTGCGCCAAGGAAAAGGGACCTAAGGCATACCAATTTGAGCTCGGATGAGGATGATCTACTTTTTACACGTTGTAGGAAAGTGAAATAAAGAAAAGAGGAGACCACGGCATCAACTGAATCTTATATTGGAAAATTATATACTCCAGGAACACCGAGAACGGATAACAACGTAAAGCTAATAACGTTAAGAAACGAAGAAAACCTGGGCTTAAATGCATCTTATAGTAAACTACACGCACCAAGAAAAAGACACCGAATAGATATAAATACAGAAGACCTACAAAGAAACATACAAGTCGTGCCACCAGAAAATGAGATAGACAAGGAACCCAACCCCATACACAACAACACAGAACACATGGCAGCACAACATGATAACAACATCGAAATCCGAACAGTAGGGATGGGTGATAAAGATACGGAACGTAATATGACACCACAGATTGACAACAACATAGAAATCCGAACAGTAGTATGGGTGGGTGATAAAGATACGGAACCTAATATGACACAGCAGATTGACAACCGCATACAATGTCCCACAGTAGAATTGAATAACAATGTCATAGATCATGAGGAGTTAGTTGTCACTAAACAAAGAGCAAAACCAGGAAGGGCTGAACCTGAAAAATGGTCAAGTAACACAAATAAAAAGCTGAGAATGGAAGGAAAAGCCTACACATGTGCTTCTAAACCTAGAAAGGGGAGAATGGTTGAGCCACGGAAATGCACGGATCAATGCTGCTTAAATCCGGTCACAACAAGAAAATGTCATATCATAACAGAAGAAGATCGACAGCAAATGTTCAGTCTTTTCTGGTCAATGACTTGGGATGAGAAGAAAATATGGGTGTCTAATATGATTGATAGACGCACTGTACAAGAACGAAGTACCATTGAACCAGACGAAGCCAACTACAGGAAGAAGTATTCTTATTATTACTTTCTGAATAAAGATGGTGAACGAGTCCCAGTTTGTAAACATTTATTTCTTTCTACACTATGCATAGGTGAGAAATCTGTCTACAAGTGGATCGACAAACTTAAATCCGACCCATCGTCGGTAACACCTCGACGCACTAGGATAAAAAGGGACCCAATTGACAGAAATAGTGAGGTTTATTCACATGTTGTAAATTTTCTTGAGAGTCTAGCCAAACTTCCGTCGCATTACTGCCGTTCAAGCACAAATAAATTGTATTTGGAACCCGTTTTTACTACCTTTATGAATCTTTACAAAGTATACAGCGAACACTGTCGTACTCAACATAAACAGATCATGAATCGAAGATCATTTAAATATATTTTTGATGAGATGAACATTTCACTGTTTAAGCCTAAAAAAGACCAGTGTGATACATGTTGTTCGTCTGAGGCAGGTAACATTACTGAAGATGAATATTATACTCATATTGAAAAGAAAAATTCCGCCAGAGACGAAAAATCAAAAGACAAGGATGCTGCGTCAACTGACGACTCTCTAGCTGTGATAACTCTTGATTTGCAAGCCGTACTGTTAAGTCCACTTTTAAAGGCCAGTGCAATGTATTATAAAACTAAACTGGCATGCCACAATTTTACTATATTCAATCTGACCACCAAGGGTGTAACTTGCTATTTTTGGCATGAAGGGGATGGTGATCTCTCAGCTAATTCTTTCGCGTCTTGTGTATTTGATTATATTTGTCACTTAGGTCGAAATATTAAAACACTTATTATATACAGTGACGGATGTAATTATCAAAATAGAAACTGCACGCTATCTAATGCCCTGCCCAGAGTCGCTGTTCAGCAGAATATAACTATTTACCAAAAATATTTAGAAAAGGGCCATACCCAGATGGAGGCTGACAGTATCCACAGTACAATTGAACGCCAGCTGCGTAATAAACCCATCTATTGTCCACAGAATTATGTCGACTTCATTAAAGTTGCTCGAAATATTCCCACGCCGTATGATGTAAAATGTATCTCGTATGATTTCTTTAAAGATTACAGTAAACTAAAATATTATTCGTCCATTCGCCCTGGAATGAAAGTTGGAAAACCGGTCGTCACAGACCTACGTGTCTTAAAATATACCCCCGGCGACGATTGCCGCATTGAATATAAATTAAAGTACGGGGAAGAATTTCAGGAATTTCCTAGACGTGCCAAAGTTAACTCCCCATCTGACGAGGACATAGTCGAAAATGTGAACACGGGACCCTTGAAGATAAAGTCATCGAAGTACCATCACCTTCAAGAATTAAAGGCTGTTCTGCCAGTATTTTATCACGCATTCTATGACAATTTATTGCACGAGTAATTGCCCTTTTGGGCGTATCAAATAGACATTGTTCATGTCAGTTTTCAGTAAAATGATCGCTTATATTCCTTTGAATTGCAAAATTAGTTTTTCAGTTTCAAGATTACAGTAAACTAAAGAATTATACGTCCATTCGCCGTGGAATCACGGAACTACGTGTCTTAAGATATACCCCAGGCGACGATTGCCAGATTGATGTACGGAGAAGAATTCCAAGACTTTCCTAGACGTGCCAAAGTTACCCCCGCCCCTCCAAATTCGTGTTATTGTTCCATTTCCCATGATTGTTTTGTTTTTATCAATATTTTCTGTCAATTAGATAGCATCAAATGTTAAGTTTTAAGTTATGTATTACTTGTTAGATAATGAAAAGTTATATTAAATTGTTTAATAAATTGTTTTTTTATTCATCTTCTTCAACTGAAAAAGTAGGTCCTGATTTAAATGGAGACAGCGGTGGCTCAGCTGTTAAGAAGCTGGTTCGTTAGCCTGGAGGTCTCTGGTTCGCTCGGGTATTTACGGTGTTATTTTCGTGATACAGGACAGGGGCCTCACAAGGACAGTGTCCAGTCCTTCTAATGGGACAAGAAAATTAGCGTACACGTAAAATCAGCCTTGTCTTTTGAAATTCAAACTAAGAGTAGGTCTTAGGACAGCTTCCCGGGAAAAGGTTTCCTCATAGCACAATAAATTACGTATGCCCGTCTTCATTAGCGTGGTCACTACAGAAAATTGGGACGTTAAACCCCAAACTAATTAATTTCATTTCTTGATTTAAATGACAAAAGCTCGTACTTTTGGTTTGAAGGATTTTTTTGTAACGTAAAAAGCTCTTAAGTCGGCGGATACAACTCGCAAAACGCCGTCGTTTATGACAACAATATCAGACGATGCGCTGTGTTAACATGTAGTTTAATATTGAAAGATGATCTTTCTACAGTCTTTAGTCTCAATTTTATGAAGTTTTTTGTCTCTCCTGAACAATTTTAAAAAACCTAGATACGACCTTTTGACTCCCCACCGACGATATGTTATCGTAACGAAATACTGAAGGATTGCATGTGTTGACAAGATACTGTTAAAACCCAAGTCCATATAGTTCAAAATTGAAGAATCATGGACAGAAAGATGCTGCCCGGGCAAAACTCTCCTTCCTTGCATTTTGCAAATAGTCACAGAATAAAGATTACCATATGTCATCGTAACGAAATACTGAAGGATTGCATGTGTTGACAAGATAATGTTAAAACCCAATTCCATATATATGTTTTGGATTATATACAATTTAATAGCGCCATAACAGCATTATTCATTTAAAATTAGAATTTCATGATTACTTTTTCTCTATTTTTTTGTATGTCATATCAAATTTTCTACCAATTGAGTCAATGAAATGGGGTTGAACTTCCAACTTTTTTTCATTGAAAATAGTTTTGAAGAATCAATTTGTTTACAAAATTATGATGCCAATGTGTACAAATGAGCTTGTGTTTTTTGTCCCATCTACACAACTACATGTAGACACTGTTCTTTGCCATGCTGTCCCTCCTACACTACCGACTGGGAGAAACCATGCTGCAAAATGCTTGAGAACTTTATTGACTAACACCAGCATACATAATACTTATATATTCAGATTGGTATTTTTTTTCTTTGGAAAAAATTATAATGAATCAATTTGAATTAAAAAGATCAAGCATGAAAACAATGATTCTAATATCAAGATTTTTATTTTTGCTACGAAAATATTTTAAGTGCATTTTTTTCTTTTCTGTGAAAATAGATTTGAAGAATCAGTTTGGTTACAAAAATACACATGATATTTACATCCTTAAATAATGGACCCAAAACAAAAAAGTAGTTTCATTTTTACAAGAAATTCTGTTGATCGATAAAATATAAAAAATTATTTATAAACGAAAATATTTTAAGTGCATCTTTTTTTCAGGCCCGTATCTAGACACTATTAAGCAGGGGGGCATTACCTTTCGGTAGGGGGGCGAACATTTTGAGGAAATTTTCGGAAAGGTCATTCTAACAGACTGTTGTAATCATCATGCTATGTAGTTACCTAGGCGTCTAATAAGCATTTTAAAATAAGTATTCAAACAAAAAAAAATAGCTTTTTTAGGTTAATATAAGGTACTGTGTATACTTTAATGATTGTTAGCATTACATCCTTAAATAATGGACCCAAAACAAAACAATATTTTTATTTTTACAAAAAATTCAAGAAAATCTGTAGATCGATAAAATATAAAAAATGAAGTAAAAAAATAGTCTTCATGTTATTATTAACTTAATAAACATAGGAAAGTTGTCTCAAAATTTCCAGTCGCTATTTCAAAATTATTACAAAATAATAACATCAAATATCATAGAGAGAGAGAGAGAGAGAGAGAGAGAGAGAGAAATAGGGTTTAACGTCCACTCGACACAAACTAGGTCATTTTAGGACTAACATATTAATATGATTTCATTTTATTTCAATTATTCGCTTGCGCGTAGGGGTCTTTAGCAGTGGGAGGAAACCGGAGTGCCCGGAAGAAACCCACGAGGTTGAGAAGGCGCCCCTATCTCCATGCCACATACGCTCAAACCAGGGCTCGAAACCACAGCCGCAAGCCAGAGGTGACCGGCCAGCTAGAGGTCAAAAGCGGCACTCTAGAGCACTAGGCCACCCCAACCCCCATTCACGCATAGGCTTTGCAATCTACTGCAAAATGGCCCATAGTATGGGATCTATATTTAAGTACTTTTTAAAAATATAAATACTGAAGTAAAAAATACGGTCTTCGTGTTATTATTAGCTTCATAAATATAGGAACGTTGTCTTAAAATTTCCAGTCGCTTTCTCGATTACAATTATTACACAGTAATAACATTAATATCAGCTCACACGACTCGGCTTCATTATAAACAATGGCAAAGCCTTCGACCGGAAGTAACTTGGGGACTATTGACTTCGCGCATGTGCTGTACAACATAATTCATCGTCCAATGACAGATACTGCAGGGTCAGTTATCCATATTATATACGATCTATGACGCCATTGAGTGTGTTATGGGAGTTGTTTCTGGGAATAGTTTCTGATCGGACAATGTCCGCTTACTGTTCCTATTCCTGACTATAAAGCTGAAAATATGACAATTTCGCTCATCCCCACCTTTAGTATAAGGCTTAGTTGGGATCCTTATCGATTTTTCACCGCCAACACTATTCTCAAGTAGAAGTGAACGATTTATTTTCATAAATTTATATCAGACATGTTGAGAAATGATTCCAAAATAGCCTGAGAACAGAAGTGGGTAAAAGAGGTATTTTCATATTGCTGCTATAAAGAAGAGATGGGAACTGTCAGCGAACATCATGCGCATTCTGTCAGAGACAATTCCTAAAGGAACTACTATGAGGGAAATTCCAACCGAAACAGAAAATGGACTTTTCTTTCATGTACCAGTCAAGGCGTGCAAGTGACCATTTTTTCGTCCCGCATGAAGGGCGATGTGTCTTACCAGCCCCCCCCCCCCGTCCCATTAACAAGAGGAAATTACGCTGGAGATTCCGGGAAACATTCACGGTCAATACCGGAATTGAACCCCAGACGATCCGGTTAGTGAGTCAGCGCCTTTAACCCACTGAGCCATTATATTCTAGAATTGGTGACTGAAAACAGAAAACCTGCATTCACTGTGACCTTCTGCTCTGTGTTTGTTATTTTCTTGATACAAAGGTACAATTATAATTATTTGAGAGGTAGCCTAATACGCAGAAGTAGTGTGGTACTCGCTATTAATGCATCTAAATTAAGCGATATTTCGATTTCTAAAGTCCGGAAGTGCTGTCAGGTGTTCTAGACTGTGAACATAGCATGTCTCGTACACCAACAACCACGGCTACTTACGGATAAGGTTTTTTTGTGAAACCGCTTTTTGGAATAAATAATGAATGATATAATCTTGCCTTAATTGGTAACGAAAATACAAGCACATACTAGTACCTTTTATAATTGATGCACAATCTTCGCCATAGTAGCCGATGGGGCTAACACATTTCCCATCAACAAACTGTTTTCCCTGTTTACGAGAAAGGATAATTTAACACATATGTCTGCGAAAATTAAGGCAATTAAATCGTAAATCTGTCTGTAGAATACAATAAAATTACATTTTCGTAGTGCTACAAATTCAAAACACGAAATTCTGCTGAAACGAGATTGGTGTAAAATGACCATAGCTATATAGTTTGAATTATCTTTCTTACTATTTGCTGGTCGAATCTGTATCCCTTACGTCCCCGGCAGACGTTCGTACTTCGCTGCAAACTTGAACACAACACACGAAAATGTCCTTAACAAATCGTCGAGTTACACAGCTTCCCAGGTCCGATCGCAGAACCTTGGCGATTGTTTTGAATATGCTCAAAACCAACCCCGTGATTCTGCGATCAATGACGACCATGAAGACGGGGCCTTTACAACTCTTATGGCGATCTCGGCGCGAAAAAATGTTTCAGAGCGAGTTAGTTTTATTTCAGTAATTCGCTCGCGCGTAGGGTTTTGTAGCAGTGGGAGGAAATCGGAGGACCCGCTCGCGCGTAGGGGTTTTTAGCAGTGGTAGGAAACCGTAGGACCCGGAGAAAAGCCACGAGATTCGACAGGCGATCCTACCCCTTGTCACGTACTACCGGGAAAAAGAAACCTCGCCAGTTGACTGAATGACAGACTTTATGATACAGCGCGCACGTGCCAACCATTCAGCCACCCCCACTGGTCACGGTGTTGGCTTTGAGAATGTTCATATCAAAGGCCAGGTGTAAATGGACCTTGTGCTTTTTCACAGGTCCATTTACACCATGATTTTAGTAAACAAATTTTGGAAGATAAACCCAGACACTTGAATCCATAATTACCATTACCGCTTGAGATATTAAAGACAATATGTGAGACCGTGAAGACAATATTAGCCACATCTCTCGGCAGGATCTGATTTATTTATTTGTATTCCTTTATACCAGCGGTTGTATTCTCATTTTCTCAATATATGCCATTTAAACCGATACAGCCGTTTAAAATAATATATACCTTTCTATAACAGCTGCATGTACCATTTACAAGATCTCCCACAGCACAATCTTCTCCATCTGGAAAAAGGGTGCACCATTTATCACCACCAGGGGATCTGCAATACAGATATTTCCGACAATTATAATTCCTGGCACATGAATTACTGCATTCAAGCCTACTTCTAACCCCACCTTTGTATAAACTAAATGTTGTGGCGATGTCTTCTATTAAACGTGTTTTGAAAAACAGAACTGATAAACAGTTCCCAACACTCATCATCATCAAAATAGAAATTTTAAGAATCATGATAAGCAACACAATATATATTCTATGTCGACAGCAAATGCAAAATGGAGTTCCTTTTCACGCACTGTCCGTTTTAAATGCAGCCAGGAGCAGAACAGTAGGATGTTAAACCTCCTTTCATTTCCGGATCAATTGCTTACTTTTAGTACATATGTTCATTGTCTCAACTTTCTTTCGATCTTACACTGAAAAAAAACTTGTGTTGAAAACAAACACAAACTTGTATTGTTTTCAACACAAGTTGGTGTTACTATTTAACAACACAAACGTGTGTTGAAGCAACACAAACTGGTGTTAAATGTTGAAACAACACAAGACTTGTGTTAAGATTTGTCAAACACAAACTTGTGTGAAAATCTACATAATACTTGTGTTGAAATTTCTGAAACTTGTGTTAAAATTTCCGAAACTTGTGTTGAATTTTCTGAAACTTGTGTTGAAATTTCTGAAACTTGTGTTGTTTCATACAAACTTGTGTATAACCACTAACAAAAACTTGTGTTGTATTATACCGATTTATATTCAGTATAGCAACCCTTCACATTCAACCGCCTCCTCAAACTGTAATTTTTGATAAATGACATAACAATTATTTTATTTGATACAATATTATTTATTCAATAAAAAATATGAAAAATTAAATTAATGCCAAATCAATGCTAAACAGTCATCTTGGAGGTTAATAAACAAAGTTAATTCCAATAATAATAAAATTTTGTTAGACATTAAAAAAAAAAGAAAAATACCCCACCCCACCCCCACCAACACGCAATCATAAAATAAAAAAATAGCTGTTTAAATTAAAAAAAAACAAGTACTGAAACATTTGTAATATTAATAAACAAAGTTAATTCCAATATTAATAAAATTGTGTTCAATAATAACAAAACTCCCCACCCCCACCCCAAATCACAAAATAAAAAAAATTCTATTTAAATTTCTTTTTGAAATTAACCTTAAAAGAACTAAGAACATAATAGATACGTACACAATATCCGTACCCCATGCCCCCAACACATACATTTTAAATATATCTAAATTTAATAACAACCAAATCAAGCACCACATTATGCATTAAATTGAAATAATTTTAAGAAGAGATATTCCCTTTAAAAGATTAGGAATTCAAAAATTTCTACAGTACATAAAAGGAAAATAATAGATAAGGTAGGGGACAAATAATTATATATAAATATAAATAAAGCATAAAAATTAAATAAAATGGAGAATTTTAAAACTTTGTAAAAAACAACTATTGATGAATAAAGCCATCTAATATAAAAGAGGCATAAACATTCGGAATGTTTACCAATTGTTTAAAAACAGTGGTTGATTTTATCATACAATAATACATTTTTCTAATTATAGACTGTTACTATTAATTATTGATAATTCCTCTTTAATAATTCGGGCCTAATTTTTAGTCTTTAGGATTACACTGCAGTTTATACGACGAAACAATATTTAGAGAGGGGTTGGTGTTTGACACTAAAAACAAAACAAGCGATTATAAAAGGCAATGGTGACAAATAACATTCAGGTTTCCACAATAAGATCTATAAAAGAATTTGATGGCGTTATATTCAGAATTTAGAGTTGTTTTCTTTCTTTGGTATTAATATTTACTAAATACATATTCTTCTCCAAGGATGTTCAAGTCCCTGAAAAATGAAATGATGATTACAATACACTTATGTTGATAAAACACTCGTTAGTAACAACCAAGACGTTTTCATCTGTTTTGTATACCTACCACATGAAAGATCTAAATTCTATAATACCTATGATATAAACTTTTTCG
Source organism: Patella ulyssiponensis (assembly GCA_963678685.1). Taxonomy (NCBI): domain Eukaryota; kingdom Metazoa; phylum Mollusca; class Gastropoda; family Patellidae; genus Patella; species Patella ulyssiponensis. The sequence continues at coordinate 64,109,342 of OY783229.1, forward strand.
AATCAATCGAAACATTTCATTCCTTATATTCGGATCAGGGAAATTTCATAGTATGTGGTGACTTAAACTCCAGAACAGGTTCGTTAGAGGATTACCTAGTTTGTGATGATATCGTTCATAATTATCTTAGCTCCAAGTATCACCATACTGAACGGAAATCATGCGACCAAGTGGCAAATAACTATGGTAAAAGGTTAATACAGACATGTAAAAACACAGAGTTGTGTATCCTAAATGGCCGCTTAGAACCCGGCAATCTTACTTGTTGTACCGCTAATGGTTCTAGTGTCATAGATTATCTGCTGATTAATTGGAATGATATTCGTGTTATCAGTGAGTTCAAAATTGGTCATTTCGATGTTTTTTCGGATCACGCACCAGTGTGCTTTGGTATTCACTCGGTCAAACAGCAGGGAGTTTTTAATTACAACTAGTTCTAAACAGATAACTCACCCTCAAACATGCGTAAGAAAGTTACGATGGGATGGATCGAAAATTGACGACCTAAACAGAGCCCTCTCAAACATTAAGAGTACAGCTGTACTCAAGAATGTTAAAGCTGATAGTGTTGACCAGCGTGTCATAGACAAATTAAATGACGACCTTTGTCGTGAAATCTTTGACGATAGCTACAAGAATATAGGGGTTAAAAATCGAACAGATAATCGCAATACCAATCGTAATAAAAAAAACTAATGGAAACGTATGGTTCGATTACAAATGTCAAAATGCTCGCGAAATGTTTATCCATTATAGAAACGTATTCCATAAGCTTAAAAGCAAAACAAATCATACAGATTTTGTGCATTACAGAACAGTATACAATAATGTTATAAAATATACAAAGTCAGAATACAAATCATGTAAGGGGAAGAAACTATGTGATAAAGTAAAAAAACAACCTAAACAGTTCTGGTCCCACATTAAATCCCTAAAAAACACAGCGATTAATCAATGTGCAAACATATCGTTAGGAGAATTCCATGACCACTTCAGAAGTATGTTCGCAGTTTGCTATGAAACAAATAATGAGTCTACAACTACAAGTGAAAATTATACACAGTCATATCAGTCGCAAACTAACGAATCTGATCTTGATAAAGTTATTACTACGCACGAGATTACACAAGCTATTTCAAAACTGAAAACTGGTAAAAGCCAGGGGAAGGACGGTATTATCTCAGAAATAGTGAAAAACTGTAATTGTTTAATTGTTCCTTTATGTAATTTTTATAATTTATTGTTTAACTCAAGTTTATATCCATCAGACTGGTCACAGTGTGTAGCAGTTTCGGTACCTAAAAAAGGTGATGTAAATAACGTAAATAATTATCGAGGAATAACTTTAATGAATGTATGTAATAATATCCTTATACAAAACCAATTTGGCTTTCAAGCAAAAAAAAAGCACTGAAGATTGCATTTTTATTCTGCACCTGATCATTAATAAGTATTTGTCAAAAGGTCAAAAATTATTTTGTTGCTTTGTAGATTACTCGAAATGTTTTGATAAAATTGATAGAAATCTACTGTTTATAAAATTAAAATCACTAGGTATATCTGAAAAAATGGTAAACTGTATAAAGTCTATGTATAGTAATGTAAATTTATGTATAAAATATAATAATAATTATTCAGATTGTTTCCCATCTTATGCAGGCGTGAAGCAGGGAGATAACCTATCACCATTATTATTTTTATTTTATTTGAATGATTTTAACTCATTTATGAATTATAAAGTTATTGATCCTGTAATTATTGATTCTCTGATATTAACATCCTTAATGTATGCCGACGATACGACATTAATGTCCACTTCCGCCAAAGGCTTACAGCATCTGCTAATTAGATTAAATGAATATTGCATAAAATGGAATTTAACTGTCAACACTGAAAAAACAAAAATTATGATTTTTCAAAACTCTTCCTTAAATGTTGTTAAATTTCATTTTACGTATGATAATGAAAATGTAGAAATTGTTAAATCATTTAATTATCTTGGAGTGGAACTTTTTTACAATGGTAATTTTAACAAATGTCAGAGAACTATTGCATGTAAGGCATCCAAAGCCCTGTATCAATTGTATAATGTTCTTAACAAAGTAAATTTTGATGTAAAACAGCAATTTTTTCTATTTGACTCTTATATAGGATCAATTCTTAATTATGCTTGTGCAAGTTGGGCTTCCATAGTTCTCCAGACATTGAAAAACTACACCTCCAGTTCTGTAAACGGGTATTACTTTTAAAATCCTCTACGCATAGTGCTTCGGTGTATGGAGAGCTTGGAAGAACAACTCAATATTACTCTAGACTGAATTGTATATTAAAATATTGGATAAATGTTTTATCAGATAAAGATAGTTTAAAATATATTGTTTACAACCACTCCCGAAATTCGGCTTTTGACAGGAAATACAGTAATAAAACCTGGGTGTTCAATGTTAAAAGTTTACTGGATAATCTTGGCTGTTCCCTTTACTGGACGAATCAAGATTTTAATCTTCCTTCTTTTAATATCTTAAAAGCTAAACTGTTTGATCAATCTATCCAAGAATGGAATTCTTCGCGTTTTGCTTCATCTAAGTTAAGCACATATAATTCGTTCACAGATTTACCTCTATTTAAATTTTATCTATGCATTGATGACCTGAAACTGAAGTTTAGAGTAGCCCTCAGTAGATTTAGATGCTCGTCGCATTCGCTTTGCATAGAAACTGACAGATATTTAAATATACCCAGGGAAGAGAGATTATGTAAATATTGTACATTAAAGACGCTGGAAGATGAATACCATTTTTTGTTAATTTGTCCTGCATGTGATACCTTAAGAGAATTGTATTTACCATCTAAGTATTACACTAGTCCAAATATCTATAAATTTGTCTCTTTGATGTCGTCAACTGATCAAAAACTTATTATATCTACAGCTAAATTTATATATTTCGCTCTTGCTTAACGTACATCATTACCTTCCTTAACTTGAAAGTTTTTTTGTTTTTTTTTTGTTTTTGTTGTATATATAGTATTTATTGTTTGTGAATAACTATTTTTATCTTTGTCTTTCTTTTTCCTTTTAATTACACGTCTTTTCACTTTGATTGTATTATTGTATAATTTAAAGCTATAAGTTGTATAACTTAATGCTATATGTAATAAAGTATTATTATTATTATTATTATTGTAATAACCCGTCTCTGTCTATTGCCGGAGACAAGACGTGAAAATAAACAAATAGTAGAATCAGAATAATCTTTTATTATATGTAATTAAATAGTTTTTAACTAGATAATAATTGACTAAAACTTTGATCTCTTTAGATCATACTGTTATAAAATACGTTGCTTCAAAGGAGATATTAAAAGTATCGCACTGTACGAACCTGGCGATTTCAACTTAATGTTTTTAACAAGCCAACAGTGAGGCTGATGTCCCCCGCCGAAATCCCAAAATAAATAGACGACACATATTAATTAATCGCACATTTATTTTTTTCAAACGTATCGAGTTATCGTGTCTCAAAGCATCAACCAATCAAATTGCTTATCTCTGCTTACCCAAAGCGGAAAATGCTCATCTTCGAACTCCATCAAGGCATTGACCTAATAAGCATATACACCAAGTTTGAACATTTTAACTCAATTAGAAGGAGAGTTATTGTGTTCCAAAGTCTCGACCACTCAAATTGCGTATCGCTCTGCTTACCCTGAGCAGAAAATGCTCATTATCGAACTTAGTCGAGGTATTACTGTAATGAATAAGCATATACACCAAGTTTGAACATTTTAACTCAATTACATTAGAAGGAGAGTTAGTGTGTTCCAAAGTCTCAACCAATCAAATTGCTTATCGCTATGCTTACCCGGAGCAGAAAATGCTCATTATCGAGCTTTGTCAAGGTAATTAGAACTAAACCTATCGTGTCCCAAAGCATCAACCAATCAAATTGCTTATCTCTGCTTACCCTAAGCGGAAAATGCTCATCTTCGAACTCCATCAAGGCATTGACGTAATAAGCATATACACCAAGTTTGAACATTTTAACTCAATTAGGAGAGTTATTGTGTTCCAAAGTCTCGACCAATCAAATTGCGTATCGCTCTGCTTACCCTGAGCAGAAAATGCTCATTATCGAACTTATTCAAGGTATTACTGTAATGAAACTATTTAGAACTAACGTTATCGTGTCCCAAAGCATCAACCAATCAAATTGCTTATCTCTGCTTACCCTAAGCGGGAAATGCTCATCTTCGAACTCCATCAAGGCATTGACCTAATAAGCATATACACCAAGTTTGAACATTTTTACTCAATTAGAAGGCGAGTTATTGTGTTCCAAAGTCTCGACGAATGAAATTGTGTATCGCTCTGCTTACCCTAAGCAGAAAATGCTCATTATTGAACTTATTCAAGGTATAACTGTAATGAAACTATACACAAAGTTTCACCACTCTCACTTAATTAGAACTAAAGTTATCGTGTCCCAAAGCATCAACCAATCACATTGCTTATCTCTGCTTACCCTAAGCGGAAAATGCTCATCTTAGAACTCCAGCAAGGCATTGACCTAATAAGCATATACACCAAGTTTGAACATTTTAACTCAATTAGAAGGAGAGTTATTGTGTTCCAAAGTCTCGACCAATCAAATTGCGTATCGCTCTGCTTACCCTGAGTAGAAAATGCTCATTATCGAACTTAGTCGAGGTATTAATGTAATGAAACTATACACCAAGTTTCATCACTCTCACTTAATTAGAAGTAAAGTTATCGTGTCCCAAAGCATCAACCAATCAAATTGCTTATCTCTGCTTACGCTAAGCGGAAAATGCTCATCTTCGAACTCCATCAAGGCATTGACCTAATAAACACATACACCAAGTTTGAAGATTCTAGCTCAATTAGGAAGAGAGTTATTGTGTCCCAAAAAGTGTGACGGACAGACGGACAGACAGACAGACGGACGGACGAACCCATTTTAATAGTCCCCCAACTTTCTTCGAAAGGCGGGGGACAATAAGTAATATAAGGTTTTACATTACGCCAAGCCAGTTCCCAAATCCCATTCAGATTTTTCTCAATAAAAAATCATATTATTACAGATAAAAAGTAACCTAATACATGTTATCTTAAAATTCGACAAATTCATTATAATAAAAAAACACACAAGATTTTATAATTCTACACAAGTTTGTGTTAAGACATTGAAAAGAACACAAACTTGTGTTAATGCAATGTAAAACAACATAAGCTTGTGTAGAATATTTTTAACACAAGTCCTTGTGTTGACGTCCAACACAAGAGTTTTTTCTGTGTATGGCAAAACGTAAACGTAAATACTATGACTTCCATATACTACTTCTGACTGAGTAAATATTTTCAGTCCCTCTACACCGGAACTTTATTTTCTGCTAAAGGCAAAACGTAAACTATACATAACATGCGACGCGTATTTAGAATTCTCTATCAGTTTCATAAACTACTTCGGGTGTTTCTTTAAGGATATAGCGTATAATTCCGAAAGAAGTCCATCTTTTCAAGCCGGATGCGATTCAGAAATTTAAATACAATAGCCAACCTTTTATGTTTTACCGCACAGAACCAGATCCATAATCAGCAGACCAATAATTTATACGCTATAAAATGGCAATCATTTTGATACTGTTTAGATATCAACATCTCCGTGATGGTCAAAGTGATAAAATAATACTCTTCAGTTTCGAAGTAAGTCCACTGTATATAAATTTAGTATTGGAGACTGTAAATTAAAAAGAAAAACCTAATTCGATAGTCTCCATCTATACTATCCTGGGCTTAATTCATTGCCCCTCACCATCCATATGATAGTACACACGGCGACCGTGATACTTTTCGTCATCTGGAGTTGGCGGAAAGTTCTGAATTTGGACAATGTGCGAGCTTTTCATCACCTTTTACATAAACTTTTTCATGCGCAAGCTTTTTGGTGTTTCATTTGTTCGGTAACCATACAAGCCTAACAGGGTTCATCGCCTTTTACATAAACTTTTTCATTCGCAAGCTTTTTGGTGTTTCATTTGTTCGGCAACCATACAAACCTAACATAGTCTTTGTGGTGGTTGTGGAACTGGAAGTGTCGTGTGACCTGACTCAGACAGCGAATGTCGGGACGTTTCAGTTTCACGTGTTGTGAAAGAGCAAGACGAGTTTGAACTTGAATAACAGCTAAACTAAGAAGACTTTACCAGGGCTGCACTGTAGTTTAATGCGACTATGGTTCTTTACATTTCAATTTTTTATCAGTCAATTTCTTGCATGGCGCCGAGTCAGTTTTTCGAAAATGTTATTCTGACCGTGATGGTGACATTTGACGTCACAGTCGTAGGCTATAGCGTATGCAGGGCTTTGTATTTATGATAATGCTTACCAAATATTCTGTTTGTATCTTTTTTAGTTTATTTTTAAGGTCAAAACCCAATATTAATGGAATTAGGAGACTTCAAAGGTAAATATTTAAAGTAGCTAAATCTCTACTTGAATGTCATACATAGTCTTCGACATTGAAAACAGGAAATATTTCTCAATTTCAATCAACATTGATTTTATGATCTTACCGGGAAAAGATGGTCTTCTGATCTCCAATATTTAAGACAAAATCAACATTTTACCATTGGAACACCAATCATGTGCCATAATGCGTTTCAGCGACATTTGTAACAAGGAATCGAAGAAGTCGGGTCAAACGGTGACCTCATATTCTTATCTGGAGATGATGCACAATGAATATCATCGGTGTAGACTGGAATAACCAGACGCTAGAGATTGCCATTCGATTGAGACGTCTGGCGTTTTTCGCCGAACATAACTGATTAGAAATTACAGTAAAACAGAGATGATTGGATGTAAATCAGTTTATATACATTCAGATCAGATTATTATATGCGTTGCGGCCCATTTGTGTCTACTTTTAGGTCCTTAATTATAATATTAGCGATTTACCTCCGTTAAAAAGACGATAATTTGCTAAGTTATTATAAAGATATATTATATTTTACGTCATATTTAGTCTGTGTGCGAGTCTATTTCTAAGTCCCTGAAAAGCGGAATTAATTGAAATAGGGTTTAACGTCTGTTGTGCTTGGACAGGGCTAATAAAGACGAGCATACAGTTTGCTATGAGGGAAACGTACGGCGCTACGGATTACTCTTATATCAAATTCCAGCTGACGATGGATCCTTTTACGTACATGCCAGTGTGTACAAGGGGCCTCGTTTTGTTCGTCTCATCCGAACGACTATACGTTGTCCCTTACCAGGCCCTCTGTTCTGCACTACCGACCGAACACGGGACCTCCAGGTTAGCGAGCCAGCGTCTTAATCGTCGAGTCACCGTGACTCATTTTTAAGTCAAGTCCAGGATTGGGGTCCCGAATTTACTCTGGTTGATGTATATTTAATTTGAATAAATGTTTTTTGACATGTTTGGGTGTAAAATGTCGTCATTTCTCACTTTTCTCGCAAGTCATGGTGGTTCCACTACCACTACTTTGCACGCAATCATGTAACGTGACAAAAAGAAATAATATAGGGTTTAATGTCCTACTGTTCTGTTCCTACTGGGCTAATAAAGACGGGCATACACCATACAGTGTGCTATACGGCAATTTTGCCTACTCTTATATCAAATTGCCAAGGGATCTATTGCGTGCACACCAATGTATACACGGGAACTCGGTTTTTGTTCCAACCGAACTCTCTCGGCCAATACATGGAGTAACGTGACAAACACAGCTACTTAAAATCGAATTTTATTGCTTTGGGTTATTTTCTTCATTTGAAATGGTTTTGAGAGGGTTTTGAAGATACGTTATGATAGACAAAATATATTGAATATGTTAAAATATATGTCATCAACTCACACGATCTGACGTGGGGAAGAATCTTGGACAAAACATCGGCGTCGTATCAAAATATTGTCTTTATAAATACAAAAAAAAAATCTGAAAGCATCTTTAATCGATCTTTTACGTAAAAAGCAATCTGTGTAACTTATATACATCTTTAAAAAAATCCAATAAACGTTTCCGTTTCACAGTTTAGATAAAATACCTTCTTTCTGGTTTCTTAATCGATTCATCTTTATATATAATGAGATGAAACATCTAATGCATTCACGTTTAAAACCTTTCATGTCTAATAAAACACAATTTCCAGCAGGCTTTTGCGATCATACATAAATATAACTATGTCACATCTTAGGCCCCATCAGACCGGGATGGCGCCCTTTCTGCACTGATGCGACCGTACGGCGACCAGAAAACGTACAAGGTCGCAGGCAAACTTGAACAACACGCGAGAAAACGTCCCCAAAAATTAACGATCGAGTTATGCCCCCGTCAGACCGGAGTGGAGTCCTTACTGCGCTTCTACGGCACCCTGGTCTGACGGGGTATTACGTTTAGATTTTCCAGCGTGGTTCCCCCTAGTCAGTGATACAGGATGGAGGGCCTGGCATGGACATCTGTCTAGTCGTGTGGAAGGGACAAAAAACCGAGGTCCCGTGTACACATTGGTGTGCACATTAAATATCCCTTGACAGTTGAAATTCAAAATAAGAATATGCCATAGTGCCGCTGTCCGGGCAAAATTTCCCTCATAGCACACTGTATGGTGTATGCCCGTCTTCATTAGCCCAGTTTAGGATCAGGACAGTAGGACGTTAAACTCCATTTCATTCTTTATGTTACATCTGACGTTTAGTCACACCTTTTTCTGAGACGGAATATGGAAACATACTTCATTGACCGGTTCATAACGGAATTCTTAAAGATACATTAGTTAAGAGTTTAATAAAGAGTTGGCCATTCTTGCTATAATAATTCAAAAACAGATGATAAAAAAAGAAAATATTGAAAATTTCAGTCAAATTATTTTATTCTGAACGGAGTTATGAGTGTTGGAAGTTTGGACAAGAAATGGGTACAAATTGCTGCGACACCTTAACGACAATTGTCGATCGTTCGATTGACAGACAATAACTCCACCCACATATTCTTGATTATCCAGTAACGTGCTCAATAGTAATAGTACTCTCGCTTGACAGGCCTTTTATCGTCAGTCTCCGGTAGCGCACCTCACCGAATAACAGTAAACGTTATCTTGGTCAGCCATTTCTGATTTAATTATATAGAAGGTCGACTGTTTGAATCCGAGCTGTATCCAAGCCATCCGTCGGTCTACAGAGTTAATTTTGTGCTTGTTGTCTAAATGAAGGTCTAATTAATCATTTCTATAACATCTGAAGCCTAAATAAAGACTTTCAATATGTTGATTTATCTCTTGCATAATGCATGTATAATTTCTTCCTGTGTTAAAATTCTGATGATAATTTACTTAAATCTTAATATACGAGAGAGGCAGAGAAATGGGGTTTAACGTCCAGTTGACACCAACTAGGTCATTTCTAACACATGGTTCAATTTTATTTCAATAATTCGCTTATGCGTAGGTATCTTTAGCAGTGGGAGGAAACAGAGGACCCGGACAGAACCCACGAGGTTGGACAGGCGACCCTACTCCTTGTAAGATACAACCGGGGAATCAAAACCACGCAAGTTGTCTCAATGACAGACCGTATGATATAGCGCGCACGTGCTAATCACCCGGCCACCCAACCTCCCATCTTAATATACACGTTTTACTTCGTCACTTTAAACCCTATAATTCTTTATTTTTCTATTATCATTTTTTTAGAGAATGAACATCATATACATGCTAATGAAATATTAAGTTTAAAGTCAAATTACATAATTGATCTATTCACATTTAATTCACCTCTTCTTTTCGGTATAGTACTATTGTCAGACTAAATCAGGGAGACTTTGTAATGTTTTACAGCCAGATTATATAATTGGTTTATGAACATTCATTCCATCTTATTATTCCTATATGCATGGTCTTGCAATATCGTGTATACATTATTAATATCTCAAGACACCAATAAAGGGGGGGGGGCAGCCAGCTCAGGGGCGTACATAACGATTTGGTTGGGGGGGGGGGGGGGTAGCCAAAATGCGACCGACTGTTGTACATACCCCACCCCACCCCAGAACGAGTGATGTCGCAGTCAGGAGCCGAGCAGCATAGGTGCGAGTTTTCTAGGGGCCATGTGCAGTAGGAGATCTAGAAGCTGGAAATATATGAGTGGGGTGGGTGGTTCCAAAGGCACTATCCACGATCCCACCCCACAATGAATGTCAATATAGATAGTATTGTATTATATAGTTGTTCGCCGAAAATCAATTTTATTTAAGTTGACGTAAAGTTTATGTCATATATGATGATTGTGCCTATAACACTGAGCAATTTGAGAAAATTGAGTCAATATCCTGGCATTTGAGGTCATTGCTGGGAGAAATTTTTGGAATAGAGCGCCGCAGGCGCTAAAAAATTTCAAATATGTAACCTATCTATTAAATTTTGTGGACTGGGCTTGAAAAATTTAATCAATGTCATGGCAAATGGAACCAAATTTTCATTAACGAGATTCTTGAGGCTTATTTGTCATTTTCGCCATTAATTCACCGACTGCGGTGAGTACTTTTTTAAGACCGACTATTGTTTTGCCGTGGGGGAAAACATTTTATAGAACAGCAGAATAAGAGTGACGAGCATTTTTTCAAACATGACAAGCAGAATTGGTTATTTTGTAGTATAGTTTTGTGTGACGTATGCAATTTAGACTCACGGATTCACGCAAATACATAGTATTTAGGATCTATTCTGGCATTGTTTGTTTACCTTATAATTTTGAAACCGACTGCAGTGATTGCACTTATTTTGAGAACGACTATTTTTCTCCCTGAGTGACATTTTGTTGTTAGACCAACATACTCACAACAGAATAAGAGTGAAACACAACATTTTTTTAAACACGATAAGTATGACAAGGTTATTTTATACTAATGTTTTGCATGAGTAGCGTGACGTATGCTGTGAGCACTTATTTTGATACCGACTGCTCCTATTTTGCGACCGACTACACTAATTTTGCGACCGATTATTTTTTTTTTCCTTTGGGGGGGGGGGGGGTATCATGTATGATGATTTAATGTTTGTCAGGGTTAAATAAAGTGGAGAAATGGGACAATGCTGGTGTCATTATCACATATGCGATAGAACTCCTTAAACATGTTCAAAAAAGAATGTTAACACAAAGATCATGGCTACGACAGATGCGTAATCACGGTTTCTACAATAGTAAAAAACGAAAACACGAGTTATTCTTCTATTTAACTGACTGAAGTGATAAGTGATAAAAGATACACGGGCAAATTTCTGGGCACCAACAAATCACTTGAGGAACAAAAGTTGTTATATGAGACTGTGAGAGGATATCTGACAATTCAAAAGGGTAATTGAATGTCACTAGATAAGAGAACACGAGAAAAAATAGAAATAGTTCGTATTTTCACTTGTTTTATTCATTCTATACTTAATAAAAACATGGTAATTCACAGACTTTTTCTATATTTTTTCGTTTTAGCTAGCGGTGATCATCAGGTATATATAAATACCAATTTGTTAAGGCACCTGGTGATTTCAAAATATATTTTCTGATCATTTTTATACGCCCACATTTTTATGTGGACGCATATTGTCGTCGCCTCTGCTCGTTCGTCCACAATATTATGTTTGTGGTCACAATTGCTATCCGATTTTGACGAAACTTGACATATATGTTCCACTCCCATTGATCTTGGTTCCTTTCAATATTAGCATGCATCGGTTCGAAACTTCAAGGATTATGACCCCTGATTTTGATGAAACTTGAAATGCATGTTTATAACCCAAAGATTGTGGTCCCTTTCGACATTTGCGCACGTCGGGTCGCAACTTCCGGAATTATGACCCCTGATTGCACGAAAGATTGCGTTTTTAGCCTGGGGTCCCTCTAGAGGTCACAATTATTAGCCGTTTAAAGAAACCGTTCCAATATATCACTGCAACATCGTAATGACGCCCGAGTTCAAATTCCGTGAAAATCGGACCAAGCCTGCCTGACAAAATGGTCTCCCCTCGGATCGTAATTTCCTGAATTATGGCCATTGATTGTACGAAAAATCGCATTTTTAGCTTGTGGTCGCCCTAGAGCTCACAATTTTTACCCGATTCAAGTAAACGTTTGAATATATATATCACCGTTTCACAATAATGATGGTTGAGCTCGAATTTCGTGACAATTAGACCAAAACTGCCGAACAAATAATGTAAATAGATGGTATATCAATGTCGTACACTAATAATGTGAATGTTGTGGACCTTCTAGAGGACATAATTTTGATGAAACTTTCAATTCTCGTTTATAACCCCAAGACCACCATCCTTTCAATGTTCGCGCATATCGTATCGTTACTTCCTGAATTATGGCCCTTGATCGTACGAAAACTCACCTTTTTTTAGCTTTTTCTCTATCAATCTCTTGCAAAATGTGGGCGTATCCTGTCTTGCAGCAGGTTTTAATTTTGTTGAATAAAAATTACACATGTTCCGATAAGCATTGTTATTTAATGGCCTATTGTACTTCGGTGACAGATTTTTCGAAATAATTCAATGCAAACTGAGGCACATATCTAATAATCCAATGTCTGTCTGTGGTAAATCAGTTGAAAAATGTGAGACACTGGATACACTTGAACCAAAATATCAAAACAACAAAGTACTTCTCTTTTAATTGAATATTCAACACCTTACGAACCTTAATAATTCAAACTTAACAATTCAAATTGTGAGTGCCACCTTACGTTATCCTTGTCTATTAAACCTTTGTAAAATACTTATTGCCTGCTTTCCGCGACACTACAATGACTACCCCTCTCCATCGTTTGTTTTTTTTTTTGTTTTTTTTTTGTTTTGTTTAATTAGGTATATGTGTGTATATTCTCGACATCTTTCATATCCGCTTCATTATTAATACATTTTTTTTCAGGAAGCGATATTCATAAGCATCTTCAAACTTTTTTTCGTAACCTACGTACTGTAATTTTAAACATTGCATATAAATATTGTTTAGACCAAACCCTACCGGTGCAATGTGTGATAACAAAAGCCTGCAGGCGATTGTGTTTTATTAGACATGAATGGTTGTAAACACATGTGCATTAAATATGAATCGTTTAAGAAATCGAAAAAGTATATTTTATCTAAATTGGGAACGGAAACTTTTATTGGGTTTTTTAAAGCTGTGTGTAAGTTAAATGTGCTGCCTTTCAGGTAAAAGATCGATTTAAGATGCTTTGAGATTGTTTTATATTTTTAAAGACAATATTTTAATACGATACCGATGTTTTGTTTAGGATTCCTCCCCACGTGAATGGTGACATATATATTAACATATTCAATCTATTTTTTCTATCATAACTTAGCTTCAAAATCCTACGGAAACGGTTTAATCCGAAGAAAACAACCTCAAATCACAAAAGTCGATTTTATGTAGCCTTGTTTGTCACGTTACTCCATGCATTGACCGAGAAAGTTTACCGGGATTTTCCGATGTGGTTTCCCTTTGTCAGCGATGCAGGATGGGGGGGCGTGCACGTAAAAATATCTATCGGCAAAATTTCCCTCACAGCACTCTGTATGGCGTATGAACGCCTCTATTAGCCCAGTCGGAATAGAACAGTAGGACGTTAAATCCCATTTCACTTCATTAATTTTACAAGGAATAAATATGAATAAAATATATCTCCATAATAACTCAGGAAAATTCTGTCTTCTTTAATGTGTTTTTATATTAAGCCGGATACAAAGTTTACAAAATAAATCTATGAACTTAAAGTTAACATCTCAATCCTCTCAGGGTGTTCTGTCTAGGGCACATATCTGCTGGAAACGTGACATGTCCTCATATAAGGGCTCTACTTCCCCGAGGCTAGTTCCGTCATAGCATTGACATGTACATGTAGTTATTGGCATTCGATTTAAAAGTAGGTAGTAAGGCAATCTGATTAAAATACAAATCTAAATGGTGTTTTTTTATACATTCGATGGCCTACACTACATGACGATTTGACCAGTTGTATTGGGAGGTCGCGTCAGACATTCATTTATCAATCAGCGTTGACGTCTCTAAGGGTTTCCCACAGTTCGCCGTAACAGGCCGTTTCATTGGCTAATTCCTGGCATCTACTAGAGCGCCTGTTATATGACAGCTCTTCCAGATGCTTAACGAAATAGGATTTGTGTTTTAATCAGATTGGCCGTAACGCCGCTGCCCCGACAAAATGTTTTCTTCATAGCACATTATAATAGTAAGTGCAGGAGGGCTGCACCACACACAATTCTACACAAAACAAATGTGACGCGGCGATCATTGGCGACCACAACACGATATCTGTCGTTTCCACCACGCTTTTGTCGCATTTATGGGGACCGGGAGGTGCTCTGAGATCATTTTTCGTCGCCGTAGCAGCGCAGTAAGGACGCCACCCCGTCTGACGGGGGTATAAATGGCTTCGCAATATGTATTACAGGCATTGTATGTAGATAATAGTGGTTAACACAATGGTCTAAAACTATTTTGATGTTATTATATATTTTATGTTTACGTATATTTATTAGTTTTAGTAATACAAGAGGCACATAAGTGAACATTTCAATTCAAACAAATAGCTTTTTATCTACAAAACGTTGCAGGGGGGGGGGGGGGGGTACACAAATACATTTGCGTGAATGTAGCGCGTTGTTCAACATCTTGTTATTGACTGTACGAAATATTTTGTAAATTGTATTCATATGCCGCATGGCAACATTTTTCAAATGATGTGAAAAACCATTTTCTCAAATTATGCGAAAAACTATTTTACAAATTATGCGAAAAATCTTTTTAAAATTGTGAGGTTTTTATTTGTTTTTGTTTTTTTTTTAAATGCTAAAATCTAAATTTTGAGAATGCTCAATTGTTTTCCTTCGAATCTAATTCTAAGCAGAGAGTTGTAATTCTCTCGACATTAACTTCAATGTTACATCTATTCTATGACTATGTCGCGTCTAGAATATTCCAATGATCTTCAATTGTTTTGCTTTAAAAATCTAATTTTAGACCTAGGGTTAACTTGTTTCTTTATGGTCTAGACTAGTGGCAATTCTCTTCAATGTTTAAGCCATGGCATGTGTTGATCTTAAAGATGCATTATGTAAGAATTAACTAACGAGCTGGCCTTACTTGCGATGGTAGTTCAAAATTAGATAATGAAAAATGAACAAAGGTAGCAAAGCTACTCGACAATCGACACTGGGTCTCGTGTTTCCATTTTATCGTAAAAATTGTAACTATCGCGTGTGTCGAAATTCAATTAAATCTCGGGCATCGGATGATATAGAGACTTGATTATATGTCTATAAGTAGGTCTAATAGTTTATATAGCATTTGAAGTCAAATAACGATCTGCAATAGGAAGATTCAGCTCTTGCATAATGCATCTTTATATCCACAAAAAGCCGAAGACGTCACAATAATAAAATGAATCTATAAAATACGACGTCATTTTCGTGGTTGATTTCCAGAATTCACGAAAGTTTATTTGATCTATAAATTCAAACATCGTTCTTCAATTCAAGACCAAAATGTTACAGTCCATAGAATTAAGGCGTACTTCATATAACTTGGTCTTAAAGTTTTTTAAAATTGCATTATCTATTACTTTGAGTTCACTATTCTTCCAGTTGTTTTCCTCGAGTATATGGACTGCTAGATTATATTCACGCAAGGTATCATTTTGACACATCTGCGTAACTGCTACCATAAACTAAATATAAGACATTTTGTTGGAACATTTTGTATTTAAATCAGTTGCCATGTTCTCCAACCAGTAGCTGTAACAATGGTGCTATCTTCACTTTCATCAACAACTAAACATTGTTTAGTTAACTTATTATTGCTATATTCCATACAGCCGCATGGTAGAACTTCAGTAGGTGTCGCACATCTATCCGCACAACCTTGTTGACTTCTAGCATGATAACTCTTCACCTTTAACCCCTGAAGCTTTTTGTTTCCGGGTACCTTCGTCCTACGGGAAGTCAATACCGTAGAAGCACTATCTAGAATATAATGACAAATACTGTTCTATTAACAGCATCTAATAACATTTAATGGATTCGATAAAATTAACAAAATAGTGGAATCGGTGAGAATTGTGTCTTAAACTTGCGATAGCAGTTTATAATAATATTAAGAAAAACCCAGACAAATTTACCAGGCGCTGGAGTATATTATGAACAATATGCCCACGATATTTCCGTCCTGGCGAAAAAAAGCGCATTAAAGATTAGATCTGATAATTAGCCTTTATTAAATATTGCAGTAGATTACCGGATATTTGTGCCCACATGTCGGTAGATGATCGAATGGATGAATATATTTTGTCATTCAGGGAACATGGTAGTTGTAGAGGAGGCGTAAAACCCAAGCTAAAAGTTGCATTCGAATTATATGGTCGTTATCAGAAAATATGTAATCCTTCAGTTCACGAACCAACTATAATTAGCGTATTTAACTTGACTATACAATCTAACAGATATAAAAGCTTGTGGATTATTCGTGGCCGAATGGTTAAAGTGAGTCCATTGGATCAGAAGGCCTGTGATGGCAAGGGATTGGGTGCACTGTGTTTCCGTTTCTTTCAGTTAAATAGCTAAAGACCCCCTAATGCCTAGCTCTCACACGGGCTACGAATGTCATTCCTCTCCATCTCTCCCACGTATGCTTGGCTTTCCTGTGGGCTATGAATTTACTGAATCCATGCTTTCCGATTTGTAAGACAGTATTTGAAGTCCGTCAATGATTCTTATTGGGTTCTTACTGTTCGAAGCGCATTCAGGAACATGTTTGTTTGACCAAAACTATTATAAGTGTCTACGAATTTCGGAATGTGTAGACTTATCGTAAACCTATAGCAAACATTTCGTATCGTCCGTAACAGTTTCCTATTCGTTTTTGAAAGGATATTTACCCTAAACCCTCGAGCGATTCCATGATATTTAAGTGATGATAAGTTCCGATGATATTATATTTTACAAAATCTTAAATATTTAATTGAAATATTATATGGATTTAATGCTTGTGTATGGGGTACATCATTTCTGCATTTCCGTCTGGATATCAGATAGCTCTTTTATAGAACAAATACCAACGTATTATGGACCACGTCATCACAGCAATCTTGGTATTGAGACGTCAATCGATGGGCAAATCACCAAGTTACAACAATCCCAAGTTTCATGTCAATCCTACGTGAAGTAGCGGAGCTTTAATTAGGCTTCTTTTTTTCGAAGAGCCTCACCGCCAAGAACATTGAGATGAGTTCCTGGTCCAATAAAAATTGCTCCAACTGTGATTAAGAATTATTCATCCAATTCATTGTCTAAAAGACCAATTGATTATAACAATTCAAAAAGATGGGCCTTGTTGTCAGATTCCGTGTGTCTTGAGAGAGAGAGATAGAGAGAGAGAGAGAAATGGGGTTTAATGTCTACTCGACACAAACTATGTCATTTCGGGACTAACATATTGTGTTTAATTTTATTTCAATAATTCGCTTGCGCGTAGGGATGTTTAGCAGTGGGAGGAAACCGGAGGACCCGGAGAATACCCACGAGGTTGAACAGGCGACCCTACTCCTTGCCACGTACAACCGGGGATTCGAAACCACACCAATTGACTCATTGACTTTATGATACACCACGCACGTGCTAACCATTCAGCCACCACTCCCACCCCACCCTTGGGTCTTGAGGAAAACGGACACATAATAATTTGAAAGGCGAAATTGTCTCTGTCTATGAGTATATAGTCCTACGACGAAACTCCCTTTACAAAAACAAAATTGTCCATAAAATTATGAAAACCGAATGTAAGTAATAAGAGTAGATGCCTAAACAAAGTATTTGAGAAGAAATATCATTTGCTCAGAATGAAGAAAGGTCTACCTCTAAAACACCCCCATTGCTTCTTGCCATTTCTGGCTTAATAGTCATAATATTCATTACTATTTGTATTCAAAAGGAACCCAGATCTTTTGATTATATAAATATATATTTGAGGTTTCAACAAAATTGGATAAAAAAAATCGAGCCGCTGGATTTTCTGCAACCTGAGTATTACGATCATATTAAGCATTAAAGCCATCGGCAAATTTTGCCAAGGTCGCGAGATGTAATCAGGACTGGCGCTATATCCCTGTTTATGTCTCTTGACCTTGGCGAAATCTGTAGGTTGCCTTGATATTTAGATCTAATCTGGGTATTACATGCGTTTAAGGGGACGACCATTTGGTAGGACAGTTCGGTCCGATTTTCGGGAGATGTGAACTCAACCGTAATTATGGTATAAGGGTGATATTATTCGAACGCCTTTTAAATCGGATAAGAATTTGTACCAGGGGCTATAATCCAGGAAGTTACAATCCGATATGCGTAAATATAGAAAGGATGGCGTACAATCAGTGGTCATAATCCATGAAGTTATGGCCCGATTTATGCCAATAGCGAAAGTAACATTGGACAAACTAAAATGTGATTGTTCGTACAAACAAGGGCCATAATCCAGGAAGTGGCGGTCGTATATACGCCAATACCGAGATCTTGTACGTTTCATCAAAATTGGGTAAAATTTGTGACATCTAGAGTGTCTTGGTATTATTATGCATTTTTGTGTCAAGTTCAGCATTACAGGATTAAACTATTTCAACCACCATCGATTTTGTTTTTATTCCAAGGGAGTTAAAAGAGAAATAGAATTTCACTTCATTGCTGAGTAGTTTTATTATCAAGAAATCGCTCAGAAATCTTCTTCGACGATCGAGACCCACAAGAGCTTCCGGGGCCTAGGCGGCCCCGGGATCCTCGCCTTAGGAACTAGGATGGTAGCCCCTCCCCAATCAAGAATTGCTTCCGTCGGCCCTGGTATTGACCATATTGCATAGCACATATACAATAATTGGTCTACTATTATGTTACATCTGGTCTAATAATTAAGTGGTGTGAGATAAATCTTACGTTTACATTTAAATAATTCCCTTAACCCACATTATGTAGTTAAAATGTTATATATGGGCATGTGTGATATTACATCTGCATTAGCTTTCATTCAAGAAATGTATGAAAGAATGCGCTAAACAAAGAAAGATCAATTCCATATACGTGTTACTTCCTCGTTTTGTTGTTGTTAAATTATTCTATTTTATTTCTTATATAAAATGACGTGATTATGTTCAACAATGGACAGTTTTATGAAACCGAAAAAAAACTTTATTTTTAATATCTACTTTAGAACAAAGGAACACCAATTTACCATCATGGTTATTAAGTAGAAGACTAATGTATTAATAGAAAAACTATAGAAAAACTATATAAAATTTTAAACATTTACCTTTGAAAAAAAGCAGAGCGACAATTCCAATTAAGAATTTCTCCATTACCCTACTTCATGTTTTAAAATCACTCCTTGCAGTCATAATAATATAATATATATGATCGCTCTTATAATAAACTCTCTGGTTTATGATGCGAGTGCGCGTCTTATAAAAAAAACCGATTAGGCAAGGACACATCTGAATAATTTGATACAACATAATCATATTCCACTCAGTGACTTTAACACCCGCAATTATAGCGAAATGAAAGGCATGAAATAGGGTGTAAACTTGAGTAATGAAAACGGACATACGCCATACAACGTGCTATGACGGACATTTTGCCAGAACAGCGGCACTACGGCCTACATTTATATTGTATTAAAACTGTCAAGGGATCTTGTACGTAGGGATCGAACACCCGAGCACCAGTATATCGAGCCAGCGCCTTACCAACCGTGACCCCACTAGTAATAGCATCCAAATTATGTGTTTTATTTGTTTTCCACAGTTGTCACAGAAATGAAGAGGAGTTTATAATTGCTGTCATACTTCACAGTGGTCACAAAAGTATGGGAGCCTGTAACTACCATTCATAATTTCTATTTTTCGCCCCTTCAAAACACGAAAGTCGAAAAGTAGAAGTTACGACAAAATGTAAGCCGACAGCACGGTATACAAGCCAAAACGAATCTCGATAATAGGAAACTAAGAAATAATACACTGCGATAATAGCGCCTCTTGTTATTTCCTAATTTCTTATTTTCGATTTGCATTTTGGCTTGTATACCGTCATGGCGACTTTCGACTTTGTCATATTTTTTTATCTTTTGATGTCTGTAAGAAGGCGACTACACGCATACCAAGCCATAATGCAACGCGAAAATAGGAAATTAAGAAATAATCATTATTTCCTAATTTCTTATTTTCGATTTGAATTTTGGCTTGTATACCGTCTTGGCGACTTTCGACTTAGTCATATTTTTGTATTTATTGATGTCAGTAAGAAGGCGACAACACGCAAACCAAGTCATAATGCAACTTGAAAATTAGAAATTAAGAAATAAACACACGCACAGCCATTCGGCCATCCATCCCCATCCCCACACTCATACCGACACACAATTGCAAGCGAATTATTGAAATAGTTATTGAATCACATGTTAGTCTCGAAAAGTTTTAGTGGGCGTCGAGTGAAACACCCCTCTCCCCCTCTTAAATTTACGTTTATAGACCCCTAGTCAGAAGCGAATTATTAAAATGAAATTAAATCATACGTTATTCCCTTGTTTATGCAAGGAATAGAAACCACGCCACATGAATCAACATAGATATATTTATAATTATCGCTTCCTGAATAAAATGTAATAATGATGAAGTGAATTTGACAAATATCAACAATAATAAAAGAAACAAGAACCAAATTGAGGGTGCGGGGTTGTTAGCTGTGTTGAGGAAGCAGAGAGTAAACATGTTATTAGGGTTTATAAATGTTTGGCAAAATTTCATATCGTGGCACACGTCTATCACATAACGACTCACTTCAAGACTGTCCGACAGCTCTGCGTGTGGATATGTCCTACAAGCCACCCCCACCCCCAGAGGGTGTCTTCTTATGGATCCCACCTTGTGGGTGTCGAAGTAAGCTTCAACTCCTTCCAGTGTAGAGCACCTTTTTCCTAAGAATTGAACCATATCAAATCTTGCACACGAACGGAAGTGGAGATTAATTCGAATGTCTATATGGCATGTGAAGGATTAGATTAGGAACACTGAGATCCATTGAATGTTCTTTCTCCTTCAGCATATTGCTTTAAAATGAACGTTAAATTGATTACTCAGACCTGTCGAGTTACAGCTTCCGTTATTTGAAATATTGCTATCACCAGCAAACTGACACGTAGCTAGTGGTATTCCAGCATGACATTACATAAAGTGGTACTGGATGTCCCGTTGTTCCGTACTGGGCTTATTGCCAATTGTGACCCTGACTCTTTATCCAGTTAGCCATGTTACCATGCAGTCCCATCAAGGACAGCCCTTTCGTCGAGACAAGATCGAACGCTTTCAACATGTCTACAAAAGCGATACAGAGGTAGTAGCCAAGGTAGACCTACCTCGTCTGTAAAAAGAGCTCCATAAACACTACTATATATTAAGAAAGGGGTGGGGCTCAAACGCGTGCTCTGTAGATCATAAGGTCTGTATTGAGTCTAGTGTCGTGGTTGTAATCCCAGGTTTGTGCGCGACAAGGAATAGGGAGACTTAGTCCGGCAGAACTATGGCTGAACCTGGAAATTGTAAACAAAGTTTTTTTTATGATTGATTTTAGTAGCCTAAGATGTCCTGTGTCTGAAGCTGCGGGTGAACCTCGGTCACCATAGAGCGTTTTGAGAAATTCAAGATGGCGTCCTAGGCTCCTTTGTCCAAAAATATATAGTTTAGTTCGGTGAAATCATCATCGCCCCAACAAGTTAAAGTTAAAGAGTTATAATGTCTTAAAAGGGCCATAATGTTTGATAACACTATCACATAATCACCCCACAGCATAATAAATGATTTAAGTGGATTCCTTGGCGACAGAAACCTACGGTTAAACACCAAACTTATCATCCTAGAATAAATACTACGGGAGCTATAGGGGATTATTTGATGTCTAAGCAGATATACCCTGGTTTCAAATCGATGAATGTGCAATTAAAGATACATTATGGGAGATTAGATAACGAGTTGGCAGTTCTCACTATAATAGTTCAAAACTAGATACTGTAAAGACAAGTTGCTTTATAAAAAGTTTATAATATAACATTTCAGGCCTAAAGGAAGACCTGCAATAGGCAGATTTAGCTCTTGCATAATGTATGTTTACTCAATATGTGATCTATTTATTTTGTGATCCAGTATGGGCAGGGGAGAGTGGGGTGACATGGGACGGAGGTCAAGTGGGGCAGGCCTTATATCTTCAAATATTTTCATCCAATCATAATGAATTTACACCATTTGTGCAGTCATTGACCTTAAATGGTTCATGTGTCAGGCCATCCTTTTCTGATTATTCTTTCGAATTTTATAGTCAGAAGTTGTTTTATCACTGAAAAACTGTAATATTTTAAATTTTTTATTTTGTTATTGTGAACCCTGTACATGACTTAGCTTTTAATTTATGAGATTTTTAGATAACTGTAATGTGTTCATTGATTTTACCATGATCTCAAAAAGATTTAATTAGGTCAACATTGTAAGCCTAGCATGAATTTAGATGAGTCCCAGTTCTCCTAGTATATGTCACAGCTCTCCTTTTTATATGTACCACTTAACTCAATTCTTTTTTTCTTCTTTTTCTTGCAGAATATGCCTAGAAAATATTCAAGAAAAACAGATATTGGTTTAGTACCTCATGCAGCAATGTTAGAGGCATTAAAACAAGTTAAAGAGTTAGGAAAGTCATTACGAAAAGTTGCCGTAGAAAGAGGTATAAGTAAAAGTACTTTGCAGAGATATTTGAAGAAATATGAAGCAAATGATGAAGCCAGTTTAGTTCCAAATTATCTGCATAGCTCTGTTTTCACAATGAATCAAGAACAGACCATGGTTGAGTATATAAAAACAGTTTCGAAGATGTTTCACGGACTTACTTCAATTCAGACAAGACAGTTCGCTTTCCAAGTTGCACAGAAGAATAACATCTCTATGTCTAAACAATGGAGTGAAAACAGCATGGCTGGGATAGAATGGCTGAAGTCTTTTCTTTGTAGACATACATCATTGTCCTTGCGCAGTCCAGAAGCAACATCTTTGGCCAGGGCAACATTACTGCTTTCAATCATCATACAGTCACCATTTTTTTTTATCTTCTTGAGCAAGAGCTGAAAGTAACCAGTGTTGTTGGGTGAAGAATATTTAATCTGTGTGACAACAGTGCAGAAAGTACCCAAGGTCATCAGCATGAAGGAAACCAAACAAGTTGTACAAATTACTTCTCGTGAACGTGGGGAGCTTGTCACTGTCTGTGCCGTTGTTTCAGCAACCGGAACATCTTTACCGTTGACGTATGTTTTCCCCAGAAAAAATTTCAAGGCAATCTTTCTAACAGGTGCTCCCGAGGGATCACATGGACTTGTATCAGATTCAGGGTGGATGAATTCTACCTTATTTTTTGATGCTTTCTAGGAAGGAAAATCCAATAATTTGGATTATGGATAACCATGAAAGCCATCTGTCCTATACAAATTTAGAGTATGCCAAAGATAATGGAGTTCACATCATAACTTTACCTCCACATACCAGTCACAAAACTCAACCACTAGACCGATCTGTTTTCGGACCATTTAAGACATATTTTAATTCTGTAGCTAACAGTTGGATGATGAAGAATCCTGGTAAAACCATAACCATTTACCAAATGGGCCAGTTGATAGGGACTGCATGGTTAAGAGCCTCCACACCTTGTAACATAATTGCAGGATTTCAAGCAACAGGAATATGGTCATTCAACAAGCATATTTTTGGTGAAGATGAGTTCTTACCATCTTCGATTACAGATCGACCAGATCCGACTCAAAATGCAGACCATGCTGGACCTTCCCGTAGTCATGGTAACATACTTCAGCCTAACGTTCATGAACTACCTGGATCTTCCGATAATGAAGAATTTTTGACTCCAGAGAAGATCAGAGGTTACCCTCAAGCTGAAGAAAGAAAGAACAATCAAAGTCGGAAAAGGGGAAAGACGATGGTAGCAACATCAACTCCTGAGCTAAAACCTATTCGCGATAATTTAAGAGATAAAGAAGAAAAAGAACGACAAAAGTCAATCAGGGATGCAAATAAATCTGCAAAGAAAAAGTTAAATATGAGCTCTGGGAAACAGAAACAGGAGAAAGTTTATGAAAGCTCTTCTTCATCTGAGGAAACTTTTGAACTTAATGATAATGATACAGATGAATACGACAGCGAAAAAGATGTCAATGATGAATTGGAGATCTCCCTAAAAGTAGTTTGATGATTAATAATTATGTTCTTGTGGCATTTAAAGGTGTTGGGAAATATGATAAATGTTGTGTGTATTATGTTGCTCATATTTTGTCACTCGATGAGGATGATGGTAATATGATTGAAGTTGAGTTTTTCAGAAAAAGTTCTAAAGTTAAGGGCAAATTTGTTAAACCCCAGGTGGCAGACATTGCCCATGTATTGCCTAGTCAGATTAAATCAATTATACCGAAACCAATTTCTAGAGGCACAACCACCAGAACAAAAGATGGAGTGGTATTTCCCTTAGATTTTGGAGGATTAGATGTTCGTTAAATCAAATACAGGGCTATGTTTATTAAGTCAAGATTTATTTCTTGCGTTCCATGTAAAATGATTATGTTATGGTTGAGTTATGTTTGCTTACATTAGTGTTTGAGGTTCAAGTAATGACCTTTCATTTTATTTCTTATGTGCCAAATTAAAGGAGAATAATAAACTGTTTATATAATATCTGATTTTTATTTATTTACAGATAATACTAGTTTTATTTGTACGCTGCATTGAAATTAATCAATATAAATGTGATGTCCCAATTCTCCTTGCATAGTCCCAATTCAACCCATGGCATGTCCCAACTGACCCCGAGCTGTCCCAATTCACCACATATTTAAGTGCATTGTTTGATTGCCCATAAAGTCATAAATTATGTCACCACCATAAATACATACATATAACTTATAGCCAATATATTATGCTATATTATGGATCAAAGTTTACTTCTCTGACTAGATTCATCTCTTTGACTCACACCTTTATCTACGAAGAGTCGAAAATTGTCCCACTTCACCCCACTCTCCCCTACATTACAGTTGGCTTGTTAATCGTAGGTTAGTAAAGAGATATCCCGAGCTTTGTGGCGACAGTTGAAATAAACTACAATATAATTTTGATGCTATTGCTAATTTTTGCGAGTGTTAGATATATTCGAGTGGAATATAATGGTGTTATGTATAGGGTATTAACCTATCCGAGGTTGATATGATAAGAGACAACGCGGTCGAAGCCCAAGTGTTCTCTAACATATCAATCCTATGTAGAGTAGGTTAATATCCGACATATTCAACGCCAATTCACCCTTCAACATACATTATGCAAAAGCAAAATCTGCCTATTGTAGGTCTTTCTTTAGGCCTGAAATGTTATAAAAACTATTAATTAGACATTAATTTACTCATCCTGAACATAATCAGCACTCGATGTCAAGGCTAGCCTGCGATATTTAATTTGTTGGATTGTAGTCCGATTAACACTCAAAACTTTCCTTCGTGATAAACGATTAAATGGATAATCGAGACTATTAGTTTTGTCTGGCCGACTCAAGTAATGATGATAGAGGCTAAGCGGAACTTTCATCCGCTTAGTTCTCAGTTCATAGTTGATCAATTTGACTGAAATTTTCAGCATATTGCCTTTATGTAGTTTTTAACTATTATAGTGAGAACTGCCAACTCAGTATCTAATCTCTCATAATGTATCTTTAAATTTAATGGGCTCTTCTAAAAAGGCAACAGTGATTTGATAATTGCTCGATAATTTCCGCCAAATAACGAAAATTGCCAAAGTAATCACGTGCATTTTTCCGTTTATACTTCGCCATTTTGGAGTAATTGAAATGATAGTCAACATATTGACGATGGAATAGATGTGAATGCAAATATTATGAGGATCTATCCAAAGCCTGGAGAAAATTTGGATCAAAAGGCAATCTTTTTCGATAATTCTGACAGTGAACCGGTATGTTCAGAGAAGAGTTTGACTGGCTGTTTTAAGTGGAATGTACCCAACAATACTTTACAAAGGGACTCTTGGGCGATAAATACTTGCATGTACCATAACATTTTTTAATTGTCAAAGGCATCATAATTTATTTCTGTGTTCTTTGTATTATATCAACCTATGATGACTTCATGACAGTTTTTAATTAGATAAAACTGCTACGGACATCCAAGGAAAAACTACCGCCATTTATATATATATATTTATTCAGACGTGTCCGTAACTAATGGGTTATTTATTATAAGAGCCGTACTCACATCGCCCTGACAACCAGAGATGTTATAAATTAAAATCATATATATTTTATTATTATGAGTGCCGTGGGGTGATTTTAAAACTCGACGTGTATTTATTTGTCTGAGACGGTACGAATAATAAGTAGGAAAATGGAGAAGCTCTTGGTGGGAATTATCGCCCTTCTTTTATTCAAAGGTAAATGTTTAAAATTATAGACTGTTTTCTAACAATCTATTGATCTTCAAATTAATAATCATTATTTACCTTTTGTTTTAAGATAAACAATAATAAATTTAAAGCTTTGTTTCAATTGAAGTACATGTATTATTGTTCAATTTAATAACATTGACTATTTTGTTTGACTGAACATGTGACGTTTACAATCGCGCCTATTTATACGATAAACCATGTAGGATAACTGAACCAAACGAGGACTGAAATTTGGAAATTGCCTCCTCTTTTCGTAAAATCGTTCACTCATTGTTTGAATGAAAGCCAAAGCAGACCGAATGATACACTTGAACATAGACAACATTGGACATATCTGACTCAAATTGACATTTCACAACTTCACCTCATGTCTCTATCTAATCTTACATACTGCCCCTTTAAAAATGTGTAATGGGGGATAAGATAAAGAGTTGGCAGTTATCACTAAATTAACTTAAACTAGATAATGTACAGGGAATATGTTGAAACGTTTCAGTCCAAGTGCTTCACTCTAAGCCGAAGAAACCATATTTTAAAATCACTGTAACCTTGCTAGTCATAGTTACCGCTGTGACGATAATTAACAAAGTTCCGATTATCCATTTATGCGTTTAATCATCAACGGTCGTGTAACAGAAGATCGGATTCAAATCAATGACAATCGGATAAATAAGGTGACATCGAAATTTGATTGTGGTCTTTTTATGACTAAAGAAAGACCTGTAATAGGCAGATATAGCTTTTGCACAGTTTATGTATAACTTTTATTTGATAATTTAATACTTAACATTTTCGCGGTACAGCTTTAACAAAAGGGTTTGATAAATAATTACTATTTCCATGGTGCAGCTTTAACAAAACGGTTTGATATATAATTACTATTTCCACGGTGCAGCTTTAACAAAACGGTTTGATAGACAATTACTATTTTCATGGTGCAGCTTTAACAAAACGGTTAGATAGATAATTACTATTTCCATGGTGTAGCTTTAACAAAGGAGTTTGGAAATTGCCAGCAAGTTTTTAATACATTAACAGACTCTAGCATATGTATTAAGGAGCTCCACATCGTGTCATGATTTGTTCTGCTTGATCTATCCTTATTCTTCGAGCTTGGGTTAACCATTCAAAAGAGACAATGTTCAATGTCGTTCTGGATAGTATATGCCATAATTATAAAATACACACTTTGGATAACTTTAAAACAATCAATCTGATTAAAATACAGATCTACATTTCGTTTCGTTTTTTTATACTTTTGATGGTCTACACTACATTAAAATCTGTCCGTTTGTTGCGATAGGTCACGTGAGAAGTCAAAGGAGTGGCTTTTGACCTATGACGTCAGACATTTGATTAACCAATCAGTATTGATGTTACTTGTTGATTACAAACAGTTCCGTGCAAAACACGCTAAAGCTCGCGTCAACAGACCGTTTCATTGGCTAATCGCTCTCGCCATTTAGAACAGATCCTGGTGTAGTAAAGACAATTAGAATGAAATTTTCAACTGTAAAAACGAAACGAAAAACGATCTGTATTTTAATCAGATTGTGAAAGAATGTAACTTATACACAAGAATTAAATCCATTTCAATTACATGTTTAAGATTAAAGTATCCATCAATAGTCTTCTTATCATTCACGCCAGGAATTCGTTTGGGGTTTGGAGGAAATATGCTTTTGAGAATCTTTGTGAACGATGAACGGTTTCGCCAAGAACGCACTAAATATGGGGTTTTACATTTTCTTTTCTTTATTTCAGTTTGTTTTAGCTTACGATTTTTTACTTCCACCAGGTGGGACGACGCTTTTCCATTGGCTAGAAAGGGACTCACCGTAAAACATATCACACAATTAAGATTTAAACTAAAAACCTGTGGTGCTGCTCATTTAATCCTACAGAAAGACGACATGGTGGATTTCAATACTTACGGGAGTTGGGCGTTTGTGGTAGGAACTGGTGGAAACACAAGGGCTGAAATTAGACCAGCAGTACTAAGTGGTGAAAAATATAATTCACACTATGAAGCTCTCGTGGACTGTAACGAGTTTCGGCCATTTTGGACCCGCTGGAAAGGAGGATTGTTAGAACTGGGAAAAGGCAGTGAATTTGGTATTGACAGAATATCTTTTCATACCATCACTCCTGTGGAATTCAAGTATGCTTTCGTTTTAACCGGATGGGGAAGAACTGGCTGTTGGGATATAGGTAAGATATATATTAAAGAGAGTATCATCGATCATGAAGGGCAATTCCAGTAATTCATCGAATTATAACTGCCATATGGATGGGGTGAAAAACCAAGGTTCCATGTACGTGTTGACTTAGCAATAAAAGAACAGTTATAATTCTGTATATACCTAAAGCGATCATATAATTAGTCGCAATTTGATTAAAACACAGATCCTATTTCGTTTCGTTTTTATAGTTCAAACTTTCGTTTAACTGGTCTTTACAACACTAGGATCTGGAAGAGTTGTTATATTACTGGCGTTTTGGTAGAAGTGAGGGATTAGCCAATGAAACGATCTGTTACGGCGAGTTTTTGGCATGCACGGAACTGTTAGTAAACCACTACAAACATCAACGCTGATGTGGTAGGGTCTTACGACCCTCGCACGACCTCTGACGCGACCTTTAAGTACAATTGGTCAGATATTCATGTAGTGTTGGCCATCGAAAGAATAAAAAAACGAAACAAAATATAGATCTGTATTTTAATCAGATTGAATTTGTCGCGAATGTTTCTTTCATTGACTTGGCAAATGACTGAAATTTTGTGTGACGGCGAATATCAACATTTTCATTTCTGTGATTAGGAAAGATGTATATTTGGGGATCGTAGAAACCATTTCAACAACTGTGTTAAAAAGAATAACCCTTGAATTCTATGATGCTACATGGGGGAGGGGTGGGGGAATACGTAGTCTCTTCTTATTCAGACAAATATTCTACGACTGTTATAGTGTTGACGGGTTGTCAACATTTGAGAATAACAGGGTCGTTGGTTAGATTACTCGTTCTTTTACATTATCATAAACACAGTAGGGGAGGTAACTAGCCCGAAAATGAGATATCGTAGCCCATAATCCTTATTTATTTTAAAAATTATCTCTTCACGGACCATATCTATGTTTGTTGATAATCCCAATTCGTCGTCCCGATTTTTAAGTGTAGTTCCTACGTACATGTATATAATAATGCATGAACTATGTGATTTGTTTCGCGGGGGAGCGCAACTTGAACTTAATTGACTTTAGCTAAAAAGTTCCATTGTCCATGTGTAACCGGGATTTGTATTTGTGCGGTTGATTATGCAATAAATGTTGATCACTAACTCAGACCTGTATTGAAATATACAGGTTTCAGTTCCTATTTTCACCAAAGAAGCCAAGGAAACTGCCCTCCCTCAAATTGGGGGGAACTGAACTCGATATTGTTCGGTACCACAAACACCTAGGCATTACTTTGTCGCAAGATTTAAAATGGGCTAACCATATTGATAGAATTTGCAATACTGCTGGAAAGCAATTAAACATTTTAAGAAAACTTAAGTACAAATTGGAACAAAACACGTTAGACAAAATCTATAAAGCATACATAAGATCGGTCTTGGAATATGCTAATCCAGTTTTGTTAATTTATTGTTTATTAGTATCTTATATGTAGATATATTGACTTTGCTTCACTGACCACCTACAACAATTATATTGTATTTGTAAGTTTTAGTAACTTTTGTCCGACCCGTTTACTTTAAAGTACTAAAATATGTATAAATCAAGCATATATGGGAGGTTCTGTGTGACAGAGACTAGAAACGTAGGTTTCAATGTAACAATAATTGGTGTCGGGTTTAACGTCCGCTTCCACCTAGGTGATATCACAGACATACCACGCCCTTCTGATTGCCTTATTTCAAATAAACAACCTTTGTCTTACAGACACCGGAATGGCGATGTCTACATGGAATAAGTTGCCAGGAAACAAGAAACTCCTTGGTACGAAGGTGATGGGTTACCATAACAGAACCCTGATAGAATGTACTCTTCAATGCGCGACACCAATAGAAGATTTACCATGTGGTTGTGTGGTGTATAGTTATAATATGGTAACTAAACAATGTATAGTTGCTGATGAAAGTGGTAACGTCACCATGGCGGATGAAGCAAGCTGGAAAACGTGGAACTTATTGTAAATAGAGCTAATGTGGAATAGTTTCCATATTAAATGGAGAACTAAAAATTCTCTAATTTTTTATTTCTTTTTTTTAAAATTCGAGTGCAATCTTAAGATTTATCTTATCGTGGTGTTATAATAATTTAAAATCTTTGATGTCCGCTTTTCTATAATATTTTCATCGACTTCATTTCCTTTTTCAAGGTCTCGATGCATCATTTAGCGCTTTATCACTGTATCATCCACAATTGATTTTAAAATGTTGTTAAACGCATACAAATGTCTTAAGCTGCGTTCACACTCAAATCGTGACTGCGAATAACCCGATGCGGAATAATTGTTCCGGGTGGAATTCGGGAAAAAATATACGGTTTGTTAATTCAGATTCAGTTCGGTTTTTATCGAATTGATTGTGACGCCACTGGGTTAGGGTTTATTAAACATTAATCTAAATTCAATTCAGATTAAACCCCTAGTGTGAACGCAGCTTTACTGGCTTAGCACCTCCATACTTGTCCGAATTGATACAAATCCACCCTCTGTGAGAAACACAAGGTGGTGATCTACTATTATTAAAACCTCGAAATAGACTGTATCCAAAGGCGAGAGGGCCTTATCGGCCCAGTTCCTAGAAAATTCTTAAAGTAAGCAAAAAGTTAAGCTTTACTTTTTCTTATGTATGAAAGTTTAAAAAATACCGTCTCTAGAAAATTCTCAAGACCATTATTACGTAAGCACATATTGTGACTGGTACATTGAGCCTATGATGCTCTTAAACGTCATAAAACAATGTTGGTCAAAGCCCTGTATATTGGGAAAGTTACAACTCATTTGCAGGCGCCATTTTGGGTCCCAACTATGATGCCATAAAAACTATGACGTCATGGCGTCATATAGCTTTACTTAACAAAACGTTTTATTTTTTTCTTGGTATAACGTTTTACGGGATACAATTTATCCTAAAAAAAATTGCAAAAGAATAGTTCGGATATTTCGGATAGAGCTTCTAAACAATGATCTATCCTGTGGTTCCGATAGAGTCCCTCTAAACAATCGTGTACCCTGTAGTTCGGATAGAGTCTCTAAACCATGGTGTACCCTTTAGTTAGATGTATCCCGTAGTTCAGATAGGCTCCAATCCATAATCTGCCCTGTAGTCTCTAAACCATTATGTACCCTGTGGTTCAGATAAGAGTCTAGAAACCATGTTAACACTATATTTGGGATAGGAGGTCGATCGTCAAATGAATATGAATTTTACTATATGTTAATCCTGAAATGACATATTTTCTCGTCAATGAATATATTGTTAACGCGCCTTAAATATATGGTTGCAATAGATTTGGTGTAGAAAATGCTACATACACACTGTTAACCACACATGGATGTTTCATATCAATTATTCATATACCTTATTCAGCCCGACGAAAAATTTAAAAACATATACATAGTTGTTTTAACGTGAATGAAGATATTAACGGCTGAACCTGGAAATTATATATAGAGTTTTTTATGGTTGATTATAGTAGCCTAGGATGTCCTCGTTCAGAATCTGCCAAGTGAACCTCTGTCACCCTTGAGCGTTTTAAGAAATTCAAGATGGCGTCCAAGACGGCCGCCACATCAAATAATCCCCTATAGCTCTCATAGTATTTATTCTAGGATGATGATTTGGGTGTCTAACCCAATCTAATTAAAATATAGATCTATATTTCGTTTCGTTTTTTATACTTTCGATGACCTACACTCATGTAGATCTAACAAGTTATAGTGGGGTTCTATGACGTCAGGTATCAAGCACGGGACATCAATCTGAACGACAGAATCACCCTACATGCAGAGAAGTGACTCTGACACAATGAATAGCCATGATATCCATATGACGTTATGTAAACGTCACAGGTAATGAGATCACGTCAACAAACAAATGTCAACACAATGTTACATTGTACACAATAGCCTTCTTGAAGCCTTTAGGACTATATAATCCGCACAGCCATAACGTCTTATCGCATCTTCCAATGATTTTTCACAAAAATAACATTACAAATTTAGATTTGACGTCGGCATATTGGCACTATTTTGTGCTTCGGTCGTGTCTATTTCAGAAATACACATTCAATTTTGTTGATGTTTTTAGTACGGGGATTGACTAATAGTTAATTTATTTCAATTCTAAACAAAAATTTTAAACTTTATAACGTAATTTTAAAAAAATAGCTAAATTCTGGCTGGGATTAATGCGCAAAATGGCCATTCATTGTATACGTGCGAAAAAAAAAAGCCAGCTTCCATTGAATTTTGGTACGTTAGTTACGTATGACGGGACATTTGACCCGATAACGTCAGTCATTTGATTAACCAATTAGCGACCACCATGCTTTTTAAAATCTACTTTTGTTTTGTTTTGATTTCTATCCGCTGGTGTTAGTATAGACGTCATTGGCTGGTAATATCTACCCACAGTTCGACGTATGAAAAGGTCAAACGGTCGATTCGACAGACCATTTGATTGGCTGACCCCTCATTTCAGGCAGAACACGAGTTAAATAACAACTCCTCCAGATCCAAGAGTAGTAAAGACAAGTCAAAACGAAATTTTGAACTATAAAAAACGAAACGAAATTGGATCTGTGTTTTAATCAGATTGGTGTCTAACCGCATGTTTCCTAGGCCAAGGAATACACTGAAATCATTTCTTATGCTGTGGGGTGATTAGATGATAGTAAATCCAAACATGCCAAACAATATGGCCCTTTAACTCCTTAGCGGCGGTGAGGGGCGATTATTTCACCGAACCAAACTATATTTGGAGACAAACTAAATTTGGTATGCGAATTACGTCAAAAATTGGTCGACTGCATGGAGTTATAAATAGATCAATGACATTAATTTTCAGGATAATGGTCGATTTCGATTCATTTGACATGTCCCCTATACACATGTAAAATGTGCAACAGGCTAAAAAAAAGCAAGCACATACAAACAGGCGGATTAACTGTGAACTTAAAGTTGCCAATGTGTGTATTGTTTACTAATTGGCAAATAAATAAAATGGTTTCAGGGTAGAAGCAAAATTATCTTTTCAACATTCTTCTCTATTTTAATGGTCTCTTTGGTATCAAAAGATGTCGGAATTGCCGTCGAATATCTATGCTGTCAGCCATCTTGTTCGAAAAGGAAACAAACTTGAGGTTGGTAAGCAAACCGCCGCTTGGGACTTGCGCTTGGAGTGACAATGTTTAATAACAAAGTTGTGCTTAAGTATTTTCTTGGAACACATAAGAATATGCTTGGGCTTACCCCGGAGTCTACTTACAATCTAAGCACAAGAATGTTCATTGGAATTATATGAGAACACAAAATACAGTAAGTTTACTTAAATGCATATTTACTTAAAATCTAAGCACAAGAACGTGCTTAAGGATTTTCTAGGAATTGGGCCATCATTTTATCCACGGTTACTTTGGAACAAATTACCTTATTTATTCGGAAATCAAGTTTTATTATTACATTCAAATCGCACTTGAAAACTCACTCATTCAAACACACTTATTTACGGATTTTACTATTGTATGCATAGTTAAAATTTTTTATATCATTTATTACATTCAAATCGCACATGAAAACTCATGTATTCAAATACGCTTTTTACTGATTTTACAAATTAGACTGTTTTATGTGTAGTTAATAATTTTATTTCATTTTTACATTGTTAATGTTATATGATTTATGTCAACAAACAGCTAATGTAAATTCCAAATGGAATATTTGAAGCAAACGTTTGATAGACACACAAGCTAAGGTCTCGTATACTCATTGGCTTACAAGTTAAATTTCCCTCGTAGAATAATGTATCAGTCCGAGCAGAACTGTAGAATGTTAAACCCAGCGTTTCATTTATTTGGGGTATTTAAATCATGAATTAGGAATAATTATATTTCATTTACTGTTTTTCCATTGCAGCCTAAAGCTGTACAATAAGCAAATAATAAATAATCATTATAATTATGTTGTCAGTGTATTTTGATATCATTTATAAAGTTTAAGAAGAGAAATGGTTCCAATATGTAACCTTGAGAGACTCCTGACATAAAGAGTTGTTTCGTGTGATCTAACACCTCTTATATATTCCCTTAGTGATGGACTTAAATTTAAAAAGAATAGACAAGGGGAAAATTGTTAAAGATGGATTATTGGAATTTAGATTAGGAGAGAGAGAGAGAAATGGGGTTTAACGTCCACTCGACAAACTAGGTCATTTCGGGACTAACATATGGGTTACTTTTATTTCAATAATTCGTAGGGAGGAAACCGGAGTACCCGGAGAAAATCCACAAGGTTGGACAGGCGACCCTACTCCTTGCCACGTACAACCGGGAATTCGAAATCACGCCAGTTGACTCAATGGCGCGCACGCTAACCATTCGACCATTCCTCCCTCTCTATACTTCTAATTGTCTTTCTGCTTAAACCTGTCAATAGGTAATAGTAAATATGTATTATAATAGTTACCTGGATAGATACAGATAGGTATATATGTATTATTATAATAGTCATCTCTACAGGTGTACATATTATATCATAACAGTTACCTACAGGTATAATTATATTAATATATTTACCTCGATAGATACAGGTAAAAAAATATTATATTCTAATAGTTACCTCGATAGATACGGGTTAATAAATTATATTTCTCTCTTTTCATCAGTATAAGGTGGACAGATCGAAGTCAAAGAGACAAGTCAAAGGTACCGAGACTGTGAAATAATACAGACTTTAGCAACGGTATATATCAACATGGGTGTCTATAACTTATTTAAACATTTATCGCTGTCCCTATGCATCCGAATCGATTGATTGTTGTGGGGTCTATTTTTTCGGACCCTTTGGCCTTGCCCCTCCCCTCACCATAAACATCTAGGGTGCACTTCCGATAGGAACCACGATATCACCTCTATTAACACGTTTATTAGGTAAATATTTTGACAGCGTTTGATGATCACCATTTTCAATGTAGGCCAGGCACAGATGAGGTGGTCCTGTGTTCGATCACGGTCTTGGAGGACGTGGTTGTTTCTCCTAGAACTGAGGTCTGGCGCCTAATGTGTCTAGTCGTTCGGATAGTACAAAACACCGAGGTCCCGTGTACAGGTTGACGTGTACGTAAAAGAACATTTTGTTGCTATCCTCACAAATTTTCCCTCGTATGACACTATAATATGATGTATACCTGTCCCCATTAGCCCAGTCGGTGCAGTTCAGTAAGATTTAACTACGTTTTTTAATAAGAATAATGGCGTTCATGTCATATAGGACAGCGAATTTCTGCCCTGGATCACTGACTAGGCTCGAATATGATTCATTATAACAAAACATACTTTATTCATGAAAATAGATTGATTATTTTCTATTCATATATTACATTTTCACAAAGCTGAATCATTGTCTACCCATCTATAACAACTCGATGTTTCAAGACAAAGAAAGGGCTGCAAATTTAATCAGCCCCGACAATCACATTTGTTGCTTTAGTATTTCCCGTGCTTGCTTGTTGGTGGTTGACGCGACATCTTCATGTGTTATATAAAAGTTGCGTATGTAGCGTGGGGGTTGGTCTTGTGTTATCATATAATAGTGGCGTATGTAGCGTGGGGGTTGGTCTTGTGATATCATATAATAGTGGCGTATGTAGCGTGGGGGTTGGTCTTGTGTTATCATATAATAGTGGCGTATGTAGCGTGGGGGTTGGTCTTGTGTTATCATATAATAGTGGCGTATGTAGCGTGGGGGTTGGTCTTGTGTTATCATATAATAGTGGCTTATGTAGCGTGGGGGGGGGGGGTCTTGTGTTATCATATAATAGTGGCGTATGTAGCGTGGTGCTCGGCTTCAGATTGAGTCACTCGTAATGGGATGAGGTGGGGCGTTTGTGCATCAGTCGGTCGCATTTTGGCTAAACACCCCCCCCCCCCCAAACAAAATCGTTATGTACGCCTCTGTGTTTGAAGAATTTAGTTCAGCTATCCATTGGATAATGCAATCAAAATTTCATGCCCAAAACACAGTACATGTCCTTGATGATTTTTTGTTTATTGGCCCTCCCGAAACCAGCCACTGTGCCCACTATTTGGCATCGGTATCCCTATTAAACATGCAAAAACTGTGCAACCCACCACCTATCTAACCTTTTGGGCTTGGAACTACATACATGTGCAATGGAAGTTCGACTTCCAAAGTTTCTTGCCTTTCTAAATATGAAAATAAATTCTAAAGACACTTTAAGGGAACTACAAAGTTTAATTGGACTTTCGAAGTACGCTTGCTATATAGTCTCTCCGGGTAGCGCATTTTTAAGGCCCATTATAGATTTAACATTTGGCTTAAAGCGACCCCACCATTAAAGCCCTTTATGCTCTTCTCTGTGTTGGAGAATTTACATCTACTAATGCTACCACATCCCACAATCTACAACGCAACGATGTTATTATATTTGTTTTAGACAACACAACCAACACACAATCCATTAAACTCTCACTAAAACATTTCAAAAATAGTTCGGGGAAGTCGGTTCTCCTTCTTTTACCTAACCGAACCAGAGTCAGTATGTGCCCTGTACAGGCAATTTTAGCTTACCTAACACTCAGGGGTGATTTAAATGGTCCTCTTTTCTCGTTTCTAGATGGTACTCGAGTCACCCGCCGACAACTTTGTTGCAAATATGGGGAGGTTATAATGGGTGAAACTATAAAGGGCGTAGTTTCCGCATCGGTGGAGCTACAACAGCCGCGTTGAAGGGTATGGATGACCATAGCATTCAACAAATGGGTAGATGGCGATCTGCCGCTTTTGAAAGGTATGTGCGTATTCAGACATTGTCAGTTGTCTGAAATTCCTGCTAGTGCCTTTTCCTAAGGAAATCCTCCCAGCAGCTGTAAGCAAGAGCAACAGCTGTAAGCAAAAGCAGCAGCTGTAAGACCTATGAGCCATTTTCATCCCAGCTTTTAGAAAGTGCATCAGCTGATGATAATGCTAAGCAAGCCGCTCTCCCTAACATCCGTAAGCAAGGACAGCAGCTGTTAAGTGGACTGTTTCATGTTCATGCAATTCATCCTATTGGTTGTATTTTAGATTTTGAGGTTGTAGATTTAATTTACCGATGTATTTGTTGTACTTAGATTTTGTTGTAGAGTTATTCTAACACTCATTTTATTGTTTTTTATTTCCTCTACCATTATATTTCTTGCATATTAGATATTGTGGTACATTCAGTCTACCATTCTATTTGTGGTGGTACATTTACTTTATCAACCTATTTGTTTTAGTTTAAACATTGTCGTATATTTAATTTACCTATATGTTATTTAATAATGTTGATTAGCGCATCCATTTATTAATAGTCGGGATGGGGCTGGATTGTTTTCTCTTCAAAACGTCTAGTCAGTCTCCTCTCCCGTGGCTTTCACAATCTTATATTATATTTTCCTGTCATTTATTAATAATAAATGGCCTATTCAATTTCATATCGCCTACTGTCATATTTGTCTACAAAGTCACTCACTGGGGGCATCATTGTCTCTCGTCAAGTCACGGTAACATTTTTTTTTTAAACAAACGCCTAGAATGCACTAAGCAAGTGTAACAAATGTTCAGTTTGTACGTTCACGTATTTCACCGAACACAATTGAGTATGAATTGCAATATTTTTTTTTCTAAAATTGAATATAAATAACTTTACATACATATATACATAGTACATTAATTAAAGTAGCTGGGTCTCTAACTCAATATCATCCAAAATCTTCAACATTGAAAACACGAATTATTGGTCAATTTAAATCAGCATTGATGTTGTGATCTTACCGGAAAAACGTGGGCTTCTGATATCCAATATTTAAGACAAAATAAACATTTTCTCATTAGTACACGAATCGTGTACCATAATGCGTTTCAGCCCCAGTTCTAGCAAGTGACTTGAAGAGCGAGGCTATAAACATTGCACCAAAACAAACGGCGTATGTAGACTGGAATAACCAGACACTAGAAATTTGCATTCGATGTAGACTGCTGGCTTATTTCGCCGAACATAACTGATTTGAAATTAGAGTAAAAACGGAAATCACTGAGTGTAAATCAGTTTATATA
Source organism: Patella ulyssiponensis (assembly GCA_963678685.1). Classification (NCBI taxonomy): domain Eukaryota; kingdom Metazoa; phylum Mollusca; class Gastropoda; family Patellidae; genus Patella; species Patella ulyssiponensis. Next base: position 64,148,317 of record OY783229.1, read on the forward strand.
CATTCATATTACATGATTATATGCGTTGCGGCCCTCGTGTGTCAATTTCTATGTCCCAAATATCTGTAACAAAACTACATATTTAATGAACTTCTACTAATATTGTTTTACCATTTCCCAGTGGATTATTATCTTATTACAGAACTTATTCAGACGCTTATTTTAGCGTCTATGGGTACATCATATTCGTAATCACATCAACAACCACGCAGAATTTAAACGCAATCATGCATATTATTCGAAGACTTGTTTCTTTAGCGTGCGACTGCATTTTTTCTACACTGAAAAAAAACTTGTGTTGGGTATCAACACAAGTACTTGTGTTAAAACTAACCTACACAAGTTTGTGTTGTTTTGCATTGCATTAACACAAACTTGTGTAGATTTATAAAATCTTGTGTGTTTTCATATAATTAACACAAGTAATGTGTTGTTTTAATCTATTATTAATTACAGGTATGTCGTGAAATATAAAATTGCATAATAACCACTAGGTATTGTTTATATTCAGAGCAAACTTTTGTGAAGTTTTGTTAAGGAAAATTCTAAAGTATCGTTATATTTTCGACTGAAAAGGTACTGTTTTTTGAAAGAAAACTAAAATAAGAGGACGAATTATGTCAACTTATATTATTTCTTTGTTTCTGTTTTTTTTAAATGTTTTAGTTTCTTAACAAAACATTATTAAGACAATATCCACTATTTAGTTCGACATTTGCACAGACAATGGCTTGACAGAAATTAATTGGATGTTAATTGGTGTTAAGATGTCTGTAGTTAAAATGTCTGCAAGTTGCGGATTTTTATTGGCCCTATAAACTGGTAGATCAAAAGAATATATAATCTAAATGTGATTTTAGTACATTGTTGTTTTTACAGTTGATTCAGCCTGCGTGGGAAAAATTAGTTAAAGTCTCATTTAATTTAATTGGTTGTTAAAATCGAAGTTAAATATTATTGGTTAACTAAAAAATAACCAATGAAATTTATTCTTTCATGCGTCAATTACCAAATGTATCTTCTATATCTTCTCTAAGTTTAATATACCTCTTGTGGCAAATTCTTTTTGTGGAAGCAGACGTTAAACAGCCCGACGGCTGCTACTATTGGATTATAATATAATACCGACGATCAGTTTAGCTACACTGAATCCAATCGGTCATTTTCTACCGATGTTTGCCGATTTCTACAGCCATGGGACACCGGAAATAACGCATGTATTTCTAAAATGGCGGACAAAGCAAGGGGAAGAAAAGGTAGGTTAATTCTGTAATCATAATAATGTACTTTATCCATCTACTTTTTCTGAAATTTTACACGATTATCACTAGAATTCCAAATATTCAAAATTACATCGTTCGACTAGGGTTAGTAGGTAAGAATTTGTACGTTCCAGGAGAGTCAATTCATTTATTTTTCTTCTACGCCGCCATCTTGATTTGGGAAATTTGGCCAAAATAGAAATTAACTCGTGCATAAACTAAAGAATATTGTATTGCTCTTCTGTGTTAGTTCTTTGATTGAAATGAAATCTACATTATGTGAAAAATTTCATCCACAGTCAATATGATTAGATTTTTTTTTTAGACAATGATGTAGTACATGTATATATGGCCCTCCAGTTTAAAGCAGATCGTTTAGAATTTGCAAAGATAGACCGGTAACATTTTTATATTATTATTATTTTTAACAATAATGCCCTTTGCCTATAATTATCATTTTATATAAAGATACAGGAAAATGAATTTATGTAAGCCCATGCTTGTTTCCGATCCCACAACTAAATACTGTATCTTTTAACCAGGCGCGGATTCAGGGGGAGGTCCAGGGGGCCGTGCCCCCCCCCCCCCCCTTGTCAGCCCCAGTGTGACATAGTTGATATTCGTTTGCTTTGTTACTGTTGTAGTTCACATATACGCTCTTTAATAGATGATTTAAACATGATTTTGGCATTCTCTCCGTACAGTACAAAAATGTGAGGGTATCATGATATGATTATGGGTTATTGTGAATATAATCAAATCAAAACTGTCAACTTAATTCAAGTCAACTACTATCTGGCATATTTATTTCAGTAACCAACCGTCAAAGGGACAGTTGAAAATGGCTGTGGAAATTTTGTTCTCAGAGATTGCCAATCAGTTAAAGGCTATGTAAGTACCATACATATTTGTTTTTGAATGAGGAACCGGGTCAATACTCTCCACAATCTAGTTCTTCGGCATGCAATGTCTTGGGCTTTGTTATTTCAAGTACGAACACCAAGAAACTTTTGACAATTGAATTTCTTTGACTTTTGTTAAGTGAGTTTAATGAAATTTCCTGGCTCATGTAGTACGCTATTACTTGTTCATATACACGTATTAAGCTTTTACTTGTTCATATGTTACACCCTTTCATCAAAAAAAACCCCAATAGTCCCTAAAAGCGTTAAAATGCATCAAAATTTGTTGGAGCCAAAAGCGCTAAAATGTAAATAATATACTAAAATACTGTTTGCAAATATTGTATTTCCAACTGCCATGGTGGAACTAATTGATGAAACATGTCTATTTGTCAAGGGGCTTGCAGGGGCGAGTCTAGGAATTTTGAAAAGGGGGGGGGCGCCGAAAAATGAGGGCACTGATCGCGGAGACGAGGCACGCCGCTGAGGAAGGGGGGCCCCAAGAAAATTATCCGTCATTTTCTTGCATCTGTTGCCATTTCAAGAGCTATTTGGCTGATATTTTCGTTCAAGTAAACGTTCGGAACGGACATATTTAGGTCTGAGAAAAGGCACTTTCAGCGGTAAAAATGGGCACTGTCGTAACTTAGAGGGGGCGCGCGCCCCTTGCGCCCCCACTGGATCCGCCTCTGGCTTGTGATTACAACAAATGACTTGATCTTCAGTTGTTATTATCCATTTTTGAGCAATTGTATATTTTTATCCAGGAGCCGAGAACAGTTTCATTACAAACCAAACAAGGGAAATATAAAAAAGATATGACAAAAGTCAAGAAATAATGCTTGGTATGTTAATTTTACCTAAATGCACATTAACTAAAATATACCTACTTGCTTGGGTAATGACCATAACAACTTTATTCTACAGTTGGTTGATAAAATGTTACTTTAAATGTGTCTACTATAATTGTAGTTTACATAAATTAGCAGTGCTTGAAGCAAAAAGCTTAAAATAAATAATCACATTTGATCACTTTGATGCACCGAGAACAAGTGTTGTAGAAAAGTTCTCTTCTGCTTATTTCAGATGATAAAGAATAATATGACATTATTGTACAGAAAGAAATTTCAAAGACATTTGTGGTGCCATGGTACTAGCATGTACACATACATTTAGAAACAGCCATATATGAATAAACAAGGTTCATATCTGAGAGAAATTCAACATATCATCAGATTTGGTAAGTCGCTAATGCATTAGAAATTAAGATGCAAGGATGCATTTATAGGAGAAGAAAGATTAAGACAGATGGAAATAGCTACTTTTATTGTGGAAACTTCTCTCACACAGCTTGATAAACAGGAAAATATAACTAACATTTGATATAAGAGTAGACCTTACACTCGCGGTACCTGGAAAAATTGCTCTCATAGCACACTGTATGGCATATGCGAAGTGGGAGCTGAACAGTAGGACTCTAAACTCCATTTCATTTCATTTTTTCATCTCGTGACAAAGCTAACTAAAACATTTAACATACAATGTAATTAAAGCTTTCATCTTATAACTGTTGAGTCTATTTAAGTCGACTAATATAGTATATTTTTTTCTCAGTTAACTACATCAGAAAGATCAAGACAGTTTGAAATGGCTATTCATATTGTGGAATTTTTTTCTCACAAAGTTTGATAATCAGGCAAAATGTAAGTAACATACATATTTGTATTTTTAATCAAGGAACTAGTTCTATACACTTGCTTGGTAATCTAGTTTTTCTAATCGGGGCAATGCCTAGGACTCTGCTATTTCAAGCACTTGGCATGCTTGATTTTTAACAATCACATCCATAGATTTTCTTCAAGTTGTGATAAGTGTATTTTTACTGTAAATAGCAATATAATTTTGTTGGACAATATTTTACTTTTCAAATAGAATAAAAGGTAATATCTAATTTGTTGCCAATGGACAAAATATGAGTGGGCCAAAATAATTAGACATTGCAAAGTAAATAGGCGCTGTCCTGATGTAGTAGAGAATTTGGATTTGGAAACTCAATACATGTTGAAACCGGGCGAATAGTTGATCTATTATGAGGTTTCAGTCCCAAATCTCCCGATTCTTTTCTGACTTCTAAGTTCTAACCCATTTGATTTGAACATAATAATCTGCCCGGGTCTGTAACTGGACAAGACATACTAAGTGTTACGCAAAGTTAAAACAAAATAGAGACTCACTCTCGATGTGGCAAAATAAATTGTTTATTTAAACATTGTGAACCATAAAAAAGTATTCTTATTGCCTATGTTTTTATTTTTTAGGCTGGAACACCTTTGAAAGAGATTTTGATGTATGCTAACAACGACAGAACCCAGGCATCAATTTATTTTATAATTCTGGAAAAGAATGCATTTGACCCAATTTTTAAATATTTATTTTTGTTTTTTAATGTTAAATATACTCCCAAACACAATCAGATTTTAATTCTCTTTACAAATTTATGTATCATATAGACAGTAAAGTGACATATAGCTCACTTAAAAATATGGTCGGAAATCATAAGTATTTAATAGACATTATCAAGAAACCAAATGTAGATCAAAATCAAAATTACCCACAATTACAAAAAGCCTTGACCTGCATTAAGGTGACTTTCCCTTTTTACTTTTCTGTGTTAATAGGGTGATCCTGTCCTACAACTAACCTATTCTTATATCAAATATTTCAACTGTCAAGGGAACCCGGGAGGGGGCGCAAATGGTTAACACACCCACATTGGATCAGAAGAATAATTCAATTGTCTAGGGTCCTTAAATTGAACGCAATGGGGGGGGGGGGGGTCGATTCCGGGCTTGTGCCCAATTATACCTTGCCATGTCCTACACTACTGACATGATGGACCTTTGACCTAAAATCTAGCTGAAAATTCTCCGCCAACGTCTTATACTCATTGAACCATTATGCCTCCCCTCCCTTGCTTATGTACATATTATTTAATACGTGTACTTGCAACTTTCTTTTAAATTATGTAATCTTGATGCTTTGCTCCATTTATGTAAAAATGTCATAAAATATTAGTGCATAATTAATCTTATTAGTGCTTGGTTTGGATGTTATTAAATTTAGACATTTTTGAATTATATATTTTGGGGTATGGGGTAGAAATACTGTGTTTTTATCTTTATATTTTCTCAGTTCTTGTTTTAGTGTAAAAAAAATAACTTTTTTATATTTTGGCATGGGGAAAGGGTCATTATATAACACAATTTTGTTAGTATAATAATTATTTTTCTGTTTTTCTGTTAACATTCAAATGTATATGTACTTTTTTCCCATCATGTTTGAATAAATAATAATTTAAGAAAAAAAATATAATTGTTACCTCATTATTCAAACATTACAGGTTAAACAGAGTAAAGGGGTGGGGGGGTACAGCAAGGAAAGGTTGCTATGATACAAATTGGGTCAAAATACAACACAAGTTTTTGTTGGTGGTTATACACAAGTTTGTATTGAACCACACAAGTTTCAAAAATTTCAACACAAGTTTCAGAAATTTCAACACAAGTTTCAGAAATTTCAATACAAGTTTCAAAAATTTCAACACAAGTTTCAAAAGTTTCAACACAAGTTTCAGAAATTTCAACACAAGTATTGTGTAGCTTTTCACACAAGTTTCAACACAAGTTTGTGTTGTTTGATAACATTTAACACAAGTCTTGTGTTGTTTGATACATTTTAACACAAGTCTTGTGTTGTTTGATACATTTTAACACAAGTCTTGTGTTGTTTCAACATTTAACACAAGTTTGTGTTGTTTCAACACAAGTTTGTGTTGTTAAATAGTAACACCCAACTTGTGTTGAAAACAACACAAGTTTGTGTTGAAAACAACACAAGTTTGTGTTGTTTCAACACAAGTTTTTTTTCAGTGTAGGGGTGACTTTATAACGCGCCCCATATTCCTTTGTCAGCATACTCCGCGCAGCGTTTCGTTTGATTATAGGTAATCTCACTACACACTGCTATTATGAGTGGATATTGTTGTGTTAAATTTTGATTGGTCAGTAGTCCGACTACCAACCAATCACTACCTACCATACAAACGCTTTACATTTAAAACGAGTGCCAGTATTGGACCAAATATGTTTACATAACGTTACGTCATGGCTCACGCTTTTATTATGCCTAATTAACCCGTGCATAGGAGAATACTGCAGTAAAACTAATTGTGTGACAAACGAGGCTATCAAGTCGAATGAAATGTAAACAATACTGTTTGGAAACGAACATACTTTCACCGTTTTAATACCTTAAATCACTGTCCAAAGTTTTAGGGAAGACTCAGATTAAACGAAGGACTGTCATGTTGCTGTACTTAAGTGATAGCTTTCATTGAATGGGGAGAAAAGACACACTCCGGCAAAAGTTCAAGAATCAGAAGTCAATCCAGCAATGGCCAGAGAGAGATTTCTCGGGCCATTGCTTCGAGAGATTTCTCGGGCCATTGCTTCAGGAATATGCTTTGTCAGAGACTCTCAGAATAAGCAAGACAATGGAGAAGTTCTTGATTGGAAGTGTCGCTCTTCTTTTATTCAAAGGTAAATGTATAAAATCTTAGATTTGTTTCTTACAATATATTAGTCTTCAACCAGTTAACCATGACGGAAAGTTGATTAAAATATATCATTGCTCAGTTTAAAGCAAGAATTTCATATTTTCAAGGAAAGTCAAAACATAATTATTTCTATGGCTTTTGCTCAATAGGTTGTTAACTCACTATTACACGATCATGGTCATTATTCCCTACACTTAAAAATCATTGACCTCCCTTGTTTTTTCTATTCCCTCCATGGTAACGCTATCTTCAAACGTTTGAATTTGAAGTTGAAAATGATATATTTCTCAACTAGCAATAGTGCGTTATTGGATTGATAGGATTATTCTTTAACACGGTAGGGCTGTTTATAGATACCATCTATTATAAGGCTTTATTTTAATAAATTTTAAAAATATAACTAAAAAATATGAAATTGTAGCTTTAAGGATATAGTCCATTTATTTAATGCGGAGATGGATGGCCGAATGGTTAGCACGTGCGAGCTGTATCATTGGATCTGTCATTGAGTTAACTGGCTTTGTTGTTTCGATTCCCAGGTTGTACATACCAAGGAGTAGGGTCGCCCGTCCAACCTCGTAGGTTTTCTCCGGGTCCACTGCTAAAAACCCATACCCGCAAGCAAATTATTGAAATGAAAATTAAATCATGTGTTAGTCCCGAAATGACCTGGTTTGTGTCGAGTGGACACATCTCTCACCCACCTCTCTCTCTCTCTCTCTCTCTCTCTCTCTCTCTCTCTCTCTCTAGAAAAATGATAAACCAGCAGAACTAAACAAGGACAGCCAATAAATATAAATAATGTTGTTACAATACACATTCATTCACTGAAAATAATGAAATATTTGAAGTCGATAATTATATTATTCTTGTTTTTATTCAAGTAAACTACAACAAGAACACAAAAAATGGTTAGCTAAATCAGTTTCCCGAAACGAAATTATCGGGTGCTCTCAAACACCAAGGAAACTCCATGATATGGAACTTTAAAAGGGTGTTCACAATCCGAAAATGGGACAATTTTCAATTATCTTGGCCTTGATCCCACATCCCACTAATTATGAAATGAAATGATATGAAAAGGGGTTTAACGTCCTACTTTTCTGCACCAGTTGGACTTATGAAGGCGGGACGTCAAGGATTCTTTTACGTGCACGCCAATGTGTACACGGGTCCTTGGTGTTTCGCCCCATTGAAACAACAATACGTTTTCCCTTGCCCAACTAGACCCCAGGTTAGTTTATAGCCAATATCTTACTCACTAAGCTACTGCGGTTCCCCACTAGTTGTGATGCCAAACTGAAATAGCGGCATATCTTTCCCTGCACCACATCCCGTAAAGAGCTCCCCTGCCACTGTGGGGATGGAGTGCCAACAGAAATCCCATGTTTTGGAAGAATTTGGCAAGATGCAAGGCAACGCTCTCCATGTATTAATACAGTACCTGAAGAATATCAAATATACGTTCGTATGAGTAATATATTCCGTTTTTCAGTTTGTGTTGGATTACGAGCTTTTACTCTAGACAACGAAGACTACGCCTTTCCACTGGCAAGGAGGGGACTCGCCTTTACAAATACCACATAATTAAGATTTAAACTAAAGGCCTGCAACGATGGTCATATATATACCTTCAGGAAGACGAAGTGGCAGATGTAGTTCGTAATGAGAACTGGAATTTTACAATCGGGTCATTCAAAAACACAAAGAGTGAGATTATTCCAGTACCACGAGATGGTCGTAGATATTCCACCCATTACGAAAATGTCTTGGACTGTAACGAGTTTCGGCCATTTTGGATCCGCTGGAAAGGAGGATTGTTAGAATTGGGAAAAGGGATGGAATTTGGTACTCAAATCTCCCCAGTTGGATTCAACTATTTGTTGATGGGGAACTGACGGATGCTGGGATATAGGTAAGACATAAATGACATAATGTACCATCGATCCAGAATAAAGTGTCTGCTCAAAGCGCTAACAAAACTAAGTTTATCTGTATGAACTGTCAAACAGGTATGTCTTTAAACGTGATGTAAATGTTGTTAGTGACGGGGCAGATTTGAGAGATATGTGTAGTGAATTCCACTTAATTGCAGCTGCAACTTCCAAGGACTTGAATCCAAATGATTTCAATTTCCATGTAGGCACAACTAAGTTAAGTTGGGACTGAGATCTGAGATTTTTTTTTGATGGTTGGTAAAGTCTAAAAACATCATTCAAGTATGCGGGTTCCATTTAAACAACGATACACAATAGATAGAATTTTAAAGTCAATTTTTTCAGCGATACGGAGCCAATGAAGTGATTTTAAAGCAGGGGTTATACTGGATCTAACAGGAATTTTTTAGTCCAGCCGCTGAATTTTGAATTTTTTGCAGCCTTTGTAATAATTCTTTTGAGATGCCGAGGAGGAGACTGTTACAGTAGTCTAGTCGTGACAAAATTAGCGAGCGAGCGAGTGAAGCTGTGGCTTCAGCTGTGAGAAGATGACGAATACTACTAATGTTCTTGATATGATAGTAGCATGTTTTAGTAAGATGGTTCACATGACTAATCATGCTGTTGTTACTATCTAAATAAACTCCAAGATTTTTTTACTTTACTGGAGAGTTTGATCAAAGAATTTCCTACTTGAATGTTATCTATTTTTATTTTTGATATTCTTGATGGTGGTCCAATAAGAATAACTTCAGTTTTATCGTCATTTAGTTTTAACTTGTTAAAAGACATCCATGATTTTATACTTGAGATACATGTTTCAATGTTCTTAAGAAGATTATTGGATTGATTTGTTGCGGAAAAACTAGCATGTAACTGGGTATCATCGGCATACATATGATGGGAAATACTAAAGTTTGTTATGATCTGTCCAAGTTGACTAGTATAGAGTATGAATAAGATGGGGCACAAAACGGATCCTTGGGGGACACCACATTGTAGGGTTACTGATGTTGAATAACTGTTTTTCGCAATGACTGATTGACTTCTGTCAAGGAGATATGATGAAAACCACTTCAGCACTCCTGTATGACATCCGTTGCTAAGATCCTAACATGTAAGTTGGGTACACGAATTTCAGTGTAGGTGATCGTCATTCGTGATTTTTTCAGTACTTTCACTGACAAGATACATGACTAAAATATTTTGTGATGGCGATCGGCAACATTTGCATTTCCGTCATTACAGTACATAAATATTGAAGATGCTTGCAATGATGCCCTTTCTGGTTATTTAGTGGGGTAAATATGTGACAGATTCTCTCGGACCTCGGTTTGAAGATTAGTTTTATAAGAATTTGACCCACTGAATCCAGTGATCATGAATATTCTTCCTACAAATGACGGCTAATTCCGCTAGGGAGCTAAGTTCAAAATGGTGGCCTATTTTGGCAGTGAACATATAAAGTCCGATAAAACAGTGTGTAATATACTATTCAAAAAAAAGTAGGGGATATTTGATTTTGGGGGCATAATACTAAAATATGCAAATGACTACGAAAAAAGTCACTATAGAACCTAACTATAGTACGGTTTTAAAATGGTTTCTATAAGCATTCGACCTACTGAAGCCAATGAGTTAGGAAATTCCTCCTAAAAATGACGGCTAATTCCGCAAGGGGGCTAAATTTAAAATGGTGGCTTATTTTGGCAGGAAACTTATAAGGTTCCCTAAAATGGTGTGTAACATATTGAAATATAGGTTTTCGGTATATTATATATCTTTAATTTGTTTAGTTTGAGAATCCATACATGATGCCACCTTATAACATCCTTGGGGAAATTGAAATAATCAAGATAGCCGTCATGAGGCATTTCCTGGTTATTTACAATCAACTATCGGACCCTCGTGAGTTGACAGCAAATGTTTAAACACAATCAACTATATCGGACCATCGTGAGTTGAAAGCAAATGTTTAAACACAATCAACAATCGGATCATCCTGAGTTGAAAGCAAATGTTTCTAATAGATAGCTGGGACTCACATATTTGTCTTGTGCAACCTCGGGAATTTGTCTAACTCCATGTTATGCAACGGGGGTGAGATATGTCTTGCAAGTTATTAGGTCATTCTTAGCGCCGGTAAAGCTGGGGTTTGTATCACGCTGACAAATATTTCCCACTGTTTTCTAGTAGCTTCTGTTCATATGGCTCTGTAATTTTTGCTCTTAGTCCTGTGATACATAAGTTTTACATTAAAGGTTGTATTATCTTCCATGGTCTACTAAATTTTGTTAAATTTGGGAACCATATTGGTTTTTCGTTCGGTCATATATATGGTATATTTTGCAATTCAGATATGAATTCGGCGAACTCGAAAATTTATAGTTTAATACAATACTAATATTGTATACCTTGCCAAATATGACCACCATTTAGAATTTAAGCTCAATCTGGAATACTTTTTGGTCGGAACATGTTTTTATGTTTATATCTGAAGTAAATGGCGCCGAAAACCTATAGCTTAATATATTGCACAGCTTTTTATGGGAACTTTATTGGATTCAGTGAGACAGATTCTGATAGAAATCACCTTCAAATCGAGATCCTAGAGAATCTGTCCCGAGTTGTACCCCACTAAATTAAAGTAAATAGCCAGAAAATGCCTCATGGTAGCCCTTTTGATCTCTTTAATTTCCTCAAAGATGCAAGGGTGCCATCATCCGCATTCTGAAACTAACCATATTGAAGATATATAATACACCAAAAGCCTATATTTCAATATATACTATTCAAAAAAGTAGGGGATATTTGATTTTTAAGTGTTATTAAAGTCACCTAATGAAACTGACGAAGAAACAAATGACAAAATGAAATGAAGTTCACATTCATCGATTTATTCCAAATGATCGTTAGACTAAGTAAGGCACAGACTGACCATTATAAGGGTAAAATGATACCCGGGGTCAAACAGCAAAGTTACCACAGCATCACAACAAAGTCAGTAACGGGTAAATCCTCCTCTGTTTGTCAAACAAGCATTGATCCGACGTGGCATACTCCTAATGAGACGTCCAAGGTCATTTTGGTCCAGATTGTCCCATTCCTGTTGCAACGCAGCAGCAAGTTCTTGGACATTGGCAGGACGTTGTTGACGTTGACGTAACCTCTGTCCAAGCATGTCCCAGACATGCTCGATGGGGGAGAGGTCGGGACTCAGTGCTGGCCAGATAATGTGGTGATGTTCTGTTGTTGGAGGTAACCTGTAACGATCCTGGCCCTGTGACATCTTGCGTTGTCATCCTGGAAGATGAAACGGCGGCCATGACGTCGTGCGAACGGCACAACATGGACTGCCAAGATGTTGTCCCTGCAACAACATGTAAAGCCGTTCTTCCATCAACAGTGATGCCTCCCCACACCATTACAGAACCACCCCCAAATCGATCATGTCTGATGACGTTAACGTCTTCGGAGAGCTCGTTTCGACGACGCCACACCCTCCTACGTCTGTCCAAAAAATCAACAGTGAACCTTGACTCATCTGAAAACATCACATTGCTCCAGCGTCGATTATCCCAGTGTTGACGATCCCTACACCAACGACGTCTTGCCTGAATGTGACGATCTCTCAGACAAGGGATCATGCGAGGACGTCGGGCGCGAAGGTGACCCCTATGCAGTCGATTCCGAATCGTCTGGCCACTCACTCTCACACCAGTGTCTGTTTGAAGACGAGCGCTGATCTGATTTGCTGTGATGACACGATTTCTCAAGGCCAAGGTACGGATAAATCGATCCTGGGCTTGAGTTGTCGCCCTTGGTCGACCTGAGCGTGGTCTGTCCTGTACAGATTGTGTATCACGGTATCTGGACCATAGCCTGCTTATGACAGACTGAAAAACATTCATCGTCCGCGCCACAACCGCCTGTGTTGTGCCGATCTGTAGCATGCCAAGGGCACGTAACCTTTCATTTTGGGTAAGCCGACGCATATCAAAATTTGTTTTCTGGTCACTAAAACAATTAAACTGATGTTTCCACCCTGGAATTCAATGCCACAATGACTGTAACATTCAAAGTCAGAGTCGTGCAAATCTTGGGTTGGACCCCCCTGATGATCCCAAGCATCACCTGCATTCCATGCGGTAGCTATTGGTGCGTTTGGGCGTCACATGTAACTGGAAATGTTTCTTCTGTTAGGTTCTATAGTGACTTTTTTCGTAGTCATTTGCATATTTTAGTATTATGCCCCCAAAATCAAATATCCCCTACTTTTTTTTGAATAGTATATTACACACTGTTTTATCGGACTTTATATGTTCACTGCCAAAATAGGCCACCATTTTGAACTTAGCTCCCTAGCGGAATTAGCCGTCATTTGTAGGAAGAATATTCATGATCACTGGATTCAGTGGGTCAAATTCTTATAAAACTAATCTTCAAACCGAGGTCCGAGAGAATCTGTCACATATTTACCCCACTAAATAACCAGAAAGGGCATCATTGCAAGCATCTTCAATATTTAAATTTCCCAAAGGGTGCCAGGGTGGCATCATCCGGACCCTTAATCTACACATATTGAACATTAGGTGGACTATATTCCCACGTTAAGGCTTAAAACGGGGTTTGGCAACTGGACTATATTGCAAATTTTAAGCCATATTGTTCATTTATTCCACTCTTTTGTTAATTTTGTTGAATCCAATATTTTAGGTTTCGTTATTGGTGTTATAAATTGGTTACTGTTAATAAAATAGTATTCATCATTATATTCTAGATAGTTCTTCAACAGTGTTGACTTCCGGTTGGAAGAAGGTACCCGGAAACAAACGCTTCAGGGATTAGAGGTTAGGAGTTATCATCCTCGGGTCCATTAGAGTGTGGTAATAAATGTGCGCCACCTACTGAAGATTTACCATGTGGATGTGTGGAATATAGTTATAATAAGTTGACTAAACAATGTTTAGTTGTTGATGAAAGTGAAACTAGAACCATTGTTACAGCTACAGGTTGGAGAACATGGCAACTGATGTAATAGAACGGTTTATCGTAGCAGATACATAGATCATACAATATGATAACTTGCGTAAATAAATTCTCCAATGGTCTAGATAATACACCCATCTGTAAACAAGCCGATATCATTTACTTTGCTATAACTTCAAAGATTTGTCAATATAATTTTCAAGTTTCAAGATTCAAGTTCCAATACATGTATTTCTTTCTTTCCGTTTCAAAGCACTTTGTCGTAAGGTGACGAGATATTCAAGACACAAATTCGCATAAGTTGGAACCACCTTTCGTTCCCATAGCAACACGGAACGACTGACTGTAAATTTTACATGTCAATATTCAAACACCAAGCGTAACATACCAAACAATATGAATATTATATCAAGCCGATGGGTTAGTGTACTACTGTGTTATGAATATTATATTAAACCGATGGGTTAGTGTACTACCGTGTTAACAATATGAATATTATATTAAACCGATGGGTTAGTGTAATACTGTGTTAACACGGTAAGCCTCGAGACTGCACGATGGTTGGGGGTATCGGATGGTATGACCTCTGGTTTTCGAGCCAGTTGGTTGGAGTGGTGTTGATGGTATATCTATCAGGTTGTGAACTACCCGGTACATCATGGTGGCTCTAAACTGGGCCCTTCTTATCTGGAGAGTCTCGAGCTCGAGCTGTAACGCTGCTGGTCTGGCTGTAGTCTCCCATGATGAAACGAGTGGCTCTACGTTGTACTGCCTCCAGTGTTGATGTGGGTTTTTGTGGTGTTGTCCCACACTGTGGCAGCATATTCCAACTGTGGACGTACTAGGGTCTTGTAGCATGTGGCCTTAATGTTCCTTGGGCAAGATGTGATGTTGCGTCTCAAAAAGACAGTGGTGTTGTTTGCTTTTCTTGCAACGCTGGTGATGTGACTGTCCCATGACAGTTTCCGGTCGATGGTGACTCCAAGGTATTTAGCACTGTCTGTCCATTGTAGGGTGTGTCCATGGATATAATATGAGCCCTCATGATGTTACGCTAGTTGGTAATTTGTATTGGCTCACATCTCCCAGGATTAAAACTCATTCCCCATTCTTTTCCCCATTGTTGTAGGGATTCAAGGTCTGTCCGGAGTTGTTTCACGTCTTCATCTTTGCTGATAGTGCGATACATCAGGCAGTCAACTGCAAAAAGTCTCGTTATCGAGTTATATCTGCCTGGTAAATCGTTGATATAGACTAGGAACAAAAGGGGTTCCAAGACCGTACCAACTCCAGATGACACTGGGGCTGGAGATGACTTCTCGCCGTCTATCTCGACCGTTTGAGATCTGCTTGACAGGAAGTCCTCAATCCAAGATAGTGTGGTCCTCTTATTCCGTAGTGGGCTAATTTGGCTGATAGTCGCCGATGGGGGACTTTGTCAAAAGATTTGCTGAAGTCGAGCAAAACGGCATTAATCTGTTGCCTTTCATTCAATCCTTTTGCAAAGTCGTGGATGGTGGTTATTTGTTGACTTTCACAGGATCGTCTTTTTCTGAAGCCATGCACGTGACTAATTAGCATTGTCCAATCCGATGTCATGGCACATAACACACTGTAAACAAACATGGCGGCCTCCATAGTTAACAGCCGTTGAAAGTTTATTTTATAAAAATTGAGAAAATCACGGAAAACCAGCAACCTTGACATTGATCGATCTTTGAACTTTGCAACTCGATTGTCACATGTAAACATTTTAGCTAGAAGAGCGTAACTTGGTATTGACGATTACCGATGAATCTGATAGGTTCACAAACGGGGCTTGTACCCAATCGAACTTATTGGCGAAATATGCAAGGTATTACGTGAAGAGCTTCATAAGATGTACGTAATTAAGACAAGATCAAGCCTTCTATTGAAGATGGCTTCAACTGGGCTAATGATGACCTCTGTCACAGTCTGTAGATTGGTTCTGTTATCAATTAAAGATACGTTATGGGAGATTAGATAAAGAACTGGCAGTTCTCACTATAATGGTAAAAATCCAGATAATGTAAAGGGGATTTGCTGAAAATTTCAGTCAAATTGATCCACTCTGAACCTAGATTTTAACATTGAATTTTCGGCCAAGCCTCGAACATCATTACAAATAGTCTCGGTTATCCATATCATGTTTAAATCATGAATGAACGTTGAGCAGCAAATGGGATCCTAATTCAGTAAATGTCGCAGGTTAGCGTTGATATCGAAAGTTGGTTGTGATCTGGATAAGTTTATTAATGTCCAATTAATAATTTATATAACTTTTCAGGCCTAAGGAAAGATCTGCAATAGACAGATTTAGCTCTTGCATAATGTATGTTTAATTGTGAAATGTTGACCTTTTTGGTGGCTTTGATTACTAAAGGTACATTATGTAAGAGTTAAATCTGTCTATTACAGATCTTTATTTTGGCTTCAAATGCTATAAAAACTATTATTTAGAATTTACACATTATTTTTATTCACACAAGCCTATAATTAATAGACCATTGGATGGCCGCGGTTTAAATAGATTTGGACACCCGTGAGATTTAAAAATTTAGTCAATGTTGTCAACTATCGTTCTTACGGTAAAATACAATCTGTAATACATCTCGTCAAAACTCCAAATTTCGCTCAGAATAAAGTATTTTGATTGAAATTTTCAATATATTAACTATTTACGAACTATTGTAGCAAGAGCGGTCAGCCCTTTATCTAAATCTTACTCATTATGTATTTAAGGACTATTATCACACTGACCAGCAGTGAATATTCGCTAGACCGCTACAGCCACTGAGTGATAAGAAAGACATCGGCGCGTCTTAATGAGTCCCCCATATTAACTTTTTTCTTCCGACAAATTTAATTCTAAAACATTTTTTGTATGTATTAGAAGAATAAGCAAAGACATTTGAATTATTTGTAGTTAAAAAGTATTTCCTATTTAGTGTAAATGTTTATTAAAATGAGTAAAATGCATCATTATGTCCGAAGCAGTTACGTCTTATGTAAACAATGCACGCGCCATTGAACCAATGATTGACGCCGCGTGATGTCATTGCACGTGTTGAAGACAGTCATCTGTGACAGAGATAATTCATTATTCTGTGTGAAATAGATTGGACTATTATAGCAAGAACGGTCAGCTATTTATGTAAATCATACATAATTAGAGCAACGGTATGGCATAGATTTAACATAGATGCAATGTGAAGAGAATTCCCAGTCTAAATCATACAGAAACAAGTTAATCTTCTATAGATATGTTGTTGTTTATTACAGATTTATCCTTCAAAACATTTAGTACGATATTAGGGACAGGTTGATTTAAATAAATTATATACACCTAAATGGTTGAAAATTGATAAAAACACAAAATAAAAAAGTCCGTGTGTATCAAAAGTCATATTAAAACACGCCTTTAAAAATCACTACAGCGTTATCAGTGCGAATAGAAAAAAAACGTGGAGAAAAAGAATCCGCTTGCGTTATTTGGAAAAATGAAATTCCCGTGGCAAATTTACATATTAAAAACTGCTCGTCCAATAAGTTCCATATTGTTAAAAGTTAGTTAAAATTCCTTTGAAGCGACTTCCAGGCGGTTTATAGTTTGCAGTTCATTAGGGTGTTTCTTGCGTGTGACTATGGCCCCTGATTATACGCAAAATCGCCTCTTTTTACCTTATGGTCCCTCTTATTATTCCATTTAATAAAAAAAACACGTTTGATTATATCACCGTTACACTGTAATGAAGTTTGAGGTCGAATTTCGTGATAATCGGACGAACACTGTCGGACAAAATGACCGCTGTTGTACGCAGATAGTGTAAAACATGGTATATCAAGGTTGTGGACCCTGTAATCCGATTTTGATGAATCTTGAAATGCATGTCTATAGCCGAGAGATTTTTTGGGGTCCTTTCGATCGCCTATTTCCGCATATTGGATCGTAACTTCCTGAATAATGGTCCTTTTGATGTCCAAAAAATCGCCTCCTTCTGGAGGTCACAAAAGTATATCACCGTTACACCGTGATGAAGGTTTAGTTCAAATTTCGTAAAAATCGGACCAAAACTGCCAGACAAAATGGTGTAAAATCAATCTAATTGAAATTCAGATCTATATTTCGTTTCGGTTTTTATAATTTCGATGGCCTACACTACATGTAGATCTAACACATTATAGCGGGAGGTCATGTTCAGCCAGTTCAGATGTCAAGCACGCGACATTTGACCTATAACCTCAGTCATTCGATTAACCAATCAGAATCGTTGTTGCTTTGTTTTGATTTCTGTCGCTGATGATGCCTACCCACAATTCCGCGCAAAAAAGGTCAAACCCTCGATTCGACAGACAATTTGATTGGCTGACCCCTCATTTCAAGCAGAACACAAGTTAAATAACAAGTCTTTCAGATCCTAATGTAGTAGAGACAAGTAAAACAAAATTTTGAACTATAAAAACGAAACGAAATAGGATCTGTGTTTTAATCAGATTGGGTGTAAAATATGATATATCAAGGTTTTGGGCCCAGTAAAGTTCACAATTTTAATCCAATTTTAATGAAACTTGAAATGCGTGTTTATAATCCAACACAAAAAATATTTTATGGGCCCTAGGTAGCTAATCCGCCTCTGATCGCTATGTTGGACTAAATGAGGAATAGCAGAAGTCGACAATAGCGGACCGACGAGGTGGTTATAGAATTAGGCTATGTCATGAATTCCGTTCCGTACATTCGGTGATAATTTTAATTGATTGTATTCGAGTAGCCAACACATCATATGTAGGCCTACTAGCTCTAGGACATACATCTTTTGATAGTTTAAGCTTATTGTGATATTTTAGGATGTTTGTTCATTAAAGCTTGGGGGGTTGGGATGGCCTAGTGGTCTAGAGTGCCGCGCTTCGACCTAAATGGTTGAAAATTGATAAAAACACAAAATAAAAAAGTCCGTGTGTATCAAAAGTCATATTAAAACACGCCTTTAAAAATCACTACAGCGTTATCAGTGCGAATAGAAAAAAAACGTGGAGAAAAAGAATCCGCTTGCGTTATTTGGAAAAATGAAATTCCCGTGGAAAATTTACATATTAAAAACTGCTCGTCCAATAAGTTCCATATTGTTAAAAGTTAGTTAAAATTCCTTTGAAGCGACTTCCAGGCGGTTTATAGTTTGCAGTTCATTAGGGTGTTTCTTGCGTGTGACTCTTCCCAAATAAAAGTTGCCTGAAAAAAAGAAGAGCAAGTAGCAACACAGAAAAGAACAATTAAAACAAATTAAAACATTTTATAGAAAACTGGATCATTCGTAACTAAATTGTTTTAGTCAAAAAAAAAACAATTCTAATTTTTTTAAATATTTATTCTGCTTCCATTTAATAAAATTGAAAAGGTTGAGTTGGTATTTGTTTTGTGTTTATGGCAGATGTGAAACGGAGTAAAGCCGCATTACATATGGATCTTTGTGTGTAACACCATCTTAGTAATAACAGTAGACCAGTTTCGTAAATATATGGTTTATTAACGTCGGAACAGA
Organism: Patella ulyssiponensis; assembly: GCA_963678685.1. Taxonomy (NCBI): domain Eukaryota; kingdom Metazoa; phylum Mollusca; class Gastropoda; family Patellidae; genus Patella; species Patella ulyssiponensis. Next base: position 64,167,583 of record OY783229.1, read on the forward strand.
ATATAACACATCTACATACAAAGCAATACAGGAACTTACACTATAATATACTGTTATTAGACTACATCGGGAACTAGATTACGACTGGAACATATGTAACAATATCAAATCTATCATTCCGTCTCTCTGCCAAGGCTGTGTCTGAACTCGGGTGAGTCCTTAAACGGGTCTCTCCGTCTCCCTCTGCTGTCCACTCTTCTCTTTTCTGTTTTAGTCGTCTGTTTAGTCGTCTGACTACCTGTCGGTAAACTCTAGTTCAACTCTGAACGTCGGTCTCATTACACTCACCCTGAACGTTCAGGGACTGTCCCATTCAATCAATGTCGAAAATAATTGGAGCCCCAGTCAATTTTACTGGGCAACTTTTCACTGCTAAACGATGGGGTGTCAATCCGTGGTGGACGCCTGTTCAATGTAATCGAACATCTTAGTGAGAAAATAAGACCTTGCTTACTTCGCTAGAGTCAGTAAGAGCGACACAACACGCTGTTAAAAATACGTCCCCTCCTATCAAGTTACATTTTCACCGCCATGACACTCTAACTGTAGGTCAACGTCCACATTCAGGAATGTCGGTCATACAAGACGAACGAAATGTACAGGCTTTACATTCTACAGGCTTTCACACGGATTGACACCCCGTCGTTTAGCAGTGAAAAGTTGGCCAGTAAAATTGATTGTTCTCCAATTTTTTTCGACATTGATTGAATGGGACAGTCCCTGAACGTTCAGGGTGAGTGTAATGAGACCGACGTCCAGAGCTGAACTCCTGATTATATAACGCCGCAGCATAGATAAGTCCCATGGTACACGCAATCGTCTCTTTTATCTCGTCATGACATGCTTACGAACCAGTGCATATTTCTCCAACTTTACCTGAGCAATAAGGTTCCTTCCCAAACACAGAATTGACCCCAGGAAATGTTCTCAAAAAAAACGCAATCTGACTTCCGGTTTCCTCCCACTGATAAAAACCCCTACGCGCAAGCGAATTATTGAAATGAAATTGAACAATATGTTAGCCCCCCCCCCTCTCACTCACTCTCTCTCTCCCGTGATCATTTCCTCGGTATACTAAAACCAAGCTTAAAAATTAGAATAGACTCAGCACCCATAAGAGTCGATCGGTGTGGCTCATATTGGGAATTTCTGCAAGGGCAATACTGAAGCAGGGTAACAGTTACATTGAATTAAACTAAAAACTACACTTCAGTAAAGTTTTATAGGCCTGTAAGGCTTTAAATGATATGAATAATAACCCTTTTGACAGTATGATAAAATGGTCCACAGATCATTATGGTGCAACTGTCTAGATATGATTCGTTTTGGAAATGTTGGGGGGGGGGGCAAAAAAGAGTGTCGGCCCATCATATTTTTTTTTTATAAGCCCACATTTTCATGTGGACGTATCTTATCGTCGCCCCTGTCCGTCGTCCGTTCACAATTGTTTGTGAACACCTTACGGGTCACAATTTTTATCCGATGTCAATGAAACTTGAAACAGGGGCGGATCCAGGATTTTCAGAAAGGGGGGGGGGCGTGCTGCACCAAGTTAGGAGTGCGAAGCCCGACCCATGATTTTTGAGTGGACAAAAATGCCCACAAGGACTAATTTCATACTAGTACTGTAAATTACGATTCCCAACCTAAACTGTTTTTGTTCTCCTTTCCCACGAGAATATATGGAGCTAAAAATTGTTCGCCAGAGCAAAAAAAATAGAGGGGGCGTGCGCCGGGTGCGCCCCCCTCTGTATCCGCGCCTGTGAAATATAGGTTTATCACCCTAAGATCTCGGTTCCTTTCGATATTGGCACGTATCGGACTTTAACTTCATGGATTATGACCCCTGATTGTACGAAAAATCACGTGTTTAGCTTGTGGCACCGTAGAGGTCACAATTGTTAACCGATTTTGATGAAACTTGAAATGCGTGTTTATAACCAAACGACCTTGGTTCCTTCCGATATTTGCGCATATCAGATGGTAACTTCCTGAATTAAGGCCCACGATTGTGCGAAAAATCGCCTCTTTTAGCTTGTTGTCCTTCTGGAGGTCACAATTATTATCCGATTTAAAATACCGTCTGATTATATCCCCGTTACACTGTAATGAAGGTTGCGGTCGAATTTCTTGATAATCGGACGAAAACTGTCGAACATATGGCCGCCGCTTGTACGAGTTTGTGGACCCTGTAGAGGTATCAATTTTTATCCGATTTAGATGGAACTGGAAATGCATGTTTATAATCCAAAGATCTTGGTTCTTTTCGATATTTGCGGATATCGGATCGTAACTTCCTGAATTATGGCCCCTGATTATACGCAAAATCGCCTCTTTTTACCTTATGGTCCCTCTTATTATTCCATTTAATAAAAAAACACGTTTGATTATATCACCGTTACACTGTAATGAAGTTTGAGGTCGAATTTCGTGATAATCGGACGAACACTGTCGGACAAAATGACCGCTGTTGTACGCAGATAGTGTAAAACATGGTATATCAAGGTTGTGGACCCTGTAATCCGATTTTGATGAATCTTGAAATGCATGTCTATAGCCGAGAGATTTTTTGGGGTCCTTTCGATCGCCTATTTCCGCATATTGGATCGTAACTTCCTGAATAATGGTCCTTTTGATGTCCAAAAAATCGCCTCCTTCTGGAGGTCACAAAAGTATATCACCGTTACACCGTGATGAAGGTTTAGTTCAAATTTCGTAAAAATCGGACCAAAACTGCCAGACAAAATGGTGTAAAATCAATCTAATTGAAATTCAGATCTATATTTCGTTTCGGTTTTTATAATCTATGGCCTACACTACATGTAGATCTAACACATTATAGCGGGAGGTCATGTTCAGCCAGTTCAGATGTCAAGCACGCGACATTTGACCTATAACCTCAGTCATTCGATTAACCAATCAGAATCGTTGTTGCTTTGTTTTGATTTCTGTCGCTGATGATGCCTACCCACAATTCCGCGCAAAAAAGGTCAAACCCTCGATTCGACAGACAATTTGATTGGCTGACCCCTCATTTCAAGCAGAACACAAGTTAAATAACAAGTCTTTCAGATCCTAATGTAGTAGAGACAAGTAAAACAAAATTTTGAACTATAAAAACGAAACGAAATAGGATCTGTGTTTTAATCAGATTGGGTGTAAAATATGATATATCAAGGTTTTGGGCCCAGTAAAGTTCACAATTTTAATCCAATTTTAATGAAACTTGAAATGCGTGTTTATAATCCAACACAAAAAATATTTTATGGGCCCTAGGCAGCTAATCCGCCTCTGAGCGCTATGTTGGACTAAATGAGGAATAGCAGAAGTCGACAATAGCGGACCGACGAGGTGGTTATAGAATTAGGCTATGTCATGAATTCCGTTCCGTACATTCGGTGATAATTTTAATTGATTGTATTCGAGTAGCCAACACATCATATGTAGGCGTACTAGCTCTAGGACATACATCTTTTGATAGTTTAAGCTTATTGTGATATTTTAGGATGTTTGTTCATTAAAGCTTGGGGGGTTGGGATGGCCTAGTGGTCTAGAGTGCCGCGCTTCGACCTCTAGCTGGCCGGTCACCTCTGGCTTGCGGCTGTGGTTTCGATCCTTGGTGTGAGCGTATGTGACATGGAGATGGGGCGCCTTCTCAACCTCGTGGGTTTCCTCCGGGCACTCCGGTTTCCTCCAACTGCTAAAGACCCCTACGCGCAAGCGAATTATTGAAATAAAATTAAACCATATGTTAGTCCCAAAATGACCTAGTTTGTGTCGAGTGGACGTTAAACCCAATTTCTCTCTCATTAAAGCTTCTTGGAAAAAATAAGTCGTAACATTGAATTACCTCCCCTTGGCAAAGAAACTCTTTTTATATTAGAGGTCAAATGTGACGTTCTAAGTAATCAATATGGCGTCGCTTCAGCAGGAAGACATCAATTTTAGAATGCAATTTTCATCTTTTTTATGTTATTATTGCGGTAATTGTTCCATTGGTAGGTTAATTTGATAGTTAAACATACATACATTTCAAATATGTATACATCGCCGAATCGTATTCAATATTTTACCGAATAAACGACCTATATTTGTCTCGAATCATCAACTTTTTTTACTCATTTTTTTTTGTTGTGTTGATTCTTTCACAATAATGCTATTATAATTAGCATTTCCATAAATTCGCGTTTTTAAAATGCAGACTTAGTAAATTCAAGCTGTGTATGTATTCCATAATTATTTTTTAAGCGTTTTATGGTGAAATACTCGATTGAATTTGGTATTTCTGTAAAAATATTCTTGACTTTTTATTGAAATTTGTTTATATCGGGATTACCTCCCTTATATACCAATCGTTTACAAGTGATTGTCTTGCTTGGGTTATACATGTATAGGGTTTTTTTTCCATTCTTTTAAAAGCCCACAGAGCAATAGTTTACAAATACAACATGGACTCTTCAAATATACAGACTGTTGTTAAATCTGTTATTAAAGTGGCATTACATGTATGTAAGATTTAGATAAAATACTAGTACAAAAATAGATAAATGCCAAATGATTATCATTTAAATTCCCTTTAAACATGCATTTATTTTGAGAGAAGTTATCAGTGTTGTACTTGTAGTTTTGACATAAATCAAGGCTTAAGTTTCACTTCTCCATTTTTAAATAAAATCATTAAATGGCTTAAACGGTTCTAATCTAATTAAAATCTAGAGCATCTGATGGCATCCAGAGTTGATTATGGTCTTGTCATTTTATAAATGTCTAATTGATAATTTATGTTAAGGCCTAAAGAAAAACCTGCAATAGGCAGATTTAGCTCTTGAATAATTCTCCTTAAAGCACATCCAAATGTATGAAAGAATGAACTGACTTGTCACTTGTACAAAAAAGATGGAATTGTTATTAATTAATATATGATATAAATATCAAGCTGTGAAATATATCATAAATAAAGATTGATCTAAATGAATATTGGTAATTTTCGAATCAGAATATTTCTTTAAGTGGCATTAGGTAAGATTAGATTAAGCACGGACAATTCTCGCTATAAAGGTTAATGAAAAGAGGTTGTGCTGAAAATTTCAGTCAAATTTCTTCACTCGGAGTCTAGATATCGATGATACAATTATAGTCTCAAGCCTCGTTTCAATGATAAACAAAGTCTTGATTATCCGATTTTACAGTAACCGCATCAACCACAAAACATGTTTAAATCTACTTATACATGTATCACTGCTATTTGATGGCATTGACAGTTGATTATGTACATGTTAGTTAATTAGTGTCTATTTGAAAATGTCAGGTACTATTTCATTAGGTTCTGACATTTTGTCAGGTTTTTCTAACACCGTTATTTCAAGGCCTGACTGTCTAGATAATCAGTGTAATTGCTCAGTACTTTTGAAAAAGGTAAATGCGTGTTTAATCAATATGTGTTATCTATTTATTTTGGGATTTCGACAGGGCACATCGATCTCGCTCTTGGTTTGTTTAAATTGACTTCTATTTGATTGTATATATTTACAGATATTGTTTATATGCCTCATTATGGCTGAAGATAAAGAAATACAGTCTACAGAGGAGCCGGTGGGCCTGAATCTCAGTGCTGTTGCTAGGTTGTTAATGACATCATCAACAACAGTGAGAACAACAGATGGGGAAGATGAAGAACGGGATGAAAACCGTCCAAATTCCCCACCACCTCCAGTAACCTCAGCAACACCACCGTTAACAAATGTAATCACAGCAGCTACTACATCTACAGCAACAGTAACCTCAATACCAGATGAAGCACCAGATCGACTCCATGACGTACAAACATCAGATGCAGAGACTGATATTGTTGTTGATGATTGTCAATCACCAACTGACCTGACCATATTACAGTCAGATCTCTCACCAGACAGCTATGAATATACTCCATTGGGCTACACAACATCCGGCGGGTATTATAAATGCAGATTCTGTAGTTTTATGACCATGACTTACACTCATCTTCAACTGCACATGCCTAAACATGGCGGTAAGAATTATACATGTATGTCCACCAAACTTTCATTCATTCTTCGATCTTATAGTTAGTAGTTTAGTTCATTCATGATTTGTGGGATAAGGTGATCGAATGGTCTAAAGCATGCACTTTAGATCATAAAGTCTGTCATTGAGTCAAGTGGCTTGGTTTCTGTTCCTAGCTTTTGTAGTAATTACTGGAGAATGTGACAAGGAGTAGGTCGTCTGTCCAACCTCTCCTCCCACTGCTAAAGACCCCTACGTGCAACCAAATTATTGAAATAAAATTAAAAACCATACATGTATGTTAGTTTGTGTCGAGTGGATGTTAAACCCCATTTCTCTCTCTCTGTCCAACCTCATGGGGTTTTTCTAGGTGCTCATATTGCTTCCCACTGCTTCAGTCCCCTACCCGCAAGGTAAATATTGAAATGAAATTAGACATTGTTAGTCCCAGAATTACTTGGTTTTTGTCCGAGTGGAAGTTCAACCCCATTTCTCTCATTCATGGTGGCATAATTACAAATATATTACTAATTAGGAGGGTTTTTTTTTAAATAATGTGCATCCTAATTTCAGTCTCAACTACAGTTTGTAAAAATAGTTTAAATAGTTTTTATGTATGTGTTTGTAATCAACACCGGAGCCACCGTGGTTCTGTAATGTGTTAGTCCCGTTGTTGGCAGAGAAAGAACATGTACATGAACCTCTGGATTTTCTAGTGAATTCCCCCTTGTCAGTACTGCATGACGTACATGCCTGGCATGGAACTGTGTCTAGTGTTTTGATGTGAAGGAAGCTGACATCCAATTTTCACATTGTTGGGCACATACATGTAAAAGTACCATTAGCAGTTAGAAAATAAGAAGGAGATGTCTATGTTCATTAAGACAAAATTTCCCACATGCCATTTTCATTTAACACTTTTATAGTTCATTTCATTGATGTTAAAGGGGCATTATTGAAGATTAGATAGTTAATAGTTCTTGCTATAGCAGTTAAAAACTAGAACACGTAAAGAGAATATGTTGAAAATTTCTCAATTCTGAACCAATGTATTAGCAATTGATTTTTAGACCTAGCCTTGACCGTCATTAATAAAGTCAGTACGATAAATAACAAAGTCTCAATTAACCATTTTGACATCAAATCAACCATCACAAAATGTATTCAAATCTAGTAAACATTGCGGGCTGGTAATGGCATCGAGATTTGATTATGGTCTGGATAGGTTAATTGATGTCTAATTGATAATTTAGGTAACCTTTTAGGCCTCAAGAAAGACCTGCAATAGGAAGATTTAGCTCTTGCATTATGTATGGTTGATACTTTTATAGTTTATGCCATTGATGTTAATGATATAATTTGGTGTATTTTAGGTCATAAAGCTCTCAAGTGTCCAATGTGTGATTATACCACTAATGATAAAAGTAATTTTCGGCGACATAAAAGACTTCACAATCGCTCAAATCCTGCTACAGTGTTAAGGTGTGGTAAATGTGAGTTTACGACAGTGCTGCCGCGTAAAATACGTGAACATTATTGTCATGAACATAACGAGGATTATGGACCCATCATGCCTCAGATAGCTACAAGCGCGTCAATAGTTATACCCACATATCAAGAAAATCACTTTAATGGCTCGCGACATATTGACATTGCACAAGGTCATTGTTCTTCAACTGGTCTAGGTCAAGGTCACTGTACTGTGACAGGTGTGTCTGTGGGTTCGTCAGGTATCCACTCTCTGTTGACCTCAGGACAGGGACCTTCGGTACAATTTGCACGTGCCAATCCCATAATGCCAAATTGTGTTAATCAATATTCATACGATTCGCCCAGTCATCGTGTTCATGAAGACCGAACCATAGCTTCAGATTATTTACGTTCGATTGTCTCAAATATTATCCCAACCCCACGTGTTCCCGCCACCAGTACCATCACATCATCTAGTTTTTATCTCCCACATGCAGTCGAATCATCCCAGGACATGTCACCCACAGGTCAAAAAGCTGTTTCATCTAATAGATCGTACCAAATCGAAGAAGACGATCAACAGAAAATCAAATTTAAATCCGAGCCGTTTGATAGCGATGATGTTTCGGACGTGTCGAGTTCCGCTATCCCACTTGTTATTCACTCACGAGAAATACCTCGTCCCATGGAAGCACAAACAACGCAAAGACTTTCTATAGATATTTACGATGGGAATATATATCAGGAACACAGTAACGAAGAAACCTCATCATCCAATCAAATTTACACAGACAACATGCGACGTAAGTATCCACGAGGCAGCAACATCAGTCATAATATCAGCATCAAGTGTGAAACATCACATGTCGGCGTTCAGTGTTCATTGCCTGTCATCAAACGAGAGATGGTGGAGACTGAGGGGAGAAGGGGAGATAGAAATACTAATACCGTGCTATACAATAGGGGTGTGCAATGTGAACTCTTGACTCCACGGAGGGGTACGAACTCGCGTTCGACAAATGAACCTGGGGGCAGCGAATCACAGACATCTGACACTCGGTGCAGTCACTGCGGAATAACTTTTGACGATGAAGTGCTCTTTTCTATACATATTGGCTGCCATTCGCATACGGACCCATTCGTCTGTAATGTGTGCGGCAAACAGTGCTCTAATAAATATGGGTTTTATTCCCACATTATGCGTGGTCATCAGTGCTGATCAGCTGAAGAGGTCAGTTCATCTTAGTCACGGTTGGTTGAGTTCATCTTTACAATATCAAGATATATTCACTTGCTATATTTTCGTAAACTACATGAGAACATCAGTATCCTGGGCAGCCTTCGGATTTAGATTATTGTTAAGACTCTGCATTCGTTTCCGGCCAGTTGTTAGCAGTAATATCTGCTATATTTTTTATATGTCCAGCACAAAATTCAAAATGTCAGGTATAAAAATGCACTTTTAACTAGAATCATTATTTTCAGCCTTGACATATAGTTGACTATAAAAAAACCAGAAAAATTTACAATGTCTTTTCTAAAACTCTTACACAAAAAGTTGTGAATGTTATATTTGATATTTAAGTACATGTACGTACATATCCTGCCACATGCAGAAGGTAAATTGGTGGCATTATGAAGATTTAACATGTCATTTTTTCTTCAATTTCTAAGTCATAAACTTTCTTTGCATTTAAAGCTGATTTCTCAGCCTTGACTAAGATGGCTAGGCCACTTTAAGCATATTCTTATTATATTATTGTTAGGCCAGGCCCAAATATATTTTTTTCCACATTGTATATTCTTTAGACTAAAACTATAAACACGGTCTACAGGTTATTAAACATGCTAAGCAGAAAGTCTGCATGTAAATGGACATTGGTTTTTTTTTGCTTTTACAAGTTGTTGGGAGCTGTCAGTTTTTGTAAGATCGACAATCTTCATGTAAATGAACATTAAGCATGTTAGAATTGAACATAAATACGCATAGAGGTATTTAAAATAGCATTATGCAAGAGCAAAATCTGCTTATTACAGGTCTTTCTTTAGGCCAGAAATGTTATCTAAATAATCAATTAGACATTAATTAACATATCCAGACCATAATAAACTCTTGATGTCAAGGCTAGCCTTCGATGTTGGCAGATTAAATTCCTATATGCTGCTTAATGGCCGTTGATAATTAAATCAATCAAGTGGATAATCGAGACTATGCTGTTTGTATTAATGATTTGAGTAATGATGACTGTCATGTGAATATTTCAAGCGCTTTTTTCTCGGCTAATAGTGGTTCAATTTGACTGAAATTTTCAGCAAATTACCTTTACACTATCTATTTTTTAACTATTACAGTGAGAACTGCCATCTCTTTATCTTATCTCCCATAATGTAACTTTAAGTAACTGGATAGAACAATAAACTATTACTGGTGCTTAATACATGTATATGAAAAGCCAGCTACTTTGGGGGTTTTGAAGAGAATTTTCAACATTATCAAGTAATGTATTTCCATAGGTATGTGCTACAGTTTACCATATAATCAATGACAAAATGAATGTGAAAAATGGGATTTCTGGTCCAGAAAATGTAAGTGGAATATAATATATTTTGGTCTGTTCTATATGTTATTATTATATAGTGTTAGATATTTTTAAAGATATATTTTTGACTGTTTTGATATATGTCTGCTGTTATTTGTTATTTATATTTTGAATTAATTCAGTTTTTTTTAAAAAAAAATACTAATTATGTACTATTTAGTGTAATCTAGAATTTAGTTCATTTTAAACGTTTTTATACGCCCACATTTTCATGTGGACGTATTATGTCGTCGCCCCTGTCCGTCCGGCCGTCCGTCCGTCCGTCCGTCCGTCCGTCCGTCCGTCCGTCCGTCCGTCCGTCCGTCCGTCTGTCTGTCTGTCCGTCCGTCCACAATTTGTTTGTGGACTCTCTACAGGTCACAATTCTTATCCGATTTTGACGAAACTTGAAATATAGGTTTATCCCCATAAGATCTCGGCTGCTTTCGATATTGGCATGTATCGGATGGAAACTTCATGGATTATGGCCCCTGATTGTACGAAATATCATGTTTTTAGCTTGTGGACCCTATAGAGGTCACAATTTTGAACCGATTTTGATGAAACTTGACATGCATGTATATAACCCCAAGATCTTGGTTCCTTTCGATATTTGCGCCCATGGGATCGTAACTTCCTGAATTATGGCCCCTGATTGTCCGAAAAATCGCCCTTTTTAGCTTGTGGTCCGTCTGGAGGTCAAAATATTATCCGATTTAAAAAAACGTTCGAGTATATCACCGTTACATGGTAATGAAGGTTGAGTTCAAATTTCGTGAAAATCGGACGAAAATTGACATACAAAATGGCCGATGTTTGAACGCGATTAGTGTGAAAATATGTTATATCAAGGTTGTGGACCCTATAGAGGTCACAATTTTGAACCGATTTTGATGAAACTTGACATGCATGTTTATAACCCCAAGATCTTGGTTCCTTTCGATATTTGCGGCCATCGGATCGTAACTTCCTGAATTATGGCCCCTGATTGTCCGAAAAATCGCCCTTTTTAGCTTGAAGTCCCTCTGGAGGTCAAAATTATTATCCGATTTAAAAAAACGTTTGATAATATCACCGTTACGTGGTAATGAAGGTTGAGTTCGAATTTCGTGAAAATCGGACCAAAATTGTCATACAAAATGGCCGCCGTTTATACGCGAATAGTGTGAAAATATGTTATTTCAAGGTTGTGGACCCTATAGAGGTCACAATTTTGAACCGATTGTGATGAAACTTGACATGTGTGTTTATAAGCTAAAGATCTTGGTTCCTTTGTATATTTGCGGCAATCGGATCTTAACTTCCTGAATTATGGCCCCTGATTGTCCGAAAAATCGCCCTTTTTAGCTTGTGGTCGCTCTGGAGGTCAAAATTATCATCTGATTTAAAAAACTGTTTGATTATATCACCGTTATATGGTAATGAAGGTTGAGTTCAAATTTTGTGTAAATCGGACCCAAATGGACAGACAAAATGGCCCCTGTTTGTACGCGATCAGTGTGAAAATATGTTATATCAAGGTTGTGGACCCTATAGAGGTCACAATTTTGAACCGATTTTGATGAAACTTGACATGCATGTTTATAACCCGAAGATCTTGGTTCCTGTCGATATTTGCGCCCATTGGTTTGTAACTTCCTGAATTATGGCCCCTGATTGTACGAAAAATCACCCTTTTTAGCTTGTTGTCCCACTGGAGGTCAAAATTATTATCTGATTTTAAAAAACGTTTGATTATATCACCGTTACATGGTAATGAAGATTGAGTTCAAATTTTGTGAAAATCGGACCAAAATTGACAGACAAAATGGCCGATGTTTGAACGCGATTAGTGTGAAAATATGTTATATCTTGTGGACCCTATAGAGGTCACAATTTTGAACCGATTTTGATGAAACTTTACATGCATGTTTATAACCCAAAGATCTTGGTTCCTTTCGATATTTGCGCCCATTGGATCGTCACTTCCTGAATTATGGCCCCTGATTGTCCGAAAAATGACCTTTTTTTTTAGCTTGTGGTCCCTCTGCGGTCAGAATTATTATCCCATTTAAAACACCGTTTGATTATATCACCGTTACATCGTAATGAAGGTTGAGGTCGAATTTCGTGAAAATCGAACCAAAATTGACAGCTGTTCTTGTCCGGCCATCCATCCTTCATCACTAACAAGGGGAAACCACACCAGAAAATCTAGATGAACTTTGTCACCCAATGCAGGGATCAAACACCCAACCTCAAGGCTACCGAGCCAGCATCTTACCCACTTAGCAACATGATTCCCAGTCGAATTTGATGCCTACTGAAATGCACCTTTATAACCCAAAGATCTTAATTCATTTCGATATTTGCACATATCAAATTCTAACTTAATGATGTAGGAAAAATCACTTTCGGTGTTGCTTGTTCTCTATCCATCTCTCGAAAATGTGGGCGTATCCTGCCTGGCAGTGCCAGCCTATCTTTAAGTATAAGATTTACATTAATGTATATCATTAATCATATATATATTTTTTCATCTACATGTGCTAGTAAAATCAGTATGAGTTATCAGTCCTTGTTAAAATAAGTGTGAATTGTCTTTCCTTGTTTTAAAAATGGACACAGCAGTCTCTTCATCTTTTGTAAGTAATGTATCGAACTAACATTTTTCTATACCATTATATGTATGTAGAAATGGCCAAACCAGTGTAAAGAGACACTGTCACTTTTATGAGAAAATATGATGACTTTGGTCATATTACAGTGAAAGAAATTAAAGGATCGAACCCAGGTCAGACCTGAAAGTGTAAAATTACCCCAGACTAATCTTGTAGTCATTGATATTAATTGCAGTGTAATATTAACTGAACAAATTATATTTTTGACATTTATTTTCCATAGCAATATTTTGGGGTTCTTGCTTGTATCTGTTCAAAACTTCTGCAGGAATTGACCTTCGGCCAGGCCCATAATTGCTTGAGCACAACCAACGGGAATGGGCCTGGCTTCAGGCAGATGGTCAAGCCTAAATTCTTTCACTGCTCACAGTTGTGGCAGTTTCATACTTACACCTTTTAATGGCAGGCAATATTTTATATATTTGTGTTTTTGTAGGATATTTATATTTAGGTTCAGACCTGTCAACTCTACCGCATCACGCAATAGAGTGCCGCGAAACAGCCTCATGTACCGCTCTACTGCGCAGTAATAGATTTCTACCGCATTTTCAAACAAAGAGTTTTTAATTTTCTCGCTAAAACTATGGAACTAAGGAAAGCAAGACTTTGCATGTAAACAAAAAAGGTCGCAATTTTCGGTTATCAACATCGATTTGGGATATTTTAAGGTGTAATTTAGCTAAGAGATTTGTTCTCAAATTCTTTTCAACCTATTCTAGAATTAATAAAGCGGATATAATTATTCCCACGTGTTCCAAATACTCTTAAAATGTGTAACGATAAACTAAACAAATAACAACCATGGCAGCAATGGCCGACATTTTCGTTTGCACGCGTACGTACAGTATGTAATACAATCTTTCGAATGCAACACAACCTGGAACTTTTATTTCAAGATGGGAATACACCCCACTGGTTATGACTTAGATGGAATGCACTCTTGAATAAATGTCAAAGCAAATTTAAGGAATCACGGGAGAAAAACATCCCGTACATTGACAGACAGTCATTGTTGTGAGAGGATATCGCCATGACTTGCAGCATGATTAAATCGACGTCAATAATTTAGTCGTTATGCAAAACTAATTTTTTTACGCCTACCCTCTCCATTCTTATGTATAAATACTGTAGAATCTATATAATAAGCACACCAATTATCTTACATGATTATTTCCGGAATGGGAAATACACGTCGCAAAGATATTTTTAAAATGATGCTAAATTTTAAAAAAAAGAGAAAAAAGGTAGATCTACTGCCAGTAGGCCTATTATATACTGGACTGGTAATTTTAATTATTTTTTTTACGTTACTATTTCTTTCTGTAGGCTACATATTCAATTTTGGTTTAATTGCATAAAGTTTTTTCGATATGCGGTGTATTTTATTTAATGCAATTTTTGTTTTGTTTAGTCTACAGTTCAATGTATTATTTCTAAATTAATTACCCTTGGAAGTGCAAATTTATGCGTTTTTGGAAATCTACTGCCAAATCTACTGCATTTTTTACACAACCCTACTGCTTTTAAGCTCTTAGGGGTTGACAGGTCTGCTTAGGTTGTCTAAAGATGCATTAAGTAAGAGCTAGATCCTTTAAAGATGCATTATGTAAGAGCTAAATCGGCCGAATGCAAATCTTTCATTTGGCCTCAAATGTTATATAAATCATTTATCAAACATTTATTGATAACATGTTGCCCGTAATCAGCTGTCTAGAACTTCAGATGCTTTTAAGTTTCAACAGATTTAAATACTATTGGCTGTTCATGGTTTAATTTCAAACTGGATAATCAAGACTTTGTTTATTATGGTAACAGTGGTAGCAATGACAATCATGACTACATTGTTCTGCAATCGACAAGAACTTTGCTTAGATTGAAGTAATTTGACTAAAGTGACTAAAATTTTCAGTTTTCATTATCTTGTTTTTTACTATTATAGCATCTGTATAACTACTTAAAGGAGAGACAGCATGGCTATCTGTATTTCTATATTCTAACAATAGAATGATAGTTATGAAAGCATTTTGGAACCTTTATTAATTAGTTTCAAGGCAAATTTGTTGATTGTCTACTCGAACTCACAAATCAATTTTGCAAATGGTTTCCAGTGTTTTATGAATGAAGACTTATATAAATACATCTTGCAGTCACTATGTTAATTCTTTATATAGATGCATTAATAATGGACTTAAAATCATCATGCATTGATAACAGACTTACAATAATCATATCTTTATAGATGCATTAATAACAGACTTACAATCATCATTTGGATACATGGACTTTCATCACATCTTTCTTTATGCATGTGATACATTGATAACAGACTTAAAATCATCATATCTTTATAGATGCATTAATAACAGACTAACAATCATCATATTTTTATGGATACATGGACTTTCATAATATATTTCTTTATGCATGTGATTCATGTACATTAATAACAGACTTACAATCCTAATGTCTTTCTTATTACTAGGAATGATAACATACTTACAATCATCATGTCTTTATAGATACATTAATAACAATCATCATATCTTTATGAATACATGGACTTCCTTCATATTCATGTGATACATTAATAACAGACTTACAGTCCCCATATCTTTATAATTGAACCATTAATTGTACAATAAATCATACTCAATAAACTGTGATCTTGGAAATCTAATTAGATGATTTTGGCCATGACAACAATATTATATTATAAAATTAAGAAATGGGGCATAAGATCGATTCAGATCGTTATCATTGTCTATCTGTTGTTAGAATATACAAATTTATATTATTTCTATGTAAGCCTATATTTGTATATTTATTGTGATTAGATCTACGCAAAATTTATTTCATTGTTAAGGCCTCTGATTGTCATTTGGTGATTTTTAATATTGTGAAAGTTAAAATTGGTTCCGATATTTTCTTTTGATAATTTGTCAACATTTGCACGGTCAAAACAATTTTATGTCATCCATGTTTGTTCATCACAATCCTGGCCCTCGAGAGAGTAGTTGTAATGCTACTGAGACACTAAGGCAGTCTGATGTTATGCTGGTCATGTTCATGACATGTAGAATTGTCAGTCGCAGGCCTAGTCTTGTGCCTAGTCTTGTGGGTATTCTCAGGTGTAAACCATTTTTCACCATTTTGTTATTTGAACGTGATCGTTGTTTCCATAAATCTTATTTATTTTTAGTGTCATTATTCAAGGATAAAAGAAATTCATTATTAGTTTTAAATGTAGGGTTACTAATTGTGACTCAACATACTTTTGGCTGACAATTGTTTTCACTTGATTACACCAAGACACAGGTGTTGAACAACTTCACAAGCGTTTTGCATGAAACCCAAATCTAAGGCCTTTAAAATCCCTGTGTTCTTCATTTCAAAATCAGTTGTACATGATATACAATCAACAAGCCAAGTAAATGAAGACCAACTCAACAAGACTATCGGTTGGTTACATGCAGGTGAATCCCAGACCAATGTGAAACAGTTAACATCAGCAACCTCCACTAAGGCAGCAATTCCAGGACGGTGAAGGAGCTCAGGCCCGTAAACGCCTACGAAATGTCACCGTGCATTTCTTTTTTTTAAAAGCGTATATAAGATAAGACCCTTTCCATGTTAGGCCCTATGTAACCAGGTTAGTGTTGCCGGGTGTCAAATCTCTCTCGGGCGCACCACCCCCCTCATATATAATATTTGTTTTGCCCAAGTGAAACAAGTATAGCTATGTATGTAATTTGTAGTCAAAGGTTTATGCAAAGCTGGACTTCATTATAACATTTTAACATTAATGAGTTGTGTTTTCATATTTTATTTAATTTTCTTTTTGCCTGCTAATTATATTTGTGAACTGGTGATTGTGTTCTTTTTTATTATATTTTAATATGACTCATGACATTTGTATTGTATGCATAGGGCTGTAAGCATTGGTTGATAAACCTTAGCTGGAGTCATACTTTATTGAAATATTGAAAATCAAAAATGTAGTACTAATTTTAGAAGTAGATTGACATTTAAGGTAATATAGATAATATTAAACACTTTGATTATGAAATATTGATATTAACAAACATGATATATGACTTCTGAAGTATGAATGCAGCATATATACAGCCCAAAAAATTTTCATTTTGAAAAAAAAGTCAAAAAACCTAAATCTGTATGTATATATATATATATATTTATTTAATAAGGTAACTGGATTGTTTTAAGGCTTTAGACCAGTGATTAGGGGTATTTCATGCATAAAAAATATCAGTATTGCTGAAAAATAGCAATGAATCTTTTAATTCTAAGGGGGGGGGGGATGGCCTAGTGGTCTAGAGTGCCGCGCTTAGACCTCTAGCTGGCCGGTCACCTATGGCTTGCGGCTGTGGTTTCGAGCCCTGGTGTGAGCGTATGTGGCATGGAGATAGGGGCGCCTTCTCAACCTCGTGGGTTTCCTCCGGGCACTCCGGTTTCCTCCCACTGCTAAAGACCCCTACGCGCAAGCGAATTATTGAAATAAAATGAAACCATATGTTAGTCCCAAAATGACCTAGTTTGTGTCAAGTGGACGTTAAATCCCATTTCTCTCTCTCTCTCTTTAATTCTAAGCCAGTCATCTGGAGATTATTAGCCACAGGAATATATATTGTAAATGGTTTCCAGTGTTAAGATTGACTTGATTTGATTGGAATCAGTATTAATAGGCTTCCTGTCTTCATTAGCTCAACCAGAGTAGAACAGTAAGACGTTAAACCCCATTTCATTAATAGGCTACACTGCCTTGGATAAAACTTACCATCACTATGATAATTCATTATAGATACACAATAGTAACATACTTACAATCATTATATCTTTTATAGATACATTAGTAACAGACTATTATATCTTTATAGATACATAAGTAACAGACTTACAATCATTATATATTTTATACATGTAGATACGTTAACAACAGACTTACCATCATGTCTTTTAAAGATACATTAGTAACAGACTTACAATCATTATATCTTTATAGATGCATTAGTAACAGACTTACCACCATGACATCTTTATAGATACATTAATAACAGACTTACAATCATTATATTTTTCTTTATGCATTAGTAACAGACTTACGATCAGCCTTACAATCATCATATCTTTATAGATGCATTATTAACAGACTTACAATCATTATATCATTATAGATACATACATTAATAACAGGTTTACAGTTGTTATATCTTAATAGATACATTAATTACAGCCTTACAATCATTATAAATTTATAGATACCTTAAAAACAAGTTTACAGTTATTATATCTTAATAGATACATTAGTCACAGCCTTACAATCATTATAACTTTATAGATACATGTATAACAGCCTTTCAGTCATACCATTAGATGTATTAATAACGGACATGCCAACATATCTTTATTATAGCCGAACAATCATTACATCTTTATAACAACATGGACTTACAATAACTGTCTTTATGCATGGTACACATTTATTTCAGACTTACAACAACATATTAATAATAGACTTAAGGCCATCATATATTTATAGATGCATGGGACACATTAAAAACAAACTTAAAATCATTATATCTTTATAGATACATGGAACACATTAATAAAAGACTTACAAATTTTTTTATAGATACATGGGACACATTAATGACATACTTAAAATTGTAATCGTAATCAGCTAATTTATATCATGTTTGTTCGTAAATGATCTAGATTTTGTTGTATTGACATTAAATCCCTACTTAATCTTCTGAGATTTCATGTGTTTGTCGGAAATGAACTAGTTTGTGTTGTTTTTTGACGATGAATCCCTGTTCATCTCAGTTTCATTTTATACTTAAGTCACCAGAGAGGTTCAACTTTCCTTTTAATTCGATAAATCATGCTATATTAAATATTTTTATGCATGGAATAGCCCCAAATGTCACTACTATAAATGTTCTAGTTAATTAAGAGTGATAGAGCTTTATTTCAATTTACTCATGTTTAATATATATGCATTCATATTTGTCGCTAATAATGATTATCTTCAGATTGGTCCAAAGTTTACCCTATTATACCCAAGGGTGGGCCCGTAGCCATGGGGGCTATGGAAGAGAGGGACCTTAAGCCCTCCCAAATATTTCGCCAACAATAATGATTTCTTAGGAGTATTTGTAGCCGGCCACATCCTTAGCCCCTCCAAAAAATTCTGTAGCCCCACCTGATTACCCACTCCGACCCCAAAAAAAGACAAAATGAAGAAACATTTTTTAAGGATTACATCCCGCCTTATGAGTGCCAGGGGCTGGAATTATCTCAGAGAGAATAATGTACATGTAATCCCATGAATTGTGTGGCCTCAGAGAATCAGATATTTTGGACCAATTTAAGGAATTATTTTAACAACCATTACTTATAAAGAATAAGTAAAGTTACTGCCGTTTTTTATATATATTTTTAGAGAAAATGTTTTAACTACCTAAAACCCTGGAGGTAGATTAAATTTGTTAATGTTGTTGAAGCAAATCATAGTGTATAGAATTTTAAAGAGTATTTTTCCTATTTCGTTAGACCGATGGAAAGGTTTTCGTTATTTCCAACAGTTCATATAGAAAAAGCCCATAAAGATGTAATATTTCAGTCAATTTATGCTGACTAAATATTATTTAGAATATTACTGGTTATCATCTTCGCACTCGCCATGTCTGACAACTGCCATGTCATATTCACTTACGGTCATACATATTCCCCTCCTCGTTGCTGATTGCATCCAATTTAGCACTTAGGTTTTTGGTTGTTTTGTTTTTATAAATATACAACACAATAAATGATCATTTTGAAGATGTCTTTGGTTTTGATAAATGTCATGATAACTGTTTGTGTTATGATAAACGTGTATAATTTGATTTAGATTCTACTCCTGTTTAGTGTACATATGGTTGTCAGTTTACAACCAGGGTTTTAGTGTAGACCCAACATTTATGATGTGGAAGAACTACTGCTTTGTTATTTATTGTATCTTTTTTATTGAGCTGCTATTATTAAAACTTTGACGAAACAAGTTAAATGTTTTTTTGTTGTTGATTTATAATGAAGGGGTGGGGGTGAATGGTAAACGCGTGCACGTTGCACCATGAGATCTGTCATTGAGTCAAGTGGCGTGGTTGCGATTCTCTGCTTGTATGTGACAATGATGGGGTCGACTGTCCAACCTCGTGGGCTTCCTCCCACTGCTAAAGACCCCTACTCGCAAGCCAATTATTGAAATAAGATTAAACCATATGTTAGTCCTGAAATGGCTGGGTTTGCATCGATTAGAGTTAACACAGGCAGTGTGCCTAGTCAGTTGGAAAGGACGAAAATTTTGTGGTCTTCCTTGTACACTTTAGCATGCACCTGAACATGACTATAAATTTTTACCCTTTGAGATCACAGACTGGGTGGGGAGTAGTAATACCGTAGCTTTCTTGTCCCGAACTGACCTAGTGTATGTCCAATGGGCGTTAAACTCCATTTCTCAAGCTCTATTGAAAGTAATCTGAGTCATTGCTTAATATACTATTCAAAAAAAGTAGGGGATATTTGATTTTGGGGGCATAATACTAAAATATGCAAATGACTACGAAAAAAGTCACTATAGAACCTAACAGAAGAAGCATTTCCAGTTACATGTGACGCCCAAACGCACCAATAGCTACCGCATGGAATGCAGGTGATGCTTGGGATCATCATGGGGGTCCAACCCAAGATTTGCACGACTCTGACTTTGAATGTTACAGTCATTGTGGCATTGAATTCCAGGGTGGAAACATCAGTTTAATTGTTTTAGTGACCAGAAAACAAATTTTGATATGCGTCGGCTTACCCAAAATGAAAGGTTACGTGCCCTTGGCATGCTACAGATCGGCACAACACAGGCGGTTGTGGCGCGGACGATGAATGTTTCTCAGTCTGTCATAAGCAGGCTATGGTCCAGATACCGTGATACACAATCTGTATAGGACAGACCACGCTCAGGTCGACCAAGGGCGACAACTCAAGCCCAGGATCGATTTATCCGTACCTTGGCCTTGAGAAATCGTGTCATCACAGCAAATCAGATCAGCGCTCCTCTTCAAACAGACACTGGTGTGAGAGTGAGTGGCCAGACGATTTGGAATCGACTGCATAGGGGTCACCTTCGCGCCCGACGTCCTCGCGTGATCCCTTGTTTGAGAGATCATCACATTCAGGCAAGACGTCGTTGGTGTAGGGATCGTCAACACTGGGATAATCGGCGCTGGAGCAATGTGATGTTTTCAGATGAGTCAAGGTTCACTGTTGATTTTTTGGACAGACGTAGGAGGGTGTGGCGTCGTCGAAACGAGCGCTTCCAAGACGTTAACGTCATCAGACATGATCGATTTGGGGGTGGTTCTGTTATGGTGTGGGGAGGCATCACTGTTGCTGGAAGAACGGCTTTACATGTTGTTGCAGGGCGTGTTACAGGCCAGTACTACCGGGACAACATCTTGGCAGTCCATGTTGTGCCGTTCGCACGACGTCATGGCCGCCGTTTCATCTTCCAGGATGACAACGCAAGATGTCACAGGGCCAGGATCGTTACAGGTTACCTCCAACAACAGAACATCACCACATTACCTTGGCCTGCACTGAGTCCCGACCTCTCCCTCATCGAGCATGTCTGGGACATGCTTGGACAGAGGTTACGTCAACGTCAACAACGTCCTGCCAATGTCCAAGAACTTGCTGCTGCGTTGCAACAGGAATGGGACAATCTGGACCAAAATGACCTTAGACGTCTCATTAGGAGTATGCCACGTCGGATCAATGCTTGTTTGGCAAACAGAGGAGGATTTACCCGTTACTGACTTTGTTGTGATGCTGTGGTAACTTTGCTGTTTGACCCCGGGTATCATTTTACCCTTATAATGGTCAGTCTGTGCCTTACTTAGTCTAACGATCATTTGGAATAAATCGATGAATGTGAACTTCATTTCATTTTGTCATTTGTTTCTTCGTCAGTTTCATTAGGTGACTTTAATAACACTTAAAAATCAAATATCCCCTACTTTTTTTGAATAGTATATAAGATCTCCATTCACACTTGGTGTCAGTATGTCGCACACTAATGAATATAATTTCTATGAAAAAAAGGAAGAAAAATCAGATGTATAATTTAATTTCATGAAAATATACAATACGTCACTATGATAACTACATCACAGTCAGTGCTCAATAAATTAATTCACATATAAATATAAACGATAAACAGATAGCGAATACGTGTATATATTTAATTATAGTTTGTATATACAACATGGATTACAAATCACAATTTTACCAGTACAATAAAACTACAAACCACGCGATCTTTATATAAATACAGGATGTAAGTTTTTATGGTGACGTAAGTTTTTAATGTCCTAGTTTTCTTCACGAAGGGCATGCGGTGTGCTAGAGGCTATTTTTTAATAGTTTTTTCACGTGAACGCCAATGTGTACCCCGGATCCCTGTTTGTCAGACGCTGTTCCTAGCCACCCCCACCCCCTCCCCTCCCGCGCTATTCAGCCTTGCAGACTGAGAATTCCTAGTACGTTTCGCTGTTAACACCGAGGCCCCATTTCTTGTATTACATCATTATTATGTTTAGTGAATAAAAGAACAGCTTTTGATGAATAAAGACCATATTGTACCAAAAGTTTTCGAGAAGAAGTAAAATTGCGGTTTTGTAATCCACGTTGTGAAGGCCATAGAGTTTTCAATCTGTGAATTTGCTGAAACTGAACGTATAAAATATAAAGGATTCAACTGGCGTGATATATTAATTTTTATATTTAAATGAACATATTTAATCTTGAAGGCTTGCATGAACAAATCTAACTTTTGAGTTTATACTTGGGGTTGAATTGAGCAAAGAAATGGTTTATATCTCCATATTCCAATTGCGTGAAGATCACTCGTACCTAACCTCGATGTGGTGAAAGGGGTTCACTAGTCAGCGGGTGCACTTGTCCGCCGCTATAAGAAATGCTATAAATAATGGTATCAATAAATCTAACCCTAACCTAATGACCCTAATAAACTCGTGGAGTAGTGAGCATTCCCCGTAAAATCTAAGAATGGGGCACAAATAACTTTTTAAAAAGAAACAAGAATAAAAACGATGTCTTTGGGCTTCTGCGGTGTTTTTCTTAAAACAGCTAAAGGAAGAAAAAGTGATATTGAACTATAACTACGAGGTGATAGATTTTGGTCTACAATTCTTAGGTTAAAAGCCGCAATGCCTTTAATTTCTTCTTTCAATGAGGAGAAACATTGAAACATCGCTATTCCTAACTATTTTTGGGCTTCATCTGTGGTTGGTTTGTCGGCTAATGGAAGAAGAACAATATTTTGACGGGCTAAAAGATGAAAGAGTGTCTTACAAAAATTCGGGTAAATTTTTGGACATAAACATAGTACAATCAATCATGAATACACCATGGTGCAAGATCGTTTCAGATGAGATTGCAGCTTCGCCACATTGATCGGAAAATGTGCTATAATCTGTGTCTTCGCCCTGGAATATCTAGTAAAATGGAAATGCATATACGTAGAAGTTTCAGATGAACACCTTCACTTTTTACAGATCTTAATTTGATCCCAGATAGTGTGAGAATCTATTTTGTCCTGGAATATCCCATCTTGCTGATCGTAACGATAACATCCTACAATCAATTCTGTTTTGGTGATGCGTGAAATATCTAGGCCTGGCACATATTTTACAGTAAGTGTGCGACCCTCAGAAACCATCAACACTCATCTTGCTTATCGTAGCGATAACATCATAGAATCTATTCTGTTTTGGTGATGCGTGGAATATCTAGGACTTGCACATATTTACAGTAAGTGTGCGACCCTCAGAAACAATCAACACTCATCTTGCTGGTCGTAACGATAATTCATTGAAATACATACAGAATTTTATTCGAAAATTTAAGCCTGTAGAGATTGAGAACACTGATAATTAGTGATGAAGAGACTGGGATTAACAAATAAATTAGATATACCTTGTGATACGCTTGTTTGACTTGTCTAGAAGATTAAAAAGTGGTCCTTTCCAATGACGGTATACAAGGCAGTCGTAATTAAATGATATGAAATAAGGTATGAAACTACTCCCGTCCTTCCCGAAATAATTTGTAATGGATCTTTTTTTAACCATCTCTAGCATTAATATCATCCAGAAAACCCCTAAAGTCTCCTTACTATTCTGTGTCAGCCGTAATGCAATGGTATGACAGGCCCATAGACACTGGCCATATCCTCCCCCAAATAGTTTATAATGGATTCATTTAACGATCTCTAGCATTAATATCGTCCAGAAAACGTAAAAAGTCGCCTTACTGTTCTGCACCAACCCAAACCGGATTAAAACACAGATCCTATTTCGTTTCGTTTTTTTATTTTTCAAATTTTTGTTTTACTTGCCATTACTACACCAGTAGGGGCCATCGAAAAGCATGAGATAAATAAATATAAATCCGTATTTTAATCATATTGGCACCAGTCGGGCTACAAAAGACAAGTGCTCTTACGGACTACGCTTATTTAGATTTCCAACAGTCAAGCAATCGTTCACGTTCTATTAATTGTATATATGGAACGGGTTTTTTTTACCTTTCGAACTACTAGACCTAATAATTTACCACACCTAATTCACTAGGCATACAATCAAATGTCTGGATAATGAAATGTTGATATTATTTTTTAATTTTATGGAGACTTACCCTACGCCTCTTCAAAAAAACTTATTACTGCTATCAATCGCTACAAGCTCACGTGTTCTAAACGAAAGTTTGCAAGACGAGATGATTGTGTCATAAAATCACAAGAAGCGAAAAGGGCAAGAGAATTCGCAAATATCTAATTAAAAAAATAAATACAGAGATCACTTTTAACACAGTTTGGGAGTTTAAATATAACAAAATAATCCCGTTAATAACCTAAAAACATCCAGAAATAAACAACAAAATCCTATCATCAACATACAGATATAGAAACCAGCAGTTCCCGTCATATACTGCCAGTAGATTTCTAGCCGTTGCTATCCATGTGTTATGTGCTATATTGTGTCATATGATCACATAGTAACATGAGATCTCCAGTTGTTGCTATGGGTTAAATATTATGTTGTAGTATTATCATACAGCAACATTGCATGTGTTAAACATGTCGTAGCATGTTATCACAGCGATATACGACCTATATGTGTTGCTATGGGTTGCACATGTCCATACAAGAAAACCAGTTGTTGCCCTGGTTACACATAGCGAATTAGGTAGCTTACAAAGATCTTGCCCTGGGTTAAGATGTTGTCTGATCGTGTAATACACTCATATCCACACATTTTTTCAAGATCAGTGTTGCCATGGGTTACATAGTATTATCACATAGAATACCTTAAGGTTGCACATGTCGCTGTATATAATCACATAGCTTAGAGTGATCTCAAGTTGTTGCCCTGGGTTACGTCTAGTTGTTGCCCTGGGTTACATCTGTACAATCTGCTGCAATATATTAACACCTAGCATGGCAACACAAGATCTCCACGTGAAAGCTTCCGGTGGTATGTAATTAGAGTGAATATTGTCCATACTAATAGCACGCTGAAACACGTTGTTCACAAACGACGTATTATTGGTTCTGGCTAGTTTTCTCTTGGTGTTGTTGATAATGGACTGGGGCACGGCGACAATCACGGATTCTAATGTTATATCTGTCTGAGTACCGACTTCCTACAAAATATAAAATTAAAATAAATTTGGAAAGATATATGGCAGATCCTATATGTCAACAAAGTCCTTTGATCTGTAAAGGTTCTTCTGTGCATGATAAAACACGAGATTGAGGTTATGTTGGGGAAGAAAGGCTAACCGGAGAAAGAAAAATACCGAGGCCGGTAAGCCGAGGTTTTTCTTTCGAGTTTTTTTTTCTTTTGAAGTCTTTCTTTCCCAGCATAATCGAAGTCGATGACTTTTATCTTGCTTGTAAACCGTCTATGTTTACATATTATGTACGTAATACATAACTCCAGCACCGGTAAGAAAAACCTTATATCACGTTTTCCTATGGAAAAAAAACCTTACCCGGGAAGAATAACCCGATACGGGTTTAAAGAAAAACTTTCAGAAGAATAACCCCAAATTCCTCTCTATATATTCAGACTTCATGTTATTCCGGGTATAGAATTTACTCCAAAGATCAAAGAGATTTGCCTTTAAAGGTTCATAAGTCGGTATAATAACTCCATATATGATGTCAAAGGTTTTTATTCCACACAATAACCTAGACAATGGCCATTGTTCTTAATAACCCGGCATAAGGTCATTACTCTTCATTATAACCCAGCAAAGGGTTATTATTGTAAAATGATGATATCAATAACCTGGTTTCCATCTTCTGTTTCTTTTTTGTTTTTATGGAGACTTATCCTACGCCTCTTCAAAAAAACTTATCACTGCTATCAATCGCTACAAGCTCGCGTGTTCTAAACGAAAGTTTTAATGTTGATAAAATGTGTGGTTCGAATACATAACGAATACTCATTAAGCTTCGAAACCCTCGTCTGTAGGGGCCAATCGGATTTCCGATTAAGAAATTGGCCTCAATACAAATCAGTTGGATAAGTTTAATTGAAATTGATTGAAGGTAAATCAAGCTGAAGCAGGTTTGTTTATGAATAATTGATTGAAATGTCAGTGTGTTCTATCTTCAATCTATAAGAGAGTATTATTGAATAAGTTATTTTTAGATTCACCGTCTCTATTACTAATATCAATACAATTACACAGATTGATTGGTACCCAGATAGTCCCTATATATTATACCACGCACGTGCAAGTCATTATAATTATGCTTAACACACTTTGCAGAGCACCTACTACCACATTCTATCATGTGATTTTTCTCACGTGGCAAAACCACTTGAAGTTGTTTTTTGAATTTTCCGAACTCATCCGCAGGAGTTGTTTTTTATCGAACGGCGTGTAATGGCTAATATGACAATGTAGGTTCGAACGTGTCTGATAAAATCTATATAAATACCATCAAAGAAAGATGTTTGTGTGTATTTGTGTATGTGCGCCCATCACGCTTCGTCGCCGCGCTAAATCCACCCTCACCTCCAGACCCACCCCCACATATGTAGTATCAAATTAATCAGCATGCTCCTTTGAATGCTTTAGGCCATCGAATGTGGGACCCAATTTTCAATAGAAGGCTTGATGCTTCTTTAACTACGTACATCTTATCTTGTAAAACGCGCAGTCGTTGTTTCGCCGCATAATATGTGGTATCAAATTAACCTGCATGGCCCCGTGAATGTATTAAGCCATCGGATTTGGGCGTCGGGTGAATTGCTTCCGGGCGAAGTTGCCCGGGTCAAATTTACCTCATTTCTCACTGTATGGCGTATACCCGTCTTCATTAGCCCAGTTTAGGAGCAGAACAGTAGGACGTTAAACCTCAATTCATTTCATTTACTGGACATTATTCAAATCCGCCATACAAGTTATTAGTAAAAATAACCTTCAATTCATAAATTACCTGTCTGTCATTTTGTCGTCTTTTTAAAGCACCGATGGCCTCCGACACCGACTTATTTTTAGCAGAAAACCTGGATAAATTCATCAACCGCATTGAATATCTACACTCTGGCATCGGACAAACAAAATGTCCGATTTCCTTCATTTTACAATTAAATGTTCCATTGAGTTTACTGTCTCTGATAACATCTTCTCTCAATCTTGCTAAACACTCACTACAGAAGGTATGTCCACAAGGTAAAATACGAGGTCTCCTGAACAACTCGCCACATAAATAACAAGTCAGAGCTGTCTCCCATTGAGGGGTCTCGTCCGACGACACACTACTTCCTAATATAGATGTCACCATGTTTGATCTGGGGGACAGACATAAGGACGGTGTGGACGGTGTCGCCCGGCAGGAATTGACAAGCGCCGCCATTAAACGGAAGCTGTGTATTAGAATGACCTTGTCACGAGCAGAAGGCCGCGTGCTGTAAGGCTACATGTATAGTTATGGTAGATCAATATTTGGAATCGATTAGATCTGCTTGTTGTCGTTTGTAATGAAGGAGAAATCATACGTGTATCGCTTTAAGCTAGATCGTATACTACTCACACTGTATCTGATATCTTATGTGTCTGTGTCGTAATTCGACTGAGTGGGATAGGAAGTAGCTGATAACTATTTATTACCGGTGTTGTTTTGTGTTGTACTGCCCGGGGTGATGGTGTTATTATCATGAATGATGTAATAATAAAGTTAGAAATGAGGATTAACGTCAGCTGGTCACAAACTAGCTCATATCAGGACTAACATGCTGATCAATGTTATTTCAATAGTTCGCTTGCGAGTAGGGTCTTTTCTAGTGGGGGTAAACTGGACGATCTGGAGAAAACTCACGAGGTTGGATAGCCGACCCTAATAACAACGACACTTTAGTCAATAACAGACCTTCTGATCCAACACGCAAGCCTTCACCATTCGCCCCCACCCCAAACCCCGGTAATAATAAACTAAAGTGTCATACTGTACGTATTGGGCCGATTTGGTCTGCACGCACCAAAACCGATTTGTCGCCGACAGTCCGATCGGTGAAAATACATCGGGTAGTAAAAACTGCAATATGTTTGTGCATTCTAAAGCGACGACTGCCGTGGAATCAGTTGCGGCATAACGTTTTGTGTTTTAGGGAATGGGGTGGCGGAAACACGACGAGGGCAGGCAGCTGTATATCTCTCGTGATGAAACTGTTCGGCTGTCATCTACTTATCCTGTCCAAAATCATATAGGTAATGAAAAGGGATCCGATTTTAAGAATCTCTACAGGGGCGGATCCAGGAATTTTTCGAGAAGATTTGCCAGGTTTCTGTTAAGGAAGTTTGACAGATTGCAGTGACAATGCATGAGGCCATCATCGTCTCCAAATTACGTAGGCATACATACACACTGAGCTTTTTAAAGAGAGTTGAAGTCTATTTTTATAATGAATTTCATTGATGCAGGGGGTTGGGATGGCCTAGTGGTCTAGAGTGCCGCGCTTCGACCTCTAGCTGGCCGGTCACCTCTGGCTTGCGGCTGTGGTTTCGATCCCTGGTGTGAGCGTATGTGGCATGGAGATAGGGGCGCTTTCTCAACCTCGTGGTTTTCCTCCAGGCACTCCGGTTTCCTCCCACTGTTAAAGATCCCTACGCGCAAGCGAATTATTGAAATGGAATTGAACCGTGTTTTAGTCCCGAAATGACCTAGTTTGTGTCGAGTGATGTTAAACCCCATTTCTCTCTCTCTCTCACTGATGCAAAGTATCTGACGATAAAGGACAAACGACCGCTACAAATTTCTCACAAAAAGTGTTGTTTTAGATTTTTTTTTTTATGTAGCTGGATCCGCCCCTGCTCTGTAACTTTTTTGTTTGCTCATCTGAACGACCATTGTTTGTTATATAAACTTGTCATCTGTAGCGTTATGGGGCCAGGGCGGTACCTAGTGGGGGTGCAGGGGGTACATTGCACCACCAGGAAAATAATAATTTGACACTCTATCAATTATAAAATAATACATCTGATCAGTTTTTAGGGAGCACACACGCCAATGGATTCGTTTGCCCTGATCCAAACTTTTATCACTTACGTGGAGGCTATGGCGCCCTTCAATTCGGCTGCATCCCAATTTTTAAAATCTTACATACGGTCCTGGATGGGTCGGTCGGAGTGAACAGACTAATGAAAATGCCAATACGCTATGGAAGAAAATCGTTGCCAATATTGTTTCAATGTTCACGGTGCAAAATGCATACGATCAGCTATTCAAAATAACGTATTTTAGATTTACAATTTGTAATTTTTATTGCTCCACAATACCGATATCATATTGTTGTAATACAGAATACACTTTTCAATAATACAAAATACAGTATAAATTTGAATTAATTTTTCAATATTCTCAATAAGTATATTAATTTTTATTATTTTTTTGGCACTATTACAGCAAAATTGTCAACTATTTATCTAATTCCTACAATGTATGATGGGACGAAAGCCGAGGTCCTATGTACACAAAGGTGTACACGTAAAAGATCCCCTGGCAGTTGGAACTCGATTTAAAAGTAGACCTTAGCGCTGCAGTCCGGGCAAAATTTCCTTCATTATGGCAGAACAGTAAAACGTTAAACCCCATTTCATTTCATTTTTTACAACCTTTATACTCTGTAAGGCGTATGTCCGTCTTTATTATCCCAGTCGGAGCAGAACAATAGGGCGTACGTTAAACCCCATTTCATTTCATTTTTTCTTTACTTATCATTATCAAGATAATGCCTGTACACACTACCTACAACATTTTATTGTTATCAAGATAAAAGCCAGGGCTGTATCTAGCGGGGATGCAGGGTATACATTACACCCCTAGAACAATAAGGCGTCCCGAGAAATGGCACCTAACCCCCTCCATCCCCAAAAAATAATTTAACAACCTTTCAATTTAAAATAATACACTAGATTATGATTACACAGTGATACTCTTAATCTCCGTCACAGATGACTCTCCACAACACACGTGCATTGACTTCACGTGGCGTCAATCATTGGCTCAACGACCCAACGGCTCGTGCATTGTTTACATAACACCTAACTGCTTCGGGCAAAATGATGTATTTTACTCATTTTAATACCCATTTACACTAAATAGGAAATATTTTTAACTACGAATACTTCAAACGTCTTTATTTATTTTTCTCATACTTCAAAAAAATGTTTGAGAATTTAATTTGTCGGAGTAAAAAAGTTAATATGCCGAACTCAATAAGTCTCGTCGATGTCATGCTTATCAGTGATTGTAGCGGCCAAGCGAATATTCACTGCGGGATCAGTTTACCCCGATCTAAACTTTTTGATATCACACCCCAATGGGTTAACCCTGATCTAAACTTTCTGATATCACTTACGTGGAGGCTATGGCGCCCCACCACTCTCCTGCATCCCCACTTTCAGGGGCGGATCCAGGATTTTCAGAAAGGGGAGGCGTGCTGCACCAAGTTGGGAGTGCGAAGCCCGACCCATGATTTTTGAGTGGACAAAAATGCCCACAAGGACTAATTTCATACTAGTACCGTAAATTACGATTTCCAACCTAAACTGTTTTTGTTCTCCATTCCCGCGAGAATATATGGAGCTAAAAATTGTTCGCCGCTGCAAAAAAAATAGAGGGGGCGTGCGTCGGGTGCGCCCCCGTCTGTATCCGCGCCTGACTTTTGAAATCCTACATACGGCCCTGTTGTATATACCACCTGTATATACCACTATTTAGATACTAGCATGTATATATATAGCATATTTACATCAAGATATGCCCTCCAATCAAACTTGTCGAACTGGTTTATCCACTAATCTAATATTTGAGTTGTATATAAGACGTACACCAGGCTTACATGTTCATACAGACCAGTATAACTAAATACTACAACGCTCAGCTCATTGCCACAAATAGACGGGGAATTCCCTTTTGGAGATTTTTTTTGTTTATTTTATATATAATGTGTATCAAATTCGTAGTCTCTGTAGATCAGAGC
Organism: Patella ulyssiponensis; assembly: GCA_963678685.1. Taxonomy (NCBI): domain Eukaryota; kingdom Metazoa; phylum Mollusca; class Gastropoda; family Patellidae; genus Patella; species Patella ulyssiponensis. The sequence continues at coordinate 64,198,951 of OY783229.1, forward strand.
ATCACATCAGAAGGAAGCTGTGTATATTAATTCTGCTACTATAACAGCATCGTGATGGCTGGCACAGTGAGTAGATTTGATGATGCTTTCGAATCTTTTCGTATTTGTCTTGAAAATAGGTCATTTATACATTTGTCAAATGTTGCACCATTCATCCTTCTTAAGATGCATTTTCCGGCGTGGTTTCCTTCCCCTTGTCAGTGATGCAAGACGGGGGGCATGACAAGGGCAGTTGTCTAGTCGTTCGGATTGGACGAAAAACCGAGGTCCCGTGTACACATTGGCGTGTACGTAAAAGACCCCTTGGCAGTAGGAATTCGATATAAGAGTAGGCCCCAGCGCCGCTTTCCGGGCAAAATTTTCCTCATAGCACACTGTATCGTATGGCGTAAGCCCGTCTTCATTAGCCCAGTTGAGGAGCAGAACAATAGGACGTTAAACTCCATTTCATTTCGAAATGTTTTGCTGACGTTCGAGTTTGATAATTTGAAATGTGTGAGGCACATATTTGGAAATGGAATCCATTAAAACTTTTGAATTATAGGGGATTTTCATGTCGTTTTTCTTGGGGCTACTTGTTCAAGTGGTGCAAAAGAAACCCTGACACATCATTTACGTTCGAGTTCTAAACATAGTCTGTGTCCGAGGAAACTCCACTATACTTCCAGAAGAGCCCCCCCCCCCCCCCAAAAAAAAATGTCCTCTCCAGAATTTGGACTCACGTCACAGTCTGTGTTCAAGGAAATCCTGGTGTCCGTCAAGAAAAGAAGTGCTTCCACCCCCACCCCCCACACACTGTCTTCTCAAGAGTTAACAACATAGCCTGTGTCCAAAGAAACTCCAATGTCCTCCCAGAAGAGGCCCCGCCTCTCTCTCTCCTATTTACATATGAAGGAGTAAAATTCGCTATGGACAGAAGAGGCGAGGGTGGGGCATCTCTCGTGTCATAATAAAATATCAATACCAACAGACGGGACAGTAGCCAGCTCATAAAATTTGGTGGGGCTACGGAATTTTTTGGAGTGGCTAGGATGTCGTCGACTAAGAACACTCCTAAGAAATCATTATTGTAGGCGAAATATTGAGGGGGGGGGGGCTAACTCGATTTTGGGTGGGCCCGCCAACAGATACATTTGTTTCATATTTACAGACACTTCAGCAGTGCGTCAAGCACCAGAGTCTTAATTTCCACCTCCCCTGTAATGTACAAGTAGGAGAGCACAACATACAAAATCAACTGACGAACCAACTACAAGAAGATAATGACAGGATGAAGGATCAAATACAACAACTCCAATTGGATAAACAGAGTCTAGCTGACGAGATCCAGAAACTCCAATCGGACAGACAGAGACAAGCTGACGAGATAGAGCAACTCAAGTCAAGGGTGAAAGTTCTGGAAGATAAGACTGACATGATTACTCTTGATATATACCACGGTTTGTAAGTAGAACCCTTATCTTTACCGCCATCATTACCTCATTCGGTGCAGAAAAGTAGGACGTTAAACACCATTTCATTTTATTTGGAGAACGCTACATCAAAGACTGGTGCCGGGGAACCGCGGTAGCTAAGTGAGTAAGACGCTGGTCTCGGGTTCGCTCCGAGTGTTGGTCGAGATTTTCCATCAAGATTTTCCCTGAAAAAGAACAGCGTCCCATCGTCGGGATGAGACGAAAACCGAGATGCCGTGTACACATTGGCGTTCACGTTAAAGAACGCTTGATTGTTGATATTCTAAATACAATTAGATCAAACTGCTGCGTCTGTACAAAATTTCCCTTATTTCGTCTCCATTAACCCAGTCAGTGCAGAACAGTAGGACGTTTAAACCCCAGTTTAAATCCCGATTGGTGCAGAAATGTAGGACGTTAACTCCATTTCGGGGGATCGCGTGGCTAAGTGGGTAAGGCGCTAGCTCGCTAGCCTGGTGGTCGAGTGTTCGATCCCTGCATTAGCCGAGAAAGTTCATCTCGATTTTCCAGCGTGGTTTCCCCTTGTCAGTGATGCAGAACGGAGGGCCTGACAAGGATAGCTGCCTAGTCGTTCGGATGGGACAAAAAACCGAGGTCCCGTGTACACATTGGAGTGCACGTAAAAGATCCCTTGGCAGTTGGAATTCGATATAAGAGTAGGCCGTAGTGCCGCTGCCCGGGCAAAATTTCCCTCAGAGCACACTGTTTGGCGTATGCCCGTCTTCCATTAGCCCAGGTTAGGTGCATAAGAGTAGGACGTTAAACCCCATTTCATAACTCCATTTCAGTTATAACTTCTCTATTTTGTTGGTGAGCTGATAAAAGCTCGTAGCGCCACCGCCTGGACAAAATTTTCCCCTTTGCACACTGTATGACATGTCGGTACAGAAAAGTAAGACGTTAAACTCAATGTCATGTTGATATTAGCGGCTCAGTTCCAAAGTACATATATATCTTTATTGATCCTCCAAATATGAAGAGTATTACAGAAATAATGAATATATATGTAATAATAATAGTAAGCGTATAATATTATAGTTATATTAAGAAGAAGAGGGAAAAAAAAAAAAATGTTGAAGAGTTACGTTTCTAGATTTACAGTTTCTAACGGATCACATTTGGATAGTGGTCTCATACCAGCCCCTTACAGACTAGGAATATAAACAATACTGTTTGTTTCCGTACGTAATCGTCGACATTACTGAGCGATAACATTTTAACGAGGAATTTATTGTCGGTTGCCTCTTCGTGTGAATAGCTTCTTATTGTGAACAATATTCAAATGGGAACACATCAATAACAACACATTTGTACACTTATGGATGTTTAATCTGTAACCAAAAGTACGACACAGATGGTTAATTCCATGCTACGTCGCTGCACATCGTGCGTAAGAGCCAGTGGAGGACACACGCGCTACTGACATCTGTGTCTTACTTTTGGTTTTGACCCCTCTGACTTTGTACCGTTGATTACAGATTAAACATCCATAAGTGTACAAATGTGTTGTTATTGATGTGTTCCCATTTGAATATTGTTCACAATAAGAAGCAAAATAAATAAGATATGTTTACAGGATCATTTTGCTATACGAAAAATTAAGTGATGCGTTTTGTATGGCGCTCAGTATATTAGAATATCACATATTTACCTGTATTTACAGTGGTAGGCCTAGTTATGTGATTACTTTATAGTAGATATGTAGCCTAACTATTATAATATCATATATTACGTGTATTTACAGTGGTAGCTATGCGATTACTATTTGTGTAAGTAGATGTAGCAGTGTTAGTGAGGTGGAGAGTGTGGTACAGAAGGAGATTAAGAGGAAGTATGGTAATGATGTTGATGGTCATATTGAGTGTATCTGTGGTCTAGTAAATCGGGGAAGTATCCTCTACCAGTGTAAGAACGACAGACATCGACCATTGAAACATTTTGGTGTACAATGTGGGGATGAAGCCTTGTGGCATTGCTAATTGTTAAAGCGAGAATTTCATATTTTTAGATTATATTTTTAAAATGTATTAAAGTAAAGCCTTAAGATTGGGGGTATCTATAAACAGTCTACCTTGTTAAAGAATAATCCTATAATTCACTATTGCCAGTTGAGAAATTGGCAAAGATGTCATTTTCAACTTCATATTCAAACGTTTGAAGATAGCTTTTCCATGGGGGGGGGGGGGTAGAAAAACGAGGGAGGTCATTGTGTTATTATTTCCCGCGTGAATGATTTTTAAGTGTGGGAAATAATGCCTATGATCATATAATAGTGCGTTGCCACGCTATTGAGCAAAAGACCTAGAAATAATTATGTTTTGACTTTCTTAGAAAATATGAAATTCTCGCTTTAAAAGACATTTTCTATTATATTTGTATTGCATATAATACATAAATATGACGATTATAAAGTTGGCGAAGAATAGGTACAGTCGTAAACGAGAGAAAGCGGGGAGGGGAAATAGAAAGAGAGAGAGTAGTGGGGGAAGGTGGCAGCACTCTTTTGCACTGTGTATATAATCCGAACAACTGTGTGTATATATATAATCAGAACAACTGTATATAATCTGTGTATCTGTATATTGTTTATTATGATGTTCAAAGTGAGGATTTTACTAATCTTCTGATGGTACGTTTGACAACATAAGACCGTTATTCTTGCTGAAACAAGAAGAACGGGTCCGTGCAAATGATCTAGATTTTTTTTGGTCTTTCATATACGATCGAAGTCCAAACACAAATCTACGCCTATATGTTTGTACATAAATGTATTTCACAGTGTGTTATAATTGTTTTACGGACGGTTGGATTGTCTCCTTTAAATTGTGACCAGTATTTTTTGTGGTGTAATTTGAAATCTTAAACCTGCTATTAACTGATTTCTGTTTAATTGTAAACTTATATATTCATTATGCAGTCTTTAGAATTGGATAAAATAAAGATATAATAGATATGTTTAATTTCATTCATTGGCTTTAAAATCATATACACAGCTGTACACAAGTTAATTATTGTTCTAAAGGGGTGTCTGGCTATATGTACCCTAACCCAGAGGCGTACCGATTGGACACCTCATAAATACAAAAACAAAAGAAAATGGACCGAGCGGAATCTCTCACTCGCAATCCAGCATCAAAATGCCTTGGTCGTTGGCTTTTAACACATATTGGTCTCACATCTGGTGTATAGACTCTTCGGTTGGGGCGATTTTGCCAGGGTGGTCTACACTGTACTGTAATAGGTATAGGTGTCTTAATGGCAAGGGACATCTTGAGGGGCTTAAGCTCTTAATTTTTTTTCCCAATTTAGTTCTTAGGAAGATTTTGGTTTCATGGCGTTAATGTGAAATGAAAAATTCTGCGATTTTCCGTACCGGAGTCATCAAAGTTCCTCAAAATTCAATTTTTCCTCCTGGATAAGCTGAAGTTGAGATAAAGCTGCTGTGCAACTGTTCTGTTTTATAAAATGACAAACCAGTTTAATTTCAATTAAAAAGCACTTTATTTGTGTTTTTATTGATATTACTGAAAACAAGTATATTAAAAAATTTAAATAATTTATAATGGAATATAAATAATAGTTCTTAAATATCACAGTTTTACCTGTAGAAATAATGTAGGATTCCTTGATATAAATACATGAAACCTTCAGATTTATTTTATTTGGAGTAGTTTAAAACAAAATGTATGATTCCGGACCCTAATAAATATATGTACATGTAGTAAGGTAAAGTTGTTAAGCTTCTAATTTTTTATCTTAGTTTTGAGTAGTTTAATAAGAAATGTTTATACCATGTGAAGAGGAAATCAATAGCAATGTAAACCAAAGTTTATAAAACAACAAATTAATAATGAGATAATGCATGCGATAGACCAATCACAAGCCTCAGGAATTCCAATAGACCAATCACAAGTTACCATAGTTCCAATAGACCAATCATCAGTCTCAGTAGTTCCAATAATAGACCAATCATCAGTATTGGTAGTTCCAATAGACCTATCATCAGTATCGGTAGTTCCAATAGATCAATCACCACTCTCGATAATTCTACTTGACCAATTGCAAATCTCATTATATTTCCATTAATTCTAATAGACCAATTGCCAGAAGGCCAACAAGTCATAGATCACAATTCTATGGAATACAGTTTTCGACTTGGCTTCTCATCATCGCTTGATTAAAACCAGATAATCCTAGTCGAATTGTCACTCAGTATTCAACAGTAAATTATATCCCATAGAACTGTGTCCTGTGTATTTACTAAATGACTTTGAAATAATTTAAGTGTATATCAATTCTATGACACATTAATTTAATGTTTTGTAGTAATAAATTCCTTCATAATGTTCTTTTTGGTGTACATTGGAATCCTTCACTGTTTACCCTACAGTTGTCAATGTCTACATTTGGGTTACAACCAAATTAGGTAATCCATAACAAACAAGATTAAACCAAGATGGCTGCATTACGACTTCTGTTTCTTCCTCTCCATGATCTGTCTCAGCTACAGATCTGGCTCCGTCTGGACTTCCACTCGGCCCTGTTCCTTTACTAGATTTATCGTCATGTTTATCGTGACCTTTTGATTTCACAGATGGTGTTGATTCTCTGGCCTCTCGCGCTTCTGCTTCAGCTCGTTCCTCATTTGCTCGTTTCTGTGGTGACATCATTAATCTGACCATTTGTCCGGTTGTTTTTCCCTTCTGTAGTAAATCTGAATGATATAAACATAGATTATGGATAAACAACAAAATTTGAGGGCTGAATCATTTTCTAGCACCTAGTGCATACCCTAGTGGTTTGAAAAGTTGCGTGATATAAATATCATTATTATTATTTATTATTATTATCATTTTAGGCAGGATAAGGACAAACAAATTTTAGACTAGATAAGGATAAAGTCTCACATACTGATTTTTGGCTAGATACAGACAAACTAATTCTAAAGTAAATAAGATTAGAACCAACTGATTCTTCGCAAGATAAGGACAAACTGATAAGGACAAACTGATTCTAGATGAGATAAAGACAAATTGATTTTAGATGAGATAAGGACAAATTGATTTTAGACGAGATAAGGACAAACTGATTCTAGGCAAGATTAGGACCAACTGATTCTAGTTGAGATTAGGACAAACTGATTCTAGACAAGATAAGGACAAACTAATTCTAGGCCTAACAAGGACAAACTAATTCTAGGCCTAACGAGGACAAACTGAATCTAGGCTAGATTAGGACAGCTGAATAACATATATTAGAGAGCAACCAAAATATGTTTTGTTTCAAATCAGCCTTTTTCCCCCTTTTCCACCTGGAGGAATAGGAAGCCAATTTTTTTATAGGTGTTTCGGAAAAAAAAAGAAAAAATGGGTGCCTATACTAGAGTGGTTCAGGCTAAAAATGTTTTATAACAAACAGACACTATTTCGGGACTGTAAAGACATTATATGATAAGACTTACTATAAAAACTTCATTGATCAATAATGGAAGTCTGGCCACTTCTGATTTTTGAGGATATATAACCATTTGGACATATTTTATAAATGGCTCAAAATCTTCCCGGCTTCCATAATCAAAGGAGTTATCTCTTAGTGAGAATAAGAGCTATGTCCCTTGGTTGTACTAAAAAAAATATGCTCCAAGCTACGCACGTCCCGGAAACGAAATAACTTTATCGCAGTCGGAAAATATCGTTTATTTCCATACTGCAAAGTAACAGAATACACTCTATGAGACGATTGGATTTGACATATGTACGCATGCGCGAACGCTTAGTTGTTTTAACAGTAAACCCGCGCCTTCAAATGTCTTTATATTAACTGTGTTTATAATGCTACCGTAGAAATTAAAATACATGTTAAGCTGGAGATGAAAAGATCGGCATTTGACATGAATTATTTCAAGATTAGCCTAATACATACATGTATATTAAAATGAACAGTGCGTTTACTTATTTATACCCAGACACTGGCCTATTGATAACGGCATGTTATACAGAGGGAGCGAGGTAGAGAGAGGGGTCTATAAATCTAATAATGTAACACTTTAATGTTAATCTCAAAGATAACTAAATATTATATTGTGCAGTACGATGTTTGTTATGAAAAATAAATTGCCGGGTAAAGTACGAGGAAAATATAATGACATGTAATACGGGGAGTGAGAGAGGGGGATAAACACCCCAATAAAACTATTAATTTAAGACTTTATTTTTTGTCCCTCAGATAAATAAATATATTGTACTGCATGATGTTTGTTATGAAAAAAGAACACATTGCTGGATAAGTGGCGTATGCGCCGAGCCAGTGATTATTGCGTATGTACCGAATTTAGAAGCCAAATTGTGTAGTTTCGTCTGTATAAAGGGTGGTATTTTTCGCCGACTTCAAGGTTTCCTAAACATGTGGACACCGACGCGCTCACATGATATTCTTTGAACTGTAAATTTTGATGGAGTGTAATTAGATTTAGTCCCGCGAGAGCCAAACATGCGGTTATAACCACTGCTACGTTACCATTGGAAACGTTTAGATTTTTAAGTTTCATGACCAAATTATGGTATTCTGCTGTGTATCTTTGATTTTTGACATCATACAAAATTCCTTCGTTCATCTAAAAAGGTTTGGACTTGCAACCATTCTTTTTACCTGCCAATTGTTTTTTATTTTCATTATTAGCCTTCATGCGAATCATTTCATTTTTAGTCTTCCGAAGTTGATTTTGTTTTAAACTTGGCGATTGTGCTTTTATGACAATCGCCGCAAATACTTTTTTTCTATCTAAATCAGTTAAGGTCGCATCGGCAGATGTCCGAGTCTCTCTGTTTATTAAATTAATTTCACTCGTGTCTGCCGATGGAGTAACGTAAACTATCTCGGAAAAAATGGGGTGTCAAGAAAATCGTCGTATGATTTCATACATTTAGTGGACTTAACCTCTATTTTGAATGTATTTGTCACCAAAAGTCACACAGTCGTCATGTAAAGCAGTCATGATAGACCGATGCTCCGAAGTTGTCGGGAATTTATTAACATTTGTCTAGCATAAAGCCTATTTGTGATTTTTGTCATAGGTAGTTTGTTACAGTTCCCAAATCATAGGGGTACTTGTCCAATCCAATGCTGGATAGCAAATCATCCGTGGACGATATCTTGCAGGGCTCAGTCTCAAATCTAGAAAAAAATAAGTCCGTCGATCAAAGCCTATGGCTACAGGATGGTTAGATAATATATATGATTATAAAAATAATTTACACCATGTTACCGAAAAGGGTCTGGAAAATAAAGACTACAAATAAAAAGTTTGTTTTGGTTATTTTCCGGTCTCAAATAGTTCTGCGTATTTAGAGCTAGCAAATATTTATTTCCTAACCAGGAGAGATCGCCGCGTAAACCAAGATTGTAACCACTTAATAAAAGTAAATCTCGAAAGGTTGTAGTGAATTTATCTGGGCGATTTCACCTACTTAAAAGTTAGAAATGAAACGAAGCTATTATAGCTAGCTCTGTATTTAAATCACCAAAATCGCCCAAATCAAAAATCAAATCAAGGAGTGAAATCGAAATTTTTGCTTACGTTCGCTATTAAATAAACACGTAAGTCGAAGCCCGTAATGAGTGTATTTTTTACTCGGCGTTATATACCAATACATGTTTGTAAAAATACCTCATGTGACGTATATTTGCTGCGACTTCCTAAACCACGTGCGCGGCGCTAACTTCTGCTCACTTCAGAAGATTTCTCGACGGAGCAATCACACAGATAAGCGGGTCAGTTTTTATAAGGACAAATATTGTGTCTCTGAACCACTCTACCTATACACAAAAGCTTATTCTTCTTGACATTTAACACGAATATATAATCGAGACTCTACACATATTTCTACACTATGTCCACTATCAACTTAAATGTAAATGGTTTCTGAACAAAATTACTGTTTCTTACCTTTCATGGAAACTTTCAATTTGTTGGAATTTTCTGCTAAGGTACAAGGCCATTGATTGGCTAGAATACATTTAACACCAGTTAAACTGGATAACATGGCTGTTTCTACTGGTTTTTCTAGAGACAGATCATTATGGCTGAAATAAAACAAAAATTTTCTATTAGTAAAAAAAAATTTGGGATGACCAAGATCATATTTGATTTCTAATTTAACACAAGGAGATAGTGTGACTGTCCCTAGCAGTGACATCTCAGGAATTTAAAGGTTTGCTGTATGAGGCTGAGTCTACAAACTTCATCCCTCACCTTTGTTTAAAACATGCGTCTATCTTCGGTCATGTTTAACTGTAAGGTCAGAATGTCTTAAAAATCTTGTACCCTCAAGTACCTCTGCCTTACAAACAAAAGGAACCACTCTCCTTATTATGATAGAAGTCTCGCTCCTTGTCTTAACAAGGGAGAGCTTTTTTGATAGCCATTTTTGACTTTTGCAAATATGGGGAAATTTTTTCAGCTCTTCAATCAAATAGAGAATTTATAACTGAAATGGGGTTTACGGTTAAATGTCCTACATTTCTGCACCAGCCGGGCTATGGAAGACAAAATGAAATGGAGTTAAACTTAAATGCCCTACTGGGACCTTTGTTTTTTGTCCTATCCAAACAACTAGACAGCTTTCCTTGTCAAATACTGAACAGCAGAATGTAATACAATATTTAATTTATTTCTTATAGTCACAATATTTCATAAACTGTGAAGATGAGTACCTGTGTGATAACAAATATTCAAGATGCTTACCTTTTAAGAATATCTGTCTTTGATTGGCGGAGAAAACTTTTATTGGTTTGGGCAAGATCCAAACAAAACAACATTACACATTCTGAAACATTAGATTAAATATTATTTAGAAAATTTTTGTAATTCAAAACAAGATTTAGACCAGATAAATGATGATCCATGGAAACCGCATACAAGATGCCTATGTATACAAGCGAAATATAGAAATAAAACTGGACCATACATCATTTCCCCACCCCTTTAAGGCAAGAGGCAAGAAGGAAATAAAATGAAATGTGTTTTAACATTCTAGTCCAACTGGGTTAATGAAGACGTGCATACGCCATGCAGTGTGCTAAAAGGAAAATTTTGGCCAGGCAGCAGCGCTACGGTCTACTCTAAATTAAATTTGAACTGCCAAAGGGATCTTTTGTGTGTACATGGTATATGTAGTTTCTTTATCCTATCCTATCCAAATGACTAAACAGGGTCCCTTGCCAGGCCCTCTGTCCCACAGGCACTTGAAGTGATTAAAATAAAACTTCTTACTAATGCTTGAGTATATAGTATAGTATATGCAAGAGGCCATCTTTGTTATGACTCGTTGGCTAAATATCGTCTGCTAACATCTCACAATACTCACTAGTTCTAAGACTTTCAATCGTTTTAATTCCCAGCGCTACTTTATTTGATCATTATACACCCTCCAATGTAGTTAAATTGGTCATTTTACAGCGTTATTAATTACAAATCAAACTTAAAGTGTGTTCACTTGGCTATTCATATCTTCAACCATCTTCAACGGACCGGAATTACGACAGTATCACCCAGTCCCTTTATAAACCTATCATTACTCGATATGTGTCTAGGAACTGGGTGATCAAGACTCGCTCAACAACGGCCTCGCTTCGTAGGCTCTGTCATTTACCCGCTAAACAACAGCCTCGCTTCGTAGGCTCTATCATAGTTAGTCTTTAACAATGTTGATGACATTGGATGTATTTTAAAATAATGAAATGAAAATGAAATGAAAGAGGGTTTAACGTTCTGCTACGACCGGGCTAATGAAGACTGGCATGCCTCCAACAGTGCGCTATGAGGAAAATTTTGCCTGGGCAGCGGCGTTATGCCCAACTCATATCGAATTCAAACTACCATGGACCTTTTATGTGCACGCCAATGTTTTAAAAAAGGGAACAATTAAAAAGATTTGAGAGTTTAAAAAAACAAACCTGGAATATTTAGAGCTGATAGTTTAGATGGTGGAATGTAGGAGAGCAGACGTTCCATACCATAAAATATCATGGAACTACTCTCATTCAGGTAAACCTCCCATTCTCCAACACTGAAACACAGGAAAAATTCAAATTCAAAAAACTTATATTAAAAAAATACCGAAAAGTACACAGCAAATATGAAACTACTCCCATTCCTGCATGAAATTGAACCTTTGAAGTACAGATGGAAGTCAATCAAACACAAGGTCTGTGTAAAATGTCCCTTATAAAAAACTGCATGGCGATTCCCGTAAAAGGGATTTGTTATTCAGAGAAGAAAATCTTAATGATCAAAATCATCCAAGGCATTCAACTAACAAACAACTGCACCGATTTAAAATACACTACCTCCATTAGAAGCATATTTGTTGTGTTCCAAAAAGTGTGATAGATGAATATACCCATTTCAAAAGTCCCTCGTCTGCTGTGTGCACAGACAGACGGACAAACTTATTTTACAACTCTTCAGTTTCCTGCATTCTACAAGGTGACGGACAGACAGACAAACGAATGGATGGACAAACCTCCTTTTGATAGTCTGCTACATTTTGCGAAAGGTGTGACAGACAGCTGGATGGCTGGACAGACAACCCTATTTCAATGTTTCTAGTCTCCTGCATTCTGTGAAAGATGTGACAAATTGATCGACGGACAAACCCACATCAAAAGTCTCCTGTTTAGTTCGAAAGACGTGATACAATAATGTGAATATACCTAGGTGGATGATCTTCCCCTGATAAACCTAACCACCGTGGTGTAAATTGTTGTTCGTATTCCTCCACCACAGCGTTAAAAACACACAGAGGTTTATTCTCTTCCGTCTCGGCACAATCGTCGTAACAATCTACCATATCTGATACATAGGTCAAGGTTATAATAACACTACACGATTTAACTTGCCCAGTTCACAATTGTCAAGGTTAATTATCACAACACTATCACTTGGTTGTTTTAGTTGGAGTTAGTGTATTTAATGATTAGTTGCAGGGGGTTGCATGACTGAATGGTTAGCGTGTGCGCACTGTATCATAAAGTCTGTCATTGAGTAAAATGGCGTGGTTTCGATTCCCTGGTTGTGCTTGACAAGGAGTAGGTTTGCCTGTCAACCTCGTGGGTTTTCTCCGGGTCCTCTGTTTTTCTCCCACTGCTAAAGACCCCTACGCACAAGCAAATTATTAAAATAAAAATTAAACCGTACGTCAGTCCCAAAATAATCTAGTTTGTGTCGAGTGGATGTTAAACCCCATTTCTCTCTCTCTAAATGATTAGTTGAAAATTTATTGAAATTCATTGAAAAATATTGGGTTACTACTTTTGCATAGTTTAAAATGGCGTGTTGAGCTTAAAACTATTAAATAAAGAAACTAACACAGCTCAACCAAAACTGAAATGAAATGAAATGGGTTTTAACATCCTACTGCTCTGCTCCTAAACTGGGCTAATGAAGACAGGCATACACCATACAGTGTCCTACGAGGGAAATTTTGCCCGGAAAGTGGCACTACCGCCTACATCTATTTCGAATTCCAACTGTCAAGGGATCTTTTATGTGCACGCAATGTGTACATGCAACCTCAGTTTTCTGTCCCATCCAAACTACTAGACAGCTGTTCTTGTCAGGCTCTTCGTCCTGCATCACTGACAAGAGGGGAACCATGCAGGAAAATCTGAATGAACTTTCTCGGCCAATGCTGGGATCGAGCAACTGACCTCAAGGCTAGCAAGCAAGCTTCTTACATACTTAACCCAATGATTCCGAACCTTACTACTACAATATCATATGATAGACAGTGGTGGGTTGACATTATCTCAAATATCACCTGCATCTGATGACAAATTTTGGGAGGAACTTAATGTAACCATTTTGAACTAGCATTTCTTTAAGAGATCCAACTGTCATAAAGACATTGCCTTAAAAGAAACATTGATCTTTGGTGCATGGAAAGCGATGGAAAAAGTTACTAATCTCCATTCTCCTAAATATGTTCACAGGGTCTGCCCTGGGGAAAAAAAGTGTGTTTTACACATGTGGATATTATAGACATGATTATTTTTTAAAAAAAGATACATCTGAAGTTCATGGTATCAACTGGTAATTGCCAGGGTTGTATAGGACGATCTAGTGGTACAATCTTGGCTTGTTTTTGTTTAGCTTCTCGTACTCCTGGTATACGTGACATCGGATTACCACCTTCTTTACCCTTCTTTTTATTTTTATCTCCACTCGTGTCTTCTGTAAAATTTAAATCAACACAAAAATCCATAAGACACAGTTTGGAGTTTCTTAGGGTGGGGTGTGATGGTAATTTTTCTTGGTAGTGTGGTTTTTTTTTTTATTCCTTTTTGGGGTGGTAGTGCGCCTTGTTAAATGTTTTTTTCAGGGTTCCATTTTTTCGTTGGATGGGGTGGGATAATTGTGTGTCTTGTTATTATTCTCTTTTTCGTTCCTTTTGCGGTTTGGCCAGGGTGGTACATTTAGTTTTTTTGGTGTTTAACCACATTTGGGGTTAACCATCCTAATTTTTTGTACCAACCAGGCCAACGGAGCCGAGCTGCAAAGCGAATAAGGTTTCACGTCCACTCAACACAATGCAGGGGTCATTAACAGTGGGAGGAAATGGGAGGACCCGGAAAAAAACCCAAAAGGTTGGACAATTGACCCTACTCCTGGTCACATACAAGTAGGGAAGTTATCTAGAGTGTCGCACTTCGACCTCTAGATGACTGGTCACCTCTCTAGTTTATGCAGCTTGGAGATAGGAGGACCTTTTCAATCAAGGGGGTTTATGCAAGGTACTCCAATTGCCTTCAACTTGTCTGTGATATCACTTGGTGGAAGCAGACGGTAAACGCTAATTCAAGAAGAAGCCACTGTTAGTATGGACTGGTGGTGCAGTAAGCATGAATGGTAAAACTAAATCAACCTAGTAAAAGTAAATGAAATGAAATGAAATGGGGTTTAACGTCCTACTCTTATGCACCTAACCTGGGCTAATGGAAGACGGGCGTGCGCCATACAGTGTGCTATGAGGGAAATTTTGCCCGGGCAGCGGCACTACGGCCTACTCTTATATCGAATTCCAACTGCCAAGGGATCTTTTATGTGCACTCCAATGTGTACACGGGACCTCGGTTTTTCGTCCCATCCGAACGACTAGGCAGCTATTCTTGTCAGGCCCTCCGTTCTGCATCACTGACAAGGGGAAACCACGCTGGAAAATCGAGATGAACTTTCTCGGCCAATGCAGGGATCGAACACTCGACCTCCAGGCTAGCGAGCTAGCGCCTTACCCACTTAGCCACGTGATAACTGGATGTACACAGCCAAGTACAGTTTTAAAAAACATAAATTGCTTAGACCTACCTTGCACAGGTTCTTGATGAAATCTATGATAGAACATCTGTAATGAGAAATCCCTGGATAAAGATGATACAGAGTTGCCTTGAAGACATTCCAGAGCTTCTAGAGGTAATTGTAATAACACTGAGTCAGCCAATACGACAATAGACTCTGGTGATAAGTGATGATCTTTAGGTTCTTTAGATAGATTACCGGTACTACCAGTTGGAGATGAACCTGATCTGTAACATAAACAGAAATAACAAAATCCTTTATAGTACCTTGGAAAAAATAAAAGAGAGAGAGAGAGTGTCGTGAGAGAGACAGAGGGTTTAACTTCCAGTCCACACAAACTAGGTCAATTTCTAGATTAACCTATGGTTCAATTCTATTCAAGTCTTTAGTAATGGCAGGAAACCAGATAAAGAATCTGGAGAAAACCCATGAGGTTGGACAGGGGACAGTACTTCTTTTCATGTCAATAACAAAAATTGTGTTGCATTAAACCATTCGACCACCAAACCTGCACTTCACTCCATGACAGACCTTAACCATTTGGCCACCCTGCAACAGATTTATGACATGCTTATAATATATTACCTCAAGGCATGGTGTATATGGGTTGTGATGGGTTTTAAATAGGTTTCCATGGCAACGACAATATGACGGAATTCTTCTTCTAATCTTTGTTCTTCTACGTGATCTTCCACTGTTTGTACCTACGATATAATGTAAACAATAATAGCAGACATTTTATAGACCAATATCACATTTACAAGATTGAATAAATTTGACAATAACAGACATAATATGGGTGCTCTAATAACCATTTATCGACCTATATCACGTTTACAAGATTGAATAAATTTGAAAGTAAATGAAATGTAAAGGTTTAGTTTATGATATGCCCACGTTAAATAAAGATGAGGTCATCAAACGTGGGCTAACAAAAACTGCAACAAGTGGTAATTATTAGTCAATCATCCTGAAATATCAAATTGAGAAAGAGAGAAATGGGGTTTAACGTCCACTCGACACAAACTAGGTCATTTCGGGACCAACATCTGGTTTAATTTTATTTCAATAATTCGCTTGCGCGTAGGGGTCTTTAGCAGTGGAAGGAAACCGGAGTGCCCGGAGGAAACCCACGAGGTTGAGAAGGCGCCCCTATCTCCATGCCACATACGCTCACACCAGGGATCGAAACCACAGCCGCAAGCCAGAGGTGACTGGCCAGCTAGAGGTCAAAGTGCGGCACTCTAGACAACTAGGCCATCCCAACCCTCCATATGTCATAATATCATTAGGCTACACAAAAAACATTCTGAATATCAGGCAATCATTCCTGAAAATCTGGGTTTTTATTTTTTTCCAAGGTTCACTACTGGGTGGAATGACTTCTCATAAAGGTACTAAGTACATTAAACTTATTGTGATACAGAATCTATGATCATCCAGTGTCATATATGATTGTAAATAACCTTTATCAGGGTTGTGTATTTGATAATTTGTCTTATTCCATTTTTAACATCCTGTAACCAACAGAAAAGATTTACGCGTGGTAATCACAGGTATGCAGCTCTGAGAACCTTACCTTGGCTTCCTGTTTGATATTGTTGTCAATGTTTTCCAACATTTTATTTCGTAAAGCTGCTTGAGTTCGTTGATATTCTTGTTTTAGTAATAACTGTTGCACACATTGTTTGTGATTATTAAATCTTTCTATTAGTTCTTCAACACATTTTGGACTGGTTTCAATTCCAAATATCTTCGCTCGACTAGGAACTGAAAAAAAATCCAGAATAAAGATAATTGGATAATTATATAGTTTCTGTCTTTAACAAGCAATTACAAAAAGGGGTGAATATATTTGGTACAATATGTCAGTTTGGTTTCTTCATGTACATAAACATACCTCACATACTGGTCTCACACCACTGTAGCATTGACTCGAGAGATATGTGGTGGTCTATGGGTGAATTCAAAACTCAATGTAAAAGAATGCAATTTTTGTCAAATTTTTTCAGGGGACCATGAAACTGCTAAAGGGATAATTAGAGTAAATCAATCACAACCCTTTGATGTTTTGGAGAGTTGATTATGTGCTTGTCATGTGGAGGAGTCACTGTGGCTCAGTGAGTAGGACACAGCAGCTCGCTAACCTAGAGATTTTGTGTTTGATCCCTACACTTGTCAGTGGTGTAGGACAGAGGGTCTGGCATAGGACAACCTATAGTTGATCGGATGTGATGAAAACCTGGAGGTCCCATGCACATTGGAATGCATATAAGTAAAAGAACCATCACAGTTGGAACTCAAAATAAAAGTAGGCCGTACTTTACTCATAGTCATAGCATGAGCAGAACAGTAGGACGTTATACCCCATTTCATTTGATTATTAGTTTTTATCATGTGAACAATAATTACCTGTTGTAGAATGTTGTTTACCTCCCTTACCACCACCAGCACCACTACTAGCTTTAGATCGATCTAACAGCGCTCCATATAGAAAATTCCTACAGAAATTACAAAACATATAGAAATGTCCTACAGAAATATCAAAACATAGAAAATTACCACTGAAAACAGGGTTTGGTGTCCACTTGACACTAGCCGGTACTTGATTGTAAGTCTGGAATGTTACAAATGGACAGAATTGTATCTGAAGGACAAAGAATAGAGTCCTGTCATGGTTCTACCAATCCAGACAACAGATATAGTATGAGCAGAATCATGACACAATCGAACATTTCAACAATGAAGATTGGTCAAGATAGTATAATATTCTATTGTCGTCCGTATCCTAATTGGAATCAAGTTTCACGTTTGAAATTTCTGGCATGCACATTCTTTTGGACAGTTGGCAAACAAAAATGGCCAAAATAAGAGTTCAGTGGTCTTCTTCATACAATAATATATAAATCTTATAAAAACGCAACAATTTTCAATGACTGCATCAGAGTTATAACATAATTCTTCTAGAATATTAATCAAGAGTTTACATTAAATATTTACCTATCTGGAGCATGTTGTAATATGATAAAATTGAAATTGGACGGAAATTCTTTCAGCAGATCCAAATGATTTGGAAGAACTGTTAATCTCTTCCATGCCTGAATAAAAATAAACATAATTCAGAATCTACACCTTGAATAATTATAAATGTTCTAACATATTTATTTTATAGAACTGTCATATAAGCACCTCCATTTTCCATTAATTCAGTACATTCTAGTAGGTAGCACTTTAATACCCTTTCAGTTGAGTACTTGAGATCAGCACCTTTGTAATTATTACTGAGCTCTAATCTTTGTTACTTATCTATCATAAAGCCTCTAATGAAGTTGCTATCAAAACCTGTACAAAAAAGCTCAGCTAGTATATGAAGACTCTATTGGTGGAACTTTGAAATTCTATGATATTAATTCTACCGATCGGATTTGACCGATCCATTTACTGCTTGACCACACATTATATTTATTACAGGATAAAACGAAAATTTATTAATTTTAATAACGAGCCTACCTGCCAGTCTTTCTCTAATGCTGTATTAACTGATGTCATTAAAGCACTGGAAGATAGATTTGTCTGGATATCGGAGTCTAGGATATTTTTCCGTTGATGTAGAAGAGTAGCAAGTTTTGATGTGACAGGATCTAACTGTGACTGATGCAGAAGTTTCTCCAGTTTAACGGATGTTTCACAACTCTAAAATACAGAAAAAAAAAACATCGATATATAAATGTGTTTAGTTTAAGACTATTTACTTTTCTAAAAAGTCACATGTTCGATCCCTGCATTGGCCGAGAAAGTTCATCAGGATTTTCCAGCATGGTTTCTCCTTGTCAGTGGTGCATTGCAGAGGGCCTGACAAGTACAGCTGTTTAGTCAATTGGATAGTACAAAATACCAAGGCATGCACATAAAAGATCCCTTGGTAGTTTGAATTTGATAAATAGCAGCGCGCTGCTGTCTGGGCAAAATTTCCCGCATACCACACTGTATGGCATATGCCCATCTTCATTAGTCCAATCAGAGCAGAACAGTAGCACATTAAACCCCATTTCATATCATTTTTCCAAAAGGTGTTGAATTAACAGACTAATTAATTACTCAACACCACTTGGTAAAGTAAACAGTTGAAAACCCAACACTCATTATCTAATCTAGACAGACCACTTAAAAAAACATGACAATAGGAAAACACATGACACAAATATATGGAATACAAGTTACTTAAAGAATTTATTTCAGCGACGTTTCGACAAGGGTTCTCCCGTCTTTATCAAGCAAAAATGACAACCATAGCACAAATGAAGATATATATACAACATATGAAACAAAGGAAAACATTTATATACAATGAGAGATAATCATTTGAAACCATAAAAGGGTTAGGAAGCCATAAGGGTAGGGTATAAGTGAACTATGACTAAGAAAACATAATAATGAGGACTGCTAAATTGGGGGTGACTATGCTAACACCGAAGACATAATATGTTTAGGGAAGCCCTGTTAATTAGTGAAGCATAATGATTAAATGATATCATAAGAAAAATAGGAACCTAGAACTTTTTGATGATTCTCAACGAATTTTAACAATTTGCCAACAATGTTTTGAGACTAAACAATCAAATACAGAAACTTCTGTTAAAACAACACAACTAAATGATACCCGAGTTATTTGTAGTGTGGTGTGATACAGAATAATTAACACACAATTAGGACACAAACTTTAAAAATACTCTGACAAGATAAATTGGTATCTAACCTGATGTAATGCAAGAAGCTGACTGGCTGCTGGTGGATCAAACTGACCAATCAAATCTACCAATTCTTTCGCTGCTGAGCTGGCCAGTGCCTGAAATAATAAAATAAGACATATTAAGACATTCCCAAGACGTACTATAAAGGTATATAAGTTCTGCTCCAACTGGGGTAATGAAGCCCGACATACGCTATACAGCGTGCCTACTCTTATATCAAATTCCAAGGATGTTTTATGTGCACACCAATGTGTACATGAGACTTTGTTTTTTGTACCATCCGAACCACTAGACAACCGTCTTTGTCAGGCACTTCATCCTGCACCACTGACAAGGGGAAACTTTGTGGGAACTCCCAAAGAACTTTTTCGCCAACACCAGGAATAACAGTCAAAACCTTTTGTTGATTAGAAGACAAAGAATAAGAATCATATAACTTACAGTATATCTATTTTGAAGAGAAAGATTCAAAGTTTGAACCAAACATTCACAAGCCTGTACCAGGTAAAATTTACTCTCAATATGATGTTTCTGAAAATGTAAGTAAAAATCTAATTAAATTATTTATTATAACCTGTCAAATGCTTTTTGTCATAGGTTTCAGAAACCAAAACCCCCCGCCCTATGAAATCACAGATTATGGGGTTTAATGCACCAAATGGGATAATGATAATGAAGACAGGGATATGGCACACAGTTTGCTATGAGGGAAATTTTTCCTGAGCTGCAGTTTGAATTTAAACTGTCAAGGGTTCTCTACTGTGCATATTAGTAAGCAAATTGCCTTACTCACTCAGCGACCATGGCTCCCAGATTGTATGAAAAAATTATGCAAATAAAGGATGAAAATGTAGACAGAGGATATGCCCAAATGGTCACTCCAGGAACCAACCCAGATAGTGCTCACTCACATCTGAAGCTGTGATATTATCTCTCCTCCAAATATAAAGATAACAAAGTATCAAATTGAGAGAATAATACATTAAAAGTTCATGGACAATACTTTTTTTAGGTACTTCAATGTCCCAACAAATTGATGATATCAAGTTAATTCTGATATATGATATAGGTTCCCCAATGATTGTGACAACAAATCAAAGATATCAAGTGAATTGCGATATGTTAAAACACGATCACATTCACCAATGATTATCTCTAGTAATATATGGATCAAATGAAAAAATCTTTTACCTTTTTCTCTATAATCTCTTGTGTATATTTTATTGTTTTTTTCGTCTCTTCGTAATTTTTATTTTCCTCCTCGTCTATTTTATCGCTCGTGGCTTTCAGTATTTCCTGTAAATAGTCACAATATGATAAGATTAAAACAGCATTGTTTCACAATATGACAATATTAAAACAGCATTGCTACACAATTATACATTATTTAGAACACCACTGGGTAATATTCACATTATTATAACTTATTATTAACATTAAAACTACATTATTTCAACGCGAATCTGTAGACAATGTCAGTCACCTCTTAAGTTTCTCAAAGCTTCATAACCCATTTACACAAGTCATTTTGTCAATGTGTATCTCCAAGAAGCAAAGAAAAACTGTCAAAAAATAGATTTGATTGCATTAGATATATTCCGAAAGATAAATATAACTGTCAGCATTTTTAAGTAAATGTATTTTAATATGATTTCATGACTTTAGTTACGGCAGGTGCTGTGTATATTAACTAATTATATTTTACCATTTGGTTTACAAGCCATTGTGGTGGAACAGCTGGACTAATGGCTTGTCCTAATATATGTAAACATGTTCCTATATTTAATAAACTCTGAAAACACACAAAAAATTACATTAATATTCAATTACATATATAAAATAGATTGGTCACATGTTTGATACTCAGTGTGTTTTGGTGTCAAATGCTGGTAAAATCTGAGATATAATTCTATGGAATACAACTACTGAGCGACGTTTCGGTTGGCTTCTCTTGTCTTTATTATTACAATTAGTGTTTACTACTACTCGATATTTCAACTAGGCTTCTCTAGTCTTTATGATGCGAATCACAGATCATGATGACAGATGTATATTTCATTACTTTTTCAAAGTTAACATTGGGCAAATTTAACATTTACACCAAGAGGACAAATGAAAATTGGCAAACGACATACAAGGACATATTTAATGTGCTGCCAATGAAATTTTCATATGCTACTGACAATGGGAGCAAGAAAGGATAATTCTGAAGAATTCTCAGTCAACACCCAGATTGCACCCAGTACCGCCTGTTTATGACCCACAAAATTTAAGTTACCGAGCCATTACCAAGACGAAATATATTAATATATAAAAAATAAACTTATGACAGACTTATTAAACAAAAAATGAATTTCATTATAAAATCTTACCTGAGCTCGTAAACTAAGAATATTTGCTGATAAACTGTGACTGTTTAATAACATGGTCATTGCTTCTTCACCTAAGGTTCTACAAAAATAATAAAATATTTCCATTCTTTAAAGCAACTATTATCGAACCACATGATGTAATATATAATTCTGATGTTTGAACCACATGATGTAATAAAAAAATTCTGATGTTTGAACCACATGATGTAATGTATAATTCTGATGTTTGAACCACATGATGTAATTTATAATATAATTCTTAAACCACATGACATAATTTATAATTCTGATATTTGAACCACGTAATGTAATAATAAAAATTCTGATGTTTGAACCACTTAATGTAATAAATAAATGTTGATGTAATATATAATTCTGATGTTTGAAACACATGATAATAAATAAGAACTGAGCATCTGATGTGATTTTAATCAAGGAAAGATAACTCACTGTTTGATATCTACCCAGTCCTTTTCCATGTGAGTATAATTTGGTGTCTGTCTCACAAAATCTTCAACCATCTGAAAAAATAAACACACAACAAATGCATTTTTGAACTCAAAGATTTTAGAATAAATGCTCTGGATTACCATACACAATAAGTATTTTAAAAACATTTTGAAATCAATGTACTGGATTAGTGAATGACTTCATTAGAATATTTTTGCATGTTGACCTACCAAGAGGACCGATCCTTTGCGTTCATCTTCCAGTTGTTTATTGCGAGATTCTTTCGTCTGAAGTCGTAAAATATCAACGAGTAATTGCCCACATAATATCTGCATTTCCACTAGTTCACGTTGTATCGGCAAACTTAATCCTCTCATCTATAAATATATGAAGAAAATAAAGACTGCATTTCAAACTCAATATAACCATGCTCATTGTACAACATAAAATAAATAACTATGCACTTTATGGAGCTCACATGCCTCACTTCACTGTCAGATGTAGTCATGTTCTGATTAAACAATTTTCAGCTTTTTCTATTTCAATTTTATATCTTGACTGGCAATTTCTGTGTGCTTCTGATGTAGGCTTCATGCCTTTCTGTGTCATTTGTCTGCATTTAGTTGTGCATTTTCATTTAACAGTTCTCTTGCTATAAGCTTATTTCTATATTGTTTGTAATGTCTTCATTTTGTTCTGCATGTATCCTATATAGTCGTATAGTTATAAACTATGTAAAACATAGAACTATCTATATATCCATATATTTTTTATGCAAATACTTTGTGATAAACTACCAAAAGTCAATGAAAAAAATTAAAGTCTGTGGGCCGTTTTAAATCTCACCTGAAAACATTCTGGTTTTAAAACCCTGATCTGTAAATAATCAGTGATTAGAGAGAGAAATGGGGTTTAACATCCACTCGACACAAACTAGGTCATTGTGGGACTAACATATGGTTTCAATTTTATTTCAATAATTCGCTTGCATGTAGGGGTCTTTAGCAGTGTGAAGAAACCGGAGTACCCAGAGAAAACACACGAGGCTGGACAGGCGACCCTACTAAATAATCAGTGAATTATATATGACACTCAGTATTACATGCTTTTAATGGCGATATTATATGGTAAAATATAAAGTATTAAAACATACATCTTGTAAAGAAGATAGTGTATAGGAATCTTTATAAATATCTTCAGCTATAATAACACCTTCTTTTAATACAGCTAAGGCCTGAAATAAAAACATATAATGATGAGTGTAAGGTGGAGGGGGTGGGGCAGGGAAGAGGGATAGAGATAGAGCAGGTTTAACATCCCCGCTACACAAACGTCATTTTGGACCTAACATGAAGTTTAAATTTTCACTTATTTGCTTATGTGTAAGGCATTTAGGAGGAAAACAGCTACTGTCTGTAATAATAACATACAGATAACAAGCCAGGGATGCCTGTCAAGTGACTGGAGAGAGAGAGACAGAGAGAGAGAGAGAGATGATTTCAAACAGGTCTAGGGGACTATAGCAATAGAAGACACAGAACCAGGGAAATCTGAACTAGGTTAGGCAGATGGTTCTTTCTACTACCTATCACAATTCATTCAAGCATGTGACTGAAACTGTAACACTTGCCCCGATGACAAACATTTTGATCTGTGTGTGCAAGGGCTCATATCGCAGTGGGACAAAACCCGAAAACCCAGAGAAAACCCACAAGGTTAGGCACGTACAAGTGTGGGATCAAACCCACTATTGACAGACCTGTGATTCATCTTGCCACCAAACCCTTGACCAAAAGACAAGTGATCTGTTAAGCAATCCAACAGACGGAACACCTAAACAAAGAAAATAATACACTATCAGTCTTACCTGTAGTAGATATGTATGTTTTATTTCTGTTTCAATAGCTTCACCAGCGATATGTTTTAATACATTAACATGTTCCTTTATATAAGGTAATGCTTCTCTTTTATAGTCCGACCGTAATAATTTCTCTATACCATTCTCAAATTTCTGAAGCAGAAAAATTAAATCATTGGTTAAAACCTCCACAAAATTACAGTAAAATATGACAAGAAATAATAAAGACTGAGAAGATATGAATGCTATTAATAACTAACCCTTTAAAGTTTAAACACAAGGAGCCAGCTTGATATATGAGCCGGAAGTCAGGAAGATTTGAAGGAATAAAGTTTTAAAGTGCAGTATTCTTCGCCACTATAAAAACATTCTAGTGCCAAGGAAATATTCATTAGCATTAGTCTTCCCTAAGAAATTTCACTACTTTTCGGCTCCTCAGAACTTTAGAATTTTTTTTATTTCGGGCTACAATGTTGTATAATCTACATGATCATTTGTCATAACTTACCTCACAAGACATGTGGTTACAGTACACATGATATAACTTACCTCACAAGACATGTGGTACAGTACACATGATATAACTTACCTCACAAAACATGTGGGACAGTACATATGATATAACTTACCACACAAGACATGTGGTTACAGTACACATGATATAACTTACCACACAAGACATGTGGTACAGTACATACGATATAACTTACCTCACAAGCAGATAATAATCCTTTCATTACACGTGGTACAGTACTCCTTCGTTCTCCAGTCATCAATATAGTTGCTTGTATAGACGCTAACCTAAACAAATAAAAAGGTGTATGTAATAATATAAAAAAATAGTTTACTTTAAGTATTACAGAGGATGGAAATTCTCATACACTGAGCTGGACACCATAAGGGTTAGTGTTTGGGATGGCATTTAGGGGCCCCGGGTTCACAAAGTATTCTCAGACTTAAGTTTACTCAAAATTGTTCGCCTTATTTCCACTGAAATATAGCCCCTTAAATTTGTGAACTCCGAATCGGATACTACCGAAAAAAGGAATCTAATGGTAATCCAGGAATCTTGATAACTAAATTTTCTGTCTTTTCTTGATACCAGGAATAATGTTTTGGATTTGTTAAAAAGTTTTAATCATAACTTACTTGGCTTCTAGTGATGCTAATATATAACACATTGTACTCATTCTGTTTGGTCTTTCTTCGTATATCTGATGAAATTCATTTAATGCATGTACCACTATCTTTCTAGCCTACAAATACAAAACGTTTCAGACACACTATTAATCAAATAACGGTTTGATAGAATACAGTTTGTCAATTTGAGCATTAGGCAATCTCTCAAGCATTTTTTAGTAACAAGTGTGCTATGAGGGAAATTTTTGCTAGGACAGTGGTACTACGGCCTACTCTTATATCGAATTCCAACTGCCAATGGAAAATTTAGGTGCATGCCAATGTGTGTCCTATCCAAACAACTAGACAGCTAGGGATTTGAAAATGCTAAGGACTTACGATTCTTTTGCTGTTTTTATTCTCATAATCTTTGAGTGTAGCATCCACCATTAACATTGTGGACTCATACCAGAAGATTTCATTACCAGAATCTAAATCTTGAGCTGCTTTACAAAAGTTGATAGCCTGTCCATACTGAGCCTCATTATAAGACAGCTGCGCTAATCTATATAAAATACGCACTTGCAAATCTTTATCACCAAACGCCTATAAATATAAAGCAACAGATTATGAATTATCAGATTTTGATCAATTTTTCAAAATCAAGACAAAGAATGATTAAAATCATAGCAATATCGGGCAATAAATATATAATGCACTACCAGTAAGTTTTGATGAAAAGGGCAGTACCTCGACAAAAAATAATGTGTAACGATACAGGATAACTTGAAATCTCAACAACGTTTGTGCATTGAGACAGCAATTTTGTGAAAAATGTCACACACCTCTGGATATAAAAAGGTGCTTCCTCAGGACTAACCAAACTTTTCCAGCAAGTTTGTAATTTTTTACATTCTTTACCTTTTATTAATATGACTATTATAGCATAGCATTGTGCCAATTATCAAAAATATTCTAAAGTATTTTTACACAAATTTTGTCTTCGACAGGCAACCATACTCCTTGTCATGAACAAGTAGGGAATTGAAACCACGACACTTGACTCTATGAGAGACCTTGTGATATGACGTACACCCATTAAACCACAAACCCACATAACATCAGATGTTAAATTTACATGAAAATGGTTTACTAATATTTCTCTCATCCTTTTAACGATAATTTTACATCAGGAAATGATGTTAATCTGACATTTTTACGTTTTATATTTACATCATTTTCAAATCAAACGTTATGAAATTTTAAGTAAATATGACGTATATACAACATAGAAATGAAGTAAAGTTTACGATAGATTAACTTGATTTCCTGATGTTATATTGCCGTTAAAAGGATGATCAAAATGATGGAAATCTAACTGAGCATTTTTTAACATAAATCTAACATTAATTAAACATCATTTTTGTATGTAATTCTAATGTCAAATCCCCCATGACTGATATCAGAACCCAGCTGCCAACAACTTCTGTAGAAGCTATATGTTAGTGTATAATACACAATGTACTTACTGTAGCAGCAATGTTAGCTTCATTAAGATAATTTCTAGCATGTTGATAATAACCCTGTAAATATAAAATATACACAATCATAACAGACATTTTTAATTCATTAATAGAAAAATAAAATTCCTCCTTCAAAGAATTAAAGCACAAGAAATATCATTAGGTGTCTATCATTAAAAGGCACAAGAACTACTATATGTTGTGCCAATTAAAAGACAAAGAACGTTCATGTTTGTACCAATTAAAAGGCACAACAGCATTAAAATATCACTCTCCTTATATTCTGACCTTGCAAAATAAATAACATACATGGAAAGATAAAAAAAAAATAAGAACCTATTGTTGAACATGAAATTATGAGAAAAGAGAGAAAATTATGAAAATTTACTTTATTTGGTATGTGATAAATAAAGCTGTATACTATATATAAGCTTATACCTGTCTAATTAATACTTGTGCTATATCTGTCCATATTTCTCGTAATGACACACCTCCTAACACTTTACCCAGATGACTGACACTAACATCTTTCTCTTCCGCCTTTAAAAAAAAGTAAATATTTCAATAGGAACATTTAGAAATATTACTCTGAATGATGTGTTCTGAGTTCGTCTTTAGGTTTGAAAGGACACATAAACAGATTTTGTCAGCTGGTCAATTTCTAAGTCATTTAATCACACATCGGGGGTATCAAATAAATTTAATCACACATTGAGAGGTATCAAATAAATTTAATCACACATTGAGAGGTATCAAATAAATTTAATCACACATTGAGAGGTATCAAGTAAATTCTTGAAAACATTTTTCACTCGATCTATACAGGTGAAAATGTTAATGTGTTTGATCTATATTACTTTGATCTATATCACGACTTTACTCATACATTATCTGTTATGCTAGGTAAAATATCAATTCTGAATGATTTAGATTCATAATGGAGCAGTTTGATGTTAAAGCAAAATTTACAAAGTACCTTGGGTGGTACAGACTGTGTTCTGGATGCAAGTGTTCTCTTCTCTACTTTTCCTTCAGCAGCAAGTCTTGTCAACGATTCTTTAACCCGTAATTCCTCTCGTGAAACTTGAACTTGTTTTTCTTTCCATAGAGCAATTTCTTCTCTTGATCTACATGTAAGCAAAAATAAATATCTTTATTTTAATCTAAAGGGAAGGGAATGAGGTTTAATCTTTAAGGGAATCCATCACTGGTTTTATTCTGAAAGCAGGATACTTGCAGAACGTTGTTCTTTTTCATATAAAAAGAGAGGGTGTGAAATGGGGTTTAACGTCTACTTGGCACAAACTAGGTCATTTTGGAACTAAAATAATGACTCATTTTTTTTAATTCACTTTTGCGTAGGTGTCTTTAGGAACGTGAGGAAAAACCAGAGGGCCCAGAGAAAACCCATGATGTCAGATAAGCAAAAGTACAAGCCAGGAACTCAAAACCACAACACTTGACTCAATGACAGACCTTATGAATCAATGTGCACGCATTAGGAAAGTTACAACAGTTTTACATTACTAAAATTCTATTGCAAAAATGGTTGAGCATACAGTAGGTTTATACATACTGAGCTTGATCTTCTTCATTTATCTCCATATTACCAACCATTCTCTCGTGAAAACTACAACCACCTTTCAAACCTAATTCATGACAAACTTCTAAAGATCTGTAAAAAAAACCCCATACATTATTATACGATATAGATACAAATTACATGAAATGGGGTTTAAAGTCCTAATGTTTTGCTCCGAACTGGGATAATGAAGACGGGCATAAGCAATCATACAGTGTGCTAAGAGGAAAATTTGGCTCGGACAGTGGCACTACAGCCTACTCTTACATCGAATTCCAACTGTCAAGGTGTCTTTAACGTGCACGCCAATGTGTACACAGGACTTTGGTTTTTCGTCCCATCTGCAGAACTAGACAGCTGTCCTTGTCAGGCCTTCTGTCCTGCATCACTGACAAGAAGAAACCACGCCAGAACATCTGAATGAACTTTCTTGGCCAATGCAGGGATTGAACACCCGACCTCCAGGCTAGCGAGCCAGCATCTTACCCATTTGGCCACTGTGATCCCCTTCCAACTCAAGAAGTCGGATCCTATGTAACTTCGTGGCATACTTTATTATACAATAGATCAACAGATCAGGCCATGTGCAACTTTCCAATAACCGTAGCTTTTCCTCCAACAACAAGATCCTGTCTAACTTAGTGGTTCCAGAAAGCTTGCAGTCAGTATCTGAATCCAGCTTACTTTAAATCACAATTCTTTGAATAGGGCCCTATAAGATATCTGATTTGTTAATTTTACTGTATCTAAAAGATTGGTTATAGTTTCAGAATCCAACTTGATTGAAATCACAATAATGCTTCCAACAGGGCCCAATATATACTATTCAAAAAAAGTAGGGGATATTTGATTTTTAAGTGTTATTAAAGTCACCTAATGAAACTGACGAAGAAACAAATGACAAAATGAAATGAAGTTCACATTCATCGATTTATTCCAAATGATCGTTAGACTAAGTAAGGCACAGACTGACCATTATAAGGGTAAAATGATACCCGGGGTCAAACAGCAAAGTTACCACAGCATCACAACAAAGTCAGTAACGGGTAAATCCTCCTCTGTTTGCCAAACAAGCATTGATCCGACGTGGCATACTCCTAATGAGACGTCTAAGGTCATTTTGGTGCAGATTGTTCCATTCCTGTTGCAACGCAGCAGCAAGTTCTTGGACATTGGCAGGACGTTGTTGACGTTGACGTAACCTCTGTCCAAGCATGTCCCAGACATGCTCGATGGGGGAGAGGTCGGGACTCAGTGCTGGCCAAGGTAATGTGGTGATGTTCTGTTGTTGGAGGTAACCTGTAACGATCCTGGCCCTGTGACATCTTGCGTTGTCATCCTGGAAGATGAAACGGCGGCCATGACGTCGTGCGAACGGCACAACATGGACTGCCAAGATGTTGTCCCGGTAGTACTGGCCTGTAACACGCCCTGCAACAACATGTAAAGCCGTTCTTCCAGCAACAGTGATGCCTCCCCACACCATAACAGAACCACCCCCAAATCGATCATGTCTGATGACGTTAACGTTTTGGAAGCGCTCGTTTCGACGACGCCACACCCTCCTACGTCTGTCCAAAAAATCAACAGTGAACCTTGACTCATCTGAAAACATCACATTGCTCCAGTGTCGATTATCCCAGTGTTGACGATCCCTACACCAACGACGTCTTGCCTGAATGTGATGATCTCTCAAACAAGGGATCACGCGAGGACGTCGGGCGCGAAGGCGACCCCTATGCAGTCGATTCCGAATCGTCTGGCCACTCACTCTCACACCAGCGTCTGTTTGAAGACGAGCGCTGATCTGATTTGCTGTGATGACACGATTTCTCAAGGCCAAGGTACGGATAAATCGATCCTGGGCTTGAGTTGTCGCCCTTGGTCGACCTGAGCGTGGTCTGTCCTGTACAGATTGTGTATCACGGTATCTGGACCATAGCCTGCTTATGACAGACTGAGAAACATTCATCGTCCGCGCCACAACCACCTGTGTTGTGCCGGTCTGTAGCATGCCAAGGGCACGTAACCTTTCATTTTGGGTAAGCCGACGCATATCAAAATTTGTTTTCTGGTCACTAAAACAATTAAACTGATGTTTCCACCGTGGAATTCAATGCCACAATGACTGTAACATTCAAAGTCAGAGTCGTGCAAATCTTGGGTTGGACCCCCATGATGATCCCAAGCATCACCTGCATTCCATGCGGTAGCTATTGGTGCGTTTGGGCGTCACATGTAACTGGAAATGTTTCTTCTGTTAGGTTCTATAGTGACTTTTTTCGTAGTCATTTGCATATTTTAGTATTATGCCCCCAAAATCAAATATCCCCTACTTTTTTTGAATAGTATATATATACATATATCTGATTTGTTAATTTTGCTGTTTTTTAAGTTACCTTATATGGAAGAGATTGGTCATAGCCTTGTTATTCAAGATACTACGCGACAGTAAATCTTGAAATGCAAGGACTGGTAGAGCAAGATGATTATAACCAAGGGTACGTAACTCTGTCACTAACTCATCTAAATAATGTGATGTCAGCATCTGTAAATATAGAATCTTGAAGTCACGACATAAGATTGACACATGATTGGCATTAGTACACGCAAAGCAGCTATCAAATATTTTGGCAGGTTAATGATTTAAAAAAGGCAAACTACATGATTAAAACACAGATCCTATTTTGTTTTGTTTTTTATCGTTCAAAATTTCATTTTACTTGTCTTTACTACACTACGATCTGGAAGAGTTGTTATCATTGACATGTTCTGGATAATGTGAAGGATTAGCCAATGAAACGGTCTGTTGCGGCAAGCTTTAGACATGTTTTGCATGGAACCGTGGGTAATCCACAATAATAAAACATGGTGCTTTTGGAAGCAAGACAGACACCTATGATCAATGATTTTTCTACTTACAGGTTTTTTAATAGTTTTGGTACTGACTCCTAATTTCTTCATAGATTCATGTTTAAAAGCTTCTAAAACCTGAAAAGAAATTTAATATACCATTCTAATACAAAACTGCAAAAACCTGCAAATAATCAAATAAAGAAAACCGTTCTAAATACAAACAACAATCCATCACCAGCACCAAAAACATTCTTCTTATTTGAGTTAACAATGGAGTTATAATTTGGAGATAAACAACATATGATAAGTTTTATACATATGGTTAAATGTGCAACACAAATAGAAATGAAATAAAGTTCAACGTTTTACTTTGCTGCACCGACTGAACTGATCAGGATGAGTCGGCAGTGAGGTATGAGGCAAATTTGGCTTGGATTACAGCATTCCAGCCGAATCTTCTTTGATTTCTAACTGTCAAGCAATATAAATGAATTGGGTTTAAAATGTCCTACTGTTCTGCTCTGACTGGGATAATGAAGACAGGCATATGCCATACAGTGTGCTATGACGGAAATCAGGCAGGGACTGCAACGCTACGGCCTACTCTTATATCTACTTTAAACTGCCAAGGGATCTTTCGGGTGCAAGTCAATGTGTGCGAGGGACCTATTTTTTGTCCAATCAGAACGACTAGACAGCTATCCTTGTCAGGCCCTCTGTCCTGCACCACTGACAAGGGAAACAAAATATTAGTCAATATAAATTTAGTACCGGGTATTTCTTATTTACCTCATCTGGAACATCATATACAGCCCATTCCTCTGTTGATGCTGGTAAAACATCTAATGGTCCTTTACGTTTTGGTTTCTCTTTTACAACCTGTATCATACAATATATGTTTACATGATACCATAATACTTTTACATGACACAACAATACGTTTACATGACACAATAATACTTTTACATGATACCCTAATACTTTTACATGACACAAAAAAAAGGTGCAGACGGAAAGATGATGGATGTAAAAAACTGAGAGCACATTTTCCTATTTCCTATTTCAGTCAAAATGTACATAATTACTGAATTGTATTTAAAATCTGTTAAACTTTTACCTCTTTTTCTTTGTTATTTTTGCCTTTAGATTTGGCTGATTTATCACCGACTGTGGCTGTTTCTGCTGAAGAGTTTTTAGCCAGTTCTTTTAACGTATTACCAGAGTATGTTACAGAAACCTAAAATGAAAGAACCAATTAATTGCTTTAAGCTACATTCCTGTCAACTTTAATTTTGTCCACTATACTTAAAGGCCTCCATACATCAAGTTTTAATATTACAGGCTTATTAAACATACAATGTAAGAGCTAAATCTTCCTAAATTGCAGGTCTGTCTTTAGGCCTGAAATGTTATCAAAATTATCAATTAGAGTAATTAGACATTAATTTACTGATCCAGACTATAATCAAGACTACTTTTGGTAGATAATTTAACATAAAAATGGATAATCAAGACTTTGTCTATTATAATACCAAGGTTAGTAATGATGATCAAGGCTACTCTTATTTTGATTTTCAAGTGTCAGGGGATCTGTAAGGTGTTGCCAAATGTGTACACAGGACCTAAGTTTTATAACAGGAGTTGATTACATAAAAATTTATATCCTACCTGCCAAATACGCTGTAAGTATCCATATGCCATGAGTAGTGTATCTTTATATTGCGGTGAACCACGACCTTGTAACTCTGCTAGTATAATATGAGCTCGCACCAGATAATCTAGTTGTTGTAGATCTGTTAAATCATCCATAACCATATTAACATTTGTCAGATCAACACCTGAAAAAGTTCCATGACAAATTTAACCATATATATACATACACATTAGCTCATTAGGTCAAGTGGCTTGGTTTCGATTCCCCAACAACTAACATGCTGGTCTTCTAGTTTCCTCAAACAGGAACGGACCACTATGCACAAGCAGATTATTGAAATGAAATAGAACCATGTTAGTCCCGAAAATGACCCAGTTTGTGTCAAGTTGGTATTAAACCCCATTTCTCTCTCTCAACATGCAATGGAATTAAAATCCCCACCTATTTCTGCTTCTTTAGTAACAGGAACATAATCTTCAGGATTTATTTCTTCCTCTTTTTTATCATCTTTCTCTTTTTTATCATCAGTTTTTTCTGTTGGTTCCACAGCAGCTGGTTTCTCCAGATCAGGAGATTTAGATTTCTTGGCAGACAATTTTCCTCCTTTTTTCTTATCTTTCTTAAGACCTGCATCAATAATAGACGGAAATTTTAGCTAAATGAGTAAATCAAACTTTTAGGTATTAATAAAAAAGAAAAATATCTTAATCAACATCAAATTAAAACTTGTTGACTTTTTTTGTTGTCGTGCAATAAGTCAAGAATATAATTGAAATAATGGAAGTGACATTTATTAGCATTATCAATGTACTTATAAAGGTGAAATATGTGCAATATATCAGTTAATTAAATGATTAAGATAAAGTTTAAAGAAAGGTTTCCTATACAGAATTAAATGTTAGTAGGTAACAGTGTAGTAAACCAGATGGTCGTATATATCTCTAACTTTAGCTAAGGTCATACTTTGTTAAAATATGTGCATTAAACATCAAATACTTAAATCGGAGGAGTTTTTCAAGCTTTTTCTAACCAGTGTTATACTATTAACATTTACAAAAATCATGAAGCTAAAGAACTTGAAAATAAGAAAGTACCAGTTACTAATTCCTTAACAAAATGAACTTTTGCTCTTTGTGAATAAATATTAAAATGTTGCTTCTTATAATATGTTTCCTCTTCTCAAATCAAAAACTTTCACTTCCACATATTTAAGTTTCCAAAATTAAAACAATAAATATTTCATGGGACTCCATGAGCTATTTATTTATAACGACTGCAAATAACTAAATATCCATTTGGTTTGACCTACAATACATGTACATTAGCTGTTAGAACTGTGGATATGACCTTAGCTGTTAGAACTGTGAATACGACATTAGTTGTTAAAACTGTGTATACGATAATACAACATTAGCTGTTAGAACTGTGTATACAACATTAGCTGTTAGAACTATGTATACAACATTAGCTGTTAGAACTGTGTATACAACATTAGCTGTTAGAACTATGTATACGACTGTAGCAATTAGAACTGTGAATACAAAATTAGCTGTTAGAACTGTGTATACAAATGTAGCAATTAGAACTGTGTATACAACTTTAGATGTTAGAACTGTCTATATACAACCCATTATTTCTACTTACTATTTATATTTGTTGTTGAATCAGTTTCTACAATCAGGATTGATAGCGAGGAAGAGAGAGAGAGGAAAAAAAGCAAGATTAGAAATATTACTAATATATTAACTACAAAGTTTATGTGGGATATTGAACAGATCGACACAGAAATAGATGAAGCCAGATGGGGTTGGGTGTCACATCTATATAAAGTTGCATGCCCCACCAACTACAAGGGATAATTGACAGAAAATAGCACCTATGGCAAGCACTGATATTGCCCTCCTGTTCAAACATCTGACACTCATCTTTTAGCCGTGCCTGCCTTATCTTAGGTTCCATATTGTGGAAATCTTTTGGGCTAAACTTACATTTATATTCTACTTTCCCACTAATAAATACCCCTTTTAAGTTTTATCCATTCCCATACATAGAAAAACTAGTCCTACATCACAGAATATCAGAGAAAAGCAAAAATGGATGCTACAATATCTATACATTATCAATTCTTAAGCACTAATAGAAGGTAATAAAAATGCCAAAAAATGGCAGAATTCTTCATTTAATGAAATAAAATATGACAAAATTCAAACAATAAATAAAAGCATCTTATATTTTTTAAAAAGCTCATAATAATGTCTACTAATTAATGATTTCTCTATCAACTTTTGTACCTTTTCTATTTTTCCTTATTGTTGGAATATCTGAGCACAAAAATAAATATATGAGATATGATAAAGAAAACAACTTCCATAGAAACAGCAGATTACCAATTATAATCTAATTCTTTATGTTAGAAATGGTAGAGCAATTTCTTTCTGGTCACAGTATCCTAAAAACACTCTCAGTCAAACTCAACTTTGTCTGTTAAAGTTCTTAAAGGACTAACAATTTGCCAAATGATATTATAAGAAATGTCTGAAGATTCTTTTTCTGTTTTTTAACCGAAGAACATTTTTGCCATTCTAATTGGCCAAATATAAAGATTTAAGTACATGTAGTATTTTTTGTTTTAAAAAGTATAAGTTGCGTTCAATAAGAGTGTATGTTTTATCTGTTGTTTCGAGCCACAAGGTCAACATACACAGCAGGCTTTCATATAGAAGCATGAGATAAAGTGTGGATAAGCATAGACAAATATAGGTTGCCAGGCAATGAAACATACGCCCACAGAAGCCCATTTCATAAATGTTGATGCACAATACATAAAAATTTCAAGCAGATCGAATTATAACTTCACAAGGCTATAAGAAGTGATCAAGTGCAATAACTCTGTAAACTATTATCTAAATTGCTGAAATTCAATACATTTCTTTATATCTATAAAGATTGCATGGAGAATTTATAAGAAATTGTGGATGACAGACCGATGGACAGATGGGAGTGACAACAGTATACAGCCACATTTCAATGTAGGCTAAATAGTATTGCATATTCTATATCAGTATACAGCCACATTTCAATTTAGGCTAAATAGTATTGCATATTCTATATTATGTTCATATTATTATAATCTATCAATTTTATGTTTCTTCTCTTTTAAATTTACACTTAACTGTCAACATCTGAAACTTTAAAGACTATCTTTGAAATTTGACTTGAGAACATTACATGAAGATCAAAGAATTAAAGAATTGACATTCTTTACATCAATCATGGATCTTAAGAATATTTCCTCAGACTTAAGTTAAGAATTTACTCAAATTGTTCACCCTATTTTAACTAAAATATAACCCTTTATAAAATGTTTTTTTGTTTTAATGTATCAACTACATCAATAAGAAATTATGTGCGAAGTTTTGTGTTTCTGGGGGTCAAAGATATTTCTCATAAACAGTGATTAAAAGTTGAGTAAATTCTTAACTTAAGTCTGAGGAAGCTTTGTGAACTTGGAGCCTGTTTATTTTTTTACATGAATTATAAGATTTATATGAATATATTCTTTATTATATCTGTGTCACAAGTTATTTTAATCAGAAATACAGTATATAGTTCCTCACCTTCCTTTTTAAGTAGTGGAGCCTCGTATTTCATATTGAGTAAGATATCTATAGCCCATTCTACCTGATCCACACAGTCGACTAATGGAAACTGATTTATATACAACCATTGAGCAAACTCTAATAGATAATCGATCTTCAACCAATCATATTTACTAATCTAAAATAATTCAAATATAATATATATACAGGTAATATTCAAATAAAAGGGAATTAGTAAAAATAAAAAGAAATTGTGTTTAACGTCCTACTTATCTGCATCAACTGGGATAATAAAGACAGGATATCCTTTAGTAAAGTAAAAGAAATATTTACTTACAGTGAGAGCTTGTATAGCATTCTGATATCATTTACTTACAGTGGGAGCTTGCATAGTATTCGGATACTATGTACTTACAGTGGGTGCTTGTGTAGTAATATTCTGATATCATTTACTTACAGTGGGAGCTTGTGTAGTATTCTGATATCATTTACTTACAGTGGGAGCTTGTGTAGTATCTGATATCATTTACTTACAGTTGGAGCTTGCGTAGTATTCTGATATCATTTACTTACAGTGAAAGCTTGCATAGTACCCTGCATACTCCTCGCAGTGTTTCATTTGATAATACCTAATCCCACTGCTTTAATGAAAGCAACTTTCTATTCCATATGACTGGTCAACAGTCTGATTTTTAATCAATAGCTAACTGCGTAACAAAAGCATTACCCTTTAAACGGGAGCTCCAAATTGGACCACGTATGTTTACATAACCTTATGTCATAACTCAAAATTTTATTATGCCTGATTTACCAGTGCATGGCAGAATATTGCAGAAAAACTAATTGTGTGACAAACAAGGCCATCAAATCAAATACAATGTAAACAATACTGTTTGGAGACGAACATACTTTCACCGTTTTTAATACCTTAAATCACTGTCCAAAGTTTTAGGGAAGACCCAGATTAAACGAAGGACTGTCATGTTGCTGTATTTCGGATAGATTTGATTGAACACAGGAAGAATAGACACACTCACTCAAAAGATCAAGTATCAGAAGCCAATCCAGCAATAGCCAGAGAGGGATTTCTCGGGCCATTGCTTCAGGAATATAAGTATTCTGATATGATTGACCTACCGTGAGAGATTGTATAGCATTCTGATATGATTTTAGTTGTTCCGCCGTAACTCGAGAACTAAGTGCTACTCTTCTCCACATGTGTGCTACATAATCTTCACTTTCATCCTGTAATAAATACAATACAATCTATATCTCAATCAGTTTACTTCACATTTTAATATTAAACATTAAACCCTTGAGCCCTCAGGACAAGTCTGGAAATAAGGCACCGGTCTCTGACAATGTCAGGCCCAGATATAGGCTTTATCTGTCACTTTGTTTGGCACTGATTTGTCTTTTTTATTGATATTATTAATACATGTTCGGCACTAAGTTGAAAATGTCCGGTAGTATTTTATTAGTGCCTGACATTCTGTCAGGTACATCTAAAACTGTTATTTCCAGGCCTACTTCAGTGCTAAATCTCATCGTAATGCCATCCGATGTCAAAGTTCTTTAAGTGTAAATGATTGTAGACCTACAGTGAACTATCTACTACGAGAATAGATCTCTGCTCTGAATGGCCGCCATATCCAAAAGTTTATGTACTATTTTGTGATGCGGTTCTACTCTGTTTCAGATCTGTCATACACACTAAGACTAAATGAAAATGTTTAATTTAATTAAATGTTAGCAGAATAAATACTTCTTATAATTCCCAAACTATACTCAGTGTTTTTGACTAAAATCATCAATTTAGGACTTAAAATGTCGGTCAACTAGCTTAGTGTCTTATCTCAAGCGCAACTAAATGAAGATAGACAGCGTAAGTTTAGTATGCTGATCTTAGGCTGCACTCGTTCTCACAGATTAAGGAATAGGCCAACTCTGTTTTCAGCAAGTGATATAGTTAAAAAAGGAAACATAAAAAGAGACCACGTCAAAAAAATGGAATGAAATGAAATGGGGTTTAACATCCTACTATTCTGCTCTGATCTGGGCTAATAAAGACAGGTATACGCCATACAGTGTGTTATGAGGGAAATTTTGTCCAGATAGTGGCACTACGATCTACTCTTATATCGAATTCCAACTGTCGAGGGATCTTTTACATGAATGCCAATGTGTACACAAGACCTCT
Source organism: Patella ulyssiponensis (assembly GCA_963678685.1). Taxonomy (NCBI): domain Eukaryota; kingdom Metazoa; phylum Mollusca; class Gastropoda; family Patellidae; genus Patella; species Patella ulyssiponensis. The sequence goes on from OY783229.1 coordinate 64,237,744, forward strand.
GGTTTCCTTCTCATCCTAAGGACTAGACATATCAAAAACCTTTTCTTTTTTGTCTTTATGAAGTTATAGAAATCATTTCTCAATTCATGCAACACAATATATATAATAAGTAAAATAGTATATAATAGTCACTAAGTATATGTGAAGTCATGCTAGTACTGATATAGAATGATAAGTATATACATCATCTAAAACCGTGTTTCTCAACCTGGGGTGAATTCACCCCCAAGGGGGGAATGGCTCGTGTCCAGGGGGTGAATGACCACACTCCCAGTAACTTCAAAAATGGTCATATAAAGGTTTTGCAGTTGTTCCAGCAGTCCTATGAGAGGTGAAGTTGTCAACTTTTTCTCAATTTCAATTTGAATTGATGATCGTGCTCGATCAAGGCAGCCTAGGCCTTGATCTCGCGATCCGCCCATCAGTGATTTCCATGTGATAGCTAGTTTACTTGGCTGTGTGAGTGGGAAACGGCACAGGTGTCCATTGTCATTGTACGCCTAGCTCATTCAACAGACGAATCACCGATTTATTTTCATTTTGAATTTTTATACATGCTTTTGATTCCATGTGATTTTGATTCAAAATCACGCCTCCAAAGAATATAAATACCAAGAAGATTATTATCGTTCGGGTTCAAGTCGATAACAGGTGCGGATGACGTCAAGAAGCCTCAGTGTTTCATCGGAGACTGGCTTCGCTGGCCACGGCTCCGCGGTCAGTAACCTCCTCAAAATTCTGGGGGTAAATGGGTCGGTTGAGAATTCATTTAGGGGTGAACGGTGAGAAAAGGTTGAGAAACATGGATCTAAAACATTCACATTCCACACCATTTCTATCTATTGCATGCGTGTGTCATATTTTACAATAACCTTACTTGGACTCAACAAGGCTTACTTCTAGATTGTAAATAAATATTTCTATAACAATAGATTTCATGACATGCGTGTGATATATGTTTCATTCAATATTCATATCCGTGTAAAATAATTGGTTTCTTAAAATTTACCCCAAAATATTTTTCTTCTTCCTATTTGTAATTGAAACAGAAATAAAAGGTTAAAAACAACGACGACTCAAGTTTAGTTAAATTTGTTCAAATTTATTTGGTTAAATTTGTTCCAAATTTATTTGGTTAAATTTGTTCCAAATTTATTTGGTTAAATTTATTCAAATTTATTTGGTTAAATGTATTCAAAATTTATTTGGTTAAATTTATTCAAATTTATTTATTTGGTTAAACTTATTCAAATTTATTTATTTGGTTAAATTTTTTCAAATTCACTTGGTTAAATTTCCTGGAATTTCTGTGTGAAGTATTTGCAGACCTGATTTAATGAAGACAATGATCTGTGAATGTAATTTTTTACTGTACTACTCCCAAAAATATTCACAAATCTATTCCACCCTTTCAATCAATGAAAGAAGTGGGAATGACTGTGTTGATCTGTTTCACAGAGTTATTGAAATCACAATTCCTCTGTATAAGATGACTGACCTTTATATAAGTTCGAATTCCTTCTAGATTCGTCTGGTCCGGGCAGAACGGTGCCTTTTAATCATTTAAAGATACATTATGGGAGATTTTGACAAGGAGTTAGCCATTCTTGCTATAAAAGTTCAAAAATAGATGTTGAAACAAGAATATATTGAAAATTTCAGTCCAATAACTTTATCCTGAACAAAGTTGTTACCACTATAATTTTTTACTAGAAATAGTAGTTAAAATCATCGACACCCTTTTCCCACTATGGCCGATTGTTGATTGACAGGCGTTAACTCCGCCTACATAGTCTCGATCATCAAGTAATGTTTAAACGGTATCTAGTGAAGCTTGCGTATAGCCTCGGTCATCACTGTCTTTTATGAATAATTTCCGGAAGTATGATGACGTCAACGTCACGGAGAAACCCCACCCACGACGACATAGTGATTAAATCAGTCGACGAAATCCTGTTTTAATCCGAGCCCAATCCAAGCCATCCGTGGGTCTACAGTGTTCATTTTGGGCTTGTTGTTTAAATAAAGATCTAATTTATAATTTCTATGACATCTGAGGCTCAAAGGAAGACCGACAAAAGTCAGTTTTTGCTCTCCCATAATGTATGTTTAATATACTCAATAACACTAAATAGGAAATATTGTTTATCCAGATATACTTCAAATGTCTTGATTTATTTTTCTTTTACTTCAAAGAAAATGTTCCAGAATTCACTTTGCAGAGGGAAATAAGTTAATATTGCTAGTTCATTTCCTGTACCGATGTCAACCATCTCAGTGATATTAGTGACCTAGCGAATACTTACTGCTGATCAATGTGGGATCATGTACCAAGACGTATAAATGAATCAACTTGCATTGGTTTCCTATGACCGCATAATAGTGTTATTGTTGTCAAATGTAGAAAAGTATTTTTACTATGACATTTTAGTACTGGAAAGTGTATTATTTCTATGAACACCAATAAAACTAAAACCAAATATTACCTTAAATTTCTGTATATCCATATTCACATCTCGACCCAGTCTGGCTTTTACCATAACACGATGTTTAAATATTAACCTGAAATATTACAACAATGTCTTTATCAATATAATGAAATTATTACAATTATCTGGGACACACTTGCGATAACCCTAAATACTGCCATAATATCTCACAAGCTACTTCAGCAATTATTCAGCTAACAACTGTAATGAAAACTAGTAATATTCAGTAGTATGCACCGGACCTCATTTTTTTTGTCACATCTGAACGGCTAGACAGCTGTCCGTATCAGGGGAAACCACACCGAAAAATCCTGATAAACTTTCTCAGCCAACACTGGGATCAAACCTGCGACCTTGGGATCGAATCCGCGATCTCCAGACTAGCGAACCAACATCTTACTTACTTTCCCACCCAGACTCCACCCAGTTCCCAAGCAATGAAATATTTGTTATATAGAAACATTTAAAAATGAAAGTAGACTTACAATCTATGTTTAGTACGTGGCATGACTGTTACAGCTTGATCCATGGCATCTAATGATTCTTCCCATTCTCCCTGATAAAATAAGAAAATAAAACTATGTTATTCCAAAATTGGAAAATTGAATGAAGTCCACAAAATCAAATCGGCAAAAATTGTTAAAAAATTTTTGCTAAGACTAATTTCTTATCCTTCAAAGACTAGCAGGTGGGTGGACGAATGGTCTAACACATGCATTTTAGCCCATAAGGTCTGTCCCAAACTTGTACGTGACAAGATGTTGGGTAACATGCCTAACTTTGCAGGTTCTCTCCTGGTCCTCCAGTTTCCTCCTGAGTATGGCTCGGTCTGGAACAAGTTTTCCATTATCCCCGACAGTTTCCCCCATGAAGTATAACAGATATTCTACCTTGTCAGCATAAGCTTGGAATAAAACACCATATAAGGCAGCTCTTAATGTGAGGTCATCATCAGCTCCACCAATCATACGAGAGGATTTATTATCAGAGTCTTTATCGTCTTTTGTAGAGTCTTCTGACTTGACCTTGACATGTGTACCATTTCTGGAATCACCAGGACCATTTTGGGATGATTGCTCATCTTTATCCTGAAAAGATGATTTCAATCCATGTTCAAAAAACAATCCCTGTACATCATCTTCTTGAGAGAACTCTCAATGCTTTAATAGTAATTCTGTTCCATATTAAGGTTTTGTTGCTTGATGCCATTCAAAGAAAATCACCTTCTTCATTAATAATCAATCCATGAGCCATTCATTGGTGATGCTTTACTTTAAAGCAATATTTCATTTGTATGAGTTGGATTCATCTTGGAATCTTCGATCCAGTCACTCAAACAAATAACAATGAAAGTTCTTAAATTAATAACATATGTGACACTGTTAAGCTTATCTGACGCCCATTTCCAAACAGCTCAGTATGATGATAATTTGGTATTTGATTTGCATATATATTTAAAACCATTGTGAAATCTGGGGATCAAGTGAAAAGATCTAGGGGCTAGTGTTAAATATCATTTACATGAGCATGTACCTTTAAACTGTTTATTTACATAGGGCCCTGAACATGTATAATTCTCGGTAATCTTGCGAGAGACGGGATAATTGTGACAGCAGCTTTTGGTCAAGGGAAATAAATTGATCGACATTTAAGAGAATCAGTTTATAGAGCTATCGCTAGCCATAAGCTAAACACAAATTATTTTACCTCTTTCTTAACTGGTGCTTCCGCGGTAGCTGTAATACACTGTAACAAAACACGAACAGGTTCTTTTAAGAGCTCTCTTTCTATTGGTTGATTGACTAATGCCACACAGGCATTCCAATAATGTCGTGCAGCAGACATGACCAGGTTGTAGTTTTTGGCATTTCTACCATATCTACAAAAAAAATTATATAAAACGTCATGAAAAAAACAAAACATGGAATCCATATATTGAACTATTTTGAATGGACATCATAGCAAATGGGAGAATGCTAGATTGGAGACGGTCCTGCACATTTTAGCACATATGATGTCATATGTTTAAGAATTTGGGAGAGAGGTCGAGTTTCCATATAAGCACTGACCTAGGATGATGAAAACTTATTTCGTGATATTTCCTGGTTAGGGTAAGAGTTAGGCTTGGTCCAGTGTTAGGGCTAATATGCTAACCATATCCCTAACCCAAATCCAGATATGACTTCATATGTGCTAAAATGTGCAGGAATGTCTCTGATCTAGCGATCTCTTAGCAAATGATATACGATTTTAGTTTTGTTATATGTGGTGCTAGAGGAATTATAAAATCAGACACATGCTTGCCTGAAAGTAGTTCTCACAGAAAAGAAATGGGCTAGATCTATTTCTTAAGGCCACTTCCAGATTTCCTCAAAGTGGAGACAACCTTAAGAAATAGATCTTACTCCCAATGGTGGCTAATTAAGACGGACTGAAGTGTGCCAGAAGGGTAAATTTGTTCATTCGTCAGGACCTATATCCTACATTCCTGTCAAAATCAGGCGAAACTTTCAAGCTTAAATTATGATAATTAATAAACATAGCAGGTGAAAATAAAAATAACTGTAGTCCAACCTAGCACTGTTGAGAAAAGCCTCCATGGCTTGTCGTCTGTTGGAATTTTTTCCAGCCATATTCTCCATTAAACTCTGTCCCAGAATGCAACTGGTGTAACTCAACATTTCCTGTTCTACCACATAACGATGTCTAAAAAGTGAAAATGACAATAAGTTAAAGATACATTATGGGAGATAAGATAAAGAGTTGGCAGTTCTCACTATAATAGTTAAAAACTATATAGTGTAAATGTAATTTGCTGAAAATTTCAGTCAAATTGATCCACTATAGGCCGAGAACGGAGTGCGTGAAATTCCTGAATAGCCTTGGTCATCATTAATAAAATCATTAATAAAAACAGAGTAGTCTCGATTATCCAATGTTGTGATTTAATTACAATGACCGTTCAGCGGCATATTTGAATCTAATCCAGCTTACATCGAAGGCTAGCCTTGACATTGAGAGTTTATTATGGTCTGGATAAGTTAATTAATGTCTAATTAATAATTTAGATAACATTTCAGGCCTAAAGAAAGACATGTAATAGGCAGATTTTGCTCTTGCATAATGCAAGTTTAATTAATGTCTAATAAATAATTTAGATAACATTTCAGGCCTAAAAAGACATGCAATAGGCAGATTTAGCTCTTGCATAATGTATGTTTAATTTATTAACTTACGGTTCTATCTTTCTGTTTTTCGGTTGTGTTCCAACATTAACAAATCGTAAGGCTTTCTCGCTACATTTTATCACCAGTGTATGTTGTTTTTGAGTGAAGGATAAATAAGTTAGTTTAGTCCACAGTTGTAATTCTATAAACTTCTCAGTCCAACGACAATTCTCAACCAATGAAGAAATCTAAAAAAAAAATTGAATAAAACAAACTGTTACTGAATTTGATTAAAACATGAAAGATACATTATGGGAGATTAGATGAGGAGTTGGTAGTTCTCACTCCAATAGTAAAAAATTAAATAATGTAAAGGAGATTTGCTGAAAATTTCAGTCAAATTGATCCACTATGTTTTTATAACATTTCAGGCATAAAGAAAGACCTACAATAGGCAGATTTTGCTCTTGCATAATGCATGTTGAATTTGACATAAAAGTATCTTAGTAGGTACCGGCAGCTAAATTTTCAAACTTCAGAAATGTTGATTTTTTTGTCATATATTTACTCATTTGTGACCCAAATAGAAGCACAGAAAATTTGAGTCAATTATCTTTAACGGTTTTTGAGATATGGGGGCAGGAATTTCGTGCCCCCGCCCAGGGGTGTCAAAATATCACGAAGTGGCGTTTTCGTAGCACAATAAAAAGAAAAATAAATACCAGAACACAGCTGTTTTGTTATTTCCTGGTAGACTTCACCCCAAGGTACTAGTAAAAGTAATATTAGAACAATGGGAGATCAATTTTTTGATTGAGGGACTTTCAAAAATGCCGATTTTGTTCATTTTGAGGGTCCGCAAATAGCCGCAGGGCATCCGCAGGGCATTTTCGGATGGTATTTATTTTTCAAATAGTCCTTTCAATACAGATCAAATCACATTTTACCATACAGATCTGCAAAGGAAATCAGTCTAATTAATTTGGGGACTCATTATGAAAAATTAAGGGGATAGATAAGGGGCAAAACCCTGTGTCGGACGCTTTTTTGATCGCGTGGACAAAATGCCAAAAAATGAGTAAAAATGGCAAAATACCAACATATTCAGTATGCTACCAAAATGTTATTTCTTGACCGATTTGAATAAAAATTGGCATCTAGGTTAATATGAGGCTTTTCTCTTCAATGAAACAATCAGAATTAGGCTATCTATTACGGTTTGGAGGTGAGGGCAGGGGCAAGGGGGTATAAATGTCAAAAATCGCAAAATTTGCTGAAAAAGACCTACTTTCAAATGACCACCAAAATTTATTTTATTGGCAGATTGCATTAAAAATTGGCATCTAGACTAATACTGAGCTCCTGAACCCAATGAAATAACCAGGATTTAGCTATCTGTTATGGTTGTGAGTGAAGGGCATGGGGAAGGGGGTTATGAATACATGCATTTGTACACTTTCAGAACTTCAACAAACATCAAACATTATGTATATCAAAAAATCTTTTTATTATCATTGTATCCAACCAATCACAATTTTATTATTTATTAACACAGTTGAATAGTTTCGACTATATACATGTATTTTAAGATAAATTATGGAACATTAGATAACAAAAGCTGGCAGTTCTCACTATAATAGTTAAAAACTGGATAATGCAAAGGGAATTTGCTGCAGTGCAGCCCTTCTTCCACGTCCTGTTGCCCACAAATGCCGGATGAAGATATCAAAGTTTTCATCACCTGAAAATAGTTAAAATCAAGGTGAACAAATTTGTGACAAGTTCATCTATGTGTTGATTTTTATTATTCTATCCAGTATTTATTAATATTATTTATATTACTATTACCAGCATAGAACTAGAAAATGAAACTAGAACAGAACTTGACAGAAGACAGTTCAAGTGGAATAAATATTGGCGAACTATTTATTAATGTTATCTCTGACTATGTTGTCTCTGACTCTATATTCTGCCTTGTTATTCAATATTTATTAATGAAATTAAGATTACAGGTCTTGATATCATTGATTGCGAATTATTTTTCTTAAATAAAATTAAACTGACGGAAGTTTGGACCGAACCAAGCACCCGGAAGTCGAAAATCGAATCGACATTATCGAGCGCATGTTCGCTAAAATCAGCTAAACATTGAACAGCAATGACAGACAAGCATATTCTAAGAAATTATTAGACTCGTCTACGATATTTACAAATCATTTACTTACGTAAAACGGGTGCAATCCGCTCTCAAAAAGCGATATTCTGTTCGCTTCCCCTTTCATACATGGGCGCCGCCATTTTAGCCGGTCGTAACGTCATAGGAAGTGCCTCAAGTGGCACCGCGCTTGCGCGACCTGGTTTTAAAACACCTCGCGCTTCAACGCCGTTGATAAGAGAAGCTCGATACGAATTTTATTTAAAAGTTCTTTTTAAGGGCTTTATTTCGGTACTAAATATGTAGGGGGTATTTATATTGGTTCTTGCCGAATTTTCGCCTTGAATCTAACCCATGACTTTGATGATAAAATTAAGGATTTTAGGGAAATAATTTTCTACGCAAATAAGATACGAAACGATTGCTTGTTTCAAGACCTAACTATTCATCTAGGTCATGATGTGTCAAATTCATTGGCGGTGAAGCGCAACGTGTTTTTCTGAACCCCCTATCATTTTATTGTTGACATAACGTCACTAATTAGAACAATAAATGAGTAAAAACAAGAAATGACGCAACTTTGGACATATATATTGACGACAAGATAATAAAAGAATATTATAATGTTTGGTATTTTTGAAAAGGTTAATTAACCAACTTTTTACATATAAAAAATCAGGTTATTTTGATGAAGTGTCAACTCGCACTAAAAGTTGTAAGCCAGCTGACTTTTAGTACTGATTAGCGCGTCCATTGTTTTCCAGTCAGCTGACGTCATGTTTGCCGGTACCTAATCTTAGTCATTCCCATTTAGTTTTCCCTTGCATATGTTATAGATACATTATGGGATATTAGATAAAGAGCTGGCAGTTCCCACTATAATAGTTAAAAACTAGATAATGTAAAGGAAATAATATATAACCAAAGATAACATAGCTATAGTTTGTATTAATCTTGAAATGATTTTAAAATTCCACTGATGCATCAAAAATAGTTAATTATATTATTATTATTTCAAAAACAAAGTCATGATGCTTTACTACTGACTAATACTCACATCAGCTAATGGTGGCACTTCTTTAAATTCCATTATTCCATTTTTAGACCTTGATGACATTTCTGTAGCCACAATTGCTTTAGTCATTCCTCTCTGTCCCTCCATATTAGTCTATATGAAAAAGATGATAACCATACAAATAAAGTGTATATGAGGCAAAGAAACATAATCTACCAGTGGTTTGTTCACTTGTCCGAGCCTCAATTTGTCATTTTAGAAATATTAAATATTAATTTAATTTTGTTGGTTTGATTGGATTTGACTGTTATGCTGAACCAAGGCTCTCCTTTCAGTCATATTTTCCGGTATTGACTGACTAGCAGTGCAATTGACCAATCCGAGAAATTACTTGCCTGTCAATTTACATGTCATGAAATATGAATTTGACAGGATTTATCCATAATACACAATAATTACAGTTAAATTAATATTTTTTTAGTGCAAGAATTCTAAAACATCTATATAAAAATTTCACCTATTGCTGAAGCTTGAAACTCCCAGGCTTTGTTAATATTTTGATCGATTATGTGTTTATATTAATATCCTACTCTTTGTGGCATTTCATTTGATTATGCTACATTTTAATCTTATCCCTTTGAGACCCAATTTATAAAACTGATTCTGGGTAAGTTAAACTATTGTTTGTGCATTTAAATAATGTTAGTGGTCGGACATCAGATGTGGCGAGATATCTGTCCCAGTTTTTTGATTATCCAGTCTTTTGTTAAATTCAAGATGACTGCCCTAATTAAGCAATTGGCGCCTGCTTCAAAGACCGGTATATTATAGTTAATAATTGTTACATTTCCCTCTATGATGTCTTTTTTTTGGTGGGAATCGATTTATTAAAATAAAGGGATTGCAATTACACCAAAAGATTACAACTTTTTAAGATTAACCTCAAATAAGAGGTTTCCAAAATTAATGTCCACATTTGTGGACATCAGGACTAGGTTAAAGATAATTTTTTGTTTGTGAGTTTATGACAATAATAATTTGGCTTGATTTTAACTAGTTTTTTGGTTCAAATTATTTTTGCAACTTATTGAACACGTTTTAGCCCCATTCGAACCACTAGATTCTTTTCATGGTCCAACGTTCTACTGGTTGAGCCAACATTTTTTATCAAACGAAAACCTGATGTCCACATATGTGGACATGTCGTGTTTCCATGGCAACCGCAATTTTTGTTAAAAAAGCTCCAGTTTCTCATAGGTTAGGTATACAAAGGGGCTACTATCTAATTATCCTTCAAATATCATTGTTTTACTGTGCTCGGGTCTCAAAGGGATATAGTAATTGAAGGATTTGCGGAAATTTGATGTAAGATTATGCCATTCACAATAATTTCATGCTTTATAGTAGACTAGACTTTTCACAGTAACCTATCTCAGAAATTTAATGGCTGGAATAGTCCTCAATATATCAGTGTGTAATGAACAAAATGGGATTTAACATTGTACCATTCTGTTTCAACCAGCCTAATGATGACACGCATATGCTGTGCAGTGTGCTATGAGGGAAATTTAGCCAGGGCAGCAGTTGAATTCCAACTGCAATGGGTTCTATACACAGGAACCTTGCATTTTCATTCCACATAAACCTTGTTCCTTGCAAGGCCCTCCATTCTGCACCATTAACAAGAGCAAACGGTGTGTATGCGTACTAAACAATTATAATCCTTATAGCAACAAATGTAACCAACCTCATCGTCTGTGCCGAGAGTTTTAGCTATTTGTTGCAGTGCCATCTGTTTAGCTGTTACCCATGTCTGTAATAACGGCATACGGACAGATATATTGACTACATCCTGGTTATTGTCGCCATTGGTTACCATCATACCATATTCACATACCTAAATGAACAAAACATTGAAAAAAGTTCAGATATATTGACAAATGTGGATATTTTCATACGAAAGAATATTTAATCTGCCATCTTGAAAAACAAATGTATCATGATATGGTGAAAAAATGATTTCCCCTGTCTAAATAAGCTACATAATCAAGCGCAAGCTGAAGCCTTAAGTTTCTCTGTAGTCATTTTAATAAAGGATCTTTTCATAGACACTCATCTAGTTACGACTGACAAATCATTAAAAGTAACAAATTAGCAGAAAGTTCTTCCAAGCACATGTGATAAAAACAATTAAACTAAAGAGTTAAAGAATTGTTGAAGAGGCACAATGTCACTAAATGTTTAGCAGTCGTCAGAAATCAGTAAAGATAAAATCAGTGACAAAGACTGACAAGGGTATAAATCCTTACACAGACCCAGACGCTTAAGTCATGTGAAAATGTGCCACCCCCCAAGAGCTGGTATACGGCCATATAATATTGAGTTATTCACATATCTCAGATAGTCTTAGGCGGTCTAAGAGAGAGAGAGAAATGGAGGTCATCTAAGGACCAACACATGGTTCAATTTCATTTCAATAATTCGCCTGTGCCTGTAAGTCTTTAGCAGTGGGAGGAACCCGGAGGACCCTGAGAAAGCCCATCAGGCTGGACAGGCGACCCTTCTCCTCATCACGTACAACTAGGGAATCAAAACCAAGCCAGTTGACTCAATTACAGATCATATGATTCAGCGCGCACAAGCTATCCATTCGTCCATTCAACTCCCTAGAAGGGTCAGTAGTTTTGAACTGTCAATCATCACTTTTCTTTTACTTGAAGGTATCAGGGAAGTCGGAAGTTATATATGATGAAATATAAATCTTGCCTCGATGGCTTTCTTTAAGTCTGGTAGGGCATCAGGGCTTATAGTCACTGTTACACCGGCTTTACTTTTAGCCGTTCCTACTGTAGTCCTTGCGGCTTTCTTATCTTTTACTGGTGATTTGTCTCCAGGAGAAGGAGAGACTGGTGGTTCCTGGATTTCTTTTGGAACTGGTGGAGGTATCCAGGGTTGTATCAGGCTGTATGCCAGGGCATTACATATGTTCACTAACATGACGGTTTCACTTGAAAAGAAACATTTAATTCAAACAAGATTGAGAGAATTTATGACATCCGCTCTGCTCACATAATTTTAATTTGTAAAATTCAAACAGAATTCAAAATGTACTTATATTACATTCTCAATTGAATCTAGACACATAGTATTAAAATATCACTGGACAATCTTTATACAAAGCAAATTAAAGCTTAGGATAGTCGATGTCCATATGATTTGCCATAAAAATTTGCCTAGTGTGTTCTAGGTATTTATATACTGTATTACAAACAACCATGCCTCTTGTGAGATGAAGACAAGAACACACACCTGTCAAATATTATTCTTTGGGCTGCAGGTTACATTCTTTTGTTTCAAAACAATATTTCTTTTTAGGCTGAGGAAGGCACTTGGCTTTATTTTTAAGAAAATAAAATTCTAGTTTTACAAACAGTCAAGCACAACTTCACAGAGGTGGATGCCCAAAGATAATATAATATAATAAGAACGATACATATTTCATCAATTCACATCATAAAACCATTAAAAGAACTAAAACATATCTTTTGGTTGTTCTTGATCTTCATAACTTGTTCTCAAGTTCTAGACGTTAACAACTGGTCAAGAACATACTTTTGAATATAAACCAGTGTCTATTATCAATATAAACACTTACCCAGCATGTCCGACTTTCTTCAATCCGTCTAAAACAAAAGTCAATGTGTTGAGAATCTCACGATGTCTGTTCTCAGATAACACATGGTTGTTATAATTCCACACATAGGCGGCAGCACTACACACTAGCCATGCTTCCTCTAGTATAACTCCCAATTCTAAACCTCGTAAAAAACTCTTCGTTGATGTCTCTGATAACATCTTTATCCAATCACTGGAACCAAAGAAAATAACCCATTTACCTCCCCCAAAAATGCAAATTAAAGATACATATATATATTTATAACTGAGCATAATCTTTGAATGTCATTAAGAAATGAAATGGGGTTTAACATCCTACTTCTCTGCTCCCAACTGATGAAGATGAGTAGGCTATACACCATGCAGTGTACTAGGAGGAAAATTTTTGCGCAGACGTACAGTGGAACTACGGCCTACTCTTATATTAAATTCCCACAGTCATGTGAGTAGCAATATTTTAACATTAAGAAACATTCGAGAACATTCGGTAACACTGATTTATGGATCTATTTTGTTCACATGTCCAATGTGTTTGGTTTTTTTTTTAATTTTAAATGGAGAACTTGGTTGCAAATTACCCTGTTGTGGTAATGGGGTGCAGGGTGCAGGGCCACAAAATGGCCAGAATTGTTTATGACAACAAGAAGGGCTATTCAAAACAGCCATCTTTCATTTCAATATGTCCCAGAATTCCATCTAGGTCCAAAGCCTTTTATTAATAAAGGGAAGTAACTCATTTAACAAAAAGAACTGAAGAAGGCTTCAGACCACCATTCCTTAATAATATGAATAAGTTAGTTAGTAACGGAGTATATGACACTGTAAGTTCGGACAGTGAGATAGGTTGGAGGAGCTAAAGTGGCATAATTCTTATAGAAGAAATCTAATGAAATCAAATGGGGTTTAATTAACGTCCTACTTTTCTGCTTCTAAAGATGACAAGTCTCAATAAAGAAAACATATGTGAGGTAAATATAGTGCAAGATGGATAATTGAAAATATCTGAAAATGGGCATCAATAAACATACCAATATTCTAACCAATCAGGATCCTCTTCTGGTTTCTTAGCAACATAACCTTTCGGTCGTTTACGAGTATCTTCCGGTGGAATAGGTTTATTATTCAACTCAACTTTCTCGGATCTTAGTAAATGTATGTAAGCCTGTTAATACAATAATTAATAACAATGAAATGGAATAATAGAGCTGACACTTTAGCACTCTGTAAATATTGACTACCTCTTCCTTGAAGAAAATTTGAGAATTGGGATATTAGTCCACCTCAAACTGCTCAAGAGATCTCCCGTAATCTGGAAAAACCCTTTTAACACAGTTGAATATAGATTTGAGTAAACAAAGGAAAACTGTTTTGTTAAGCTACTGAATATAAAACCAATTTTATTTTGTCTTTTTAGATAAAGATAATTAGAAGCCCTTTCGGTGAACGAGAAAAAAAAAAATATTATTATATAAATATGGGTCTAACTCAATTTTCACCAAAATTTGACTTGCTAGGTTCTTCCAGATTACGGGAGAGATGTAAATAGCTTTCTGATTAACAGGACCATTTTTTGTGTGCAACAACTGCGCAGGTTACTGTGCAGATTGGGGCGTTTAAAGACCCCTAGTTAGAGTGGATTCAAACGGTCATAGGTGCTAAAGGGTTAACATTTCATCTACCCCATTCTCCCCAATAAAAAGGTTGCAGACCACAGTTTTAATATACCTACTGTTTGTAGTAGACAGCAGTCAGGGATCATCATGTGGAGTATTGATTTGGGGACGTTATTATACATCACATATATTATTAGTTATGCTCTGATATCTATCTGCTATATATTTTGTACTGCCTTGCCCAATCACCTAATGTCGTGTCAGCCCCTGTCTTATCCCTATGTTCATTGTTCGACAGAGAACGATTTACTGGGCTGCAAAACTCGTTTGCAGCCGTCTACAGTATTTCTAACTTGGTGAGATGTTCTCATCAACTCACATAAAATATAAATTGAATTCTTTTACCTCTCCAAATATAAAGTTAACCTCTGCTAGAATACGAAGCAAATCTTTATTATATAGTGGTACAGTAGGTTCTGGAGTCGCAGGATGACTACTAATACGACTCGATTTCTTCTCTGACTCCGTCCCGGGAGGTACGTCTTCTTTTACTTCTTTAGATTCAACTTTCTTCTCAACACTGATTGGTCTATAAAAACAGGATGTTAAAATTTGAGACAACAAATCGATTTTTGCATAGATTTGATTTTTCGATCAGTTGATGTCAATCGATTAATACAATATGTACCAGTAACACTTTCTCAAAGCAGTACATTTTATTGAGGATTTATGATGTCGTCAAAAATTGACTATGCTATGCAAGGAAAATGCGAAAGGGTATTAAAATTCAAACTGACAAGAGATTTTGTGTGCATAAAATATAAAATAACCCACAGATTTGACATCCTAGACAAGGCAGCAGCCCATTCTTCTCTATAGTGAGTCTTTAGAACATTCCCAATGATTACTATAATACCAAGTGTTACCTTTCTATCGGAACATTCTTCCATCTATCATCATCGTAGAGCAGAGTAAATTTAGCAGCAACACGACAAACATCCCATACTTCATATTTCCTTGCTGTTTTAGCCAAATCAGCCCATAATCTCGCTCTACAGAAATAAAAAATTACATATTGAAGACGAGAAACCTATCAACATTCAGGACTATTATGAGAAAATGACTAAGTGATACTGATTTCCTTTTAGTTCTTGAAGTTCAATCCCAAATGTTATAATGGATTTAAAAGTTATAACCTACCTTTCTCGATCATTTTCATCACCTAATCGTTTTAAATGTCCTTCAGCTTTTTTCAGACATTTATTAAATTGTTGAGCTTTAGCTGCCAGTTTTCTGATGACTGTTTGTGGACCTTTACCACTTGTATCTGAAAATTGCAACAAATTGCTCATTTATTTATCCAGGAAAGAAGAATGGAATGCTAAACATTATTTCATATCATTTCTTTTATTCAAATTCTCCTGATTTATTGTCAACCAATAGCTGAGCATATGTCCACGATATCTTTAAAACTGTATACTTAAAATCGTTTCAAGATAATTGTGGAATAAGTTGTTCCTTTTGCGTAATAAACTATATTGGCAAATAAAAACAAGTCATGCAAGCCTTTTTAAATGATGTGGCTGTATCTGATCAAGAAAATGTTTCTTTTATACAACCTAAAATTTTTGTAACATAAATTTCTTTTGCGTCTAGAGTGTTACCATATGCAGTGACAAATGTCTAGATCTGAAAGAACTCTGTGATAGAGGTAACAACTCTTTATACACAAATCAATGTCTTGGTGTATAAAAAGATAAAACTTCATAAACTAAATTGTCGCAGTGTTGCATGAAATCTGATTGTCCATTGAAGCCTTTGTTTTACAAGAATGTCAAGGACATAATAAATGTAAATTCTACCTCTAGTTTCACTTTCACTGTCTAAAACAAGTAGAAATGCATCAGGTGAGAGAGCTTCACCAGCTTTAACTAACAATGATCTCTTCATTCGGATTGTTCCTGAATCACAACTTCTAGCCTATAATAAAATCATTTATCGCAGATTAATTACAATTCAACTAATTTTTGTCATAAAAACAAAACAGATCAAGCCAAAGAAATGTTAAAATTATTTTATTTTTGGATAACCAATGTGTGAAGATCTGAAAGAAATTCTATGTGAATTGATAACCATTTGATAAGCTTTTAGCCTTGGACAACCTGAATTCATCGTAACCAGTGCTCCTTTGATCACCCTAAACTGTGGTCTCCCTTGGAACTAGTATACAGTCCTACACTACAATGAATTGTGGTCTCTTCCTAGGAACTAGTATACAGTGCTACACCACAATGAACTGTGGTCCCTCCCTAGGAACTAGTATACAGTCCTACACTACAATGAACTGTGGTCTTTTCCTAGGAACTAGTATACAGTGCTACACCACAATGAACTGCATGGTCTCTCCCTAGGAACTAGTATATAGTCCTAAACCACTATGTGCTACTCTCATAACTTTGATGATTTGAGGTGGTCTAAGTAACAGTAGTTGCTCCCAAATAATATAGCCATGGTGTGCATAAAAGATGCTCCATACCAAACCATTTAAAGATACATTATGGGAGATTTTTGCAAGGAGTTAGCCATTCTTGCTATAACAGTTCAAAAATAGATGCTGAAACAAGAATATATTGAAAATTTCAGTCAAATTACTTTATCCTGAACAAAGTTGTTACCACTATAATTTTTTACTAGAAATGGGAGTTAAATTCATCGACACCCTTTTCCCATTATGGCCGATTGTTGATTGACAGGCGTTAACTCCACCTATATAGTCTCGATTATCAAGTAATGTTTACAATGACTAGTACTGATAGCGTATTCGGTTTGAGACAGGACTGCAATTCAATTCGTATACATTTATTTTTTACTATAAATTAGAATTAAGATTTTAATATATAGATAAGAAGAGAAAGTCTGCGATAGGATATTAAAGTTTGAAAGGAATGGGCCAAATCAACGAGGCAGTATTGTAAATAAATTATAATAAATAGCCGACTGCGTTGCCTGCGTGTACTCTTTTGTACTTCAGGTAGGCCTAAGCGACTCGCTAAGCAGACGAATATAAAAAAAAAACAGTCCGGAAGTATGATGACGTCAACGTCACGGAGAAGCCCCGCCCACGACGCCATAGTGATTAAATCAGTCAACGAAATCCTGTTTTAATCCAAGCCATCCGTGGGCCTACAGAGTTCATTTTAGGCTTGTTGTTTAAATAAAGATCTAATTTATAATTTCTATGACTTCTGAGGCCCAAAGGAAGACCGACAAAAGTCTGTTTTTGCTCTCCCATAATGTATGTTTCAAAAAAACATCCAATTAAAATGCCTTACATTTTTGTTTGGAACAGATCTGAATTCTAAATATTGAATACAATGTATATTGTTCGATTCTGAATCGAATCCAAACAGAGCGTATCTTCAATAGTAGGCTTGATATCGCTTTAACTCCATACATCTTATCAAGCTCTTCACGTAATACCTAGCATATTTTGGCACTAATTTCCATTGTGTACTGACCCAGCTTGAGAGCCTATCAGATTCCTTGATCATTGCGAATACCAAGAATCGCGCTTTCAAGCTAAAATGTCTAACTGTGATAATCGAGTTCAATGTTCATTCAATGTCAAGGTTAGCAACATCTGGATGTCGTAAAACTTGCGGCCGTTTCTTCGCAGGAACATGAACAGAACTCAACTCTGATTGCTAAACGCTGCTTTAAGTTTTGTTCATATCAGATTCAATGTAATTCAGTTTGGATTTAACCATTTAAGTTTATCATTTCATTCAGAGCGAGAAGTTTACTGAAATCCAGTGTACACCTCCAGTGTAAACAGATATCTGGGTGTGGAAAGATCAATTTACAACTTTGTTTTATGCTATAAACAAATAAATATATCAACAATATCTACCTGTTCAATAATCATGGCTGCCTGATCTTCTGGTCGTTCTGGTTGTTTATATAATTCAGATCGTAATTCTAAACGATGTAGTACCACCTCTAACCTTTCTTTATAAACATTACCATCATCTAATAATAAAGCCTGAAAACAAAGTTCATAGAAACTGTTGTGTTTGATGAATATGTATGTATTCCATATAAGGTACTTATTAATCACAAGACCGCAATTTCAATTGTTGTTCCCCTCTACTACTGTTAATTAGAGTTGTGTGTATGGAATTAATAGAATGTGGTTGAGTAGATTCATGTGTGTTTTTCAATCTGAGTCAAAAATTTGGATTGAAATGATTAAACCACGAATGGTAGAACATCATATTTTTGGTTATTATATTGTTGTAATCTTACCTTTTTCAAATGTTGCATGGCAACTTGTATTTGTTCATTATCTTCTTCACAATATGCTAATTCTGTATGTATTTGACATCTAAGCTGTATTAATAAACTGTAATAGAGGATACTTTTCATAAATATATCTGTTAAACTTTAGTTAGATTAGATCCTATTGTGTTAACACAGAGAGAGAGAGAGAGAGAGAGAGAGAGAGAGAGAGAGAGAGAGAGTTTAACCTCCACTCGACACAAACTAGGCCATTTTTATTTCAATAATTCGATTGGGTGTTGCGGTCTTTAGTAGTGGAAGAAACCGGAGAAAACCCACGAGGTTTGACAGGCAACCCCACTCCTTGTCAAACAGGGAATCAAAATCATGCCACTTTACTCAATGACAGACATTATGATACAACGTGCACGCGTTATCCATTCGTCCTCCCAACCCCCCTTAATAATGGCTACAATAGCAAGGGTGTGTCGACTGTCGACAAAAGTAGAGATCTTACTGAAACCCAGCAGTTCATGCATGTTGTCTTTCATTAATATTAGTTAGTTAGTCGTGTCAGACCACATTTTAATGGTTAACTGACAGGTTACCTTTGAATTTCTTCGAGTGCGTCTGCAATGATGATCAAATGTTTACGAATGTGTTGCCGTAAGTTAGCCTGTTGTAAGGGTAGAGATAAATTCCACTGGGTAACACAGCCTACTTGTATAATGTTTGGATCACCAAGACGTAAAGCATTTAAAATGGCTTCTTCGCATCTCTTCATTGCTTGTATTCTTGCCTGGTGTATAAAATTTTTTTAAAAAAAATAAGACAGAAAAATATGGAAAGTGTTTGAGTCTATATATCATGCTCATTAGAAGCGTTTTTATTTTATTTATTTACAATTTTGACAGATAATTTAGAATTCAAAAGAAATTAAACAGTAATTAAGTAGGAGCTGCCACAGCTCAGTGTGTTAGGTGCTGGCTTAGAAAATTCCTAAAATTTAAAGGTGCTAAATCTCCTTAAATTCAGTCAAATTAAAGTGTTGAATTGGGTTAATCTTCTGTTTTTCTTTAGTATAAATATACAATTAAATTTAGCCTTGGAAAGATTAAGTGGAGGAAATCAGTACCAATTTTAGTTTTGATTTTTGCTAACACCGTTAACAGTGAAACACAATGGGGATACTTCCACGTCATTTTAGGACTAACACATGGCTCAATTTAATTTCAACAATTCGCTTGCATGTAGTGGTCTTTAGATGTGTGAGGAAACCAGGGACCAGGAGAAAACCCACACGGTTGGACAGGTGACCCTCCTCCTTGTCACGTACAACCAGGGAATCGAAACCATGCAAGTTGACTCAATAATGC
The DNA here is from genome assembly GCA_963678685.1 of Patella ulyssiponensis. Lineage (NCBI taxonomy): Eukaryota > Metazoa > Mollusca > Gastropoda > Patellidae > Patella > Patella ulyssiponensis. Next base: position 64,257,512 of record OY783229.1, read on the forward strand.
ACATGCTACCCATTCGGCCATCCGACCTTCCTCAGAAAGAAAATTAACTGCCTTCCCTACTTACATCTACAACTGGCTTTTGATAAGATTCTTGTTTTTCACCTAAACTTTTCACTGCCATCGCACAATCTAAAAACTCCAACTCTAAATAAAACTTCTGATCCTGTCAATGAACATAGTTGTAATAAAATTTATGAATATTATTGGCTGTAACATATATCCACACTTTTTAGAAATATTTTCAAGTGAGACAGGTTCTCCAACACAAAGTTTTTAGAAGAATCATATTGAGAATTCATTAAAATATTGTTTACTGTTTAAATTCAGCCCTTCATATATACTGCACATGGGATCCTTGCTTGTGAATCCAAACATTATTAATTGACAATGTCGAGTAACACAGAATTGAATATTGTCAGAATTCTGTCAGTCCTGATTATGATGTAGAGAGAGTAATTCATGTTTCAGCTGTGATGATTGGTTAAGAAATTTTCTTGTTCACTCGGCACATGCTTTCTTATGCAAGAGTCTTGTACTTATCAGATTGTCACAAGAAGTTTTATTTACTCGATGCATGCATAGAAATCTTGACAACATAATATATATCCTACCTTAATATTACATAGTTTCATATTTTCAGCACAGATTTCCGCTAAATCAGCAAAATCTAAATCCAGAGAAAGTCTGGCCAATTCTAATAATAAAGATAGCCTGAAATTATCAATAATAAAAATATGAATCTAGAAATACGTATAAATACCACTGAGAACAAACTGGGAATGAGAGAGAGAGAGAGAGAGAGAGAGAGAGAGAGAGAGAGAGAGAGATGGGGTTTAATATCCACTCGACACAAACTAGGTCATTTCAGGACTAACACAAAATGGATGATAGGGGTCTTTAGCAGTGGGAAAAAACCTGGGACCCAGAGAAAAGATCTATACTAATATTGTGACTGCAGTTTGTCTGTCCGTTCAAGGTTGGCAATTACACTTGGGCTGTCCCGAGGCTGACATTTGGTGCCTAGGGGTAGCTCGGACTGGGGAGGAACATAGGCATGGTAGTGATGGCCTACCACTTCCTGAGTTACACTATTTTCTGTTATACCCATTAACTGAAGCTAGTAAAATGTATAAACTAAATTGTATTAAAACAGATTTAAATCTTACTTGTCTGGACTATCAACAGCAAGTTTTTTAGAACTTGTTGGAGTTGGCGTTCTTCTTCCAGTTTTACTTCCACTTCTTCTAAAATAAAAACAAACATTTGTCATGTTAACCATTGTCAATTGTATGTTTGTGTAAGTGTCAACAACAAGAGATATCTGTCCAGGAATGAAATGAAATAAAATGGGGTTTAACATCCTACTGTAATGACAAGGGACAACATTTAGTCGTTTAGGTGGGAAGCAAAACCGAGGTCCTGTGTACATATTGTCATGTACACGAGAACCCTTGAAGTTGGAATTCAAAATAAGAGTAGACCACAGTGCTGCTGTCTGGGCCAAACTTCCTCATAGCACACTGTATGGCGTATGCCCTTCTTCATTAGTCCAGTTCGGAGCAGAACTGTACGACACTAAACCCCATTTCATTTCAATCTATTTCTTTATTTTACTTCTAAATAATAACTTACTTGGATGAAGTTGTCTCCTCTTCTTTACCAGTCTGGGAAGATGTTAAATTACTAACACTTGGTGAATTATCACGGGCTGATAGTTTAGAATCTTTACGAGAGACTCGGTCAAGGTTTGTTGATGATGCTGGTAGGATATTGGCAACACCAATCTGATTTAATATACCTTGTATCTCGCTGTAATATTCTTTCTGTTCTTTTAGTTCTAGAGATCTACAAAATGAAATATGATAAATGATTGTGTTCTGATCTTGAGCAAAATTCATTCTAAATTTCATGCATTCTTTTTTATTATAGACAACATCTTTTGTATAAATAAGGTATAGCCTAGGCTACAGCAATTCTTCTTCCTTTTCAACTAAACATCATTTATTGGCTATTTGATATTTTAAATCTGTAAAATGTTCTGTAAACAGAACAATGAGATCTGTTGGAAAAGCTAATAAAATCAAACATGCGGCCATATCACAATTTCCACCTGAAAAATGTTATTTCCCAAATACACCAGCATCTGAGACCTGTATAAATATCATACATATTATGCCTAATAGTGTGCTATGCTATAATAAGAAGCTTAATCCAAAAGCAGACGGTGGAAATTTTAGCCGAATATTCAGGAAAACATTGTTCCAATCAATTTGTTCGCTGTCTGTGCATAATATCTGTTCAGTGTTTTTGTTCATCAACATGAATGTTCTATAATCTGAGTTCCACTTAATAAAATATTTAAGATAAATTTAATTACATATACTTACAACTTTAATTTACATATTTTATAATACACCGAGAGTTCAGGAGAATTTTTAATATCTTTATGGAGTTTAGATGATTCGACCAGCTGATTGTTTACCTGAAGATAGACAAGGCAGACATTTAAATATTCTGATGAGAAAGAGAGAAATGGGGTTTAACGTCAACTTGACACAAAATAGGTATTATTGGACTAGCATATGGTTCAATTCAATTTTATTCGCATACATTGGAATGAATTACCAATGGCTGTTAAGAACTCATGCCTTCCTTAGAAGTATTTAGATCAAGACTCAAAACATACTTTTTCACAGAAGCATTCACCATGTGACAGAGTGACTCATTTTTTGGACTGCGCTTTGAGCATGCTTAGTCATGGAAACTGCGTATTATAAATAGATTATAATTTCTATTATGTAGGGTCTTCAGCAGTGGGAGGAAACTGGATGACTTGGAGAAAAACCCATGAGGATGGAAAGGCGACCCTACTCCTTGTCACGTACAAGACGGGCAATCAAGGCCACACCACTTGACTCAATGACAGCGCAAGTGATTTCATGCGCACACGTTAAACCAGCATGACAAGATTTCTCTGCCTCAGACGAGTGAATTTAGTTAGACAAAACGACTGAAGCGGGGCTATAAAACGTGCCTGACAAGGATGCAAATATACAGGTCACAATCTTATGGAATACAATTATTGCTTATTACTGAGTGACGTTTCGACTAGGCTTTTCTAGTCATTATCAATTACTTAGTTCAATTAATAATTGCCATTGAAACAGTTTAAGGATGCAAATATCACTATTACAGCATTGTGACTGAAATAGTAAGTGCAGGGGGACCACACCACACACAAAAAATTACACAAGACAAACCTACTGACATGACACAAAATACAACACCACAAACAACTAGCGTATATACCAGATTAAGTGAATGGATCCTGGGGCTAGCCGTAAGCCTCCACTGAGCTGCTGAGTCCTGGGTGGGTCTGTCATGATACAGGCTTCACTCTAAATGAGTACAGGACACAAGCTGCTCTACTTGACACATTCTACAATAATTCTTCAAATAATTTTTGAATCTACCACATAAATGACAAGTGAAACTTACCATGAGACCAAATACTTGTTTAAACATATTGGGTACATGTTGTCTAATAAATGATGCTGCAGCAGTTGCAATATGTGATGCATCACTTCTTCGACCAGCATCCAAATGACACTCAATCAATGCTCTGTAAAGAAATTTCACAAATAATATAATCCCCTTGCCAAGTACTTCATTGGAATTGATATAGTTCAGTTAATTTTTAAAAATCTATTTTCTCCCCTTTGATTTGTATTCAAAATAAAATTACCGATTTCACTGGATGACTATAGTTAATTCCAGTGAGAAATAAAACTACAATAAAAAAAGCCTTGATTGTCCATTTTATCATTAAATTATTAAATGGCCATTTCAATTAATATCTAAGCCATCTGATAACCCAGAGAGTTGATTATGGGCTTGTCATGTGATTAAATATTTAAATAATAATCAATATAACATTTGCCGCCGCTAGCAACAGGACCTGGCCCCAAGTTCAAAAAGAATTCTCAGACTTCAGTTGAGAATTTACTCAAATTTCAATCACTGTTTATAAGAAATATCTTTGATCCAGAAACACACAACTTTGCATATAGTTTCTTTTTAGGGTATTTGATACATTAAAACAACAATATTCTTATAAAGGGCTATATTTTAGTTACAATAAGGAGTTCAATTTTGAGTAAATTCTTGACTTGAGTCTGAGAATGCTTTGTGAACTCTGACCCTGTAATAGGCAGCTCTAGCATCTTTAGCATCTTTAATCAAATAAATAAAAAAAACTTACATCATTAATTGTGCTCGCCATTCATAATCTTTATCTTCGATATCATCTAAGGCCTTTACGACTTGATGTAAACTACGAGCGAGGTACTGGCGATAACCAGGCTTTAAAAATGGCCGACAGAACTGCCAGTACACCACAGATGCATTGTAAACAAGGAAATGATATCTGAAATTTTAGAAATGTATAACTTGGAAATAAAAGTGTTAGTTCTAACTGGTAAAATGTCCCCCAATAGTGCATACTAAACGGTTTACAGTTAGCTCTGCTTGAGAATTGACACTAAGCTAGTTGACTGACATATTAAATCAGCGATTTTTTTAGTCGGAGACACTAAGTATCCTTCAAGAATTTTGAGAACTATTTATTCTGCTTCCATTTAATGGAATTGAATAGGTTTATTTAGACTTTGTGCATAGCATTACAAATTCAACATACGAAATTTGGATATGGTGGCCAGTCAGGAGGAGATTTATTCTCGAAGTAGGAAGTAGATGGATCTCTATGTGCAGAATCACAATACTAATATAGTATCTGACAATTTTGACATTTAGCTGGACCGGTACATTTATAATTTCAATAAAAACACAACAAGAAAGACAAATTTGTGCTAGGAAATATAACAGATACCAATTTGTTCCTGACATTGTTTGTGATTATTACCTTATTTTCCAGGCTTTACAAAGTCTGAATTTAAAAGGCTTTATTTTAATACATTTTAAAAATATAACTTAAAAATATGAAATTTTATTCTCACTTTAATAAGGTAATAGTGAATGTTATTCTCACCTTTCATTGACTTTAGCTAAAGATATGGCTTTAATAATATAAACTACAGCTTTGTCTAACTGTGCCTACAAAATAATCAAATTATAAATTTAACTTCATCAAACTAATCAATGAAACAATATTTACAGATGCTTTAAGAAATGTATGTTATGAAAAAAATAAATAAATAAAAAAGAGAGGGAGAGAAATCGGGTTTAACATCCACTTGTCACAAATCAGATCATTTCAGAACTAACATATGGTTCAATTTTATTTCAATAATTCACTTGCGTGTAGGGGTCTTTAGCAGTGGAGAGAAACTGGAGGACCGAGTGAAAAATATCACGAGGATGGACAGGTGCCCCTACTCCTTGTCACGTACAACCGGAGAGTCAAAATCATGCCAGTGGACTCAATGGCAGACTTTATTCTACAACACCCACGAGTTAAACATTCGGCCATCCAACCCACCCTACAAATAAAATAAAGTACAATTTACCGAACTATTAGCATCGTGTGGTGCCATTAGTTGAGCTTGACACAAATACGCACGACCAAGAAACTGGTTTGCTGGTGGAGGTTTCATAAAATACATCTTTAAACATTCTCTTGCCATATCCACCAGACCAAACTAGAACAAAGAAATGTAACAGCACAGCTGCCATAGTACCTTTAAGACACCTTAAGTAAGACTTAGATAAAGATCTGGCCCCAAGTTCACAAAGCATTCTCAGACTTAAGTTGAGAATTTACTCAACTTTCAATCACTGTTTATAAGAAACATCTTTGATCTAGAAACACAAAACTTTACATACAGTTGCTTATTAGGGTATTTGATACATCGAAACAACAAAAGTTTTATAAAGGTCTATATTTTAGTCAAAATAAGGCGAACAATTTTGAGTAAATTCTCAACTTAAGTCTGAGAATGTTTTGTGAACTTGGGGCCTGGCCTTTCTTGCAATAACAGTTCAAAAATAAATTATGCAAAATGAATATATTGTAAAGGTCATTCAAATTGCCCTATATTCTGTGAAAATATTAGTCTTTGAAGGTTTGACAAGATGTGTGCTTGATTGTAGTGTAACCATCATAGTGGTTCTTCGAAGCTCAGCCTCGCTTCTCCATTGCCAAACCGTTTTAATAAACTTATAATATCAGAGCTATCCTATTAGTATTAAGGTCTTGTCATGTTAATAAATGTCTAAGTAGTAGTTTATGTATAACATTAAACGCCTAAAAATTAAAAAAAAGATTTGTAATTACAAATCTCATTCATATATACAGCAAAGTTCAATAAGGCACACAAAGTATCGGGTTCTCAAAAGAAAAGAACCTGGTCAGTATAGAAACTATAACTATTATTGATTACCTGGAAAGCAGTTTCCGAACACACAACATACAGATCTGCAGTAAATGCTTCTGTTTCATCAGTTGATGGTCTAGTTTTGGCCACACTACGTAGAACATTATAAGCTTGTAACAAGGCCTGGTTTGGATTTGTGCCTGAAAACACCAAAACAGTAACACGTTAATTCTTGCAAATATGTTTTGAAAGAACATTTATTGTATTTGTATTACTATTACGTTGGATGGGAAGTGATTACAGTAGGCCTACAGTGTTTTGATAAACACATATTTTCTTCTTGTATAATTTTTTGGCACAGGTACACCAGAAATTCCTGATAAACTTTCTTGGACGTCAATGGGATAGAACTGCCTAAGTCACCATTTGATATATTTATATTACTTCCCATTTGCTGTATTAATTTTAATATTCATTATGAAGATGATCCAATTATTAGACAATGCCAATAGATAGGTCTACGGGGCCTAATTATATTGTCCAGGCTGCGACTCTGTGATGTTATTTGACAACAATCAGCTTCGCTCTACTCAGGCAATTCCTTTTACAATGTCCACTGACAGTTCCTATCCAGCGATATATAGCTGGCACAGTAGGAAATTACCGTTCTTCCCCATCTCTGTTCTAAGGCTATTTTGGAATCCTTACCTACTATTTTTCACCCTGATTCTACTTTATTCGCCAAAGGAATCATTTCTTGCCACAGGTGACACACATTTATAAAGACTCAACACTATTTTCAAGTAGAATTCTGCCATTAAAAACATACACCAAATACGTTTAAACTCAAAAGCCATTACCAGATCCCGACATGTGCAAACCGCGTGTTTATTTCATCGCTAAATTCTACTTGAAAATTGAGTTGAATTAGTATAAATTTGTGTCAAATAGGCCTATAGTGAAAAATGATTCCTTTTGAAAATAAAGAATTGTGGTGACAAAATAGACGGTATAAGGATTCTAAAACAGCCCGAGAACAGAGGTGGGGAATAGCGGTATTTTACCGTACTTTCATATTGCAGCTGTACAAGGCCGGGTAGGAACTGTCAGCGAATATCGTTCGCTCAAAGACAGTTCCAAAAAGGAACTAGTCAACTAGATACAGTTTTAGTATAGATTAGTGTTGGACAGCTCAATCCAGAGAGACAAGAGCAAGCCTTTTTGTCTGGTTCATAGATTTTTCTACCTGTGTGGTGCGATGCTGTATTCAACAGGCTTCGAATACTCGTATCCATTGTTATGTTTTCTGATCACAATATGTCTAAAATAAATAATTCAACTGAATCATAACAGTAATTCCCAAGTTAATAAAACTCTTCGTTCATGGAGGCAGCCATATTGTTTACAGGCGAATCACTGAATGCGCATTACCATATAGTTCTAAAGTTTATTGGAATTATTTCTTAAAGTTTAAAGTTTATTTCTTAGTCTTTATTAGATTAAATGATAATTTATTAAATGTACCATGTAACACGTGAACATACTTTGAAACATACTAAATTATCATAAATTGTTTGGCGTATGGATATTCATAGTAACGGTACTTGTAGACTTTGTCTTCTGGTCACTTTTAGAAGAGCTTGCCATGAATCACTCTCCTTCTGCTAATTTAATGTAAAACTAAAGCGAAGAAGGTAATAAGTAATTACTATATCTAATGTACTAGATTATTATTGAAACGACGTTCCGAATCCCGTCTAATACTTGCCAACCTCTAAAACATCTAATAAAACATTTAAAAAATACGACATTGACTCGAAGTTTATGCAAATCAATCGCCTGGTAAATCAGGAAAAATAACAAGTGTTCGTTCCAACATGTGAAAATGACAAGTACCTGCTGAAAACAGTTCCATCATAGATCGTACTCTATGGTTCCATCAATTCCAAGAGAAGCAGTGGTTGTCGTAGATTTTGCTTATTTGTGGAAGGTTATCGAATAAATGTGATTGTAGGTTATTTATACTGAATTATTGTTCAAATGAGTCATTTAATGACAAAAATAGTTGAGCAGTCAAAAATGTAAGAAAAAATAGGATCAGTAATGACAGTATGGACATAGTCTGTGGGTATGGCCTATGCCAATTAAGTATACAAATTAAGAACTGTGGCACAGTACATTCCGTGCTTGATCAAAACAAAAGTTGAAGAGAATTATATCTTGTACGGTCATGACAATAAGTTTGGATCAGAGAATTTTTTTATTAAATAATATATATATTTTCAGATTCTAAAACAATATTTGGAAATATGGTAAACTTTGAAGATAATCAAGTAGCAGTACCTATGCTAGTGTTGTAGCTCTGTACTGTATGTGTCATGGAAAATTGATAACGTTATTCAGCATCATACAAAAAAATGACATCAAATCAATTGTGATTTGTTAAAAATACTAGCATCAATACATATATTGTATTGGCCTACTTTTATGATATGAAATATTAAGAAAAATAATATAGATAATAGTTTATCATGATCAATAGTTTTCTAGTTTAGTGATACATTTTTCCGTTGATCAGAATAAGTTGACTGTATTTTTCCAGTGTTATTGACTGTTTAAAATTTGTTGTGTTTTTAAATTGACTTCAATGGCGTCATGGGCAAAATCTTCACCAACTCCTCGTGATGCTCCAAGATTTAACCCGAATCAAGGAGGTCGTGGAGTCGGTGTAAAATCAAAATCAGATGGTATACCACCTTCAAGATTAGCATTTAAAGCGAGACCATCTGATAAGCTCAACCCTAAAACATTTGATCCTGTAAGTATATGTTGAGTTATTTTACCAATTTTTCCACCCCCACCTCCCCCCCTGTAAATTACATGAGCGATATGTATATGTATGAAATATGTTCCTGAAATATAGGCAACAAATTTTTTCCATGGGCTTGATGAAAGGAAATGTTTTAAACATCCATTGTTAATGCCTTCCATTAGGTCGTAAAAGTAAATGTGAAAAGGTCATTATTTGTAGATGGTTGAGTTCAAAATATATCATTCCAGAATCAAAGAATCCTGATAAAAAAAAACTGCTGTTGAGTTTGAAGACTCCCACTAGGTACATTGTACATCAATGTTCAATATCGGTGTAAGTTTAGCAAGTAACAAGTTATAAAACAAGTTGACAAAAACATATTTTTGCCCCTATATCTTTAAAATGGGCTCATCTCTCATCAAAATGACATCTTAATTTCTACACCCCAGTATTCATAAGATGAGGTATTTCTTAGTGAATTCTGCATCAACTTGCTTTGTTGCAGGGATGTCTCACAATAGAACATAAATACCCGAAACCTACATACCCTGGTACCTGGTATCAACTTGATGGGGTTATATAACCAATGTTCTCTTGTATAGTCAAGTAGCATGGTTTCGATCCCACTGCTAAAGAGTTCTACGTGCAAGCAAATTATTGAAATGGAATTGTACCTTATTACATTGTATATTGTTCCCAACATGAGCTACTTTTTGTACAGTGGATTTTAGATCTAATTCGTTTAAATAATGATTTTATTTTAGGTCGAGATGGGAATGAAGTGTCTCAGTTATTGACTATTGTACTATAGATGATGAGAGATCCTGTTAACTGCTATCACTTATTTATGATAATGTTATAGTGTAACAAATATTTATACATGTACATGTACAGTATACTTACATATATATTGGTAATTTTCAGTTTAAAACTTCACAGAAAAGTTTATCCCCATTTGCTAATTTGTATGCCAATGGTGGAGTTCCTTGCAGGTAAAGTAGCACAGTACTACCTCTTTGAATTTTAATGCAGTGTATCTTGATATTTATAATGTATAAGTGCAGCCACTCCCCTTCTCAAAGTGAACTAAATGGATGTGCTACAGGGTTCAGATTTGAGCCGTATTTACCAATCTTGACTGATTGGATGTGCCACAGGGTTCTGGTTTGAGTAATACTGGCTAACCTTTACTGACTGAATGTCAGTAAAATAGATTTTCTGGAGAACTTACATGTCATTCAATTTACATGCCAGACAATTAGAATTTCACTGAATTTAACCTTATGCAGTTAAACATACACCATACAAGAGCTGTTGTAGGTCTTTCTTTAGGCTGAAATGTTATTATACTTATTAATTAGACATTTATTAACATGAAAAAAACCATAACCAACTCTCGATGTCATCTTGTTTGTCTGGTTTTCATTGGATTTGAATCCGATCTGCTTTTCAACGTCCATTGATGATTAACCGTAAAATGGATAATCAAGACTTTGTTAATTATCCTGACTGTGGTAACAATGACAATCAAGGCTACAGTGATTTTGAAATAGGGTTTTCTCGTCTTAGAGTGAAGCAATTTGAAATATTCAGGATATTGACTTTACAATTACATTGTGTAGTTTTTAACTATTATAGTGAGAACTGCCAGCTCTTTTTCTAATCCTCCATAATGTATCTTTAAGTTTATAATTTTTATGCATAAAAGCAAGACACTATTCGATTTTATTATTTAATTATTAATTATTATTACAATACTGTATTATTTTATTTTATCAGGTTATTTCATGGTAGCGTAAAACACAGATTACAGTGGGATATACAACCAGAACAAGTTCCCTTCAATCCTATACTAGTAGCCCTAGCTGATGTAAGTACACACAAAACAAAATCTTATACTAGTTAGTGGCTCTATGTTTTGTAAGTTATACAACCAGAACAAGCTCCCTTCAATCCTATACTAGTAGCCCTAGCTGATGTAAGTACACACAAAACAAAACCCTATACTAGTGGCCATAGCTGATGTAAGTACACGCAAAACATAACTTATAGTATTGGCCCCCTAACTGATGTGAGTGCACACAAAACAAGATCTTGTACCAGTGGGTGGTTCTATGATTTGTAAGTATGCCCAAAAGCAAGTTCCCTATACAGTTATGTAACACCAAACAAAATCACTCTAATCCTATACTATTTGCCTTATCTCACATAAATACCATTTAATTCTATACTGGTACACATAAAATAAGTTCCATACAATTTGATATTATAGAAGTATCTCCCCTTAGACATTACTTGTGTTACAAGCTTTGTTATCCAGTTCACGGTTGAAGATTTAGAAACCTTGTGTCATATTGTCGATATTTACTGTTTGATGTTCTGTGTCAGACCCAATCAGAAATAAACAAATATGATTTTATATTTGCAGGGATTACGTGAAACAGTTCACCCATACATGTTTATAGCTGAAACTGGTTTTAAAGAATTGTTAGAAGTACACAATGCAGATGAGAAAACAGTTCCTCTTTTATCCAGATTGGCTCCACCACTTCGAGCTGCTTTGGTAAGATACAGTATCACACTCTCAATAGTATGCATTTCTTGTAATTTCAACACTTGCTGAGTCTAATTCTAAGCGACCGTTTTGATGGAGGGGGGGGGGGGCATGGTGAAAAGATATGAATATAAATATACAGTATGATATTGTTTTGTTACAAAGATAATAGATATTGTATATATTTTATTAACAGGGTCATGATAATATGAGTGTGTTTGAAAGAGGTTTAGCTGCCACGATACAATTGAGTGATGTAGTTGGCCCAGCATTAACACCACATCTTAAAGTTCTTCTCATGCCAGTAAGTTAAAAATTATACTTACAGGGCTGACGGTGATGTGAATGTGAAAAAATAAGCAAGATCCATCGATGTACATACTGCTCTGTGGGGGTTAGTTCTCTGGCTCACCATGGATGGCATGTATTAAAACATATTGACTCTAAAAACCTCATGTTAGATAGGCCATGTACTAAAGATTCTACATATGGGAGATAACTCTTGAGAACTCTAATCAATAACAAAGGGGAGAGAACTTTTCCATGAAGGGTGACATTACTATATGACAATACTGGCATACATATCAAAGAATATCAAACAGAATATCATATAGGAAGAAGTATGGCCGTTGTGGCCAAAAATACCCTTGTTGAATTTGGTGTCATTCCATCCGATGTATCTTTTTTTGGCTGGAGAGAAATGCTGGCTCAATAACTTAAACGTCCAGATTTCAGTCCTGGTTTTTCGCTTAGAAAGTTTCACTGGAATTTCCAGTTTGGTTACCCCTTGTCCGAAGTACAGGACAGTCTGACAAGTAACTGCAGGATATTAAACCCACTTTGGTTGAACTTAAACATATTCTCTGCTATTTCCCTTTAGTTGGATATAGAACACTTTATGAACAGATTGTTGGTATTGTTATTATTCCTATGATTTAGCATGGAACCATTTGAAATGAAATAGAATGGAGTTTAACGTCCTACTGTTCTGCTCCAACTGGGCTATTGGCCATACAGAGTGCTATGAGGGAAATTTTGCCAGGGTAGCAGCACTATGGCCTACTCTTATCTTATATCGAATTCCAACTGCCAGTGTGTCCATAGGAACAATTTCAATGTTTTATTTGCATATTAACAGTTAGCTAAGAGAATGATGGACAAGAAATATAAAGAAAGAATAACAGAATGTTTACAACATTTAGAACAGAATTGTGGAAGGGTATGTTTGATCTTTCTTACGTACTGAAGATCCTGTGATTGTCTTAAGATTCTGGAACTGCAGCTATAATGTAAAGTCTTGGTCAAATTACACCTTGTAAGACCTTTCCAACCCTACAGAGCAAATTTATATTATGCTTAAAGTAGCCAAGTCTCTAACCCAATATCACCCAAAGTCTTCGACATTGCAAATGCTAATTATTTCTCAATTTAATTCAACATTGATGCTGTGTTCTTACCGGGAAAAGATGGGCTTCTGATATCCAATATTTAAGGCAAAATAGACATTTTACCATTGGTACACGAATCGTGTACCATAATGCTTTCAGCGCTATTTGTAACAAGGGACTCGAAGAACGAGGCTAGATATACTCCACAAGTCATGTCAAATGGTGATGACGTATTCTTATCTGGAGACCATGGCCAATAAATACTTTTGGTGTAGACTGGAATCACCAGATGCTATAGATTGCCATTTCATCGAGACTTCTGGCATATTTCACCTAACATAACTGACTTGAAATTAGAGTAAAAACGGAAACGATATAATGTAAATCTGTTTATATACATTCATATTACATTATAATATTCGTTGCGACCCATTTGTGTCAATTTAAAGGTCCGTATGTTAACAATTTAGCTCCTTGAAATTACTGTTGACTTTCAGTTTTTGTGTAAGCTATATCTGAATCTTATGTAAAATACAGTAGAATCTGCATTAAGCAGCCACCCATGGGAATTTTTAAGATTGACCGATTAACGGGAGTGGCCTCTTAATAAAATCTCATGTTTTTTGTGCTGACATCAATTAATATTACGCTTGGGTGCACTTGCATCGGTAAATTTGGCCGTCGCTGAATCTTGGACATAACTTCCGTAAACTTATCATATTGTCCCAGCCTTCAATACTACTGTCTATCATTGTCATGCATTCGATAAAATTTATCTTTTTTTGTAAAATCTCATGTTTTTTGTGCTGACATCAATTAATATTACGCTTGAATGCATTGGAAGCAAACACCAATACTTCACTTGCATCGGTAAATTTGGCCGTCGCTGAATCTCGGACATAACTTCTGTAAACTTGTCATTTTGTACCAACCTTCAATACTACTGTCTATCATTGTGATGTATTCGATAATATATATCCATTTTTGTGAAGAAAATCGATGAATTAATTTTATTTTATCAAATAAGCACATGAACCAAAAAACATCGCTGATTTTGCTCCCGATTCACAGGGGATGTAACTCTGTATGTAATATTACAGGTGGCGCTAAAAACGTCTATTTAACAACATAGCGGCTTTTAGTCGGTACTTTCAGTTTATTCAATCAGTATCAAATAATGTTCCGTTACGTGTGAAAACAATGATCAGGTTTGTCGTTTAATGAAACAAAAGATTAATTAACAGATAATCCCGGGTTAATTGTTATTTTCACATTTCTTTTTATCTAATCAGTGTGAGTCCAGTTAATTGATTACTACTCATGGGATTAGCGGGGGTGTTACGAAGAATGACAAGATGGTATCATTCAACAATGGCCGCTGAAAGGGCGATGTTTTGTTAAATTCATTAGCAAAATAGTGACCGCTGGCCGCGTTAGAGGAGTGACCGTTGAATAAAGAGATGAAACAATAGAATTTTTACAGGGGGAATTTATTGTGTCCGCTTACAAGGAGATGTCGCTGAATAGAAGTGGCTGCTCATACGGATTCTACTGTATATGTATCTTATACAGTAATACCAAATTGGTATACCTTTTCTGGAACAAAATGACATCATGTATTTAGTACTGTTATTTGTTTATTATTCAGTGCCAAACTAATTTCTTGGTTTTTATACGCCCACATTTTCATGTGGGCGTATATTGTCGTCGCCCCTGTCCGTCCGTCCGTCCGTCCGTCCATCCACAATTGTTTGTGAACAGTCTACAGGTCACAATTCTTATCCGATTTCAATGAAACTTAAAATATAGGTTTATCACCCTAAGATCTCGGTTCCTTTCGATATTGGCATGTATCGGACTGTAACTTCATGGGTTATGGCCCCTGATTGTACGTTTTTTAGCTTGTGAACAGTGTAGAGGTCACAATTTTGAACCGATTTGGATGAAACTTGAAATGCATGTTTATAACCCATAGATCTTGGTTCCTTTCGATATTTGCGCCAATCGGATCGTAACTTCCTGAATTATGGCCCCTGATTGTCCGAAAAATCGCCCTTTTTAGCTTGTGGTCACTCTGGAGGTCAAAATTGTTATCCGATTTAAAAAACCGTTTGATTATATCACCGTTCCATGGTTATGAAGGTTGAGTTCGAATTTCGTGAAAATCGGACCAAAATTGACTGACAAAATGGCCGCCGTTTGTACGCGAATAGTGTGAAAATATGTTATATCAAGGTTGTGGACCTTATAGAGGTCACAATTTTGAACGGATTTTGATGAAACTTGACATGCATGTTTATAACCCATAGATCTTGGTTCCTTTCGATATTTGCGCCAATCGGATCGTAACTTCCTGAATTATGGCCCCTGATTGTCTGAAAAATCACCCTTTTTAGATTGTGGTCACTCTGGAGGTCAAAATTGTTATCCGATTTAAAAAAACGTTTGATTATATCACCGTTCCATGGTTATGAAGGTTGACTTCGAATTTCGTGAAAATCGGACCAAAATTGACTGACAAAATGGCCGCCGTTTGTACGCGAATAGTGTGAAAATATGTTATTTCAAGGTTGTGGACCTTATAGAGGTCACAATTTTGAACGGATTTTGATGAAACTTGACATGCATGTTTATAACCCATAGATCTTGGTTCCTTTCGATATTTGCGCCAATCGGATCGTAACTTCCTGAATTATGGCCCCTGATTGTCCGAAAAATCACCCTTTTTAGATTGTGGTCCCTCTGGAGGTCAAAATTGTTATCCAATTTAAAAAACCGTTTGATTATATCACCGTTCCATGGTTATGAAGGTTGAGTTCGAATTTCGTGAAAATCGGACCAAAATTGACTGACAAAATGGCCGCCGTTTGTACGCGAATAGTGTGAAAATATGTTATATCAAGGTTGTGGACCTTATAGAGGTCACAATTTTGAATGGATTTTGATGAAACTTGACATGCATGTTTATAACCCATAGATCTTGGTTCCTTTCGATATTTGCGCCAATCGGATTGTAACTTCCTGAATTATGGCCCCTGATTGTCCGAAAAATCACCCTTTTTAGATTGTGGTCCCTCTGGAGGTCAAAATTGTTATCCAATTTAAAAAACCGTTTGATCATATCACCGTTCCATGGTTATGAAGGTTGAGTTCGAATTTCGTGAAAATCGGACCAAAATTGACGGGCAAAATGGCCGCCGTTTGTACGCGAATAGTGTGAAAATAAATATGTTATATCAAGGTTGTGGACCTTATAGTGGTCTCAATTTTGAACCGATTTTGATGAAACTTGACATGTATGTTTATAACCCAAAGATCTTGGTTCCTTTCGATATTTGCTCCCATCGGATCGTAACTTCCTGAATTATGGCCCCTGATTGTCCGAAAAATCGCCCTTTTTAGTTGTGGTCCCTCTGGAGGTCAAAATTGTTATCCGATTTAAAAAGACTTTTTTTTATTATATCACCGTTCCATAGTTATGAAGGTTGAATTCGAATTTCGTGAAAATCGGACCAAAATTGACGGACAAAATGGCCGCCGTTTGTACGCGAATAGTGTGAAAATATGTTATATTAAGGTTGTGGACCTTATAGAGGTCACAATTTTGAACCGATTTTGATGAAACTTGACATGTATGTTTATAACCCAAAGATCTTAGTTCCTGTCGATATTTGCGCCCATCGGATCATAACTTCCTGAATTATGTCCCCTGATTGTCCGAAAAATGGCTTTTGTTAGCTTTTGGTCCGTCTGGAGGTCAAAATTATTATACGATTTAAAAAAAACATTTGATTATATCACCGTTCCATGGTTATGAAGATTGAGTTCGAATTTCGTGAAAATCGGACCAAAATTGACGGACAAAATGGCCGCCGTTTGTACACGAATAGTGTGAAAATATGTTATATCAAGGTTGTGGACCCTATAGAGGTCACAATTTTGAACCGATTTTGATGAAACTTGATATGTATGTTTATAACCCAAAGATCTTGGTTCCTTTCGATATTTGCGCCCATCGGATCATAACTTCCTGAATTATGTCCCCTGATTGTCCGAAAAATCGCTTTTGTTAGCTTGTGGTCCCTCTGGAGGTCAAAATTATTATCCGATTTAAAAAACCGTTTGATTATATCACGGTTTCATGGTAATGAAGAGAGAATTTGAATTTCGTGAAAATCGGACCAAAGTTGACGGATAAAATGGCCGCTGTCTGTACGCAAATTGTGTGAAAATATGTTATATCAAGGTTGTGGACCCTATAGAGGTCAAAATTTTGAACTGATTTTGATGAAACTTGAAAAACATGTTTATAACCTAATGATCTTGGTTCCATTGCATATTTGCCCATATCGGATCGTAACTTCCTGAATTATGGCCCCTGATTGTACGAAAAATCACCCTTTTTAGCTTGTGGTCCTTCTGGAGCTCACAATTATTATCTGATTTAAAAAAACGTTTGATTATATCACAGTTACACCGTAGTTATGGGTGAGTTTGAATTATGATTTTCTGATGATTACTTAAAATGCAACAACTCTTGTTGACTGCCCGGACGATTTGGCTGCTGTGTGGACGTATGTTTCGTTGCCTGGCAACCTATTTTTATTTTGCAGGATGCCTTACCAATCATTAAATCCAAAGTTCCAACTTATTCTTCCATATATGGATGAAAGATGTAAGAATGATTGAAGAAGGAAAACTGATTCTCAGCAATATCATGTGACCACACACAACACGTAGATCTCACAAACTTTAGAATGTTTTTATTCTGTTTATATATTTAACAGTAGTGCATCTATATACATAGAGTTAGAACTAGTCCTTCTACAGTAAAACCTTTGTGATCTGACCAGTCAGTGTTAACTTTAAACCTGGGGAAACTGACCACAAATTCAAATCAACAGTTTTCTGAAAGCATTCAACCAACATATATTAGAAACAGACAGATCCATTACAAAACAAACCATGCTCAATCTGCCCTTGCTAAAATACATAAAGTTATCAATGTGAATGCTGCACTGAACATAAGCTTACCATACGAAATTCATTTCAAACATTTTCAAATGATGTATGCCTGTACATCAATACAGTTTGTCTTTAGACAAGCATTTTAATATGAAGGCTACTCTTGATGTCACATGACTACTACTTTAGATACCATATGACCAGTTCTCTAGATGTTACATGACCACAACTTTAGACGTCACTTGACCCCTACTTTGATCACTTTACTACTACTCAGAAGGTCACACGACCACTACTTTAGATGTCACATGACCACTACTCTCATGTCACTATTTATTTGAATATATTTTTATACTTCATTATTTTTAGCACCTAATATTGTGAGATAATTAATTGAATGATAAGATCTCATATTATTAAAGATCTAATATGTCCGGCTCCAAGAGAAGCATGCATTACAACTATATTATTACTTTATATTTCTATTAATATATTGCAACGAATCATTAAGAAACCTAAATCTATTTGAATTCCAGCTACAAAGTATTAAGGCCACAAAACATTAAGGGCCTTTTCTTTGCCCTTTTGTTGTAGCTCAAACAATTTAAGCGTCTTCAATGTTGTATTATTAATAATAGCTTTAAATATTCAACATTAATCAATTTGAATTCCTGCCAATATACAAAGTATTAAGGGTCTATATTCTGCGCTTCTGTTGTAGCTAAAACATAATTAAAGCGTCTTCAATGTTATATTTTTGATGTAATAGCATTAAATATCTGAAATAAGTAATTATGTAGAAATTTGAATGTTTTATTATTAATGTAATAATAGCATTTGATATTTGACATTAAGTAATTATGTAGAAATTTGAATGTTATATTATTGATATGATAGCATTTAATTATTTGTCATTAAGTAATTATGTAGTTTAAAGTTGTTGTAGTTGTTGTTAAAATACATGTAATCAGCTTTATATCTATATGTGCCTTAAAGTCAATCCAATTTAATATTTTAATTCTTCAGGGTCTTGATAAATATATAGTCATTGAAGTCTCATGAACAAATCATTATTTTTATTATAAGTACAATAGAGAATGCATCAAGTGAAGGTTTAAAGCGAGACTTTCTTATTTTCTAAGAAAGTCAAAACATGATTATTTCTATGTCTTTTGCTCAATAGGTTGTCAACTCACTATTATACGATCATAGGCATTATTTCCAACACTTAAAAATCATTCACACAGGAACTAATAACCCCATTACCTCCCTTGTTTTTCTATTGCCCCCATGGAATAGCTATCTTCAAACGTTTGAATTTGGCAATAATATTTTTGCCAATTTCTAAACTAGCAATAGTGAATTACAGGATTAATAGGATTATTCTTTAACAAGGTAGGACTGTTTACAGATACCATCTATTTTAAGGCTTTATTTTAATACATTTTAAAAATATAACTTAAAAATATGAAATCTGGCTTTAAAGTCCAACTTTTCTGCTCCAATCGGGTTAATGAACATGACGACAGGCATTCACTTTGAGGTAAATTTTGTCCGGACAGCATATAATTCTTACTATCAAAAGGTTTTTTTTATGTACAGTCCATCAGGTACATGGAACGTCAGTTGATCGTCCCTTCCAATTGACTACGTGTGGTTGTGGGGAAACAAATCGCACAGGAAAAACCTCAAAAACGTTCTCAAGAAACACTGGGATCAGACGTCACATCTCCTGTTAGGTGGCCAGCGCCTTACTAAGTCACTGTGGCTTCCCTGGATATCATGATTACATTATTCAGCTTAATAAACAATCAGCAGAATTATGTGAAAGTGGAATTGTAACAAGTGCCATGAGTTGTGCATTTTGCAGCTTCGCATGCCATTGATAGGCCACATTCAAACAACTTTCTCTGTATGATATATTTTGCTAATGCGGTTAAGGTATTAAATGTATTTAGTAATAGATATTGTGACATTGTTAAGTTATATCTGTGTAATTATAAGGTTGTTTAAAAGGTCTAAATATTACATTCCATGATGATTTGCTACAAGTTAAGGTATATGTATTTCCAGATGAACTTTCTCAACACATGATGGGAACGAATAACATCCTACTGTTCAGCTCTAACTGGGCTAATGAATATGGGATGATCTATAGATTGTATCTATCCACTTGCTTTATGCAAAGACTTGGTGGGTGCCGCAGTGGTCTTACATGTGTGCTGTAGATAATTAGTCTGTTATCTATGCAAGTCATGGGTCAATTCCAAGTTTGTAAAATATTATATATGTGATGGGTTTGATGTGAAAATTTGTATTAATAATTAAGTCTCAGAGAATGTTGCATGTAGGCCTACTATTGTACTATACCCATCCATGTATCCATGTATTTTTATACTATGACTAATTACATAGATTTATATTGTCAATATGTGCTTTGTTATTTTTATACGCCCATGTTCATGTGGATGCCTTGAGTTAACACCCTTTTCCGAAGACCATGTCAATGTGATAGCGACTACATTTTTGTCCCCCGCCTTTCGAAGAAAGTTGGGGGACTATTAAAATGGGTTCGTCCGTCTGTCTGTCTGCCTGTCTGTCTGTCTCTGTCTGTCTGTCTGTCTGTCTGTCTGTCTGTCTGTCTGTCCGTCTGTCTGTCCGTCACACTTTTTGGGACACAATAACTCTCTTCCTAATTGAGCTAGAATGTTCAAACTTGGTGTATGTGTTTATTAGGTCAATGCCTTGATGGAGTTCGAAGATGAGCATTTTCCGCTTAGGGTAAGCAGAGATAAGCAATTTGATTGGTTGATGCTTTGGGACACGATAACTTTAGTTCTAATTAAGTGAGATTGATGAAACTTGGTGTATAGTTTCATTATAGTAATACCTTGACTAAGTTCGATAATGAGCATTTTCTGCTTGGGGTAAGCAGAGCTATACGCAATTTGATTGGTCGAGAATTTGGAACACAATAACTCTCCTTCTAATTGAGTTAAAATGTTCAAACTTGGTGTATATGCTTATTAGGTCAATGCCTTGATGGAGTTCGAAGATGAGCATTTTTTTTCTTACGGTAGGCAGAGATAAGCAATTTTTGGATGACACTTCGTGTTCAGTTTGATTGGTCGATACGTTTGAAAAAAATATATGTGCGATTAATTAATATGTGTCATCTATTTATTTTGGGATTTTGGCGGGGGACATCAGCCTCACTGTTGGCTTGTTCAATGACTTTTTAGATATTCAATGTGCAGCATTGGGACAATAAAAGGATGAACCCGATCAATTTTCGCTGCTCTCCGTATATCTCTTGCAAAATGCTGATGTATCTTACTATCTTGATTGTATGCCAACTGCTTGTTATACTGTCCAGGCAAAGCGTAGAAAGAATCATAATTTCTTGACTGTAAAAACCAATTTCATTGTTTTGAAATTAATAAATTTTCTTTCACCAACATTATTTGACTTTCACAATGAAACAATAGCAGGAAAGCCTGCTTCGCTCAAGGGCCCAATTTGCCTGGGGCCATATTTCGATGGACAAGCGACCCTACTCCCTTTCACATACAACCAGGGAACCGAAATCACGCCAGTTGACTCAGTGACAGACCTTATGACAGTGAGCATATCCTAATCATTCGATCATCCCCCTCCTCGCAAAGAAGAATCTTTTACTGAAGAGATCAAGTTTTAACAGTTTATTAGGAAAGGGGTAAGAAACAATTTGACAAAGTTACAAACTATTAAACAAAAGACTGCTGATTTTAATAAATTCTTATGATTTACTTATCAAATACATAATTTATACAATAACAAATACAATTGAATATACAACTAAAAAAAAATAATCAAATGCCTTAAAAAAACATAATCAGTACCTTCCTGATATAAACAATAAAAAATTGATTAAAATAAATAACAAAATTGTAACCCAGTCAAGAACTCTTTTTTTTTTTTTAACTTAGTCAAATAGAGTCAATAATTGTTTTTGAGTAAGATGACATACATTGTAATATGTCCAAACCAGTGCACTTTAAGGCCAATTTATACTCCACTAAGGGAAGCATAGAATTGTCTTTGCAACCTTTGCATAACAGTACTTCAAAACCCAGTGAATCTAAGGAATTGAACTGGTTCAACTATTTTCTTTTATTAAAAACATCGCAGACAAACAGCCAATTCAGCAACATGATGTCTGCTGTTTCGATCACAAGAAAACCAGCTTTGTTTAGCTTAGCTTAGCTCACTGCAATTTGCAGCTTTTGAATTTTTTTTGCTTAGCCTACATGTAGCTTAGTTTCGCTTAGCAGAGTATAAATTGACCTTTAGAGTGCCCCAAACTGCCTGGGTCATGTGAATAGCTGAGTCCTCCTGAAGAACTAGAATATAGTCCTACAGCATACAAAGAGCTATATTACATGACTGTCGATTTTAGGTAGTCTAGGAATCAGTAGGTTTAGATGGTTTCAGGCTGTACAGGGATATATTGATATGTATTAAATCACATTGCCCTAATGTTTTTCAAGAAACCAGGGTATCCAATATTTGTATGACGCAATTGTCAAAAAAAATATACTTACAAAAATTTAACAAAACTTGTTCTAAAAGTACATAAAAAAAACAAAAGGGGTTTACCGTCAACCCCGAGTGCTCCCACACTTAACATTAATTGAGAAGCCTATCAACGTGCAAGTGAATTATTGAAATAAAATTGAGCCAATGTTAGTCCCGAAGTTTGTTTCAAGTGGATGTTAAACTCTTCCCTGGGGAAATAAGGTTCATAGTCCAATCAACACATACAAGGTTATTTTTTGCTAATATTGTACGATATTCTTATTTCAATAATCCACATGCGAGTCTTTAATAGTAGGATGAAACTGGAGTACAAAAAGACAACTCACAAGGCTCACATAGAAGCTTAGGTTTTCGAAACCACATCCCTTTACTCAATTGAAGGTTAGATCGATTTGATAAAGCAAACTTCAATATTGGTCAAAGGTCACAAGATGTAAACAGGGCTAGCACTAGTCCTAACCCTTAACCTGGACGTAGCCCTAATGCTTACCCTAACCTACAATTTCGGCATCAAACACATACCCTAACTTTACTTACATCTCAGAGACCTTGACGAAAATTGACTTGGTCTTAAAGCATAGATTTAGCCCTCAATGAGAGACCATATAATGGTTAGCACCCATGTTAGATCACTCTGCTACCCATAAACCCTAGGATATCATTGCTGACTTGATTTTGTAGTGACTAACACTTCCCCTTAAAGCATCACAGCCAATGTTATTCTATTAATGAAAGAAAGATCTATTTGCAACTTGGTTGCTCATGATTGAAACCATTTAAATATTAAATCAGTAATGAATAAAGTATAGATAATCACAAAACGTTTTCCTTTAAATGTAGGAATTTTAGAATAGAATTTACTTTGCACAATTCGTGAACAGTCTTTCAATTGCTGTTTTGCATCTTTCAAAGTGAAATATACATATTCGTGTGTCATTAAAAGGCAGTTTTGGCTCTATAAAAAATATGTATTTTATTTAAGACTTTACATGTATATATACTTGTAACATAATAAAATGTTTCACATGCATAATCAATTCAACATGCAAAAAAACAAACTTTCCCAACCATTCATAAATTATTACTAAAAACCAAGAAAACAAAGTGGCAAGGCATCAAATGGAAGCTTTTAGCAATAATAACTAAGGACAGATTACTTCAAATGTAAATCAGTCATCTTGTCAATCATAGGCTAATAAACTTTGATGGTGCATACATGTATAGCCATATTAACATCATGTTTTTTAAGTGAGAGGTTCTGTATGTCATGTGTAGTTTCAAACAATTGTCCGCAAATTCGTTGACAATTATCAAAATATATTCTGTTCCTATTATCGCATAGTTTAAATTGAATTTTAACAATTTCAGAAACTGCCACTAAAACAGCACTACTACATGATACCCGTTGTTGTAGAACACAAAAGGCAGACGAAACCCACGTCTTTTGTATATAACTAAATAACTAAATGCTCACAAATTATAGTATGTCAAAAATACCTTGGTCACATCATAATAAACAATTTGTTTGATAAAAAAAAATATTTCAGTTCCAACAAAACCATGTTCATGAACACATCTTGTTTGTTGTTATCTGAAGTCAGGATGGGCCTGAAACGGGAGTGGAGAATATAAAGTTTCTATCTCTGTTTACAATTTTTTGAAGTTATATAAAATTGACGAGATGATGTTTGGAACATGGAAAGTAAAGCCTTGACCACCTCTGTCCCCGGTTTCACAAAACATCCTGAGGCCTTATTTTAACTAAAATATAGCCCTTTTGTTATTTGAATGAAGGATATACATCAATAAGAAACTTTCTGAAATCCTTATACAGCATTTAGTAATTGAATGTAGAAATTTGGTATCTTTTGATCAAAGATATTTCTCATAAACAGTGATTGAAAGTTGAGTTTAAGAATGCGTTGTGAAAACGGGGGCAGGTGCAATGTGTAGTCTTCACACAAAATTTGAAAACAATTTTATACAAATCATTTGAAAATTAAAACCGGATACACTCTTAAGAATTTTAAATGCATTTAAAAATTTCGTACGTTTCCCCGTTGGTGTCATCCACCACAAATGGTGCCGTATAATTACCACTCCTATTTGTGGCGTAATCGTCGCTAAGGTTTCCACTGTTCTGTTGTGTGGTTTCTAAATTCTGTAATGTAGATTTAGCTTTCCTTTTCCTGGGTGATACATCCAACAGGCCATCTTTCATCGGTATCCGAGAAATTTGTTTATCTGAACCAGTTTGATAGTCCGAGGGAACAATATACAAAACTTCTTCTTCCAGGAATTTTGGATGAAGAGTATAAGTACATGTATCCTCTTCTAAATAATTATCAAAACAGTCTTCATTAGTTTTAGATTCTCCTTCTTTAAGGAGTTCTGGATAAGATTCTTCTAGAAAGCTACAAAAACAGTCTTTATTCTTCTCTGTTATTGGTTTGTCTTCTTTACACGTTTCTGGACGAGTTTCATCTTCTGAACAGCTACATGTACAACAACAGTCTTTATTATGTGTTTTCTTTGATTTTTTGGCACGTTGCCTTACTTGTATCTCTGGTTCATATTTCACAGGGCGTCTACGGATTCGTTTCCCACTGCCGTAGTATTGTGTTGAATGCTCATGAGAGGTCACTGGTTGGTGTTTTGGAATGTCAAAGGTTAACAATGGTTTTTTATTTAACAATGCAGTCAATGTTGGTAAATTCGTATTTAAACCAGAACTAATGTTTCCCTTATCTGAGTCATAATCAACTGACATAAGTTCTTTAGATTCTGCTGCAGAATGTGTTGGTTGGTTTTTGACCATATTGTTCACATTAATATCAGAACTGTTCATGCGCTGATTAAT
Source organism: Patella ulyssiponensis (assembly GCA_963678685.1). NCBI lineage: Eukaryota > Metazoa > Mollusca > Gastropoda > Patellidae > Patella > Patella ulyssiponensis. The sequence continues at coordinate 64,283,001 of OY783229.1, forward strand.
CACATTTTTATCATTATTTCTGGCAATGGGCTGAGATTCTTGTTTAATTTGTATTTGAGCACATTTTGTCTGCATGGAAGGACTCTCTATTTGATCATAATTTGTCCAAGATACTGGAGGTATTGCATATATTGTTTCACTTTCAGAATCTTCATTACTAAATCCAACAATCTTCACCTCATCTTCCAAACTTACATTCTCCTCTTCACATTGCACTGAAGTTTCTGCTGTCGTCTTACAGCAACTCGTATTCCTCTCCAATTTCTGTTCCCTTTCAACAGCTTTGGAAGAATGGGTACTGGATGACGATTCTGATAGTCTTTGTTCACCAGTCAGATTCTCTTTGCATTGCATTGAAGTTTCTGGTGTAGTCTCTAATTTCTGTTTACATACAACAGGTTTGGAAGGCTGAGAACTGAATGATGATTCTGAAGGTCTTTGTTCACCAGTCAAATTCTCTTTGCATTGCATTGCAGTTTCTGGTGCAGTCTCTAATTTCTGTTTAGAAGGCCGAGAACTGGATGATGATTCTGGTAGTCTTTGTTCACCAGTTACGCACAAAATAGTGTTATGTACAGAATCACCACTATGGCTGTGTTTGATTTTATTTACACATGATCTATTTTTCACCAGCAGTGAATTATTAATCCTTATCGGACTTTTACTTGCCAATGTGTTTTTAGTTGGACTTATTCTTTGAACGGGTAACCTTGTTTTAAGAGAAGTAAATCGGCTTCTCACAGGACTTATAGTAGTCAACTGGCTCTTAACGGTACTTCTATGTGGGGAAGAATGAATTAATTGAGGATTTGAAATATTACTCAGATTTGTCTCCATGGCTTCTGTGTTTTGTTTCACCTCTGAACCTTTTAAGTTTTGTATATGTTTGCGATGTTTATTTATTCTAAGTGTATTGGATGCAAGAAGAAATATAAGTTTCATCAACTTTTGAATCTTCTCTTTCCCACATTCATCTGTAATTTAAGATATAAAAAAGATTATGTACATGAGCATTGTATATTAAACTTTTCAGATTAATTCATTTGTTAAAATCTCTGACCATCTTTAGACAGATCTTTTATTCCATGTAAACTACAATGATGTGAAAGAAGATGAATCTCCAAAATTAATACCAATTCAAAAATGATTCAATTTCATTGAAATTTTAAAAAGATAAAATCAACTGAAAATTTGTTAACATTCAGCATCCTCGACAGAAGACATGAAAACAAATCGTGAAAATAAAGATATTGTTTGAAAAAGGCAAATGACAATACCGGCTTTACTTTTCAAGATAAAAATGCAGACAAATGATGCATGAGAGAGAGAAATGGGATTTAACGTCATTTCGACACAAACTAGGTCATTTCGGGACTAACATATGGTTTAATTTTATTTCAATAATTTGCTTGCATGTAGGGGTCTTTATTTAGCAGTGGGTGGAAACCGGAGTACCTGAAGAAAACCCACAAGGCTGGACAGACGACCCTACTCCTTGCCACGTACAACCAGGGATTTGAAACCACTCCAGTTGACTCAATGGCAGGCCGTATGATACACTACAGCGCATGCACGCTAACCATTCGGCTATCCAACATTCAGGATGAGAGAGAGAGAGAGAGAGAGAGAGAGAGGGGGGGTTTAACGTCCACTCAACTAAGTCATTTCAGGACCAACATATGGTTCAATTTTATATCAACAATTTACTGGCATAGGGGTCTTTAGCAGTGAAATTAAACTCGAGGACCTAGATAGGCGACACTACTCCTTGTCACGTCCAAGCGGGGAATCGAAACCCAAAACATAACATCTGAACAAAGTAGTGATAAATGATACCTGATATTTTCTTCTTTAACCTTTTTCTAAGTTTAATGTTTAAACTGAGATTATTGTTAGTAATGGTCGATTGGTTGATTGTTAAACCACGTAAGACAGTTTGAACAATATTTATATCATTCAAAACATTAAGTGGTAATCTTGTCTTCTTAGCCCTGAAAGATACAAGATTAAGGTAAAAAATAAAATTTTAAATTGTGTTTATCTGATGTGATATGTCGATACATGTAAGTGATAAGGCAAGGTCAATACAATTAAATTTCAGACAAAACAAATCAAACCAATAAATTTTATTTTGGATCCAAATCAGGGGTCACGTGGCTAAGTGGGTAAGATGCTGGCTCGCTAGCCTGGAGGTCAGGTGTTCGATCCCTGCATTGTCCAAGAAAGTTCATCCAGATTTTCTGGCTTGGTTTCCCCTTGTCAGTGATGGAGGACGGAGGGCCTGACAAGAACCGCTGTCTAGTCGTTTTGATGGGACGAAAAACTGAGGTCCCGTATACACATTGGTGTGCTCGTAAAAGATCCCTTGGCAGGGAGTAGGCCGTAGTGCCGCTGCCAGGGCAAAGTTTTCCTCATAGCACACTGTATGGCGTATGCCCATCTTCATTAGCCCAAGCTAGGAGCAGAACAGTAGGACGTTAAACCCCATTTCATTTCATTTCAGATCCAAATCAAAAAGGTTGTGTGAAGTCTAGCCATTTTGAATTTAACTATAAAGTATAAATTTTTGTTATCCATTATAATCAGATGTTATATTTATAGACCAATGATCGAAATTAAACATCCATTGAACTCACCTGAGTGAAGTAAAGGGTTTATCTAAACAATCTATATCACTGGCTACAGAGGCAAACATATTGAGAGATTGAAACTGATTATCAGGAGTGGTCTCCCTTTCAAACACAATGCGTCTGTCACACAATGATCTAACAATTGGACTTCTTCTGTTTGTTGATTTATCTAAAACCGGAGATGTCAACGGGGTATCAAATATACTTGAACCTTTTACTGATGTTTTTGCTCCAAGCATGACATCATCATTTATAGGACTAAACTGTACTGATCCAGGATCAGATAAAGATGGCGTCTCACCAAACACGACTTGATTTAATGTTTTAGAATGATTATTTCTGTTTATGTAAGGAACAAAACTTTCATTTAAACTATCTAGTGATTGATTGACCACTTTACTATCATTTAAGTTCGGCAAACTTGTATCTGTGAGATCAGTTTTTAGATTTCTTGTTGCTGGCGAAGTTGTAGAAATATCAGGATGAAGCACACTCACGATAGGATTTTTTAATGGTGTATTTCGTAACTTGACAGGAGAGTAAGGATTAGTAAAAGGAGTTGGGGATTCTTCTTTTTGTACGAGATCGGACAATGAAAAAAGTGGAACACATCTGTATAATTCTCCACTGTCATTAGCCAATACGGTCACATTTTTATTTTCAGATAACGTTTCTGGTTTATTTGATATAAACTGAGAGTTATTGTCATTTTCTGTTATCGCTGTCTTCTGGTTTTCAAATGACTTTGACTCAATTGATCTGACGTTATGACTGGATGCTTCAGGTAGATTCTGATCTTGAGACATAGTTATTAAATTTGGTGCTTGAGAAAGCATTGGATTGGCAGACGTTTCCTGTAAGTTAGGGTTTCTTGCAGATATACTATTTCCTAATGCTGGTGATGTTGTTGAGAGATGAGTTGAGCTACCACAAGGCAATATGTAATCAGCAGGGACAATATTTCTTAAAATATTTTCAGCAGCAGATGGCTTTCTAGGACTCTGTCTTCTGCAAGATATTGTGAAATAGTTGGCTACAGGCTTGGTCGGTGCATCTTCAGTAGTTCCAAGTTCATTTTGTTTTAAAGCATTCTCGCATGCTTTAGGTTTTCGACCTCTTTTTTTGCCTTTTTGTGAAGATTTAACAGTGACGTTAACCTCTTTAGGGCTTTTATTTGAAACTTTAGAATTTGTCTTGGCAACTTTTAAGCTTATCTTAGAAAGTTTAGGGCTTATCTGGGGGACTTTAGCAGGGTTTTGTAATGGTTCAGATTCACACGATTTACATGTAGTTAGCTTTCTCTTCAAGGAACAGTTTGAATTCTTTTTCTTGTTTTTTTGTGGTGCAATAAATGTATTATTGGTTAATTCCCGACGACATGACTGTTGCTTGGTTTGCAGACACAACTGACCAGTAACATTACAACCTGAATTAACTTCATTAGTTCCTAAATCGAAAATTGCACGAGTTGCAATACTTAACAAATCGTCTGTTTGTTCCGGTTTTTCTCCAGGTAATTCACAAGTTATTGATTGATTTTGGGGTAGTAATGACTCTGGATACGTTACAGAGAAAGCGTGACCGAGGAATTTCTTTTGAGATATGTATTCGGGATTTAAAGTGGCCAGATCAACTAGAAATGATTTCCCATCCATGCTGCTCTCCGTCTTACCCATCCAGAATAAGCACATCGATTTTAATCCTGAGAACCCGATCCAACTGCTGGTAAAGAAACTGTCTGGTAAAGCCACATCGAGCATCTTATAGTGATTCACAATTTCATCAGCAGCAGGCATTAACTGACAATTAAATTTCCCAACTAACTGATAAAAATCTTCATTTGTCATGAAGTTATGTAAAAGAGTTAGAATTTGATGACAATTTACAAAATATTTCTCGCTGTCTTGGCCATTCATATGAAACGCTGCCAACGATGTATTATTCAATATAACACGACCTATTTCAGCTACTACATATTCCTTGTCTGGTCGTGAAGAACTTTTTGTTTTTGGTTGTTCGATTAAGAATGTATTTAACTTGGTATAGTTTGTAATGTCTGCCACAACTTGACTAACATGTAACAGATTGTCTTTTGCGCATTTATGCCCCAATACTTTTTCGTAGGCGACAGTTTTCCCAATTTTATTATTGTTAGCATTGTCTAAAAGCCAGCAAACTAGACCGACACTTAAGAGGGCACGCTTAGAATAAGATGGAGGGAGCATATTCCTTTGTTTTAAATAATCCTTTTCCTCATTTAATAAACGATCGCACATTGCTGGGAAAGATTTAATAAAGAACGAATCTAATACTGAACTCAATGGTTTTGGAAACATACATCTGTGATCCAATTGTCCTCGACTCAGAAACAACACACCATTGCGCTTAAAACTACACAATTCTACATTATTTATTACAACTCGTCCAACATGACGTAATATGATCGCTTTATTGTACTGTATTAACGTCTGCTCCACACATGGAGAAACACTAGCTGGATTACGACAATCACAAAATTGAGGCAATGGAAGAGACTTTTCTTTTGGTGGTGATCCCGAATTTTGGATCATTATTAACATATCTAATTTGGTTATTGGAGTTGATTGATCTTGGGAAACATTTCTAGTCCTTTTCTTTCTTGTTCTTTTATCCATTGGCTGGTTGCTACTGGTTACGCAATCTACATTCATGGCTACATCTTCCACAGCAGCTGGTAGATTAAGTTGTTGACCCGATTGAACAATGTTGAACAATGGATTTATTTCTTTCCCGACTTGAACTTGTGAAAATAAAATATTTAGGTCATCATTATTGTTGGTTGGGATTTCTGTTCTCAAAGTTCCAGCTGAATAGTTATTGATTATCTGATCTCCAATGCACGTCTCCAAGACTTTCAGAGTTTCAGAAGAGAGGGTGGGAAGAGGGTTCATATTCATTGATGTGTTCGTCATATCCATCATCGGATCCGGAAACACATTAGCAATAGGATAATTATTTGAGACAGATACTGTCTGACTGTCAAATTGTCTATCCACTCCCTCAAAAAGATCCTCTATAGAGGGCAGCTTATTGTGATAGTTTCCGTTAAAATCACAATTTACGTTGGAGATAACAGAGGTCTGCGAATTACTTTTATTAGAACAGGTGTTTATTTCAGCAAACAGTGTGGAAGGCGTAGAATTTATAACAGACTGTGATGATCTATAAAAGTTTTGTTGATCTGAATACAGAATTGAATGCGATGAAACAGGATTCCTGATAAGCTGATGCTGTCCGATTGAAGTGTCTGGCATTGTATTATTGGGATATTCCTGTATAACATACTGGCTGTTTGGATTAATATTATTCACAGATGCTGATAATAAATTGGTATTTTTATCTTGTAATGAAGCTATAGAAGTGATCAAATCAATATGGTCCATGGTTAACAGTTTATTAAACAAGTATAATCCACACCTCTTCCTACATGTACATGTATATTACACAACTTCTTCATGTCTATTAGATAAATCATTTTTGAACATCCATGTCACACTTTTACAAGTCTGAGAATCATTTCAATGGAACATCTGAAGATTATCTGATTCTGAAAGATAAAAGAATAAACTGGTTAAAAATGTTAAACTTTGATATACAATGCAAATAATAGCTTTTTTATTTTGAATTCATTTTTTTTCATCGTTTGTAAAGCTTATAGAGAAAGAGAGAGAGAAATGGGGTTTAATGTCCCCTCGACAGAAACAAGGTAATATTGGGACTAACATACATGTAGCGTTCAACCCTATTTCAACAACAACAACTTGCGCGTGCAGGTCTGTAACAGTGGGAGGAAACTTGGGGTCCCAGAGAAAAGCTGTGAGGCTGGACAGGCGACTCTACTCCTTGTCACGTACAACCGGGGAATCGAAACCACGCCAGTTGACTCAATGACATAGCTTATGATACAGCGTGCACATGCTAACCATTCGGCCATACCCCCCTAGATCTTACTTAAATGTTTTCTAGTGATACACAAATACATGTTTATGGCAAGTTTCATGTCAACTTTAATTTTTCTGATGCTGGAGATGCTCGCTAGTTGGTGCTGAATGTTTCAAATTGACAGAATTGCAATCAAGTGATGCAGAATTGAGTTATGTCGTAATTCTGTCAATCCCGACAACTGATGTGGTTTGAGTAGAATCATGATGTAAATAAACACTGCGTTTTTTTTCAACTGTCATGATTAGTTGAGTAGCTTTATCATGCAGATAATACTATGCATGAAATCCTTTCTTTTGTCTGAATGGATAACAAAGGTTTTTAATCACCTTTTTCTTGCACATGTGATTGCTAATAAATGCACACATTACCTACTTAATTAATAGCACTAAAAAGCAGTGAATTATTTTGGTTCATCATGAATCTCACCAAAGGTTTTTGTAGTAAACTTATGTTATGGTGATCATTGTTTGCTTTGTGAAAATATGATATATTATATAAAGCATTCTATATTATATAAAATAAAGCATTCTGACTATTTTATTTTTGTTTAAGCTCAAGCCCAAGGCAACTGTGATGGATCTGCTGCTACTACTACTAGTACTCAGTAGTAGTACTACTTAGTACGCATGAAAACTGTTAATTTGTCTGCAAGAATAAAGGACTTAATAACTTATTCTTGAAATATATGCACACTTTGGAGTTCGAAAATTCATTGGTGCAGGCCCTGTCCGTAGAAATCCTCAAAATTATTGACTGACATCTTAGTGGGAATGTCACAGAGCGAAGTCAATTCCGGAACATTCAATCGGGTACCTCCGTCGGCTCCGATTAAAAAAGCAAATTTCTGCAGATTGTGTGTTTATTCTATCACTTTAAATACTTGTTACGGCAATACCCTGATAAAGTTTTATCAGTGCAATTTATTCGTATCACCGTGCTACTGACAAAGGCCTCAATTCTACATTATTTCGACCTATATGCGAGAAATACCTCAAACTAGTCAAAAATATATATGCACGTTTACAACTTCCCGATTTGTCAACCATATTGGATTTCCGCGGATTTTTATCCACTTCCGGTTATGGTGTTAGACCACTTGTCGGAGACATATCTTTTCGAGAACTTTACCTTTATTTCCACAAGATGAATTTAATCTTTTGATATAAATAGTGATTGTGTTTGCAACGTATTAACCACTACTATATATAAAAATGTTTTAATTTGACTACATATACTTGAAATTTATTTTTGAAAAAAATAAAACTAGACTACCTAGAAAAATGTCATTTTCCTTTCCATAAAACTATATTACAGTACTACTTACTTTGTAACATGATCAAATATTTGTTGGTAAAATGTCTTATTGGCACAATACTATGGTGACACTGCATTTTTTGGGAGGTCATGATTTCATTTGATCAATTTTTGTGACATGACAATATATGTTTTTCGTTCATCCAGAAAAGTTATCTGAGAAAGGCATTAAAAAATGAAACTTTTATATCCATATAAAAGATGTCTTACACAGGGAATCAAAAATGACATTGTAATTAGTAAACAAACAGACGTTCCTTTTGTCTTTTCAAAATAAATATTTAGAATTCCTAAATATAATAAACGTTCTGGTGAATGCTTTCTCCATCAGAGCTGCTAACCTGTGGAATGATCTTCCAAAAACTCTTTGAGAGATGTTTTTGAACTGTTGTGTTGTGAATGCGCTTAGAAACACTCATGTGTAATGAAGCACTATAAATCGAACAATAATAATAATAACTTTTATTTTAATTTGACTTGAATGTTAAGACTTTTACATGTCACTTGATCTGCCCTTGCCTATGTCTGTAACTGTGGGTACTTATATAAGCTTCTATGTGACATTAACTCCAATATACATAGCATTTGTTATGGCCAGGATATTTTACTTACTATGTGGGCCTATATGACACCATAAAGCAGACATTTTACAACTCTGTTAAGTAACAGACAGCAATGGATAACATTCACTAGGTTTATTAACTCCAACGTTTCAATAAGGTCTGTTAAACTGACATATATGCTCAGTAAAATATTGCCCTTAATTAAGCTAATTATCATTAGGCCTATTATGAAGTTTGTTGAAACTTGAAACTAATCAGGGAAATTTTGCCAATACAGCGGCACTGCTGCCTACTTTTGCATCAAGGGTTCTTTTGCATGCATGCCAATATGTACACAGGACCTGTCTTTTGTCCCATCCAAATGACTAGGCCCTCTGTCCTGCACCACTGACAAAGGGAAGCCATGCCAGAAAATCCTGAACGTTACCAGCCAGGTTACTGGGATCGAAAACGGGCCCTCAAGGTTAGAATGCCAGTGTCTCACTCAGCAAGCCATTGCGCCCCAATGATAGTTTACAAGGGTTTTACTGTTTAAAAACAACTGCGTTTATACTTGGCTTCATTAACCACTCCATACTGTTCCAGGATATTGAGAACGTTGAAAAGGTTACCTCAATTCAGTGGTCCAGATTGGCATGGATCTTAGTACCATAGGATTATGTTTGACCCAGTTACACTACATGATTAATATAAATACAAGGTCCTGTGCACACATTGGCGTAAAAGATCCCCTGGCAGTTGGAATTTGATATAAGAGTAGGCCGCAGTGCCGCTGTCTGGGCAAAATTTTTGCCTCATAGCACACTGTATTCCGGACACCCTTATTCATTAGTCGAGTTGGTACAGAACAGAAGGACGTTAAACCTCATATAATTTTATATTATTTTTAGAATATAAATACAACTAAAAGTAAAACAAAAAAGAAACAAATTTTTAATTCACTTGTCCGATAACAGTATTTGTGAACATAATAGCATTGTATATAAGTGTTAACCACTAACCATAATAAAAAAAAAACATCTTTCATTCACAATTAAATCAAGGTGGAGTAAATTACATGAAATTCCAAGACCTTTAATTACCATAAAAGATGCATTATGTAAGAGCTAAATCTGCCTATTGCTGATTTTTTGGGGGGGAGGCTCAAATGTTATTTAAATCATTAATTAGACATTTATTTACGCAAACAACTATCTAGATCATCGGATGGTTTTGATTTTCAATGGATTTAAAAACGACAGGCAGATTTTAAAAAAAGGATAATCGAGACTCAATTTATTATCGTCACAGTGGTAGTAATGACAACTGAGACTACACTGTTCTTCAAACATCAATAACTCCTCCCAGAATGAAGTAATTTGACTGAAATTTTCAACAAATTCCCTTTTCATTATTTATTTTTTAACTACTATTATATTAAGAACTGACAAATCTTTACCTAAAACTTTCATAATGCATCTTTAAGATAAATGTGGAAACAGTGCCAACTAATCATACATTCTAATATTCTAAACAGAGAGTTGTGTCAACCTTTTTACTGATTTTTAAGATATATTTTTTCTATATTTATTGTACAGCGCACTTGAACATGTGTGGTAAATGTTGTATAGTAATAAAAAATAATAATAACCATTATCTCATTTGTGATTGTAAGATAAAATGGCTTTATTAATGTCTTTATTATAACACTCTGCAAATACAGATCCTGACACACTATATCGTATGCAGACTATCATTCAGTTCGTTTTCACAGAGACTTTTTAATTTGTATTTGTTATAGTGTTCATCTAATAAACTTACAGATTGTCTCAATAAATGGCAACCATGGCCACAGTTGGCCAGACTCTCCCTCTGAATACACTTGTATATAAATGACTCTGACCATAAACATCTTTATTATTTGCAGCTTTAAAGCCACTGTATATTCAGTAGATATATCTTAGGAGATAATTACCACCCACACTCCACTTCTCTGCCAATAGCTTAGGAATAATTACCACCCACCCTTGACCAGTAGCTGAGCAATAATTACCACCAACACCAAATTCCAGTGTTGTAGATACTACTTAAATTATAATTACCACCCACTCCTCTGCATATCACTTAAAGATAATTGCCACCCACACCCCTTGCCTCTGTGTTTAGCTCATGGATAATTAACGCCCACCCTCGGGCTATAACTCAAGGATACTTACCACCCACACCTCTGCCAATAGCTCAGAGATAATTACCACCCAAACCTCTGTCTATACCTTAGATATAATTACCACCCACACCTCTGCCAATAGCTTAGAGATAATTCCACCCACATCTCTTCCTATGGATAAGTACATCTACCCATCTTGCTTACCACCTTACCCCTCAGCCTACAGATAATTACCACCTACACCCCTCTCCCTATACATGTAGCTTATGGTTAATCACCACCTACACCTCTGCATATAGATAATTACCATGCACACTCTTCTCTATCTATAGCTAGGGGAGGTTGGGAATGGTACTTTTTAAAAGGGGATCTAGTAAAATTGGATTCGGTATTCATAAAAGCTATACATATTTTGTTTTTTTAATTTTTACGACAAAAAATCTACTGATAGCAGAGTTAACAGATATACATATTTGGTTGGTAGTGGATTTATAAAAAAAACATGGGCATTTCGCTCACCCTAGGTAATTCAAAATAGACAATACAGATTGTGAACATAAATTGTACAGTATAGCCCGCATCATAAACAACCCTTTTCAAATAACTAAATACAAGAGCACGATTATAATATCTTTCCAAATATTAGTAAATTCCTACTATCTTAATAATGACTTTAAAGAGCATTCTCTCACATTCATCTTTATTTCTGTGTTTTTACTGGTTTTATGAATATATGCCAGGCATTAAACATACCTTCAAGAGCTAAATCTGCCACTGGCCTGAAATGTTATATAAATTATTAATTAGACATTTATTAATATGGCAACTCTTGATGCCATCGCATATCTTTGATACATGTATATATCTCTGATATTAAGTAGATTAGAACGGTTTAGCCATATTTTGATTTGATTTACAAATGGAGAAGCGAGTCTTCGCTTTGAACAACTAGTACAGTGGTTGCAATTAATGCACACATCTTGTCAAACCGTCAAAGGTTCATATCTTTGCTTGCAATAGAGTAATTTGAATGAAATTTTTAATACATCCATTTTGCATTATCTACTTTCAACCTATTACAGCAAGAATGGCTAGCTCTTTATCTAAATCTTAAATAATGTATCTTTAAGTCAGGAAGCAATTCATTAGTGTCTGAAGTTTGTCAGGTACAACTTAAACCGTTACATTTATATCTTCAACTGATCAAGTGGTGAAGAGAAAGAGAGAGAGAAATGGGATTTAACGTCCATTCAATACAAACTAGGTCATTTCGAGACTAACATAGGGTTCAATTTTATGTTAATAATTTGCTTGCACGCAGAGGTCTTAAGCAGTGGGAGGTAACAGGAGGACCGTGGAAAACCCACGAGTTTGGACAGGTGACCCTACCCTTTGTCTTGTACAACCCACGAATCGAAACCATACCAGCTGACTCAATGACAGACCTTATAATACAACAACAATTGTGTTAATCGCTTTGGAAATTAGTGTCGATAAAATTGTTGATTCGGGTAATCGTCTTGAATTAAACAGAGGTTAAAGATGAAAATTTGATTGGATGTAAATCCCTTTGGCTAATCAGTGGTTGATAAAAATGCCTCTGGTATGACCATTATAGATGTGTTTACAATTGTATATACAGTGGACTCTGTCAAATCCGACATCGTACGGGATCGTTAAAATATGTCGGAAGTCACAGAGTGTCGGAATACCCAGTTTTGTCAAAAACGGAAATATTGTAACTTCGAAAACCAGAAGTATTATTATAATGTTGCTTCGATTCACCCGAGCGTTATTCCCTTTAAAAATGATAAACTTTTCTGTACATTCAAAAGTTTCTAACATAATTTTTATTTCATTCAACATGCGTAGGCATTTTGAATAGGTCAAGTCTGACGTTAATTTATCATCTTCGTCATCTTCATTGATAATCTGTCGTCCTATGCCAAGGTCGTCGTCACACGGTTCGGTGAGATCCGCAGGGTGAATAAACATTGAGCTGAAGTGAGCGGACGTTATGTTCTCAGCAGCCGTTTTATAACCTTGACCCTCATCGGCGAAAGCTGCGGTCAACGGTTAAAATACTACGGGGCGTTTGTTATATTTCATCCGCTCACATAAACGGCTAAACACTCAATCTGTTTCCTAAACACTGTGTTTAGTTAACCGCAGCTATTGACGATGAGGGTCAAGGTCATAATTATAAACCCTAACGTCCGCTCATTTCAGCTCAACGTGGACAAACTTAGGCTACGTTATTCGGGTTCAATCGGCATGTGCAACGAATGTTTCTAAAAGGTGCTAGGAATATTTGTACGAACGAATTCGTGGGAAAATTCGTAGATATTCTTGAGTATTTGTCACAATTACTGTCTTACAAGAGATTATAAAATTATCAAGGTAATCAAGAAAGAACTAGACGATAGCGAGTTTTAATCTTACCGATAATTGATTGGTGATTGCTTGTTAATTTTTTGTGGTTTCACACCCATCAAGTTTTAATCTAACGGACAATTGATTGGTAATTGCTTGACACCTACTGATTTAAGGCCGGATTATACGATGACGATTCAATGAAAAATCATGTGACGGACGGCTGATTGATGTCAGAATCCGGAACGTACAGAGTCCGGATCTACCAGAGATTTTTTGGCTGAAGTAATAAGGAAATAAATCGGGACATTAAAATCATGTCGGATGTCAAAGAGATTCGGATTTATCAGAGATCGGATGTGACAGAGTCCACTGTATTCTATAACCAAATTACATAGATATAACTCAATGATACACTCGAGACAACCATTGAATAACCTGAGCTGTATTCAATGTTCAGTGAGTTCTGTTTTTATTCTATAACCACATGCAAATCTCCAAATAGACTGTACTATCCCGATTATCAAAAAAAATCAGCACCAATAACGTTATACTTCATCATAGGTTCCGCCCTTTTTTTTTTCTTTTTGACAAAAATTGTGGTTGCTCAGTTTGATGTGCCCCTATCTCCATGCCACATACGCTCACACCAGGGATCGAAACCACAGCCGCAAGCCAGAGGTGACCAGCCAGCTAGAGGTCGAAGCGCGGCACTCTAGAACGCTAGGCCATCCCAACCCCCTTAACTTCATTGTGGACAAAAGCAGGACACGTCTAAGCCATTGAATACAACCATATTTGCTTGTATTTGCATGTAGTTATAGAATAAAATATAATATCAAATTATAACAGCAATAAATCCTGATATCAATAGAGAATGCTCAATCCACAACTTTCAACAGTGAAGATCTTTTATTCTGTTCAAGTCCACCAGCAGGATAGTAGCAGATAAAACAAATATAACACAAAGAATCACTTTATAAATATCTCAAATATTTTCCCCTCTAAACTTTTGTATCCTATGAAAGTTAAGTCGGCGTGCAGCTATGGCATGAAAACACTAGTCTGTAGTAAGTAATCATCAGGAAACCATATCACTACAAGAGCACTAGCCAGAAAAAAACACAAATTCTTTGATTAAATAGAGTTGATAATAAGCACAAAAAAATAACAACAAAACTTCATCGGTTTGTTATCAAATAAAACGCAACGATCAAATACCAGATCGTCTATATATATACATACACATATGAGTAAAAGTTTTTACACGAACAAACAGGTCCATTTGTATTTAGTCTTCAACTTTCGGATTGTTACACGTTTTCTTTTGGTTTTGTGGTCAAATTTGTGGACTTTTATTACACAATATTACTCGCGGTTTCAGTGTAAAATCGTTGGATCTTCACTCACAAAATGACTTATTTAATTTATTGTTTGCGTAAAATCTGTGGAACGAGAAAAGAAATTGTCTGTTTATATATCACAGTAAAATACTCTCCAACAGTCAAGAATATAATCACACGTCTGTCACTTTCTTTCTCTACGTTAATTTATTGAAACATCTTCCTCAAAAGATCGTTTACGACTTCCATCAAAGTTACTGAAATATAAATCATTTTATATTAAATTAACTTTGTTCATGTGTAGGAAATCAACTAGATATTTAAATTCTATTGCAGTTTATTGAATGATTAAAACAAAATACAAACATCAATCTAGGGGATAACCACTTGTACATGCCTGGAAATCAGGCTCAATCCGTCTTGTGTTTGTAATGTTATCTGGCACATCTTTGTCCTTTTTATCCGTTAATTTACATGTACTACTACTACTACTACTACTATGTTAACCATACATGATGCAGGTTGTTCTTTAGGCATTAAATGTTACATAAATTATTAATTAGATATTTATTAACATGACAAGATTATAATCAACTGTCAATGTCATCGGATGCTCAAGATTTTAAACAGATTTGAATCTGATCCATTGTTTACTGGCTGATGATGATTAACCGTAAAAATGGATAATTGAGACTTTATATATTATTGTAACAATGACAAATGACGATTTCTTGGCCCAGAGTGAAGCAGTTTGACGGAAATTTTCAGCATATTCCCTTCACAATATTATTTTTTTAAATCTAAGGGTTGTTTACCCACAGTTTCGTGCCAAGCACGCCAAGAACTTGCTGTAACAGACCGTTTCATTGGCTAATTCCTCACATCAACTAGATCGTCTGTTATATAACAAATCTTCCAGATTCTAGTGTTGTGAAGACAAGTAAAACAAAATTTTGAACTATAAATATGAAACAATAGGATCTAAGTTTTAATCAGATTGCCAAGATCTGGATTGAACTCAGATCTCTTTGTTAATGAGTCAGAACCATACTCAAGAGTCAGTGTGTGTCTGAAACAAGCGCAAAAAAGGTGTCTTTCTTTAATTACCTGTTGAAACCTTGCATTTTGTGCATATCACTCTGCATTTGTTTGACTTCTGCTATATAGGCATCCATCTGATTAGCAGAAGTAGGAGGAAGAACGTTGGGTATATATCGTGAAAATAATCCAGGCTTTAAATGCACATATTCTGAAATGGATCCACAATTACCACATATATTATCTCAAAACAACACAACCAGAGCCACATTTAGATAAAGAGATACCCTAGGCTATTCAGTCCATCGCCCCCACCCTCGCAAATACAGGAAATGAAAGTGTGTTTTAAAATCAATCGAGCAAAGCCAAGGATGTGAAGAATTCTAAGAATATTATACATCTTGGCAGTAGGCCGCCTAGATCTTGAGTCCCTGGGCTTCAGTCTGTCCGACCTAAATCCTAGATCTTGAGATCCTAGGCTTCAGTCTGTCAGACCTATAGGTAAATATTAGATCTTGAGGCCATAGGCTTCAGTCTATCTCCAGAGCTATAGGTACTGTATAGGTCAATTCTAGATCTTCAGCCCGTAGTCTTCATTCTGCCAGAGCTATATATAGGTACATGTACATGTAAATCCTAGATCTTGAGGCCCTAGGCTTCAGTCTGTCCAACCTATAGGTATTTCAAATCCTAGATCTTGAGTCCTTAGGCTTCAGTCTGTCAGAGCTATAGGTACATGTACATGTAAATCCTAGATCTTGAGATCCCAGGCTTCAGTCTGTCAGACATATTGGTACTGTAAATCCTAGATTTTGTGTCCCTAGGCTTCAGTCTGTCAGACCTATGGATACATGTACATGTAACTTCTAGATCTTGAGTTCCTAGGCTTCAGTCTGTCAGACCTACATGTATAGGTAAATTCCAGATCATGAGATTCTAGGCTTCAGTCTGTCAGACCTACATGTATAGGTAAATTCCACATCTTGAGATCCTAGGCTTCAGCCTGGCAAGCCTACATGTATAGGTAAATCCTGCACTGAATACAACATAAGGAGTTATATTCTCATGGTGCAATCATTTCAAGCTAATCAATATGAGGACAAAATCTGACCAACATCCACCATAATGCAAAATGTCTAATCAATTGATCTAATATTTCAAGTTTAAATATTTCATTGTAACGATAAATAGGCTTTCTCTCATAATCCCATAACCAAAGCTTTTAAAGGCTCAAAATCCAGGGGAAATTTACATAACTAACCTGAATTTAAATTGAATAAATTTTGTATTAAACTAGCCATGGTTGGTGGAGAGATAGCAAACGGCTGACAACTAGCTTCATCGACTAAATCTAAAAAAAATTAAATTTTACATTAGATTCCATTTACTTTTGTGTTTAGCAATTTGACTGACTTTCTGACCTTATAAATACATATGGTAAATTCTGTATTTCATGACAAAAATCTTTATAAATTTTGCAGAGTCTTGTAGAGCCTGCTACCTGGGGATTACTACCCATGTACTGGTTTTTATTTTGTGTGGATGACATAATCCACAATCAGATTAAAATAAGATCTATATTTTGTTTGGTTTTGTTACACTTATACATTACATGAAGATCTGACAAGTTCATGTCAGGGGTCAAAAAAGAGGCTTTTGACCCTATGATTTCAGACATTGATTAATCAATCAACGTTGATGTTTCTAGTGGTTTACCCACAGTTTTGTGTATAAAAAGGCCAAGAACTTGCCGTAACAGACTGTTTCTTTGGGTAATCCCCATTTTCAAACAAATTGCCGGTAATATAACAAATCTTCTAGATCGTAGTGTAGTAAAATCAAGTAAATAGAAAGTTTGAA
The DNA here is from genome assembly GCA_963678685.1 of Patella ulyssiponensis. NCBI lineage: Eukaryota > Metazoa > Mollusca > Gastropoda > Patellidae > Patella > Patella ulyssiponensis. Next base: position 64,300,252 of record OY783229.1, read on the forward strand.
CTATAAAAAATGAAACGAATTAAGATCTGTGTTTTAATCAGAATACCATCCTCCCCACCCCAGAAGAATCACTGTGATCCATCGTGTCTGCAATGTTCCAGGTCAACCATTTCAATAGTACTTATAGTAAGGAGTTAACTAATTGCAGTCTTGGAATCTATAATGTTTCTTAAGATTCAAAACTGAATCTTGACCAGCAGCTGAAACTCCAAGGCATAATTCTATTAAGAAACCTGACTGGTTGAAACTTGGTTAAATCTACTTACTTAACAGCTTGGTAATTTGACTATCTACAACATGTGAACGGAATATTTTTCTTAATTCTTCATTTAGATCAGTTTTTAATTTATTTTCTACATAAAATCGATTCTGAAAGACAAAAATAAAAAACCCAATAATATACATGTAATGAGGAATAAGGTATAACGTCCACTTGACTCAAAATAGGTTAATTCGGGACTTAACACATGGTACATTATTATTTTAATAATTCAGTTGTGCAAAGGGATCGCTAACAGTGGGTGGACCATGAGAAATTATATCGCAATTAGGTAAGTAACCCTACTCCTCATTACTGTGAAAATTAAAGAATGTAACTTGACTTAATAACAGACCTATTGATCTAAGTGGACCCATGAAACAAACTGACAACCCCATCCCTCTAGCTACAATAATAACTTAAATCTTCTAATGAAATAAAATGTGGTTCAATGTCCTATTGTTCTGCTAAAACTGAGCTAATGAAGACGGGCATATGCCATACAGTGTGCTATGGGAGAAATTTGACATGGACAGAGGAATTTTGCATGAGCAGTGCTATAGTCTTACATCAAATTACAACTGTCAAGAATTATTTTAAGTGCAAGCCAAGTTTTTTGTCCCATATGAACAACTATACATTATCCCTTGTCCTTCCCTTTGTCCTACATCACTTACATGGGGGAACCACACCAGAAAATACAGATGACCTTTCTCTGCCAACACCCCAATCAAACACAGGCCCTCCAGATTAGCGAGCCAATGTCGTCTTATTCACTGAGCCACTGACTTCCATCTTCTAACGTAATGTTAATGGATTCTCCAGGAGTGTATTGAACATTTGCAAACAGATTACGTACTTAATCTATAATCTAAATCTGATTGAATTAACTCACCATATAATTAAATATAGGAACTATCCCAGCTAAAGCTTGCAAATATTGGTTCATTGTAAAAGCGAATGTCTCTACAAAATGACGGGAATCTTGCATCTGAAAATAAACAAGCCAACAGTGAGGCTGATGTCCCCCGCCGAAATCCCAAAATAAATAGATGACACATATTAATTAATCGCACATTTATTTTTTTCAAACGTATCGAGCAATCAAACTGAACACGAAGTGTCATCCAAAAATTGCTTATCTCTGCCTACCGTAAGAAGAAAATGCTCATCTTCGAACTCCATCAAGGCATTGACCTAATAAGCATACACACCAATTTTGAACATTTTAACTCAATTCATAGGAGAGTTATTGTGTTCCAAAGTCTTGGCAAATCAAATTGCTTATCGCTCTGCTTACCCTGAGCATAAAATGCTCATTATCGATCTTAGTCAAGGTATTACTGTAATGAAACTATACACCAAGTTTCATCACTCTCACTTAATTAGAACTAAAGTTATCGTGTCCCAAGCATCAACCAATCAAATTGCTTATCTCTGCCTACCCTAAGCGCAAAATGCTCATCTTCGAACTCGATCAAGGCATTGACCTAATAAGCATATACACCAAGTTTGAACATTTTAACTCAATTAGAAGGAGAGTTATTGTGTTCCAAAGTCTCGACCAATCAAATTGCGTATCGCTCTGCTTACTCTGAGCAGAAAATGCTCAATATCGAACTTAGTCAAGGTATTACTGTAACGAAACTATACACCAAGTTTCATCACTCTCACTTAATTAGAACTAAAGTTATCGTGTCCCAAAGCATCAACCAATCAAATTGCTTATCTCTACTTACCCTAAGCGGAAAATGCTCATCTTCGAACTCCATCAAGGCATTGACCTAATAAGCATATACACCAAGTTTGAACATTTTAACTCAATTAGAAGGAGAGTTATTGTATTCCAAAGTCTCGACCAATCAAATTGCGTATCGCTCTGCTTACCCTGAGCAGAAAATGCTCATTATCGAACTTAGTCAAGGTATTACTTTAATGAAACTATACACCAAGTTTCATCACTCTCACTTAATTAGAACTAAAGTTATCGTGTCCCAAAGCTTCAACCAATCAAATTGCTTATCTCTGCTTACCCTAAGCGGAAAATGCTCATCTTCGAACTCCATCAAGGCATTGACCTAATAAGCATATACACCAAGTTTGAACATTTTAACTCAATTAGAAAGAGAGTTATTGTATTCCAAAGTCTCGACCAATCAAATTGTGTATCGCTCTGCTTACCCTGAGCAGAAAATGCTCATTATCGAACTTAGTCAAGGTATTACTATAATGAAACTATGCACCAAGTTTCATCAATCTCACTTAATTAGAACTAAAGTTATCGTGTCCCAAAGCATCAACCAATCAAATTGCTTATCTCTGCTTACCCTAAGCGGAAAATGCTCATCTTCGAACTCAATCAAGGCATTGACCTAATAAACACATACACCAAGTTTGAACATTCTAGCTCAATTAGGAAGAGAGTTATCGTGTCCCAAAGTATCAACCAATCAAATTGCTTATCTCTGCTTACCCTAAGCGGAAAATGTTCATCTTCGAACTCCATCAAGGCATTGATCTATTAAACACATACACCAAGTTTGAACATTGTAGCTCAATTAAAAGTTATCGTGTCCCAAAGCATCAACCAATCAAATTGCTTATCTCTGCTTACCCTAAGCGGAAAATGCTCATCTTCGAACTCCATCAAGGCATTGACCTAATAAACACATACACCAAGTTTGAACATTCTAGCCCAATTAGGAAGAGAGTTATCGTGTCCCAAAGCATCAACCAATCAAATTGCTTATCTCTGCTTACCCTAAGCGGAAAATGCTCATCTTCGAACTCCATCAAGGCATTGACCTAATAAACACATACACCAAGTTTGAACATTCTAGCTCAATTAGGAAGAGAGTTATTGTGTCCCAAAAAGTGTGACGGACAGACAGACGGACAGACAGACAGACGGACAGACAGACGGATGAACCCATTTTAATAGTCCCCTGCTTTCTTCGAAAGGCGGGGGACAAAAAATATCTTGCAATGAAATGAAATGGAGTTTAACATCCTACTGATCTGTGTTGTCATTTGGTGACGTGTAGACCATTGTGTTAATTTCAGGCACTCGATAAATCCAATAAAATTCTACATTATTATCAAGTTCCCAGCTTTGTCTTGGCATTTGAATGATATCTTGACAATCGGTGTACCATGTATTTCTTAAAAGCTAGGTTATTGTAAAGAACTTTAATTTCATAAACTTAATTACTCTTGACAGAATTTTCATTCATTCCAACAATCACATGCTACAACAAAATACCTGTACAGGTATTCATCTTTCAAATACAGTCACCAATGCTAGAAATTGGACCTAACATTGTAATTAACACAGGTTTTTTTACACAAAAATTACAAAAAGCAAACATTTTCGGGTATGTTGATGCCCAGATTTGTTGACTTTTTACTAAGCTTCTTTGTGCAGGCAACCGTACATCTGTTTATGGTGACATGTATTTTTACACTTACACTGTTAGAGAGTTGTTCAGCCAAATGACAGACATGTTGTTCTATGTGGTTCAGTAAATCTTTGTATAATCTCTCGGAAAATTGTTTACACACACACTTATATACACAGCTGCAAAAATAAATAGATATTTTATAGTTTTATGAAGACAACAAAAATTAATAGATTTTATCTTATGGTTTTATAAAAAGAAAAAAAACAAGAGGTTCGACAGGCGACCCTACTCCTTGTCACATACAACCTGGGAATCAAAACCACGCCAATTGACTCAATGACAGACATTATGATTCTGCCATCCACCGACAATGACAGACTGTATAATCCAGTCTGCCTAGAAAATATGAAAATTTGATAATAAGCCTCACCTATACATTTGTTCATAAGATATAGAAATATATCCTCCTGGTTTGAGTGTAAGAAGTTGGTCAATAGCTCCCTGAAGTTTTGGCCAATAATGCATTTCATAATCAGCTACGGTTAAAGACATCATCACTAAAAGTAAAAACAGATAATTTAAATAATCATAGACATTTGTGTTTACAAAAAGGCCGACCATAAAATACGTGTGTAGAATCACATTTTCTTATGGTGCAGCTCAATCTGATTAAAACACAGATCCTTCGTCTCATTTTCACAGATCATACATGCATTTTGTCTCATTTTCACAGATCCTACAGGGTACAGGGTACCCAAATCTACCCAAATCCACCACTATTTCACCTCATATTACAATAATTTATATTGATATTTGATAATATACAGTTCTTTATGCCGAAACGTCATTTTTAATTTAAAATCACAGCTTTTAATTTTTAGTGTCAAAATGCCCCTTAAAATACTTAAAATGCGATTTCCAAGCAAGTTTGGAAGTCGTTACTAATCAACATAGCTCATGTAATACACAAATCTACCCAAAACCACCATTATTTCCACATATATCACAATCATGTATATCGGGTTTTTTTAAAGTAGTTATGCCATATTTAGCTAAAAGAAATGGTAGTATATTAAAATCACAGTCTTCTTGTGCTAAAAACCAACAATTCATGCTTGTACATTGTATGGTCGTCATATGGAAGGGACATAACTGGTGTACATGTATATACCCAAATCTTCTCTTTTTAAAACTCCCAATGACAAAAAAACGGAAATGACAATTTTGCAAAAGGAACGATAGGTTATCAAAAATCGAAATAACTTATTGTGATATGACATATGAGTTGAAATTATGGTTGTTTTTATTAGATTTGTGTATTAGAGGAGTTATGTCCCTTGGTTACGACTTCCAAACTTATGTGGAAATCATAATCTGACATAAAAACGCTGAGATTTTAAATTAAAAATGACAATTTGACAGAAAGAACGGTATATTATCAAATATCGATATAAATTATTATGATATCAGTTGAAATAATGGTGGATTTGGGTAGAATTGGGTAAATCGTGCTACCGAATCCTACATGCATTTCATGTCATCTTTTCTTGTTCAAAATATCATTTTACTTGTCTTCACTATACTAAGATCTGGAAGAATCGTTATTTTACCGCCTTTTTTGTTGACATCGCTATGTTGTGTTTATTCATCATTTTAAAATACTTTTAAAATCTGACAATAATTTACAGCCTTGATTAGTCATTTGTGTCAGGATTGACATCGCTATGTTGTGTTTATTCATCATTTAAAAATACTAATCATGTTTAATAAATTCCCGAAACACATATCATATGGTTGTACATGTAAGTGACAATTCTCAATAGTTTTGTGTTACCCAAAATACCATAAAACTATGAAGTGCAAGCGATTTAGTTCATCGATACAGATTATTTCCATTAAAGCCTGCGAGTAAATCAAATGCCAAGGTCACGAAAGCAGCATGTAAGTTCAAGGCCAACCCATGTTAACACAACACAACATATTATGATATACTCTACCCATTCATATTGTAAGCGACGTAAGCGTTACATGTAGTTAAACCTGTCAACAGTATTACTATTCAGTTCCAAAGCGTATTTGTTTAAATCGGTATGCCACATTGCTGACTATAGTAAAAACAGAACTGTGCAGGTCTAATCAATTTCAACTAAAATCTATTAAAATTCAATCTTAGGTTACAATCAATCATCATGAAACACATAAAAATATTAAATTTCATTTTGATTTTAGCTCAGATCTCTTTCTCTGATTTTTTAGCTTAAATTTTTGTGAAACGGGGTGGGCTGTACTATATACCGGAAAACACCAGAAAACAACTGGAAAACACCATGTTATACTGAACACCGGAAAACAACGGAAAAACACTAAATACCGGAAAACACACTATATACCGGAAAACACCCAAAATAGATAACATGGAGCCAGGTTATTTTGAAACTAACCTTAACCCTAACCTTTAACTTTTAAGGTGTTTTCCAGTACATGTATTTAGTGTGTTTACCGTATTTAGCGTTTTTTTCCTGTGTTTTCCGGTATATTATATTGTCGAACAGGGTGCTGATCTAGGAATTTTAAAATGCGAAAAAATTACATGATTCGAACTAGGCCTAGTTTAAATATATTCAACATTAATTTAATTCAATTTCTTTGATTACATTACCGGTAATGGAAAATTTTTGATCCCAATTACCCTAATCCCCACAACTCACCCCAAAATATGACAACATCTACCTACCTAGTAGGAGTTTATGTTTTACCATTTTTTCTGACTGAAGATGATCAATTAGAGAATTATTATAAATAAACTACTGTTTGAGTCATGGTATATAATAAACAGATTTCTACGATTATGAACAAATTAGTTAATTATATTTTAAAATACGAAAAAATTACATGATTTGAACTAGGCCTAGTTTAAATATATTCAACATTAATTTAATTCAATTTCTTTGATTACATTACCGGTAATGGAAAATTTTTGATCCCAATTACCCTAATCCCCACAACTCACCCCAAAATATGACAACATCTACCTACCTAGTAGGAGTCTATGTTTTACCATTTTTTCTGACTGAAGATGATCAATTAGAGAATTATTATAAATAAACTACTGTTTGAGTCATGGTATATAATAAACGGATTTCTACGATTATGAACAAATTAGTTAACTTTGGTTATTATAAATTTTCCTGTGTGTTTGAAATGAACTCTCGTTAAATAAAATCCATTGCATCACTAAATATCCCAATGAATAAAAACAGTTCTGTCTTGAAAAATTGAAATCACACAAATTTTCGGCTAAGAAAAATAGCAATATGGAGGCTGGTTACGTCACACCTCGGGAGATATCACTTTGTATTAGGGGTGACAGCATATAGGAAATGTGGCATTTGGTTTAAGCGCGTCTCGACTCGGCATGAAGTTTGAGCGTTCAAACACATAACAACCTGTATTTTTTTTTTAATTTGTTACCGTCTTAATTATTTGATTAGCGACTCGGATGGGATAATTTTCTTTTTAACACGCACGAGGCACAGAAATAACTACATTCGTTTCACGGGCTTTAAATATTACCCATCTTTAATATAACCACCCAATGCCAATAGGCACTTTGAACCCTGCCGCAACACGCTTAAAAATGTTACTGAAGTGGCTATTATTTGATTGAAAGAATGAGATCAAATTAATACACTCAGACACTTTAGAGGTGTGCTTCGTGATCCTTGTTAAACTATTTATAACTTAAAGAAGATAGGATATTAAAATTTATATCTTATATGACTTTATTTTTATGAGTATCCGTGCAATCAGTGATACTTTCATTGTTAATTAAAATTTGATAGACTGGCGATCAATGGTTTCAATATAAAGCTCCTATGTAATTGCCTTCAATTGATATTTTCGTCGCCCAAACTCAAACGACCGTAATGGTGGCCCCTTGTTTTGAGTATATAGCATGTGGTTGCCAAAATATGCGTCAAATTTAAACCAACCTCGCTTCAGTGTGTTAGATTCGTCCAATATGTGACAGAAGCGAATCCTACATGTAGATGACTCGGTACCAGGTTCACTCGGGACCCGCATTTTGAGATCACTCGGGACCTACTGGTTTTATGGTAGATTAGTGTATGCATGGTGGTGTTCACACTGTTAACAATGGACGCGTCATTCAGCCAATGATTGGCGCCGCGTGCTGTGACGGCACATGTTAAAGACAGAGATATTACTTGACTCGTAATTCTCCGTGAAACAGATTGGGTATGCAGTGTTATGGACTATATCCAAAGGCAGTGGATCTTTAACCGAGTGTTCGATGTTGAGAGTTGGTCCGTATTTATGCAGTCAGTACGAACCAACAATGATGTCGAGGGCTGGCATAATAGGATCAACTCTCGGTTGAACACTTGGGGACAGGTCCCTTTTTATTTGTTACTTGTTGAACTTTTCAAAGAGGCTAACAAATTAAAGATGGATATGGTCATGCTTACGGAAGGGAAAATCAGTCGTTGTCAATGAAGCAGAGTTGGGCAGATGCAGACACGCATATTTTCTCTTTTGACCAACTACAATGCCTGTGAATTAACAACTAGTGGGCTATTGAGAGAATGTGCGTATCTGTATGGCCCCTCGGCGGATACAACACCTGAAGAAAACAGGCTGAAAAACGTGGTGCACGCTTGTCACGTGGCTTCTCCACGCGTATCAAGAACACTAGTAAGTGACGGGGTGTACAAGCATGTATACATGTACCTTCACAACAACAACCCAATTGGCCACATAAATAATGTTTGTATTAAATAACCGATGTCTAAAACAAAGAAATAATAAAAAGATATTAATAGTAACGCATAAACACAATCTCACGTGTCATATAAGAATGCGAAACTATGGCTATTAGTATTAAGAGATATTAATAGTAACGCATAAACACAATAAACTACGTCATTAAATTAAATACGAAACCACGGCTATTATTTTTACGCAGGTATTCGCCGTATATTTCAATTGTTATTGTTTGTTTTAGTGTTAATTATCTTGTTGATTGATTCTCAATAAATATATTTTAATCCTAATCCTTGTCTTAATTAATACCATAGCCAGTAGTATATATCACTGTACTGTTGTATCTACCATAAAACCAGTAGGTCCCAAGTGATCTCAAAATGCGGGTCCCGATTGAACCTGGTACCGAGTCATCCAGCACCCACGAAAGCAATGTCGTTATCCACTCTGTCGAAATTTCAAGTAAATATTCAAATTTTTCAAGAGGGAACTGTTTTTATTCGTTGGGATATTTAGAGGTGCAATGGATTTTATTTAACGGGAGTTCATTTCAAACACACAGGTAAGTTTATAATAACCAAAGTTAGCTAGTTTGTTCATAATCGTAGAAATCCGTTCATTACTTACCATATGACTACTCAAACTGTAGGCTATTACTAAATACTACGACTACGAGTGAGCTCGATATTTTTTCCACTTTCACTATTGCAATCGGACTTACCCATACTTCCTGGTCGTAACAGTGGCGCTGAATTCTTCTCCGGTGGATCGACGACTCCAGATTCCACAGATTCGGGCTCCATGGCCTCTACTGATTCATCCATTTCTTCAAAAATTTCTTTAAATTCGTCAATATTTACATATTTCTCAGAAGTCAATTCATGATTTTCTGCACAGCGACTCGTTTATGGTAAAAAATTACGACATCAATTGAAGGAGTTAAATTATGTCGTAAATAAATTAATTGTCTGTAGTTGCTAAATAGTTGCTAAATATTGTCACAGTGGGAAACATCATAAGATCTTAATGATCATGACTTTTTAAATTTGATGATTTTGACAAAAAAATTTCATCACAGTCCCGAAAATGAAATTTGCTCGTTTTTAACAGCAGTTAAAGGGAGGCAAATCCAAATAACAAAATATGTTTCTATTCTCTTCAAGTAAACAAATGCAGATTATTGTAATCAACTTCGACTGGGATGTCGGTTTAGATAAAAATTGATTTGGATTTCACATCCTATGTAAAACGGTTACATATCTGTAACAACACAAGTAGCCAAACATAAACATTTTTTTTATATAAGAAATACGACACTGTCATTTTTGCAGTTATCTCCCTTTAGTTATTTAATCAATAAACTTATTGCCATAGTCATGGATGAGAGAGATAAATGGGATTTAATATCGACACCCCAAAAAACTCGGCCATTTCGGGACTAAATATTATTATTTCAGTAGTTAGCATATAGGTTTTTCGTTATTGTTTAGAAGTGGGGTTACAATATAGAGAACCCATGAGGTTAGACATACAATCTACTCTCCTCAGTCCTTGCACTGAGAACTGCTAAGGAGTGAATATGTGCACAGCTCCCATAGAATTCTTGGTCATCGTTGTTATTTGTACGTCTGTCGGAAGATAATTAATTTTCGGACTGTTACTCGGTATTACAGGTTTAAAACTGTAAAAAGGTGTGTTAATTAACGAGGGTGAAAAACTGTCTGAGAGGTGGGTTAATTAACGCTAGGTGCGTTGTCTGTTCCAAATGGGCCTCGGGCAGTCATGAAAATCTAGAAGATCAGATTAACAAAAGCATGGCTATTCCAACTGTGCTTTAGGCATGTTATCTGTTTTTGGCTCCATTACAACATCAATACAATATTATTAATACTGCCCAATAGAAGCACATTAGGCCTATTTATAAGTTTTTCTTCCTTATTCTCATGCCATAGAGAGATCTCTCAAGGAGATTGGGACTAGTTATGGTAACCAAATCAATTTCCAATCCATGTTTCTTTTAAGTGAAGTGTAATAATTCAACTTCTCTATCCTGGTCATTTCTCTTTAATTACTATCACCAGTCAGCCCTCTGACAATACTGACAGGGTCAAAATAGGGCAATCTTGTTTAATAAGCCTTCATTTCAATCAGCTTAAATAAAATAAAATAATAAACAAATATTTATGAAAAATCAATGCATTTATTGCACAATAAAATGTGGAATAATGATCAAGAAAAAAAATCCTAATTACTCATTTTTAAAAATTGATACTCTAGACTATAATGATGTTGGTTATATATTACATAAAGTTATATAATAAAAGATAAATAGGCCATATTATATAATGATGAATAAAGGTTAGATCTATTTGATAAGGCCAACTTCAAGTTTGGTCAAAGGTCACAAGATGTGAACAGGGCTAGTGCTAGCACTAATCCAAACCCTAACGCTGAATCTAGCCCTAACACTTATCCTAACCCACAATCTTGCCAACAATCATGTACCCTAATCTTATTTATATCTCTGCGACCTTGATGAAAATTGAGTTGGCCTTAACAAATAGATATAGCCATGAATAATGTCATTTTCTATAAAGTGGAGGTAATTTTAGTTAGGGCTGGCAAAAAGCATCCATCCTGACTAAATTATGCAATGAAAATTATTTGTTCTACAAAATAGAAAATCTTCTGTCAATTTATAATTATTCAACTTAGGCCAAACGAAATAAATTTTCTAATCCTTTTGATCTTGATAAATAAATATTTATGGGACTAAAATCTCTTGAGAACAGAAAAAAGGTACTTTTTGTTAGAAATTGTTTTTTTCTCCCAGAAACAAGAAGCAAACTTTTAATTAAAAGTTGAAGTTTACATGTATATCAGGTATAGAGAGATAAAAGAGAGAGAGATGGGGTTAAACGTCCACTCAGTAGGTCATTTTGGGACTAACATATGGTTCAATTTTATTTCCAGAATTCATGTAGTGGTCTTTAGTAGTGAGAGGGAATCAGAAATCCCACGAGTTTAACTGAAGGCCCTACTCCTTGTACAAGCAGGAAATCAAAACTACACCACTTGACTCAATAACAGACTTTATGATCCAGCAGCCATGCATTAACCATTCATTGAAAAAAATCAACTTTAAGTGTCATTTAATATAAAGTAAATTAAGAACAGCCTCTTTGGCTTGTTTTAGTTTCCTATTCTTAATGCCCTAAAATTCTAAAAAGCTTCGAAAAAAAATGAACATCTGATGCTAAATAACCATGCCCAATGGAAGTTTCAATAAAATTTACAACCAAGATGTTTTGAATAATAATATGTTTTCAAATAATTACACAGTATATCATACAATGAATTTAAATAAACAAATGTATTTATAGCAGTGATTGACAATCATTTAAATCAATCCAGTTATCAAACTGTAACTGTCAATGCGCAAGTGAAATATAGATTTATTTAATAAGCTAAAAATAACTTAAAATTTAACCCACAAGTGACAAATTTTGATAAACAATAAGAAAATGAATTTATTTCATAACCAAATAAGCTAAAAAATAAAAAACATACAATATTAAAGATACATTATTTAAGATTTTGATATAGAGCTAGCCATTCTTGCCATAATAGTTTGAAAATAAATAATGTAAAATGAATAATTTCAAAATTTTATTCTAATTACACTATCGCGAGTGAAGATATTAGCCATTGAAGGCTTGACAAGACATGTGCAATAATTACAACCACCGTACTAGTAAGTTGTTCAAAGCTAAGTCTTGTTCCTCCATTTTTAAATTAAATTAAAATATGGTTGAACTGACTGAACCGTTCTAATCTATTTGATATGGGAGATATCCGATGCCATTGAGAGTTGATTATGGTCTAATTAATAATTTAGAAACATTTCAGACCTGAAGAAAGACATGCAATAGGCAGATTTAGCTCTTGCATAATGTATGTTTAACTGACAGGGGTAGTAAACTTCATAATTCATTGCACAGACCCACATCCACAACACCAGAGTAATGCACATATGATCAAAACATAACAAAATTGTCATTTAAAAAATCTTCAACACAGTATGAAAAATACTGTTTAATAAAAAATTATAGAAATACTTTATTATTGTTGTTGAAAGTTTAAAATTATGAAAGTTCGCAAAATATCAATATGAATAATATTATTACTTAAATAATTATGATCTACCGATAGTTAATTTCTTTGTTACTGATTAATTGTATAATATTTTGTAAGTTAAAGTTAACAAAATTAGCTGGGTTCTCAAAACAGAATGTAAAAAAATGATTAATGATTTTATCAAAAAATTATGCAAAGTTGACTTGAGACAAAGAAATAAAATGAGTAAATATAATTATGAGTATGATGTAATAATATCTAAAGTGTATAAGGATGTATAATATAAGAAGGCCTTGATTAGGCCTACAAGGAATATATAGAGAATATAGGATAACATGATAAAAACATACGTGGGGGGCTTGGGGCCTATAAGACCCCTATTCACTCAGCACTAGCCAAGTCATCTAACTCTAGCTCTAAAATCATTATTATTGTTAACAAATCCTGCAGAACAAGTTTTAAAATCATACACTATGAACTTTGGCCCAAGTTTTATCAGTAAAGACATTTGACTGTAAAACAGGGGAATAACTCTTGTTGGTTGTGATACAGAATCGTGCTTCCCTCCTTGGTTCAAGATAGCCAATCTCACCAAGTTATATACAAATTCTATCAAAACTCAAGTCCTGATTATGTTCAAAATTTTTGTAACTTAACACTTAAATTTACAAATCTCAACAAGTTTCTTCCTTATGGCCAAATGAAGCATCCCTGCAAATTTGAAAAAAAATCAAAGAAGAGCTCTGGCCTGTAGAGTGTACACAAGTAATTGTGAATTGACGACAGATGCAGGTGACAACACAATATGTTCACATTAAATGTGGGTATATATATAAAAATGACCGACTATATAAAATGTCTGGACTAGTATTATTGTTGTTTTATATCCAATGAGATTCTATGTTAGCTAAATTAATAAAATTACCATCAACTTGTATAATTTATGGAAATGAAAGAATGCTTCATTATGATGAAATAATTAACATTTGTAAGATGATTTATGAATTAATACTTATCAAAGAGTTAACCTGCAAGTTTAAAGGGCAATGTCGCCGTTCACCTTTTCTACCGGACTTATGTGATCGATACTTTTATACTCGGACAGCCTGAAACAGCCCTAACTAGGGCTCCTTAGGCCGCCAGAGTCATGAGAACACCAGTTACAACCCCAAGAACTAGTAAACAGTTCTATTATATAGAACTATTCACATTTCTCGGGTGGTCTGAGACAGTCTAATGAACATTATTTTTGTTTGTCCAGGGATCTACCGGTATGAAATAAGTCACTTTTCTATAATTTTGATGGAAACATTGTCCGTTAACTTTATCAGCTAATAATTAAATCTCAATATTTTTACAATATACTGAACACAATGTTGCTTAAAAATTCTTTGTTCTTTAAAATATTACTGTCAATTGTCGTATAGTACGAGACTATGTCATCTCTTAAATTATCTGTAAAAATTTGATAATTTAATGATTCATACCTAATGTAATGTTATTGACAAATAACCTAATCAAAAATAGTCGGTTATCCTGCAGATATTTACATCACAAAATACATGGTTAAAAATTGTTTTTTTCTCATTATATATTAATTTCAGCCAATCTGATTAAAATACAGATTTATATACTTTCGATGGCCTACACTACATGAAGATCTGACCAGTTATAGTGTGAGTTCACCTCAGCGATCAAACAAGTGGCTTTTGACCCTATGACATCAGACATTGATTAACCAATCAGCGTGGACCTTTCAAGTTGTTTACCCTCAGTTCTGTGCATCAAAAGGCCAAGAACTCGCTGTAACAGACTGTTTCTTTGGCTAATCCCTCACTTGAATCAAAACGCCAGTAATATAACAACTCTTCCAGATCTTAGTGTAGGAAAGACAAGTGAAATGAAATTTTGAACTATAAAAACGAAACGAAATAGGATCTGTGTTTTAATCAGATTGTCTCAGCTGAATAACTTTCCAAGAAAATCTCAGAAATTACTAATTACAATTCCATATTCAATAAATATCATTATTATACATGTATGTAATACGACTTTCAATTATCAATATAAACAATGATTATGACTGTATACATCACTCTTACGTAAACTAAGTTCTACTTTATCTAATTCTATATACTAGCTGTTTACCCACAGTTTTAAGGTTCGAGGGCAGCAATGCTTTCTTATAGTATAAGAAATAAGTAGTATAAATCAAAAACCAGAAGAGGTATAACCATGCCACCAAGGGTTAGATCTATTTAATAAGGTCAACTTCAAGTTTGGTCAAAACAGAACTACATGTAGAACTAATCCCTACCCCTAACCTACAATCTTGCCAACAATCACGTGCCTTAACCTTATTCACATCACAGCGACTTTGACGAAAATTGAGTTGACCTTAACAAATAGATCTAGCCTGCCACCAGGTCTATGTCACACCTTGGTTTTCGTTACACATATAACCCAAATTCCAGCATAAGGGAAACCCTAGTTTCTTTCTTAATTAAATATTAAACAATCAATTGGAGTACATTTTATCATGGGTTAGATATTGTCTTAAAAAAATGCAAGGTCACTAAAGTACACCTTTAGCTGAAATAAGAGCAATGCATACGATCATTAATTTAATCATCAATTATATTCTTTAAAGCTTGATCCTAAATCAATACAAATATACAACTTTATTGATATATATATCTCTATTGTCTATTTCAATGTATTATATCATTATATTGTCAGCCATGTTGTGTTTAACATCTATTCCTAAATAATTGTCTTGAAATTTTAATTTATTTCAATGTTTATTAATTCGGCAAGAGGGTTGTTGATTGGAAAGGTCATTTCCACATGGAAATCCTGGTAGGGTTACCTACATGTACCCTAGCCTACACCTTTACCTTTGTGGCGTTTAACCACCCTGGATAGCCTAAAAAGAATACGTATTCACAAGATTATGTATGATTTGTTCATGATGCAAACGTCATTAAATAATTTAAAACTTCAGAAGTTAATAAATGTCATTTTTAATTACTTAAGCATAAAGTCTCTTAAGTTAACAAATGTCATTTTAATAACATAAGCAAAAAGCCTCTGAAGTTAACAAATGTCATTTTTAATTACTTAAGCATAAAGTCTCTTAAGTTAAGAAATGTCATATTAAAAAACATAAGTATATAATACTTTTCAAGTTTACAAATGATTTATTGGATGAAATTTATCTTGGCACTAAAAATGACTAATTATACAGATTTAATAAACAAAACTCTTTTCTCTTGCTATTTAGAACAATCCCCAAAACAGATCTTGTTCTTATTACTTCCCCGATTAACCTAGATTTTTAAAAAGCACTAAAAAGTTCACAAACAGCAACTACGAGTTGACAAGAGTTTGAAAAGGCTCGTCTTCAATATGTCTTGGATCAATGTAAATTTTTCAATAGCACAAAGAAATTCACAAATGGCAGCCTGGCTTGGATAGAGTTACGGATCAACGTAAATTTTTAAATAGCACAAAAGAAAATTCAATAATAACGGCCAGGCATTAGGAGAGTTTAAAACATCACTGTTATGTAAGCACATGTCGAATATCACTGATCTTGTTCAAGCGGAATCATGATTTATTTACATTATCACTATTGCATAATGTCTATTTACAAATAACAAAATCAACAAGAAAAATTAAAAATTAAAAAAACGATGAAAAGCAAGTCAAAGCAGCGAACGAATAAAATCCTCAACATCAAACATTGAAACTTTGAACTTTTTTAGCCGTTGGTTTTGCTTTATTTATAGATCTATTAGGTGTTGGTTTAATTTCTGTAGATGGCGCTGTATCCTGCGACTGTTCTTTACTAAATTTGGCTGCTAGCGCTGTGACTTGTGATGCAGAACGTGTAACACCTGTAGGAGATTTAGCGCGAACTGCTGCAGATTTTGGCGGTGTAGCCGGTTTTGTTGGACTATTTACACGCGACACATGAGATTTTTCACCTGGCTTTGCCACACTTTTCGGCACAGTTTGATTTTTACTTTGTGTTGTCGTCCTATTCACACCTGTTTTCTGCAACTCCGGTTTATTTTTAGCTACGGCTGGTTTTATATCTCTTTGTGCTTTTGATACACTTGACGATGGAGTCTTTAGTCCAGGTTTATCAGTCTTTGTGTCCTTAGTAACAGGATTTCGTGAACGTGAGAATTTATTAACAGGTGCTACTTGTGATGGTTTGTTCTCTGGTTTTCTATTTGACGATTCATTGGCTTTACTACCATCTGGTATATTTGTGTATGTGACTGGTTGATCTTGATTTTTATCGTCTATAGTGTGATTATTTAAATACTGGTTAATATCGTCTAGTAAATCTCCACAAATGACAGCTGGACTATTCATGTAAACTCCTGAATTTTCAGACGAGACATTTTCTTCCATTTTTGGTTTAGGCGGGAGTTGAACACGAGGCTCTGGGGGCAGAGGTCGTGAAGGCGGAGATTTAGAACGGAATGATGCTGTGGCTGCTGGAGATCTTGAACGTGGAACACCTCCTGCTATGGGAGGGGAGATAACTTTATCTAGTACTGACTTAGCTGGTCTCTTACCAGCTGATGCTTCCTCTTCTTCCTGAGTGGCTAAATACGCTGGTCGTACAGGGCTGCGATGTGTCTGAGTTCTATCAGACATGCTGCGTTTCACTTTTTGACCGTGAGGGGGAATGGGAGGGGGACCACGGGCACTAGGAGATCTTGAAATATGGGATCCCCTCGGTAGAGTATCAGGCAGATCATCAAACATGTTAGAATTACGATTTGTGGTGCTGACTAGAACAGGATGAGAAATATCTGCTCCTGTAAATGATTCTCTTTTAATTAAACGTTCAGATTTAGGTGACAATGGCTGCACAATAGGTGGAGTCGGTTTCTTCTCAATTAATGCTTTCTTCTCCGATTTTGGGGTAGTTACAGGTTTAGGGGGAAGGGGGACATCTTTCCATGAAATAGGCGCAGGTTCTTTAGGTTTTGAAGTGGTGGCTTGAGTATTAGTTTTGGGTACTGGTTTAAATATTTGGTTCTCAGGAACAAATTTAGGAATTTTGTCCACTGGATCCGGTTTCTTGAATTTTTCAGCTGGGGTGAATCGAGATGTTGCAGGCTCATCACGATTTTTATATTTATTGATGGGAGATTTTGGACGACTTTCATGTTTGGGTACAAGTGGTTTCTGTTGACTTGGGTTGCTAATGACAACTTTTGATTTACGATTGGCCGAGTTGGAGAGTATTGGCTGAGATGGATCTGTTTGAGGAGGGGGGACAACTCTCTGATGACTGACAGAAGTTGCTGGTCGTTTAGTATTATTGTCTGAAGATGGTTTCTTAAATATTGGTTTCATTGGAGCCCTAAAAATAATAAACAGTATGTAAGTCAATATGTTTAAATATAAAATAACTGAACTAAAGAGTTCATATATGTAACACCACTCTAAAAATAAACCAAAAGTCATACCAAACTTTCACTGTCTGCAGTTAGCTCCGCTTTCGAACAGACACTAAGCTAGTTGACCAACACGGCAATTCCTAAATCAATGACTTTTGTCGTATATATTCAGCTTCCATTTTAATAAAATTGAAAAGGTTTAATTAGTTTTTTTGTGTAAAACAGATGTGAACTAGAGTAGGGCCGCATTACAAGAGAATACTAATTGTTGGATATGGCTGTCATTTAGGGAAGAGATCTTTTCTCGTAGTAGCAGAACTGGAATATTTATGAATGTAACCATACTGTCCAATGCATATAACCCACTGATGGCCATTTATTGGAGTATTCCAGATTAAATTTCAATGTTTTTCTGTCCGATGCAGAAAGATCTACCTGTATGCGTAAAATCAAACCTTACAGAAGTGAAGACTATAAATATAATACATACTGAAATTGTGGTACAGTTTTCCACCATTTTTGTATCCGTTGTCGGTAGAAATACAGGAGGAATATAATAATTCCTAGTAATAATAACATAAAAAATACCAACAGTCCCACTAATAACTTGATATTTACTGAAACACAACAAAACATTATTATTACAATAAATCAAATCCATATGCAAATAACCAATGAATACACACAAACGACCTATGGACACTGCTGTGATATGATTACACACTAAATTCCTATCGAAACAGCTGTGATGTGATTACACATTTACAACCTATGGAAACTGCTGTGATGTGATTACACACTAATACCTATGGAAACTGCTGTAATGTGATTACACACTAATGACCTATGGAAACTGCAGTGATGTGATTACACACTAATGACCTATGAAAACGGTTGTGATGTGATTACAAACTAACAACCTATGGAAACTGCTGTGATGTGATTACACACTAATGACCTATGGAAATGGCTGTGATGTGATTACACATTAAAGACCTATGGAAACTAGTGTGATGTGAATACACACTAAGAACCTATGGAAACTACTGTGGTGTGATTATCCACTAACAATCAATGAAAGGATGCACATATAAAAAAAATCTAACTATAGATTTTGAGTCAGGAATACTACATTCTATTGAAACAGAGAGAAATGGGAGTTAATGTCAACCACACACAAACCAGATCATATAGTTACTTTTTATTTCAATAATTCATGTGTGCACATGGGTAGCGTGAGGAAACAGAACCTGGAGAAGCAGTAGTTACCTGCAAGCCTTGGGTTGAAACCTCAAGGTATTTGACACACGACAAGACCTTACAGGTAGCAATATTAGATCATATTATTTTCATCCCTAACTGCTGCCTGGGCTTCATGTCTTGAGTATAATGAATTTTAGTTTTAATAACTGAATTTATTTTGCTAAGTTTACTTACCGTATTCATTACTAGCAGGTCCACTGTCAATACTTCCACCATAACCTGGTTTATTACACAATGGTGGAGCATAACCAATTTCACAATGACAATTACCTTTAGAGTTACATACCTACAAAATATATACAAAGACCAAACGTATACTTATAGAAAATTATTTGAAAGGGGTTAACATCCTCCATTTTTGCACTAAAAGAGAATGCAGGACCTTGTTTGTTCTTTCCATGTGAATGATCAGACACTTTTCCTTTCAAGGCCCTCTGTCCAGGACCAGTGGTACTAGGAAACCAGTCTGGAAAATCCTTAGGGAGAGAGAGAAATGGGGGTTTGACATCCACTTGACACAAAATAGGTCATTTCAGGACTAACACCTGGTTCAATTTTAATTTCAATAATCCACTTACACATAGGGGTCTTTAGCAGTGGGAAGAAAGGGAGGACCCAGAGAAAACCAACGAGATTGGACAGGCGACTCTAGTCCTTGTCACGTACAACTGAGGAATCAAATCCATGCCAGTTGAGTCAATGACAGACCTTATGATACAACAAATATCTTCAGGATTTTTCTAGGGAATAAGCTCTCATGCAGTATCAATAAATGAGAGATTTAACTTTCACAATCTTGTAGTTTGCAAAGGATTAAACAATAATGTTATAAGTATTAGTGCTCTGTGGGGTTAGTTCTCTGGTTTACCATGGATTAAAATGCATTGAATCTAAAAAACCAAATGTGAGATAGGCCATATTTTATTCAACATCTCCAAGTGCAAAAGATTCCACATATGGGATATAACTCCTGAGTACTCCAATAAAGAACAAAGGTGAGGGAACTCTTGCATTTTAGACGACATTACTATATGATATTAGTTATCAAGGATGAAAACAATTTATACATACCCCATGATTATCACAATTTGTACGACATTCAGCTACTGGTAGTTTAGCTATAGGCACACATTTCTGACTCACACAAATCTAGAAATAACACAAAGTAGTTTATAGTTAAATTCAAATTGCTTCTTTTATATGTGAGAGCGAAAGAAATGGGGTTTAACAGCCACTAAACACAAACTGGGTCATTTTGGAACTAACAAACGGTTCTATTTTATTTCAATAATTAACTTGCGCGTAGGTCCGTATCAGTGGGAGGAAACCAGAGAAAACCCACAAGGTTGGGCACGCGACCCTACACCTTGTCACGCACAACCGAAGAATCGAAACCATGCCAGTTGACTCCATGACAGACCTTACGACAAAGTGTGCACGTGCTAACCATTCGGCTATCCAACCCTCCAACTTTTAAATGTGATTCAAAACTCAAATGAAATGCAATGGAATTTTACTTTTCACTTTCAGACACCACCGGTTTAATTAAGACAGACATAAGCTTGAAGGTTTCTATGAAGAAATTTTGTCTGGAAAGCGGCAGTTCACTTGCACTCAAACGTCTGACCCACTACAGACTGTTCCTAGCCACCCACTCTGTCATTCACCACTAAGGCTGACCTTAAAAATATCTTTGTTTCACCAAACCCGACCCACAATCCAGGAGAAGGGTTGATAGGTTGGGTTTTTATTTTCAGATTTTTTTTTTTAAGTCAGAGAAGTCAATACAGAAAATTGGCAAATAAATCATTACGAATGACATCAGGATTTTTATTATTTTTAGTGATACACGACTCGCGCACGATTTGCCATGAACTTAAAGTGTGAATTTCTTTCAACACATTTTAAACGATCATGCAAGTTGTGCCTTCATTTTTCTCGAAAAGGGATATTGAAAATATTGTTTCATGTTCGTTGGAATGGACATGCTTTCGCCTGCAACCATTTTGTTGAGAAGCGACACCTATGACGCTTTTGTCTTGATCAACCAGCTTAAATAATGAATCAAACCATAGCCATAGTAAAGGGAATTAACTCTCGGGATATATTTCAGGTTGACACACAAAACAAAATAAAAAGACGTGGAAAAGTGCAATAAAATAATTCTAAGTCGGGTTCGTTTTAGTTAGTTGGTTGCGTAAGGCGAAACATATATTTTTAAGGTCAGTCTAACAAGGGATGGCCACGCTGCGCTTGAAAATCACACCAAACGTTCTTGGCCAACACAGATCTAGAATGCATAGAGACAAACCAAAACTGAACTTTTTATAATCAAGTTACTATTTATTACCTTATCTTCCTCACATTTTGCTCCGTCTGGAACCATACCTGGATCAGGCATATCAATACCAACATCCAACATGGCTGATCGACAGACATACTGTGTATTACCACGAGTCAGGAAGGAGGCACGCATAGTATGAGCTAAAGAATCCCGCCAAAACATCAGTTTCTCATTCAGATGTACACAATGTAACAATCCACACATAACATCTCTGGAAAAAAAAATATCAAAATTATTTATTGTTTCACATTTCTCAGTCCTGTTCATATGTCTCAGAAGAAGAGACTCCAGTGAAATAAATCCAGTCCATCTATGACGTCGCCTGTATAGTGGTCTCCCAATGACGACAGACACCGTCTACAGAAGCTGATGATAAACTGAAAGACTGTCAAGGAACAAGCGAACCAATAAGCTATGTTAATCCCTGTATTTCAGCTATATAAATATATCTCTATTTTAAAACATAACAATCCCGGGCAACAAATATCTGCGAATCAGCAGCTTTAAAAGGATATCTTGAAAAAGATTTTCAGGTCATGGGCAATACTTGTAAGGTTTCCTCCCTTTTGAGGAATTAGGGGCAATAACTACCTAAATAATCAATAATTGATAATGCAAATCTGAATTATCGCAGGTTTCCTGGGATGTGGTCGTAAAGGCCATAAACCATAATGACCAAAATGGACTTCGCTTAAAATGGCCTTCATTTGGTTACAAATGCCAAAACTTTAGATTATTCAACACAGTTTGCAATAAAACGACTGTTACATGCTTGGAAATAGTTGAGTTAATACTACTACTTACTCTCTATGACATCTAGTATAATAACTTCTTGTCCAGTTATATCCACAATTACCATCATGTGTACCCTGCATGTTGAGTTGTTGATAACATATTGGATCTGATGCTCGTCCTGTACTACCCCATAATAACTTACATTGACTAGAATGGGTATTACAATTACCTTCATAACAATACGACTAAAATAAAACAAATTATAACAGCTGTTATTTTCTTTTTAAGTTAAAAATTAAGTGTATGCTCAATTGTGTGTAAAATATCCCGAACAATAAGGATGCCAATCAAGTGGCGTGGAATTGAGTTCCGTCACAGTTTTGTCAGTCCTGACAACAGACTGCACAGAGGTGGTGTGATCAGTAGAATTGTGACATCGTTAAACAGAACAAAGTTTTTGTCATTGTTGCGACATGTGCTTTGTTGCCTGAAATCTCTCTTTTCACTTGATTGTCACAATTGTCACAACTCTAATATTGGGAGGCTTCACATGAAAGAATAAAAACAGCGTTTTTAAAGTGTGTTTTGCCAATAGAATTGTCTTGGCAGTTAATACTTCATAGAACAACTGAAGAAAATAAACACAACTTTTTAGTAAACAATTATATAAACAATTGAATTTGGGCCCAGGACCATATAAAAACAGCCACAGTTTGTCCACTAAATTCAAATACATGACTTTCTGGTCAACTTTTGCCCAGAAAAAAAGTCATTGGAAATTATAACTTACCTGCGAATCACCACAAGACAAACCATTCTGTTTATAAATATCATCAGGACAATATTCACTGGCACCAGAACAAAACTCAGCTAAATCACATTCACCATTAGGAGATCGACATAATGTAGCTGCTTCTTTAAACTAAAATAATATTAACAAAAATGTAGATCAACATAATGAGAGAGAGAGAGAGAGATGGGGTATTTAGCAGTGGGAGGAAACCACAGGACTCGGAGAAAAGTTGAGGTTGGTCAGGCGATTCTAATAATCTTGACAAAATGTACTTGCTATTGTAAACTAAGAAAATAGTATCAATAAATGTAGACGTAAAGAATCCAATTTTCCTAATCGTTCAAAAGGGAGACACAGTGATGTGACCCAGTGTGTTTCGCTCTCAGTGTTTGTCGATAAGGATATTGGGATTTTCAAGCCAGTATTCTATTTGCCAGTTGTGCAGGAGAGAGGGTCTGACAAGAAATAGTGCTAAGTCAATCACACGGGTAAAAAAACAAGTCCAATATACACATTGGTGTGCACGTAAAAGATCCCTTGTCCGTTAGAATTCGAAATAAGAGTTGGTTGTAGTGTTGTTGTCTGGACTAAACTTCTCTCATAGCACACTGTATGGCTATGCTCTTCTTCCAATAGGTGCAGTAAAGTAGGACCTTAAACCCTGTTTCATTTCATTTGACATGTGTCAATTAAGTAAACATGAGATTATAACAGCCTTGAATAACAAATTATTAGAGCACAGATTAAGCTCGGCCTCAATAACATACACACTCCTATCACGTTACTCAAATATTGGTCAAATAAATGACTAGTACAAACCTGACAAGTATCAATGTTACAACATCGTCCAGTCCCACAGGTAGCTTGTGCTATCAATTTACATGTAGTAGCATTACAACATCTATTTGCACAATCCTGTTTCCAAAAATATAAACAAACCGATATATCATACATAAACATGCAGAGAAATTCTTACTAATCAGTTGGGATTAGCAAAAAGAAGAAAAAGACGCGATTAACATCCCATGCCCTTGTTTACCAAAAACTAAATCAAATTGGTTTCCAAGGAAACATAAAAATTATGTCTGAGAATTTCTAATTAATACAAGGCACAACAACTTTGACTTGTTAATAATGTGTTCTATATAAGTTTCCTAAAGATATTCTGAACGGCTTATGTGACATAATCCAAAACCATAACAGGACCAGGAGGAAGGAAGGAGCCTATTTTAATATCTCTCTATAAATAGTGCTAGATAATAATTATGAGAATGAGAAAGAGAAATGTGGTTTAACATCCACACCACTCAACTACACCATTTCGGGACTAACATATTAGGGTTTAATTTTATCTTAATAATTCCAATGTGCATAGGGGTGTTTTACCAGCGGGAGGAAACCGGATTATCCAGATTAGGCAGACGACCCTTAATAAATTATGATAATAGATATTTAAATGTAGCAAGTAATTATGAGTATTTTGTGCAATGCCATTTTAATTAGTATATATATCTTGAATATTGTTATGTGGCATAAAAGGAAACACAAACTTTACCTGAGCCTAAAAACACACAGCGTGAACTGAAACATTAAAAATTATTCGAACCTGAGGTAAACCACAATCACATATTTCTCCTTCTTCTACCAGGCCATTACCACATACGGGACCAGCAAATATCTTCTCTGGTTTATTACGTAAACAATAATCCATTCCAATCTCAAATGATTCTTGTAACGCTACCTTAGAACATGACGACCATTGGGTAGGACTGGTTGATCTAGAAAAAAAAATAATTACAATTTGAATCAAATATCAAGATCAGCATGAATAAAATTGAAAACAAGAATTACACGATTATTTTCAAGCTCATTTCATCAGTAACTATCATGCTCATTTCAACGAGTAACTACCATCCATGACTATCACACTCATTTCCATGATGCACTCATTTCATCAGTAACTATTACACTCATTCATTAGTAATTATCATCCATAACTATTATACTCATTTCACCCGGAACTATTCACACTCATTTTCACTGATTTCACGAGTAAGTATCACTCATTTCACCAGTACATATCACACTCATTTCACCAGTAACAACCATCCGTGACTATCACACGCTTTTTATCAGCAACTATCACACTCATTTCATCTGTTAATATCACACTCATTTCATCAGTAACTATCACACTCAGTGGGTTTCAAACAGCAAAAATGGCCAACTCTTAACTAATTTATCTTTAAGTTCATCATTATATTCTTTCAATGAACCTATCTACTCACCCACTGGTTGCTGCCATGATACATTTACTATCTGGACAATGACAATATGAATCATTATCATGTTCCATACCAAAACTATGACCTAATTCATGAGCTACTGTTGTAGCTAGTGTTGTTAATCCATCATAATCCTAGAAAAAAAATTAATCAATATCTTAATTAGCTATCGTTGACTTACTGTAAAGCAAGAAATTAACAAATCATTTTATTAATGTATAGAAGCTGAGGAGGGCGGGTGTACATCTTTATCGAAATTATTACGATATTTTGAATATAACTCTGGTCTAAAATTGGTGGATTCTTTTGTTTCAGGAGACAATGATATTAATTAGAAGCTATATTGTAACTGGCAGACTAAAAGAGATTTTGGATTTGATCCAGGTGTTTGAGGAGAAAGTTCATTAGGATTTTCCCCATGTCAATGTTTTTCTCAAATGGTAATCTTTGTATCACAGGTGTCATGAGTTACTACACTCACATAGCAAGACAATCAATGATGTCCTGCTCTTTTCAAAATACAAATAAATAATGTTACTTACATAATTAACACCTCCAGAAAATTGAAAAGTACAAATTCTTCCTTTGATGGCTTTACCTACCACTCCTTCATCAAACTTTGTACCTCTGAAAATATAAATCATTAAATAAGAAAAAAATAATTATTATCAGCTCATTATCATAACTAATATAGCACGATATTACACATATACAGGTCACAATTCTATGGAATACAATCACTGCTTATTACTGCGCAACATTTCAACTAAGCTTGTGACCATTCTAGCTCAATTACCAAATGCCATTGAAACAAAATATTACACATATAGCCACCATTTTTCAATTTAACCCTTTGGTTACTGGTCACCATGGTAACCAGCAACACTTGACCAGGCCTATGTAATGACAAATCGATATTGGTCATTATGTTCTCATTTTTACTGCTACTGTAGGTCTAGAATAGTTGGTGACAGAGACAGAGGCCCACAAACAATTTATAACGTGGGATGAGCTGGTGACTAATCAAAGGGTTAGAATTTTTCATAGAAATGCATGCCCTCAATGTTATTTATGTCCAATTCGTAACAGCTAAGTTCTACCGAAATTTATGAATCTCAAAACAAAATCTGGATTGATGGAAATAAATGAAATGAGGTTTAATGTCCTACTGTATACGCCATACAGTGTGCTATGAGGGGGAATTTTGCCCGGGTAGCAGTGCTACAGCCTATTCTTATATCGTATTCCAACTGCCAAGGGATCTTTTCCGTATACACAGGACCTTGGTTTTTCATTCCATCCGAACGATAAGACAGCTGTCTTCGTCAAGCCCTCCGTCCTGCATCACTGACAAGGGGGAAACCACGCCGGAAAATCTGGATGAACTTTCTCGGCCAATGCAGGGATCAAACACCCGACCTCCAAGCTAGCGAGCCAGCGTCTTACCATTTTAGCCACTTGATCCCCCCTGGATTGAAGGCAGAATATGTGTCGAAAGATACTTACGTGATTAATTGTGCGTTATCATTGGTATGGAATGGATTTATACGTTCCCGTCTATACCGTAGAAAATTTTCTAACGTGATGTCTGGACTTGGTGTAATAGATATTAAATCCCGATTTTCCCAGACTTCAACTCCAACTAAGGCTACATAAATATTTAATGATCGATACAACTGAAAATAAATAAATATTTGAATCATTTAAAATAATCTTTTAAATATTTGCTTGGGTGTGGGTGGGGGGTCAATATGTCATCAATGAAATGGGGTTTAACGTCTTACTGTCCTTCGCCTAAACTGGGCTTATGAAGACGTACATACACAATACAGTGTGCTATGAGGGAAATTTTGCCTACTCTTTTATGTGCACGCCAACGCGTACAAGGGACCTTGGTTTTTCTTCCCATTATAACGACAAGACAACTGTCCTTGTTAACCCCTCCATCCTGCCAATTTGTCATCATGTGTTCATAAAACTGCATTACCAGTTTGCCCTTCTGAGTAACATTTTTCATTTCTTTCACTGGGTAATTGTAAAGGTTCATGGAATTGAATTGCAACATTTCAGGCCCTGTGCAGAGTAGACTGTTCGGCCCCTTCATGACACAGTCAAATTGGGTTTTTTTAGTTTTGGAACAACTGAACAAAAGTACAAATATTAGATTTCCAACATCCACATCCAAACAGTTCAACTGGATGGTGAAAGACTCAACCTGTGCAACCACGCTATTCGCACACACCTCAAGTTCAGCACTGCTGAGGCTAAATTTTTTGCACCCAATTGAATTCTATGGATGTAGCATTAAAATAAATAAAATATACTAACTTACCCTACTAACGATATTTACAATATCTTGAGATCTTTTTATGACATAGTTTGAACTAGCATTGTGATCTAAAAACTGAAAATAGACAAAATAGATCAATTACTGGTTAATATTCAATGTTACTATTTTTAGCATTGATTGACTTTCACAATTTTTAAGCTTTAATTTTTCACAACTTTATTCATGCTAAAATGTAATCAAATTGATTTACATAACACTAGCAATAGACCCAGCAGAGCGTGGGTATAGCTATAAACCGAAAGTCGCATAACTCTAAAACAGAAGTGGCAGGCCATTGCCACCTAGTCTCATTCACTCCCCTTAAACGTCCCTCCAACGACAATGAGAGAATTGAATGTTTGTACTCACTGTTCTCTGATCATTAACTAAATATAACTCTACAAATCTGGTATTATCATTACCATCGTACGGTCCTTTAACACTTCTTCGTTTCTGTAAAACATTAAAATAAAACAATCATATCATATACAAATGGGCACGAGAAGATTCTAACCATTTAGTCATAAATCAACTTTCAAATTGTCACTGTAAACTTTAATTGTCAAAATGAATAATCAAGACTTTGTTTTTTATCGGAGCCAATTTTCCTAATGATGATTGTGGCTAAGTCAAAAATTGAATCACTAATATCTCGGTTCAGAGTGGAGCAATATCACTGAAATTTTCAGAATATTCTCTTTGGCTTACCTATCTTGAAACTATTATAGATAGAAATGGCAGCTCTTTAATCAATTAATTTCATTAAGATTAAGACCATTCACAAGAATTCTATTTTATACAAAGTTTTCTTGTTTTAAAACATCACATATATATATAATATAATACTTACCCTAGAATGTAAATCTCTGGAGTTTAATATGGGGTTAAAGTCCATGTGACTTCCATGATCATTACCTAAAGACAATCAACACATAACATTAATTACAACAGAATTAAGGATGTCATCTTTGTTCTCATATACAATAGAATCATTTAGGGTTGGGCGATAATGAAAAAAAATTATCGTGATAATAATTCATCTAATATCGCGATAAACGATATTATCGTGATAATTGTTACACGTGTATAGAAGTCAAAATTTGAATACTTGTGACGGAGGAATTTTTTTTAGGCAGCAAATCGTCGCTTGTTATGACTGTTATATCGTTGCTAACGGAGCTTGACGCCATGATGGAAATTTACCCTTGACATGCCGGTACGTAATAATGCTATTTTTAGACTTGTAGATGAATTAAATTCTATCAATAGAATGGTATACTAGCCTAGTTAGTCCAACTAGAATATTAAGTTTTAATATAACGAAAATATGTAACCAGAATTGGCAGGATTCTAAAATCGCTTCTTAATAATCAGAACATTGTAAAAAGTTGACAGTTGCGACTGAGGTAAAATACTGTCCAACCTTGACCTGCCAAACACGCTTTCCTCCTTTACGAGTCCAAGCGACGATGTATTATCACACTCTGTGGTATTATCATCGATATTGGTACACGATAATTATCATAATCGCGATAAAAAAATTTTATCACGATATACCGGTTTTTCGATATTTTTAAGGAAGTCCAATATGATAAAATCGCCAATGATTTTATCGCGGTATACCGAAATACCGGTATATCGCCCAACCCTAGAATCATTGCTACTTTAAATCAAATGAAAAGGAGTGTACATAATGTCTTACTTTTCTGAACCAACTGGACTAGAGAAAACAGGCATAATATGTTATATAGTTAGCCGTGAAGACAAGTTTGCCCAGATAGCATTATTTCTGACGAAAAGATACCAGATTCTAATTGTCATGCTTTCTTTTACATGCACACAAATGAGTACACATTTGAATGTAAAAATCCTGAGGAACTTAGCGCAAGTAATTTTGAAAATGAATTCCTATAAACAACACGAATAAGCAGTTCGATGAGATGGATATAGAACTTTCAAAATGTTGCAAACAGTTTCAGGATTGCACAACCATAAACAGAATATGACTTTTTCAACAAAACATGAAATGGCCTACTGAATACTGTACTCACCACATTTAAATAAGTGCTGTAGTTTATCTTTATCTTTGTATATTCTATGTTGTTTATTATATTCTTCTATATGATACGTATCTATATCATCTGATATCAGTCCGTGAATTATATTAT
This sequence comes from Patella ulyssiponensis, assembly GCA_963678685.1. Classification (NCBI taxonomy): domain Eukaryota; kingdom Metazoa; phylum Mollusca; class Gastropoda; family Patellidae; genus Patella; species Patella ulyssiponensis. The sequence continues at coordinate 64,330,174 of OY783229.1, forward strand.
CACAAGTACTTATAGCTACTAGAGAATTAACATCACCTCTTACATTACCATGATAAAAACAATGATTAATTACCTGAAAGACAATAAAGATTATACTTGTCTCTTATAGTAGATTCTTATAATTTCAAACCATTTTATTTATTTTTTTTTATGGGTCTTGAGTTTGATCGCTCTCTATATCAATAGTACTATGCTTTATATCAATGCTTTATAATCAATACTAGTATGCTTTATATCAACAGTACAATGTTTTATATCAATAGCACTATGCTTTATATCAATAGTACAATGTTTTATACCAATAATACTATGCTTTATATCAATAGTACAATGTTTTATATCAACAATACTATGCTTTATATCAATAGCAGTGGTATGTTTTTTATCAATAGCAGTGGTATTCTTTATATCAATAGTACTATGCTTTATATCAATAGTACTATGCTTTATTTAAAGAGGATGAGTTTGATAACTACCAAGTGCTACAGTAGATATTGATAAAGGCTTACTTGAGGTTGATGTTTGTGAATACCAAAGGAATGATGGCGTTTTTCTATATAAGAAGAAGAAAACAAATGTCTGAAATAGAAAATAAAACATGTGACTGGAGGTAAATTTGATTATCATTTTTATTGAAAGTTACATATTTGAATAAGCAGATTTCATAGAATCTTTCCATAGGCCTGCTGATAAAAAGAGTATATTTTCATAATGAACACCTATATGAATGAATAATCTTAATATGATAGTAATGCTTACCTATTTAGAACTAAATCCAGTATAAATCTTCTACCAAATGCTTTAAAGTATATAGTTACATTTCTAATATGTTTGTTCTGAAAAATTACAAAATAAATATTATCATTAACAACCATCTTAAATTGATTCTTAATTTAATGTTTCCCATTCCAATAAAGCAATTACGACTATTCGATGATAAATTTAATAAACAAAAAACACTATGATTATTACTTCAAAAAATGTTAAATGTTGAAAATAAAAATGAATTGTTTTTAATGACATATAAACACAATGCTTCAATTATTTGGAGACAACCATATATTTGTGCAATGTAAGATAAGAGAAAGAGGGAGAGAAATGGGTTTTAACATCCACGCAACACAAACTAGCCCATTTTGGGACTAACAAATGGTTCAATTTCATTTCAATAACTTGCTTTAGCAGTAGAAGGAAACTGGAGGACCCAGAGAAAACCCACAAGGCTGAATAGGTGATCCTACACCTTGTCACGTACAAGCGGGGAATCAAAAACATACTAATTGGCAAGGAGTAAGGTCGCCTGAGTCCCAAAAGGATCTAGTTTGTGTCGAGTGGACGTTAAACCCCAATTTCTCTCTCTTTCAAACAAATAACACACTTGGTTTGTCAGCCTTGCCAACAGATCTCTCGACAAGTCAGAGCCAATCTTGAATTGTAGAGTATACTTACACCACGTAATGTTGAGTAAATTCTTCTTTTTTTATAAAATAATTGTGGTTGAATTTCTTCATAAGTTTTAAAAGATTTACTTCCTGGAAACTGTTTTCTTTCGAATAATAACCGTCCATCTGAAAAAAAATATATGTATCAGTTTTTATAATAATAGGTAAGGTTTAGGTATACAGATACATAACATACACGTGTAAGTGTAACTGTCATTTTAAAAAGACAGGTTGCCAGTCAATGAATGAAACAAAGGCACGCAGGAGCCAAATCTTATAAGTCGTCCATATCATAAACAAAACAAGTACTAAAACTCATTTGTTTAAACTCTATTATCCAGATTAGAAACAGATTGTCCTTAAATGTAACGCTTTGAGCATGCGTAAATGTACATGTAAATGGATGGAATATAAGTGATTAGAAATATACATTACTATTATTACATTGTACCAGCAATGAGATGATATGTTTAGCTATTTGATTGGAGTTGCCTCATTAACATAAACCTTGTGCATAAAGTCAATCAACCTTAACCTCTTGAGAATATGTCTACACAAGATTATTCAAAGTGATTAAGGAGTAAGGACAGTAACTCTGAAAATCAATAAGTTTGGTCATCACATGAAAATAATCTCTGTGCATGAGGCCACAACAATTCAAATTTCTGTTTTTTGTGAATTTATTCATGAACAAAAATAATTTAAAAACAAAAAGTACGGTATTTGGTTGCTTTTACAAAAAAAAATAGTGCAACAGTTGAATGGGTTATTTACAGTTATCAATAAAGACCCCTAAGAACTTAATTTCAAATCGAATTAACTTTAGCTTCATCACTGATATGGTAAACGTTTTGAACCTGCTTAAAAGACATTTGTCAAGAATTCTGCAGTTTAATATTTCAAAAGCGCAAAGATTTATATATGTAATGTTCCCTTATTCTTTTGTTTATTTATCCATGGATATTGATTGAGAGCCAGAATTTGTGCCTGACTATATGTCTGTGACTGGTGCCTTATTTCCAGGCTTGTTAAATGTTAGTCACAAAATGACCTAATTTTTCTCTCTTCTATGTTTTGCCTTTTAGCCATATGTCTATTTTGGTTATAAAGTGGTTTAATGATGAGTAAACAGCTGTTTGTATCTGTGTTTTAAACAAATATAATAAAAGTTGATGTGTAGCTATTATAAGGTGATAATTGGTAATACGGTAACATATTTATACACGTTTTACTCTACTTCTCTTGTTGCCTCATCAATAATCAATCAATCAATCAATACAGATCAATAAACAAACATACAATATAAAAGCCATCATTATAAATAGTTTTACTTTACCAAACCTAACCTAATGTTTTGGTACATGGATTAGTCATCTTCTTAAACCACAGAATAAAGTTGCCACACTAAATGAAGTAGAATTTTAGTAATTGGTTACGTTTTGGAATAGAGAGATAGGGAAATGGATTTTTATTTCCACTTGACACAAACTACATGTAGGTCATTTCGGTACTAACATATGGTTCAATTTTCATTTCTATAATTCGCTTGCGTGAAGGGGTCTTTGGCAGATGCAGGAAACCAGAGGACCTGGAGAAAACCCACGAGGTTGGACAGGCGACCCTACTCCTTGTTGACTTGATGACAGACTTTATGATTCAACGCGCATGTGATAACCATTCAGCCATCCACCCTCCACCGTTATGTAATACAATTACTGAATTTAGTATGAGCTATTTTACATAGAGTATGTGGAATTCATTTTCTTTTTAAACTCTTATTTTCTTAAAGAAATTTAAATTCAAATCTCATGTCTAAGCATTGTAAAGTGCCACTGGCTGGATTTTGTTGTGCTGTATAAATGAATAAATTATAGTTATCATATATAAAGCTTATTTTATCATCAGACCATGACTTGACTACAATATCTGAATTAAAGTCTTTCAATAATCCGTTACAATCTGTATTCTTTGTAACATAAAATAGACCAAAATTGGTCAAAAAGCACACATTGTTTATGTAATATACATGTAGATGTACATCATGAATTGTTTTACATTCGTTTATTTCTATGTATATTACATAAATAATAATTTTCTAATTATTTTTTTTTTGTTGACATACTTGAACAGTCCAAATTGAATTAATTGGATGGTCAGGATGGACCAATAATTTAGGTCTTCAATGCCAAAGACACTTGATAATATTGAGTTTGAACTTTACACCCCTTAATTTCAGGGACAGATTCAGGAATTTTTGCAGGAGGGGGTTTGCCAGGCTCCTTATAAAGTTGGTTTCCTGGGTACAAACTGGGTGATTTCATGATATATTGGGACTAAAAACATATTCAAACTAATTAATTTATCATAATTTTGCTTCAAATCCTTCTCAAAACACTGTAATTGCCAAGTATATCCCGCTATGAAAATCTATTAAAAGAGGCCATGTTTGCGTCAGGGGATTACCCTTCTCCGTCCCTATGGCAACTGCGGGCAGAGACGGGTGAGAATTCATTGCATCCACAAGACGTTGTTGTCTGTAATCTGACTGTTTATTACAAATATCGAATCCTAATTAAATTCTCAGGTTATCCACTGACTGCCTGCGTCTTTTTCCGCGATTTTTATCTCAGAAAGTGTTGTAGGTCTAACTCTTTATAGAGTTTATCAACATGTACACAAAGTGCCCAATGTGCTCGGCAGCCTTCGACGTCACGTGTGGGTATAGCCCTAATCATCGAGCTGTCGATTAGGGAAACCCTTACATTTTTGTCCTGTATACGCTCAATGAGTGTTTTTCAGTGGCTCCAATATTTTTCTAGTAAGATTGGATATCTCTACTTTCCAAAACCAAAATTGCCATACTTTTATTGGCAATAACCACCCGATAAATACTTTGCTGGGAACCCATCTTTAAGGAAATTAGACAGTATAATACAAACTTGTCTATATCATTATTTCGCACTTGAATGCCTATCCCATCCCCCACCATATAATAAATGAGCACACAATTTTTATATGTATCTGAGTAGGGTGGGGTTAGGTGGGGTTTGGGAACCCCACCCCCTTTTCTGGACCCCCCCCCCTTCGAATTTATAACCCTTCTTCCATCAAAATATGTGATCAAAAAACTGTATGTTCATCTCATTTTAGATTGTATTTGATATTGCCAATGTGTATAAAGATTTATTTATGATAAACTTACATAAATCAATAAATTAGTCATTTCAAAGTAGGAATATGTCACTTGATGACTATGCATCAATAACATGTAAAACAAAAAAAAATTATTACAAATCCTTTGATAATAGTAATACATAAGAAAATATTGACATACAATTTCCATGCCTGAAGGCTACCCTAAAGTATTAAACATTCCCCATTCACATTTGCCCTCATAAATTATTTTAAGAACAAAATGACCCTTCCTAGAAACACACTGGAAGTAAAATTTCAAAAGAAAATACTCCTGAACACACATATATCTCTTTAAATGAGCCCCCTACATAGAATGACTTCTGACTCATTTTTAAGATATCTATTAGAACCACAGCCATCTTGAACTTAAACAAGGCACAGTATTGTTTTAACTACAGTTGATTAATGATGCTGATAAAACATCAAAGAAAATAAAAGTTAAATTATTCTAAATGGAAATGAAATGGGGATTAACTTCCTACTGCACTGCTCCTAAACTTTGCTTATGGAGACAGACATACGCCATACAGTGTGCTATGAGGGAATTTTTGCCCGGGCAGTGGCACTACAGCCTATTCGTATATATTGATTCTAACTGCCAATGATCTTTTACATGCATGTCAATGTCTACACAGGACCTCAGTTTTTTGTACCATCCAAATGACTAGACAGCTGTCCTTGTCAAGCCCGCCGTCTTGCATCACTGACAAGGTAGAATTATTCTAAAGATACATTACATAACAAATCTGGCCGTTGATCAGTAAAAATTGTTCATGTATACATTTAGACAGATGTGTTAATTCAGTACTGGCATTTTATGGTTCTTTATGTGCAGCTGTAAATAGTGACTAGTGAGTGTCCTAAATATGATGTTTGGGTGTGCTTACTTTCAAGAACATCTGATACCAGCTCTCAATTAAGGAGTTAACTGATGTTGTGCACGTCTTGTGGTACAGGTAGCCTACTATTGCATGCATACATTTGTCTTTAGTAGATAATGACTACAGTATATACTTACATGTACATGTGTGCAAATTGGGAAATTGGTCACCTGTCACAGACAAAAAATTACACATCGATATATACAAGCCTGGACATATACATGTACAGGCACCTGTCAGAGACTTTGTCAAGTACAAAATATCACACAATGTATATAAGCCTGTAGATGAGGCAAATGTCATAGACTTTGTCAAGTACAAATTAACATATACCGGTAATTATAATGTTGACCATTGTGTGATAATTAGTCTGACAAAGGCTGTGTCCAGGCTAGCAAATCTTATGCCAAAATATCAAGGAATAGGCTATTTACTTATCTGAAACTTTATAATGACATGATTAAAAAAACTGATTATAATGTAAATCCGACATGGAATTATCATAGACTCTACATGTATGTCAGTCAAAAAATGACATGTATTGTACTCCTGTGCTAATGAGTCATTAACCTCCATTCCGTTTCAAAAATCTGGTCTCTATAGTCAAATTAAAGTAAATATGTGTCAACCAACTTTTACAACCTAATTAAAAGTTTGACTGTTCTAATTACAACTAATTAGATCATATGATTATAATGTCAATTAAATTGGAATACATGTATTTGTACTTGTATGATTATATCAGTTCATCCAGAGTGGCAGATCAAAATTTAACATTTTCATAAAACAATCAACATCGTTTTCTTCTATAAGCTTCTTCTTACATGTTTGTGACTCAACACAAACTAGGTCATTTTGGGACTTACATATGGTTTAATTTCATTTCAATAATTTGCTTGCGCATAGGGGTCTTTAGCAGTGGGAGGAAACCTACAAGGTTGGACAGGTGACCCTACTCCTTGTCACGTACAACTGGGGACTCGAAACCATGCCAGTTTACTCAATGACCAACTTTATGATACAACGCACATGTGCTCACCATTCGGCCATCCAACCCTCCTTCTTACATGTGTATGAACAATATTCAAAATATATGTAACATCAAAACATATCATATTTAAATAAAACTGCATGACCAAATCAAATCAACCTATTCTAATTGTCAAAGTTTGAGTGCATCTGTGTTTTTCAGTGTATTTACATGTAATAACAATTAAACTGGGTGATGTGAGGTCAACTGTTTTGTGAATGAACTCAGAATCCTTTCAACATGATATAAAACGTGAAGGAACTGTATAGTATACATGTAGACTTCATCAACTAGACTGACAATCAAACACATTTACTACATATACAAATGAGTCTTAATGACAGAAGCTATCTCATTCTGATAGTAAAATGCACTTCAATGAATCCAAGTTTAAAGTAGTACTTCCTCACATAAAAGGATGATGAATCAGTATAGAGTACAGATGTAAATGTATATGTCGCCGTTCATGGCGTTCAATCATATTTTCAGTCACTTGGTTCAAAATAAATTTGTTACTCAATATTTCAGTTCCTAGTTACATGTATGTCCAGCCTTACATTATTTGTTGTTTTTCTATATTTTGTAGATTACAAGTACATGTATAACATTTTTCTTTACTCTGAATCTGATGATTCCTACCCCTAGCTATAATTTAAGGACTCTTACAGTTAGTACTGCACTCCTGTCCCATGTTGGTAAAACTATGTTTCAGATTGAGGTAGTTAAGAGCCAACTGGTTATAAAGTAAGGACTCAAAGCCTGTGACCGAAATGTTGTGCATCATATATACTGTATATATCCCCCTTATTAACAACATTTTATTCACCTACTAACTTCCAAGAGCCATTGTCATTTTTTTTAGATTGCTTGAACTTAGTTCAGTACTACAGTTTGCTACATTAATTGTATTACCGTACACTCTTATCACTGGTAGATTTTATGATTTGTTGAAATTTAGTTATTACCCAACCATGGCTTAATTATATCTTTATAATTATAACCATTTGTTTATATATATACATGTAGAGAGAGAGAGGGAAAAAAAATGGGGTTTAATGTCCACTTGACACAAACTAGGTCATTTGGGGACGAACACTTGGTTTAAATGTATTTCAATAATTAGCTTGCGCGTACGGTCTTTAGCAGTGGGAGGATCCAGAGAAAAGCCCCCTGAGATGGGGCAGACAATGCTACTCCCTGTCATGTACAACCGGGGAATCAAAACCCGCGCTAGTTGACCTATTGACAGACCTTATGATACAGTGCACATGTGCTTACCATTCGGCTATCCACCCCACCCCACCCCACTCCCCATACATGTAGAATATGATCTCTTTCTTCACAGTAGGCAACATGTGTTATGGAAATTTATCATAGGCTTTTGAAAATTATAAATTTGTAATAATTTTCTGTCATACAAGATCTATATATCAATATCATAAATTTTGATGGCTGGCACTGACTTTACCAAAGTCTAGACTAAATTTTTTAAATTCCTTGTGTTGTTTCATGATATTTCTCTGAGCTATCAATGACAATATACATGTACTTACAAATGTATTAAAGGCCTGTATATTTACAATTTGGTTTTTCATCCGATTAATATTTAAAATTTGGAGACCAAGCCTTAGTCATAATAATCTATATGGGATAGACACATACCTTTGGCTTTACCATAACAAATGGATTATTTGATAGATTCTAATTCTATTTGAGACGAGTGTGACCTCCTTTCAGGAACCGTTGTCTTTGAGAGTTTCTCGAATCGATTCCAATGTAATTTTTGCGTTCCACATAAAAATAACATTTATACTGTACCTTCGTAGTGTTGTGTAGCAGCTAACGTTAGTGAATAAGTCAAACTTAACACAGTTAAATAGCTAACTGTCAGCTCCATTTCTTCATTATGCTCACATTACTTCAGGAGTGGATTGAATTAGTCACGGTTAGCAAGATATAAGATTCCAATATTTAAAAGCAGCGAAAAAAAACAGACTGGTATGATCAAGATACACTTCCGATAATGCCCACTTCCGATTTATGCCATTCGGCTCACCAGAACCGAAGCGTGCCGGATAACAATACGTCACGAAATAGAGCAGGTGCTCTTTTAACCCAGTTTTGGTTTTTCTATTGTTCACTGATTAACGCGCGGTATTTAAAATTAAAATCAAATATGTTATTTTATCATTTCATAAACAAAAGAAGGGAAATTCAACTTTTGGTAAATTTCTGTTTAAAATCATGATTAACTTGAGGAATATTGAACCTATAATGTAAACTACAATATATTTTAAAAGGAAATGGGGTTTAACGTCCTACTGTTCAGCTCCTAAACTAGACAAGTGAAGACGGACATACGCCATGTTACATGCGCTGTGACACATTTTTGTACATTTCTAAGTGCCACAGAATAGGGACATTTATGATGAAAAGAAAATTTCTTTTGAATCCAAGACAGAATGTTCTACCCACAACGATACCAGAAATCAATGAATGTGATACATTTAAGCATGGATTTTAATAAAATGGTGACCAACAAACATTTAATTTATAATTGTTGATAAACTATTTTTAGTATAGATTTATAGTCCCCTCACAAGGAGATTGTTAAACCAGTTTTTGCAAGATTCTACAAAGTAAGAAAGTGCAATAACTTTGGTAGAAATAATAAATGGAAAGTGTTGAAATTATATTAGACCACAATAATCTGAACAATGCATATAGGTCACTAGATTCAAGATCACAAAATTATTTTATAAAGTGAACAAAGGGCTAAAATTCTGTAAGTAATCGACAGAAACGGATGAAATTAGGTAATTTAAGTGCAAGCCAATGTAAATACAGGCCCTCGTCCTGAACCACTGACAAGAAATAAACCACACTGAAAAGTTCTGAGGAATTTTCTCAGTAAGTACTTGGATCGAACCCATGACATCCTGGTTAGTGAGCCAGCTCCTTTCAAATCAGTAACCTAGTGCTGTGGTTTATCATGAGATTTTTTTTTTTTTTTTTTTTTTTTTTATAAAGAAACTCAATACTTTTCAGTTGTATATGTTTAATATGATTGTAAGCTGAACATTTTGTATAACATCATTATAGATAGTATGCTTATAACAGGAACACATTGTATAACATCATTATAATTACAGTGAATTATAATATAGTATGCTTATAACATCAACATATTGTATAACATCATTATAATTACAGATTATAAGATAGGGAATGCATATAATATTCCTTAATATATAGTATAATATGAATAAGTGAATTATAATAAAGGAATGAGGCCACAATCAGGGCCCAAGTTCCCAAAGCATCCTCAGACTTACAAATTTACTCAACTTTCTATCACTGTTTAAAAGAAATATCTTTTATCCAGAAACACAAAATTTTGGATATGGTTTCTTATTGATGTACTTGATACATTAAAACAACAAATGTTTAATAAAGGGTTATATTTTAGTTTGGGAACTTGGGACCAGGGCTGTATTAATTTATAGTATAACACCTCAGTTTATATAAATGTTGCATAAATACATATGAGTATAAAAGACAGCCGACTGCTTCACAGTACATATTGATATTGAATGACAACACTAAGAGTGAACCCAGAAGTGAATCAGTTCTTTACTCACTCTGATTTAATATAAAAGCTTTGGTCTAATGTAAATGCTGTATATTATAGTGAATTGTGGAAGAACAGGAATTCTGTAAAAACTATATGTTGGTCTAATGGAAGAAGAGGGATTATGTAAAAGCTGTATAGATTGCATATTGGTAACAAATGGCAGCTTTGAGCTTAAATATAGCCAAATGTTGCGTTTTTATACTATATGGATATAGTTTAAAATAATAATAATAATGACTATTAAAGAAGGGTTGAAGATTAGGCTATATACATGTTTATATATACATGTAGATAAATGCTGTGTCAGTGTCTATATGGTATATTGATGAAGCTTTGTAAACAGTTGGAAGAAAATGTTGGAAGTAGGAAGAAAATCTTATTTTTCAATGAAAAAATATCTTTAGACTAGATATTACACATGATGCAAAAACAAATCAAGATAGGCTGGCACTGCCAGGCAGGATACGCCCACATTTTCGAGAGATGGACAGAGAACAAGCAATACCGAAAGTGATTTTTCCTACATCTTTAAGTCCTGTATTTCATACTGTATTGGGAGCAGCCATTTAGTTGGTCAGTTCCAGTCTGATATTAATGAAATTCGAAACCGACAATGATTATGGTGTGACGGTACACAACCTAGAAATGTGACTTTTCATCAAAATCGGATAAGAATTGTGACCTGCAGAGAGTCCACAACCATGATATACCATATTTTTACACTATTCGCGTACAAACGGCGACCATTTCGTCCGGCAATTTTGGTACGATTTTCACGAAATTAGAACTCAACCTTCCTCATCAAAATTGAATTAAAATTGTGACCTATACAGGGTCCACAACCATGATATCATTTTTTTAACAGTATTCGCGTACAAACGGCGGCCATTTTGTCTGTCAATTTTGGTCCGATTTTCCCGAAATTCAACCTCGACCTTCCTTACAGTGTAACGGTGATATAATCAAACGGTTTTTTAAATTGGATAATAATTGTGACCTCCAGAGGGACCACAAGCTAAAGAAAGGGGGATTTTGCGTATAACCAGGGGCCATAATTCAGGAAGTTACGATCCGATATGCGCAAATATCGAAAAGAACCAAGATCTTTGGGTTATAACCATGAATTTCAAGTTTCATCAAAATCGAATTAAAATTGTGACCTTTACAGGGTCCACAACCTTGATATATCATTTTTTAACAGTATTCGCGTACAAACGGCGGCCATTTTGTATGGCAATTTTGGTCTGATTTTCCCGAAATTCGAATTCAACCTTCCTTACGGTGTAACGGTAATATAATCAAACGTTTTTTTAAATCGGATAATAATTGTGACCTCCAAGCTAAAAAAAAGGCGATTTTGCGTATAATCAGGGGCCATAATTCAGGAAGTTACGATCCGATATGCGCAAATATCGAAAGGAAGCAAGATCTTTGGGTTATAACCATGAATTTCAAGTTTCATCAAAATCGAATCAAAATTGTGACCTCCACAGGGTCCACAACCTTGATATACCATTTTTTAACAGTATTCTCGTACAAACGGCGGCCATTTTGTATGGCAATTTTCGTCCGATTTTCCCGAAATTCGAACTCCACCTTCCTTAGGGTGTAACGGTGATATAATCAAACGGTTTTTTAAATCGAATAATAACTGTGACCTCCAAGCTAAAAAAAGGGCGATTTTGCGTATAATCAGGGGCCATAATTCAGGAAGTTACGATCCGATATGCGCAAATATCGAAAGGAAGCAAGATCTTTGGGTTATAACCATGAATTTCAAGTTTCATCAAAATCGAATCAAAATTGTGACCTCCACAGGGTCCACAACCTTGATATACCATTTTTTAACAGTATTCGCGTACAAACGGCGGCCATTTTGTATGGCAATTTTCGTCCGATTTTCCCGAAATTTGAACTCAACCTTCCTTAGGGTGTAACGGTGATATAATCAAACGGTTTTTTAAATCGAATAATAATTATGACCTCCAGAGGGACCACAAGCTAAAAAGGGTGATTTTTCGGCCAATCAGGGGCCATAATTCAGGCAATTACATTTCGATAGTCGCAAATATCGAAAGGAACCAAGATCTTTGGGTTACAAACATGCATGTCAAGTTTCATCAAAATCGGTTCAAAATTGTGAACTCTATAGGGTCCACAAGCTAAAAACGTGATTTTTCGTACAATCAGGGGCCATAATCCATGAAGTTTTGATCCGATACATGCCAATATCGAAAGCAGCCGAGATCTTTTGGGGATAAACCTATATTTCAAGTTTCGTCAAAATCGGATAAGAATTGTGACCTGTAGAGAGTCCACAAACAAATTGTGGACGGACGGACGTCCGGACGGACAGGGGCGACGACATAATACGTCCACATGAAAATGTGGGCGTATAAAAACATAATACACAACAATATGACAAATATACTAAAATAAGATCTTACTTTAACAAATAAAAAATGTTTCCCAACAAAATAAATGGCTAATGAAGATGGGCACATGCGTCCAGTGTGCTTTAAGGAAAGTTTTTCTCTGACTATGGCCAACTCTTTTTAGAATTATAACAGCGAAAAATAGGAAGAACATTGATATGGGTTAACCATTTAATGGTCACACAGACACAACATGATGCCTCATTCTTATTCCATTTCACTGAAGATTGGGAAAACAGGAAATGGTCAATATTCTTTTATGAACCTTTGCTATCAGAAAGTTGACCAAATAAAAGCAAACTTGACATAAATGCATAAATCATCTTTTCAAGACAACAAATTTACATTTGACATATAATAAAATATCTCAAATATTAAATATTTAAGACATAAACAGACAGCACTGATCAACTTCAACAACGCATGGCATACATGGTTTTATTTAATACATCAATGTGAAATGATATGTGGTTTAACATTTCTTTTCTGAGAAGATTGGTATATGTCATGCTTATGCTATGGGGGAGGTTTTGCCCTGACAGTGCAGCTGACTGTCAGGAGTTTGGAAAAGACTAACGCAAAAATTTTTGATGTCAAAATCAATCAAAGTGAAATATATAATCTTTGCCTAAATCACACAAAAAAAACAAAACATTTTACAAATTACAAAATAAAAAGAATAAAACAAACATAAAACAATCTCACAACTCAAGAAAATAATATTTAAGACCCATCTAATTGAAGATTGAACACTTAAATTATGTCACATGTTTAAAACAATATATCAAAACATTCTATAAAATAATGCTGATAATCAGGAAGCAACAATTTCTAAACGGTAGCAATAAAAACATTTTAGCACTAGAATTTGGAAGAACAAAAACATTTGAAAGATGCATAAAAAATAATAATTGTAACATCTTTACCAAACTATTATGTCACTATCTCCACAGTGACTGGTAAATCTTCAAGAAGCAGCAATTATGATACATCTTATAACTTAAAATGACATACATATTGTAGACCTAGAATTAGTGATTTTAGTTGTACTTGAAAACTTTTATTATAATACATAAAACCTAATATTTTTGTTTGTTAAGTGTATTTTGGTGGTATTACAGGCTACATGCATAGATCATGAAATAACAATTATAGTTTTACCTGACAAAATGTGAGACACTAATTAACTAGTACCTGTACCGGTAAAAACATGGATAAAAGATAAATCTGTGTCAAACAAAATGTCAGGCACCAGAGGAATTGTTCCTGACAAAGCCTGAATTGGTGCCTGACATTGTCTGTGACAGGTACCTTAAATAAAATTTAAACTCAAACTCTTCAAAATTGAAAGTCTCTTTTTAATCAAGGCACTATTCCATGGAATGTAGAAAATGCCTGTGTGTAACATGACATGATGTCCTAGTCTACAAATCAAGAAGATTTCTGATATCTTGCACACGATTAGCACGTCTTTCATCCGCTGACTGTTTTTTAGAGAAAGCTCCCTGCATCAATTCTCGTTTACGATCCTGTAGTTCCAGCATCTTCTCTTCTACCGAATCTTGAACAATAAACTGCAATATATTACACAAAAATAAGAAATCCTTCCAAACAACCTAATTCCATCAAGAACACAAAGGGGATACCTAATTGAACATTCCAGAATTGAATTCTCTCAATCCCCAAAATAGTGACAATCGGATCAAAAGGAGTATTCAGAGCTACAAGGCATGTGTCCACTGCAGAAGAAAATATCTTAACCAACCATGACAGCTGACTGCTGAAACATATCGGTTGTGTTTAATTAACGGAATTTATATTGCAAACTACAATATCAATCCATAAATAGTTCCATTGTTCAGTAATTACAAAGATATGAATTTGTCAACACACCACATCCAAGTCCAAAGATTATCTATGGTTGATATTTTTATATTTTTTTTACTTAATTAAATGTTAAATAATGAAATGAAATGATATGGGGTTAAACGTCCTAATGTTCTGCTCCAAACCTAGGCTAATGAAGACGGGCATATGCCATACAATGGTGCTATGAGGGAAATTTCGCCTGGGCAGCGGTGGTACGGCCCTCCATCCTGCAACAGTGACAAGGGGAAACCACGCCGGAAAATCTGGATGAATTTTCTCTGCCAATGCAGGGATCGAACACCCGACCTTCACGTTAGCGAGCCAGCGTCTTACCAACTTGGCCTTGTGATCCCCTAAATGTTAAATAACCAATTTAAATATATTTCCGGATATGTAGCCGTGAAGTATCAGAGACTGTAACAGTGGAGAAAAGGGGCTTAGATTAAAATATCACATCAATTATCTTTATACCTTAGTAATGATAACATCTCGTTTCTGTCCTAATCTGTGGCATCTATCAAAACATTGCTCCTCCGCTGCAGGGTTCCATGCCTGAAAATTCAAATATCCTTTTTAATAAATTAATGAATTGAATGAGGTTTCACATTCTTTTTTTCTTCCTCTGCACCATCGTTTTTAATGAAGACAGGCAGATGCAATGAACTGTGCTGTGAAATAAAATTTTCACCCGTACAACATTTTTTCCACCAACTTTTATCAAAATCCAAATGCCAACGGTTCTTTTAAAAGGATCTCATGGGTTTTTTTAAACAAGCTATTCTAATACTTAAATTTGTCCTGTCACTTAATGAATATTCGCTACTGGTTGCTATGGTCACCAGAATTCTGTGCCTATTGCTATTCTACTTTGTTGTTATTATAGAATAGGGTTCTGTCACTGGACCCCATGTGATGAAAAGGTTAAATTTACTCACAGGATATTACCCAACTTTAAGAATGAAATGGGGTTTAACATCCTACTGTTCTGCTCCGAACTAGGCTAATGAAGACGGGCATACCCCATTCAGTGTGCTATGAGGTAAATTTTGTTTGGGTAGTGGAGCTACAGCATACTCTTATATTGAATTCCAACTGCCAAGGAATATTTTACTGTAATTTACATGCACACCAATGTGTTCACAGAACACATCTTAATGACTAGTCAGGGGGAAACCACGCCAGAAAATCTGAATGAACTTTCTCGGCCAACGCAGGGATCACACACCTAACCTCCAGGCTAGCGAGGCAGCACCTTACCCACTTAGCAATATAAATCATGATAACAATCAATACAGTTCAATGGACACCAATTAATACAGTTCAATGGACACCAATCAATACAGTTCTATGGACAATATCCAATATAGTTCTATGGACAACATCCAATATAGTGATTGTTATCCATAGAACTGTATATTATGTTTAAACTCTAAATTACATTCAAAGATTACTTACAGGATCCATGAGGAAGACACGAGAAGCAGCTGTAAGATTTAAACCGATACCACCAGCTTTTAAAGACAGTAGAAATATAGTCGGTGAGCCAGGGGATGGATCCATAAAGATATCTATATTTTCTATTCTCTTTTTATTAGTCATCGTACCATCTAATCTCGCAAACTTAAAACCATTAAGTCTAAAAATAAAATTATCAAGTAAGTATGTTAAATTTGAGGCATAAGGGTATTGGGTGTTACGTGGTCATAAACCATTCAGTTAAAAAAAAAAAAATTCACTGCTTCATCAATTAGCGATAACATCAAAGTCACCAACTCGACAATATCTTATTTTACACAGCTTAATCCATACTAAATGGTACTCAAAACCGATTTTATACATATAATTTAAAATGCATCATGCAAGAGCTAAATCTGTCTATTACACGTCTTTTTTTAGGTCTGAAATTTTATATAAATTAGTAATTAGACCATAATGAACTCTCGATGTCAACGCTAGCCTTCGATACTGACTGGATTAGAATCCTTCATGATACTTAACGCTCATTGAAAATTAAATCGAAAAATGGATAATCCAGACCATGTTTTTTATTGCAATGACTATAGTAATGTTGATCAAGGTTAAATGGAAATTTGAATCGCTTAAATCTCGGCTCAGTGGAATAATTTGACTGAAATTTTCAGCTGAATCCATCCTGGGAGATTATTCATCTTTGATATCTTTGTTTTCTTTGTTAAATGTTAAATAATCAACTTGAGTACATTTTAATGTGGATAAAGCCGTAAAAAAAATTAGATAATGTTCATGGAATGCAAACATAGATTAGTGGGTTTAAGAAAAATAATCCCTTAAAATTTAAGTACAAATTATAACACTTACTTTAGAGGTATTTCTATCAGACTTAATAGAGATGTGAACTGGGAGACAACAATACTCTTCACAGTAGGATCTTCAGATCGAAGTTTAACCAATGATTTTAATAAAGCATCCACCTAAAGGTAAAAAAAAAAGGTTGTTAAATGATAAGATTTGGAATGAAACATATTGAGGCCAAGCACACTCCATTCCACTGTATTACCTAAACTAGGCCTCCCAATGTGGACAGAGAGGCTGTAAAACACCCATTTGTTTCTGCTCATCAATATTATTTGAGTAGAAAAAGAAATAACACCCTTTAAATCACACTCAGTTGAAAAATAGGTTTCCAAGCAATGAAACATATGGCAAAAATTATTGACTTCCACGCTTGTACTTCAGAATAAAACCTGTGGGGTCTGCTGTTGCTATCTACTACAGAATTTTTGGACATCGTTGAATTAATAAGCTTCTTCATCTCATGAACATAAACTATATATAATTTTCAAACCAATAGTATGACACCGTTAGCCTCCAGATCTCTCACAAGCAACGAAATGAAATGAAATGAAATAGGGCTTAACGTCCTACTGTTCTGCTCAGAACTGGACTAATGAAGATGGACATATGCCATAAAGTGTGCTATGGGGGAAATTTTGCGTGGGGAGCGGCACTACAGCCTACTCTTATATCAAATTCCAACTGCCAAGGGATCTTCTATGTGCACACCAATGTGAATACACGGGACCTCATTTTTTTTGTCCCATACAACAGTGCATCACTGACAAGTGGGAAACCATGCCGGAAAATTGAGATGAACCTTCTCAGCTAATGCGGGGATCGAAAGCCCGACTACCACAAGCAAAGAGAGGGACGAAAAGAGATGAGAGTGTAAATAAGGTAGCCAACAAACCTTACTACTGGACTGATAATTTTCATCAGTAATAATCAGATTATCTTGTATTTGGTCCTGTTGTTTCGGTACCTCTATTAACTTATCTTCTTTTAGTTCACCTCTACATAGAGGGCAAGTAGCATTCGGCTAAAATACAATACATATAATAATAATATTGTTGTTAATAAGTTATCTATGTCTCTATCAATCAACCATACTACCCCTCTAACGCATATACAATCAGGTTACCCCAAGATGGATGGATCCATAACCGCTGTTCAAGAGTCTTGTCTACAGCCAGACCTGTAGTGTTTACCATCTTTGTTCCAAGCACCTTCTTCCTGTATTAAGGGAGATGACCATGGACATTACTTTCGCTTCGTTCCCATCGGCGGACGAAATGTCACCTCTCCCAGCTGGAAAATCTCCCCAACCACCATTCCACTCAGATTCCAGTTCTTTGTTGAAACCCTAATGTTTGATTTGCTTACTTAAACCCGGTTATATAAATTAATACTCTGTAAAATCTAGTACTGTTACTTTAGAGCATTTGTGGATGAATTGGTGCTTTACAAATATACATTATTATTATTTATTATTATAAATATTTATCACTTACGTTTCCTACATTGATGACGTTAGTAATACAAGCTCTACAATATACATGAGCACAGGGTGTTATAACGGGAGACGTTAAACTCTCTAGACATATAGCACATTCTTCATCAGATCCAGAATTTAATACACCCATCAACGCATCTATTAACTTCTTCTTAGTTTCATCATCAACTTGTACTGTTGGACCATTCTTAGTCATACCTAACATTTCTGTAAATTAAAGTAAAATCTATTATTATAACAAGCCAGCGGTGAGTCGTACTCCCAAAATAAATGAATTACTTTGCACCTTCATATTTTCATAAAGCATCAAACAATCAAATTATAAAACAAGGCAATCACCCAAAGAACATTTACACCATGTTTTAACATTATACCTCAATGTTATTGTGTTCCAAAAGGTACATACAATGCCCCATTCCTAAATTCAACCTTCATCTTTTAACCAGGAACTACTTCCATAATCTTCTGGTTTATCTTGGTTCTTTGGTCATTATCAATAATAATCCTAAGGCTCCACCAATGGACATGAAATTTGGCATACTTGGGGTTACTTTTTCGACATCCGTGCATCGACAGACAATCTTTGACTGTTTATATGATGTCACAATACAATATGGCTGGAATGACCATAAAGGTCAGCTCTCGGTTCAAATAAAACGATAACACATGTTCAGATTTATTTGAAATACTTACCCATAGCTCTTTGAACTCCGCGAGCAGCTTTAGAACATAACATGGGATGAATACACAACTGACGTAAACGTAATAATATGGCCAATACTTGACTATAATGATGTAATAATGTACCTTCCTGAAAATATCTAAAGCGAACAAACATGTTGCAAAATTAAAACAGGATAACAGGATAACAGGGCTTGTATTCTACAGACTAATTTCTGTTTGATACACCCACTTGTATATATCTGTAACCCTAAACCTCATTTCTGCTGAAACATAGTGTCAATTTAAATCAAATTGAAAGCATCTGGTGGTAGATCTATTTTGGATATTTCTAAGTTCCATTGGACTTCTTTGTATCCCTTACTACTACTACTCATATTTTGAACAGAAAAAAATTGGTTTATAAAAAAAATGGTCTTATTTGTGGTCAAAAGTTTCAACACATTGAAAATGGTAAAAAGACGTTAAAACTGATCAGTATGTCTGAACAAACCAGATCTATTCAAATAAGATGTATGTCTCAAAAAATTAAAACAGATAAACAAATTAATTGAACTTCTGTATGCAAAAACCTTAAATAATAATCGATACATTTACTTTTGAATTTTTTGTAATAATGAAAAAATCAAAACTACGAATGAAAACAAACCTGCTGATGATTAGTTTTCCCTCTGTTTGCATAGCACTATAAAGCTTTCTTTCATCTTCTGATAGAGTTACATGTTCCGTAAATACATCACGGGCAGGTAACTCTACTAAAGCTTTACCATTAACTTGTTGGTTTTTGGTTCGTCGTAAAGCTATATTAGCCATCAGAGCTTGAACTCTTCTACAAATTAATTAATATTATTAACCATTAATTATTTAACAAAAACTTCCATTTTAAATAAGTCACAATATTGCAGACTAAAAGACGGATATATAATACAGACCATACATAAAAGAATTGCAAAGACTATTCAATCATAACTAATTAGCATTTAGATGCAATTTGTTCATAATAATCATCAATATAATCAGAGAAAGAGAAAGACTGGCATTCTAATTTTTAGTTATATAGAATACTTTCAGCACACATCTTTAGCAGTGAGAGGGAACCAGACGACCTGGAGAATGCACATGAAGCTGGGTAGGTGACCTTATTCCTTGTCTCATACAAGCATGGAGCACATGTTAGACACCTCAGTCACTCAACCCTCATTTGGCATATAAAGAAGGGGTTTGCATGGCCGAATGGTTAGCATGTGCACGCTGTATCATAAAGCCTGTCATTGAGTGAACTGGCGTGGTTTCGAATCCCCCCTTGCGCACAAGGAGTAGGGTCGTCTGTCCAGCTTTGTGGGTTTTGTCTGTGTCCTCCAGTTTCCTCTCACTGCTAAGGACCTGTATGCGCAAGCGAATTATTGAAATAAAATTAAACCACATGTTAGTCCCGAAATGACCTAGTTTGTGTTGACGATTAACCCCCTTTTCTCTCTCTCTCTATTGCATATAAAGAATCGAAGTAATCCTCAAACAATTGTCTTTGGATAGGTACACATGATTTGATAATCAACACAAGCATATAAATGAATGTAATTCTTACTTTATAGCTGTTTCTTCTCCAAGAGCTATTGGACGCTCTATCGTTCTAATCCACCATTGTGGATCAGTTAATGGACTAATCTTAAGAAAGTTGACCAATGAAAACAAGTCTTTGATAGAATTTTGTATAGGTGTTCCTGTAATATATACATAGCAATGATTATTACAAAATACCAGTTTAAAATGAATTTGTTGAATTGATTCATTTTTGAACTATCATCCCAAGAAAATGGAAAAGAATGCGTTGAAAACTGTAGCCTATATAGCTTTCACAAAGGGGATGCTCAATTCACAGTCCAGAATGTCCCGAATTGATAGAATTGCAATCGAGCAAAGCCCAGGTGAGGCATGGGCCTGAGGGTCCCAGGCCCAAGCAGTTTAGGGGGCCCCATGGTTCATGGCCGAGAGATCTTTCCTTTCAGTGTACTTGTGAACTTGAAAAGTGAGAAAGATCAACCCTTACCCAAGAGAAACTCCAAGCTTTAGCTCTACTGGCTTTTGAAAATGAACGTCTCCGACTACTGAATGATGAGATGATAATTGATGAGTTCCGTGGTCATATTCAAAACACAAATTGTTCTGAACTCTGTGTAACAACTCCTGTGATTTCACTTGTTATAACAGTTCCCCACCATTATATGTCATTTCCGCGCATTGTATTCCATTCGGAACTGAATGGATTTTGAATGTGATCAGATATTATGTAATTACTCTTGTATTAAATACCGTTTATTTGTGTTACGCATGTTTTCCAATCAAAGGGATATGAATTAATCTTTTCCTTGCGCTACGGGCCCTTGGATTCTAGTCAGACGCAGGGCCCCTATCAATTAAGCTGGGCTTTGCAATAGAGTAACATGGAATTCAGTCATGTCACAGTTTTGTCTGTCCCGACTACGGAGGTGGTGTGAGTAGAATTGTGACATAACAACTAAATAGGTTTCATCTGCATGGTTGATTGAGATATTGACACACAAGTTGTAGCCCAAAATTCTCCTTTTCACTCGATTGTAACTATTTTTGGGATTAACAGAATTCAATTCTGGAACGTTTAATCCATCATACCTAGGTTACTTGATAATGAGGAATAACTCCTGAATGGACAGTCGCAGAACGGCAAAAGTGTCATTAAATGTGGGCGTATAAAATTACCTGTTAACACCCATCTTCTTTCAGCTTTTAATTCCAATATGGCCTGACACATGACTGTTTTTGCATTTCGTATGTAATGACCTTCATCCAGGATAATCCTCAACCAATGAACTTTCTTTAAAACTGAATCTGTACTCTACAATAAAAAGTAACTATTACCTTACATATGTCAATTTTGAAAAATTGTATTTCAATGTATTTAAATTTTTTCAATAGTCTTCATGTACTTCGTATGGTCGTATACAGGAGTAGACTATTATGTCTAGAGCCAAATTTCTTTGCATGAGAGAGAGAGAGAAAAATGGGGTTTAATGTTCACTCAACACAAACTAGGTCATTTTGTGACTAACATATCATTTCAATTTTATTTCATATTTCAATAATTCGTTTGCATGCAGGGGTCTTTAGTAGTTGGAGAAAACCGGAAGACCTCATAACACTTGACTCAATGACAGGCTTTATGATACAGCGTTTGATTTTATTTCGACAATTTTCATTTGCTAGTATGAATCTTTTGCAGTCGGAGGAAATGGGAGAAAACCCGCAAGGTTGAACGGGCGACCCTACTCCTTGCCACATAGAACCGGGGAATCGAAACCACACCAGTTGACTCCAGAAAAAAATTATCATCGAAGTTATTCAGTTAATGAACCTCAACATCAAGTATGAACATTCTATCTCATTTAGAAGTAGAATCATTTTACTCTCAGTTCCCTGGGAAATCAAGTCTAATGAACGAGACACTACAAGATAATTTTTATGCATTCCAATACATTTGTACCACGTGCGCAAGTTGCTTAGCAACAAAATTTAGGGCAATGTAGGAAAAATAGAATTTTTTAACAAAATGGAAGGAATAAGAACAGGAAACAACACAGCATCTGCAGCTTTCAAATATTTCTTACTTTAAAATCAGAAGCGACTGTTCCATACGTAGATATAACAATATCCTGTGATTCTAGTAATTTATTATCTGTTGTTTTATTCGTACCATAAAATGTATAAATCTCTAGATGTATGTCACGTCTTAAATGTTCCTCCAGCTGACTCTACAAAAACATAAATAATGAATAAATTATTACTTGTCAAAATACCCAAATCAGTTGGTACCACTTCTCCCAAGATTCAATCTGAATTATATTGACTCAATCTTCATTACAAAGATTCTCGCCAGCCCTGGTTTAACCATAATGCAAAATAAGCACATGTTTAAGGCACCAGGAGAGACAGGCGTCACAAAGGCTTTTTCGTGAACTTAAAAATCACCCTAAAAGTGAAGTCCTTGCTCGGGCTACATAACCTGATTTTGATCAATTTTATCATTTTTTATACGCCCACATTTTCATGTGGACGTATTATGTCGTCGCCCCTGTCCGTCCGGACGTCCGTCCGTCCACAATTGTTTGTGGACTCTCTACAGGTCACAATTCTTACCCGATTTTAACGAAACTTGAAATATATGTTTATCCCCAAAAGATCTCGGCTGCTTTCGATATTGGCATGTATCGGATCAAAACTTCATGGATTATGGCCCCTGATTGTACGAAAAATCACGTTTCTAGCTTGTGGACCCTATAGAGGTCACAATTTTGAACCGATTTTTATGAAACTTGACATGCATGTTTATAACCAAAAGATCTTGGTTCCTTTCGATATTTGCGCCTATCGGAACGTAATTTCCTGAATTATGGCCCCTGATTGTCCGAAAAATCACCTTTTTTAGCTTGTGGTACCTCTGGAGGTCACAATTATTATCCGATTTAAAAAACCGTTCGATTATATCACCGTTACACCCTAAGGAAGGTTGAGTTCGAATTTCGGGAAAATCGGACCAAAATTGTCATACAAAATGGCCGCCGTTTGTACGCGAATACTGTTAAAAAATGGTATATCAGTGTTGTGGACCCTGTAGAGGTCACAATTTTAATTCGATTTTGATGAAACTTGAAATTCATGGTTATAACCCAAAGATCTTGGTTCCTTTCGATATTTGCGCATATCGGATCGTAACTTCTTGAATTATGGCCCCTGATTATACGCAAAATCGCCTTTTTTTAGCTTGTGGTCCCTCTGGAGGTCACAATTATTATCCGATTTAAAAAAACGTTTGATTATGTTACCGTTACACCGTAAGGAAGGTTGAGTTCGAATTTCGGGAAAATCGGACCAAAATTGCCATACAAAATGGCCGCCGTTTGTACACGAATACTGTTAAAAAATGGTATATCATGGTTGTGGACCCTGTATAGGTCACAATTTTAATTCGATTTTGATGAAACTTGAAATGCATGGTTATAACCCAAAGATCTTGGTTCCTTTCGTTATTTGCGCACATCGGATCGTATCTTCCTGAATTATGGCCCCTGATTGTCCGAAAAATCGCCTATGGTCCCTCTGGAGGTCACAGTTATTATCCGATTTAAAAAAACGTTTGACTCTATCAACGTTACACCCTACGGAAGGTTGAGTTCGAATTTCGAGAAAATCAGACCATAATTGCCAGACAAAATGGCCGCCGTTTGTACACATTTCTAGGTTTTGTACCGTCACACCATAATCATTGTCAGCTTCGAATTTCATGAATATCAGACTGGAACTGACCAACAAAGTGGCTGCTCCCAATACAGTATGAAATACAGGACTTAATGATGTAGGAAAAATCGCTTTCGGTATTGCTTGTTCTCTATCCATCTCTCGAAAATGTGGGCGTATCCTGCCTGGCAGTGCCAGCCTATCTTTTGACATAAAATCAAAATAATCTTACCACCCAGTTATTCATAACCGAAAGAGGACAGACTATTAATGTTGTTCGTGGTCCACAAGATTTCGTCCTACCAGTTGTAGAATCACACTTACTCATCACTGAAAATATAAAATATCATAAATCTCACTCTGGTCTGTCTATAAACAGGCATGATTCTGGGGATTAGAAAAAAAAATGAAATGTTGGGCCATAGGCCAAAAACAGGCCGAGGTATACGATTGAGGCACGCCATAGGCGTGTCGAATGACTAGTGGGGTTCTGGGGCAGAGTAATACTTTTCTGCAATTTCACTGGACAATAATTCCCAAGTCTTGATTACCATGCTTTTAATTTTCTACATTGACACGGCCATTGAAACATACTCTTGTTAACCTTGCACGTAAATATTATCCAGGCCAAGCTTAGTGCCGTGGTTAATGAATAAACTTGACAAAAAAATTACCAGTCCTGTGTTTAGCACACAGTGAGGAGATTATAATACAGAAATAAATATCATCAGACAAAGTCAAAAGACTCTACCACCATGCCCCAAATTTTTATTGAAAATTTAGATGATTCACGGAAACGAACCACGGTGATGAAAAAAGCGGAAATCCGTTAAAAAACGGAAAAAATCATGCCCGTGTAAATCACTGGAAATATCACATATTTCACACTGGTCTGTCAACTAATCACTGAAATTATAAAATACCACATACTAGGGGTGACTATTGTTGGTAATTTTCACTATTGCGATAGTATTGCTATTGGGTAAACAGGTATTGCAATACTATTACTATTGGGGATTAAATATTGCGATACTATTGGACTATTGCGATAGTTTAATCTGTTTATTAGCTTAGGTTTAAAACACACTGTCAGGTATACATTTATTATAACATTTAATCAAACTAAAAAAATTGAAACACTAGAAAGTTCCAGGTAATGTTAGATAATATAATACAGGTAGACTCCGAATAATATAACGGATGCGCATACAACGGACAATCGCTTATACGGACACAACAGTTTGGTTCTGATTTATGTAATAAAAATTTATTGTTTTCAAAGTCTTTTTATAACGGACACTCTATAACGGACAATCGTTTATAACAGACGATTTTCATTGGGCCCTAATCGACAAATCAATGTAAGAGTCCATTTTTATAACGGACTCTTGGGTAAGCAGAACAAAATAATGATATTACTGATTATATTATCGGTGACCGGAATAATTTTCCCAGAAAATAACCATACTGATTTTTAGTGTCACAATTACAAAATTCTTGAATCGGATAATCGACTCGCCAAAAATCGTATCGGTTGGGCTGTGTAAGACATTCCCGCATTCTGACTTACCCCCTACTGCTTTAACTGCTAATTATAAATCCAGTGCTAGCAATAGATTACAATTCACTACTTCAACAGCTCCCGCCCGTAAATCAGTACGTAATATTTTAACACGGATATCGGTAATCATATCGACAAAAAAGCGACACAAGACGGTACAGATAAAAACAAAAACGTGTCTTCTAAAGGTGCGGCAAAAAGGTGGGCGAATAGAAGAGCCTCCTAGCTGGTATCTCAGGTATACGGTAACGTCGTATTCTGATTGTGAATTAAATAATAAAGTACATTGGGTTTTTTTCTTTATACTACATAAAATGGTATATTATTAATATTACATTGGTCGTTTAGTAACTTGTAAAAAGATAGGCTGGCACTGCCAGGCAGGATACGCCCACATTTTTGAGAGATGGATAGAGAACAAGCAATACCGAAAGTGATTTTTCCTACATCATTAAGTCCTGTATTTCATACTGTATTGGGAGCAGCCATTTTGTTGGTCAGTTCCAGTCTGATATTCATGAAATTTGAAGCCGACAACCTAGAAATGTGACTTTTCGTCAAAATCGGATAAGAATTGTGACCTGTAGAGAGTCCACAACCATGATATACCATATTTTTACACTATTCGCATACAAACGGCGAACATTTCGTCCGGCAATTTTGGTAACGATTTTCACGAAATTCGAACTGAACCTTCCTTACGGTGCAACAGTAATATAATCAGAGTTTTTTTTTAAATCAGATAATAATTGTTCGAGAGATAGACAGAGAACAAGCAATACCGAAAGTGATTTTTCCTACAATCAAAGGCCATAATTCATTAAGTTACAATTTGAAATGTGCAAATATCAAAAAGAATAAAGATCTTTAGGTTATAAACAAGCAGTTCAGGTTTCATCAAAATCGAATTAAAATTGCGACCTCTACAGGGTCCACAACTTTGATATACCATATTTCTACACTGTTCGCGTACAAACGGCGGCCATTTTTTCTGGCAATTATGGTCCGATTTTCTCGAAATTCATAATCAACCTTCCGTAGGGTGTAACGGTGATAGAGTCAAACGTTTTTTTAAATCGGATAATAATTGTGACTTCCAGTGGGACCACAGGCGATTTTGCAGACAATCAGGGGCCATAATTCAGGAAGTTACGATCAGATATGTGCAAATAACGAAAGGAACCAAGATCTTTGGGTTATAACCATGCATTTAAAGTTTCATCAAAATCGAATTAAAATTGTGACCTCTACAGGGTCCACAACCATGATATACAATTTTTTAACAGTATTCGCGTAAAAACGGCGGCCATTTTGTATGGCAATTTTGGTCCGATTTAACCGAAATTCGAACTCAACCTTCCTTACGGTGTAACGGTAATATAATCAAACGTTTTTTTCAATCGGATAATAATTGTGACCTCCAGAGGGACCACAAGCTAAGAAAAGGCGATTTTGCGTATAATCAGGAGCCATAATTCAGGAAGTTACGATCCGATATGCGCAAATATCGAAAGGAAACAAGATCTTTGGATTATAACCATGAATTTCAAGTTTCATCAAAATCGAATTAAAATTGTGACCTCTACAGGGTTCACAACCTTGATATACCATTTTTTAACAGTATTTCCGTGCAAACGGCGGCCATTTTGTATGGCAATTTTGATCCGATTTTCCCGAAATTCGAACTCAACCTTCCTTAGGGTGTAACGGTGATAGAGTCAAACGTTTTTTTAAATCGGATAATAATTGTGACCTCCAGAGGGGCCATAGGCGATTTTTCGGACAATCAGGGGCCATAATTCAGGAAGTTACGATCCGATATGCGCAAATATCGAAAGGAACCAAGACCTTTGGGTTATAACCATGCATTTCAAGTTTCATCAAAATCGAATTAAAATTGTGACCTATACTGGGTCCACAACCATGATATACCATTTTTTAACAGTATTCTCGTACAAACGGCGGCCATTTTGTATGGCAATTTTGGTCCGATTTTCCCGAAATTCGAACTCAACCTTCCTTAAGGTGTAACGGTGATATTATCAAACGTTTTTTTAAATCGAATAATAATTGTGACCTCCAGAGGGACCACAAGCTAAAAAAAGGCGATTTTGCGTATAATCAGGGGCCATAATTCAGGAAGTTACGATCCGATATACGCAAATATCGAAAGGAACCAAGATCTTTGGGTTATAACCATGAATTTTAAGTTTCATCAAAATCGAATTAAAATTGTGACCTCTACAGGGCCCACAACCTTGATATACCATTTTTTAACAGTTTTCGCGTACCAACTGGCGGCCATTTTGTATGGCAATTTTGGTTCGATTTTTCCGAAATTCGAACTCAACCTTCCTTAGGGTGTAACGGTGATATAATCGAACGGTTTTTCAAATCGGATAATAATTGTGACCTCCAGAGGGACCATAAGCTAAAAAAGGTGATTTTTCGGACAATCAGGGGCCATAATTCAGGAAATTACGTTCCGATAGTCGCAAATATCGAAAGGAACCAAGATCTTTGGGTTATAAACATGCATGTCAAGTTTCATTAAAATCGGTTCAAAATTGTGACCTCTATAGGGTCCACAAGCTAAAAACGTGATTTTTCGTACTATCAGGGGCCATAATCCATGAAGTTTTGATCCGATACATGCCAATATCGAAAGCAGCCGAGATCTTTTGGGGATAAACCTATATTTCAAGTTTCGTCAAAATCAGATAAGAATTGTGACCTGTAGAGGGTCCACAAACAAATTGTGGACGGACGGACGGACGGACGGACGGACGTCCGGACGGACAGGGGCGACGACAATATACGTCCACATAAAAATGTGGGCGTATAAAAAGCATAGCGAACTTTCCTGTCATATGCGGCATGATTTCAGCATGTCTGTTATTGGCGTACGTGACCATTTTCAGATTTTTCGCGCCAAAATCAACCATTTTACACATTTCTTAGTAAGCCATGCCTAATATGGTAGACGAAGATTTCCATGTGACATGTAACGCTATTTTAGTGATAACAGAGTTCTTTGTTAAAAATCCAGAGTAATTATTCGACAAATACGAGTGAATTTGAGCCATTTTACTTTCGCTATTACAAACTATCGAAACTATCGATAGTTTGCTTGACTATCGCAATTTTTATCGATAGTTTCTTTTTACTATCGATACATACTATCGACAGTCGAACTATCGCGATCCATCGATTGTTCGATGTATCGTTACACCCCTACCACATACACACTGGTCTGTCAACTCACCACTGGATACATAAAATACCATAAATCAGCTTATAGAATACCACATATTACACAGTAGACTATCAACTCATCACTGGAGTGTATGAGAATATGGGGACTACATGAGAAAGTGTGTTACTTACCAGATTTATCAATATTAAAAGGCAACTCTTTACTGACTAAATCAGGTAATAAATCATCATCACTCACTGTAAAACAAAAACAAAATAGGTCATTTCGGGACTAACACGTGGTTCAAATTTATTTCAATACTTCTGTTATGCGTAGGGATCTTTAGCAGTGGAAGAAAACCAGAGGACCCAGAGAAAAAAAACCCACGTATTGTAGAAACGAAACACCAAGGTCCTGTACTATCTGATAAAACACTGCATGACGGATGTTCGTCTTCATTAACCTGATTTTTTTTATTAACAAAACATACACCCACAGCAGCTAAAACATCCCAGCAGTCGACAACTGTTGTCACATACTTATTCTTTTGTAGGTAATGCAAGCATTTACAAGACAATTTCATACAGATCAAATGATCAGGTTTGTAATTAGAGCGTTAACAAGGTTCGAAAGGGCGAAACAAGGACCATAACTGTAGAAGTTATTAACATGTGGGCGTATAAAAAAGAAACTGGTGCAGAAAACACTATTTCATTTACTGAGTTGTGTTTTTTTTACTATACATACCATTATTATCACAGTTATATGGTAAATCTTGACTGCCTAATTCAGGTAACCAATCTTCATCACTAGCTGTAAATAAAATATAACTTATTTACATTCAAAACTACTGAACGCTGTTTATAGCTGTTTAGTTTGCCTGTTAATTGCTTAACAGGTTTCGAGAAACTAAATGGTTATAAATCCAACACTTCTTATTTAATCTAAGCTGACACTTTAAATTACACAACAGTAGAAATCAAATGGTTTTCTATGCTTCACAACAGATTTGATCAGTTTTCCAACAACGGTTTGAAACTAAACATTAAATACAGAAACTCCTGCTTAAACAATACAACTACATGATACCCAATTGGTAGTACCAGGGTACTTCAGATTAGTCTTGAGAGTTAACATTACAATTACTTACAAGCACTATCATCTGATGAAATAAAATCACTATCATCTAATGATTGACTGTTAGCAGGTGGATTATTTTCATCGTTGAATTCTGCTGGCAGACTGGGCAGAGGTGGCGCATCATCTTCGATCTGACTGGTTAATTTCTTTCCCTTTCCCTTGCCTTTACCCTTTTTCTTGCCCTTTCCCTTGCCTTTATTAACTGGAGGCCCTGATTGTTGTGTAGCATTGGATTGAACAGTTGCATTGTGTGTGGCTGAAGCAGTTGATATTGGTGTCTTATTCTTAGACTTATCTGTCCAGCAGATGGCTAATTGTGGTGGCTGCAACCCTGGAATTTTTAAAGGCAGTGAAGATATCTGAGAAGATTCTGGAAGGGGCGTTACTGGTGTGGGCGCTGGTAAGTCAATTACTATTGGTTCTTTTATTGATTTAACTTTCACTGGAAGGGATGTTACTGGTGTGGGTGCTGGTAAGTCAATTACTATTGGTTCTTTTATTGATTTAACTTTCACTGGAAGGGATGTTACTGGTGTGGGTGCTGGTAAGTCAATTACTATTGGTTCTTTTATTGATTTAACTTTCACTGGAAGGGGCGTTACTGGTGTGGGTGCTGGTAAGTCAATTACTATTGGTTCTTTTATTGATTTATCTCTCACAGGATCTTCTACACATTGAATGTCTTCTTTCCGAGCTACAGGAAATACAAAACAATTGTAATGTTACAACTGATACAACAAAGAGAGAGAGGGAAAGAGAGAGGGAAAGAGAGAGAGAAAGAGAGGGCTTAATGTCCACAGACACAAACTAGGTCATTCCGGAACTTACACATGGTTCAATTTTATTTCAATATTTCACTTGGCGCGAAGGGTCTTTAGCAGTGGGAGGGAACCAGAGGATCAAGAGAAAACCCAAAAGGTTGGACCAGCTACCCTACTCCTCGTCACGTACAACCAGGGAATCGAAACCGCGCCAGCTGACTCAATCACAGACCTTATGATACAGCGCTCACATGCTAACCATTCGGCCTTCCAGCCCAGCGAAATAACTTGAGACAGCTACTTTTAGAAACAATTGGATATTAATTAAGGCCCTGATTTATAGTGAATGTGTCTATTACATTTTAATGTACTAAAATAATTTTGATCTTAGTCATTTCTAATTGTCCATACATAATTTCTTTATTTTTATTGTAAATATACAAGTAATAGATATTCCTGCTTACATCGTTTGGAATCTGGCTTCTCCATTTCTATATCATCCTCTTCATCATCCACATACCTGGCTGGTCGTTTCACAGCCCTATAAATGAAATAAAGTAGGGTTTAACGTCCTACTCTTCTGCACCTAAACTCTGCCAATGAAGACGGGCATACCCCATGCAGTGTGCTATGAGGGAAATTTTGTTTAGGCAGTGGCGCTACGGCCTACTCTTATATCAAATTCCAACTGCCAAGGTATCTTTTACGTGCACACCAATGTGTACACAGGACCTCAAGTTTTTTGTACCATCCAAATGACTAGACAGCTGTCCTTGTCAGGTTCACAGCCCTAGAACATGATTGAAAAATGATAACATTCATAAATAAATCATCTGAAACAATGAAAGATTTATTTTAGCTTTAGCTCTTTGTCCTTGAATAACATGTACATACATGTAATTGAACTACAGATTTATACTTGGTACCTTTACGATTCTCCAGGACCACAATTGAATTCATACTTTCTTTTATGGGCATGCCAACATGTACATAAGGCCATGGTTTCTGTCCAATCTGAACGACTTTGAGCTGTTCCATGCCAGGCCACTCCAGCCTGCATCACTGGCAATGAAGATGTAATATTCTAAATATTTCCTAGCAATCCTACACTATGACAAGCTTTGTAAGATCATTACGTGATCTGACAGAAAATGGAACTATCAGTCTATTGGAAGAGCGAGAGAGAGAGTTTCATGTCCACTCAACACTTAAGGTCATTTCGGGACTAACATATGGTTCAATGTCATTTCAATAATTCGCTCGTGCAGGTGTCTTTCATAATGGTAGGAAACCGGAGGACCATGAGAAAACCCACCAGATTAGACACGCTATCCGACTCCTTGTTACGTACATTCAGGGAATCGAAACCAAGCCATTTGACTCAATTAAACACCTTATGAGGCAATGCGCACATGCCATCCACCCCCCGGCCTTTGTAATAATACTCTTAAAAGTTTAAATCTAGTTTTAATTACCGTCCAGATCTTCTTACGGACACAACTGGTTCTGAAACTGGTTTCTGTTTCACTGCTTTCTGTTTTACTGCTTTCTGTTTGGTTTTAGCAGGTTTCGATTTTTCTACAACAACGACCGGTTCAGGAGAAATTGGTTCATCCATAATTGTAATAGGTTCCATATCTATTGATTTGGATTTCAAAGAAACAGTTTCAGCTTTGATAGACTCGGGCTTAGGATTACATAAAAGCGAAGGATGAATATTTGCCACTTGTTCTGGAAAAACTATTTCTTCCATTACGGGATCATCAATCAGTATTATAGGTTCTGATGTAACTGAAACTGGTTTGCTTAAAACCATACCTGGTTTTGGTTCAAAGGTAAATGGCATCTTTTCTGAAGGCTTGCATTCTGTAAAAGCAAAGTATCAAAGTAATACTTCTTGAATTGACAAACATCTAATATGAAGGCTTCAGTGGCAAAAACATCTCTTTAGAATGTGTTAAAACATATAGACTTTAGCTTGTTTCTTAATTTCTTTATTTATAATTTAAAAATATTCAATTGTTCTAATCAACAATCATTTTAGACAAGAATATGAACTGAACAACTAAAATAATCGTCACTGATTGTTTTTTGACGGAAAGTTATGACTACTCCCAGAGATCGGCAGAAATTACTAACATTGAAATTTACCTGTTGCAGGTAATATTGGCATTCAGGTTTGTTATACATATGGAAAGGATATGTTGACATAATTACTTGCATTATTTAAAATATTTAAAAATAATAATATAATTGATAAACAAATAAGTCCAAGTATCAGTAAGTATAACTACAAACTCTCCACTTTTAATAAGTGAAAATAATATCAGTCACCCCAATGGACCGTATCAGTGTATTGTGGTTCAATGAAACAATATTTAATGACAAACCTGGACTATCTTCAGGTATAAATATTATATCTGGATTCATGATTGTATCTTTCTCATCACAGTCAGAGTCGGAACTAACACATCCACCAGGTGCTTTTCTTGCTAACATTTTTCGAATCTGTTTCCTTAATATATTCTCTTCTTCTGAATCTGATCCAAAACTTTCTGTAGCCTTTTTTTCAAATCCCTGTTTCTGTGATAATGGTTGCTTTGATGTTTTCTTAGCTTTAAGCTTGTGCCTCTATAAAACAGAGTAATTTTAAAATCAAATA
Organism: Patella ulyssiponensis; assembly: GCA_963678685.1. Classification (NCBI taxonomy): domain Eukaryota; kingdom Metazoa; phylum Mollusca; class Gastropoda; family Patellidae; genus Patella; species Patella ulyssiponensis. The sequence goes on from OY783229.1 coordinate 64,363,758, forward strand.
ATTTGCAGCTTTAAGCTTTTTGTGTGGATCTTTTCTAGAGTACCAGAGGCCCAAACAGGGAGGGTTCTGGGGTACCACAGGCCCAGCAGGGAGGCTTCTGGAAAAAACAGAGGCCCAACATTGTATGTTCTGGAGTACCAAAGGCCAAATAGGGAGGTTTCTGGAATACCACAGGCCCAACAGTGAGGGTTCTGGAGTACCACAGGCCCAACAGGGAGGGTTCTGGAGTACCAGACCCTACAGGGAAGATTCTGGAAAAACCACAGGCCAAACAGGTAGGGCTCTGGAGTATCACAAGCCTATCATCTATTGGATATTCCAGTCTACCCAACTGTAAATGAAAGGATGGTGTAAGTATTTGGCTAAGATTTAAAGGGCTCAGACGTAAAGAGAAAAAATCAGTCTTAACAAGTTAGATGTGCTGTGATTGGATACTGGGTATCATGTTCTTGTGTTGGGTATCTTGTGTCACTGTCATCCAGTCTATCAAGTAGTTATGTTGTTACTGGTAGGATGCTGTATGTCTGTACGTATTTACACATAAAATCATATGATCTCTGTGGGCAGCAAAAGTTTCTAAGATTCCCAAAAGCAAAGCAGCCTGTCATGTACAACTTTTCGATGTCGGCAACTATACATGTACATCCTTCTGTGTTTCAAACAAACACAACTGTCACAAATCAAGCAATTTTTAACAGCAGTATAATAGCAAAGAATTCATATGATTTAATATCTTTGAGAAATAATATTACCTGAGGTTTTTGTGAATATCTGTTTCTACCTGGTACTGGTATAGCTAATGGCTGACCTTTAGAGAAGTTTGTTAGTATCAGCGATATAACCTCCAATGTTTTACCTAAACCCATATCATCAGCTAATATACCTACATAAATATAATAAATTCATATCATCAGTTGATATACCTATATAAATATAATAAACTCTTATCATCAGCTGATATACCTACATAAATATAATAAAGTCATATCATCAGCTAATATACCTATATAAATATAATAAACTTGTATCATCAACTAATATACCTATATAAATATAATAAACTCATATCATCAGCTGATATACTTATAATAAACCCATGCTAGCTCTTTCTTCAAATCATAATGCATAGTATTTTGAAAAGCTGACCGAATGTTTCATTTCAAGCACTTCTTTTTCGGCAGACTGAAGTACAGTAATATGTTGTTTCAATTATTAAACATAGAGACACATCAAAATTCTGTAAACAGAGACAACACAAACTTCTCGAAAAGTGACGGAAAAGAAATACATGATAATTTAAATTCGTAAGGAAATGAAAAAAAATCCATAAACAAATTAAAACAACTGACCTCCATGAACTGTTCTTGGTTGTTTATTGGTTGTAAAAACTGTTAAACTGTTGAAATAACGATTTCCTCTTTTTTCCCAAAATGGTGGCAAGGCTTCATTATTTTCTTTACATATCATCCAGTTTAATGCTTGTTTTTGATGGGGATATAGAGGCGTTTTTATAGCCTAAAATAAACACAACACAAACCAAATAAAACCATTCAACATTTATATATCGGTATGAGTACACTAAGCATTAGATCAAATTGACTTATTGTTTTATTCCTGGTGGACATGGTGACTTATTAAGGTATTGGGTTGATAACCTGGAGGTCCTGTGTTTGATCCTTGCTTTGGCCAAGAAAGTACATCAGGATTTTTCTGCGTGGACAGAGGGCCTGTAAAGGGACAACAAATAGTCATTTGTATGGGAAAAAAATTGAGGACCTGTATACACATTAATGTGCATGCAAAATATCCAAATGTTTCCATGGAAAAACAGTCCAATCTAAAATCAGACAAATTTCAATATCCATACCTAATCTCATTTTTACTAAATGTTTGCTTCAATATGGCCTAACAGTTGTTATACACCATTCCGTACATCCATTTTAAATTGAAACTCATAAAGGATTTTCTTACACACTAAAAATAAGAATTTTGTTAAACAATTAAACCTACCACTGCAGGTTCGGTCATTGTTGTTTTATCACCTTCTACAAGAGTATCAAACAGTTTATCCAACTCATTCCGTACCTGGAAAATGTAACACATGGTTATTATTTAGACAAAATTCTCCAGACAATCATTTTTGATCTAGATTGTTACCGTTCTAAATTCTTTATTCAACTGAATTATTTCTTCCTTTTGTAATCTAGGTGTTCATTCATTCATTCAAGTATGTATAACTAAATACCATATCTTTGTTCATTCTAAAACCAGCACAAAATTATGAAACTATTATTATTGGATATGAAATGGGGTTTAACATTCTACTGCCAATTAAGACAGGCATACGCCATACAGTGTGCAATAAGGGTAATTTTGCCCGGACAGTGTCAAGGGATATTTTACGTTTACGCCAATCACAGGACCTTGGTCTTTCGTCCCCTTGTCAGGTCATCCGTCCTGCACTATTATTATTGGTATTATCTAATCATGTTATTTCTGACTACTGGTGACTTTATGATGTTCTGGACATGCTAATTTTGGAGAAAAAAAAAGCCATGAGAAACTTACTTCTGTTTGTGATAAAAATGTTCTGCGCGTTTGGATATGGCTATAATCAGATACACTAATTCCACCAGTTGACGTTCCAGGCATAGATCCAATTGTTATTCTGCTACTTAGTCCAGCATTAGTGACAGAAAAACCATGAGATTTTAAAACAGATGCAGCTTCACTTCTGTTATCTGCTGTAGCTTGTCCCCATAGAGTAATATTTATCGGCATGGTGTATGTATTGTTGGATCCACGTGGTACAATCCTGTCAAACATAAAATAAAACATAAAATATGATATCTAATGACCTGCACGAGTTGGCTTGATTATTAATATTTTTTGTATTTCATTTCCATTTAAATCTTTTTTTTTGCATTGAAATTTCAGTGACCCTAAAGTGGAGTACGAATATGTTAAAGTGACTTTGACATACATCATTTATTTGCCTGACAAGGGGAGAGGCCAGAAAGCCTATCAGACTGCCTTTCATACGATCATGGGATGGATACGTTTGTGCTGACATTCATGACATTTAAATCCCATTATCTCACACAATATTCCAAGAACTGAGTGAATATGATGATGATATATAAACTACATTGTGCACTTAGTGTAATATTCTTCAATCGGTACACCCGTGGTAATGTATTATTAAGTGCAGGAGAGATAGAAATGGGGTTTAACATCCACTCAAAACCAACTAGGTCATCGCAGATCCGATATATGGTTCAATTCTATTTCAATTATTCGTTTGCCCATAGGGGTCTTCAGCAGTGGCAGGAAACCAGCTCTAGGACCCAAACAAAACCAAAGGTGAAAATGCTCCTCGTCACCTACAAGCGGATTCGAAAGCACTCCACTTGACTCAATGACAGAGACCTTATTATTTCTCGTGGTATGTTAAACTACTAGACAACCCCCCCCCCACCCCTGATGTGCAGGGGACAGACATGAGAGTGATGAGAGGTGAAATTGGCTGAAAATTTTCAACTGGTCAGAAACGATCTATCAGCGCTCACGCTGTCGATCGCCATTTCCGCCAATTGCGATAAAAATATAATTTTGGCGTTAAAATATTCAATCTGGCGAAATATTTGGCGATTCTTTTTTAACCATGGCTAAAAAAAATTCTTGCCACAAAGTTTTGATTTCCACGCCGTGCACACACGTTACAATCTATCACGCTTGGCTGAGTCATTTATCAATCAATCAAGTACTAATCCTTTGTCTCTTGATCAATCCCGGATTAGTGTTGATTAGTATATACAGTAAGAGTAGTAATAAACTAATCAAGAGATAAACGATTTAATTGTTTGTCTCCAAATACGAACCGGTGGTTTTTTTTGACGGTTTCTATATATTCAAAATGGCGGACACCGTGAATAATACTCGTTCGATTTGTGTGAGATTATTGGACTATGACGTCTGTTTTATCCTTTTCGTGCTCCTGTTGCACGTATCGTTAATAAATAAAGCCAGGTTTGTTGTTAAAGTTTATATGGAAGTCGATATTAAACGCCAGAAACGAACGAACGAAAGTCAGTTATTTTCTAATCACATGCCATTAATAGGCCGTAAGCGAAAACTTGAACAGCCTTCGTCAACGTCCGATAGAAGAATTTCAAACTTATTTTTTTTTTTTTGTATTTCACCACCAAAATACTCCCGAATTGACTACATAATAGTTAAAAAATAGATAACGTTAATGGAATATTGTGAAAATTTGAGTCAATTTGCTTCCTTTGAACCGAGATTATTAGCGTTTGATATTAGGCCCAGCCTCGATCATCATCACTAAAGAAAGATTCAGCTCTTAGTCCTTACATAATGTATGTTTGCGCATTTGAAAAATGTAGATCTCTTAAAGATGAATGAAAATTTTCAAATCCTTGATATAACAATAAGTGCTTGTCACAATTTCTGCTATAAAGAAAAATATTCATTAAAAACAAATACACTGTGTGGTTACCCCAGATGTTGAAAAAGCTCTAAAAAAATGAGCTTCTGCAAAGCAGTGAAGAATTTTGTAAATTGTAATATTATATGTAAATAAAAATTACTGAAAAAATATAATAGAATAGATATTCATTCTTTATTTTTGGCGGAAAAAATATATGGCTAATAAATTAAAATGAAAAATTGGCGGAAGAAAAATTGAACCCAGAGTGAGCACTGCGATCTATGCAGCATGACGTAGTCATGCTGCCAATGTAGGGGGGTTTGGGGGTATAATCCCCCAAGAAATTTTTGACAATAAGACACTGTTTTAAGCCATTTCAACTGTTTTTGACCCATTTTCACTTGACAATTATACCACACAGTTTGTCAAACGGCACTATGCAGCCTTCGTGTGTTTAGAACTTTGACAGTGACGGACGAAGCTCGTGAATCCTCTTCACTACATCAAAGACAACCGGCTTTCCCCGGCAGTTCAATTTTACACAAATTCATTCATGCAAACTTTCTTCGAGCTATCCTTCGTCAAATCGACTTCTCTTTCAAGCCAGTCCCATCTCCATTTATTTTTAGAACCACTGTCAATCTGTCGCGCACGTGATTCGTCGGTTGTTTATTAATTATTGACATTGTTATTCATTTACATATCAATAGAAAGAAAAAATGGCGATGACATTATAGCGAGAATAGTCGACACGTTTTGGCCAACAAGAATGCTGTTATAGCTGATCACGGAAACAGTCGATTTGAACAGAAGCATGCCACGTGAAGCGAAAGCCAATCAGATCATCGAAGAATTTTTCCATCAAAGAGGTCATGAGCTTCGCGGAGCAAACCAAAGGGTATTTCCCGTTAGAAGCGAAAGCTATTTGCTCGAGTTACGTCCGATTTCATTAGTTTCCATACGGCGAAAATTTTTGTTGAATAATTTTTAGGTGGCTTTTTTGGGGGGGGGGGTGGTAGTTGGAATTATATAAATTTAAAAATTGCTTTAGGTCGATTGGCGGCAATCCACCAATTGGCTGAAAAATCTCATGTATGAGGGGAACCGCACTACACACAAAGCAAAACCAACCAGAAAACCTGCAGAGTGCAGACAAGACAAACTACATGGACAATGCAAGAAATAAACAAAAAATATAAATTCCAGATGTGGCTCGAAAATCATAAATTAGATTTCTTCATCTTGATCAACAGAATACTTTACATACCCTTCCACACGAGCCAATTTATTATCAAGAACAAATGATAAAGCTTTAGCTAGTTCACGTTTAATATGGCCGACTTGTTGTCCATCCATGTTTATTACTCGGATAGCGTTCCTGTCATATTTATTGTGAGGTTCACGTTCTAGTGTCACCATTTCTCCAATATTAACCTGTAAAAAACAAAATTAAACGAAAATTCTAGAATACATGTATTGGACAAACACATTTCCCAAAAATATAAATCAACATATCGATGTCAAAGTTGTCTTATTTTACTATGCTCAGTGCACACGCAGGGATCTTTCCTGTAAGAGGAAATATGAGTACATGTAGTAAACTTCAGAACATAAAACATGATATTGTATTCAACTTATCTCAATATCAAATGAATCATTTTGACTCAAAATTGATACCATCAAATTGTCTGTATTTGGTTTGTGTTTCCTGTTTCTATTGATTGGAAATAAACTTAACGTGTCCCTATCTCCAAGCCACATACGCTCACACAAGGGACCGAAACCATGACCACAAGTCCGAACTCTGAAGTGACCGGCTAGGTATAGGTATAGCTTGAAGTGCGACACTCCAGGTCATTCCAATCCCCACTGAAACTTTTATTCCTTGGCCTTGTTTTATACTTACTGTTCCTTTATAATATTGTAAGCCAACAATATCTCCATTAACAGTGCCAAGGTTACTATCAATCCGAGACTCTTCTTGAGTTAGATCTACCACAGGTAAATCTTCATCTCCATCATCCAGTGCTGGTATAACATGATGACGTGCAATATCTCGTCCTCGAGCACCAACAAGATTACCTAACCAACTAACATCTTCATTAGTAAAATCCCAAGTTCGTTGGCGTTTTCTGCTTTTCTTCTTTTTACGACCACCTCCTCTTCCTGCAGTACTGCCAATTCCCCAATTCGAGCGAAAGTTATTATTGTTCCAAGTATCCCATCCACCAAACTGATTTCTGAAGCGTGGCATCTTGTTCTAGATTCCAAAGGCAAGCTCACAATTACTGAAGGTTTCTTTCTGATTTACTTCATCGGGGCCATTATTCTGGAAATAGTTTAATAATTACTGACACTGTATTCTGGACAAAGTCACAAGTGTAGTAAGTTTTGACGAGAAATTAGTCTAAATTTTCATTGCTACAATTACCATTGATTGTTACGATAATAAACAAATTCGCCATTATCCATTTTTATTGCGACTGTTTCAATCCATTAACAATCCCAACCATCTGATGGTTTAGATAGTTGACTTGTCATGTAATTGTCAATAGAATAGATGTCATTTATTAAATAATTTCTATTATGACTTCTAGTTGAAGTAGTTCTATCACATATATATTGATATATATGCTGGACAACATAACAAAATAAATATTTACTGTGTGAGTTATCGTAAATAATAAACAGATTTCTTCGATTATGAACGAACTAGTTAACTTTGGTAATTATAAACTTACCCGTGTGTTTAAAATGAACTCCCGTTAAATAAAATCCATCGCACCACTAAATGTCCCAACGTATAAAAACAGTTCTCTCTTGAAAAATTGAAATCCCACAAACTTTCGTTTAAGAAAAATATCAATATGGCAGCTGGTTACGTCACACCTCGGGAGATATCACTTTGTATTAGGGGTGACAGCATAGGAAATGTGGCATTTTTACGTCAATTCAAGTTTGTTTTAAGTTAAGCACGTCTCGGCATTGAGTTTGGGCGTTCACACACATAACAACCAGTATTTTTTTTAAAATTTGTTACCGTCTTAATTATTTGATTACCGACTAGGATGGGATAATTTTCTTTTTAACACGCATGAGGAACAAAAATAACTACATTCTTTTCACGGGCCTTACATATTACCCATCTTTATAATATGGTATGATAATATTATTATTTAACATATATGCAGGCCATTTACAATTAATGTTCCGCTTCTTACGGGGCGTTACGGACTTGTCGGCATTGCTTACGCCACCCAATGCCATTAGGCACTTTGAACGCTGTCGCAACACGCTTAAAAATGTCACTGAAGCGGTTATCATTTGATCGAAAGAATGAGATCAAATTAATAATACACTCAGAGTCCTCAGCCACTTCGGAGATGTGCTTCATGATCCGTGTTAAACTATTTATTACATAAAGAAGATAGGATATTAAAATCTATATTTTATACATGACTTTATTTTTACGAGTATCCGTGCAATCAGTGATTCTTTCATTGTGAATAAAATTTGATAGACTGGCGATCAATGGTTTCGATATAAAGATAAAGCTCCTATGTAATTGTCTTCAATTGATATTTTCGTCGCCCAAACTCAAACGATTGTAATGTTGGCGCGTTGCTTTGAGTATAGCACGTGCTTGACAAAATATGCGTCAAATTTAAACAACCTCGCTTCCGTGTGTTGGATTCGTCCAATATGTGACGAAAGCAATGTTATTATCAACTCTGTCGAAATAACAAGTAAATATTCAAATCTTTCAAGAGAGAACCGTTTTTATTCGTTGAGATATTTTATTGTGCAATGGATTTTATTTTACGGGAGTTAATTTCAAACACACAGGTAAGTTTATAATAACCAAAGTTAACTAGTTTGTTCATAATCGAAGAAATCCGTTTATTATTTACCAGAACTCACACAGTAAGTATAGCCATGCCATACTCCCATAGGCATTGTAAATCTTTTACAAGAATCAAGATAAAGCCAAAAAAGGGTGCAGAATTGATAAATCGGTAATAATTAGGGTTTATATAATAGAACAGCAAAAATTACATCAATTCAATGGAACTACAAATGCTGAAAGTCTGCCATGTTCCCGCGTTTTCTCACTAAAATACTTGCACATCCAGTGACTATAAGATTTCACATAGACGAGAACAACCAGTTATGTTATGTTTCCGGATCTGAAGGTGAAGGTTGAATAAACACGTACTAGAAGATTGAAGAGTTCCAAAATAGTTATACTCTAAATCCGGTGGTAACTTAATTTCGTCTTTTAAGCGTAATTTTTCATTCAGATAACCTGTGATTTATTTAGAATAGTTTATCAAATGTTTTTAGATTATTTTTTTCAAGGAAAAAGTGTTAGTTTTTCACAAATTTCTTTGATATTTGTCCATTAGGATGAATTGTCAAACGAGATATTTGAAGGAGTTGTTTCCCTTCGAAAAAAATAGTCTAGGCTACTTCCGATTTTTATGGCACCACGCGTTGACATATTTGCAATCAACAAACACGTGAAAAATGGACTTTGGTAGTGCTGTCTGGGGTGAAACCAACGCCTCTGAATGTTTGAATACAGCGCTGTTTGGATCTGTGTCTGGGAAGAAGGCTTCTGGGAAGAAATTAAACAAAAAGGGGGGTGATTTGGAGAAAGAAACCAAACAATCTAAAGAATTTTTGAAGAAGTTAAAATTTTCTGAAAAGAAGAAAAATGTAAAGATTGTCAGTTTTGATGTCAGCGATGACAGTGATGGCGACTATGATGATATCAGCAAACGCTCCAAAAAATCCATCAAAGAACGTCAGAGAAAAAAAGTTAAGAAAGGAGAGGAAAAAAAGAAAAAGAAAATAAAAAAGCAACAACTGGACTCCGATGAAGAATTATATGCTGAAATTGATGAAGAAACTCCACAAATCTACACCAAGAAAAAAGAAAACTCTGAAAATATCAAAAAGCTACATGACGAAATTTCGCCATCATCCATTAACAAACAGAAAAATCAAAAGAAAACAAAAGATAAAGCGAAAGAAACAAAAGCACAGAAAAGAAAGGCATCCAATGTTACCATAGAAACAACTGAACCAGTTGTTGTAAAGAAATCTAAAAAAGATGATGCATTCACTGTTCAAAAATGCCAAATAGAACAAGAAAAGTCATTGAAGAAAAAGCGGAAGAAACCAAAGACAAAGAAAGCAAAAAATAACTCTGATAAAGATGATGATAAACCTGTAACAAACACAGGGAAAAGGCAAAGGAAGGAAATAGACAAGGAAAAGGAGGTTGTTGACGAAAAGAAACCACAAACTGAGCTAAAATTATTGGATAAAAAGGAAGAGGATACAAGTGCAAATAAAAAGAAAGTGAAGAAACAGAACAATAAAGAAAGTTTTGAAAGTGACAAAACATTGAAAAGAGAAAAGAAATTGAAAGTAGATGCTTTAGAAAAGACAAGTATCGCAGGTTTAAGAGATGGAGTGGAAAAAGTAAAGAAGACTGTAACTAAAAGTACAGATAATACAGTTGTCGTGAATGAAGTTCGGATCAATTCAGCCAAAGCCAAAAAGAAGAAGGAAAAGAACAAGAAGAAAAAAAATAGTGAAAGAGAAAACAACCAAAATGGTTCATTTGATCAAATGACTAGTGGTAGAACAGATGCCCCTAAAGTTAAACCAAATTTCAACAAAGCAAAACTCATCAGTTTATTTTCCAATAAAAATAAGAACTTGGTGAAAGATGTTCAAAAGAAAAGAGTTCCAGATAAATCTCCCTTAAATTTTACCGATTCTCTAAAAGAGAAGATGTCTGGCCAATTAAATGCAGCAAGGTTTCGTTATCTGAATGAACAGCTGTACACCCAAACTGGGAAAGAAGCCCTTGATATGTTCCAAACAGATGTAGAAGCCTTTGATATTTATCATAAAGGATTTCAGTCACAGGTGACAAAATGGCCTGTCAATCCCTTAGATTTAATCATTAAATCTATCAAAAAATTGCCAGAAACCCACATTATTGCTGATTTCGGGTGTGGCAATGCTTCTCTGGCACAAAGTGTTCCGAATAAAGTCCATTCATTTGATCTTGCTCCTCTGAATGAGTTTGTGACTGTTTGTGATGTTTCGAAAGTTCCTCTATCCAATAAAACTGTTGACGTTGCTGTTTTCTGTTTATCGTTAATGGGGACAAATTTAAATGATTTTGTTATGGAAGCAAACAGAGTATTAAAACCAGGTGGTTTGTTACAAATCGCTGAAGTTGAGAGTCGTATTCCCCACACAGAAACGTTTATAATACAGATTGAAAGTTTTGGATTTGAGTATGTTAAAAAAGACACATCACACAAAATGTTTCATTTATTTGACTTTAAGAAAGTTCGAGCTGGCACAAAATCAGCTGTGAAGGACATTAAATTAGACCCTTGTCTTTACAAAAAAAGATAAATTTGGGGAATACAACTTGAATATCAGTAAAGACATCATTGTTATAAAAAATTAAAATATTTGTTTTATTGAATTTAATTAAAACACATTCATTCAGAAATAGAATACTTTTATTTTTAAATCAAAGTAAAGTTTAATAGATTACAGAAAAAATATTTTTTCAAGAGCGATTCTAATTATGTTGGGGATGACTGTAAAAAAATTAAAGTTTGCCATATTAAAGATACATTATGGGAGATTTTTACAAGGAGTTAGCCATTCTTGCAATAACAGTTCAAAAATAGATGATGAAACAAGAATATATTGAAAATTTCAGTCAAATTACTTTATCCTGAACAAAGTTGTTACCACTATAATTTTTTACTAGAAATGGGAGTTAAATTCATCGACACCCTTTTCCCATTATGGCCGATTGTTGATTGACAGGCGTTAACTCCACCTATATAGTCTCGATAGCGTATTCGGTTTGAGACAGGACTGCAATTCAATTCGCATACATTTATTTTTTACTATAAATTAGAATTAAGATTTTAATATATGGGTGTTTTTCACAAAATTGAGTCAAAACAGTCAACACAATATTTTGTCACATTTAATGATATGATGGTAATAAATTTTACACAGAATATGTGAAATATAGTTAGGTGTGGAGGGCACACACTATTTTCTTTCTACAACCAATATATAATATACTTCGGTGGAAAAAACAGCCTTAAATGTCCCTACCGACATGGTAAAATTTCTATATAGAGAGAGAAAAATCATCTTTTCAACATTAAATATGACATTCAAGTCAATAAATATTTAAATGGTTTAAAACATATAGCACAGAGCTTTAATATCAAACACACAATATGTCTAGTTTGACCAAAGGTAAATTTTTATGTGGCATCAATTTTTGAACCTAAAATTTGAAATTCAGTGTCTTTACCGTATAACAATTTTTTTAAGGGAGATAATTCACTAGGCCTTTAGATATAGAGGGCACTTTTTGAACTTCAAAGTGCCAGTTTGTTTTGCGTGTCCTTCTAGCATAAAGCCTTAGCCAGAAGATGTGATGGAATGACAGAACATGAATTTTGAAGTTCTGAAAGCTGAATGTCGCACTTTTGGAGTGTCTTTACCGACATTACAATAATTGTCAAAGTTTGTCATTAATAAGCATAAATTATTGAGAATATACAGCAAATACGTCACTCAACCCAGAGCTTAGACCATATATATGTGTACTTATAACTATGACATCCAAGCACTAAACTATGTCTTTACCGCCATAACATTCTGTCTTTACCGTATACAAATTGGCATTACGGTAAAGACTTGTGTTTGAAGAATGACAGATTTAAGTGAAATTTAGACTTATTGTTGATGTTATTTGTGGCTAATGACACATATAATAACTAAAAGACTTTACTGCCTGAATTAGTTACCGATATTAATCATGTAAGCAACATACATGCTTTCATAGAGTCCCCATGCTATAGGCCTATTGTCTTGAATTAAAGAAGTTGGTGACAAAGTGTATCAGGACTGTCAGTAGTGAGACCAGGCATGGTCCTTCTGCTATTTGGGCTCATTTAGATCCAGTATTAAAAATTATGAAATGTCAAAATGTTTACGAAACAAATCTGAATACAATCGGCTTTAATATAAAAAATATATCAATAAATGAAAAGTAATAGTGGAAATAGAACAAAATCAAACTACAGTATTTAAACATACATTATGCAAGTACTAAATCTGCCTGTTGCAGGTCTTTCTTCAGGCCTGAAATCTTATCTAAATTATTAATTAGACATTAATTAACTGATCCAGACCACAATCAACTCTTGATGGCGTCCGATTTCTCTGATATTATATTGATGAGAACGGTTCAGCCATATTTTGATTTAATCTAAAAATTGAAGGAGCGAGACTTAGCTTCGAACAACCAGTACGGTGGTTGAAATTATCGCACGTCTTCAAAGGCTAATATCTTTGCTCGCAATAGAGTAATTTGAATGAAATTTTCAAATTATTCATTTTACATTATCTACTTTTGATCTATTATAGCAAGAATGGTTAGCTCTTTATTTAAATCTTACATAATGTATCTTTAAGAAATAAATTTTGTAAGTTAGCACATTTACATGTGTAAATAAATCCAGTTTTCCATATCTAAATAAGAATGTTAGCATACGCATTACTACTAGGTTAAAAGTTAAAAATTATGTCATGTATTTCGCCTTATACATGTATTTTCTTTGATGCAAGTTTATAGAACATTGAAAACATTGAAAGAGAGATGTGGTATCTTTGCTTTTTAGATGATTTTAGATTGTTTGTTCTCCGATTGTAAGTGGAGAGCATATAGGCTTACGTACATAATAATATAATACATGTATATACACATATTATGAAACATATATGTGCAGTAAATAAGGTGCTGGCTCACTCAGGGTCGGAATAGGCTTGCATATGGCCCATGGCTTAAGATGTCACTAGGGCCCTTGGCACTCACAGTAACAACTCTGTCACACTTATACAAAATGCAATTTGTATGCCAGTATGTCCTCCTGGTTGCCTTTACCATAGCTGTGAAACGTTTATGTACCACTTGTTAAACTCTGATGTAACATATAAAACTTATCTATGTTAAAGCGGGAATTTCATATTTTCTAAGAAAGTCAAAACATAATTATTTCTATGTCTTTTGCTCAAAAGGTGGTCAACTCACTATTATACGATCATGGACATCATTTCCCAGGCATTAAAATCAGTCACACAGGAAATAACACAATTACCTCCCTTGTTTTTCCATTTACCCCCATGGAATGGCTATCTTCAAACGTTTGAATTTGAAGTTGAAAATGATATTTTTGCCAATTTCTGAACGGGCAAAAGAGAATTATAGGATTATTCTTTAACAAGGTAGGACTGTGTATAGAGATACAATCTATTTTAGGGCTTTATTTTAATACATTTTAAAAATATAACTTGAAAATATGAAATTGCGACTTTAATGTTACCAAATTTATTTTAAATTAGGGGGCCCTTACTGGGAAATGAAATGAAACGGGATTAACGTCCTAGTTTTCTGCACCAACCGGGCTCATTAAGATGAACACACACTTTGCAGTGTGCTATGAGGACTTTTTTGCCCTGACAGCGGCACAACAACTCTTATTACCAATTCTGTCTAGTATTCTTTTACATGCACGCCAAAATGTACACAGAACCTCTGTATTTAACTCTATTCCTTACCAGGGACCCTGTCCTGCACCAATAACAAGAGACAATCATGCTAAAAGATAAGGAGGAACCTTCTCAGTCAGCGCTGGTAATAAATCCAAGATATCCTTGTTAGTATGCATGTGCCTTAACCACTTCAACAGGATTGTCTATTACCCTGCCCCAATACACTACCCTACCCTACCCATTGTCAGTAGCACAGAACAGAGGACCTGAAAGGAACAGTGTCTAGTAGCCTAATTCAGATAGTCAAATCCATGTGTGCACGTAAAACAAGAACCTCTGGCAGTTGGAATTTGATGAAGAGTCAATTCGTGATGAGTGCCCTTCTTCATTAGCCTGATCGGTTAAGAAAAGTAAAACATTAACTCTATTTTATTTCATTATGAGAAATCTATGTGAATCTGCCAGTTGTAATTTATCTCATGTAGTCACTGTATTCTCGTATGTCTTTACCGTAATGTCTTTACCGTAATGTGGATTACGGTAAAGACTAATTAGGATTTATATAAAGTGGATTTATTCATTAACGTATTGGCTTCTTGCATTCAAAATTGAGATACAACATCTGCATTGAACAGAGCTTCATTTAAAACCAAGGAAACTAAAATCATTTAAAAAAAAATTTCGCATTTTGTCTTTACCGTAATTTCATGTTTTTGTGAAAAATGCCCATATAGATAAGAAGAGAAAGTCTGCGATAGGATATTAAAGTTTGAAAGGAATGGGCCAAATCAACGAGGCAGTATTGTAAATAAATTATAATAAATAGCCGACTTCTTGCATTGCCTGCGTGTACTCTTTTGTACTTCAGGTAGGCCTAAGCGACTCCCTAAGCAGACGAATAGAAAACAGTCCGGAAGTATGATGACGTCAACGTCACGGAGAAGCCCCGCCCACGACGCCATAGTGATTAAATCAGTCAACGAAATCCTGTTTTAATCCGAGCCCAATCCAAGCCATCCGTGGGTCTACAGAGTTCATTTTAGGCTTGTTGTTTAAATAAAGATCTAATTTATAATTTCTATGACTTCTGAGGCCCAAAGGAAGACTGACAAAAGTCTGTTTTTGCTCTCCCATAATGTATGTTTAAGCTGGAACATGTAAATGAACACTTGAGAGATAGAAAGCCACACTGACCAGGCAAAAATCTCCATGTCAGTGTGTTTTTATATCAGCTCATTATAGACCAAATGATTAACTGGCTAAACCAACCAGAGTCATCCTTCTTATATATCTGCAATTTTACATACTAAATACATCCTCCCATTATTCTCCACAAAGCAAGGCACTGCTTCAAAGTAAATATGCTAGATGACAATTTAGTACAACAGAAATAAAATTACCCCTGGATTTAACCAGATTGGGCCCTAATGGGCCATGCGAAACATTTTAAAATTTCAGATGCATAAATATTCTGCAGTTGGATTATTTTGTTCAAATGGGAAGAAAGCCTAAAAGAAGTGGCATCTCCGCTGGGCCAAGAGGCTAATGGACATAATTATTGAAGGTGTTATTTTTACCACAGCAGGCATGGAAATAATGAAATGATATCAATATAAAAGACAAATCAGTGACAGAAAAAATGACAGACACCAGAGGTTTTGTGCCTGACAAAGCCTAAATCTGTGCCTGACAGTTGTACTGTTTTGCTAAAGCCTTAATTCATTTATAAATAACCCCCCCTTCTCCCATGCTAACAATTAGATAAGAATGTCAGCTGCGGTGGTTCAGTGAGTAAGACTTTGGTGTGTTAAGCTGGAGGTCCTATGTTCGATTCCTGCGTTGGCGGAGAATTTTTCATTAGGATCTTCTAGTGTGGTTCGACAAGAGGGCCTGGCAAGGGACAATGTATAGTTGTTTGGATCGAACGGAAAGAAAAGCTCCCTTGTTCACATTGGTGTACACATAAAAGAACCATTGACAGTTGGAATCGGAAATAAAAGTAGGTAGTAGTGCCGCTGTTCTGGCAAAATTTCCCTTGACGCACACTATAGAGCACATCCCTGTCTTCATTGCCCAGTCGGTGCCGAACAGTAGGACATGAATCCCCATTTCAAATCAATGGTAAAGGATGAAATAGGCTATAACTATAAAGAATTAAATGTAAAAAAGAAGGATTGATCTTAATATGTTTCTAATAGTCCGTATGAACAAGCTGTTATAATAATGATATATAATGTAGGGCAGACATGCTTGAAGTGTACACAATCTGTTACATACTGAGAAATATTGATTACTGCTATAAACAGAAACTGTTCTATTTGTTGTTGAAGTGTGTAAATTTAGATATTTAACATGTCTGAGAATTGAGATATTGAACACCTCTGAGAAGAAGGGCATAAAGAATTTAGGTATTGAATACCTCTGAGAAGAAGACCATACGAAATTGAGATATTTAACACATCTGAGTAGATGGCATAAAGAATTTCAATATTGAACACCTCTGAGAAGAAGACTTTAAAGAAATTGAGATATTTAACACATCTGAGTAGAACACCATAGAGAATTTAGATATTTAACAAACGATAACAAGACCATAAAGAAATTGTTAAAGAAGGAAGCCTGCAATAAACATGTAACTCAAAGTCAATACATTATTTTGGTATATTGATTATTCTGTAAAGTTACTTTCATGACGAAATATTAACTTTATTCAATGTACTGATATCTTATATTTTTTTTTGATATTTGCAATGCTTCAGTTTATACATGTACATGTAATTTGGGATGTTGAGGGGAAAAACAATTGTGTTTGATTTACACCCCTAAACATTTGTTACACGCTCCCACGAAACAAGGCACTTGTCGCTTAATTTCATTTTGTACTACGACCTAACGGCACAAAAGCATAATCCGTCAATCTCCTAAACAGAGTTGTCTTCCCTTGCAGTGGAGAATGATAAACTGTATGCCCTCTTATTGCTGTGAATGCGCCGAACTCAACTCCAGTTGATACGACCAATTTTAAAAGAATTGCATTTTTGGAAAGGTTAGGCTGTGGCCTATTCAAATATACAGCCAGCTCTATTTTTATAAAAATGACCAAGAGCCTGGTTTTGTTGGAGCAGCTCCCATTTCTAATGGCCAGATTACTCCATATAATCTAACAGCAAGTTGTCATTTGTGTACGATAAGATTGATTGGTGAACATGCCTGTCAGTCAATTAGGTATTTCAAAAGATTTTGCAGTTACTGCTTATTTTGTTGTTAAAAACATGGCCAAAATTGAAGTGAGAACTCTTGCGAACACCTCTACCCCCTTACCCCCTACCCAATTCCCTTTTCTTCGATTTACACCTCATTAATATGTAATTCTGTTTTTTAGATGTGATAAGAAAATAGAAATGTAAAACAGTGATTTAGAAGATCATTCAACAAGTTTACCACAAATAATCCTAATGGTCGACATGCCACGAAGACAATTAATAGGGTCTACGCCTTCAGCTGCTGCACAATATCATCGTTTAAAACGAGCTAATAATGAAGGGTTCATTGACCTACAGGTAACATGTACCTTGTACAAAGTATATTTACTCCAATACTACTCCATAAAATGAATATTATTATTTTAGTAACAAAAGGGACTGTGCAATATTTTCAATCCATCACAGCATAGTTATCCCTAATAAGGTCTGTCATTGAGTCAACTGGAGTGGTTTCGATTCTGCGGTTGTATGTGACAACTCAGTCGCCTGTCCAACCTTGTGAGTTTCCTCCCACTCCTATATACTCCTATGCGTAAACAAATTATTGAACCATGTGTTAGTCCCAAAGTGACCTATAGTTTGTGTTTAGTGGATGTTAAATCCCATTTCTCTCTCTCTAATATAAACCGACCTTATCCTTCAGTCATATGAAGTACTTACTTATCTGAAGTGATGTACTTGTTTAATTGGACTGCAGGAAGATGGAAGGCAAATCCAGTTGGTCAAAAGCCTTATAATTACTTGAAGTTGACGATAACGCTCATCACCTTTACAATTGCAGCTATGGGAGTATAAGACGTGTGTTCGTTATCGTTGTGATGGTGGGGTATAATTCTGGTTATATTATTTCAGTTTGAGAAGCCCCCACCCAAGATACCATATAAAGCCATTTTTCTAGCCTTGGGCTTGTTTCTAGTCGGTAGCATACTAATTATTTTAGGAGCGTTATTATTAACAGGATATATCAACGCAAAGGTAAGTTTAAAGATTGAATATTTATAACCTGTGTATAAATAGATGACTGGACAAAGATAAAATGAGCAAGAAAAATTTATGTAGTTATTCGGATGGTATCAAATATATTCCACGTTTTGGTCCCTTTGTCTTTCTGGTTTTATGATTTTTACTCCAAGTCAAAGCAATATGTAAAAGAGTATCAAGAAAATAAGAATTTATCGCATGTTCATCCAAAAATGAACTTGGGTGGATGTTTAATCTTGTTTCTCTCACTCAATGAAATCTGCAAATTCACATGGTGTAATTTAACATAGTTCCGTGTGTTACGGATCAGTTTTTGAAGACTTGCTTGGATAAAATGTGTCATCATAACTGTGGGAAGCGGCTAGTTGGCATATGATACATCAGATTTAAGTGCAATTCAATTCGAAGAATAGTGGGGAAGAAACAGTGCTATGTGGGCAAAATTCTCTCCCAGTATTATGTATGTATCCACCGAAATAATGGCCTTTAAGTTCGCCATATTTTAAAAATAAATTTGTTGGGGGGGGGGGGATCAGAGCCCCTTTAATTATAACTTCTTTTTTTTTCCTTTCAGTACGCAGATCGGACATGGCCGATATTAATTATGGGGTCGTTGATGTTCATACCCGGTATCTATCATGTTAGAATAGCTTACTATGCATACAAGGAATATGATGGTTATTCATATGAAGATATTCCAGAATTTGACTGAAATCGTCCAGTGGCCATAAAATCTTTCATTCTGACTTTACTCCAACCTTTTGGACCAGGAACTGATCGCTAACTGCTACTCATCTTCTTGTTGTTCGCGTTCTTGGGGTGAGGCTCCGTCAAACATAGATTTTTAAATTTCATCCAACAACATGGTCAGTTCCTGGTCCATAGTATAATCGTACTTGTTTCATTAGCTTTAAGATTGTGAGAGTATTAAACCAAATACAAAACAACGCAAACAAATTTAATACATTATTTACAGTCTCTAATTGTCTTCTTTGATTGACATTTAGTAATTGAACATATTAACACAAGGTACAATTTTATGGATACACAATTACTGAGTTTGATACTAAGCGATGTTTCGACGTGGATGCTCTCGCCTTTATTAAGCAAATGACGATAAAAGACGAGAGTATCCTTGATAAAGACAAGAGTATCCTCGTCAAACTCAGTAATTGTGTATCTATAAAACTGTACCTTGTGTCTCTAATTGTAATTTAAGGGAATCTGAAACGATAAAAAAACTACAATATCATAAAAGAAAAATCTGATAGGAAATATCCTTGGCAAAATGGTTCAGTTCTGTTCAATATTTGTGACCCGCTCCCATGAAACCAAACACTTGTCACTCAACTTCATTTTGTACTATGGCACAAAAGTATAAACTTTATGCCTTCTCGTTACTATTAATGAGCCGTACTCAACTCTAGATGATACGACAGATGATACAACAAATTTAAAAAGAATTACATTTTTGGAAAGCTTAGCTGTGGACTATTCAAATATGGTGCCAGCTCTATTTTTATAAAAATGACCATCCATCTGGTTTTGTGGGAGCGGCTCTCATTTACAAAGATATGTGTAAGGTGTGTTTCAGTATGACTTCCAAAAAAACCATATCAAAGCCTGGTGTATTAATATGAGAGTGTATAACTATAGCATAGACTGTGCAGTAATTTGACCCCACCTTGCACACCAGATAATAAAAGCCCAAGACACAAAATGGTGCTCCACTAAAAATAAACAGTTATCTCCCGTTATATAATGGATTCTATTTGTGGAAGTTTGTATAATTTAACTATATAAAACAATTTTCTGCAGGTTTATTTCCAATTGACTAGGAAAAGGGATATAACTCTTGCAGTGCTATGTTTGCCCGTTATAAGAATCTCGTCTATAGAAGACAATATATACCAAGGCTCTATATTATTCCTGTTACGCAAATTTGGAAGAAATAAGTATTTTGTAAGATTTTGTGGCCTGAAAGCAAGATGTTCTTTTTGTATATTTTCATATTGCATTGTATTATATTTTAAGTAATTTTTATGTAAAGTATATGGTTAACATTCTTTCTGTTCTTGGGCCAATTTTGTGTTGAATAACATAATTGGATTTATTCTATTTTTAGATCAGGAACTGGAGTCTTATTCCAAAAAATCAAAAACTAAATTATGTTTTAAGAATGCTGGCTTTTTATTGGCTCAGAGATAAAAATTTGTGCCAGGATTTTAAACCTCAACCGATGAACAGACCGGATCCTTAGAATATTTTAGTTTAAATTTTTTGAATAAGGCTCCTGGTCCCAAATCGCTACTCATCTTGTGCTTTGGGAAGGCACGCTTATAAAAAAGCCTGAACCCGAGCCAATTCATGTCTGATCGACCCGAGTTGCCAACTTGTTCCTTGGACCATTGCACATCAATTTTTGATGTGACGTCACGATTTTAAGATGACTGCGATTATGTCAATAGTAAAGTGGTACTTCTTTGTAAATTTTAAATCTATAAGAAAATAGGTCGTTAAACTATTTGGTTTGTAGTGTTGAATTTTATCACCTTTTCTTCAAGTTTTCTTCTTTTCTGTGTTAATAGTTGAATTATTATTGACGTTAATGTTATTTACATTCTTGTTATTTATTATCATGTTTATTATTGTTTATTTTTCTAGTTTTACTTAAATTATGCACACATTGTATTTATTTGACATATCAGAACATCCCTTTAAAAAGCATCCTTTCTTATTCTGTCCAATTTGAATATCATTCCAATTCAATCTCGATCCCAGAGTTAAGTTTATCCTTCGTTTATCTCTGGTAAAAGTCGACGGCCATTTTGAAATCGGCAGCACTTCATTATAACAAAAACTACTAATCAGTAGCCACTGTGGGCGGAGCTAAGGAACCAATTAATGACCGCCGAGTTTTACCAGAGATAAACGAAGTTTAAAGTTATCTCTGTTATCGAGATTGACTCCAATAGCAAGAACTTGTCATCAGCAAACGAAAAGAGCTCTAATAAAGATTAAGTAAATGTTAATCTAGGCCCCAGTTTCACTAAGTATTCTCAGATTTAATTTTAGCATTTACTAAACATTCAATCACTGTTTATGAGAAACACAAAAATTTGCAGTTTGTTTCTTATTGTTTTATAAGGGGCTATATTTTAGTTACAATAAGGCTAGCAATATTGAGCAAATTCTTAAGTTAAGCCTGAGAATGCTTTGTGAAACCGGGGCCATAAATGAACTTGTGTTGGGTGGATGTTAAACCCTGTTTCTCTCACTCATTCGTATCATCAATTGAAAATTTGTTTGAATACATATAGATGTATGGGTCACAGGGTCTCATTTTATCATAAAATACAGTTGTTTTCTTGTTAAACCTCCTTTCATTCATTCGTTCATCGCTTTATTAGAAAAATATATCCTAATTCGTGACATCAGTATAATAATGATACTTGTATATATATTTTTACTGGGAAGTTGGCCGCAAACACAATTCAACTTGTTATTCTTCTTTTAATTCTTCTTGACATGAAACTGGGAATACTTGTTCCATGTACAATTTCACATCGATTCATAGACTTTGATTGTGTATGTGATGTCACTATCCTGGGATGGCAGTGATGAGGCATACCTCAGTTTCAGATCCATAAAACGCTTGTACTTGTTAATGTATGATATCAATATGGTACCAATGTTACTGGCAAATTGTATGGAATATCTCTAATGTATGATATCTATATATGATATTGTGTATGATATCTATTTATTATAAGTCTAATGTATGATATCTTTATATGGTATGATATCTATATATGGTACTAATGTATGATATCTATATATACTGTACTAATATATGATATCTATATATGGTATGATATCTATATATGGTACTAATGTATGATATCTTTATATGGTATGATATCTATATATGGTACTAATGTATGATATCTATATATGGTACTAATGTATGATATCTATTATATGGTACTAATGTATGATATCTATATATACTGTACTAATATGTGTGTATGATATCTATATATGGTACTAACGCTCAGTTAAACAAGGTATTAGTGTATGATATCTATATATATATATGGTACTAATGTATGATATATATATATGGTACTAATGTATGATATCTATATATGATACTAATGTATGATATCTATATATACCAATGTATGATATCTATATATGGTAATAGTGTATGATATCTATATATACCAATGTATGATATCTATATATGGTAATAATGTATGATATCTATATATGGTAATAATGTATGATATCTATATGTGGTACCGGTGATAATGTAAGATATCTATATATAGTACTAATATATGATATATATGGTACTAATGTATGATATCTATATATGGTACTAATGTATGATATCTATATGTGGTCCTATTGCATGATATCTATATATATACTAATGTATGATATCTATATATACTGTACATATTTATCATTACTAATGATACTGGTAAATTGTACAGTATATTTTCAATGTAATCGATTCTACTTAACTTTAATATTATTGTTTTTATGTGACCATATTGGAATAATGTATTATGAGGTAAAATATTAATAAACTATTTTATTTATCTTTAAAACAGGTGTTATTTCAATCAATGGCGTATCTGTCTTAATATATACACACATACACAGCTAGTAGTATCTGTTATTTATCTTTAAAACAGGTGTTAAATCAGTCAATAACTATCTAAATATATCTATCACTAGTATCAATTATTTTATTCTATTGTGCATAAACCCGTCATATAATGTGGCAATCGTATGTGGCAATCGATAAAAGTTTAAAAAGTCTGTGTGTAAACCATTAATACAGAGGCAATCGATAAAGTAAATTTGAAATCAGTGTGTTTCGTTCGACACAAACTCAGACAATTCAAGGAATTGTATTTCCACCCCCACCAATCCATAGAAAACAAGCCAACAGTACGAGGCTGATGTCCCCAGCCCCAATCCCATAATAAATAGATGAAACATACTAATTAATTGCGCATTTATCTTTAAGAAAAG
Source organism: Patella ulyssiponensis (assembly GCA_963678685.1). Lineage (NCBI taxonomy): Eukaryota > Metazoa > Mollusca > Gastropoda > Patellidae > Patella > Patella ulyssiponensis. Next base: position 64,387,122 of record OY783229.1, read on the forward strand.
AATCATGCAATCAAGTCAATTGACACTTAGTGTAAGCAGAAAATGTTCACTCTCAGACTCAGTCAAGAGTTTGAAGTATCTGATAGTGAAACTATACACTAAGTTTCATCACATCGCCTGAGTTAAAATCAAAGTTATTTTGTCCCGAAGCATCAGCAAGGAAATTGCTTAGCTCTGCTATTAGCTTTAGCGGATAATGTTAAGTGTTGACAAATCAAATTGCATATCGCTACAGCAGAAAATTTTCATCATTATCACCCACGTGTTTCGGGGGCTATTCTTAGTTCGAATATGCACCCAGGTGATACATGTAGCAGGCGCGGATCCGGGGGGGGGGGGGCAGTGGGTTGACGATCCATGATGAATCGAAAAAGGAAAAAATACATATTCCCACGGGCAGTGAGTAAATACTAAATAGAAATATATAGCTGTATCCCAATGATAAATGGAAGAAACTGTTTCCTCTTTGCATTTGGTTGTCAAAGCACAGGAGGTTAGCGTCAAGCATGAGTGATTTTATTTCATTATTGACATGATGTCCCTTTAATATTTTTAACTAGGTCAACATGCACGCGTTTAACAAATGCTAAAGTGAAAGTTTGTTGCTTGAACGAACTCAGCGAATCATAGAACACACGGTGTCACTTACCGGAAGTAGATTTTATGCTATATTTAGCAAAGGCAAGATGGCAGCCTACGTGAACAGCAACATGAAGTTATTCTTGTTATTTATTTATTGTGTGTGTTCGGCAGAAGAATTTAATGCTCAAGATTACTTACGCAGGGAACATACCCTGACAAAGCCGTACCAAGGTTTGAATAACTACTTTGGCTACCTAATGTTAAAAAACAACGGCCATTATTATAAACACTATCAACTTTTTGTGATTTTCTGGACGATTCTGTTGCCATCCCATATAGTCAGTTATTTCGCAGTTTCCCCCCTTACTTTAAAAACTACAGGTACGATCATCTGTATCTGTCAAAAATTAAATTAAGTTTTACATAAAATTTTCTTTCAAATATCTAACTTGAAAATAGCACATGTTGTTCCAAAAAGAAATGAGAGGGGCGACTGTGCGCCTAACATACCGTTCGGTATGTCAAAGTCATTTCTTATTAAAAATGGAATCTTTTATGTACGCACGGCATCAAAATTGCCCTTCAAATTGCATTTCCAACTAAGTTTTGAAAGGAAGTTGTACCGAGGGCACTACTCTTGTATATATAACATGAAATCGCTTGCTTGAAAGCATGTTTTATGTATGAATGCTGATGTTAAATATCCGGGGGGTTGGGTGGCCGAATGGTTAACGTTTGCACGTTGAATCAGAAGGTCTGTCACTGAGTCAAGTGGTGTGGTTTCGATTCCCCGCTTGTATGTGACAAGGAGTAGGGTCGTCTGCCCAATATCGTGGGTTTTCTCCATGCGTTGAAGTTCTGATTGGCTCAAAAAAACTTTCCCAACCCGAATCCATTTTTATGATAATTGGTATCAATGGTGTATGCCAAAAACGGAAAAACTTTAAAATTTTTCATAAAGCCCTTTTCTAGGTACGTGCCTGGACCTCATACTGCAAGTGAATAACTGTGATCTTATTGGATTCTGAGATTTTCCGGGAAAGTATTTTTTTTTTTGTTTGCTTATATTCACTTGAAATACTGAAGTTTATTTTTGAAGTCATGCCTTGCAAAGCCTTGACACATCAAGAATGCCGACTGAAAGTTTGCCACGTCTGCTTTCAAAAAGGCACAGGTATGAAGGCAGTTGCACCAGTGCTTTTAGGTCGAATACGTCAGTTTTACATTGAAAACTATGATCAGAGTGTAATTCAGTTACCTGGAGCAATCTGTGGACGATGCTAGAATCTACTGATAAAAGTAGAAAGGGGAGAGAAGGCATTGGAAGATTTACCGGAAGCTTACGATTTCTCAAAAATTTTGCTTACTGCGATTACACATACAAGTTCAACCTGCACATGTGTCCTGTGTGAAGTCGCCAGGTAAAATAACGTCAGCGTCGGTCATTGACCTTCAAACCCTTTTCCACTTGGACGACCGAAAGGAGTGGAAGAACCACAGCTACCTTCGCTGTGGTCTGTCAGAGTATGCCAGCGGTGTTTTCAGCCTGTGGGTAGGGGAATAGCTCATCCAAGACCTTGTACCGCAAATGATGCACATGAGAACCTGTCAGTGGTCGTGAAAAATGTTCCTCTCGCCAGTGAAATCATTGATTCCGATTTGATTAGAGACAAAGCTTCAACCAGCGATGGTTCAACAGTCAAAATCGGTACGAGAGGTACGGATCTGACGATCAGAAAGCCAGGACCCCGAGCAACGTGCAGCAAAGCCATGTTTCCTGACACGCCGTTGACCAAAAGTTTACCCAATGGTGTGCATGTCATAGACATACTGCCTGTAAAGCTGGGAATCGATATGAAATTTCAATATCGATTATCGGCAAGAAATTTTCAGCAATTATCGATAATAATCGATTATCATTTTTCCGGAAAAATCAAAACTTTACCGACCTGTTATTTGTGTTAGTCGACACAGGCTACGACTATTTTATTAGGCTTTCACCATTTTTCAATGGTGAAAGACTATTGTTATTACTAAGATTATTATTATTATTTATTTTTTTATTGGGGGAAGCTAGATCTCAGAAACTATAAGAGATACAGGTCTGAAGTTTGAATTTCCCTCGGGAAAATGGGTGGTGGTTACTCCTTAAAACTATTTCCAGATTTGTGCGCATAGCGGAAATGCGTGAAATCTTTGGCGTGCACAAAAATTGAAAATCGGCCATAATTCAGTTAATTCTCAATCGATTTTTCAGTCATTTATATTTTTGAATAGCGGGAGACATTTCCGACTAGATCGCAGTTGAAAAACGTTGAATATAGAAACTTTGTCGCTCACATTTTTTTGGTGAATACTGGAAAATTTTCAAAAATTTGCTAAAATGTTTATTTTTAGGAATTTAGAAATTCTAATTACACTTTTGGATAGCTGACGTCGATCCGATTCCAACAATGTAAGTTTTGCTCTGAAATATTAACTTTGATTTTTCACTTTTTTTCGCATTTTGGTCAAAAACGGTAAGGCTTATTTTTTTAAAACCACTCCAACGATTTTTCTGAAACTTTGGTAAGATGAACAGAGATGTCTGAATTGTTCCTTAAACTATAAATGAAAATCCTCTAATCACCGGAAGTGGTCAAGATAGGTATCCAAATTTTGACAAAATTCAGAAAAATGGGTGCCTGTGCGCCAAATAAGATGTATCGATTGGTTGTTTACCGAGTAGTTAAAGTATTATATCGTTTGATAGTCATGTGAATTATCTACAAGATGGTACTATAGCGTGAAGTTTCTATCAAAAAATAAAAAAGTTATCTGAGTTTGAAAAGTAAGGTATTTTGCTATTTCGATCAACTTTAGACGCGTATTTCTCGAAAACGCCGCCTACGATTTTTTTAAAACTTTCTCATTCGAGAGTCTTATAGGTGGTGTATTGTGTGAAACCATTGTACAATTTCTCTAAATGTCATGAGTAGTCGTTAAACGAGATTGAAAATCCAAAACGTCGTATTTTTACCATTTGGAGTATTTTTAGACGTCTTTTTCTCGAAAAGTCAACGTAATTTTTTTTTTTTGAACTTCTTCTACAGAGAGTTTTATCGGTAGTCTTAGGTATGAAACCATTGCGCAACAGTTAGAAATATCAGGAGTATGAGAACAAAGGGATCGAAAATTGAAAACGTCACCTTTCATTGTTAAGCGAAACATGCAGTAAGAGTTGATACAATCTGTACGTATTAGCAACGTTTAGAGCATATTCAAAAGTCCCCCTTTCTCTCACAGTGACGATATTTGGGCAAAAAGTATTTCAACTTTGAGTCTTTACTTCTATTCAAAATAAGGGTATAGTGACCCTGTAGCAGAAATATTTGATTTATGTGTGTAATAATTAGTCTTTGAATTAATATTGTTTCTCCTTGGCCAAAATTACCTCATAGCCGTAATCATCTCGACACAAATCGACGGCTCGCGCTGTTTATAAGCAAATCCAATTTTTAAGAGGTTGCAGTTGTATCTTGCAGTAGTATCGTGCAGAAGTACGAATATTGCACCGGCCACAGAAAGTTAGATGTAGTTAGAGCATGGACTCTGTTTCTAATAAATATCGAACTTTTATATGTTGGTGACGTCAAATCTTTAACGTGCACGAAATCCGAAAATTGGCTATATTTCATTGAATATAAAATCAATTTTTGAACGAGTTACATATTTGAGTAGCTGACATGAAAACGCGATTCCGAAGTCCCGTGTACACATTGGTGTGACATCGACAAAGTCCGAATTGGTCGTAATTGGAACGTTTTGCATACGTATAATGCATATATAGAGAGATTGGCAATATTTGAACAAAGGGTGTTTTAATAGTAACCAATATCTGTTACTGGTGCTTCTAGGGTGAAAATAATTGGTTTTAGTAAATAATAGTTAACCCCAGAAATTAATATCGCAGGATTTTTGTCTCCATGACGTCATCATTTGATTTTTCCTATGTTTTAAGCAGTAAGTACTTAGAAGTATTGCGAAAGTTCTGAACAGACCTGAAGTGAAGTAAATCTTTAACGTGCATAAATGAAAATAAGTCCTAATAATCTCAATTCCCAACCGATTTTCGAAAAAGTTATATTTTTGTAGAGCCGGGGATATTGCGGATGCAATATATGCCGAATTGCAATACCACGCAGTCCTTTTTTTTCCTGAAAATTTGAAAATATACTAAAATTGTAAAATTTATTTTAGAATTTTTGCGTTTTTGATTGCGTATTTAGATTTCTGGCGTCTGTAGGATTCTACCGATCCAAGTTCATAATGTTGTAAATTGTTCAACTATATTTTTCACTTTCCTTCTATCGTAATGCGCATGCACAGAAAGTGTCAATATCTGAGTTGTTTAAGTGTGTGTGTGTGTGTGTGTGTTTTAAGGGGTGAGTGGCGGGCATTTTGTGCTGCCTTGGGTAAGGTGAAAGCCTTCAGCCTTGCAAGCAAGTCTAGTTCTTATTAGGCTTTCACCATTTTTCAATGGTGAAAGACTATTGTTATTACTAAGATTATTATTAGGCTTTCACCATTTTTCAATGGTGAAAGACTATTGTTATTACTAAGATTATTCTTATTATTATTTTTTTTTTTATTGGGGGAAGCTAGATCTCAGAAACTATAAGAGATAGAGGTCTGAAGTTTGATTTTCCCTCGGGAAAATGGGTGGTGGTTACTCCTTAAAACTATTTCCAGATTTGTGCGCATACCGGAAATGCGTGAAATCTTTAGCGTGCACAAAAATTGAAAATCGGCCATAATTCAGTTAATTCTCAATCGATTTTTCAGACATTTATATTTTTGAATAGCGGGAGACATTTCGGACTAGATAGCAGTTGAAAAACGTTGAATATAGAAACTTTGTCGCTCTCATTTTTTTGGTGAATACTGGAAAATTTTCAAAAAATTGCTAAAATGTTTATTTTTAGGAATTTAGAAATTCTAATTACACTTTTGGATAGCTGACGTCGATCCGATTCCAACAATATAAGTTGTGTTCTGGAATGTTAACTTTGATTTTTCACTTTTTTTCGCATTTTGGTCAAAAACGGTAAGGCTTATTTTTTTAAAACCACTTCAACGATTTTCCTGAAACTTTGGTAAGATGAACAGAGATGTCTGAATTGTTCCTTAAACTATAAATGAAAATCCTCTAATCACCGGAAGTGGTCAAGAAAGGTATCCAAACTTTGACAAAATTCAGAAAAATGGGTGCCTGTGCGCCAAATAAGATGTATCGATTGGTTGTTTACCGAGTAGTTAAAGTATTATATGGTTTGATAGCCACGTGACTTATCTACAAGATGGTACTATAGCGACAAGTTTCTATCAAAAAATAAAAAAGTTATCTGAGTTTAAAAAGTAAGCTATTTTGCTAATTCGATCAACTTTAGACGCGTATTTCTCGGAAACGCCGCCTACGATTTTTTTTAAACTTTCTCAATCGAGAGTCTTATAGGTGGTGTATTGTGTGAAACCATCGTACAATTTTTCTAATTGTCATGGGTAGCCGAAAAAAGAGATTGAAAATTGAAAACGGCGTATTTTTACGATTTGGGACATATTTAGGGGTCTTTTTCTCGAAAAGTCAACTTAATTTTTTTTTTGAATTTCTTCTACAGAAAGTTTTATCGGTAGCCTTATGTATGAAACCATTGCGCAACAGTTAGAAATATCAGGAGTATGAGAACTAAGGGATCGAAAATTGAAAACGTCACCTTTTATTGTTAAGCGAGATATGCAGTAAGAGGTGATACAATCTGTACGTTTTACCAACGTTTAGAGCATATTCCAAAGTCCACTTTTCACTCACAGTGACGATATTTGAGCTAAAAGTATTTCAACTTTGAGTGTTTACTTCTATTCAAAATATGGATTTAATGACCCGGTAACAGAAATAGTTGATTGCTGTGTGTAATAATTAGGCTATGAATTAATATTGTTTCTTCTTTGTCAAAATTACCTCATAACCGTAATCATCTCGACAGAAATCTAGGACTCGCACTGTTTATAAGCAAGTCCAATTTTTATGAGGCTGCTGTTGTATCTTGCAGTAGTATCGTGCAGAAGTACGAATATTGCACCTGTGGTAGAAGACATGATGTAGTTTGTAGTTAATAAACATCAACGGGCACGGAATCAGAAAATTGTCGATATTACATTGAATATTCGATCAATTTTTGAACCAGTTACATATTTGAGTAGCTGACATGAACGCGATTCCGATGTCTCATGTACATATTGGTGTGACATCGACAGTGTGAATTGGTCATAATCGGAACGTTTTGCATACGTATAAAGCATTTTTAGAGAGCTTTTTTTTGAAAGTGGCAATATTTGAACTACGTGTGTTTTAATGGTAACCAATATCTGGTACTGGTGCTTCTAGAGTGAAAATAATTCATTTTAGTCAATAACAGTTACTCCTGAAATTATTATCCCAGGTTTTTTGTCTACATGACGTCATCATTTGATACCAGCGAAAATAACGCTATTTACTGAGGCTATTAATAAGGAAGGCACCCCTCTTTATTAATGTTGAAAAGTTGATGTTGAAAAATATGATACTTGGATTTGGCTATTATCTGACACGATTTTTTTTTGGTCCCAATCGGAAAACTGTTTTTTTATTTCTAGTGTAGTTCTGAATAATGATTTTCCTATGTTGTAAGCAGTTAGTGCTTAGAACTATTGCGAAAGTTCTGAACAGACCGGAAGTGAAGTAAATCTTTAACGTGCATAAATGAAAATAGGTCCTAATAATGTCAATTTCCAACCGATTTTCAAAAAAGTTATATTTTTGTGGAGCCGGGGACATTGCGGATGCTATAAAGGTCGAATTGCGATACCACGCCGTTCTCTTTTTTTCCTGAAAATTTGAAAATGTACTTAAATTGTATTTTTTTTGGAATTTTTGAGTTTTTGATTGCGTATTTAGATTTCCGGCGTCTGTAGGATTCTACCGATCCAAGTTCATACTGTTGTAAATTGTAAAGTGTCAATATCTGAGTTGTTTAAGTGTGTGTGGGTATTTTTTAAGGGGTGAGTGGTGGGCATTTTGTGCTGCCTTGGGTAAGGTGAAAGCCTTCAGTCCTGCAAGCAGGTCTAGTTGTATTTGTTCTTCAACAGTCATGTTTAATAACAGTATTGTATAATAACAATATTCGAAAACATCTTCAGTCTTTATGACTGTTATTTAAACACATCATATTTATTAATATTCTGATACAATCTGTCAATACTCAATCGTAATAAAAGAAACAAACAAAAGTAAATTGAAGTTATTTATTTTCATTACTAGAGAGTCCATGAAGGCAGATAACTGTATTAGGTCAATATTACGGTCGTCGGTTCCGTAAAAACCAAAACAATTCCATACCTCGCTTTTTGCCTGTCCCTGGAAGTCAAAAACGTGTATGGACTGTATCTGACATGATTTAGTAATTAAAGCCGAGTTGATCATTAATAATACAATTAGTTTTATTGTGAAAACAAGAGCAAAGAAGGGAGATCAGATAATCCTAATTTTATTACATCACGTGCACAAAGTGCGTGACCAATTTTAGTTTCAACTAGTAGAAACAACAAAAACAACGAAAATATTAGAATAATGTATTTAATCTTAAAGTTTAGTTTTTTACAACAATATATATTTAATATGTGCCAGTTTGTAAGCAAAGGGGAAAAATAGTTCTTGTCTTGACGTCGTGTATTCATTTGTCTGCTAATGACCGACTACGGCAAGTTTATTCGTGTGAAAGTGACCGTAACTTGCCGTCAGAAGGTAAATATATCGATAATCGATATTTGAATTTCATTATCGATTATCGTATCGCTAAATAACTTCTACCGATTATCGATTATATCGATATTTTTGCACAGCCTTAACTGCCTGTGAACTGTGATGGAATTACACGTTATGTTAGCAATCACCAACTGTCTCTACAACCAGGTTGATCAGTTCGAGAGTTCCCGAGGGACTAGCATAGCAAAGGATTGGTCAGATCAATTAAGCCTTGTCAGATGCATGGCGGCGAGTTCAACGGTCAGCAATGCATTAAATTGTTAGAGAACACTTCCTGCTTAGAACAGCTTATGACCGAGAACAGTCTGGTAGAAGAAGGGCATAGAGTGATATTCGCACTTCAATCCTTCAATGATGTCCAAAAGAAATGCTTTGGAATAGTACTGCATGCTGACTATAAGGAATCGATTTCAGCATTCAAACAATCGTACAAAAATATCGGACATCCGATAACGTCGAAATGCCATGCGGTTTTCGACCACGTCGAACAGTTTCTGGAAACACAGGAGTTGTATGATCAGAACCAGAGTCGATTAGCAGCTACGGAGAGGCAATCCCTCAATCGTGGGCTCGGATTTTGGAGTGAGCAGGCATTGTAGTCTGTTCACTTCGATTTCAGTAAATTGTGTGAAAGTGGGGGGTATAAGCGTGACATGATTGAGACATCCCGAATACGCTAAAAAACTGTTAAAATATGTTGTAACATATTGTTCACGGCATACATAAACTGTGAACTGACAGGACTTGCTCTACGGATTGTTATATATCTGAAATATTGGATTGATTCGAAAAGTCACATTGAAAAAATGAATATTAACTCTTTTTATTGAAAGGACTAGATGAAAAAATTTTATTTTTTCTAATTCGGTGGTAGATAAATTGCCAAGTCTCCGATAAAAAAGAAATGGAGTGGGGAACCTCAACGCATATGTATCCAGGTCATCCGATTTCCTCCCACTGCTAAAAAAACACCACCCTGCGCAAACAAATTATTGAAATAAGATTGAACAATTTGTTAATACCCAAAATAACCCAGTTTGTGTCAAGTGGACTGGACATTAAACCCCATTTCTCCCTCTGTCTCTCTGTTGTTAAATATCACTGTTTATTTTCCAGGCTCTGGTATGTCAGTTCCCCTGTGGGATTTTGTTGGTAATACACTAGTTACTAATTCACATATTAGACTAACATCAGATCATCAGAGTATTAGAGGAGCTATTTGGAATAATGTGGTATGTAGGCCAGTTCATTATATACTGTGTAATTCATTGTTTTGGTTTTTTTTTTATTCCTGTAAAGTTCTCTCTTTATATTGCAATTGTAAAGACTGCCTTTTCCACAGTAGTGGGTATTTGCCTTCAAAATCTGGTGAAATTATTCAATCAGTGACTCATTAAGATGTCTATCGTTGCGGGGAAATTCCAACTGAAGATTTGATTTTTATGTCTATGGTGCAGTCTATGAAAACAGACCAAAACCTATAAAATTAGATACTAGCATCTCCACTGAATGAAACCAGTCTCGCCATTCATGTTTAAATTTTTGTTCCTTTTTATTATTCTGATATTTTAACAATATTCATCTTCTACTTGGTATGGCAGCAGACAGGAAGGTTAGTTCTTATTTTCACCACGAAAATGCAAAAATGGAATTTTTTTTAGAATTTTACAAGAATTCATAGAAAAGCAGTCAAATACAATAGTATGAGGACATTATAAAATTAAAGTGAGAGAAAATGCTTGCATTGTTTTTAATTTTGAAGATTTTAATTAAAACCTGAGAAAAATTAATTGAAACATATCCTGTATTATTCAGTTATTTTTCATTTTCAGCCATGTTATGTAAGAAATTGGGAACTCCATGTTAATTTTAAAGTTCATGGTTCTGGTAAAACATTATTTGGTGATGGTTTTGCTATATGGTATATTAACCAAAGAATGAAAATGGGTAATCAATAATTTATATTTGAACTCTATGATTTCATTGCTTAAATGTAACAAAAAGCGGAAAAGTGTTCTTGATAATTTAATTAAGACAACAAAATGAAAAAAATAGGAAACCTAAGATAGTACCACCTTGGCCTAGATGTTCATGGTTAGAAATGAAATCAATGGAAAGTAACAAAAACGTTAGATGGCCATAACTTCTATTAATTTTAATATGTTTTGGACCCCTGAAAGTGAAGTTAGACTTTTCAAAAATTTCAATATTTTATGAATTTTTGATACCATCTAAATTTTTGATATCATTTGAATTTTCAACATAATTTGAAAAGCAATTTAATAATCTAACTACCACTAATTATAGGTGATTGATTTATTTAATCTTATACATTGATTTTTTGCTAGCCAGCCATTCAATTATTTCAATATCAATAATGCTAATAATTAATTTTCTCACTTCTGCTTTCAGGTGATGTTTTTGGAAATGCTGATAAATTTGTTGGATTAGGGATATTTTTGGATACCTATAGTAATCATAATGGACCCCACAATGTAAGTAGTCTATAAATATGTGTCATATACTGACAGAGAGGATTAAAATTTCTTTTAGACTTCATACATACCAGAACGCATGTAAGAATTAACTATGAGTTCCCCGGTTGTACATGACAAGGACTGGGTCGCCTGTCCAACCTCGTGGGTTTTCTCTGGGTCCTCTGGTTTCTTCCCACTGCTAAAGTAAAGACCCCTAGGTACAAGAAAATTATTGAAATAAAATTGAACCATATGTTAGTCCCGCAATGACCTAGTTTATGTCAACAGTCAAGTGGAGTATGGCCAAAATTTCAGAATATTGTATATTTGATTTTTATTTTTAGTAGTATCCCTCTGCCATGAATTGAAAAGAGTTATCGTCCTTATCGGCTTCTCCATCATTTATTTAAAGATTTGTTTTTCTGGACTTTTTTTCTAGTTCACTAGCTTTTACGGTCAAAAATTAAGATCTATTGTTAAACTTCATTGGTTTTCTCTGATATACCAAATGTTAGTCTAGAAACTACCTGAATAATATTGAAGGAATGTAAGACCCCTCTCGACCTGAAACGGTCTGTTACAGCGACTTCTTGGCATGCCATATACGGAACTGTTGATAAACCACTAGAAACATCAACACTGATTTATTAATCAATGTGTGACATCATGTGGTCAAAAACGCTCATATGAACCCTGACACGACCTTCCAGTATGACCTGTCAGATCTTCATGTAGTGTAGACCATTGAAAGTTTAAAGAAAAAAAGAAACGAAATATTGATCTGTATTTTAATCAGATTGAGTCATCCCCCCCCCCCCGCCCCGATATCTCTCACAATCTTTTACTCAATACTGAATATGTTATATCTTATTTATTTCAGCACCAACATCCTTATGTATCAGCCATGGTAAATAATGGCTCACTAACGTACGACCATGATGACGACGGTACACACACTCAATTAGCTGGTTGTGAAGCTCAATTTAGAAATAAAAATTACGATACACATATTGCTATTAGATATACTCAAAATGAATTAAAGGTCAGTAGAATTTTTGATAGGATAATCCAAGTCCAGTACTGTATTTATATTGTATAGACAAGAATGTGGGCCCTTGTCAGTGATGCAGGACAGATGGGACAAAAAAGGAAGTCTCATGTACACATTGGCATGCATGTAAAAGAATCCTTGGCATTTGGAATTTCATAAAAAAAAAAAGAGTAGGCCTTAGCGGCATTGTCCGGTTGAAATTTCCCTCTTAGCACACTGTATGCCCGTCTTTATTAGCCCAGTTTCATTTCTTATGGGTGTGGCTTGAGGCTGACAGGTTGAGTAGTCACTCTGAGAGTAAGATCAAAAATGCCCTCCTAGGTATTCATTGGTGTGCACATTAAATAAGATTCATGAAAGTAGAAATATAATGAAGAGTAGACAAAATCATCCTTCCTAACCTTGCCCACCTGCCCATATGAAACATATTTTAGTCTCAAAATATATGAATTATTGTTTTGATGAGATAAGAAACTAAACCCACGTCCTTTGTCTCATAAATATACATATTATACTAATATTAACAAATGTCTGACGTTAAGACTGGTACTAACAGTGCAAACTGATCCCGCAGTGAATATTCGCTTGGCCGATATAATCACTGATTAGCATGACATCGAACAGACTTAATGAAATCGGCATATTAACTATTTTACTCCAACAAATTAAATTCTCAAACATTTTTTTGAAGTATAAGAAAAATAAATAAAGACGTTTGAAGTATTTGTAGTTAAAAGATATTTCCTATTTAGTGTAAATGGGTATTAAAATGAGTAAAATGTATCATTTTTCCCGAAGCAGTTAGGTGTTATGTAAACAATGCACGAGCCGTTAAGCCAATGACTGATGCCACGTGAAGTCAATGCGCGTGTTGTAGACATTCATCTGTGACAGAGTTAATTCCTAAGTAATTCTCTGTGAAACAGATTGCTAACAGTGTTGTCAGAGTAAGGTGATCATTGTTATTATTCTGAATATTGTTGTCACTGCTGAGAATATTTTTGTTATGACCAGAACGGATCCTGACCCCCATCTGCTTGGACTCAGTTTGAAGGGGACTAGAGCGGAGATAGCATCTACAGTGCTCCATGTTTTAAAAAATTATCTGTGGGAAGCCACACAGACTGCTCAGTCATGGGCTTCATGCTCTATCGAAATGTCACAACAACAATTCAATATGGAGATCTGAAATTTCTGGACCCCTCCTTAGTGAAAATCGTCGATTCACCCCTGATTATTGTAAATGTTTTCAGGTATCGTTAGATATAGATAATAAAAATGAATGGAAGGAATGTTTTACGGTAAAGGATGTACTATTACCTGTAGGATATTATTTTGGTGTCTCTGCAGCAACTGGTGATTTAGCAGGTAAATAGTTTTATGATTTTGATATATCACTAAAATGAAGGGACCAGAGGTCATGCTCACAAAAGTTTAAATGGAAATATTTAAAGAATGCACCCAATTCATTGTCTTAGAGCTCAAATTTTTGTTAGGATTTTTTTAACTTCAACCAATGAAAAGGCTGTATACTTGAAATATTTTAGTTTTAAGTTTTCATGAATATGTCAGCAGCAATTTGACCAAATTCTAGAAGCAATAATATTTTCTCCTTTTTTGTGGAATATTTCCTGAAAATTTTTTTTTTTAAATTATTTATACAAGTTAAAACTTCTTATTCAATTTTAATTGTAAAGTTAAATTGTTATTATTATTCAGAAAAATCTAAATATGTTAAAATGAATACTTATTTGTTAGCTATAGTGAGCTTCCTTTCTTGAAATTACGATTTTACGGTGGAAATTGGAATGGTGCGCCCTCATGGATCTTGGTCTAAAATAACCTTTTATTATTATTAATTCACTGGATTTTAAATGTTGATTTGTTTTATGAGATGACAAAATCAGTATGTCTAGATAAAGGCTGTAAGCCAGACCTGAATTTCTCTTTATCTAAATATTAATCGGATAGAATTTGTCCCATCATCAATCGAAATAACAATTCAATTCACCCAATTGTTTGACCTAAATCAAAAAGATGTGGATATTAAAAAGTTTTCTAAAGTGAATCTCTGTTATGTTACTAAATACAAGTAGTAGTTATATTCACAATTACAGTTATCAAAACCAGTCACTTTACATATAAAGGGAGGTAACTCTGTTCTTGAACCCAAAGTGCATATTACCTCCCCTTAGACCACATATTTCACTATAATTGCACAATTTGATGTTTTTTCAGATAATCATGATATAATATCAGTAAAATTTTATGAATTAGATAATGATGCAGATGTAAGTTTATATTTAGATATATTTGTATATTATTTTCATGTCAAAAACATTCAGACTGAAATGGTGTCACTTTTCTATTCCAGAGAATGTATGAAATCTAAATTTGATTGTATATCTTATTAATTAATTTTACACAAAATAGATATTAATTATTTTAAACCTGAGGCACTAGCTACATTTAATTATTGATTACCACAGTTAGCTGAAGAAGTTAAAGAAAAATAATCACCTCTGTAGTGAAGTTCTTCTTTATTTTGTTGTATCATATGTTGTATATTAATTATTTCTAGAAAGACAGTGAGCCATATACAGGTTATCCTGCAGCCAAAAATATGGAATCTCCAAGAGGTAAGTTATCTTATAAATGGACAGAGATACCTTCACACTTTTATATGTTAGTTCAGACTCAATTAGCTGACATTCACACTTTGATACGTTTGGTCAAACTCAATTAGCCGACATTCACACTTCGATACGTTTGTTCAGACTGAATTAGTTCCTTTTGTTGAATTAATATTAGTAAAAATTTCATAGGAAACAAAAAGTAGATCAAATTCATTAGTTTCGAACGGCTGTGAAAAACTATTAATATTCAAATATTGAGAGAAAACAAATGTGATCATTTATAGTTTTGGGTGTATACGGAAACTGAAATAAAGTTGCTGATCAATTCAGGAAAAATAGTAATGATGCATTTATTTATGTTGATATTATTGTCACCATTAGGCTTTGAACAGTGTTTAGTTGTTCTGATGGGAGAGAAAACAAGCTCCTGTGTACACATGACATTGTGTCACTTTCCAGTCAAAATTTCCCTCATACTAATAACACACTTGTATGGTGTATACCTATATCCATAATCAAGTCTCTGCAGAAAAGTAGGCTGTTAAACCCTGTTTCATTTCATTTGAATTAATTAGGCTTTCGGAGGGTTCTGTATTGTTATTTTTTGTACGTTTCAGATCGTGTTGATGAAAATAAAGGATCCTATATAGCTGGAAATTTAACAGGCTGGAAATTATTTATTGTTATTATTTTAATCATTATTGGTCTGTGTGTCTGTGGTGTTGTTGGTTTTGTAGTTTTTCAAAAAAGACAAGAAAATTCAAGAAAACGTTTTTACTAAAAAAAAAAATAATTTTTTATATTATTAAAATAATAACTTACAGGTAATCAGTTTTGTTATGAAAAAAAGAAAAACATTTAGAGGTGGGAAAAAAAAATTAAAAAGGAATATATGTAGTATGAATAATGATTATTTGAATTAAAGATCCTTTCGCTTGTAAAATCCTTTTTTTAAGCCCAAATAGCAAAAAATGAAAAAACATAATAATGAAAAACACTTGCATCGTGCTCAGGAATCAAAATCAAACAGTTGTTGAATGTTTTAGTGATGTGATTGAGATTCTTGAACATTTAGATTTGATATTTAAGATGTCTTCACGATGTAAAACAAAAAGTTGTTTTATTTTTTTGTACCTCTAAAGCACTACCTTCATTATCCCAGTTAGTAGAAAATAGTAACGCATTAATTAAACCCCCTTTTCCTTTTTCATTTATAAAGCACTGTAGGGGTGGGGTGGCATACGTGGTAGTCAAGCGGTCAGAGGACTGGTATCACATACTCAAATCTTAGTATGTCAGCCTTTGTTACTGGGTGGAATCTAGGAGTATTCAATGCCAATTTGTAGTGATTTTCCAAAAAGTGAAAAGGAATAAAAAGTAATCAACTATCAATCTGGCCCCGAGTTCACAAAGCATTCTGAGACTTAAGTCAAGAATTTACTCAAAATTGTTCGCCTTATTTTAACTAACATATAGATAGCCCTTTATAAAACGTAATGTATCAAATGCACTAATAAGAAACTATATATATGCAAAGTTTTGTGTTTCTTATATTTCTTTTAAATAGTGATTGAAAGTTGAGCAAATTCTCAACATAAGTCTAAGAATGCGTTATGAACTTGGGACCAAATAATATTGTAATTTCCTGGATCAGCATTTAGTAATTGAACATATCGACACAGGCACAATTTTATAGATATGTAATTACTGAATTTATTATGCAGCATTTAGAATAGGATCCTCTCGTCTTGATCGAGTTGAAGATACAGATTTGATCAGTAGACAAATATACACAATATGCAATAATTAGAAATTTTAACACCTTTGATCAAACATATTTTTCTGCAGTTTGCACATTTGCATCTGTGTCTAAAATGTTGCATTGTAATAAATTGTGTATCCATAAAACTGTTCCTTATACATATGATTAGTTTTAGTTCCTATATATGATATTACGCTGACAATTTTAGTTCCTTATAATAATGCTGACAGTTTTAGTACCTTTAAATATGCTGACAGTTAGTTTTAGTTACTATTTGTATATAAATGTAGTAGAATAGTTAATTAAAGCTGCTCTTTGGTAATATATAATTGAAATTAAAGATGGCAAATATAACTACATTTTTATGCTAATGTTTTCATGGCGATAGCGGCTCATCAGGCGTTTATTATACTGACAGTTAGTTTTAGTTACTATGTATGCATGCATATATAATATTATGCTGACAGTTAGTTATAATACCTATATATATTAAAAAAGTTACTTTTAAAGCATAACTGGTGATTTAGGCGTTCATCGTATATTATCTTCACAAAACATTTTCGCTCCGTGGAGTTCTTCAGTGTGTATGCAATGTCTATATGGTAACTGTATTATGACATCATTTTCTAATTGTTATATTATGACGGCTTACATAGATTAAAGGGACATAATTAGCCATGTGTATATAGTGTTGACGGTTATAAGTTAGCATTCAAATCGGGTTGTAAATCGGGTTTATCTCTTAGGTTAATGTTGTGAAGATCAAACTAGGATTTAACAGCCCTGTGATTTTTTACCTTATAAAATCTCTTTAATAATATATAGCGATAATCATCTTTGTAAACATTCCCCAAGTGCCCTTATTTAAAAATATATCCTAGTAGCATAGTACTATCAAATGTCCTATTTAGTTGCCATACCAACAAGTATTATTACTAGAATGAATAATGTTCTGTAAATAATGTGCATTTAAATTTTTACCTAATTGACCAGGGATATACCATTGTGCCCACAGAGATCCATCAACTTCATACTAAGAGAAGAGATCTCTGCCCTAAATGGCCACCATATCCAACGATTAGTATATTGTTTTGTAATCAGGTATCGCACCTGTCATACATGCACAAAGAACAAATATACATTTTCAATTTTATTAAATGGATGGGGAATGAATTCTTCTCATAATTTTTGAGGTATACATATTGTTTTTCACTAAAATCATTGATTTAGGAATTAAAATGTTGATCGACAAGCTTAGTGCGTGTTCTCCAGGGGAGCTAACTGTAGGCTGACAGCCTAAGTTTAGTATGGGGATATAGGTGCATGAAATGTGATTATATCGCCTTTATGTAGATCAGAATAGTCAATATTTATATGTATCAAGTGCTAAAGGACTACCGTTTCTCTCCCTAATAAAATCCAAGTGTCCGACAATATAGTTTTTAACTCCACTTAAGGAGCTGTCCCATAAGTAAATGAAAAAAACTGTTGTAATTCTAGATTGGATTTTTACGGTTTAACCTCATAAATGTAATAAACATAAAAATATGTTCAAGAAGCATTTTTTAAATTAATAATCCGTTATCAGTTTGATATCATCAATTAATGTTACATTTATCAGCTGAAATAAAGTTGAACCATGTGTTAGTCCCGATATGACCTATTTTGTGTGGAGTAGAAGTTAAGCTCTCACTCTCTGTCACTCTCTCAATTATCAGCATTTATAAACCACAATGAAAGCCTGTTTTATGTAAATTTATTTCTTGGGAGGTTAAACCCCATTTCATTTCAGATTGAGTTATAGTCCCTTTAATGCATGGTTCCCACTATCACGATTCACACGGCAATTGAAATCTTGGGTTGAATGGTGGAGTAATCGTGGACTCAGTAGGAACAATCCTATCAAAAAGCATTGCAGGACAGTGAGAACCTAGCATAATTGACTTAAGATTTTGTTGTAGAGCAACTTTCTATTTCTGTATTAAGAATGTGGTGAAAGTTTTTGTGTAATTGTTATTAGAATTTACTATGTTTGTGTAATTGTGTAATTGTTATTAGAATTTACAATGTTTGTATAATAGCTTGAGACATATATCTTTATAAGGTGAAAATGGTTATATTAAACATACATTATGCAAGAGCTAAATCTGCCTATCCGATTTGCTGCTCAACTTTTATTCATGATTTAATCATGAAATGAATAATCAAGACAGTGTTTTTTACCTTACCCATTGAGGCTAGGCCGAAAATTCAACCACAAAATTCTTGGTTTACAGTGGATCAATTTGACGTAAATTTTCAGCAAATTCCTTATTATAGTGAGAACTGCCAGCTCTTAATCTAATGTATCATTAATACAATATACGGTCTGTAGATCAGCCTTTTTCCCCACTAGAATTGTAATTATATGTGAAATTATGCAATTTACAACATAAATATATACATTAAACCAGTCCAATTGTAATTGTAGCATTAAGTAATTTATGTAGAAATACACAGGATACAATTTTAGACCCATGTTTTTAAACAGTGTCTAAAAAAAATCTGTTTTTAAGTCTAATAACTAACTAGCTAATTGGAGATTAGTAGTTAACTAAGTTTGGCATTCTCAAAAGTCAGATTAGTTAATCTTAGACTAGAATTTCTCTTGGTCAACGATTAAATTTTACAATTTGATTGTAAATCAAACATTTAAATCACTGATTTCATAAAATCATTGATTACAGAGTTTTGTGACATTGTGTTTGAGACCCGTCTCCAAACCTGTGGTTCAAAGGGATAAGAAGGGTGTAAGCAGGGAAAAAGGACATCCTAGTAAATTAGAATATGAAATTTTTGTTATTGTAGAAACTTTTAGTGAATTTCAGTAGTTGTTATCCCTCACATTTCCAAGAAGCGACCTAGTTGAGTTCACAATGGGCAGGTGTGAAAGTGTGGTTGTTCTCACCTCACTACAATAGAAATTTCTCTCAGAATATTTGTCAATTTTGTATAGACTTGCAATATTTAGATTTAAAGGGAACATTACATGTACGTATGTAATTAAAGCGCAAAATAGAAGAATTGGGTATTTACCGTGTCTCAAGATTTCAGTTCGAAATATTGAGTCGTTTTAACGTCGACGTCAAAACCGCTTATCCGAATACGTAACCCTTGGCTTCTATTTATTTTTTTTTGTTGGCTGACCTTATAATCTCTTGCCGTCAGAGGCTTACGAGTCAGGGGGCTGGGGGGGGGGGGCAGCTGCCCCCATAACTTTCGGGCAAGCTGACTTTTCGGGCAGACGGGTAAAGTGAGAAAAAAAAATTATTTCATCAACTTGCCAATATAAAGTGCCCGAAATCTGATAAAACACTAATTTTACAGGCTGGAATAGCAGTAAAACGCGTTGTATGTTTTTAATCGCAGAATTCTACTTGAAATTGTGCTCAATCTTTATAAGTGTGTATATTACCTAGGGCAAGATATGATTCCTTTGGAGAATAAAGTAGAATCAGGGTGAAAAATAGTAGGTAATGATTCCAAAATAGCCTTAGAACAGAGGTGGGGAAGAACGGTATTTTCATACTGCAGCTATATAACGCCGGATAGGAACTGCCCGCTCAAAGACAGTTCCTAAAGGAACTAGAGCCACTCTACTTTGTGCGACATTTTTTGGGTATCGATTATTATTTGTGAATGCAGCTGCAACAGTCTGATTGGATGGTTGGAATTCAGAGTGGGATTTCGGTTACAAAACCATTGGATGCTCCTTCGCCTCTCGAGGAAGACAGGCGTCGCTGTTTGTAAACCCAAATTTTTTCGGGCATTTCGGGTTTTGCCCCCTTCCCCTAACTGTCATCCAGTCCGTACGTCTATGATTGCCGTTGTCTATTGAGTGTATACATGACGCATGTGCTGTACGTTAAAACGAAAAATATATTTACCTACACGTTATTTTTATAAAATAAAAGTCTGGTTTTATCCAGACGAGACACCGTATAATACATTTCTTACATCTCGTTGTTGGAAATTTTGTGTGAACATATGCAACTGCAAAAGAAATGTAACAATTATTAACTTTTGACTCTTTTACATCTCGTTATTGGAAATATTGTGTGAACATATGTAACTGCAAAAAAAAATGTAACAATTATTAACTTTCTCTATATAATCGCTTGAAACTGTCACCATATATGCTGTCCTCGTTACGTTGGACGAGACTTTGGTTTGGCTGAAACCCACCCCTTTTGAAAAATTATTTATCCAGAGTTTGGTGGGGGGGGGGGCGTCAATCACAACAAGATCCGTCGTACTCTCGGTCGTTGCTTCAGGAACATGTATCCTTTACGGCCCGAAAACTTATCGCACTTTGTTTTTCTTATTTTGGGGGCAGAGGAATTTAAACAGGTCCCGAATTTATACATTATTTTATAAAATATAATGATGGAATGATTTTTTTATATAAAATATAAAAGTGGAATGAAGGATTATTTATTATTTTATAAAATATGACCTCAGAATGGGGGTTGAGGATTTTATATCTTTTTATAAATATGATGGATGAAATCAAGGTTGATGACCATTTTGGGAAATCTAAAGATGGAATTAAGGGATATTATTATTTTAAGAAATATTATGAATGAATGAATTTAATGATGGAATGAAGGGACATAATTATTTTAAGAAATATTATGAAGGAATGAATATAATTATGATCGTATTTAAAAATATAATGATAGAATGAAAGGATATGATTATTTTTAAATATCATGATGGAATGAAGGGGTATTTTATATGAAAAAAAATAATAAGGAAATTAAAATGAAGGTTGTTGATTTGATTTATTTTTATAACATATTAATTATGATACAATGAAATATATTGATGGAATGACGCCATTCCATTATGTTACAAAATGTAATAGTGGAATGAATGTATATTATGAATATTTTATAACATATAATGATGAAATAAGGAAATTTGGTTTGTCTTGGGGGGGGGGGGGTTCTAAAATATAATGACCTAATTGGTAATTTTGATTATTTAAAATTATAATGATGATGTCTGATTATTTTAAGTAATGTAATGATGGAATGGCGGCATTCCTGAATGTTATAAAATATAATAGTGGAATGAATGTATTTGAATATTTTATAAAATATGATGATGAAATAAAGGAATTTATTTGTTATTTTGCGTTCTTTTGTAAACTGTAATGACCGAATAAAGAATTTTGATTATTTATTTTTTTTGATATATGAAATATAATGATGGAATGAAGATGTTAGATTATTTCATAAAATATAATGATGGAATGAAGGATTTCGATTTTATTTTATATAAAATGTAGTGGTGGAATGAAGATGTTTGATTACTTTATAGAATATGATGATGGAATGAAGCCGTTTGATTATTTTATAAAATATAATGATGGAATGAAGGATTTTGATTTTTGTTTTATAATAGTATGAATTTGTTATATATCAGTTGTTAAATTTGATGATACATGTAATTATGAATTTCTGGTGTAAATGATAAATCGAGACAATAAATATAATATGTAAATAGTTATTATTTACAGTCTTATTTTTAAGAGTTGTGTTAAAAAAAGGAGCCGTATGTACCCTGGACAGCAACCCAATGCTCTTGATCCACTAATTTAAATTTTAAATTTGATGAAAAAAATGACTGTTGGTATTCGGCGAGGACTAGTCTAGAGCGGCGACCCAATTGAAAAAATGAGGGAGTGAACCGATCTCTGCATAGTTGAACAGGGATCCACGGTGTTCGGTCCCTGTATTTCCCGAGAAAGTTTATCGGGATTTTCCGAAGTGGTGGGGACTCTATGAAGCATTGGTGGCATAAGGGATAAACCGTGTTCCCGGGTTCCTCCTCTCCATATTCTGTAAACCTTCATAACACGAATGAGGATACGCTTTAAATCATTCTTTTCTTCACAAATTGGGGTTAATTAGAGAACGAACCTGAAAGAAGCAGTAGTGTTTAACATATGTTTGGGGTATTACTCATTGGGTTCATAAGCCTATGCAGGAACCACGGTGGTTTAGTGGGTAGGATACTAACTCGCTAGCTTGGAGATCCCGGATTCGCTCCTGATGTTGGCTTAAAAGTTCATCTGGTTTTTGAGAGTGGGGGTTGGGTAACGTCAACTCAACACAAACTAGGTCACCTCGGGTCTAGTATAAAAGAGATAGTTTATATGAGTAGTGAGTAGTGAGTAGTGAGTAGTCGCTGGCTCGCTAGCCTGGCGATATCGGGTTTCCTCCCAGTGTTGGCCGAGTAAGTTCATAGTGAGTAGTCGCCGGCTCGCTAGCCTGGCGGTTGTGGGTTTGCTCCCAGTGTTGGCCGTTTAAGTTCATCGGGATTTTCTGTTTTCGCTTGTGGGTGATGCAGGACGGAAAGCCTGACGAGGACAGCTGTGTAGTCGTTCAGATGGGACGAAAAACATTGGAGTGCCGTAAAAGATCCCCTGGCAGTTGGAATTTGATATAAGAGTAGGCAGTAGCGCCACTGTTCGGGCGAGTTTTCCCCCGTTTCACACTGCATGGCTTATGTCAGTCTTAATTAGCCAAATTGGAGCAGAACAATTGAACGTTAAACCCCATTTTGTTTCAGTTCTATCGTGGTTGTGTTATTGTAAGGTAAACCACAAATGAGATTGTTATCAGCCCCTTCCGCCTAAATAGTCTCCATCACCCCGAAAAATATTCTAGGAATACGTTGAAGACTATGAGGTTCTGGTTGACCGAGACTATCGCCCATATGGAATTACAGACAATAATTATTTATGTTTGTAAAAGTGTTAAAACTCGATAACACAAGGAATATATTACATTTTACAAACTTAAACTATAAAACACATTAATTTCATACAATTCATGTACATGTGTTTATCAAATATGATGCATTCATTAAAATAAATATGATATAGTGATATAGACAGGTAAACGGTAATTTATCGAAGGTAAACGTTAATTATACCAAGGTAAAAACAGATAACAGTTGTTAATGAGATCGGAGTAATAAAAATTGATAGGACAAAGTCAATATAAAGTGAATATAGATAAATGAGACCCAGTCAATATATAGTTACTAGCCACGGGGAACATAGATAAAAGTGTATAATTATTAATAGGACTTAAACTAAAATCCTATTTCGTTTCGTTTTTATAGTTCAAAATTTCATTTTAATTGTCTTTACTACATTAGGATCTAGAAGAGTTGTTATCAATGACGTGTTCTGGATATGATGCTAGGGATTAGCCATGAAACGGCGTGTTGCAGCGAGTTCTTGGCCTTTTGATGCATGGAACTGTGGGCAAACTGCTAGAAACGTCAACGCTGATTGATTAATCAATGTGAGACGTCGTAGGGTCAAAGCCACTCGTTTAACCCCTGGCGTGAACTCCCACTATAACTTGTCAGATCTTCATGTAGTACAGGCCATCTATATTTCGTTTCGTTTTTTTTTTATACTTTCGATGGCATGAAGATCTGACCGGTTGTACTGAAAGGTCGCATCAGGGGTCCCACGAGCGGCCTTTGATTATATGACGTCAGATATTGATTAATGCCAAAGCCCTGTATATACGTCTTTGATTAATGTCGGCGTTGGCGTTTCTAGCGGTTTACCCACAGTTCCGTGTAAAATACATTTTTATAATCCAAAATATTGGATGATTTAAAAGATTATTTAGCTCCAATAGGTAATAATGAACTAATAATTAACATTAGTCACACAATTATCAGTCATATAATCTGATCAAAAGGAAGACTTCAATTCACAGGAACATCTTGTTAAGTGCGAAAACTCAAAATGTTGATTTGTTATTCTATTACAATGATCATAAACCTTTTTTCCAACGGCACACCTTGAAACGCATAAACAAATAGCGGCACACCTGGCTGAATATAGAACGATATTTTAATTTTGAAAAATAAAAACAAAGACTGCATATAACCGTAGACATACACCAGTGATAGAAAACTAAATAACGAAATATTAACTTTCTTTATTGTAGTGTGTCGAATTTTATCGGTCAATAGCTGGTTTCTTTGGTGAGGATTTTTTTAGTGTGCCGTTAAAAATGTCGCGACACACTTAGGCAGATCTGACGACGCACTGGTTGAGAATCACTGATTCTATTGAGTGGTTGAATTAAGCATATTTACACGTGAGGTTTCTTGTCACTAACGTAACACCACATTGAGACATTTCTTTCTTCCGAAAAAAAAAATGTAGAAATTCAATCCTGCCTCAGAATCAAAATTTCGAAGACTTTCCTTCGGATCCACGCCAACGTCCAACAAATATCACTGAATATGTTATTGCCGAATTCTTCTGAATATTCCACAACAATGTTTGAGCAAAGTTTTAATTTTAAAATTAAAAGATTACGCAGGAATTATAAATTAATTGAATTTAGTCCATTTTAATTTCTTCTATATCCTCAGCCACCACATAAAAACATTTCTGGACGAGATGTGAGAATTTTTCTGAAAAAAAAAGGATTTTGGGTTAGGAAATATTTTGATGGAGGAATCAATGGATGAAAAACTTCAGATCTACAGCGCATGACCTAAACGCGCTCGCGCACCTATAGTCGACCGAGCCGCCGCGGCTCCGTCAGCAAGACATTTGCTCGCAAAACTGGAGAACCGTGTTCGACCCCAGTGTTGATCGAGAAAATTAATCTGGCTTTTACGGCGTGGTCCCCCCTTGCGAGTGGTGCAGGACAGTGGTAGGGCCTGGCAACGGACAAAGTATAGTCGTTTGGATGGGACGAAAAACCGAGGTCCCGAACACGTAAAAGATCTATAGAGAGTTGAAATTCAATAAGAGTAGGCCATAGTGCCGCTGACCTGGCAAAATTCCGCGCATAGAATACTGTATGACCGTCTTCATTATTAGTCAAGTCAGAACAGAAGTAAGACGTTAAGCCCCATTGACTACCCCACCAACCCAAGTAAACATGCTATAGAAATACTCACTGTGATAATTTTCAAAGACTTGAGGTTTTTTAGTCCACATGACACCGATAACATAGACTGGTATACCAGTACACATCATGACAATACCCATTAAACATTCCATTGGACTCGATGTTAACGGTGTTATAATCAGAAATATTATAATCAACAGGAAAAATATAGGAAATATGATATGTACCTAGAAACAAATATAAATCATCATTATGATAACTCTTTTATAATGGCACTGTACCTAGGTTACCAGCTAACATCAGCATTCAAAATCCAAGCCGGCCCGATTTCTAATATCATGTCACATAATTAATAAATTTTCTAGTGTAGTAAATACAGGGACCAAACAATAGTCTGTGATTTAAGCCAATCATACGCACACAACAAGAAATGTGTCCGTAAGGTTACCGCAATGTAGCTCCTTTTTTATCGGAAAGTGCTACCGCTTCATAGGCTTCTTCCTGGTATTTTTAACAAGACTTATCAAGTTCATGCCAGTCAGATGATAATATAGCGACTACGGTATTTTTTAAAGTAAAGATGGACAAAAACTTATTATCAGAAATCGTTCATAATCCTAAACGTTGTATAAACACAACCGCCTCGGCACAAGTCAAAATCATTCGTGTCCGAGAAATGAACCAATATCGACTTTATCCTCACGTTGTGTTTCAATATTGGATACGGGTTGTGCAAATGAAACAACCAGCAATTTTTGTCACATTGTTTTTGAATGAAAATATAACTCGGGAAACCAGATTGCAATTAATATATCATTATATGGCCCATAACATTAATTCTACATAATTTCAATACACAGTATAACAGCTATGATAACGCTTGTACTTTAAAGTTATATGGCACATTGAGATATACTAGTTAACTGTTCCATGTCTGTAATCTTTGCACCTTGAATAGTTACATAATAACAGTATCTGGATCTAAACATGGAAACGCCCCAAGAATGAAATGGGCCTGAAACTGCCCTTCAAATAAATTGTATTTTATTTTTTATATAAAACATATAATTTATAATTTCTTATTTCATGAATTTATTCATTATGTTGTATATAATGTTTATGTCAAAAAATCTATCTGTCTACCATACTGACATACAATTTGCATTTGGGCGAGTGTGGTGGAAGCTGACCAGAACATGGCCCCTTTTCACTGTTAATGGAAGGTCCCTACTGGCATTTTGGCATCTTATAGCACCATATATAGCTGTGGGTGAATAAAAATTGAATTTACAGGTGTTTTAGAAAATACAATCATACCTTAATTGGTCGTTCCATATCTGGTCGTGTATACCGTAACATGAGTAACGCTGCTACAGATACACCTATAAATAACGTTTCAACAAACGCAGCGTAATTAATTAACGCAAAAATATCGCTTGAACATAACATAATTAGTGACATCATACACTGAAATAAAAAACATAACATTATCGGTGACATTATACATAGAAAGAAAAACACAACATAATCTGTTAATATACAAACACACTACCGTAAGCAAAACGGTAAAATTTTAGGAAATAAATTGAAATGGTTTTTTGAACAGCTGACATAAAATTGCGTCCACCTCATTCCAGGACGTGGACAAATAAAATTCTCCAGTAATCGATAGAGATTCGGTCGTCTAGTATCTAAAGGCTAAATGGTATATGCGGGTGAAAAAGGTGATATCGCAAACATGGAAGCAGGCGTGTGTTCGGGAGTGGGGGTGGGGGTGGGGGTGGGGGTGTCAGGTAGGCCACTTATGCCTGAGAAATGGACTCGACTCTTGAGTTACAGTGTACAGTCTCCAAGGGCAGGATGTTGACATGTTCAGCATTTGATACTGAATTTAACGCCCGCTTCCACCGAGGGTGATGTCGCCGACAATTTGTATTATTAGGGGTCTTTCCCGAGAGATTAAATAATAAAGGTTGAGAAGGCACCCCTATCTCCAAGCCACATACGCTCACACCAGGGATCGTAACCTCGACCGCAAGCCAGCGGTGACCGGCCATCCAGAGCTCGAAGCGCGACACTCTAGAGCACTAGGCCATACCATCTTCAGCTTGAGCATCCATTGTATTGATTATCCGATCAATCTATAAGTTTTAAAAACTTACACCAAACATTATTGCTGGTACAGGTGTCATTAATTTAGGGTTGATGGTAGCTAAAAATCCTGGTAAATGTCCATAACGAGCTCCGACAAAAAACAACCTGAATATATACATAATAATAAGTGTAGCTACAGAATATCTCTTTTGTAGTTGTGGTTTTCGAGCCATTGTCTGTTTATGAACCTACATGTTACTAGAGCAACGACCGTGAGTTTTACAACATCTTAGGGGGTCACGGTGGCTAAGTGGATAAGGCGCTGGTTCGCTAGCCTGGTGGTCGGGTGTTCGATCCCTGCATTGCCCGAGAAAGTTCATTTCGATTTACCGGCGTGATTTCCCCTTGTCAGTGATCGGACGAGAACTGGTGTTTTCAACGTGGTATGGCGGTAGACGAGGGAAGGTGAACAAAACCCGTAGTTATGAATTGGCCCGCTTATTGATTTTTTGTTTGTTTTTTAATCGGTTTTAAAAAGGCGTCTACAGCACCCGGTGTTCCCAGGCGGTCACCCATCCAAGTACTGACCGGGCCCGACGTTGCTTAACTTCAGTGATCGGACGAGAACTGGTGTTTTCAACGTGGAGTGGCCGTGGACGAGAGAAGGTGGACAGAACCCGTACTTGTGCTTACTCAAATTCTTTTTGTGTCTTTTTCTCTCGGGAAACATGCCGAGCGGAGAGCTGGAGTGGTGCAAAAGAGTGCGCGCTGTGGCCTGATGGGCGGAAAATAGATTTTTTCACGAAGAATCAGGCCAAAAATCGTCTACAGCACCCGGTGTTCCCAGGCGGTCAACCATCCAAGTACTGACCGGGCCCGACGTTGCTTAACTTCAGTGATCGGACGAGAACTGGTGTTTTCAACGTGGTGAGGCCGTAGACGAGAGAAGGTGGACGGAACCCGTAGTTATACTTACCTGAATTGACCCGCTTATTGATTTTTTTTGGTCTTTTTGTCGGTTTTAAACAGGCGTCTACAGCACCCGGTGTTCACAGGCGGTCACCCATCCAAGTACTGACCGGGCCCGACGTTGCTTAACTTCAGTGATCGGACGAGAACTGGTGTTTTCAACGTGGTGTGGCCGTAGACGAGAGAAGATGGGCGGGACCCGTAGTTATACTTACCTGAATTGACCCGCTTATTGATTTTTTTTGTTTTTTTTTTGTCGGTTATAAAAAGGCGTCTACAGCACCCGGTGTTCCCAGGCGGTCACCCATCCAAGTACTGACCGGGCCCGACGTTGCTTAACTTCAGTCATCGGACGAGAACTGGTGTTTTCAACGTGGTATGGCCGTAGACGAGAGAAGGTGAAAAAAACCCGTAGTTATACTACTGAATTGGCCCGCTTATTGATTTTTTTTTGTTTTTTGACCGGGCCCGACGTTGCTTAACTTCAGTGATCGGACGAAAACTGGTGTTTTCAACGTGGAGTGGCCGTAGACGAGAGAAGGTGGACAGAACCCGTACTTGTGCTTACTCAAATTCTTTTTGTGTCTTTTTCTCTCGGGAAACGGGCCGAGCGGAGAGCTGGAGTGCTGCAAAAGAGTGCGCGCTGTGGCCTGATGGGCGGAAAATTGATTTTTTACACGAAGAATCAGGGAAAAATGGCGTCTACAACACCCGGTGTTCCCAGGCGGTCACTCATCCAAGTACTAACCGGGCTCGACGTTGCTTAACTTCAGTGATCGGACGAGAGCTGGTGTTTTCAACGTGGTATGGCCGTAGACGAGAGAAGGTGAACAAAACCCGTAGTTATACTACCCGAATTGACCCGCTTATTAATTTTTTTATTTTTCTTTTGGGGGGGGGGGGGTTAAAAAGGCGTCTACAGCACCTGGTGTTCCCAGGCGGTCACCCATCCAAGTACTGACCGGGCCCGACGTTGCTTAACTTCAGTGATCGGACGAGAACTGGTGTTTTCAACGTGGTATGGCCGTAGACGAGAGAAGGTGAACAAAACCCGTAGTTATACTACTAAATTGGCCCGCTTATTGATTTTTTTTTGTTTTTTTGGCGGTTTTAAAAAGGCGTCTACAGCACCCGGTGTTTCCAGGCGGTCACCAATCCAAGTACTGACCGGGCCCGACGTTGCTTAACTTCAGTGATCGGACGAGAGCTGGTGTTTTCAACGTGGTGTGGCCGTAGACGAGAGAAGGTGGACAGAACCCGTAGTTATACTTACCTGAATTGACCCGCTTATTGATTTTTTTTTGGGGGGGGGGGGTTAAAAAGGCGTCTACAGCACCCGGTGTTCCCAGGCGGTCACCCATCCAAGTGCTGACCGGGCCCGACGTTACTTAACTTCAGTGATCGGACGAGAACTGGTGTTTTCAACGTGGTGTGGCCGTAGACGAGAGAAGGTGGACGGAACCCGTAGTTATACTTACCTGAATTGACCCGCTTATTGATTTATTTTTTTTGGGGGGGGGGGGTAAAAAGGCGTCTACAGCACCTGGTGTTCCCAGGCGGTCACCCATCCAAATACTGACCGGGCCCGACGTTGCTTAACTTCAGTCATCGGTCGAGAACTGGTGTTTTCAACGTGGTGTGGCCGTAGACGAGAGAAGGTGGACAGAACCCGTAGTTATACTTACCTGAATTGACCCGCTTATTGATTTTTTTTGGAGTTTTTAAAAAGGCGTCTACAGCACCTGGTGTTCCCAGGCAGTCACCCATCCAAGTACTGACCGGGCCCGACGTTGCTTAACTTCAGTGATCGGACGAGAACTGGTGTTCTCAACGTGGTATGGCCGTAGACGAGGGAAGGTGAACAAAACCCGTACTTATACTACTGAATTGGCCCGCTTATTGATTTTTTTTTGTTTTTTTATCGGTTTTAAAAAGGCGTCTACAGCACCTGGTGTTCCCAGGCGGTTACCCATCCAAGTACTGACCGGGCCCGACGTTGCTTAACTTCAGTGATCGGACGAGAACTGGTGTTTTCAACGTGGTGTGGCCGTAGACGAGAGAAGGTGGACAGAACCCATAGTTATACTTACCTGAATTGACCCGCTTATTGATTTTTGGGGTTTTTTTTTTAAAAAGGCGTCTACAGCACCCGGTGTTCCCAGGCGGTCACCCATCCAAGTACTGACCGGGCCTGACGTTGCTTAACTTCAGTGATCGGACGAGAACTGGTGTTTTCAACGTGGTATGGCCGTAGACGAAAGAAGGTGAACAAAACCCGTAGTTATACTACTGAATAGGCCCGCTCATTGATTTTTTTTTGTTTTTTGTTTTTTTGTCGGTTTTAAAAAGGCGTCTACAGCACCCGGTGTTCCCAGGCGGTCACCCATCCAAGTACTGACCGGGCGCGACGTTGCTTAACTTCAGTGATCGGACGAGAACTGGTGTTTTCAACGTGGTGTGGCCGTAGACGAGAGAAGGTGGACAGAACCCATAGTTATACTTACCTGAATTGACCAGCTTATTGATTTTTTGGGGGGTTTTTAAAAAGGCGTCTACAGCACCCGTCTACAGCACCCGGTGTTCCCAGGCGGTCACCCATCCAAGTACTGACCGGGCCCGACGTTGCTTAACTTCAGTGATCGGACGAGAACTGGTGTTTTCAACGTGGTGTGGCCGTAGACGAGAGAAGGTGGACGGAACCCGTAGTTATACTTACCTGAATTGACCCGCTTATTGATTTTTTTTGTTTTTTTTGTCGGTTTTAAAAAGGCGTCTACAGCACCCTTTGCACGTAAAAGATCCCTTGGCAGTTGGAATTCGATATAAGAGTAGGCCGTAGCGACGCTGCCCGGGCAAAATTTCCCTCATAGCTCACTGTATGGTGTATGCCCGTCTTCCATTAGCCCAGGTTAGGTGCAAAAGAGTAGGACGTTAAACCCCATTTCATTTCATTTACAACATCTTAATGTACAAGATGTACACAGATCAAGCGAGACCAAACCGTCTATTGAAGATGACGAACCAAAAGTTAGAGCTTGGTGTGCTGCTGTATTTGCGTGAACCGATTTGGAGTTTAATTTAATTTCATCCAGACCTTTACCGGGAAATTTTAAAAATTAATGGGTTTTTTTTTAGTACATAATATTACGACAGCAGAGCCATCATGAATGGGTAGTAACCTTGGGGAATACAGCTATTTGTTTTTAGAAATGAATGGCCGTTGCTTTCCCTAGAAAATTAATTTCATTTTTCTAAATATTCATCCCTTTACCAGGGGTTACTTACCTTGCTTGAGTAAATATACAACCATTTAAATTACCAAACGTTGACATGGCAACAAATATTGGCATAATCCATGACATGACACCGAGTGTGCGATTAGAAAACGTCTGAAAAATATTAAAAAAAACCATGATAAATAACATATCCCCGTTAGATTGTGGTATTGTAGCGTGATCAACACGCTCTTTTATTAAGAGCCGTGCTTGATGAGAGCCGAGGAATTTTTTATCCTAATTGATGATTAACCCCTTTAATAATTGATAAATAACAGTTGAATTATCCATAATTTTATTACTCGTGCTGCTTAGAGCAAAGGAACAGGTGAACTATCCCCTGAATTAGTTATGTTGTTCAGAATAATAACAGTTGACGCCCCCCTTTTATTACTTATGCTGTTAAGAAGACAAAAACTGATGATACATCTTCTCTATAATTTATGCTGTTTAGCTAAACGGGCATATGTAGTACTATTGTCTTTGAGACCATAGTGTATCTTTAATGATTGGGTTCACATACACACATTGTATAGATGTTATATCTAATGCACTCAAATAAAGAGTGGCGGACTTAAACATAAAAGAGTTATAATTTGGTAAACATAGCTGGTTCCGTGGAAACCATTCAATCAAATTCAGTATCTATAGAATCTTAAGTCATGACGTAAGTAAATCGGTTATTAAAAAGTCAAAACCAACCATTTAAGATTCAGATATCATTGGGTTTCGGGGAGATTACCATCCGAGTTCCTAGACCATATACGAGTTTGGGTGGAATGGGATTGAGAGAATGACTTTATTGTAATCGATTGTACCATACGTATCCAGCTTGACATAAAAATGTGGAACTGAACTGTTACATTGCTATTCCCGGTAAGACAAGCGTCTTAACCAATGAGAAGATAAACAGAATAAGAAAATACACTACGTGAAAAGGAAGCAAATGAGATCATTACAAATACATAGTGTGAAGAGAGTGCATGGGTCATACGTAGGATGTGGCGACCGGAATTGAGGAACCGCTTTCCAACCCTGACAAAAGAACCATGGTACTACGCATACTGTATTATTGATTACACTATTCCAACGGGCTCATTGCTCATTAGCAATAGTGGAAAAGTTCAGATGGCACATAAAAAAATGAAAATCCTAGATGTAAAGTTGCTTATAATTTTAATCCCCGTGTCATCTTATATACCGTTTTACATAAATAATAATATTAGCTAACTTATGAGTACAACTTACTACAGCTACAGCATCTGATGCTATAAGTTCTGCTGGTGATAATATAACTAGATACGCGATATTAGCTAGAATATATATAGTTGTAACTAACGGCAACGATATCCAGATGGCTCGAGGTAAATTCCTGAAAGAAGAGACACTGATACACAATACATGTCTATTGTAAAATCGAAATTTGACATGATTATTTTTTATTATAGACATGGGTGGGGTGGGGTGGGGAGGGGTGTCCGAATGGTTAACGCGTGTGCGTTGTATCATAAGGCCTGTCATCGAATAAAGTGACGTGATTTCGATTCCCCGCTTACACGTGACAAGGATTAGGGTGATCTGTCCAACCACGTGGGTTCTCTCCGGGTCCTCCGGTTTCCTCCCCCTGGTAAAGACCCCTTGTGGACGTTAAACTCCCTCTCTATCCCTTTCCCTCTCTCTCTCTCGATCGATCGATCGATTATACACGTGCTTTATAATGGTATGGGAGAAAACATTACTCGTCTTTTTGTTCATTTTCAATTTAGTGATTTTTTAATTTAACAGCCCTTCAAGATTATCTTATGTACAGATAAGTAAAACATATAAATTACTTGTATGGATCTTTTAATTCTTCTGTTACAAAATTTAAATAATTCCTGAAAACAAAATAATAATTTGCATACTAATAATTTGCATATTAATAATTTACATAGTAATAATTTGTGTGATAATAATTTGCTTATTAATAATTTGCTTATTAATAATTTACATAGTAATAATTTGTGTGATAATAATTTGCATAGTAATAATTTGCATGATAATAAGTTGCATGGTTGCACAGTTATAATTTGCATTATAGTAATTTTGCATAATAATAATTTGTATGATAATAATTTGCATAGGAATAATTTACATAATTATTTGCATAGTAATAGTTTGCATAGTAATAATTTGTAGGATAATAATTTGTAGGATAATAATTTGCATACTAATAATTTGCATACTAATAATTTACATACTAATAATTTGCATAATAATAATTTACATATCGATAAGTTGCATAGTAATAATTTGCATGATAATAATTTGCATAGTAATAAATTTGCATGGTCATCATTTTTATGCTAATAATTTGGATAGTAATAATTTGCATGGTAATAATTTGCACAATAATAATCATGTATATACGCATACAATTAACAGCTAATATAATCCCGGCATATTGATTATTTTCTATGATTTTCAGTAATACTAATAATGATCATTTAATCCCTTTCCTTATATAGTAATTGTTCGCTCTTGCTCAGTATAGAATTTTGTGCCGTAATTGATCCCAATTTGTTCTGCAGCCCAGCCTGGGGGTCACGGTGGCTCAGTTGGTAAGACGCTGGCTCGCTAACCTGGAGGTCGGGTGTTCGATCCCTGCATTAGTCGATTTTCTGGCGTGGTTTCCCCCTTGTTAGTGATGCAGGACAGGAGGCCTGACGAAGTCAGCTGTCTAGTCGATCGGATGGGACGAAAAACCGAGGTCCCGACAGTTGGAATTCGATTTAATAGTAGGCCGTATTGCACACTGTATGGCGTATCCCCGTCGGGGCAAAACAGTAGGACCTTAAACCCCATTTCATTTGAGTTCTGCCGCCCAGGCTGCTTATTTTGTTTTGTTTCATTAAAAAACAAAAAACAAAACACAATTCCCCACTTAAATTAAGACTTTTTTTTTAGAAGATGAGCCATTTCGCAAGAAATTTTAATAGTTCAAAGTCGGTTGTACTTACCATCCAGCATATGCATATAAGCCAGAATAAAACGCCATGGCAAATTTACTGGCTTCTGTAGTTGAACCTTGAAAAGGCTCTTTAAAACTTTCGTTTGACCCTAAAGAATGTTTGTAGAAAAATAAATATCAATGGTATATAGAAAATATAAAGCAGATCAGTCGATATTATACATAACTTTGATAGCTATAGCAATTAAAACCACTTTCTGGGCACTAACTACGAAATAAGTGAAATAGACATATACTTACCCATAAACAGGAAGACAAGACCAGTGACAATTATAATAAGTAAAGCTATAACCTTGCTGATTGTAAATATATCTTGTACTTTTGTCGCCCATTTTACACTTGCACAATTTATAACGGTTAGCAAAGCTTAAAAAAAATAAAATTAATATTCATTTAATATTTCATAAAAATAAATCAATTCAATCAAAGCCTGTAAGCTTGTAAGGCCAACAGGAATGCAGCGCATATACAAGGAACACTAACTAAAAGACATAGGATAAAAAGATTTCCTATACGCCCACCAGAAAATAGGTCATGTGTCAGCTTTAACAAATTTCTAAAATTCCACATAAAATATGTCCCGTGGCGTGTTCACAAGCTTTAAAAGTCAAACTTAGAACGGAAACGTAACTCTAAAAATACTGAGATGTTGCTACTTTTAACCGGGTTCCATCTCAGGGCTGTATCTATAGAGCGGGGGTCCAGGGGGTACATTGCACCCCCAGAAAAATAAGGCGCCCCGAGAAATGGGGCCCCCTCAAAAAATTTGAGATCCTCTCAATTATAAAATAATACACATGGTTATGATCCCACAGTGATGCTCTTAAGGCACTGATCAATCGGCCGGTTTTAAGGGCGCCCACACTCTTATATCACCTATGTGGAGGCTATGGGGCGCCACCACAGACGCGGATCTGCAGTCGCTGTAAAAAAAAAATCGTCCATATAAAATACAAAATCGATCTTTAGATATCACCAGAGTGGCCGAAATAGGAGTTTCTAGCAGCGTTAATTTTCAAAATTTTCTTAGGGTGGACCCCAGACGTGGGTGCCACTCACATAGGCGAAATGCCCCTCCTATCCACCTTTTCTAGGTCAGCGCCTGTCCCACCACTTAACAACTTTTGGTCTTCGAGGGAATTCGCCCGTGTAACTGTTATCACCTGTCACTTCAGTCAGTTAAATAGCAGGATAACTCTGTGTTTTCCTTTTGTGTTCATCACTTCCTTGTGTTAGAAACCTTCAATACGGATCTATCGTATAGCAATGATTTCTGTGTTAAAATTGTATTTGGAAAGTGTTTAACGAGTTCTATCACATAAGTGATAATGACTGACACCAACATTGTCCTTTAAAGATTTGGCCCCTTTAACCTCCCATTTCAGTTCAGTTTAGTATTGATAACAATGGTGCTAGTACATATAATGGAAGGCAACCACATGATGATAAATTATTGGTGCGTTATATGGGCTATGGTGTATCAGTAGAGCAATTATGTGTTATTATGTGTCATTATGTGAGTAAATATAGTTCTAACTTTTAGCTGTACAGTATTTTATAAAATCGTCTATCAATTACCAATTTGTTAGTTTGGCGAAAGGTCACACATGGAATTTTCCGTATATAAAGCTGGTTTTCACAAAATGTCAAATATTTCAAGTCACGCCTTCCGTCAAATATTTTCCATATTACTCGTTACCTTTGAATTCATAAAATTAAACAATTCAACAACGGACAACACATTTAATGACCTAAAATAACAAAAACTAAAGAATTAATTTGAATAGCCGTGAAAAACTGATTATTTTTGCGAGCACTGATAATTGATGAACCACGTCCAACCAATGTCTAATTCCAGCAGTGATAGATTGATCAGCCGATATGAAATGATATGGGGTTTAACGTCCTACTGTTCTGCTCCGACGGGGTTAATGAAGTCGGACATACGACATACTGTGTGCTACGAGGGAAAATTTACCCGGACAGCGGCAACCGCCTACTCTTAGCGAATTCCAATGGATCTTTTACGTGCACACCATCCGAAATACCAGATAGCGGTACTTGTCAGGCCCTTCGCCCTGTATCACTGACAAGGGGGAACCACACCGGAAAATCTGGATGCACTTTCTCAGCCAATGCAGGAATCGAACACCCGACCTCTAATTAGCCACCGTGACCCCCTGTTCAATGAGGTTGGATACATAGGAATGTAGAGGCGTTATTTCCATGAATGTGTGAGACCCCCTAGACCTCCCCGCCCCTGTTGGACACGCGCCTGAAGAAACACTCACGGTTAATTCTGGGTGATGGAGTATCAAACTTTAATTTCCACAAGCTTGCTTCTGTTGTTTAACGTTTACTTCCATGATGATGATATCGCACTCAAACAACTATATATAAATCTTGGTGATAATTTGACATTATTTTCTAAAATATCACGATAGAATAAGGTTTAAATTACGATGGAATAAGGGTTTATAGACCAAAATGACATCCACATTCGTTTTATTAACATCTGGTAAAAACATAAGAATTTTTTATCTACATTATCGAGTGAAAACATAAATCAATATGCGTTTTTTATTCACCAATTGTTTACAGCCGGTGCTCA
Source organism: Patella ulyssiponensis (assembly GCA_963678685.1). Lineage (NCBI taxonomy): Eukaryota > Metazoa > Mollusca > Gastropoda > Patellidae > Patella > Patella ulyssiponensis. Next base: position 64,424,374 of record OY783229.1, read on the forward strand.
CACGATACAATAATTCAACTTTCCATTTTCTATTTCTCATTACTTATGAAAATATTACTCAAGAATATCACCAGAATTAAGGTTACTAGAGAAGCTTTCCTTAACTAAAGATCAATATTTTAGCACAATATGCTTCAATTTTGTTTGGCTAAGCACTAAAATCAATCCAATATTATCTAATCAAATTACTAAAATTTGGATTTCATCTCAGTTAAAATTTGTGAAACAGGTCCCGGGAACCGAGCGTGGCGTAATTGCCGCTATTAAAATCAAAATTCGTCAATCGTCGAAGAACAATCATGCCGATCGAGATTCAGTTGGTGGAGCTTGTGGGGTTTTTTTTTTCGAAGAGCGTCGGCCCAAAACAAGAAGAACAAGATGAGTTCCTGGTCTAAAAATTAACTGGTCTTAATATCTATTTAATTAAAATCAAAGTGTGTATGGGTTTCGCCCATGTATCAAATTAACCAACATGACACCGGAATTTGGTTCCGGAGGAATCAGACTTGCTCGCCGCGTTCCACCCCCTTCGTCATTAGCCCAGTTCAGAGCAGAACAATAGGATGTTAAGCCCCATTTCACTTCATTTAGAACGACACACCTTCTTGATTAGTTTCACATGCGAGAACCGGTCTTCTTGGTCCACGCCAGAATTTGAATATTCTGATAGTGAGTCTAGCAACCTAGTCCGATAAACACCCAGCCCTTTGGGATTAACAGCCCAGGAAGAGCAGAACAACAGATTGGATCCTTGGTTGTGTTTTAATCCTCACAGTCAAAGACGAAATAAAGCTGGTAGTGCTTGGTGGAGCCTATCAACTATAGAATACACGAAGCTAGCAGAGAGAGAAAGATAAATGGGATTTAACGTCCACTCGACACAAACCAGGTCATTTAGGGACTAACACATGGTTTAATTTTATTTCAATAATTTGTTTGCGCGTAGGGGTCTTACTCCTTGTCACATACAACAGGGGAATCGAAATAACGCCAGCTGACTCAATGACAGACCTCATGATACAGCGCGCACGTGCTAACCATTCGGACACCCCCCCCCCTCCATGAAGCATACAGAGCTGTGTCCTAATTAACTTTTTCATCAAATAACTTCCCATGTGCTTATTATTTTTGTTAATGAAATTAATAAAACAAAAGAATACTCACTTATACAAAGAGCGGCTAACAAACTCACGGCAACCTCTGGAATATCGCAATCGGGAAAAAACGGTTTTAAAATATAGTTAGAGAACGTCAGTGCCGTGATGGCATTGCCAGTTGGAAATACGATAATTAGGGCTACCCACATATACAAGAACGATGGGAGACCTCCAAAACCTTCCCTGATATACGCATAATCGGCACCAGACTTCAGAATACATGTCCCTAATTCAGCATAACACATGGCACCAACAAGGCAGATCATTCCACACAGAGCCCATATTATCATTGAAAACCCCACAGAACCAGCTTCCTGCAACACACCCTTCGGAGAGATGAAAATCCCCCCTCCCACGATGGAACCGACAATGATGGCAACACCGTTGAACAACCCCAGAGACTTTTCTAATTTGACACCGCCGCCATCACTCAGGCTTGTTTTGGAACCGTTAACGTCCTTCGTCATCTTGGTATCATTAATAAAACAACTGTTCTAATAGTTATGGTGGATGTCTTAGTAGTCTAGAGTGTCGCGCTTTGAACTCTAGCTGGTCGGAGACTGCGCTAGTGGTGTGAGCGTATGCGGCTTCGAGGTACGGGCGCCTTTTGAATCACATGGGCTTACTCCTCGTGGGCACTCCGGTTTACAGCCACAGGAAAGACACCTGCGCGTGCGTAATATTAGAAATACAACGCACCACCCTCGAACAACAATATAATTTTATTAATTACTCACAGGTGGACAATCAGACAGTTAAAAAATTCAGACCGTAGTCAATCTTTCACACGCACCCGGCGGAGAAACAAAATCCACTCAGTGTTCGCTTTTCCACACGCACCCGACGGAGAAAACAAATCCGCTCGGTGGTCACTCTTCGACACAAGTATTCTCCCTTCAACACGCACGCCCAGTGTTCACTCTCTTCCACAAGTACCCGACTGAGAAAACAAATCCGCTCAGTGTTCACTCTGCAACACGCACCCGACGGAGAAAAACAAATCCGTTCAGTGTTCACTCTGCCACACGCACCCGACGGAGGAAACAAATCCACTCAGTGTTCACTCTTCCACACGCACCGACGAAGAAACAAAAATCTCTCACTGTTCACTCTTTAGGCGACCTGTGAAACGCACCCAAACGTCCCGTGTAACCTTTTAGCAATTGTAAATGATCTTCGCCACAGGACTGAATTAAAATAATGTTAATCAGAGTTGTGGCAGAATATATGACTGGCTAACGTAGCGGAAATGAACCGATATATATGTACGATAAGTTGGAAATGAATAATGATTAGTTTGTGAAGCTCGCCACCTGATAACTGAACCGTGGTGCGAATAGTTCATATGGTAATATGCATGTTTGGTTAATTTCAATCGAATTTGATAAAATTTAGATAAAAAGTTGATAGTTGTCTGTAGAATATTTACAGACAAAATAATAACAAAAAAGCGGGATTGGCACCACCCCGCGGGGTAGGGCATGCACCCGGAGAAAAAATCACGAGGTTAGACAGACGACCCTACTCTTTGTCATGGACAAGCTTGGGCTGGAAACCACACCACTTGACTCAATGACAGACACACAGACAAGGGCGGCGGCGTAATATGTTCACATTATGAAATAAAATGGGCGGCGGCATAATATGTTCACATTATGAACTGAAATGGGGTTTAACGTCCTACTGTTCTGATCCGACTGAGCTAATGAAGACGGTTCACATTATGAATGTGGACGTATACAAATGGATACAAATGCAACCCAAAATGCAATGTGAGTGTGAATCTACTTCCACTTGATCAACCATTTTCTTTATTGCCAGTTTTTTGTTCCATAACGCGACAACCCGACATCACGACAACCCGACATCACAACAACCCGACAACCCGACAATACGACATTTTTACCCGACATCACGACATTTTTAGTGTCGTAATGTCGGGTAAAAAGGTCGTGATGTCGGGTAGAAATGTCGTGATGTCGGGTTGTCGTGTTGTCGGGTAGAAATGTCGTGATGTCGGGTTGTCGCGTTATGAAAGGCGACATCACGACAATACGACATGATACCAATCAGCCACCATACTCCATTGATTATATGTAAAAAGAACAATGTGCAAAGTCTCAAAACCGGTAATGATTTAGTCAGAAAACCTCTAAGGCCAAAGTTAAATGTAAAACGTCAAATGTAATGTGTCAAATGACAAATATTTTATTGGAAAAGGCTGCTTTTTGGCTTGTATATACATTTTACATTTCCCTCATTACATTTTACATTTGCGTTCTACCGCATCTCATTTGTCCTTCGCACTTTCTACATAGCATCTTACGCAGAGCACTAACTATGATATGCAAATGTAGATATCATGTGACTTATTATCATATACAGAAACTGCCGATTTGGTCAAATGCCACTAGATGTAAACCGGGCTACAGTGCTTCACGTTTAAGGCGAGCTTTCGCTCTTGCTCCTCTCGATCCACCTCAGCTTTCCTTCATTAAAGACTCCTGCAAATTAGCTAAATCGCTCTCCTAAATATTGAGATTAATAAATTACTTTCAGTTTTTGTTTAATTTAAACTGCATACGTTCGAGCTATCAGTTTCCATGTTGGTCATTCCGATGCTACCATATTCACCAAATATTAAACAAGACCAAAGTATAAATACAATATGATTACGAAGAAATATTCTACGGGAGCTTTTTTCTCATTTTTGAAATTGGCAGGAGCTTTTTGTGGCTCCCGCACAATTTTATAAACGTGAAGGACTGGGGCTAGCATTAACACTTACACTAAATTGCGCCAACAATCACGTGAACTAACCCCGTTTACATACCGTGACCTTAATATTTAGATCTGACCCACAATTTAAGTAAGATCGACATGATCTTGGCATGCATTGATATTCCGTCGTAATATCAAGATGGCGCTCATGACGTTAAACTGGGTTCCTGGTTCTATATATTCGCACTTGCCTTTTATGGGGCAGGGGGGAGGCTAGTCAATATTGATACAAGGTTACTTGTTTATTATCAGCTATACAATAAACAAGATAAAACATATTACAATAACATGAAACAATTGTATATGACCAAAATGGGCAGGATATCGTAAATAATATAATGATAATCGGCATTCATCAATAAATAATTTCTGATGTGTTTCAATTTATATTCGCATATAAAGCTGGTGAAGAGTAAAGCCAGAGGGTAGGGGGGTTACATGCAATTTTAATTGATCTTAAACGAGATAACCCTCGTGCGATGAGAGATGCATTCGACACAAACTAGGTCATTTCGGGACTTCAGCAATGGGACAGGCGATACTATAATATTCAAATTCATAGTTTATGCATGAAAGTCACCCTTTTAAAAATTCAATTAGAGCCCCACTCCGCCAGACTTTTGAAGGCTAAACATCCCCTTTTCTCATGCAATAACTATGCACTGAAAACTGTTGTATAATTTCGAAGTTCAATTTAAAAAGAAAAAAAGAAAACTGGATGCGATGTCATCTTGCGGAGGGGAGAGAGAGAGAGAGAGAGAGAGAGAGAGAGAGAGAGAGAGAGAGAGAGAGAGAGAGAGAGAGAGACTTGTCATGTACAAATGGGGAACCCAAAACCACACCACAATTGACAGATCTTGTAATCAATGCACTGGGCTCCCGTTAACCATCCCCCACTCCGTATTAGAAAGTAAGGAGAACTTTAGATGAGGGTATTTAGAATGGAACACTATGCGTTTTGATACTTTTGAATGTGTACCAACTATATTTGCCTTATAGTCTGGCTAGAATATTGTGCTGTTAAGGGTTGCTAAATTCACTATTTCTGTAGGAAATTATGGTTTAGTCCTATCAATATCTTCATAAATGTACTAATTGCTAGTTATATTTGCTTCCTAATGTTGCCCTAAATATATATATTTGAACTTATGAATTTACCTCATTATGGATTAAAAATAACTTTTATTTAAATGGTATATTAAATCTTATCTGCTTTTGGATGTGACATTTTATTGATTATGCTGCATTATGCATAGTTGAAAATAAATATGTGCAGGACACAAATAAATATTAATGGCTAGCTAGGTTAATGATTAAATATTACATCAATATTATCAGCAGAAACATACTCAAATAATGATATACATGCAGTAATTAACCAATCATATCCAACAAAAAATATTCTTAAACCCTAAGTAAGGTCCATTTCCAATTTAATCACCAATAAATATCTGAAATGTAATTAATGCCCAGAAATTGTCCTCTTGATATGAAATGGCACCAACTTGGCTAATGAGGATGTTCAAAGGCCATACAGTGTGCTATGGGGGTTTGTTTACCTGGAAACTACATCCAAGTCCAAGCCTAATATTTATCCAATCCCAACTATTAAAGATACATAATGTAAGATTTAGATAAAGAGATGACCGTTCTTGTTATAATAGTTCAAAAATACATAATGCAAAATTAGTATATTGAAAAATTCATTTAAATTACTTTATTCTGCGCAACGTTGTCACTGTTTAAAGTTTTGGCATAGACTGTTTATTATAGTAGCAATTGTTAATTGAAACTAGCGGTCGTGTACATCTGCACCAAACCGATATTCAAGAGAGTTGATAATAGGCTTGTCCCATGAATAAATGTCTAAATAATAATTTATAAAACATTTGAAGCTAAAATAAAAACCTGCAAAAGGCAGATTTAAACAAACATTATGCTAAATCTGACAATTGCAGGTCTTTATTTATTAGACATTAATTAACTTATCCAGACCAAAACCAACTCTCGATGGCATCACTAGCCTGCGGTATTTACTGGATTCTGATCCCATTTGCTGCTGAACTTTCAACCATGATTTATTCATGAAATGGATAATCTAGACTATATTTTTATCATACCGACTTAGTAATGATGATTGAGGCTAAGCCGTAATTTAACATCTTTTAATTCTCGGTTCAGAGTGGATCAATTTGACTGAAATTTTCAGAAAATTACCTTTACATTATCTAGTTATTAACTATTATAGTGAGAACTGTCAGCTCTTTATCTTTTCTCCCATAATGTATCTTAAACTCTTACATAATGCATCTTTAAGAATTCTTTTAGGGGTTGGCTTCACTTGAATACATATAGACAGCGAGGGAATTGCATCCGGGACATATCTGATTTTCATTAACCAAATATAATGTCATTTCGGAGACTGTATTATATATTATATTATGATTCGGATTATCAGGTCAATATATGGAAATGAACCTTTACTTAAAATGGAAAAAAATTCCAAATGATAAAAAGAATTGAAATAAAAGTAAAAATGGCAGTACATAGATATATATAACAATATAACGATGTAACAAGAACAGAAAACGGATATATGTGATTTTAACATCTGTACAAACATACTATACTATTGTACTGTATATATATATTTATGGCCCTTATCTAATTAATTACCTCAATATGTTTACATTTTCTGGAACATCTTATACCACACTATGCTATGGGACATTTAACATAAATGCAGCACATTTTCTTGCAGTGACTTGAGTTTAATGGAATAGCCCATTAGATACTTTCTAAAATCACTTGCAGTGACTTGACCATTATGGAATAGTCCATTGGGCAATCCAATGCAGTGATGTGATCTTCATGGAGAAAATAGGGTTTAATGTCCACTCGACAAAAACTAGGTCTTTTATGACTAACTTATGGTTCAATTGAATTAACATTAGGCTCAATTTTAAGAATTTTACTTTTATATCATAAATATAATCTTATCCATAAAAAAACACTTGATTATTTCAACTGATTTATGCTACTGATTCTCTAGTCTTCAAAAGAAAAGAAATGTATCATCATATAATCGAAAAAAATATGAACAATTTGTGCGTTTTACAAGTAATCTCAAGCAGGTAATGCCAAACAAGAAAATGTCACCCCCTTCAAGTTCATTATAACACATTATTTAATAACAGAACAATTGATCTCTTAAAGTCTTGATACATCATTTTAGCACTATAGGAATCACTTGCGGACTACATTAGGTGAATCTCTATAAGGAATATCAGTCCAAAAATAATTCAATTCCTTATTTACAACGATATGTTGAATTGAAATTTCATCGATGGAGGCTGCTTGGTATTTAATAAGCACAGCACAATTTTGTTGTCAGTCAGCAAAAATTTATTGATAGGCCTGATTTATGTCTGACTGAATTCAAGTCAGGACATTATCTAGCATTGGTATTGTGGTTTTGTCTTCTTATTGAATATTAAAGATATAATAGCCTGGGTTAGCCAGGAGAAATTTAATACAAAATAAATATGTTATCAAAAATTACAAATGATGAATCAATTCTTTAAAAGAATGTAACACAGGAGATGCATTATAATTGACTGAGTATTAAACTATACCCTCCTCTTTTGAGTCATAATACAATAATAATATCCTAAAACAACATTAAAATTTAAATCAGTTTGATTTCACAGTTTCTCAATAAAACATTACATTTGAACATAATTCAATCTTTGTGCGAACAACAAATCTCATTCCTGAACAAACATTTAACAACTTGATCAAAAACAGTAAAAACTGAATTTAATGTTTATAAAAGATAAAATCAACAAATATAAATCATAAAAATGACTGGAGCTAAAAGATAATATCATGGACTTTAAACTTTCTAGAAGCACCTCACCTCTGTCATCTTGGAGCTCTTGTGAAATACTAAACTACAGGTTAACAATCATGGTCCTTCAGTTAATTATGATAGAAGTAGGGAAACAAGTAAAATATCTTGTCAATTTTATTAAAATACAGATTTATATTTATATTTCGTTTTTGTTTTTTTATACTTTCAATGGCGTCTACCACATGAAGATCTGACCAGTTGTAGTGGCAGACATTTGATTAACAAATCGGCATTAATGTTTCTAATGGATTACCCACGCCAAAAACTCGTAACAGACCGTTTCATTGGCTAATTACTCACAGCAACTAGAACACCTGTTTATAACAACTCTTCCAGATCCTTGTGTAGTAAAGACAAGTAAAACATAATTCCTGACTATAAAAAACAAAACGAAATAGGATCTGTTTTAATCAGACTGATTACCTTGTTGGCTTCATGGAAAAATACACTCTCATAACATAATAATATCTTAAGAACCGCTTTGATAGGCATTTAGTAATTGAACATATTAAAACAAAGTACAAATTTATGGATACACAATTACTGAGTTTAATACTAAAATCAGTGATACTGTATTCCTAAAATTGTACCTTGAGTGAACAGTAATAGACTTCTTTTTGAATTGTATTTGTGTGTTACTGCACCTCGTTATTTTTCATCTTCAATTCTGTACTCATATTTTTCATATTTAATTCTGATCTCAATAACAAGACCTCTTTACACAAGTGGAATGTTTCAGACATGAAAAATGTTTCCTTTAACAATATATTTCTGCAGTTCTAGTATTAAATTTAAATAAGATATTCAAAACGCAGATAGAGCACTTGAAATATAATTCAGAAAAATAGTTCTTCCTTAAAAATATATTTCTGCAATTTCTTGTATTAAATGCAATAAAATATTTAAAAGGCACTTGAATTGTAATATGTATGGAAACCAGATACACATTTCTACAGCATAATAATTCAAAATATTCAATGATATAATAGATAATTTAGCACCTAAGAACCATGGGTAATTATAATAATGAACTAAAAATGTATATTTACAATAGCAGATGATAAATTTCATGATGGAAATAAACAAAAATGAGATTCAATAGCATATACTAATACATGTATGTACATCATTAGGGAATGGAATATTTTCTATTATAAATACCTGGCCTAAATATTTTAACAATTTAACAACTATGTGTTCAGATCCTACTAACAGCCATTTGCAAGAACACACTTAATCCTTTAAAAGTTGATAAGATTAATAACACATAACATTGACCTCTTCTTTTCAAGTACATCAAAGGGGTTATGCTATTGAAATTGTAGATTTTGAATATAATTTCAACTTTTTCCATCTTCTATATTTTCTAATAGATGATCCTTTCTGAGAAGGAAAATAAAAGGCACACAATATGCAGTTTGGCAGGATTCATCTATATATTTACCAAGGCTTGAGCAATTTAGTCCATTTTTATTTCTTCTATATCCTCAGCAACCACATAAAAACATTTCTGGACGAGTAATGATAATTTCCCTGAAAAAAAAGATGAAAATTGTTGAATGTTAACAAAATATTATTGCTTTGCAATTCTATGTGATAAATGTGATGTGATGAGATTATGTGATGTGATGCATGAGATGTGATCTGATATATGTTATGTGATGTATGTGACACAATGTATGTGATGTATGAGATATACTTGATGTGACATGCGTAACAAGATATATGTGATCTATGTGGAGAGATATATATGTGATGTGACGTGTGATGATGTATGATATATATGTGATGAGATACATGTGATGTGTGCGGCGAGATATATATGATGTATGATATATATGTGATGAGATACATGTGATGTATGCGGCGAGATATATATGATGTATGATATATATGTGATGAGATACATGTGATGTGTGCGGCGAGATATATATGATGTATGATATATATGTGATGAGATACATGTGATGTGATAGATATTATATGTGATGTGATGTGTACATGCGTGATGAGATATAAGTGATGTGATGTATGGACTATGTGCGAGGTATTATATGTGATGTGATGTGTGGGATATTATATGTGATGTGATGTGTGAGATATTATATTTGATGTGATGTGTGAGATATTATATGTGACGTGTGGGATATTATATTTGATGTGATGTATGAGATAAATGTGATGTGATATAGTATACATGATGCAATATATGTGATGTCTGGGGTATATGTGATGTGTGAGATATTATATGTGATGTTATGTGTGAGATATATGTGATGTGAGATATTACATGTGATATGATGTGTGAGATATTATATGTGATGTGTGTGATATTATACTTGATGTGATGTATGAGATAATGTGATGCATGAGATATACGTAATGTGAGATATTATATTTGATGTATGGGGTATAAGTGACCTGGTTGTGTTGAGTGGACGTTAAACCCCATTTCTCTCTCTCTCTATATGTGACGTGGTATGTATAACTATATGACAAGATTTTGAGAGGAGATTTTAAGCACACAAACTATCTTTTCCAATGCCCAAATCATGTTGAACTGGATTCAAAATGAGGGGAGCCAGGATACCTTGATGGTGATGAGGGATCAAAGTGGAAGAACGAAGATGGGCCAGAATCCCATGGTGTGCAGGCCTGGACAGGTGGCTTATAAATTTTAAGGCTCTTCTCACAGGCCCTGATCATAATTATTGGACACAGGGAGAAAATCAATGCAACTCTAAAATGGAATCTCTAGCGGTTGGAGAAAACAAGAAAAGCATGAAATAACACACAAGGTTAGTCATGTGTCCCTTACTCCAAGCTGTGATCACTGGAATCAGTCTGTACACATATCAAATGGAAAAGAAATAAAAAAGTACTTACTGTGATAATTTTCAAAGACTTGAGGTTTTTTAGTCCACATGACACCGATAACATAGACTGGTATACCAGTACACATCATGACAATACCCATTAAACATTCCATTGGACTGGATGTTAAAGGTGTTATAATCAGGAATATTATAATCAACAGAAAAAATATAGGAAATATGATATGTACCTGAAACAAATATTAATCATCGTTATAATAATAACTCATCTCTTTTTGGTCATTGCCCCGAGATTGCCGTTACCGGCCATTAGCGTCAGCTTCTAAGATCCAAACTATCAGAGAGAGAGACACATGGGGTTTAAACGTCCACACGACACAAACTAGGTCATTTAGGGACTAATATATGGTTCAATTCTATTTCATTAATTAGCTTGCAGTGGGAGAAAACCAGAGGACCTAGAGAAAAACCACGAGGTTAAACAACTTGTACAACTGGGGAATTGAAACACACAACAGTTGACTCAATGACAGACATTATTAAACAGCGCCCACAGAGGAACCATTCAGCCATTAACACCCATAAACAATCCGCACCGGTACTAGTAATTTTAACCAGTAGTTTTTAGTCCAAACTACATTCATTGTTCCTATCAAAACTGTAGCTCTCCAAGTCCAAACAATCCCATACACAAGGCAGGCTATGATACTGTCTAGGAAAGTAGTAATCAGATATCGTTGAGAAGCACTGTATAAATTGAAAGTAGCCTAGTATGGGCAAATAAAATGTAAATTTACAGGCTTTAAGAAAATATACACTTACCTTAATTGGTCGTTCCATGTCTGGTCGTGTATAACGTAACATGAGTAATGCAGCTACAGATACACCAATAAATAACGTTTCAACAAACGCAGCGTAATTAATCAATGCAAAAATATCACTTGAACATAACATAATCAGCGACATTATACACTGAAATAAAAAAAGAAAGCAAGTGTGTTATATTATTCAATCATAAAGCTATAGGGCAACAAAATCTTCATTTCATATAATTCCATACGTTAAGCAAATGAAATAGGATATATACACGTAGGTCCATCTTGACCACTGCAATTCAAGGTTTAGAGCTAGGGATTGCCAATTAATTTCTTTTAAAAAACCCCCCCCAAAATTGTGAGAATTATTTTCTTATGCATCATATATCAATGGGCTCATTGATTAATTTGAGAAGACGTGTAATCTCGCTTGGACAAGATTTGATTAAGGGGAGATAACTCTCGCTATGTTTGAGGTCTGTGACAGTTTCAGTTACTCGCTGGAGTTACCGGAAACAAGGTTTGCTCAAGCACATGTGCTTCAAGCGATCCTCCCGAGCTTTGCTCTATATTATTATTTCCAGGACAAACAGCACACATGAAGACAAGCAATCCTATTCTTATTTAAGGGGATCCTTTGAAGTATACATTTAAAGTAGTAATTAAGAATGTCGACGTGTAAAACACCTTGTAAGTGAGCACATCAGCAAAATTAAAAAAAAACTTACACCAAATAATAAAGCTGGTACAGGTGTCATTAATTTAGGGTTGATGGTAGCTAAAAATCCTGGTAAATGTCCATAACGAGCTCCAACAAAAAACAACCTGAATAATGTATAAAATACATAGTAAATGATACACTCAAAGAGAGAGAGAGAGATACAGTACATCTACTCGACAAATTTTATTTCAATAATTCGCTTAAGCTAAGGGGTCTTTAGCAGTGGGAGGCGACCCCATTCCTTTTCACGTACAACCAAGGAATCGAATCCAGACCAGTGTGATCAAAAATTACCCCAACTTGTCCTAGTCCTAAAATTAATTCAATTCTATATTAAGATTCACTTACCTTGACGATGTAAATATACAACCATTTAAACTACCAAACGTTGACATGGCAACAAATATCGGCATTATCCATGCCATGACACCCAGTGTACGATTAGAGAATGTCTGAAAAGTAAAATATACTTCATAAATAAGTGTAAATTACATCCACATTTTTTGTATGGACTGTCAATTACAGCCCAACTTAGTAAAACCATCACCACCTCTAAGCTGTAGTGGGATTGATGTCACTCATGCATTCTTCAGTTAAATGCACAAGGGTCCCTTGAATTTTAATAAAAAGTACATTTCGTATACGTCTTTATTAGCCCAGTCAGAGCAGAGCAGTAGGACATTAAACCCCATTTCATTTCATTTCTTCTTAGTTTATGTATCTATTTTAAATCAAAGTTGACCAGAAATAAAATGTGGGTTACGGTCCTACTCTTCTGCTCCGACTGGGCTGATAAAGACAGGCATATGGGATGCAGCGCGCTATGAGGGAAATTAGAATATACCAGTTCATACATCCAGCTCTCATTTTCAAATTCAAAATGTATACAGGGCCTCGTTTTTTCATGCCATCCAAAAGACTAGACATGGTTCCCTGCTAGACCCGCATTCATGCACCACTGACAAGGTGAAAATCACACCGGAAAATAAGTAGGAACTATTTCAGCCGAAGCATCAGTAAATCCCAGGTCGTCTGGTTATCACGCCAGCGTAAAAAATAATAATGAGATTAGAGAAGGGTGTACAACTTACTACTGCTACAGCATCAGATGCTATAAGTTCTGCTGGTGATAATATAACTAGATACGCGATATTAGCTAGAATATATATAGTTGTAACTAACGGCAACGATATCCAGATAGCTCGAGGTAAATTCCTGAAAGCAAACAACAAAAAAAACATTTATATTTAAATACATTGAATAAAATCCAAGACTTAAATAAATTAACTCCTTACTGAAAAAATTTCTGTACAGTGCAGACAAGATCGGATCTCAGTGATATGGTTGAGGACCGAAAGTAAAATATTAAAGTAAAAATAACATTCCTCAATATTATCTTTACTATTTAAATTCATTATGAATATTTTTTACACACACGTCACAAGTAATCAGAAAAAAAGAGAGAGAGAAATGGGAGTTAACCAGAAAACCAGAATAAAACCCACACGATTGAACAGACGACCCAACTCCTTGTCACATATAAATAGGGAATCGAAACCACGCCACTTGACTCAATGACAGACCTTACAATACAGCGTGCACGTGCTAACTATTAAAATATTCACAACCCAAATAAGAATAAAGCCATTTTTTTTTTGATTCATAGTTTGTCTAATAAGACAATTGAAAGAGCATGAGAATCATACCATACATTGATAACCAAGCAGAAAACCACCAGATAAGACTCAGGGACAAGGTCACAGACATTTACATGTAAGTACTTGATAATAAAAATACTATCAAATCAAGTGTAAGCTGAGCCAGTTGTGTTATACATGTACATGTATAGTATATCTTTCTAGTACTGTCCTTGACAAACTGAATTGTATTAACCAAGTGTCTATTCTAAAAAATGATAGGTTTATGCCACCCGCGTTTCTAGCAATGCTACTGGATTCATCCATTGTATAAACAAATAAATATAATTTATAAATACATTGTACATGAAATACTTACTTGTATGGGTCTTTTAATTCTTCTGTTACAAAATTTAAATAATTCCTGAAAACATGATATTAATATGTATACATAGAAATATATAGAGTATATACATAGAGATATACATAGAAGATACAGAGCAGAGTATATACATAAGAAATATAATACAGTAGAGTACATGTATATACATGTGTAACAGTAGAATATACATAGACAGTTATAGAGTATACACATAGTATATACATGTACATAGAAAGATACAGAGTATAATATACATTGAAACATATAGAGCTAAATAAAGTAATGAAAAGAAAATAGGACATGGTCCAGACCATATTTCTGAAGCAATGGCCCGAGAAATCCCTCTCCGGCCATTGCTGGATTGGCTTCTGATTCCTGAACTTTTGCGGGAGTATGTCTATTCTTCCCGTTCAATCAAAGCTATCACTTAAAGATACATTATGGGAGATTTTGACAAGGAGTTAGCCATTCTTGCTATAAAAGTTCAAAAATAGATGTTGAAACAAGAATATATTGAAAATTTCAGTCAAATAACTTTATCCTGAACAAAGTTGTTACCACTATAATTTTTTACTAGATATGGGGGTAAAAATCATCGACACCCTTTTCCCACTATGGCCGATTGTTGATTGACAGGCGTTAACTCCACCTACATAGTCTCGATCATCAAGTAATGTTTAAACGGTATCTACTGAAGCTTGTGTATAGCCTCGGTCATCACTGTCTTTCATGAATAATTTCCGGAAGTATGATGACGTCAACGTCACGCAGAAACCCCACCCACAACGCCATAGTGATTAAATCGGTCGACGAAATCCTGTTTTAAATCGAGCCCAATCCAAGCCATCCGTGGGTCTACAGTGTTCATTTTGGGCTTGTTGTTTAAATAAAGATCTAATTTATAATTTCTATGACATCTGAAGCTCAAAGGAAGACCGACAAAAGTCAGTTTTTGCTCTCCCATAATGTATGTTTAAGTACAGTAACATCACAGTCCTTCGTTTAATCTGGGTCTTCATTTAAGGTATAAAAAACGGTGAAAGTATGTTCGTTTCCAAACAGTATTGCTTACATTTCATTTGACTTGATAGCCTCGTTTGTCACGCAATTAGTTTTACTGCAGTATTCTGCTATGCACGGGTTTATTGGGCATAATAAAATCGTGAGCCATGACCTAACGTTATGTAAACATATTTGGTCCAATATTGACACTCGTTTTAAATGTAAAGCTTTTGTAGAGCAGCTAGTCATTGGTTGGTAGTCGGACTACTGACCAATCAAAATTTAAAACAACAATATCCACTCATTACAGCAGTGAGTAGTGGGATTACCTCTAATCAAACAAAACACTGCGCGTAGCATGGGTCCAGACTGTCTTGGAAAACCCTTGTCAGTATACAAATTTTGACAAACATGTACATGTATCGATTATTCATGAGGTTCAGTCCTTTTTTAACTACAAATTGTTTTCTCCTTATTACTTTTGTGTAGTTAATTGGAACAATTCTTCTGTTTATATTTTCAAAAGGAAACACAGAAAAAACTCCCTTATTAATCATTTTACACATACACACAACAAAAATTAATAGTTTTTCTTTCTTACCATCCAGCATATGAAAATAATCCAGAATAAAACGCCATGGCAAATTTACTTGGTTCTGTTGTTGATCCTTGAAATGGTTCTTTAAAACTTTCAGTTGATCCTAAAAAAAAATATTTGTGTAAAAAAATAAAGATAGGTATGGGACATGTTATGTTAGTAAAATTCTGATTTGATAAATGTGTAAGGACATGAAATGTTGGTATCTTTATAATCTGGGACATGGAATGTTGGTATCATTCTGATCGGACTGACAATTAACCCTTTGAACACTGACTTTACATGGGGTGTTGCACGTCCCACCCTGAATTTACAGGACGTCATATTAATTATGACGTCAACGTAATTGGAGCTTGACACGCCCCAAGCCGCAAAACCGACATTTTGGGTATATGCGATACAACCTCAAGCCGGTTTTGCGGCTTTTCGGGTTCTATGGGTTAAGGGTATAAAAGGCAAAAAAACTTCACTCTTTCGAGAAATGAGTACAAATACTAAATCCACAATTATAAAAATTTTAGCTGTACAGTATTTGATTATTAAAATATTTTTGCAAGCTCTAGCTGTAAAATAAGTGAAATGGACATATACTTACCCATGAACAGGAAGACAAGACCAGTGACAATTATAATTAGTAAAGATATAACCTTGCTGATGGTAAATATATCTTGTACTTTTGTTGCCCATTTTACACTCGCACAATTTATAGCTGTCAGTAAAGCTGAAAAAATAAAATGATTCATCATTAAATACTTTGTAGGAAATAAATATGAAAAATAATGAGGTGGACCTATTTTCTATTAGATACAAATTTGAATATTTTGTTGACACATGATTTTTGTGTGTGGTCTAAAAACTGCCTTCTTAGATAAGGATAAGAGTTATGTCCCTTTATTTTTGGAAAAAATGTCCGACAAGAAAAAATTTGAAATCCCATCACTGAAAGAGACCCTTCAGGATTAAATATTATCATTATGCAATCTGCAAGAAAAGTTCTTAAAGTGGATGACAAAAGTTTTTGACATTGTAGTACATGCAACATCAATTTTGTCACTGTCTGGATCAGTCTTGAAAAGGCTCATTCATAATGATTTAACGTGTTTGTCATTTGAGATTAAAACATATTGCCACTGGTTTCAGTCTATTACGCTTGCAGTTTTAATTTAAAGTGTTTTTTTTTTAATTCACTTTGAATCATATGGAGCATGTTAATACATGAATTGAGATTTGTTCGTTCGTTTCTTGAGTTTAATGTCCATTTCCACCAGGGGTGATATCGTAGACAAGAGAATTGAGACAATGCATACGGTACATGTAGATTTCAACGGGATCACTTATGTTGGCTGGATCTATTTCTTAAGGATAAATCAAGATTTCGTCAAGGTCGCCGAGATGTAAATAAGGTTAGGGCATAAGATTGTTGTTGAGATTGTACAGTAGGTTATATTTAATAAATTCAATAAATATGTACAGAGAAGTTTTTTATTCAGTCTTATTTATGTGATATGATTCATGTCATAAACAATATCGAGACTGAGACCTACAGCTGTTGTAAACATTGATACAGAAATTAATAATATACTTTTATTATTTCTATACATATCTATAGAGTATGTCCATGTACAATGTACATATGATTAAGAATAACAATCATGTTAGTAAGCTGTGCAAGGTTATTCAAATCAAACAGATTTAACACGTCTGAATGTGTGAATGACAAAACATGAAACCAATAAAAGAGAGGAGAAGATGAATTGATTGTTTAGAAACACTTTAAGGGCACAAAAAAACACATTGAAAAAAATAAACTACAACATGTGTCTATCTATAGATATGTAATTTCAATAGCAAACAAAATAAAATACAAAATAAATAATCTACATGTATGTTTATTATAGGAATATTATTTTTAAAAACCAAGTTATATTTATAGTTTCTATTTTAGAAGGTGGTAATATATGCACATACATGTATATTGTATGACTTCAAAACTATCAACAGGTTTAAACACTACATGTAGACATGTACAGTAGAGTGAAGGACAAGTATTAAATCCCCCACCCCGCCCAGGGCAGAAATGAATAATAAAGGGTGTCAGTTGATTAATTCGGTATGCCCACGCTTGAAATTTCCTCCGTGAAATTTAAAAAGTCAGACTATTCATGCAAGTTTTTTTCTATTAATATATTTATTCCCACTCTGAGATGCATACATGTACATGATGTATATATGTGTTGCCTTTAATTACAGACTGTCTCAAGTTGAGACGCTCATCTCTCCTTCATCCTTTCCTATTAATTGTCTCATCCACTGTCCAAATTTATGTGGTAGAGAGAGATATTAATCAAACATGGATTAATTAATCAATGTAATCTGTACATACATAAAGTGCCAAAAGATTTTGAAAATGCTCTCTAGTACA
This sequence comes from Patella ulyssiponensis, assembly GCA_963678685.1. NCBI lineage: Eukaryota > Metazoa > Mollusca > Gastropoda > Patellidae > Patella > Patella ulyssiponensis. The sequence continues at coordinate 64,442,636 of OY783229.1, forward strand.
AATGATTTTGAAAATGGTCTCTACGTGTACATGTACATGTATGTATACATGTAAAAGTTTTTGGAAATGTATGTTACAACTATGAGTAAATATAAGTTATTGACCTACAATCATGCTCCATCTATTATCTATTTAAATCTCAACAAAAGGTCAATAGGGTCATCTATTAAAACCAACTCTTGTTATTTTACTGATAATTATTGCAGAGCTGACATTTTCTATTAATACATGTCACTAATAAAAACATTACTCTATTTATTTCTGGTTCACAAGGGAAAATACAAATTGTTGGTGGTCTTAATCCTACATGTAGCCCACTTGTCTTTAAAACTTACAAATAAACTGATATGTCACAGTTCCTATCATTGCTTAAAGATGCATTATGTAAGGTGTAGATTTGCTTAGCTAAATCTGCTTAATGCAGATCTTTATTTTGACTTCAAACGTTATATAAATCATTACTCAAATTTAGACATTTATAGCATGACAAGTCCACAATCAACTCTCTAGGAAATCAGATGGCAGAGATTTAAATGGATTAGAATGCCTGAGAGATTTAAAAATTTAACAATAAAATGGTTAATTGAGACGTAGTCTCGTATGTCCAGTACTATTGCGATTGTACTAAACAATCAACGCTACATCTTCCCACTTAGAACTTCACTCAGAATAAAGTAACTTGAATGAAATTTTCAATATATTCATCTTTCATTATGTATCTTTGAAATATATTATAGCATAAATTATATAATGGTTTAAATTACAAAGAAAAATGTATATTCTCAATGTTGCAATATTATATCAGACATACATGTATCGTAGTTTAAGTACAAAGGGGGTTAATATACAGAAAGTAATGTAATGTAAATATAATGTAGTGTAATGTAATGTAATCTAGTGTAATGTGGTGTAATGTGGTTAGCCAAGCAATTATTTGATGATGTTGATAGTAGTGGGGAGGTGTGCGAACCCAAAATTATGGATGGTGGAGAGAGAGAGAAATTTTGAAGTCTAATATCTAAAACGAGAAATGAAAATCATCCGAGGGTAACACTGCAATCAAAAGACGGTAGCAAAAGGCCGGCATGGTACGATAATGAACATTAATCAGTAGACGGTAGATAAAACCAAATGAAAACGATAAGTATCATCATTCAAAAGGCAGTTAGTAGAAGAACCACCAGGACATATTAAATATCACCATTCGAGCAAGATGGTGTTAGTAGAATCAGCAGGACACGATAAGTATCAACGGTCAAGAGACAGAAGGTGAATACAACGGGGTGCTGTACATAAGACCAGCAGAACAGGATGAGTATCGTCAGTCGATAAGTATCAAGACATGGACGGATCGTCAATCAGTTGTCCTTGATCAGCATGCAAAGTTGTATGTTAACTGATCAAATACATGCAAGATGAACAAAGTTATAATGGGACATGTATAATGTCCGGAAATAGTAATAAAACCACTGTAGAGAGAATCAATAAAGGTAACAAAGACTTCAGAGCACTCCCAAAGGCCATCTTAATATATTTTTTTAACTTTACAATTTGACAGGAAATTCATTTATGGTATCCTTTCATTGATTTGTCCTGAGCAATAATACCTGTCATGCATGGATTCACTTTAATTGTTTTCTAAAAGAGAAACTCTTTTCAATATGGTAGTCAGGTAATAAAGAAGTTTGGTTGTATTGTTAAAGCACCTCTCTATTTAATGGATGAACAATACGACTGTTTATTTCTGCAGACAGAAGATAAAAGGTTAAATCAGATATAGACAATACTTTAGTGTATACATCTTGATCAAAACATGTACATGTAGTTATCTTCCAGAACTTGTCAAAATCGTACCTACATGTACATACATGTAGGTGGACTAGCAACCAACAAAAAACAATTGCTTAACAAAAAGTGGTGCAGGTCACAGTGTCTGCCAGAGGGAGATGTATAGTCGTTTGGATGGGACAAAATATTGAGATCATGTGCATGTAAAAGAGAGAGAGAGAGAGATGGGGTTTAACGTCCACTCGACAGGTCTCGACACAAACTAGGTCATTTTGGGACTAACATATGGTTTCAATTTTTTATTTCGATAATTCGCTTGCACGTAGGGGTCTTTAGCAGTGAGAGGAAACCGGAGTGCCCGGAGGAAACCCATGAGGTTGAGAAGGCGCCCCTATCTCCATGTCACATACGCTCACACCAAGGTTCGAAACCACAGCCGCAAGCCAAAGGTGACCGGCCAGCTAGAGGTCGAAGCGCAGCACTCTAGACCACTAGGCCATCCCAATCCCCTGCATGTAAAAGAACCCTTGGCAGTTGGAATTCGAAACAAGAATAGACCGTAGTGCCAATGTCTGATAAAAATTTCATTATACTTCAATTATAGCACACTGTATATATGCCAGTCTTCATTATCCCAGTCAGAGTATTGTAGTAAACCCCATTTCATGTAACGTTATCTGTATCTCTTGATCCTGTATTCATTAGCCCAGTCGGATCAGAACAGTGGGATGCTAAACCACATTTCATGCATCTCTATCTCTTGTTTTGTTTACTTTCGTCAATATATGATTGGAAACACAGGATCTTATTTAATGTACAATATACAACTTACATGTATGTAGATATAAAAGTTAGAAAAACATGAAATGAAATATCGATAAATTTATGTTCATACAATTTGACCGCACACAAATTGCCAATAATTCAATCTTTTATTAAGTGCTAAAATTAGTGATCCTAAGCAGGCAACAGTGATTTTCATTACTGGCAACAGGTTTTCACCATTCTTGTCATCAAGTAAATGTAGGCCTATTGTCCTCAAAACTAGATTTATTGATAATAAAATATCTAGTGCTCATACATTTTATAATGATAGCAAAAACAATTATATACACATACAAAATAACTACCAACATGTATACACTACAAAAATTGATCATGGGATTTAAAGGGACAATATTATTATGTTTAATTATGACCAATGTCTAGGATGTTATTATTCTGTTTTAAATTTCAAATCTATCTTTTAATATTCATTAAACTGCCAACTCGTTATCTAATCTCCCATAATGTATCTTTAAAGTTAAAAACTAGCTAATGTAAAGGCAATTTGCTGAAAATTTCAGTCAAATTGATCCACTATTAACTTAGAACTACTAAAGTCGGTAAGACAAAACCAGTAGTCTCGGTTATCCAATTTTATTGGTAAATCACAAAGGAAAATATTTCAACGAATTGAACTACAATCCAACAAAAATCTCATGTTAGCCTCGACATCGAGAGTTGATTATGGTCTGAATAAGTTAATTAATGTCTAATTAATAGTTTTTATAACATTTCAGGCCTAAAGAAAGATCTGCAATTGGCAGATTTTGCTCTTGCATAATGCATGTTTAACTATTGTTTTACATGTAAATGCTGTGAGAGTTTACGGTAATCCTTCAGTAATAATATGTTAATGTCAACACTTTCTTAGTACATAATTTATATAAATAGACAAGTGTAATTTGATGATTCCTTGCCTACGATATTCCTCCCGACCCCCCTATTCCTCCCGACCCCCCGGGGGAAGTGGAAGTTAAACTCCAGAAAAATGAATGAAGATGATTCAGCTTATTGTGCTTATAGGAAATTATAAGTTGTGTAATAGTATAGTTGCTGTTATTTATTCTTGAAATAAAGTGTTGAAGATCCATTCCAAAAATATCTATTCATTTCTAATACTATGAGAACACACGCCGACAAGGTACATTCCCTGAAAGTCGTCATATATATATGTAGTGTTACAATCCCGAATTTCCCACTACAAACTCAGTATTAAAACTGGGTTGAAGTACAAAAAAAGACAAATTAGTAAAATATGCCTAGTTTTAGGTTGGAAATTATATATAAGACATTAAAGGATACATGTAAGAAAACATTGAAATAATAAAAAGAGCAACATGTACAGGTGGAAATTTTAAGAGCAAGACCAATATTTCTCTTATCATCATACTTGTATTATTATCTATCTACCTTTGATGTAATAATCCCTAAATTTGCCAGCTTATCACAATGGTTACATTGTAATACAATCAAGCAATTTCATTGTTCAGTGGAATGAGAGACTTGATGATGTCAGAATGATAACTGACATATCACTTTAACCTCACAAGAAACTACACTGTCAGTCACCTTGGTTACTGGCAAATGTAAATACATACAATTTACATAGAAATAAAGTAAACTGAATCTTTTAATTACAAAAATTCACTTAATCAAAGTTTGAAAAAGGATTTGTCTACATGCACATGTTCCATACATGTAGCACTTCATAATGTATTTTTACAAATATTTTCATGGATAACTCACAAGTCACAAGTATTTTAATTCAGTTTTGAAAGTTATATTGAAAGTCATATTTAATAGTCAAATAAGTTTAAAGGTTTTACAAATATTATTCCACCCTTTTGAACTCAGCAAATGCTTATGTCAATACATGAATTGACTACACAGTACTCGCATTCATAATAGAAAATTATAGACACCTGATGTCATACCAGTCCAGGAAGTGGTGAAAGAAAGATGGAAAGTCTGACAAGGATAGTGTCTAGTCATTTGGATGGGACACGTAAAATTAACCTTTCACAGTTGGAATTCAAAATACATGTACATTGTAAGTGAAGGCCATGGCCACTGTCCGGACAAAATTGCCCTTCATTAAAACATTCTGAATAGACAAGTAGGACATTGAACCTGTCGTGAACAGCTTTCTGTAAACAATCTTTGAGTGGTGGTGGCCTGACTTCCTTGGGTGGGTTTGGACAGGCTGGGCTAAGGACTACTGGTTTTGGGCAATTCAAGTATCAGCACAAAGAATTAATGTATTTACTAAACGACATGTTCATACAATCTAAATTTACCCACGATTGAAAAAAATCTACCCCTCAACTTCGTCACACGTGACAAAAGATGTTTATTGTGGATGTTTATTGTGGGCTAGCTGTACCGACATAAAATGACCACACCACAATATGATGAGTCATGGCATGATATTGGAATGCTAAATGTATTAAGAATGTGCAGTGTATAAGCTGACTGGTCTTATTTTATGTAATTTGCATTTCGTAGACAGATAATTGAGATAAGCATTTACACCAGACCATATGAATTCAATCATTATCTTTAATTATCTTTTCTTATCTAAAATTAAAAAACTCTACTATTAGTACTATGTCTAAGTAGACCTAGTCTAAGCTTGCAATCTTCAACCACACCATCTATTCTTATTAGTTTCTCAAATAACTGTCCCATAGTGCAAAGTCTGAGTTGTTAATGTAAAGGAATCAACAACAAAACATGCACTCAAAAACCCTGTGCAATTCATTCATCATTTGTTCGAATTATAAGGACAACATTATGAATTTGGTGACCTAGATACAAGTCAAGGTTAACACGCCTTTGTTCACCAATAAACGTTATTGGTCACAATAAAGAGACAAGAAGATCGGGACTAATGGCCACGTGCTCAAATAATATTGTAAACACGTTCTGAGAATGATGATGCAAGACGCTTGTCATCTCGATCGAATTCAATTTCAAGCGCGGACCACAATTTATTCTTCGATTTTGTAAATGCAGTCTACATGAAGGCCTATTGAAGTTTAGGTTTGAACAATTATTTAAACAAAATGAAGCAATACTCACTTATACAAAGAGCGGCTAACAAACTCAAAGCTACCTCTGGCATCTCACAATCAGGAAAAAACGGTTGTAAAATGTAGTTAGAGAATGTCAATGCTGTGATGGCATTGCCAGTTGGAAATATAATTATCAAGGCTACCCAAAGATACAAGAACGACGGGAGACCCCCAAAGCCTTCCTTGATATACGCATAATCGGCACCAGACTTCAGAATACATGTCCCTAATTCAGCATAACACATGGCACCAACAAGGCAGATCATTCCACACAGAGCCCATATTATCATTGAAAACCCCACAGAACCAGCTTCCTGCAATACGCCCTTCGGTGAGATGAAAATTCCACTGCCAACGATAACACCCACGATAATGGCAACACCGTTGAATAACCCCAGAGATTTTTCTAACTTGACACCGCCCCCTTCACTCAGACTTGTCTTGGAACCGTTAACTTCCTTTGTCATCTTGATATCATTAATAAGACAAACGTTCAATTAATTACTATTAGGCGAACAAATCAAACAAAGTCCAGGGTGCAAAAAGTCCACACAGTGTTCACTCTTCCACTCCAGCTGTGTCCTCATAAACTGTTTGTAGCGAACTGTAACACGCGCGTAAACTTCCTTTACTTCCACCACGTGACTCAAGTGGGCGTGGTCGGGCTAACACATCCGTAATAAATAACTAAATAACGCTATATGCATGCATATCCCACGTGCAGCTAATTATAATTCAATGATCACACGACCGTAGTGATACTAATAATAATGTTTATGACACCTAAACACACGTTATGTTGCAGCAAGTGTGTTTGAAGAAAACGGGTAGAGAGAGAGAGAGAGAGAGAAGAGAGTCGAGACGCTTTCTAAGCGATTTCTATGAAATCACTCGGCAATGAAGTAAATTTTTATTCCTTTTCTAATTCCCCTACCATGAAAACACAGTCGACTGTGATGTAGAACTTGACAATGACAAATATATAATACATGTAATACAAAAGGGGTTGTAGACTCTCTGCGGTCATAATCGGGTGAGCATTATGATGCCGATAGAGGTACGAAAAGTTTATTATCTGCGATATCACTTCGGTGGAAGCGGACGTTAAATAAAGCTATTTCACACACACGAAAAGTTTACGATTTTGGCACTATTTATCCAAGAATCGAATAGGAAGCTGGTACGGACGATAATGTTAGGTTCCCACGATCAAGATTCGCGCGACGATTGGAATCGTGATTATATTATCAGGGAATGTTCGTGGTGATCCTATCACGTCTTATATATTGAGGTCAGTCGTAGCAATCGTGTTGATCGCACCGAAACGTATTCGGACGTATGCACCTACCAGATCGTAGATTCAATAGGGACAATCCTATCGCAACACAACGTTCAACAGTGGGAACCTCGCTTAAAGAAGGACTACGACGGGTTTACGATGACTTCTACGAATTCCAAAATCCGTAGTCCGTCCACAAAAGTTTTTGACGGACAAAAGCTTTCGTGGTCGAACTACGAACTATTACGAACAATACAAATGTGTAAGAACCAATTAAGAATCACCCACGAACTTCAAGATCCGTCTTCGAATTATCTACGAATCGGAAAAAAAGCTTGGATTCCAGTAGATTTATAGCATTCGTAGCCAATACGAAAGCGGACCACGAAAATCACATACGAACTTTAAGAACCGCCTACGATATGTCTACGAATCGGAAGTTCAGATGCGATTCGTGGTATTCGTAGCCGACGTGAAAGCCGGGTTTAAGTTTAGATGGGGAAACCATCCTGAAAAATCCCGATGAACTTTCTCGACCAACATAGAGATCGAACCTCGAACCCCCTGTTATCAAGTTAGTGCCTTACGCACCGGGCCACAGCGACTCCCCGGTGAAATAGAACACTTTAGTTATTATGTTATCAGTTTTATCTTATTTTTAACTGTGCTAAAAGCGTGCTAGAGGCTAATATATTCATTGAAATAAACAGAGGAGAATTATCAGCTCACAGCATACACGAAACACTCGAATTTAGGAAAGTTGTTCCGTTTAAGGTGACTTTCGTATTTAAGCAAGGTTACTCCACACATATAACACCGAATAAACAGATATAAAATGTCAGTAAAAGTTCATGTTTGATAAATAAAGCTACAATTTCTCAACAGAAATACCAGAGGCACACGAACGTAGAGAGATAAGGATTAGAATTATATGTATGTTATTCAGATATTTCGGGTTAATCATACGAGAATATACTGCTAACCCGGTTCCAATTCATTACTTAATATTACAAAAACAAGCTGATTAAAATACAGATCAATAATTGGTTCCGTAGTGTAATTACATACACTACTTGACCGGTTGTAGTGGAAGGTCGCGTCAGAGGTCATAAGCGGCTTTTGACCCTATAAAGTCAGACATTTGGTTAACCAATCAGCGTTGATGTTTCTAATAGGTTAGCCACAGTTCCGTGCCTCTCACGCCAACGCTGTAACAGACCGTTTCATTGGCTAATCCCTCAGATCACCCAGAATGCGGTCTAGATGAAAACTGTTCGCGATCTTAGTAAGACAAGTAAAACGAAAATGTGAACTATGAAAAACGAAACGAAATGGGATCTGTGTTTTAATCAGATTGATACAGAAAAACCCCGCAAATCACATATATTATACAGAAATGGAACGAAGGGGGGGGGGGCTAACGTCCATTTTTCTTTGGCAGTGCCGGATTAACCTTGTGGGGGGCCCGGGACATACCAACTGTGACAGTTGCTAATTCCAAACTTGCCAGAAGAATAATTTTGGCTATCATTGAGTCAAGTGGTGTGGTTGCGATCCCAAGCTTGTAAATTTCAAGAAGTGGGACCGATCTTGTCAAGGTCATCCAACCACACCTCCTCTAAGCGAAGTTATGAATGTTTGACATTATGACAAGAAATAACTCAAAATAGTCTTGATTATCAAGGGCATTGCTCCTACGATAATAAATGAAGTTCGGTTTGCGGTCATGCAATATTAGCGTTAAGAAAATAGCTTGGACAGTGTCTAATCCATTTAATATCTAAGCTACCAGATGAAACACATGCGAAGATGCGTGATTTTGATGACCGAGGCATTATGATTTAATTGTCGAACAGTTATTGAGGTTATCTGAGTAAAATCAATTTTTAAATCTTCGTTGCTTAGAGAAAACTTACAGGGCTCTTGACACTTGTCTGTGATATCCCTACCGAGGAGGGAGAAATAGGGAGAGGGAGAAATAGGGTTTAACGTCCACTCGACATAAACTAGATCATTTCGGGAATAACATATCGTTCAATTTTATTCCAATAATTCACTTGCGCGTAGGGATCTTTAGCAGTGGGAGGAAACTGGGGGGCCAGTAAAAAACCCCACAAGTTTGGACCGGCGACCCTACTCCTTGTCACGTATAACCGGGGATTCGGAACTAAGCCAGTTGATACAGCGCACACGTGCTAACCATTCGGCCATAACCCCCACCCACCCCCTAACGAAGGAGAAGTAGGTTACTTGGCAATTTCATCCTAGATCAACCTCGATATATAAAATTATGTATTGTCATGTAGGTCCACGTATGATTAGCCTAAATATTATGATCTTCGATATCAATGATGTGACCAGTCAATATATAGCAGGATTATCACCATTTGACCGTTGTCCCATCATCTTTACTGTAAATATTCCCCCCTTTATGATCAATTTCTTAATCAAAATTGTAACTGATATGAAGCCTACATCAGGATGGCTTCCAGTATGGGTATAAGTTGCTGACTCACGTAGGCCTACAAGGGGGGGGGGGTCAAGCCCGATATTGGCCGAGACGTTTCTCGAGATTTTTCTGCGTGGTCCCCCTTGTGCGTGGTGCTGGGCAGAGAGCATGGGAGGGAACAGTGTCTAGTCATTCGGATGGGACGAAATCATCGATAACAGATGAATTTGCCAAGTAGTAGTCGGAAACGTCCCTATCCAATCCAAGCAAAATTCCACAATAGCACATAGTCTTCATTAACTCGATTGGTGCACGTGTAAAACACCTCGACTTTGGAAACGCAGCTGTTCTTAAGGATAACAATTTCCACCGGAGTCAAAACACCGGCGCTATGGACTGTAAGCTAATTGAATGGGATTTAATTTCTCATTTTTCTGCACCAACCGGGATAATAAAGACGGGCATACACCATCTTTTCTATCTACTCTTCGTCGTATTTCAACTTTCACACACGTGGACCCCAATCCATTCGAATGACACAAGAAATTCCCTGTCCTGCACCACCGATAAACGGAAGACCCTTGTTGGAAAATTCCATCGAACTTTGTCGGCCAATACCGGGATCGAAAACGGGAAATCCAGATTAGTGAGTGAACGCTATATTAACTAAGCGACTTTTGGCTCCCTGAAAATAATGTAAGTGCAGCTTTGCCATTCACCTTAATTTAACGTCCTAATTTTCTATGCCTATTGGCCTAATGAAGACTGACATACGTCATGCAGTGTACTATGAGGGAGATTTTATCCCAGACAGCGCATTCCAACTATCAAGGGCCCTTTACACGCCCCGCTTCCTCGTACCACCCGACTGAACAACTATAGACGCTGTTCTTTGCCAGACCCTTCACCCTGTACAAAAAATATATATATGACAGTTCTCGGCCAATACCGCGACCGAACACGGGACTGTGGACTGGTTACCCACAAAACGTGATTTGTCCTGCACTTATAAAGTTAAACTTGATAAATACTAAATCATCATACATGTAGTTTAGTTTATTACACTCGTGTCAGTATATAAAATTACCAGAATAATAACAACCACTATTACATTTCGTTAAATTGAATTTATGGCGTAATAAATAAACGTTGGTCACACGCTGGTATAAATTTGTACATTAATAAATTATTATAGAGAACCTCTGTGTAACATCTCGATGATGAACAAACATCGTAGTTTATAACATAATAACATATCGTTATCATTTAATATACCATATATCAAAGTCCTTGAATATAAATAAACACAAAACTTCAGCCGGTGAATAACCGTTGGTAGCAGCTTTTATAACTAAATTGTCCCCCGACAGCCACAGAATTATGGGGTTTAAAGGAGCTAAATGTCGATTCTTCGGCAGCTATAGAAATGGACACAAAATCGCTATTCTTTGAAACCTAGAAATTGACACACATGAGTCGCAAGGCATATAATAATTTAATACGAATGTATATAAACTAATTGACATTCGATCGTTTCTGTTTCTACTGTAATTTCTTATCAGTTATAGTTCGGCAAAATACGCGATAAGTCCAAACTGAATGACAGTCTTTGGCGTCCGGCTATTCCACTCTACACCGTTAGTATTACCATGTGTGATATGTTTAGTCCCATTCATCGAGTCCCATTCATCGAGTCGCTTCATTGCATTTGGTGCTCGCAAGTATTGTGAAACGGTCTTCGTGTGCCAATTTTAAAATTTTATTTCAGCCTTACTTATCGGACATCAAGAGCCCATGTGTAAAAGGCAGCATTCTGTCCGATTCAGTAACGTCGTATGAAAAGAATGCACGCACCATTGAGCCAATGACTGACGTCGCGTGATGTGACGTCATGTGCCGTCATCTTTTACAGAGATATTAGAAGACTTTCGTAATCCTGCGCGAAACCGATTGCAGTAAGTCATGTTTGCAATGTATAGTCTATGCAGTGTCGGGTGCAGAGGATGCGGTGGGGGGGGGGGGTGAGGGCCCTCCTTGCTCAACTACAGAAAAATTGTTAAACAATATTTGACACGCAACGGTCATGTTCTTCATTCTTTATCATCAGATGGTTGGATGGTGCGAAATAATGATATAGACATGTGTGATATTATATACTATTCAAAAAAAGTAGGGGATATTTGATTTTGGGGGCATAATACTAAAATATGCAAATGACTACGAAAAAAGTCACTATAGAACCTAACAGAAAAAACATTTCCAGTTACATGTGACGCCCAAACGCACCAATAGCTACCGCATGGAATGCAGGTGATGCTTGGGATCATCATGGGGGTCCAACCCAAGATTTGCACGACTCTGACTTTGAATGTTACAGTCATTGTGGCATTGAATTCCAGGGTGGAAACATCAGTTTAATTGTTTTAGTGACCAGAAAACAAATTTTGATATGCGTCGGCTTACCCAAAATGAAAGGTTACGTGCCCTTGGCATGCTACAGATCGGCACAACACAGGCGGTTGTGGCGCGGACGATGAATGTTTCTCAGTCTGTCATAAGCAGGCTATGGTCCAGATACCGTGATACACAATCTGTACAGGACAGACCACGCTCAGGTCGACCAAGGGCGACAACTCAAGCCCAGGATCGATTTATCCGTACCTTGGCCTTGAGAAATCGTGTCATCACAGCAAATCAGATCAGCGCTCGTCTTCAAACAGACACTGGTGTGAGAGTGAGTGGCCAGACGATTCGGAATCGACTGCATAGGGGTCACCTTCGCGCCCGACGTCCTCGCGTGATCCCTTGTTTGAGAGATCATCACATTCAGGCAAGACGTCGTTGGTGTAGGGATCGTCAACACTGGGATAATCGACGCTGGAGCAATGTGATGTTTTCAGATGAGTCAAGGTTCACTGTTGATTTTTTGGACAGACGTAGGAGGGTGTGGCGTCGTCGAAACGAGCGCTTCCCAGACGACAACGTCATCAGACATGATCGATTTGGGGGTGGTTCTGTTATGGTGTGGGGAGGCATCACTGTTGCTGGAAGAACGGCTTTACATGTTGTTGCAGGGCGTGTTACAGGCCAGTACTACCGGGACAACATCTTGGCAGTCCATGTTGTGCCGTTCGCACGACGTCATGGCCGCCGTTTCATCTTCCAGGATGACAACGCAAGATGTCACAGGGCCAGGATCGTTACAGGTTACCTCCAACAACAGAACATCACCACATTACCTTGGCCAGCACTGAGTCCCGACCTCTCCCCCATCGAGCATGTCTGGGACATGCTTGGACAGAGGTTACGTCAACGTCAACAACGTCCTGCCAATGTCCAAGAACTTGCTGCTGCGTTGCAACAGGAATGGGACAATCTGGACCAAAATGACCTTAGACGTCTCATTAGGAGTATGCCACGTCGGATCAATGCTTGTTTGGCAAACAGAGGAGGATTTACCCGTTACTGACTTTGTTGTGATGCTGTGGTAACTTTGCTGTTTGACCCCGGGTATCATTTTATCCTTATAATGGTCAGTCTGTGCCTTACTTAGTCTAACGATCATTTGGAATAAATCGATGAATGTGAACTTCATTTCATTTTGTCATTTGTTTCTTCGTCAGTTTCATTAGGTGACTTTAATAACACTTAAAAATCAAATATCCCCTACTTTTTTTGAATAGTATAATTAGTGCTTTGCATCAATGATATGGAATCACAGTGTGATCCTATTAATTCACAATAAAAATTTACTTGAAACGGGGTGTCAGATTTCTGTCTTTAAAAGGCTCAATGTGTATACATGCCTATGTAATTTAGAGACGATGATGGCATCATGCATTGTCAACTGTCAAAGTTCCTTAACAGGAGTATGCCCCCCCCCCTCCGCAAAAATTCCTGGATCCATCGCTGCCATGGAAGCGTTTTATCTATTTGACCACACCCTTCATTATGAAAGTACCTGAACTTATAAAATCATTAGCTCCAAATTAGTTGGCTATTGTTTGAAAATATTTTTACTTGCATAACTTACGACAAACTTATTTATAAAAATGGGAACTTTTCTCGTATAAGACAGACAGTGTTTGGTCATTAGGATGGGACAAAAAAACAACAACAAGACCCATATTGACATGCACGTACAAGAACCTTTGGGAGATGGAATTCGAGGCAGACTTCGTGCCGTTTTGAATAACCCAGTCGCTGCAGAGAAGAAACCCAATTTCATTATCTCGTCCTACTTTTCTGCCACCTGGCATGTATACAGAGCTCTTGATGCGTGTGTGTGTGGCGGGGGGGGGGGGCATGGCCGAATTGTTAGCGCGTGCGCATTGTATAAAAGGGTCTGTCATTAAGTCAACTAGTGTGGTGCCGTTCCTCGGTTGTACATGACAAGGATTAGGGTCGCCTATCCAACTTTGTGGGGGTTTCCTCTGGGTTCTTCCCTTTGCGAAAGACCACTACGCGCAAGCAAATTATTGAAATAAATTGAACCATATGTTAGTCCCCAACATAACCTAGTTTACGTCGATTGAATGTTAAACAAGAGGACCCGGAGAAACCCACGAGTTTTCGACAGGTGACCTAACTCCTTGTCACGTACAACCGGTGAATCGATACCACTGCTGTTGGCTCAATGACATACCTTATGATACAACACGCACGCGCTAACCATTCGACCATTCAACCCCCTGCACAACTAGGCTATATAGGTCCACACCTGTAAAGACAACCGTTTTCAACCCTCTTCTTCTCCGATGAATTAGATATATCGTGAATATATATTTAATTTGTTTCATGTAAAAGTTTATATTTTTGGTACTATATAGCCCAGTTTAATATCACTCACTCAGGATTTGTAAGGCCCATACATATAGCATTATCGTTACTATGAACGAACCCCACTTGGTCACTTTATTCCAAGTTACCCGATATCCGTGCGGTATAACATATCATAAACACGTGTATTTGTTGTGGTTAGGGGGGTTGGGATGGCCTAGTGGTCTAGAGTGCCGCGCTTCGACCTCTAGCTGGCCGGTCACCTCTGGCTTGCGGTTGTGGTTTCGAGCCCTTGTGTGAGCGTATGTGGCATGGAGATAGGGGCGCCTTCTCCCACTGCTAAAGACCCCTACGCGCAAGCGAATTATTGAAATAAAATTAAACCATATGTTAGTCCCGAAGTGACCTAGTTGTGTCGAGTGGACGTTAAACCCCATTTCTCTCTCTTATTTGTTGTGGTTAAACAGTATAATACCTCTATTATGTAATATTTACAATTGTTAATAGATTTTATTATCTATTAAGTTGACCGCGACTATTATTGCTTTGTCACAGTATCTTATATTGCTTCATGTCGGTAATTTCACTTTGTCTAGTCTTTGTTATGGATTGCATCATGATTTCTAATTGAGTCAGTCATACATTGGCTTTTACCGCCTGTGTGTCGTCGTTAATTTTCGTTCAATTGAAATGAAATGAAAATCGGATGTAACGTTCCACTGTTCAGCTCTTACCGGGCTAATGAAGACGGGGGAAAATGAAACGAAAAGAAATAGGGCTTAACGTCCCACTGTTCTGCTCCGATTGGGCTGATTAAGACGGGCATGCGCCATACACTGAGCTATAACGGAAATTTTGCCCAGGCAGCTATACTACGACCTACTGTTATATCGAATTCCAGGACCTCGGCTTGTCGTACCATCCAATCCACACAACTATATGTTGTCGCTTCCCAGGTCATTCAGTTGAAGTAACCGTCGGTAACTTTTTGCAATGATTGACTCTATATTAAATCGCTAACATTTGGGACCAAGAAATTGACACAAATGGTTCGCAACGCATATAATACTCTAATATGAATGTATATAAACTGATTTACATCCAATGGTTTCCGTTTTTACTCTAATTTCAAATCAGTTATGTTTGGCGAAATAACCCAGCAGTGCCAGTGGGGCAATGTTTCTAGCCTCGTTCCTCGAGTCTCTTGCTAGAACTGGGGCTGAAACGCATTATGGTACACGATTCGTGTACCAATAGTAAAATATTTATTTTGTCTTAAATATTGGATATCAGAAGCCCATCTTTTCCCGGTAAGGTCACATTATCAATTAAATTGACAAATAATTTGTGTTTTCAATGTTGAAGATTTTGGATGATATTGAGTTAGAGACTTAGCTTCTTTAAGCGTAGCAGTGCCCAATTCTCCTCCTCCCGCCCCGCCCCACACAAAAAAAAAATAGACAAACCAAAAAAAACCACCTCAGAAACCCAAACCTAATAAGTATAATAGATTATAATCTAGACATTTATTCACATTTTAAAAAAAGTCCGTAATAACTATCGAGAACATCGTGTGGCTGAGAAATTGAATGGATTAGATCATCCACACCAATATAAACTATTTACTAAATGTTTGTTGATCTCAATGTACAAGAAAATTATAATAATATTATTATTATTTTTTGCCATTATTTCATGAGTAATAATGGAAAGTAAGAGATTTCTTTTCGTGAAGATACAATTTTAAAAAGGGGAAATAACTCTATATAGCTACAGGTAAATTCCTTCTTAAAACGTTATCGTCATGTATAGGGACTTTATTTAAATGTACGTTTTCTCTTTGCAAGTCTACCTCAAACATTCGCTAATTGGAAATAAACAGTCAACACCCGAGGTAGTTCCTATAGGAACTGTCTTTGAGCGGACAATGTCCACTGACAATATCGTTCGCTCAAAGACAGTTCCAAAAAGATTTTAATACCGCCCCTATGTTTAAAATAGTTAAAAAATCATTGCACTCGCAAACTTTTACATTATACAAACAAAATGAAAGATGATTTGTCAGGTAACGATCACACACGTCCGGTCGATGCTCATAGTGCATACTAAAATAACATATAAACGTTCATTGGCTTTAATTGTTTATGTCAACTTTTGTAATGAATTTTGAAAGGATGAGTTTGTAATCAAGATTTGAAGACTGACAAAAAAGATAAACAGGGAGTGAATTTCGTCTTTCAGCAACGGCAGCAGTCACTGGCTGGTTGAAATTGCTTGAATGTAACTGTTTACATTTTAAGAATTAATTCACAGAGGCAACCAGGAGCTTCTCCACCGGCACACTGATATGTTAGTCACTGGCAGAGTAATTTAGAATCTAGTCGGAAGGTTTGGACATTTTTTGGGTTACGTGACAACGGTATGAAGACACTTTGACCATTCTTGCTATGAGATTCTGGATTCTGGAATTTTGCACAAGGACAGAGGTGTATTGGGTGAGGGCGAATTAATTGAATTTGGGGAAGACCGGTGAAATGACTGTTAATCTCGGCGGGATAAATCAATAAACGGTGAAGCCTAATTCTGGGTGAGAACATGTCGGACGGGGCTGTTGTTTTGCAGACGACAGTAGCATTATCTACACAAATCATCAACTTGTTTTGTATGAGTCAAAAAATATAATTGCCGATTTTACTAAATTATTTTAACTTACTTCGTGGGATGGCAGCTGATCTTTGTTTATAAATCCCGTGTGGAGATAAACGAAACATGTTAAAACGATTGTGGGTAATCAGGGGGTCGGGGGAGGGTGTGTGTGTCTAGCATGGTTAACGCGTACGCGGGAAATCATAAGGTCTGTCATTGACTCAAAAGGTGTGGTTTCGATTCCCCGCTTGTACGACCTCGTCGATTTTCTCGGGGCCCTACGATGTCCCTCCATTGCTAAAGTCCCCTTAGACCAAGCGAATTATTGAAACAATATTGAATTACGTGTTAGTTCCGAAATGGCCTAGTTTGTGTCGAGTGGTCGTTAAACACCATTTCCCCCCTCTCTCTATGATTAATAGTCTATAGAATCGAGACAACTTATCAGATCAACCTAATTCAATTCTTTAGATGCATACCAAATAATATGAAAAAAATATGGCTTCAAGATACATCGGAAAAATTCAGATAAAGAGCTGATCATTCTTAATATAATAGCTCAAAAATAGATAATGTAAATTGAAGATATTGAAAATATCATTCAAATTACTTCATTCTGAGCCAAGTTATCGCCGTTTGGATTAAACAATATAAAATGAAATGGGGTTTAACGTCCTACTGTTCTGTTCCTTACCTTGGCTGATGAAACTTTAAATGGCGAACCCTTCTAATCTAACTAAAATCTCTAGTATCCAATGCCATCTAGAGAGTTGATTATGGTTTTGTTTTGTCAATAAATATCTAATTAATAGATATATAACATTTCAGGCCTAAAGAAAGACCTGCAATAGACAGATTTAGCTCTTGCGTAATGTATATTTAAACCAAGTCAGCTCGCCAAGAATTACAATTATGTTACAATTGACGGACGGAATATCCTTTATAGTCATTAATTGATCAGCATGTTTTTTTTTTGTTTTCACAAAGAATGACAGTAAAAATTCATTTAGCAAAGAAATAATCAATTATATACATATATTTTCAAAATAAACAGACCGCACCGAAGTATTGAAAATTCAATTTCCTAGATATTTTCCCAGTGCATACATAGATTTTAAGGGTCCGTATCTCTACTGAAAAACAATATTTGTTTTGTTCGATATGTTTATTTTTTCAATATATTTAAATAACAAACTTTGTTTTTGCTATGCAAGATACACCCACACGTTTTGATTGAAATGGATAGAGAACAAGTCAGTCTGATTAAAATACAGATCTATATTTCGTTTCGTTTTTTCATACTTTCGATGGCCTACACGACATGAAAATCTAACACTGGAAGGTCCTGTCAGGAGTCGTACGAGCGGTTTTTCACGCTATGACGTTAGACATTGATTAATCAATCAGCGCTGACGTTTTTAGTGGTTTACCCACAGTTCCATCCATGGCACCCGAGAACTCGCCGTAACAGACCGTTTCATTGGCTAATCCAGAATGCCACCCAGAACACATGTACTATAACAACTCTTCGAAATCCTAGTGTAGTACAGACAAGTAAAACGAAATTTTGAACAATAAAAAAAACCTAAACGAAATAGGATGTGTGTTTATCAGGTTGAGAACAAGCTAAAATAAAGAATACAATAAGAGGTCAAAATCCATGCTTTTACGGTCGGGTTATACACATACATCACAGTCGGGTAAAACCTCTAGAGTGTCGACAATCTTTGTCTTACATGCTTTTACACTATTCGTGTACAAGGAGTTGCCATTTTGACGGAAAGTTTATGTCAGATATTCAGGAAATTCACAAACATCATCGTGATATGTTTAAACATTTTTTAAAATCGTATAAGAATTGTGACATGTAGAGTGTCCACAAGCTAACACCATGATGTTTCGTACTCATCGTGAAGTTACGACCCCATAAATACCAATATTAAAAGGAACCAAAATGTTTGGGATATAAAAACTATATTTCAAGTTTCGTCAACACCGGGCAAACATCGTTGTGACATGTAGAGTGTCCACAATCTAACAACATGATGTTACGTACAAAACATGAAGTTACGGCCCGATAAATACCAATATCAAAAGGAACAAAAATGTTTGGGATATAAAACTATATTTCAAGTTTCGTCAAAACCGGATAAAAATTGTGACCTGTAGAGTGTCCACAAAGAAAACACGAACGGAGCCACAACAGTATACGTCCACATAAAATGTAGGCGAATAAAAACTTAGCATAACGCAAGAGAAATATCTCAGTGCCGATTGGAAAACATTTTGCATTCTGTCTAATTTGTACGGTAATGCTAATCACCTACATTTGTTTTACAGCAGCGACAAAAGTATTTTTTAAAAATGATGTATTATAGATATGCATATCCAACTCGTCATATAAAAAATGTAATCATAAAATGTTGACAAAATCATGGATACACAGTACTTCAATTTTTTACGAAGTTGCGTAATATCGACCACGAGGAAGGAGAAATAGGCTCCTTACTCGCGAGGTGTTTCAACCCTCTGATCAAAGCACATCACATTCATGAGATTGCTATCGTTTTCTCTAAAGCAACTTCATTATGTTTGTCTGTCTGTCTGTTCAGGGTTATCTACTACATTAGGGCTGCCCCGAGGATGAAATTTGGTGTTTAGGGGTAGCTCGGACCCGGGAGTAATATAGCAACGTTGTGAATGAACTACTACTTCTTTGTGTCTCTACTTCCGGTTCACGACAATACCCGTGCTACTTTGGAACAAACGCTAGTAGCACTCGTTTGCATATTCGAGATATATGTTTTAGCGATAACCGAACATTTAAAATTGTATGATTTATACAAGCAACTAAGAAAGTTGATAAAAAATAAATAACAAGAAACCAGGGTTGAATTAAATAGTATTGTAGATTATGTATTATATAGGACCTAAAAGAAATGAAATGAAATTGGGTTTAATCTTCCTCTGTTTTACTGTTTCAATGAAATTTAGTAATTGAACTGGAGTATACAGGTCACAATTCTAAAAAAAAAACTAAAAGAAGACAAACAGATCCCTGAAGCTCTCTATTACAAGCTTAGACCAAACCACCCTCGACCACCTTATGTCAGGGCTACCATAAAAATCCACTAAAAACCCATGAAAGCCCGTCCGTTGGTGTGTTCTCGAGATTCAGTCTTCTAGAGCACGACGAGATACTTATCAAGACTACTTTCCCCACTTGACACAACAGAATCAGGTGAATTTTGTGAGAAACAGAACGGAAGGGTCGTCACATATGATGTAGATTTGTTCACAAATGTACCCAGACTCTAAAGATTCTACGCAAGCGCATAGATAGTTTAGACAGCCATCCGAAGACTTCCCTATCAACAGACAACATCATACTCCTGTTGAAACAGACCAATGGATTACCCATGAGAATTCTCCTTTCCCCCTTAATTTCAGAAATATTTTTAACTGATTTAGAAGAGAAGGCGATACAACGTCCACCATAACCCCTTCGTGCTTTTTTAGGCAAGTCGATGATACCTTTGTTATTATCAAACAGCAAGATGACCCAGAAACACTGTTACAACACTTAAACAGGCAACACTCACGTATAAAATTCACAATGGAAACCGAAAATGATAATCATCTGCCCTTCCTCGGTGTTTGTGTATCCAAAACCAACAACTTGACACGTACCGGTGTCTACAAACCAACACATACCGACCAATATATTCACTTCAAATCCAATTACCCGAATAACGTTAAATTTAAATAGCGCCACAATTTCAACTCTTGTGAACCGTGCTAAAAAGATATGTGAACCTGAGAGCCTCTCTAAGGAAATTGATCATCTTAAACATGTCTTCACAAATTTCAATGGCTATCCAGAGAAGTTTGTGACATACACCATCATTAAGACACAGTCGGCGATTACAACTAAATCCAGAGCCCCGACTACCCCAGAATCTCCATTCCTTTCAACGGCAAAAAGTCATACCAAATCAAACGGCTACTAATGCCACAACCAGAAATAGATGTAACTTTCACAAAAAGTAACACCACTTAAGATATATTAACAGCTAATTGAGTGAGAATAATATAAAACTGCACGTAATTTAAGTAATAATAATTATAAACAATGTATTTATATGTCTGTAAATAATTTATTACGGGAAATGGATTTATATAAGCTTCGGCTTGTTTTCAAATCCCATAATTGAAGATTGTTGCTTTATAATATGAAAATATTGAAGAAATATTGTTAGAAAAAAACCCAGCTAATGGTAAACAAAATCCAACACAACCGCCACAATCAAAAGGATGTGTTCATCAAATAGTGTGAAATTTGGAGTACATATAACGGGGAGACAACACACAACTATAGATGACCACAAGTCGAACAGTGTCCAATATTCCAATATAAAATCGTTATGCAAGAATATAAGCAACAAGAAAGCGCGCCGATCACATGAAGCCACTCAAACACGACGTCACAAACCAACGGTGAACAGACACCAATGATTGTTCCTCCAAATGGCGTATGGCACTTTCAATTAATCACATAATAAAAAGCTAAGCATAATTATTTTTATTTAATCATATAACCATTGTTCAAAGGTTTATTTTCCCACATAAAAGTCGATTGAAACGTTAGAAAGGTCAAAATTATTTTCTCTTTTATTTTATATTGGTAAAAATTAAAGAATATGGGGAAAACAAGTATTATATCAAACTTATTTATATGGCGATATAACTGATTTTCAATCTTAAACTTTATATAAAACAACCATTACATAACATGCCATAGATAAGTCATTAAAACTAATGAAAACGTCATAGATCAGTCATTAATAGTGGTGAACACGTCATAGAGCAGTCATTAATAGTGATGTACATAGATCAGTCATTAATTGATGATTCCGAGATTTTGAGTTTAGCTCCGCCCCCTTAGATACTGTTACTATGTCCCACAAGCGGTTCAATATGGCGACCCAGCACCCGACAGTTTGATTCGCGCATGCATGTTGTCATCAATAGTAACTGTATGTGTGGTGTTGATGGTTTTCAAAAAAAAAAGAGTTTACATAAATAGAAATAAATAAACATAGGTATAAACTTTAATCAGACAGGCCTCGAAATGTTGCTTTAGTAGCTAACCTGTCATGTATAATTTTCCACGTCACTGTAGTCACACGATTATCCATGTGCACAAATACGATTAAATGGTTCTTATTTTGATCCATGTGAATGTCATAATTAATTACATCTACATCGGCCGGACTAAAATTTCGCACGAATCGCCGCATTTTTTAGCTGTAAGTTTCCAACTCGAATTGGCGTGGATTTCGCTAAGTAAAAGCAGGGGCGTAGCCGTGAAATATATATTGGGGGGGTCCGCAACGGTGGGGGGGGGGTACCCCCATAAATTTTGTTTAAAGTCTCAGTCTTCTGTAAACATTGTTTGGCATATTTTACGAGGTTAAACTAAAACATCACACCAATACAACGTTTATCATGTTTACAGACAGCGGCACTGGTCTTCCCCGAGAGACGAAGAAGCGTGGCTTACCCCCACCTAAGAAAATTTTGGAATATTTGACGGCTGCAAACACCTTTTCCTGCTATTTCAGCCCATGAACAAAGCAATTTCAAAGTGGTCTAATATTATCTAATTAAGGTGGCTTGCTGACTCGAATTCCAATCAATCGATTGCACCCATGAAGACGGGACCGTTGGGAGAAAATTTTGAGAATTTAACTGCCACAAACGCGTTTTCCTGCTATTCCAGTCTGTAACCTGTGAATACAGCAACTTCAATTTGGTTCAATATAGCCTACCTGGCTGCCCAGAATTCCAAACAACTAATCAATCGTCGCGGGCTATGGGAGCCACACCCTCCCGGAGAAAATTTTGAAAATTTAACCACCGCAAATGCGTTTTCTGCTATTCTAGCCTGTGTGAGCAACTCCAAAAGTGTCCAATGGTTTTGTAACCGAAATCCCACTCTGATTCCAACCATCCAATCACTCACACTGTTGCAGTTACATTCAAAAGTAATAATCGATGCCCGAAAAATGTCGCACAAAGTAGAGTGGCCCCAGACATAATGTTTTAATCAATAGTCAACTCAGTATAAATTCGTGGTATTCAATTAAAAGAAAAGTGAAATTAGTGTTTTATTAGAAAGTTAGGGAAACAAAACTAGAAATGCCCAAAGCAGGTTTACGGGCTGCGGCCAGTTTGTTTTCTTCGCAGGGCGAAGAAGCGGAGCTGACCTTGTATGGACCCCCCAAGAAAATTTTGGAATATTTGATGGCCGCAAACGCGTTTTACTGCTATTCCAGTCCTAAAATTAGTGTTTTATTAGATTTCGGGCACTTTATTTTGCCAAATTTTTGGGGGGGTCCAAGTATATTCAGACCCCCCAGGAAAACAATTGGGGGGGGGGTCCGACCCCCCCAGACCCCCCCATGTGTGACGCCCATGAGTAAAAGCATGCGTCCCAAATCATGCTTTAAATTGAATGTACTACAGCCACAGTTGTATGACACCGCCGTTGAGAAATGTGTAGATTTCGGACTCTAAAATATCGGTATAAAATTGAATGTCAAACACGACGTCGCACCTGTACATGACACTATTCCAATCACGTGCAGAGGACAGCTGATCACGCCCCCTGGAATTCCTTTCTTGCATTCCAACTAATTTACGCCAGAAATTTTATGTGTAAAATACTCTTTTGACCAAATTATTTTCTATTCTCAAATTGTCCTGTAAACTATACGTAAACTTTATTTTCGGACATTGTTCTGAATTTATATTTTCATTGGAGACATAACGGAAACAATTGTTACGATGCAGGCTTTATTGTGCCCAAATT
Source organism: Patella ulyssiponensis (assembly GCA_963678685.1). Classification (NCBI taxonomy): domain Eukaryota; kingdom Metazoa; phylum Mollusca; class Gastropoda; family Patellidae; genus Patella; species Patella ulyssiponensis. Next base: position 64,466,350 of record OY783229.1, read on the forward strand.
GTTATGCATGATATTATTAAGGACAGGCTGATTTAATTAAATTATTTACAATCACACTGTAGTGAGAAGAGAGGGCGGGTCATCTTCTCCCTTTGTCATAAATAAAAACATGTTAAAACAGTAGGTCCAGCTGACGTCAGATGTTGGGCCGCGGTTAATTAATTGTTTGTTTCTCATGACCCGCCCGCATGTCCGTTTTGATCCGTAATAATCACGCACTTCCTTAATTATAATATTTGGTCAAATTTAATGAGGTCAAAAATTTGTCCTGTAAAACTATATTTGTTTGCCTTTGAATATGAACGATGAATTGAAGAATTAAAATCCACTAGTTATCGATGAAAATGACACCGTAGGTGATAAGTATAAAGTAAAGTAGGCTAGAATGTGAATAAATAGTAAATGCAGAGTCTGTACGTAAAACAGGAAGTGAATCAATCCGTATAAAAACTGCCATCCAAACCAAGGAATGGGAGCTGCAACATTCACCAAAGCCACATAAACTCTATTAGGCACTTGTCATTTGTAATAAAATTCACAGAAAGCTGTAATGTCTTAAAATTCCTGCTAAATTATTCTATTTACGTGAGCAACGGTCTCAAATCTGTCGCCACGAGATAGCCTCGATCATGAGGTACGGACTGATTGACACCGCTTCACGGCACTATAAATAAACAGTCTCAAAATGACACAAAGATACAAATAAATGTAAACAGTTTGACTATGATAGACACAATAATAAAACTATTTGTATTATCATGATGCCATATGTGCCGATGGGTTCAAAGTTGAAGACAATTAACATAGGCCTACGGCACGGGCCATTGCATTGACAATGCCCTTGTTACTATCTTCCATCACGGCTAGAGAAACGACCACCTGTGTAGTAAATTTTGTGGACAGACATGTTAAATAATCTAATTTATTTTGTATATCCAAGGGTATGCTTTTAATTATTTATGTCAGAAAAAATCACCAACTTGTTTGAAACCGGTCATTTCGTAACCTGTCAAAGTAGGGAAAGATAAAGAAATGAAATGCCAAGAATGAATGAATTAACGAATCGTTAACTTAGAAGCATAATTATCACTAATATCAAACTTATTTATTATGATCAAGTCTTCCGTTGTTTGGATATTGTGCAACATATATTTATAAATATTTTTTAAATTATTAAATATGAATAAATCAGTACCCTTGTGTTTATTAAAGGACCAAGAAACTGAAATTAGTTAATGCTGAAATAGATAGCCCACAGCGTTTAACTAAAAAAATAAAATAAATTTCATCTCAATAATTAATAATTACCTCATGTAGCATGTATATTTCACAAACTCAGGTCATGAGAAACTGACAATTAATTAACCGCGGCCTTGTTAAATTAAATTATCTGGCTTTTTATTACTTAACAATGTATAAATACAACTCAACCCTCACCGCATGTTTTATTACTAATCCATAACAATCAACTTTATTACTAATCCGCATAACAATCAACTAAGTGTTTATTTAATAATAAATAACAAAGGACAGTCCGGGATGAAGCAGCCCGATAAAAAAATTACATTGGGATGAAACAACCCGGGTTGAAACGGTCGTGGGATAAACTGATAAACTGACCGAATCCCCTTGGTCCAACGCAAACACTTTTCTAATTGTTTCTTTGATTTCTGAAAAGTAGGCCTATAAATTTTTGCACCATGAGAGCGTTCGGGGTAACGTTCGCCCATGTTTGTTACAAGTTCCCCACGCCCAGCGTAAAACCATTTGGACGATAAATGTAGAAATAAGAAACTTCCCACAGAGCACGGTCTTGTTTGTTTGTGGGACAAAAATGGCGGCCAAACTTGAACAACGCGGGCCAAATATAGTCGGGCTTTCTGATTGGTCAATGTCTTTACAATGATTGACAGGTCGGATTCATGAATAGTGATGAACACGTCATAGAGCAGTCATTAATAGTGATGTACACGTCGATAGCAGTCATGAATATAGTAGACTCTGTATAAAGCAGCCACCCAAGGGAATTTTCATGACTGAAAGCTTAATGGTCAACAATACTACAGCGCACGACATAGATCAACCATTAATACTAAAGCACATGCCACAGATCAGTCATTTATACTAAAATAATTGTCATTGGTCACTTAATAGTTTTAATCTAGTGAAAGTACTACTCACTATTTTTAAATAGTCAGCCTTCAGGGGACCATTTGTGCAGTCATTGTTCTAAGGGTTTTTCATTATCAATGGAATCACTTACATCAACATGCATATATCAATCAGTTTTCGTTATAATACTATACGGGGGGTTGGGATGGCATAGTGGTCTAGAGTGCCGCGCTTCGACCTCTAACTGACCGGTCACCTCTGGCTTGCGGCTGTGGTTTCGATCCCTGGTGTGACATGGAGATGGGGCGCCTACTCAACCTCGTGTGTTTCCTCCGGGCACTCCGGTTTCCTCCCACTGCTAAAGACCCTATACCAATACTATACCAATCAAACCTCATTTTCTTGGAATGTTGTGATTGTAAAAACCTGATCAAATCGTTGTAAATACTCCACAATAATCTATTCATTAAACATTTGTGTTTATTTCAGTGAAAAGGGTCGTTGATCGATAACATTAAAATTTTATCAAATTTCATTTTCTTTGAACGATTGTCATTATTAAAAACTACTAATCATTGTATATACTCCACAGCAACCTATCCATTTTCAGTTAAATTGGTCTTATTGAATTTTGTTATTAGCGTTAATTAAATTAGATGCCCTTTAGGTGCATGTAATTAAAGGAGATCCCTGGTATTGTTGTGTACATGTATATATATTCCTGTTACATTTTCAATGACTAGAGAAGCTAGTCGAAACGTCGCTCAGTAATAAGCACTAGTCTATCGAATTCCAACTATGGATCTTTTACGTGAACGCCAATGTAAACACGGGGCGTTGGTTTTTTGTTCCACCCTATGACTAGACAGACAGCTTTTCCATCCTGCCCAACGACAAGGGTAAACCGCGTCGGGAAATCCCATCCCTTTTCACAGTCAATGCAGGGATCGAACACGCGACCTCCAGCTGGTGAGACTGCGTCCCTCCGCCTTAGCCACCATGAATCCCAAAACCTAAAATGACCCTAACAACCATCATGTCTTTGCACAACCGTGACGGTTAATAAAACGAAAGCGACGAAACACTTCTAGGAGGATAACAAGCAATATGCCGTTTAAGTGATTCTTAAATAAATTCGAAGTTTATTTTATACCATGATTTATAAAATTCAATTTCACTGCAGTCTTGAACCAGAACCATCACACCTTGTCATCATGAATTTCGAATATTGCAACTGGAAAATATACTTACTCGGTACTCTATTGATTTATCTACTACTCGATTGGGTTTAACGTCCACTCGACAAAACCTATCGTTCAATTTTATTTACTACTAACTCGATACCTGGCTTCACCCGGGGCCCAAGATCTGCTTACTCGCCATCTTATTTGTAGGCTTTCTCAATGGCTTACATCATCTGTTACTATTATTACACCTTAGCATAATAAACAGAGTTAACTCCCTCTTATTAAACTATTTAGAATAATAAACAGAGTTAACTTCCTCTTATTAAACCTAATTAGCATTATAAACAGAATAAAATAGTCCAACATCATTTTTGGCTGTGTTAAACTTATAAATAAATGATCTTGACCTCCATAACTCATGGCCTAAAACATCTACAGGGTCTTGCTGGTTAATTTGATACCACACATGTGGTGATGGATCACGGTGATGAAACGTGATATATGCGAACATACCCCCCGCGCGCGCACCATTACACACATATTTTATGTATCTATATTTAAACATACATTATGTAAGAGCTAAATCTGCTTTTTACAGGTCTGTCTTTAGGCCTGAAATTTTATCTAAAGTATTATTTAGACATTAATTAACTTATCCAGACCATAAAAAAAACTTTCGATATCAACGCCAGCCTTTGATATTGACTGGATTAGAATCCTATATGCTGCTGAACGCTCATTGATAATTAAATCAAAAAGTGGTTAATCGTGACTATGCTATTAACGTCCCGACTTTAGCAATGACGATTGGGGCTAGGCGGAAATTTCAATTGCTTAAATCTTTGTTCATAATGGACCCATAATTTTACTGAAATTTTTAGCAAATCACCTTTACATTATCTAGACTTCTTGAGAACTGCCAACTCTTTATCTTATCTCCCATAATCTATCTTTAAAAAAACGGAAACAACCACCTTATGATTATTTCATGTCGAATCCATGCTTTATAAAAATTAAGTGTCCTTTTTTACACACACGTATTGAAAATTTAAACAACTAAACGATTACAAAACAGATTAAAATTTCAATATAAATCGGCTTGCCCCAAACATCATCGGATTCCGTTTTTAACTTAAAAATTGAATGCTATTTTTCAGTAAATTTTAAATGCAAGAAATAAAGCGAAGGGTAAGCAACGAGGTGTTTGCGTCACGGTTGGGAATTATTGCGCCCGTATGGATGTTTTCAACAAGAACTTTTAAGTTTGAGATTCTAAATCTCCGTTACCCCATAAACATGTTGCTCAACCAGAGCCAATCATATATCATGGCTCCGGTATGCTACGAGGTTCCAGGCAACCGCTACGACGTGCACGGTGATCAAATACCTGTCATTGAGTCAAGTATCGTGGTTTCTATCCATTATTGGGTGTTTAAAGGAGTCGGGCCGCCTGCATAACCATGTGGCTTTCTTCCAGGTTCTCCCCCCCCCCCAAAAAAAAAGTGCTATATGGTAGTCCCTAAATAACCTGGTGTGTGTTGGGTTGACGTTAGACAACATTTACTTTTTGTTGCTTATGAAACTGTAAAACTGTATACGCATTTGATTCACGCATCCACGTGCTCCATTCAATACAACATTTAGTTCAGAATCCTTTTCATTTTATCGGGGAACGCCTTTATAGTTGTTTGGCAAATGTTTAGTCAGCATGACATTGACGTTTATTGCAATCGTTAACCGTATTTCTTATAGAAGATTTGATCTATATCTTAGAATAGCAATCCTAGAAATGAGTAAAAGTCACTTTATTATTATCTTTAATTGTAGAACAATGATCATTCATTCCTTCCACACACCTTCTTGTACTTTATTTTTATGTCTACAATTGTATGGATTTCTGACAGAAAACATGATTTCTATTTTAGCAAATCTATAAATAGTATATAGTTCAAAAATCATGTAGTCTAAATATTATAAATTATATTAATATGTAGAAATAAACACACATTTCTTCGGCCGTCGCGATTCAGGAAAAAAGTAAGTATTAAATATCAGTTTTTGTATAGTGGTTCAGCCGGTCTAGAGTGTATCGTGTTTTAATTAAACACACAGCTACCCCTAGAGATAAAGGAGTCAGCGTCTTTTATAATATTTAAACAACCCTGTAAACAGTTGAATGATACGCGGGATACTGTAAACTGGGATACTCTATTACAGAAACATTATGGCACGACTTCAAACGTTCTATATTGAATATATATATAATCTGATCTACATTTTAAGATAGCAGATCTTTGAATGTGTAAAAAACCTTTTGTTTTAATCTACAATGGCAGAACAATAATCAATCATTTGTTCCCATAGACGTACGAGCCAGGGGGGCAGGGTGGGGGGGGCAGCTTTCGGACAAGCTGACTTTTCGGGCAGACGGGTAAAGTGAGAAAAAATAATTATTTCATCTACTTGGCAAAATAAAGTTTCCGAAATAAATAAAACACTAATTTTACGGGCTGGAATAACAGTAAAACGCGTTTGCGGTCGTCAAATATTCCAAATTTGTTTTGGGAGGTCTATACAAGGTCAGAATCGCTTCTTCACCCCTCGAAGAAAACCGGCGCCGCTGTTTGTAAACCTGAAATTTTTCGGGCATTTCTAGTTTTGCTTCCCTAACTAACACCAAGCACTGATAAAACACTAATTTTACTTTTCTTTTTATTGAATACCACGAATTTGTACTGAGTTGACTATGGATTAAAACATTTTGTCTGGATCCAGCAAAATTGACGAAATATATTCGACCTGTCGATTTATGATACATCAATAACCACTTATAGTAGCCAAGCCTCTAACTCAATATCCCCCAAAGTTTTACACGTTGAAAACACGATGTTGTGATCTTACCGGAAAAGGGACGTTTCTTATATCCAATATTCAAGACAAAATAAACATTCTACCATTGGCACGCCATTCGTGCACCATCGTGTGTTTCATCGCCATTTGTAACAAGTGGCCAGAAAGAACGAGACTAGACATATTCCACAACTCATGTAAAATGGTCACGCCATATCTTATGTAGAGAGCATGCGCATTAGAATGGAATATCCAGGCGCTAGAAATTGCCACTCGATTGAGAATCATGCCGTATTTTGCTGAACATAACTGATTTGAAATTAGAATAGAAACGGAAACAGTTGAATGTAAATCAGTTTATATACATTTAGATTACATTATTATATGCGTGGCCATTCAGGTCAATTTCTAGGTCCCAAATATTAGCGATTTAGCTCCTTTAAATTTCACATTTATAAACAACGTGAAATTGTTTCTTGTTATTAAAAAGTGGCCCCAAATCACAATTATATGTATACATACAAGGTCGATGAACCCGATACAAAATATGTCAACGATAATACAGTCTGATGTCGTTATGTTAAAGCGGTAATTGTCATTTTACAAGATGGACAGCTAGGATATGGTCAACTACAATATGAAATAGTTAGCAACTGCAGAAGGTTACCGGCGGAAATACATCGAGTGGTTTAAATACAAAGTAAAACACAACAGAACATGTTAGCGACGTTAACACAAAGACAAAGGTGTTCTAGAAGAGATACACGTACATTGCCTCGAGCATGATACCCACAATGGTACCCGCTAACTGAGCTGAGGAGAGAACGATTTCGGGATATAGGGACCACAATAAATAAAATAAAATGGGGTTTAACGTCCTACTACTCTGCTCCAGGTGAACTAATGAAGTAGGACAAGTCCAGTGGGTTTAGATACAAAAGATGTCCCAGAAAAGATTCACAAACATTGCCTTGTGTTATAGCTAACTGAACTGAGGAGGGGACAATTTCGGAATAAAGACCACAAGCTCAGTGGAAATGAAATGGGATGTAAGGTGTAAATTAAACAAAGTGTTGGCTTTTAAGAGACAATTTCTCTATTGTGGGAAGCTATTTTAGTACTTACTTAACGTAGCATCAACCACGAAAATAAAATATTGATGGGGAGTGACGGTTCTTAAAAAAAATTTTAATGTGTGCCTTCAATTACCATCTGAATTATGTGAAATCTTACGTAATTCTAAAAAAAGGCGTGGGGTTTTAAGAGTAAGTATTCTGGAGGATCATTTTAGTGCTTATTTAACTTGACATCAACCATAAACCATATTGACGCGGATTGAAGATTACCAAGAACAAAAAAAAAAAAAAACAAAAAAAAAAAAAACCTCATTTGCCTTCAGTTTGCAGTTATTGATTTTTAATGTTGTCGATCTATGGTTGCATTTGTTGACTTTCATTATACCTGCATACACTCAAGTTGATAATAATTACATCGATTAAATCCATCAATATTTAACCACCAATTACCTGTAAAAAAACCCAACAGGTGTGCGGTGTATCACAAGGTCTGCCATTGAGTCAACTGACGTGGTTTCGATTCCCCGCTTGTACGTGGTAAGGAGTAGGACGCCTGTCCAATCTCCGGGTTCCCCCCACTGCTAAAGATCCCTACGCGCAAGCGAATTGTTAAAATAAAATTGAACCATGTCCTCAAATGACAAAGTTTGTGTCGAGTGGACGTTAAACTTCCGCCCCTCTCTCTCCATCTCTCTCTCTCTCTCTCTCTCTCTCTAAATGTATAATATTTACTGATTGGCCGAACTACGAAATTGGCCAAATTTCTCATTTCTTCCGAGTAGAAAAGGACCACGCTATTAAATGATAATGGATTAAACACAAAATGGAAAGTAACTTTTTTAATTCATATACACAGTTTACTCTCCCAATATATCCACCCCTTATCTTCGTAAATATCAGATAAATTAGAACAGATGCACATCTGTTCGCTTCAAAAATATCAGATGACTTAGAAAGGCACCAAACCCCAAATTTATCAGATGCCCTAGAAAGCCACGACACACACTACTTTCCAAGTATCAGATGCCATGGAAAAGCAACCCATCCCGCCACTTCCTAAATATCAGATACATACATAATCACTTCCCTCCCCCACTTCCCAAATAACAGATGAGCCATAAAGAGCTACTACACCCCGTCACTTCACAAATCTGATGACTTAGAGAAAGCCACTACGCCCTGTCACTCTCCAAATAACAGTACATCCCGCCACTATCCCAAAGATTACATGACCCAGAGCAAGCTATAGACCCCGTCAACTTCCCAAATGTCACATAATCTGGAAAACCAACTCATCACGTCACTATTCAAATGTCCGAAGACCTAGAGGCGACTACACCAGTGAAGCAGAACAGGGGACAAGGCAAGAGACAACGTATCGTCATGCATACATGGACGTGTACGTTAAAGATCCCTTGGATGTTGGAATTCCATAGAGATGCTGTCTAGGCAACATTTTGCTCGTAACACACTGATCGGCGTATGCCCGTCTTCATTATCCCAGTCGGACGTTAAACCTCATTTCACTTACTTTCATTCATTCAAAATCCATGCTGCGACATGATGTTTTCCACGAAAGGTTTATTGATGAATTTTGCATTATAAGGAAATTGCTGTTGAGGCCAATATTGACCAATAACACATCAATTAGATATTGAGTAGTGATATTGTCGACGTTAATTTCATTAACTAATCATAAAATCTTCCAATACTCACGTAGGTGGGGATCTGCAGTAGACTCGCATTACGCCTGCGATTGTTATCTCTTTTATTTTGGTTTATTTATCGCGTCTGGAAAGTGAAATACGTTTACCTGAGATATCCATATGATATTTAACTATACATTCATAACACCATTGTCCGACTACAGTATCACTATAAAAAAACTGATCGACAATTGTTGTATAAAAGTAATTAACCTTGTTTATAGTACATAAACATGTACAACAACGAATGATATCGTAATTGATTTTAACATAGGCTTCAAAAACAGATCAAAATCAACAATAACACAAGACAACACTTTCGCGTGTTTTCTATATACGCTGTTTTACAGTGTCCTCGAATAAATATTTATTGTCCTACTTTCTTTAATTACAGCGTACTATGAAACTTCACCAATTGGATGGTGCTGATATACGTTCAGATGAGTTTAAACTCTAATCATACATTTAGAGAGATTTAAAGTCCACCTTTGAAACAGAAATCGAAAGTAGTCGATGATCATAATAATACCCAAGTTTACCCATACAATCTTGCTGGATTCACAAGGTTACATAACATTTTTTTCAAATCACGGATTTTTTTATAGGTTTGTCCCCGAAGGCACGTTAAAATTGGCCTGCCTTATATGTATATCGCATTCACTCAATTCAATATGATGAAAGATGAATCCTATGTACTTGGATAGATAGTATCCAATTCATCCAATATGTACTAACAAAAATCCCAGGCACTCCTATTCATCTGAGATAATATATCATATTCCCCCCTGATAGATTAGATGAACCCTATACAACTAGTGTAACTAATCCCCACCTAGACGTCCCCTGATAAACCCCTTGCAAGTTGCAACACATCTGTACTTAGATGAATCCTATACACCGCATCTAAATCATCTGTACTTAGAGGCACCTTATTAATCGCATCAAAATCATCTTTTATACACCCCATCTAACAGGAATACCTATAACTTTTGAACGTTGAAGTCTTGAATTTTTATCATTTTTTAACAACATGAAACTTAATGGGCGAACACGTTAAATATGTAAATAATCTACGGGTCCGGCGATGTGATTTTTACTACGAGCACTTCGCTTTTCCACATCAAGCCAGTGGATTCTTTTTCTCCACGGTGTGTTTTCTATGTGCTCTGAAGACGCCAAACATCAGTCAGCTGAATCGGCCCTTTTATTTTGTGTTTTTAACAATTGTCAAGTGTAATTGATTCTACCAGTCCATAATATAATATGTATTGGACGTTAAATCTGTAATAAACAACAACATCCCATGTAACCCATCTCAACTTAGATGAACCTTATATACACCTTCTAAGACATCTCTACCACCCAATCTAACCCATAGATGAACTTTATATACACCATCTAAGTCATCTCTACCACCCAATCTAACCCATCTATACTTAGATAAACCTTATATTCACCATCTAAGTCATCTCTACCACTTAATGTAACCCATAGATGAACCTTATAATAACAATCTAAGTCATCTCTACCACACAATCCCGCCCATAGATGAATCTTTACACCATCCAAGTCATTTCTACCACCCAATGGAACCCAGCGCTACTTAGACGAACATTATACAGCTCGTGTAACTTGTTGGATCCCCATACAACCTATTCTGAACTTCCATGGTCGATTATTTTATACTTTATTTCCTTATTAATAACACGACAAAGTATTCAACCGTTTGACATTTATGTCTAAACAAATATTGTCTATTAACAATCACTTAAAGAACATTGTTTATATTAATAGAATAATTAGATATAAAAGTTCTTGGGTTGGCGGGTGGTCGCATATTAAACTGAGACGCAGTGAAGACACTCTATGTTTATAATGGATGATTGTAAATCACATTCGGTTGATGAACTTTAAAACACCAGATTATTACACGTATAGACGAACTACAGATTGAAATGAGAAAGTTTTGAGAGAAGGTGTTGCAATTCACGGTCAGATGTGGAAATACAACGTCCGACATATTCTCTCATGTCACAGAACTTTGTTAGACTGTGATCGTATAGTTTTGTCTCTAGCTTGAGTATTGTTCTAATTCTTTTCTTAAGGACTCCAACCATAATCAAATATGTGACAGGAACAAGAATATTTTTATTATATTCGTTTTATGTCAGAACCGTTAAACAAGAACAGTATTTAAACAGTCTTTTAATTATTCATCAGAGCCCGAAACGTTACCAGACGGAGTCCGAAAAGTTGTCAAGTAAGTCCGAAAGGTGGTCTGTGGTGAGTTCGAAATGACGGGGACCGAAATGTCGTGCTACCCATATTTCATCTAATGGTTTGGATGCAGGTATGGCGGGTGTGACGCCAGGCAGGGTAGGTTTACTCTCCCGGAATTTGTTACCACTGTTTGTCGTGTATTTTTGTACACGGTTTACAGCCCATTTTGCCTATACCATTTTTTCTTTGAATTTAATTGTCTAATGGTTTGGATTGTTTGTACGTGGTTTTATTTTATATCAAACAGTAACACCTTATCCTTAAAAATGTAAATGGCCAACATGTTTACTAAACTATAGCCCCTTAACGTATCAAAATAACCAGTATACTTTCTATATTTTGGGCCATGAACTTATAGAATCAATAATTTGTAAAGATAACAATAATGTTCCAGCCATCATATTCCTCCATTCCTTGTCTATGAAATTGAAACCAATAATTGGTCAATGCCATATTATGGTCGCAACAACAATATTGTTACAAAAGGAATGAAATGAAATGAGGTTTAACGTTCTACTGTTCTGCTCCTAACCTAGGCTAATGAAAACCGGCATAAGCCATACGGCGGAAATTTTGCCCAGGCAGCGGCGCTACGGCCAACTCTTATATAGAATTCTAATCGCCGAGAGATCTTTTTCGTACACGCCATTGTGTACATGGGATCTCGGTTTTTCGTCCCATCCGAACGACTAGGCAGCTGTCCTTGTCAGGCCCTACGTCCTGTATCACTGACAACGAGAGAACCACGCTCGAAAATCTGGATGAACTTTCTCGGCCAATGCAGGGATCGAACACCCGACCTGCAGGCTAGCTAGCCAGCGTCTTACCCACTTAGCCACGTGATTCCCTGTGTTACAAAAGGAACCCTGCGTTAATGTAATACTAGATATACTATATGAAGTGGTTAAACAATTGGGTGACAACGGGAAATGTGCTAAGTAAGTACCGTGCAATATTCTGTAGCTGTCTTAGACCAACTCGCTGACATCTCTGTCACCATCCATTTCTGTAAGTGGCTTACTGTTGTCCAGATTAGCTCAGTAATATAAAAGAAGACTGGCGAACGAAGGTGCTCAAATGAAACACTTAATTTGCTTGAGACATCATTTGAGATTAAGGATAGTCGAGGCGGGGATGGACTTCATTCGGCATTCCCAGAAAGCGATCCCCACAAACTCCTCGACTTGGAGGATGGCATAAAGGAAACGTGCCCTGTTCCTAGAGATACGTACTTTAGCAGCATCAGCTCAGAGGCCAGACGATCACCATGTGTACTTAAAAGGGATATGGGCGTTATGTTTAGCTTATATTTTTTAAAATGGTATAAATGTGTGTAGTTTCTAGTATATAATTTTGGTATTATGGATATTATAAACATACTTTAAACAACAAATTGTTCCAGAGATAATTGATCTATATATATTTTTTTTAAAAAGGTACACAACGCGGAAGTCCTTAATAGATATAGTGACACAAGACTGTGTCACATTGTTGATTTTTACAGTTGCGGCCAAAATAGTGTCTCAATACCAGAACCATAAGAAGCACCACGGCAACAAGAATATGCGGCTACTGTAGGTGACCAAAGCGCTAACTGCCTATGTTTCACTGTAAAGTAACGAAATGGTGTTTAACTCCTATTGATCTGCTCTGATTGGCTCTAAAGCAAGCATGTTAAGGTTAAGGTTCCCTTTGATTGTTTCTGATTCCTTTTTTGCGGTAAATGTGTAACCGACAATCATATCAAAAGTTACTTGGAATCTGGATTAATTCTCGTCTGAATTTCGAGACATAATAGTATGGCGTCTTGTCGATCACGTAAGTCCAGGGAGTAAAGAGCTAGATGATGGTAATGACCATTGATTGTACAAACATTTTAATCATATGAATAAAGGAAGGACCACAAAAGTTGTAGAGTAGGCGCTGATTAATCACAACATGCCAATCGATCAGGTGTTGATTAGTTGTTGATGTCTCTCCAGTGAAATCAATGATCCCGAGAGTCAGATATAAACGCACGGAAAGTTTTACTGCTTCGATAAGGAAAGTAAAAATGCGCAAAGCGGTCTTGTGAAAATATAACCCGAACGGTACCACCGCTTACTGAAAAAATAATCTATCATGTTTTTACTCTTTTATTCTGTTTGAGACGAACAAGTAGCATTATAGATATGGCGGAGCTTTTGTCAAGAATTTTGCTTTTGCGACTTATACAAGGTAATTATTTATTTAAAAGATATTTATTTTTGAGTGTACACATTATCAGACGTTTTGTTGCTATCTACTGACAAAAGTGAGCATTGAACAGCCCTTATTTCTTTGTAATTGTTGTTTTTTTTTAAATTAAAACATTGAACGGAAGAGGCCGTGTCATTTTCGCATCACAAAAATTTACTTGATTTAAGTTTTTATATATAAAAATTTGAATAATTGAAAAAAGCTAACCCACGACATTAGAGGGTGTTTCTCAAAGACTTCTTAAGTAGCTGAACGTCATCCAAAAATAATTAAATTATTTATAGTTTATTTCCGATTATACCCATGGGGAGGGCTGGTTTGGTGTTTAACGCGTTAGACCATAAGATCTGTTATTGAGGCACGTGACTAGGTGTAGGGTCGTCTGTCCATTCTTGGTTACTTTCCCTGGGTACCCAGGTTTCCTGTTCAGCCAAACACACCTACGCGCAAGCCAATTATTGAAATTAAATTAAACCATATGTCAGTCCCGAAATGGCCTCTTCATCCTCTTTATACAATTATTTGAAGATAGCATCCAAGTTGGGCAACTAGACATTACCGCGGAGTTTGGACACATAGTTCGAAAATACTTTGTCGAATTGATGAAAAATTATTTGGTTTATTTCTTTTCGTTTTTGTTCTTAATTTCTGCCAACCTAACGTGTTTCAAGATGCGCCATTGGCATCTGTCGCTAAAATATCACACTTCTAACGGCGTTATCCACGTTACTATTTATTCAGATGGATTATTTAACATTCAATTACCAATTGATAGATAATCTCGCGGCTTGAGGCGGGGGGGGGGGAGAAATGGGGTTTAACGTCCACTCGACACAAACTAGGTCTATTTCGGGACTAACATATGGTTTAATTTTTGTTAAATAATTCGCTTGCGCGTAGGGGTCTTTAGCAGTAGGAGAAAACCATAGGACCTGGAGAAAACCCACGAGGTTGAACAGGCGACACTAGTCCTTGTCACGTACAATCGGGGATTCGAAACCACGTCAGTTGACTCAATGACATGCTCTATGATACAGCACCCACGTGCTAACAATTCGGCCATCCATCCCCCTTCCCGACTTAGATTCAATGAGATTAAAGCTCTAAAGCAGAAGTTTCACTAAGTTTTCTTGGAAAATTAATTGGCGATGGGCTAATTGTATAGCCAGGAGTACTGATAGATGAAATTTGAATTACACATATCTTTGTGTATATGTGAACTAATATTCAGGACTATTAAATATTCACTTTTCACAACCGTAGTTTGCAAGTGATCGCCATTGCTTAAAAATGGCGCCTTGGTGTTTTAATATAATCATTTATGAATTAACATCAATATTCAGACGACTAGAAAACAGCTTATTTACCATCATATGCGTGTTCCTTATTTTTTTCAGCTTGTCTGAGTGTAAGAATATACAGCCCAGATGATCAAACCTACGCCCTTCCATTAGCCAGGTTCGGATTTAAAGTTGAGAACGTCACAAGTTTAAAGTTTACAGTAAGAGCATGTGGAAACGCACATATCATCATACAAAAACAACGTGCAGCTGATTTATATACCAATGGAAACTATGTCTTTGTAATTGGGTCATATGGAAATACACTTTCACAGATAAAGAACGCTCTACACGGGGCTTATTTTTCAAACTACAATGGGGTTCTCCTGTCATGTACAGAGTTCCGTCCCTTGTGGATAGGCTGGGATGACGCCATGCTGAATATAGGAAGCGGGGATGAAGTGAATTCGAACATTCTTTTGAGTCATCCATTAACACCTCCTTTGGAAATCAAATATGCTTTCCTTTTAACTGGATGGGGTAATGACGGTTGCTGGAATATAGGTAAGAAAAGTTTTGTAAATGTCGAACAGAATTGAACCATAGTGGTACTTATACCCCCACCCCCTTAGATTCAACTTTAATATGGATTCTATCCGTACGCGTTATCGACGAAAAATCGGTCTAATGAAATAATACACGCAATGAAACACGTACATGGAAACTTGCTATAAGGACAGTCGTAAATTATGCTTGAAAGAAAGCTATAGTCGTTTGTCGGTATCACGTGATTTCTGGGATATCTTTTCGAAAAATTACAAGAGGTTAGTTTTCTTGTTTTGTTGGCAACCGGAGTTTTCACTGCATGTCATGTCACTGTCGTTATAGGGTATATCTATGGTTCGCGCGTTACAAAAAGTCCCAGAAGGATTATTTCCTGGGATGAAGCCTCTAAATTCGCATGCTGCCATGGCTTCAAAGCACTTTGTTGCAGTCGATCAGTTGGACACAGATCACTATAATATATATTTCTACGCCGTCACCCACGAATGTAGGGCCAAAGTTATTTTTAGTCTTTCTCTCCGTTTCCCGTTTCCTCCTTTTGCATGGCGATTTTTGTTGACTTTTTGGTGTAGAATCGAAGAAAACGGTTATACATTTTCGGACAGGTTTTGGTGAATATTCATGATTTTGAGGCGGAAGGATACAAGAGTTGTGAGGTTGGTTACGAAGAAAGGAAGGGCCGAAAATTGCTTGTTTAGTTGTCTCTACTCCCAGCTTGTGTATCCCATATGTTGCTCCATCTGTGGCAGAAAGCGTTCTACCCAACCAATATTTGGGGAAAAGTTACAGCCGATCTCAGAGACGAGAATTAACATTAAAGTCAATGGGGGAAATAATTAGTGATCTGATGCCAGTTCTAAGTGTGTACTGTCGATCATAATATATAATATTATCAGCAACTTAGAGCGCCTATGTCGACCCATAACTGATAGCAATTACACGTAACTATTAATTTATTCCCCGCTTGATCAGCAAAATTACGAAGAGAGGGAGCGAGAAATGGGGTTTTACATCCACGCGACACAAACTAAGTCATTTCGGGACTAACATATGGTTTAATTTTATTTCAATGATTCGCTTGCGCGTAGTAGTCTTTAGCAGTGGAGGGGGGCAACCAGAGGACCCGGATGAAACCCACGAGGTTGAATAGGCGACTCTGCTCATTGTCACGTAAAATCGAGGATTGGAAACCACGCCAGTTGACTCAATTTCGGGCTTTAAGATACAGCACGCACGTACTAACCATTCGCCCCCCCCCACAAATGGCGAAGATGTTAGCAGAAGCACCCCGGAGTCATGGTCGGTCTCTCCACAATTCTATTAGGATAATTCTTGAGTGGAATTTAGCCATTGAGCATAAGATAAAATTTCATGCAGATACAATTTCAGCACGCACTTGTCCATAGGGATGTAGCAGTGGGGAAATTGCAGGACACGGAAACCCCACGAGGTTATGAATGCAACCCCCCTACTTGTAACGTACAGTGGTATACCGTATGATCTTAAGCACAAGGGTTAAACCATTCGGCACCCACCCCACCCCAATAATAGGAGTAGAACAAAAAAAAACCCCACAAACCAAATTAAAGGTTTATATAAATGCTGGCTCGCTTCTCTTGAGGTCGGGTGTTCGATCCCTGCATTGGCCGAGAACGTTCATCTAGATTTTCCGGCAAGGTTGTCCCTTGTCAGTGATGCAGGATTAAGGGCCTGTCAAGGACAGCTGTCTAGACGTTCGGATGGGACGAAAAACCGAGGTCTTATGACAGTTGGAATTCGATATAAGAGTGGGCCGTGGTGCCGCTGTCTGGGCAAGATTTCCCTCATAGCCCACTGTATGGCGTATGCCCGACTTCATTAGCCCATGTCGGAGCAGAACAGTAGAACGTTAAAACCCATTTCATTTCAAAGGTTTATATTTCAAATAGACTTTGAGCTGATGTATATGTTTCCACCAAAAGACGTCTGAAAAAGATAGGAAGCACCAGCAAAAAATATCGATCGTAAAATAGGTACCATTCAAAATTCTTGAACGTTTTTATACGCCCACATTTTCATGTGGACGTATTATGCTGTCGCCCCTGTCCGTCTGGACGTACGTCCACAATTGTTTATGGACTCTCTACAGGTCACAATTCGTCTCCGATTTTGACGAAACTTGAAACATAGGTTTATCCACATAAGATCTCGACTGCTTTCGATATTGGCATGTATCGGTTCGAAACTTCATAGATTATGGCCCCTGATTGTACGAAAAATCATGTTTTTAGCTTAGAGATCACAATTTATTTTGAACCGATTTTGATGAAACTTGACATGTATATTTATAACCCAAAGATCTTGGTTCCTTTCGATTTTCGCGCCCATCGGGTTGTAACTTCCTGAATTATGGCCCCTGATTGTACGAAAAATCGCCCTTTTTAGCTTGTGGTACCCCTGGAGGTCAAAATTATAATCCGATTTAAAAAAAAAACGTTTGATTATATCACCGTTACATGGTAATGAGTTCGAATTTCGTGAAAATCGGACCAAAATTGACGGACAAAATGGCCGCCGTTTGTACGCGAATAGTGTGAAAATATGTTATATCAAGGTTATGGACCCTATAAAGGCCACAATTTCAATACGATTTTGATGAATTTCGAAATACATGTTTATAACCTAAAGATTTTGGTTCCATTCCATATTTGCGCATATTGGATTCTAACTTCCTGAATTATGGCCCCTGATTGTACGAAAAGTCGCCTTGTTTAGCTTGTGGTCTCTAGAGGTCATAATTATTATTTGATTTATAAAACCGTCTGATTATATCACCGTTACACTGTAATGAAGATTGTGTTCGAATTTCGCGAAATTTGAACTAAAATTGACAGACAAAATGGCAGCTGTTTGTACGCGAATAGTGTAAAAATATGGTATATCAAGGTTGTGGACCCTATAGAGGTCACAATTTTAATTCGATTTTGATGAAACTTGAAATACATGTTTATAACCTAAAGATCTTGTTCCTTTCGATATTTGCGCATATCGGATTGTAACTTCCTGAATTATGGCCTCTGATTGTACGCAAAGTCTACTTTTTTAGCTTGTGGTCCCTCTAGGGGTCTCAATTATTATCCGATTTTAAAAAACGTTTGATTATATCACCGTTACATTGTAATGAAGGTCGAGGTCGAATTTCGTAAACATCGGACCAAAACTACCGGACAAAATGGCTGCCGCTAATACTCGAATAGTGTAAAAATATGATATATGAGGTCACAGTTTTAATCCGATTTTGATGAAATTTGAAATGTAAATCTATAACCCAAAGATCGCGGTTCCTGTCGATATTCGGGCACATTAGACCATAACTTCCTAAATTATGACCCCTGATTGTGCGAAAAATCATGTTTTTTACCTTGTGGACACTATGGAGGTCACAATTTTATTCCGAATTAAAAAATCGTTTGACTATATCCCCGTTACACATTTATGATGGTTGAGTCTGAATTTTTTGAAAATCGATAATTGAACAGCCAAATCCATAATATTAAATGTTTCGTATGCTAAACGTTAGCATGGGGCAGAACTTTATAAAAACCAAACAAATTCTAATGATTTTCTGATTATACTTAATATGCGACAACTCTTGTTGACTGCCCAGACGATTTAGCTGCCGTGGGCGTATGTTTCGTTGTGTAAAAGGTAACCATTGCTTACCGGCCAATTTGTATTGCAATATTGGAAATCATGGTGGTTACGTGAGGGGATGCTAGTTTGAGGGTTGGGGGTAGCAGGTTCGCTCCCTGTGTTCGAGGAGAAAGTTATCGGGATTTTTCGACGTGGTACAGGTACAGGTCGTAAAAGAACTCCTAGCAGTTGGAATTCGATATATAAGTAGGCCGTAGCACCGCTGTCTGGGCAAAATTTCCCTCATAGCACACTGTATGACCGTCATCATTAGCCCAGTCGGAACAGAACAGAATGACTTTAAAACCCTTTTTTTCATATCCAATGTAAACAGAACACGCGTGCTTAGCGCGGGCGCGCTGTATTATTAGGTGTGTCATTGAGTCAACTGGCGTGGTTTCGATTTCCTGGTTGTACGTGACAAGGATTAGGGTCGCCTGTCCAACCTCTTGGGCTTCCTTCCACTGCTAAAGACCCCTACGTTCAACCCCACTTCTCTCTCTCTCTCTCTCCCGTCTGAATTCCTTAGAAAATTCTTTTAATGCGATTTAATCTAAATGACCTATTCGTACCTGCGTTGAGACAAATCTATAACACGCAACAGACGTATGCCTTGCGTTGTTTGAAAACCCCAAGGAGGTGATGAAAACACGTAAAAGTATACAGTTTGTTTGATCGGACGCAATATGCCCCGTTGAGCATTCAAGTCCTATGCAGAGTATTAATCGATTCTCTTGTTGATTTTGAAAGTGTAGCGCAAACACAATAATAGCTCTAATAAGTGAAATTACACACAGCTAATTAGTATGGTGTGGTATTTCAAAGACAGGATGCATTCTGGCTTTAATAGATGTAATTACATCAACATGAACATTAGATTTTTTCAATGACTGGGTGCATCAGGGTTCAAAGAAATGTTGGAGTCTACCAGTATTACATATGTGAAAGAAATGGCTATGCACATTCCAACATAATCCTCTCACAGTCTCGTATATAAAATCTTCGACTTCAACAGAATTATCGGTTAACTAAAAATCGACAGCGTATAAGTTGTCACTCTCTACTTCAGCAAGTTAGGATATAGCATGATTTCATTTTATTGCGTCACTTCTCGATTCTTCAGTTCTTTGTTTCGGATTGATCGTATTAGGAATATACTTGAAATATGTAATTTTGGTGGACATCAACATTGTTCTTTAACGTGCACTTAACATTATATACACGCCCTATCATTTCAACAGTTCGTTCTTTAGAAGTACTAAACAAAAGCCATGGGGTTTCGTTGGTGACCCTACCCCTTGTCACCAATCTGATTAAAATACAGATCTATATTTCGGTTTTTTATACCGTCGACGGCCTCTACAACATGGAGATCTGATCGGTTGAAGTAGAAAGCCGATTCAGGGGTAATACGAGCGGCTTTTAACCTTATGACGTCAGACATTTGATTACCAAGTCAGCGTTGTTGTTTCTAGTGTGTTTCCCCACAATTCCGTGCACCTAACGCCAAAAACTGCCGTAACAGACCGAAACGCGGTTTATATAACAACTCTTCCAGGGTCTAGTAGTAAAGGCGAGTGAAACGAAATTGTGTTTTAATCAGATTGCCTCATCACCAATAAACACGAAAATTGGTCAAAAGTCTTACTTTTCTGGACTTTAAGGACAAACGCCGAGGAGTCTTCGGAGCTACAGCTTTAACAACCAGAACTCGTTCTTTGCTACATTCTACGCACTGCACCACTGACAAAAAGTAACCAGGGTTGGTGAGCGCCGAGTAACATTCCCTGGTTAGTGAGCCAATGTCGTACACAAAGAATCACCCCCTCCAATTCCCACATACAATATTATGAAATCCATTAAAATTCCTACAAATAGATGCATGTGCGAAAGGCCAACCCATTGCTGGAATATTGCACTGTAAAGGGCAGCGTTATGCATAACCACGATGTTTACGAATAGAGATTATCTCGTAACCGTCGTTACACGATATCCACTTCCCAATTAAAGCAAACTTGACAATGCCACAGCCCTGATATTACACTAATGAATTCCAATATTTTACAGTAATAATCTATACAGGTTACAATTCTATGGAATACAATTACTGCTTATTACAGAGCGACGTTTCGACTAGGCTTCTCTAGTCGTTATCAAGCAATGATAAAATCTAAAAAATAAAACAAGTCAATATATACATAACAATACATTTTTAATGCTAATAATCTAATATGAATCTTAGAAAATGTTAATTATTTAGGAAGAGGCTATTGGTGAACACGATATTTTGCCTTGGGTTTTAGGAAACTTTATTTTGGTTCGATCATCAATGTATTAGAAGTATTTTCGAAGTAATCCTAGGCCATAAATTCATGATTTAGGAGGCAATATTTATTCGTGAACATTGTGCTTGTGTATTGTGTCTTCCTCATATTGAATCAGACGCGTGTCCAGAGGTGGGGGGTCTAGGTTGACTTGATCTCTCTCCTCAGTTTCACAGTGGAAAACTTTTGTCTTTAAAATCCACCAAAATAACGTCGAGCTTCGATGGTACTGGATATGACATTTATCTCGTTCCCCAAAAATACGACTAACCCGACATTGTCCTCTCTGATAATGGATTGACATATCAATATGTAATGGCATGACAAGAACTGGGGAAAATGGGTTCTCTCTTTATCTTCACCCATCACCGTCACCTATAGAGGGAATAATGGAGTCATGTGTGTTTATTCTGACATATATATATGTTGAATTTATAAGAAATTCCATGACGTAGGCCATTCATTCTAAAGGCTCTTTGTGGATAAAATAATTGCCCTTTGTTAGAAATATTGTTGTTAAAATTCTCTTGATACACGAGTACAGACAATGTGTAAATTAGTGTCACAATCCTACGATAAATACAATTGATTCTATATATATGTAAATTAACTAAAACATGCATTAGGAGCCCAAGGGGTTATCAATTGATTACTTTTGTGAAGACATGTCTGTCTACGCCGGTAGAAATTCCTATGAAATTACTTTTTTTTAAACTATCTTTGAAATTACTTTTTTTAAAAAAAATCCTTTGAAATTACTTTTTTAAAAAAATTCCTTTGAAATTATATATATAATTACTTTTTTAAAAAAATTCCTTTGAAATTACTTTTTTAAAAAAATACCTTTGAAATTACTTTTTTTTACAAAGTCCTTTGATATTATTTTTTAAAAAAATCATTTGAAATAACTTGATTTTCGACACATTTTGGTAAGGATAATGTGTGGGTATCATGCGAACTCAGATTTGATATGAAGTATTTATCCACCACATGGAAACCTGAAAGCGAAACATTTCGATAACACCCTGCTTTTTCACCAAAACCATTGGAAGGATTTCAATGAAAATAAATAGGCATGTTTCGAGTGGGGTGCTTCTTATGTTCAAATGTGGTTGAGTTTAGCCGAACCCTAGGACATCGACCCAACCCTTGCGGTGACGATAACAACACATCGACCATGACCTACTTCATGTCAGAGTATCAATTAATTGTCTTTGAAATCTATGTCGAATTCCCTATATTGTTGTGCTGATGGTATATAATCCATTCATAAATAAAGTCTCCAGCTAAGGAATAGCATTTATGTTTATGTATTTGAAAGGAAATGGGTTTAACACCCTTCTTTCATGACGTCGGGGCAAGCCTTTACAAAAATCTATTCTGTACAGAAATATTGAACAACGATAACTCTAATCAAGGGAACCGTTAATCGTATCGGACGATTGAATGATCAGTAGGTGAACACGCGCTAGACAAGTGTGCTCATACTAACTTCAATGAAAATAGAACTATGACATCGACCTACTTACTACCCAGTAGTTGTCTTCTTCCATTCCGGTGTTGGCAAAGATGGTTACTTGGGTGTTTCGCGAGAAGGCTCGTCAGGTGTTGGACAAGAAGGTTCCTCCGATGTTTGGACCAGACGGCTCGTCGCGTGTTTGCCGAGACAGTTACTCTGGTGATGGCCTAGATGGTTACTTGGGTGTTTGGCGAGACGTTTAAGCCCGTCGTACACGAGAAAAGAAAATTTGACAAATTTCTTTGACGGTCTCTTCAAATTTTCTTTGACCGTGTACGAGGCCGTTAAATAAATGTGACGATCACAGCGCCACTTCACGAAACAAACGGTTCTCCGTGTGAAGGAACCGCATTCATAGAACAAAAAGAAAGCCAACTTGTGTACAAAAAATTCAGAATAGTGATTTCCAAGCGTGATTACGATGCTTTTGACGCGTAGAAAAGCGGCCATACGTTGTGGAATATTTGTCCTGATGCGGTATCAGCACGATTACACCCGGCAACAATATCAAAATCGCAGATGGTGGGTCAAGCCATGGGCCACGGAATCGAGGAGGGAGGCACAAGGTTTAGGAACCAATATTCCTGAGTTACGGGAAACTGATCCAGAAAATTTCAAGGACTTCAGGAGAATCGTTACAATGAAAGTGAAATCATTAGATGCGTGCGCAGATTTGTCGCAAATTTATTTGACGGCCTATCGTACACGAGCATAAGTTCCAAATCTTTGACACATTTATTTGGCGAAAAGCTATGCATGTCAGCTTTTGTCAAATCTCATATGGCAAATGGAAATGTGGCAAATTTCCTTTCGCACACGAGCAAATTTCTTTGACAAATCTCCATTTGTCAAAGAAAATGTGCTCGTGTACCACGGACTTAAATCGGGTGTTGGCAGAGATTGTTAATCAGGTATTGGTAGAGAAGGTTCCTCCGGTGTAGGTCGAAATGGTTAAGCCGGTCGTCCACGAGCAAATTTTCTTTGACAAATTTCTTTGACGATCTCTTCAAATTTTCTTTGACCGTGTACGAAGCCAACAAATACATTTAACGATCGCAGCGCCACGTCACATGGCTGGTCGGAACTGGAGATTCTCCGCCTGAAGAAACCAAATTCATTGAACAAAAAGAAAGCCAGCTTGTGTACAAAAAATTCAGAATAGTGATTTGCCAGCGTGATTATGATGTATTTGACGCGTAGAAAAGCGACCATGGGTTGTGGAATAGGTGTCCTTTTGTTGATGCAGGATTTCTACCGTTCGATCAGTCCAATTAATAGGCATATTTGCAGTTTCATCAATAATAATAATAATAATAATAATAATGTCCTAAAATCCAACCGAAGCTGCTCTTTGGTAACATTATGGTCAGTTAAAAGAAAACACTAGTTAAAAGGAGTATGCGATCAACAATTAAAAGAAAACGTTTCTAAAAAGATGGGTTTTAAGATTCCGTTTAAAACTGTCAATTGATGCACAGTACTTGAGTTCTATGGGAAAATCATTTGAATTCCACAGTTCTGCTGCCGCAAAAGCAAAGGAGCGTCTACCGAAAGAAGAGTTTGCAGTTACTGATTTAATAAGGTACTTAGATTCAGAACGAAGATTTCTCTTAGGGTGGTAGGGTTGAATTAATTCTTTAATATATAGAGGAGAGTCATCACATGACAAAGCACAGAAAGTCAGCATGAGAATTTTAAAATCAATTCTGGTCTTAATCGGTAGCCAGTGGAGTTCTTTCAAAACGGGAGTAATATTGGTGTATAATTTAGTTCTTCTGTAGTCGATTAATTTGATATGCTGGTAAGTTGTAGAGTAACGAGTTGCAGTAGTCGAGACGTGAGGTCACCAAAGAGTTGATTAAAAGTTTTGTAGAGTCAATGTCGAGGATATTACGGATCCGTCCAATTTTGTGAAGTTGGAAGTTGGAAGCTTTACAGATTGAGGAGATGTGAGCATTCATGTTCATATTCTTATCCAAAATTACACCAAGATTTCGAACGCTATTAACTGGGTTAACAACAAAATTACCGATAGAGATATTACTAACAGATATTTTGGATAAAAGATGATTAGAACCGATTTGCACGAACTCTGTTTTTTCATCATTGAGCTTTAAGAAGTTCTTTTTCATCCAGCACTTAATAGCATCAATGCACGATTCAAGTTCAGGCACTCGCAGGGATTCATTTTCGGGTTTAATTGAAATGTAGAGTTGAGTATCATCAGCATAGATATGATAATTCAGATTGAATGATTTCAAAATACGCCCCAGAGACGATAATCGAGAGTTCAACTTCTTTTTCTTTGCACTTATCCGCCCCTGCGTCGAAAAATGAAAGTGTAATCATTAGATGCGTGCGCAGATTTGTGACAAATTTATTTGACGTACTATCGTACACGAGCATAAGTTCCAATCTTTGACACATTTATTTGACGAAAAGCTATGCATGTCCGCTTTTGTCAAATCTCATATGGCAAAGGAAAATGTGGCAAATTTCCTCTCGTACACGAGCACATTTCTTTGACAAATCTCCATTTGTCAAAGAAAATTTGCTCGTGGGCGACCGGCTTTACTCGGGTGTTTGGCTAGAAGGTCCACCAAGAGTTAGACAAGAAGGTTCCTCCGGTGTTTGGACGAGAAGGCTCAACGGGTGTTTGGCGAGAAAGTTCCTCAGGTGTTTTGTCGAGACGGTCACTCGGGTGTTGGCAGAGATGGTTCATCAGGTGTTGGTAGAGAAGGTACCTCCGTTGTTGGTCCAGACGATTACACGGGTGTTTGGATAGTAGGCCCACCGGATGTTGGACGAGAGGGTCCATCAGGTGTTGGATGAGAAGGTTCCTCCGTTGCTTGCTGAGAAGGTTCCCTGGGATCTATTTCAGCGTGGCGTTCCCTTGCAAGTGGTACAAGATAGATGTGTTCACGTTGGTGTACATCAAAAAGGAGAATTGACGAATGTCTGTCTTCATTAACTCTATTGGTTCACAAAAGTATAGTATTTTAGCCTATTTCAATCAATTACACGGTTGTACGTGACAATGGCTAGAGTCGCCTGTCCAACCTCGTGGGATTTCCTCGGTTCTCCCGGTTTCCCCCCACTGCTAAAGACCCCTACTCGCAAATTCAACCATGTGTTTGTTCCGAAATGACCTAGTATGTGTCGAGTGGATCCCTGCACGCAAGCGAATTATTGAAATAAAATTGAACCATATGTCAGTCCCGAAATGACCTAGTTTGTGCCGAGTGGATGTTAAACCCCATCCTCCTCTTCCCCCCTCCCTCTCCATTGCAATAAATGTACTTAACTTAATTTTTCCCAAATGTGGGGGCTGACATGGGTTTTTTTCGTTTAGTATAACGACTTCATAATAAATTTTTCATGTTCATGCATCTGTGGGTGATTTTTCTGGAGATAATGATCTTCATTTTATATATCATTTCAATGTAACCTAAGCTGCTGTTCGATTTCCTAATATTTCTTCATTAATAAATTATCGGAAACAGTTCCAGTTATTGTTAACTTAGCGTTAATTCACTTTTTTTACACCGACAAATTGAATTCTAAAACATATTTTTTATGTATTAAAAAAATAAATAAAGACGAAGAAGTAACGCCTTATGTAAACAATGCACGTGCCATTGAGCAATGATTGGCGCCGCGTGCTGTGAAGCCACGCGTTGAAGGCAGTCGCTTTTTTACAGAGATATTAAAAAGTAAAATAAAATAAATGTAAATCAAAAAATGAAATGAAAGAAAATTTAAAAAAAAAAATAAATAAATTGAAAACTTAAATGAAAAAAAAAAGAGATTAAAACGGTTTTTTTAAATCGAAAAGTGAAATGAAAACTAAAATACAAATGTCTCGACGTTGCCCATTGTTATCATCAGCCCATCGTTATCACTCCGGGGGGGGGGGGGGATGGTTACCGTGCGCGCGCTGTATCATACGACCTGCCATTGAGTCAACTGGCGTGGTTTCAAATCCCCAGCTGTACGTGGCAAGGAGTAGGGTCGCCTGTCCAACCTCGCGGGTTTTCTCCGGGTACTCCGGTTTCCTCCCACTGCTAAAGACCCCTATTCGCAAGCGAATTATGAAAATAAAATTAAACCATGTTAGTCCCGAAATGACCTGGTTTGTGTCGAGTGGGTGTTAAATCCCATTTTCTCTCTCTCTCTGTTATCACCCCAACGGAACTGTAATCGAACGCGCCTTTAATTTGTTATGGGCGAATAATTCTAATCAGTGAATCACATGATAGCATGTATATGGAGCTACGATAGCTCAGTGACTGAGACGTTGGCCCGCTAACCTGGAGATCCCTTGTTCGAGAAAGTTTATCGGGACTCCTACGTTGGCCGAGAAAGTTCATCGGGCTTTTCCGGGGTGGTTCCTCCTTGTCGGTGCTGCAGATCATAAGGCCTGACAAGAGACAACGCATTGTCGTTCGGACGAGACAAAAACGGCTTACACGTAAAAGACCCCTTGGCAGTTTGAATTCGATACCGTAGCTTCGAAGACCGGGCAAAATTAACCCCATAGCACACCGTATGGCGTGTGCCCGTCTTCACTAGCCTAGTTGGGGCATAACAGTAGGATATAGGACGTTATCAAACCCCATTTCATTTAACAGGAATAGAATGTCAATGAGGAATATCGTAATCCACAAGTTTCAACCCATTTAACTGGATTATAGACCTGCTTTATTTTGCCTACTTTATTTCCTCGTATATCATGTCCAACCAAAATGAGTATATATGCCGTAGGGCCACGTTTCTCAACCTTTTCTCACCGCTCACCCCTAAATGAATTCTCAACCAACCCATTTACCCCCAGAGTTTTGAGGAGGTTATTGATCGCGGAGCCGTATCCGGCGAAACTGTCACCGCGTGCGCCGTAGGCGCAAAGCCCGCCGAGGAGGGTCTGGGGGGGGGGGGAGGGTCTCCCCCCTAGCAAATTTTTAGAAATTAGAGCCCGGAAATGTGATTTCCAGCCATTTCAGGCACTCTTCAGGATAGGAACTTGAAAATGGCCTTCTTTTTCTATAGAAGCCATCCGACATGAACCGCGGATCCTTGCACGGGCCTGCCCCCCCTGACCACATTGACAAAAATATCGAATGAATACGGATCGAAGGTGAGATTTAATAATCACCAAATTTATATTTTAATGAAAATACGCTGTTTCCAGTTAGTGCGAAATTTGCTCCTGGTGATTGTCACAAACGATTTTTTTTTTATTCTCGGGACAGTGTATGAGAGTGCTAATCTCAACTGCACAACCTTTATATGTTCATTTTTGAAGTTACTGTGAGTGTGGTCATTCACCCCCTGGACGCGAGCCATTCCCCCCTTGGGGGTGAATTCACCCCAGGTTGAGAAACGCGGCCGTAGGGCTTTTGCTTATGCAAAATTTACCGCATAACAAGACATTAAACCTCATTTTACCTCCACGTATATTAAGTTGATTCTGATATTCCTCATTGACATTCTATTTATTTCCCCTTCATCGCACATACACTAAACATAAGCGGAGCCACGGTTTCTTGCGACAGGTAAGAAGTTGGGTCGCTAACCTAGAGGGTGCGTGTTCTATCCCTGCATGATCCGGGACCCAGGGGCACAGCCACGCCCAATTCTTGTCTTAAGTGCCTACAGATCGCAATTGGGTCATTCCATGTCAAGTGGGCCAGTGGTGGGAAATTGACCCCCTCGAAAAAATCTGGAAAAAATATATGTTATTGTACATCTAAACTCTAGAAACTGTGCAAAATATGTGGTGTGTTGCATGAAAATTGACTGAGATACGGGCATTTAAGTTTCATGAGTGACTAATAAGTTTTCGAAACAAAATATGTATCACTAATTTACTCGAGTTTCAGATATCTTGATTTTTCCTTTACAGTGAAGATATACCGCTCAAATTTGGTAGTCTTGGAGGACTTTGTGTGTAGATTATGAATCTGCAATCGGATTACCGGTGAGTTGTAGGGTTCGCATGCTACTTAGCCATGAAAACTGACAAAAATTTAGTGCAATTGTATATTGTCTGGATTTTGTAGAGCTCCAGGTGCTACAAAGTAATAGATATAGATCCAAATATTGGTATATCCAGAGATTGCCAGTAGTACTACATAAGAAACGCATTGAAACGCACCAGTCTTGAATTGATTCCCCAAAAATTGATAGCGAATATGGTTTCAGACACAAATTTTCGAAAATTGTCTCATATTTTCGAGCCGATATAACCCGGTAGATGAGCACCTACAAATCTAATTATAGTTTGTAAATATAGTTTGTGCTTATGTTTTCAAAATATGTAAAAGCCATTCTTGTCCCTGGCCATTTTGATATTTTTTCAATTTTTTGAAAATCTGTGTTTTGTGTTAATCTATGTCAACAATCGTATTTTGGAGCCGATTGAACCTTGTTTGATGGGCACCTAAAAATCTGAAACTTGGTGGAATTATAGTTTGTGCTAATGTCTCTAACATATGTTAAAACCATTCTTGTCCCATGTCATCTCAATATTTTTAAGATTTTTTCAAAATCTGTGTTATGGGCCATTCCTTGTCAATTATCACCCAATGACTTAAAGCGAATCACCTTCGATTTTAGTAAAATTTGGTTTAGACATTTATTTGGGCTGAAAAAGCTAATATTCCCAATTTTAGCTTGATCCAACCAACAGTTCCTGAGATATGGTCCACCAAATTTGGGGGATTTCGGCAAAAGTGGGCGTGGCTGCCATTATTCAAATGGCCATACCCAGTAACTCATTGGTCAAAATTGCTGGAATATGTCTTCCAGGGATGGGAATTCCACAAGAATTCTAAATCTACACTTATTTTTGACATCCGGGTGTGTTTTAAAAGAGTGAAGACCTTTTAAATTTGAATTTGACCTTATAGACCATGTGACCTTGGGATGAACTTGCATGTAAAGTTTAGCTCAACATGTTTTCTACACACTGTTAAACAACTGGAGGTATAATATCTTTTATAAGCATGTAAAATCAAATTAAATATTCACACGCGAGACTGAAAATCAGTGTCTTTACACTTAAAGCAGGACTGTCGTCATGGATAAGCTCTGAGGATACATAGTGACCTTCAGCAGACTTTCCTAAAGAAGGATATCTATGATTCAAACAGCATGTCATTATCTTTCCCATTCCAAAAACACTTATTCCACCAATTTTAACCTATTGGTAACTGGGTTATGGTGATTTGAATAATGTCGATGAAACCCATTTTAGCTGAAAATCTCCAAAATTTGGTGGACAGTATCTTAGGAACTGTTAGTCGGACAAAGTTAAAATTAGGAATATAAGCTTTTTCAGCCCTAAAAGACATATAAAATAAAATTCGGCAAAATCGAATCGGGTACTGTTTACCTCGTTGGGTGATAATTGACATGGAATGACCCAAATCACGGATTTTCAAAAAATTGAAAAAATATCAAAATGGCCCGGGACACGAATGGCTTTTACATATGTTGAAAACATAAGCACAAACTATATTTACAAACTATAATCAGATTTTTAGGTGCTCATCTACCGGGTTATATCGGCTCGAAAATATGAGACAATTTTCGAAAATTTGTGTCTGAAACCATTTTCGCGGTCAATTTTCTGGGAATCTATTCAAGACTGGTGCGTTTCCATTCGTTTCGTATGTAGTACTACTGGCAATCTCTGGATATACCAATATTTGGGTCTATATCTATTACTTTGTAGCACCTGGAGCACTTCAAAATCCAGACAATATACAACTGCACCAAATTTTTGTCATTTTCGTGGCCAAGTAGCATGCGAACCCTACAACTCACCGGTAATCTGATTGCAGATTCATAATCTACACACAAAGTTCTCCAAGACTACCAAATTTGAGCGGTATATCTTCACTATAAAGGTAAAATCAAGATATCTGAAACTCAAGTAAATTAGTGATATATATTTTGTTTCGAAAACTTATTGGTAACTCATGAAACTTAAATGCCCGTATCTCAGTCAATTTTCATGCTACAGACCACATATTTTGGACAGTTTCTAGATTTTAGATGTACAATAACATATATTTTTTCCAGATTTTTTCAAGGGGGTCAATTTCCCAAATTTCTGAAAATTGACCCACTTGACATGGAATGACCCAATTTTGGATGGATCATCCTGGAATTTGGCATATTTAATCTTTATAACACAGAGAACCATGGTGGCTCAGTGAGTAGGACGTTGTCTCGCTAACCTGCAGGTCTCGTGGTCAATTCATTGGTCGAGAAAGCTCATCGAGATTTTACGGCGTGGTTCCACCTTGTCAGTGGTGTAGGATGGAAGGCCTGACAGGGGACAATGTGTAGTCGTTCGGATGGTACAAAAAACCGAGATACCATGCACACATTGGCATGCCCGTAATAGATCCCTTGGCGGTTGGAATTCGATATATAAAAGTAGGCAGTGCCGCTGTCGGGCAGACTTTTTCCCATAACACACTGTATGCCGTATGCCAGTCTTCATTAGCCCTGTCGGGGCAGAACAGTAGGAAGTTAAACCCCATTTCATTTCATTTCATTTCTAAATATCACAAACATCCGATTCACTGCATGTAAAATATCACCTTAAAATTATTCGCCCACAACAAGTTAGAGGCGCACTCGATTACAGTTCCGTTGGAGTGATAACGATGGGCTGATGATAACGATTGGCCACGTCGAGACATGTGTATTTTTGTTTTCATTTCACTTTTCGATTTAGTTTTAGTTTAAAAAATGTATAATTTTTTTTTTCAATTTTTCAATTTACTTTTTTTTTACATTTTTATTTAATTTAAATTTTCAATTCACTTTTTTTATATTTTTAATTTAACTTTTCTCCATTTCAGTTTTTGATTTACTTTTAATTTATTCTACTTTGTTTTAATTTAATTTAATTTTTTTTTTATTTTATTTATTTTTTGGCTAATTTTTTTTTATTCGCGTTTCTTTTTTACAATTTTTTTATTTTTTTGTGTTTTTTGTTTTACACATTATTTTCTCTATGATAACCATGGGCCACCATACTGGTCTGTAAGCAACCAAACCCTACAACTCATGCGTGTCAAAACGCGTACGGTGGCTTGTGAGCTAGGCTTTACGTGGAGTCTGAATTCAAAGTAACCTCTTTATTAAAACTTGGCGAAAATGTTGAGAGCCGGAATTCTTAACCGGGATTGAGCAGACGCGTGTACCATAAATATTTACTCCATACTGACCGAAATCAGATTTGACAATGATCCTTGCAAATGTGATTCGATCCGGTCACAAGAACGTATATCAATTAATTTTACCAGGCACTGTGCTCCACGCATTGCGGGATCAATTGTATTTAAGCCCAGTGCATAAAGATTCTTGGGATCCTACTATTTTTATTTACTAATTAGCTGTTATTACGATACAAATCAAACCAGTTGGGACATAATAACGTTTGACTTTTGGTGAATGAAGAAGTAATAAGTATGATAACGAAATTTATATTGCACATCAATTATTCATCCCACTATAGGGATGCTCCAGACGCATGAATGTGTTCACGTGGGTTAAGTATAGTGACTAAACAATGAGGTTTTCATATCTGATTTTAAGATAATAGACCTGATTTTAAGATAGACAATGTCTGACATTTTCGAATAGTTTTTGTGTGTAAAATATGACAATGTCGCTGGGTTTTAGCATGGCGTTTTTTTTTCTTTATAGCTGCTTGATGGTAGATCTAGCTAGACTATAGCGATAATTATTTCATCGTTGGTCCCCTAGTTGATAGCTTAAAGCGCTCAAATTGTTTAGAAGGTCACGCAAAACCATTTTGCTTACCATATTTTTGTGATATAGATACACCTTAAACAATTTCCATCTAACTCTAACAATATCAAGATCGAATAACAATATCAAGATCGAATATGGCTATTTATGATATGTTGTCGCCATCTTTGACTTTTAGTTTCGATTTTTATTTATGTACAGTGGACTCTGTCAAATCCGACATCGTAGGGGATCGTTACAATATGTCGGGAGTCACAGAGTGTCGGAATACCCAGTTTTGTCAAAAACGGAAATATTATAACTTCGAAAACCGGAAGTATTATTATAATGTTGCTTCGATTCACACGAGCGTTATTCCCATTAAAAATGATAAACTTTTCTGTAAATTCAAAATTTTCTAACAACAATTATTCAACAAATGAAATTTCAATTTGTATCAAAAGTTTCTTTCATGCACCAGCTGTACAAACGAAGTGCAGAGATCAGGTTTTTTTCGTGATTTATCCAACACTTCATGTATAAATATATATAGTTCCAGGCCTTTAGTATACAGTGACCCTTTGATAGTTTTATTTTTAAGAGATCTGCAGTCATTTTTTTTCTGTGGTAAACACATTTGCAAAGTCCGCCCAATACCATGTTTTTTTAATGAGCAGAATGAATGAAAACCGGGGAATGTTCGGAATCTTTATATTTTTCTCGTTGTCTTTTATCTAGTGACAGTCAATTTTATTTTTGATTTGTCAGATATCCTCTCATCGTCTTATTTAACTTGTCATCTTCAACGGAATTATCAGTGAAATGAAATTCGCCCGTGTGTCTGTTATCGTTCGTTACTTCAGTCAATTATTTAGAAGGATAACGTTTGTTTGTCATCACTTCCCGTATATTCAAGTGTTTGTTACACATCTCCCGTACTAATGATCTGTGTGTTAAAATTATATTTGGAATGTATTTAACCAGTTCTATCACATAATGTAATATTGTCCTTTAATAGAGTTAGTGATGCTCTTGAGGGGGCATAACTTCCGTGCAAAGTGGCAGGAGAGGGTATTCCATTGTCACAAATTCATGCTTTATGGTGGGTAATCCATATTTTAAGTGTAATTAAGTTTTTCACATAGGCAAGTATATGTAAAACAGAGCCTTTGAATACCGATTTAAGGTAAGACATTTGGTTAATTGGACAAATTAGAGTAGATAAGTCTCTAACTCAATACCATCCCAAATCTTCAACTTTGAAAACACGAATTATTTGTCAATTTAAATCAACATTGATGCTGTGATCTTACCAGAAAAAGATGGACTGATATCCAATATTTAAGACAAAATAAACATGTTACCATTGGTACACGAATCATGTACCTTAATGCGTTTCAGTCCCAATTCTAGCAAGAGACTATGGGAACGAGGCTAGACACATTGCACCAAATCAAAAGGCGTATGTAGACCGGAATAATCAAACGCTAGAAATTTGCATTCGATTGCGACTGCTGGCTTATTTCGCGGAACATAACTGATTTGAAATTAGAGTGAAAACGGAAACCATTGAATGTAAATCAGTTTTCATCACCCAATATCTTATTTGACAGTAGATATCGCTTGGATGATAAATTACATAATCTACTCCTTAGGAGATATCGCCTTACATGAATTTGATTGGTCAATCAAAGGGGAACTACTTTCTTTCATTTTAAACAAACCACTTATATTAAATAAAAAGTGACTGTTTTTATTTAATTGACCTTTAAGGAAATATTGGGTCAATATATAGGACTTTGCAATAGTTAAACTGCTGTCAAAAAACTGATGTATCACTACGCATTAATATAATTAGATTCAGTAAAAGTGAAATCTATACCAAAGAATTATATTTAATTATTTGGGCTTGTAAGAAAGGATTGGGTGATAAATAAAATCTCCAACTCGTGTTTTTTGATATCAAAAATTATCAACACTCGTTGATATTTTTTGATATCAAAAAACACTCGTAGGAGATTCTCTATATATACATTCATATTACAGTATTATATGCGTTGCGACCCACTTTTGTCAATTTCTAGGTCCCGAATGTTAGCGATTTAGCACCTTTAAGTATTTTTACTTAAAGTTACATTATGGGAGATAAGATAAAGAGATGGCAGTTCTCACTATAATAGTTGAAAACTAAATATAGTGTAAAGGTAATTTGCTGAAAATGTCAGTCAAATTGATCCACTATTAGCCGAGAAAAAAGCGTTTGAAATATTCACATAGCTTCGGTCATCATTACTCAAATCATTAATATAAACAGCATAGTCTCGATTATCCACTTGATTGATTTAATTATCAACGGCCATTAAGCGGCATATAAGATTTTAATCTGCCAACATCGAAGGCTAGCCTTGACATCAAGAGTTTATTATGGATATGTTAATTAATTTCTAATTGATTATTTAGATAACATTTCAGACCTAAAGAAAGACCTGTTATAAGCAGATTTTGCTCTTGCATAATGCTATTTTAACTTTGAGAAAACCTTTGAATTCCCACCTTGTATTTTATTGATAAAAACAGTAATCCACTATCCTTGAAACATCAGTTTACCCTCTGAGTTAATTAGACCAAGGAAAATGGTTTTCGCATGAAATCAAGTGTACAGGGATGACAAAATCGACTGATTAAGCACACTAGTTCACCTTAAAATACAATATCGGTTTTATCCCTCATCAATATCGTAAGTAACTTCGATATCTTTAATAACAATCACCCATTTGTCAACAAACAAACAAAACCCACACATCTCTAATATTCTTCGATCTTACTACTTCATTAGTGCATGCATACAGTCACGTCTTTCTTTATTATTTATGTCTACTAATGGGGATTAAAACTAGTAATTCCTTCCCCTTTTCTAACGGATGTAGTACTTCTCGATGCAGAACGGAGGGCCTGACAAAGGTGACCTACCCTAGTAATCCACAATCTCGCCAAGCATCACATGTTTTAACCTTATTTACATCTCGCGACTGGCCTTATATTTAGACCAGACCTTATTGGATTTTCTTTATTAGTGAAGATACATGCAACTGTATCATATTCTTGAGATATAGGCGTTTTAACTGCCAATTTAACACTGGTTTTCATGGAATTTAACGATACTGTAGGTCAGTTCTCGGATTTCCAATACTGAGATAAATCGAAGATGAGATAGTTAATGTGAACGGATATTTAAAGATATATTAGTTAAGAGTTTAATAAAGAGTTGGCCATTCTTGCTATAATAATTAAAAAACAGATGATACAAAAAGAAAATATTGAAATTTTCAGTCAAATTATTTTATTCTGAACGGAGTTTTCAGTGTTGGAAGTTTGGACAAGAAATGGGTACAAATTGCTGCGACACCTTAACGACAATTGTCGATCGTTTGATTGACAGACGATAACTCCACCCACATATTCTTGATTATCCAGTAACGTGCTCAATAGTAATAGTACTCTCGATTGACAGGCCTTTCATCGTCAGTTTCCGGTAGCGCACGTCACCGAATAACAGTAAACGTTATCTTGGTCAGCCATTTCTGATTTAATTATATAGAAGGACAACTGTTTAAATCCGAGCTGTCTCCAAGCCATCCGTGGGTCTACAGAGTTAATTTTGTGCTTGTTGTCTAAACGAAGGTCTAATTAATCATTTCTATAACATCTGAAGCCTAAATAAAGACTTTCAATATGTTGATTTAGCTCTCGCATAATGCATGTTTAATTAGCGCATTCATTCGTGGGTCTTAACTTCCACTTCCGCCGATGGTGGAATCGCAGACAATTATATTTTATACATTATTATCCAAAATATACATTTGTTTTGTGGATGAAAAATGACACAATGCTAATTAACTAACTCTATTGTTCTTATATATTAATCAATTTAGACCACCACCAATGTATCTTTCTTTATTAATAACCCAGGTTATATTGACACTCCCATCGTTTAAACTTGAAAAAAGTACTTCTATGTTTGAAGTAGAAGATAATTACGTAGGCCCGGTTATTGAAGTGGAAGATAAGTGTTCAAAGAATTGAATTTACAGTGAGCATGTTTACGAAACAAGATGGCAGACCGTACTTCCATTCGACCTCTTAAATTGAATTTTCCATTCTCAACAAATAATTTCTATGAAAGGAAATAACCTAAATAAAACAAAGCATTTAGGCCAAAAATATCACGCGCATGGCTCTATACTTTACGACCTTAAAATAGACAAAAATTGATCTTAAAGCACATATTAATGTATCATATGTGTGTATATAAAAAACATTTATATTCAATTTAAAAAAAACCCAAAACAATTATTGTTCTCTAATATACGCGAACAGTCTAATTCTAATTTGAACGATAGTCGTTTACGCCAGCTTAGTCCATTCGCCAGGTTTTTTTTTAAAATTATTTTTTTGTTGTGTGCCATTACTTATTACTTCCGCGGTGTCTTATAGTATGTTTTTCTTTGTTTATTACAAATGACGCCTGAAACAATAGAATGTACGACTCTTGTACTGATGATATATTGTTCAACGTGTCTTTAATCTTGGATATTAAGATCTCACATTTTCCTGACAGCATCAATTTGGATTGATATGGACCAATATTGAATTCCAATTCGCGTTTTTTATTTCGAATGAAAGGGAAAATATTAAGTTAGAGGTTAACATCCTTTAGATTTACAAGAAACAACTAAACGGTGTCTTTGCAAGGATTTACTATGTTATAGCCATTTATGAGTACTTATAGACCCCCACAAATGCAATTTTAGAAAACTCTATTTTTTAAGGTTTACAGTGGACATATTCAATATACTAGAACTTAAAGAATAAGAATTTATCATCAATCTATACCAATATTTTTGATTGTCGTGTGCTTGTCTGCCTTTCTGTTCAGGGATTGCGGCTACAGGGGAGTAGAATAGGTCTGGTGGCGATTGACTACTACTTCCGGTTTAAGAGATAGTCCACTTACGGATCATGACTTTACCCTTGCTAAAATTAGTATGATTTCATAGACTGGTCGCTGCTTTAATTTTAACAATAAATAAATTAGTATTAGAAATACTAGTACTGTTTGCCTCTTTAAAAATCATAGTCGAAACGGTGGTCAGTATTTAATAAAGATTGCATTCTGCGCGCTTCTTTGTCCCTGAAGTTATCCTCTATCGGCTACCTGACTGTTTTGGCTTCTGAATTCGCAGCTCGAGGGTATTACCCCAGTTAGCTAGAAGCTGGTAAAGTGTCGCTCATGAAGCATTATGTTAACACATATGATTTTCAAGTATCGTTCCCACTGCTTGGAGGTCGACTAAGAGATTGCGCTTGCGGATTTATATGATACAAATAGAGGTCCACCTGTAGGTTTTTCGTTCCACCGTACACTGTCCCCTCACCCACCAATTAAGAAATATCCCGGAAAAACCCGATGATCTTTCTCGGCAAATACCAGGATCGAACGCCGAACCTCCAGGTTGCGATTATACGGCTTACGCACTAAACCGCCGAGTCTCCTTCCAAAGTTAGGTGTTTGCAAGATGCTATACGCAATTCCCAACCTTTCAAAAACAGCCCAATTGTTCAACCTATATTTATGATGCTTGATTTTATATACAATCTTTCAAATCAACTTTTACTCTCTGTATTTTAGATACCGGAGTTACAGTACTATCAACAAAATGGCAGAAAATGTCCGGAAATTGGAAAATCCAGGCTTCAAATGTGAAAATCTATCAATCGAAGAACCAAATACAATGTAGTTTGAATTGTATGTCAACTACAGAAGATTTACCATGTGGTTGTGTGACATATAGTTACAATAAGTTAACTAAACAATGTTTAGTTGTTGATGCTAGTGAAACTAGCACCATTGTTACAGCTACTGATTGGAAAACATGGCAACTCAAATAAAATAAAAAGTTGCTCCAGACTTCTCATCTATAACGCACATGGATAGCAAAAGGCAATTGAAATTGTAGGGGTGGGGATGGGCAACCTTTTAACGCTCATGTTTAGCAAAGGGCAATGGAAATTTTAGGGGTGGGGATGGACAATCTATTAAAACACAAACTCTACACGGCATCATTCTTTAAATGAACAGATCTAACATGCACCTGTCTTATTATTAAAGACATGAATAAGGTATTACGATCCTCTTGCACCATGAACAAGAAGCACCTTTACCGAATGACGATGTGGCACTTGTATCACGAAGACGAGATCTCTGCACTATACATCCAACTTTTCCCAATGAGGACGAGACACTTGCACTATTAACAAGATATACCCTTTCTCGGTGAGGACGAGATAGTTGCACCACGAACAAGATGTAAGTTTCCCCAGGGATATTTCACCATGACGATAAGATACTTGTACCATGACCATCGACGATGAGATACTGGAGCCATCAATAGTAAACGAATGATATTAAGGTTGACGTCCTACTGTTCTGCAATAACATGGTTACTGGAGAAGGGAATATGCCATAGAGCCTGGTTTAAGGAATATTTATTCAGTGGGATTTAAAATATCAAGCGTTCCTTCAAGTGCACGACAGATCTTCAATATATCCGAATTTGCACCAGGAACAAATGGGATGAGATATCTTATCCGTAAATGTGCTTGAAGTTAGTGCTCAGCTCACAATAACGTGGAAATGAAATGG
Organism: Patella ulyssiponensis; assembly: GCA_963678685.1. NCBI lineage: Eukaryota > Metazoa > Mollusca > Gastropoda > Patellidae > Patella > Patella ulyssiponensis. The sequence continues at coordinate 64,505,632 of OY783229.1, forward strand.
GGTGTAACGTCCTACTGTTCTGCTCCGAGATCGGTTAATAAAGACGGTGTGCTATGACAGGCCAGCGCCCTACCCTTATATCGAATTTCAACTGTCAAGGGATCTTTACGTGCACGCTAAAGTGTACACGGGACCTCGGGTTTGCCAGGCTCTCCGTCCTGCATCAATGACAAGTCGGAACCACGCTGGAAAATCTGGATGAACTTTCTCGGCCAATGCCTGGATCGAGCATCTCCAGGCTAGGGAGCCAGCATCTTACCTACCTAGCCACAGTGACTCCTCAATAAGGTAGAGACTAGTGGAAAATGTGAGTGGTTTAAGGGTTATACCCTGTTGGAATACGACTGTCCCATAGATATAGAAACCCCACTCGCAGAATATTGCGGTGGTCGAAGGTTTAATCTTTTGGAAAACGACTGTCTGATAAAACCAGAAAATATCGCGGCGTTCGAATGTTATAAAATTTAGGAAAACGACTATCCGATAAAACTAGAACGTTATTCGCAAAATATCGGGGTAGTAGAAAATTATAACCTTTTGGAATTACGCTCGGAATATCAGGGAGTACGAAAGTTATATTTTGCAACCTTTTGGAACACGACTGTCAGATAAAACTAGAATAGAACTCGCAGAATATCGTGTTGATTAAAAGGTTCCAAGCAACGATAAACAAAACGAAATTGCTGTTTTAAACAGACGGATTACAACGGTGCCAAATGATTGCAACCGTGCATATCTATTATCCTTCGAAATATAATGCCCCCAACCCTTATTCAGCCCGTCTGTTCCCGTCTGTTCCCTTTGGCACCGTTGTATTTCAATATGGTAGCAAGAACCTTGTTTTTATCAATTCAACTATCATGAATCTAGTGCAGAAATCTCTCAAAAACGGGAGTAGATATCATTTTTAAAGTTGAAATTATATGTCTACTGTGTTTATTATTATTATTCATGTTTTTATAGTATTTTGTAATCTGCTGATTGGTTTCGTGTTGCAAATATAACAAATATTGCTTTTACCAATCGATGGCACTTTATCTTCCTCTTTTATGTAAAAACCAGTTAGGTACTATGAATGTACGTTGTACAATTGGTGTATTTTTCAGAAGGAACAGCTGCGAGGTTTACATCATCTAGTCGTAGCTAGATTAGTCTGAAATTGCCAAACTTTTAGGTGCGTTACACCCCTTTTCCGCAGACACGCGATGAACACATTAAGAAATAAGATTTGTTTTCAGCCGTTAAAGCCCAAGATTATTATCGACAAGAATCCTTTGTAATTGCAGCACTCTGATTCACTCTATTCTCGTCAATATGTCCAGTGATGGTTCCAGTGCGTGGAAAACTGAGCTTCCTCGATTCATACAAACACAACACACCTATAAAGCACAGTACAAACGGAATCGGATGGTAATAGTTCATTCCGGACTCAAGTGTACGGCAGTGTCTTGGGCTCTCTAGCTCTTCGAATAGTTTGTGATAGTGACCTGAAAGCCACCGCCATTCAATCCCCGGACGTTACCACCACCGCCTCTATCGCCTCGCGTTCTGACATCGCAATCTAATTAAAATATAGATCTATATTTCGTTTCGTTTTTTATACTCCCGATGGTCTACACTCATGTAGATCTGACAAGTCATAGTGGGAGCTCACGTTCTATGACGACAGGTATCAAGCACGGGACATTTGACCCGATAACGTCAGTCATTCGATTAACCAATTAGCGACCGCCATGCTTTTTAAAATCTACTTTTGTTTTGTTTTGACCCCTCATTTCAGGCAGAACACGAATTAAATAACAAGTCCTCCGGATCCAAGAGTAGTAAAGACAAGTAAAAACAAAATTTTGAACTATAAAAAACGAAACGAAATTGGATCTGTGTTTTAATCAGATTGTCGTTTCTATTATATGCCTGCAAAAGTTTAACAGCTTTAGTTTTGCCGGTATGGTGACAGATGTACTGACTTGCGGGCCACAGTGATAGTAATCGGGAGTACTTATATACAAAGTATAATGCACGTCATCCGTTGTCTTACTGGTGTCAAAAATCCCCTACTAGCCGGAGAACTAACTTCATGAAGGCGTACAGCTGGAAACGTACTGTATGCGCCCGTGAATGTTTTCATGACACGTAGAATTTGCATTTACAGGACCAAAAGTTTACACGGCCAATCTGAGATCTACGGTGCCGAACATATCCATGTGACAGTTAAGCCTCACGCACAGGTTTTCATAAATTTCCAGCGTCTTTCGAACATTATATGGCTTACATAAACGCGATTGAGCTTGAACTGCAAACCTTAATTTAAGTTCAATATGGCAATATGATGTATCGTAACTCTGATTCCCTGGTCAATCCTGGCACAGCGTATTTTATATCATTTAGGCCTGTCAACTGATTTCAATGTACTACACATATGTCAACGCATGTACTAATGAAAATTGATTTAATGTATTACTAAAACCGAAATATTTTAGACCCCATCCCCAAAAAAAAACAAAACAATTTCCTCCATGGACTTCCAGTAGAAGCACTGCTAGTAGGTGATTTTTGATGCCTAAAGCAATGGATGGCGTGCATTAGACCTATCAGGTTGGGGGTAAGACAGAGCAGACGTTATACAACTCGTAATACCAATGAAATAGGGTTTAACGTCTTACGACTTTTCTTTGCCAACCGGGATGCGATAATAATTGTTTGTTACGAGAGGCACCTCTGTCCGTACGTCAGTGTTTTATCTTCATCAAATTCAAACTTTTATTAAATTATTTTAAAACCATAATGCATGATGTTTGCCCGCTTGATTATTAAAGATACATTATGGGAGATTAGGTAAAGAGCTGGCAGTTCTCATTATTATAGTTAAAAAAGGGAATTTGCTGAAAATTTCTGTCAAATTGATCCACTTTAAATCGAGGTTTTAGTGATTGAATTTTGAAGAAGCCTCTATCATCATTTCTAAAGTCGGTACAATAAAAACATAGTCTCGATTATTGTTTGATTTATTTATTAATGGACGTTGAGCAGCAGATAGGATTGTAAACTAGTACATATCCCAGGCTAGCGAAGCCATCGAGAGTTGATTATGGTCTGGATAAATTAAGTAATGTCAAATCAATAATTTAGATAACATTTCAGGCCTATAGAAAGACGTGCAGTTGTCAGATGACGCTGGCTCGCTAGCCTGCTGCCCGGGTGTTCGATCCCTGCATTGGCCGAAAAACTTCATCCTAATTTTCCGGCTTAGTTCGCCCTTGTCAGTCAGTGATGCAGGATGGAAGGCTTGACAAGGACAGCTGTATAGTCGTTCTGATGTGACGGAAAACTTAGGTCCCGTGAACACATTTGCGTGCACATAAAAGATCCTTAACAGTTGGAATTTGATATAAGAGTAGGCCGCGGTGCCACTGCCCGGGCAAAATTTACCTCATAACACACTGTATGGCATATGCCCGTCTTCATTAGCCCAGAGCAGAACTTTAGGACGTTAAACCCCATTTCATTTAATTTTTTTCATTTATGAAAAGTAAGACATTCAACCACATTTCTTTTTATTGCTTTTTTATTTGAGTGTCGCTGCACAACACAACTGTTTCTAATTTACCATTAAGGAATTACGTTTGCTTACATTTATATCGTTTCGAATTTGCGTTTTTTTAACGATTGTATTTCATATAATACGGTGTTTTGTTCTGGTTAATAACACGCCTCTTGAAGATCGACGTTACATGTAAATCTATCAGTAGGTGCTAAACTTATAGGTCGAGGCAAAGAATTGTCGATTAACGATCATCGTGTCTTGATATAAAAAAAATCATTTTAAACAAGTTGATGGAAATTATTGATTACTTGTCATATTGCACCTTTATATAATAAGAAGTTTCAAGTTGGATGATGATTGAAGGTTTTGTATAATGATCTAATAGACCAGTTTTGTAATCGTTTTCATCTGAACCAGCCATTATTAATGAATTACATAAAGTGTTTAAACGGAAAACCCGGTTTAAAATAGGCCACCAGACCCCCAAGACATAAACACCCTTATTTATAAAAGTGATTAGTCAGTAAATCTCTTAAATAGTCCATGCGTGATTGTCGTTTGGCTATTCGGGATTAATGGTTACACAAAGACTGTTTCGAGACGTGGCAGGTCGAGATACGGAGTGACAAAGGCCGGGATTGATGGCATCTCCAGGACAGTCCCGAAACTGGGCAGGTCGAGATACGGAGTGACAAAGACCGGGCCCCGAGTTCACAAAGCATTCTCCGACTTAATTTAAGAATTTACTCAAAATTGTTCACCTTATTTAAACTAATATATAGGCTATTATAAATCTTTTGTCATTTTAGTGTATCAAATACATCAATAAGAAACTATGTGCAAAGTTTTGTGCTTCTGGATCAAAGATATTTCTCATAATAAGTGATTGAAAGTTGGGTAAATTCTTAACAAAGTCTGAGAATGCTTTGTGAACTCGGGCAGGGTTTTGTTACATTGCACTTAATACTACGGAGTTATACTGCTTCCGATCCACGGAACCAGTTTTAGGAAGCGATAGAGGGCTCTACATGTTTTACGCCAAAACAATTTCTGTTTATTTGGGCGATATTCAGAAAAAAGACGAACGTCTGAAACTTATTACAGGCATGATCTTGGTCTCTGTAGTCAACTTTTATCTGAATTGATTTCACTTTAAAATGCTGATCTAAATGTCAATATCAAAGAAATCACTTAGCAATTATACTGGTACTTGTATACTACTGACCCCAAGTTAGTTACTATTAGTGTGACAAAGTGATCTCTACATCATATTGAAATATAAATATACAGATAGAACTTTCTGACCTCTGCTGGTTTTTGATCATTAATGATATTGACGTGTTCAACTCGACACAGCTTTTTCAAGCCAGGGACTTATTAAAACATCTAATGTGTTCAATATGTTATTTACGGACTACACACAATGGCCTTTGCTCGTTTTGACAAAAGGCACGATCTCATTAAATATACAGTGCAGTTACAGATACTATAATCTCATAAATAAACAATGCCAAATATGTACATCCGCTCGTGTATCATTTTTCTTAATTGGTTGTATGCTTTATAAGTCAGAGTTTACTGTTAGTTTCAGAAGACTTGGAATGGCGCTCTTCCCGGAGTATGCCTATTTCATGCTCTCAATAAAGGTCTATCAACTATCCTGATATTCTGTTATCTGTATGTAGTGTTACAGACATTAGTAGCGAGTTCTAGAAGTAGCGGAGATAATGGACTGTTGTTCGAGGATGGCATGGGATAAAAGAAACTAAAGTATGTAAATGGATTGGGCAATTGTCATTCCTGACGTAAAAAACAACAAACATACTGAAATTGAGTGCTAATAGGTTATATCTACATGTGTTGGCTGTTTACATCGGGTATATGAATGCTTCATTGACAAGTCACAATACAAAATTAAACTCCTTGGAATTCAAATCTTTAGAGCCGCAATTCTCAACCAGTGTGCCACGAGATCTTCCTAAGTGTACCGCGAAATTTTGAACGGCACACTAAAAAATGCGAAAAACTACGAGATCCCAATTGAGTATTCACTGGTGTTTACGGATGAGTTTTTCTTTATTTAATTTTAGTCATTCTTTGTACCTCTGTCTGCGGTTGAATGCCGCCTGACTTACCATGTTTTTATCTTGCCAAATTAAAATATTTGTTATATATATTTAGCCAGGTATGCCGCTATTTTTCATGCGTTCCAAGGTGTGCCATTTACGAAAAAAAGGTTGAGAACCACGCAGCTCACTTTAAGATTGGTTTCTAAACTATGAACTACCATTAAATATGCACTTTTTTTTTTGGAAATGATCTGTTGAACAAACGCAACAATATATACTAGAGTACAGGCCCCGAGTTCACAAAGCATTCTCAGACTTAAGTTAGCCTATATTCGGTCTAAGTTCGCTCGTCTGGAATCGATATAACTTTAGGCAGTAGTGAGGCTGTCTGGGCAAAATTTCACTCCTTGCTTACTGCAAGGCGTATGTTGTCTTCATTAGCCCAGTCGGAGATGAAAAGTACGATGCTAAACTCCATTTCATTAAACTTCTGTTTATAGAAAATGAGTCACACTGAAATCGTCAGTTATATGAAAGGTGATGGTCAATGACCTTTGATCCCACCTTTCTAAACTAAATCATACGCCTATTCCCCAAACAGCAATGGAATATTATTTCTTCACCTCCGAGAACAGACAAGTAGAAATTAAATGGCTGCCCAATATTGATATCTTCTGAGGAAATTTAAACGAAACGGATAATATGTAAAGTTTCGCTCAGTGTTACAAATACATGCGACTTCAATATTATTTTTGAAAGAGATTTTCCATGTTACAATATGAGTCACTGCGGCACACACAGTAGATAGTTGGTCGCCCATGCCATGGGAGATAACTCTGGAAATATGCTGGATGCAGAACACCATTAAATTTCACCATCTTGTAGTTCGTCTATTTATAGCAATTATCTCTATGTCTCTCTCCCACCCTTTTCATGCCCCTTTTTGTTTTGTTTTTGTCTAGAATAGACAAAGAGGGTGTGTGTCTAGAATGGACAAAGGGGTTTTGGTACATTAATTATGATTTTGAGGCGGAAGGGTAATAGAGTTATCAGTTTGGTTACGGTGATATATATGGCAATAGTTACATGTTTTTAGTATGCTTCATCGGGTTTGTGTGTCTCAAAAGTTTGGTGTAACGACATGACCATTCCATTTGTTACTCTGTCTGTAGTGAAAAGCAACCGGGAGAATTTTTTTAGTATGCGTCATCAGGTTTGTGTATCTCAAAAGTTTGGTGTAAAGACATGATCATTCCATTTGTTCCTCTGTCTGTAGTGAAAAGCAACCGGGAGAGATTTGGAGATGGTTAAAGAGGCTTGAATTAACATTGGCGTCAACGGGGAAATTAATGGTGGTCTTTATCCTGCTGGACTTACACTAGTAATTATTTCCCTTTATTTCATGGTGTAGTCATAAATAGATAGTTTTCCCTTAATTTTTTCTCCATTATTTTAGTTCACTTTTTGGTCTAGAATTGGAGAACAGGGGTCAATATTGCAATTCAATTGCAGTTTTGGGTAATACTGATGGTATCACAGCGGAGGGTTAGGGAGGGTATGTGCGTGTAAAGTGTCTTTCTGTGGAGCAATCATTACGTCGGAAGTGACATTTTCACCCAGTCAACATCAAATACTCCTTGCCAAAAATCTAAACGCTCAGTGTCAAATGCGGTAACCTGTGTATCGATAAAGATTCGAACCAATGGGATGTTGAGTAAAAATCTACAGTCTGGGATGTTGCAGCCATTTAACATTGATGCCAATGGGTAAATAATTGCTAGTCCGAGTCCAACTACATTCTGTCGGTGAACCTCAATAACATTTCTGAAATTAATACTTATCACAGTCTTGAGTGGTCATAACAATACCCCAAGACCTAGCCCTAGTCTTTACCTTAACCCCTCAATCCTCAGCAACAAGCACGGGAACCTAACCTTGTTTATATCTCGTGATCTTGCCAAAATCTGCGGGTGGCCGAAATATTGAGATCTGGCTCCTAGGATAGTGACGACACGTAAAGGAAATTTTGAACCATAAAAACTAAACGAAATAGGATAGACGGGTTTTAATTGTGCGAACCAGGAAGAAAACATATATGAATTAGGTTGACAGAAAAACTCGGCTTAGTTATATTATAATATGGATGAAATGAAATGGGGTTTAACGTCCTACTGTTCTGCTCCGAACTGGGTTAATGAAGACGGGCAGTTTTCTATGGCAGAAATTTTTGCCAAGGGATCTTTTACGTGCACGCCAATGTGTACACGAGACATAGGCTTTTCGTCCCATCCGAACGACTAGACAGATGTCCTTGTCAGACCCTCCGTCCATGCATTACTGACAAGGGGAAACAACGCCGGAAAAAATTGGATAAACTTTCTCGGCCAACGGAGGGATCGAACACTAAGCGCCTTAACCACTTAGCCACCGTGGCCCCCATAATGTGGATTAGTTAAAGATACATATTGAAAGATTAGAGAAAAAGCTGGGATATCTCACTAATAATTGAAAACTAGATAATATTATTAAAATGAATATGTTGAAAATTTCAGTCAAATTGCTTAACTGCCGAGACAACCTTATTTTAAAATCACTGTAGCCTCGATTGTCATTGTTACCGTTGTCACGATAATTAACAAAATTCCCTATTTTAGCGGTTAATGATCAATATGCGTTGAACAGCAATTCAGATTCAAATCCACATAAGAGTTAATTTTGGTCTTTTAATAAATGTTTAATTAATAGTTCATATGACAATTCAGGCCTTAAAAAAGACCTGCAATAGGCAGATTAAGCTCTTGCATAATGTTTGTTTAATTATATGTTAATCTGTGTTATACAACTTTTGCTCCTAGGTTGATTAGAAATTTGAGGAGTTACAGGACTGTAACTCTTTTGTAATCAAATCATTACAAAAACTGCTCAAAGGAAATCTTTAGAGCCACCACTATTTCGAGACTAATACATGGTTCTATTTTACTCCAAGGTTTGCGCGTATAGGGACGAAACAGGGCACCAGGAGAAAACCCACGACGAAGTTATGCGAAAAAAATTTGCATAGACAGCGGCGCTATGACCCAATCTCATTTCGAATTCTGTCACGGAGTCTTTTACGTACACCCAAGTGTGTACAAGGAACCTCGGTTTATTCGCCCCATTCAAACAATGACTATATAATATACTATTCAAAAAAAGTAGGAGATATTTGTTTTTGGGGGCATAATACTAAAATATGCAAATGACTACGAAAAAAGTCACTATTAGTGGAGCAGATAAGAGCAATTTTTGAGAAGAATCGTGCAAATGATGATACAAGCATCAAATTTGGCACAATTGTTCTCCAAGGGATACTTATCAAATCTGCCCGATTGGCCAATTGAAAATCCAAGATGGCCGCCATTTTTCAAGATGGCCGCCAAAACGGTCACCCTAAGTTGATGTTTTGCTTAGAAATATTTGTAGTTGTTCGATTTTCGTGATCTAAGTGTCGATTCCTATGTTTTAAAGCCTGCTGAACTATATTTTCCTGTTCAAAATGCACCCAGAGACATATTTTCACACGAAAAGCACTCCGAGGCATATTTTACAATATACATATCATTTTAATTTCTATAACAAATGTATATTATAAACACGATTGTCTGCCTTTCGTCACATTCCCTGACATATTGTTCTCACTTCGCATGTTTATTCATGAGTTTCATTTGTTTGCATGTCTTTGCAATATAAGGGGTGTGTGGGGTGTAGTGTTAGTACCTTCGTTTCAGCAGTCGGACACATCAATTGGATGGACTACTGACACTGGTCCTCACCACTGGCACAACTCTCATCTATGGCTCCAAGTAAACCACTTTGGCTGTCGGGCTAAACTAGATGACGGAAGCACAGTACATTTGCTAGGGAAGCATACAGTACATTTGCCAGAGAATTCCAAGTGCACATTGATTATGATCTTGAATATCTCAGGAGTGATTGTCGGGCACTACCAAGCAGTGGCGGCGCCAAGGGGGGCATTTGCCCCCCTTCCCTAAATCAGGTCTGCCCTCTGTTTGCCCCCCACCCACCCAATAATTTTAGAAAAAGTTTTTGTGATACGTTTCGATTATCATTACCTTCTACGGTGATTAAATCCCACATCCCCACTCAGTCATAGACCTGCATGTTGAGTGATTTCTTACCAAGCCCACCCTGCTTTTTACGATCCTCAAAGTTTTTGGGTATAGGTTCAACGCGATGAGAACATTCACTTGGTACACTCACTCCGTTCGCGTTTGACACTCCATTTTTGTTCGGATAAGGTGGTGATTTGGCGACGAACAGTGTCTGGCCAGCTCTATTTATCAACACGACCAGTGTCTGAAATGCTGCATTTTCAACAGTCTATTCCACCAAATATAGTGGCGAAAATATTCATTCACGTTGAGTCATTCACTCCGTCCGTTTGACACTTTCCTCTCTTTTCGGATAAACTAGTGATTTGGCGACAACGGAATCTGTTAAGCTCTATTTATCTCGACGATCAGTGCCTGAAATACCGCCAGACTGCTATTCGGGCAGTCTACTTTTCAAATTATTGGGGACTTCGTTGAGGTTCGCAAGTCTGTTCATTTGACAATTTGCTCTCTTGGGTCGGACAAACTAGTGATCAGACGGCATTCCATCAGCACATTTTATCGCTACGATCGGTGCCTGAATACTACCAGGCAGCATTTCCAACAGTCTCACAAGGGCTCGCTACTTTGGCGCTCACAAGGGAAGTTCGTTGAGAGTCGCAATTCCGTTCGTTTGACATTTTGTTCTCTGGTCGGATAAATTAGTGATCAGGCGACGGACGGTATGTGGTCAGATTTATTTATCTCACCTGACTGAATATTGCCAAACATCATTTCCGACAGTCTATTATTACAAATTTTCTGGGGGGAGGTCCCCATACCCTCCATAAGGACTCCCTTCTTTGGCGCGCGTGTGGGTTGCGTCGAGGTTTGCAAATCCGTTCGTTTGACACTTTTTCTTCAACGGTCATTGACTGAAATACTGCTAGGTTGCATTTCCAGCAGCCTTTTTTTCAAAGATTTCTGGCGGAGGCCTCCCTACCCCTAGTTGAACCCCGTACCTTTGCCCCCTTAACCCTGGACTTGGCCCAAGCTTTGCCCCTCCGACCACCGACGGCTGGCGCCGCCACTGCTACCAAGGCGCATTGGTGAGATCACTGGAAATATAATATGTTGGCATCATTCTGCTGCCTAATCAATCCCAGATCAGTTAGGCAGCTGCACCTGAATGTTCAGGACATGCCAGCGCAGTAGACACGAGCCAAGGATAACGGGATAGTAGTTATCTGGATGGTGTACAGATCGCAGGGACTTATGACACTGGATGAACGATCGGACTAGGTGTAGGACAGAATGCAAGAACCTAGTTGTATCCCATACAGGAAAGTTCCCATTTTACATTACATAGTGTACATAATGTATATAGTGTGCATACTGTATAGTTCTATAAAAGTACATATATAGTAGCTATAAGTAAATAGTGTACATACATTATATACATATACATAACAGGGTGGTAAAAGGATCATCCCTCGACCATCCGGATAACTCCGACCCCATTATCCTTGGCTCGGCTCTCCCGCGCTGGCACGTCAAGTCCATTTCGGTGGGGCTGCCTAACTTATCTGGGGTTGATTAGACAGCATTTGGGATACTAGTAGGTTGCTGCACAGTATGATGCCAACATATATTTCCTACTTAGCTGACACTGACCCCCATGCTGGGTTTAACAGCTGTGATGTCACCAATGTGCCATGGTAGTGCCCGACAATCACTCCTGAGAAGTTCAAGACCATCATCAATGTACACTTGGAATTTTCGGGCAAATGTACTTTGTGTGTTTCTCTCATCTAGTTTAGCCCGCCAGCCAAAGCGGCTTACTTGGAGCCATAGATGAGAGTTGGGCCCGTGGTGAGGACCAGTGTCAGTAGTGCATCAAATGGATGTGGCTGACTGCTGAAACAAAGGTACTAACACTACACCCCATACACCTCTTGCATTACAAAGACATGCAAACAAATGAAACTCATGAATAAACATGTGAAGTTAGAAAAATATGTCTCGTAGTGTGAAGAAAGACAGACAATCATGTTTTTAATGTAAATTTGTTATAGAAATTAAAATAGATGTGTATATTATGTTTATATACATATATATATATAGAAAATATGTCTCAGAGTGCTTGTCCTGTGAACCTAACAGAAGAAACATTTCCAGTTACATGTGACGCCCAAACGCACCAAATAGGGGTCCAACCCAAGATTTGCACGACTCTGACTTTGAATGTAACAGTCATTGTGGCATTAAATTCCAGGGTGGAAACATAAGTTTAATTGTTTTAGTGACCAGAAAACAAATTTTGATATGCGTCGGCTTACCCAAAATGAAAGGTTACGTGCCCTTGGCATGCTACAGATCGGCACAACACAGGCGGTTGTGGCGCGGACGATGAATGTTTCTCAGTCTGTCATAAGCAGGCTATGGTCCAGATACCGTGATACACAATCTGTACAGGACAGACCACGCTCAGGTCGACCAAGGGCGACAACTCAAGCACAGGATCGATTTATCCGTACCTTGGCCTTGAGAAATCGTGTCATCACAGCAAATCAGATCAGCGCTCGTCTTTCAACAGACACTGGTGTGAGAGTGAGTGGCCAGACGATTCGGAATCGACTGCATAGTGGTCACCTTCGCGCCCGACGTCCTCGCGTGATTCCTTGTTTGAAAGATCATCACATTCAGGCAAGACGTCGTTGGTGTAGGGATCGTCAACACTGGGATAATCGACGCTGGAGCAATGTGATGTTTTCAGATGAGTCAAGGTTCACTGTTGATTTTTTGGACAGACGTAGGAGGGTGTGGCGTCGTCGAAACGGGCACTTCCAAGACGTTAACGTCATCAGACATGATCGATTTGGGGGTGGTTCTGTTATGGTGTGGGGAGGCATCACTGTTGCTGGAAGAACGGCTCTACATGTTGTTGCAAGGCGTGTTACAGACCAGTACTACCGGGACAAAATCTTGGCAGTCCATGTTGTGCCGTTCGCACGTCATGGCCGCCGTTTCATCTTCCAGGATAACAACGCAAGATGTCACAGGGCCAGGATCGTTACAGGTTACCTCCAACAACAGAACATCACCACATTACCTTGGCCAGCACTGAGTCCCGACCTCTCCCCCATCGAGCATGTCTGGGACATGTTTGGACAGAGGTTACGTCAACGTCAACAACGTCCTGCCAATGTCCAAGAACTTGCTGCTGCGTTGCAACAGGAATGGGACAATCTGGACCAAAATGACCTTAGACGTCTCATTAGGAGTATGCCACGTCGGATCAATGCTTGTTTGGCAATCAGAGGAGGATTTACCCGTTACTGACTTTGTTGTGATGCTGTGGTAACTTTGCTGTTTGACCCCTGGTATCATTTTACCCTTATAATGGTCAGTCTGTGCCTTACTTAGTCTAACGATCATTTGGAATAAATCGAAGAATGTGAACTTCATTTCATTTTGTCATTTGTTTCTTCGTCAGTTTCATTAGGTGACTTTAATAACACTTAAAAATCAAATATCCCCTACTTTTTTTGAATAGTATATGTAGGCTTAAAATCGAAAAGTCCACTTTTGTTTTTATAAGCATGTGCCTCCTGATTATATATTTGATTCCAGTTCCATTTAGATTGAACTTGATTGCACTGGACTCATGTTCGTTTGACACATGTTAACCCCTAACTCAATATTATTTATAATATTGGAAATTATTATCACGAATTATAATCCAATATTGGACCTTTTCATGCAATCTATATTGATATCCCATATTTGAGACTCGTATTAATATTTTTAAATCACTACAGGATTCGTCCACTCGACAGACAATGGTTTTGAGTGCCGTTTATTTTGTTATTATCAAAGGAATGCGGAAGCAATTAAACACGGCTAATTCACAAATGACAAAAAATAGAAAAAAGACGGTGTGTGGATATATTTTAAAATTTGAACTTTTATATGCAAAAAAATGTTTACTACTAGCTTGATCAATCTAACCCTCTTTTTTTTTTTTTTTTTTTTTTTTTTTTTTTTTTTTAATTTTTTTTTTTTAAAAAGCTTTATTTCTCCAGACAGCACTATAGTTATGATTGGTGCCAGGTATGGAGAGCCCTGGGTTCACCAATTTACATCATTATCCAATAGTATACAGTAATAGTTAAATCACCAACTTACATCGTACTCTAACACAATATTAATTAAATTGTATATCCATTCATTTGTGTTTAACATATTATATATATATTTACTATACATTATAGATATACACCTTGGACATTACATTATTACATCATAGTTGAGCAATGGAATAATCAAATCATATTTCATTTGTGTACGTGCATTATATATAAATGGGAGTGCAACTTGATCGGTAATCACCGGGGGTATAGACAACACGTCGTCTGCTATTTTATATAGCCAGTAAGCCAACCAACGTCATACAGTCGTACTTTACAGGAGGTTAAAGGTCGTGCTATGCGCGTACTATGACAGGAAAGGCCCCAAGGTCACTGGTCTATTTTTAGATTTATTGCGATAGAAAATTGAACCAGTCCAACAGATTAGTTTCGAATCTGTCATGTTCTCCATTTTTCAGGTATAGATATTTCAGTATTTCTATCTTCTGCTTCAGAATATTTTTGATGGCTACAGTTTGTAATTGTCCTGAAAATTTTAGCTTATATATTATATGTTTAATGGTTAATATTATCCAATTAAGTGTTACCTGTTTGCTATTGGATATGTTTTCTATTTTTTTATAAAGACCAAAAATGATCTTTTCCTGACCTAGTTTTATATCTATTCCAATAATTTCAAGAATCCAGGATTCTACGGTTTTCCAAAGTTTTTGTACAATTTGGCATTCAACAAATATGTGTTCAAGTGTCTCGGTTTGATTTTTACAAAATGAACATAAGTCCGATTCAGTATATTTTATCTTTTTCAGGAATGTATTAGTAGTTAATATTCTATGAAGTATTTTGTACTGAAACCATTGTAGGTTTGTATCTTGGCAACATTCAAATGGTAATTGATAAATTTTAGTCCACTCATTGTTTTCAATGCTAAATCCCTTATTTAAATATTTTAGTTGGGATGGAGGTGTGGTATGGACATAGTTCATTATGACTTTAATATTAGATTTTCCCATCTTGTTATAACATAGGAAAGGCTGCAGTTTGTGTGGTAAGACAGGGTAATATTTGTGCGCAAGTGTATCTCCCCTCTGACAGTCAATATTGAGACTTTTTTCAAAATGTTTTATCGCTCTAATTAGTGACTCGTGTTGTAGGAAATTAGTATTAACCCCATATGATTCTATAATTTCATGGTAATTCATGTATTGGTTATTTTTATTTTTTAGATCCTGTAGGAAATAAATATTTTTTTGTATGTAATTGTTATAGTGGATTGGCTTGCTATCAACTTTGATGTTACTATTTTGCCAGATACATATAGAGTTCAACTCTTCTATAGAGGTAATTTTTTGTTTATCTTGTAATTGTAACCAGCATTGCAGGGTGTCTTTCCAAAAGGGGTTATTTATCTTTTTTAATTTTATTTTTATGTAGTTGTTGCCATATTTGATCAAATCATACACAGTACAATTTGTGATTTGTTCAAACAGTCTTGTCCAGATATTACCCTGATGGATGAGTCTATGGATCCATGATAATTTCATTAATGTATTAAAGATTTCTATATTGATCATTTTTAGCCCTCCGCATTTGTAGTCCTGGCATAATATTAAACGTTTAATTCTGTCGGGTTTATTGTCCCAGATGAAGCAATAAAATTTTGAGTTGAGATTTTTCAGGTATTCTTTGGAGGGACTGGGTAGTGAGATTAATAGATGAGTTATTTTGGGTAGGATTAGTGTTTTAATTACTGTTATTTTTCCCATTACAGTTAGTCGACGACTTTTCCAAGATTTGAGAAGATTATTAATTTCAGGTAATTTATTTTCATAATTTCTAGTGATTACTGAATGGTCTGTTGTAGAAAAATTTATTCCTAAAAGATTAAAAGTAGTTGATCCCCAATCTAGCTTCCAGCGTGAATGATGGAAAACTTCTTGGGAGAACTTCTTGGAGCCTAGCCAGACTACTTTTGTTTTAAGGAGGTTAATTTTTAGTCCAGAGACTGAAGCGAAGAGATCTAAAGTTTTCATTGTATTTTCAAGAGATGATTGTGATCCATCGAGGATGAAAGTTGTATCATCTGCGTACTGGGTAATGAGATATTCTTCGCCGCCTATATGTAATCCTTTTATTTCTTTTGTGTTTTTAACTAGGATTGTGAGGAGTTGGACGCAGATGATGAAAATGTACGGCGACAGTGGATCACCTTGTCTACATCCTCGACCTAGTGTGATTGGTTCTGACAAGAAGCCATTTTGTATAACTCTTGATATAGACTGGTTATATAAGGTCATGACCCAATTTTTGATAGAGGTTTTGAAATTAAATACGGTGAGTGCTTTTTGGATAAATTCCCAAGAAATGGAATCGAAAGCTTTTTCAAAATCGATTAGAATTAACATTCCTGGAATATTTGCATGGTTTGTATGATTGATTATATCATAAACAAGTCTGGTATTTTCGCCGATATATCTTCCCTTCACAAATCCTGTCTGTTCATGGCTAATAATGTCATTTAGGTATAGTTTAATTCTGTTTGCAATGCAACCGGCAGCTAGTTTGTATGTTGTATTTAGAAGGGTAAGAGGGCGCCAGTTTTTTAAAAACTTTTTTGGTTTATTTGGTTTAGGAATACATGTGATGATACCAAGTTTTTGGACAATTGATAGTTCTCCTTTGTGGTAACCATAGTTAATAGATCTAATGATAAAGTATCCAAGATCATACCAGAAGAATTTCATAAAATCGGCTGGGAAACCTGATGAGCCTGGGCTGCGATTGTTTTTCATTTTTTTTAGGCAGTTTAGGGCTTCTTCATAGGTTATCTCCCCTTCAATTTTGATTGATTCTTCATCTGAAAGTTTTTTAAAATCAAAGTTTTTTACTTTCTCGAAAAATTCCATTTCAGAGTAACCTTTATTTTCTTTTTTAGCATATAGACTTTCGTAGAATTGTTTGGTTTTTTTAAGGATAGAATTCTGATCATTAATTATGTTACCATCATCATCTTCCAGATAAGTTACTAATTTACTGTAATAGTTTCGCGATTCTAGTTTGCAAAAATATTTTGATGGTTTTTCACCCTGTTCCACCCATTGGGCTCGAGACCTGATCAAATTCCCCCTCATTTTTGTGTTTCTAATTTCGGACAGTTGTTTCTGTTTTATTTCTAAGCTATTTGTCTGCTCTATACTCAGGTTAGTCTTTTGTTCTAGTGTTGTTATTGCTTGTATGAGATTGACTTCTATTTTTTGTTGGTCTTTACTTTTAGCTATTGAATATGACATTGATTTTGCCCTGATTTCCATGAGTAGTATATCTAAGAATTCTTCGTCATTTATTATGAATTGTATGTCTTTGTTATCTATGTTATGTATAGCATTTATTTTGTACACCGGTATTGCGTATTGGCATTTAATATTGTTAATTGTTTCTTTAACCAGGTTGATATATCTTTTGTCTTTTAGGAGAGATGTGTTGAATTTCCATAGAGCCTTGCCCTTCTCGACTGAAGTTAGTTTCAAGTTTAAAACAACTGGTGAGTGGTCTGATCTATAACTCATTTCTGTGGTAATTTTTTCTAGTTTTGAGATCAAGTTTTGGGAGATCAAAAAAAAGTCGAGCCTTGCTTGTTTTACAGGATTCTTTTTCCGCCAAGTGTATCTTTTGAGAGTAGGATAGATTTCTCTAAATACATCAATTAAGTCAAATTTTGCAATATTTTCAATCACAGTCTGTTTGGATTTTGGATTGTTCACGTGCAGATAGTTTTGTGTATCGAGAGTTTGATCTAATGCCAAATTAAAGTCTCCACATATTATTGTATTTTCATTGTTGATCTCATCTATTTTGTGGAAGAGTTTTTCATAAAAACTTGGTGTGTCAGAATTTGGTCCATAAATGTTTGCTAGAGTAATATTTGTTTCTTCAATTATTGTGTCTATAATTATGAAGTTTCCTTCCTCATCTATGACTGTTTTTTTGATTTTGTAATCAAAGTTGTTGTTGAAAAGAATTGCAACTCCCCTAGCTTGGTTTGTAAATGAACTGAAAAGACATTGAAATCCCCATTGATTTTGAACAAATGTTTCTAGATTTTTTGTAAAATGGGTGTCTTGGATACAGTAGATATTGTATTTTTTGGTTTTTAGATAGTTAAACACATCTTTTCTCTTTTCAGATTGTCCGAGACCTTGGCTGTTAACCGAAATTATTTGTAAAGAGGTCATTTTATTTCTAGCCTAGTACTTGGTTGTGTATAGCTCATACTATTTTGAAATAAAATTTTTCGTAATAATATAATATTTTCATGGTTTTTGACATCTTTAAGGTTGGCTATTTGGTGATTATCAATTACGATCGTTGGTTGGCTTAAAGGCTGGGGGTTGGCAATACTGGGGAGTTCTGATTTGATGTGCGTACTTTGGAGTAGATAAAGCTTATATATTACATATATATAACAATATAACAAGTAATTTTCATACATTCGGTTCTTTTAAGCCCTTATCACCCTCCTCACAAACAGCACAACGGATTCACCTGTTGTGCTATGTGTGTGTTTGGGACTAGTCTGCAGAGAAAGAGCTGTTAAGTTGCAATGTCAGCCTGTATGCAAATAAAGAGGTACATAAGAGAGTTGGACAGCAGGCCAACCCCACGAAAGTTCAACTAAAGACAAAATCCAGACTCAAGCAGATTCTTTAATTTTGATTGACTAGACACTAAAATCTATCAAATATTATCCCAACAAATTACTAAAATTTGGATTGTATCCCAGTTAAAATCCCGTGAAACAGGCCCCTGTTGTGTTACGTTTTCCTAAACATTTATGTCTTCCATTGCAACTCTATATTTAATTTTCGATTTTATAGGGAGTCTTTATCTAATAGTGATCATAAAGATATTTGGATGCTGTTTTACTGCCTTTTTGGTACCAATAATATTATATGTTTTCAATTTATACTGACAAAATTTTGTCTGTTCTATACAGAACTTTACTATTTCAATTCAATTTGGATATCATGAAATTTTTCCAAATACCCGAATAGCAAGGTCAGTTTTCGATGTGATCGCCAGTAGATAAGAGTATTTCCACAAGGCTGAGTCTGGTTTTATTAAATGTCAAGAAATAATTACTATAATTGTCCCTTTTTACCCTAAGCCCTAGGCTTTTGTACTTGACTTATTAGACCCTTTTCCTTGTCCTTTGGGTCCTCGATTACATACCCGTCACTAAAAGGCTACTGCATTTCACAGCAAGTCATTATTGTACATTGGTCTACACAGCTAACCAATATTCAACAATCGAACATTTACTAAATTTAGTATAAATAATAGGTCTGTGGTCTAGGGTATATACCTTAAGTAACTTTTGGATACAAATTATGAAATTTTTTCTGGATTTAGATACACATGCTAACATTACGGGGGTTATCATTTACCTGACCTTAATACTAACTAGGATCTGTAAAGCCTATCTATTTTTAAAGGCGAGCAACAATATCAGTTTGTTTACCTTGTTTTTAACATTTTTACACACTGAATGTTTTTTTTTTTTCAGCCCTCTGTACACTTATCAAGTGTGCCATTTGGTAATCGGATCTTTTTGTCTTACATTTTGAATTTAAACATCTGGATCCCTTTTCTATTGACAGTTTTTATTAATGCTTGTATGTTTTCCATTTATCATTCAAGTCTTTACGAGTCTGTAATATCATAGAGGTTCCAGAATCGATTATTCTTGTCTTTAGCTTCTGGTCTCTTCTTATCTCGAAAGCCTTTCCTGCTAATCTGTGTCTTTCCATTTTCATTGTAACTGGGAGATCTTGTAGTACTCTGTATCCTTTTGGGAGCTGGTGGGTTCTGCTTAGTACTAATTCTTTATCGTTATGTTTCAAGAATTTTACAATTATTCCCGGGGGTGCTGTGGATTCTTTATGTTTTTGTAGCCGGTGTACGTTTCCAAGCAGCATAGATGACACTATCTCCTTGTCAATACCTAGCTGATAGGTTAGAAATGAGTGTACCACATTAGTGATGTCTTCCTTCTTATCGAATTTCACCCCATATATTAAAAGGTTGTATTTTCTGTCATGCTTTTCAGCTAAATTCATCCTCTCTTTTATATCTTCTATCTTGTTTGAGGTCTCTATATTCATATCTTCTAACTTTTTATAGCAAAAGTCCACACTTTTTTCAGTTTCTGTCTGCTTTTTCACAATATCTTCCAGTTTATTGTCTACCTCTTTTCTTAGCCTGTCGATTGTTCCAGCCAATTCTTTTATATTGTCTCGATTTTCTTTAGCTGTTACATCTATCTTTATTGATAGCCTTTCAATGCTAAGGCCTACCTTTTCCATATCCCATGTACTTTGGTTTTCAGGAGATTTAAAGGCATCTTTAATTGTTATTTGACCCTGGCTCCTAGTGTTGACTGACGACACACCCGAGGACATTTTGGGACAGGTTTTTTGGGCCCAAAAATAATCAATTACCAGTAGGCTTCCTATATTAAGGTTTTCCTATATGGTGTTATGTTGACACGGGTGCGCGATGAAGCACGTGTTTTCAATTTTGGTCATCAAAATTCGTTGGTTTTTTCGACCAGGATATAGTGATGCTACCGGTAGTTATTGTTGCATTACTGGTACTTAAAAGTTACCTAGATGTTTTCCTATATAGCCTGTTTATATGTCAAGTTTTCGCTGAGACCATTCCCTTTTGGAGGGTGATTGTGGGTTTTTTGGAGCGCGCTCTAACACACGTCCGCCATCTTTCAATCTAACCCTCTTTGCATAACCCATAAGTAACCCAGTTTCGCTTTAGAATGTGCACTGAATAACATTTACAAATACTATAATAAAACTATTCTTGACTATATTTTGGTGCGTGTTAGGCTATTTTGGATTTCTTGCGTCCGAAGCTTCTTTCTAATTCAAATCTTCACCCGTCCCACCCTCAAATTTATGTCCCCACAGCACAGTCCCCTTCGTTTTTCTTTTTTTTTAGCACGCGAGGGGTTACTTTAGGCTATGTCTGTTCCCAATCACTATTCAGATACAATTCAGAATAAAAAATATCGTTTAAAGAAAACGAAACAGACGAACGTGGAGAGAGAGAATTGAAATAAAATGAAATGGGTTGAACGTCCAGCTGTTCGGCTCCGAAATGGCTATAATGATGACGAGCATACGCCATAAAGTGTGCTGTGAGGGAAATTATGCCCCAATGTATACACGATACCACCCAAATGATTAGATCGATCACTTGACCTCCAGGCTAGCGAGGCAGCATCTTACCCACACGAGTGAGAGAGAGGGAGAGAAAGGGGGGGGGGTCATGGTGGTGGTGATGTGGGATATTATAAACCAAGCAGAACTTGGAATTTCCTTTTACATATGTAATGGGCGACTGACTGTCTTCCAATAGCTGTTAATGTAAGCTTTTTATGTAAAGCGGAAGTTGGCCTAACAGATTGTCATTTCAGTCGTTAATCACAATATCGTTATCAAAAGTGGCATATCCGCAGATCCTGACAGGGTTTGTCTAAGCGTGTAGAGCCGCTGTCCTGCAGTTGATCTATAACAAAGAAGTGACAAAGGTACCATAGATGAAGGACATGGTAATTTGCTACAAACTGAAGACTAGGGCTCACTGCTTTAATGGTTTTATTATTAATGGCCATATATAATCCTCTAATGAAAATCTCTTAAGATCTGACAATAGTGTTTGGGTTTGTGTCCAAGTACCCATTATGTACCACATAAAGCATATAGTGCCCACGGCTTCCGAGATAGCGACCAATATCTTGAATTAACTAGGAAGTCAGTAAATTCACACCTCGCTGGTTCACCAATAAGTCTAATAATAATATTGCATACAATAAATTTAATTTGTTTTATCACATACTGATGGCCACATGTCCACCCAACGCCTCCCCTATGTGTTGCACTGTTGGTGTTTATTCCCCAGTTGGAGATCCTAATGAAACAGGGGGTTGGGGGAATGGTTAGTGCGTACGTCAGCTGACATGGTTTCGATTCCCCAGTTGTACGTGCCAAGAAGTAGGGTCGCCTGTCCAACCACGTGGGTTTTCTCCGGGTCCTCCCCACTTTTAAAGACCCCAAATTATTGAAGTAAAATTGAACCACGTGTTTGTCCCGAAATGACCTGTCCAACCACGTTGGTTTTCTCCGGGCACTCCGGTTTCTTCCCACTTTTAAAGACCCCTAATTATTAAGTAAAATTGAACCATGTGTTTGTCCCGAAATGACCTGGTTTGTGTCGAGTGGGCTTTAAACCCCATTTATCTCTCGATAATGAAACAATTCGGGTCAGCTCAATTATTATGATAAGTTAAAGTACCTTGGACTAATATAATAATAATGTGCTACCCAGTAAATGTACTATTCAACTCCAGGATTGCATTGTAAAGGATCATGTTAAAACCAGTAAGACAAACACTGACTAAAGTATTTCAGTGGTATTTAGTAATTGAACCGGAAATACACGGGCCACAATCATATCAATCTGATTAAAACACAGATCCTATTTCGTTTCATTTTTAAAAGGTGCAAAATTTAGTTTCATTTGTCTGAAATACACTAATATCTGGACGAGTTGTTATATAAACGGCGTTTTAGATGGCGTTAGGGATAAGCCAGTGAAACCATCTGTTACGGTGACTCTTGTCGTGCGATGCACGGAACTGTGGGTAAACCGCTAGAAACGTCAGCGACAATGTCTAACGTCATAGGGCCAAAAGCAGTTCGTACGACCT
Source organism: Patella ulyssiponensis (assembly GCA_963678685.1). Lineage (NCBI taxonomy): Eukaryota > Metazoa > Mollusca > Gastropoda > Patellidae > Patella > Patella ulyssiponensis. The sequence goes on from OY783229.1 coordinate 64,528,269, forward strand.
CTGACGCTACCTTTTACTAAAACCAATTAGATCGTCATGTAGTGTATGCCATCTATAGTACAAATCAGCGAAACGAAATATATCAATATGTATTTTAATTAGATTGCAATTCTATGGAATACAATTAGTGGTTATTACTGGGCGACGTTGCGACTAGGCTTCTCTTGTCATTATCAAGCAATGACGCTACGTCGCTCAGTAATCAACAGTATGTAATCCAGCGAATTGTGATCTTTATGGGTCACTGTGTCAGCAATGCTAACGCGGCATCCAAGCCTCTGGCTAAAAATTTATTTGCTTTTGTCATTTACTATCCAACGCAGGAAATACATCGTAAAGGGACAGCTCTAAATGAATTAAGCGATTGCTGAGTAATCAGTAAATCAAAGGTGACTGTTAATTCTATAAAATGTCTATACAATTTGTACAATTCAATATAATTTATAGAGGTAAAGGTATCTGTTAACAAAGGTAATCAATCAACAAATGGATAACCTACCTTAAAAGATACTTTAAGTCTGGTTACAACCGTTTATCACCCAGTGGCCATGCTTGATTATCCATACCGGCTGACCACAGTTCGGCAGTTTCTCCCGCGAGGTTACTTGATTTAACCGGAAGTCGACAAAAGTTCGGCCGCGGCGTACGCCGAATGCGCCGCTTTGGATAGAGCAGCGAATATAGGCACAAGATGGCGAACATGTCAGAGAGGTAAATTTCTCGTTATTAACACTATAAACCTCAGAATGCCTCGTTCGGCTTTCTGTCCAAACGAGGTAAAAAAAATGCCTCGTTGTCTGCAGTTCTAAAAGGAGTTTTTTTTTAAATTGCCCAGTTTTTGGAACGAGGTATTTTGTAAATTTCTCGTTATTAAGATTGTCATAAAAGACTAATTTTAAAACGTTAAAGCCGCATGTTTTGAAGTTGAGTTGGAGCTTCTTAAAATCAGATGTTCATATGTTATTTATTTTATGTCAGTGGTATTGCTAATAATCAATTTCTGCTTATTTTGGGGTCACTTACGACGGTATACTGTTTTTTTTAAAATAAAAGCATGCCTTGTATTACTGGTTTAATATTATAGTATGTTTATTTCTTACAGTTCAGAAACGATAGAAGTAGAATTGACAGACGGAACCTCAGTCAACGTCAATTGCTCTAAAGAGATCTTGAATCTACAGTAGATATCGCTTGTGTGATAAATTACATAATCTACTGTTTTTATTTAATTGACCATGAAGGAAATACTGTTTCAATATATAGGACTTTGTGTTGACATTTTTTGATATCCCCAAAAACTAGTAGGAGAATCTCTATGTGTACACATCTGTTGCAATTTTACAAGATAATACTATCGTAAACGGGGTCTTGGTGGCTTAGTAAGTAAGACCTTGGCCCGTGTTCAATCCCTGCATTGACTTAGAAAGTTCATGTGGATTTCCGCTGTGTCCCACTTTGTCAGTGATGCAGGACTTGGCAAGGAACAACGTATAGTTGTTCGGAAGGAACAAAGCACTGAGGCCCCATGTACACTTTGGCGTGTACGTAAAAGATCCCTTGACAGCTTGAAATATAGAGTAGGGCGTAAAGCCGCTTTCCAGGCATAATTTCCCTAATAGCACACTGTCTTCATTAGCTCAGTCGGCTAACTTAGACGAAATTGTTGCACTTCTGGGCTAATTAAAGCTTGTCAACGCCCAAGGCTTCAGACATTTGCAAAAATCAGAAAGGGGCCAATCAAGTGCTTGCCAATTATGCAGAATTTCATTAATTATCCAATGCTTTGAGTAACCTAAAGCTATTAATGACCGTGTTGTCGGAAGATGGAACAAAATGCATGTCCCAAACCCCCCACAATGTTACGACGTGATTGTAAGTGTTACAACCATTTGTATTGTGTGACGTTGACGAGCTTTAATTAGCCCGGAAGTGCAACAATTTCGCCTTTGCCAATTATGCAGAATTTCATTAATTATCCAATGCTTTGATTAATCTAAAGCTATTAATGACCGTGTTGTCGGAAGATGGAACGAAATGCATGTCCCAAACCCCCCACAATGTTACGACGTGAATCTAAGTGTTACAACCATTTGTATTGTGTGACGTGATGGAACGAAAAACCGAGGTCCCTTGAACACATTAGAATTCGATATAAGTGTATGCTGTAGTGCCGCTGACCGGGCAAAATCTCCCTCATAGCATATTGTATGGAGTGTGCCCAGTTCGGAGCAGAACAGAAGGTCGTTAAACCCCATTTCATTATATTTTGTGGCGTGCAGTGCAGTTTGACTAAGTAAAACTGTTGTTAAATATTGAAAGAGATATATAAACCTCGAGCTCCTGAATTTAGTACGCACCCAACGCGTTGAAACATGACGTTACAAAACTAAAACAAGACGAATACTATTTTAATGTCTTATTTTCCAATCAAATCAGTATGAATTGGTCTCCATCCACCATGTAAGGTTTGCTTCAATGATGCGACAATGCTGGCTTTGTCGTGATGATCGACCAGGTTTACATTCTCCTTGTAGTCATTTTCGTGATCATATAATTCTCGGGCTACTACATCAGCCATATCTGAATTATAGCTCGTTCCTTCAGATACCCGAACCCATTCAGTATAGCGATACTTATCCGTTTTCACCGAATATCCCATTACATTACCTGGCCGTTCGTATTGTGAAAACACAGCCGACTTCCACTGTGCTCCCGGATCTGTCATCAGAGGGACCATACTTTTCCCTTCTGTACAAAGATAAACATGTGATGATCTTTCTGGACACTGACGAAGTTGCGGAAAACCAGCAGCTTCTACGATTGTGGGGAACAAATCAACGAATTCTACTAAATTATTTGTGACGACCCCCTGATCCGTTTTTCCTGGAACCCGAATCATCATTGGGGTGTGTACATTATCTTCAAAGTTTGTATTTTTAGCCCACAGTCCATGCTCACCTAAAGAAAATCCATGATCGCCAATAAATGATATGATTGTGTCATCCATTAAATTTAGTTTCTCTACTTCTGCCAAAATTTCGCCCACCATAGCATCAACAAACGTGACTGAACTGAAGTAGGCTCGTCTTAAATCTTTGACTATTTGATCAGGTAAGGTCGTGTTAAGATTTCCAGTGATGTTCAAAGCTCCGATATCGTGGTAACTTCTAAGCTCCGCATATTTACTCCAAGCGATTGACGGCATATCAATAGGGGCGTAATCATTTAAAGGAATCTGAATTTCAGTTATAGGATAATCGGCCAAGTATTCTTCTGGGAAAACAAATGGCAAGTGGGGCCTCCTGAACCCAACGGCTAAGAAGAATGGGCGTCTTTCCGTGGCGAGATGGTGTAGCGATTTCTTAGCCTGAGCTACGACCAGTTCATCAATTAACGGATCTTTCAGTCGTTCGGCTTTTGAAACAGCCCTCCAGCTTACACTCAAATCCGGATCTTCTTCTATGTGGTAAAATTTATTCCAGGATAGAGGATCTTCATTGTTGGACGCCATGACACCTGGGTGAAAAATTTTACCCATACCTACACTTCTGTATCCATGATCTTTAAAAAACTGAGGTATCGTTGTAAAATTACCTCCGACATCTCGGAAATAATGCTTCAGATCGTAAACTTGGGTTGTATCGGGTCTGCGTCCAGTTAGAAAAGAAGTCCTACTCGGTGAACAAAGGGCGCATTGAACATAGGCCCTTTTCATCAACAAACTTTTACCTGCTAGATTGTCGAGATTTGGTGTGAATGACGGTCCAAGACTGAATTCCTTATAAGCATCGAGCTGTGGTCTAAAATCATCGGATATTATAAACAAAACATTCTTCCTCTCCCCTTCCACACCCAGGAACAAAATAACAATAATTGCACAGAGAAACATAATGACTACATGTAGTTATCCTCAGTTGTGTTCTGTTTATATACGGAATATGTTCTGTTTATATACGGATCACAGGATCGAAAGTTTTTTTATAATTATTGATAAGATATTCTTCTATCAACACCTGACTCTTCAGTCGGTCCACTTCTGCATCAATCTGATTAAAAGCAAAGGCCCTATTTGAGATTTTATACTTATGATAAGTTAAAGTACCTTGGACTAATATAATGATAATGTGCTACCCAGTAAATGTACTATTCAACTCCAGGATTGCATTGTAAAGGATCATGTTTAAACCAGTAAGACAAACACTGACTAAACTATTTCAGTGGTATTTAGTAATTGAACCGGAAATACACGGGTCACAATCATATCAATCTGATTAAAACACAGATCCTATTTCGTTTCATTTTTAAAAGGTGCAAAATTTAGTTTCATTTGTCTGAAATACACTAATATCTGGGCGAGTTGTTATATAAACGGCGTTTTAGATGGCGTTAGGGATAAGCCAGTGAAACCATCTGTTACGGTGACTCTTGTCGTCCGATGCACGGAACTGTGGGTAAACCGCTAGAAACGTCAGCGACAATGTCTAACGTCATAGGGCCAAAAGCAGTTCGTACGACCTCTGACGCTACCTTTTACTAAAACTAATTAGATCGTCATGTAGTGTATGCCATCTATAGTACAAATCAGCGTAACGAAATATATCAATATGTATTTTAATTAGATTGCAATTCTATGGAATATAATTAGTGGTTATTACTGGGCGACGTTGCGACTAGGCTTCTCTTGTCATTATCAAGCAATGATGCTACGTCGCTCAGTAATAAACAGTATGTAATCCAGCGAATTGTGATCTATATGGGTCACTGTGTTAGCAATGCTAACGTGGCATCCAAGCCTCTGGCTAAAAATTTATTTGCTTTTGTCATTTACTATCCAACGCAGGAAATACATCGTAAAGGGACAGCTCTAAATGAATTAAGCGATCGCTGAGTAATCAGTAAATCAAAGGTGACTGTTAATTCTATAAAATGTCTATACAATTTGTACAATTCAATATAATTTATGGAGGTAAAGGTATCTATTGACAAAGGTAATCAATCAACAAATGGATAGCCTACCTTAAAGGATACTTTAAGTCTGGTTACAACCGTTTATCACCCAGTGGCCATGCTTGATTTATCCATACCGGCTGACCACAGTTCGGCAGTTTCCCCGGCGAGGTTACTTGATTTAACCGGAAGTCGACAAAAGTTCGACCGCGGCGTACGCCGAATGCGCCGCTTTGGATAGAGCGGCGAATATAGGCACAAGATGGCGAACATGTCAGAGAGGTAAATTTCTCGTTATTAACACTATAAACCTCAGAATGTCTGCAGTTCTAAAACGAGTTTTTTTTTTTAAATTGCCCAGTTTTTGGAACGAGGTATTTTGTTCAGAACGAGGCTTGGTAAAAATGCCTCGTTTACTAAACGTGTTTTTTTTCAGGATAGTTATTAGCGGTATTTGCTATCAGCGAATTTGTGAAAATTAAAATTTATGTTACTTAATACGAAAATAAACCAGTCCAAACTATGATATTACAATCGGAGAAATAGACAAGACAAGAATACACGCCATAGGTGGAGGTGTTAAACTATTGAAGACATTCAACTACATGTACCTTGAATAATTTATTGCCCAATCAGGTATAGGTGTTAAGTAACAACTGAAGTGTTGTGAAAGCTAAATTGGGGTTGTAAATCAATCAAGGTAGCTGTGTGTTTTACACCTCCACCTAACTGATATCGCAGACAACAAAATAGTGTTTATCTGATTTAAATACAACAAATAATCCATTCTTATTAATCTAAAAAAGCATTAAATTTCATCTCATATTTCCAATACGCCCGTTTATTTTCTATATTTATTGTAAACAAATAACTTGACCATAGCATAGCATTGACTGTTTCTTTTGAAACCCCATAACATTGCACAAAATATTATTGGAGCAAAGTTATATAAACGCACAGCGATAAATTTGTCGGCTTTACACCAATTGTCAATTAAATGGGAAATAAAGCACACCTCATACATTAAAATTTAATTAAAACGTTTTATTATGAAGACAGATGGGTATTAATAATGAGAAAATAATTTATGGTATGGCGTGTATTCTTGTCTTGTTTATTTCTCTGACTATAATATCATAGTTTGGACTGGTTTTATTTTCGTATTAAATAACATACATTTTTTTTTTCACAAATTCGCTGATAACAAATACCGCTAATAACTATCTTGAATAAAACACGTTTAGTAAACGAGGTATTTTACCCAGCCTCGTTCTGAACAAAATACCTCGTTCCAAAAAAAGGGCAATTTAAAAAAATACCTCGTTTTGGAACTGCAGACAACGAGGCATTTATTTAACCTCGTTTGGACAGAAATGCCGAGCGAGGCATTCTGGGGTTTATAGTGTAAGATTGTCATAAAACACTAATGTTTATATGTTATTTATTTTATATCGGTGGTATTGCTAATAATCAATTTCTGCTTAATTTGGGGTCACTTACGACGGTATACTGTTTTTTTTTTTTATAAAAGCATGCCTTGTATTACTGGTTTAATATTATAGTATGTTTATTTGTTACAGTTCAGAAACGATAGAAGTAGAATTGACAGACGGAACCTCAGTCAAAGTCAATTGCTCTAAAGAGATCTTGAATCTACAGTAGATATCGCTTGTGTGATAAATTACATAATCTACTGTTTTTATTTAATTGACCGTGAAGGAAATACTGGGTCAATATATAGGACTTTGTGTTGACATTTTTTGATATCCCAAAAAACTAGTAGGAGAATCTCTATGTGTACACATTTGTTGCAATTTTAAAAGATAATACTATCGTAAACGGGGTCTTGGTGGCTTAGCGAGTAAGACCTTGGCCCGTGTTCAATCCCTGCATTGACTTGGAAAGTTCACGTGGATTTCCGCTGTGTCCCACTTTGTCAGTGATGCAGGACTTGGCAAGGAACAACGTATAGTTGTTCGGAAGGAACAAAGCACTGAGGCCCCATGTACACTTTGGCATGTACGTAAAAGATCCCTTGACAGCTTTAAATATAGAGTACGGCGTAGTGCCGCTTTCCAGGCATAATTTCCCTAATAGCACACTGTCTTCGTTAGCTCATTCGGCTAACTTAGACGAAATTGTTTCACTTCTGGGCTAATTAAGGCCCGTCAACGCTCGTCAGACATTTGCAAAAATCAGAAAGAGCCAATCAAGTGCTTGACAATTATGCAGAATTTCATTAATTATCCAATGCTTTGATGCTATTAATGGCCGTGCTGTCGGAAGATGGAACAAAATGCATGTCCCAAAACCCCCACAATGTTACGACGTGAATCTAAGTGTTACAACCATTTGTATTGTGTGACGTGATGGAACGAAAAACCGAGGTCCCTTGAACACATTGGAATTCGATATAAGTGTATGCCATAGTGCCGCTGACCGGGCAAAATCTCCCTCATAGCATATTATATGGAGTGTGCCCAGTTCGGAGCAGAACAGATGGTCGTTAAACCCCATTTCATTATATTTTGTGGCGTGCAGTGCATTTAGACTAAGTAAAACTGTTGATAAATATTGATATAGATATATAAACCTCGAGCTCCTGAATTTAGTACGCACCCAACGCGTTGAAACATGACGTTACAAAAAATAAACAAGACGAATACTATTTTAATGTCTTATTTTCCAATCAAATCAGTATGAATTGGTCTCCATCCACCATGTAAGGTTTGCTTCAATGATGCGACAATGCTGGCTTTGTCGTGATGATCGACCAGATTTACATTCTCCTTGTAGTCATTTTCGTGATCATATAATTCTCGGGCTACTACATTAGCCATATCTAAATTATAGCTAGTTCTTTCAGATACCCGAACCCATTCAGTATAACGATACTTATCCGTTTTCACCGAATATCCCATTATATTACCTGGCCGTTCGTACTGTGAAAACACAGCCGACTTCCACTGTGCCCCCGGATCTGTCATCAGAGGGACCATACTTTTCCCTTCTGTACAAAGATAAACCTGTGATGATCTTTCTGGACACTGACGAAGTTGCGGAAAACCAGCAGCTTCTACGATTGTGGGGAACAGATCAACGAATTCTACTAAATTATTTGTGACGACTCCCTGATCCGTTTTTCCTGGAACCCGAATCATCATTGGGGTGTGTACATTATCTTCAAAGTTTGTATTTTTAGCCCACAGTCCATGCTCACCTAAAGAAAATCCATGATCGCCAATAAATGATATGATTGTGTCATCCATTAAATTTAGTTTCTCTACTTCTGCCAAAATTTCGCCCACCATAGCATCAATAAACGTGACTGAACTGAAGTAGGCTCGTCTTAAATCTTTGACTATTTGATCAGGTAAGGTCGTGTTAAGATTTCCAGTGATGTTCAAAGCTCCGATATCGTGGTAACTTCTAAGCTCCGCATATTTACTCCAAGCGATTGAAGGCATATCAATAGGGGCGTAATCATTTAAAGGAATCTGAATTTGAGTTGTAGGATAATCGGCCAAGTATTCTTCTGGGAAAACAAATGGCAAGTGGGGCCTCCTGAACCCAACGGCTAAGAAGAATGGGCGTCTTTCCGTGGCGAGATGGTGTAGCGATTTCTTAGCCTGAGCTACGACCAGTTCATCAATTAATGGATCTTTCAGTCGTTCGGCTTTTGAAACAGCTCTCCAGCTTACACTCAAATCATGATCTTCTTCTATGTGGTAAAATTTATTCCAGGATAGAGGATCTTCATTGTTGGACGCCATGACACCTGGGTGAAAAATTTTACCCATACCTACACTTCTGTATCCATGATCTTTAAAAAACTGAGGTATCGTTGTAAAATTACCTCCGACATCTCGGAAATAATGCTTCAGATCGTAAACTTTGGTTGTATCGGGTCTGCGTCCAGTTAGAAAAGAAGTCCTACTCGGTGAACAAAGGGCGCATTGAACATAGGCTCTTTTCATCAACAAACTTTTACCTGCTAGATTGTCGAGATTTGGTGTGAATGACGGTCCAAGACTGAATTCCTTATAAGCATCGAGCTGTGGTCTTAAATCATCGGATATTATAAACAAAACATTCTTCCTCTCCCCTTCCACACCCAGGAACAAAATAACAATAATTCCACAGAGAAACATAATGACTACATGTAGTTATCCTCAGTTGTGTCCATATTTATATACGGAATATATGCTATCACAGGATCGAAAGTTTTTTTTATAATTATTGATAAGATATTCTTCTATCAACACCTGACTCTACAGTCGGTCCACTTCTGTATCAATCTGATTCAAAGCAAAGGCCCTATTTGAGATACAATTTTATACCTATACAAGCAGATGACTCAGTGCTGCACGGGTTGAAAGTACTATAACTCTGAAACAGGAAGCGGTAGGCTAAGGCCACCTGGTCTATGTTACTCTCCAGTGAGCGACACCCATACTTCGAATTTACGGCTGGGAACAGCCCTAGTGTAGCCGCCAACCCTGAACCGACAGTTACAAATAAAAGTATAGACATGTATAGGATATTAACCTATCCGAGGTTGATATGGTAAGAGAACACAAGGAAGCCCAAGTGTTCTCTATCATATCAATCCGAGGGAGAGTAGGTTTATATCCGACATATACAACGCCATTTCACCCTTAAATTTAATGGGCTCTTCTAAAAAGGCAACAGTGATTGGATAATTGCTCGATGTTTCCGCCAGATAGCGAAAATTACTGAAGTAATCTCGTGCATGTCTTTGTTTATACGTCGCCATTTTGGAGTAATTGAATTGAAAGCAAAAACAAAATGGATAGTCAGACGAATAATTCATCCTTTTAAGTCAACATATTGACGATGGAATAAATGTGAATAAAAATATGATGAGGATCTATCCAAAGCCTGAAGAAAATTTGGATCAAAAGGCAATCTTTTCCGATATTTTCGGCAAGTTCAGAGAAGGATTTGACCGACTTGGGTGATAAATACTTTCAAGTCTTGGAGTATGTGGACAAATCATCGAAATGTGAACGGAATGAAACTTCTGAAGTATATCTTGGACATGGAGTATGGATAACCGATAAATACGCCTTCTATTTCGGTCCAGAATACTACAAACAGTACCATAATTTTTTCTTATTGTCAAAAGAATAAAAATTTATTTCTGTGTTCTTTGTATTATTTCGATCATCTACGTCATCAGCGGTTGATATGAACCGAATATATCGACCTGAGATGACGTCATTAGCAGTTGATATGAAATATCAACCTGTCATGACGTCATTAGCGGTTGATATGAACCGAATATATCAACCTATGATGACGTCATGACAGGTTGTTATGAGTAATAACTGCTATGGAAAAAAACTACCGCCAGTTGTATATGTATAGAAATATCGCACATGCATTAAAGTCCGAGTGCGCTATTTAAGTAGGGGTGCCAGAACCCGGGTATACAAATGGTACCCTGCCCTTTTCAGGGGTATACATGTATACCCATGCCCTAATGACGAAAGTTTTCAACCTTTTTACTAGTCTATTCATTTTTAAATGATAGATTTGTAATTGCTTCCCGGTCGGTTGCGAACCGACTCTCGCGCTCACATTATCAGCTAGGATTTTTTAGGAGATGTATTGCTCATGATAAGAAAATTATGAATGCTTTTGTCTCGCCACCCCTGTATTTAAGCAGCACATGAATCACTTGCCAACTACAATTTTGAGAAAGAGGAATCTCTAAGAAGGAATTTAGGTCTAAAATTGGTCCCAATTCCGTTCATTATTTACAACGATTTGTGGAAATGAAATTTCATCGATCTATGCTGCTCCAGTATGAAATAATAGAGCAGGAGCCCAGGGGGTTAACCTAGCTGAAAAGTGTACCAATTGTCTCCTATATAGTATCAATGCATGTCTATCTGGTATCATTAAAATGTAAGTCGGCGGGTTTCTGGTGGTGGGTGTGGTGTTCCACACCCAAAATGGCATGCCTCCCAACTAGTTTAGATTAGCTCAAAAGTGTACCACATGAAATTTACACAGCAGTGTACCGTACATCTTCAGGCATTACAAAAAACATTCTGACAGACATTTCTAGTGGTTGGGTTATACCCCTATGTAATTACCAGACATTTGTAGTGTTGGGGTATCCCGACAAGAGCTATCTAATTTCTAGTCAACAGCTAGGATGGATTAGCTGAAATCTGTACCACCTTAAACAGCTGTTGAGTTGTTCAGTACCCACAGGATTCCTGAATGACCATTGCCAGACAGTTTGTGCGGTGGGTTACCCCTAACAGACACGCCCAAAACGCCACGGACCTCAACTAGAATAGAGTAGCCGGCACTGTTCCAAACAATTAACAATTGTGCCTGGATGTATAGTCAACCAATACCTCGCACGTATGGAAAAGGCGATAAAGTGCGGTTACAGAAACAATTCTATTGTTCAGAAATGAATTTTTAGCCCCATTAAACGTTTTTTTGCCAAAAAAATCAGTTTCTTGCAACCGCAGTTTACCACCTCTTCCATACATGTTAGGTATTAGTATTCTACGCATCCTGGCTAAAAGTTTCATTTTTTAGAACACGGTAATAGTGCCAGCTAATCTAGCCTAGTTGGTTGGGGGGGGGGGGGCATTTTGGGCGTGTCTGTAAGGGATAATAAAACAAATCTGATCAGGCATAGAAAACAGGACAAAATATGAGTGCATGTATAGGATTTCATATTGTATTTTACTAAGCCATAGGGCAACATACTTTTTAAACGACAGCCGTTTTTAACGTGGGAAATCTCTATACCAATAAGTATTATCCCAAGAAAGGTACGTTCAAAGTCGTAAGCGAAGTTTTTTTTATTCAGGGGCAAATAACCATTTTGCTGTCAGTGGATATATACTATGCAAAGGTGAGAAACACACTGAACTGGAAGGAAATTAAAGAAATGTGGTTTTACGTCCTACTGTCTGTCTCCGAACAGGGCTAACGAAGACGGCACACGCCATACAGTGTGCTATTAGGGAAATTTTCTACAGCCTATTTTAGTTTTTAATTCCAATTGTCTAGGGATCTTTTACGTGCACGCTAATATATACACGTGACCTCGGTATTTCGCCCCATCTGAACGACTAGACAACTGTTTAGGGATCTTTTACGTGCACGCTAATATATACACGTGACCTCGGTTTTTCGCTCCATCTGAACTAGACAACTGTCTAGGGATCTTTTACGTGCACGCTAATATATACACGTGACCTCGGTTTTTCGCCCCATCTGAACGACTATACAACTCCTTGTCAGGCCCTCCGTCCTGCATCACTGACATGGGGTAACAACGCCGGAAAATGTTGATGAATTTTGGCGGCCAATGCAGGGATCTAACACCCGACCTTACGGCTAGCGAGCCAGCGTCTTTCACCCTACATTTCGTCAACTACATTTTTGGTTTCAGTTACCTATCAATGTTTATAATTATATTCAAAAAATAGGATGTTAGAATTTTATTTCCCAATCAAGTCCGTATGAAAATGAATGGGTCTCCATCCAGCATGTAAAGTTTGTCGCAGTGTTGCTACGATACTAACTTTGTCGTAGTGATCGGCCAGATTGATATTCTCCTGGTAGTCATTGACGTGATCATATAGTTCTCTACCTATCACTTGAGTTATATCTGCCTTATAGTCTGGGGCTCCTGAAAAACGAACCCATTCCGTATAGCGGTATCTATCCGTTTTTATCGAATATCCCATTACATTGCTGCGCCGTCTGTATTGTGAAAAAACTGCCTGTTTCCACAGGGCATCCGGGTCTGACATTAGAGAGATCAAACTTTTCCCTTCCGTACAAAGAGAAACTTGTGTTGATCTTTGCGGACACAATGGGAGTTTAGGAAACCCAGCTGCTTCTACGATTGTGGGAAACAGATCAACAAATTCTACTAATTTATTTGTGACGACCCCTTGATCTGTTAAACCTGGAACGCGGACCATCATTGGTGCATGTACAGCATCTTCAAAGTTAGTATTTTTACCCCACAGCCCGTGTTCACCTAAAGAATATCCATGATCACCTATAAAGGATATGATCGTGTCATTCATCAAATTAAGTTTCTTTAATTCCGCTAAAACTTCTCCCACCATAGCATCCATAAACGTGACAGAACTGAAGTAGGCTCGTCTTAAATCTTTGACTATTTGATCAGGTAAGGTCGTGTTAATATTTCCCGTGACGTTTAAAGCTGCGATGTCATTATAACTTATGAGTTCCATGTATTTATTCCATGCGATTTCTGGCATGTCAATAGGGGCGTAATCATTACCAGGAATTTGTATTCCAGTTGTAGGATAATCTGCTAAGTATTCTTCCGGGAAAAGAAATGGTAAGTGGGGCCTCCTGAACCCAACGGCTAAGAAGAATGGTTGTTTGCCTTTCGCGAATTCATTTAAAGACTTCTTAGCTTGAGCTACGACCAGTTCATCAACTAATGGATCTTTCAGTCGCTCAGCTTTAGAAACAGCTCTCCAACTTGATCTGTGTGCTTTCAATCCATAGTCTTCCTCCAGATGATAAAATTCATTCCAGGAAATAGGATCGTCATTGTGAGACGCATGCATACCAGGATGAAATATTTTACCCATACCCACACTTCTGTACCCATTATTTTTAAAATACTGAGGCATAGTTGTAAAGTTACCCCCGACATCTCGGAAATAATGCCTCAGGTCGTAAACGTGGGTTGTATCGGGTCTGCGTCCAGTTAGAAAAGAAGTCCTACTCGGTGAACAAAAGGCGCATTGAACATAGGCTCTTTTTATCAACAAACTTTTACCTGCTAGATTGTCGAGATTTGGTGTGAATGACGGTCCAAGACTGAATTCCTTATAAGCATCGAGCTGTGGTCTCAAATCATCGGATATTATAAACAAAACATTCTTCTTCCCTTCCACACCCAGGAACAAAATAACAATAATTGCACAGAGAAACATAATGACTACATGTAGTTATCCTCAGTTGTGTTCTATTTATATACGGAATATATGCTATCACAGGATCGAAAGTTTTTTTTATAATTATTGATAAGATATTCTTCTATCAACACCTGACTCTTCAGTCGGTCCACTTCTGCATCAATCTGATTAAAAGCAAAGGCCCTATTTGAGATTTTATACTTATGATAAGTTAAAGTACCTTGGACTAATATAATAATAATGTGCTACCCAGTAAATGTACTATTCAACTCCAGGATTGCATTGTAAATGATCATGTTTAAACCAGTAAGACAAACACTGACTAAACTATTTCAGTGGTATTTAGTAATTGAACCGGAAATACACGGGTCACAATCATATCAATCTGATTAAAACACAGATCCTATTTCGTTTCATTTTTAAAAGGTGCAAAATTTAGTTTCATTTGTCTGAAATACACTAATATCTGGACGAGTTGTTATATAAACGGCGTTTAAGATGGCGTGAGGGATAAGCCAGTGAAACCATCTGTTACGGTGACTCTTGTCGTGCGATGCACGGAACTGTGGGTAAACCGCTAGAAACGTCAACGACAATGTCTAACGTCATAGGGCCAAAAGCAGTTCGTACGACCTCTGACGCTACCTTTTACTAAAACCAATTAGATCGTCATGTAGTGTATGCCATCTATAGTACAAATCAGCGAAACGAAATATATCAATATGTATTTTAATTAGATTGCAATTCTATGGAATACAATTAGTGGTTATTACTGGGCGACGTTGCGACTAGGCTTCTCTTGTCATTATCAAGCAATGATGCTACGTCGCTCAGTAATAAACAGTATGTAATCCAGCGAATTGTGATCTATATGGGTCACTGTGTCAGCAATGCTAACGTGGCATCCAAGCCTCTGGCTAAAAATTTATTTGCTTTTGTCATTTACTATCCAACACATGAAATACATCGTAACGGGACAGCTCTAAATGAATTAAGCGATCGCTGAGTAATCAGTAAATCAAAGGTGACTGTTAATTCTATAAAATGTCTATACAATTTGTACAATTCAATATAATTTATGGAGGTAAAGGTATCTATTAACAAAGGTAATCAATCAACAAATGGATAGCCTACCTTAAAGGATACTTTAAGTCTGGTTACAACCGTTTATCACCCAGTGGCCATGCTTGATTTATCCATACCGGCTGACCACAGTTCGGCAGTTTCCCCGGCGAGGTTACTTGATTTAACCGGAAGTCGACAAAAGTTCGACCGCGGTGTACGCCGAATGCGCCGCTTTGGATAGAGCGGCGAATATAGGCACAAGATGGCGAACATGTCAGAGAGGTAAATTTCTCGTTATTAAGATTGTCATAAAACACTAATGTTTATATGTTATTTATTTTATGTCACTGGTATTGCTAATAATCAATTTCTGCTTATTTTGGGGTCACTTACGACGGTATACTGTTTTTTTTTTATAGAAGCATGCCTTGTATTACTGGTTTAATATTATAGTATGTTTATTTGTTACAGTACAGAAACGATAGAAGTAGAATTGACAGACGGAACCTCAGTCAAAGTCAATTGCTCTAAAGAGATCTTGAATCTACAGTAGATATCGCTTGTGTGATAAATTACATAATCTACTGTTTTTATTTATTTGACCTTGAAGGAAATACTGGGTCAATATATAGGACTTTGTGTTGACATTTTTTTGATATCCCAAAAAACTAGTAGGAGAATCTCTATGTGTACACATTTGTTGCAATTTTAAAAGATAATACTATCGTAAACGGGGTCTTGGTGGCTTAGTAAGTAAGACCTTGGCCCGTGTTCAATCCCTGCATTGACTTAGAAAGTTCATGTGGATTTCCGCTGTGTCCCACTTTGTCAGTGATGCAGGACTTGGCAAGGAACAACGTATAGTTGTTCGGAAGGAACAAAGCACTGATGCCCCATGTACACTTTGGCGTGTACGTAAAAGATCCCTTGACAGCTTGAAATATAGAGTAGGGCGTAGTGCCGCTTTCCAGGCATAATTTCCCTAATAGCACACTGTCTTCATTAGCTCAGTCGGCTAACTTAGACGAAATTGTTGCACTTCTGGGCTAATTAAAGCTCGTCAACGCCCAAGGCTTCAGACATTTGCAAAAATCAGAAAGGGGCCAATCAAGTGCTTGCCAATTATGCAGAATTTCATTAATTATCCAATGCTTTGATTAATCTAAAGCTATTAATGACCGTGTTGTCGGAAGATGGAACCAAATTGCATGTCCCAAACCCCCCACAATGTTACGACGTGAATCTAAGTGTTACAACCATTTGTATTGTGTGACGTGATGGAACGAAAAACCGAGGTCCCTTGAACACATTGGAATTCGATATAAGTGTATGCTGTAGTGCCGCTGACCGGGCAAAATCTCCCTCATAGCATATTGTATGGAGTGTGCCTAGTTCGGAGCAGAACAGAAGGTCGTTAAACCCCATTTCATTATATTTTGTGGCGTGCAGTGCATTTTGACTAAGTAAAACTGTTGTTAAATATTGATAGAGATATATAAACCTCGAGCTCCTGAATTTAGTACGCACCCAACGCGTTGAAACATGACGTTACAAAAAATAAACAAGACGAATACTATTTTAATGTCTTATTTTCCAATCAAATCAGTATGAATTCGTCTCCATCCACCATGTAAGGTTTGCTTCAATGATGCGACAATGCTGGCTTTGTCGTGATGGTCGACCAGGCTTACATTCTCCTTGTAGTCATTTTCGTGATCATATAATTCTCGGGCTACTACATCAGCCATATCTGAATTATGGCTCGTTCTTTCAGATACCCGAACCCATTCAGTATAGCGATACTTATCCGTTTTCACCGAACATCCAAATAATATGTGGCCGTTCAAACTGTGAAAACACAGCCGACTTCCACTGTGCCCCGGGATCTGTCATCAGAGGGACCATACTTTTCCCTTCTGTACACAGATAAACCTGTGATGATCTTTCTGGACACTGACGAAGTTGCGAAAACCAGCAGCTTCTACGATTGTGGGGAACAGATCAACGAATTCTACTAAATTATTCTTGACGACTCCCTGATCCGTTTTTCCTGGAACCCGAATCATCATTGGGGTGTGTACATTATCTTCAAAGTATGTTTAGCCCACAGTCCGTGCTCACCTAAAGAAAATCCGTGATCGCCAATAAATGATATGATTGTGTCATTAAATTTAGTTTTTCTACTTCCGCTAAAATTTCGCCCACCATAGCATCAATAAACGTGACAGAACTGAAGTAGGCTCGTCTTAAATCTGTGACTGTTTGATCAGGTAAGGTCGTGTTAAGATTTCCAGTGACGTTCAAAGCTCCGATGTCGTGGTAACTTCTAAGCTCCGCATATTTACTCCAAGCGATTGACGGCATATCAATAGGGGCGTAATCATTTAAAGGAATCTGAATTTGAGTTGTAGGATAATCTGCCAAGTATTCTTCTGGGAATACAAATGGCAAGTGAGGCCTCCTGAACCCAACAGCTAAGAAGAATGGACGTGTTTCCGTGGCGAGATGGTGTAGCGACTTTTTAGCCTGGGCTACGACCAGTTCATCGATTAACGGATCTTTCAGTCGTTCGGCTTTTAAAACAGCTCTCCAGCTTACACTCAAATCCTGATCTTCCTCTATGTGGTAAAATTTATTCCAGGATAGAGGATCGTCATTGTTGGACGCCATGACACCTGGGTGAAAAATTTTACCCATACCTACACTTTTGTATCCATGATCTTTAAAAAACTGAGGTATCGTTGTAAAGTTACCTCCAACATCTCGGAAATAATGCTTCAGATCGTAAACTCGGATTGTATCGGGTCTGCGTCCAGTTAGAAAAGAAGTCCTACTCGGTGAACAAAGGGCGCATTGAACATAGGCTCTTTTCACCAACAAACTTTTACCTGCTAGATTGTCGAGATTTGGTGCGAATGACGGTCCAAGGCTGAATTCCTTATAAGCATCGAGCTGTGGTCTAAAATCATCGGATATTATAAACAAAACATTCTTCTTCTCCCCTTCCACGCCCAGGAACAAAATAACAAGCCAACAGTGAGGCTGATGTCCCCCGCCGAAATCCCAAAATAAATAGTTGACACATATTAATTAATCGCACATTTATTTTTTTTCAAACGTATCGAGCAATCAAACACTACACGAAGTGTCATCCAAAAGTGTTTTATAAAGAAAAATGCTAAAACCGACGAGAAAAATGAAAATGTACCCTGGTTAGGGGGATCCTAAAGGCAGACAAAAGGGCCCCCACGCTTGACAAAAGGGCCCCTCTGGCCACGGGAAAGGGCCCTCGTGTCCGAGTCAATCGTTTCTATACACTGTTACTGTAGAATCCATTACTGAATAAGAACGCAGTCATTGTATTGGCATAAAAATCATCAATTCGAAGGAGAGTTTGTTCCAAAGTCTCGGCAAATCAAATTGCTTATCGCTCTGCTTACCCTGAGCAGAAAATGCCCATTATCGATCTTAGTCAAGGTATTACTGTAATGAAACTATACACCAAGTTTCATCACTCTCACTTAATTAGAACTAAAGTTATCGTGTCCCAAAGCATCAACCAATCAAATTGCTTATCTCTGCTTACCCTAAGCGGAAAATGCTCATCTTCGAACTCCATCTAGGCATTGACCTAATAAACACATACACCAAGTTTGAACATTCTAGCTCAAATAGGAAGAGAGTTATTGTGTCCCAAAAAGTGTGACGGACGGACGAACCCATTTTAATAGTCCCCCAACTTTCTTCGAAAGGCGGGGGACAACAATAATTGCACAGAGAAACATAATGACTACATGTAGTTATCCTCAGTTGTGTTCATATTTATATACGTAATATATGCTATCACAGGATATGCTATCACAGTTTTTTTTATAATTATTGATAAGATATTCTTCTGTCAACACCTGACTCTTCAGTCGGTCCACTTCTGTATCAATCTGATTAAAAACATAGGCCCTATTTGAGATACAATTTTATACCGATACAAGCAGATGACTCAGTGCTGCACTGAAACAGGAAGCGGTATGCAAAGGCCACCTAGTCTATGTTACTCTCCAGTGAGCGACACCCATACTTCGAATTTACGGCTGGGAACAGCCTTAGTGTAGCCGCCAACCCTGAACCGACAGTTACAAATAAAAGTATAGACATGTATAGGATATTAACCTATCCGAGGTTGATATGGTAAGAGAACACACGAAAGCCCAAGTGTTCTCTATCATATCAATCCGAGGGAGAGTAGGTTTATATCCGACATATACAACGCCATTTCACCCTTAAATTTAATGGGCTCTTCTAAAAAGGCAACAGTGATTGGATAATTGCTCGATGTTTCCGCCAGATAGCGAAAATTACTGAAGTAATCTCGTGCATGTCTTTGTTTATACGTCGCCATTTTGGAGTAATTGAATTGAAAGCAAAAACAAAATGGATAGTAATACGAAGTCAGACGAATAATTCATCCTTTTAAGTCAACATATTGACGATGGAATAAATGTGAATAAAAATATGATGAGGATCTATCCAAAGCCTGAAGAAAATTTGGATCAAAAGGCAATCTTTTCCGATATTTTCGGCATGTTCAGAGAAGGATTTGACCGACTTGGGTGATAAATACTTTCAAGTCTTGGAGTATGTGGACAAATCATCGAAATGTGAACGGAATGAAACTTCTGAAGTATATTTTGGACATGGAGTATGGATAACCGATTTTAAATATGCCGATAAATACGCCTTCTATTTCGGTCCAGAATACTATAAACTGTACCACAATTTTTTCTTATTGTCAAAAGAATAAATATTTATTTCTGTGTTCTTTCTTTGTATTATTTCGAGCATCTACGTCATCAGCGGTTAGTATGAGCCGAATATATCGACCTGAGATGACGTCATTAGCAGTTGATATGAAATATCAACCTGTCATGACGTCATTAGCGGTTGATGTGAACCGAATATATCAAACTATGATGACGTCATGACAGGTTGTTATGAGTTATAACTGCTATGGAAAAAAACTACCGCCAGTTGCATATATAGATATATCGCACATGCATTAAAGTCCGAGTGCGCTATTTAAGTAGGGGTGCCAGAGCCCGGGTACCAGGGTATACAAATGGTACCCTGCCCTTTTTAGGGGTATACATGTATACCCATGACCTAATGATGAAAGTTTTCAACCTTTTTACTAGTCTATGAATGCTTTTGTCTCGCCACCCCTGTATTTAAGCAGCACATGAAACACTTGCCAACTACAATTTTGAGAAAGAGGAATCTCTAAGAAGGAATTTAGGTCTAAAATTGGTCCCAATTCCGTTCATTATTTACAACGATTTGTGGAAATGAAAGTTCATCGATCTATGCTGCTCCAGTATGAAATAATAGAGCAGGAGCCCAGGGGGTTAACCTAGCTGAAAAGTGTACCAATTGTCTCCTATATAGTATCAATGCATGTCTATCTGGTATCATTAAAATGTAAGTCTGCGGGTTTCTGGTGGTGGGTGTGGTGTTCCACACCCAAAATGGCATGCCTCCCAACTAGTTTACATTACGAAAAACATTCTGACAGACATTTCTAGTGGTTGGGTACCCCTATGTAATTACCAGACATTTGTAGTGTTGGGGTATCCCGACAAGAGTTATCAAGAGTCAACAGCTAGGATGGATTAGCTGAAATCTGTACCACCTTAAACAGCTGTTGAGTTGTTCAGTACCCACAGGATTCCCGAATGACCATTGCCAGACAGTTTGTGCGGTGAGTTACCCCTAACAGACACGCCCAAAACGCCACGGACCTCAACTAGAATAGAGTAGCCGGCACTGTTCCGGTGTTCCAAACAATTAACAATTGTGCCTGGATGCATAGTCAACCAATACCTTGCACGTATGGAATAGGCGATAAAGTGCGGTTACAGGAACAATTCTTTTGTTCAGAAATGCATTTTTAGCCCCATTAAACGTTTTTTTTGCCAAAAAAATCAGTTTCTTGCAACCGCAGTTTACCACCTCTTCCATACATGTTAGGTATTAGTATTCTACGCATCCTGGCTAAAAGTTTCATTTTTTAGAACACGGTAATAGTGCCAGCTAATGTAGCCTAGTTGGGCGTGTCTGTTAGGGATAATAAACAATCGATATTATGTACCTTTAAACAAATCCGACCAGGCATCGAAAACAGTACAAAATATGAGTGCATGTATAAGATTTCATGTTGTATTTTACTAAGCCATAGGTCAACATACTTTTTAAACGACAGCCCTTTTTAACGTGGGGAATCTCTTTAAAAAACAATAAGTATTATCCCAAGAAAGGTACGTTCAAATTCGTAAGCGAAGTTTTTTTATTCAGGGGCAAATAACCAGTTCACTGTCAGTGGATATATACTATACAAAGATGAGAAACACACTGAACTGGAAGGAAATTAAAGAAATGTGGTTTAACGTCCTACTGTTTTCTCCGCCATACAGTGTGCTATTAGGGAAATTTTGCTAAAACAGCGGTACTACGGCCTATTTTTGTTTTGAATTCCAACGGCCTAGGGATCTTTTACGTGCACGGTAATGTATACACGGGACCTCGGTTTTCGCCCCATCTGAACGACTAGACAACTGTCCTTGTAAGGCCCTCCGTCCTGCATCACTGACATGGGGTAACAACGCCGGAAAATGTTGATGAATTTTCGCGGCCAATGCAGGGATCTAACACCCGACGGAGGGGTTGGGATGGCCTAGTGGTCTAGAGTGCCGCGCTTCGACCTTTAGCTGGCCGATCACCTCTGGCTTGCGGCTGTGGTTTCGATCCCTGGTGTGAGCGTATGTGGCAGGAGATAGGGGCGCCTTCTCAACCTCGAGGGTTTCCTCCGGGCACTCCGGTTTCCTCCCACTGCTAAAGACCTCTACGCGCAAGCGAATTATTGAAATAAAATTAAACCATATGTGTTAGTCCCCAAATGACCTAGTTTGTGTCGAGTGGACGTTAAACCCCATTTCTCTCTCTCTAACACCCGACCTTAAGGCTAGCGAGCCAGCGTCTTTCACCCTACATTTCGTCAACTACATGTTTGGTTTCAGGTACCTATCAATGTTTTTAATTATATTCAAAAAGAAAAGTAATAGGATGTTAGCATTTTATTTCCCAATCAAGTCCGTATGAAAATGAATGGGTCTCCATCCAGCATGTAAAGTTTGTCGCAGTGTTGCTACGATACTAACTTTGTCGTAGTGATCGGCCAGATTGAAATTCTCCTGGTAGTCATTGACGTGATCATATAGTTCTCTACCTTTCACTTAAGTTATATCTGCCTTATAGTCTGGGGCCCCTGAAAAACGAAGCCATTCAGTATAGCGGTATCTATCCGTTTTTATCGAATATCCCATTACATTGCTGCGCCGTCTGTATTGTGAAAAAACTGCCTGTTTCCACAGAGCATCCGGGTCTGACATTAGAGAGATCAAACTTTTCCCTTCCGTACAAAGAGAAACTTGTGTTGATCTTTGCGGACACAATGGGAGTTTAGGAAATCCAGCTGCTTCTACGATTGTGGGAAACAGATCAACAAATTCTACTAATTTATTTGTGACGACCCCTTGATCTGTTAAACCTGGAACGCGGACCATCATTGGTGCATGCACAGCATCTTCAAAGTTAGTATTTTTACCCCACAGCCCATGTTCACCTAAAGAATATCCATGATCACCTATAAAGGATATTATCGTGTTATTCATCAAATTATGTTTCTTTAATTCCGCTAACACTTCTCCCACCATAGCATCCATAAACGTGACAGAACTGAAGTAGGCTCGTCTTAAATCTTTGACTATTTGATCAGGTAAGTATTACACAATGACATATGTCATAGAAGCGTCCTGCCATATTAAAATACGTGTTAGTGATTGTAACATAAACCTGTTGCTATCAAGACCCGGCTGGAGATCTTGGTAGTATTCCTTATGTCATTGCGTAACTACAACTGTTGTTGGCATGTCTTATCTAACTTTCTTTGTCTGATAAACTATATTGAATGTTAAACCTTCATATGATGCTTGATACATTAGACAGGTGTCTAATGAGCCCCTTTGTCTTGAATACGTTTATAAACTCAGAACAGAAACGAATCTTCAGTCAGGTCCAGGAGGCCATGCTAGGCGGGCCATGGGTGCCTTGGCACGAGACGAGACGAGACGAGACGAGAGCTTCTGGAGTTAGCACACTCGTGTTAAGCCAAGCTAATTAAGTCATGACTCCTTTCATATAGTTAGTTCTACGGTCGTTTACATCACGATGTTTGTACATATTGTAAGAAGCAGAATAAAAGTATTATTAGAAGTATATACCAGTGTTGTCATTCAGAACCTGATTTAAAGAACGAAAATACTGTCACATATTAATTGATGCCGTAGACCAGAGCAACGATTGAAGTCCTAACCACTAGAAGTCACAGGTCACCAACGGGGTAAGTCTTTTCAAATTCTACCATGGCAACGGTGAATAAATGACATTAGTGCTATGTATTATAATTTAACTGGGAAATCTGCAGTTTATCATCACGCTTCATTAAATATCATGGTGTAGTTACTAAATTTAATATATTATATCGTCTTTCAAGCTAGTAGTGGAACAGTCTTTAACTATATGTAGGAAAATTACTGAAACAAAATTGTATATATATAATTTGTTTTAAAATGCGTCATGTTGTTTTTAAAAGATTATGAATTATAATTGTTTGTTTTGAACACATATTTGGCTTTTGACGTTAGTAGTAGCTAAGTATTATCAGGCTAATAACTGCGAAGTGAAATGTTTTATGATTGTTTAATTATCTGGAATAGAGTTAAGCGTATCCTAATTGAGAGATATAACTCTTTAAACATTCACACGGTATTAACGGTTATGTCTCTTATAAGTTTTTTTTGTTGTTGTTTGTGTATATATATTTATGCCCCGAGGTTTACGGGATTATTATTTGTGATGTAACGTAGTGCCCCAAATATTAATGGGAAGACCCGATATTTACGGTAGAGAGTTTTATTTGTAATACCCCAAAGTTTTAATGGGAAATGCCCCGATATGTAACGGGAGAAGTTTATGTTAATTGGTTTAACCCCAGGAGGGTTGTGCTCGGATTTAGAGCTAACGTATTGTCTTGTTTTGTGTTGCGTTTAAAAAAATTATAGAGATAAACCGTTAGTTTTTCAAAAATATCTTATTTAAGATTGGTTAAATGTGTTCAGATCATTCATTATTCTTGAGATAAAACAATATGACTCACTAATTTCAATTGTATCCATGTAAATAATACTATAAATATCGTTAGATCTTTATCTAAAGTCAAGTCTGTTCCACTTGCTAATTTGATTAACTGTTAATTAAGTTCACTCCATGATATATATGATAAGCAGATGATAAAACTTCGGCACGGGTGGCAGTTAATATATATACTTTTCATAGCACATGTCATAACACGCCGTTTTGCCAGACGGTATGGAAAATGAAAAGACTACCGGTCAACAACAATAGTTGAACTAAACGGAGCAGGGAAAATTCTGACCCCTCAACATTACTGGAACGAGGAAGGGCATCATATGTACCCCACCCCTACAGTTGGCTACGACAGTGCAGTAGCGGTCTAAGAAGATAATTACAGTAGTGTGTGTTCGCGATTCCACCAAATAATCGGTCTAAGAAGATAATTATAGTACTAGTAGTTTGTGTTCGCGATTCCACCATTTATATGAATAATAAGAGTAGTCTGTGTTTGTGATTCCAGGATCTCGTTTGTTTTTTTTTATTGACTCGCGTGTGTGACCGATTGGGTGTATATAACTTTTAAGTTCGTGTGTTTTTCATTGACCTTTTCATTTTGTTTAAAGACATTTTTGGATATTATGACATTTTACAAGTATATATAACTTTTAAATTCGTGTGTGTTTCATTTACCTTTTCTTTTTGTTTATAGACATTTTTGTATACGACATTTTACAAGTGTTGTTTGTATTTATATGTCTTTTCATTCTTATTGTTATTTTTATCTTTTAAGATTAGGGTAGATATTGTCGATCCCAGTTATATTCAAATTTGTAAAGGCTTTAAAAAAATATTTCATATTTTTTTCTAAAAAGAGGGATAGGTATATTACACAATGACATATGTCATAGAAGCGTCCTGCCATATTAAAATACGTGTTAGTGATTGTAACATAAACCTGTTGCTATCAAGACCCGGCTGGAGATCTTGGTAGTATTCCTTATGTCATTGCGTAACTACAACTGTTGTTGGCATGTCTTATCTAACTTTCTTTGTCTGATAAACTATATTGAATGTTTAACCTTCATATGATGCTTGATACATTAGACAGGTGTCTAATGAGCCCCTTTGTCTTGAATACGTTTATAAACTCAGAACAGAAACGAATCTTCAGTCAGGTCCAGGAGGCCATGCTAGGCGGGCCATGGGTGCCTTGGCACGAGACGAGAGCTTCTGGAGTTACCACACTCGTGTTAAGCCAAGCTAATTAAGTCATGACTCCTTTCATATAGTTAGTTCTACGGTCGTTTACATCACGATGTTTGTACCTATTGTAAGAAGCAGAATAAAAGTATTATTAGAAGTATATACCAGTGTTGTCATCCAGAACCTGATTTAAAGAACGAAAATACTGTCACATAAGGTCGTATTAAGATTTCCCGTGACGTTTAAAGCTGCGATGTCATTATAACTTATGAGTTCCATGTATTTATTCCATGCGATTTCTGGCATGTCAATAGGGGCGTAATCATTACCAGGAATTTGTACTTGAGTTGTGGGATAATCTGCTAAGTATTCTTCCGGGAAAAGAAATGGTAAGTGGGGCCTCCTGAACCCAACGGCTAAGAAGAATGGTTGTTTGCCTTTCGCGAATTCATTTAAAGACTTCTTAGCTTGAGCTACGACCAGTTCATCAACTAATGGATCTTTCAGTCGCTCAGCTTTAGAAACAGCTCTCCAACTTGATCTGTGTGCCTTCACTCCATAGTCTTCCTCCAGATGATAAAATTCATTCCAGGAAATAGGATCGTCATTGTGAGACGCATGCATACCCAGGGGCGTTTTAAGAATTATCGTGGCGGAGGCTATACTGTTTTGAGGGCCCTCTTTCTTGGGGGGGCGGAGGTCGAGAAATTTTGCAAAATAGAAATCATTTTGGTGCATTCTGACATATCCTCCAGGCCCTTGGCCGGTTTAATCAGAGGGCCGGGGCCTAGTTCGATACTCGTCTGAGCCTGAATGTGAAACAAATCACTTGTACGTACCGGGAGCTCAATCAAATAATAATTATTAATGGAATATGGTGGAGTGGGCCTATTGTGCAAGCAGCACGCGTAATCCCGGAAATCGACACAGCAAAGAAACGATCGCTCCTCCAAGCCAGACCACACTGAGTGGCCTAGTCATCTCTTTCCTGAATAGCTTATTAGCAGGTTTCCAGAAAAGGTGATTTCTTGATTGATGATTTTCATGCAATTGCAATGACTGCACTCTCATTCAGTAGTGGAGTGACTCGGACTCAGGGGCCCTTTCCCCTGGCCAGAGGGGCCCTTTTGTCAGACGTAGGGCCCTTTTGTCTGCCTTCGGGGCCCTCCCTAACTAGGGTACATTTTCATTTTTCTCATCGGTTATAGCATTTTTCTCCCGTTTTATTTTTTCAACTTATTTGATTTTTTTTCGCGAGGAGGCTGGCGCCTCCAGCGCCTCAGCTATAAAACGCCTCTGTGCATACCTGGGTGAAATATTTTACCCATACCCACACTTCTGTACCCATTATTTTTAAAATACTGAGGCATAGTTGTAAAGTTACCCCCGACATCTCGGAAATAGTGCCTCAGGTCGTAAACGTGGGTTGTATCGGGTCTGCGTCCAGTTAGAAAAGAAGTCCTACTCGGTGAACAAAGGGCGCATTGAACATAGGCTCTTTTTATCAACAAACTTTTACCTGCCAGATTGTCGAGATTTGGTGTGAATGACGGTCCAAGATCTAATTCCTTATAATCGTCGAGCTGTGGTCTCAGATCATCGGATATTATAAACAAAACATTCTTCTTCGTCCCATCCGCAACAACGAATAAAACAAACAAAAGTGCACAGAGCAGACCGTGCATATTGACTTAGGACGAGATAGTTTGCCTTTATCAGGCGATAAGAAGTCCTCAATAATTTTAACTATACAACCGCCACCCGACATTTCAGACAGCTTAAGAGGTCAACAGGTCGTTAATAGTTGTTAAATTATTGACGTTATATATACATTGAAACTTAGCAATCTTTAAGTAAACCGTGTAAATTGCTTGAAAATGGCAGAATCATCAAATAGTTTCTCAACACGAATCAACGAATACTGAAAGAACTCCTGACACAGTTTGTCCAGCCCATCGAGTATAGATTCACCTGTTTTAACGAAACCCCACGTAGACATGTCGGAGAGCATTTATCAAGGTAATGAAGAACATACATGTGCATGTTATAGGAATTAAAATGGGTAATTTGGAATTTTGGATTTTTAATGCCCTTTATGATAATAATTTGGTTTTGTTCTAAGCAATTGAGTTCTAATCAAATGGGTGGACTTTGCTTCACTGGAGACTAACAATGGGGTTGATACCCGAAGGATATAGGATACTAGATAATGGACATTCTTAGAGTATAGAACGGAGTCTATTACATATTTGAGATATAAGTATATTGACTTGAACTTTTCTACTTGACCTCTAAAAAATTAATATACGTCTGTAGGAGTTCAATATAACTAATCGATTCAACCAAAAACTTTCAAATTGATCTGGTGTTAAAATAATATGTTTCTTGGTATTTAAACATTTGGTCTATGAATATTGATTTGTATTTAAAGATTTGGTCAATTGAATATAGATTATCAAATATTCTTTTATTTGGTTCAGTCCCTGATTGTGTTTTAGATATTAATTTATTGATGACTATGTTTTTTCCTGTACTTAATATTGTTTGGACACATAGAAGGCTTATTGGTCGATGATTCTTAAAGGACAATTATGGTGTCAGTCATTATAACGTGTTTAACCGGTTTTGTCACATATGTTATAATGACCGACATCAATATTGTCCTTTAATAAGACGGTCAGACTGACAAAGACTTAAGCAACTCAGGTTTGCAAGGGGTTCGCTCTGTGTAAGAACCGTTATGAGTGAAGCCATTGACGAAAATTTCATGAATTTCCTGTTTATAAATCGACCCGAGAAAAGTATTCTTGATAAGACCTGGCTCTTTTGATACCTATTTAGTGAATCGGCGGACAAGTGAATCTTTTTCGATTGTTTAATTTGCTTTTCCCCTGTCTGTAACTTCTAAAAGTTTGTAGAAATGGACAGGCTTACACATAACTACTGTATTTATAAATTACCATTAAAGCATTGCAGCAGCCAAGCATTTCATAGTGTCCCAATAAAAAGTTGCCCTCACCCTAAATGCAATAGTTAGTAATGACCGTTAGAATAATATGTGGATGTCTAATTTTGATCTTATACGATGTTTGTATTTTGTTTCATTTATTTCTTTATTATCGTTTGTACACTTTTTAAATAGGGATATGTTATTCCCCGCGTTTCAAGGTGTAACTATAAGTTACTGAGTATGAGTGGGTTCTCAGGTGCTCATGCTTGACAAAATGTTTGTGAGATGATCAATATGCAGAACAACAATCGGATCCCCAGTACCGGAAATGATAATACACTTTTAAAATACGTTGGGCAGGGTAGAGCCCTGTGGCGTTTAAACTCGTTGTTTACTCGATATCGCGTCCTTGGGTTGTATAACTCTGAAACCGGAAGCGCCATCGGGTATAGACCACTCTTGTTTCAATTCTAACAGTCAGGGTTCTTTTGCGTGTACGCCAATGAGCTAACGGGACTTCGGTTTTTATTCCCATCCAAACGACTAGACACCCTCCGTCACTGACAAGGGGAAACCACGACGGAAAATCC
The DNA here is from genome assembly GCA_963678685.1 of Patella ulyssiponensis. Lineage (NCBI taxonomy): Eukaryota > Metazoa > Mollusca > Gastropoda > Patellidae > Patella > Patella ulyssiponensis. The sequence goes on from OY783229.1 coordinate 64,557,233, forward strand.
AGAGGATCTTTTTGGGTCTTAGAGCCAGTGCAGTTCCAATTCAAAACAAACCTAACTATTTACAATACAATGCAATACAATTCAGCATGCACGACACGGATGCGTGAATATTTATAGTTAAACTAATATCGGCTTCACACTTTATGGAATACCTTGAAATATTTTTATTGTTCAAATTAAAGGTATTATTACCCAATTAAATTTGTATGAATGGATCGCCACCCAACATGTAATGTCTTCTTTAGTGATGCGATGATGTTGGCCGAATCACCATGATGAGCCAGGTTTATATTTTCCTGCACATCTTGGACATGATCATACAACTCCTCGGCAACTACTTTGGATAAATCGGCCTTGTAGTTCGGTGGTCCGGAAAACTTGACCCATTCTGTGTAGCGATATCTGTTCGTTCTTACTGAATACCCCATCACGTGGCCATGCCTGTATTGCGAGAAGGCAGCGGTTTTCCACTGTTCGTGCGGATATTTCATTAAATGTACCATACTTTTACCTTCCGAGCAGATATCGATGTGGGATGATTGTTCGGGACACAAGGTTAGTTGAGGAAGGCCAGCTGCCTCAACAATAGTCGGGAACAGATCAACAAATTCTACCAACTGATCAGTGACAGCGCCTTGATCAGTTAATCCCGGAACTCGGATCATCATTGGCGCATGTACAGCATCCTCGAAATTCGTATGTTTATTCCATAACCCATGTTCACCTAAAGAATATCCATGATCACCTATAAATGATATGATCGTGTCATTCATCAAATTGAGTTTCTTTACTTCGGCCAAAACTTCTCCCACCATAGCATCCATGTAAGAGACGGCACTAAAGTAAGCTCGTCTTAAATCTTTGACAATGTGATCAGGCAAGGTTGTGTTTGGTTGGCCAGTGGCGTTTAAAGCACCGATATCATTATAACTTCTAAGTTCGCCATAACTACTCCATGCGACCCTCGGCATATCGACAGGGGCATAGGCATTGTTAGGAAGGTGGATTTCGGATAACGGAAAAGTTGACAAGAATTTCTGCGGGAAAACGAATGGTAAATGTGGTTTATGGAAGCCAACAGCTAAGAAGAATGGTTGGTCCATTTTAGACAGTTCATTTAGAGACATTTTAGCTTGCGCTGCGATTTTTTCATCGACTAATGGAGCTGTCTGTCGCTCGGCATCAGAGACGGCTTTCCAACTTAATTTGTGTCCAGCTACTCCGAATTCTTCTGTTTCCCGATAAAATTCATTCCACGATATAGGATCATTGCCATGGGAAGCTGCCATTCCCGGATGGTAAATTTTACCGATACCAACACTCCTGTATCCATGGTTCTTAAAATATTGAGGCATGGTTGTAAAGTTGCCCCCAACAGTACGGAAATAATGGTCCAGATCGTAGACGTGGGTCGTGTCGGGTCTGCGTCCGGTTAGGAACGATGTACGACTAGGTGAACACAATGCATACTGGACGTAAGCTCTTTTCAACAACAAACTCTTACCAGCTAGCTCATCAAGATTGGGGGTATGTGTCGGACCAAGATGGAATTCCTTGTAAACGTCGAGCTGTGGTCTCAAATCATCGGCTATTATAAATAGAACATTCTTGGCTCCATTAACACCGGGGAGCAAAAGAGCAATTATTCCACATAGTAACAAAAACATTGCGAATAGTCTTTCTATTTTGTATTTTGATATTGGCAGATAAGGAAATAAGCTGTCGGTCCAAATATACATGCGATAACATATAAGCATATGTCATTCTTCACATACATGTAAGATACTAAATCAAGCCAAAAAGAATAAATACTTATGTTAACGGTTGCCGACCAAGCCTATAGTTTGATCTAAAAACGCAGATCCTAAACATTTCTTCCTCCTCTCCCAGATGCTATTAACCGGTTTTGGAGTGGTCTTGTCAACACTGGAATATCGATACTACTACATTTCTAATTGGCCTTATTTTCACCAATAAGTATCCATCATGTTAATAAAAGATTAATTTATTAGTTCACTTCTATCCATTTTCACCCCTGTCATCATTTTACATACTTCGGCGCCCCTTTTAATTCCATTTTCTTTCAGCCAAAAGTTTCGTCCATTAATTCTGAAGGATTTTTCTATAGTTTCCTTTTATGCCAAACATATTATTCTATACGATTTGACCCTTCCCAATGCTGTTTTTGTGTTACTTCAAACCTGGATGTTGAAAAGACTGGATAAAGAAATTATCCTTCTTAAAATATGAACATCTATCATTTTAAAGTCTATTAAAATCATGTTTACAAGGTTTTCAGCAAAAGGTGGGGGTATTCTAATTCTAGAATCGATCGTAATGGAATGTCGAATATCGGTTGTTTTTGTCCCCTCATTACTCCAATGCTTCAAACCTAGTCCGAATAAAAAAATGAAATAATACAGCCTCTTTTCGGCTTCACAAGGTTTTGTGAATAGACTTAGTCCAAGCAAGATCTCGTTAATGCAGGCGGTTGGTGCAATAGAAAATTCTGACCACGGTTTATGGTCCGAAATCTGTTTTAGAAAGGAACTGCAAAGTTGTTAATGGTTGTTTGGGGGCCATGGAATTGTGCATATCGTGAATCCAGACATCACCAGGCCATTGTCTTTTATATTAGTCCCGAAGTTGCATTAAGGCCGAAAGATCTTGGCACTAATGTAAAAGTTATTTAAATATAGATTATTCCATCCAAATCTTAGTATTGTTTGGTATATATAATTAAAATCATGTCTCTTTTTAATAGAATAGTGTCTTACAATATAGACCCGTTTGGATCAGAACACACACGATGGATTAATAACATCAATAAGTATACAAAAATCAGCTCGAACTGACTTGGTCTGTACCATACTGGACTACTCAACTCTGGAATATATAAATATTGGTCAGTTTATACAGATGATAGGGAAAACACATTTCATAAATATTTTATTACATGTTTTACTTTGTAAATATACTTGTTTGTTTTGAAAGCTGTCAATCAAATTATCACGTGTTTAAGCATGTGTGAATCCGAATACAGAGTTAACTAATGGACGTTTAGGAACTTGAAATATTTCAATTTAACATCGCAAACAACAGATTTCATATCAGGTCTAGTTTAACATTAGGATATTTAATTTATGTAAGGAAACGCGGTTCACTTTACACTTTAAGTATAGAGTCAATTGGATATTTTCAAAGGTTACCACGTGCAGGCTGTATCGTAAGGTTTGTCATTCAGTCAACTGGTGTGGTTTCGATTACCAGGTTGTACTTTACAAGGAGTAGGATCGCCTGTCGAACCTCCTGGGTTTTTTCCGGTTTCCTCTTCCTGCCTAAAGACCTCCACGTGCAACCGAATTATTGAAATAAATTTGTGTCGCATGGACGTTAAACCCCATTTCTCTGTCTCCATAATTGAGTGAGGATAAATGCCTGGAACTAGTGTAAACCGTGTCACATCTATGAACATTGTGTAGATTTAATTTTATTGATCTTTTTGCAGATTGTTTTTTATGACGAGCTGAGATAATTATAGTGTAAAACATTAACTGACTGTTTAACAGAGTTATTTACAAGATAATCGATAATACATTACTAACCTTTAATGGAAATAATAGCTAGATCAATGCCTCTCAATTTAGTTTAAAGTAAAATATTCCTACGATGTAGTATTTTTAAATAGGCATAAATAAAGTATAGCTATGACGTTAGAGCTTGTAGTGTCGATTCATTGACTTTAATGAAAGCCTTGATTTTATTTCAAGGGAATGTCTCAGATATAAACTTAGACGAGAGAGACAGAGAGAGGGGGGAGGGGGGTGTTAACGCCCACTTGACACAAACTAGGTCATTTTGGGACTAACATATGGTTTAATTTTATTTCAATAAATTCGCTTGCGTGTAGGGGTCTTTAGCAATGGGAGGAAACCGGGGATTCGAAACCACGTCAGTTGACTCAATGACAGGCTTTATGATACAGTTAGGACGTGCTAACCATTCAGCCCCCCCCCCCCAAAAAAAAAACTTAGACAAAATTGTATCGAAGTTGTATTTCAGAGAGAGATATACATAATTGGCGGTTTCGGGACTAACATATTGTACAAGTGCGTTTGTGCGTAGGAGTTTTGTAGCAGTGAGAGGTAACCAGGGAACACCGACGAGGTTGGGAAAGCGGCCCTACCTCTTGTCACGTACACGCTTGCGATGCGATCGAAAACCACGCCATTTCACTCTATGGCAGACCTTATGATTCAAAGCGCATGTCTTAGACCGACTTAAAGTTTGGTCAAAGGTCACGAGATGCAAACTGGGCTAGCGCTTATCCCAACCCTAACCCTGGACTTAACCCTAACGCTTACCCTGCACTAACCCACAATCTCGTCAACAATGAGGTGTCCTAACCTTATTTACATTTACATCTCAGCGATTGGATTTATATTCTACACTCCGATGTTAAGGATGTAGCGAAGGTATGCCTGGTCAGGAATTAAATCAAATAGAATTAGATTATAATCTACAGTCTATTGTTGAGAATATGGCAAAAATCCCATGTCAGAGTCAACGCGGAAAGAATTAAATGAAATATTATGATTAATTATTTTATTCACCAGAAACGTTTAAATTTATCCAGTTGTAAATTCTATAAATATATTGTGGGGAGGTAGTCAGGTTATTATAAAGCCATGCTTGGCAGCATTAAATCTACTTAATTCTTACGATAACTTTATTTACATTTACATCTCCGAGACCTTAAGAGTTGGCCTTAAGAAATAGGTCTAGCCCCATTTCACACGGTATCGAAGTATACACTCATTAAAAATTATAAGGTTTCTGTATTAAAATAACATATTTAATACGTGCTGCGAATAGATGGTGAATTGCCTCTTTTTTTGTCGAAGTTGTAAATAAATTTAATTGTATATCCTAGTCTTAATACTGGTGTAATAATGTTGGTAATTCATTGTACGTTTCTGGATACTTTTCTTTCAAGAATTTGACTTCAACACTTTTTGAAAAGTAGAAATTTTTTGTGACATTTTAAGTACTTGAAGAAACTTATTTTTTTTATTGACATCTTCCTTTCCGTATAAAAGTAACAAAATATTTTTAATTTTAATATTTAATGATACAGAAATGTTACTGAAAACGAAACGTACATGAAAATGTATAAAAAACAATCACTAAAATAAAATCTTTCTTTCGGATATTAAATGTTCAAACTGGAATGTAACAACACAAATAATTAATATTGTCCCATTTGATCTTCCATGGGGATATTGGAAGGCTGCGTCCATATTTTTTGTAAAATATTACTCAGATTAAAATCGACTACACTAATATTAATTAGAAAATTTAGAATTTATAAATCTTGTTCAGATATCAAAATATTGATCCGTGGTTAACTTTAAGAGTCTACCCGGAAGGAAATAAATAAAATAGGATTGGGTTTATATTCTACAGTCCGCTGTTAAGGATTTAGCGAAGATCTCCTGTTAGGAATTAAGTCAAATAGGATTAGATTATAATCTACAGTCTATTGCTAAGTATGTGGCAAAGATCGCAGGTCAGAGTCAACGCGGAAATAAATAAATGAAATACGATTAGTTATTTTATTTTCCAGAAACGTTTAAATTTATCCAGATAAATTATATAGTGGGAGGGTAGTCAGGTTATTATAGTGCCATGTTTGACAGCATTAAAATCTACTTAATTCTTACGATTATAAACTATAAACTATATATTATCATTTAAAACTACTTATTGATATTAGACTCATGAATTAGAATGTATAATATTATATACAATCGTGGGTCAGATATGCAAAAGACGAACACAGATTCTAGATGACCTTATGATGACAAATTCAAGTTGCTATCTGACTGTGAAAATATGGGATCGTAATATCCCATTTTTAAGACATTTTAAAGTCAGTACACGATTCGTGCATTTCTTTGAATTACAAGACATTGCAGACGTCATTAGGGCAGTGTGAAGTTGTATCGTTTTTTATTTCGCTATTCGTTATTCACCACTGAAATATCCTCATTAAAGATACATGAATTCGTTTTGTTGTGTTTTATAATACTGGGGGACACTTGCATCCAGCATTCTACTCATGGCTAGCTGCATATTTGAATCCCGAATAACTAGATGAATAACAATCTGGTTTACCGAATAGACGTCATTTAATAAGTTTTCTACTTCTACGGGATACTTTGCAATCTATTATTCTATTGTTGGCTAGTTATTGTTTTGAATTAAATTCTGAAATATGCTCATTTATACAAACATGAACGCCTTCATATGTGAATTCCGAATAACGAGGTGAAAAACGAATAACAAACAGCTCGTTATTCTTTGCTTGAATAACAATGTGGACTGCTTTTCGTCTATAAGAGGTTTTGATGTGTTTTATACTACTGGGGGATACTTGGCATTCCTCATTCTTGCCAAGGCCAGCTCAATGACGAATAACAAAAAAATGTGGTAGCTTGTACTTCGTTATTCATCTAGAAGTCGTTTTGCTGTGTATCATGCTACTGGGGGATACTTGGAATCCATTATTCTTGACAAGCTGCATATTTGAATGCCGAATGTTTTCAGGTTCCTAAGAAATGACGGGGCAAGGGTGGCGGCCGAAAGGTTAATGCGGGTGCTTTGCGTCATAAGATTTGTCATTAAGTGAAGTGGCGTGGTTTCGAATCCCCGCTTGTACGTGACAAGGATTAGGGTCGCATGTCCAGCCTCGTGATTCAATAGTAATTTAACAAATCGCTTACACGATCCCACTCCCTGTCAAGAGAGAGAGAGTTTAACGTCAACTCGACACCAACTAGGTCATTTCGGGACTAACTTATGGGTCAATTTTAATTCGATAACTCGCTTACACGGGGTTGGTAGGCGACCCTACTCCTTGTAATGTTCAAGCAGGAATTCGAAACCACGCCACTTGACAGAACCAATGTTTTCAAGCGCGCGCGTTTAACCACTAGACCCCTCTCTCCCACTGAATACCAATTACAATCACAATACAATTGGAAATTGTGTACCTTTTAAAGAATGCCCCAAATCACACAACTGCTCCGTTGGCTTATGAATACTTTTCTTCGAAGTAGAGTTTAGGTGTAAGATGAAGCAAGAGACCGGGGTTAAGCTTAGGAAAGAAAGACTGAAGAAAATAACCCGAGAAAAAGAAAAAAATCCGAGACCGGCAGACCGAGGTATTTACTCCAAAGGTTTTTTGGCAGTTTTTCTTCCCCAGTAAAAGCAATCGAGGACTTTAACTTGCTTATAAACTGTCCATAAGAATATCCCAGAATTCACACAAGAAAAGCCTTTTATCATGTTTTCTTACGGAAAACTACCTTACCCTGTAAGAATAACCCGTTACAGGTTTAAAGAAAAACGTCTAGAAGAGTTACACCAAATTCCCCTGTATATATCCAAAGCCGCCCACGACTTTCAGACCGCATGTTATTCCGGGCATAGAATATACCCAAAGATTTACCGTTATAGGTATGGCGGGTGTGGCACCGGGAAGGGTAAGCTTACTCTTCCGGACACCTGTTACCACAGTTCGTCGTGTATTTTGTAAACCGTGAACAGTCCATTTGCTGATTACACTATGTTGCCTCGACCGTTTTTTTTTAGGACTTCGAATTTTGACTAATGGTTTGGATTGTTCGTACTTGGTTTATTTTATTTGTAAGCAGCTTTAAAAAATAGTTATTTTTCTAAGGTCTTTAAATATTTTACAGAAAGTTTAAGATCACCGTTCGTGTTTAATCAGAAAAACAAAATCGATTTGTTAAATCAATATCTTCTGTGATCCGCTGGACCCCATCAAATTAAGATAATATAAAACGCAACATAATTAGAAAGTACTGGAACGTAAGAAAGTAATAAATTTTGAATGTTTCTGACAAACTAATTCAATTGGTTAACTTAAATTCCTATTGATAACGTTATATTAAGTGGTTTTCGTTATAGGGGCAACGCATTAGAACAAGTGGTAGCCACGCCCACATTTTGCCAAAGATGGATAGAGAACAAGGTGAAAAACGTGATTCTTCGTACCACCAGGGGCTATATATAATCCAGTAAGTAATGGTCTGAAACATATATTTAGAGTTTCATCAAACATATTTAAAATCCAGAGGGTTCACAGCCATCGTATTACATATTTTTAGACTATTTGCGTACAATCAGCGGCCAATCAGGATTCTTGTTAGATAAGTGTTACGTCTACATATGAAATGGAGAGACTTTGTCTAAGTATTGGGATCTTTATTGTGATCCGAGGTAAGTATTTGTATATTTCTTTAGAAAAGCGTTACCCTTTGGTTAAACTGTGCTACATAACATAATCGATTCATTTTCTATGGAACCCCGACCAGACAATGATAAAAGCCGGATTGGACTGTTCATTAAAATCCGATGATATGATTTATTACTCTGTGGATTAGAACAGTGTAATACTGATTAAAACTATTTTCATGAATTAATATCTGTTTGAATACCCCCCCCCCCCTTGAACATAATCCACCTTCACAAAATAGGCCAGTGGTAGTCATTCAATTCTATAGATATAATGCCCCTTTCCACAACTGTGCTGTCTTGGCTATTATTCATTCCATGCCCCTTTTTTAAACCTGCGTTGTGAAATTTACTAATTTATTATTCGAAGAAAATAAATACAACTTAAATATAAACAGTCTTATACATTTTTTTCCATACGGCAATTAAATCAGTGTTTTTGGTCAGTATTATTGAATTTTGGATAGTATTTGATAACTAGAATGGAAAGGTCAGCACTGCATATAACCCAGACACAAGCAACAAATCCCATTTTTCAAATTTAAATTAGATGTCAAGATTTGTGTGGAATAATAACACTCTCGCTCTTTTAACACAATTTGGCAAAATAGAAAAACGAGATAATGCATTTATCGAACTAATATTTTAGAAATTGGATATTTAAGATTTCTTTACAAGTGCAATAATGCATCTAACGTTACCCTAATTTTAACACAATTAATATATAGATAAATGAAAACTAGATGTTGCATTTTGCGGATTAATATTTTAAAATTATTTTCATTTTCGTCTAGTCTACGTGTCATTATAGTCCAGATAACAAATTCCACCCTTTTCCATTGGCTAGATAAGGACTTACACTTACAAAAATGACACGGTTAAGATTTAAGCCGGAAGCAAGGGTCATATATTCCCCAATAAAGACAAATTAGAATCCTTTTGGGAGATATAAGATCACGAAGTTCTCTTGGACTGTAACCAGTTTCTGTCATCCGCTGGAAGGGGGGGGGGTCGAGAATCAATAAATATGGCGTTTTCCATGTTCTTTTCTTTATTTCAGTTTTTTTTAGCTTACGATTTTTTACTTCCACCAGATGGGACGAAGCTTTTCCACTGGCTAGAAAGGGAATCACCGTTACAAATACCACACAATTAAGATTTAAACTAAAAGCCTGTGGTGCTGGTCATCTAATCCTCCAGAAAGACGAAGTGGTGGATTTGGAGACTTACGGGAGTTGGGCGTTTGTGATAGATCACAGAAGGTCTGAAATTAGACCAGCAGTACTAGCTGGTGCAAGATATGGCGTACACTATGAAGCTCTCCTGGACTGTAACGAGTTTCGACAATTTTGGACCCGTTGGAAAGGGCGGTTGTTAGAGCTGGGAAAAGGCAGTGAATTTGGTACTGACAGAATATCTTTTCATACCATCACCCCTGTGGAATTCACGTATGCTTTCTTATTAACTGGATGGGGAAGTTCTGGCTGCTGGGATATAGGTAAGATATGAATAATAAATTATCCAATCGATCATGTAAGACCGTCAAATTCAAAGATGAACATTTTCTGCCTAGACTGTCTGTCACATCTTTTGGATTACAAAATAAATCTGCTTTTTATTAAAGTGGAATGCTCAAATTGTGCTTAAATCAAATGCTTAGTTTGTGAATATATCTTGACAGAGTTAGATGATGGCCGATGATCACTTTCTGATTAGGTTAAATATTGGTTGATAGCAGTTGTAACTGAGCGAGAGTGATGAAATTTGTGTTACAAGTCTTAAAATGGGCCACAACGCATATAATAAAGTAATATGAATGTATATAAACATTCAATCGTTTTACTGTAATTTCAAATCAGTTATATTGGGGGATCACGTAGCTAAGTGGGTAAGGCGCTGGCTCGCTAGCCTGGAGGTCGGGTGTTGGATCCCTGCATTGGCCGAGAAAGTTCATTTCCATTTTCCGGCGGTGGTTTCCCCTTGTCAGTGATGTAAAACGAGGGCCTGACAATGACAGCTGCCTAGTCATTCGGATGGGACGAAAAACCGAGGTCCCGTGTACACATTGGCGTGCACGTAAAAGATCCCTTGGCAGTTGGAAATGGATATAAGAGTAGGCCGTAGCGCCACTGCCCAGGCAAAACTTCCCTCATAGCACACTGTATGGCGTATGCCCGCCTTCCATTAGCCCACGTTAGGTGCAGAAGAGTGGGACGTTAAACCCCATTTCATTCTCATTCATTCAAATCAGTTATCATTCTTTGGCGTCTGGTTATTTCAGGCTACATCGGTAGTGTTCTCGCCTGCATTCCGTCACGCCATTCGTGAGCTATTTTTAAAAGGAGCATTGTGTCTTAAATATGATAACATCATCAATGTGGATTTAGATTGACCGATAGGTGGTGTTTGCAATGTCGAAGATATTGAGTTGGTTACTTTAATACATTCTACATAGGACCCTTTCTCTGGTGCAAATAGAGTATTAATTATCGTGCAAGGCTCAAGTTCAGAGTAATCTCTTAATGACGGACCCGGGGCTGTAGGTATACTCATTTGCAGTTCAGCAGAGTAAATATAATAATGTTTATTATTATGTTTTAGATACTTCGTCTTCTATATTGACGTCTAGTTGGACGAAGCTATCGGGAAACAAAAAGCTTGAGGGATCAAATGTTACAAGTCATCATGCTAGAAGTCAACTAGAGTGTGGTGTTAAATGTATGACACCTACTGAAGATTTACCATGTGGATGTGTGGTGTATAGTTATAATAAGCTAACTAAACAATGTTTAGTTGTTGATGAAAGTGAAACTAGCGCCATTGTTACAGCTACTGGTTGGAGAACATGGCAACTTATGTAAATAGAATGTGATTTTGTTTTTAGAAGTGTAACGCCTTCTACTCACGAGAAAATAGGATATACCTATAGTATAGAATAAATTTATTATCAGGAACATGCATAGCATAATATACATTGTTTGACCCTCTTATAGTAATTTTATATACATGTATTTATACATGGCACAATTTTAAGCATGAATTTATTACTATGCAACATTTCGATGACTAAACTGCTCTCTTTTATCAAGTAAATGGTACATTATAGTGGGGCGGGTATGTGAAATGGGTGTGCACTTCCGGAAAGAAGCATGAAAATTTGGCCTAAAGGGGTTTTGGGTATGCTGATTTTGAAAATGACGGGAACCACGACGTCACTCCAGCTGTTCCCGCCAAAAATTGAGAAATTCAAAATGGCCGCCATAAAACACGTTCTTGTCCATAAAATTTCTGTAAGTGCCCCGATTTCAATGATCTTGATGTCTATACCTATGTTTTTGAGGCCAAGGAATCCAGTAAAACAAAAATTGAGAAATTCAAAATGGCCGCCATAAAACACGTTCTCGTCCATAAAATTTCTGTAAGTGCCCCGATTTCAATGATCTTGATGTCTATACCTATGTTTTTGAGGCCAAAGAATCCAGTAAAACACATACGAAGACTCATAATGGTCTTCTTCATAGTGTTTTCTTAATTCTAATCGAACGGATGTATTATTTACCCCTTCTCCTTTGCTAAACAAATATCAAGAATTCTTTATGTTCTGTTTCAGTGGAAACTAGCTTTTACTCATCAAACACGAACAGTTTAATTTCATGTCAATGATCATGTTATATAAGAACACGATAGTGTTGTAAAAATATTCAATGAATATCTGAATTTTCTTCGTAAATTATCATGTAATATAAGAACACGATAGTGTTGTAAAAATATTCAATAAACATCTGAACTTTCTTCATAAATCCGATATATTCAGTGAAAATACATTTTAACAGGGTATCAGTATCATTCTATTTTCCAAAAACAAGTGATGGTCATCTAGTCTTTCACTTACCAAGTCCGATAGACTTAAACTTGCTCCTCAGGCATGTCCTGCAGTTACATCTGTTCAACCAACCAACTGGGACATTTATGCTGATAATTTGGCCAGCACCTTTATGTCTTGGAGTTCTGTAGAGAATTTTCGGACACGGGTATCATAAGACATTGTTTCTGCTTTGTGAAAATCTCCCGTAGTTCCATAACAGAAAAGACAAGCTTACTGATATGGCTCGTCTGTATCGATGTGACATGCTGAAGTTAGTATCGTGTTCATACCAGCTTGTTCTTGCAGCTTCCTGGACCTCACTTTTGCTGCATTATACGAGACGCAACAACTTTTATGCCATCTACCTTTAGACTTTGCCATCGTTTTTTCCATTCTATCAAAATTGTCTAGTCGGGATATGTTTATATGTTAGGGCAACTTCATGAAATGCAGATAACTTAGTGACCGGAGACGCGTAAACTGTTGCTGATTGATTTATGAATGTTTCCCCACGTTCTTGAAACAGAGCACAGATGTTCAAGTTAGTCGGTTGAACAGATGTAACTGTAGCACATGACCGAGGAGCAAGTCTTTCGGCCACGGTAGGTGAAAGACTAGATAACCATCACTTGTTTTTGGAAAATAGAATGATACTGATACCCTGTTTGAAATGTATTTTCACTGAATATATCGGATTTTTGAAGTAAGTTCAGATATTCATTGAAAATTATGACAACACTATCGTGCTCTTGTATAACATGATCATTGACATGAAATTAAACTGTTTGTGTTTGATGAGTAAAAGCTAGTTTCCATTGAAATAGAACATAACGAATTCTTGGTATCCGTTTAGCAAAGGAGAAGATGCAAATAATACATCTGTTTGATTAGAATTATGACCATTTTCTGAAAACACTATGAAGGAGAACATAATGAGTCTTCGTATGTGTTTTACTGGATTCCTTGGCCTCAAAAACATATATATATAGACATCAAAATCATTGAAATCGAGGCACGCACAGCAACTTTCTCCATTTTTGGCGGGAACGCATGGAGTGACGTTGTGGTTCCCGCCATTTTTGCAATCTGCATACCCCAAAACCCCCTGGGTCAAATTTTCATGCTTCTTTCCGGAAGTGCACAACTCGACCAAAAAATGTTACATATCCGCCCCATCTGAATACCGAACTGACAAATTTATTGTTGTTGTTTATTACACATTTATTTTCCAATACAATATACAAGCTGATTTAATTAATTCATTCACAATTTGCGCATGAAAAAAGTGATATTAAATAGGTTAAAACACGAAAAAAATTCTTTTATCTAAAAACGCGATGTTAAAATTCCTATCCGAACAGTTAGACACTCTTTCTTGCCATTCTAAACCACGCCGGACAATCCCGATTACCAATACAGCGTCTTTAAAGATGCATTATGTAAGAGCTAAATCTGTCTATTGCTCGTCTTTATTTTGGATTCAAAGGTAATATAAACAAAACTATTATTTAGCAGAGATTTAATGGATTTAAACGCCCGCGGGATTTGAAAATTTAACACGAACGGTCAACCCTTTATCTAAATGTTACATAATGCATCTTTTAAAAATTTCAATAAATGCGAGAACTAATTCAAAACATGCTGGCTTATTTTTCTTAAGTCACTAGATTTCAATCGATAAATGATATTGATAGATTTCATTCAATGAATGCTAGAAATAAGTAGGACTACGAATACTGCGAAAGCCAATGACTTATTAGAAAAACATTTCTAATAAATTAATTTTGTTTTACATATTACCATGCGTAGCCGATCGACCATCTGCATTCTCCCATAGAATATCCATTAATCAAACTGTAATACGTAATAATTTAACAGCAAATGACGCATTTTGCATTTTTGACGAACATCACTGTAAATGCCTACAAATAAGTAAGTGCACTATATCGTCAATATATTATTTGGAATCAATCCTTGCAAATTAATAACGTCATCAGGCTTGAGACCTGCTTGTGCCTCGGGATATTTACCGTTATCTGCTTACAAAGGTGTCATTCTATTATTGCGAATAAACGTTTAGACTTTCCCAATAGAATCTAAAATGTACATAGCTGTATTGGAACCGATTTTCGAACCTTTCGAATGTAAATGAGATACAAGTACAACCAGACAGTGATGAGGGAATGTAGACCTGTTGATTATCTTAGTGCAAATGATAATTATTATAGACATCGAGTGGTATTAATCGATTTTATCACCCAATATCTTATTTGACAGTAGATATCGCTTGTATGATAAATTACATAATCTACTGCGATATCTCCTTAGGAGATATCGCTTTACATCTATTTGATTGGTCAATCAAAAAGGAACTACTTTCTTTTATTTTAAAGAAACCACTTATTTTAAATAAAAAGTGACTTTTTTTTTGTTAAAAAGAAACTGTTTTTATTTAATTGTCTTTGAAGGAAATACTGGGTCAATATATAGGACTTTGCAATAGCTAAACTGCAGTCAAAAAAATGATGTATCACTACGCAGTAATGAAATTAAGTCCAGTAAAGGTGAAATCTATATCAAAGAATTATATTTATTTATTTCTGCATATAAGAAAGGATTGGGTGATAAACAAAATCTCCAACTCGTGTTTTTTGATATCAAAAAATATCAACACTCGTTGATAAAGTAAAAAAAAACTCGGCAGAGCCTCGTTTTTTTACATTATCAACTTGTGTTGATATTTTTTGATATCAAAAAACACTCGTAGGAGATTCTCTATGTATACAGAAATAAACGCACAATAAAATATATATGATAATCGATTTCTGTGTTTTTTTTACGATGTATCGCCAATTAGTGTTCTCTTATCAAATTAATTACAATTCAGTAAACTAATATTGTGTTGTGTTTTATACTAGGTTCCCACTGTCAGGATTTGCGCTCACTCGGCAAACCTCGACAGATTCCGGTACCGACATCTAGTCTCGGATGTATGACAGCAAGTGATGCATTTGCGATGCGGCTACCGGTTTACTTTAACAGGAAAACTTGACGCTATTACAAACAAACAAGACAAGACACCATGGGCGCAGCCATGTTTCATCCGGGACCTTTAAAGTAGTTCCAATATGGCGGAATTCGTCATACAGGCGAAACTAGATGTAGATACCGGAATCTGTCGAGATTTGCTGAGTGGATTTGCGCTACGATTGTAATCGTGGAGTAATCGCGTTGTTCCTATCATGTGTTATCATATATTGTGGTCAGTCGGAGCAATCGTATCGAAACGTATTAGCACGTACCATATCGTGGACTCAATATAGGGACAATTCTGTCGTAACGCATCGCACAACAGAGGGAACATAACATAAGTAATCATTAAATATCTTTAAAAAATCTGCTAACTACCACCAGGCTCCGGGAGTATCATATCAAACGCTTGCTTAACTTCCCAAATAAAATGGTTAACGAAATATTGATTCTGAAATTGAACGATTTTATTTAATCTGAAACGACACAATTTAAGTCATGATTGTCACATACGTTCGTCTTTTTCGTAACATATTCATACCACTCCGCAAGTTCACAAGACTTTATTTTGATACTTAAATATAGCCCTTTTTAAAACTTCTGGATCAAAGATATTTCTCATAAAACTTCTGGACTAAAGATATTTCTCATAAGCAGCGATTGACAGTTGTGTAAATTTTTAACATAAATCTGAGAATGACGTCTAGTATGTTGGGAAATGTCACTCTGCTGAAAAGAATGACACCACTGTTTTGTAGTAATGAAGAGTGATATTTGAGAGAGAGAGAGGGTAACATTTGGGAAGACATCACCCTTGGAATACAAAGTACAGAATGTTTACACCCCAAACAATGATTAACAATTAGAATCACAATAAGAAGGAATATTGGATATTGATTTACCGCCGTTTAACCACTCGGGTACTATCGCCTAGTCCTCTCGTGCACAGATTAGTACAATTGAATAGATTATGGTTGTCCCACCCTAATAGCTGACGCATTATACTTCCTATAATATGAGAGAGCGGGTTTGATTTACTCTCAGACATCATTCGAAAGATCAGAGAGGGGAGATCATACCGTGAGTTGCCCTGGCTTACAGGCCGGGCGCAGCCGTCTTGATGAGACGGTAGACAAGATATAGAGGGTACAAGAGGTGAGCATCATATCCCTGGGGGGTTGGGGGGGTCTAGAGTGCCGCGCTTCGACCTCTAGCTGGCCGGTCACCTCTGGCTTGCGGCTGTGGTTTCGAGCCCTGGTGTGAGCGTATGTGACATGGAGATAGGGGCGCCTTCTCAAACTCGTTTCCTCCCACGGCTAAAGACCCCTTCGCGCAAGCGAATTATTGAAATAGAATTGAAACCATATGTTAGTCCCGAAATGACCTGGTTGTGTTGAGTGGACGTTAAACCCCACTTCCCTCTCTCTCTCTCACAAGTCACTTTTCAAGGTTTTTGGTCTGTAAAAGTGTTTATTATTAATCGATTTTGATAACATTTTCACCATATGATATCTTACGTAATTTATGATTTAATACAAGTAGTTTAAGATTTTCATTATCACCGGAAGTAATATCATTTTGGCAAAACCTGTATTTTTAGCCTTCAAAACAAATATTTTATTCAAATGAGTCTGATTTAAAATGTATTCAAAATTATAAATTTGATTGCAATCAACAAATAGCTTGAACTCATACGATCATCCAGATACCATAAAATTGTTTCTAAGTTGTACGGTTGCAGAGAAATAGACGATTTTCTACAAGTCTTTTTTCAAGGTATTTGGTCTATAAAAGTGACAATTATTATTCGATTTACATAAAATTTTCACCATATGATATCGTATGCCTTTTCTGATTTCATAAAACTAATTCAACATTTTCATTATCACCGGAAGAAATGTAATTTTGTCAGGATCACTTACAAGTAAGAAATGTATAAAATGAATTGATATTGCTTTATTTGATGTGTGCAATGCTTATGTGGAAACCTGTTTAATGGTTTCATTGGTACGGGAAGTGACACATGTTCAAGGGTAACGTGGTACCGGAAGTAACATGTTCAAGGGTAACGTGGCACCAGTGAAACCCGTCATTCCTGCTTCGCAGGTCTAGTTGTGTTCGTTTTTGGAACTGTAACTTCAACTTAAATGAAAACGGGCCACATCTAGTGTATAAAATACGTATTATCAGGTCTGAGAGCTATTAAAATTTCCATTTAACGGGGTAAGGTGTTGGTCATTTTCGTGCGTAACCTCTTTCGAAGAGTAAACCACAATTAATCTTGAACATTATTATTATTATGGAAAACGTTTAGAAATAAACCGATTTTGGTACCTTCGACCTTGACCCTTGATTCCGAATTAGAGACTGCTTGAGGACCAAGTTATTTCGACCGACAGAAATAACTAAAAGGACAGTGACACTGTGGGCTTCGAATGATATTTTACTAGAATTTGGGACCCCACAATATGATGTATAACGATTTTCCAACCGGGTTGATCTCATTTATATGTTAACCAGCCAATAAATAAACTGCTCTCAGCTCCGAAGAACATAAATATACAGTATAATATGCATTCTTTGACAGGCATATAGTAATTCATTATACTTACACATGGCACAATTTGATGCACACGCAATTACTGAATTTATTACTATGCGACGTCCGACGAGGAAACTGTTGTCTTTTATCAAGTAAATGGTGCATTAGGTTAGATACGAAGGACCTCTGCTACTACTGAATACCGAAATTGAACAAGAGTGAGCCCAGAAACTGAACTGAGCATGCTAATTTCTTAGACACAGGTCTGCATGATCAAAACATAAATGTTTAGTGTCAGATGTACGAGCTTAGAGTATCCTAATCAAACATCCGACTACTCACTAAAATAAAATGAAATTGAATATCCCTTTCTGTCCCGACTGGGTTAGTTTTAAGGCATACAATGTGCACTATTGCCTACTCTTATTTCGAATTCCAACTGTCTAGGGTTCTTTAACATACCCGTCAATGTATATTTGAGACCTATGGGTTTCGTATAATTTAAACGACTAGACACTATGTGTACACTATTTTAGTGATAACAGAGATAAGTTTCGTACATATAGGGTTTATTTGCATTAGTTATATAAAACAGCCACATAAATACAACAACAATACAGGAACTTAAACTATACATGAACACATCAGTAAGGTACATAACTATATTGAATTCCCCATTCCCTCCACCTATCCCGTCAGCGGCTAATCATGTTTGAGTCCATACGCCCGCCGGCGTCTCCACTCCTCTGTCAACCTGTCGGCAAACTCCTGGTTATATAACCCCCGACAATAATAGAGAGTCTAAATAAGACTCATGATCATTCATGCAACTGTTTATTTATCACGTCATGGTAAGCTTACTGACCAGTGCGTATTCCATTTAAATCCTGTGGAGCTTGTACACAGATCATATGCAGTTTGTAAATGGCATATGGGATTAATTACATATTTAAATATATCATAGCCAGTTCGTGCCTTAACAGAAGTATATAAAGAGTTGAAAAGTTCAAATCACGTATTATCGAAACCAGCTTGGTTCACTACAGGCCCTTCGTTCTACACACTGAAAAGTTTAACCCTTGCCGGACAATCCCGAGGAACGTTTTGGGCCCAATCTGATTAAAACACAGATTCTATTTTGTCTCGTTTTATAGTTCAAAATTTCGTTTTACTCGTCTTTAGAACAATAGGTTCTGGAAAAGTTGTTATCATTGACGTGTTCTGAATGGCTTGATGGATAAATCAATGAAACCGTCTGTTACGGCGAGCTTACTGATTCATTAAGCAATGTCTGACGTCAGTCGGTCTTTTGACCCCTGAGGCGAACTCCCACTTTAACTTGTCAGATTTTCATGTAGGGTAGGCTGTCGAAAATTTAAAAAAAAAAAACGAAACGAAATATAGATCCGTATTTTAATCAGATTGTTTTTGGCCGGCACCTTCTGATTAGTGATCAAGCACCTAACTCACTGAGCCACCACAGCTCCGAACACACGTTCACAACCATCAAGGGGACGATAAATGTAACAATTATCATGTTTCTGTGACTGCATGGCCTACACTTCATAAATATATTGTGAGAGAGAAAAAGAGAAGAAATGGGGTTTAACGTCCACTCGGCATAAACTAGGTCATTTCGGGACAGACATATGGTTCAATTTAATTCGACAATTCGCTCGCGCGTAGGACCCGGAGAAAGCCCACGAGATTGGACAGGCGAAACCATGCCTTGTCATGTACAACCGGGGATTCGAAACAACGCCATTTGACTAAATGACAGGCCTTACTTCTTTTTCATAGTCCCCCTCCTCGGGTGCAAAGCCTATTTTCCAAACTTTTCTGTGGAGAGTACCCTACATGTAGGGCGCGAGCACGGTGCCGTTGTATCTTATTGCCTTCACTGTTTATAGATGGCTCCCTATTACTACGTAGTACCACAATATTTGTCTATCATAACGGTAATTATATATCTGTCTACCTAAAGTTACCCAGAACCTTATCAACCATCCGTGACGGCCACTTGCTAACGTATCGTCCAGCCTGTAGATATGGATATGGTGACGTGATTCTCGACAAACCAACCCCCTTACTCAACTCCTGAGGTGCGTATCCACGTAAGCATTGCGTAGTTGTCCGAGAAAGACATGTGGTTAGTTCACACATTACTAAAAGTACTCCCTTTGTTTGACCTTAATAAACAATACGCTGCTAAAACCGAGGACCCTCCTTTAGAATGTGTCCTACATTATACTTTGTAAATATTATAGTTGATTATTTGTATATTATTTCTCTATGTTCTATTGTGTTTTGTATTCCTGCACATTTATATCACCAGTCTGTCATCAGTCTAGAAGATCAGTTTTGTCATGTTAGTTCTATCTTAATAACAGCTGGCAGTTCGCTAAATTCTTGCGGTGTACATGTTACATTAAATCCTATAACAATATGCCAATGCTGGCATCTTTAAATCGTGATACACCGCAAAATAAGCAGTCAACTCTGGGCGTTTATTATAATGAATTCACATCTCGTCTCGTTGATTTTTGTTTTAGTCATCCGTATCTTCCGATTGAATTAGTTTTACTAAGTAACGATGTTCACCCAAATCCAGGTCCACCTAACCTTTCCGTTCTCCACCTAAATACAAGAAGCATTAGAAACAAAATTGATGAAATTTCCTTGGAATTAATAAAGTTCGATATTTTGAGCTTTTCGGAAACATGGCTAGATGACTCGGTTGATCTCACTAATATCACAATCGCTAGTTATCACCCGCCGGTCCTACTAAACCGTGAGGATTGTTGGGGTGGCGGTATAGCAGTTTACGTCAAAGAATACCTGTACATTACAACCAAGACATGACCTCACAATTAAAAGTTTGGAAGCTCTGTGGGTTGAAGTTTGGTATGCAAAAGATAAATTTCTGATAGGAACTTTTTATCGCCCACCGTCTGTTAGCGCCTCCTATTGGAATTTAATCGAAGATAGTTTTAATTTCACTGACTATAACACCATCATTTTAGGCGATTTTAATGTCGACTTTTTGACGAAAACTCGATCTAAGATCCACGACTTCATCGATAATTTAGATTTTAAACAAGTGATTAATTCCCCTACACGTATCCAGCGCGACTCCAAAACTCTACTTGATCTCGCCATTGTAAGCTGTCCTGATTTTGTAAAAGATATTGAAATTCTTGATTGTAGCTTAAGGGATCATTGTCCAATCGTCCTTTATCTTAATACGTCCAAACCGAAAGTCCATAGTTACCAACGAACTATCTGGAAATACCAAAATCTAGATGAAGATGGCCTTAATAAATTTATCCTTAATCGTGACTGGGAAGAACTCTTTTCAAACAAACAGGATCTTGAATCTCTTGCTGCTAATTTCTCAGGGGTAATCATTAATTGAATAAAAACATTCGTGCCCCATAAAACCGTAACTATCCGGCCAAAAGACCCAAAATGGTTTAACAGCCGTTTGAGAAAATTACAAAGACAGAAAAATAGAATTCACAAGAAAGCAAAATTATCAAATATTCCTGAACAATGGCGTAAGTTTCGAATTATCAGAAATAAAGTAACATCAGAAATTAGAAAAAGCAAGAAGGCGTATATAGATAAAATTTATTCAGAAGTTAACTCAAATTGTTTCAACGAATCTAAATGGTGGTCTCTTATAAAGGAGATTTCATTTAAACGTGGAAATTCATCTACAAAAATCCCTCCTTTATCTCATGAAGACAAAATATATTTTGATAATTATGACAAAGCGGAAGCTCTAAATGATTTTTTTGTTTCCCAGTGCTCAGTAAGCGACGATTGAGAAACTCTACCAACAATTGCTTTTCTTGAAATTTCTATTCCAAACCTAAATGTCAATGTTACCCAAATCGAGAATATCTTACTATCCTTGAAAACATGTGGTCCAGATAATATCAGCAACTTAATCTTAAAGACTATTGCAAAATCCTTAAGTTTTCCATTCAAATGTTTGATAGATATCTTAGTATCGTCTGCACTTTTCCCAAATTGCTGGAAGATAGCAAACGTTGTTCCTTTCTACAAGAAGGGAGATGCACACCACTGCTCAAATTATCGCCCAATCTCATTGTTGTCTTCTCTTGGTAAGGTCTTCGAGAAATTAATTTATAATCATATTTACAATTTTATTCTTTCAATTAAATTACTTAGTCTATTTCAATGTGGCTTTCAACCTGGAAATAGCGCCATATATCAACTAATCGATATGTATGACTTTATTGGACATGTCTTAGATACCGGTGGTGAGGTAAAGGCAATATTTTTTGACATAAGTAAAGCTTTTGATAGGGTATGGCACGGCGGACTAATACATAAATTAAACGCTTCTGGAATCCACAACGAAACATTGGAACTTTTGAAAAGTTATCTGTCACATCGCTTCCAAAGAGTTAGTATGGCTGGTAGCTCGTCAAGTCCTAGACAAATTTTAACCGATGTTCCACAGGGCTCAATAATAGGTCCCTTGCATTTTTTAATCTTTATTAATGATATATCTGAAGATCTCGAATCAAACGTGAGATTATTTGCAGACGATATTATACGTCTCTCTTTCTTGTTATCAATAATCCTGATCAAACACGCGATATTTTAAATAGAGACATTGAACGTATCTATCAGTGGTCCGTAAAATGGAAAGTTGCTTTTAATCCTCTGAAAACTACTAGCTTGACCTTCTCAAGAAAAATATCCCCCTCTGATTTTAGTCTTGATTTTAATAATGTAACCATAAGTGATAGTAGCAACCACAAGCACCTTGGTGTTATTTTCAACTCAAAGGGAAATTGGGAGTCACATATTAACTATCTAACTTCAAAAACAAGCTGAAATGCTGTCTGAGATTTTTAAAATACCGCTTAAATCGCAAAACTTTGGAAACCGTTTACAAATCGTTCATTTTACCTATTTTTGATTATGCTGATGTTTTGTGGGATAACTGTACAATCGAACAAGCAAATAAATTAGAAAAAGAACCATAACTGGTCTTCCAAGGGGGACCTCCCACGAAATTCTTTACTCTGAGACTGGATTTTGTCCTTTGGAATATCACCGAACCCAACATAAATTGATTACTTTTTATAAAATACTCCAGAATTTCTTTCAAACAAGATACCCTTACAGGGATCAGCTAATTCAAGTCCTACCATCTGCGAAACTCAAGATATCTTAAAAACTTTAGGTGTAGAACTAATTATTACCCTTGAAACTGATATTTTAAATACGGAGTCTATATCACATTTTAAATCAAAGATCAAATCAATATATTCACCTACTTCTAATGACATATTTTACTTCGGTGACAGATCTTTCGAAATAATTCAATGCAAACTGAGACATTATAAAAGTGACCTAAACCACCACAAAGTCCTGATGCACATATCAAATAATCCTATGTGTGTCTGTGGTAAATCAGTTGAAAACTGTGACCATTACCTTTTTCAAAGTACATTATATACCGACCCACGATCTAAAACATTGGATACACTTGATCCAAAATATCAAAACAGTACAGTACTGCTCTTTGGAGTCGAAAATGTTCCCCCAGATATAAATCATTCAATATTCAACACCTTACGAACCTTCATAACTCAAACTAAGCGATTCAAATTGTGAGTGCCGCCTTACGTAATCCTCGTCCAGAATTAAACCATAGTAGAATGCTTACTGCCTACTTTCCTCGACACTGATGACTACCCCCGCACCATCTTTTCGTATTTTTTTGGTTTATGTATATGTGTGCATATTCTAAATATCTTTCATATCCGCTTCATCATTAATACATTTTATTCAGGAAGCGATATATATAAGCATCTTCATGCTTGTTTTCGTATCCTATATACTGTAATTCAGCTATATCAATTGTAAATATTGCAAATAAATATTGTTTAAACCAAAGAACACAAGATGGGTTACTTATTCTTATTGTAGGAATGTAGTGTCGTAATATTTGTTAATTAAAGTAGCTAAGTCTCTTACTCAATCGAAAGTCTTCGATGATGTATACACGAATTGTTAGTCAATTTAAATCAACATTGATGTTATGGTTTTTCCGGGAAAATGTGAAATTCTGATATCCAATATTTAAGACAAAATAAACATTTCACCGTTGGTACACGACAAGGCGTTTCAGGTCCATTTTAACAGGGGACCCAAATAACGAGGGTAGACATGCGCAATTAATGCTATGTAGACTGGAATAACCAGACGCTATATACATATTGTCATTCAATTGAGACTTCTAGTGAATTTCGCCTAACATATCTGATTTGAAATTATAGTTAAAATGGAAACAATTGCATGTAAATCAGTTTATATACATTCATATTACATTATTATACGCGTTGCGAGCCAGTTGTGTCAATTTTTAGGTCCCAAATATTAGAGATTTAGCTCCTTTAAGGTTGGCCTCACATAATATTGATTATATTTCTAGGATAATGATAGTATATATAATATATTTGTCTGGAATTGTATTTTTCTAATGAGTTGTGTATTATGTAAGCCGATTAAAAAGACAGCTAGTAATATAAATTCTGAATTATTATGAGACAAAGCAATAAGAATTTAAAATTCACGAAGAAACATCGAGCCAGTCTGCATTCTTTTGAAACACGCGCATTGGCATTATTGATTCATGATGAAACACTCTGGGCGGACAGACACATACTTTGTACACATTATTTTTTTGGAGGGGGGGGGTCTATTGGTTAGCGCGTTGGCGTTGTATCATAAGTTCTGTCAATGAGTCAACCGGCGGCGTGGTTTCGATTCCCCGGATGTACGTGACAAGAGGAAGGGTCGCCTGTCCAATCTCGTGGATCTTCTCCGGTCTCGTCCCAATGGTAAAGACCCCTACGCGCAAGCGAATTATTGAAATATATTGAACCATATGTTAGTCCGGAAATGACATAGGTTATGTCGAGCGGACGTTAGACCCCTTTAAACTGCCTCTCTTTTGAACATTGTGGTTTTAAAAGCAGTATTTTATTCAGATTTGTATCTGAATAGGGATTGGGGAACAGGCATAGCCTATATTAAACCCCTCTCCCTGTCAGATATAAATACATGTATTTACATTTTAGACATTAATTATCAATGTACATATGCATTTATGATTATAGTGAAAATATATGTACAATGTGTGGTTATAGTTGTCCCTGGAACCGTCTGGTGATTTCGAAGAACGAGTGGACAATTTTGAAAATATTGAGCGAGTTTTCCACGTCGTCAGTTCCGTGCAATAAAACGGTAGTGTTTTGGTAAATAGTCGCTAAATTATTTATTGTAGTGTTATTTAGTGTTCAGTATCTTCAAAGTGATGACCACATTTACAGCATGGATTATCAGAAATGTGACGTAAAAATTTGTGGTTGTCCTCTTTCGGTGAAAACCAAGTCTTTACATTTTGTTTGTCTTTTGCCGTACTTGTACTATATGTTATTAGAGTTCCAAAAGAGGAAATGAAATGTGATTTAACATTCTGCGATTGGGCTAATGCAAATGGGTGTACACAGTAGTGTGATATGAACAAAATTTTTCCAGGGCCTTCTCATATATCGAATTCCAGATGTCAAGGGAGCCTTAAGACGTGTACGCGGAGATCTTTGGTGTCGATTTTGCATAATTAAACTTTACATTTTGACTGCTGGTTAAGATCTGTTGCGCTTGAAGAGTTTTATGGATGGGCTCTATGAAAGAGTCATTTTGCCTTGACACCAGTGCTACGGCCTTTACTTTAATCCAATTCCAGCTGCCAAGGGATCTTCTACGTTTTACGTGCACGCCAATGTGCATACATTGTAACAAGACCCAGTATAACCAAACCATGTATCAGAACTCGATTACGTTTTCAAAACTGATTTTAATTGATAAAAATGATGTTGCGATTAATAAGGGAGTGTTGTCAGAGGATGTTGTTGGTGGTGTCTTTCTTATGTCTAGAAATTTTTGAGCACCCTCCTCTTACACCCAATTACAAGTATATATGAGTTCCGCACGATTATACATAAAGAGTTCTTAGCTAGCTTACTCTATCCGTGATGTGTTTATGGGTTTTAATTCTAAATGTTACTTAATTGTTTCTTACTTTAATCGACATTCATTAAGTATTAAGAAATCTACTCATGAAACCTCTTCAAACAATTGGATCCACAGTCTGCTCCGAGGTATATATTATATAAACTTATGAATAATAACGCCACATTTGTTTTAGTAAGCTGTCATGTGAGAGATTCTGATTGGTTTAACTCTACTCTAACGATTCAAACTACTGGATTTTCGTGTAATATTCGATCAGTTGTCCGATATATGGGTGATAATATTGACAGCTCCAATCGATAGACCATTGCCTGTATTTATGATGTTAGTACACTTCAAGTTTTCCATGGATATATGTCTGTTTTGTTTGTTTTACTTGGAGCCTTTTATGCAAAGAATCTTGTTAGATCAGTTTTACATCTACTTGTAGAATGGAGCGCCCGTGTATGCGTATTTGGATCTTCACTCTGATCCATGGTAAGTATGTATATTTTGATTCAGCAGATGTTAACAGTGAATTAAACTTTCCAAATCTCATTTTCGTTTGGAGTTTTGGCAGCAAAACAACCAAACAATGAAGAAACCTCGATTGAACTGTTAATTGAAATCTGATTTTTTTTTATTACTTAGTGGGTCGAGAAGAATCTCCAGGAAAATCGAAACCCAGGTTCATTCTGTTTATACAATATTTCGTGGCAAAACTACCTTGGGAATCATCCGTAGATACAATGCCCCTTCTAAATTGTGTGCGCGGTGGGAATTTCACACATTTTATGTTGTTTGGTCTGCATTATAAAAAAAACCGAACATTTTGAAAAAAAAAAATTCTATCAGTTTGTCCTTGGGATCACGAAAGCAGAATCACAATGTTTTTGACATTCCTGTCTAAACCATAAATATAACAGATGTATTTGGAAATGAAATGAAATGGTGTTTATCGTCCCACTGTTCTGCTCCAACTGGGCAAATGGAGACGAAAATATGCCATACAGTGTGGTACGAGGAAAATTTTGCCCGGACAGCCACGTAACGGAACGGCCTATTATTATATTGAATTCCATAGCCTAGAGTTCTGTTATGTGCAAGGCCCTCCGCCCTTCACCACTGACTAGACGGAACTATGCCGGAAATCTAAATGAAATTTCGCGGCCAATACGAGGATCGAACACGGGTGTTACAGGCTAGCGAGCCAACGGCTTAATCTTACTCTTTGATCAAGCGTCGATCCTGGCCCCGAGTTCACAAAGCATTTTCAAACTTAAAGCGGAAATTTCATAACTATTCTAAGTCTTTTGCTCAAAAGGTTGTCAACTCATGATCACTATTATACGACCATGGGCAAAATTTCACAGGCATAGAAATCCCTGACACCGATACTAATAACACAATTACTTGAATTACCTTCCTTGTTTTCCCATTCCCCTCCATGAAATGGCGATCTTCAAACGTTTGAATTTGACTGTTTATAGATACAATCTATTTTAGGGCTTTATTTTAATATAGAACTAAAAAATATGAAATTTCCGTTTTAAGTTTAGAATTTACTAAACTTTCAATCACTGTTTATTAGAAATAACTTTGATCCAGATACACAAAACTTTACACATATAATAGTTTCATATTGATGTATTTGATACATTATAACAAACGTTTTATAAAGGGCTATATTTTAGTTAAAATAAGGCGAACAAGTTTAAGTAAATTCTGAAGTCTGAGAATGCTTTGTGAACTCCGGGCCAGATGTATTTGGGAAAGTATTCATATAAAACACAATCAATTGATTTCAAAACCCAACCCATGAATCCACTTGATTTTAATATTTTGGTTCCATGGGAGAAATTAATGTATCTAACCATAAAAATATTTTCCTCGGTGGATTCGGAAAAGACCCGTTTCAGAATCTATCGCCCCGTGAAGGGCGTTGGTGCCAAGAAAGCATTACATAAGAAATGGCATTTTGCGAATTTTAAATCTTCAAAATCATTTTCCATGGCTTAGTATACGTCACACTACATTGCCCGAACTTAACATTTTAATATTTCCAGTTTGCTTTGGTCTTCGTGCTTACAGTCCAGATGACAGCAGCTACGCTTTTCCATTGGCAAGAAAGGGGTTCACCATAACGAATATCACACAGTTAATATTTCAAGTAAAAGCATGTGGTAATGCTCATATATCCCTCCAGGAAAACGAAGTGGCGGATTTAAACACTGATGGCAACTGGGCCTTTGCTCTCGGATCATACGGAAATTCAAGGAGTGAGATAATAGAATCAGTCTTAAGTTATTCAAGATTTGCGAAGCACATGGAAGTTCTCATGGATTGTAACGAGTTTCGGCCCTTTTGGATACGTTGGGCAGGGGGATTGTTAGAACTCGGGAAAGGAAGTGAATATGGTATCGACACGATGTCTGTTCACGCAATCTCTCCTTTGGAATTTAACTATGCTTTCATATTAACTGGATGGGGAAGCAATGGCTGTTGGAATATAGGTGAGATATATAGATAACATATAACGCCAGCGAAATATATCGGCGATGAATGAAGGCATGAATTTTATTCTTATAATATATTGTTGTTAATAAAACCAACCTACATTTGGTATGGTATGGTCATATGAATCTCACAAACCACCATTTCTTAAGTAAAGCGTTTGGAAACTCTATTTCTTAGATTAGGCTACCAAATAGGCTTGTTTATCGTGGTAAACAATTCTTATGAGTAAAGGGTTGTTGATGGCGACTAATTATTCTGGCTTTGATAGCCTTATATTACAGCTTTAAAGGTTGTATGTTCCTTAGAACCTTAATATGGGCGAAAATGGTATTAACTGATTTACATTCAATTTCTAAACTTGTTATAGTAATTCTTAATCAAGTGTTTAGAGTGGAGTGGTCTAGCAATATGACGTCACATGGGGACTGTGGGTTAGGGTTGCAGATAGCCCTAACCCCATGCTGCACGCAGCGATCCATCTATGTCATACTTCGAAAATACATCACTGTTGTAAATGCCGTCTAATTTAAACGCACACATGATCATTTTGGGGTGGGACTTATTTTCGACTGGCCTACTGCTTTGCTCAAACGAAGCACGTGGTTTATATCTTGACTGGTCCCCATACTATCATAATTATATTGTTTCTAGATAGGCAATTTGGTGATTCGTTACTTAGGCACATACGAAGTCGGATTGTTTGCCAGAGTGATGTACAGTTTCATCAATTCAATACCTTGAGTACGTTAAATAATTATGGAAGGGTATCGCTGCCAATATTAAATGCTCTGCTAAAATGTATTTTCTTGTGGTTAAATGTAGAAAGTATTATCGATAATAATAATGTTAAAACACCTCAAATGAAAACAGGTTCAATGTAATGTGAAGAACATCACTCCATATATTTAACAGATGAAGTTTGGCACGTCCAATAAATGTCGTTAAATGTTTTTGCTGCGGTTAATAAGATAAGATTTATGTATTTATTGATATTATATTGGTTGCAGTTGAATAAAATAGTATTTATTATTATACTTTAGATGTGTCCGGAACTATACTGGCTTCCGGTTGGAAGGTATCGGCAAACAAAAAGCTTCAGGGGTCAAACGTGAAGAGCTATCAAACAAAAAGCCAACAAGGGTGTGGATATATCTGTGTGACACCTACTGAAGATTTACCATGTGGATGTGTAGAGTATAGTTATAATAAGTTAACTAAACAATGTTTAGTTGTTGATGAAAGTGAAGATAGCACGATTGTTACAGCTGCTGGTTGGAGAACATGGCAACTGATGTAAATAGAAGCGGTTCTAACAAATATAATGATGTCATTGTTTAAGGCTGCACCTACGCATATCTGACATTGCCTTATTAGTGTTTATTGTTTTTTCAAACATCGGTATATATTCTAAACAGAACGACCCTGTGCCATACAAACGTAATTTAGATCAAGAGCTCAGTGAAGGGACGCCACTCAAGTGACATCAAAGGAGACTTTTTTTTATTTTGAACCAATTGCAATGCTGTTTTCATCAAGTTAAACTGACAGGAATTGTCACCATTGTGAAAACGGGAGGAAGTCAATCTTTTAAATCTTTACATTCAATATCTTACATTTTTGGAAATCATTTACGTCAATCGATGAGATTAAGATTGCTCTATGGGACACATTATTTAAAAAGTCGTCTTAGTATTATTTTTTAAAGTGCAAAACTTTGAATTCAGGTCAAATGGTCATAGATTATTTCAATTGGTCATTTTATGATCATTCTGAAAGTTTTTAAAATCTGTTCTGTGCAACTTTTAAAATATTCAAATATCGTTGACATAGGCCAACACAAAAAAATTGTTTTACGGTTTCTTGTCACGACCCCCCCCCCCCAAAAAAAAACCCACATTAAGTTGGCCAATTGCCATAGCAACTTTAATTTCTTAGGTTAGTTTTTATAGGGGGATTGGTCGGCCTTTTAATCAGTACACTAAATATGAGTTGCCTCCTCACCAAAAAGAAAATCAAAGAAGTTGAAAAAATAAAACGGGAGACAAATGCTAAAACCGATGATAAAAATGAAAATGTATCCTAGTTATGGAGGGCCTTAAAGACAGACAAAAGGGCCCCGATTCCGAGTCAATCTTTTTCTATACACTGTTTCTGTCGGATCCACTACTCAATGAGAATGCAGTCACTGCATTGACATGAAAATCATCAATCAAGAAATCACCATTCAGGCTTCAGGCGAGTAGCGAATTAGCCCCCGTTCCTCAGAATATGCCGGCCTGGAGGCTATGTCAGAAAGTACCAAAGTGTTTTCTATTGTGCATAATTTCTCGACCTCCGATGGCCCCCACGAACGAGGGCCCTCAAAATAGCATAGCTTCCACCATGATAAACCTTAAAACGCCCTTGGTGGTAATAATAATAAAGAAAACACCTCATAATAGCATTTTGTAAAACATTCGTATTCAAGTCGTTTCTTTCCCTACATAATTAGACTGTATGGAAGTCTTATATAATGCATCATCATTATATTATAATCTAATTAAAAATTTTTTTAGAGACTTAAATAATCATAAATTCTACCATCTTATTTGAGAAATAAAAGTGTACTATAGGTGTATATCTGCAGACGAACACAATTACCATTATTTATTCATATGCCCAGCCTACTCTGCCTAAAGAACAATTCTACAAAATGGTCTACAGAGAATTATTCAAAATTTTACAATTAGTCTAATTTTACAGAGCATTAATCAAAATTTTAGAATTGACCTAATTTTACATGGCAAACCCAATCTTTCAGATATAGACTGGGATATTTGGAATATAAAGTTTCAAGTTCCATCAAAATTAGGTGAAAATTGTGACCTCTAGAGGGACCATAACATTTGAATGACATACCCGGTACTTATATACAATTTGCATACAAAGAGAGGCCATTTTGTCGGGCAGTGTCATTTTGAAATTGCAACTCAACCTTCATTATGATGGAATGGTGATATATCTTAGCGATTTTTAAAATCAGTAAAAAAAACAAAAAAAAAAAACTGTGACCTCCAGAGAATCACAAGCTAAAAAATGCGATTTTTGACTAATCAGGGGCCATAATCCAGGAAGTTGCAATCCAATATGCGCGAATATCGAAACCATGCATTTTAAGTTTCATCAAAAACGAAACAAAGTTGTGATTTCTAAAGTTTCCACAAGCTAAAAACGCGATTTTTCGTACAATCAGGGGTTTCGATCCAATATGCGCGAATATCAAAAGCAACCAAGATCTTTTGGTTTCGTCAAAATCGGCACAAGTGACAAAATTGTAACATCCAGAGTGTCCACAAGCTAAAAACGTTCAATCAGGGGTCATAATCCATAAAGCTACGGTCCGGTACATGCCAATATTGAAAGGAAACGAGATCTTGGGGAGATAAACCAAATGGATTTTCTGAAATGGCAATTCTTAAATTAATTTCCAGGGCGTCGACATCTTGTTTTAGGGCTAGTTACCTCCCATAGACTTCGTTCATGAAAATCTAGTCAATGACCTATTGTTCCAAATGTTGACAACACATTGTAAATCCTTTGGAAAGAAATCATAGAATGAGCTTTTTTTTATTGTTTTCATATTTAATCGTGAAAAAAAACAGAGTGGGTCTATTTAAAATTTAAGGTTTTATTGTTATTTATTATTAATTATTATTATTATTATTACATGTATTTATTTACATGTTTCTGAATCAAAGGTAGTAGCATGTTCCTGGAAGTGTCGTACCCATTTGGTATATTATCTATAACGACAAAAATACCTCAATCGAGTCTCTAACCATGTAAATATTTAAACGCAGCTCTGATAAAATAAGGTTAAGGGGGAACTGATTTTTTTTCAAAATTTACAAATGTTTACATGGTCAATAAGCACTTAAACATCTGAATTTAGAGACATGTATTTTTGCTATTCATAATACATGTATATAACCCGGAGAAAATAAGGAAGATGTTGTTCTACAACTTATACAAAACGAAAACAATGTAACCTATCATCATCTTAAAGGTACATTGGTTATAGTCATTAACTTATCTAATCCTAAAAATGTACAGTATACAAACGACTGTCCCCGATCAAAAATCGGAAAGAACTGCTTCGATTAAAGTGTATCACATGAAGTAAATTGTCCTGTTGAAGGTTCTGGAAATGACAGTACATAAAGGAAATATTTTAAAAGCGTTAGCTCTTCACATTAAAAGCCAGTATTTAAAAATATAAAGGAAGTACATTAAATCAATTAAGTGTTTACGTGCCAATTTTAACCGGGTGCGTTTATGTGTTGTTTAATCTGTCAAGGGTAATAACTCTGACGAATTGATTAATCGCGTTAAAATTCAAACCCGTCCACGATCTCATACATGAGACGACAAATTGCTATTTTAGACACACTATCACTTTAAACATTTGACAATAAAAATGCTGTTTTATTATGCTTTTTATACCGTATCATTAAACCTAAGAGTCATGTGCAAACAGTGGGCATCTCCATTAGCCCTGCAGGCGAAATATCGACCAACAATTAAATGTTAAAATTTTTAGTAGTAGTACAATAGGGAGGAATTTGATGCAGAGACCACCAAGGTCCTTATAACATTAGCGCTACATTGATCTGTATACACATTATCGATATAAGTGTATATCTTATTTTAGAAAACACCAATACTTGGTTCAATATGATTACGGAGTACAGAATGAGGTAAAAACTGCCTCGAAAGCTTATCAAGAAGTTGGCGCTTTCAGGTATATGCCGTAAATAATGGGGTCAGAATTAAAAATTCGTGTACTGAGAAACCGCAAAGAATTTAATATTGAACGATATGTATAACAAAGCATTTGTATTAACCACGTGCATTTTGAAATTTTAATCCCAAGTCCCATTTCTTATAGAAACTAGAAATGTAGTCTTTGCTTTACCAGGGTGGATCCAGAGGGTTTTGTTTGTTTTGTTTTTTGGGGGGCGGTGGAGGGCAACTACTTTATGAGAAAAGCGTAACGGTCGTGTTCTTTATCATCAGATGGTTGGTTGGTTGGTTGGTTGGTGCGAAATAATGTTATAGACATGTGTAATGTCACAATTAAAGCTGAACTCCGGTTACAAAATTTCAGAAATAATCGAATAAAAAAAAAATACCGCCGTACATAATCGCCATTCTTGTTTTCATTTTGTAGAAGAAGCATGGCGACTGTACGGCGTACGAAAACAGTGGCCATGCCACGCCCACATCCAGTGTGTCTCTTGTCAGCCACACTGTCCACATCCGGCTAGCAATATTTCAACTACCAATTATCTCCTGACTGTAGGGCGTGTTTTCACTATCAGTTTGATGAAAATACTATTGCTACACAATTATTATGCGTGACCAGGTACATATTAGTTTACTAATTTTTGCTTTAAAAAATATGGGAAAACTGCCTTACCCTCCAAAATAACAATTCTACCAACACCCACCATTTTTTTCTTATTTCTTGAAGAAATTTGCACAACAGCGTATAAACACCCAATAATTTGTAGTATTATAAAGTCTAGTATTATCATTCCAAAATATATCCAAAGCTATATAAAACCATTCTTCTCTCCATCAAAGAAGTATGTTTCACTTCAAAATATTCTTCATCTTGTCGTTATTGATGAGGATCAAGGGACATAGTGGGGTATGGCAGTTTTCTCATATTTTTAGAGCAAAAGTATTTCGTGGTTGACTTTTTTCGTCTAATTAGTAAACTAATATGCACCTGATCACGCATAATAATTGTGTAGCAATAATATTTTCATCAAACTGATAGTGAAAACACGCCCCACAGTCAGGAGGTAATTGGTAGTTGAAATATTGCTAACCGGATGTGGACAGTGTGGCTGACAAGAGACACACTGGATGTGGGAGTGGCCTGCCACTGTTTTCGTACGCTGTACAATCGCTATGTTTGTTCTACAAAATGAAAACAAGTATGGCGATTATGTACGGCGGTATGTTTTTTTATTAAATTATTTCTGTAGTTTTGTAACCGGAGTTCAGCTTTAATGCTTTGCATCAATGAAAATGATTCACAATGTGATCGTATTAATGTATTATAATCGTATTAATGTATTATAAAAATTGAGGCCAAACGGGGGTGTATGTATGCCTACGTAATTTAAAGACGATGATGGCATCATGCATTGTCATTTGTCAAATTTTCTTAACAGGAGCCTAGCAATCCGCCTCAAACAAAAATTCCTGATCCGCCCCTATCTATACCGCGCTTTGTTAAATCCAATTATAAATATACATTTTGATTGTTTTTTATATACATATAGATAAATCTACTGGGTTTTCATTTATAGTTTAAAGGAAATCAAAGAAGGTATAAGTTTAACAATACAGGGACATTATTTTCTTACATAATAAATAAGTTCTTAAAGATAACAAATCGTTAATATTGTTAATGAGTGAAAGTAATCAATGCTACCGTTAAACCACTCTTCGGGTTATTATTGGTAACTTTACTTAAAGTTCCAATTTCATATTTTCTAAGAAAGTCAAAGCATAATTATTTCTATGTCTTTTGCTCAAAAGGTTGTCAACTCACTATTATACGATCATGGGCAAAATTTTTGGGGCATTAGAAAGGGTGACACAGGGTGATTGAGGAAATAGTTAGTCAATTACCTCCCTTGTTTTCCCATTCCTCTCCATGGACGGCCATCTTCAAACGTTTGAAGTTGAAAATGATATTTTTGCCAATTTCTCAACTGGCAATAGTGAATTATAGGATTAATAGGATTATTCTTTAACAAGGTAGGACTGTTTATAGGTTCAATCTATTTTAGGGCTTTGTTTTAATACATTTTAAAAATATAACTTAAAAAAATGCTATTCGAACTTTAATAGTTCTTTCAATCAATAGGTTTGAGATACAATATCTTGTTCAGTGCTGAACAAGTGCAGGTCATACATTCGACTAATCTATAGTTTATAATGATTCACACTTCACAGGTATGTTGAAATGTCGGCAGGGTCAAAAAAAAGAACAAGAATTAATGATCACATGTGGCAAGACTACTCATGGGGATACACCAAAAAATGATTGAATGAAAATTTTCTATAGACCCCTTTTGTGGATGAGCCCCCAATTCGTGAAAACATAAACTAAATAAAAACGATATGCAAATTCCGTATGAACGATTCTTATTATTCACTGAATTTACATTAAAACATCCATCTTGCACTTTACCGATGTCTAGAACAATATGTTATACCCCCATCAGACCGGGGCGGCCCCCCTAATACGCTGCTACGACGACAGAAAATGGTCTCAGGGCGCGTCAAGATCGCCATAATCGTAGTGAAAGCATGGTTGCAACGCCAGATATCACGCTGTGGTCTCCATGGTTGCAAATGGTCACCGAGTCATGACGTTTGTCTTGAGCACGGTTCAGCCCTATGACCATAAAATGCTGTAAAAACGTGGTTGGGTTGTGAAGTCCTTACTACGCTACTACGGCGACGAAAAAAGCCCTCAGAGCCCATTCAGATCACCAAGTGTGGCAAAAGCGTGGTGGAAACACCAGATATCGTGCTGTGGACTCCATGGTCGCCAATTATTGCTGAGTCACTGCGCCATGGTTGTATTAAGAACTCCATAAACGCAGTGGGAACCTCGTAACATCTCCATAGGTGCAGTGGTAGCCCCATGAGATCGTCGTGCAATCGTGCAACGGTGGTGAAATCGTAACATCGCCATGACAACGCCATAAGGACTCAGAACGCTTGGTGGGGTCACGGCCTACACGCGAAAGTTGTGGTAAAGGCAGTAGGCACCGATACAAATTTTACCATTTTCGCAGCCTCTGTGCCATGTGTGTACTGCACACATACTACGTTTATAGAGATGTTAGCACGCTTGTCTTGCGACCGTCGCGACCCACCACATTTTCTCAGCTTTCCAGGTCATATGACAAAACCTTGCTTTGAGCATGTTCAAAGCAAACGCTGTGACTCGGCGATCATTGGCGACCATGGAGTCCACAGCACGATATCTGGCGTTTCCACCACGCTTTTGCAACACTTATGGGGATCTTGACACTCTCTGAGGCCAGGACCTTCGTGACCAAACCACTTTTTCACAGCTTTCCAGGTCATATGACAGAACGTCGTGACTCGATAACCATTTGCAACCATGGAGACACAGCGCGATTATTGTGATCTTGACGAGCTCTCAGACCATTTTCCGTCGTGATAGCAGCGTTTGCAGGGCGCCGCCCCGGTCTGATAGGGGTATAACATATTGTTCTAGACCTCGGTAAAGTGCAAGATGGATGTTTTAATGTAAATTCAGTGAATAATTAGAATCATTCATACGGAATTTGCATATCCTTTTTATTTAGGTTATGTTTTTACGAATTTGGGGCTCATTCAAAAAAGGGGTCTATAGAAAATTTTCATTCAATCGTTTTTTGGTGTATCTCCATGAGTAGTCTTGCCACATGTGATCATTAATTCTTGTTCTTTTTTTTGACCCTGCCGACATTTCAACATACCTGTGACTTATAAACATTTACAGTTTATAATGATTCACACTTATAAACATTTACAAAGCCGAATCTAGTCTGACGTTTAAGTGACAAGCACATGTTATTATCCCGAGCAGAACGAAGTTAAAGAGACCTTCCCATGAACAAACTCAGTGATTTGATGATCGTATATTATTATTATCCCGAGCAGAACAAAGTTAAAGAGACCTTCCAATGAACAAACTCAGTGATTTGATGATCGTATATTACTATTATCCCGAGCAGAACAAAGTTAAAGAGACCTTCCCATGAACAAACTCAGTGATTTGATGATCGTATATTACTATTATCCCGAGCAGAACAAAGTTAAAGAGACCTTCCAATGAACAAACTCAGTGATTTGATGATCGTATATTACTATAACTGAGCATATAACTTCGAGTCTGCTCTGTTTAACTCCAGAATCGACTACGTCAGTCTGCTCACTCTGCTGCAATTTCGACAATTCAAAGGACAATATTGAGTTATATGACATTATCACATGTGTCATAGAACTGGTTAAACACGTCCTAATATATCCAAAACTAATAGTATAAATTGAACAACTATATCATTATTTATAATCACTGTCTAATATTTTCCACCACAGGGGCATCATCAGGTCATAACATAACAACATTTACAATAACGCTATCATGTTAAAGCCTGAAGAGGTTCC
The DNA here is from genome assembly GCA_963678685.1 of Patella ulyssiponensis. Classification (NCBI taxonomy): domain Eukaryota; kingdom Metazoa; phylum Mollusca; class Gastropoda; family Patellidae; genus Patella; species Patella ulyssiponensis. Next base: position 64,594,819 of record OY783229.1, read on the forward strand.
GATGGAACTGAAAGCGCAAGCTCGAAAAAAGCTTTTTTTTTCTTTTCAAACATTTTATTTGTTTGTATATCACCTGAGAGCTGTTTCCGGAACTTTTTGTATAATAATATTCTCAGCACAGGGATCATTCATACGACAGATGCGTAACAGAAGTTTGAAGAAACGGAAATTTCGAAAGCAAAAGAAAAACTTATATATCTGTTAGAATCACTTTTTCTATTCAACGGAATTATCAGTGGGCAGAAATTCTCCCGTGTATCACTCGCTACTTCAGTAAGTTATATAGGAGGGTAACTCGTGTTTTCATCACTTGTCTTTGCTTTCGTCACTTCTGATTCTTCAAAGTTTCGATACGCAATGTTCTTTGGTTAAATTATATTGGAACCGTGTTTAACCAGTTAATAATAATAAAAATATAACATGGACATTTATATAGCGCTTGTACTGCATGCACAGAGGAGGGTGGGGTGGGATGGCCTAGTGGTCTAGAGTGCCGCGCTTCGACCTCTAGCTGGCCGGTCACCTCTGGCTTGCGGCTAGGGTTTCGATCCCTGGTGTGAGCGTATGTGGCATGGAGATAGGGGCGCCTTCTCAACCTCGTGGGTTTCCTCCGGGCACTCCGGTTTCCTCCCACTACGCGCAAGCGAATTATTGAAATAAAACTAAACGATATGTTAGTCCAAAAATGACCTAGTTTGTGTCGAGTGGACGTTAAACCTCATTTCTCTCTCTCTTTCTCCATGCACAGTGGCATTCTCACGGCGCATACAGTTCACTAATTTGATTAATCTTGATAATATCTCTCCAAAATATGGGTTTTAAGTATTGATTTAAAACAACAAAGAATTGAAGATGATTTCTGGTAGATTGTTCCACTGTTTAGGCACATTCACTGAGAACGATCTATACCCGAACGATTTTAGCTTCCACCTTGGGCAACACAACAGATGAAGTCTTTTTGATCGGAGGTTACGTGAGGGAACATGTATTTGCATATGGTCGGATAAGTATTTTGGAGCTAAGCCATTGACACTTACACACTGATAAAACAAGGACAGAAATTTGAAGATTATTCTTTCATTTATTGGCAGCCAATGGAGTGATTTAAGAACAGGAGTTAAATGATAGTATTTTGATAATCTGGTAACAATTCGAGCTGCGGTATTTTGCACAAGTTGAAGCTGCACCATCTTATCCACAGGGGCTATTTACTTTTTATTTGTTGTCTTAATGGATTTTGTTTTCATTGATTATAACTTCAATGTAAAGTTTAATTTTGACCGTGGGGTATTAACGAATTTTGAGTTCAGGCCAGAGTAAATTTAATTCTACAATTATCTCATACGAACGTTTAATATACAAGAAAAAACAAGCAAACAAAAAAACCCATCAAAACACTTCCCCATTAGATAGAAAAACATTGAAAATGTAAAATAAGTAATTATAAAATGTCTGAAGGAAAGTGTGTTGTTTTGTTGGTAAGTAAGAAATGAGGTTCAAACTAATTAAAGTCTCGAAAGTTTTATGTTTTCAGTTTATCTAGTGGCGTTCAATACCGCATTCCTTATTTAGTGCACATAAAAGATTTTAATCACATACGAGCGTACTACGGACAATGAACCAAGCATGACGTTATCGTCGCCGATGCACAATTGTCCATGGAATAATCATGTCAAATTTCATTTCGATATGGTGTCGCTATACAAGAACAACAAGCTGAATAACGCTTGCGGTCCAGAATTTTTTTCCATAGTTTAATGTAGATGAAGTAGAAGTACGTCTATGTTAACGATAGACAAGTGCATAAAAACAAAATAAATATACTTTAATAATGTTTTCACCCACTTTAACTTATTTATTTTGATATAAAACTGATTATTTATTATCATGTTATATTATAAAGAAAGATCATGAATATGAAAGTCTGATGAAATACCATTATAGATAAACAGGTCATAATGGCCGAATGTTTAGCAGGTGTGCGCTGTATCACTTAAGGTCTGTCATTGAGTCATCTGGCGCGGTTTCGATTCCCCGACAAGATTTAGAGTCGCCTGTTCAACTCCGTGGGTTTTCTCTAGGTCCACTGCTAAACGACCCCTACGCGCAACCCTGTGTTAGTCCAGAAATGACCTAGTTTGTGCCGAGTGGACGTTAATCCCCATTTCTATTTATTTCAGAGCAACGTTTCGATTTCTGTGGAACAAATGTCTAAAGTATTTATCAAGCAATTGTGGTCTGTTCATTTCCAGTTCATTTACTATATGCCATGGAGAGAATTTAACATTTTTTTGCGTACTGATATGTTTATAGCCAATTTGTACAACTGAATTACATTATATGTCGAAGAAAAGTATATCCCTATAAGTAAAAAATGGCAAATTATATTAGTTTCTCATTATTCAAAACATTTTGTTGAAGTTTAATCCCATACTGTTTATGCATCATGGTAATCTATTGGAATGTAAAAAAGAAACTGTATGGTTTATATGTATATCTATTTATATTCATAACGACCACTTAACAATTGTGAATTGGTGTATAAAAGAGAGTAAAAAGTTAAACGGCCATTTCATTTCATTTTATTTTGTGTAAAAGAGCAAAGAATGAAACTATTTGTGACGTATCGTTAACTGTATATTTTGTTGCATTAGTTTATAATAGCAATATGAAATGATTCAGTTCCAATTAGACACAAAAAGCGAAAAAAAAAAAACAAAAAAAAAAAAAAATGAAAAACAAAAATAAATATTTTTAAAGATGGTGGATTAATTAAGCCTCGGATTATTTGATATTTTTTAAAAAAGGAAGTAACAACACAACTTTACACTGACATATATTCTAACGAATAGTTAACAGTTATTTAACAAAGAAAGAAAGATAAACACTGACTAATACTTGTGAAATAGAAAAGATAGTAGTTGTGAGACATTTGCAGGATTTAATAATTTACGTGTGTCTATTTTTTAATGTAGTTTATTCATACATAATCTCCTGCAAGTTTTTTTGTTATCAAAAAATATCAACACAAGTTGATAAAGTAAAAAAAAAAAAACAACAAAAAACAAGGCGCTGCCGAGTTGGAGATTTCATTTATCACCAAATCCTTTCTTACATGCACAAATAAATAAATACAATTCTTTTGTATAGATTTCACTTTTACTGAATCTGATTACATTACAGCGTAGTGATATATCTTTTTTGACAGCAGTCTTACATATTGACCCAGAGTTTCCTTCAAAACTAATTAAATAAAAAAAGAAGTTTCTTTTTATTTAGAATATGTGGTTTCTTTGAAATAAAAGAAAGTACACGTAGTTCCTTTTTGATTGACCAGATTATGTAGATTATGTAATTTATCACAAAGCGGTATCTACTGTCAAATGTGTTATTGGGTGATAAAGCATAATATACCAATAACTTTAATTATCAACCCCAGTCAGATTGTCGTTACAGGATATTTAGGATTGTTTTATTTGCAAGAACTTAATCGAACAATTTTTGTTTTGCATATATTAGGTTATACCCTAGTTTAATTTCTAACACCAGCCGTATTCAATTAAATTTCAATTAAACATTCAAGGTGCCATTTCAACTTGTCTGAGATATGTTCTAAATAAAGACGAACGTTAATTATTATGTTAAGGGAGGTAACCAATCCAACTTTAAGGTATCGTCTTTATAACGGTATTCAATAATAAGCAACATAGTATGTCTTCTTTAAGCAAAGGGGTAACTTAAACATACATTATGGGAGATAAGATAATATAAAGAGCAGGAAGTTCCCACACTATAAGAATAGTTAAAAACTAGATAAAATTTCAGTCAAATTGATCTACCCTGAACCGAGAATTTAGGGATTGAATTTTTAGCCGAGCTTCGATTATCATTACAAAAGTCTGTACGATAAAAAAAACCCCAGTCTCGCTTATCCATTTTTTGATAAAAAAAAACATAGGCTCGATTATCCATTTTCTCATTTAATCATCAACAGCAGATCGGGTTCTAATCCAGTAAAATATCACGGGCTAGCGATGACATCGAGGGTTGATTACAGTCTGAATGAGTTAATTAATGTCTAATTAATAATTTAGATAACATTTCAGGCCTAAAGAAAGACCTACAATTGGCAGATTTAGCTCTTGCATAATGCATGTTTAAGAAACCTTCAACATTGGATAACGCTCTCAATTCGATCATAAACATAGACGCAATGACAGAAAATAATAACCGTTTTAGTTTGACAAAGGGCAGCCTAACTAGCGACCAAGGTTAGAGAGAGAGAGAGGTTGGGTTTAAAGGCTCAACACCACTTTTGTTGTAAATGAATACTATGTCCCAATCTTTATTCTAATCAACAAATTGTATTATTTTACAATATTCCAATTAATTGTTGATACAAATTTCATCTTAACACACTGAATTTAAAACATTGGATAAATTCAACTAAACGGTTTGAAAAGCCTTACGTAAATCTTTTCAAATGTAACATGGGTGTAAAAATATTTTCGAACCCTCTGGACAAGTAAAATATAGGATGTAATGGATAATTTACGCAACAGGTAGGACATTTAAACATCTAGTACTTAGAATATGGCTATTATTTATTTTCTGGAGCTGTCAAACCAGCAAGAGTGTTATTGTCCCTTTAACGTCCACTCGACACAAACTAGACAGAAACATATGATTCAATGTTATCTTAATAAGTCGGTAGCGTGTCGGTTTTTTTTAGCGTTTGGTGGGAACCTGAGGACATTGATAAAACCCATGATCCTTGCCACGTACAAGCGGTGGGGATTCGAAACCACGCCGTCTGACTCAATGTTATTGTCCCTTTAACGTCCACTTGACACAAACTAGACAGAAACATATGATTCAATGTTATCTTAATAAGTCGGTAGCGTGTCGGTTTTTTTAGCGTTTGGTGGGAACCTGAGGACATTGATAAAACCCATGATCCTTGCCACGTACAAGCGGTGGGGATCCGAAACCACGCCGTCTGACTCAATGGTAGACCCTGTGATAAAACCCATTGACATTAATTTGGAAATAACATTTTGTCCAGATATATCCAAACGTCTTTATTTATATTTCAATTACGCCACAAAATGTTCGAAAATTAAATTTACCGAAGGAAAAAAAATAATATTGCAAGCTCATTAACCCACTCATTAACATTCCTCTCAGTGACACTGTCGGCCTTCACCTCTGATCAATGTGCTGATTTGAAACTACAATAATTCAGTTTGGTTATAGATTATGGATTCTGTGAGTTGTGGTTATAGATTATGGATTCTGTGAGTTGTGGTTATAGATTATGGATTATGTGAGTTATGATCGAAGTTAACATTAGGAAATAAAACGCAAACTTTGTTTTTTGATTTAGTGCACACCTGACTTGTGTTCTTGTTCGGGCAACTTTTTTCTACATTTAAGCATAAGCAAATTTGTTATTATAACTGGGACATCACGTCACAACTGTTCTGTCTACACTAGGTTCCAGGTTTTCCAGTCTGTTTCATCCACCATGGTGACGAAATCACTCTCATCAACAACTAAACATTGTTTAGTTAACTTATTATAACTATATGCCCCACATCCACATGGCAAATCTTCAGTGGGTGTCACGCATTTAAGATTACATATCACCAGGCTTCTGGTATGGTAACTCAACACCTTCGGACCAAGGAGTTTGTTGTTCCCTGGCAACTGCTTCCATGTAGAAGCCAACTTCGCCGCACCAGTGTCTGTAAAACAGCATCATATAAATATATAAATGAACGAGTGGGGCGTTGAATTGTCACCGGCCGTACCCGTGTGTGTGTGAATAACGTACGCTCCAGCGAAGTGATGTCGCAGATAATTCCCCTACCCGATTTTTTTTGGATAGTTGTGAATTGGCGCACACAATTCCCGTACTCAACCAAAGGCCGTTTTCTGACTGCTGCACCTACTTTCATAAACTAGAGTACGTGCACTGCTGAGTACATTGACACCACCAATACAATAAAATGTACAATATCAACTAACGCAATAATTAAAACTTAGCACCACACAGTGGGGTCTGCTCCGTAACTGCAGCTTTGGATGGGCTATAAAAATAAACAAATGAATCTTTATTCTGCAAGTTTATCATTGAATATAATGCACAAATCATATAGCTTAAAACATCGGTAGAGACGTGTTAGGTTGTATTATCTCGAGCGCTCGACTTAACTATCTCGAGCGCTCGACTTAATATCTCGAGCGCTCGACTTAGTATCTCGAGCGCTCGAGATAAACAATTTTTTTGCGTGTCCTAAATCAGCCACCGTACTTCACCATATCCGAAAGTAAATTTTTTTTAAAGATTTCGCTTTATGAAAAATGTACTTCCTTGAGAGTTGCGATTCACCACTATCCAAAAAAAAGATCAGACTTGAAATAAGTCTCGTCCAATGCTGTTACTATATAGTCATGAAATCCGATGTGGCAAAGTCCTCTATAACTTTTATCATAGTTAGACCTTATTTTAGATCCACTAAACCCTTCACGGTATAGATAATATATGTTATTGGCTATTATCCTCTACAAACCATTTCATAAGGACGTATTGGGGGTGTTTTAATTGTGGACTTATGTTGATGTGACCTATGTATATTTAAAGCGACATTCATACCATAACTTGTACTCTCCAAATGTAATGATGACCTTGCGGGTATCCATTTTCTCACCTGTTTGAAGGTATATAAGACCCCGTATTTTCTTTAGTTCGATTGTCTGCAATATCACTTATAAGAAATCGGATGTTAAATAAAACCAATTCACACACCCACACACGCTCACGGTAGTTAGAGGGAATTGGTTAGGAGAGCAGAGACTAATCGGAGTTCAGCCGCTGCCGTGGCAGGGGCGGAATAGTTGTAATTTGGCGATACGCCGTATTGATGTTATAGCTTAAAATGTTCCTGATGTATCTAAGTTGCTGCTTGATTTATGTTCCTGTGTATTTATGTTATGGTTTCCGATGTAGTAAATCCTATAATTAAGAACATGAGTTTTTTATTCTTTACAATTAATAAATGGATCCATTTTGATTTCTTGTATACACAAACTAAACGATATCCAAGATTCTTTAGAAAATACAGCCAGATTATTTGCCAATGACACCGTCAGTGGTTGCACTAAATCTCGTGTATATGAAATAGAAATTTCAGTAAACGCGGACTTATTCAGCAAAATGTTTCATTATTTTGGAAAAACAAATAACCACCGTTTTCCTATTATCTCTTTTGTTTGAGTCTTATTTACATTTATGTAATCTGCTACTTATATTTTGTAATGAGTACAGCTGTATTTTAGTGACTTGTAGAAAGCGACTACACCGGCAATTCGACACCTGGACGTTACGACAATAAGACGACGTTACGACAGAGTAAAGTGTCGTATGATTGCGCCAATATTGTCGTGATGTCGTGTTATGAAAAGGGCGAGATTTAACATGGCAACTATCAGCCACCATAGACGTGTGATTGCACCGAGAATTATTCATAAGTGGTCGCATAACAACATCGACTTACATTAAGTATCTTATATAAACAACATGACAATTATCTTACCTATATTCCAGCAGCCATCACTACCCCATCCAGTTATTAGAAAGGCATAGTTGAGTTCGATTGGTGGAGTCATCTGAATGCTTGCTATCAAATTTATATCAGTTTTGTCTCCCTTTCCAAGTTTTAACAGTCCGTCTTTCCAGCTAATCCAAAATGGACGAAACTCTGAGCAATCAAGGAGAACTTCTGGATGATTAGCATATGGCGGTAGTAATGAAGATGCAGCAGGTCTGATTTCACTGATGATATTTCCGTGACATCCAATTACAAATGCAAAGTTCCCTGGAGTTGTCAAATGAATCAAAGCATCTTTTTGTAAAACTACATGAGCGTCGTTGCATGCTTTCACTAGAAATTTAAAACTGGTTATATTCATGGTATTAAATCCTTTTCTTGCCAATGGAACAGCAACATTCTGGTTATTAGGAGTGTAAACTCGTAGAGCAAAACAAACTGAAAAACATAACGCTAACGCTACAATATATACTATTCAAAAAAAGTAGGGGATATTTGATTTTGGGGGCATAATACTAAAATATGCAAATGACTACGAAAAAAGTCACTATAGAACCTAACAGAAGAAACATTTCCAGTTACATGCGACGCCCAAACGCACCAATAGCTACCGCATGGAATGCAGGTGATGCTTGGGATCATCATGGGGGTCCAACCCAAAATTTATTCAATGACAGACCTTATGTTACAGCGTGCACGTGCTAACAATTCGGCCATACTACCCTCTAAACAACATTGGACGTGATATAAATGTATGGTTTGCAAATACTATTTCGAATACCGTGGCTAAGTGGATAAGACGCAGGCTCGCTAGGCTGTGGGTCGGGAGTTCGATCCCTGCATTGGTCGAAAAAAGTTCATCCAGATTTTCTGGCGTGGTTCCCCCTTATAAGTGTCTTGTCGTTCCGATGGGATGAAAACCCGAGGTTCCATGTACATGTTGGCGTGCAAGTAAAAGATCCCGTGACCGTTAGACTTCGATATAAGTCCAGGTCGTAGATCCGCTCTCTGGGCAATATTTCCCTAAAGCACACTGTATGGCGTATGTCCGTCTCCATTAGCCCGGTTCGGAACAGAACAGTAGGGCGTTAACCCTTCTTTCATTTCATTTCATTTTCTATTTCAAATTTAAGCTAAACGGGATTTGGAGAATTTTATTTTATTTTTTTTTTACGGTTGAGCCAATAATTAATATTAATATACAGTTGGTTTATATTAACACAGGGTATAAATGTTATGGATAGGCCTACACAGATACTGAGTTTAATACTAAGTGACCTCTCTCTCTCTCTCTCTCTCTCAGCACGCCTTCCAGCCTTCAACCAAACGAAGAATGGGTCGTTTATACCAAATAATGGTCCCGATCAGGTGCGCAATCACCCAATTGAGCACGCAGTCGCGACACCAAAAATCTTCATAATGATGGTTGCTAGGCAGAAATGTATAAATTCTAAATTCGTTGATGTTGATGCTAAACATGTAAAGCATCTATTCAGAAGACATTTTCCTTTAAATAATAGAAACAAGTTGGAACAGAATTGAAATTTACACTGAACAAATAAAGAAGTTGGGTTATACATTGTCTTAAATTAGAAATTACAGGAATGGAATTTAGAAGTTACATGAATGGAGGTTAGAAATTACATGAACAGAAGTAAGAAATTAGACGATAGCATGTTAGAATTTTGGCACTAATATACCGCCATACTGAACACTCTCTATATAAGTGTAGAAAAGTTAACCCTATATACTAGATTTTAAAAATGTAATATTACAGGATAGCAATATTAAAGGACATACGAACGCCATTGATTTTTTAATCCTGTTTACCAAGTATCTATTGAACATATAATAGATTTGAATAATAATACACTATCTGTGCACAAATCGAAGTGGTCTGTTCTACGCACCATAGCTTAATAGCTATAGTTGACAACAACTTGTAACTCAGAAATGGTTAAACCGCACGTTTTGAGTAATTGTCTCTATAATTTCGCCCCTTTCATTTATATTTTATTAATTTCATCTGTATGTGCACATAACCTTGTAAGGATTTTTATGCAATAAAGTTTCTTCTTCTTCTTCTTATAGAGGAAATCAAACTAATAATAAGGAAAACAGATATTTTGAAAAGCGTGCTGGAACAAAAGAATTATAACACAAAAAACATCATGGCTTTACTTTTCCTGTGGGGTACGACGAGGTTTTTTCTTTTTGTAGCTGGTAGGTTGGGTGGGTGGGGGAGGGGTGTGAGTGTGGGTGGGGGGAGAGGGGGTGTTAGTGGGGCATGGCAATTACTGTGCATGCTATTTTTTTTACTGGTTAATAGTGTTTATACTGTAGTAATGTGTGTATTTTGTTGTACAATAGTGTGTAATACTGTTTATATCGTAAGAACGTAATATATAACTGCATAGTGGAGTTCTTTAATAAAATTTAAAAAAAAAAAGAAAAAAGGTATGGCAAATACGTTAAGACCCTTCACGTTATACAGTAACCGTGGTTATCAAGGAAATGTCGCTGATTAATGACTAACCTATTAACTGAGTTAGATAGGGTCCCATTAACACAATTAGAGTGATTTTAATCTTAAAAGATTAATGGAGGTTGATTGCATTGGAATGTCTCTGTCCCCTTTATAAATGCCGAGATTGTATCTTAAGATCAGTACCGGACTGCTACCAAGGTATTCTCACCTGCAGACAACTTTAACTTCGGTGTACGTTTGTTGTATTACTTTGTATACAATAAAAAGGTGTATCTCTAAGTATGAGAAGAACCTGTTGTTGTTGTTTAAGCCTCTGTGTTATAGTTTAATTGATACCGTTTACTTTGAATATAGAAGACGAAATGGAACAATATTATAATTTCGTTTCTACATTCTAGTTTGAACAATTTATATACTAAGGCAATATTTTGAGTTAATGCTTCCATATTTGAAACCTCCATAACAACCACGCGCAACCAGGCTGCGACCTGAAAAGCAAAGCGCTGTAAACTCTGAAAACGATGTAATGACGCAGTGGAAACTGCCAAGGACGGGAGAGGGTTGCCATGATACTGGCCAACATCATTTCAAGGGATATGGTAATAAACGCCGTATAGTCGAAAATGATAGTGTAATTTGTTAAAACAACGGAGGTATAACTTAAATTAACCTACACAAATCAATGACAATGTTTTACAGATTAAATGCGTTCGAAATAACCAGTCATGACATCGCAAGGTGTGAAAAATTCAACATCCGGCTCCGACAAATTTGAAGGAACGTACATCATCTTATAACATACACAAACAAATCATATTGGCTGGTGCCATTTGTCACTTCAGGGCCGGTTGAACAAAAACTTAATAGAAATTTTAAATTTTATGCGTTTCACGAAGATCGATTGTAACCTAAAATGAAATAAATCGCCTTACAAATAAACGGGTGGGTCGTAGCCTTTGAATATCAACATACTTGACGTTTGGTCATAAATATTTTGACGAAATTGGTACTTAAGTTTACCCTTGAATTAAAATTTCCTTTGAGTAGGGAACCTGGGCTCAAATGCAGTAATGTAAGCCATTCCATAAGATTAGGAACAGCTCAAGAAATCATCGTTAAGGATAATCCCTCTTCCAAGTCATGTGCTAATAAAAACTTAAGATAACAAATTTGTCATTAAATGTAAGGTACTCTTGAGTACTAAGAGAGAGAGAGAGAGGGGGGGGGCGGTTAACGTCCACTCGACACAACCTAGGTCAATTCGGGACTAACATGGTTTAATTTTATTTAAATAATTCGCTTGCGCGTAGGGGTCTTTAGCAGTGGGAGGAAAACGGTTGAATACTAAAAAGGCGCAATATCCGTACAGGTTGAATATATTTCAGATGCTTTAAGCATATTGGCCTTGGGCCAATAAGCACCCCATCCTTAAAATTAAGAATTGTCAATAAAACCCCCATTGTGTGCTGAGAACAACTTAAGGGTTAAAAGAAATACTCAACCGAGTTTTCCCAAAGACGAACCTTAAACACTAAGGCCGCACAGTATCTTACAAAGGCACTGGTGTACACAGGTGCTACTTGTTGTTTGTTAGTTGTTGACGGAACCCTATGAAACTCCTACTCCTTGTCACGTACACGCGGCGAAACGAAACCTAACCCAATGACAGGCCTTATGATTTAATGCGCAAGCGTTGAACCATTCAGCCATCCATTTTACGATCGATTTAATCCCCAAGTCTTAGTATTTAGATGTACCTAAGATTTAAATTTTAATTTGAGAATTTCCTTCCCTCAACATACATTATGCAAGAGCTAAATCGGCAAATATCATGTCTTTCTTTAGGCCTGAAATGTTATCTAGTTTATTAATTAGACATTTACTAACTTATCCAAACCATAATCAAATCTCGATGGCATCACTAGTCTGCGAGATATACTGGATTAGAACCCGGTCTGCTGCCTCTGATTAAATCAAAAAAATGGATGATCGAGACTTATGATCCGAGGCAATCCCCAAAATTCAATCCCTAAATTCTAGTTTTTGTGAGGAACGATTTGATTGAAATTTTCAGTTATTGGTGAGAACTGCCAGCTCTTTATCTAATCTCCCATAATGTAACAAAGGATAGTTTTAAGGATAATTCCCAATATTGAGAAATTCTTGCAATTAAAGTAGAACGAAAGAATGCAAAGTATGAAAGTTCACGAATACAATAAGATTAAAGGATAATGGTTTAATACAACATATCTTGTAAATATAAATCAGACATTCATTTTGGGGTATTTACCTTCAAATAAAAGAAAAGCGGCTATTCCCGTCCAGAGTGTCTCCATGTCCACCTTTCTTCTCCAAGTGCATCACAGACAAGGGTGTGTTTGACTGTAATACAAGTATGCTAAATAGAGTTGATACTTGCGATACTTAACAATAAGATAATTGTTCGTTTGTATACCTAATTTCAAGAGAGTATCTGCACATTTGGGAATTCAATAATCAATTAAAACCACGGTTTGTAAATAAACACCACGTCTGTGGTAAGTAGCTGCAAACTGATAGATATAAAATATACATTATTTGTATCCGTATAACTATACATTTGTTTTATATACGTAATCCCTACTGAATATTTGAACGGAATTTCAAATTGGATCAACTATCGAAAAATTGTAAAGAACAAAAACAAATTTTCTCTGAAAAGAAAAGAAATCGAGTTTAACATTTTACTATTGAAAACGGATCTTCTAGCACAAAAGGTATTTTTAAACAATTAAATCAACGTGGGCTCAACAGTATGCTCAAATGTCGCAATTTTCTGTTTCAATATTACCATGGGATGCAATGTTAGATCACAGGCACTTGAAGGGATTAAAATAAAACTTCTTACTACTGCTTGAGTATATAGTATAGTATATGTAGAAGGTCGAGGCCATCTTTGTTATGACTCGTTGGCTAAATATTGTCTGCTAACATCTCACAATACTCACTAGTTCTAAGACTTTCCATCGTTTTAATTCCCAACGAGACTTTATTTGATCATTATACACCCTCCAGTGTAGTTAAATTGGTCGTTTTACAGCGTTATTAATTACAAATCAAACTTAAAGTGTGTTCACTTGGCTATTCATATCTTCAACGGACCGGAATTAGGACGAAATCAGGCCAAAAGAAGTCTGTATCACCCAGTCCCTTTATAAACCTATCATTAGTCGATATGTGCCTAGGAACAGGGTGATCAAGACTCGCTCAACAAATGATAGAGCCTACGAAGCGAGACCGTTGTTGATGGTTGAAGATATGAATAGCCAAGTGAACACACTTTAAGTTTGATTTGTAATTAATAACGCTGTAAAATGACCAATTTAACTACAATTTAAGGGTCTTGATATTGACACCAGTGCGTTAAAAGTAAAAATCCCTAACGATAAGCTTACTGAATTATCAGCGCAGTTACTAGACATCTGTGGTATTATATACTAAGGGAAGTAACTTGATTGTAGAGCGGGAAATGAGAGAGGAGTTACTCATCCCGGGGTTAAAATAAAAAAGGGTTTACGACAACTCTGGTGTTCTTGTGTGGTCTTATGAAGAGAATACAACATTATGGTTAAAATCCACGTAAATTATGCCTGAAGGTGTTGAACACGACAGGGCCGGCATCAACTACCACTACCGAAAAGATCTGATGGCACCGCGGAAAGCTGGCAAAAATGGCGGCAACGGTTCGTTACGTAACATACAATAATGGGTATGGAGATAAAACCGGCTAAAGAATAAGTATGTACGTTTATTTAAGCCATGGGAAATGTAGCCGATGGCATTTTAGCTAAGTTACAGATTGATATATCCTCTACACAGAGTTATTAGAGGAATTTGACAATCACTTCAAGTTCCGGAAAAAGTTTTAACAGAAGACCACAACAAACGAGTGAAAATATTGACAGTTTCCTCCAAAGCTGAAGATTGCGAATACGGGACACGGAGATGAACTGATCGTTGCAGGGGTACAGTTGGTGGATGCAGTTCGGCTTAGCACCTACTTCGGGAAAAAGATACAATTCATGGTGTATCTAGCCATAGATCACACAAACCCCACCGGTTTGTTCCCAGAAATAGCCAACAAAAGCTAAGCAACAACAGCAGTGTAACTACTGTGGAGAGGAACCCCACAAGAGGAATTACTGCCCTGCAAAACATGCGCAGTGCTTGCAGTGTGTCTGAATACTGGTCAGCACGTATCACGGCGACACACTTCTTAATATCTTGGGAACCTTTGACGCAACACTGAAGAATAAAGGCTTATCAACTACTGAAACCTGTTACGAGTTGCAACATCAAGATGTACCTTTACTCACCAGACAAGCTTGCATCAAGCTCAACCTTATGAGACGTATGGAACAGATAAAATCCCCTCCAGATTTCATGGACGAATGGCCAGATTTATTCAGTAGCTTAGGAAACCTGAAGCGGGAGTACTATTACGTTGTGGGAGGACGCTACACCCTTCTCCATATATAATCCACGAAAGGTGGCGCAACCATTACTGTCGAAAGTAAAAAATAGGTTGCCAGGCAACGAAACATACGCCCACACAGCAGCCAAATCGTCCGGGCAGTCAACAAGAGTTGTTGCATTTTAAGTAATCATCAGAAAATCATAATTCAAACTCACCCATAACTACGGTGTAACTGTGATATAATCAAACGTTTTTTTAAATCAGATAATAATTGTGACCTCCAGAGGGACCACAAGCTAAAAAGGGTGATTTTTCGTACAATCATGGGCCATGATTCAGGAAGTTACGATCCGATATGGGCAAATATGCAATGGAATCAAGATCATTAGGTTATAAACATGGATTTAAAGTTTCATCAAAATCAGTTCAAAATTGTGACCTCTATAGGGTCCACAACCTTGATATAACATATTTTTACACAATTCGCGTACAGACGGCGGCCATTTTATCCGTCAACTCTGGTCCGATTTTCACAAAATTCAAATTCTCTCTTCATTATCATGAAACCGTGATATAATCAAACGTTTTTTTAAATCGGATAATAATTTTGAACTCAAGAGGGACCACAAGCTAACAAAAGGGATTTTTCGGACAATCAGGGGACATAATTTAGGAAGTTATGATTCGATGGGCGTAAATATCGAAAGGAACCAAGATCTTTGGGTTATAAACATGCATGTCACGTTTCATCAAAATCGGTTCAAAATTGTGACATCTATAAGGTCCACAACCTTGATATAACATATTTTCACACCATTCGCGTAAAAACGGCGACCATTTTGTCCGTCAATTTTGGTCTGATTTTCACGAAATTCGAACTCAACCTTCATAACCATGGAACGGTGATATAATCAAACGTTTTTTTAAATCGGATAACAATTTTGACCTCCAGAGGAACCACAAGCTAAAAAGGGCGATTTTTTGGACAATCAGGGGCCATAATTCAGGAAGTTACAATCCGATGGGCGCAAATATCGAAAGGAACCAAGATCTTTGGGTTATAAACATACATGTCAATTTTAATCAAAATCGGTTCAAAATTGTGACCTCTATAAGGTCCACAACCTTGATATAACATATTTTCACACAATTCGCGTACAAACGGCGGCCATTTTGTCCGTCAATTTTGGTCCGATTTTCACGAAATTCGAACTCAACCTTCATAACCATAGAATGGTGATATAATCAAACGGTTTTTTGAATCGGATAACAATTTTGACCTCCAGAGGGACCACAAGCTAAAAAGGGCGATTTTTCGGACAATCAGGGGCCATAATTCAGGAAGTTACGATCCGATGGGCGCAAATATCGAAAGGAACCAAGATCTTTGAGTTATAAACATACATGTCAAGTTTCATCAAAATCGGTTCAAGATTGATATAAGGTCCACAACCTTGATATAACATATTTTCACACCATTCGCGTACAAACGGCGGCCATTTTGTCTGTCAATTTTGGTCCGATTTTCACGAAATTCGAACTCAACCTTCATAACCTTGGGACGGTGATATAATCAAACGTTTTTTTAAATCGGATAACAATTTTGACCTCCAGAGGGACCACAAGCTAAAAAGGGCGATTTTTCGGACAATCAGGGGCCATAATTCAGGAAGTTACGATCCGATGTGCACATATATCGAAAGGAACCAAGATCTTTGGGTTATAAACATACATGTCAAGTTTCATCAAAATCGGTTCAAAATTGTGACCTCTATAAGGTCCACAACCTTGATATAACATATTTTCACACTATTCACGTACAAACGGCGGCCATTTTGTCCGTCAATTTTGGTCCGATTTTCACGAAATTCGAACTCGTCCTTCATAACCATGGGACGGTGATATAATCAAACGTTTTTTTAAATCGGATAACAACTTTGACCTCCAGAGAAACCACAAGCTAAAAAGTGCGATTTTTCGGACAATCAGGGGCCATAATTCAGGAAGTTACGATCCGATTGGCGCAAATATCGAAAGGAACCAAGATCTGTGGGTTATAAACATGCATTTAAAGTTTCATCCAAATCGGTTCAAAATTGTGACCTCTACACTGTTCACAAGCTAAAAAACATGATTTTTCGTACAATCAGGGGCCATAACCCATGAAGTTGCGGTCCGATACATGCCAATATCGAAAGGAACCGAGATCTTAGGGTGATAAACCTATATTTTAAGTTTCATTGAAATCGGATAAAAATTGTGACCTGTAGACTGTGGACGGACGAACAGGGGCGACGACAATATACGTCCACATGAAAATGTGGGCGTATAAAAAAGAATTAAGAGAAAATGCAACAACAGAGTGTTATTTCTCCAGTCACCCAGCCCACTGATTGGTAATCTGGATTTGTGGTTGTCCATTAACCCATTGGATCGATTCACATCTGCATTGACTTAACAAGGCAGTTATACGAGAAATTCACCCAAAGTTTTCAGTGGATGAGAGTCTGTCAAAGCTCACCAACTCAAGAGTTTCTCGAAATTAGATGCAATATCTGGATACTGGCAGATAACTTTGGATTAAAACTTCAGAAAATTTACCACCTTTATAACAACATTCGTGATTTGTTCGGCCAGTGAAGTCTTTCAACGAACAATGACCGACATTCTTGGGGACTTTGATGATGCACCTGACAATGAAAGACGTGACAGAATTTTACGCCAGGCCCTTCTGCGAATACAGAAGTCAGGCATGGCTCTAAACGAGGAATGTAAATACCTTACAACATTCAATTAAGTTTCTTGGACACATAATAAACGGAAACGGAATACAGACTGACGCTGAAAGGTGTAGAACCATCAAAGAGTTCCACCTCCATTTAACATTACAGAGCTCTAACGTTTCATGGCCATATTGAACCACTTGGCAAAGTTTCTGCCAAACGAACAACTTAGTCAGCTACTACTGAAGGATACGCACTAGATCTGGGAGAATGCTCAACAAACTGCAATGTGTTACTCCCGAAGTGACCTAGTTTGTGTCGAGTGGACGTTAAACTCCCTTTTGCTCTCTCCCTGTTTTGTTTGGGTGTATCCCACTGAACTTCTTAATGCTACGTGTTGGGGTTTTATAGTAAATTTAATAACTTCAAATAAAAACCTGCCCCAAGCTGTTTGGTCTTGCATGTTTCTAGGAGCGATACTGGCGAAACTAAAAGTTGGCTTTCTTCGGAATGGAAAAAAGAGACATTGGCAAATATAGCCATCACATTGCAAAACACAACTGTAGATTGTTCACTGCATGGATTGGCCTGGCTTTATGACAATCTATGGGCGACCCAGGTAGTTTTATGAATGAGTACATTGATAAATTATGGAATTGAAACAGATATATTGAATTGGTTACATACATTTAGTGGAGCAGTTTTGAATTGACAAAGTAATAGGACAATGGGATAAACTTTTAAATTATGAAATAGATAAACACTAATAAATAATATAATATACATGTATTGAAATGTACTATTGGGCTGTGACAATTATTGCCATTAAATATTATTCCTCTTCGATTTGTCTTTGATAACCAGCACCGACGTAATCCCTCTCGGTGATTTTAGCGGTTTAGCGAATATTTACCACTATTCAGTATCGTGTTACATCTTGTGTCGTAGCACCTGTTCCAAATCGATTTGAAACTAGGACAATTTAGTTTGGTTATTGATGATGGATTCTGTTACCTCATCAAACCACACAGTGACATTATCGTTCTAGCGAATATTCATTGTTGATCAGTGCCATGTTATATCCTAGCTGTGACGTTGTAATTAAGCAAATCGACTTATGTGGTAGCACAACAATTCGATTTGGATATAGATAATGAATTCTGTGAGTTGTGGTTATAGATTATGGATTCTGTGAGTTGTGCAGTCACTAAAAAGTCAAAATTACAATTTGTTTTTTGATTTAGGAAGTGGCCCCATGTCAGTGTACACGTGACTTGTGTTCTTGTTCGAGCCACTTATTTTCCATATTTAAGCATAACCAAATTTGATTTTATAACTGGGACATCACCTCACAATTGTTCTTTCTACACAAGGTTCCATGTTTTTCAATCTGCTTCGTCCATTATGGTGTTGACATCACTCTCATCAACAACTAAACATTGTTTAGTTAACTTATTATAACTCTATTCACTGAGTTACCGGCCCTTGCCGTAAGAGGGAAGTGTCCCAACTGTTAGTTTATCTGAAACACTTGAGTCGTCAAGTCAAGTTCACGATCTGCTTTAAAAATTCACAAACAGCTTTGAGCGGGAAAGTAAACCCTTTTGCAAATAAATTTATGTAGACGTTTTGAGGAAATGGTTGACCAATATCGTCCCTGATGTAAATATCGAAACTTTGAACGTAATGGTTTGCGACTGACATAAATTTTGGTGATGAACAGGCCAGAGAAAATCTTTGATACAGAAGCTAGAATGGAGGGTAATCTAACATTAGTTGTTGCGGCTATTTAATGTTAGACAATAAGATCTGAATGTGAATCTAGAAGGTATAGTAATAGCATATTATACGTAACATCATGAGTATGTCAGTATTTGAATGAAGACGCTGATATGGGTCACGTGCGGGTGTCAACACTTGACTTGTATTTAACAGTGGTTAACTGGTAAGGATATTTTGCCAACGTTAACACGGTAATAAATGCCTGTTTGTATTTATTTATTATTTGGGGGAGCCTGTTCGGCTTTGTTGTTCTGCAATATAATTATTACATGGAACATCCACCACTGTGTCGACAAAGTAGTAAAGTGAGTGTTTTCTTTAATAACTTATGTGAGCTATGTTCAACCTTGTTGTTCCGCGATCTAACATGGAACACAAAATAAGGTTGTCTTAATTTATTTCAACTGTGTCGGCAAGTAGCGAAGCGAATGTTTTTCTTTAAAAGGCTCAGTCTTGTTGTTCCGCAATCTAATATGGGACATACACTAAGGTTGATTTAATTTATTTCTGATGTGTCGGCAAGTGTTACGTGAATGTTCAGCCTTGTTGTTCCGCAATCTAACATGCAACATACACTAAGGCTGACCTATTTTTTAGTATATAAGAGGGTCTGTAGAAGCAAAGTTAAGGGGCTTACATGTGTGGAAGCAAATAGTAATGCGAATGGTTTCTTTAATAATTTTGAAACCTGTCCAGCCTTGTTGTTTCGCAATCTAACATAGAACATGCACTAAGGTTGACCTATTTCTGAGTATATAAGAGGGTGTGTGGAAGCAAAATTAAGGGGCTTACCTGTGTGGAAGCAACGTTAAGGGGTTCACCTGTGTGGAAGCAAATAGTAATGCGAATGTTATCTTTAATGATTTTGGAACCTGTCCAGCCTTGTTGTTCCGCAATCTAAAATGGGACATACACTAAGGCCGTTGTAAATTACTTCTGCTGTGTCGGCAAGTAATACCATGATTGTTTTTTTCTTTAATAATTTTAAGTGAGACTGTTCAGCCTTGTTATCCCACAATCTAACCTGGAACATACGCTAAGGTCAACATTTTTGAGTATATAAGGGGCTTACCTGTGCGGAAGCAAAGTTAAGGAGTTTATCGGTGTATAAGAAAATTAAGGGGGCTTGCCTGTGTGGAAGAAAATTAAAGGGGGCTTACCTGCGTGGGAGCATAGTTAAGATGGAAGCAAATTAAAGTTGGGCTTGCCTGTGTGGGAGCATAGTTTAGATGGAAGCCAATTAAAGGGGGCTTGCCTGTGTGGAAGCAAATTAAGGTGCTTACCTGTGTTGGAAGCAAAGTAAGAGGCTTGCCTTTGTGGAAGCAGATTAGGAGGCTTGCCTGTGTTGGAAGCAAAGTAAGTGAGCTTGCCTGTGTGGAAGCAAATCATTGTGCTTACTTATGTGGAGCCAATAAGGGATTACCGGTGTGAAATCAAAGGGGTTTGGGTAGTCATCTATAACGGCCACGTATCACTTATCTGCCGCATTAAAGTTAGCTAGAATCATCGAGGTTAATTTATCGGGAATGAACGAATATACTTCAAAGTGGGAACAGAATGCATAAAAGTTCAAAGCCTGTATGTACGGAATAATTTGACAGGGATTACCAAAAATGTATTAGGGAAATATGTGGTGGGATGAAGTGTGTTATGGGGAGAAGTGAAGTGTGTTATGGGGCGAAGTGGGTTGAGTTGGTATTGAATGTTAATAAAGTTAGAATTGTTGTCATTGTCTTAGTTTTGATATTCGTAAACGGATTACGGAGCGGAAGCACTGTGCCTGCAATACTTACATCTATAGGCAAAACGGTAATTCAGAGGAAAGTATACTATTCACTGAGTTACCGGCCCTTGCCGTAAGAGGGAAGTGTCCCAACTGTTAGTTTATCTGAAACACTGGAGGACAGTATATGTGAAGGGCACGAGTAGTCATAATATGAGGTTGTCCACCTGCCTCTGGCGTAGAATGCAGAGGGTTAAAGCCTTGGTTAAGAATTATCATAATCCCTCCTTCCAGGCAGCCTACATGGCAGGTGCAAACGGGATGGGTCATTTGTCAAAAAAAAAAAAAAAAAAAAAATGTGTTTTGCCTATAGGGCTCCTCACAGTGGAAGCACTGTGCCTGCAATACTTACATCTATAGGCAAAACGGTAATTCAGAGGAAAGTATACTATTCCACACATCCACATGGCAAATCTTCTATTGGTGTCGCGCATTGAAGAGTGCATTCTATCTGGGTTCTGTTATGGTAACTCAACACCTTGGGACCAAGGAGTTTCTTGTTTCCTAGAATCCGCTTGCATGTAGAAGCCAATATCGCTGTACCGGTGTCTGTAAAACAGCATCATATACATAAATAAATAAACGAGAAGGGCGTTGCATTGGCACTGGCGTCTTTACACGACTCCTGACTTAAATCAATCAAAGGCCGTTTTCGGACTGTTGCACAAATTTTCGTAAACGCGAGTACGTCCACTGGATTATCCTTGATACCAGCAAAACAATTAAATGTGAAATGAAATCAACTAATGCAACAAATAAAACGTAGGACAATCAGGGGCGACTATCCGGGAAGGTGTGGTCCAGTATTCGCAAATATCTAAAGGAACCGAGGTCATTGAAAGATAAATCATATTTCATGTTTCGTCAAAATAGGTTAAAAATTGTAGAGTGCCCACAAGCAAAATTTAAAAGGACAATATACGCCCACATATGAAAATCAGGGCGTATTCAAACAATTGTACACGGGCACTACATTTCATGGCATCATATCCGAAATTGAAAGCTTCGATTCATGTACCTCCTCCACTGTCGCGAGCCTATGGGCGTTCATTCACCAATATATATCGAAACCATAAAGATCAGATTTGAAACAAGTCATGCTCAAGTTATGGTCAAGGAATCAGAGGTTATTTTAGTTTTTACAATCGACATAATTATTTATGTTCTCGCCTTTAACACGCGTAACCACTCAACGGTGGACTAGTTACTTAGGTTTGTTCTTGAAAGACGTCATCAGTACGTGTGGATCGTTTAGGGGATCACGGTGACTAAGTGGATACGAGTGGAGGTCGGCCTGCATTGGCCGAGAAAGTTCATCCAGATTTTCCGGCCTGTCAGTGATGCAGGACGGATCGAGGGCCTGAAATGGACAGCTTTCGGGTTGGACGAAACACCGAGGTAGCGCGAACACATTGCCGTGTGTCACGGGGTCGTTATGAAGAACACGCCAAAGACATGTAAGGTTCTTTATTCAGATTACTCATTATAATAAATCTAAATGAAATGACCTGCAAAACAACAATTACACCAAATGCAGATAAACAATATTACGGAAAATAATATTATACATAACACAAATGCCCCACTTTAAATTATAGCCGTTCATACTATACTGTATGCGAATTGAACACGTCATACTTAAAACTAATCTACAGCTGTAAAGCTATCGATAATAAATATATTGATTTATTGAATATAATCTTACCATTCAACGTGTGGTTTAATACTGCGAATACATATGGAATATACAATCTATAAAGACATACACATGTAAATGTGTCTATTCCATACGTCTATTCTTTACGATGTTCAGCAGTGGAGTGCAATTAAATGCATTTCGCGGGTGCAGTTAAAAACCAATCGAATCATTCAAACAATCACACGTGACGGACACACCCAAGCTTGCCGACAAAGAACAACTATGGACAACCTCAACACACAAAAATAAAACACGCTAGCGCAATATTAATATAATTATCAACCCTGCGACACGTGCATGTAAAAGATCCTATGAGCTGGAATTCTATCTATGAGCCGCTGTCCGGGCCAAATTGCCGTGGTAGAATACTGTATGGCGTATACTGTCTTCCTTAGCCCAGTTCGAAGCAGAAGAGTAGTACGTGAAACCCCATTTCATTTCATTTTTTTATTACTACGTTTACGCAGAGAACACTTCAGGGAACTTGAACACGTGCTAGTGTGGGACTAAACCGAACTCACACTAATAACAGGCCGTCGATGAAGTGGTTTCGTGGCATTCTTGCATTTCTCTTTTTTTAACCCATATCTCCATACGATAGCTATGGTCTCTAGTAGAATGGGAGCAGGATTTAGATCAAAGGTGTGTACGTCACAGGAGTAGTTTTGTATTACCACATGGGTCTTCTTTGGGTTCTCCAATGACAACCGAGCACATACTAATTATCAAAATAAAGACATACCACATGTTAGCTCGGAAATTAATTAGTTTGCGCTTAGTGGACGTTAAACCCCATTTCACCCCCTCTTTTATTCTTACAGATACTGGGTCGTCTGTCCTAGCCACCAAATGGATAAAATTACCAGGGAACAAGAAACTGCAGGGATTAAAGGCCAAGCGTTACCAAACCGGAAGTCAATTGGAGTGTGGTGTTGAATGCGTGACACCTACTGAAGATTTACCATGTGGATGTGTAGAGTATAGTTATAATAAGTTAACTAAACAATGTTTAGTTGTTGATGAAAGTGAAGATAGCACGATTGTTACAGCTACTGGTTGGATAACCTGGCGACTGATGTAAACAAATTAAGTTAATCAAAAAATGTGAAGAATATATTAACAATAAGTAAATATATAGTTACAACAGTTTAGCTAGTTTCACTACGTTAACCAAACGATGTTATGAATATAAGTACACTACGTTAACCATACGATGTTTTAAATATAGTTATAATAGGTTAGTTCAAATAGAGTGTATAATATAGTATCACTATGTGTTAAATATATTTAAAATAAGTTAACCAAACACTGTGTAGGAAATATTTACAAAAATTTAACCAAATACTGTGTAGAATAGAATATAATTGTCAAATGATGCGTTGAATATAGTTTCAGTAACTTAACCACGCAATGTGTTGAATATACATGTAGTTAATTGTAAGTTAATCAAACAATGTTTAGTTGTTAATAATTGAACTTTTAAGTTTATGAGCCACCTTATGCCCACTGACCCTTTTCCGGACTTTGATTCTACATTACGTTAGTTGGTATTGTAGTTTCAAACAGTTAGCGTCAAATGTTAAAAAATTTTGTATCCGTGGAAACATGCATTACACCATCGCAATCAACTTCATAACGTTATTTTTCCGTCCAAAAGTCGCACATATTCACCAATATCTGCTGAAAAGGGCAATTCTTTAATAGACGGTATATAATCAAACAAAATCACCTAGCAAATTTGTCAAGAGAGGAAGAGCATCGGTTGTGAGCATCCAATTCAATATTTGAAACGTTACCTAAACTGTTGATCAGACCACACATTCCAAGCAATTATTATGATAATATTTCAACTCTTGTATCATATCGTAAAAACCCACGAGGTTCTACAGACGACCCTACTCCTTGACATGTACAGAGAATCGAAACCACGCCACTTGACTCAATGACAGACCTTGAGATGCGGCGCTCACGCGTTGACCGTTTTTAGGAGCCACGGTTGCGAAGTGAGTAAGAGGCCAAACCAGTTTATCTGGACTGGTAACCCTTTTAAGATTTCGGGTCAATTTGTCGTTGGGTGACCTGAAAATCAACTCCTGCTCCTTTAGAGGTCTATACTGTGATTGTCCCATGTGCTGTTCTTGATAACGAAAGGTAAATGTCACCTACATATTATTTTTATAAGATAAAATTCTTGTTTTACCCAGACATCGAATAATACAACTTGGGACACCTGTCTCCAACTCCAGATGAAGCCAGGCGGCTTTAACATGTTTGAAAACGTATCACCTATACTGAGTTAGTTGTGCGCGGCCGTATAAGGTGGCAAATTCTAAATAAAACACATGCAGTATTCTACAATATTGTCCCGACACTTACCATCGATGTATTTCAATCCAACCAGTACTTGATATTTTAAAAAAATCCAAACTAACAATGACACAAATATACCTTAGAGGTTTTGGCGGCAGGTTCACAACCCCAGGTGCCTCGAGGTTAATGAACATTTTCTGCTTCGGTTAACCATAAGTAATTATATTACTCGATACAGTTTAAAGTGTATATAAGTGTATATAATTATATTACTCGATACAGTTTAAAGTGTATATAATTTGGGATGATAGTATAGGTCATCGGATGCACTGTTGTCTTGGATATGTTTGAAATAATCAAGCCTTTCATTATCATAGTTGGTTAGATTATGTTGATATTGCATCACGATACATTTCTCCGGTAGTTTGGTGGATTTTGTTGTCAGTCGATGGTCATGTTAGGAGGACGTCGAATATTTAGTGATTTATTCCCATTTACAGACTGTGATATATTCCCATTTACAGACTGTGATATATTTGGATTAAAACATCATAAATGTATTGAAACTCTCTCAAACATTTGCTTCAAATCTCTTTTGTTTTTGTTTTAGAGAATTCAATGGTTTTCTAGTAAGGCGAAGTGTCTCTATATGCTATATATTTCATATATGCCATGGAAATTACTATTCTTATACTTCCGTTGGAATACATCTTTATTGTCCTTTGAACCGTCATTGTGGTATTTTCATGGAAAATATTCAGTACGTAATAGCTTTGGATTTTAATATTTATTCCTTAAACGAGGTTTATTTTGTAAATATTTTGCAATTTAAAACTATTAAGAATAGTATAGAAAAACAAAAAAAAAGTTCTCTGCAATAATTTGCTTTCATTATAAAAATATTATTGGTTGGAATAAAACACACAAAATATCTATGTATCCATTTACCACACAGACTGAATGTAATCGTCAACAAGCCACCACATGCAGTGCTATCGCGTAAAAACTTGGTCTGCGACAAACATATTATTCCAGATTTTTCGTTTGCTCTACACTGCCTGACACGCCATCCAAGTGCCTTATTTTGTAATGGACATTGTTCAAGTGAAACCACCGTACTCAGTTTTATCTAAAACCTGTGTTTGTGTGAATAAACGCATTAATAAATATGGCTTTGTAACCTTGAATGCTGTGCGAATTTCTGATGTATAATAGAGCCAATGTCAATCGTAGGATATCATTGTAACATGCTTCAGGGTAAACCCTGCATTTTGATTGGTCAATTAGACACTGTCTATTGGACAATAACACCCTTCTGGTTTAGTAATGTCTTTTAAAATCCGAAAAAAGCATGTTACAATGTCGATAAACACTTCCTGTTACGCATTTAGAGGGGTGTTATTGTCCAATAGACATGTCCTGAGAATTTACATTAGAACCTCCTAATGATCTCAGGACATGTCTATTGGACAATAACACCCCTCTAAATGCGAAACATGAAGTGTTTATCTCCTAAATACATCATGCACATAATGCAAAAAAGTCTTAAAACAAAAAGACAACCCGCGACTTTCTGTTAACATTAACATGTCATTAACTTGCTGTTATAGTTAACGAAGGTTTGATCTGCCCCCGTTATGAGTTTAACGATGGCATATTCGGCCGTCATTCGAAGTATACCCAAAGAGTTTTAGTGGGAGGGGGGTCTATCCCTTTTCCTTAGAACAAAATGTTTGGGGCCTGAAGGAAATAAAGGCATCATATATTCTACACTTTCTGTAGTGCAAGTCCTATAGTTTTTCTTACAGATTTATGAAAGTGCTTATATAAGAATATACTATAGTATTATATGGATTGTTTTTTAGTGTTTAGTTATTAATCAAGTTTTGTTCACAGTTGTCCTATCTTCAAATTTTTGTCCGTATTAACGTCTTTCGGGTGGTTATACATGAACATAGAATTTCAAAAATTGAAATTCTGCCGATGATCAAAACGTTTTGTATGGATGAAATTGGGAAGCCGAATTTGTAATCTTTCCACTGCGGCCTATACCGCATCTTCAATAGAAGGCTTGATCTCGCCTTAACTACATACATCTTATCAAGCCCTTCACGTAATACCCTGTATATTTCGCCACTAAGTTCGATTGTCACAAGCCCAGCTTGGGAACCTATCAGATGCATCGGTCGTCGTGAATACCAAGTCTCGTGCTTTATAGCTAAAATGCCCACATGTGACAATCGAGTTGCAAAGTTCAAAGATCGATCAACGTCACGGTTGCTGTTTTCCCACGAGTTTCTCAATTTAAAAAACCCTGTTTGTTTACAGTGTGTTTGTTGCCACGAACTCTGATTGGGCAATGCTAATTGGTCACTTGTAAAAACAACTAGCGTAAAGTTCGGGGAATTGCCGAGTATTCAAGCAACGGAGAGATGTTGTATAACTCGCGAACGTTACTTAAGGAACATGCCTATACCGTGGATTTATTGGTTGATTAAGTGGGAATTACCCCCTTTCTTATACCATAACAGTGTTTGGAGGTGGATCCTTAGTTGTTCGATGTAAATTATTATTATTCGTATAAGTAAAGGACTTATCCCCCTTTAGTATACCAAAACATAATGTTTAGGGGTGGACAATTTGATGTTCGATGTATATTATCATTATTCGAATAAATATAGGAATTACCTCCCTTTAGAATGAGAGGAGAGAGAAATGGGGTTTAACGTTCACTCGACACAAACTTTTAGAATAACAAAACATAATGCTTAGGGGTGGATCATTAGTTGTTCATTGTATATTATTATCATTCGTATAAATAAGAGAATTACCTACCCCCATTTTGTGTAACAAAATATATGTTTAGGGGTGGATCATTAATTGTTCGATGTTTATTATTATTCGTATAAATAAGGGAATTACCTCCCTTTAGTAAAACAAAACATAATGTTATTCCATGTATATTATTATTATTCATATAAATGTATTTGATTATTATTCGTATAATTTTTTCCCATTAGTATAACAAAACATGATGTTTGGGGTGGATCATTAGTTGTTCGATGTATCTTATTATTCGTATAAATACGGGAATTGCCTCCCTTTAGTATAACAAAATCCCACTGCTAAAGACTCCTACGCGCAAGCGAATTATTGAAATAAAATTTTAAAAACCATATGTTAGTCCCGAAATGACTTAGTTTGTGTCGAGTGGACGTTAAACCCCATTTCTCTCTCTCTCTCTCTTAGTATAACAAAACATAACGCTTGGCGGTGGATCGTTAATTGTTCGCTGTATTTTATTATTATTCATATAAATAAGGATATGGGTATTCAATAAAATTATATACTTGATTCCATGTATATATTGGCTAGCACGGGTTCTTAAGTCCTACAATTATTAGCTTTATAAACGCCGAACGTTATCTTACCCGTGCACTTAAATAGACGTGGAAGAAGATGCCAGACATGGAGAAACTTTTGACGGGAATCGTCGCATTGTTTGTGTTACAAGGTAAATATATATTATTCGTTAACCTAATACCATTGTTTCTTATCGGATATGGGAATTGTAAAATTTGTCATTTGCTAACTTCGTTTCCAGAGAGAGACGGGGGGGGGGGGAGATGGGCCTGACAAGGAAAGTTGTCTAGTCGTTCGATGGGGCGAAAAAACAAGGCGTGCACGTAAAAGATAACTTGACAGTTGGAATTCGATATAAGAGTGGGCCGTAGCGTCGCTGTCCGGGCAAAATTTCCCTCATAATATGGCATATGCCCGTCTTGATTAGCCAAGTTAGGAGCAGAGCAATAGGACGTTAAAACACATTTCATTTCATTTCCGTGTCACGTACAAGCGGGGAGTAGAACTAACCACTTGACTCAAACACCTTGTGATAGAACGCCAGGCAACAATTATACGCGGGTGTCAAGAATTTGTAAGCGCAAATTCAAATTCAAATTGTGGCTCTGTGGAGCGTCCTACCCCCCCCCCCCCCCCCAAATGTGGGCACCACAAGTGCCGTGAAAGGTGGGTCTAAAGCTCATTAAAAGAAGTGGGCCTAAACCTTAAAAGAAAAGAAGAGAGAGAAAGGAGAGATTAAGAAAGAAGGAATGAGAGCACAGGACAGGAGAAAGAAAAGATAGGAAAAAAAAATAACTGACAAACACAAAAAATGAAGTGTACTATAAAGTGGGAACTTTGTGAAGTTTCACCTCATTGTACCGAGAACCGTGTAATTCATCTTTTAACCGTAAAAGATCCCTTGGCAGTTGGAATTCGATATAAGAGTAGGCCGTAGTGCCGCTGCCCGGGCAAAATTTCCCTCATAGCACACTGTATGGCGTATGTCCGTCTTCCATTAGCCCAGGTCAGGTGCAGAAGAGTAGGACGTTAAACCCCATTTCATTTCATCTTTCAACCTCTGCCTTGATCTGAAATGCTTGGAAAATGGGTTTGCGGTCGTCAATTTCCATGGGGGAAAATCCCCCAGACTCCCCTCAGACACTAGCATGCCCTCGGCGCGTACTTGTGTCTGCCTTGGTCAATGACCTGACATGTCGGCCTGCGGCCCACCAGTCCGGCACTGTGCATTACATGCATTATTAATCTTATACCGATACTGGCGAAGTCAATCTATGTTGTAACAATTTATGCATCAACTTTCGATTCTTATATAAAAAAAAGTTACAGAAATCTGAGTAATTACATCAAATCAACCAAAGCCACGGGATAACATGAGTCAAATATCGCACAAATGTCAACAGTATAAATGATTTTGATTGAAATGCAAGATGAATGATACAAATACGAATGTTGATATGTCTACTTTTATATTTTACAGTTTGTGTAAGTCTACGGGCGTACACTCCTGATGATATGGGATATGCCTTTCCACTGGACAGAAAAGGATTTAACCTCGTCAATTTAACCAGTTTCAAATTTAAATTAAAAGCATGCACTAACGGTCATATAATTTTACAGAAAGAAAGATTAGTGGATTTGTATACAGAAGGGAACTGGGCATTTTTAGTTGGATCTTCTGGAAACATCAGAAGTGAAATTGCAGTTTCTGTATATTCATCAAAACGGCGGTATGGAAAACATGATGAAGTCCTACTTGACTGCTCTGAGTTTCGACCATTTTGGGTCAGCTGGAAAGATGGATTGTTACAGCTAGGGAAGGGAAGTATAATTAATGCAAATACGATATCAGCTCATCAGATAATTGGACCAAATGAATTCAACTATGCCTTCATATTAACTGGATGGGGTAGTGATGGCTGCTGGGATATAGGTAAGTGAGAGGTCATTGCTGTTTAACGTCGAGGTTTAAGCTGAGTTATTCCTCTATCATTGATATTTCATGAATGTGCAAGGTTGCTCGGAATAATTTTTTTTAGGTTTCTTCCCTCGTTAACCGTTTTGGTGGTCAAAGTTTTTGAGATTTTTGTTTGAAACTAACCTGGAATGACAGGCTTGGCAAAAGGAAGATGAATCAGGCATTGTCAATGGTATAACATTTTATAAAAAATTAATTTCCTCAACACGTCAATACAACAATTTAACACACAGGGTCGTACTTGAATGCTTTGCCAAGGTTACTGGTGAGTCTTTACGTACAGCAGGTCTGAATTTGGAAATTATACTATTTTTGTAAAAAGAGCCAAGTTTCTCTTATATTAATTTAGTAGAGTATATATTGTTGCATTGATCAATGTAAACTCAGTTTCTATCATATCCGTGTCTCTCTTACAGATACCGGATCGGCTGTAATGGTTTCACAATGGAAGCAAGTGCTAGGAAACCAGAAACTCAGTGGATTAATGGTGAAGATTTATCATTCTAGAAGCCAGATAGAATGTACTCTTCAATGCGTGACACCTGCTGAAGATTTACCATGTGGGTGTGTGGAATATAGTTATAATATGGTAACTAAACAGTGCTTAGTTGTTGATGAAAGTGATGAAGTCAACCTGGTGGATGCGCCAAATTGGAAAACATGGAATCTTGTGTAAATAGACTCAGTAATATGGTTAAAAGTTTTTGAAATTGTTATTCTGTTTCATTCAGCTGGTATACAAATGACTATATGAACAATGGCCATTAAATTACTGTTTTAACATACATTATGCAAGAGCTAAATCCGCCTATTGCATATCTTTCTTTAAGCCTGAAATGTTATCTAAATTATTAATTAGACATTAATTAACTTATGATCTGATTTACTGCATTTCTTTCCTTCCCGATTTACTCATTAGCTGGATATACGAGACTATGTTTTTTTTTATCGTAACAACTTTATTAATGATGATCAAGGCTAGGCGGAAATTTCAATCACTTAATTCTCGGTTCATTATCTTGTTTTTAACTATTATAGTGGGAACTGCTAACTCGTTATATAATCCCCCATAATGTATCTTTAATAACGCCAATATTGTTTGTTTCAACATGGACCGTGTAAAGATGCACAGGCAAGGAGTGCCCTTGCTTCGAGTCGCTGCCACTCAGGCAAGACACAACACGATCTCAATGTCAACGGTAAACCAAGCGGCGTGATTTTTGGCATTGCGTGATTTTATACAGATTAATTTCTCGAACTCCTCTTTTAGGATTCGTATGGTTACATGGTCATTTTTCTACCCGATAAGTATTTATATACGGTAATGAACAATTGCTCCAGTTTAGAACTTTCCAAATGTTGCAAAATGAAAATTGTGAAATAATAGATTTCATTATTTTCATAGTTTTTGTTAGGTTTTGGTTTTGCTTAATAATTCAGATTCCAATATATATGATGGATCTTAAACTGGTGAAAATAAGGTTCAGGTGAAATGAAATGAAATGGGGTTTAGCGTCCTACTCTTATGCACCTAACCTGGGCTAATAGAAGACGGGCATACGCTATACAGTGTGCAATGGGGGAAATTTTGCCCGGGCAGCGGCACTACGGCCTACTCTTATATCGAATTCCAACTGCCAAGGGATCTTTAACGTGATCTCCAATGTGTACACGGGACCTCGGTTTTTCGTCCCATCCGAACGGCCCTCCGTTCTGCATCACTGACAAGGGGAAACCACGCTGGAAAATCGAGATGAACTTTCTCGGCCAATGCAGGATCGAACACTCGATCTCCAGGCTAGAGAGCTAGCGCCTTACCCACTTAGCCACGTGATCCCCCTAAGGTTCAGGTATAAAGATGTCCAGAATGATGATTGCTTACGCAGAAGTAAAAATTAAAAAAAAGGGGTTTTAGTTTTGTTTTTAGCGAAAACTCGACCTTATTTTATTTTTTCGGATCCCCATGATCGTGTCCAAAATTGTTTTGATGCAATGTATGGGTTGAAAAAAAAACGAGTAACAAGATCGATAAATTGATTTCTGTTTCTTTACCTTTAATTTTAATACTGGTAATTGCACGATGGGAAACTTGCAGATTCAGCCCGGATTGCCTTGCCAGATCTAACCGTAGAATCGAAATTTTTTGGTATCCCTAAGATCTCCCAAGCACTTATATATTTCTTTAATGACACATCAGTTGATATTACTAAATATTGATATTAAGTAATTTCTCAAATAAATTATTGTATGTTTACGTTCTGTATCATATTTATATAGAAGTATAAAATAATATATCTATATTGTCATTACATGTTTATACTATGTGTTGGGTTTATATTGAATATAGCAGCCAATTACATACATCCTTACCAAAACAACTAATGTATTTATACTGCCATATTATGTTTTTGTTATATATTATATTTATAATATGGAAATAGCTGCTAATAATATACATACCTAACAATCCCAATGTTAGGTTGAACCACCATTTACAAAAACAATTTACAGTTCCATTAATTAATCCAGTCCAAGGTAACACGCAATAATCAACGTCGCGTCCTCGCAAAATAAAACTTTAAGCGCACACCATTTCTAATTTGTCTTTATAAACAAAACTCAAACAAAAATAAGAGTAAGTTTATAAACCCAGAATGAAAGCGCTAATCTAGTCACAGACTTCGATGGTAATATTTTTTTAACAAGGTCCAGATGTCGTCAGTCGTTACACAGTTTACTACACCCTATCCCTTCAGACTATAAGCCCAGACCAGACTGATATATCCCCACCAACGATAGACCAGCAAAAAGAACAAGAAAGATCCTTAACCTCTATTTTGCAAGTTCTTGGTAGGGTACGTTGGTCAAGTGTGTAAGGCGCTAGTCAGTGGTGTAGATCGATGACCATGACGAACATGGCTAACATCAACATTTGAAGTTATCTCCCTTTAATTCCAGATGGCAAGCCACCCGCTTCCTAGTATATCTGATCACCGTTGTCCATTTTTTAATTAAACAAGGGTCCACGGACAAATACTTACAACCACATGGATTTTGTCGTCTTTAGCACAATTTCACAATACATGTATCGCTGTCTGATTTAAACAATATGATAATGCAAAAAGAGATAAACATACCAAATGTATCATATTACAAAATCCCCACATCTGTGTCGTTGAGTTTCAGGACGAGATTTGTATCAAAGGGCAACAACTCATTTTGACTAAGTTTCTTTTCACAAAGCACATCGAAAACTGAATAATCTCCACTAGATATTTTTATAGAAATTACATTTTTTCTTTTTTTCAGATTTGATTAAAATACGCTGTACATTTATATATGCGTAACTGCAACAGAAACAGTGTTTACACAGTAAAAAGACACACAATAAACATCAATTACCACATCACACTATCCTCCCCACTTAAAGGTATGCCCAGTGGATGAAGCGCTGGTCTTCAAAACCTGATTCCTGGGTTCGATCTTAAAGGGACAGTCCCGATTTGAACAGCGTCTCAAAAATGAAAGTCCGAGTACATATGAAATTTAAACGCCAAAATATAGGAGAATGGTGTATTGACCTTGTCCCAAAATTTCAGCTCAAAATATTGAGTCGTTTAGACGTGAACGTCGAAAATGCTTATCCGGACACGTAACCCTTTTAAGATTTCGGGTCAATTTTTCGATGGTGACCTGATAATCGATTCTCGTTCCTTGGGAGGTCTATTTAGTGAATAACCCATGTGCTGTACTTGATAGCGAAAGGCAAATTTCAACTACACATTATTTTTATTTAAAACTAAGCCTGGTTTTACGTGGACACCGCATAATTCAGTTTGGGACACCGGTCTCAATTTCCAGAAGACTGACGTGTTTAAGTTGTTTGAAAACGTATCACAAATACTAAGTTTGTTGCTCTGCCCTTTGGAAGGGATTTTAACACAAAATTAAGCAGTTATATTCTTCAAAAAATTATGGGGATTGGCCCTTTAAGCAATAAACAGCGTTTAAAGCCCCAATAACACTCTTGTTGTAATTGAATAATATGTCCCAATCTTTATTCTGGTCAACAAATTGTATTATTTTGCAATATTCAAATAAATTGATGATACAAATTTCATCGTAACACACCTAATTTAAAAAATTGGAAAAATTCAACTACATGATTTGAAAAGGTTAACGTAAACCTTTTCAAATGTGACTTGGATTTTAAAATATTTTCGAACCCTCTGGACAAATAAAATATGATGTAATGGATAATTTACACAACAGGTAGGACACATAAACATCTGGTACTTAGAATAAGACTATTATTTATTTTCTAGAGCTGCCAAGCCAGCAAGAGTGTTATTGTCCCTTTAATGCTTCGTACATACACTGGCATACAAGAAAAAGACACAGTGACCATTGTAATTCGAAATACTCGAGTAGCTAAGGCACAGCGCCGCTGCCTTGACCAAATTTCTCCTATAACACACTGTTTATGATGTATGCCCGTCTTTGTAAATACGATTATACCAAAATACCAAAAGCTGTGACGTAACACCCCATTTCGTTTCATTTATTTTCAGTGAGCATGAGTATTAGTATATTACAGTGTTATTGTAATGTTAATAGCAGCCTGTCGTGGGTCAACTGACGTGGATTCGAATCCCCGGTTGTACGTGACAAGGAGTAGGGTCGAATGTCCAACCTCGTGGGTTTTCGCCGGGTGCTCCAGTTTTTCTCCAACTGCTAAAGACCCATACGCCAAGCGAATTTTTGAAACAAAATTAAACCATCTGTTTGTCACGAAATGACCTAGTTTGTGCCGAGTGGACGTTAAATCCCATTAATCTCTTTCTCTCCCCTGTTATTGTTCTATTATTAGACAAATTAAATTAACAGATAGAGAAGCTGAAATCTCACGCTCGGTTGTTCTTGATAACATCACCCCTGTTGGTCCACTATTTATAGTAACTGGACCTGACTCACGGTCACCAGAGACCGCTACCGACCAAATTGATCAATTGTCAAATTACTTCCCACACCGCTGCGGGGGCGGAATTGATTTCTAATTACAAGGATGTGGTGTATGGTTTTAGACACACACATTCTGTTATCATCGGGTATTTACTTCCGTGAGACTCAATCATATGACTATCTAACGAACGTTCTACTCTGTTATCCGTCCACAGTGTTGTTATTAGATAAGAAGATCGACTAGACCAGATGAGTGGTCTAACGTGCACTTTAGATCCTGGTTTAGATCTCTGTCCAATACGTGACAATTAGTAAGAGAGAGACAAAGAGTAGTTGAACGTCCACTCGACACAAACTAGGTCATTTCTTCTGGACTAACATATAGTTCAGTTTTATTTTAATAATTCTTTAGGACCCGAAGAAAACCCACGAGGTTTGACAGGCGACCCTACTCCTCGTCACGTAAAACCGGGATTCAAAAGAGCGCCACTTGACACATTGACATACCTTATGATGCAACGAGCACGCGTTAGCCATTCAGCTACCCAACCCTCAACAATTAGTAAGGCTCCCTGCTTAATTTAGTGGGTTGTCTCTGCTATGGAAACAAAACGTTGATCCAATTCTATTCTATTCAGTTATAACTTAAAAGAGCTTTCTTGGTGCCATCCTTCAATCCCCACCCACAGATAAAGATGCATGAAGTGTCGATACTGACAGGGAGGCCCTGTCAAAGTAATAAAAATAAAATTAAACCAAGTACGAACAATCTAAACTATTAGTCAAAATTCGAAGTCCTAAAACAATGGTCGAGGAAAAATAGTGTAATCGGCAAATGGACTGTTCACCGTGTACAAAATACACGACAAATAGTGGTAACAGGTGTCCGGAAGAGTAAGCGTATTCTGCTTGGTGCCACACCCGCTAAAGCTGCATCCAAACTATTAGACGACGTCCACAAGGACATTTGGTTTCTTTTTTAACCAGTGCATGCTTGGTCCCGAAATGACCTAGTTGTGTCGAGTGGACGTTAAACCCCATTTCTCTCTCTCTCTCGCATTAGCTGCTGGGAATATTTTGATACAACCTTTGTCTTTGATTTTCTATAACATCTGCCACAGATTTCTGAAATATTCGATCTATTATCTATTAAGACAGAGGAAGATGAGATTTAAGATACTCAGACAGCCAGGTTTATAATACCCGGATTTACGTGCTCAGGGATTTGTAGACACCATTACGAACATCTTTACATAAATACCAACAACAAAAATCTTAATTAAAGAACACTTGATATAAATATAAGCTTCTTACTATAGGAGTAGGAGAAATAAATTGATTACAGTCCAATAATCGAATTAGACAAGAGACAAATTCTTCGAGAACCTTTAGCAACACTTGTCATAGTTGATAGATCAGGCTCTACCACATAATCCGATTATTGTTTGTCCTTGACCCTTGTGCAATCTGGGAGTTTGCTGGAATTACAGAGAGAGAGAAAAATGGGGTTTAACGTCCACTCGACACAAACTAGGTCATTTCGGGACTAACATATGGTTTGATTTCATTTCAGTAATTCGCTTGCACGTAGGAGGAAACCGGAGGACCCAGAGAAAACCCACGAGGTTGAACAGGCGACCCTACTCCTTGTCACGTTCAAACGGGGATTCGAAACCCAACCAGTTGACTCAATGACCGGCTTTATGATACAGCGTGCGCACGTGCTTACCATTTAGCCATCCACCTACGATGACAAGGTTTAAGTTATTAAATAAAGTCTACTTCATAAAACAAACAGTGCTACTGGAAAATATGTATATTCAGATTTTACGAGAGCAGCTGCTTATTAAGTGTAATTGTGTTTGGTACCGGTATGAACTCATTGATGAACCTCTTTCAGGCGACAGAAAAAAAACTTTGAGGCATTCCAAATTACAACAAAAATTGGGAATTATACAAAATTATCGTGTGAAGATTTCGGTAGAAGGGAAATGTGGGCGGACTGTAATTCAGCGATTTCTTAATAGACGTGAAGGGGCGGGCATCAATTTCGTGACTTCAAAATCGAAAACCCTTTAGTTCGGTGCCCAAATAAAGCAAGAAAACGGCGATTGTTCACAAAATAGAAACAACTTATTTTCTTTGAACACAATACTTATTCTGTTGTTTTGCAGAAAAGGT
This sequence comes from Patella ulyssiponensis, assembly GCA_963678685.1. NCBI lineage: Eukaryota > Metazoa > Mollusca > Gastropoda > Patellidae > Patella > Patella ulyssiponensis. Next base: position 64,632,157 of record OY783229.1, read on the forward strand.
TCACAGGGGTAAATGGCAAGGGAGGACGGTTAGTTGTTCGGTTGGGACACATTGACATACACGTAAAGGAACCCATGACAGTTGGAATTCCGTAGTGCTGCTGTCTGGGACAAATTTCCCTCATAACACACAGTATGGCGTATGCCCATCTCCATTAGCCCAGTCGATACAGTTAAGTATTTATAATCTATAGCATTGTTCCAATTTCCTTATGAATTATTCATTACAGTACGAATCTCAACATGCAATAAAAAAGGAAATCCCCAAAATAAACGAAACGCAAAATCGAGATAAAAATATATTGACTTCCTAATATTAATATTATAACGGTAATTATGTTGAACAAACATGGGGAACGGGGATATTAATTAACAAAATACTAACAAAACCATATCATATACAAACTGAAATAGATTATATCTCTGTGATAGGAACACTTCCTTTGTAGATATTGATGTTTTATTGAGTGATTGTTTGTAATGAAAATATTCGGTCAATTAAACCTGACCTGAGGTGACTTCTTTCACAGATCGATAAATCGATAAAAAAAAACCGAACACAGACCTTTAAAATAACTTGTTATCGTCCATTCGTCGCGATTTTATCTACTATAGCATATTAATAGTTCAGACTAACTCGTCCAATATCTGTCAAAATAACATTAACTAAAAACACAAACTAGTCTCAACAGCACTGAGAATGTAAACTCTGTTCTCATTGACCTCTACTTAAAATAGCATTATGCAAGAGCAAAATCTGCTTATTACAGGTTTTTCTTTAGGCCTGAAATGTTATCTAAATAATCAATTAGACATTAATTAACATATCCAGACCATAATACACTCTTGATGTCATGGCTAGCCTTCGATGTTGGCGGATTAAATTCCTATATGCCGCTTAATGGCCATTGATAATTAAATCAATCAAGTGGATAAACGAGACTATGCTGTTTATATTAATGATTTGAGTAATGATGACCGAGGCTATGTGAATATTTCAAACGCTTCGTTCTCGTCTAATAGTGGATCAATTTGACTGAAATTTTCAGCAAATTACCTTTACACTATCTAGTTTTTAACTATTATAGTGAGAACTGCCATCTCTTCATCTTATCTCCCATAATGTAACTTTAATTATCTCGTAAGCTTACCTATTAGAAACCCACCGATTTCTATAATAGTCAACCCCCAGGCTCTCGTCATTGTTACTTGATTTCAAGACACCTACAGACTCCCATCGTCAATCAGATTCTTCCTTGGAATGTTTTGCTAATTCTAAACATGTCTTTTGTGGTTCTTTATAAGAAAATCAATTTAAATTCTTCCCAGATTCAAAATCTGTGGGGATTGCGATGGCCTAGTGGTCTTGAGTGCCGCGCTTCGACCTCTAGCTTACGGCTGTGGTTTCGATCCCTGGTGTGAGCGTATGTGACATGTAGATAGGGGTCCCTTCTCAACCTTCTGGGTTTCCTCCGGGCACTCCGGTTTCTTCCCACTGCTATAGACCCCTACGCGCAAGCGAATTATTGAAATAAAATTGAAACCATGTAAGTCCCAAAATGACCTAGTTTGTGTCGAGTGGACGTTAAACCCCATTTCTCTCTATCTCTCTCTAAATCCGTTGTTAACATTTTAAACCCAAACAAGGACACACGTTAATGTTTGAGTTTATTATGCAATTCATTGTCTAGATCTTAAGACCATAGACTACAGCCTCCCAGGTAAATCCTAGATCTCGAGATCATAACATACAGCTTGTCAAGCCAGTAGATAATTCCTAGATCTCGAAGCCATAGGCTACAGCCTCCGAAATCTGTAGGTAAATGCTAGATCCCGCGGCCATAGGCAATAGCCCGCCAAATCTATAGGTAAATACTAGATCGCGAGGCCATAAGCTACGGCCTGTCAAGCCGGTAGGTAAATCGTAGATCTCGAAGCCATAGGCTACAGTCTATCAAGACTGAAGGTAAATCCTAGATCTCGAGTCCATGGGCTACAGCTTGTCAAGCCAGTAGGTAAATTCGACATTGAGTTACAATTTCATGGTCATGTTTCATTCAAAAGGGTGAAATCCCCCCCCCCCCCAAATTCTGTTTTCAAGATTTTTTAAACATTGCCCAAAGTTCTCTAACCTATACAGCAAACTAATTTGAAGGACAATGTCTTATGTTGCAGCCATTACATTCAGTAACATTTGTATTTAAACGTAGCCACCTCAAATTGAATGTAAAATTGAATGTTTTGATGTAGATTGGATAATCGATAGACTAGCGTGATACCCATCCCTTTCACCACACACACGCAAATGTTGATCGTGGGATTTTGTGAATGAATGAGAAAACTTTCATTAGCAAAAAGTAAACACAGTCACTGTTGATACATGGGCTTATTGAAACGTAAAGCAGCATGAGAAGTGGAATAAAAACTTAAATTGCCACACAGCAAAACATACTGCCACCCACAGTTTATTCGTCCGTGACGTTTATGAAGGTTGTTACTAAATTAATGTTTCTGTGTTCAGAACAAAATTGGCCAAAAAACTCAGAAAATGCAGCTCAATTTTTGCTCATGCCGAGATTAACCCTTTAATTATTTTAATCTTTAAGGTCACGTGGGCAATGCTACTGTGCAGCTCTTCATTCAGTCCAACTAACAAAGGATAATTTATATACAGTAGGTGAATCTCGTTCCCTTATGGGGTTGGTGGTGTCCGAATGGTTAGCACGTGCGCGCCGTATCATAAGGTCTGTCATTGAGTCAACTGGCATGGTTTCAATTCCCCAGTTTTACGTGGCAAGGAGTAGGGTCGCCTGTCTAACCTCGTGTGATTTCCGCGGGTCCCCCTCTGCTAAAGACTCTTACGCGCAAGCGAATTATTGAAATGAAATCGAACCATATGTTGGTCTCGGAATGACCTAGCTTGTATAGGTAAACCACGTTTTCTTAAGTTCTAATCTGAACGATTACCCGCTAGCTCTAACATATGTGGTAAACAGGCATTGATCATCGCTTATTTTGTTCGAGCGTCGAAACATTACAAGGGCAGTAACAGATAATTTAGGTAAGACTCGTAATACCGATAGCGTTCATCCAAATTACCATAGTTTGAGTAGACCATATCAAGATATCAAAATTAAGATATTAAGACCTTCAGGTTTAAAACAGAAAACCTAGAGTGGTTACAACGTGTCAATGAAGGGGTAATTATTAAGTCGATCGGGGTATTATTATTATTACTAAATAATCGACATTGCTCCATCATCGCAAAGTATGAAGTTCCCAGTCAGAAATGACCCAATCGTCAATTATTTAATTATTTCCTCCGTCAGCATTTCTCAATCATTTTTCATCAATTAATAAGAATTGTTCACTTATCAATTGATCAAAATTAATGATCCATTTCTCTATCAAAAATTGTTCATTTCTCAATCAGAAATTATTCATTCCTTATTCTTTTCTCAGAAATTATTCATTTCTTAATCAGAAATTATTCATTTCTTAATCAAAAATTATTCATTTCATAATCAGAAATTATTCATTTCTCGATCAGATCTTTTTCATTTCCCATATATCGGTTGGTTTTATGTTATTCCATTCTCAGTAATAAACGTCGCAGCCAGAAACCCCAAAATATCCTGCCTCGTGTACCATCCCATCTGTTATTTCTCTAATTGTAAAGTGTGGGGTTTCAGGTTATTAGTGAGATAAAATCAATAGCTGGTCTTATTTATTTAGCTTCCCTGTCAGCCTCTCTCCTGGATGGCAATTGTAAATTTCAGTGAATGAAGAACGAGTGTGATGGTGTGTTGGCGTGAAGTACTATAAGAGCACGTGTAAAATACGCTAGTTGATTCATCAATAGATAACGGTTGCTTGTACATATATCTCTTCACGGATCAATACAAAACATAGCCAGTGTTTCATTCAAACTCAAAGCCAGCTATCTATTAGTATAAAATATGGACTTGGATAACACCGCCGGATGATATATTGATATGAGAACGTTTTATGGTATTAATTTCCGTGCCACGAGGTTGTCAATTTCAACTACTGTCACAGTATGTATTCAAAGCTGACCTATGATAGATTTATGCTGGAATAATCGGCTCTATATTAACAGCATCGGACATAACATATGAAAAGTTAAATACAGACTTCTGATGACGCAGTTTTGTATGATTTGAGATTTTGGTTTATGTACACTGCCAGGGACATTTTGAGAATTTAGCTTTAATATCTGGTGGACATCCATTAAATAACACTTTGAACACTTATGTTAGAGAACTTTTCATATTTCGTGCAGTGCCCAAACAGTACGATTGTTTGACCTTTAGTATAATTTCCTCAATTCTGTTATCAAGTGTCTGTTGCATCGGAAAAGATTTTGAATGAACAGTTACAGAAAAGGATTGGGTGAGTTATTCAAAAATGTTCAGAAAATCAACTTTGTTGGACACTTTAAGTGTAATTGTCATCTTCTTAGTAAACAGTTATGAACTGACGTTGTCGATTGGGGAAGTCATCGTAGAAAAAGTTCAGATTACAAATTAGTTGACATTTTGTTGATGGAAATGGGGTAATCTTCGATACTCCTGATGGATTTGATTATAAGATAGCTGTGTAAGAATACATGATTTCACATAAAAAGCATGTCAGATGAAACACGATTCTAAATAAGTTAACTAGTCGGATATAATGTTTCATAACCACCAACAAGTTCAAAGCTTGAAGCACTGGCACGAAACACGATTGCAATCTACTAACGATTTCTTGATTGTCAGACTGAAGATTGTTTTTCAAGAGTAAACCGATTGCTGATTTGTTTTGAGGAGAATAACATTCTTGAACAGTAACATTTCGTTATCGACTAAATTTGTTTTTTGTCCCTGTTTCATTTTCCAAACCGCCTTTATAAACGGATATGATGTAGTCGACTTTTAATGAAGTGAAAAGGTTATGTTCAAATATAGCTCATGACTTACAGACTTTACAAGCTTTTGACCAAGTTAACGCAGTTGCTTTTTCCAGAGAGGCTTTCAAGTTATTAAGTACTCAACCAATGACTTAACATTTTAAAAACATAGAACCCATTGTTCATGATCGAGGAGTTATTGGTTACGGCGCATGTTCTGGTAAAAAAATTGTGTAGCTGATGTAGTTCTTTATGGTCGTTATCACTGAAGGTAAGTGGAAGTTCATTTATGATGTCAATGATACGTATTATCTGTCATTCGTAACTTTTCTGTATGATTATGATGCTTCTGCCAAAAAAGAGGACTAAGTTGAATCTGCTTAAAATCTTTTGATATCCAAGATTTTTGTGTAAGATTTGAATTTATATAAGTTGCAAAGCGATAGGAGAGTGGAATAGTTCGATAAGATTAGTTGTTGTGAAATTCTTTATGGGATGTAAACTGGGGGAAATTTACCTACTATAAAATCAGAATTGTTGTTCTATATGTAAAACCCCTTACACGCTTCCAAGTTTATATTTTGAAGTTTGCTGGGGTGGGGATGAATCTTTAAAATTACACAAAACTTAATAAACTATCTTCAGACCGTTTTGTTTTTATAACGAGTATTTCATTTGCTGTAAATTCCCTTTTAAAGGTTTCCTTGAAAAATGAAGAGACGGAAACCTCTTAGATTTTTTATGTATATACCTGTTGATGTTTTTGATTGATTACGTCGGTACACACCGAGAAGAAGAGACAAGCGTGTCCGGGGAAGGGATGAGAGACAGAGAGAGAGATAGAGGGAGGGGGACGCCCACTCGACACAAACTCGGTCATTTCGGTACTAATATATGGTTTAATTATCTTTCAATAATTCGCCTGTGCGTAGGGGACGTTAGTTGTGGGTGGAAACCGGAGGTCCCGGAAAAAACCCACGAGGTTGGACAGGCGACCCCCGACTCAGAAAAGAGTGGGAGAGTGGACTGGCGATAAGACGAATGAAAAAGTGGTAACAGAGAGAAGAGGGTGTGGGGGATGAGGGCAAGGCATTTTTGGTTGTGATACGATACCTGTGTCCTAAAGGCATGTTTGTGATGAGCCTGATTACTCATATTGGCATGTCCATGGACTGTGCCATCTGATTTGATATAGATTTACATTCGTATGTTGTAAAACGCAATTTATATTATGGAAACGGTACATTACAAAGAGTTATATTGCGCATTATTTATTTCAAGAACATATTTATCACTAGTTAACAATAAATCAAAATAGATTGAGGTTTTATTAGCACTTACTGTCCTTTAATGTTTAAAAAGGCCCGAAATCCTATATTTTTGCTTAAACAACACAACAGTTTTTATATTGTTGTTAATAAAGAATTTAAGATATATGTAAGAAATGTGATCTGCCAAACTTATTAGCCTGTATTTAACTCGGATGTATCTCACGTGACGAATCGGTAACACCTGATTCCTGTCTATATTTCTATTAAAGGTGTGATATTGCTTTCAAAAGTCTAATGAATGTAGGACATTTCGGACACATTTTATTTTTAGGAAAGACGTTTCGGCTAGATTTATTTGATGGTTTTCTCCTACAATTTTATTTTCTTTGCTGTGTATTTTGGGGTTATTTTTATTTGGTTACTGCGACAAATGTATTTTTTTTTAAAAAAAAATAAGTCTTGTAAAACTCGTTTTCATCTCTGTACATATTAATTGCAAGTTCTAGTGAGTGGAAGTGTCCCCAAGTTGAATGACTAAGGTGATAAAAACGATACTTGATCCACAGATCGCATGAACAGCAAGTTCTACAGAGCGCCCAAATTCTATTGTAACAGTTGTCGGGTTACAGTCCTGCCCTTCTAACAAAACGAAACACTAATTCAAAGTTTTACCGAGTCTTTCTTTGTAGAAGTACGTACACTAATGGAACAAAAACTCCTAATACGCACAATAGACCCTAGATGGCACACAATTGTATAAAAATAAAAAAATACTGAGTTCCATTGGGTAGTTATCGTCCATGCACCAAGTCTGTAAATTTCTGGACGTGGTGTTCCCTTTAAATGCTTTAAAAACCTTCACTTTCAAAACACGTTTTTCATTAATATAATATTTCTCAGGGCGAAATATCCACTTCCGAAACGACCTAGGTGGAAATGTCCTCTAGCTGAAACGCCGTCCATCGTCTTTATTATCATAATAGTTACAGTGGTATGAAGGGTGCATCCTTTCAATAGTTGAGACAAAATATGGTTTTCACTAGTTTAAAGTATATTTTATTGCTAAAAAATAGATGCAATTAGATAGGACAAAAGTTATTTAAAACTTACAGAGGTCCTTTCACAAGTGTCGAATTTAATATTGGCTATAGTGTAAAGAAAGGGCTTTCTAGTATTGACATTTCTGTTAAAAGTGAGTCGTACGATGGAGAATGAAAACATCCATCGAGATAAAGAAAGTTTTACTGAGTTAGAATCACAATGTGTGTGAAAAATTGACAAGGAGGTTGATATACTGAAACGTCATCCAGGAGACGACTATCGGTCGCATTTTTTCTAATGGGTCTTTCTTGTAAATCATTTTGTTAGTTTATGTTTTTCTATTTCATTGTAAGTTTGAATTTGAAACTGCACGCTTACAGTCCTAGAACTGGACAGCACAATTATAGACGCTTACCACCCCACCAACTCCAGGTTCGATTCACTAGATTTGACATTTTGTTGTTTATTACTTGCAATGACTGTATAGTTTATGTTTTGTCCTCTCGTCTGCCTTTCTGGTTTTGTTTGTATGTAGTGCAGTCATCCTCCACTGCACAAACCTGACGTCTATAGCATTAAGTGTTTGTATACCAAATTGAACTAAATTGGAATATTTAATAAAAGTTTGTATCACTAAAGTTGGACGTAACTTGCCTTCGAGGCTGTTGCAGAGAAAGTAGGAAAACTAATTTTGATTTATACGAGGGCGTTCGATTGAATCATCAAGACGATATTCTGTTGAAGACAACTGCTGCATGATGAGGATACAAAAAAATAATGACTTCTTTCTAACAACATTTCCAATCCAAGTCACGTCAAGTATTGTTTGTCAAAATCGTATTTTATTCTTTTATGGAACAATGTAATCATAAACAAGATTGAACGGCTTAACCGTAAAAAACGTGACTGGGTTCATAAAATATGTGTTAGATATAAGCTGAAGAGTAGGACATAAACCCCATTTCATTTCATTTCGATATAAACAGACGATATAAGCAATATTGTGTCAGAGCGCGGAACACAGCTGGTATAGAAACGTGGAACACCATTTCAATTTGAACTAAGGGCACGGAAGCTTGGTATGGATAATTCTTTTCGGAATCCCTAACACTGCTCACCTGTTACTTGGAAGTCCGTCGACTGTCATTGAAATCTATTGACAAGTCCGACAATTGTCGTACATGTGACTTAAAAGGCTTACTTTCGTTTTAAGAACGTCCGATACCCATTCTGTAAGAAATTAAAGTGTCTGCATTGAACTTGCTATCTCACTAACGTGCTATGATTAGTCTTCCAGAACACCTTATAGCACCTTTTTTTTCTGGAAAGTTTTGGTAGCTATAAATTTGTATTTAATTTTCGCACACAGACCCTTAGTCATGTACGGCACCCATCGTTAATAGATAGCTGGCGCGACATATAGAAATTGGATTTTAGAAGTCGAAGCTAGTTGGTGGAAAGTAACCTCGGAGCAAAGTTCAAAATTATAGTTCAAAAAGGAATTGCAGAATGTAATTAAATACAAATTTTATATTGATTCAACCTAATTATGTCAGGCATATTATTATGTCGTTGTAAAAGGCTTGATCTTTAACGTGGATCGCCTGTTCTGCACCAACTGGGCCTATGCACCAACTGGGCATGTTTCATACAGTGTACTTCAAGGAACATGTGTCAACTGTTATTTTACTTGTCCACTCCTAAGGCCTAGACGAGAGTGTTCCTTACCAGGTCCTTAACCATGTACCACTTTCACGACCAACATCGGGATCGGACCGGAATCCAAGGTGCCGGATTCAATGAGCCATATAACTAGGGCTGGATTTACCACTAAACAAAATAAGCACCTGCTTAGGGCATCATGAAGAGAGGGAAAGAGAGAGTTTAACGGCATGTTTCGGAACTAACAATTTTATTTCAATCATTCGCTTGCGCATACGGGTCTTGAGCTGTAGGGAGAAAACCCACGAGGTTGGACAGGCGATACTACTCCTTGTTACGTACAAGCGGAGATTTGAAACCATGCCACTTGGCTCAATAACAGACCTTCTGATCTAACTCCCACCCACCATTCGGCGACCCACCACCCTCTAACAAAGAGGGGACAACACAATCATTTCCTATTACCGATTACCATGGATCACCATACGTTGCAAAATTAAAAAATGGCCTGGTTGACGGAAAGTTGAAGTATATTATGAATCACCAAAGAATGACTGAATACCACGTACATGTTTCGTTAAAATTAGTTTGGGGCATGAGATCAAAGGCTTTGCAATTTAAAAAGAAAGTAGTTCTAGAAAGCATGAACATACCCAACACCGTGCACGACGCATGTCACTCTAATTATAACTTAATGGAAGTGATGGTCCAGAACGATAGAATCTATAAATAAAAAGGATTGGAAGAAATGTGGGTAGCCAATCTAAGTAGAATCCTGGCTGATAATTCCCTCTTCATTACACCAGGGACGACCAGCCAATGATGATATTAACTAAATTATTATAAAGCTTCCGACTTATTTATCAATTGACCGTCTAGTACTAGTCGTCAGCTTTATTGACTTTCCGTTGAGAGTAAAAGAAGTTCATGTTGTTGGGATTTGACCCGTACTGTATTATCCAAAAGCCCGTTTGAATTACCGTGTAGCTCTTCAATTAACTTGCTACTTTATCATGGCGTGACATTACATGGACCTTAACATGGTATTGAGTAAACGGTAGGAACAATGTCGCAATGTACTCGTCCTCAATGGTATCTTGTGGGCGCAGGTGTGAAGAGGTACATATGTCCATTTCAGCCCTGGTACCAAATGATTTTAATACTTTATGGCTTCATATGTTTCTATTTCTGTACAAAGATAAGTGGCAGCATTAGAATTAAATGTTGCAGGTTCTTGTGACATCATATATTTCGATCATTTTGTTCTTAAGTCATTATTATTTCATATTTCGTTTCCATAATTTCCGTTCTTTTCATGAACATGTCTTTTTTTAGAATAAATAATAAATAGATAAACACCTTGGATGTTGCAAATCACTCAGTCTTGTGTAAAGAGACAAAAATGTAAAAAAAAGGATAAATCACTTCGCGTTAACAGGAATAACTATGGTAAATGACCCTATAGTCAAAACAGATATCATCTGCTGTAACCTGAGTTAAAGGACCGTAGTCAGACCAGGGATCATCTGCTGTAACCCTGTGAGTGGACCCTAGCCAAATCAGGTATATTCATGGGCCCTATCCAAACAGAGTATCCTTTGCTGTAAAGACCAGGTATTCTCTGTTGTAATCATGGGGAAGGACCTTAGCAAAACTTGGTATTATCAGCTCTTACCCTGGACAAGGAACCACGTCAAACCAGGTATCCTCTGCTGCAACCATTGAAAAGGACCTTGGTCAGATTAGGTATCCTTGCTGTATCCCTTATCAAGGACCATAGCCAAACCAGCTATCCTCTGCTGTATCCATTGGGAAGGACCCTAGCCAAACGGCAGTAAATATGCTCCCATGACCTTTGTGATCAGGAAGTATCCTCTGCTGTGACCTTTGACAAAGATTCTAGTCAAACTAAGTATCCCCGTGCTGTACCTTTATGCAAGGACCCTCGTTAAATCAGGTATCCTGTGCTGTAAGCATGGAGAAGAACCCTAACCAACCGCGCTTATTCCCCTACTTTAACCTTTAGCACGCACCCTATCCAAACCAGACATCCTCTACTGTAACCACCGAGAAAACTCCTTGTTCAAACCGAGTATCCACTGCTGCATTAATTGATCTAAATTGAAATAAAATTCGAATAGATTATTTCATTTAATTTGGGTAGCATAGATATAGAAAAACTTCATTATTCACCTTGGAATCGATTACACACACCTAACTCTTAACAACATATGTGGTCAACATTGGACCAACCTGACCCATGAAACAAAGGTCAACACAATCTTATTATGAAGTGATGATACCATGAAACATCAATACAAAAGAGTTTGTAATATTAAAGTAGATGTCGCTTATTGGTATTTCCGGGTCATTTGTACGTAATGACCTTATAATCTAGCTGGCATAAACTAATAGTTTTGTGAATGAAATATCTGTAATTATATAAAGTGATATGATTAATTTGATTAATAAGTCGTCAGTGATTACAGGGAGCGAAGAATTGATAGAATGTTATTGATTGATGGCGTCCAGACTGACCGATCGCTACAAAGGGCCAGCGGTATTTAATTCAATAGATGCCACGGAGTACAGTAATTAGCTGCTAACTAATTTCCCTATTTTCCAAGATCTATAATTTCAATATATAATATTATAGCCCACCGATTATGTAAAGTAGACTTCTATCTGCAACCGCTACTTTAAAATTTCTATATTGCAAATTGTATAAAATTATAGCCCGTCCGACAATTTAAAGTACAGTTCTATCTGGAACCGCTACTTTAAAATTTCTTTTATTGCAAATTGTGATTTTGTATAAAAACAAAATAATGTGCTTTAACGCCGCGATCTGACATTAATGTGATATGTGTTGTCGTAAGATAAAAAAACCGTAAGTGCTCATTATACAGACAAATAGAAATGTTGACAATTTATTTTTGTTTTTCAGCCTCGAGTTGTTTGGTTCTCGCAAACAAACTCTATTTATGTGGTACTTGTTCCCTTTTTCAGAATGTCGAAACAACTTCCTCGAACCACACAGTAGATTTTAGCCTTTTGAATTGGCCCTAAAACTGTTAAAGTGTTTTGGCTTTTTGATATCGGAACTGAATTTGTAAGATTGTTATAATTTTGAATGCTTTTATGAACGTGGTCTGTATAATAGATAATATATTGCTTTGTTCTTTTGGAGGCATGTTGTCTGAAATTGTTTCTAAACGCAATCTGGACAATGATTAGCGATGGTTCTAGACAGAGCATGATTACAAAGCCTACGGGGTATAAATTTGTTCCTTATATTTGTTTTGACTTCTTACTTAATGATTTTGAAATTATTTTTGTTCTGTGAAAGCTGTGCTGTTGTAAATGTCTAGGTGGGGGAATTTTTTTTTTATTTCAATTAATTCAATAATGAAAACAGTTAACTGTTTCCGTTGAAGCTGTTGGTAGAAGCAGGAGACTTCCGACAGAAATCCCTGGGTATGAGTCTGACAAATCTAGTTCTTGTGACCTAGCTGCGGTATCGATAATGTGGAAGCAGACGTTAAACATTCAAGGTACCAAAATATTCCTTGTTCCACTACACAAGTGTTGGATCAAACGACGACACTAGTGTCGGCTTTCATGATCTAAAGCGCTCTTGGGTGTTGATTCTAATGAGCTGAAATATTTAGATGTTAATTTACAAAGGTCACCAATAGATAGGTTGAACACAATGTGTGGCATGACATTTATATTGTTGTTGTCGGGTATGATTAAATTAATTAGATTGATCTGAAACAGCAAAAAGAAAACCCATATGATGAGATCGCTCACAGCTGACTATTTCAGATCAATAGACAGTGTTCATGATGCTCAACGTACGTTAAAAAAGTTAACAAGGTTTTATCAGTTCCGCCCAAGAAAGATCCAACATGCCGGAATGAAACCCCATATATTATCGACATAGAGATCGCGCCAATCTCAATTTTATATTAAGAGACAGTGTTAACGATTGTCAAGGTTATATCATGCAAATTATGTATGACACTGCAGATTCGTCTAGTTTATCAAAAGACCAAAGGTCTGATCTTATTAAACATAGGCGGCCCTTCTTAAACGGGGGTCACTATGACTAAGTGGGCAAGACGGTGACTCGCTAGTCTGGAGGTCGGGTGTTCGATCGCATGCAGCAATGGCGAAATAGTTCATCCGGACTTTCCGGCGTGGTTCCCCTTTGTCACTGATACAGGACGGAGGGCCGACAATGACAGCTGTCTAGTCGTTCGGATCGGACGAAAAACCGAGGTCCCGTGTACACATTGGCGTGCAATTGGAATTCGATATATGAGTAGGACGAGCGCCGCTGCCCGGGCAAAATTTCCCCCGTTGAACACTGTATGGTATATGCCCGTCTCCATTAGCCCAGTTTAGGATTGATGTTAAACCCTTTCTCATTTCATTTCTCAACAATAAGACGTTAAACACTATTTTATTTTATTTTTGTATCTCAACAAGAAATTGACTGGTTTATCTCAAATGCTACAAGAGTTTAAAACACACACAATTTACTTGTGATGATCATGTTAATTCGAATATTTTTTTTTTGTTACATACCGGTAATTTATTATTGTCCTGTTTGTATGGAGATCTTCATTACATTTGTACCGATTAGACGTCGTAGGATAAAGTCATACATTTTATCGTGTAGGAGGAAAGGAGATTAACCCAACGGCAGACATCTACAGTATTTTACCACTTAGACATCGCATGATAAAAACATTCTATTAAGTAGGAGCAACAGAAAAGGTTATTTTGTAACCCAACGGCTGAGATCTCCTGGGCGTTTGTACCGTTTAAAGGGGTCGATGGCTCTATTCTGTGTAACCTTAGGATAGTTTCAGTGGGTTTAAAAGCGCTTATTAAGTAATTTAAATACGTCATTTTTATCCAAATTTAAAATTTTTAAATGTAATTTCTAATTAATTATGTTCTGTGAAATACGTGAACAGTCCAAATTGAACGAGAGTTGTGTTCATGTTTTTATTTGTTGTTTGTGAATCAGCAATCACTTATTACTTCAGCATTGTCTTTAGGGTATAATTGTTCATTGTTCGTTACAAATGGCGCCCGAAATCATAGAATACACGACTCGTGTAATGATTTTAAAATATTCATTATGTCTTAAATATTGAATATTGGGATCCTATTTGACGGAAAGATAACAGCGTTAATATGGATTGAATGGACAACATTGAAATTTAATTCGGTGTTTTAAATTTCGAATTTTATGGGAAAAAATATTGAGTTAGAGGCTTCCCTTGTCAGTGGCACATGACAGCTGTCTACATGTGCACGTAATATATCCCTTGGCAGTTGGAATTCGATATAAGAGTACAGGCCTTAGTGCCGCTGCCCGGTCAAAATTTTCTTCATAGCACACTGTATGGCTTATACCCGTCTTCATTAGTCCAGTCGCAGCGGAACAGCAGGACGTTAAACCCATTTCATTTGATTTCATTTCATTTAAACATCGTGGGATGAAACGCCACATTGTAAAGGTAGATAAAAAAGAATGGTGCCCGTGTGGCTTTTATTACATAGGCTAATGACCTACAGAAAGTTTCATAAAACAAATAACAATGTCGGAAGTGTAGGGTTGATGTTGCTGTCATATAATAAAGGTCACCATGCATGGCCTTGTCTGTCCCGTCTGCTCTTTATGCCGCGAGAAATTAATATAAAGGCAATAATACAACAGACTGTATTTGCGATTTGTCAGCAATTTATGTCACAATTTTTCTAAAATTGTAACGTTTGAATTCTTCAGATTTCGTTTGACGTCCACACGTCACAAACTAAGTGTTTTCTTGGTGGTGGGGGCGGTGGACCTGTGGAAAATCGACCTAATAACTTCTCATGTACAACCAGGGAAATAAAACCACGCACGTTGACTCAATGACAGACCCCATTATACAGCACGCACGTGCTACCGATTCGGCCATTCAACCTTCCCTGAACAGACTGGAGAATAGAGACGTATTGATTAGTATTAGAATGAATTATCACATACATTTTTAATGAAAGAAATTAGACATTCATGTCACAACCTGAAATGTAAATCGTCTAGATCTCAGCAAGGAACAAACTGACAATTTCACTGGAAAATTCAAGGATAATTGAGATATTTGACAAATCTAAGTTCCGAACTTAGGCCAGACAATGATTCATAATTAACGTTTGGTTGACCGGAACCGGTTATAACCCAGTAGGAAGATAGAACTTAATAGAGGTAATCACGTGACGTCTCTCGTCACCTTCCGTAGCAATGGTCATTTTACACCAATATATTATAAAATGGTCGACTTCCGCCTTGTTAATAATTGACGTGTTGGTATCATAGTTCAGCAAAAATCATAATTAATGATATTTCAAAGAGACATGATGATTTGATCCAATACGAGTAAAACTACATTTACAAAACCCTTCATTAGAAATGAGATATAAATGAGATCATGAGATATAAACAACTAGGTTGCCATGACAACGACTCTGCTATTATGAATTAAAACGTTAATATTTGTTCTATCTAAGATATATACTGGGCAATAATTCAAATACGTAAGATTACACGTAAATGGAGAACATGGGCATAGTCAGGTCTGGGGTTCTGAATACTATGTGTATGTTTGCTTGGATGGTGAATGGAGTGTGGAAAGGGAGAGGGGGCAGTCATGATTAACCGGAACCGGTTATAACCCAGGAGGAGGAGTGTCCTCAGGATACAGTCTGAATTTTATTCCAATCTGATTAAAACACAGATCCTATTTCGTTTCGTTTTTATTGTTCAAAATTTCGTTTTACTTGTCTTTACTACACTTACTACACTTTAGGCATGGTAATCCATTAGTACCATCAATGCTGATTGGTTAATCGAATGCCTGGCATCATAGGGTCAAAACTCCCACTATAACTTGTCAGATCTTTATATAGTGTAGGCCATAAAAAATATAAAAAAAACCCAATACGATATATAGTTCTGTTTTCCAAAGTATCTTAAAATCGAACCCGACGCGATTTTTCACAGTGTGAAGTGAACAACACCACACCAGAGGATGACAAATGTAAATTATTCCAACGTGTGTCTAAATTATTTTTGAGGGAATTTAGGATCTAGTACCCGTCCTCGGAAAATTTCGTTATGATCGGTATAAGATTATGTTCAAATTATTTTGTGTAAAATGATTGAGAATATTAAAGTAAAAATCTAGACGTTCTACTGCTTCGAACTGTGTTATAATCAGAGCATGCGCTATACACATATATTGGGCAGCATCTGCGACGACGATAATACTGTCTGGATGATCGAAGTCTTTCAAAAGATTTCGCAAAATTTTATATCAAGTCCTATGATTGGTAGGTTGATCTGTAGTCGATCAATCACAACTTACTGAACTGGACAAATTACAAAATGTCATCATACCAAGATAAAATATATTAAACAACCGAAAGCAAAAGGAATAAATAATTTTAATAATAGATGAAAAGGTGGAGCAGAAAGCCATCATTATAATCTACGAATATTAAACAACAGAATTTTAAAAATGAAAATTGTATAACGAAATCTTTACGTTAACCTCAAATACATCAAAAGCAGGTCAATTTAATCGTAAAAACTCAGAATTGTATTATTAAAATAAAAAAAAATGCAAAACACAAACATATTAAAATCAGTGGAATGGAAGAAAAACTATCTGGTATTTTCCAGGAATGATCACTTGAGATGCTCACAATCGATTTTAGTATAAAAAAAACACACGATGGATCATTCACCTTATAAAGTTATAAGTCATTTATAGGCAAAAACATAACACTATTTCAAGCTTCAGGTAATTTACAATGGCCCTTTTTAATATTGTTTTGGGGATAATAGTTCATCATTTTCTGTACTCTCTTTATTGAAAAATTTCTTTTTACGGGTTTTATGTCGTATTTTATTCATGGTGGCTTCATAAACGATTTTGAGATATTTGGCTTGATTTGAACTGATTTAATGATAAAATTTAGATAAAATTCGACCGATCCACCACTGCAATAGTATCGGAAGCATAGCGTTTTTAATTGGTTTAGACCAGTGCTATGTCATGTGATATTGTCTTCGTGTGTTATTTAAACTACGGAAGGTTATATTTTGTATTTTGACCATTCTCCCTTAACACAGCTTCGGTCTCATAAATCAAAGGTATTTAAACGATTTTGACCAATCACAACTTCTGATTTACTCAACGGCACTCTAAACAGGTGACTTAAAGTGGGGTTGGGATAGTCTAGTTGTCTGTCTACTGTGTCGCGCCTTTACAAAATCTAAGTGTTGCGCTTCGAGCAATAGCTGATCGGTCACTTATGTTAGCGTATGTGGTTTGGAGTTTGGGGTGCCTTTTGAACCCCGTGGTTTACTCTGGGTACATGTACTTTGGTTTTCTCCGGGGGATCACGTGGCAAAGTGAGTAAGACGCTGGCTCGCTAGCCAGGAGGTCGGACCCTGCATTGGACGAGAAAGTTCATCCATATTTCCGGTGTGGTTTCCCCTTGTCAGTGATGCAGGGCGGAGGGCCTGACAAGGACAGCTGTCTAGTCGTTCGGTGGGACGAAAAACCGAGGTCCCGTGTACAAATCGGCGTGCACGCAAAATATCCCTTGGCAGGTGGAATTCGATATAAGAGTAGGCCGTAGTCCCCGCTGTCCGAGCAAATTTTTTCTTATAGCACACTGTATGGCGTATGCCCGTCTTCATTAGCGCAGGTTAGGAGCAGAACAGTAGGACGTTAAACCCAGTTTCATTTCATTTCGGTTTTCTCGCACAGGTAAGATCCCAGCGCGTACACTGAACATAGTAAAATTAGAGAACTTTAACACTACCAGTAGAAGAACCAAGACAAAGTATATATTAAAGAACTGAAAGCAAATGGATGGAAATGTCGGTAGACCAAAAGAACAATTTACGTGTAATACATGACTTTGTATTGGGTCTATTTATCGTTTAAATACTATCTGAATAGCATCTAAATAATAGTTCATTTGGTTAATCTGGAGCTAATATATTAAATATTTAAATCTTAAAAGCATCTAAATAATAGTGAATTTGCTAAATTTCGGAGAGAGAGAGAAAGTGAGACAGAGAGGGAGAAATGGGGTTTAACGTCCGCTCGACACAAACTACGTCATTTCGGTTCTAACATATTGTTCAATTTTATTTCAATCATTCGTTTGCGCGTAGGGGTCTTTAGCAGTGGAAGAAACCGGACATGCGAAACCTACTCCTTGTCACGTACAACCGGAGAATCGAAATCACGGCAGTTGACTCAAAGGCCGACCTTAGTTTAATATTTTGCTAATATTAAACATTTAAATGCTATATCTGCATAGAATCTAAATAATTTACGTTAATATTGGGCTAATATATTAAACCATTAAACCGAAATAACATGTATCATTATAATTTACAACTTTGTTTTAGGAAAACGGTATATAACGAATTCTTTACATCGAGAAAAATACACCAAAACAGGACAGTTTTATTGCAAAAACTCATAATTGCATTATTAGAATAAACTAATTACATTATTCTGTGGAATAGAAGACAAACTGTCTTGTAGTTTCAAAATATGATCACTTGAGATACTTGGAATCGATTTTAACGTAAAAAACACAAGATGAATCATTTACGTTATAAAGTCATTTATTTGCAAAAACATATCAAAATCATTTCAAGCTTCAGATAATTTAAGATGGTATTTTTCTTTTTATATTGTTCTGGGGATAATGTTTCATCATTTTCTGTACAGCCTCCTCAGATGATTGAATTTTTTGTCTAGTGGGAATCGCTGTTTTTTTTGTATTTTACTCATTATGGATAAATAACCGATTTGATGATATTTGTCGTAATTTAAATAAACAGTTGCGACCGGGTAGTTCAGAATTGATTTGATTATGTGAAGTAGACAACCGAACCCATCACTGCTGTATAGATGTTTCAAGTATCGTATACATTTTTAATGTTTTTGAATAGGCCTCGCAAATGCTCCTACAAAATTCTTCATCCGAAAATAGATCTATTTTTGAACTATTACAGGATAAACGTTCAGCACATTATCTAAACCTTAGTTAATGCCTCTTTAAAATTTTGATCTCCGGGACAAAAAAAAAAGTTATCCCTTGAAACTTCAATAAATCCTCTACAGTTGAGACACTAATCTTTAAATCGACATTGAAACAAATGAATAGAAATAGGATTTAACGTCCTACTGTTATGCTCCCACTTGGTTAATACAGTGTGCGATGAGTGGGCATTATGGTCTACTCTAGTATCGATTTTCAACTGCCAATTAAGGGATTTTTTACGTATACACGGGCCCTTGGATTTTCGTTTCATTCGAACGACTAGACAGCCTTCCGTCCTGCAGCACTGTCAAGGGGGAACCTCGTCGGAAAATCCGGATGAATTTTCTCGGTAAATACAGGGATCGAACACGAGACCTCCAGGCCAGCGACCCAGCGTCTTACCCACTCCGCCACGGTGGCTCCCAAATCGACTTTGAAGGCTCGGGTTGACAGTAGGTAACACGGGTTCTGTTCTAAAATACCGTATAATCCATAAAACAACGAACATCGTTTAACTAACAATAAATATTTATGGAGTACAAAATTTCTAATAGGTAATTATTCAGATTTGATCTGAAGATAAGTTATTTATAATCAAATATAAAAAGAATGACGAATTTTGAACAGCATTAAGGACGTTTTTTAATTTTAAATCGAATAACTGAATATATAATAACTGGAATTAAATTGAAATGACTTAGCATAATTCTTAAAATGGTTTACTTTTCAATACCTCTGGCTTTAAATACAAAAATATTATTTCTGCAATATGCATTAAGACATGCTTTATTTCGATCTTTAAATTCACTTTCAGGTGATCGTAGGACAGCATTTAGAATTTTCTTTTGCAAAATCTTTACTAATGTTATTTAAATCTAAATTGACACTTCCGCTATGATGACCATCGTTATTCTTGTTAATGTATCCACGACATATACGTCACCCTTGAATTAAGATTGAAATTTACTCAAATATGCGCCAATGTGAGTTTCGTTTCCAGACGAAGATATGTAATTCAAGCATAATATTCTTGAAATGATTGACAATTAGATTCATTTAAACATTAATAATTTCTATGTATTGAAATAGCAATCGAAATTTCCCCCAAAATATGTCATCGACGATTTCGAGTTCAGACAAAGCATAATTCAAGCTTTATTCAGCTGAAATGCAGACAGTCGCTTGTCGAGTTTGGAGATCTTCTTCTCAGAAATATCTGACACCCAAGACGTACATCAATATTTAACATGCATTGTGTAAGCTTTAGATAAAGACCTAGGCCATGTTTTTCGAAATCTTAACTAAAGATAAAATCCAAATTATAGTAGATATTTGGATTTGGATTGGCTAAGCACTAAAATCTACCTAATATTATCTAATTAAATTACTAAAATTTGGATTTTATCTTAGTTAAAATTTTGTGAAGCAGGCCCCTGGCTGTTTCTTGCTATATTAATTCAAAAAAAGAAAATAAAAATGGATAATTTGACTTTTTGAAAACGTAGGCTAGATTGTTTATTATCGTAGCAACGGTAGGCCTACTTGGCAATCGTGGCTAAGAAATAAAATGAAATGGGTTTTAACGTCCTACTGGGTTTAACGCCATACAGTGTGCTATGAAAGAAATGTTGCTCGGACAGCGGCACTACGGCCTACTCTTATATCGAATTCCAACTGCCAAGTGATCTTTTAAATACACGCCAATGTGTACACGATACTTCCGGTTACTTTCCATCCGAACGGCCAGACACCTGACTGTCCTTGTCAGGCCCTACGACCTGCATCATTGACAAGGGGGGAACCACACCGGAAAATCTTGATGAACTTTCTCGGCAAACACCTGCTTATAGCCACCGTCTCGTGTTATCCATTTTATCTATAAGACTTGTACATACATGAATAAATAAGAGTTAATATAACATTTGCAACCAAAATAAAGATATGCAAGAGAGAGAGAGAGAGAAATGGGGTTTAACGTCCACTCAACACAACCAGGTCATTTCGGGACTAACATATGGTTTCAATTTTATTTCAATACTTCGCTTGCGCGTAGGGGTCTTTAGCCGTGGGAGGAAACCGGAGTGCCTGGAGGAAACCCACGAGGTTGAGAAGGCGCCCCTATCTCCATGCCACATACGCTCACACCCGGGCTCGAAACCACAGCCGCAAGCCAGAGGTGACCGGCCAGCTAGAGGTGGAAGCGCGGCACTCTAGACCACTAGGCCATCCCAACCCCCCTGCAAGAGACAGATTAAGATCTAACACAATGCATCTTTAACAGTTGAATATACATTACAAACAAGTGAAATTTGATTGGAAATCTAATTTCCTGTCATACATGTCAATCCGTATTTGACTTCGAGACTTTATTTGAGGCTGTAATATTCAATAATTCAAATACAATTCTTCTAATAGACACGCTGAGAAAATATAATTTCATTCCGGGTGTTTCGTGGAATTGGTGTTCTGTGCTGCTAGAAGGGAGCACAACTTTTATTGCATCAAAACATCCAATTTAGGCGGCATGTACGCAAACGAAATAAAATGCTTTTAGTACTTCAAAATGAAATTGGGGTTAATGTCCTACGTATTGCTAACAACGCAAGAGTAATAAAACTACAAAACGATAAAGATTATCAGATGTTTAGTAAAGCTGGGCCCGGTAAAGTATAAAATCAGGAAAATTAAAAGAAAGAAAACGATAAACGGATTGGAAGAATTGGAAAAAAAAATATCATTTTAGTTAGATTTATTGTGCGATAACCACGAACGGATCAATATCTTTTATCATACTGTTTTTCTGAATTGATCCAAAAACTGTAATGTCATTTCTGTATGTGAAAATACTAATTTGAGGCACCAATATAAAACTAGCTTGGAAACAGCAATAATATTATGTGTTGAAGGAAGAAGTCCCCGGGATATATGAAATTGTTCAATATTTCAGTCGTTGTTATTATGGTGATTAAACTACTTGTAATTTGGCCAAGGTTGTGAATACGATTAAATCTGTTATAACTTTGTAGACTACAGAACATATGTTACCATGTAGTTAACGTGCTTTATCTTCAAACCTATCATCACGTGACTAAATAGAGGTGTTCAAGGTCAGTAAAATAAAACACACTGTAAACTAGTGGTAATATCGTTTGGTTTCTGCATCTGGACAATAAAATGAAAGTTCATTATCATCAATAACTTATTCATGCTTCAAGTAAAAGAAACAACATCAATATTGATTGCAATTAACCAATATTGAATTCTTATTCGTGTTTTTAATTTTAGAGATATAGCTCCACGGGATTTGGTCTGCATAGTGGAGTCAAAATGGAGCCTCTGTTCGGGGTCAGTTATTGGTGGTGGTGTCAGTTGTAGTTGTTGGTGGTGTGTGTGTGTGTGAAATGGGGTTTAAGGTCCTACTGCTATAGTTATACCCCAACTGAGCTAATGAATACAGGCATACCCGGACAGCGGGGCTGCGACCTACTCATATATCGAATTCCAACTGCCAAGGGAACTTTTACGTACACTCCAATGTGCACACGGAACCTCGGTTTTTGTCACATCCGAAAGACTAGGGCCTGAAAACAGTAAGAAATGTTGTTGTTCTGTTGAATATTAAGCGGAAATGCAATTTTTGATAATGGGGCTAATACTAATTAATTCTAATAATAGTAAAAAAAACCAAAAAAAACCCCCGAGTTCTGCCAATAATCTGCAGTTAGTAAGATGCTCACTGACGACAATTAGCATATACAAAATTAACAACCCAACAATGTCGATGAATTCATTGAAATACGATACGGATATCAGGTGCTATGTTAAATTGCTTTCTCGATGTTCATCAACTGTTTACACGAAAACACGAACCCTTACACCTGTGATAAATGTTTATCACCCGACAGCCGGTAGTTAATAACTTCTATAACACTACAGTACAATAAAATTATCATGAATGACAAGTCGTATCAGGTGTTCTTGGTTGTTGTTGTACTTAGTGTTTAACGTCCGCTCCAACCGAAGGTATTATCGCAGTCAAGTTGTCTTTTTTTCATTTTAATGATCTTAGCGCACCCACACGGGTCTTTCCTGTGGGAGGAGTACATCCACGAGGTTGAGAAGGTTTACTTGGAAGATCAATAATTTATTATAGCTCGTGCACATCACGTGACACTAAATGAAGTGATGATTTAGTCTTACATCGGTACCCTTATTAGTCGATACTGACTCGAAACCTGGTGTCTTCGTAATGGCCAACACTGGGTTAAAGATGCATTCTCCTGCATTCCCATGAATGTATTTGTAGTTATTTACAATAAACGAACGATAATTGTGTGATATATCGAAAGTAGAGACACCCAAACTTACTAGAAAAATACTGGATCCCATGAAAAAACATCCAAGATTAAAATATGTGACACATAGTGGGAGGCTCGCGAAGACAAAGCTTTAATCGAATGTCTAGCGGTTATCAGAACAGAAAGAGAAAACAAAATTGACTGATGATAATCCACGAATTTTCCCAGGTTTCGATATTTACGTGACAAACAAGGCTGTTTAAAATAAATTGGCGTATTTCCCAACGAGTAAAATGTTTTGAGAGGGGTTAGGGGCAACAGTTTGGTTGATGAATCACTTCAATATGTTTTAGTCCAAATATACATGGGACTTATAATCCGGTTTTATTTTAAAAGCACGGCTGTTTAATATACATGGGAACGTTTGGAGACCAGACAGTCAAAGTAAGTGTTCAGGAATCAAAATAGAAACCTTAGTCGAAATATGTATAAATAAAGTGTCTGTGTTTTGGTTGGTTGTATCTTACATGTATAATGATGCCGAAACAGATTATGACTTGTTGATGAAAGTATTGAGTATACGCTGACCCCATGTCACTGATTCAATCAGCGTTTATGCTGCTTTATATATATACATGCTAGGTAACTATAACCCGACTTGATACATACATGTTAGTAAATAACCCATTTATTGCCCAAAATATAAACAATAATAATGACCTCTTTTACCTGTTGCTGCTATATAACAACAACATCTTTAGATCCTTATCTGTGACCCGGAACTGTACTATAATTATAAATACCATCAGACATGCACGGTAGGCATGGAGCGATGTATTGACACCTTATCCAATCGTAAGATCAGGGTCCATTGGTGTATACTGACCACAATCATCTGCTGCATCAAAAGAGAGAGAGAGAGGGGGAGAGAAAGAGAAAGAGAGAGAGATGGGTTTAACGTCCACTCGACACAAACTAGGTCATTTCGGGACTAACATATGGTTTTATTTTATTTCAATCATTTGCTTGCGCGTAGGGGTCTTTGGCAGTGGTAGGAAACCGGAGGATCCGGAGAAAACCCACGAGGTTGGACAGGCGATTTACCCAACTAATTCAATTAACCAATTCATACTTCTTGAAATGAAATTGAGTTTAACGTGTTAAGTGTGTGATCCCATTGGACTAATGAAGACAGGCATTTGGCATGCATGCAGTGTGGCATGAGGGAAATTACGCTACGGCCTTTTCTTATTTCGAATTTCAATTGTCCAGGGTTCTTTTACGTGCATGCCAATGCGCACGCGGACCTCGTTTTATTTAGTCCAATTCAAACGACTATACGTTGTCCCTCACCAGGACAGTCGACAAACAACACTGGCATGAGGGAACTACGCCTTAAAACCTGACTTACTTTCTCAATCAACACCGAGCAATATAGAAATTGCGACTCGGATATATTTGACATACCTTCTAATCACCGACCTTTGACGATGGATGATAAATAGCCATATCTTGACAAGTGCATTCCAGCACTTTAGGTACATTGTCTATAATTACATTAATTAGATCTAGAAATAACCCTGGAGGAAATACCTTTCCCTGGTGTATACATACTGATAAAGTTGGAACATCCCAACATCTGATCTCACATAAAGTCGGTGGCCGGGAACTGCCTTGATTTGATGGCCGAATGGTTAGCACGTGTGCGCTGTAACATAAGCTGTGTCTCTGAGTCAACTGGCGTGGTTTCGAATCCCTGGTTGCACGTGACAATCCCGTGGGTTTTCTCCGGGTACTCCGGTTTCTTCCTACTGCTAGAGACCTCTGCATTTATGTTGAAATAAAATTGAAACATGTGCTAGTCCCGAAATGACCTAGTTTGTGTCGAGCAGAACCCCCTTCTCTCTCTTTATCTGTCTCTCACTCTGTCTCTGCCCCCCCCTCTCTCTCTCCCTCTCTCTCTCTCGTTCTCTTGATTTGGTGATATAAAGAAGAACATGACGTGAAATTAAACGGAGTTTAACTTCCTACTGTTCTGCTCCGACTGGACTAATGGTGACGGTCATGTGCCATACAGTGTGCTATATAGGAAATTTTGTCCGGACAGCGGCACTACGGCCCCCTCCTTTATCGAATTCCGGCAATATGTGGACAATATGTTTGTCACGAAATGACGTAGCTTGTGTCGAGTGGACGTTAAACTTCTGACCGAAGAACGCAATGTATTATTGGTTCTTGTCGGTGTTAAATATAGGACACCATTAATTTAGTTCACGCAGCCAATAAACATTTGTAGTGCGGCTGTAAATAATGCAAACATTTCAGTAGCGTGACTGTCATTATCGCTAAGAACACGTCGGAGAAGAGTTATTGATACGATTATCGTTTTGCAGCCCTGAAGCATTTATCCTCGATATTAACCATACTTCAGTTATGATGGTATGTAATAAAAGTAAAGTCCACATAAGTAATACTAATTTCAATATATTATTATCATAATAATTATATACACTTATCTTGCACATGAATATTATCTACATCAAAATGGTATAAATATTACATTAATACAGAAATTTTCTCTTATTGCGAATATTTGTTGGAACATAATTATATTAATTTAGACAATTCCTTGAGTCTCTGGAATCTAGTCCTTAGAATCAATAAGTAAACGTTTCTAATATCAGCGCAGATGAAATAAAGTCAAAGATGGCGCCAAGATCACATTTTTTTTTATATGAAACATATTTATATAAATTTCTACATTATGAGGCGAACTGAATAGATTCCTTGATTTCATACATTTAAATTGTACGATTTATACCCGATAAATATTGTTTAAAGATACAGTAAACGTTTCTAATATCAGCGCAGATGAAATAAAGTCAAAGATGGCGCCAAGATCACATTTTTTTTATATGAAACATGTTTATATAAATTTCTACATTATGAGGCGAACTGAATAGATTCCTTGATTTCATACATTTAAATTGTACGATTTATACCCGATAAATATTGTTTAAAGATACAGTATTTAAGATTTAGATAAAGAACCAGCCTTTCTTGCTATAATAGTTCGGAAGTAGATAATGTAAAATGAATAATTTGAAAATTTCATTCAAATTACTATATTAGCCTTTGAAGGTTTGACAGACGTGTGCAATAATTTCAACCACCGTACTGGTTGATCGAAGCTAAGTCTCGGTCCTCCACATTTGATTAAATCAAAGTATTGCTGAACCGTGCTTATCTATTTAATATCGGAGAAATCCGATGCCACCGAGAGTTGATTAAGGCCTGGACCAGTTAATTAATGTCTAATTAATACTTAAGAAAACATTTCAGGCCTAACGAAAGACCTGCAATAGGCAGATTTAGCTCTTGCATAATGCATGTTTAAAGAGTAAACATAACATAAGTCAAAAATATTGAAATTACTAACAATAAGAGACTTAATGTAATGGGGTTTAACGTCCCATTTTTCTGCTCCATTCCGGCTTTTAATGACGACCATAGACCTACGCCAGGCAGTGTTAAATGAGTCTACTCTTATTTCGAATTCCAACAGTCAAGGTTTCTTTAAAGTGCACTACAAGAGCACTACAACGTTTATTGAATAATTTTGGGACCCACATAACAAATGAACTCTATTGATTCTTCTTGAACCTTTTATTGTACTTTAAAAGGAATACATACAATAGTACATTTACAGAGTTAAAAAGCTCCAAGCATTATTAAATAAAACATTCTCAACATCTAGCGTGCAATTTCATCTGAAACTTTTCAAATGTGACAGTTGCCCGAAGTCAATTACAACCGTGCCATTTGTTGTAATCGAATCCTGTAATTAATCATGCCACATTCTAGTTTTAAATTATTAGTTCGAGATATAATTTATAAATTACATGTAGAAAATATGCGGAAAATGGTCTCCCGTCAATTATACAGCTAATTTGGGTTACAAAAAATATTGTTCAATGAATTATTGTTTCTGGTAAATATTCGATGTCAGGACGACCTCGTCGTTGATATTCTGTCCATGGGAGATAATGCTAGATCGGAGACCGTCCTACGCAGCGAAACCAATTGTGTAATTTATACTAATGTATTGCCTGTTTTTTTAAATTTAGGAAATATCACGAACCAAATTTCCATCATCCTAGGTCAGTGCTTATGTGGAGATTTGATCCCTCTCCCAAATTCTTAAACCTAGCCCACAATCTATATATGAGGTAATATGTGCTAAAAAGCGTAGGACCGTCTTCGATCTAGCGTTCTCAGTCCATGGGAGATACCGAATGACTAGATGAAAATGTTTTGTATTTATCGATTTTACACTTTTCCATTTTACCGAAATTATTGTGTTCCCGCTATTTCGAATTGCTGAATATGACAATAAACACTTCATTATTACTCGTAAAGCGTTCCCCTGACAGTTAAACCTCTTTGAAAAATGCTATAAGGGTTGACGTGCCATTAGGAATAGGGGCTAAGATGGCTCAGTGATTTAGACATTGGCTCGCTAGCTTTGGGGGTCCTTGTTCGATTCGATCCCGGTTTGGGTCGAGCAACAAGCTCATCGGGATTGTCCGGTGTGTTTCCCCCTTGATAAGCCACAGAAAAACACATAGCAAAACTAGCGTATCCTGATAGTGGAAGACTACTGCGTGTTTCTACGCTGGTGACCGGCTGTACAACAACATATCAACGTTATAAGAATCTATATAATTCTGTTATTGGTTTTTGTAGCGATTCGATGCTCTTCGGTCAAATTGTCAGTCAAACTTTAACAATCAAGTCGCATGTCTGAACTCTACATGGAGAATTGTAACCTTGCGTGTCGTTACAATACTAGTACAAATCTGACTTAGACAATCATGATGATGATATTTGAAAGCATTCGCCAAACAGAGATTTATTGGCATTTGTATGTATAATATTCATAGA
Source organism: Patella ulyssiponensis (assembly GCA_963678685.1). Classification (NCBI taxonomy): domain Eukaryota; kingdom Metazoa; phylum Mollusca; class Gastropoda; family Patellidae; genus Patella; species Patella ulyssiponensis. Next base: position 64,660,421 of record OY783229.1, read on the forward strand.
CTTTTCTTGGTGAATGTTTTACAAATTACGACTTGCTCTTGGTTTTTATAAGACTTACGTACAGTAATGTGTAGACTAATAGATAGGGAGTTATGGTGGTTTAGGCGTCGGCTCATCGACTAGGAGTACCCGGTACGATCCCGGTGCTGGCCTAGAACGTTCCTCTTGGTGCACCGTGTTAGTGGAACAAGATGGATGACATGGCGAGGAACAGCGTGTGTGTAGTTGTCACCTTGTTAGTGGAACAAGATGGAGGGCATGATGAGGAACAGCGTGTGTGTAGTTGTTAGGATGATATGAAAAACAGTCGTACTGTGCACGTTCACGAGCACGTAAAAGAACCCTTGACTTCGACGAAGAGTAGGCGGAAGCGCAGCTGTATCATAAAGCCTGTCATTGAGTCAACTGGCAGGGCTTCGAATCCCCGGTTGTACGTTAGAAGGAGTAAGATTGCCTTCCAACCTCGTGGGTTTTCTCCGGGTCCTCCGGTATCCTCCCACTGCTAAAGAGTGGACGTTAAACCCCATTTCTCTCTCGGTCTCTCTGTCTCTCTTTCTCTCTCTCTCTCTCTCTCTCTCTCTCTCTCTCTCTATCTCTCTCTCTCTCTCTCTCGATTTCCACAGCAAGTCACACAACGAATCATATTTTATTAAACAAACTGAAATGACAAATATAACTTTACTCCACATTTAACTTCGAACCATCAGAATCTTGTTTCCGGATTCGTACACTAATTTCTTTCACTTGCATGTGCGGCCTGTTTATAATAGCCCTGTGTATATAATTTTACGACATATACATGTATAAGGCAATGGATTGTGTCGGTACAATAAGCCAGAAAGTAACTCTAAAATGTATAATCAAATCAATATTTTAATCGTATAGAACATAGTCTCACTACTAATGGCACAGAACACTGTTCCATCACTTATCGTATAGAAAATTGTCCCACCACTACTCGTACAGAACATTGTCCCACCACTAATCGTACAGAACATTGTCCCATCACTAATCGCAGAGAGCTTGTGCCACCACTTATCATACAGATTGATTGTATAGAACTAATCATATAGAGCGTGCCCCATAACTAATCGTATAGAGCGTGTCCCATCACTAATCATATAGAGCGTGTCCCATCACTAATCGTGTAGAGATTTCTCCATCACTAATCGTATAGAACATTGTCCCATCACTAATCTTGTAGAGATTTCCCCATCACTAATCGTACAGAACATTGTCCCATAACTGATCATATAGAGCTTATTTAATAATTTAATAAATCGAAAATTATTATTAGTCCTTTTAAAAGGACAATGCAATATTCTGTTGTATAAAAAAGACGACTGACTCAGTTTATTCTGATGTATATAAGTGACAATAGACATATACACATACAATATCAGAATCTCAATAAGGATTCTTTACTGACGTATGTTTCAATCTGTGACATTTTCATTAGCGTTTTATTTTAAAAGACTTCCTATTAATTTTTGAAACCCCCAAATCCAGATATAGAAAGAAATGGCTGCCTTTGGATAATTAATGAAACTTCATGAGACTAAAGACAAATATTAAATTTGTATGGTTTTGATATTCAAACAACGATGTCCATTTTTTCGTTCTTTATTCCTGACATTTAGTTTACGAATTAATCAACCAGGAAAAAGTGAAAATGGAGACTATTTGACGATGTATTAATGATGTTCGTGATACAATTTCCATCTGGGTCACTCGGCAAATTGAATGTCAAATAATTATTCTTTAGGCTTGTTATTGTTGTTCAGATGATGAAAAATCAAAAAGTTGAGATAATAACCTATTATGTTCTAGATGCTGAAAAATCAAATTATTGAGCTAATAATCCAGTATGTTCAGTTCGTAATTTACAGCTGTTCAAGCTGTTGAGGTGGGATAGTTTAATGTGTTCGCGTTAGATCATTAGGTCTTCCATTGCCTCAAATGGTATAGTTTCCACCTGTTGCTTGCACGTGACAGCTTCGTGGGGTTTCTGTTGGTTTTCCGGTTTCCTTCTACTGCTAAAGACCCTATATGTGCAAGCGAGAAACAGAAATGAAATTGAACTTGTTCTACGTAGAATCTACATATCAAACACACACACTCTCGTCAATACGCTCGAAGTGTATTGTAAAGATCAGAATGTAAATTGGTCATGCGATTAGCAGCTACGTTGGCCACCTAACTCTTCTCTCACGTTTACAACAAGCTGCAGGTATGCCTTTTGACTCTTAATATTAGTAACGAAATAGGTTATAAAGGAAATGAAAGGAGGGCTTTAGCGCAGAGGGGTGGACTATTGGTCTAGAGTGTCACGCTTCACCCTAGCTAGCCGGTCATCTCTAGCGTGTGGTGGTGCATGGTTGCGATCCCTGGTGTGACGTATGTAGCTTGGGGATAAGGGGGCCTTCTAACCATCGTTGGTTTACTTCGGGTACTCCGGGTTCCTTCCACTGGAAAGACCACTGCACGTGCGCTAAGATAATAAAAAAAATGAAAATAAGCGGATGTTAAAGTACAACAACAACAACAGGATATAGCGTCCCAATATGTTTCACAGATAATTACGAAAGCCTTATGATATCTCTGTCAAATATGACTGTCTTTAACACGTGCAATCATATCACGCGGCGTCAATCAAGCGTGTCTTGTTTACATAAGACGTAACTGCTTCGGCCAGAATGATGCCTTTTACACATTTTAATACCCATTTACACCAAATAGCAAATATTTTTTCAGCTACAAATACTTCAAACGTCTTTATTTATTTTTCTAATAAATAAAAACATGTTCTAGAAGTTAATTTGTCGGAGGTAAACAATTAATATTGAGGACTCATTAAGTCGCATCGATGCCATCCTTATCAGTGATTGTAGCGGCCTGGCGGGAATATTCACTGCTGATCAGTGTAAAAGCGTCCTACGTCTCTGCGCCGACTGTACTAATGAGAGAGAGGGAGAGAGAAATGTGGTTAAACGTCCACTCGACACAAACTAGGTCATTTCGGGACTAACATATGGCTCAATTTTATTTCAATAATTCGCTTGCACGTACGGGTCTTTAGCAGTGGGGGGAAACCGGAGAAAACCCACGAGGCTGGACTGTACTAATTAAGACGGGGCATAGTTTATAGGATTCTTACATTTTCAAATAGCCGCATTTGTAGCAATATAGACAAGGAATGAGGAGATAGGATATAGTTTTATGTTTCTAACATATTCACATATATGCAGGTGTGTACTGATTTCAACTAACATTTGAATGACATATGGGTTATAGAAACAAAAACATGATAACAGATATCTCATGCGCAGTTTCTAGAGTAAATTTCCATAACCATATAAGGGTGGGTTATTACATCATGTTTGACCAATTAGATAATTGAATGTCCAAAACCAGTTGATACAAAATTATGATACTTGCGCGAATTCGTCAGACGACATTTAGATTCCAGACTTCGATTAGATTCCAGAGGGTTACCATCTAAGAGTCCTAGACACCGCGAGGTGTCTAGGTTGAGAAGAGTTTAGTTAGCATTGACTGTGAATGTATGTACTATGCTTGTATGTATACCTATGCTACATAAAAGGTAAAAACGAACTGTTGCATTGTTATAACTGAAGAAGACAAACGTCTTAAGAAACCAGTAAGAAGGAACACACAACGTGAAAGAGAAGAAAAGACGATCTGAGATAAATCCTAGACGATCACAAGGCTAACGGTAATATGTAGCAAAAACAAGATGCATGGGTCATACGTAGGATGTGGCGACCGGACCGGTTACCACCGCTCTCCACGTCAGACAAAAAGGCCCATGGTGCTACACATTTTCCTTCTACATTTCAGTGCCTATTGTCAATTCCCCCGCGTTTATATTGTTCGCATACAGTCTGACGGATAATTATTAGGATATTTTTTTTTAATTTAATATCAGAACCGATGAAGACTTTCATGATGTAGGTAGCCACGATGAACCCTTTATGGAAATGAATTATGCATGTAATTAAATGACGGATAGCTCACTAGTGCTCTAATGACTTTACCCATTATTTAAACGTTATAAGAATTTAAATGTGTGGAAGGGACGTGCAACACTTGTCAGATTTAACACCCACTTATATTCCATTCTTCTGTGGAATCTAATTATTGCATGATGCCAGTAACCTTTACCAATTACGCAACGAAGTTAACGTTAGTATGTCCTCATTTACAAAACAGAAAATGTTATTCTCCCGGGACGAAATGTCAATACCATCAACGTCTCCACTCTTGGATCACGCGTTGAGGGTAATTAGAACGTAGTTATAAAATTCCAAACAAGCAATCGAAGTATTTTCTTTATTTAAAGTCCCTCAATGCACGGTATGCTTATGCTTTTAGGACCCGACCCCCCCATCTTCTTTTCGAACAGTTTACATATATATATCTAATGCCAGTTTCCCCCTATCGGGATTCGTGCTGCGATTAAAATCGTGGTTTTAATCGTAGAGTAAACGTGTTGGTCGCACTAGACCATGGACTCAACAGAGACAATCCTATCGTGCGACAGTGGCAGCCTGGCATAACCAATCTTACAGACGAGATAAAATGTTAACGAACGGCTCATAAGGAATATGGCATACAATTTAAATAAAACCAAATACGAACAATCCCAACCTGGGTGCGAGAAAATATTTTCAAAATCGGCTGTATATATGTACCAAATTGGTTTATCAATCAATGTGACGGCACGAATAGGGTACCCTGAGATGATTTACGACTGGTGATCATTCCCCTAAAGGGATTTCAACGCGCATGGCAGTAATGATGGCGATGAAGTTGTCACTTTAAAGAGTAAAACCTTTAATAATCACATAATGTGATAAGAGCTTTTACGGCCGACTGTACACTTTGTTTTAATATAAGAGCTTTTAAAACTTGAAATAAAAAAAAACTATATAGATTGCTATTTTGTTAATTTAAACTTCCATTAAGTTCTTCAAAATCGAAGGACAGGAAAAGGTTTGGTACAAAAATTGTCTTGAAATAATTGATAATTGTGCTAATGTTGTTTCATAAAGTTCATCGACAAAAATTCATTTTCTTTTAATGGAATAAAATGCTTTAATACGTCATAAGTTGCTCTTAAGAATTAAAGACTATATCTTTCTTTACTTAAAACGGCTAATGAAGACGGGTATACAGTGGGCTGAAATCGAATATCAATTGTCCCATGATTAGTTTACGTGCACGTCAACGTCTAAAACGGGACCTCTTAGTCACCGGTCATCGCGGTGCGGCTACTTCCTCGTTTATTCAGTATTATTTATGTAAAATATGTGAACTAGATTGTCAAGGGCACGTATTGATAGTTTTCAAGTTACTGGTTCACAAGACTATAGGTACTAAAACGACCACCAGTCTTAAATAATCAAATGAATTAAGGGGATATCGGAGGGGGTGGTGGCGATGCGAGAAAATACTCTTCCCACTATAATTTTCCCAAATTATAACATTAAAAGTAAAAATGTCGATAAAGACATTGAGGATAGATGGGCTCTAATGCTCGTATTGTCATTCCCCAGATAAGCGACACGGTGAATTAGTGAGGCAATTAAGTTAGCCCAAAATGTGTCACTTATTCTCCACGAGGAGACCGAACGGCCAGGCGAAAACCATAAGATCATAAGGACAGACGAGCCTACTCCTTGTCACGTGTTACCAAGGACTCAAAGAAGACCTTATGATCTGGTAAAACCTACCCCCTCCCCCTCCCACCTTCCCTAGAAATCCCGTAAAAATAAGGACAATATTTCCGAAACGTTGTATTATTATAGTGTAAGTGATGAAGATTCGACATTATTATAAGCGTAGGATTACAAGAAACAAAACTCAACAAGGGTGTTGCCCTGGCACGTAATATCAGTAAGGTGTCTAAACGGTTTCTTTGAAGTAATTGTTACCGTAAAGCATGTGTTTCCGAATTTTGCGGAACTGCATCCCCACCCGTCCTATGCCAACTCCTCCCCATCTCCCCGGCACACGATCTTATGCACATGTATCTTTTATGTACTAATCATCCACATTGCAATATTACATTCGTTAAAAGGGTGATGATGAAAGACTGTTTATTTAGTTTTAAGATGTTTTGTCAAGGGAAGTTATAACGGATGGTGACCTCGGGTTAAAATCGTTGATTAATGTACTTGATTTTTCATGAGAGTTATTCGTCAATAATCATGAATATTTGATGAAGTACTTTCCTTGGATTTCTTTTAGAAGATTTTTATGGACAGAAGAAAACGATGTGTTCAAGCATCATTGAACCCAATAAACCGAACTCATTTCTCAATGTAACATTCTATAAGAGATTAAGAGATGCTTAAAGTTACTCAAGGCAAAGAAAAACGATTTGCAAATTGATTTTGTATGCTAGTTTGAACTAGATTTCGATGCAAACATACAGTTATTAGATATTTAAAAGCAATAGTGTAGCATTGTTTTTGACAATTGAAAAGGGTTGACGATTATTATTTGTCTGTATTTCCAAACATAATTAAACCCCTACAAAGAGATGACAGTTGCTCATACCTAACATGTAACAAAAGTACAATAATATGCACTAGCTACAGGTAATTATAGATTTTAAAAGTACTATAACATGTGACAAAGTTGGCTAATATGTACTGCACGTAGCTATATATTTAAATGGTACAATAATATGCACTACACGTAGTTTTAAATTTTAAAAGTATAATGATGTTACAAAGTCCAATAATATACAGTAGTAGTTTACCGTCTTAAAAGTACAATAATGTGTACAAAGTCCAATAAATGAAATGAAATGTGGTTTAACATCCTATATACTGACAATGTGATTAAAACACAGAATCGATTTCGTTTGTTTTATTATAGTTCAAAATTTCGATTAACTTGTCTTCACAACATTCGGATCTGGAAGAGTTATAACCGAGGTTTTGGTTAAAGTGAGGGATTAGCCAATGAAACGGTGAGTTACGGCGAGTTCTCGGCATGCGATTAATCAGTGTCTGACTTCAAAGGGTCAAAAGCCGTTCGCCCGATCGCTGACACAATCTTGTACTAAAACCGGTCAGATCTTCGTGTGGACCATCGAAAAGATAAAAAAAAAGAAACGAAGTATAGATCTGTCTTTCAATCAGTTGATATACTAACAAATTCCAATAATATAAAGTACAATAAAATGTATGCAATGATTAACATCTATCACATGAAGCACAATATTTTTGAAAAAGTTTTAATTGATGTAATAAAGAATTGACATTTTGATATCCCTATTTCAAAGAGTGTGCATTGTTTTATTTTAATTACAATTTGTATTGTAAAACAACGAAAACCGATATTTATTAGTCGATAAAAGTGTCTAAAAGGGTCTGGAGACTTATTGCTAGGCTACAAGAATGTTTATCATGTATATTTTATATACTGAAACTACTGTCTGTATACCCTAGAGCCATTCTCGGTAGACCGTTTCCCCTATAATATGTATTTTATTCCACTGCCTTCAAGGTTTTATTGATTAACGTCATCATATGTCGTTAGTTAAGCAAACACGACGGCATTACTTAGTCGTACTTCTTGTTAAGTTGGTAGTTGAGTTTTGAAATTAGTCAGAAGTTGAAAGATGAAGACGAGACAGATTATTTCTGTTGGGAGATGAAGATTAACCGTCTTACTTCTGTTTGTTTGGATATCATTCGACATGTTTAGGTCAGTCATAGTTTTGTTTGTTTTTCGGGAATATAACTATTTTTTGTCTTAAGTAATAGTTTAGGGCAGGGGAATTTGCCATTCGAATGGCCAGAATTTTATGTTTATTATATAAAACGAATGGCGAATATCTACTCAGATAGTGGAGCTTTGAATTAAGATTAGACATCGTACTTCAGTTCCATTATATTAATTGAGTTGTCGAAAGCTTTTGCTGGGGGGGGGGCGAATGGTTAGTACGTGCGCGCTTTATCACAAGGTCGTCCATTGAGTTCTCTGGTAAGGTTTCAATTTTTCGGTTGTACGTGACAAGGAGTAGGGTCGCCTGTCCAACCTCGTCGGTTTTCTCCGGGCCCCCTTGTTTCCTCTCACAGCTAAAGACCCCTACGCGCAAGCGAATTATTGAAATAAAAAAATTCAACTATGTGTTAGTCCTGAAATGACATAATTTGTGTCGAGTGGACGTTAAACCCCCTCTCCCTGATTAATCATAGTTTAAGAGCAATTTCTAAATTTTGATCGTGATGGAGCCAGTAGCCCTACTGTTTTTAAATGGTGGAATGGGTATTCATAAAAATTTAAATTATGCTTGATTATCTATTTTGATATTAAATTCTTATTTATTTCTTGGGTAGTTTTCTTTGTTCTAAGGCTTATTTTACCGCTTTGTTAAATATGGGAAAGATAATAAAATAAAACCAAGTACGAACAATCCGAACCATTAGACAAAATTCGAAGTCCTAAAAACGTTACAGGAAAATAGTGTTATCAGCAAATGGACTGTTCGTTGTGAACAAAATACACTACAGACAGCGGTAACAGGTGCCCGGATGAGTAAGCTTACCCTACCTAGTTTGCATCCAAACTATTAGACATGTTATATTTACCAATCAAGTCAATATGACGACCATAAAACTTTTTAAAGGTTTATTGCGCAAGTATCCCTGTAGTTGAAGCTTAAATGACAAGTGTCTCGATCTACTTAAAAAATCAGAATAAAAAGAACAAGCTCTCGCGTAACGATTTAGCTAAGACACAAACACTCCATAAGCTGGTGATATTGGAATGTTACTATTAATAAATGGAAAATGAACAATCGAAAAGTAACATAAAAAACATAAGCATTTAAACTGAGAATGAGCAATCACACGCTGCTGCGTGCACGACCGCTAACAATACCTATTGTTAAACGGGTTTGGGGTTGGATTGTATTGGCACACGATCCTTATTAAACCTATGAAAGCTGAATATTTGGGAATATTTAACTGGTTTAGCAATTGTAACCCAGCGTTTTCTGTCATTCCCGTCTTCATTTGCCCAGTCGGAGCAGAACAGTAGGACGTTAAACCCAATTTTATTTCTTCTGTCTCTAACTGTATGTTCCGGTTATACCGTAGATTATACCGCAGATCTAATAGCATATCCGGCCAAAAATCACCAAGATATTATTACAAAAAATTTTTGATGCTCAAATTTGAATTAAATCCCCCAACTCAAGAATTTTAATACAAAACATTTAAGAAACACGCAAATCCGTGCAGTAATCTAAATAGATGCTTCTAATGGTTTATGTTGGACAGAAAGCCATTATTTTCCCACCTCCAGAAAACTGGCGTGAGATTTTCGATTATTGTCCCAATTGTCCCGTTGATATATTGTCGAGTTTCACTAGCTAGACAAATAAACGATTTTTGATGAAAAGGATTTTATAAACAGAATATTAAGTAGACGAAAACAACATTTCATATTATTTTTGAATTCTAAAATACGGATTGATTTGCCATTCGATTTGTAACGAAATGCTATAATTTGAAAGTAATAGTTTGTTTAGACATTGATTAGGTAATTTGAATAGAAAGTTTGTTAATGGTTTTCCACAATGTGGGTAAGACGCTGACTCGCTATCCTGGAGATTGCGCATTCGATCCGTACATTGACCGAGAAAGTTCATCGGTATAATAGTCTGACATGGTTTGCCCTTGTCAGTTTGTGCAGGAAGGAGGGCCTGGCAAGGACAGCTGTCTAGTCCCTCGGACGGAACGAAAAACCTGGATCTCGTGTCCACATTGGCGTGCATGTAAATTTAGAAATGAATAGGTGTTTAACGTCCAACTGTTCGGCCCCAACTGGGTTAAATACGGGGATATTTACGTGCACGTCAATGTGTACCCAGGACATTGATTTTTCGTATTACCCGAACAATTATACGTTGTTTATTTTGTGTGAGCACAAACTGGTCGTTTGGTCCATACCCTAAAGATACGAATCTTTGGCCTGTCACCCATTCGATTGTCGGTGCGACGCTACAATACTTGCAATGAGTCTCCGTCTTTCTCCACCGTATTAAAGCCACGAGCCAATAAGTTGTGCCAGTCTCCAAATAACTAAGCGGTGTGGAGTGGGCGTTAAAACCATTTAAACGTAAGAAACATCCCCATAATACATTACATACATTCTTAATTGAAATAATCGTTATTCATTCCAGGTTGGCGTGAGTCTAATACAGACAGAAGTAAGACTGGTAAAGAATCGAGTTAGAACAAGATAAATTTAAATCGACTAAGCTCCAAAAAGGAAGAAAAGGCACCAGAAGATTCAGTTAGCCAGCTTGAAGTGACTATCTTATGATTTATCCGATCTGATTAAAGAATAATTGTTTTCATTTTTAAAGTAACAGTGAAGGATAACTACACTACAAAATACAGACAGGACTAATGATGTAGATACGCAACTAGACACAATGATTCGTACATGTTAGTTCTCCAAAAAGATATTCTACAAAAATAACTGTGGCACGGCTGTGTTAGTTGACACCGATTTCATTGGATGAGAGACAATTCAGACATATTCGTTTCCTAGATGTGAAATTGGTTGGGCTGTTTTGGTTGAACGCCATCAGCCATCTTTAGAGGAGCAGGTTAGAGAAATTAGAAACTGGAATGAGTCATAAAAAATCGCGAAACTCAGACAAAATTATATACTCGAGGATCGCAAGTAGCGCGTGTTGATGTTCAAAGTCGATTGTGTTCAGTGTATCATTTCGAACATTAACATTGTCTTGTGCTCAAATACCCGATTTACGATAGACTGCCAATAACAATAACGAGACATAACCCTTTAATGGATCTGTGAGGACAGGCTAAGTTATGTTTTAAAACAACCAGTATTAAGAAAAACAGTTTACATAAGATGGCGTAGTTCAAATAACCCCTTATTAAAGGAGCACTACCACCGTGACACTTGAATAATCAGAAATGAATAGGCGTGTTTTATACCCAGAAAACAATATTACGTAAATACAACGGCGTGGCTGCGTTATGAGCTGGTTTCAAATACAGTTGTGTTACCTTCATTCATTAAGCGCACAAGTTAAAATAGAACTAATGGCCAAGTAAAAATGTAGTGAAACTGGTGAATGACATTTTACAGTGACCCATGGAAAAGTTTAATTTATCTGTCACGAGTGAGCCGAAACATACGGTAACAGAAAGTGCTACGACGTCTGCTAATTACAGTTTGGACGACTTCCTGAATGTGGCCTTAGAATACCAGGAGTTAGACCATTGGTTCCCTGCGGATCAGGAACTTTATCTCATAATAAGTTTCTCCATTGTTATGATTTTAGGGTCTATTGCCAATCTGGTTCTGTGTTGGATTATTTGTCGTCGCGGATTCGCACAATCAAGCCGTAATTGGTACATTCTCAATCTAGCCATTTCTGATATCCTTACTATTGTGCTTTGTCAGCCATTTGTGGTTGTGCGGATTATATTTAAAAACTGGACTTTTGGAGTGATTTGGTGCAAAATAGTACCCGCCGTTCAGAGTACTTATGTTTTTGTGTCCACCTTAAGTATTTTAGCTCTAGCAGTGGATAGATATAAATCTATTATGTATACAGCCTCAAAAACAAATAACCGGAAGGGAGCATGTTTTATTATATCAGGAATATGGTTCGTGTCGTTAGTGCTGTCATTTCCGCTATTTTTGACTCATGAAATTGATGCCATATATGGACTAGAAGATGTCATTCTGTATAATATTTGCACAGAAAGGTGGATGTCTCAACTGTTCCTTACCTTGTATACCGTTATGGTTCTTGTCATCCAATATTTATCACCAGTCGTTGCCATAGTAACATTACACATCCTTATCTGTCAGTCGCTTAAGTTTAGAATAAATTCACGTGAAGCCTGCCAAATGGATATGCGCAGAATACGAAAGAAACTGTTACGTCATCGAAAGAATGTGATGTTGCTAACAAGCATGGCGGCATCGTTCGCGGTGACTTGGTTACCGTTAACATTATTAAATATCATAGCTGACACGAATCATGACATTTTTAAACAAACAAACTTTCCACTTATACACGCTTCGTGTTTACTTGTTTCTTTTACGTCTGTTAGCGTTAATCCGGTGATTTATGGATGGTTTAATTCCAACTTTAGAAAAGACATAAAAAACTTGTGCGAAATAAATGCGCCAGAAAGGTGTCCTTTGTATGCGTTGATATGTCGCAGACATGCGCGTCAAGTTGACGCCGGTTTACTGCTGTATTCAACTGTACCCCGTGACCCAGTAAGAACGCATACATCACGTGACACAACTGTTGTTTGAATAAAATGTTTATATCAAATCGTCTTCTATCCATTATTCAAAAGGCGTCAGGAAGTTTGTGACACAGCGAACACCTAGCCTAGACTGGGTTATCCACCGCCCTTAGATCTAACCGAAAGTTTCGTATGTCTAATGCATATGGTGCCAAAAGTAATCAATCAACGATTTGGCGCTAATCACAATCAAATCGAGCGTATCTTTAAAGCGTCTGGGCAGTCATCAGATAAAAATGTGTTGATGACTGAAGCTCTGACAAATGAAAGGCATAACCTATCATCGCATTTGAATTATTTGCACTTGTCCACGGCATTACTGTCCAGGGATGTTATTAACCTCTTGGGATGAAATTAGTCTGGATTATAAAGTAATTTTGCACTAACCCTATACCAACAATTGAAGACGTAACCAACTGAATCTTTGAGACTTTTGTGCTTTGTCATCCAGTTCATTGCCTATTATAGTGTCAGGTAATGCAACCCATCCGAGTATTGAATCGAGGCGATAAAATCCTACAAGCATACGTGTTACAGCAACTACCAATTCAATTTCTCTATCCGACTAAACCAAAACCGATCTCACAGTGAGGAAATTGGAAACACTAATGAAATCCAATACCCAATGTTCATTGAAATTAATTCAGATCCCGCCTATCTGTTTGAAAGATGGGGTCACAGTGGCTCATTGAGTAGCCCGCGGGCTCGCTAACGTGTTTGATGGGAATTGTCCGGTGTCGTTCCCCCTTGTCAGTGATGTGGGGCGGAGGGGTTGGTAAGGGACAACGTATAGTCGTTCGAATAGGACGCCGCGAAGGTGTCCGGGCAAAATGTCCATCCTAGCATAGTGCATGGCGTATGCCCATCTTCATTAACCCAATAGGAGCAGAACTGTAGGCCCTTAAACTCCATTTCATTTAATTTGAAAGACTGGGAGGGGGTTTTCGAGTTGTTTTAAAGTTTCATGGTGTGGATGAATAACCACTGTTTTCGCCCCTCACTTGAAAAAAGGCAGAACTTGAAGGGGCCGGTAATTATGATATAACCAGTTAAACAATCAAACCCAAATCTTCTTATTTCAGCCTCAACACTAAATTGTAAGTTCTATCTTGCTTATATTGTCACAGTGTCTTGTTAAACAGGGTGCTACACATACAGCAAGTTAGTTCCTCCATAAGCGAACTTGTTCCGAAAAGGATCGTTCTCTTCTTTTAGTATAATTCAGTTTTACATTCACAAGACGCCACATGATTCACGATGTTTGTATAATCCCACTTGCACAGCCCCGGCACCTTATCTCGACATAAACCTCCCTCGAGATATCCGTACCATCATTAATACATTAACGACTTGCTACAATCCATGTTGTCAATAATTACATCGGTTAATACAACTCCAGCTCTACTTATTAAGATACTAACCCATACGGTCCCCAGAGCCCATTGATGTACGATACCCCGTTTTCCAATGTTTTCTAACATCCAAAGACGAAGAAATTATTTTCAGTATTTTTTGAGTAGTCAACATTCGACACAAAGAAGGTCATTTCGAGACTAACGGGTAGTGCAATATTATCTAAACAAATTCACTTGAACGTAGGGGTTTTTAGCTGTGGGGAGAAACCGGAGGACCCAGAGGAAACCCATGGGATTATTCAAGCGACTCTTCTCCTTCACACGTACATAATATATGTAAGGTAGATACCACGTCACTTGACACAGTCACAGGCCGAATGGTCGAAAGCACGCTCATAAACCACTAGTCCACCCATCCTCGATCATATATCTTAAACCTATGATGAAAATTTAAATTTCACACATTTCATCCTCAACTGGGGTGGGTTACATTGGTCATAAAACAACTGAATAGAAATGGGGTTTAACGTCCTTCTGTTCTGCTCCGACTTGGGTAATGAAGACGGGCATACGCCATACAGTGTGCATGAGGGGAATGTTGTCCGGACAGCGGAGCAACGGTCTACTCTTATATTAAATTCGAAATGACAAAGAATTCTTTTACGTGTACCCAGAAGTTTTCACAGGACCTCGGGTTTTCGTCCCAACCGAGCGATTATACGTTGCCTCTTACCAGACATTCGACCCTGGACCATTCGCAAGCCTGAACCATGCCGGAACAGTCCGATGAACTTTCTCCGCCAACACCAGTATCAGGTACCGACACGGGATCTCAGGGTTAGCGACCTTATGTCTTAATCACTGAATTTTTTCAAAAATGCAATATGTTGACGCATAATCTGATTTGAATCGAAAATGCATCGATCTGTATTTTACATAATATCACTGGATGTTTGTTAGGTTTATACACATTTTTAGTAGGCAGATAAAAACACACCACTAAAAATCACGTCTTTTTTTTATTCTAAACCAATAATTATATTCAATATAAATGCACTAACACTATTTATGAAATAACAATTACTGGTTTATTAACATGCAACGTTTCAACAATGATACTCTCGTCGTTATCAAGCCAATGATAACATATATGTAAAACATCAAGTAGCCTATACTTATCTACCATTTAACAGAACTCTTTAACAAATATCTATACGAAAATAAAAGCACAATCCTTAATGCTCGGCATTTGCGTGGCATACGAATCGCCCCGAATAGTGGCGAATCGAAATTCGTGGCGATTCTGCAAAATGATTAAGTAGAGAATTTGGATCAGCTACGAAGCAGTTTATGAAAGAGTAACGATAATTCGTTGGTAATCGGGTGAAAAATACGGCGATGTAGGGTTGTACGAAATGAAAGATTGTAGAGAATCTGGATAAGCCACGAAGCAGTTACGAACGAGTTACGATAATTTGATTGTGATCGGGTGAAAAATATGCCGGATGGCAAGGTAGGGTTGTACGAAATGAAAGATTCATCGATACGAATTGAAGCGATCCAAATACACCTGAGTTGCGGATATGCCGAATTGCCTACAAATATGCCGTATTCAGTAACGAGTACCCTAAGTTCTCCACGAATGATGCAAATAAAGCCACGAAAAGTTTTCGATATTTGGCGCTTTTCATTTGAGAATCGAATAGGATTCTGTTACGGACGATTAAGAAAGGGCTACGGCGGGTTTACAATACATTTACGACACAAATGTAGACCGTCCACAAAAACTTTAGTGGCCCTCTACGAACAATACGAATGTGTAAGCACCAAATAAGATTTGACATTCATTTAGTAAACCCGTAACATGTTAATACTATTTGACCGATGGACAGTGCAATTTGCCAAACAGTAATAACTAATATTGTCTACCGCATGTGGAATGTTAATGCTATGGGTACACTACGTTACATTTTTCGACTTTAAAGAGTGTACTAGTTTCTTTCTGGATCAGCTGATATAAAGGTACAATTCATATTGTTGTTGACGCTAAAAGTAAAATTTGATTAATATAAAATATATTTGCTGTTTGGTTTTAAAAGATCGTAACATATATTTATATCGAAGATGGGGGCATGTATACTGGTCCTTGTGATAAACTTAATTGATTTTTGCTTTACTCAATGGGCCCTTTAGATTAGGTGGGATTTAAGGTTGTTGTTTGACGCCAGTATTGACTTCCGTTAATGCAATGTTTTAAAGAAGTTGGATTGTTGGGGTTTATGGCGTTTACTTTAGTAGCACTCAATCTTCAGATATCAATTGTCAATTCCGTCTTTATTCCAAACTCTATTAACTCGATGGGGTATAACGCCGTTTCAATAAATCATCTATTACAAGGGTGCATAGCTTTCTATAGCTAAAGAAACGGTATATTGTTATGTTTCGTATGGCGCAGATGACATTATTTATTAGAGAGTTTTTGGTATCTTTACAGTACTTAATTCGTTATAAGGAGCTCTCCTCTTCATTTATCGATAATGTCCAAGAATGCGATTTTCAGATCGTTCATTTCAATTGGGAATGAGATATTTAAATCTAAATCATTCTTCATTTCTTCAAATCTGCAACATCGCCAAATCGCTCATTCCAAATAGAAAATACATCGTCGAGGAATCCTTTCAATTGATTTTCTAAATGTATTCTATAATCCACGATTTATCTAATTTCTACAGTTGAGTATCCTTTCCTCTAGAAATCCCATAGTTAAATTATTATATTACAACACGATACTATGATGATATATTCGGATTAAAACAAATTCAAACTAATTTATCTATCACACAATTTAAAGAACCACCCAAAGCTGGAAAAGAGAAAGAGAGAGGGAGAAATGGGGTTTAACGTCCACTCGACACAAACTAGGTCATTTCGGGACTAAGATATGATTAATTTTATTTGAATAATTCGCTTGTGCGTATATAGGGGTCTTTAGCAGTGGGAGGAAACCGGAGTACCCGGAGAAAACCCACGAGGCTGGACAGGCGACCCTACTTCTTGCCACGCCGAAAAACTGGAAAAGGGTGGGGTATTATTAACTTGTATTTGTCGTTGCACATTGCACACCTACCATCAATATCGTCGTTCACAACCGCTATCTACAGAGCACTGGAGTCAACCCGCCGACAGACTGATTAACAATCTGATAAACAGTGAAATATACTTAAATAAAACATCTACTAGCTCACAATGACCTTCAAGCGCGCGACCCATCAGGGTTTTTACTGGGGAACCAGTATTGTTCTTGTAAGATTGTGTGCCTTTTTTATATTTTGCAATACTTTTATTGGAAATGACTACTCTATAAATATTTTCGTAGAAATCTATTTGTAAACAACGTGTTTACATATTCAATTAATTGTATACTTAGATTGGCGTGATAATAAAATCTGCGTTTTACATGTGTCTCAGGCCTTGGCTCTTCGTTTTTTTCCGATTTCCTCCAACTGCTAAAGACCCCTACGCACAAGCTAATTATTGAAATATAATTGAAGCATGTGTTAGTCCCGAAATGATATATCCATTTTCTGAATCCTGTGGTGGATCTGGAAATCTCTACTGCTACAATCTCTTATCAGGGGTCGATCCTTGGGTTCCTACAAGGAACTGGCGTTCATATACTATTGTACCCCCCTATATGGCTGAATTTGAATAAGTTGGATAGACAAGAAACGCATTAAACTCGGCTCAGTCATTTTATATCCGGTGGTATTCCATATTTTTTAAACTCTGGTGTTTTCAAGCATAACTAACACGAATAATCTTGATCAATCAGTATTTATGGACTTGGTTATTCGATACTAAAATCAAATGAGACAATAAAAATATGATGTATTTATGTAGTTATGATAACACTTTATCTGATTCTGCTAAAAGGATTCTGTCTGTTCGACTTAACGTTTGCTACCACCTAAGGTGATATCACAGACAAGGCTGAAAGTGTCTTGTATTTCATTTATGCTGCAATTGGGAGCTTACCTTGTGATTAAAATTTTCCGTTGTAAACCTGTTCCTCTGTAGTTTGATACGAGGTACAATTCTTATGCAACGTTTCGACGAGGATACTCCTTTCATACTCCTCGTCGATACGTTGCACATCAGTAATAAATACATTAATTAATTTGTATTCCCTTAAACATTGTACCTTGTGTTAACATGTTCAATTACTAAATGTGTAGCTTGATTTAAGCAAAATGAGGGAGAGAGAGAGTGAGAGAGAGAGAGGTTTGTCTACTCGACAGAAACTAGGTCATTTCAGGACTAACATATGGTTTAATTTTATTTCAATAATTTGCTTGCGCGTAGGGGTCTTTAACAGTGGGAGGAATCCAGCGTTCCTGGAGAAAACCCATGAGGTTGGACAGGCGACACAGTGACATGTGTCTTCTTGTATGATGTAGGGTATGCTTTACCTTTCTAAAATGGAAAATACCATTTCGCATTTAATTTCAATTTCAGGCACCCATGGATTGATGTTACGGATCAACCAAAACAAAGGTTTATTTAAAAATCATATTTGGAAGCTTTTTAACCGGTTTTATCAACCATTTCAAGGATTTTTATTTTAATATTTTACATGCTATTCAGGCACATGTGTAACGTTTGGACTAGGTCGTCGGTATTGTCCTAAATACAATCACGGCTGATCATCATTGTGTGAATTATACCTTGGGTTACCAGTTGCTTTTGTTCTGAAGTTGTTATTTTGGTCCAAGAAACCATTTTGTTTATCTGCTAGCTTATTCCAGTCTATGAACTGTACCCAATCCCAAACTGTTGATTGCTGAATGTAGTGGGTATCGTTAGTATTACTAAATACTTTATTATTAGCGGCAGTTGTATCAGTTGTATGTAACAATGCAAAGTGTACAGTGCATTTTGTGTTGTTTGCCTTTCTCCAGTACAAATAAACTCCTAAAGTTGAATGATTGTCCTTGGTTATTTTTGTTGCGCTTAAATACCACGACTGTCCGTTGATGTTGTAATCATTCCCAAAAAAATATTTCCCATTCTGGAGTTCCAGTTCAGCCAAGTTAACCTACTCATAAAGTTCGTCCATGTCTGGTGTACTTGGGCCCATATCAAACGAAGCTGATGGTGATGATCCCTGAGGATAGCTCCAACATAAGGTCGTCGTGCACGGAGTCCTACTTCTCTTAGACGACGTCTTACGGTGTTGACACTTACTGGTCCATGTCTTTCGACGACTGCTGCATCTGTTCCGAGTCGCTGGGCGGAATCTGTCACGCAGATGAGTGATCCGGATGTCGCGGTCTTGAGTCTGGGTTGTAACGCGTTGTGGACCAGGACGTTGACGGTCAGGTGTTGATCCAGTAACTCGAACACGTTACGCCAACCTTACAATAGTGGACTGATGACAATTGAAGTGTCTGGCAATAGCACGTGTAGACATGCCGGCCCTGGACATTCCCATGGCTTCATTCCGTTGATTTTCAGTAAGTCTCGACATCTCTAGCTCAATTCCTTCACACGTTCAACAACAAATTACGACAGAATGACGTGTCACAGCTCATGTACTGCACATTAAGTAGAAAACATGCTTTTAAAGGGCTCACACACAATGCTGCACGTGAATATTGGGTTTTTCATGTGCATCTCGTGCAATTTTTTTGTGCACCCGGGCCGATAATTTTTGCGTTTGGGAGCATTGTGTGAAACAATACTTCATAGTATTGCATAATAATATACATATAAAACCACCTAGTTATAAAATATTTGGGGAAAAAAAGTGATGCGTTTTCCATGGCGCTCAGTAAACGCCCTTATTCTCGGTAATGCTTATGTTCAAGGAAACTTAACTAGGTTATCTAGGCTGCATATAAGTGGGCTACTATTATTGCATTAAATAAAGATAGTACATTATTGTGTAGAGCTATACAATGATACAAATATTTCACATAACCTATTTAGCGCATTATCATGTAGAATTTTACGCATTAGTATTTAGTAAACGACTATCTTTGTTATTATCATATATTAAACGACCATCTACATTAGGTTACTGTCTTATATTAAACGACTACCAAGATCAGATTCAGTAGCGGATCTAGAATCTGTGAATGTCGACAAAATACTAGCGATACGAACAAACGTATAATATTTATGTGACTGAGAGGACGCTTACCTGGTCTCATGTTTTCAGATAATATATAATTTGGACTCAGCCAAATATTAGCGATGAGAAAGCTTTTATTTTTAACTCCACCAGCATTTTGCGACATGGGTTAACCTGAATATGATATATAATTTCATGTACATTTATGTGAGGGGGGGGGGTCCTAACATACGCCATTTAGAGCGAAGGGTATGTCATTGCGTATGGTTACGGTCGCCTGTCAAATCTCGTGGATTTTCTCCGGGTCCTTTAGTATCTCCCTAGTGCTTAAAGGCCCATACGCCCAAGCGAATGTTTGAAATAAAGTTGTAACATGTTAGTCCTGATATGACCTAATTTGTGGTAATTTTACAAGGACCCCATTCTCTGAAAGTGGTAATATCCCTTTGAAATGTGTGTATATACTTAGCTTAATTGATCAATTTAAAGTGGGTGTGATGTAAATTTAGAGCAGGTTGAATTGTAGGAGGCGTATGGAGAGCTAATTTATCATCTTGTTAAGATGGAGGACAGAGTTAAAGACAGGAACTACCATGTTGATTTTATCCGCTGAATCTATTTCTGAACTCATCATTTGTCTTTGTTAATGGCAACATCGTACGTTTTTGCACAATTTCTGTTAGCTCTTAAGTCATCCCCATATATCCCCTTTATCATAGATGACAGTGGCGTAGGCACGATTCCCAAAACAGAGCGGCTGCACATTTTAAAGTTTCTGAAATGTATATCTTACGGGGGTATGCAAAGTTATTTTAGAAAAATCATATTATCAACCCTGCATACTATCGGACGGTTGATAATTAAATGGATTTGATCACCCGCGAGATTTAAAAAATTAACCATAAAATAGACAATCGAGGCTAAGTTTCGGGTGTCCAGTAACGTTGCTACGATGAAATGATTTGCGCTTCATCTTAAAACAGTTCGTCGGCCAGAATAATTAAAATGAATTGTTTGAACTATTATAACAAGAAAGTCGAGCTTGTTATCTGAATGGTAAGGGTTGTTTTGAAAATAAAATGTGGTTTAAGGTCCTACTGTTCTGCTTCGACTGGGCCAATGAAGACGGGCATTCGCCATACAACGTTCTATGAGAGAAATTTTGCCCGGGCAGCAGCACTATGATCTTTTATAACGAATAAAACTGCCAAGGGATGTTTTACGTGCACGACAATGTAAACACGGGACCTGGGTTTTTCGTCTCATGCGAACGATTAGACACTGTCTTTGTCAGGCCCTCCACTCCGTCTTGCACCACTGACAAGGAGAAACCACGTCGGCCAAAGCAGGGATCGAACACTCGACCTCAAGGCTAGTGAACCAGTGTCTTACCCACTTAGCCACCGGGGCTCCAGTAGAGCTTTTAATGTTCATTCTGATTTTACAAGGAGAGTAACAATAATCACAGCCGAATAAAGTGTACGTTATTTCTCAGGCTTTGAATACCTATTTGAACAAAATAAACCCCATTATAATACAGTGGCATTAAGCGTGAGAAAACGTAAAGATAGGTTGCCAGGCAACGAAACATACGCCCACAGCAGCTAAATCGTCCGGGCAGTGAACAAGTGTTGTCGCATATTCTTACTTTTTTCGGTAATGAAACATCTATAATATTCTGAAATCTGATTAAGATTAACAACTCATAAAGTAATTATCAGAAAATCATTAAAATTTGTTTGTTTTTCATAAAGTTCTGGCCCATGCTAACGCTTAGTGTACGAAACATTTAAAATCATGGATTTAGCTGTTCAGTTATCAAAATTCATTGAAAATCAATATACTTGTTCGTCTCAATACCTTAAACGCTCTGTTTCAAGCTGAAGTCAATCGGATAATAAGTTAGGCTTCTTCGTCGCATGACCTTAAGCACTGGGTGTAAATTTACGGTCAATCGGATATTAACTTTGGCCTCTGCAGCGTCCAAAAGATTTTTTGAAGTGATCAAAGGCCATAACTCTAGAGCGTCCAAAAGATTTTTTGAAGTGATCAAAGGCCATAACTCTGGCAGTAAATATTGGAAATCGCTGAAAATCAAAAGGCTTCTTCGTCTCATGACCTTAAACACTGTTTTTAAGTCAATCGGATATTAACTTTGGCCTCTAGAGCGATCACAGGATTTTTTGAAGCGATAAATGGCAATAATTCTGGCAGTAATTATCGGAAAACGCTGAAAATCAACAGGCTTCTTCGTCTCATGACCTTAAACACTGTGTATACATTTAAAGTCAATCGGATATTGACTTTGGCCTCTAGAGCTGAAAATCAATAGGATTCTTCGTCTCATGACCTTAAACATTGTGTATAAATTTAAAGTCAATCGGATATTAACTTTAGCCTGTAGAGCGTCCACAAGCAATTGTGGACGCCGGACAGACGGACGGACGGACAGGGGCGACGACAATATAAGACCACATTTAAATGTGGGCGTATAAAAACTAACACACAGTTATATGTGGCGTTTATTACACACAAGCACGACGTTTCGATAAGTATGCTTATCGCTATCAAGTAGTGTTTTTGCTTGTCTATATTTCCGGTAAGATCACAGCATCAATGTTGATTTGAATTGACAAATAATTCGTGTTTTCAATGTTGAAAATTTTGGATGATATTGAGTTAGACTGTTAGAGAAGCTACTTAAAGTTCATTTACCTAAATATTCATTCTTAAGTTAGTGGTTATGATTCCTACGATCATTCCCTACATTTTACATCTTGTTCCAATGTCGCATCTTTCATTTTAATTAAAGTTCTAATTATGGGTCATTCTGTGCAAACGAGCATTATTCTCTCAAGTACAATGGCCACCAGAAATGTCATTCTTAAGTCGATGATTATGATTTCTGATATCATTCCGTACAATTTAGTCTTGGTTTCTCACTCGCACCTTTCATGTTAATAAACTTTTTAATTACCGTGGGAGGGTGGGGGTGTTAAGTGATATTTTCGTTATTTTTTAAGATTATGCCATACTTTTAGCTAAAACTTCGTTAATTTTCTGTCTCATATTTTTGCTATTGGCAGTATCAAAAATGTCCATGCAGTTTTGTGTAATATACCTGGTATAGATCACGAGACAATAGAAAAATAGTTTAGAGTAAAATCGAAAAATTGCTAATAAGTGACCTTTGACCTCTTATTAAGTGGCCTTTCCACCAAAAATACGATTCTTAAGTTATATTTCCTTATTTAGGGCATATTACTCTATCAAATGCTATTGAAGCCGAACTTGCACCTTCCATGTTGAATAAACCTATTTTGGGTGGCACTACGGGTGGCTCCTCCTACCACACCCATTACTGTAGGAACTTAAGTATTGGGTTTCTGGGGTCTCCTAACCCAGCCATACACCACCAGCATCACAAACCTTCCGCACCTTCTATATGTTGAATAAAACCTACCTAGCTCCCGGACTATATATAATTACCCTACACATTTGTTACTATGCTTGAAAACGTTGAGAGAATACTCTTCGAAAGGTTGCACAAATAAATCACAGGATGCTATAGTCTCTAACTTAATATTATGGACAGCCCACAGTCTTCGACACTGCAAATTCGATTTATTGTCCAATTTAAGTCAACATTGATTTTGCTCTTACTGTGAAAAGATGGGCTTCGGATATCATTACATTATTATATTTATGCGAGCCATTTGTGTCCATTTCTACTCTAGGATTTAGCTCCTTTAAACTACATGTAGCTAAGTCTCTAACTCAATATCATTCAACGTTTTCGACATTGAAAACATGAACTATTCCTCAATTTAAATCAACATTGATGCTGTGAACTTACCGGGAATAGATGGGTTTAAGAAAAAATAAACATTTTTCAGCGCCATTTGCAACAAGAACTGGAAAAACGAGGCATATTCCACAAGTGATATCGAATGGTGACTTCATATTCTTATCTGGAGAGCATGCACAACCATACCATCGGTGTAGACTGCAGGGAATGGCGCTAGAGGTTGTCATTCGATACGTCTGATTTGGAATTATAGTTAAAAACGGAAACGTTTGAATGTAATATACACTCTAAGGCCCAATTGTTCTTCATTTGTTAGTATATTACAATAATGTTTGCCCTAACAGCAAGTGCTATGGCCCACTCTTATTTCGAATGCAAATTGCCAAGGGTTATTTATACGTTGAGTCTTTTCATCTTCAAGTTGAATTCCCTGACTTGAAACTTTTTGTTACCGATATCTCTTGTATGGAACTTGCGTTCCAAGTCAATTCCAGGTAATAAGCATTGAGTTGCAGTTATATTAGTCAAGGCATTTAACTCTATTCAGCAATCCCGGGCAGTTGCTGCAATCCAAATACCGACCACGCTACGAGTCTCTTACCACCTTCCTGATAATAACCAATTTAGTTCGGAGTATAAAAAATCTTTAACAGTCACTGAAATTAAGGGGAAATAACTCCATTTGATCTGTCGGATAAAGACATGCAGATATTTTTTTTATAGAGTTGTATCGGCAAATATTAACAATCCAAGACATGCATAGCGAAATTAGCAGAGTTTCTATAAGGTTGATGCATTGTAACTTGTTAGGGTTACCCAGCAGGGTGTATGGCTTTAAATTTTATTATATTCTGTTCAGTTTGAGAAAATTGGGAAAACTCTATAGTCTATATATTAGCAGACTGCTCCAAGGCACAGATTTAGATAGGAATCATAGCTATACAAGAGAATGTATAGAATGCGGGTCGTATTCAGTGTGAAGGTTGAGCTAGCCGTGGTGAAATGTTGGCTGCAAAAATTTCTTTAGGTCAGAATATTCCGACATTGTCTTCCCTTGACGTGGGAACAAGCCGCAGGATCTTGCATCTGAGTCAAGAAACAAGTTGCAGTACCTCAAGTCTGAGTTGAGCCTCAAGTAACTGCACAGCGGTCCGAGTTAAGATCCCAAGTCACCTGCCTCTCGAGCCGAGTTGAGTCCTATAAGTCGCTGCACCTTTTAGGTCTGAGTTGAGTCCCATAAGTTGCTGCAGCTCATGTTTGTGTAGAGTCCTTTGCAAGCACAGGCACTTGAAGGGATAAAAATAAAACTTCTTACTACTGCTATAAGTCGCTGCACCTTTTAGGTCTAAGTTGAGTCCCAAGTTGCCGCAGCTCATGTTTGTGTAGAGTCCTGTGCAAGCACAGGCACTTGAAGGGATTAAAATAAAACTTCTTACTACTGCTTGACTATATGTAGTATAGTATAATATATAGTCAAGCAGTAGTAAGAAGTTTTATTTTAATCCCTTCAAGTGCCTGTGTCTGCAAGTCCCCAATTCATCAAATGAGTCGGCAGTTCATTGCGAAAAGTACAAGTTAAAAGTTATGTCAACTCTCAGTCACTCGAGTCTTCGCTTTTTCGACTGAGTTATCATGACTGTCGGGTCTGAGTCTCGTGTCTTGTCTTTGATGCGACTTAAGTTAAGTCAGACTTAAGCCTGAGTCACGTGACTAAAGTTCTCATCTCTGGGAATGATATCTAGTCAATGGAGTGAAAATAAGATGGTCCTTTGTACGCACATGTTGGCATGTAGGTCTAATGAAAAGAACTCTGAAAGTTGAAATTGGAAATATGAGTAGGGCATAGGTGTAGCACTGCTGTTTGGACAAAATTTCACTGTCTTTGTTAGCCTGGATGGAAGAGAAAAGAGGGACGCTAAAGCCCATCTTTCATTTCTGTGTAGGGCCTAAAGATTCGATCAAATGACAAAATTTTCGCCAGGATGATGACGTGATCACAGCAAGGCCTGGGTATAGCCTCTGAAGTAGATAGACCTACAGGTAATGCCTTTTAGATATCATTTCATAAACAGCATAGGAATGTTATTTGGTAGGTGACCTGGCCCTGAGTTCACAAAATATTTTCAGGCTTGAGTTAAGAATTTACTCAACTTTTAAACACTGTTTACAGTTTCTTATTATTGATGTATTTGATACATAAAAACAACAAAAGTGGGCTATATTTTAGTTAAATTCATAACTTCATTAAGTTAATTAAGTCTGGAGAATGCTATGTGAACTAGGGGCCTGTGTTCATAATAAATGTGCCAATTGTACATTGACATTTTTACCTCTCAAATGATTTAGTCATTACTGCACATGTTATGTATGGAGAGAGAGAAAGAAATGGGGTTTAACTTCCACTCGACACAAACTAGGTTATTTCGGGACTAACATATGGCTTAATTCTATTTAAATACGGTAATTCACTTGCGTGTAGTAGGGATCTTTAGCAGTGGGAGGAAACCAGAGGACCCGAAGAAAACCCACAAGGTTGGACAGGCGATCCTACTCCTTGTCAAGTTCAACCAGGGATTTAAAACCATGCCAGTTGACTCAATGACAGGCTTTACGATACAGCACGCACCTGGTATGTATGGAATTTAGAACATGTTTTATTCACCTTAATATATATTCTCAACTCAACTGAGAACAATCAACAATAGAATTATATTCTCTCATAACAATAGATCTATTATTGTTATCAATAAATCTTGTTTTTTTTATATTTTATTCAGAAATTCATGAAAAATCATAATGACTTAACATGATTGAATAAATGTATATGATGTTGTTTTTTGTCAATAAATAGGATTGTGTGACGAGAGAGTCCTTGATTAACAATAGGAGAACAGATGTATATGGGGACGATATGAAGCTAAGATATATCTGTGAAATGAAAGGAGTTTATGATGTAATTGTGCAGTAACTTGTTAACCAATATAAGGTAATTTGTATCAAATGTGATTATACCTTGTGTCATGCATGTTTAAGTGGGGTGGGACTGAGTAGTCTAGTCTGACTAGCTGCCATGTTTAGCTGTAGATTATGTATCACAAAGCATTCTAAGACTTAAGTTAAGAATTTACTCAAAATTGTTCACCTCATTTTAACAAAAATATATCTTATAAATTTTTGTTGATTTAATGTATCAAATACATTAATTAATAAGAAACTATGTGTAAAGTTTTGTGTTTCTCATGAACAGTGATTGAAAGTTAAGTAAATTCATTAGGTCCTCCGATTTCATGCCACTGCTAGCTACCCCTATGGTCAAGTGAGTTATTTAAATAAAATTGAACCATATATGTTAGTCCTGATATGACCTAATTTGTGTTGAGTGGACATTCAATCTCTGTCTCTTTTCAGAAAAATGTCTCTTTTAAACCATTTTAACAATTTCCATCTTCATTAACCCAGTCAGGGCAGAACAGTAGAATGTTAAACCCCATTTCATTTCATTTCACTCAAACCATTTATTTTACTCCCAAGCTATCTGGTATATGTTTTCATAGAGATGCCAATATCCAGTTGTAGGAGTATTCACTAACAATATGGCAATATGCCTAGATAAGCCTGTCTAGAGCCTATAGAAGCATGCACTGGTTAATGCATGAATACAGTTGCAAGACATTTTAAATGCTATCCTTTTTTGTTTGAAATCAGTCTTGCTCTAAAAAAAATATGAATCTTTATTATTATTTCTTTACACTTGAAAAACAAATTAAAAAGATTAAAAGAAATATGCTTAGAATGTTGAAAGGAAACATATAGGAGAGATAAAGTTATGAAAACCTGTTTATATAGGGGTAAACATCCTGTCTTAATAAAAATATCTTTTTGTATGCAATAGTCAGATGTTTATCTTTTATGCATTGATTATGAAATACATAGGTTGATTGATAGAAAATAAGAATAGCTGGCTGTCAATAAGATTTACACAAAGATTATTTTGTGTTGCGAGTTTTTGGGTCCTTTTACTCAGCGTGCATTATCCTTCGAATAGGAATAAGAAAAATGAGGTTCACCTGTGTACACGTTGATATGCAGGTAAAAGAATCCTTGGTAGGTGGAATGCGAAAAGGCTTCTCTCCAGGTACAAGTCTCTACCTCACATTACGGATATAATAGTAACCATATTCAAATATACTATTCAAAAAAGGTAGGGGATATTTGATTTTTAAGTGTTATTAAAGTCACCTAATGAAACTGACGAAGAAACAAATGACAAAATGAAATGAAGTTCACATTCATCGATTTATTCCAAATGATCGTTAGACTAAGTAAGGCACAGACTGACCATTATAAGGGTAAAATGATACCCGGGGTCAAACAGCAAAGTTACCACAGCATCACAACAAAGTCAGTAACGGGTAAATCCTCCTCTGTTTGCCAAACAAGCATACTCCTAATGAGACGTCTAAGGTCATTTTGGTCCAGATTGTCCCATTCCTGTTGCAACGCAGCAGCAAGTTCTTGGACATTGGCAGGACGTTGTTGACGTTGACGTAACCTCTGTCCAAGCATGTCCCAGACATGCTCGATGGGGGAGAGGTCGGGACTCAGTGCTGGCCAAGGTAATTTGGTGATGTTCTGTTGTTGGAGGTAACCTGTAACGATCCTGGCCCTGTGACATCTTGTGTTGTCATCCTGGAAGATGAAACGGCGGCCATGACGTCGTGCGAACGGCACAACATGGACTGCCAAGATGTTGTCCCGGTAGTACTGGCCTGTAACACGCCCTGCAACAACATGTAAAGCCGTTCTTCCAGCAACAGTGATGCCTCCCCACACCATAACAGAACCACCCCCAAATCGATCATGTCTGATGACGTAAACGTCTTGGAAGCGCTCGTTTCGACGACGCCACACCCTCCTACGTCTGTCCAAAAAATCAACAGTGAACCTTGACTCATCTGAAAACATCACATTGCTCCATCGTCGATTATCCCAGTGTTGACGATCCCTACACCAACGACATCTTGCCTGAATGTGATGATCTCTCAAACAAGGGATCACGCGAGGACGTCGGGCGCAAAGGTGACCCCTATGCAGTCGATTCCGAATCGTCTGGCCACTCACACTTACACCAGTGTCTGTTTGAAGACGAGCGCTGATCTGATTTGCTGTGATGACACGATTTCTCAAGGCCAAGGTACGGATAAATCGATCATGGGCTTGAGTTGTCGCCCTTGGTCGACCTGAGCGTGGTCTGTCCTGTACAGATTGTGTATCACGGTATCTGGACCATAGCCTGCTTATGACAGACTGAGAAACATTCATCGTCCGCACCACAACCGCCTGTGTTGTGCTGATCTGTAGCATGCCAAGGGCACGTAACCTTTCATTTTGGGTAAGCCGACGCACATCAAAATTTGTTTTCTGGTCACTAAAACAATTAAACTGATGTTTCCACCCTGGAATTCAATGCCACAATGACTGTAACATTCAAAGTCAGAGTCGTGCAAATCTTGGGTTGGACCCCCATGATGATCCCAAGCATCACCTGCATTCCATGCGGTAGCTATTGGTGCGTTTGGGCGTCACATGTAACTGGAAATGTTTCTTCTGTTAGGTTCTATTGTGACTTTTTTCGTAGTCATTTGCATATTTTAGTATTATGCCCCCAAAATCAAATATCCCCTACTTTTTTTGAATAGTATATAAAAATACTCTAGTGCCATATTTGTATTGTAAGTAAATCCTCTTTCTATTCCATTTCTATAGACTGTTGGGGAGAGAGAGAAAGAAATGGAGTTTAACGTCCACTCGACACAAACTAGGTCGTTTCGGGACTAACACATGGTTCAATTTTATTTCAATAATTCGCTTGCGCATAGGGGTCTTTAGCAGTGAGAGGAAACAGGATGACCCGGAAAAAACCCACCAGGTTGGACAGGCGACCCTACTCCTTGTCACGTACAAACCACGCCAGTCGACTCAATGACAGGCTTTATGATACAGCACGCACGTGCTAACCATTCGGCCATCCAACCCACCTAGACTGTTAGGACTTGTGGATAGATGTGTCGGATAGTGTATAAATGAATTTACTATTTCATACTACTCTTTAAATGAAATATTTTTTATCAGGTAACCCATTCTACCATTTCTGTCAGCTCTACCATTTCTATCAGCTCTCCCATTTCTACTATTTCTATCATCACTGCCATTTCTATCGTTCTCCCATTTCCAAAAATGAAATGGAGTTTATCCTCCTACGGTTTTACTCCAAACTGGGCTTATGAAGATGGGCATACACCATATAGTGTGCTATGAGGGAAATTTTGCCGGATAGCAGCACTATGGCTAACTTTTATATCGAATTCCAACTGTCAACGTGTTTACGAAAGCCCAGTTTTTTGTCCCATTCGAACGAGTAGATAGCTGTCCTTGTCAGGCCCTCTGTCCTGCATCATTAACAAGCGGGGAACCACACCGGAAAATCTGGATGAACTTTCTTGGCCAATGCTCGGATTGAACACTCGACCCCCAGGCTAGCGAGCCAGCATCTTACCCACTTAGCCATCGTGACCCATTTCCAAGTTTTAAGATAAATTATGTAACATTTAAAGCCCCAATAACACTCTTGTTGTAATTGAATAATATGTCCCCATCTTTATTCTGGTAAACAAATTGTATTATTTTACAATATTCAAATAAATTGATTATACAAATTTCATCGTAACACACCTAATTTAAAAAAATGGAAAAATTCAACTACATGATTTGAAAAGGTTAACGTAAACCTTTTCAAATGTGACTTGGATTTTAAAATATTTTCGAATCCTCTGGACAAGTAAAATATGATGTAATGGATAATTTACACAACAGGTAGGACACATAAACATCTGGTACTTAGAATAAGACTATTATTTATTTTCTAGAGCTGCCAAGCCAGCAAGAGTGTTATTGTCCCTTTAAATAAATAGATGGCCCTTTTTGCTATTATACTTCAAAAAAAAAAAATAAAATAATATATACTAAAAATTTTAGTCAAATTACTTTATTCAAACCAAATAAAGTGTTGACAAGATGTATGTAGCATATATTGTTATGATTATCAAATAATATTGCTATAATAAACAGTCTTGATTATCCATTTTGATATCTCGGCCATCAGTGTTCTATTTGATTATGTCCCAATTATTAAATCCCATTCAAAGATACAATTTTTCCATATCAGTAGGCATTTGCATTGAATTAGATAGTTTCTGCTGTAGTACTGCATTGTTTGCTTTGTCTGCATTTCATTGACCAGTTATCGTTCTGTTTTAAAAGGAGGTTGGATGGTCAAATGGTTAGCATATGCACGCTGTATCATAAAGCCTGTCATTGAGTCAACTGGCGTGGTTTCCAATCCCCAGTTATACGTGACAAGGAGGAGGGTCGTCTGTCCAACCTCATGGGTTTTCTCCTGTTTCCACCCACCGCTAAACCATATGTTAGTTCCAAAATGACCTAGTTTGTGTCCAGTAGATGTTAAACCCCATTTCTCTCTCTCTGTTTTAAAAAAAACCTTGATATGGAATATTTGATAAAGTTATATAGCAGTGTTAACATTATAACAAATCGGGTTCGGTGGTCGAATGGGCTTAACGCGTGGTCTTAATCTTCTATCATTGACTCAATCGGTGCAGTTTCGATGACAAGGAGTAGTGCCATTTGTTGAACCGTGTGGGTTTTCTTCAGATTCCTCTCATCCTTCAATTTCTAATTAAAGAACCATCATTATGTGCAAGTGAATTATTGAAATAGTGCCAAAATGATCTAGTCTGTGTCAAGTGGATGTTAACCCTCTGTCTCTGTTGACCTGGTATAGGGTCATTAAATAACAATTTATGCACACTTATTATACCCTGGTGTGTACTTTCCCATACTCTCTGTAACACCACTACCTTTTGTCAACCGTGTCAATAGAAATTGTTGACAGTTGTATTGAAGTGGAACGTTACGCTACACGGACAAACGAAAAACCTAATAATTTTCTTATTGACTAATTCTCGTAATATTTTGGGTATAATAAAAGAAATATGATCTCCTTGAACAGAATTTTTAATCAGCCCTTAATGTGTTTTTTGGCCTCGGGTGTTGACATTTTTTTTTGTTGAAAATATTTTAATTGAATGTAACTTCTAACCATTCATTAAATTTAAAAGTATACAAGGTGTCTGTTTGCCTGCAATTAGTTAGTTAAATTGAATGTAATTTCTAACCATTCATTTAATATAAAAGTATGTAATATTTCTCCGTTTCAAATTAGTTTGGTAATCATGTAATAGAGAAAGAGAGGATTGAATATCCACTTAACACAAACTAGGTCAGGTCGGGACTAACATGTGGTTCAATTTCGTTTCATTAAATCGCTTACCAGTAGGAGTCTTTAGCAGTGGCATGAAATTGGGAGGACCATGGGAAAACACATGAGGTTGGACAAGCAACCCTGTCATATAGTTTAATTTTATTTCAGGCCACCCAACTTGACTCAATAAGGGACCTAGAGTGATCTACAAAGTATGTATTAAACCAATCGGCCACCCATTCACCACCTCCCCAACTTAATCACTTGTTAGGGTGAATGTTGCAATTACAATTATATTAATCAAATGGTGGATAGCTCTAATTATTGTAGGGAGCCACGGTGGCTAAGTGGGAAAGACATTGACTCTGTAGCCTGGAGGTTGTGTGTTCGATCAGTTCATCAGGATTTTTCTGTGTGGTTTCCCCTTTTGAGTGATACAGGACAGAGGGCCTGACAAGGACAGTTGTCTAGTTGTTCAGATGGGACAGAAAACCGAGGTTCTGTATATAAGTTTGCCTTCGTGTAAAAGATCCCTTTGCAGTTGGAATTCAATATAACAGTGGACCATAGTGCAAAATTTCCTTCTTAGCAAACTGTGTGGCACATGCCTGTCTTCATTAGCCCAATCAGAGCAGAACAGTAGGACATTGAATCGAATTTCATTTCATTTCTTATTGATCAATTAACAAAATAACTCACATCTTTTCAACTTTGATAAAATAATACAATATGTATAATAAAAGGGACATCTCTCTATGTTGTACTTGTGTTAAAAGTTAATTAACGTATAATGGCCTGGGGGTTTAATCAGGTAATGGAAATAATCACCTGTACCATCAGTCTTCTATTTACAGGTGTTAATACATAGCTCAATTATAGGCTTACATATATAGTCTCTCTCAACCAGATTCAGCACAATATTATATCATTACGTGAGTCTTGTTAAACATGACTACTCCTTGCATATTGCCTACTACTTTATGTACCTGATGACCTTTGACCTTATCAGTTCATCACTGGACTGTGGGAAGATAAACATACCACTATCCCTTATCAAAACAAAAAATTCTCCAAATTGATTAGATATGCAAATGATCATGTCATGCATGCAGCAGCATATTATGCTCTTTCAAGAACACCTTATACCAATTTTCATTCAAAGGGTTTCGGATGGGTAACTACTTTTGAATTAGAAAATTTTATTTATCTTCTCTTTCATTATTATCAAAAACAGAAATTCCAGCTGCACTTTGATAAGAGAGCGAAATCAAATCTGTATGAATGTATTGTGTATATAATATGTATTACTAAATGTATATGACTATGTCTAAGTGCATGCTGTCCATAGTGAGTAGACATTTTGATGCAATAAACATCTTATCTATCTAACATGAGGTTGAGAAGGTGCCCCTATCTCCATGCCACATACGCTCACACCAGGGATCGAAACCACAGCCGCAAGCCAGTGATGACCGGCCAGCTAGAGGTCGAAGCACAGTACTCTAGACCACTAGGCCATCCCAACCCCCCTACTTACAATAATACAGGGTTTTAATTTCAATATAATCATGTTTATGTTGCAATTCCTCGCTCAGAGATACAATTAGAATATCATTGTTTTTTACTTTAAGGAATATTTTCAAATTTTTTCACTATGAGGAATATTTTCAAATTCATCCCTGAAGTTTACTTGTTAATAAAACATGGGAAAATGAACTTGAAAAAAGTGATTATTTTTAACAAGTAACCAGTACCTCAGCATCATTTGACAGATTCCTAATTTGTTGCAAACTTCAATACCTGAAAGTGGTATTTCTAAAAGAAATATCAGTTCAATAATGGTTCATATCTGTTCCATTCAGTATTTACAAAGAATTTTAAGAATTGAAAATTTGGCAGCATGACTCATCCACTGGGCTTCAAGACAAGCCTAGTCAGCACCACCTTTGTCAATCTGTTTCACAGAGAATTACTTACGAATTAACTCTGTAACAGATGACTGTCCACAACACGTGCGTTGACTGCAACCAGCGTCAGTCATTGGCTGAACAGTTTGTGCAATGTTTACTTAACACCTAACTGCTTCGGGCAAAATGATGCATTTTACTCATTTTAATACCCATTTACCCTAAATAGGAAATATTTTTTAACTACAAATACTTCAAATGTCTTTATTTATTTTTGTTTACCTCAAAAAAATGTTTGAGAATTTAATTTGTCAGAGTAAAAAAGTTAATATGCCGTACTCATTAAGCCTCGTCGATGTCATGCTTATCAGTGATTGTAGCGGCCAAGCGAATATTCACTGCGGGATCAGTTTGCACTTTTGTGTTTAGATGAATCTCTGTTCAATCCGAATAAATCCAAGCTGGGAGATAATCTGTCATTGATATTTTGATTTTGTTTTCTTAATTAAATGTTAAATAATTATTTTGGATTAAATATTAAATAATTATTTTGGATTAAATATTAAATAATTATTTTGGATGAAGTCATTTATATTTTGATTTTGTTTTCTTAATTAAATGTTAAATGATTAATTTAGGACACATTTCAATTTGGATTAAGTCATGTAATTTTTTTAATTTTCTGAAAAGGTGCAAATGAAGTACAAATCTTAGATAAATCCCAGGCTAGAAAATTTAACAACCCAACTCTCACAATTTGATCAGTAAAAAATCTAAACATACTGTCTATTACCACAATTCTTTCAGTGTTACAAATTCTTTAAATCTTATAATAATGATTTGTGCTTAAATATGACATTAGATTATATGTTTTAGTTATCCTGTTGATAATTATCGTATTAATAAACATTAAAAACATTTATACTGTTGGCCCATTTAATACGTCTTCAAATCACACAATCACAAACATTTTCCCATACATATAATCTTTAGCTTACTTCTTTCAAAAATCATAATCTTTTTATAACCAACTCTTGACAATACAATCACCTATTCTATAATATGGATGTCCAGTTTTTGTCGTTTTTTGATGATATATTTTCATCCCTTTTTTTTCACAGATTTCTTTGAGTGTTGATCTCCGATTCATATTTTTCTTTACGACAATATTATGAGTAGTAGTGTTCAGGGCGACAATTTGTAGCCATTGTAAACGAGAGATATACCTAAGTGTATTCAAACGATTCACAGTATTGAAAAGAGTTTTTCGCCCCAGTGCTGAAATTACTGAAGTAGTTTTGTGTACGCTTGACTGGTTGAGGTGGTATAATAGGGTATTGAGAGTGTTATTGTGCGAGGGCCTGGCTTTACCTTATTCAAATATTCGTCTAGATATATGAGCCAACCACCTAGATCCTGTCAACATTCTCCACATATATATATACAACTTACATTACTAGTGATACGATGTGGATTTTTATACTTAGAACATCTTAAAGGTAAATCTTCATAGTTCAGTTGATCATTTCTTAAAATCTTATTGTTTTAATTCAAAAACTATATTTTGTTAAAACAAAAGTAATATTGTTTATAATTTTGTGTGTGTAGGTTTGTTTATTAATCACCTTAAAGGTTATTCTCATACTTGTTTGATTGTTGTTTATTTTTATCCCTAAATTGTTTTTGAAATTCTGTTAAGACAAAACTTATATTGTTCATAATTTGGTGTAGGTGGACTTGTTTATAAAACTTCTTAAGAGTATTCTCTTATGTATTTGGTCATTTATTATTCTCCTTCCTGGTTTTAATACAAAATATTCAATTTATTGGTGAAATTAGTCATATATTTGGTGCAGGTTTGTACTTATTTGACTGTTCGTTATTGCCTTTATTCGAACATTATTTTAAGAATGTAGATTGCATGCCATTTAAAGTAAATTTGACAGTTCATCAATTTCCATCCAAATTTTTTAAGGTAATTTGACAGTCCATCAATTTCCATTATAGTTTTAATACAAAACTTGCAACAAAGCATTATGGTGTTTTTCATGGGTATTATGAATATAGTTTAATGGATTAGGAACAAGCAACTTACAGGTACTTCTTATCAATGATAATGTGTGTGTGTGCTTGTCGATGGGGAGGAGGGAGGATTGGGGTACACAATTTTTAGTTTCTCAAATTTGTCCATATGACATGGAATGGACATTGTATGGAAGGCACATTGCCTCCTATCCTCTGTCCCCGAAAACTGTCTTTTTTGGTTAAATATCTCAAAAGAACATTATTTTGTATGATCAAGTGAATTATTGGGTATGTCTGAAAAGAATGTGTATGAGAGTAGATTAGTACCCAATTTACATCACACAAAAAAACACTGAGGTTCTGAGCTTAGATATCACTTGGTACATGATATTGAAGAAGAAATGTTAGTTTCAAAAGGAGGAAAATGTCCAGTTTCAGAATTACTGTAGTGTGTTTAGAAGACATTGAATCTTTTAGAGAAAGTTCCTAAGGATTTTCATACAGTTTCCCTTTGTCAGTGGTGGCGTTGTCCAAAGGATTTAAAGCTTGCACATTGAATCATAGGTCTGTCATTGAGTTACGCTTGTACATGACGAGAAGTAGAGTTCCTGTCCAAGCTTATGGGTTTGTCTATGTGGTCCTCCAGTTTCCTATCACAGCTAAAGATCCATATGCACATGTGTTATTGAAATAAAATTGAACCATGCGTTAGTCCCAAAAATGACATAGTTTGTGTCTATATAGTTTGTGTCAAATCGAAGTAATTAGACTGTAAAATACACTGAGGTGTGTATAAATACAAGACATGGTATTATTATTAAAGTATATGAATACGAACACGTAGTAGTATCATAATGTTATGTAGTTGTGGATCCTGTTATCTGTTTTATCTGGATTATGTCTGGATTATTGTTGTGGGTTTTACACATTCTTGACAGCTTGTTCTGTTCAGGGTGGTTTCAACCTTCTCATTTAAGTTCACAAGGCAGGGTATGCTTACTCCGGAACACCTGGTACACTTTGCCAGACAATTGATTATTTATTAGTCAGGTTTTTTATTTAGTTTTGTAGTTGAAATCTGCTGTTGAAATCATTATTCAAGTCCCCTGTCAACTTTGTAAATGTCACAGTCTTTTTTCTAAAATTGATAATATGATCGTTCGAAAAAAACACCAAAATGAACTTGTAATTACTTTAAATAAATTGGGTTTAGATGAAATGAAATGAAATAGGGTTTAAGGTCCTACTGTTCTGCTCCTAAACTGGGCTAATAAAGAAGGGCATAGGCCATACAGTGTGCTATGAGGGAAATTTTGCCCAGGCAGCGCTACGGCCTACCCTTATATCGAATTCCAACTGCCTAGGGATCTTTTGCAGGACCTAGGCTTTCATACCATCCGAGTGACTAGACAGCTGTGCTTGTCAGGCCCTCCGTCCCGCATCACTGATAAGGGGAAACGACGCCGGAAAATCTGGATGAACTTTCTCGGCCATTGCCTTTAGTAGATCATTTTGAGACTAACATATGTTTGAATTTATTTTAATAATTCACTTGCACGCAGGGGTGTTTAGCAGTGGGAGGAAACCGAATGACCCGAAGAAAACCAACGAGGTTGGACAGGCGACTCTACTCATTACCACGTACAACCAGGGCTTCAAAACCACGCCAGTTGACTCAATGATAGGCTTTATGATACAGCGCGCACATGCTTACCATTCGGCCATCCAACCTCCCTTGTACAGAAAGAAACAACAAAAAGCTACAGTTTTTAGTCTACTGGTACACTTCGAAGACATAGAAATGGAATATATGTGAAAATGACAGTTCATTTCACTCCAGTATTTGTCTGGCCTCTTGTAGGTATATGTCATCATGATCTCCTACTTATCCTGTCCTTATCTTAAACTTATTCTCAAATACAATCACTTCATAAATATTGACTTGTCACTTCATCTCATCCGTTTTTATAATTACCTCAGTCAACACTTCATCCACAAAGTTATACTAGATTTACATAAACTTTCAACAGTGGTCTGAAGAAGAGTCAGATATTTTTTAAATTTGTTACAGCTATATGTATGTGTAGATATGGAATATGACGTTGCATTTAGATGAAAAATATGAATGCTTACGAGCGCCATTTGTAATGAAGCGATTCGATGAACAAGACTAAACATATCCCACAGGAGAATACTACTGGTGTAGACTGGAATAAGCAGACGCCAAAGACTGCCATTCAATTTGCGCTCTTCACGTATTTCGCCAAACATAATTGATTAAAAATTACAGTAAAACGGGAAACAATATTTAATTCTAAGAAAAGGATTGGGGAACAGGCAAGGCCAATATTACATTATTATATGCCTTGGGACCCATTTGTGTCCATTTCCAGGTGCCAAAAACAATAGAGATTTAGCTCCTTTAAAGTGATTCCATAGTCTCAAAATCACCAAAGCACAAAGCAGCATCAGGTTAATTACCCAGAGTAATAAAATAATTTCCTTATTTTGGTCTTAAACCCAACAAAATGCTGAGCAGCATATAGTGGTGACTCAATGTTAAACACTCTTTCATTCACAACCCTATATGTTAGTCTCAAAATTCTCTTTCATTTCAGAAAGTTTATATAGGCCTTTTGTATTTACTGTTCATTTTACATTGTATGATTCACAATCTAAATTTAGATATATCTGGCGATAAAACTTGTTGTGAACATCAATGTTACTTTTAAAATATCTTTTTTTATTGTTAGTCCAAATCCCACATTAAAATATGATATTGTTCCAAAATATTTCATGACTCATTTGATATCAATGTGGGGAGTTTGTGTTGTCATTGTTTGAAGCCTTTGATATTATTTATAAGTTAAGATACTTTAAGAAGTGTTATAAAATGATCATTCTTAAAGGATGGGATGTAATTGTATTATAACTTTCACATACTTATACGTTGGAGCGTAAACATGTGTAGCCTTGTTTATCCAGAGATTTAATGGATACTTAGTCATGTTGTTTTTATGGGTGCAAGTTTTTTTGGTCAGTCAGTACATTAACCTTAGATTAAGGTAGTTGATAATAAATCCATGAGGGATGTCAGTAATTAACAAGTTTTTCAGTTCAGCACATTAAAGGTAGCTTAAGGGTGTTTTGCATGCTAGAGGGATTTGAGAATTTTTAGTATCTTAAATCCAATTAATATGGGAACTGGGATTAGGATGGTCAATCCCGCTTAACCCTTTAGCACTTGGTACATGTAAATATTTACTGCCGCAGTTCCTCAAGGAAAATTAGAGAAAAGTGATATGTTAATACTGTTACATCTCAGAACAGATCATACAAAACAGTCATAACTGATGTACAACTGACCAGAACATGCAAACAGCCAGAAGCTACTATACACACCTGACCAGACAATGCAAAACAGCCGGAAACTTCTGCTCACGACTGACCAGACTATGTAAAAAAGCTCGAAACTGCTGTTCCTGAGACCACCCAAAACTGCCCAAGATATGTAATAGCTTTCTGTGTTATGACCGTTTTGCGTGAGCCACATGTCAGCTACATGTTTGCACTAGACATGGTTGTCTAAAGGAGCCCGGTTAGGGTGATTTGAAGTGGTCTAATTGCTAAAAGGTTAATAATAGACAATTCAATGGGTTTTTTTATGACTTTTTAAGTTTTTTGATCAGGGTATTAATCCTGAATGTGATAAAACCACTTAGCTCCCTTGGAAGGGTGTTCTGAGTTAGCAAGTTTATTGTCGTAAATCAAATTAAAAAGAAAACTTCTTCCATGATTATAAAGCTGTTTAATGACAACTTCAGTATCCTACATTTTTTATGGGTTGAAGCTTTTAACAGTCAGGTTCATTGACCTTAGATGACTGTTGCGATGTACTCAGTAACTTATAATATTTCTCTGAAACACCATGATTGGTTGTGTTGCTGAGTGGGCCAATGGGTGGACCTTGGTTTTGTGTATCAACAGAATGACTAGTCAAATTTTTTTATCAGCCCAGTAGGTGCCAAGTGTGATGAGTGAAAACCAGGCATGAATAATGATAATAGGTTTCAGTTTCTTCTCAACCCATTCTGGGATTCAAAGCCAGAATATTCCAGTAAAGAGGCTGGTGCCTTGTATATGCCAGATGAGCTGAGAACCAGATGATCTGAGAGAACACATGGGTGATGTAGATGTACATTATGTGGATAGGGATAGATGAACTAAATTGGGAAATCACAAAGGAGGGAGCTGTGGTAGTTAATAATTGTAATGATCAACTTTTGTTTAGACTGTGTATACTGTCCCTTGCAGGTGGATGCAATAATACAATGAAATCTTATCTTATGGGAGAACATGAAGGGGGGGGGTAAATGTACTACGGAGATGTACTGGTACTGTATGGGGGGGTTGGGGTTAATGTACATTATTTGGGAGGTAAAGTAACTACTGGTAACATCGTTGATAATGAGGGTGAAGGGAAAGGTTTTATATCAGGTAGGATGGTGGGGTGGGGGAAGGGTTAGATGTACTACTGGTAATGTGGTTATTAGTTAAGTTTGGGGGCAGTACCGGATCTAGGGGAGGCAAAGTGGGACAATTTTCCAAGCCCCCCACATTTAGGGATCCCCACAATTCTGGATCATACTAATATTTTTTCCCGGACGGAGCCAACCAGTACCTGGGCTGAGGGGGCAAGGATTGGGGCCCTGGGCAGTAAGGGATATTTGGGGCCCCAGGACTGGTAGGTACCAAGGGATTTTTGGGGGCCCACAGATCGGTTACTTCCTAAAATTAACTAAATTACATAACTTAGAGGTTCTATCAATCAATGGGTCCAAACCAGTTCCGGGGACCCCATCCCACGATGTGCTTGCTGGGGCCCAACCAGTCCCGGGAAATTAACGTAATCATAGTAGAGTAGTTTAGACAAATGTTTAATCCTGCTTAAATTTAAGTCTTTTTTCTTCTGGGGGGTTGGGATGGCCTAGTGGTCTAGGGTGCCAAGCTTCGGCCTCTAGCTGGCCAGTCACCTCTGTCTTGCGGCTGTGGTTTCGATCCCTGGTGTGAGCGTATGTGGCATGGAGATGGGGGCGCCTTCTCAACCTCGTAGGTTTCCTCCGGGCACTCCGGTTTCCTCCCACTGCTAAAGACCTCTACGCGCCAGCGATTTATTGAAATAAAATTGAAACCATATGTTAGTCCCAAAATGACCTAGTTTGTGTCGAGTGGACGTTAAACCCCATTTCTCTCTCTCTCTCTCTCTTTTTTCTTCTTGTCTTTTGTTTGGGATTTTTTATGTACTGAAATTGTCAATGAATTCTAAATGTCAATGAAATTGCTGCTTAAATTGTCTCAGATGCACTGAAATTAATCCTAATTTTAAAAAACAAATTCCTGGAGGAAAACACCCCTGGCACTCAAGGGGGTGGAGTTCATACTAGTACGATCTGCGGTCAGTACAAACTATTTGAACAAACAACAATGGGGCCCCCGCAAACTTGGTATGTCCCGGGCCCCCCACAAGGTTAAGCCGGCACTGTTTGGGGAAAATATGCTTTATAAGCAAATGTACTCTAACTACTGGTAATGTGGTAGTTTATCTGGAAAATTGCGAAAGTGGGAGTGTATGGAAGAACAATAATTTTTATATTTTGTTTATTTGCAATTAAATAGGTGAACTATAAAATTTAAAAACTGGTTTTTTTTATAAGGTACTGCCAGATGGAGTCAGTTATATGAATTGAGGAAGAATGATTTACATGCTAAATTTAATAGGTTTTGTTGGTTAATCTGCTGTAAAGTTCAGTCAACTTACAATAACTGCTTGGATAATTTTTATGTAAAAAAACTAATTTTCGTATACCTACAACATTTTAAGATTTGTAGAAGACATAAAATAGACTGCGGAGTTCTGACAAAGGACAATTTGAAGCGTTCTTATAGATACAGCATTTTCAGATTTGTAGAAGACAGAAAATAGACTGCTGAGTTCTGACAAAAGACAACTTGAAGCATTGTATATCCAAATGTTGGGGAGGAAGGAACATTGAATAAACCTATCACAAGGGTTATATATAGATATACCTGCTTCTTTGTTGTTTGATAACGATGTTTTGTAAAACAAACAGGTCATGTTCTCAAGTTAATGATGAATGTATATCAAGTCGAAAATCGAAACCCACGACCCCTGGCTTGCGATCTCCACAATCTGATGAAAACACAGATCCGTTTTATATTTTATAGTTCAAAATTTTGTTTTACTTGTCTTTACTGTACTGGAAGATTTGTTATACAACCTACGTTCTGGTAATAGCCAATGAAACAGTCTGTTACGGTGCGTTCTTGGCATGCGGTGCACGGAACTGTGAATACCCCACGAAAACATCAATGCTGATTGTTAAATCAAATGTCTGACGTCATAGGGTCAAAAGCCACATGTATGACCACTGATGCTATCATCCACTACGTGGCATGTACGTAACAGATCCCTTGGCAGTTCAAATTCAATATAAAAGTAGGCTGTAGCACCGCTGGCCGGGCAATATTTATCTCATAGCACAGTGTATATGCCCATCTTCATTAGCCCAGTTTAGGAGCAGAACAGTAGGCTGTTAAACTCTATTTCATCTCATTTCAAAGCTAGTTGTGCCTAGCTATACAAACAATGACACACCAGCACACCACCACATATTTACAACCCTAATAAAGGTAGGACATTAATAGGGATCTTTGGTGCTATTTCTTACAAAATCGCACCACAAGGAAAGAAAAATACCCGAACATAATAACAAATTTGTCTAAAGTTCTATTGGG
Organism: Patella ulyssiponensis; assembly: GCA_963678685.1. NCBI lineage: Eukaryota > Metazoa > Mollusca > Gastropoda > Patellidae > Patella > Patella ulyssiponensis. The sequence continues at coordinate 64,703,159 of OY783229.1, forward strand.
TCAGGTTTATTTGAGGGATTATCCAGTCTTTATGTATACTGTACTATCTTTGGTTGAGGTGCTAATCTGGATAATCTTCATTAAGCTGACATCCGTCGGGAACAACATTTTGTTGAATTTGGCTAATTACCAAAAATAAATATATGCTAAAGGTCATTGATTGTGCAGAGAAGTTCAACTAGAAGTTTCTTTTTTTCTTCTAATAAGTTTTTCTCAAAAAAAAAATACTGTATGGAAATAGTTTGATGCCAATGAAGTGAGATTTAGTTTTATTTGAAGAAACTTTCAGGACTTCATGAACTATAAATCCAGCAATGAATTCTTAGAAAAAAAATATTAACTCTAAAGAACCTGTGAAACTTTGGAGATGTATTAAGTATAAGCTTATTTTTTTTACCAATGAATCCTTGAGATAAGTTTGTTAATTTAACAGTTGAAATTTGATGAAGAGTAGGTGTAAACGCTGCTGTCAGGGCAAAATTCCCCTCATATCACACAGTATGACATTTTGTTGGATTCATAGCATACTGAATGACATATTGCTGCCTTCATAGCACACTGTATGACATATTGTCATCTTCATCAGCCCTGTTTGTGTGGGGAGGCTAAGTGAGTGAGTCGCTGGCTTATTGCTAGTCTGGAGGTTGTGTGTTTGATCCCTGCATTGACCGAGAAAGTTAATTCGGATTTTCCGACATGATTTTCCTAATGAGGACAGCTTCTTGTCATTCAGTTGAGACAAAAAACTGAGCTCGCGTGTATACATTAATTGGCGTGCAGCTCAAATATCTCTTGCCAGTTGGAATCTGATATATAATTAGGCCATAGTGCTGCTACGCAGGCAAAATTTCCTGGCGTATGCCCGTCTTCATTAACCCAGTCGGAGCAGAACAGCAGTAGGATGTTAACTCCATTTCATTTCATTTCTGTTGGTGCGGATGCGTAGGCTTTAGAATTCTATTTAGTTTCATTTCATTTCCAGTACGGAATGTCATTTAATGAAACATTAATAACAACTAACGGTCCATGTGAGAGATTCTCCTAAATATGATATAAAACATTATACCGCTGATTCCATGTAATAAATCATACCTGCTGAGACAATGTTATGAACTGGAGATTGTTTATGGTTATTTAATAGTATTATCTTAAAACATGAGCTACAAACCTCATTAATGTTTATAGAGACAGACCATTACTATTGCTTGTAGAAAAATAGTATATATATACCTGCAGAGACAATGTCAAAAATTGAAGTTTATTCATGTTGTTTTATATAATAGTATGATATCAAAACAGGATCTATGATTTAATAAAGAGACACCTTGACCAATCACTATTGCTTATCGAAAAAGGGAATATAGGCCCCCTCCCCATTAAAATGCTCCTGGTGAAATCCCAGTCAAACTTTGAATTTATAGGCGCTACTGAACAAAATTGGCCTTTATGAAAAATTCATAATGGTTTACTACATACATGTATAATGTTTTGCTATCACTAATGAGTTGAATTGTAAGCCACAGTTGGCTTGTTTCTTATATTCTCAATGTTCGCAGAGTTGTATTTTCTTGGTGACTATAATAAGGTCTCTTTAAATTATCAATCAGTGAAAGTGATAAAGTCTCTTTAAATTATCATCCAATGAAAGTAATAAGGCCTCTTTTTATTAGTCAGTGAGTTTATCAGGTCGAAATAACAAAATAAAACATTAAATAAACCATAAAATAATAATTCCCATGTCATAGTTATACCTGCTGAGTGGGTACTGTCATCATTGACATCACCATCAGATGTTTTATATGTATTTAATAGTTGTATTTGTTGACTTTAAAACCTTGGTATTGTGTGAATTTATGGTCTGTAAAACATAATATTCAAAATATTTCAAATTGTTTTTCATGTAGAACTAATACTAATGGTAATGGAATTGCTACCCATTATTATAAATCTCTGTGACATACTTTACAGACTAGAAATTAAATGAAACGGAATGAGGTTTAACAACCTACTGTTTTGCTCTGACTATGATAGTAAAGATGGGCATACACCATACTTTGAAAGAAAGCTTACCCTTATATCAAATTCTAACTGTAAATAGATATTTTACAAGCACATTAATGTGTACACAGACCTTGGTTATCTGTCCCATCAGAACAACTATATGCTTTCCCTTGCCAAACCCTTAGTCCTGCCCCACTGACAAGGGGGAACACAAATCCAGAAGAACTTTTTCGGCCAACAGAGGGATCAAACATGGGACCGCCACCATAATGAGCAAATATCTTACTCACTGAGCCATTGTGGCTCCCTGAAATGCAATGGGGTTTAATGTTGACCGAAAAAGTTCCTCAACAGGTTCCAACATGGTGAATATCGTCTTGTCGTTAGGATGGGATGGAAAAACAAGGTCCTGAGTCATGGTTGTTTTTGTATATATTGTCTCTTATAGAGTAACAATTGTAACCTCTCAAGTGACACCAAGTGTTCTACATAATGTGAACACACCATGTCCCATGCATGACACCCATTACCATTTACAGCTAAACTGAGTGATACATTGAAGCTGGATTTCAGAATCCAAAACTATTGGATTCAAGACAGATAAGCCCACACCCAGTACATCAAATATGCATTCATCTGACAGTTTATATGTTTTATGAAGACATTTTTCTTGATGAATATCTTGTTTGTGTGAGAAATTGTTGCATAGTTATTTAAATTGTTATTTGTGCATTCTTTAAACGGAATATTGTTTTGTGGTTTTTATTATCCCAAAAATTTAATTTTGATGTGGATGGTTATGGTTGACATTTTAAAGCTACCAACACCCTGTGAAAACCAACACAATTCTGTAATCTCAAGTAGTTAATTAAATGAAACAACTTTCAGATCACATGGTAAGCCAGTTAACATCTTAGTGTGAAGGATATGACTTAACAAAGTAGCTTTAATACCAGAAGCTAAAATATGTCATTAATTTGGATTAACAAGTAAAAGATACATGTGTATATAACACTCAGGGATATCGGAAGGATGAGGGTGGTGACAGGGGCAAGAGCACCAAGTAATAATGGATGCATCCACCCTTCCAGAGATTGTTTTGATCACTTGATTTGACAGTCGGATCTGACTGGCTGTAAAATTAACCAATTGAATAATTAGACCTACTGCATGACCTACAACATTAGGTATTTTATAAAAGTTAATACCATTCAGTTTAAAACTGTCTATATGTGGGTGATGAGTATAGTCCCATGCAAGGAGTAGGGTAGCCTGTCCAACCTCGTGTGTTTTCTCCAGATCCTCCAGTTTCCTCCCACTGCTAAAGACACCTAAGCGAATTATTGTAATAAAAGTAAACCATATGTAAGTCCCAAAATAACCTAGTTATGTGTCATGGATGTTAAACCCCATCTCTCTCTGTTTTGGTTCATCTGGTTTTCACTGTGTATAGTACTGAGTATGGTTATGTTAGTCCCAAAATGATCTAGTTGTTTTATAGGTGGATGTTATACCCCATTTCACCCCTTCTCTATTGTTTTATTCATTTACTAGTTTTAACTATGGTGTTTTAAGTTATAAATGGTATGAGGTTATGGTGACCATATGTAACAGTATAGACCTGTTATTATAATATATAGACATGTATGTATCTGTTGGTATAATAAGGGCTTACACTGTACATGTTTTAATATTTTGTGCATGAATAAAACTGACAAGACAAATATGCATGCATAATGATAACAGCTTTTCATGAATGGAAATGGAGTTTAATGTCCTACTCTTCTGCACCTAACCTGGCTAATGGAAAACGGGCATACGCCATTCAGTGTGCTATGAGAGAAATTTTGCCTGTGCAGTGATTGAAATAAAATTGAACAATACGTTAGTCTCTGTTTAGCTTTGTTCATTGAGTCGTTTCATTACAAATGGTATTTGAAAGCATTCTAAAATTTTCATTTTATCTTAAATGTTGGATATCAGAAGCCCATCTTTTCATTGATATTGACCATTTAGTTGTGTTTGTAACGTCAAAAACTGTAAATCATATTGAGTTAGAGACTTGCCTTCTTTAAAATAATTTGCACTTTGATGAGGGGACCATGTTTGCACAATTGTAGCATGAAACTTTGAACAAACTAATATATTATTTTCTTGCGGTAATGATGCTATAAATGGAGAAGCAATTAAAGCATTGTGCATATTTTTTATATCTAACAGTCTTATCTAATTGTACATGCAAAATAAAGAGAAAAAATTGAATGAAAAAAGTTTTTGTGAAAGTCTACTCATGCAAGAACTGTGATTTATTTTGAGAGTGTGTCGTTCTTGAAGTTTATGATTATTATCATTAAATTTATGTGCATCAGTTAACCATTTAATTACAGACCTGTTCATGTTTTCAGGTACACTGTCTCTTCATAATTCTCTTGTGCATAGGGGTCTTTAGCTATGGGAGGAAACAAGAGGACCTGGAGAAACTTGTGAAGTTGGGCAGGTGACCCTTCTCCTTGTCACGTGCCATCCAACCGCCCTAAATATACAGGGACAAGGTCCCAGGACAAGGTGGTCATGTTTTTAGGGAGTAGTTTATGAGATTAACCTTGAGATTTTCATTGGTCCCTTTCTTTAATGTCGGAAGGAAATTACTTTTGTCACCAAATTGCATCCATGTATCTTTAATTGTATACCTCTACCTGCTTTCAGTTGCTCTGTCTCTTATTGATATATGGACCCAAAGTGTTCATGGGGTCAGTGTGTAGTATCCCAATAGTTAGCATTTGCACTTTGTATCATAAGGTCTGTCATTTAGTCAATAACTGGCATTGTTTTGATTCCTCAGTTGTACTGTATGTGACTAGGAGTAGGGTCGCCTGTTCAACTTCATGGGTTTTCTCTAGGCCGTCCAGTTTCCCCCCACTGCTAAAGACCCGTATGCCAAGCAAATTATTGAAATGATCTAGTTTGGGTCAATTGGACATTAAACTCCATTTCTGTCTCTCTCTTTCTTTCTTTTTCAGAGATTAATCTTCAGATTTTATCAGTGCCATTAAATTTGTCCCCAAAATTGCATCTTCATGCATATTTGCAGAGCTGCTGGAATCCCATAAAACTCCTACTAGTTTCTTTACGCTATAATGCTTTTGTCATTGATAAACACACCTTACAAATTTTCTTATAATAGATATTTTTGGTGAACCACAATAGTAGTTACTGATAGATACTGTGTGGGTCTAATAGGGTGTATAAACGGCGATGTCTAATGTATAAAATATAAATAGAATCTGGTACTTATAAATATACCATGAATAAAAGGTGTTAATATTTTAACGTGGTATATTATAAAGGCTATAGACACTGTCTCACCTGGTGTAGATGTGTTTATATACTGTGTCATGCAAACTTGTTTAAATATTAATTAAATCTGTGTAGTGTCCTATAGTGGAATAGTTTTTTATCCGTGTGATTCAACAAGTCTACGGAGGTTTGTTTGCTTTATATCAAGTTATTACGTGATGTTTATTTTGGATTGAGAGATTTTTCGTGAGGCCAAACTGGTTTATTTGCTTTTTGTTATGTATTTCCTGCAGATTACAAGGTAGGGTATGATTTATCATTATAGGTGAGGGTTTATTTAAGAATTGACTTTTGAGTTTTCCTTGTATATTGGATCATATACATCAGAAGCTAACAAGCCAGTCAGAATAATCCCAAGAGTTTAAAGAGTCAGGATCGAGGAGCACAATAACCAGTATATCTAAAGATTACGGGCCAAGATTTACTTTAATTGATAGATTGCATCAACTGAAAACGGGCTGCTGCCCGAAATGCGTTTTGGAATAAAAAGGATGCCCTCCATTTCGCCCCCACTTTATCATTAATATCCATGCTGACCTGTACAGTTCCAGGGATTCTTCCACTCGCTACTACTACTTTTGTAAGAAGTTTATTCATCATCTTCAAACAGTCATTATAATTACTTCACCCAGAATGAAGCAATTTTAATGAAATTTTTTATATTTTAATTTTTCATTATATATTTTTGAACTATTATTGCAAAGAACAATAAGCTTTTTATCTAAATCTTACATAATGCATCTTTAAAGTGTACAGATTAATGGATATCTGTATTACACATGTAGGTTTATGTATTTAATACTCAACCATACAATTTAAATCTCAGTATAACACTTTTAGATTTATGTATTTAATACTCAACCATACAATTTAAGTTTATCACAACTGACATTTTTTTGAAAAAGAGTGTGTTAATTTTCAATTTAAGGTTCTTGATATATCACCAAACCGGTTTATTTGCCTGATTAAGATATTTGCTGCAGATTATGTATGCAGTTAATACATTTTACCTGGTCAATTTACATGTCTGTTTAAAGCCGCCCATGCAATTAAGGATGTTCATAAAGAGTCATCAGGGGTGGTGACTTGACTTTATTTTATTATTAAAATAAAAATTGCACCATGTTGTTGTGTTACTTAGTTGTGTTGAGTGGACATTAAACCCAATTTTTCTCTAATTTGAATCTTTTATCTTGTTCGCAGCCTTCAAGCAATAATGATGGTGGTATGGGTGTGTGGATGGACTATTTGATTGGGTCTGACCCCTCTTATGTCAATAAGGTTATTAGAGAGGTTGGTTGGCCGAATGGTTAGCACATGTTCACTGTATCATGAGGCCTGTCATTGAGTCAACTGGCATGGTTAACGTTTCGATTTCCGGTTGTACGTGACAAGGAGTAGGGTCACCTGTCCAATCTCATGGGTTTTCTCCAGGTTCTCCGTTTTCCTCCCACTGCTAAAGACTCCTGTGCAAGCGTATTATTGAAATAAGATAGAACCATGTGTTAGTTCTGAAATGACCTAGTTTGTGTTGAGTGGACTTAAACGAAATCTCTGTCTCTCTCTCTCTCTCTCATTGTCTCTCTTTCATAATGTTATTTCTAGTCAATGGATTTAAATAAAATTTCATTATCGCAGTCACCCAAAAAAGTGACAAAATCTACGCCATCCAAGAATAATTAATTTGCCTACAGCAGTGGTTCTTTCTTTAAAAGTTTTACTTCTAGTGATTATAATGGCTTATGGCCGTTTGCATTTTTTGTCCTGTTGGTATAGAAAAGTAGACTGTTAAATTGTTAAACTCTATTTTACCCATTTCACTTGTAAACTCATAAAAGAATAATGTTTTTGTATTTGAGTGAGTTGTGATTCAGGGGTGTGATTTTAATGCATGTATTATATTATTGTTGTCTGGGATAAATATTTATTTTAACAATATTTAAATTTACAGAATTTATATGATAAATACAGGATATGATAACAAGCTTTATTAGCTTATATAACATAATATGGGATAAATATATGTACAGACTAGTATTAGATAATTAGATGTTATCTCTCTCTCTATGTATATATAGAGAGAAAGAGCTAGACTGTCGTACATGACAATAATGCATATCCTGGTTGAAATTGTTTTTGTGTGTAAAAAAGAGAAGAACAAACAATGACAAGATTGAAGTAAAATAAGTAATGAAATATGCATGAGTTCATAAAAAATAGGAATAAAATTACAGAGTGACAATTTAATATCAGTAAATCTTCACTGGGTAAGACGGTGGCTCGCTAACCTGGAGGTCATGTGTTCGATCCTCGAAAAGGCCAAGAAAGTTCATCCAGATTTTTTGGCCTGGTTTCCCCTTGTCAGAGATATAGGACAGAGGGCCTGACAAGGGCAGCTTTCTAGTTGTTTGGCATGCCTGTAAAAGATATAAGAGTAGGCCGCTGTTGCAATTCAATATAAGAGTAGGCCGTAGAGCCGCTGCCCGGGCAAAATTTCCCTCATAGCACACTGCATGGTGTACACCTGTCTTCATTAGTTTTCTTGGTGCAGTAAATTTGAACGTTAAACCTTAGTTCACTTTATTTCCATATCTAGATAAAAATACTTGATTTTGTCCGAAATGATTTGTCTGATCTTTCCGATGGGGTTTAAGGTCAGAATGATTTGTCTGATATTTCGTGGCATATAGTGAGAGAGAGACAGAGAAATTGCATTTAACGTCCACTTGACACAATTTTATTTCAATAATTGGCTTGCATGTAGGGGGCTTCAGCAGTTGGAGGAAATCGGAGGACCCAGAAAAAACCCTTGAGGTTGTAGAAGCAACCACACCAGTTGACTCAATGACAGATCTTATTATACAGCTCACACGCATGCTAACCTAAATTCGTATTTTGTCTTAAATACTCAAATTTGTGAATGCCACATTGAACATTTAAACATCATTATGAGGGACGACTGATTCATCTACCGCCTTTTTTCCATATTTCTCAAACATTTCTAACTTCTTATAATTGTCTTACAGGTTCTGAAGGATTCTATAATGTGAAATGTCGGTGAAAAGTTATGGTGCAGCGAGTCAACTAAGTACCTCCAGTGGTAAATCCTATTATTCTTCTGGATCCGACGAAGGACACCATGATTACCTAATTAATAAAAAATCAAATACTAGTGACGCTTGGTGGAGTGTCGGAGATATCCTGAAACCAGGGATAACTCATCAAAATGCGGCTCGAACGATGGCGCCGAATGGTGAACACCAGAATTGGGAGTTATCAGACTCCCTAACAGATCTGTATACAAAGGAAAATGCTAACAATAGTCCAAACTTTCGAGCTCAAGGAAAGTTTGAGGATCGTAATGTCGATTTGACAAAATGGTTGGATGCAGATTTGAGCCATGGATTTATAAGAGTTTTCCATTCAGAGCATGATGCTTCATCGCGATTATTCCCATGTACGATCACAACTCCTGCACAAAAGATTTGTTTACATTTTGGAATTCCAAGTAACTCTTTGCACATTCAGCAGAATGGTGACATTATTCGCCGTCTGGAGCCGTTTGATTGCCCGTTATTGATACAGAATGAATATCTGCAAGGTATTGGTTATTCCAATCAAAGACGGATTCAAGAAATAGGAGCCGATGATGTAACAGCCTACTTGGTCAAATTCTATGCAGGTAATGATATATTCTATAGATTAATTGTCTTGAATTACTAGATCAATATGGCGAGGGGGATTGGGTGACAATCAGATCCCTCTATGCTATTATGATCAGACAGCAATCTTGTTAGCACCTTATATACAGGCTTCAATGGGTGGTTTGCTTGTATAGTATATATCATATGGTCTGTCATTGTGTTAGATGGCTTGGTTTCGATCCCAAGTTTGTACGTGCCAAGGGATTTTGTCCCGGTCCTCCGCTTACTTACCATTGCTAAAGACCCTAGGCACAAGTCGATTAGAGAAAAAAAAATTGTATCGATATATTTTCTGTAGAAATGTGGTGGTTGGATAGCTGAATGGAAAGTGCGTGCAAGTTGCATCCCAAGGTCTGTCATTGAGTCAGTTGGCGTGGTTTCAATTCCCCAGTTGTATGTGACTAGGAGTAGGGTCACATGTCCAACCTGTTTCCTCCCACTCTTGTTAGTCCTGAAATGACCTAGTTTGTGTTGAGTGGATGTTAAAACACATTTCTCTCTCTCTCTGTATAAATTTAAATTGTAGTTGAAAAAATTCAACCCAATCTCAGGATTCAAGGTGATGTGCATGAATTACTTTAAAAATCAAATAATTCTTATGCCTGATTATATAATAATTCCCACCACTGTCCAAGTAAAGGGTTTCCTCATAACACATTTTATGGTACATGTTAACCCATCTTCATAAACCAAGTTGTTGATGCAGAAAAATGGGACATTAAACCACATTTCATAAGAAAAATAACTCATTTACATATAAAACAAGTTTTTAGGTCATAATTATAAATCCACACCTGACGAAAATATTTTAGAATAAGTTGTGAAATATTGAATTAATACAATATTTTAGACTATTAGTAGGCGTATAATCAATTGAACTAGTCATTTGTCCACATGGTCATCAAGTACCTGTCACTTGGACAAACTTCATGGTACGATATGCATCATTGGCTTAAAAACTCTCTTTCATATTAAAATACATATAAGCTATTTGGTACAGGTCAGTGATTTATGATAATACTGGATTGATATTAATTGATGACAACCCAATCGGAATATATTTATTTTAATGGGCAATCACTATAATTAACCTATAAATATAAATGTTCAAAAGTTCTCGAGACGCAATTTGTAGTCTGTCCTGAATGACTAACTCATCAGAAAGGGGGAAATTGGCTCATGTAACTTGAATATGGCTAGCTAAAAGTACATACATTAATTTTGGAATCTTTTATGTCCATCAGATGGGGAGCAGAGTAAACAGTGCCAGATGTAGGTTAAGAGAAGCCCTAGAAAATGCTTCTTGTTGCGTCTCTCCCAATCACCCACCCTTAGACGGAAGAGTGTTCTAAAATAAAATCTGATTATCTGAGTAAGACTGTATATTAAGAAATGCTAATGGCAGCGACAGAATTATTATAGTCTATCGTGAGAGTCACCACCCCACCCCACTGTCCCCCCACCGTAAATTTTGAGGCCAGTTCAGATGGAGAAACCTGTTGGTAAATCTGGCAATGGGAGTAGGGGAATAGAGACATCTTTTTCTTGTTTACTTATTAAAGACACTAATTACTAATCATTATGCATTCTGCACTCACAGACCCATCTACTTCATACTTCGAGAACAAATCTCTGCCCTGAATGGCCGCCATATTTAAAAATTGGTATCTGTTTTTTTTATGCGGCTTTTTACTTTTTACTGGCATCCACACAATAAACCTTTTAAATTCCATTTAATGAAAGCAGAATAAATACTTCCCAAAATTCTTGAAGTATATAGTGTTTTCGGCTAAAATCGTTGGTTTAGGTTTTAAAATGTTGGACAAGTAGCTTATTATAGTGACTGTTCTCAAGCAGACCTAACTGTGAACTGTGAGAGTCTTTTTATTATGATCATTACATCAGGCCTGCATGTAAGTTATTGATAGAGGAGAACTCATAACATTTACGTTGTATTTGTAGGTAAACCTGTATCAGATAGTACATATTCTAGAAACCAACTATCAGCGTATGTATATGTACGGAAAGGGAAGCTACTCCATCAGTGGGTTAGAAGGCGCTGTGTAATCTCTGGTACCAGGTTGCTTATACATAGAGGTAAGAATTTTCACATTTTAAGTGTTATTTTTACTTGGAAATCCATTATATAGGTCAAACCAATGTTGAAATATTCTCAAATGAGAGTCCAAAATAACTGGCATGGTTTTGAATCCCCGGTTGTACCTGGCAACGAGTAGGGTCGGTTTCCCCCCACTGTTAAAGACCCCTACGCAGAAGCGAATTATTGAAATAAAATTAAACCATATGTTAGTCCCAAAATGACCTTGTTGGTGTCGAGGGGACGTTAAATCACATTTCTCTCTCTCTCTCTCTCTCTCTGTAATGGTCTAAAATTAATTACATTTTAAATTAAAAAAAAACCCCAAAATGTTGCACTCCAGGGCTTTTACTTAAAATTTTGTCAGTGGTTTTAAATCAATGCTGGTTGTGTTCAGTAAAATTTAACTATGAATTTTGTAATTTCAGATAAAATGTCTAAACCCACAATCGTACAATTAGCTAAAGGTTCCGTAGAAGAAGTAAATATCAAGAGTCAAAGTTATTGTTTAAAATTAACCTCAACAGACCATGGAGAAAGATCTATTTATTTATCTTTTATAGAAGAAATAGACTATAATAAATGGATTAAAAAACTCAAAAAGGTACAGATACAAATTTACTATTTATTTTTAAAGAGCACATAAAATTACAGTATAAAAGTTGTATAGCTACAAATACAAATATATTACTAAAAGACTCCCAACCTATTATTTTTGCTTATTGAAAATCTGTTTGATTTAATAATTTCATCTGCTTTGATTAAAACACAGATCCTATTTCCTTATGTTTTATTTGTCTTTGCTACGCTAGAATCTGGGTGAGTTGTTATCATTGACGTGTTCGGAATGTGAGGTATAAGCCAATGAAACGGTCTGTTACGACAAAGTTTAGACGTGTCCTGTCGCAACAATTAAAAGTATAAAAAAACGAAAAGAAATGTAGAACTGTATTTTAATCAGGTGGTAATTTCCTCCTCTCTTGCAGGTTACGGTAGTTTTGCAGTAAAAGGCACTTCACTTTCAACTATAATGTCCTGGGTTCAAATCTAGATATGGCCTAATAATAAGCTTGGGAAATAAAAATGAACCATATGTTAGTCCCGAAATGACCTAGTTCGTGTCAAGATGAAATTAAACCCCATTTCTCTCTCTCTCATTTCCTTTTATTCCAGGCTACATCTAAATTACCAACAAAAGCTGATCTGTCAAATTGTCATTTAGAGTTTTTACCAGAAACAGTTTTTATTAACGAAGATCTTCAGGTGTTGATATTACGTCACAACGCTTTACGCGATCGTCCTATAGAAGAAGATATTTATACCATTGGTTGGTTAGATGACCTACCGAGGTAAATACAATAATTATTTAAAGTATACTTATTAAAAGCAAACTGATGTCCTGAAATATTGATGGACAAAGGACAGTTTATGTTTGCTAAAACATTTTGTGTCTTCTATCCCCACACCCAACCAAAATGAATATTTTTTATAATTTGTACCGGATTGTGGCTCAGTGAATACGGCAATAAAATTTCTTCTGGATTTTCCAGCCTGGTTTCCCCTTGACAGTTATACAAAATGGAGTGGTGTCCCCTTGTCAGTTTTACAGGACGGAGTGGTGTTCTTTTGTCAGTGGTACAGGACGGAGTGGTGTTCTCTTGTCAGTTGTACAGGATGGAGTGGTGTCCCCTTGTCAGTTGTAGGACAGAGTGGTGTTCCCTTATCAGTTGTGCATGACGAAGTGGTGTCCCGTGCAAGACAAAGTGATATCCTCTGCTCAGTTGTGCAGGGCAGAGTGGTGTTCCCCTTGTCAGATGTGCAGGATGTTGAGCATTTCAAGGAAAAGCGTCTTTTTTCGGATAATACGTTTAACCAAGGTCCTGTATATATGATTGTCAGCACATTGCAGATCCCCTGACAGTTGGAACTTGAAATGAAGAGTAGGCAATAGAGCCTTTTGGCAGACAAAATTCCCTCATCGCACACTGCATGGCATGTTCCAGACGTCATTAGTATGGTTGGTACACAAAAGTTGGACATTGAACTTCATTTCATTTCATATCATATCAAGTATTTTTTGTATGTTATATGTGAACCATAATTAGACAATTAAAATTCCTGTTGTAGAAATTGGAACATTGGTACAGTGAGTATCCATGTTACCTCTGGTAATTTATATAGTCTTACCAAATATTGGACCAATTCTCGAATTGCTCCAAAATCTTAAAGAAACTGAAATATATATGAATTATTTTTTCAGGTTTACTCATCTGCAGAGTTTAAATTTAGCCGATAATAATTTATTGGTGTTTCCATTAGCTGTGTGTCGGATGAGATCCTTGGTGGAATTAAATCTAGCTAGTAACAAACTAGAAGAGATTCCAAGTCAAATAGCTGACTTATCAAAGTAAGTTCAAAATTAATTCTTTATAAATTTCTTGAAATTATTATTACCTTCGTTAATTGGCATTTAGTAATTGAACATATAAAACAAGGTACAATTTTATGGATACACAACTCAGTAATTGTGTATCCATAAAATTGTACCTTGTATTATTATTACCATAAAATTGTACCTTGTATTATTATTACCATATAACAAGTATAACAACTCACAATGCCATCTTATTATGTGTGTATTTTCATTGGATTTGAATCAGATCGGCTGTTCATCACCCACTGACTATTAACTGCAAAAATGGATAATTGAGACTTTGTTAATTAACGTGACAGCATAACAATGACAATCTATATACTTCAGTGATTTTAAAATAAGGTTTTCTTGGCTTAGGGAAGCAATTTGACTGCATCATCTTTTTGTCTAATTCTTACATAATGCATCTTTAATTTATCTTGTTTTATATGCTTCATTCTGTGGAACATCTCGTTTGGTAAAAGTGTATTTACAGACATTTTCATTTATTCTTTTCCAGTTTACGACTTCTACATATTCACAATAACAGATTACAAACATTACCAGATGTTGTCATGGAGATGACCAACTTATCTGTCATAGTTCTCGCATTTAATCGGTTCAAAACAGTACCCAGTGTTCTTTTACAGTCCAAACTAGCTGTTTACAAAATAGACAGTTTAATCATGGCGGGTAACTCTGTTGAACGTCTCCCCATAGATTTACTGAGCGAAATGACTCATGTTAAAAAAATTGATCTCAGACTAAACAAACTGCAAATCTCGTCCGCAGAGATGTCCCAGTTTCAATTCTTACAGCATATTACCCATTTGGATGTTCGAGACAACCAGATTGAAGATCTGGACATTCGTGCAATTCGTTCCTTGGAATATTTAAATTGTGAGCGAAACAAGATTAAGACTTTACAGATTAATGGAAGTTCATTGAAGAGTCTGTTTGCATCTCATAACAGTAAGTAAAACAAATTTTGATTCTTAACCAAACTAGAAATGGGTTAATATTGTTCTCTAGTAATTTCTAAGGCTATGCAAAACAAATATTTTGTTTTTCAGAAAATCCTTTGAAAAAATCCAATGCGGTTGAAATATTTATGTTTTTATTTTGTTATAAGAATCACATTCCTAGGTTTTACATTAATGTAAATCTCCGTCTGGTGGTTGTGTTGCTGAATGCTTTAAAGCGTGTGTTTCGTGTTAAGGTATGTCGAGAGCATGATTATATAAAAACATCATTATAACAGCCACAAATATTATATCAATAAAAACTAAAGCATGAATGTCTAAAATTAATAACCAATACAATCCTATTAACAGCAACAAATATTATATTTATGAAAACTAAAGCATGATTTTCTAAAATATAATAACAAATACAATCTTATTAACAGCAACAAATACATATTAATATTAACAGTAGTCATTACTGTGGGTGGACCATCTAAAATATAATAACAAATACGATCTTAAACAGCAATAGATATAATAGTCATAACAGTGAATGGATCATCTAAAATATAATAGCAAATACAATCCTATTAACACCAACAAATATAAATCAATAATAACAGTAGTCATTACTGTGGATCATGGACCATCTAAAATATCTAAAATATAGTTACAAGTGCTGTTTTTATATAGAATGAATATCTAGAAAAAATAAATATTGTTCCATTGACTGCTACAATTATAATAATATTTAGAATAAACACTAACATATTATTGGATTCAACAAAATTAACAATGGATGGATTCACAGAGAAATATGTCTTGAAATTTTGCATTAGAAGTTTATAATTGATGCTATTTTATTTGAAACTATAATATGAATAAAAACTGAGATATTGGATTCAACAAAATAATTTTCAGTTGAATAGAATCAATGAACATATGACCTCCCCCTCCTCCACCCATTACCTAGGTTACCATGCTGTCTGATCTGTGTATGTGCAGTCATAAACGGTACCATTTCTGTTTACATCAGTTGCCATGTTCTCCAACCAGTAGCTGTAACAAGGGTGCTAGTTTCACTTTCATCAACAACTAAACATTGTTTAGTTAACATATTATAACTAAATTCCACACATCCACATGGTAAATCTTCAGTGGGTATCGC
Source organism: Patella ulyssiponensis (assembly GCA_963678685.1). Taxonomy (NCBI): domain Eukaryota; kingdom Metazoa; phylum Mollusca; class Gastropoda; family Patellidae; genus Patella; species Patella ulyssiponensis. The sequence goes on from OY783229.1 coordinate 64,718,865, forward strand.
ACATCTATTACCACACACTAATGGACCCGAGGCATGATAACTCTTCACCTTTAACCCCTGAAGCTTTTGGTTTCCCAGCATCTTCTTCCAACCGGAAGTCAATACACTATCTAGAATATAATGATAAATACTATTCTATTAACAGCATCCAATAATAAATCTTAAGGTATTGGATTCAATAGAATGAACAATTGAAATTTATTATAAATAAAAACCTACTTGCAAATATATATGATGTCAATATGGAAACAAAAATGTTGGATTAATGTCTTAAATATTTTAATATGAAGAACAGGGCAGATAAAAGGAAAGGGAGGGAAATGAGGTATATTATCCACGCGACACAAATTAGGTTATTTCAGGACTAACACATGGTTCAATTTTATTTCAATAATTTGCTTGCACATAGGGTTCTTTAGCAGTGGATGGAAACAGGAGAAAACCTTAGAGGTTGAACAGACAACTCTACTCCTTGCCACGTACCATCGGGGAATCGAAACCATGGGCTTTCCATCATCAAAATTAAAACAATTCGGAGATAGAAGCTTTAGTACTGCTGCACCAAAACTGTGGAATAGGTCACATCAAAATAATCGCGATGACTAAACTCAAATCCCTATCACTTCTTCAAACAGTCTTATGTAGACTAAATTAGAATAGACAAGAATTATTGTTTATGGCTGTAAAACGTGCTTTGAGCATGCTTATGGGAGGGATTTAGCACTGAAGAAATGGACCTTATTTATTTTTATTATTATTATACTGTTACACTTTGTTTTTGAGGGGGGTTGGATGGCTGAATGGTTAGCATGCCAACGCTGTATCATAAAGCCTGTCATTGAGTCAACTGGCGTGGTTTCAAATCCCTGGTTGTACGTGACAAGGAGTAGGGTCGTCTGTCCTCTGGTTTCCTCCCACTGCTAAAGACCCTTACGTGCAAGCGAATTATTGAAATATTTTAGTCCCGAAATGACATAGTTTATGTCGAGTGGACGTTAAACCCCATTTCTCTCTCTCTCTTGTCTTTGGGCATCGTTTGGATGGTACGAAAAACGGAGTTCCTGTGTACACATTGGCATGCTCATAAAAAATCCTATGGCAGTTGGAATTCGATATATAAGAGTAGACGTAGCGGCGCTGCCCAGGCAAAATTTCCCTCACAGCATGCTGTATGCCGTATGCCCGTCATCCTTAGCCCAGTTTAGGAAAAGAACATTAGGACTTTAAATGCCATTTCATTTTATTTTTTTGTCTTTGAGCATGTTTATGAAGGGATTTAGCACTAAAGAAATGGACCTTATTTTTTAGGGGTTCACACTGCATAGCTTGTGTGAAACACTATTGTTTTTGTTCGGATTATCATTCTTTTTATTATTTTTCTTTTTCCATTTTGCTTATATCTCAGCAACTACTTGTCTGATCGATTCGATTTCTTCGGTCTTACGGTACTGGGAAAGTCGGTGTGACTTAGTCCAAAGCTATTTTGACCGTTCTGCGACAATGCGAAATGTCTGAAATCACCGAAGTTGTTGTTTTTTGAAAAATATTGCTGTAATTTCAACACTAATCATCAGATTTTAACATTTGATACATTTTGGCATAGCTGGAGACATGGCACATAGCTACGGTGCATTAGATATTTGACAAATCTTCAAAAACATGAGGCGCCAAATTTTGAAAATTTAAATTTTGACAAAAACTTTTTTTATTAATGAATATTTTTTTACGCCATTTTACCCAGGGTTAAAGGGTCGTCTGATTTGAACAAAAATGTGAACATTTTTCTTGGTCGCTATTGGCTAATTCAGTTTATTGGTTCTAGGTTATTTGCCCGATTTTTATAACACAAAGTTCATATGCTCATCAATGGTGCAAATTTTCAATTTTTCTATCGGCACCGTATGTGACGCAAATTTGCTAAAAACTCTAATTTTGACGAGTCGGTACGTCTTTTCGCTAGCAAATGTTAATTTTTCCAAATCTGATAGATCAAGATAAATGCCCCTACAAAAGGCGCACAAAAAGTCAGACTTAGTTTTTTTAATTTCATTTTTGTTTTTGTGCCATTTCGGTTTAAAGGTGAAAAAATGAGCTTTTCACAACCCATTCAGGCTTTTCATATTTTAAAATATTTCTTTGCAACTTTCATAAACTTGTAGCAATAATCCATACGAAGAGAATGTATGTGAAAATAATTTGTAATATGAGCAGTTGCTGAGAAATGGGCGATTTTGCAGGAGTCACTTTTTACACTAGTTTGCCTGTAAAAGAGTCAATTACAATGTATTGTTGAATTCTCATAAAAGTGACACCATTTGATGTGTAATGTCAATTTTAACTAGGTCATAACAATTTAACATTTTCAATGTCTCCGGATATTACGTAATATGAGCAAAAACTATATTTATAGTCTTCGAAATAAATAATTTATTCAAATGTGTCGCATTTGTTATTTGTTTACATTTTTGATATTTGATTCCAGTCAATGTCTCCGGAAATTACGTAATTTGGGCAAAAACTGTATTTATAGTCTTCGAAATAAATAATTTATTCAACTGTGTCGCATTTGTTATTTGTTTACATTTTTGATATTTGATTCCAGTCAACTAATTATAGAATGAATCCATATAAAGAATCATATAGATATCACAAAATGGTTTCTTACTTGTTCAGTTGTGGAGAAATAACCGATTTTGAACAGGTAATTTTTTAAGGTTTTTTCTCCATAAAACAGTCAATTATTATTCGATTTTCATAAAATTTTCACTGTGTGATACCTAATACTATTTCTGATTTTATACAAGTAATTTAAGATTTTCATTGTCAATAGTAACATTTTTCAAAAACTATATTTTAGCCTTCAAAACATATTTTATTCAAATGAGTCTGATTTGTAATGTTTTTAAAATTATGATAATTGATTCCAATCAACAAATAGATGGAACCCGTATGATTATATATAGATACCAAATAATGGTTTCTAACTTGTACGGTTGCAGGGAAATAAACAATTTTCTACAAGTCACTTTTTAAGGTTTTTGGTCTATAAATCGATTTACATAAAATTTTCACCATGTGATGCCTTATATGCCATTTCTGATTTCATGAAACTAATTGAACATTTTCATTATCTCCGGAAATACTGTAATTTTGTCAGGATCACTTACATGTAACACATGTATAAAATGAATTGATATTGCTGAATTTGGTGGATTCTGCTTACATTTATTTTATGTGCGCAAAATGTTTATGGGGAAACCTGTTTATCTATTGATACTGGAAGTGATATAAATTCAAGGGTAACGTGGCACCGAAAGTGACATAAGTTCAAAGGTAACATGGCACCAGTGAAACCCGTCATTACTGTTACTGTTACGCAGGTCTAGTTGTTATTATTGTTATACCTTGAGAATCCAAAGTTCGCATACTGTTACACTGTGTCATTGATGGCTTTGAATTTGATTGTTCTTCATGATGAATTTAATTGTTATTCATATCTTACCTATATCTATGTCCCAGCAACCAGTACTTCCCCATGCAGTTAATAAGAAAACATAGTTGAATTCCAAAGGAGAGATTTGATGAACACATATCTTGTCAGTACCAAATTCACTCCCTTTTCCAAGCTCTAACAACCCTCCTTTCCAACGGATCCAAAATGGCCGAAACTGGTTACAGTTCAAGACATATTCTTGATGCAAGCTATATCTCATATTTGATGGTAATGTTAGAAATCCTGATTTTGTATTTTTCATTGTTCCTAGTAAAAATTTCCAACTCTTGGAATATTGATTGACCGCTTTGTCTTCCTGTAGGAATATGTTAGCATCGTTACAGGCTTTTAGTTTAAATGTTAGTTGTGTAATATTTGTAACGGTGAATCCCTTTCTTGCCAGTGGAAAGGCATAGTCAATGTTGTCTGGAGTAAACGCTCGTAGACTAAAAGAAACTGAAAGTAATAAAAAGAAACTGCAAAGTTTGTGAACTGCCTTGTCGAGTATATAGAGCTTTATTGACAACAACACTATTTGCTAGACATGCTTTCACGAATTGTTATTTACCCCAAACCTCAAAATATTTCATGATGTTCATTGAATTTGTAGAAGAAAGGTTCCTTTGGCACTCTAATTCATTTCTACAAAATCTGGAATAAGTAACTGAAATTTTGAAATATGGTGATTTTTTACTGGTGTATAAGTTTAAAGTTACATTATGGGAGATCAGATAACGAGTTTGCAGTTCTAACTACAATAAGTTAATTAATGTCTAATTAATAGTTTTTATAACTTTTCAGGCCTAAAGAAAGACCTACAATAGGCAGATTTTACTCTTGCATAATGCATGTTTAATGGATTTCTGACTTCTTGCAGATTCTAGTTGTCAATGTATAGCCAAAATGCTTATTTCATATTTATGGATAAGGGAATCTATGGTTAAAGACATGCTAATCAAAACTAATGAATGGTTAATAAACAAGAACGAAGAATATGACTAGATCAACCAGAACCACTCTTGGCATGGTTTTGGAGGCTGATAGCACTTTGGAAATCATACTTTAAATGTACCATAGAAATATGTCATTCAAGCTAAAACTTTATACAGCATAATAGATCGACTGCATCTTCTTTTCGATGTAAGATAGAGAGAGAGAGAGAAAGAGAAATGGGGTTTAACGTCCAATCGACACAAACTAGGTCATTTCGGGACTAACATATGGTTTAATTTTATTTCAATCATTCGCTTGCGCGTAGGGGTCTTTAGCAGTGGGAGGAAACCGGAGTGCCCGGAGGAAACCCACGAGGTTGAGAAGGCGCCCCTAATCTCCATGCCACATTCGCTCACACCAGGGATCGAAACCACAGCCGCAAGCCAGAGGTGACCGGCCAGCTAGAGTACGAAGCGCGGCACTCTAGACCACTAGGCCATCCCAACCCCCCGATGTAAGATAGATTATACTAAAAATTACTCCAACAGTTAATTAGAATTCACCAAATTTATTGTCTAGACGACAATGTCATTTTCAGACAAATAAAACGTTTTTTGTTCTTTGGTCATACCTTGCTAAAGGAGCAAATTTTGCCCAGAAAGAATCCTTTCTACCTGCATTAACTTTTATTTAATAAATAGGCCTACCGCAAAAAAAATGGCAAATTCCAAAAGCGTACATTCTCCTAATGCACATTTTCATTATTATCTGAAGATTAATATATTGTTAGAAAGAACCTATCCTTTTAATCATTTACCTTTGAACAAAAGAAAAGCGACAAGTCCCATCAAGAAGTTCTCCATTTTCTTACTTATTCTTTTTAAAGTCTCTGACAAAAGAATATGTGGCGTGCTGTAGAAGTGATCATCTAGGAATAGGTAGAAATTTGTCAAAGAGACAAGTTATCGTTTAAAATGTATGAAAACCTCATTGGTTATTGATGCAAGCTCGATACGACAAGTATAAAAAAAATAAAGAAACTGCATGCAGGGAAATATGGCATCCATCCCTGGACAATTCGTTCCTAGGCCTATTCAACAGTTAATTCTAAAGAAATTGGTGAAGTTGAAACTAGCTACCTGTATACATTGTTTTATCATGCACAATATATATATATAATGTATATTGATTATAAGTCAAGTACAGTAATTGACACCCATAGTGAAGGGATAAAAATGGATTCTCTAATTCACAAAAGGTTTAACTGATATTCATAGCATATCATTTAGCCTGAAAAACTTCAGGAACTATTGTGTTACACTATAAACCTCAGAATGCCTGGTTTGGCATTTCTGTCCAAACGAGGTAAAAAAATGCCTCATTTGTCTTGAGTTCCAAAAGGAGGTTTGCTTAAATTGCCCTGTTTTTGGAACGAGGTATTTTGTTCAGAACGAGGCTTGGTGAAAATGCCTCATTTACTAAACATGTTTTTTTCAAGATAGTTATTAGCGGTATTTGCTATCAGCAAATTTGTAAAAATTAAAATTTATGTTATTCAATACAAAAATAAAACCAGTCCAAACTATGATATTATAATCAGAGAAATAGACAAGACAAGAATACACACCATTCTATCAATTATTTTTGCATTATTAATATCCATATGTCTGCATAATTAAACATTTTAATTAAATTTTCGTGTATGAGGTGTGCTTTATTTCCCATTTAATTGGTAAAAGCCAACAATTTTGGTCCAATAATATACTATTCAAAAAAAGTAGGGGATATTTGATTTTGGTGGCTTAATACTAAAATATGGAAATGACTACGAAAAAAGTCACTATAGAACCTAACAGAAGAAACATTTCCAGTTACATGTAACGCCCAAACGCACCAATAGCTACCGCATGGAATGCAGGTGATGCTTGGGATCATCATGGGGTTCCAACCCAAGATTTGCACGACTCTGACTTTGAATGTTACAGTCATTGTGGCATTGAATTCCAGGGTGGAAACATCAGTTTAATTGTTTTAGTGACCAAAAAACAAATTTTGATATGCGTCGGCTTACCCAAAATGAAAGGTTACGTGCCCTTGGCATGCTACAGATCGGCACAACACAGGCGGTTGTGGCGCGGACGATGAATGTTTCTCAGTCTGTCATAAGCAGGCTATGGTCCAGATACCGTGATACACAATCTGTACAGGACAGACCACTCTCAGGTCGACCAAGGGCGACAACTCAAGCCCAGGATCGATTTATCTGTACCTTGGCCTTGAGAAATCGTGTCATCACAGCAAATCAGATCAGCACTCGTCTTCAAACAGACACTGGTGTGAGAGTGAGTGGCCAGACGATTCGGAATCGACTGCATAGGGGTCACCTTCGCGCCCGACGTCCTCGCGTGATCCCTTGTTTGAGAGATCATCACATTCAGGCAAGACGTCGTTGGTGTAGGGATCGTCAACACTGGGATAATCGACGCTGGAGCAATGTGATGTTTTCAGATGAGTCAAGGTTCACTGTTGATTTTTTGGACAGACGTAGGAGGGTGTGGCGTCTTCGAAACGAGCACTTCCAAGACGTTAATGTCATCAGACGTGATCGATTTAGGGGTGGTTCTGTTATGGTGTGGGGAGGCATCACTGTTGCTGGAAGAACGGCTTTACATGTTGTTGCAGGGCGTGTTACAGGCCAGTACTACCGGGACAACATCTTGGCTGTCCATGTTGTGCCGTTCGCACGACGTCATGGCCGCCGTTTCATCTTCCAGGATGACAACGCAAGATGTCACAGGGCCAGGATCATTACAGGTTACCTCCAACAACAGAACATCACCACATTACCTTGGCCAGCACTGAGTCCGGACCTCTCCCCCATCAAGCATGTCTGGGACATGCTTGGACAGAGGTTACGTCAACGTCAACAACGTCCTGCCAATGTCCAAGAACTTGCTGCTGCGTTGCAACAGGAATGGGACAATCTGGACCAAAATGACCTTAGACGTCTCATTAGGAGTATGCCACGTCGGATCAATGCTTGTTTGGCAAACAGAGGAGGATTTACCTGTTACTGACTTTGTTGTGATGCTGTGGTAACTTTGCTGTTTGACCCCGGGTATCATTTTACCCTTATAATGGTCAGTCTGTGCCTTACTTAGTCTAACGATCATTTGGAATAAATCGATGAATGTGAACTTCCTTTCATTTTGTCATTTGTTTCTTCGTCAGTTTCATTAGGTGACTTTAATAACACTTAAAAATCAAATATCCCCTACTTTTTTTGAATAGTATATATACAAATAAATAAAAATATAAACTGGCGTATTGAAAATATAATGGAACTACCATTATTGTTGTCCCGTAACAAACTGTCCTAGGGGATGATTTGTCCGAGGGGACAAATTGTCTATGGGGATGAATTGTCAATGGATAAATAGCCAGGGGACCCATTGTCCATGGACAGTGTAGGTGTCGGTTGCAGGAACACCCCCTCCCCTCTTAGATTCAGTGAACCGTTCATTAGTCGTTATTCGGGCAATGAATTTACACTTTTTAGGCGCACACATCATAGAATGAGACCATATATCATAGAAATATGATTGTAAAATGAAATTGCTTGTGGTTTTGCTTTTGAATACTAATGATACTTAAGACCTTGCACAATAACATTTGTGGAAAACTTGTTTTAGTTAATGATTGTTTCATTCTGAAAATGGGAGTGACAAAGGAAATTTTCAAGCAAAGAGTCTCAAACCCCTAAACTGAGAATGGCCATCTACACTTATGGGTACCAGTTCAGCAATGCTTGACATTTTGAAAGGTACAACTAAATACATTACTTCCATGTGCATGTCTTAACACTAGGCCAGTCAAAGCAGTATAATAGCATCTAAATTATGTGATAATCAATTCGACAAAAAAGTCCAACTTCCCGTTACATTCTGTCCTTTGAGCACCTTTGGTGTGGATCTCAGTGATATTTGAGAATGCCTCTTTAATACCCAGCGAGCAAGCAATCATGCAAATGAAATAATCAAGCAACAGTTGTTCTTGACGTGGGTTTATTAAAATTTAACAAATGTTTCAACTCAGTGAATCATTTGTAAGAGTTGAAACCAATCAATGAATTTTCATTAATTAAAGTGTTTGATGAAACATATTCAGTACAATAATTAGCAGTTATGAAAATCATCATCTTTGAAGTAATGATGCATCATTTGTATGTTTTGCTAAAAAATCAATTTTCTCACACAACTTAATTCATAGTATGTACTCAGATTGATTATTCAATATTGAATTAAGAAATCAAGATACTCATACTCCGCGCAGTGTTGCGTTTGATTAGAGGTAATCCTACTACATACTCCGCGCAGTGTTGCGTTTGATTAGAGGTAATCCTACTACACACTGCTATTATGAGTGGATATTGTTGTTTTAAATTTTGATTGGTCAGTAGTCCGTCTACCAACCAATCACTAGCTGCCCTACAAAAGCTTTACATTTAAAACGAGTGCCAATATTGGACCAAATATGTTTACATAACGTTACGTCATGACTCACAATTTTATTATGCCTAATTAACCCATGCATAGCAGAATACTGTAGTAAAACTAATTGCGTGACAAACGAGGCTACCAAGTCGAATGAAATGTAAACAATACTGTTTGGAAACGAACATACTTTCACCGTTTTTAATACCTTAAATCACTGTCCAAAGTTTTAGGGAAGACCCAGATTAAACGATGGACTGTCGTGTTGCTGTACTTAAGTGACAGCTTTGAACGGAAAGAATAGACACACTCCCGCATAAGTTCAAGAAACAGAAGCTATTCCAGCAATGGCCAGAGAGGGATTTCTCGGGCCATTGCTTCAGGAATATGCAAAGTCCTTTGTGCTACTGTTGAGCGGGGATCTTTTAATCCATTTGTTTCTACACCTTTCCCCCGCCGGTATCATTTCTTTGATCCAGTATCCACGCTGATGTATCATCCTGTCAAGCTTTAGTTACCTTACTAATATTAAGTGCAAGAGGACTGCACTACGTGCAAAAGGGAGTGTTGCCGTCCTTCTTCTCGTATCCAGTTAAACTGAGATAACTTTATGTATATTGTTAAGTCATTACTCAATAATTAGTTTGAAGATGAAAGGTGTTAAAGTACCTAAGTCTCTATCTCAATATCATCCAAAATCTTCAACATTGAAAACACAAATTATTTGTCAATTTAAATCAACATTGATGCTGTGATCATACCGGAAAAAGATGGGCTTCTGATATCCAATATTTAAGACAAAATAAACATTTTACAATTGGTACACGAATCGTGTACCATAATGCGTTTAAGCCCCAGTTGTAACAAGAGACTTGAGGGACAAGGCTAGACGCATTGCTCCAAATAAAACAACGTATGTAGACTGGAATAACCAGACGCTAGAAATTTGCATTCGATTGAGACTACTGGCTTACTTCGCAGAACGTAACTGATTTGAAATTTGAGTGAAAATGGAGATGATTAAATGTAAATCACTTTCTATACATTCATATTACAATATTATATGCGCTGCGACCTACTTGGGTCAATTTCTAGGTCCCAAATGTTAGCGTTTTAGCTCCTTTAAGTGTAGCCCTACAAAGTCCGGGTGACATGATGGGTTTAATCATAGAAATATATAAATTTTGTATTTATATAAATTTCTATGGGTTCAGATACACCATTTAACATTTAAATGAGGGTTGGATAAGTAAAATGGCACTGAGTCAAGTAAAGTGGTCTCCAGTCCAACCTTGTGAGTTTTCTCCCACAACTAAAATCCCCTATGTGCAAGCAAAATATTGAATAAAGTTTAACTTTAATATGTTGGTCCAGAAATGACTAAAATTGTGTAAAGTTTATGGAAAATCTTTGATGAGCATTATCACCTACGCAAGACGAAGAATCCAGCTAGTATGGTCTTTGACGCAAAATTATGGCTCTTGTACATAAATAATCCCTGCCCTATCTTAACAAGCATTATGCTTCAATTTCAATACTACAACCTTAAATGGCATGTATGTTGTTGTGCCTTTCACAAATTAATAATTATTTGGATGTAGTAATGTCTGTTTCCATGTTTCTTGATATTAAGGGTGGCCTCCTACTGCTAAAGACCCAGGCCCTATTATTATTGAAAAAAAAAATCGAGCCCAACATTAATCCCGAATGCCAATGAGTTTTTTATTGAGGGGGGCTTAAGTCCTGTTTCTCTGGAGTTCTCTTTTTGCAGGATCTTAATGTATGTTGTTCTTTTATAATTTCAGAAATGAATGTGTTAACAATCAGCCCTAAAGCTGAGTATATTGTTTGTATGGATGTCTCCTTGTAAGTTATCATTAGTTCTATACTAATTCTTATATAACGCCTGTCACGTATTTAATGTCACTTACGACAGGATTGTTCCTGTCCAAGATCTGGTACATGCAGATACATTCAGATACTTTTCAATACAATAAACACAGTTGCTACGACTGACCTCAATATATGAAAAGACCTGACAGGGAAACCAAGGTTACACATTCATTCATAGCCAAATTGTGATAGTGGGAACCTAACATTATCTTTGTAAATACTGAATGAAATTGCATCATTTTGGGACCAATATTCATTTGAGAGGAGATCCATCAACTTCCACAGTATTGTAGCTTGCAAGGGATATGACAGACTTTCAAATGAAGATCATAGACTATTAACTAACAATTGTTTTGGTGAAACCAATGGGATTCATTGCTGTGGGCAGTGACTTTTATTTCTAGATTTCTAAAATTTTGAGAAGGGCAGCATACACTACAAATCAGGTATCATGTAGTTGTGTTGTTTTAGCAGAAGTTTCCGTATTTAATGTTGGAAATTTGTTAAAATTTGTTGAGACTCATCACAGACTATTGGGTTTCTAATGTGGTGTTGTTTAAAATTGTCTGCTGAGTTTAAACAACGAGAGTTGGGGTTAATAACTGTTTAGTTTCTCAAAGGTGTTGAGTAATAATTAGCACAACTACATGACACCTGACTGGTAGTGATAGGAAGCTAAATTTTCAAATGCATGCACACTCATACTCATCTGTTTTGAAATGATTCTAAACCAAAATTGTCTTTAGCTTATTCTTTTTAATTTGAATATTTGAAATGGTTTTTTTCAGCAATAATTTAAGTGTTTTGCCATCTTGGATTGGAGACTGTTTCTTTCTGGTAAAGATTGATGTTGGACATAATCAGTTAAAATCTATACCTGACAGGTATGGTATATAACATCCTTGTAAAACTTGGCTAATGTCTGGTGGGTTTCAATTGGGTGGTATAGTGGTCTGTTATTGATTGGCGTGGTATCCATTCCCTGATTGTACTTAACAAGGAGTATGAGGTCTCTTGTTCAACTTGCGGGTTTTCTCTGGGTTTTCCTCACACTGTTAAAGACTCTTATGCACAAGCAAATTATTGGAATAAAATCTAACCGTATGTTAGTCCCGAAATAACCTAGTTTGTGTACAGTGGACATAAAACCGTATTTCTCTCTCTTTCTTTAGTAATGTCAGCAACACAAAAAGTGATTTGATTAAAGTGGTATCAGATGTTACCTAGGGGCGTGTGGTCTATTTATTTAATCATAGGTTCTATATCAGATAGGTAGGAGTAGGGTCGCTGCCTAATGGGTGTTTGAGGGTACTCAAGTATCATCCCATACTGGGACCTGATTGTTGTAAGTTAATATCAACCAGCATAAAGGGCCAGAGTAGGGTCGCCTGCCTAACCTGATGGGTTTTCTCTGGGTCCTCTGGTTTCCTCCCTACGCTAAAGACCCCTATGAGCAAGTGAATAATTGAAATAAAACTAAACCATATGTTAGTCCCAAAATGACCTAGTTTGTGTCGAGCCATTCACGACACAAGCCAAGAAGAACCCTTGAAATTTTCAAGTCCGATTCCGACTTGTCATGGCAAAGGGTTCCGATGGAGTACTAGTAGAGAACCCATTGCACCTGGAATTAAAGCAAGAGTAAGGAGATATGCTGTTGTCTGGGCTACAATTCTCCTTCTTAGCATGGCACAAATATGCTGTTTGTCAGACTCAAAATAACTGAAGTATAGTGTTGACGAGGGGGGTTTAACATGTGCACGTTTGATCTTAAGGTCTTTCATTGAGTCAAGTGGCATGGTTTTGATTCCCTGCTCATACGCGACAAGGAGTAGGGTCACCTATTCAACCTCAAGGGTTCTTCATGAGGACCAGCCTCCGGGTCCTCTCAGGTCTACTCACACAGCTAATCACTTCTACACACTAACAAACTATTGAAAGAAAATTATGATTGTTCATATACATGAAGCTGGCTCACCTGACAATTCCAGGGAATTTTTCCTTGAATTCTTCAGTTTTCTCTGCTTAAACATACATTATGCAAGAGCTAAATCTGCCTATTGCAGGTTTTTGTTTAGGCCTCAAATGTTATCTTAATTGTTAATTTGGCATTGATTAACATATCCAGACTGCTAGCCTGCGATTTTTACTGGATTAGGATCTGATTTGCTGCTTAACTTTCATTCATGATTAGATCATGAAATGGATAATCGACACTATGTGTTTTATCATACTGACTTTTGTAATGTTGATTGACGCTAGGCCAAAAACTCAAGCACTCAATTCTTGGTTCAGAGTGGATCAATTTGATTGGAACATTTTCAGCAAATTCCCTTTATGTTAACTAGTTTTTAACTATAATAGTGAGAACTGCCAGCTCTTTATCAAATCTCCCATAATGTATGATCTTTAAGTGACATCAAAAATACAATTGCCATGTTTTGTAAAAGATTTTACTACTCTTCCAAGTTCGATTGCTCATGAAACTCTGTTACATTTCCAGTACTGTCATAGTAGTTTATATTCCTATTTATTCATTTTAAGGTTATTTTCTGGTGCTCAGAAATTGAAGGTTTTGAGAGTAAACCATAATAAGCTGACTAAACTACCATCAGATGTAAAGAACTGTATTATAGAAGAACTACACATAGAACATAATGAACTGACACAATTACCACCAGAAATATTCATAAATTCAAACAGGTAAATATATTGTTTAAATTTACATCCCATGACAGAGGGCCTGACATGGACAACTGTCTAGTTGTTTGGATAACTGTGTACATTGGCATGCAAGTAAAAGATCCTTTGACGTTTAGAATTTGATATAAAAGTAGGCCGTGGTGCCACTGTCCAGGCAAAATTTTCCTCATTGCCCACTGCATGACGTATGCCTGTCTTCATTAGAATAGCCCTGGTTGGAGCATAATAGGAGGATGTTAAACCCCATTTCATTTCATTTCATTTCAGGTTCCATGAATATCACATAATTGTAATATCGCTTCAAAATGTCCCCTTTTTTTTGGCATTGTACAAATTTGAAACTTCCTTATTATAGCTGACCATGTAAAGTATTGGCCTTAAATAAATAGCAATAATTACAAATTAACTGAAGTTTGTGTCATATGTGATGTTGGGAGTTATTCAAGGATTGTATATGTAATAAGGGATGTCTGTACTATTACCTTCCTGTATGTTTGTTTTTACTTATTGGCAAAGGGGTGGATGGCCCGAATAGTTAGTAGGTGTTTTTTCTCTGGGTCCTCCGGTTTCCTCCCTCTGTTAAAGACCCCTATGTGCAAGCGAATTATTGAAATGACCTAGTTTGTTTTGAGTGAATGTTAATATCTCTCTCTCTCTCTCTCTCTCTCTCTCTCTCAACTGGTATGGTTTCAATTCCCCAGTTGTCCAACCTTGTGGTTTTTCTCTGGGTACGTTGAGTGAATGTTAATCTCTATTTCTCTCTCTCTCTCAACTGGCATGGTTTCAATTCCCAGTTGTCCAACCTTGTGGTTTTTCTCTGGGTCCTCTGGTTTCCTCCCACTGCTAAAGATCCGTACGCGCAAACAAATTATTGAAATGACCTAGTTTGTGTTGAGTGAATGTTAATCTCAATTTCTCTCTCTCTCTTTCTCTCTCTCTCTTAAGATCATGCTGATGATAGATAATAAAAACCCTGAGAAATATATATCTTTTTGATTTTATTTATCTTTCAGATTAAGGTATTTAAATGCTACAAAGAACAAACTAACAGACTTACCAGCTCCTAACAGAAATGAATCTTTGAATAAACTGCAAGAATTATTTCTTACTGCCAACAGTTTAGGGAATCAGGCAGCCCATAAAATAAGTTTCTTTGGTCGCCTCCGAATTTTACATTTGGCCAACAACAGGATAACACAGTTAAAAAACAGGTGAATATTGCACTATTTTGAATCTTTCATTATATACAGCAATGCCTTTTTTTGCGTTTAATTCTATGCCTTAGATTTACAAGGTTTTGTGTCACTTGTCAGTTACTTTGGTTTCCATCCAACTTCTTTAGGCAACTTTGTGGAAGTCAATTATTGAAATAAAACCTGCTTGGTTAGGCATGGTTAATGTTACTCTATTATTGTATAAACCTGCTAATACCAGTGCAAAAAAAAAATATAATGTATATCATATTGGATCTGTTTAGCTTCAAGTAGTGACAGTTGTCAATCACAAGGCAGTGTATGCTTACTTTTTCAATAACAACCAATATCACGTCTCATTTAGTTATACATTGCGATGGGTGCTGCGCTTGAGGCAGAATATGTTTCTTTCAAGAGCAGTTGCTACAACTTCTAATTAGACATAATTAGTGAAGAATGTCATACGTGTGGCAGAGTATGCTTGGTATTTCTAGAGCACCTTATAACTTCTCATTTAGCTACATGTATTAAAAGGTTTGCCTACTCTTTCTGGAAGAATTGATGCCACTTTCTATTTCTGAAGTTATTTATCACTAACTAATCATTTTTGTACTTTAATATTTTATTGCTAATAAAATCTGTCTCTAAATTAGTTTGGGTTCCAAAATTGTTTTATTAATATATATTTTACTTTTCAGTGACATGGAAAAACTAGAACAACTTCAAGAATTAAACATTTCTTCCAACAACTTGCATGAACTACCAGAATATCTGGGACGACATCCTAAGTTACAAGTGCTGCGGGTCAACTCAAATCTTCTACAAGAGATTCCTAACTTCAAAAATTCTTCTGGAATAAAGGTAACATAAAGACCATATATAATACAACAAATTATTTAGAAGAAATGTCTTTTAGATTGAAAGTATGCGGTATTGATCCTTATAAATAGATATTTTAGTTTAAATTCTTGTGAATAAGTCCCAATTTTACACTTTCAGATGAAAATAAGTTTTTGGTGCTATGTATCTTTTGAAGTAATGTATCTTTATTTAATATGTTATTAATATTTAAAATATTTCAGGTGCTAGAAGTTGGATCTAATCGTTTAGTGAATGTAAACATGAAGAACTTGATGAACTCTCAGGTGAATCTGTTAGATATTTCTGGTAATCCTGATATTACAGTCAGTTCTCAAGAAATAGCCAAGTAAGTTCAAAATCAATTATCTTTTCAAAAATTAAAATTCCCATTTTTAGTGAATTTCAAACTTGAAAATTTCCCAGCTCTTTAAAGAGAGAGAGAAATGGAGTTTGACAACCACTTCACACAAACTAGGTCATTTCGGGAAGAATGCATGGTTCAATTTTATTTTAATAAATCGCTTGCAGGTAGGTGACCTGGAGAAAACCCACAAGGTTGGACAGGCAACCATACTACTTGTCACATACATCTGGGGAATTGAAACCCTGCCAGTTGACTCAGTGACGGACCTTATGATACAGTGTGCACATACTTACCATTTGGCCATCATTGATACAATATAGTTAAAGTCCAAATTGGTTCAGTAAAGTTCATTGCTTACCTAGAAATATATAATCCAGCACTGCCTGAGTTCTTTAAAGTTATTTGATGTGGCCCTTTTTAACATGATTGAATGCAAACCGGACGATTATTATTATATGATATTAAGTTTAGTGGGTTTTTTTAATTCAATATAAACTAATCAATTTTAGTACATTTTCAAACAGATTACTCTGAAATGTTAGATATTGTCTTATAAATGCAAAAAACGATCAGCGGCTTCAATCGTGAAATTATTTTAACTTACATTATAGTAATATTATCTTATTTTTTTGCTTTTTACTGCCAAATAATATATATTGTTGAATATGCTTTCAATTCAAAATGGTGGTCATCCTCCAACCAAGTTTAAATCTGTATATTTGTATTTTGTATTATTTGTAGAGCTAAGAAGATTTGTATGGTAGATATGAGAGGACAGAATAGATCTTTATTAGATCTTTCAACTATAGATAAATCTACTGTTGATAAAATATGGCAGAGTGGTTTCTCTCAAACATCTGGCATTAGAAACAGGTAGGGATCTTTGACGTTCTGCTCATTTCTCTTGACAGACGAAAGAGCAGATAACAATACTACTTGTTTGTAGATCCTGGGTCTGTGAATAAAAGAAACCTAATCAAAACACAGGCCTACACATACTAAAAGCTCTGAAAATCCAGTGTGCGTTTTCATACAAATAGTTATTTCCCCTGACACACTAAAGGGAGATAATTTCTATTTGGAGGTAGACCACCCTGAATTCCCCCATTGACTTCAGTGTTAATTCTGGTCCATTTGCCTGACTTCAACTTTTATCCAAATTTTCGTTGGACTGAATGCTGTTCACTACAGATAGAGCAACACAGGGTCATGTCTTTAATCCAGTTTTTGATTGAGGTTCATAAGTGAAAGTTTGAGGAATACATACTTGAAATGGCATTCTAAAAACATGCGAAATGCACCAAATAAATCATAGTAACCAATCCCTTAACTCTATTATCCTGCACATATTTACGAAAACCTGGCAGAAATCTTAATTCACACTCTCTTCCTCAATTCTAGACCTAAAAACTTAACCAAAATGGCCATACAAAGGGGACTGGGGAAGGGAGAGAAAGAATTACCATAAATTTGTAGTCACGCTCGTATCCCTCATAGCACACTGTATTATCTCAGTTGTGGTGAAACAGTTTTAACTCGTTAAACTCCATTTCAGATTATCAGTCGCCGTGATTAACCAGACTCAATTTATAGACCAAGATGATTCATTATTTGGAGTACTAGATGGTGGCAGAAATGAAGAAATCGCTAAAACATTATCCGATCGCCTTCCATTAGTCGTTGAAGATGAACTTAAGAAGAGAGGTCAACATGAACATTATTTAAAATACTCCATGTTAGCGGCTCATGGGTAGGTTAACTTGTATTCTCTCTCAACAGGGTAAGAACTATTTCATAAGGCCACTGTCAAGTTTGGTTAAAGGTCACGAATGTAAACAGCGCTAGTGCTAATTCCAGTCCTAACTCTTACCCTTACCTACAATCTCGCCAACAATCAAGTCTCCTAACCTTATTTACATCTCAGCGACCTCAACAAAATCTTGAGTTGGACTTGGGAAATAGATCTAGCCCTCTCAACAGTACACTTCAGGTTATCAACACAGTTCTATTGTTACTTTCCTTTATATCAGTGAACCTGCCATGGTTATTGAGAATGTTTTTATTTTTGATTCTTTTTAAAATAAAAGTGATACAACGGTAACTGAGAGAACTCAAATATATTTTGAAATATATAGTGCCTAGATTTTTTGTAAGAAGTAGACGAGAATTTCCAAAAGGAAAACCTCAGTCTGGTTAAAAAAAAGATCCTTTTTCGTTTTGTTTATATTGTTCAAAATTTTGTTTTACCTGTCTTTACTACATTAGGATCTGGAAGAGTTGTTATCATTGACTTGTTCTGGCTGATGTGAGGGATTAGCTAATGAAACGGTCTGTTATGGAGAGCTTTTGGTCTTTTGGTGCACAGAACTGTTTGTAAACTACTAGAAACGTCAACACTGATTGATTAATTCATATCTGACATCATAGGGTCAAAAGCCACTTGTTTGCCGCTGATGTAAACTCCCATTAAAACTTATCAGTTCTTCATGTATAGTAGGTCATAGAAAGGATAAAAAAAAAAACGAAACGAAATATAGATCTGTATTTTAATCAGGTTGGGAAAATTCAGTAATACTGCAATTATTTTCAATGTTTTACGCTGTCAACAAGATAACTTATCTTTCATTTATGTTTACAGAAAGTTAAAATCTCTTGGACAAAGACTGGGAGCTGCAGTAGGTGTTGTCCATATAAGGAAGTCACCTGATGGAAAGACTCCACCAACTTTACATCTAGCTAATGTTGGTGATACTGAGGTGGTCTTGTGTCGGAAAAGTAAACCTGTATGTCTTTCACAGCTTTTTACAGTTTCTCAGAATCCTGGAGAATGCCAGAGAATCTGTGAATCAGATGGAATCATCACAGAGGTAAATAAAATTATTATTCTGTGACATGTACCCACATGAACCAACTATATGATACAATCCTTTTCAAGGATGAGACCAGTTACAGTATTAGTTGTTTCTGAAGTAGTAAATATATACTACATTATGCACAAGATCTGTCACTCCCTAGAATGGCTGTGATATGTAGATATAACATGCCCGTCTTAAAATAACCAAGGTTGCAATGAGAGGACATTAAACGCCACTCATTATAAGAGTGAGGGAAAGAGAATTGGGGGTTTAACATCCATTCAACATAAACTAGGTCATTTCGGGACTAACATAGGGTTCAATTTTATTTTAATAATTCGCTTGCACATAGGGGTCTTTTGCAGCGGGAGGAAACCGAAGGACGCAGAGAAAACCTACGAGGTTGGACAGGCAACCCTATTCCTTGTCACATACAACCAGGGAATCAAAACCACATCAGTTGACTCAATGACACACTTTATGATACAGTGTGTACTGTTACTTGATTGTTTACGTATATAAATTACTGTAATGTTACTTATATAAATGGTTGTTTATTTACAGGATGGTCGCGTCAGTGGAGTTACATTTAACACCAGATTATTAGGTTGTAGTTATTTATATCCTAATGTTATACCAGATCCTCATTTCACCACCACACAACTTACAGAAGATGACCAACTTATTATCATAGCTAATCAAGGTCTGTGGAAATATATGTCTTATGACGAAGCCATTCAAGAAATCCTTGATATTCCAGATCCAGTTGTAGCTGCCAAGAGACTTCAAGATTTGGCACAAGGCTATGGATCCAAAGAAAATATTGCTATTTTAGTGGTGCGATTCCTGTTGTCGGAAACAGAAAGACTTAGAATTAAAACATTACTCGAGACACAATATGAAGGTCAGAGGCATTTGCTAATAATGTTGCAGCAACAGGCTGCAATGGTTCGTGCTAAGGAACAACAAAAATCAGAAGCTCAGTTCGGTAAAATTAAATTTGATAAATCAGGACACGTGAAAAGAAAAGGAAATGATAAACACAGGCCAGCTGTTCGTGCCGATGTTTTAGCGGAAGATTTAAACAGAAATCGTGATATCAAGAAACTAGAAGCTGCTTTACAGCAACGTCTTACAAATGATGTTAAGGACAAAGAAATCAGATATGACTTCACTAATGCTGACATTGGAGATGAATCCTTATCCGATCTGACATTCGATGATGAGGATATCTTGTTAAAGTCTCGAAATCAGAATATCCCGGTTTCAACTTGGGAGAGTCATTTACAAAAACGGCTGACGGAGGAAGTTAAAGATCGTGAAATGGAATACATGTTTAGAAGTCATGACGATGATGTTGATGCTGAAGTAGCGCATAATGGCAGTAGAGATGCAAAGAACTGGTCAACAACTTCTCAAAAACAGAACATGTCCAGAGGAAAATCAGAAGGAGCCATCTTGGATCGAAAAGTAACAATTCCTAAACCTGACACAAACATTCCTTATGAAAGATCAGAGTCTCTTGATACTATTGCTTCATTTGAGGAATTTTCAAAACAACCTGTTATTCATCAGAATATTGATCGAGATGCCATTTTGTTTCATCAAATGCAACTGGCCCGTGCTCAGAGTTCTAGCAGCACCAGTATCGATTCAACCCAGTCTGACCCAATGCATGCTTCAGCAAGAGAAGTTTTTAGACTACCACAAAGAAACTCTGCTCGAAGTATAGAAGTCCTGGTTCATAACCCTCGACCTAACCGAATGGTAAACAATCCAAAATCTCAACAAGATAAGATATCGGAAGAAAATGAAATATTTGGTGAATATGATGAAAATTTAGAAGAAATTTATGCCCGTGTTCAAAAACAAAGTCCAAGTTTAATAACTCACACTGAACATGATCCAGTTACAGATGGTACACATCCTCCGAACACAGATGAACAGGCTGCTAAAGCTGAAGAGGAACCCATATATAGTGTTGTGAATAAACAAAAACAGTACAATCCATATCGATACGAAACAAATGTAAATTCAAATTCTATCACAAGTATCAACGATATCGGAGTTCTTGAATTATCAGAGAATGGTGTAATAAGTAGTCCCGACTGCAGTTTAGAAGAATGCAATCATCAAGGAGTCTTTGATTCCTCTAGTGAAGAGAATTCTGTAAATTCATCACCTACCCTCCTTTTGCGTCGTCCAAAATGTCAACCAAGGGAAAATAACTCCCCCTTATCGTCTCCAGAGACAGATTCTAGAATAGAGAGATCGGAAAGTGAAGCCAGCATCATCATTACCTATTTATAGTTTGTCATGTGTAATTGTCATACCCGTATATACTGTTTAGAAATTGTTTTATTTTTAACAGAATAGATATAAGATTACATATATCAACTATTGTTTAATATATTAAAGGTGATTATCTAATTGTCATAGAGTTTTAGCAAGTGTGTAACCAGCTGTAAGTTAATAGAGTGACTTTCATTTTGGATATTTAAAGTAATAGTTATACAATGCAATGCAACCTTTATCAGGGTAATGAAAAAGCACAAGAAATAGAATAGAGTATTACATAATTTGTTGGTCAGTCTATTTTTGATTAGCAAGATATTTATTATCCATAGAATATGATCAGTTTTAACATTATCATAATTTAAACATAACAATGTTAAAGATGCATTAGGTAAGATTAGATAAAGATTTGACAGTTCTGTCTAAAATAGTTAAAGACAGATAATGAAAAAGGAATCGTTTGAAGAACAGTGTAGGCTTGATTGCTATTGTTACCATCATTGTCCGTTTTTTTAAATAACATATTAACTGACAGTCTTGTTTAAATCCATTAAAAATAGAAACCATCTAAAAAGTTGATTATGGGCATGGTGTGTGAATAAATGTCTAAATAATAATTTATATAACATTTGAAACCAAGCATAATGCATCTTTGAACTGTTTTTTTATGTCATTTAAATTAACTTAGAGATACAATGTATGTTCTCTAATCAGCCTAACTCACTGCCAGTCAGTCAGGATTGTCAAGCAACAACAGTCCTGGTTAAAACCTTAAACACAATTTAAACTCTTAAATACTGTAAAACAAGAAATTATGCACACATTACTGTGATTAAGTACCGGTAGTTACGTACATTGTTAAACATAGTACCCCACATGACAATACAATAATCACGGGGGATTAATAAATGATCCCAGTATCAGCCGTGAATTGTGACTTATTTATGTGTATTAAGGTTAAAATATTCATTTTAAAAAAGAATAAATTTTGACACATTTCTGAGGGTTCTGTTGATTTTGGGTGGATTTTTATCTGTTTATAAAGTTGTGTTTAGATATGCCAAACAAATACAAAATTCCAAATAGCTTGCCTGCTGCAATGGATTAACAGGGTTACCTAACTCATATAAGGAATATATTTGACCGTTCAATACAAAACTGGCTGGCAGTAGTTTGAACTGAAAACTTTAGTATACACCAGTGTTATTCACCACAGTTGGTACCACCCCATTAATTAGTTCCTAACACATTACCAAGCATTTGGGAAATTTAAAGGGACAATAACACTCTTGCTGGCTTGGCGGCTCTAGAAAATAAATAATAGCCTTTTTCTAAGTACCAGATGTTTATGTTTCCTACCTGTTGTGTAAATTATCCATTACATCATATTTTACTTGTCCAGAGGGTTCGAAAATATTTTAAAATCCAAGTCACATTTGAAAAGGTTTACCTTAACCTTTTCAAATCATGTAGTTGAATTTTTCCATTTTTTTAAATTAGGTGTGTTACGATGAAATTTGTACCATCAATTTATTTGAATATTGTAAAATAATACAATTTGTTGACCAGAATAAAGATTGGGACATATTATTCAATTACAACAAGGGTGTTATTGGGGCTTTAAAGAAACCTCTAACTTACTAATGATTTGAGCATAATGTAATTTTTGTTTTGAATCATGATTTATTTTGACAAAGTATTTTATATTACACAGTTAAATGGTTATGTTTTTTCTCCATTTTTCTTTTTTTTTTGTTGTTAATGAATTTATGTGTAAATATTATATTTTTAAAAATATATTTATATGCATAGTTAAAAGCTTTTAATCAGATTTATGCTTGTATGCTTTGTAAACCATACTCCTAAAAATGCTTAATTTATTCTAATGCAATTTGAAATTCGAAAAAAGTAATGTTTTTGCTTAGTCGTGTCACCATGTACATTGTACTATGAGATTGTTGTCTTTTAAACAATGTCTGATATATAAACAGTTTTTGTACGATCTTTTGAAAAAAAAAAATGAAATGAAATTCCATTTGAAAATAAAAAATAATTTAAAGTTATTTCCCCATGTTGTAGTAAAACTAAGAACATGTAATTGATCGCCACAACCTGGGCAGATTATCAACCTTGATGATCTGTCATTGAGTCAAGTTTTGATTCCCCGCTTACACGTAGCAAGGAGTACGGCCGTTTGTCCAATTTCGTTATTTTTCTCGCACTGCCAAGAGACCCTACGTGCATGCAAATTATTAAAATAAAATTGAACCATGTGTTAGTCCCGAAATGACATAGTTTGTGTTGAGTGGGCGTTAAACCCAAGCTCTCTCCCTCTATCAGTCTTTTCTAGTTCATAAGCATATACATGTAGCGTTGTTTTTTTTTTGACCAGTTCAGTGGCAAGCCAGTTGGGAAGGAGATCAGGCCAGTTGGAGAGGCGTTCAGATCAATTAGGAAGGAGATCAGGTCATTGGGGAGATCATATCGCTAATTGAGATCCGGCTAATTGGGGATAATCTGTGAAGATGCCAAGGCATCACCATTTGGGAAGATTAGGTGAGTTGGGGAGGTCTGACATTTGCGAGATTAACTCAGATTGAGGGGGATATCGGGTTAAGTGGGGAGAACAGGCCAGCTTGGAAGAAGACCGGGTCATTGGGGAGGGGATGGAGTCAGTTTGGGAGATTTGGCCAGTGGGGAAATCAGGCTAGTTGGGGAGTTCATGCGAGTTGGGGAGTTCATGCTAGTTGGTGAGACATTTGGGGTGCAGTTGATGTGGTCATTTGTGGAGTTTCTGAAGCAGTTCCGAGTTATACCGCTAAATATTAGCTACTTCATCATAACACGTTACCATGTTTAATTTATAGGGGTGTCCATTTAACCATTCTTGAATCACAAAAATACGAGAAGACGTTACACCGCCGATAAGTTCGAAACAGGAAGGTTTTTTTTCAATCTGATCAAAACTTCACCACCACTCCACTTGCGTGTGAGAACTTCACGGCAAGTTTAAACTGCATTAATAGAACATACAAAGGTCAAATATAAATTCAAATATCAGTATTTAATGTTTAATGTTGAATAACAATGAATTATACGGTGAAAATGTAGCAAATATATAAAGTTCGAAATATGAAATATATACTTATATCTAATCTATATATATTATTGTGTATGCATTAATAGAAAATACAACGGTCAAATATACATTCAAATATTAATATTCAGTGTTTAACGTTGATTAACAATTAATTATATGGTGAAAATGTATTTAATATAAAAAAGAAAGGTCGAAATATGAAATATATACTTATGTAATTATGTATTATTATGTATGAATTACATATGAAACATGATGCCAAACAGTAATATCACATATCATAGTCCATGGAAACCACCACCGAAACACAACATTTTAAAACAGGTTACATAATATTAGATTTCAACAATGGCTACCTGGTACTGTAAAACTGATACCGATGACGTATCAATCTCCCAAACAGAGTTGTAGTCTTTTCTCGCGTTGTATTCATATTTACCGGCGACCTTGTGCATTTTCTGGTCGCCGTACAGTCGCAGAACTGGCAGAAGCGCAGTAAGGACGCAATGACGACTTTGTGGATCTAGATATTTTCATAAGTAAAAATCACGAGCTCACAAGTGAACGATATCAACTTTAAAGTGTGATTGAGTTACGCTCGACACTGAATTAAGGATATTGGTAACAATCTATTTCACAATATAATAACTAAACTAAGATTTAATGGTCACAACATTTCTTAATTTTATGAAATTATACATACAGGAAAGAACAGAATGCAAGTTAAGTGAAGAAATATATTCAGACGCACAAAGTCTCTGGAGATGGTTTATTTCCTCTCTTCTACGATCATTTCTGATTTTCGTGGTAAAAACGTCAGGGAACCATCTGGTGTCATATCTATGGTCTTTCCTTCTGGACATCTGAACGCGAAATTCCTCAACAGGATAGCCAACATCAAATGCATCTCTGGTCTAGCAATAGTTTCACCCAAACAATTTCTACGTCCAGCAGAAAAGGGCAACCATGACATGGTCTTTGGAGCCAATTTACCATCGGCGTCCAGTAGTCGTTCTGGCCTGAATATTTCAGGATCTTTCCAAGTCTCTGGATCGTTGTGAAGTGCCCAGTGATTTACCATGACCATTGTACCTTTAGGGATTTCATATTCACCTGATGAAATAGAAATACATATACAGGATTAATTTGATTTGCTTCAAAATTGAAAAACGTATTGTATATTGAGTTTTAAACGTTTGGAGTTCGTATGTCGTTTATGTCCTATATAAACGGTAAAAATGTCGTATATCATGGTAAACACATCGTGTATCCCGTCAAAAAGGGGTGGTATAGCATGGTAAACATAATATCCTATATCGAGATGTAAACGGTAATGGTCATATATCGAGTTGTAATCGGTAAGAAGTCGTATTGCATGGTAAACAAAACACATTCGATATAGAGTTATGGACATTAATTGGGCGTATATCATGGTAAACATATTTCGCGTTAAAACAGTAAGAGGTCGTATAGCACGGTAAACATAATCTATAAGATTTCGAGATGTAAGCGGTAAACATATCCTATATCGAGTTGTAAAGGGTAGGAGGTCGTATTGCATGGTAAACAAAACATAGTAAAACCGAACACAACACTGTCCAATTAATTGTCTGCCTAATTGCTGGTTACGTGAAATCATAGAAATAAATATTGCAAAATTATCTCCAAATGGTCCAAAATTCTCTCTTACCGAGGCTTGTATCACATCGGATAATCCCAAAAGAACTACTGGACACAATCTGGATAAGACGGAAACGACACTGTCCAAATAAATTGTCACGTGTGGACATAACATACAAATATTACAAATTTATCTTCAAGCACTGTTTAAGCTCTTACCGAGAGTTGTGTCACACCGGGTAGCATGAGGCAATCCCAAAGGAACTATTGGACACAATCTCATACTTTCATGTAAAACAGCTTCTGTATATGGCATTCTCTCTCTGTCATTTAAAGTTGGGGCTTGTCCGGCATCTGAACATAAATAAATATGTTTATTGTCGAATAAAATTAAAATATTTCCAATAGAAGTACTGTATCCTGATAGAAGTGACTATAGCCCCGTACAAGATCATGACGAAATGAAATGAAATGGAGCTTAACATCCCACTGTTCAGCTTCGAACCGGGCTAATGTAGACGGGTATACTCCATATACAGTATGTTATGAGGAAAATTTTGCCTGAGCAGCGGCACTACGGCCTACAATAATATCGAATTCCAACTGCCAAAGGATCGAAGGATCGTTTACGTGCACACCAATGTGTACACGGGCCACCGGACCTTCTTACTTGCATCACTGACAATGGGGAACCACACCGGAAAAAATCTGGATGAACTTTCTCATCCAAAACAGGGATCGAACACACGACCTTCATGCCTGCGACCCCAAGATTATTTCAACTC
Source organism: Patella ulyssiponensis (assembly GCA_963678685.1). Classification (NCBI taxonomy): domain Eukaryota; kingdom Metazoa; phylum Mollusca; class Gastropoda; family Patellidae; genus Patella; species Patella ulyssiponensis. Next base: position 64,745,453 of record OY783229.1, read on the forward strand.
ACGCACTATACACATTTGAGACTTTTGGCAAGCGTAAATTGCTAGTCCATATTGGGTATCCATAGCGATTTTGCGTGTGACGTCATCAATGTGTGTGTATTTCTCATACGCGACGAGTCACCTCACAGGGACACGGCAGCAAGTATCGAACAGCTTTCGTATTGAAAAGATCCGTATGACATCGTCGTCTTAATTTTTACCGTCCCTTTTGCTACTTTTAGACACTATAATGTTGTGTCATAGCGTTTTTTATGAATCTATATGTATCCTAGAGAACACGAAGGTGTATCGGATATGATTTTAACTATTAGAACCATTGATGAGTTTTTCTCAGAATTGTCATATGTTCCCCGTCTGTCTGAATGCTGGTTGCTCTATGTTCTAAATTTAGGGAGTACACCTGCAAGTGTATAAATGATGCGATTCTATGGTCAAAGGGTATAAACTTTCTGAAATGATACGTTAGTGAAACCAAAAAATGCTGTTGAGTCGAAGTCATAGATTTTCTTTATTAAAATTCGACATTATTTTTTTTAATAGTCGATCATCACTTGGGAACTATTGATGGTGAATGTGATCATGCGCTGTCATAGAATAAGCTCAGCTAAGTTACTCATACACCGTGCGAAAATCTACCAAAACTATAAAACCATGTGACGATACAGATGGTAGATACGGATGGGAAAAATGCCGCTTGCCAAAAGTCTATATTCTCCCTATCATTGGTAGTAACGTTAACTTGCGAAAACACTAAGCTCATCATTAAGAATGCAATTATTCAAAATTATGAAAACATTTTATAATGCAGCAATTGTGTAACGACCTTTTAGAAATATGTTTCCACGAGTATGGTCAAAATGGTAACATTCAAACTACAATGGTAATTCGAACGTCGTTTTGTATAAATCCATATAAGATGAAATTAATAACATAATTCCAAAGTAAGTTTCATAGCTAAATATAAATGAATTTTTAAAAATCAAAATATAAAAAGAACCCACTGATAACTTGGTCTAATTCTTCTTGAACTTTTTTCTGTATCTCTGGGTGTTCTACTAACAACATAATAGTCCAGATCATAGTCTGTCGAGTTGTGTCAATTCCAGCTACAAAATAAGACATTAATAAAAGAATGTGGGTTGCCAGGCAATGAAACATAAGCCCACAACAGTTAAGTCGTCCGCACAGTCAACAAGGGTTGTCCCATATTTTTCTTTTGTCAGTAAGGATAACGTTTACAACACACGAAAATCTTATTACGAGTAATAATAGCCCATTAAGTAATTATCAGAAATGGTTAGAATCGTTTTGATTGTTTGCCTCATGGTCTTCCCCCCACAGGATATTTCGAAGTGATCAAGGGCCATAACTCAGGCAGAAATTATCAGATATCACTGAAAATCAATAGGCTTATTAACTCTAGACTCTAAGCGTTCACAAGATCTTTTCCAAGTGATCAAGGGTCATAACTCCGGCAGTAATTATCGGATATCGCTGAGAGAGGAAACCGGAGTTCCCGGAGAAAACCCACGAGGTTGGACAGGTGACCCTACTCCTTGTCACGTACAACCGAGTGGCTCGATGACAGGCGTTATGATACAGCTTGCAGATGCTAACCATTTGGCCATCCACCCCATGCCATTTTAAATAAGATGTTATAAGAATTAACAACATGTATATGTTGTTATATAAATGAAATGAAATGGCTTTAACGTCATACGCTTCTGCACCTAACCTGAGCTAATGGAAGACGGGCATACGCCAAACAGTGCACTATGAGGCAAATATTGCCCGGGCAGCGGCGGTACGGCCCACTCTTATGTCGGATTCCAACTGCCAAGGGATCTTTTACGTGCACGCCAATGTGTACACGGGACCTTGGTTTTTCGTCCCATTCGAACAACTAGACAACTGTCCTTGTCAGGCCCTCCTTTCTGCATCACTGACAAGGGGAAACCACGCCGGAAAATCGAGATGAACTTTCTCGGCCAATGCAGCGCCTTACCCACTTAGCCACATGATCCCCCATGTTGTTATATATGTTTTTATATAAAGTTATAAAGACTTACCTGAGTATATATCTGAGCATGTTTGTACCAAGTGTACATCTGTGATAATATTTTCTATTTCTGGATCTTCAATTGCGGCTTGTTTCCTGGCATTTATCAAATAATCTGCGAAATCTTTCATATCGTCTGAATTGCATAAATAGTTAATACATGTAATATCATATTACTATATTATTGTTTCAATTCTAAAAATGTAACAATAAAAATAAATCAAGAATCTAATATCTTTAACAAACATTTTCTAAATTTAATCCTGATGGTACACTAAACTCATTCCAAAGATTTGAAGGGTATTGTTAAAACATGTTGAATAAAAATATGCATTATTTAATTATTAGATAACTCACGAGTCATTCTTGCTGTAATAGTTAAAAGAATGGACAGGAAAATGAATATATTGAAAACTTTCGTCATATTATATTATTCTGACCAAAGTTATGAGTGTTTGAAATATTGACAACGTTATCTCGATTGTAAAGCACCACTGATAATGATGAAAGACTCGGTCATCCTTGTTATCGTTAACTTATTGGATGCTCTAATCTATTCAATATCTTGGCTTGTCATGGAATCAATGTATAACATTTAAAGACAGTAACTTCAAAGGTTGTCGATGGCCGGGAATAACTATCTAGCTATTTAATTGCATTTACTGAGAAATATGAAAAAAGGTGAAAAAGACGTTTTAATCATTTTATGTACGGCGGTGTGTACAACGCAGTTAACAGCGTTAATGTTCTCATTAATTGGACGTCTCCTCTTTACTGGAAATGAAGTGAAATGGGGGTTTAACATCCTACTGTTCTGCTCCGAACTGGGCTAATGAAGACGGGCACACGGCATACAGTGAGATACGAGGGAAATTGTGCCCGGATTGCGGCACTACGGCCTACTCTTATATCGAATTCCAACTGTCAATGGATCTTTTACGTGCACGTCAAGGTGTACATGGTTTTTCGTCCCATCCGAACGACTAGACAGCTGTTCTTGCCACGCCCCCTATCCTGCACTGCTGAGAACCACGCTGGAAAATCTGGAATAACTTTCTCGGCCAATGTAGGGATTGAACACCCGACCTCCGGCGAGCGTACCTGTTTCTAACCCAGTTAGCCACCGGGTTCCTTCCCTGGATATCCAGAGTCGTTGCCCCGTCAGTTTACGGTCTGAATGCCACTGTTCTGGCTACTGGCTAGCTCAAGGTGTCGTCGCATTGATGTGTATAATTTCATTTTATTATGGCATGTTTTAGTGTGTATAGCATTACCTTCTGAAAAATTAGCTTTGTGGGTCTCAAACTCATTTTTAATGAAATCTGTAAAAGCTGCGAACAGTTTCATGATGCGTTTGAATTTAGCAGTTGGACATTTTCGAAGTGGTGGTATGATATCTTCCCAGAATCCATTTCCAAATTCGCTGTTAGATTTCTCAAACATATCTAATAGTTCTAAAAAGAATTTGTCATCAATCTCAAAGCTGTAATAAGACAAAATAAATGCCATCACTTGTATATTCAATACTACTTTGTCCCACATAACTGATAATTGATGTCAATGATTGCATATAGCCCAAGATAAACACATACTTCGGAAATTATTTTAAAAAGAACCCCCATTCAACAGTGATAATTGTAGCATAAGACCTGTTACTGGGTCAAGTAGCATGGTTTAGATTTCCTGATTGTACGTAACAAGGAGTAATTGTGGGGTTTATCGGTTCCTTTAGTTTCCTCCAACTGCGCGCGAACGCATTATTGAAGTAAAATTGAAGCATATGTTAGTTCCAATATGAGCTAGTTTGCAGCATGTCGACGCTAAATCACATTTCTCTCTTTCTCCCTATTACATTATAATAATCATCTTATATAGCGCTGGAATTTCACCCAAAAGGCTGCTCATTGGCGCAAATTACAATGTCGTTGAAGTCATTAACAGAGTGACTGTCGGAATAGTTCTGTTTTTAAGTTCCTTTTAAATGAATGTATATTGTCACTGTTTTTTACACTTTGTGGTAAAGAGTTCCAAACCATGGGAGCAGCAGAGAAGAAAGCACGATCAGCACGATTTGTCTTTGTTATAGGTACCATTAGTAAATTCTTATCTTAAATTGCGAGACGGGCAGTTATTGATAAGAAGTTCTTTTAGATAACCTGGAGCAAAAACACAGTGGAGACAGGTGTAAGTTAAAACAGATATTTTAAAAACAACTCTTTGTCTAACTGGAAGCCAGTGTAAATCCTTGAGGACCGGGGTTATGTGTTGACTGTGTTTCTGTCTGGTTATGATTCTCGCTGCTTTATTTTGGAGAAGTTGAAGTGGATTTAGCACCGAGACAGGGATTTGGTAAAGGATGGAATTACAATTGTCAAGTTTTGACAGGACAATTAACAAAAGAGAACAGTAACATTTTGGCTACTTCTATATTAATGTACGGTCTGATTTTCTCAATGTTACAAAGGTGAAAGTTTACAACACGGCATGTTTTACTTATAAACGTTTTCATGTTTAACTCCTGATTAAACATATCCCCAAAGTTTTCGAGAGTAGTATAATGTCAGTGTCACCAATGGATAAAGTTTCAGTTGATAGTCCATTAAGTTGAGTTTTTGAACCAATCGGAAGTACAACAGTTTTGTCATCATTGAGTTTTAGAAAATTGAGCTTCATTCATTGTCTGATTTCAGTAATACAGTGTTGAATTTTATTTATCTGTTTATATTCATTTTCTGATTTTAGTGATAATTGGTGTAGAATCGAAGAAAAGGGTTTAAAAATGCATTTTCTGTCAGGTTTTTGTGAATATTCATAATTTTGAGGCGGAAGGATACAAGAGTTGAGAGTTTGATTAGGCTGAAATGTAGCATTGCATGTTTACTTGTCTCTACTTCCAGCTTGTGTATCTCAAGTTTTTCATGAAGAACCTCATACGTGCTTTTGGGCAAGAGGTTGCCACATGTTGCTCTATCTGTGGTAGAAAGTGTTCTACCCAACGAAAATTTAGGAAAATGTTAGAGCCGATCTAAAAGACGACAATTAACATTAAAGTCAATGGGGAAATCTTTAGAGATCTGTGGCCAGATGATAATTTCTGTCTGCGTGGTGATAACACCTGTTTGTTACAAAGGGGTACAACTCTGACAGTCAACACCGAAAAAAAATGTACGTATTCATAAGTTTTCTATATATAATTAGAGTGGTTCAGGGACACTTGTAAAAACTAACCCACTTATCTGCCTGGTTGCTCCCTCGAGAAATTTTCTGAAGTGAACAAAAGTCAGCTCCGCGCACGTGATTTTGGATGTCGCAGCAAATATACGTCACACATTTTGAAAAAAGAGGGAGAAAGAGAGAAATTGGGTTTAACGTCCACTCGACACAAACTAGGTCATTTCGGGACTAACATATGGTTTAATTTATTTTCAATAATTCGGTTCGGCCATCCACCCCCCCCCCCACCCCGGATTTTGAAAATTGGTGGTATTTGGAGTATTTACTAAGCTTTGATACACAAAGTAAGATATAGCTCCATCCAGTGTTTTATAAGGAGATGCTTGATTCACAGTCCAGTACGTCCCGAATTAACAGAATTACAATCGAGTGACACGGAACTCAGTTCTGTCACAGTTCTGCCAATCCCGACAGCTGAGGTGGAGTGAGTAGAATCGTGACGTATTCCTTGTAAAAAATATGTTTCAGCTGTCATGATTGGTTGAGATATATTTTATACAGTCGGCACATGCGTTGTGCATTTTCACTCGATTGACACCATTTTTGGAATTGAGAGAATTTAATTCCGGAACTGTGAATCGAGCATCCCCTAGGTGTCAATATAAAGGGGCAATCTGTTTCACAGAGAATCACTTATTGTAGCGGCCAAGCGAATATTCACTGCGGGATCAGTTTGATAAAGGGGCATAACTCTAACGTTTCTGTTTTCTGACAATCTGTCTGACACGCCGACTTACCTTTTGTTGAAACAAACACCATGAAGTAAATTACACACCAATAATCCAATATATTTCTGTATATCAATAGGTTTACCTTCTTCTTCTTTTAATCTTCTCATAACTTTAGATGTTGAATCAAATACTTTCTCTTCTAGTTTACTACCATATAAATATTGTCTGAAATATAAAATTTATAAAATCAACAACTATTACTTGAATCAACAGGAGTCAATCTCGAGTAGAAAATCTTATCATAATTTTGGATAGTAAGCTGATATTACCTCAAACCCTGAAGAGCAATTTTACGAAGGTGTTTCCAGGTTGGAGTAGCATCGGAAAAGACAATATCTTTGTAACCCTCAGTAAGAACCTCCACTGAAATCAGTTAAATCCTGAATAAATTATTTACTGTAAATGTTGGTCGGATACTTATATATACATTTTATAATAGTAAATTATAAATGTTTTGCTATATATGATCACGAGTTCTAAAAGCTTGGAAACAGACAGAAAACCACGCGCTCTGCTTATTAGAAAGAAGGTTAGCCTCGGATTTCAGACGCCAAAGCTGGGGGTGACGGTGGCTAAGTGAGCATGACGCTGGCTCCATAGGCTGGAGGTCGGGTGTTCGATCCCTGCATTAGCCGAGATAGTTCATCCAGATCTTCCGGCGTGGTTCCCCCTTGTCAGTAATGCAGGAGGGATGAATTGACAAGGACATCTTGTCTAGTCGTTTGGATAGGACGAACAACCAAGATCCCGTGTACACATTGACGTGTACGTAAAAGATCCGTTGACAGTTGGAATTCGATATAAGAGTAGGCCGTATTGTCGCTATCCGGGCAAAATTTCCCTCATAGCTCACTGTATGGCGTGTGCCGGTCTTCATTAGCTCAGTTCGGTGCAAAGCAGTAGGATGTTAAACCCCATTTCATTTCATTTACATCCAATTAATGAGAAAATTATAAGAGTAGGCCGTAGGGCCTCTGTCCGGGCAAAATTTCCCCCAAAGCACACTGTATGGCGCATTCCCGTCTTCATTAGCCTGGTTTGGAGTAAGACGTTAAACCCCAACCCCGTTTCATTTCATTTCACACGTCAAAGCTATGTTTGAGTCTACCCTGATCCTACAAAAAATCGAGAATCGTTCAAATATTTCATATTATAATTATCTGTTTCAGTAATATTAATCTTACTAGAATACATTGGAAATCTGCCGGCATAATCTGCTCCTTTCTTTACAAATGCTTCATTTACAGTGCCAGCATCGTTTAACATAATACATCTAACTGGTCCTATAACGACACAAATTATTATGTGAAAACATAATTACTTTTTACTCTTCATATAAAACACTTCTTAGTGTTGACTACATAATAAAAGATTATAATTATGTATATCTAAATGTTAAATATGAAACAAAAGTCGCCAGGTTACCGAAACATACGCCCACGGCAGCTCAGTCTTCCAAGCAGGCCACACAATTTTTGAAGGTAGCTTTAAAAACTGACAAAGTGAAACAATTAATTAATTGAATAAAATTTGTTTGGCTTTTAGTTCTCACTGAACATAAAATTCATCATAGAAAACATGTTGCCTAACGGTAATTGGATGATAACTTTAGTTGCTCGTTGAAAGTCAAGAGCAGTCGAGCAGTCATCGTCTCGTGAACACTGTGTGTTATCAGATGGTACTTTAGCGTCTAGAAGGCTCACAAGATTAATAGAAATTCATAACAGCGTACACAATAGAGCAATTGTTATTATTACTATAAGTTTAGATACAATCTGTTTCACAGAAAATTACTTACGAATTAACTCTGTAACAGATAGGTGTCCACAACACGTGCGTTGAATGCAGACGCCGCCAGTCATTGGCTCAACGGCTCGTGTAATGTTTACTTAACACCTAACTGCTTCGGGCAAAATGATGCATTTTACTCATTTTAATACCCACTTACACTAAATAGGAAATATTTTTTAACTTCAAATACTTCAAACGTCTTTATTTATTTTTCTTTTACCTCAAAAAAATGTTTGAGAATTTAATTTGTCGGAGTAAAAAAGTTAATATGCCGTACTTATTAAGCCTCGTCGATGTCATGCTTATCAATGATTGAAGCGGCCAAGCGAATATTCACTGCGGGATCAGTTTGGTTTAGATAGTGAAGACAGACAATTTCGGATTTATTACTCCGAAAAACTTTGGAAAATTGAAATGAAAAGTAAGACTTTGTTGAAACATATACCTGTCTAAAATTCAATGTGTCCATTTTGTGCGGTTTCTTACTTCCTAAAACTTGCTAAAACCTATCAAAATGTCTCTAAACGACACAACAGAGGGAAACTGGAAATGCAGAGGTAGTAACAACCATTTTGGCTATGGAATTTTATAAGTATCACTCCTTTTGATCCCACCTCTCTTTCCTAACCTTTATTATAATCTACTGAAAGAGAATCAGTTCTAGACTAGAACCCCCCCCCCCCACCCCCAACACCGAATTTGGCAATCTCAGTGTCGAACCTGAACCTGATACCCTTCATCCAATCTGATCAAAATACAGATCTATATTTCGAGTCTTTTTTTTTATATTTTCGATGGTCTATACTAAATGAAGATATGACCAGAGGTTGCGTCAGAGGTCATACGAGCAGTGGATTACCCAATCCCTCACATCACACAGTACACGTCAATGTTAACACCTCTTCCAGATCCTAGTGTAGTAAAGACAGGTAAAACGACATTTTGAATTATAAACAAATTCACGTTCATTAAATCTTAATGCAATTATGAAAGCGATTATCCCCGTTACAGGCACCTGTGTTAAAATAATATACATCTAAACATTATGCAATCAGAAATATTATAGCTGAATGATAATTCAAAATGTTAGGAAATTACCCATATAAATTGTGACTGCTGGTCCATATTTCTTTTTCCAATCCAATAATATTCTATAAAAAGGTACGCTGGAATTCATTGCTGAAAGACAATAAATTGAATCAATCCAGAAAGTTGCTCTGAGCAACTTATAATCTTGTAAGCGAACATTGTTAAAAAAGATATGTGCGTAGCTTAAAATTGTACCAAAATTATATTATTACATGTAGCTTGACATCATTTCGTGGTAGGGGGGTGGGGATGTGGTATCTACAACCCGAATCAATGGTTCATGAATGCATTTACCGTTGGGGCGTGTATTTTAATTTATGTGGAACCTTAAAATTGTACCCAAATTATATTTCTTAACCTGGCGGCTGGTGCATTTCGTGGTTGCAAGGGAACTGGAAGTGGGTATCTACCGTGCGAATCAAAAGTTCGTGAACTTTTGCATATTAATATCATTAAAATATATACTCACCCAAGATGTTTCCTAGCAATGGAAGGCACCATGGTCCTGGTGGTAATTTGTATTTTTTCTTCCCAAATGTATAATATGTGACCAAACCAACTGTTAACCCTAGCAACAAGGCTTGAGTTGTTACAGACAAGGGAATCTGTTTCAAATACGATTCCAACATTTTTATAATCTTTTGTTTTTATCAGTTGGCCCAATTGTCAGAATTCTGAAAATTAATTTGTTTAATATTTTATCTTTTCAACTTACTAGACACAAAATAGCAATGTATCCATTATAATATGAATGCTTGTTGTGGTGCAGCTGAGGAGTTACATAATGTGAAATGCAACCGTGTTGATCTCCGGGGAGCCATGGTGGCTAATTGGGTAAGCTGCTGCCTTGCGAGCCAGGAGGTCGCGTGTTCGATCCCTGCATTGGCCGAGAAAGCTCATCGGATTTTCCTTCGTGGTTTCCCCTTGTCAGTGGTGCAGAACGTCCAGCTGTACAGTCGCTCGTATGACACAAAGAACAAGTCTCGGGTATACATTGGCGAACACGTAAGAGATCCCTGACACTTGGATTTAGATATAAGAGTAGGTCATGCTGTTGCCCGGGCAAAATGTCTCTTATAGCACATAGTCTGGCGTATTTCCATCTTGATTATTCCAGTCGGAACAGAACCGTAGGACGTAACACCATTTCATTTCATTGTTGTGTTGATCAATTGACACACATCAGCTGTATCTATGTATGCGGCCCTCTTGTTAATACAATATATTACTTGATGTCTCACCCTCGATCATTAAACAATACTGGAAATACAGAATATTCGCAACTTGCCAATCGTACATTATCTCTAGATGAAATATTGAACTTCATAGAAAAGCACGTGGGGGATAGTGTCTGTATTTTAAGCTGGTTAATGATATCAAGCTAAAGACATTGCGTAATATATTGAAACATTGCTCGGCTAACGCCTCGTGCAGTATCAATAATTATATTACTTAATGTCTCGCTCTCGACCAATAAACAGTACATATTGCAGATACCGTATTTTGATTTTAAACTACTATTTTAGTTCCGTGTATACACTTATTTCGAGTATAAACAGTCATTACTGGAATTCTAGAATCAACAGGTATATATATAAATCTATATATTAGGACGGCCACCAACCCACCACTCTCGATTAGTTACATCATACATTATCACACCAGCTGGGCTTATTGAGGACTCAACTGCGCAATTTCGATACCATAGCTCGTTTTCTAAGATTTGCCCTTGCTTCAATGGTGTACAAAAATGGGTAGAGCGTAAGTAAAGCGAAAGATGTCAATTGACCTCGTTGTTTTAAATACTGGTTGGATGACTAGCCCTATACTATAGTCTAAACAAGATAATAATGAAAGATTTAGTGTAATTTGTCAGCTCACTATAAAACAAGTATTGTATATTCAGTTTTCGACCTAATCGTATTCTAAATGATAAGATAGTTTGATACAAAGGTGCGCATAAGCATTGCAGTGTATAAACCAACTTACATCAAATCGTTCTCCACTTCAATCCACCACGACGTCGTTTATGTATTGTGTTATCAGTACACATTCTGTCAAAATACTAGTCGATCTAGGGTCAAGGTCGAATAATTGTCTTGGGTTTTTTTGCTGTTCTATCCAGTTTCTATTATACTTTAATTTACATTATATCTAAGAATCTATAAATAGGATTAACTCATTCACCAAAAATGTGTATCTCCAATGTCTAAGTGTGGCACGTACACGGCGGATATACACCTATTATTCCCTTAATCGCTAATATTATATCTTTCAAAACATTATCCCTGGTTCTTAACTGCAAATGGTTTATATTTTGCCCAGAGATACCCTTTGCTGAATGTAAAGTAGCAATAAATAATAAGTATTGATTTATATAAACAAACACATCCATATTTAAAACACACTTAAAGACCTGAGCATTAGTCAAATATAATGTATCAACATTGTGCTTGATAACGACAATATATATAGATTCACATAGAACTCTTAATTGCCCTCTCTCGTAATGTGCTCAAATACAGAACAGAAAGCTTTTTATTATAGTATATGCAGTAAAAGAGGCAGCTTGGACATTAATGTGAACAATCGATGACTTACGGGGAAAACCCCTGCCCCCTCTCTGAACGCCCCTGTAATAGTTTTATTACTCTGTTGACCGTCTAGGGGGTTGGATGGCCGAATGGTTAGCACGTGTGTGATGTATCATACGGTCTGTCATTGAGTCAACTGGAGTGATTTCGATTCCCCGCTTATAGGTGACAAGGGGAGGGTCGCCAGTACACTCGCGACGGTTTTCTCCGGGTCCTCCAGTTTCCTCCCACTGTTAAAGACCCCTACCCACAAGCGAATTTTTGAAATAAAGTTGAACCATGTGTTATTATCGAAATGACCTAGTTTGTGTCGAGTAGACATTAAAGCCCATTTTCCCTTCCCCTCTCTCACACCACTGTAATATGCGTTTGGTCTGTAGACCGTAATAAATACCATTGTAAAGGTTATATTAAGCTGTGACATTGTTATTTATCTTAATCATGTGCCCGTGACCTTTGTGTCAACCTGCAGACTAGGTTGCAATATGTATGGTTTAAAGGGTCAATACCACTCTTGTTGTAATTGAATAATATGCCCAAATCTTTATTCTGGTCAACAAATTGTATTATTTTACAATATTCCAACTGATTGATGATACAAATTTCATCTTAACACACCTACTTTAAAAAATTGGAAAAATTCAACTTAATGGTTTGAAAAGCCTAACGTAAACCTTTTCAAATGTAACTTGGATTTAAAAAATATTTTCGACAAGTAAATTAGGATTTAATGGATAATTTACACAACAGGTCTTACACTTAAACATCTAGTACTTAGAATAAGGCTATTATTTATTTTCTGGAGGTTTCAAACCAGCAAGGGTGTTATTGTCCCTTTAAAGGACAATATTGGTGCCAGTCATTATCCCATATATGATAGAGCTGGTTAAACACATTCCAAATATACTTTTAACAGAGAGATCAATGCTACGATAGCTGAGTAATACAGGTTTCCCAAATCGGAAGTGGCGAACGCCAAAGGAAAACACGAGTCACCGGTCTATTTAACTGACTGAAGCGACGAGTGATAACAGATACACGGCCGAATTTCTACTCACTAATAATTCGTTCGAAGACCAAAAGTTGTTGTGTGAGACTGTGAGAGGATATCTGACAATTCATAAAAAGAATTGACTGTCACTAGATAAGAAAACACGAAAGAAGAACAGAAAAAGTCCGTGCATTACCATGTTTTTATAAGGTATAGAATGAATATAAACAAGGGAATGTACGGACTATTTCTATTTTTCTCGTGTTTTTTTCTCTAATGACATTCAATTACTTTATTGAATTGTCAGATATTCTTTTACAGTCCCATATAACAACTTTTGGTCTTCGAAGAAATTATTAGTGAGCAGATATTCGGCCGTGTATCTGTTATCACTCGTCGCTTTAGTCAGTTAGCGGTGACTCGTGTTTTCCTTTGGCGTTCGTCACTTCCGATTCGGGAAACATGTATTACTCAGCTATCGTAGCATCGATCTCTCTGTTAAAAGTATATTTGGAATGTGTTTAACCAGCTCTATCACATATGTGATAATGACTGGCACCAATATTGTCCTTTAAAGGGACAATAACACTCTTGCTGGCTTGGCAGCTCTAGAAAATAAATAATAGTCTTATTCTAAGTACCAGGGGTCGTATTTATAAAAATTCTTAGAGTTTTCATAACTTTTACTCTAAGACTTCCTAAAACAACATTTAGTTAAAAGTTACTCTTTAGAAATATTTATAAAGGGTCTTAGAGTTACTTTTAACTAAATGTAAGACTTGGGTCCTAACCAACCTCTTAGCGATGTAACCATGGGAAATCCGGGGATTCCCTGAAGTTATTTATAGTTCAGTGTTGATGTCAGACAGTACATCTAACGTTTCTGCAATCACTCTACTCACTGTAGGTTGACTGACGCCGAAATCGTCACCACTACACATTTTCATTTTACCAGTAGCTAGGAAACGAAGCGTAATGGCGATCTTCTTCTCAGCGTCGATTGGGAAATTGCGTTTAGTAGGACTTGTAAGTAGATGCCGAACTAAATCTGTCACAAAAAGAATCCCACCCATGTCCATTGGATATCTCCTTATCAACTCGTCATTGTTGTACTCCACTAAGAAATCTCTTGTTTTAAACTCTCTTAGGCGGCGTATACGGACGGCCATGTTAACCAAGATAAGAGTACTTTTAACAAGTTAGGAGTGCTACAGGAGGACTCCTAAATATGTGCCATAGTTAGGAGTAATTCTTAAAGTAAAATGTTTTATAAATAGGTCTTAGGAAAATCTACAAAGTTAGGAGTAATTTTTGACAGTTAAGAGTTGGTTCCAACTCTTAGAATTTTTATAAATACCGCCCCAGATGTTTATGTGTCCTACCTTTTGTGTAAATTATCCATTACATCAAATTTTACTTGTCCGGAGGGTTCGAAAATATTTTAAAATCCAAGTCACACTTGAAAAGGTTTACGTTAACCTTTTCAAATCATGTAGTTGAATTTTTCCAGTTTTTTAAATTTGGTGTGTTACGATGAAATTTGTATCATCAATTTATTTGAATATTGTAAAATAATACAATTTGTTGACCAGAATAAAGATTGGGACATATTATTCAATTACAGCAAGAGTGTTATTGGGGCTTTAATGGTCGAGAGCGAGACATTTAGTGTTGTTTCAAATGATTACGCAATGTCTTTAGGTGGAGACCATTAAACAAATTTGAGATACAGACACCATCCCTCGCCACACGTGCTTTTCAATGAAATACGTCGCACGAGTCCAATATTTCATCTAGTATAGATAATGTACGATCGGCAAGTTGACCGTACATTATTGGAAATAACGGAACGCCAACATCAAAGGATGGCGTTACATCTGTATTTTAATTACAATTATAATACAACACATGCTTGTTTAATACTGACATGAAAAAAGCAATAATTAAGGTAGCAGGGGCGGATCCAGAGTTGAGGAGGGGGGGGGCAAATCAGCTACAATAAAAAAATAATGCTTTTTATGAGAAAGTTTCACGGCCCTGAACCTAGTACTTTAATTATCATTAGATGGTGGGTGTGATTGGCATTCAAAACGCGGGGTTATGATCTACAAATATGTGATATCACAATTAATGCGGTTCATAGTGGATCAATTTGACTGACATTTTCTGCAAATTGCCTTTACATTATCTAGTTTTTAACTATTATAGCGAGAACTTTCAACTCGTTATCTAATCTCCCATAATGTATCTTTAATAAGTAACCAATATACATATAATATAACAATTAGACACATTTCGGCAAATATTCGGAATACATTACAAAAGGAAAAACTTTGAAATTACTACATAACTTTCGTTTTCAAAGATTCCACAAGCAATAGTGGACACCAGTATCATCTGGACTTGCAGACCGGATATGCGTGGTCACAATATACGTATAAATATTACACTTCAATGACAAGTACATGTAATTATAAGCAGTAAATAAAATTAATATAACATAAGAAATATACAATTTTATCAATATACTAATTATGAAATGTCTGTGTATATGTAACACGTAATTAGCCATATAATAAGTATAAAGTGTCTATTTGTTGAAATTGGTTAATGTAATAGCGAGACCAAGAATTCATGAGCAATTCAAAGAAATCTCATCTCAGATGGTTTACTTCCTCTCTTCCGCGATTATAGCCGATTTTTTTGGTACAAACGTCAGGGAACCATCTGGTGTCATATCTATAGTCTTTCCTTCTGGACATCTAAACGTGAAATTCCGCAACATAATAGCTAAGATCAAATGCATTTCGGGTCTAGCAATAGTTTCACCCAAACAATTTCTACGTCCAGCAGAAAAGGGCATCCATGACATGATCTTTGGTGCCAATTTACCATTGGCGTCCAGTAGTCGTTCTGGCCTGAATATTTCGGGATCTTTCCAATTCTCCGGATCGTTGTGAAGCGCCCAGTGATTTATCATGACCATTGTTCCCTTAGGGATTTCATACTCACCTGTAAAAATAGATGAAGAATTATCGTAGGGTGGTACCTCAAACTATTTTTGAAAACACGTGGCACAAAATCATTTAACAAATATTCTTGGTTTTATCCACATTTATATGGCAATTTTGAGCAGTGTAATTACATATACTACAAAGGCTGACAGGGACAAAAATCGAGGTTTGTAAAGTCATCCTATCTCACTGTAATTTCACCGCAAGCGATTTTATGCAAATAAATATATGCCATATGACAGTCCTTAAATGAACTAGTTGGAGTTGGATTGTCATTTAACCCACTTCGTGATTTCCACCTTTGTCCACAAAATTAGTTAAAATCTTACCGATGGTTGTATCACACCGGGTAGCGTGTGGTAATCCCATAGGAGCTACTGGACACAATCTCATACTTTCATGTAGAACAGCTTCAGTATATGGCAACCTCTCTCTGTCATTTAAAGTAGGAGCTTGTCCGGCATCTGACAATAAATTTATATGTTTAAGATCAAATATTATTTTATAACGGCAACGTATTTAATAACTGTATTCGATAGACGAAAAACGATGGTTGTATGCTTGAATTCATAACTATAGGCCAATAAATTCTTAAATTCCTATAGGCATTTCGATTAACGTATTTAGATAAGGGCATGGGCTTACATATAATAAAATGAAAACTAACCGAGAACTTTGTCCAATTCGGCTTGAACTTTTTTCTGTATTTCTGGGTGTGCCACTAACAATAAAATAGTCCAGGTGATGGTTTGTCGAGTTGTATCAGCTCCAGCTACAAAATAAATATAAATTTATAAGAACCGTTCCTTATTACTATGTTATGATGTTACAATACCATCATTGATTACTGATTTATGGCACTGTATGGTACGAACAAAGGTGTTTAGCATCCACTCAACTGAAAATAGGCCATTTCGTGACTGTGATAGCGTTAGTATTTCATTTCAATTACTCGATTGTGCCCAAGGGAATTCAGTGACCAGAGTAACCCCGGAAGTTGATTTATGCACTCCTACTTCAAGCAGGTACAATCCAGGGATGAACCCATGATTCGCATGCCAGAAAGACCTTATGACAGAAACCAGGGTAACCCCAGGAGTTGGGGCATGCACTCCTACTTCTAGCAGGTACAATCCAGAGCTGGAATCCATGATTCGCATGCCAGAAAGACCTTATGACCTGAATCCTTCGAGTCAGAACACTCGGGTGGAACCCATGATTCGCATGCTAGAAAGACCTTCTGACCTGAATCCCACGAGTCAGAACATTCCGAGCTCCATAGTAATTGGTCAGATGTCCGATATTTGATATTGGGATGCACTCCCCATTGTAATCGATATTAACATGTTGATATAATCTTTATTACTATTTTGTATTCCTTACTTTATCATATTACAGGTGACCATGCATCTGTAAAAGTATTATCCCATTTGACTGTACAGTTTCTTACATGCTTGCTCTGGTTGTATGCAAATTTTAAGATAAAGTCTATTTAATATTGCCGAGATACGGACGTTCCAAAGCTCAATCTGTTAGCTGTTCATATCTTATAACGGCGTACAAAATATGTTGACTAAAGCACAAAGTTTATGGCGATTCGGAACAAGATATTTTAATAATGAAAAACGTTTATTATCTTGTACCCGAGAATATATCGGAGCATGTGTGTACCAGGTGTACATCTGTTATAATATTTTCTATTTCCGGATCTTCAATGGCGGCTTGTCTCCTGGCATGTATCAAATAATCCGTGAAATCTTTCATATAATCTAAATAATATAAATATGTTAATAATATCATTATAATTCATATGCTGTTTCAAATAATCCGTGAAATCATACATAACATCTAAATAATATAATATCGACGAATCCACAAGCTGTATGTAAATAATCCCTGAAGTCTTTCATATATCATCGAAATAAAATAAATATGTAAAAAAGTCGTAAAATCGACAAGTTGTTTCCAATAATTTAAATTTTACAACTATAACCATAACTATGGACAAGCGTTTGGAAAATACTACAAAAACGTTCGAGCTACTATGGGCCAGGATCCATCCATTTACAAATGTCCATGGAACAGCCATGTTTCTACGAGCGTCACCCCATAAGTAGAATCGCAAAAAGAAGCATAAGTAGTGCTTTAGGCCAAGTTACTGCTCCCAGAATATAAAAATACTATGCAAACGTTTTAAAGATAATACCAAAACGTTTTCTAAAGTAGAATCAATATTCGTAACTGATTACAGTCTTGTAAACGTGTTATTGAACGTGTTACAGGATAATATCCTTCCAATGAAGCGAGTAAGACGCTAGCTCGCCAGTCTGGTGGTCGCGGGTTCGCTTCAAGAGTTGGCCGAGAAAGTTCACCTGGATTCTCCGGCGTGTATTTACCTTGTCAGTGGTGCCGGACGGCGAGGGCCTGACAGAAATAGTTGTCTAGTCGTTCGGGTTGGACGATAAACCGAGGTCCCGTTTACACATTGACGTGCACGTAAGAGCTCTCTTGGCAGTTGAAATTCCATATAAAAGTAGACCGTAGCGCCGCTCCATTCAAGCGAGCCACCGTTTTACCGACTAAGCCACCATGGTTCCCCAGGTACCTCTACACCAAGATAACAATTATGGCTTCTCGATAGCACAGACTCATCATTTTTACATTTTATAATGCAACATTTTAATATACACAATTACCGTCTGAAAAATTAGCTTTGTGCGCCTGAAATTCGTTTTTAATGAAATCTAAAAATATTCCAAATCTGGTCGTGATTCGTTTGAATTTCGAGGTGGGAAATTTGCGGAGTGGCGGTATGATGTCTTCCCAGAATCCATTTCCAATTTCGTTTGTTGACTCAAACATATCCATTAGTTCTAAAAATAACTTATCATCAATATCAAAGCTGAAGTAAAAATAGACATTAAACAACAAAAGAAATATAATCACCATCATATTGTTTATATATGGTTCAATAATAACTGTCAATTCAGCTCCTTAAAACATGTTAAAATTCCAAGTAAAAGAATTGTCCGTTCAACACGAATGCTTAACCGTAGCAAACAGGAAAATTATATTTTTTCGGTATGATGAGCGTATATGGGGAAAGTGGGATGGATAACCCCCTTTCATTTCATATAGTAAAACACCGAATGGTAAATGTTTGAATATAAGTAGGGTTTATCCTTTTATACAGTTAAACAACATCGGACGATGCATGTGGTCTCTGGGATGTTAATAGGCCTTCACTCCGAAAAAGAAAAACTCGGAATTCCTTGATCTTCTTTACAAAAAGCGCTTCAGACTACACAAATCCCAAACATGTCGTTTGTTGTCTCCTGACTCAAAGAGTCCTGAGTACTTCTATAACTTTTCTCAATAAAGGGAAATTAACAAAGAAGAACCATGTTTTCTGACAATCTGTCTGACACGCCAACATACCTTTTGTTGAAACAGACACCATGAAGTAAGTTACACACCAATAATCCAATATATTTCTGTATATCAATAGGTTTACCTTCTTCTTCTTTTAATCTTCTCATAACTTTAGATGTTGAATCAAATACTTTCTCTTCTAGTTTACTACCATATAAATATTGTCTGAAATACATGTATACTATTTATAAAATCAACAACTCTTATTTGAATTATGGTCATATCAGGACAAAAATATGGTAGTTTATATTTCATGTACTTTATCATAATTTATTATAAAATATATTACCTTAAACCTTGAAGAGCAATTTTACGGAGATGTTTCCAGGCAGGAGTAACATCAGAAAAGGTTATATCTTTAAAACCAGACGAAATATACCCCACTGAAATTAATTAATCAGAAAAAAAATATTTAACAGAAATCCCCAGAAATTGAAGAAAAACTGCCTATAAGAGAGTTATCAATTACATAGATACATGCCGACATGGTTTCCCCTTTAGGAAATGATTCCCTTCATTTTCCACCGTAAAGAAGTGTGCCGTGGAATTTAAGCGTGGCTGAGAGAGCCTTGACGAGGACCGGTGTCCCGGACGGCCATTAACAGCAAGTAACGGTGGCAAGCTGTGGTGGGATTTTGTTACCTAAGCGATATAGGAGACAGCCAGTGCGAAGAAGCCCAAAACCTCCGAACAATTGAAGGTTTGGAAACACTAACACATCACATCCATGCGCTTGGTTCAGTGTGTAAGACGTTGGCTCGGTAACCTGGGTATCCCCTGTTCGATCCCGGTGTTGTTATGACGGAGGGCCTGGCCAGAGACAGCGTTAAGTCGGTCGCATATGATGGAAGATATAGGTACTGTGTACAAAATGGCGTGCACATAAATAACCCATGACGGTTTGGATTCGAAATACGTCTAGGCCCTAGTGCCGCAGTGCCGCTGTCCGGGCACAGCACATTGCATGGCAAATGCCCATCTTCCTTTTCCCAGTCGGAGCAGAAAAGTAGGGCGTTAAAATACATTTTATTTTATTTCTTCTAACACGTTATGACTCTTCCCTAGCGGCAAACATTGTCTTATCTTTTAACTGTTCCCTGGAGGCAAACATGATCATTTACCAGCAATAGTAGCCACGAAACAATAGTGAGGTGTTTCACATTACAATTATAGTTTCTGTAATATAAATCTCGTACTAGAATAAGTTTGAAATCTGCCGGCATAATCTGCTCCTTTCTTTACCAATGCTTCATTTACAGTTTCAGCATCGTTCAACACAACACATCTAATAGGTCCTTTAACGAAAACATATTATAATGTGAAACTATAATCAGTCATTATTTTATTCTTATTATTAAATACCGATACAGCACACCTGATGTTCAATACATTATAGAAGATGTATACAGATGTATAAATTAAAACATTCAGATATGAAAAACTTTAAATCAATAAATAATGCAAGCCATTATTAACTGATAGAATAATTGAACGTCATTTATAGGAGGTGTACGTAGTACCACCCTGAAGCATAATGTTGGGGTGCCTTTGAACGAAGGCGAAGGGTCAAGAGTAACACATTTAAGTTTCGTATATTAATGTGCTGAATTGTATTTCAATAAGTATAGAGCAAGAACTGTGAATTTGTACTGTTGTGTTGTATTTCACGATCATATTTTAAATTGCTATCACCGTAATAACTAGTGCCTATATATTCAGATCTTTCGCATATTTATCTACGTTTATGTACCGGTACTATTTTAATGCAAAGACTGCTGTTATTATGACATGTACTATTTTTATCTAAAGACTGTTGTTATTATGACATATTATTATTTGCTATTTTATGGTAGAGACTGTTATTACGACATATTATTTTAGGGTAAAGACTGCTGTTATTATGGCATATCTACTTTTTTCATGTAAAGACTGTTATTATGACATATTTTAATTTAACGTTTGTTGTTATTATGACGTATGGACTTATTATGTAATCACTGCTGTTATTATGATATATTTACTATTTTAACGTAAAGACTGTTGTTATTATGACATATTTACTATTTTAACGTAAAGACTGCTGTTATTATGACAAATTTTAATTTATCGTTTGTTGTTATTATGATATATTTACTATTTTAACGTTAAGACTGTTGTTATTAGGGGGTGGGGTGGAAGGCTGAATGGTTAGCACGTGCGTGATGTATCATAAAGTCTGTCATTGAGTCAACTGGTGTTGTTTCGAATCCCAGGTTGTACGTTACAAGGAAAAGGGTTTCCTGTTCAATCTCATGGGTTTACTCTTCAATCTCGTGGGTTTACTCTGGGACCTCCGGTTTCATGCAACTGCTAAAGAACCCTGCGCGCCAGCGAATCATTGAAATGACCTATATTGTGTCAAGTGGACGTTAAACCCCATCTCTCTCTCTCTCTCTCTCTCCCTCTCTCTCTCTCTCCTCTAACTCTCTGTTGTTGGTTGTCATATTTAATATTTTAATGTAGAGACTGTTATTATTAAGACAAATATTAATTAACGTTTGTGTGTTATTATGGCGTTTGCACTTTTTTTTATGTAATCACTGTTATGGACGGTTGTTATTATGCAATGGACGCAGAAAATATCCAAAATGTTAGGAAATTACCCATATATATAGTGATGGCTGGTCCATATTTTTTTCTCCAACCCAATAATTGTCTGTAAAAGGGAATGCTGGAATTCATTTCTGAAATAAAGCAAATTTGAGTATCCAAGCAAAAGGACTACATGATATTTATTGAAGATCTGAAAATAAAACGGAAATATATTTTAGCCACTTCTATTCTTGCGAGAATATGTAAATATATGTTATTTATTCACAGTGTTAAAATATTAAAATGTATACTCACCCAAAATGTTTCCAAGCAATGGAAGGCACCATGGTCCCGGTGGTAATTTGTATTGTTTCTTTCCAAATGTATAATATGTGACCAAACCAACTGTTAAACCTAGCAACAAGGCTTGAGTTGTTACAGACAAGGGAATCTGTTTCAAATACGATTCCAACATTTTGAATCTCTTGTTTTTGTCAGAATTCTGAAATTTAAATTGTACAATATTTTATATTTTCACAGCATGCATTATGCAATAGCTAAATCTGCTTTTTGCAGGTCTTTCTTTAGGCCTGAAATGTTATCTATATTACTAATTAGCCATTAATTAACTTATCAGGACCACAATCAACCCTCGATGTCAACGCTAGCCTACAATATTTACTGGATTAGGGTCCGTTTTGCTGCCCAACTTTCATTCATGATTTTATCATGAAAGGGATGATCGATACTATGTTTTATCGTATCGACTATAGTAGTGATGATCTAGGCTAGGTGAAAATTCAATCGCTGAAATCGCGGTTCAGAGGGGATCAATTTAACTGAAATTTTAACTATTATAGTGAGAACTGTCAGCTTGTAATATTATCTCCCATAATGTATGTATCTTTAAAGGGCCAATCCCGATAACTTTTGGGGAATAAAACTGCTTAATTTTGTGTTAAAATCCTTTAAAACCCATTACCTAAGGCCGACCAACTAACCCGATATTTGTGACACGCTTGTAAATAACTTAAACCTGACAGTCTTCATCTGGAAATGGAGACCGTTGTATTATACAGTATCTGGATAAAACAAGACTTTTGTCTATAAAAATAACATGCAGGTGAAATTTACATTTTGTTATCAAGTACTGTACATGGGTCATTCACTGTATAGACCTCTAAAGGAACGGGAATCGATTATCAGGTCACCCAATGAAAAAATTAACCCGAAATCTTAAAAGGGTTACGTGTCCGGATAAGCAGTGTTGACGTTCACGTCCAAACGACTCAATATTTTGAGCTGAAATTTTGTGACAAGGTTAATACACCATGTCTCTATATTTTGGTCCATAAATTTCATAACTACTCGGACTTTAATTTCTGAGACTCTCTTCTTATCGGGATAGTCCCTTTAACTAACAGCAATCCTAATATTGAAACAGCTACTAATATTCTAGGCTATAAACTAGCTTTTACTTTGTATTAGGAGGCCCTCTACCAACGGTGAAGAAATTCAAACCAACAAGGGTTCGAGTAAACGGCCCATCCGAACGACTATACCTTGTCCCTTGACAAGCTTTCCATTCAACACAACTGAAAAGGGTGAACCACGCCGGGAAATCCCGATGAACTTTCTCTGCGAACGCAGGTATCGAACACGGGACCTCAAGGTTAACGAAGCAACATCTTTCTTATTGCCCCCCCTCCCCCTCCCCTCCAATAGATATTGCAAGAAATAACCAATATCAAATAAAGTGAACGGAATCGGGATCCAGCCGTAATCAACGTTCCTGATGCAACAACTGCGACATTTATAACATCTGGACGTTTCTAGATAAATTCACAACCTCCGAACATAATTATAGCTACGTTATCTACAGACACGTGAGTATTAATGTCCAATGAGTGGTTGTGACATATCGACTTCCACGGAAACCTTCACATTGAACGAACTTTCCAACTCGATTATCACATGTAGACATGAGAGCGCAAGACTTGGTATTCGCGACGATTGAGGAATCTGATAGGCTCGAAGTTAGTGCCGTCTGTTGAAGATGACGGTAACCAGGCTTCACTCCAAATGAAAAACAAAACAATGTTTTACAAGAAAGACAATAGAAATAATGCTCCTTGAGTTGTGCAAATTATAACTATCTATATATGTCGCAAGTAGACCTAATCAGCAACATCAACATTAACCGTGTACAAGAATGCTATAATAACAGTGATGTACAGACTGCGACTGTGACGTAGCCTAATATATTTCATACCCTCATATTCTGACTGGCTTAAAAAAAAAAAGCCTTTCACGCTTTTAGCAATCTTTGAGTTCAGTTTAAAACACACACTTTTGACTACACATGTTGTATCTTATTCCTGTATTAAGTTACAATTTAATCATATTCAAAGATAGTAGTTAACTTACATGATAGGCTATGCACAGACAAAAAACAACTCCAGTTAGATCCACCAATGTCAAGGTTAGTAGATACTGTTCGCGTATAAGTTTGTTCAAACTCAATTATTGCCTTACATATCCACCCACGGCCATGGTCGACTAGCTTACACACGTTCAGCGTACAGAATATTATACATACTGCATTACGTTATTCAGTACATATATAAGTGGTGTGGTGGGACTATGCGAGGTACTATGCTTACACTATAAATGAAGAGTCATAAATTATTTCATTTACAATCAATGCACAACTCGGGCTTTCGATCAGGTGACGCTTTGTGAACAATGTCTATTTTAAAAACTTAGTTACTTTGATATGTAGAGTGTCTAGAAGGATTCGAAGAGAAGGGCACTAACTCTGTATAAAGTCGATCCCAACTCTGACGGTCCTCACTTAGGGCTTATAGAAATGTACAAGAAGGGCACTAACTCTGTATAAAGTCGATCCCAACTCTGACGGTCCTCACTTAGGGCTTATAGAAATGTACAAGAAATGTGTTGAGTAGCGGAGAGGGAGATATAAAATGACAATGACACTGAAATTTTATAAACAATTAATTATGAGCTGTATATTAATATAACATAAAAATCATTTTAATATTTAAAAATATGTACAACTTGGTAAATGTATTCTCTAGTTATATCAGCATAAATATCTAGCATTCGACCTCTGTAATCAGCTATAAAAGACGTCTAAATATTAGTAACTGGTGTAAAATAGATCTACTAAATTAGCATAGGTTGTTATAAATAAACAAAGGACAGATAGGGAGAGAAATCGATCCCAAAATAGGTCATTTCGGGACTAATGAGTTAATAATATTTCAATAATTCATTTTAGCACTCGAGCCTATGATAGACATTAACTATTCGGCCTCCCAGCTTCCATATAAATGAACAATTCTACAAATTAAATATTTCAATTAAACGAGAATAAAACATAAACTATGCAAAACGATATCCTTGTATTCTAAACACGGTGGGTTCAATAAAATACACTTTAGAAAGTTTAAACTAAAAGAACATTATAAAGTTTGGGTTAAACAATGAAAGGGTATTTTATTTAAAGATACATTATTAGAGGTTTGAAAACGAGTTGGGAGTTCTCACTGTAATAGATAAAAAAAACTACATAATGTTAAGGCAATTTGCTGAAAATTTCAGTCCAATTGATTGACTATGAACCGAGAACTAAGCGGATGAAAGTTCCGCTTAGCCTCGAACATCATTACTGAAGTCGGTAAGATAAAACTAATAGTCCTGATTATCCATTTAATCGTTTACCACGAAGGAAAGTCTTTGTTATTCTGACTACTATCCAACAAATATCACAGGCTAGCCTTGATCGACAGCTGATTATGGCCTGGATAAGATAAAGAAAGTTGGGTTCCCAGATAAGTATTTATCGGGTTGTTATTGCCTATAAAAGTATGACAATTTTGGTATATATGGAAAGAAGAGATACCCAATCTTACTAGAAAAATACTGGATTCCCTGAAAAACACTCATGGAGCGTAAACAGGACAAATATTAAGGGGTTCCCTTAATAGTCAACCCGACGAATAAGGGTACCTGCACGCTTGGCGTTGAAGGCTGCACGCGAACTTGAGTGATTTGTGTACATGTTGAAAAACTTTATGAAGAGTTAGACATACAACAATTTCTGGGGTAAAAATCACGGAAAAAGACGCGGGCAGTGGATAATCCGATAATTTAATTAGGATTCGATATTTGTAGTAAATAGTCAGTGCTTACAGACAACATCGTATTGTGTATGCAATGCATTCTCCCCTGTCCTCTGTGCCGCCGTTGCCATTGGTTACGAAGAGGGTAATCGCCTGACGCAAACATGGCCTCTTTTGATAGATTTTTATAGCAGGCTATACTTGACAATTACAATGTTTTGAGAACGATTTGAAGCAAAATTATGATAAAATAATTAGTTTGAATATGTTTTTAATTCTAATATATCACCAAATCACCCAGTTTGTATCCGGGAAACCAACTTTAACATAGTGGTATGATATCGTCTTACAACCCATTTCTGAATTCGCTGTTGGTAGGCTATACTCAAAGACATGTAGTAGTTCTAAATATTGCTTGTCATTAATATCAAAGGTTGAGTAAGGCATGTATAAAAAACATATATAATCACTTTGACGAGGTAATAAATACAATCAATATGGACATTATTTCTGACGAGCACCCCAGATCAGCAAAATGTGTTGAAATCGGCATACCTTCTATCTTTTATCGATTATTAACAACGATTTAAGCCGTATCAAATGGACAATAACAGTCCTCTAAATTCTAAACAGTCGGTGTTTATCTCCTAAATATATTACCTCAAACCTCGAAGAGCAATTTTACGGAGATGTTTCCAGGTAGAACAAACATCGGCCATGGCTATATCCTTGTAACTGGAATTAAGATAATAAGTTAAACCATAAATATATTCTTTACGGTACAGGTCGACCGGGTATTAATATATATTGTTTAGTACCGAAGTACATTTGAAGATATTGTTGATTCGAAGTTCGGATGAGTTGTGTCGGGAGATATGGAAAAGGTTTGAAATGAAATGAAATGGGGTTTAACGTCCTATTGCTTTGCTCCTAAACTGGACTAATGAAGACGAGCATACGCCATATAGTGTGCTATGAGGGAATTTTGCCAGGGCAGCGTACACACTGAGGTTTGAAAGACAGAAATCCAACAACCAATTTTATACCGAATTAATAGGATCACATTGTGATTCAATTTCATTGATGCAAACCATTAACTGTGATATCAGATATGTCTATATCTGAGACTTTGAATGCCCATCACATTCCACCATCTGATAATAAAGGACAAAACGCACAGCTATGATACCTTACTCCTAAAGTAAGTGTTGTCAGCGTCATCCCCAATAGTGGCTGGGACCCAGTGACTAATTTCACCTGGTTAGGAAGGATATTATTCGTACACAAGAATGATGTAATAAATACGAAATATCACATGAGCTTGAGGTTGTTGAAAGGAGTGTATCCAGGATATGGATTTATGAAGATTGAGGTCATTTCGTACTTTTGTAATTCTTAATAATAACATTGCAAATTCGAGTCTTGATGCAGATTCCAAGGGCACGTTGTTTCTTTTTGTTTGAAATATGGAAATGCAAAAGTACTTCAACTGATTTTTATATCTGGATTGTTTCCATTCCAAAAGGTGTCATGATGCCCCAGCTGTAGTTTGGTACGGCTAGATAACAACGTAGGGATAATGAATATATACGAAAATATGGACTCGCCTTAAGGTGATATTTTAAGTCGTTCGAAGGTGGGAATATTACATTATAAACTTTTCTGTATACTCCAGGCCAGTGGTTCTTGATCTTTGAACACGTGAAAAAATAGCGGCACACCTGGCTCAATTCTTTATTTCTTTAAGTCTACTGACTCATCAGATAACATATATACACAAACACAATATATACACGGCAAGTAAATACAAACATTATAATTACATACACACAAACACAATATACGCATTAAATACAAACAGACAAATAGTTTGGGGTGGGGTGTAGATAAATTGTATTAAATTGCTAGCCTAAATTTAACATGACTGGAAAATGCAGTAAATATTATAAGCTTCGTAAAATCTTCAGAACTTCTAAAATGACTTTAAAGGGGGGAAATAAGCTAGATTATTACCACAAAATAAAACAACAAAAGATAAAATAAATAAATAGTTGAATCAAAGGAGAGCGGGGGGGGGGGGGGGTATATTTAGTTAGGTCAGTTTAATTATTATTTAATAGAGTGGTTCTTTTCTTATCTGCAGAAATGAGAAATTTGCCAAGGTTCCGTATTTCGGATGTTGAAGTTGTACTTAATAATTGAATTAGTTTAAACATGTTAGGATTTCGTAAAAAGTATGGTTTGATAAACTGGTGACGCAATTCATTATAGCAAGGGCAGACTATAATAAAATGAAATTCGTCTTCTATGTCATTTAGGTTACAAAGTGTGCACTTTCTTTCACTACGTTCTATTTTATTGTATCGGCCTACTTCTATATTTAAATTATGCGCGGAAATTCGGAATTTGCTTATAGTTTTAAGGAAAATAGATTTAACGCTTTTTTTTAAATAGCTCTGCAGCGTAAAGTTAACGGTTAAATGTTGATAAATTATACCTTTGGCGGACGATTTTATTTTTTCCATGTTTTCTTGGGCAAAGATATCATATAACCTATTTTTTATAATTTGGAACGTACCATTGTTAACTTCTTTTAAAAGCAATATATATCCAAGACCGATTCTATCTAATTCAGTTTTAACAAATTTAATCCAACTGTCATTATTTAAAATCATATCTTCATAACAGGTGTTAAGAATAACATTATCAGTATTACGTAGACCAATCCAATATTTAAAAATCCTACATTTTCTATCTAAAATCAAAGGGTATCTACCGAGTTCGTTATAAATCATACTACTACAAGTTGTTTTTCGGACGCCAAGTAGTTTTTTGCAAAAAAATAAATGTAATTTTTCAATATCGCTAGCCGAATGTGTGCCCCAAATCTCGGCACCGTAATTTAAAATACTTTTGACGTATGTATCAAAGATTGATAATTTTGTTTCTACGTTAAAGTGATTTTTGTTACAAGTATTTGATAAGCTAAAAAGAGCTTTACGCCCTTGGTCCGCTAAGCGTTTTTGCGTGTTATTAAATTTACCATTATAATTTAAAAGTATACCTAAGTAGTTAAATTCATTGACAGTTTCTAAAACATTATTTTTATAGAACCAAATTTCGTTTTCTCTTATTTTACCACCGTTTCTGAAAATCATTATTTTCGTTTTTTCAATGTTTACGGTTAAGTCCCACGAATCGGTATAACTTTCAAGTGAGTGTAATAATTTTTGTAAACCTTCAGGGGTTTCTGCAAATAAAACCATATCATCTGCGTACATTAATAAAAATAAATTGATCATTTGTAAATTAATAGATGGACAATTATCTGTTAGAAATTGATCTTCACAATCGTTCACGTACAGGGAAAATAATATCGGAGATAAAACCTCGCCTTGAAATAATCCATTTGAACATAAAAACATTGTTGAGAGTAGATTATCGTTTTTGACACAGCACCTGACATTGTCATAAAGTGACTTGATTATGCTAAACATACGCCCTTTAACGCCCTGTTTTAATAATTTGTACCATAAATTGTGTCTATTTACAAAGTCAAAAGCTTTCCTATAATCCACGAAGCAGCAGTAAAGTCTCTTTTTTTTATTAAGATATTTTCTAATTAAATAATGTAGCGAAAAAATCGCATCAGTAGTTGACATATTTTTTCTAAAGCCGAATTGTGCGTCCGTAATGAGTGAATACTGTGCGTCATATTTGATCAATCTTTTATTTAAAATACTTGTAAATAGTTTACCTAAACAACTGAGTAGCGTTATTCCTCTATAGTTGTCAGCATCGTTGACATCCCCCTTTTTAAAGATTGGGACAATACAGCCTATCGACCAACTTGTGGGGAAATACCCTGAATCATAAACATTATTAAACAAATACTTAAGACATGGCATCAGTGTCATTTTACATTTAATTAGAAACTCATTTAATATTCCATCTAATCCACACGATTTATTAGTCTTTAGGTTATCAATTGCAGAAGAAATTTCTGATTCGGATATTTCTAAATCTAGCTCTTGTGTATTCAAGTCAGTGGGATGATTTTCGTATTTATTCATATATTCCTCTACTGTATCGTTGACTTTAGCATTCGTGGAACACAGGTTTGAAAAATGTGAATAAAACTCTTCAGTAGATAGGTTTGATCGAACGGATCTGCCAGCCCTTTTAAAATATCTATAAAATTGTCTGGGGTTATTTTTTCTTAAAAAATTCAACATATTTCCTTGTTGTAATTTATATTTATTCTTTAATGTGCGCTCGGTTCTCTTATATTTTGTTTTGTTAGTAACAAGAGTTGAATGATTTTCAAGTGACTTATACATATTAAATGCATGAAGTGAATTTTTATAATCTTTAAATAGCTGTTTACATTTTTCATCAAACCACGGTTGGTCGAACTTAGCAGATGACCTTTTATTTTTAGTTACTTTGTGAGACCTACATATTTTAGTTTCACTGCAGAAAGGATGTATAATACTAACGAGCGCCCCTGAAAACTTTTCAATCGAGTAGTTTATGCTACGTTGATCGCGGTTTCTAATTTTACATAGTTCAAACAACTTATTAAATTCGTTACTAACAGCGTTAACAACGTGGACTGAGTTTTCTTCATTCCATCTGAAAATAGAGTTTATATGGTTGTCTGAATTTACACAATCTGTATTATCAAAATTTATACAATCATTGTTATCGGAATTTGTACAATCAATGTTATGAACATTATTATACACAATATTTCTTGTGTCAACCGGGCTACACATTGTGAAGCATACAGGTGCGTGGTCAGAGTATTGGTTAAACATACCACTCTGGAATGTCAATATATTAGAAAACGTTTTCTCATCACATAAGACATAGTCTATTAAACTTGTGCCTCTAGTGTTATAAAATGTGATTGCCCCACTTTTATCTTCCTCATGTCGGCCATTCACAATTCTCAGACCGGTTGTTTTACACAAAGAAAGTAAGTTTCTGCCAAATTGATTTACATTAGGGTCGGTGTTATTTCGCTTACTAATAGTACATGTATCAGGTGTGTATGTTATAACTGACGACAGATTATCTAAACATGTTTTAGACAAACAGTCCAGATCAATGTAATCATTGTTAGTACTTGTTCTACTATTAAAGTCACCGAAGCAAACTATGGTTCCTTTTGATTTATATTTAAGTATACAATCTTCTAAACAAGTAAATAGATCGACATCATATTTATCATAGAAGACACTATTAATTGGTGGGAAATAGTTAGCTATCAAATATAATTTATCGTGTGAATCTTTATTACGAGATACTTCTAGTACCACGATGCTGTCTTCTTTAGTTTCTAAAATTGTGCAATACCTGCTAATTAAAGTTTTAATAAATATGACAATACCACCGCCTTTTGCTTTAGCCCTGGGTATACAATAATATGTATAATTATCTAACTCTAGAGATTGATTATCTTCGGGTTTGATCCAACATTCGAATAGACATACAATATCATACTGGCATATAATATTAACGAAGTCACAGTCAATTACTTTATCTTTTAGTGATCTGCAAATATTCCAAGATACTACATTAATTGTATTCCCCAACAAGTCCTACGCTATCTCATGTCCCAGTCTCTCCGGCGTCGATCCGTAGCGTGCTCGCTTGGGTGGTTGATAGTATCGGTTGGTCTCAGAACTCTGTGTAGCTGCCGTGGCTGATAGATTACGTCGTGGGGTTTCATCTAACATTTCTAATGGACTGGTTTCACCTGCGTATAGCTGGCCGTCTATGAAAAGCTTATCTCTTATGAGACGTGTGCGGTGTCCTGACAACCGAAAGCGTCTTTCTATGGGGTATAGCTGTTTCCTCCTCTCTTGGATAGCTGCAGGGAATTGTTCACTGATTCCGTAAGGCGTACCTTTAAGTTTGTATCCACGTTTCTTTATTTCCCTGAGATCATTGTAGTAGATGAAACGGGCCACTATCGGGCGATGTTTACCATTCATGATTTTGCCAAATCTGTGCACATTGCCGAATTCCACACAATGATGTATTCCTAATTCATGGTTGAGAAAACCTCTTAATTTAGCTTCAGTGTCTTCGGGATTTGATTCTTTTAATCCACTAAAAACTAGATTGTTTTTCATTGATCTACACTGTAGATCTAATAGTGTGTCTTTAATTACACCGTGATCTTTAATCAGGGTTGTAATATCGGCTATGACTGAAGGGGAAATTTCAATACATTAGTTCACTTGCACTTGGATACCCTTTATCTGTTCTTTGTTTAAAGTGATTTGTTGGTGAGCTTCTTCACACATGTTGTTAATTCTCTGAGTAGTGCTCTCTAATTCTTGACTTTTTACTTGAATTTGTTGAATAATATTTTCAAGGTTTGCTACTTTTGTACAAATATTATGCAAAGAAAGTTGAATGTCATCAATCTTTTCCATATGCACTTCGATATTATCTAGCCGTTTACATATCTTATTGAGCAGGGACTTTATACTACCCTTTTCAATTTCAACCTCAACATCCATTTCTCTCTGGTCAGACATAATTTTACTTTATATTCTCTCCATTTGATAAACTGAGTTCCTAAAATCCACAGCAAACACAAGTACATGTACAAGTAGACAAACGATATTGCCCTATACATGTAGTTGACACATTTGTTTAGAATAGAAGTTCATTATAATAATCTCTAGTGAGGAGCTCTACAATAACACGTCTTACTCTGCCAACCGAGAAAACATCTGAATTTTGCAAAATAAAAATATGGCAAGTCACAGACAGCATACAACCGTAGGCACCTACTAGTCATAGACACATCGAATGACTCAAGCTAGATAAACAAAAACACAGCTATGAACTTACAGTGAATACTCAATTAGGATCATGTGGTTTTTTCGCATTTCCTTAGTGTGCCGTTCAAAATTTCGCGGCACACTTAGCGGCACACTTGTTGAGACACACTGCTCTAGGCGGATGCAATTTAAGTGTGCCCCATCTCCACGAACCCATGAAACAAAGTAAGCACCCATAATGTTTACAAAAAAGCAATATCTAAAAACGAAATAATTACCCACATTCAAAAGTGACATCAAATTACTAGATACATAAACTCATTCAATATTTTAGGATATTTTGAAGAAACTTAAAATTATGCATATCATTACTTTTTTTGTTGACATTCATTGTGGGTCGGATTGTGGAAGTCGTCCACAATAGACACATGTAAGTTTTAAAAAACGAGTGATAAATGTAGTCAGCATATAGAGTTCACAAGGTATTTCCATAAAACAGTTATACTACAACAGTTAACATAACATCTTAAACCCTTGCGTCGAGGAATTGTTTTATATTGGATTATGATATTTGTCGTTTCTAATTATACAATTATCAAGAATTGCTTTATAGTGGATTATCTATCATGATATATGTCGTTCCAAATTATACAAGTATGCGTGTGACTATACACACTATTTATTTTTTTATTATTTTACATCTTGTTGCCCAGTATGTTAGATGTTTGCCATAGCATATTTTAACAAATGAAATGGGATTTAACATATCATATTTGAACCTATTTCTCTGAATTGGGATTTAAAGTCCAGCTATTGTGCTCCGACTCGGCTAACGGAGGCAGCTAATGAATGAAGGAATTTGTCTTGGAGAGCGGCGCTACGGCTTACTCTTAACGAATTCCAATTGCAACGGATTCCTTAATGCTAGGTTTACGTTACGTTACGATACGATTGTCCCTATTGAGTCGCCTATTTGGTATTTGCAGATACGTTCGGATACGTTACGATACGATCGACACGATTGCTACGACTGACCTCTATATATGATAAGACCTGATAGGATCACCACGATTGCTGCACGACTAAAACCACGCTTTCAATCGTATCACGGATCGTGATAGTGAGAGCCTAGCATTACGTGCACGCCATCGTGTACCCGGGACCTATGCAGTTCTGTGTCACCCCAAATAGCTCCACTACTCATAAACAGGTTACAAACTGTGTACAGTTATGTCACCCCAAATACAGTAGCTCCATTACTCGTAAACAGGTCACAAACTGTGTACAGTGTATTTTGTAATGAATGTAGTTCTCTTGACTGTGGCCCGTGATTTGTCCTTTTCCCATAAAAGTCGATAAGTCTGTTTATGCTCTGTCGACCATCAATAATTCAGTTGTAAGTAACATTAGTCATAGAATGTTGTTGTCTCTTATAAAAATAGGTTTGCATGTTTGGTGTAAATATCTGCACGTCAATGTAAGCACGTATACAAAGCATCATCATTTGATATTTCAGCAGAATCTATAAATAGAAATTACACAGTCAATAAGTGTATATAAGTCATAAGTAAGGACTCGCGCGATATGTCAACTTTTTATTTACAAAAGCCTCGGATGCAAGGAAATCGACTTTCAAAATTCTACTCGGGTAAGACCCCTCCCCCCAGTCACTTTCGACGGACCCCCTCGTTTTTATCTGATCTGCACGCGCCCCTGCATTTTAATGATACCACGCATGCGACCGTGACGATGATAGTACCCCTAATATTAAACAAAAGAAATAGAGAAGAGACAGAGAAACGGGGTTTAACGGCCACTTAACCTAAAATAGGCTAGTTCGGGACACATATGGTTCAGTATTATTTCAATAATTCGCTGGGTTTTGAGCAGAACGAGGAAATCTCAGAACCTGAAGAAAACAAACTAGGTAGGACGGTGACCCCAATCCTTGACAAGGAGAATCGAAACTACGCCTCAAAACTACGCCACTTGACTTAATGACAGACTTTCTGATCTAGCGCGCTCCCGTGAATCTTTCGGCCACACAACCCCCATATAAATGGACAAATATACAAATTACATATTTCAATTAAACGAAAAAGGCACAATCCTAGCAAAACGATAAGGTTTTATTTCATACCAAGTAGGTTTAATAAAATACACTTTAGAAACTTTAAACTAAAAGAACATTACAAAGGTCGGGTATGAGATTTATTTCCGCCCTTCTACGATTATTTCTGATTTCCGTGGTAAAAATGACAATGAGCCATCCGGCGTCAAGTCTATAGTCTTTCCTTCTGGACATCTAAACGTAAAGTTCCTCAACAGAATAGCTAGCATCAAATGCATCTCGGGTCTGGCAATCGTTTCTCCCAAACAATTTCTACGTCCAGCAGAAAAGGGCAACCATGACATGGTCTTTGGTGCTAATTTACCATCGGCGTCCAGTAATCGTTCTGGCCTGAATATTTCGGGATCTTTCCAATTCTCTGGATCGTGGTGAAGCGCCCAATGATTCATCATGACCATTGTTCCTTTAGGGATTTCATATTCACCTGTAGAAACGGAAAAAGATAAACAATTAACATAAGATCGTACCTCATCGACTATTTGGAGCATTCGTGTTCGCTTTGGTGCACACTTTTCTATAGTGCTGGAGAGATAGATAGAGAGAGAGAGAGAGAGAGAGAGAGAAATGAAATGAAATGAAATGGGGTTTAACGTCCTACTCTTCTGCACCTGACCTGGGCTAATGGAAGACGGGCATACGCCATACAGTGTGCTATGAGGGAAATTTTGCCCGGGCAGCGGCGCTACGGCCTACTCTTATATCGAATTCCAACTGCCAAGGGATCTTTTACGTGCACTCCAATGTGTACACGGGACCTCGGTTTTTCGTCCCATCCGAACGACTAGGCAGCTGTCCTTGTCAGGCCCTCATTCTGCATCACTGACAAGGGGAAATCACGCCGGAAAATCGAAGAGAGAGAGAGATGGGGTTTAACGTCCATTCGACACAAACAAGGTCATTTCGGGAATGGTTTAATTTTATTTCAATAATTCGCTTGCGACGCTACTCCTTGTCATGTACAACCGGGGATTCGAAACCACGCCTGTTGACTCAATGACAGGCTTTATGATACAGCGCACACGTGCTTACTATTCGTCCATCCAACACGTACCCCCGTATAATGTTGTAAATCCTATCATTAATTGCAAGTACTCGAAATATCGGATCATTGCCGAACATATCGCACACCGAGTTGTGGCATCTCTTTTTACACGATATATTTTTGTATATAGTGTTCTGGATGACAACGTTAATTAACCGTGGTATAAATGTTATATGGTTGCTAAACTTGATATACAATGCAAAAAAACATACGATGTCTTGAACACGACAAAATCCGCCTACAAATACGGCTTTAACAAACCTGAGATACGAGACGTGGGACATAAATTAGACCAAGTATGATAACAATGGTGCGCACCCAACAAAAAATGCTAAACTATAATCTATTATATTGATTAAAAGAATAATCCGAATTGATGAGGATGTTCGAAACTCAGATCATACAAATTTACCCTACCCCGATAATTCTTTTAACTAAAATAGTAAGTGCAGTGGGACTGCATCACACATATTTACACAAAAACAAATACACGGACAAGGCGTCATACTCAGAAACCACAAATAAACAAACAATTCAAAAAGAGTGAATGGATCCGGGAGCTAGTCGTAAGCGTCCACTATGATGTACAGTCCCGGGCCTGTTAGGACACAGACTTTCGTACTCAGGAAAACAAGGAATATCGTTTGTATTTCATTTTCGTTTAAATTGTTGATTATGCTAATTAACCAAACCAGCAATGTTGATACATTGCTTAGATCACATCACTGGGTGTAGTGTGGTGGTTGCGAACGACAGTCGTGTACGTAAAGTAAAATCCCCGGCCTAACCTCATTGACAATCTCCAGTTTCTTCTGGTGGCTAATGATTCCCGAAGTCCCGTTGTGATCCAGTTTATACTAAAGGAATATTAAACCCCATTGCTTTATTTATCCATCTGTACAAATTTTGATTAAACACTTACCGATCGTTGTATCACACCGGGTAGCATGTGGTAATCCCAAAGGAGCTACTGGACACAATCTCATACTTTCATGTAAAACAGCTTCGGTATATGGCATTCTCTCTCTGTCATTTAAAGAGGGGGCTTGTCCAGCATCTAAATGCAAATAAAAATATGTCGAAAAGAATTATAAAACAGCCTTGTGGCAACGCATTGTACCATTCTTTACTTTAACATCCCAATTGCACGAAAGTTTAAATGTACCTTTCATCGTTTCACAATGGTCACACAAATAGTTACAGAGTCAAATTTTCTTGTTATTGTTAAGCTCCAACTCGCCAAGATAAATATTCGCTTACAGGATTTATGTTCATTCTTGATTTTGTAAATGTCGAATTAATTGAGAATTGTCGCTGATATAACGCACTTGTAAACGAAACTTAAAATGTAAGTTGACTTTGACAGCACACGGTTTAATGGCATAATGTGAGCGATCAAGTATTGAATAATGTTGGCTTCAGGATGTAGGAACTATAATAATTTCGTGTCTCGACGCATTTTAGAATGTAACGTCATGCATTAGAATAAAAAAATAGCAAACTTACCGAGAACTTTATCTAATTCTGCTTGCACTTTTGTCTGTATTTCCGGGTGTGCTATTAGTAATAGAATAGTCCAGTTAATAGTTGTTCGAGTTGTATCAATTCCAGCTACAAAAAACAAACAGAAATATATAACAGTTAATAGGTTGTCAGTTTGTATTAATTCTAGCTACAAAGTAGCGTGATATCATTGTTAATATTTACAATATTACGACATGGCCGTAACTAGTTCAGAGTAAAGAGGGGGCGCTGTAAAATTGACGGACAATATTTATATATATCTATTGTTTTTATGGTCGCCAATTTTCACAGGCCTGATTGCGATACTCCATCATTCCGATAAATGGGATTGAGGGATATAAGTTTCGGTACTACTATTCAAATTAAATTGATGAAATGGGTTATAAACGATATATGTTGCTAGGATTTTGGGGCTTTGACCATGCAGTGCAATCGGGCGTGATCAAAAAGGAATGTGTGCAAAATGTGAGACTATTGTTTTATTCTTTTGCCCAGCTTATGGACGCTTCAAGGTCCAATTTACAATATTTAAGACAAGCCTGGTGTTAAGTTGTTCCATAGTCGGTGTATATATTATTATCGAAATAAAGCCGTTCTAATGTTTAATGTACATTCCGTCTATAGCGGTTCCTAATTAGTCCTATCAAACATATTGGTTCACGAACGATGTTGAAGCAAGACATTTATACAAAATATAACTCTAATGTTTTGATGAAACTGATAATGACTTACCCGAGAATATATCAGAGCACGTGTGTACCAAGTGTTCATCCGTAATAAGATTTTCAATTTCCGGATTTTCCATTATGGCTTGTCTTCTGGCATGTATCAAATAATGCGCGAAATCTTTCATATCATCTAAATAATACAAATAGATAAAATATTTTACAATCCCCAAGTTCTACAAAATAACCCATATCTTTCATATAAATGTGAATAATAAAAGTAGATACATTACTGTATAATCATAAGTTATTTAAAATATTTGAATTTCCGAAAAAAAAAATTGTAACCAATCTAATCGTGGAAATACGCCCATACAGCAGCTTTATCTCAACTGCAGATTATCCAGAAGGGAAGGGAATCGTGGATGTTGAGCAAATTTAATGACCGCGGAACGGAAAGACAAGGAACAACTATGGGGTTCAAGCACTTTATGACCCAATTGCTTTCCACCTAATTTGAAAGATATCCGTTAAAAAAACTATCGCCTCTATCGCGTTCAGATGGGGTTTTATTATCGGGGCCTGGAACGATAAGCCGAGGAACGCTGAAAATCAATGCTACCGACCAAATTGGAAAAGTATCCGTTATAACTTACAACCCCTATCTTGTTTCACAATACCCCGGAACTTAAGTTGCAAAATGCTGAAAATCATCCAGCTCAAGACCCCAAATGATTCCTACCAAATACACTCGTTAAAAACTACAGCCAATCTTGTTCACAATGTTTTCGTCAAAGGGGGATAACTACGGAACAGAAACTATAATTTAGTTTTATAATTGAAGGTTTTAAAAGATACATGATTCTATTCTTACCTTCTGAAAAATTGGCCTTGTGAGCGTCGAACTCCTCTTTTATAAAAGTCAAAAATACGCCAAAGCTGTTCATAATTCGTTTGAATTTAGCTGTGGGGAACCGGCGAAGTGGTGGTATGATGTCTTCCAACAATCCATTTCCGAATTCGTTGTTCGTATACTCAAAGACATGTAGCAGTTCTAAAAATTTCTTGTCGTTGATATCAAAGCTGAAGTATAGAAAAGACATCATCACTTTGACGAGGTAATAAAAACAATGAATACATTATTATGACATTATTCCCGAAGAGCTCCCCAAATGAGCGAAAAGGTACTTTAAAATGATATTAAACCAGTGCTGAAATCAGTTTGTGTCCGCATACCTTTTATATTTTCATCATTACCGTGATCTCGTAGTGGGTGAAATCGCTAGGTTTTGATATATACTCAGCCAAATTAAAAACTTGACACTCGGGATTTTTGGGACTAGATTTTTAATATTTGGTTTAAGGCAACTATTTTAGTGTTATGTTGTGCACGGACGACCTTGACATCAACAGAAAGCAAGAATACGTCTCACCGAAAGTCCTTGACATTGATAACGTTCGTGACGTCACAGTACCCCCCAATATGAAATTCACAGACTTGGAGAACAATCGGAATAAAGTGTTTATAGTAACGGTTGTGGCCTCCTCTAGCGTCTCGTACTGCCACACAACGTCTTCTCATTGATCTCAGAACATTAGTAAACACTACCCGAGGAAGACGTCGCCACTGCCCAGCAAGAGCATGTTGAAGGTCCTGCAACGTCAGTGGTGGATTCACTTGCTGACGAACACGTCGACCAAGTTCGTCTCAGATGTGTTCAATAGGATTAAGGTCGGGGCTAAGCGACGGCCAATCCAGGACTTGGACACCGGCATTTCTTAAAAAAATTCTGGGTAGCAATTGCCGTATGGGGTCGAGCATTGTCTTGTTGAAACGTTAGTCCAGGCCCATGTCTCTGCATAAACGGAAGAAGAACAGGTTGCAAAATCTGATACCTGTACTGGACAGCATTTAAGTTCCCTTGGACAACAACAAGAGGAGAACGTCCATGTGCACAAAAAGAACCCCAAACCATTACGCTGCCGCCACCAAATCGGTCAACTTCTCTGATGCATACTTGAGCGTAACGTTCACCTCGTCTGCGGTACACTCGGACCCTGCCATCGGCAAATCTCAAAGTGAATCGAGATTCGTCACTAAAGACAACCGGATTCCACTGTCTTCGAGTAAATCTTATGTGTCTTGTGGCCCACACAAGTCGGTTACGGCGATGAAGAGGTGTCAATATTGGTCCATTATAGGGCCTCCGAGCTCGAAGACCAGCAGCCTGCAAGCGATTTCGAACAGTCTGTGCAGTTACCCTTCCACCAAACATCTCTCTACTTGTGGAGGTTGCAGTGACAAATCTGTTTCTAAGATGACGTAATCGTATTGCTTAAGCTTCCTGGAGTGACGTCACACGTGGCGCTCCCGCCCTTGGGCGGTCGGCAATAGTTCCAGTTTGAAGCACTCTCATTCTAAGATTAATTATTGTCTGGCGTGAACAATTAAAGGCTCTTGCAACAGTGACCACAGACTGACCAGCATAGAGCCTACCTATAGCACGTAGACGTTCTACATTTGAAAGGCGCGGCATTTTCTAACAAAGATGAAAATAACAATTTTAATTTGTTTTTCCAGTTCAAGTTACGTGTGCGTTTTCAGTTTAAGCAAACTTGCATCGATTGACCTCACGAGTTTGTGTTTGCTCGTGTTTTTCAGGTTTTTCATCTTTATATGCTCAAAAGTCACGACGTGACTTTACAATTTTATGAAATTAAAGGTTTCTTACTGCTTACTATCGTTAGAAACACTTTAAAATTTATTTGACTTACCAGAAAAAAAAATTTGTTGAAATTCATCAGTGTCAAGTTTTTAATTTGGCTGAGTATTACCTGATGGTA
The DNA here is from genome assembly GCA_963678685.1 of Patella ulyssiponensis. Taxonomy (NCBI): domain Eukaryota; kingdom Metazoa; phylum Mollusca; class Gastropoda; family Patellidae; genus Patella; species Patella ulyssiponensis. The sequence goes on from OY783229.1 coordinate 64,786,113, forward strand.
TACTTTTTTTTTATCAACCTTTATACATTCATGGACTCTCGTCATACAACCAATTTTTGTGTCAGAAAGCTGCCCCTTGAAGACAACTGCACTATTCGTAAGCTGTGCTACAATCGAATCTGGGTAATATGTTGAAGATACGGCTACAATTTTGTATATAATCTATTTTTAAGAAACCCAGTTGAAAAGTAAACGAGAATGAAATATTATCCGGTGACTCCTTAAAGAACATACTATGGTGCATATATAGACAACAAAATCAATGAATCAAATGAAATGGGGTTTAACGTCTTACTTTTCTGCATCAACTGGTACAATGAAGACATGCGCTGTGTGCCAAGAGTGAAATGTCCTGGCAACCGGAGCAATGTTGGCTCTTTAGTTTGGAGAGTGGTGTTCGATCCTTGCTATTGGCCGAGAAAGTTCATCGGCATTTTCCGTCGTGGTTTATGTGCAGAACGTTGGTCCTGACAAGGCAGCTGTTCAGTTGTTCGGATGGAACGAAAACGAAAACCCGAGTTCTCGTGTATACATTGGCGTGCAAGTAAAGGATCTCTTGGCCGGTGGAATTCGATAAAAGAGTAGGTGGCCAACACAATTCATCGGGATTTTTCGGCGTGTTTCCCCTTGACATTCGTGAAGGACAGTGAGTCTGTCAAGGTCGTGCTATAGCCGTTCGGATTGGACGAAATAACGATGTTCTGTGTACACATTGACGTGCAAGTAAAAGATCCCCTGCCAATTGGAATTTAATAATATGATTAGGCCGTAGCGCCTCTGTCCGGCCAAATTGCCCTCATAGCACACTGTATATGGCGTCTTCATTAGCCCAGTCGGATCGGAACAGTGGGACGTTAAACCCCATTTATGTGTGTGAAATAGCTTTATTTAACGTCCGCTTCCACTGAGGTGATATCGCAGACAAGAAAACTCCATTTAATTACAAGAGGGCACATATAGCTAGGGTTCTTAATTAAGGGGAATAACTCCAACCTACCTTTTGTTGAAACAGACACCATGAAGTAAATTACACACCAATAATCCAATATATTTCTGTATATCAATAGGTTTACCTTCTTCTTCTTTTAAACTTCTCATAACTTTAGATGTTGAATCAAATACTTTCTCTTCTAGTTTACTACCATACAAATATTGTCTGAAATATACAATTTATAAAATCAACAACTACAACTTGAATTATGGACGTATTAAGAAAAGAATAATGTTAGTTAAAATTCTATGTAATTTTATCATTTATTATAAAATATATTACCTTAAACCTTGAAGAGCAATTTTACGAAGATGTTTCCAGGCAGGAGTAACATCCGAAAAGATTATATCTTTAAAACCCGATGTAATATACTCCACTGAAATTAATCAGAAAAAAAAATATTATTTACGTCGATCGGATATTAATGTGTATACTTCATATTGCAAATTGCTATTAATTAGAAGTACCAAATAAATGAAGCGTGGTATCATAGGCCATCTCTATAGCCTAGTAACCGGAGGTAAGATACACTGAAATTGGTTAAACCATCAATATATTATTTACGATAAACGCCGACCGGATATTAATATATTGCATATTGACAACAGTACATTTGAAGATATTGTTGTGTTGATGTTCCGGTGACAGGTAGCGAGTGTTCTGTTTGTAGAAGTCACCTTGGGATGCGTGGAAGAAAAATCAATGGGCCAGTGGCATTCGTGTTTTACTGATAAAGTGAGGTAATATTTGAGTAATCAACCATCACAATAGTGTTGGTAAAACAAGCCTTTAATTCTATGCTAATAAGCTAGGATAAGGTGTGGTGGTATCACGTGTTCCTTTGTTTGTTGTGTTATTTTACATGCGCAATAATTCGTTTTTTTAATTTAGAAACAATCGAACACACCCTTATTGGTTGGAAGCTCATTCTGTCCTGGCCGTTAATCACCCCAAAATTATTGTTAATATGTTCGTTTCTATACTCAAGCAGGCCCGGATCCAGGATTTTTTCGAGGGGGGGGGGGCATGCATTGGAGCAAAGGGTAATACGTTGCAACCTTGGATTGTTTGGGCGGAGACAATGCGAAAATCATGTTTATATCATCTATTAAAGAGCAAATATGTCAACTACAACAGTAACAAAGCAAACGAAAATGAAAATCTACTATGTCACAGCCCCCCTCCCTGTATCCGCGCCTGCAAAGCCATTACAAACGCAATGCCTAATTCGTGAAATGTTTCTGGTAAAGGTTTTCTTGGGCTTTCCTATCTTACGGCACATAGATGAAACTTGTGATGGGTGTTTTTTGTGGACTTCTGACAAGAGACTTTCTGAGCAATCATCATGTCCTTGTTATGGATTGGCCCGCTATGTCTCCCTGGTGAACACCTTTGGGATAAACTTGGACGACGGGTTCAAACTCAAGCCGTGGCACCACGAAATGTGGCAGAATTGGCACATGCACTCCAAAATCATTGGCAAACAACCCCACGGCGTGTAGTGAGACATCTGTGCCAGTCCATGCCAAGGCGCCTTCAGGCATGTGTAAGAGCTTAGGGTGGACATACCCGATACTGACTTCAGCTGACCCCTGCTTTGTTTCATGGTTCTCGAAAGTTTCGGTTTTGTGCATTTGTTGTGAATTCTTTCATGAAATAATCCACAGATGCTTGTTATCTCGATTTTGTCAATTGTAGCATTAAATAAACATTGAATTTGGCATTGCTTTTTTAATAACTTTGGGTTTAGAATATTAATCTTACTAGAGTAGATTTGAAATCTGCCGGCATAATCTGATCCTTTCTTTACCAATGCTTCATTTACAGTTTCGGCATCGCTTAACACCACACATCTAATAGGTCCTATATTGAAACAAATTATTATTATTATTAGCATCATCTATAGCACACGCTTCAGGTGTCGCTTTACATTACAGAATAGTTATTATAAAAGACAAATGAAATATATTTAAACGTGAAATTATTAATTCATAGTTCCGGTAATTATAAACTGTTTAAAATAGACGAGTCTTTAAAGTGAGATAGAGCCCACCTAGTCAGATATAGGTAGGTTGCATGGCAACGACACATACGCCCAAAGCAGCCAAGTTTTCCTGGAGTTAACAAGGGTTGTTGCATATTTTTGTATTCTGTCAGAAATGAAAACATTTACAATAAAACATGATTACGAATAACAAGCAATTGGGCTTCTAGTTCTGTCGTATTCTAACATTTAGTATGCAAAATAGTTAATGTCAATTTCTATAATTATTTGAATTGATAGGCTTCTTTGTCTCATGGCCTTAAACATTGTATTAAAAAAGGTCAATCGGATATTAACTTTATCTTCTAAAGCGCCCACAAGATTTTCAAAGTGATTATAAGAGCCATATATGGTTGTAACTATCGGAAATCGTTAAAACTAAAAATCAATATTCAAACTCTGGAAGCAGTTTTATATAAGCATTAAGTTGCTTGTTACTGTATCCAATTTATTCATATTATTCCCTTCATCGTTGTATATAAGAATTCTGAATAAATACTTTTTTAAATCAAGCACTCTGGACATCGTTGAAAATCAATAGAATTCTTTGTCTCATGACCATACCTTAAACACTGTCTCAATCGGGTATTACATGTAACTTTGTCTACAACATTTTTCAAATTGATCAAGGGCCATAACTCTGGCAGTTATTATTGGAAATAGTTTAAAATTAAAATCAATATGCTTCTTTGTCTCGTGGCCTTAAATACTGTGTTCACATTTAAAGTCAGTCGGATATTAACGGTAGCGTCTATAGCGTTTACAAGATATTATTTCAAAGTGATCAAGGGTAGTAATTATCGGAAATCGTTGACAATTAACAGGATTCTTGTTCGTATCACGACACTGTATATAAATTTAATGTCAATCGGATATTAACTTTAGCCTCTAGAGCTTCTACAAGATTTTTGAAAAAGTTCAAGAGTGACCCCTGGAAATTGCGGATGCCGGATCGACGGACCAACAATATACGACATGAGCTCGGGGCATAGTTTTATGGATACAGTATTACATAGTTATGTTATATCCATAACATCGTATATAAAGAAGTTATATGAACTGAATTTGCAGTCCTGCGTTGGATATATAATCTGATTAACTTTGGCCATTACAGCGTCTGCAAGATTTTTTGAAGCGATCAAGGGCCATAACTCTGGAAGTAATTATCGCTGAAAATCAACATGATTCTTCGTATCATGACCTTAAACACTGTTTATAAATTTAAGTCAATCGGATATTAACTTTAGCCTGTAGAGCGCCCACAAGCAATTGTGGACGCCGGACGGACGGTCAGGCGGAGGGACGGACGGAAGGACGGGGGCGACGACAATATACGACCATATTTCAATGTGGGCGTATAATAAAAATGACGCTTTTATTAATGGGGGTGGTGGTGGGGGTGGTGGCTGTGGTTTTGAATTTACATTGTTGATTTCTCATTCACGTAAAAGCCGTATTAATTAATGCACTCTCTTGAGCTAGATAAACAAAAAATATGAATTAAGACAATCTGCGGTCGCAGCTTCTGCAACAGCTTAAAATTATTGGTACTAATCACAATTTACCCATATATACTGTTATTGCTGGTCCATGCGTCTTTTTCCAATCAAATGCTTGTTTATACAGAGGTATCTTGGAAGTCATTGCTGAAAGAAAATAAATTGAAGCATCCATAATTAAACATACGTTATGCAAGAGCTTAATCTGCCCATTGCAGGTATTTCTTTAGGCCTGAAATGTTATCTAAATTATTGATTACACATTAATGAATTAACTTATTAAAACCATAATCAACCTTCGATGTCATTGATAGCATGCGATATTTAGTGGGTTAGGATCCTAGACTATGTTTTTTTTCGTGCCGACTTTAGTAATGATGATCGAGGCTAAAGGCAAAAATTCAATCGCCAAATTCTTGGTTCAGAGTGGATCAATTTGACTGAAATTTCAGCAAATGTCCATTACAATATCTAGTGAGAGACTTGCCAGGGCTTTATCTAATCACCCATAATGTATCTTGAAGGGTACAATCGGGGAATAGATAAATATGTGAACTTCTGTAAAAGCATTACTCAAATGTTTTAAACTCGCATGGGCTTGATATAGCGAAGAGAAATTGGAGAACTCTTCGGATATTTTCTACAAAGTATGCATATTTATATTTAAACATATAGTCAAGATCACAAAACAAACCGAGATTTAGAATATCCATAGAATTTAGATAGATAAATGTGGGAGTGCTTACTAATTGACCCAGTCCATTGAGTGGGCGTTCCGAGAGCAAGCAAAAAGTTACAGAAGCTATAGTAATGACATATTCCTGAAGCAATGGCCCGAGAAATCTCTCTCTAGCCATTGCTGGAATAGCGTCTGTTTCTTGAACTTTTGCGGGATTGTATCTATTCTGCCCGTTCAATGAAAGCTATCACTTAAGTACAGCAACATGACAGTCCTTCGTTTAATCTGGGTCTTCCCTAAAACTTTGGACAGTGATTTAAGGTATTAAAAACGGTGAAAGTATGTTCGTTTCCAAACAGTATTGTTTACATTTCATTCGACTTGATAGCCTCGTTTGTCACACAATTAGTTTTACCGCAGTATTCTCCAATGCACGGGTTAATTAGGCATAATAAAAGCGTGAGCCATGACGTAACGTTATGTAAACATATTTGGTCCAATACTGGCACTAGTTTTAAATGTAAAGCTTTTGTATGGTAGGTAGTGATTGGTTGGTAGTCGGACTACTGACCAATCAAAATTTAACACAACAATATCCACTCATAATAGCAGTGTGTAGTGAGATTACCTGTAATCAAACGAAACGCTGTGCGGAGTATGTAGTAATGATCGCCGAGATCACTCCTATCAAATTATGTTATTTAATTATCTAAATATATACTCACTAAAGATACTTCCAACTAATGGCAGACTCCATGGTCCTGGTGGTAATTTGTATTTTTTCTTTCCAAATGTATAATATGTAATCAAACCAACTGTTAACCCTAGAAACAAGGCTTGGGTTGTTAAAGAGAAGGGCACCTGTTTCAAATACGATTCCAACATTTTGAGAATCTGTTTAGTTTACTAAATAATATTTCAGGATACTGAAATAAAGAATAAAAGAAAACAGAATTTGTTAAACTTGCCCCAGAAAGCTGTGTATCAATAATTATGGGTTGGGTGATTACTTGCCTGGCTGTTAAGTTCTCAGTTATTCTAAAAGTAAATATTATTTCCCTCGTTTGACGTAGGAATTAGGGGGAAATTATTTTGATATTGTTGCAAGAGTGTTTCAATAGTTGTGTATGGGCTTCCGTAGATTACGTGTAAATGCATGTGCATTGAGCTGTGTAAGTCACTTCAGGCGACAGTAGTTGACACGTCAACACTGATTTTAATATAATGGAGATTTGTTTGTATATTATGTATTTATGTTCATTTTGATGTAGTTTGTACTTGCTCATTTTAAATACAGTTGGTTTCTAGTGTCGCCACAATGCCATTATTGTGTTATTATGTTATTTGTTGGGCGTTGGGAGGGGGAGGGGGTCATCTGGGACACCTGTCCAGGTGACTGGAGCCTAATGATCGGCTCAGGGGTATGCAGTATTTTGTTTCTTTTAAAAGGTATTGGTATAAATTAATAAACAAAAAATAAAAGCAAGTTTTACTTGTTCGTCAGGCAGAAGAAAACCGATGATCTAAACTCATTCAATATTTTGGAAATGTTGTGAGGAAACTCGTGCATTTTATTACGTATTTTGTTGACATATATAATATGAGTTTTCAAAAAAAAAATGAACGAGTGATACGTGTTGTCAAAAGAGAGTTCACATGATTACAATAAAATATAGGTGTTGGTCACATTGACTGAGTTAAACTAAACTACCTGGATGTGATAACTAGGGTTATTTTACAGCTTAAACGCATGGTGTTCTATTTCGGCCACTTACGTGTTAAGCTATACAGATAAAAAGCGACGCCGACTTTTTAACACCACGTCGCACTTTTCTAAACGGACTATTTTTGATGAAATGCGCATCTACCAGGATAATTCAATTGCAGTGTATTTACCTTTTGGTATTTGCAGTGTATTTGCCTTTTGGTATTTTGATCTCCAAGGGAACTGCCAATAATATCCTTCATATAACAAGACATTTTTATAATATGGTCTAAATTCACGTGTGAAAGAGTGACCTCGTGATCTTTGCAGATACAGTCATACACAGTTAAACAAATGATAACGATGCAGGTATGGTTTCCATTAGTTAGTTATATTATAGGTTCTCAGGTGTTGTATTACTTATTATTTCTTGACGTATTTACAGACAATACGCGAAGATATATATATTTTTTTGGATCTCCTACGACTAATATATTAGCAACCGCGAAGAAATCAGATTAAGGTCTCACATTACATACTGTAACTGTTCTGTTCAGCGTCTGCGATCAGTACATTTTTGATGATTAAAGGAATTTTAAAATACCATTTTTCTTATATTTTCAGCACCGTGTCAAAATACATATTTATTAAATGAACATTAAAAATCATAATTATACCCTCTCCTCTCTTTTTACTGAAATATGGACTAGTTTACACTGGTTTGCAACATTTCGGGAAGCGAAGATCGGTGATTTGTTATCTCAGCTTCCAAGGAAGCGAGTCCATATCCAAAGGTAAACACTTAGATAATTAGCCGCCCGCAAAGAAGTGGCTGCCCCGTGCATATGCAACCTTCGCCCCCCCCCCCCAATGTGAGGGCCCGGGCTACTAGTCAAAAATTTGTGCGATAAAACATGTCATCATAATAATAATTGGATATAAATTTGAAATAATAATTTATAATGAAAAAACTTACAAAGATGCAGGTGCAGTTTTCAGAAGTCTCCTTAACGGTAGTCAATTTATAAATAATATTTAAAGGTGACGCGCGCCGCAAAGGACAACGTGTCACTTTATAAAAGGCGACTTCGAGAATTTTTTTAAAAGGCGACGCGCGGCGCGGGAAGTGGCCGAAATAGAAAACCATATAGAACTTTGCGCAGAGGCGTACGAGGTGGGGGGGGGGGCGGCGATGAAAAAAATAGAAATCTGAAAAGAGTTCAGAATTGTGAGATCGGTCATTAGCCGAGGAGTTTTTGAAAATGGGGTGGGGGTCGGGGTATAGCCTTGTCGGGGAAGGCTATGGTCTTGTCGGGAATGAACGCTCAGTTTGTCGGGAAGCGTCGCGCCGTCTGCGGGTTTTGAATATTTTTAATTATATGGAAGCGGAAAGAAAGCAGTCCAGTCAATGATGAACACGTACGCCATCTGAATAGAACTAGCACGTACACATGGCCTTTCTCAGTTCTTGAGTACTGTGTTAATGTATACTGGCATCCAACTCCATGCACCGGGCGAGCCCAGTGATAGAAGTGAGCAGCTGAAAATTTCCTTTAATAATAATTGATAAGTTTGTAATAATATTGTACCTTGTAGTCACATGTAATATACACGTAAATAATTCGATATTGAGCCCTTTTCTTTGGAAATAAATATTCATAGGTTAATGTAAAGTGCCACTGGCAAGAGTTATACAAAGATAATGTGCTCAACAACGCTTATTTTACTTATAAATCTCTCCAGGAAAAAGTTCCAAAACCACTATGATGTAGATGTTAAATATATATACAAGTCTTCTATACATCTGAGATCTGGATAAAAAATGTGAAGTCTCATAAAATGAAAAATGTGGCAAAAGTAAATCCTTCGACTTGTTCTTGTTTTGGTAGTAATAGAGCTTGTATTTTAAAGATGATTTTTACCAGTTTTTATGCTGCAACTGACATAATTTACTACCCACTCCAAATTACTAGAAAGTATTCGAAATGCCTGGAATCGCGTACGGCCGTCTGGTTTTCAAAATTTTCTAATTTTTTGGGGGAGGCCACCAAGACCCCCCCCCCCCCCCCGTCGGACGCTTCGCGCCTCCGGCGCTCGCGGTATGACGGCTTCGCCAGCGGCCGCTCCGCGGACTCTAGGGAAGTATATTTGTCGGGAAAATATGCTGGCCCCCCCAAACAAGTTCGGCCTTGTACGCCCATGCCTTTGCGTCGAGGAATTTCTATACTGGGTTATCTATTATGCTATTTGTTGTTCCAAATTAAACGAGTATACACGTGAGTCGCACCATATACATATATTTATAGTTTAGATCTTGTAGCCCAGTATGTTCGATTTTTTAATATATCATTCTAACCCATTTCTCTCATTACAATAAATGTAATGGCATTTAACGCACTGCTGGGATAATGAAGGCAGCTAATAAATGAGGGACAACTCTTCCATCGAATTCAAGCTGTAAATAAAGTGTAAAGGGTTCCATGACGTGCACGCCACTGCGTACGCAGGGTCTCAGTTCCTTTTCCCACCAGAACCACGCCGGAATATCTCGGTTGCACGGGTTTTAATACCCTAGTTCAACCTGACCAGCCATACCATACGATAAAGCCCGATCGGGACAGTTCAGACTGTACTCGCAGCCGTAGTCTACAACCGATCGAAGGTTGACAAGGTTAGCGGGACAACCTATTACTTACGAAGCCACCATAGCTCCCGAATTACAACAAAGAAAGAACTACATATAGACACACAATTAATATGCACCAACTTACGTTAAACGTCACCCTCGAATAACTCCACTGCTCGTAAACGGGTCACAAACTGTGTACAGGGTACGTTGTTATAAATGTAGATATATGATTGGTCTATCAACCACATCTAGGTCGATAAAGTCTCCTGTGTTTGGTTATATTATAATATGCCAACCATCAATAGGTCAGCGAGAGAGAGGTAGAGGAGAGAAGAGAGTGAGAGAGAGGGTGAGACAGAGAGGGGGGGGGGTCCAATCGACACAAACTAGGTCATTTCAGGACTAAAATATAGTTCAATTTTATTTTAATAATTCACGTGCGCTTAGGGGTCTTTAGCAATAGGAGGAAACCAGAGGACCCAGAGAAAAAACCCACGAAGTTGGACAGGATATCTTAATCCATGTCACGTACAACCGGGGAATCGAAACCGCGCCATTTGACACAAAGACAGGCCTTATAGTACATCGCGCACGTGCTAACCATTCGAACCCTCACTCTCTCTCTCTCTCTCTCTCTCTCTCTCTCTTACGATATTACGTAATAAAGATAGGTATTAAAACAGTGCATGTACATGTTATGTATGATATGCCATACTTCATTTGGTGGCACCTTATACGATAATGTAGTAACTTTGACTATCTAGGAAAGTGATTCATTCAACTTCTATGGGTAACTATTTAATTAAGAACCACCGTAATCTACCGTATATGCAGACAGTTTAGGTAATTATACAACTCGATATGTGTATAAGACCCGTGGCGCGTGCAGTAGGTAGAGATTAAGATTTTTTTACAATGATGCTCGTCTGTTTTAAAGTTGGGTTCCCAGATAAGTATTTATCGGGTGGTTATTGCCTATAAAAGTATGACAATTTTGGTATATATGGAAAGTAGAGATATCCAATCTTACTAGAAAAATACTGGATTCCCTGAAAAACACTCATGGAGCGTATACAGGACAAAAATGTAAGGGGTTCCCTTAATAGTCAGCCCGACGAATAAGGGTACCTGCACGCATGGCGTTGAAGGCTACACGCGAACTTGAGCGATTTGTGTACATGTTGAAAAACTTTATGAAGAGTTAGACGTACAACAATTTCTGGGATAAAAAACACGGAAAAAGACGCGGGCAGCGCTTACAGACAACATCGTCTTGTGTACGCAATGCATTCCCCCCTGTCCTCCGCCGCCGTTGCCATTGGTTACGGAGAGGTGTAATCACCTGACGCAAACATGGTCTCTTTAGAGAGATGTTTATAGCAGGCTATACTCGGCAATTACAATGTTGTTTTGAGAACGATTTGAAGCAAAATTATGATAAAATAATTAGTTTGAATATGTTTTTAGTACTAATATATCATCAAATCACCCAGTTTGTACCCGGGAATATAACTTTAAACCATTAACATAACAAATGTGAGAGTGTAAAAATAACAGTATTGAATATTCAATAAACAATTGACACAAGCGTAAAACGCAATTAAATAGAACACGTGAGGATGTAAAATAATAGTATTTAATATTCTATAAACCATTGATTACATTCTTAAAATGTAATTAAAGGGGCTAAATCGCTTATATTTGCGACCATGACATTGACTCAAATGGTTTACAATAATAATGTAATCTGATTGTATATGACTGATTTGCATTCAATTGTTCCCGTTATGTCCAGCGAAATACGGCATGATTTCAGCCGATTTCAACCGAATAGAATTTTTAGTGTTTGGTTATTCCAGTCTATTGCCCATGCTATCAAGATAAGTTATGGCGTCGCAGCTTGACATGAGTTGTGGGATATGTCTAGTCTCGTTCTTTCTGTTCACTTGGTAAAATGTTTATTTTGTCTGAAATATTGGATATCAGATGCCTACCTTTTCAAGGTAAGATAACAACATCAATGTTGATTTGAACTGATAAAATAATTCGTGTTTTCAATGTGGAAGACTTTGGATGATATTAAGTTACAGACTTAGCTACATTAAATACAAAAAGTAACTCTAGAAATATTAAATTTTACAATTTGATCAATGTAACAAGTATTTGGTAGTTTAGTGCTCTCGGGGAAAAGTAATCAAATTGGGTTTAACGTCCTACTTTTCGGCATAGACGTTTTGACAAGATGTCTTGGCTTGATTAAGACGAGAGAACCCATGTTTAATCGTCGCCAGATAAACAATAGAAAATAGTCATTAATTTAACGGACATGATTAATTAGTGTAAAAAAATTATTATTTGTATGTTACTTGTCATAAATGGACTAAATCTACCGAGTTATATTACTCCCAACCCGTGCAGCGCCGGCTAATCCGCTAGTATCAACATAAATATAATAGCATATTATCTCTATACTTACGAAGAACATGATTAAATAGTGTAAAAAAATTATAACTACATGTAACTTGTCAGAAATGGACCAAATCTACAAATACATGTATTATGTATGATTTATATAATTCAAATGAATGGACAATTATAAATCGTGCAAAACGACAGGTTTTGGTTTTGTATTACAATACAATTATATAAGTAATAATTCCTTTTAGCATAAAGAATGACTATGTAAACGATGTTTAATAAACCAAATTTGGTTCTATCTAATTCTGAACAAAGCATATCGTTGACCAATTTTGTCCAAATTGATTCTAAATGAAACATATCGGAGACTAACTGTTTGGTAAATTGAAATAAGAATTAATGGTCAATGAATAAAATAAATTGCAATAAGGCTACATGTAAACGAAAACTAGGTACACATTCGGCTAAGTAATCAAATCAGACTGTTTATTTTCTCGCTTCCACGATGACGTCTGATTTTCGTGGTAAAAACGCGAGGGAACCATCGGGTGTCATATCTATGGTCTTTCCTTCTGGACATCTAAACGTAAAATTCCTCAATAGAATGGCTAACATCAAATGCATCTCGGGTCTAGCAATAGTTTCACCCAAACAATTTCTACGTCCAGCAGAAAAGGGCAACCATGACATGGTCTTTGGGGCTAATTTACCATCAGCGTCCAGTAGTCGTTCTGGCCTGAATATTTCGGGATCTTTCCATTTCTCCGGATCGTTGTGAAGTGCCCAGTGATTTATCATGACCATTGTTCCTTTGGGTATTTCATAATCGCCTGTTGATAAAAAAAATAGTATAAGACCGCATAATATTATAGGGTTACTTTAGTTCTAAGAAAGGTGTCATGATGTGTAACGAAAACTAGGGTAATGAGAGTAGCTTGCATTATTCTACTAGACTAACTCACCGACAGTGATGTCTGTATCCTTTTCGGGAAAATAGGTTACTATCGTCCAGTCATCTCGTGCACAGATTAGTACAATTAACTAGAATAGTGTTGACGTAAAACGGTGCCTATACGAAACACTTACCTATAAATGGTATTTGTCCCACCCTAATAGATGATACACTATGCTTTCTATATAGGAGAGAGCTGGTTTGATTTATCTTCAGACAGGCTGGGAAATAGACATCGTTTTTAAAACAATGAGCAATTCTTGTTGCTTTGGTCCATATTTTCGTGTAGTGTTGTAAGCCCTATCATTAACACTAAGCCAATCTTCTATATCTCAACCGGGTACCCCCCCCCCTCTCTCTCTCTTTCACTAGAAATTAACCAAGCTCTTACCGATGGTTGTATCACAACGGGTAGCATGTGGTAATCCCATGGGCTGTACTGGACATATTCTCATACTCTCGTGTAGTACAGCTTCTGTATATGGCATCCTCTCTCTGTCATTTAAAGTGGGGGCTTGTCCGGCATCTGACAAATATGGTTAATATTGAATTTATTTATTCCCGTAATATATTTTATCATGAGTTTCTTCTTCTCACAGACATGCCCAATATCAGGGGTATATAAACATATTTTCCGTAAGGGGGGGGGGGGGGCATCAATAAAGCGACCGACTTAGAATGAACAAATCAATTATTGCCCCCAGTTAGGTCGAAAAGTAGTTATTAAGTATAGCTTTATGTAATCTTTAAATTGATTTGTAGTCCTCGTTCTGGTTTGATTGAAGGCCTCGTTTTCTCGAAAAAAACCCACCCCATTCCCCGCCCTAACTAGCCTACCTGGACTAAACGCAAAGGGAAGGGGGTGCATAACACCTGTTGCTTCTATAACTAAAGTTTACAATTGTTTTAAGTTTATGCAACCGTTCCGTACTGATCGCAAACTATATGTTTACTACTAGAAACAACTATGGGTATATTTAACAAGCACTGCATATCTATCACCTTCAAACCTGACTGGAAATGTGCTGGTCTTGAAATAATTACATGCCTTGTCTGGTGATGACGTCTTTCGTTTTAGTATATTGTTACTGTTCATAGATCCGTATAAAGGTTTTGTTTATAAAGAAAACTAACCAAGAACCTGGTCCAATTCTGCTTGAACTTTTTTCTGTATTTCCGGATGTGTTATTAGTAATAGAATAGTCCAGTTAATAGTTTGTCGAGTAGTATCAATTCCAGCTACAAAACAAGAGGTAATCAGTTAAAACTTTATCATGTTGTTTCTGAAAAATGACCTACAACATGTCATCCAATTGTTAATTGTCAAAGTTGCGTTATTTCGATTCCCCACTTGTACGTGACAAGGAGTACGGTCGCCTGTCCAACTCCGTGGGTAAAACACCGAACAAATTAATGAAATAAAATTAAACCATATGTTAGTCCGAAATGACCTAGTTTAATAATAATTATAAATTAATTCACTTGACAGGACCATAAATTAAAAATTAAGACCCAAAGAAAGACCTGCAGTAGAAGGATTTAGCTTTTGCATAATGTATGTTTAAGAAAGGCATTCAAATAAAATTAATAACATTTATTTTCTTGTTGAAAGATATGACTTACCGGAGAATATATAAAATTAAGAACATTTATTCTCTTGTTGAAAAATATGACTTACCGGTGAATATATCCGCGCATGAGTATATCAGATGTTCATCTGTAATTACATTTTCTATTTCCGGATCGTCCAGTATGGCTTGTCGTCTGGCATGTATCAAATAATCCACGAAATCTTTCATATCATCTGAATAATACAAATAGTTATAATATCATTATAATTCACAAATTGTTTCAAATAACCCGTGAAATCTTTCAGATATCTCAATAATATAAATATCGTATAATCCAGACGTTGTTTCGAATAATCCGTGAAATCTTTTATATATCTCAATAATATAATCATCGTATAATCCGTGAAATCTTTGATATTATTTATATAACGTTGTTTCAAATAATCCGTGAAATCTTTAATATTTTTTGTATAGCATAAATAGATACAATGTCATATAATCCGCAAGTTGTTTGTTTCAAATAATGCGTCAAATCTTTCATAAAATCTAAATAGCACAAATAAGTAAACTATTGAAATAGCTTTCTGTGACACTAAGGTCCGTGTCGTTAATAGTTGAATTAGGAGTTACGTCCACATTGTGATCCGGCCCGTGATATTAGGGTGACACTATCTTCTAGGACTTTTTTGGACTTTTGAACTTTTGAACACTTTTTACGTTAACTATGTGTTTATATCTTTAAAATATCCATAATACAGGAAACTATAGACACAGCTATGACATTAAATATAAGCTTAATATAAGTTCTCTTTCCCAAGCCTGATTCTCTTTACCCCACCAATTTACCCCACCAAGAATACTGAAGCTACCCATCAACATCATATGGCTCTCCTACGACTTACTGGGGTGGTCTAATCCAAGTGGTGTCTAAATGATGTCCGAATGATGTTTGTTTCTCAGCCTCTCAGCCTAGGAGGCTGTGATATTGCCCCTATGGAGCGCTCTATATGGTCTCATTATGATATCTAAAGTAACTTAAACCGCGAATGTTCATTATAAAGAGGTTACGTCGAGTGGACGTTAAACCTCATTTCTCTCACTTCTATAATGAGGTTATGTGCACGAGTCATGTATTGAGCCCCGGGAAATTGACCAGGTACTTCCTGGTCAGCTGCACAGACGCTACCCCGGATTGGATTTCAACACATGGGCATCTAGGAGGAGGCTAACAACGTTACTAAGGCATGGGATTACAATATTTGGATTATCAGACTATGATCAGATATGTCATCGTTAACCCATTTGTCGTTGTCACTGGCGCAAGCTAACGAATTCAATAATTAACCAGAACATATATAGGCCCTATAGTGTTATATTTCTGATGGAATGGTATTATAATATATCATATGATATCTAAATAATTTACACCATTATAACTATATCAGCACAACAATATTTAGGTAATCCATGCTTCCAAAGAACGCGCAGGGAGGCATTTTGTGCTCCCCGGTCTATTTATTAAGTCTAAATTGTAAAAAGATTGAGCTGTTGGTATCATTTGCCTTTATCATAGAATCTTTTAAACTGTACGTGATTTGGTTCTTACCTTCCGAAAAATTATGTTTGTGGACGCTGAATTCTTCTCTTATGGAATTCACAAATATAGCAAAGGCTCCTATGATGCGTTTGAATTTAGCTGTAGGAAATCGGCGAAGTGGTGGGATGATGTCTTCCCAGAATCCATTTCCGAATTCGCTGTTTGTTGACTCGAACATTTGTAGCAATTCTAGAAATTGCTTGTCATTAATATCAAAGCTAAAATAAGACAGAAAAAGGTATAAAAAGGACATCAACATATATGACAATATTTCATTAATATCAAAGCTAAAATAAGACAAAAAAATAACAACAGAATCATCGTCATGAGAAGATGGTTGGACAAACACTAAACTTCCACTGTCTGCGTATAATTAGTATAGACGCAAAGCTAGTTCGCCGACATTTTATTTCCGAAATCGACGACATTAGTCGGAAACACAAAGTATGCTTTTGGAATTTTGAGAAGTATTTATTCCGCTACCGGTGTCGAATAGGACACATCAACTCACCTTTTGTTAAAGAGGACACCATGGAGTAAATTACACACCAATAATCCAATATATTTCTGTATATCAATAGGTTTACCTTCTTCTTCTTTTAAACTTCTCATAACTTTAGATGTTGAATCAAATACTTTCTCTTCAAGTTTAGTACCATATAAATATTGTCTGAAATATACAATTTATAAAATCAACAACTATTACTTAAATCATGGATCAATCGTATCGTTTTTATATACTGTCGATGGCCTATAATACATGAAGATTTGCCCGGATGTACCGATAGGTCGCGTCAGAGTTAATACGAGCGGCTTTTGACCCTATGAGGTCAGATATTTGTTGAACCAATCACCATCGATGTTTCTAGTGGATTACCCACAGTTCCGAGCAAAATACACCTAAAGCTCGCCTTTACAGACATTTCAGAGAACCTCAATAACAACTCGTCCAGGTCCTAGTGTAGTAAAGACATGTAAAACGAAATTTTGAACTATAAAAAAACGAAAAGAAATAAGATCTGTGTTTTAATCAGATTGATCACGGACTTAAAATACTTAGTAAGTAATAGCCAAAGGAAAACTTATTGATAATTCTTGTGCCCGTGACATCCAAACTTTAAATCATTAATACATTGAAATACAAAACACGTTACCTCAGACCTTGAAGAGCAATTTTACGGAGATGTTTCCAGGCTGGAGAGACATCGGCAAAAGCTATATCCTTATAACCGGAAGTAAAGGTCTCAACTGAAATAAGTTTAATCGTAATACATTATTCATTACATTACTACAGTAGATAGTTAAGGTTCATAGGCGTGGTATCGGAAATTCTGGAAGGCATAGTCACACCCCACCTTATGTAAGACATGCGCACTGCTGATTGGAGCACTATTTTATACTTGGGTTTCTTTGTAGACGGGGGGGGGGGGAATGAAATGGGGTTTAACGTCCACTCGACACAAATTAAGTCATTATTAGACTAACATATACATGTAGATCAATTTTATTTCAACAATTCACTTGCGCATAGGGGTCTTTTTCAGTGGGAGGAAAGCGGACTTTGTAGACGGAATACGAGCGACATTACATTATTGTGGGTTATCCAAAGCTTGTTGAATACAGATGACTTCACTACATATGGTGGTATTACTCTATTCATAAATATTGCCCTCTTCTTTGCTGCGTTATTTTATATGTTCAATACATTCGTTCGTTATGTAACCGACGAATTAGATGTGGAATGACGCAGAAACCTTCGAACACAATTTGCCCCTTCCAAAATAGTAATCTTACTAGAATAAGTTGGAAATCGGCCGGCATAATCTGCTCCTTTCTTTACCAATGCTTCATTTACAGTTTCAGCATCGTTCAACACAACACATCTTAAAGGTCCTATAACGAAATTATTATTATTATTAATATCAAGCCTTTACAAGCGATAATATTAATATGATTTATAAGGGAGATACATTAGCAGCTGGTCTGATAAAAACAAACATACTTTATTCCATTATATGAACTCAGTTAAACTAGACACGAACTAGGTCATTTCGGGACTAACACATGGTTTCAATTACATTTCAATAATTCGTTGCGCTAATGGTCTTTAGCAATTGGAGGAAACCAAAGGACACGGAGAAAACCCACGAGGTTGGACAGGCGATCCTAATCCATGTCACGTACAACCGAGGGTCTTTAGCATATGAAGGAATCCAGAGGACTCGGAGAAAACCCACCAGGTTGGACAGGCGACCCTACTCCTAGTCATGTTCAACGGGGAAATCGAAACCACGTCGTATGACTAATTGACAGACCAGAATTTGAATAACCTATTTACAGAATAGGTTGTCACATACAACCGGGGAATCGAAACCACGACAGTTGACTCAATGACAGACCCTATGATGCAAAGTATATCTGCTACCCCCCACCCCTTTAGTTATACGGACCATTGGTAAATATATTCGGTTTGCGTTGTACTATATTCGGTACGAGTCCGTAGAATTTAGGTATACTGTATCCAATCAAACCCTGGTTTGCTGGATCTTTGTTTGTGTTCTACAGCAAATCCTAAGGGTTGTTTTAAATTCAAATTTGTTGTTAAAATAATTTACCCATGTAGATTGTCATTGCTGGTCCATATTTCTTTCTCCAGTTCAATAATTGTCTATACAAAGGTATGCTGGAATTCATCGCTAGAAGAAAATATTTAAACATCCAATAAGATTACTAAACAAACAATGAGTTCATATATCCATAGATGCATGGTGGGTTAAGGTTTGAGAGTAAAGTAATAACTCGGGAACTTGTGTTTAAACCCGAGGCCTTTGGGTGGAGCATCTACGGCCCGGACAATCAATATTTAAGCTGCCGCTTGCAGTTACTGATAGGGCATTTTTTTCAGGCATGTTTATTTATTATTATCTAAATATATACTCACCAAAGATGTGCCCCAGCAATGGTGGACTCCATGGTCCTGGTGGTAAATTGTATTTTTTCTTCCCAAATGTGTAATATGTAACCAAACCAAGTGTTATCCCTAGTAACAAGGCTTGAGTTGTTAAAGACAGGGGAATCTGTTTCAAATACGATTCTAACATCTTGAGAATCTCTTTATGTTACTTAATAGATTGATGACGATGATACTGCAATTAAATTAAAAGCAAGTGGTATTATCTAAACTATTCAAAAAATTGTAGCCTAATACATTTTGGTGGACACCTTTGTGTAACTTATTATATGATTTACTTCCAGCACATTTCCTCAAAGATTTCCAAAGTGTATAAATGTTTGTTCGTGCATAATTATCTAAATTCAAAGTCAATTGTATTTCGTAAGATCCAGTATTATGTATAATCAAATATGCATGTGCTTTTAAAATCTGGGTTTGGAGCTTGATTTTCATTGAATCACAAATGTAACATGTTCTAAGGACGACCCTTGTCGTTTGTTTCTAACATCGGACTGGTCGATCTCAGTACAATATTAATATATCTACTCTATTCAAAATTTCAACTTTATCGTCGGCCGCAACGAAGAGAGGGAAAGGGATAGGGGGTGTAAAATATGTGGTAAGTTTGAATTGCTTGACAGATCTAGTATTTGGTTGAGTAAAATGTAATAATTTCCTTCTTGGGTTTGATTTATTTGTGGCAAGTTAGTCTGTCTAGTTCGTAGTTGTATTCTGGATTTTCCGCATGTGTGAATGCGAAATAAATATGAACATGGGCGTGGATTTACGGAAGGGGGGACACAGTTACTGATCTTTACGATATCTTCATCCTTAGTCGTAGCATGACCCGTACATGTAAATAGATGGAGAGGCAACGAGCCCCGTTGGTTAGATTCTCTGCCGCTCGCGCGATCTCAATGTAGACGGCAAATCAAGCGATGTGATTTTTGACATAGCGGGATTATATACAGATAATTAATTTCCCGAACTCCTCCTTAGAATTTACGGTATTCCTATAGTTATATGGTAATTTTTCAACCCGATAAGTATCCCTATCCGGTAGTGACGATTTTCTCCTGTTTAGACCTTTGAAATTTCCAAATGCACCAGCTGAAAATTGTGAAATGATCAATTTCAATATTTTTGTAGTTTTTTTGTAAGCATTTTGGTTTGGCTTAAAACTCTAAATTCCCGCATGCATAAAGGATTTTAAAATTATGAAAATAAAGTTCAGGTATACTACCGTCTGGAATGATGATTAATTGTGCAGAAGCAAACGTTAAAAGAGTGTTTCTTTTTTCGGATTCACATGGATTCGTCCGAAGTAAACTAAGACGTTGTGTTGATACATTTACACCCCAATCATCATTTATGGGTTGCAAAAAAAAAAGAAAAAGAGGAGCAAGATTAATAAAAAATATTTTGAATTGATTTCTGTTTCTTTGCTTTTAAACGTAATACTGGTAGTGGTAATTGCGCGAGGGGAGGTAATTTTATTTTAATCAAGGTTGTCCGGTCTATTTTTTGCCACGGCACAAAATTCTGAAAGGCTACGTGGACGTTGCCTGTCCATCTATCTATACACGGTCCATGATTGTAGGTAGTCAATTTTTCACATTGAGATCATATTACCCGTAGTTACAGCTTTTACCAAAATAACACTGGTACATTAAACTGTTCTTAATTATAAATTTTTGTTGGGTAATGCAAGGTTTCCGGGTTCCTCCGTCCTCAACATGGCCTAGTTTTATAACGATATTTTTTATTTTCGCTCTATTTACTATTCAATCTTTATCTTTTGAGGTTGTCAAAGGTACATAATATAACCACATTCACTGCCATAGCCAAATCAAAATAGCTGATTGGTTGGATTATCGGTAGTGCTTGCACACTACATGTATTTGTATGTCATAAAATGAAACGGACTTTAGCGTCATACTGCTCTACATCAATGTTTTGAGGGGAATTTTGCCAGGGCAGCTGCACTACTTCCAACTGTAGGTTTTTTTTTAACGTGCACGCCAATGTCTACAGTTAGGGACCTCGTTATTTCGCATCATCCGAAAAGACTATGCATTTCCTGTTGCCAAGCTCAGTTTTCTGCAGCGCGGACTAATTCAACCGTAATTTCTCGGTCATCACATTGAACATGGTACCAGACCACAGGTTAGATGGCCGAATGGCTAGCGTACGCGCGCTGTATCATACGGCCTGCCATAAAGTCAACTAGCGTGGTTTCCAATCTCCGATTGTACGTGGCAAGAAGAAGGGTCGCCTGTCCAGCCTCATGGGTTTTGTCCGGGTACTCCGGTTTCCTCCCACTGCTAAAGACACCTACGCGCAAGCGAATTATTGAAATAAAATTAAACAATATGTTGGTATCGAAATGAACAAGTTTGTGTCGAGTGGACGTTAAACCCCATTCTCCCTCTCTCTCCAGGTTAGCAAGCTAACGTCTTACACACCGAACCACTGTGGCTCCCCTTACTTTATACATTGTAGTCCAGTAGGATAACATATTGTGGATATACATTTTATTGCATACAAAATCGCACCATGGGAAGCAGCATCCCATTACATAAACGGCATTTAGCACAAAAAATTATTTAGGAGATAAACACTTCTTGTTTGGCATTTGGCCACAGATCACTAATTATGTCCCCATTGACTTTAATGTTAATTCGCGTCTCTTAGACCGGCTCTATTCGTTGGGTAAAACGCTTTCTGTATCCATCTTCCTCAAAATCACGAATATTCACCAACACCTGACAGTAAATCTATTTTCAAACCCTTTTCTTCGATTCTGCACAAAAAAGTCAACAAAAGTCATCATGCAAAATGGGGGGGGGGAAGGGAGAGAAATAATAACTATAACTTTTGCCCTACATTCGTAGAAATATTTAGTGAGATGTATCCAATTAGGAGAGTGTTATTTAAGAGATAAACACATCCTTTTACGCATTTTGAGGGGTGTTATTGTCCAATAAACATGTCCTGAGATCATTAGGACACCAGACAGAGGGGTGTTATTGTTAAAAACAGTGTCTAATTGGCCAATTAAAACGCAAGATTTAGCCTTCGAAATCATTAGGACCCAAGAAGTGTTTATCGACATTGTAACATGCTATTTTAGGATTTTAAAAGAAATTACTAAAACAGAGGGGTGTTATTGTCCAATAGACAGTGTCTAATTTACCAATCAAAGCGCAAGATTCACTCTCAAGCATGTTACAATGCGCCATAGACATGCCCTGAGATCATTAGGACCCAAGACGCGTTACTAAAACAGAGTTGTGCTATTGCCCAATAGACACAAGATTCACCTCGAGCATGTTACAAATATAAATAACGATAGTTAAGACAAATATTAGACATATAAAAACTTACATTGAAATTTCTCTCCAAGAAGCCCCACGACTGTTTACTAGGCTGACATGCATGTATTAAAGTTTGTTATCAATAGAAACAATTTCCATGTCCTATATTCTGATTGGTCTATGCACTTTCAAGGTCGATTATTTATCCAATGTACACGTTAGATAATATTTTTTATGAATAGGAATAACTCATTCAATGCACATAAGCTATATTACTAACATACCACATTACTATGCAGTCAAAGGAGAATAGGATATAACTAATGTGACGACACTATATTCGACTTTATTTAGGGGCGTCCATGTCGATTTTGTTTGGATAAAACGAGTGACGCAGCCTGAAGAAGCGTGCGTGGGGGGGGGGGGCGGATGCTTCGCCTGAGAAATGTTTGAATCTTGAGTACCTGAAATGTCATATCCTAGACTTTTGTGTGTGTGTGGGGGGGGGGGGTGGGTTTTGTGGGGCGGATTTTGCAAAATTCTTATTTCATAGCACTCTGCATTGTGTATGACATTGTACCGAAATTAACACGAGATGGACACACATTGGGCCATTCGTGAGGGCAACTAATGCTGTGGAGTCTATCAGTATCCGACAACCACTTCAACACGAAAATGAACTTTCGCTAGGTCTTTCGGCAATTTGTCGGCATGCCAAAGATATTGCTAGCGCTCACGAAGTTGCCTTCGGGGCCAGAGAATCTCCACAGGCGGTCATACGATTGCTTAAGATGTTTTTAAGAGCAGTGCCGCATTTGAACATTTACTTGATCGTGTGACCATCTGGTGTCAAATTATGACATTGTGAGACCCGCAAAAGCATCTTCCTTTAGGTCCAGAGCAACTCCGCAAAGCCATAGTGTGACCTTAGTGTGTCCTGCGGTATAAACTACTACACAAAATTCACATCATCGTATGACCTTCGTGTGTGTTTCGGTGCCATCGTTTTGACTGTTAAGAAATTCTGGGCAATCATCACCCGAAATGAAAAATTTTATATCCGTCGATGCAAAAAGTCGGGACGTTAAATTCAATTGTTTTAATGTAGCTTCCAGGGCTCGGAATTTAACGCATTTATAACGTTATTTCTGTGTGAATGTATAAAAAATCTAGATCGACAAGATCATTAATGTTTACTTTTTTATTTCGTTTCAAATGATTTCATGTGTTCTTGTTATATTTATGCCAAAACTCCACGAAAAAACAATATGGCCGTTTAATAACTATGGACCGAATATAGATGGACAGGCAACGAGCCCCTTTTGTTGGATTCTCTGCCGTTCGCGCGACACACGACGAGGTCTCGATGTCAACGGTAAACCAAGCGAAGTGATATTTTCGTAGTTTTTGTAAGCATTTTGGTTTTGCTTAATAATCCAAATTCCAGTACGTATGAAGGAATTTTAAAATTATGAAAATAAAGTGCAGGTATAATAATGTCCGAATGATTAATTGTACAGAAGCAAAAATTAAGAGTGTTTTAGTACGGTTGTTTTTAACGAAAACTCGGTATTGGTTTTTTTTCGGATTCACATGGGCGTATGAAGGAATTTTAAAATTATTGAAATAAAGTGCAGGTATAATAATGTCCGAATGATTAATTGTACAGAAGCAAAAATTAAAAGAGTTTTTTTAGTAGGTTTGTTTTTAACGAAAACTCGGTATGGTTTTTTTTCGGATTCACGTGGACGTGTCCAAAGTCCGAAGTAAACAAAGACAATGTTTTGATACATTTTCACCCCAAAGAGTAGCAAGATTAATAAGAAATAATAATAATAAAAATGTGAATTGTTTCTATTTCTTTTCTTTTAGCCTTAATACAAGTAATTGTGTGAGGGGAGGTAATTTTATTTAAGTCACGATCGTCAAGTCTGCCCTGTCAGATGTAGATACATTTATTCACATTTTATAAATAGATAACCAATGTACATGTGCAAGTATGATTACAGTGAAAATATATTTACAACGTGTGGTTATAGTTGTCCCTGGAACAGGCCGGTGATTTCGAAGAACGAGTGGACAATTTTGAAAATATTGAGCATGTTTTCCACGTCGTCAGTTCCGTGCAATAAAATGGTAGTGATTTGATAAATAGTCGATAGATTATTTATTGTATTATTTCGGGCATCTGAATATAAGGAGCAATTCAATAAAACATGTTCAGTGTCTTCAAAGTGATGACCACATTTACAGCATGGATTGTCAGAGCTGTGACTTGTCAGAGATGTGACGTAAAAATTTGTGCCCGTTTAGATTGCTGCAAGAGAGACGCAGTTTAAAATGAAATATGTGGTTTGTGCGGGACCCAACCGAAACAGTTTTTGGTGCTATTGAATCTTGAGCCGTAAGGTTCTAATTGAAAATATTTAGAGATAATAATTTTTTGTGTCTGCACCTAATTTGTTCCATTCTCTAATTGACGATGGTGTGAAAGAATTATAGAAAATATTTGTTTAGCAATTATATGCAGGTAGGCATGTGTTTCGGAGATTATAATGTCCGCTTATTATTGTCAAGATTTATCATGAAGATAGGAAGGAGAAAGGCCGTTTATAATTTTATGAATGAATTTGAGTTTATGTCTTCTGCGTCTCTCTTTTAGCGTATTAAAACCAGTTTCTTTATATAAGAATCTATGGCTGGTACCCCTTACAGCACCACATATGGACCTAAGTGCATCCAGTTGTAGGTGCTCTAATTTGTTAGCTAGTTGGTCTGTGCAGTTGTCCCAGATGACGTCACAATAGTCAAAATGAGGTAGGATGAAGGAGGTGTAGATGTTTTGTAGTGATTTACCAGATTTGCTGGGGTTTTTTTCGATAATGTCGTTAATATGCTTGTTCCATTTGCAATTTTGTTAAAAGGTCAAGTCTAAATGTTTGTTATGTGGGACCTACTTGATAGGAACACTATTTACGGTAAGGGTAGGTAAAGTAGGATTTTGTTTGGTTGTCAGTGCTAGTGTTTCAGTCTTTAGTGGGATGAAGGATACCAGCCATGATTAAGCCCATGAGTTAATTTATCGAGATCATTGTTTACAATATTTGCGCATTTGGTAGGTTCATCAATTTTCAGATAAAGGGCAGTGCCATCAGCGAAGAGTCGAACATTTTATGTGATATTACTTACAATATCATTTATAGAAATGAGAAAAAGGAGAGGACCGAGAACAGAGTCCTGTGGCACTCCTGAAGAATGATTTTGGGGGAGGACCCTGTCAAAAGCTTTACTTATGTCACAGAACACTGCACTCGTGTAGAATCCCTAGTCGATGGCGTGACAAAAGTAGTGTGCAATATCGGTAAGTTGATAAACACTAGAATCAACATGCAAAAAGCTACTCCGGAGGTTGGTTAGAACAGAACTATCCCTTAGGAATTTGAAAACATTTTTATAAATGCATTTTTCGAATATATTAACTAAGTTACTAAGTAGTAATATGGGCTTATAATTTCCGCAGTCTGAAGGGTTACCCTTTTTTTAATATGGCAGTTACATTGACAAATTTCCAGATATTCGGTACTGTTTTCGGTACGAGGGAGTGGTTAAATAATTTACATAAAGGTTCCGAGATTTCTTTGGATATTGGTTTTATTAGTTTTCCGCTGATTTCATCGGGTCCACTGGCTTTCGAGGAGTCTGTAGTAGTAATGATGTCTTCAGTTCAACTTCCTTCTGGCTAAGGGTAATGTTAGTTATAGAGTTTGGTATTCTTTCCAGTGCAGGAAGTGGTGCATTGTTACTATCTATGTTAGATTGGCTTATAAAGAAATCGTTAATGCAGTTACATTTGTCGGTTGGTGTGTGATATGTAGTGCCATTTACTGATAGTGGAGGTAGATCATTGCTAGTGCCAACACGATTCTTTTTCATAAATGAGTTGGCAAGGCTCCACCAGTTTTTACTTACAAAGTTGTAAAGTTGTTACCGATTTTGTCAAAATATTCCTTTTCGCAATTTCGGATCAGGTTTATATATTCATTTCTTATAGTTCTAAATGTATGCCAATCTGATTCTAAATTTCTTCTACCCGCCTTTTGATGTATTTTATTTTTCTCTCTACTCAACTTACGAATCGCATTATTCATCCATGGTTGGTCTATGGGTCTGATAATTACTGTTTTATTATAGGAATGTGTTTTTTCGCTAGCCTTGTCAGCTCACTTGTGAAGTTTACACTAGCTGAATTAATTGATTCTAATGTTAATTAAACTTTCCCAGCCAAGTTACCCGTCTGTAGCATGTCAATTTCGGGTTCTGAAATGAAAGTGACAGTACACAGGACAATGATCACTACAAAAATTATCAAGACAGCCTGATTCTTTTATATAGTTTGGACAGTTAGTAAAAATTAAATCTAAAATTCAATTATTACCGTAGTTTCCGAATCGCGTTGGAGTGTGAATTATAACTTACTAAAGATCGAAATGTATCATTGCATTATGTAAAAAGTTGAAGTCATAAAATCGATATTAAAATCGTCAAATATAAAACAGTTATCGACATTATCGCACACTGACTTAGCAATCGAGTCAAAAATTCTGTTGTTTTGTTCGACAGTAGAACTTGGAGGTCTGTAAAAGGTACCTATTCAAATTGTTTTATTTGAAGTATTTAATTGTAACCATATGCATTCTGTACCGTCGACTTCCATGTCAGGTCTTCTTTTCACAGAAAGTGTGTCCCGTATGTAAGTCACAACACCCCACCCAGTCCGTTCGTCCTGTCATTTCTTATAGGTGCGTGGAAAGAACTTACTAGCAATGCACTTGTGTCTACTGATTTATCAAATTCCGTTTGACGTTTCAGGTACGCATACGCAGTGAACACACCACAACACTGGCCTATAAGTTATCATAACTAATAGATAAGTAATGTAGCAATGGTAAAACCGCTCAAATATAAATTTTTACTAGTTTTAAACTGATTTGACTAACAAAATATTTTACATTACCGAAAATTGCAGGCTATATATACAAAAAAAAATCAACAGAAATTGCCTTAGAAAGTTCCTCCCATGTCAATGGTGCGGGGGAAGAGGGGGCAAAAGGCATCATATAGTCAGTCATTCGGATGATATCTTCTTCTGGGTCAGACAAGGTGAATAGTATCAGGTTTATATTTATCATGCCCAGTCATATTAAAACCGAAAGTTGACACTGAGGCAAAACAACACTTCACATGACAGATACAGCCCATGTGAAGAAGTCGGTCCACTGCGCTCCCTCGCCTTCGCCCCTCGCATTTCGGTTTCATGAATTAATAGCGGGGAAACAAGAAATGAATAAAAGAAGTGACTCCAGTGACGGCGTCAGATGCCGATGGTAGGAGGGGCAAAGCTGAGCAAAGCCCAAGATTAAGGGAGCAAAGACGCAAGCATCTAATAGGGGTGTGTTATAAAATAGACTGCGGGAAATGCAGTTTGGTAGTATTTCAGGCACTGATCGTCGAGATAAATAGGTCGGACCAGATAGTTCATCGGACCAGATTGGATTGTGTGAAATGAACGGACATGCGAAGCACCCTCAAGAGGGCCGGATATGCAGTGTGATAGTTTCCAGACACCGATTGTCGAGATACATAGAGCTGACCAGATGATGTCTTTCGCAAAATCACTAGCTTATCCGAATAGAGAGGAGAATGTCAGAACATATACCCCAAAACATTGAGGTTCGTAAAAAGGACTTCCCAAGTGGTTCCAGTGTAATTGTTTATAGTAGGTTTACAGTAGGATGGGTTCGGTAAGAAATCACTCTACAACATGCAAATCTATGACTGAGTGGGAATGTGGGATTTAATCACCGTAGAAGGTATTAATTACCGAAGCATATCACAAATATTTTTAAAAAAAATTATTGAGTGGGAGGGCAAAAAGATAGCAGACCAGATGTATGCCCCATCCAGCCCCCTTGGTGCCCCCACTGAGTGTCTCGGTATATTGCCTATACGCGCTAGTGAGTTTTGAACTTATGGTGAAAGACAGAGCGTGAAGGGGACCCTTTGTCGCGGCTGTTTGACTTCACCTTCATACATAGTTAACGCGGAAACCAGGAGGGATAAAGAAATAATTGCTTTATCAATATGTATTACATGAAGTGAAACGTTCTGCGCTAGCATTACAACCACTGAACGATATGGCTCCAAGAATGTGGAACAACTCCCTGCTAGTTGACACTACAATACATACCTGAGTAGACAGACGGGAACAAAAATCGTTCTAACTAATGAACTTGGAGAAAGGAATCACTAATTATTTTATCACCAACCGACACGTCTTAACAGTTTGTATATGAGTGAACACTTCTTGAGTCGGGGTGGTCGTACAAATGGTTAGGAGAGAGAGACATGGGGTCTAACGTCCTCTCGACACGGACTAGGTCATTTAGGGACGATCATATGGTTCAGTTTCATTTCAATAATTCCCTTGCGCGTAGGGGTCTTGGACAGGCGACCCTACTCCTTGTCACGTACAACCGGGGAGCCGAAACCACGCCAGTTGACTCTATCACAGACCTTATGACCCCCCCCCCCCCTACAATAGGGATATTAAGGTAATGTTAAAGCGGCATTATTGAAGATACGATAAGGAACTGAAAGTTCTCGCTATAAAGGTTAAAAGATAGATAATTTAAAGGGAATATGCTGATCCCGCCAATCAAAGTACTTCACTTTAAGCCAAGAAATTCCCATTCCAAACACACTTTAGGATTGATTATCATTGTAAAGATGGCATCAAGAGTTGATTTGGTCTTGTCATGTTAATAAATGTTTAATTAATAGTGGGGGGGGGGCATCGAACCAAATATGGCGTCTGCTAACAAATAAAGACGGTGATATCCATAGCCAACAGACATATTATTCATAATAATAGCAGTTCAAACAATAATTACCAAATGCCCATAAAATGGCCTTTTCAAACAATAGAATATATAAACACCCAGAGACACAATAGATCAAATACACATCACATAACAGACAAATAATTATAATAAAGTATCTTCAATAGAAACATAGACAAAAGAAATGGAAGTACCCTGGCTACTACTTGGGGGCATGGTGGCTAATATAGGTTGGGAGTTACGACGGTGGAAAAGTGAGTAAAACGTTGCCTCAACGTGGAGGTCCCGTGTTCAATCCCTGGCAGTTGAGATTCGTTGTAAGAGTACGCCGTAGCACCGCTGTTCGGGCGCTGTATGGTTTATATATCTTCATTAGCCCAGTCGGTGTAGAACTATGGGACGTTAAACCCCATTTCATTTCATATTCATAAGTGCAGACCCGAGCCAGATTCCTAATATTGGATGATTACCATTAACCTAGTTACCTCAACCCCAGACATGTTACACTTAATGCACACGACGCGAGGAATATATCTACCTGACATATTGATTTCAATTCAATATAAATCACAACGGACATGTGCAATATATTATTCAGCATTATTCGAAACACTGACAGAAATTGTACATATTTTAATCCGTATGTTATCAATCTATTAAAATACAGTTCTATGTTTCATTCGTTTTTTTTTTTTTTGATGGCCTCCACAACATGTATATCTGAACGGCTGTAATGGTGGTGTGGGGGTCACGCCAGTGATCATACGAACAGCCTTTCACCCTATGACGTCAGACATTTGATTAAACAGTTAGCCTTGATGTTTCTAGTGGGATACGCACAGTTCTGTGTACCTTACCCCAAGAACTCGCCGCAGCAGGTCATTTCATTGGCTAATGCCCGACATTAACCAGAACGCGGATTATATAACAACTCTTCCAGATCCTTGCGCAGCTAAGACAAGTTAAACGAAATGTTGAACTACAACAAAAACGAATTGAAAACGAAAAAAGATCGGTGTTTTAATGAGATTGGTATATTATTATAATAGACGAAATGAAAAGAACTCATTCGTGTCTGAGGACGTCCGATAAGAGAACTATGGTGGCTGATTGGTATCATGTCGTGATGTCCTTCATATGGCGACAACCCGACATCACGACATTATAACCCGACAACCCGAAATATTTTTAACCCGACACTACATTTTCACCCGATACTACGACATCAAGAATGGTGTAATGTCGTGTCGCGTAAAATGTCGGGTTTTCGTGATTTCGGGTTGTCGACTTTATTTATCAATGTTGAAGCGGCCACGAGATCAAGTTAGCCCTCAATATCTCATCCTTCACTAAGAATACTTAAATTACCCTTCAATAACTGCGAGCCAAATTCGCTAGGTGACCATGACTCGAGTGAAATCATGTGCTCAGTATTGGCTAATCCGAGCCTTCGATAAATAAAATGAATTGAAAGTGGTCTATTTTAGTAACCCATTTCTTTGCTCAAAATATAAATGCTTTTATCTCTTCTTAAGTATGTAATTATGAATGTGCCAGAAAATAACAAGTTGATTTGAAAAGCCATAGAAACCTTCTTTCCGGTGATGTATGACATAATAACTGGAATTTCGTATTAAAACACGTATTTTGACATTAATATTTACTTACCTTGAAAAGTGAATGGAAGGGGGGAGTATTTAAAATAAAAATGCGGGGCTTAATCCAAAATTCCGTATATCCTTACTGAAAAAGTAAAGTTAATCTTCTTTTGAAATATATTTATTATAATTATTTTCGGCGGAATGCATATAAACTTTTTAAAATTAAAATTGATACAAGTTTGGTTGCCTTCACTGGCTGAATTAAAGAGAGTGGTGGGGTGGGCGAGTGTTAAAATTTAATGTCAAAATACGTGTCTTAATACGAAATTCCAGTTATTGTGTCATACATCATCGGAAAGTAGTTTTCTATGGCTCTTTACATCTTCCCAATATTTACCCGATTATTAGTATTATGGGAATATAAGTTTCGCCTTGATCGACAAATTCTTACATAATTTCTAGTCTGTCCTTCGTCCACTTGTACATGGACCTTAGATTTTGTAAATCATCATCTGTAATTTGTGCTGCGATTTTATCTATATATGGTTCATTTTCAGAAAACTATCTTGCACTTACTCTGTATTTCAACGTCCCTATATTTAACGTCCTTGTGAAAACTGGACACACGCCTTTACATGTGATGATTAACACGAGGGGTGGTTCATGTGATGAATAACGTATACCAAGAAGTCTTTGGCATGTACGAGGAGAACTGAGGAAAGGAGAAAACTCATGCGACTTTGCAGATGATCTTGCTGCTCATCACGTCCCAACTTTCATTTGAAACCATGCAATTTGACTGAATGACAAATGGACCTTATGATCTACAGTGCACACGTTAGACCAACCAACCAAACGCCCATCCCACCGACCGGAGAGATCACATCACGTGTGGATGTTATGCTATATTACTTGTTTAAATATAGCGATAATTTACCATCTTATATGACCTACATGCCAAAGAAGACGTGAATTCCAACTGTTGTTGGTTCTTTCGCGAACGCCAATGTGTACACTGGACCTTGGTTTTTATGTCCAATCCGAGCGTTGTTCCCCTTTTAGACCAACCAACCAAACGCCCATCCCACCGACCGGAGAGATCACATCACGTGTGGATGTTATGCTATATTACTTGTGTAACCGAGCATTAGGATCGAAAGGATTGCCAACTCAAACTACAGGTTGTAGACGTTTATTGTGTAAGTAAATTACAAAGAACAACGCAGCAGTGCTGTCGGTTTGTCTCGTAATCGTTCTGTTTCTCCCTCGTCTCCCTGTCGTCTGCTGCACGCTTGTCACGTGACTCCTCCATACGGGTTAAGACCACTAGTGAGTGACGGGTTGTACAGGCATGGATATACCAACAACAAAACCCATTCGGCCACACTCTCCCCAACTTTGAGAGAAATGCGTCCTCGCATATATGTAAAAAAGGAAAATAAAATGAAACCAAAAGCACTGCTCGCATATATAACACATTAAGAAACGAGAAAGAACGAAACAAATAATGTCTTAAACGTTTGGCTCCTGTTTCAACAATGTACCAATTTCACGCAGCGTTGTCGCAACTAAACTATTCCCCAACTTCAGTAAAGTATCAGCATAGTTAATCGAAGGCGCAGTACACTGAGCAGAAACTGTTTCAGTATTCACAGAGGATTTAGGGAGTCTGTGAATGTTATCATGTTGCCCTTTGTTTGTCCGGCTAGATCGTCGAATACCAACGGGAAAACTATCTTCACACACAGTAGAACCGGTAGTGTCGAACTCTAAAGCGTCTACGTCAGCATGTGGACTTGTAAATGAAGCAATGCTGTCATCAGCTCCATATAAAATAGTTGATTCGTCTGCATCATTATTCTGTGACAGATCTGCAATGTTGCTACTTGTATCTGGGGCTATGCTGTCATCCGCTACATACGATGTAGTCGTATCACCCGACTCCTTAGCTAAATCAACTGATCTGATGCTATCACCAGAATCATAATTACCTGTGGTAAGCGGGCATGGTCTCAACTCAGAGCGGTGAAGCGTTTTAGTGACCCCAGGATCATCAACGAGTTCTACCACGTAGACGTGATTATCGTCAGATATCCGTTGGTTTACACGATATACCAAGGATGACCAATGGTCATTAATCTTGGATCGACCAACTATACCACGTGCACGAGTATAAACAAGTTGACCGACGTTAAGAGGTGCGTCCTCAGCTTTTCTGTCTCGCTCATTTCGTTGAAGAGCGGACTCTGTTAAGTTCTTGTACGCCGTTTCATAAGCAGTTGTTAACCGCTTTTGATGCTCAATTACCCAATTTTCAGATGAATCGGACTCGGATCCTAATAGCACATCAATAGGGAGGACTGTATTTCTCCCAAATAATAGAAAATAGGGCGTGAACCCAGAGGATGAATGCATCGAAGTATTATATGCAAATGTTAGCTCTTGTAAATGATGTGGCCAACGTTTCTTGTTATCATCTGAAAGACTTCTCAGTAGATTGTGTAGCGAACGATTAAACCTCTCGGTTTGACCGTTACCCTGTGGGTGGTAAGGGGTAGTTCGACTTTTCTTAATCCCGTACATAGCACACAGATTCTCAATAACCTTCGACTCAAAGTTACGACCTTGGTCAGAATGTATTCTCCGCGGTACACCATAACGAACGAACCACTCTTTGACCAATAATTTCGCAGTTGTCGAGGCTTTCTGGTCTTTAGTGGCAACTGCCACAGTAAATTTTGAGAAAACATCTGTAATAACAAGTACATTCTCCATTCCGTTAGAAGCTCGTTCCAACAACGTAAAATCAATTGCAATGATCTCCAATGGAGCTTTAGCTAACAAATTTTTCATCGAAGGGTGTGGTTTAGGTATACACGGCTTAGATACTACACATCTAATGCATGTCTTACATTTAGAATCCACATCATGCCACATTCCAGGCCAATAACAGCGGGACCTCACCAGATCGAACGTTCTTTCAATTCCCTGATGACCAGCCTTGTCATGAAGATTCTCCAAAACTTTGTCCTTGAGAGAACTGGGTAGAACAAGCTGATGGACTTCACCACTGACATTATCAGAAATCCGTCGATACAGCACATTATCTTTTGTGAAGAGTTTGTCTCTCTGCCTAAAAAGAGTCAATACAGGTTTATTCAATTGCTTACGTTCCCTACGTGATGGATACTTGTTTACATCCCAAAATGATCGGAATTTATTGATTGTTGAATCGGATCGTTGTAGCGAAATTAGTTGAGTTGGTGTATACGAAGGAAGCATCGCAATGGAATCTGAATATACTGGATCAGGTTTTACCGTAGACACATCCTCGTTAATTATAGACTGAAGACCTCGAGGCAAAAAACTCGACTTTGTAACTTCTTGAATCTTTGGTTTCACATCCACAACCACGGCATCCTGTGATCTTCGCGATAATGCATCCGCATTTTTATTATTGCTGCCGCTTTTAAATTTGAGCTCGAAGTCGAAAACAGCCAAATCGGACATCCACCTTTGTTCCACGGCGCTCAATTTAGCTTTAAGTGAATGACATAGGGGATTATTATCCGAATATACCACACACTTCTGTCCTAACAAATAATCCCGAAATTTCTCGCACAATGCCCATTTTAAGCCTAACAATTCCAACTTACGAGAACTATAATTATCCATGTTTCTTTCCGCTGCACGGAGAGCTCGACTCGCATAGGAAATTACACGTAATTCACCATCTTGATATTGGGAAAGAACTGCGCCCAATCCATCAAAACTGGAATCAACCTCGACAACGAAAGGCTTACTGAAATCGGCATAGCCTAGAATGGGAGCTGTCGTTAATTTTGCAATTATAGAATGAAAAGCGTTATCCGAATGACCGGACCAGCCTTTGCCGATATCCTGATTTTTAGACTCATTAAACTGTAGTAATAATGCGTGTAACGGAGCGATTATCTTAGCATAATCTTTAACGTAACGGCGATAAAAACCACAAAAACCCAAAAATGTCCGGAGCTGCTTAACAGACTGTGGTTTCGGCCAATGTAAAACCGATGAAATTTTGTCAGGGTCGGTAGATACACCCTGAGAAGATACGACATGCCCTAAAAATTTGACTTTATCTTGACAAAATGAGCATTTAGATGGTTTCAATTTCAGACCATGGCGCGCTAATGTGGTAAAAACAGAATCTAAACGTTGTAAATGTTCGGTAAACGACGTAGCAAACACAATAATATCGTCCAAATAAACAAGAAGAATTCTAAAGACATCTTCACGAAAACAACCCTGCATTAACCGCTGAAATGTAGCTGGCCCATTACATACCCCAAACGGCATACGTTTGTATTCAAAAAGGCCAAATGGCGTCGTAAATGCAGTTTTTATTTGATCTTCGTTACTCATAGCTATTTGGTTATAGCCAGAGGCTACGTCCAGAGAACTAAAAATGCTCGCACCGTACATAGAATCAAGGCTTTCCTCAATCCTAGGTAAAGGGTATGAATCTTTGACAGTTTTCATATTTAAATTCCTATAGTCAACACACATACGCAACTCACCTGACTTCTTCCTAACCAAAACAACTGGGGAAGAGTACGGGCTATAACTAGGAACTACAATGTTTGCTTCAATTAATTTATTGATATGTTGTCTAACCTCCTCCAATATTGCGGGTGGAATCCGCCTAAAGGGTTGTTTTACAGGGATTTCATCAGTCAGATGTATATGGTGCTTGACAGTTGATGTGTACCCTATGTCTAAATCACTCTTACTAAATACGTCACTGTGCTGGCGCAGCAATGACTCCAACTGGACACGTTGATCCTCCGAAAGTGTCTCGGAAATAGATACCTGTGGGAGTGTGTCACGCTCCCCAGCTTTCGTCAGATGCTCGGGATGAGATAGTGTCTCCTCAACAAAAATTTTGTCATTTTGCACAACAAATCTCAATTTGTCGGAATCGGCATCAGCTTTGGAAATTTTAGCCAAGCGCGTTTTAGGAGCAAGCAAAATGTCTGACTCCGAAATATTTGCTACCTGAACATGAAACAGGCCATTCGATTTAACACCAAATGTATTACACAGTAAAATGTCGTTGGGTAAATGAGTTCTATTACCCAACTCTTCTATACAAACCATGTCCGAACCGGAAAAAATAGCATTTCCTGTGACTGGAATCACAGAAACGCTTGCTGCAGGTAATCTTACAGGTGTAGAACTGGCTAGTCTAGCAAATCCAGAAACCGTTTTTTCTGGCGAACTGGTGTTCCGCAAGGACATTATCTGCTGTACACAATGCTGGGAAGTACTACAATCCAAATCTGACAGCAAAGACCAGCAATGGCGCAAAATGTTCATTCCCAATAATCCCGGGTACTCTTTCTTGTGATTCTTTGTCGAGGGATCGCTGGGGTCTCGCACGACTAGAATACTCTGTTTGGCTATAAGCTTTCCAGCCACATTTACGTCCGCCACAAAAATACCCACATACGGAATAACTAAACCATTTGCTGCTCTCAGCGTAATGAAATCAACATCACTTAACAGGACATCGTCCTGCTCAAATACTTCTCTAAAACACGACCAGTGTCCACGATAAACTTAAGTGGCTTTCCACCTAAATCCAGCGTTATAGACGGGCAATTACCAACAGTATTGTGGTAACTTGCTTCTTGAGTAGAGCCATTATTGGACTTACTAAAACCCTCCTCTTGGCTCGCAGAAAAGGGTTCTGCTAGTTTCCCGACTTTGATTTCACAGGACAATTCCTGCGAAAATGTCCGGGTTGGTGACACTTAAAGCATACACGTTCTTGGGTGGTTTTGGATGCCTGTTGCTTAATCAACTCCTCCAAATGAGCTAACTGCTGCTGCTGTGCCTTGACCATGGTTTTTAAGGTCTCAACTTCCGACTGGCTGAATGAGCTAGCCGGGGGCGATGACTCAATCTGTTGGTTATGCGCCAATAAGGATGGACAGGAATCCTCTTCAGACCACTCCAGGGCAAACGTTCTTATATCAAGAAAGGAAAAATCACTGTTATCTCTTACCTGTCTTTTCAACTCCTTGCGGATATTAGCATCGTACACACCATCTATGAAATGGTCACGTAGTGTTATATCCTGGTCCGCCCTCGATCCACCTTTCCGGATTATCCGATCCATAAATTTTCTCAAGGCATAAGAAAA
Source organism: Patella ulyssiponensis (assembly GCA_963678685.1). NCBI lineage: Eukaryota > Metazoa > Mollusca > Gastropoda > Patellidae > Patella > Patella ulyssiponensis. The sequence continues at coordinate 64,823,155 of OY783229.1, forward strand.
ACTCCGTAAGGACTCATTCTGCCGCTGACGTCGCTCAAAAAACTGCTTCTGTAATTGAGACAACGATAACGTTTCGCCAAACGCCTCTGTCAATGCATTGAAGATAGTATGCACATCCCCTTGTGCATTTCTGATCCTAACTTCTTCTCTAGCATCACCTTCCAGATAGCGATAAGCGTATTTAGCCTGCTCACTTGGACTAAGCTGTAACGTGGAGAGACAACTACTGACATCCTCAATCCACTCGTGTATTTTAGGGTCTTCTGCCGTACACACACGACCTTTATATTTCTTGGGTTCACGATCATTACCAACGACAATTACAGATCTGTTATTCGATATAGATGAGGTGTTCGGTATTGCACTGCTGTATTGCGGTTGTGTTGTATTACCAGCATTAGTATCCACTAGATTGCTGGTAACTGGTGATGGAATGAATTCTGGACGTGGTGGTGGTTGATTAGTGGTGTGTGGTGTTGAAACTATTCTGGACAACAACGACAATTCATTTTCCAGGTTTGCAATTTGGCGTTTATACTCTCCCGCCAAAACATGCGCGGGTGTGCCTCCCTCAGCCATGCCTGCTATCAGACCTGCACTGCCAACAAATTGCACACCTAAAACGGGAATGTAAACTAATAGTGCTATCACTAAAAGTACTAAACTATACACGCGCATTGAATGTTAGTATATTTAATCTATTATTATTAAGAGTTTAATTTCAATACCACTTTTAATCAGGTTCAAATTTCTATTTTTAGATTAATTTTGGAATAACAAGAAACAATGATATCAAAAAACAAATGATGTAACCAGCATTTAGCCAATATTTTATCAGGATGTACACCATCAAGCATTAGATTAAAATTCCAGGAATATCGCAATTTTCTTCCTTTACCCTTGTGACCTCTCAATAAGTCGTTAGAAAAACCCAACGTTGGTTGATTTAATAAATTATTTAACAAATTAATCTCTCCATTTATTGTCTTGATATAACCACCGAGGATGACATCGTCTTCTGCAAATATTTCAGGGTTTGGATGTCCTTTTGATTGATTATACTTACTAGCAGAAACTGGGGGTATCTCCAAAAATTTCACTGAGCACCCTGGTTTACTATTCACAATAGAAATTAATCGTCTGTACTGTCTTAACACGAGTGCAACTGGGTCCCTACTTTTATCACCGGCGTGAATATATCGCCCCTCCTTCACTGACAAATCGCAAGTAGCTAACCATACATATACACTCACAGAGCCAAAATCACGTGCATAAGTGGGAAAGTTTGCCTCAAATAATTTAATAGCTCTTTCTGTGGTAAAACCAGAATGACACTCAAACCTAATATCAACAGAATTAAGACGGTACTGATTTCTTAAATACAGGCCTTTACTGTCAGACAATAAAATCGGGACTGACAGCCGTCTGCCACTAATTGCAGGTAATGGTTTTGTAATAAATTTTTCAAGCTTCGAAAAGCTCATAACAATATATACGCGTCACAGTACTACAATTGTTAGATAGATAGTTAATACTTCAATTGAAAACTACATAAACATTACAGTTTACAAAAAGAATAAACAACAAAACAAACGCTAATCTGTAATCAAGCATGTGACATGCTCTTCAATACGTCGCCATCTTCTCTTCGGGAAAATACTCGAAGTTGAAAATATTAAAACCGGAAAATTCTTACCATAAACTTGTTGGCAATCCTATCGGCGACGCCAATTGTAACCGAGCATTAGGATCGAAAGGATTGCCAACTCAAACTATAGGTTGTAGACGTTTATTGTGTAAGTAAATTACAAAGAACAACGCAGCAGTGCTGTCGGTTTGTCTCGTAATCGTTCTGTTTCTCCCTCGTCTCCCTGTCGTCTGCTGCACGCTTGTCACGTGACTCCTCCATACGGGTTAAGACCACTAGTGAGTGACGGGTTGTACAGGCATGGGTATACCAACAACAAAACCCATTCGGCCACACTTGTTTAAATATAGCGATAATTTACCATCTTATATGACCTACATGCCAAAGAAGACGTGAATTCCAACTGTTGTTGGTTCTTTCGCGAAGGCCAATGTGTACACTGGACCTTGGTTTTTATGTCCAATCCGAGCGTTGTTCCCCTGGTGAACCACTGACGAGATGTAACCTGACTGGACAGTCGTGTGAAACACAGGGACCGTTCTGACACCACAAACCATTTCTAAACATTACAGTACATTCAAAACTACGTATAAGCTGTCTTTCATAAACCATTTTAAAACGCCACGTAAATGTTCTTACAGAAATCAAAAGTTTGAAATCGCGAGACCTTGTTTCCTAATCTGGACCTGTACTCTAGTCAAAGTAAGAGTTGTCCTAGATACCGTAGATTTCGTGGGATCTTACCCAGCAACATATCCAAAGTTCTCTTATTTTCGCCCTGGGGAAAACGCCTAATTTACATTAATTCAAAATGTCTGTCTGACAACTGAGTCTTATAACTCCTTTAATATTGTGCTTTAGCTTTGTTTGGAAATTGCATGCTAACGTCGCCATTTAACGTCAGAATGGGACGTCATGAGGTTGACATAATATGATAATTCTAACTCACAGGGGTCATGTTTCTGTTTTAATAAATTTAAAGGGGGAAAACTTAATATTAAAGGAATTATAGGGCTCTAAAAGTAACGTTGATGGCCATTTTAATTTATGCAAAAAAGGTCCTTTCCCCGGCCGGAAGATCATAGAACTTTGGATATGTTGTAGGGGAAGAACACAACGGTAACAAAAAAAACTTCTGTCACAATTTGTTTAGGTTGTCCTTTAATTAATGTAAATAATCAGGACTACTGGTATGGCATTGATATGTAGAATAATGAAAATACCAAGGTGCTTGATTGATCACCAGTAAAATGAAATATTACTCCACTCTGCTTCCGTACATCAGCAATCATAATAAATGATTAATAATTTAATGCTAGAAATTGTTCATAGAATATTTTCATTTTCATTGAATAGGTGAATGGTTGGCATGTTGTCCTCTTTTTCAATAATCGTTTATATGTGTGTGATTGATACTTGTACCGCTGAATCTCAAGGTCCGTGCAAGGCCACGGATTGGTTTAAACCCAAATCATGTATTGAAAAAACTTTACGAAAAGGCGATGCTTTTAATGTATTGAGTACAGATCACAAATTAAAATGCATGAAGAACTGTAACACAACAGCGGATAATTGTTTGTCCGTGTCTTATGATAGAGGAAACAAACTATGCTATCACTTTGATGATATCGGTGATAGTTGTGCTGATATGGTGGAGGAACCCGATACACAATATTACTACAAGGTAAGAATTTGATATACAAACAAATGTTATTATATTGAACCGAATCGTTGACAAATTAAGGGAAAGTATCATAGTTAAGATTGCAATATTATCAAAGTCAAAATGACAAATTTCGGCATTTTTCACTATATTAGTATAAAATAAAATTTGCATTTGAAAAATTAACAATGCAAAATCTAGTTTTGTTTATTTCACCTTCCACTTTTCGCCTTTGCAAATTCCCTGTAACTTTTTTTTATCTTTCCATTTTCAACTATCAAAATTTTTTAATCACCCAAATTTATCCAATTTAACTGGCCATATAAGGAAAGGAGCATGTTTTCGAGTTCGGCCGACGTTGACGTCAACACATGTCGGTTTTTATCATTGACGTCATATTCGTCTTTAAGTCAAGTGAATTTTAAGTGCAGAAGAACAACATCACACATAAAAAAATTACAAAAGACAACTCAGTAATTATTACTGACATATTGCTTTCGACCGTCAATGATTTCTTGCGAGAGGTGGGGGATCTACCTCTCTTGGGTCTTGTCGGAGAGGCATATAGGCCCGATAACTAGCGTACCTCATCATGATCTTTTGGATAGGTAAATTAAAATATATGTGGAAATCGACCCAGCGATTTCAATACTGCACACCTCTTTCAAGGGGTATTTTATTTTATTTTTCAAAAATCTCACAAATTTCAAAGCGACCACAGAAAGCTGAATAATCGGCATTGTCTAATAACCGTAACGCCTTTTTTTTACTTAATTAAGGTAGCCGCATACCTCTTCTTAATTCAGATATTATACTAGCAATGCGCTCACATCCATGCCGATGTTCTGCCAAAGATTCGTCCCATCTTTTAAGAGATATAACTCAAGTTTCAATGATATAACTCAAAAAACAGAAAGTTGACATCGAATTTAATTATTTCATTTTCTTTTTTAAAAAAATAATCAATAAAATCGCTTAATTCTTAAAAAATTATGAATATTCCAATGGAGCATTAATTTTAGCAGAGACCATAAATACTGCCGTCTCATGGCGTCAACAACATCGGCTGAACCCCGAACCACACCATTGTCCAGTCTGTTCCACTACAGAAATATGTGTGGTTGAAAATACAATGGTGAAATTCTGGTAGTTGAAAATGCAAAGATGAAAAAAATACAGCAAATTTGCAAAGGCGAAAAGTAGAAAGTGAGAAAACAAACTATTTCTTTCGGGCAATTTTTGTTTTGATACTAATATAGTGATTTTGTGTGTGATATTTACAAGTGAAACTGGCCATTCTTACCATTTTGACTTTGACAATTTTGCAATTAATCCATATAATTTCCCCTTAATATGACGACGACTCGGCTCCATATTATTATAGCATGAATTAGAAAACTGTATTATAACTATAACGTAATATTTTTTTTTTATCAGGGACGCGTCCGAACAGGGGGCTTTAAGGCTGTAGTTTGGGATTAAGTGCATAAATCCCCGTCTTTGGTGAGAAGAGCAAACGTTTGATATAAAGTATGAAGATGAAGGCCCTCCTGTTACAAAATTATCAGTTTTAACTCGATTGTCCAGAGCAGATCCAATGGACCTTTTCACGGTTAATGACGCCATCTTGGATAGGGGGAAACGTCACGCATTGTATACCGCCGGATAACTCTTAAGCGCGAAATTCGTTCTCGTTTAGCAGACGCAATCCGAGAAGATCTTTAACAATTTTGATGAGCGTTGTTGAAAATTTCCACACCATTCTATACTGAAAAAAAGGTAACCATTTTTATATTATTAAATTGTCTAGTATTGTACTATTAATATTAATCCTCCGAGTGACGACGAGTGCTATTTATAGCAGGTGCGCATGGTATGATGGTAAAAGTCGGTCAGTGGGTCACAAATGTCAAAATCATTCACGATACTTATATCTACTTGTAGGCTAGCCAACACTATTTAAACAATTTTATTATATTAAAATATCGAGAGCATCCCTCCAACACCACCCATCCCCAGAGTCAGGATGATTACTATAGAGTTATATATAATATAGCAAGTGCCCGTGGGTAAGAAATAGGCCTAGTGGGTCACAACTGTCAAAATCATTCCCGATCGCTTGTTATTGTTTACGTAGATCTAGTTGGTCTAGGCCTACCCATGAGATCTTTAATTTTGTTACAAAAATGCATTATGCAGTTGTATTGGCCACAATAATTTTGTTACCTGTATTTTGGCTTTCTTTTAAAATACTCAATAGGCCTACTGGTACATTTACAATTTCTTTTCCAGATGTGGTCAGTTTGGGCCTAAATTTAAAATACACTAACTGGGCTATAGCATGTATGATTGACCTTATTTATTAATAATCAAACCACCTTTGTGCATGGTATGGTAAGTTCAAGGATTGTATTTTTCCTTCCTTTTCTGTTGCTATCTGAAATAAATGTTGTGTTTTAAAAAAAAAATGCAAACAATATCATTTAAACATGCATTATGCAAGAGCAAAATCTGCCTATTGTAGGTCTTTCTTTGGGCCCGAAATGTTATAAAAACTATTAATTAGACATTAATTAACTTATTCAGACCATAATTAACTCTCGATGTCGAAGCTAGCATGAGATTGTAGTTCGATTCGCTGAAATAGTTTCCTTCGTGATTTACGAATAAAAATGGTTAACCGAGACTACTGGTTTTGAGGGCAAGCGAAACTTTCATTCGCTTCGTTCTAAGTTAATAATGGATCAATTTGACTGATATTTTCAGCAAATTGTCTTAACATTAGCTAGTTTTTAACTATTGTAGTGAGAACGAACTGCCAACTCGTTATCTAATCTCCCATAATGTATCTTTAATATTATTAAAATATCTAGTACTATTATTACATCCTATTTCTGCGATCTGAAGTAAATGTTGTTTTTTTATTAAATGCACCCCTACATATAATTTAATAAAAACATTAAGTAATAAGCTGTACAAATCATTTGAAATGAAATACAATGAAGGCAAGATTTAGATCACGGAATTTCATGAATAATCATTTATATTTGTTTTTACTGATATTTTAAGCTTGTTTATTGTAATAATGTAAATCTATTTTTTCTCTTCAGCTTATAAATGGTTTATAAATATATAATTGATGACAGATACGTCCACCATATTTTTTCTTTGTGAGACTACTACCATTGAAAATTGCATTTTAAATATTAACCATTACCATATTATGCTTATTAACCATTGCTGTACTATACTTTAATAAATATGTTCATGCTAATAAACCATTTTGGATTAGTCTTTAACATATTATGTTTGTTATTATTGCTGTACCATACCTTCATTTATTTTCACACTATTGTTATTATTATAAACCATTGTTTATACCAGTCTTTAACATATTAATATTAACTATTAAGCACCATTATATTAGTCTTTAACATATTAATATTAACCATTTAAGCACCATTATATTAGTCTTTAACATATTAATATTAACCATTTAAGCACCATTATATTTGTCTTTAACATATTAATATTAACCATTTAAGCACCATTATATTAGTCTTTAACATATTATTATATAACTTGATTAACTGTTGCTAGTTGTTACATGATCCTGGGAGTTATTTTATCTCTATATTAATTATTATATCTGATATACTATTTTAATACCCCTCATCAATTTAATTCTAATGACACAACAGGTGGATGAGTCCGTTTCTATTTATGAAGAATTCGCTTCTTTTGGCATTAATCAGTTAAAAGATTATTTGCATGTCAGAGGTGTAGCAACCACTGGGAATAAGCAACAGTTAATTTCAAGATGTTTTATTACTTGGGAGAACAAAACTGCCCTTAAATTAAGCGAAAAAGAACAAAAGGAAAGATTACAAAATGATTATAATGCCAGGCTTTTAAAGCTGGAATAATTGACCCTTTTTTAATTGATATTAAAAAATGGTCATCTGATGTTAAAGATTGGCCTATATTTGATATAGGAAAAATATTTTCATTTATTTTATCTACCCAAGACCGCAATGTGGATTTTATAGGTCAATAGAAGACCCACATAGCTTATTCCTATTTTATGTCTGGTTTTGTGGATACTATTTTTAGTTCTCGTTTGGACAACAATATTATAATAAAAGGTATGGGTTGTATTTGATAATACTCCAGCAATTATAACCTGCTGGTGCAGCTGCATTACAAGAATGTCACAAACCTGCAATAATATAATAAGTATTTTATATAAATTAGAATATTCTAATACCATGGGTTATACCAATCCGTCCTGTACCTCACTTCCATGCGGATGGAATGAGAGTACCCGGAAAAATATAGTTCCATCCATAATACAAATGATACGTATTCAACAAGACAACAGAAGAAAAACCTCAGGTAACTGACAATATGCTAAAATGTTTATCTATATCCGTATATATTTCTATTATTTATTAATTTATTACTGTAAATATATAGATAAAACGGGGTATTCTGATAAATCGCGGTATTCCACTACTGATCATAAAATAATTTTTTTTATTGTGTTACGACCTTGAAAACACACTGGTAGCCAACTTATGACTATGAGCAGTAGACTGAACCTGAAATTCTGTGATCACTTTTACTTGTACTTCACTTTAACTAACTGTTAGAAATAATAACTTTGCATTTTAACAGGATTATCTGGAGACAACTATTTTATTTAAGCCTCCACATTTCTCCAGAATACTAGTAATAAACATTATCATTTAAAATATTATATGCACTGATTTTTAATTTTTTATTTGTAGGTTTTCTTTATGCAGATATTCTTATTTGTACATTCAAATGTTCTACGCAGACTGATTTTTTTTCTATGGTTTGTTTTTCAGATATAATAATTTGTAACCCATTTGTATCAAATTTCAGTATTTAGACCTGTTGGTATCAATAGCCATTGGCCACTGGAGCCAAACAACATTGAATGATGGGAATCAGATGGACGTATACATGTATATGTACCAAAATATTTAAATTCACCACAGGTTATTGGTGTTTTTGTGCAATGCATTATGCATTTATTATATAGTTGTCTGCATTCTTATTTAGGTCGAATTATTGAAAATCATGGTATAGATATGCAGACTAGGTGTAGTTTCGATCCAAGAAGAGAGGATGAACGTATTGTTAGTAATAAGCAAATTGAGGATTTATTTCTCAATATTCATAAATTAAAACCTAATTGTGTTTTATTTAACGGTTTACCAGTATCTGGCCCACTTAAAATAATCCCTGGAAATATTTTAGATATTGTTCGCACTTTTAAAGGTATGGGGTATTTCTAATAAATTTTGTGAAAGCAAATATTAAGCTTGGTGTAATTAATTCTATAGAGGAAAATACACGGAGTCAAAATCTTTCAGAACTATGGGTGAGTCAAAGGAAGGGTCGACTGACATCTTCCTTAATGCATGATATATGTACTAAAATTGATTCAATTAATCGTAATACAAATTATATAGTAATTTAAAATATCATATGTAAAATTATGGGTAAAAGTAAACCAATTTCATATTTACCTGCTATTAAATATGGTTTATTGAATGAATCAAATGGTAAGACATATTTTTCTCTTGTTGAATGCTCAAATCATAAGAATTTTAAAATAGCAAATTGTGGAATATTTATTAAATCTGACGGACCTTATTTGGCTGCTTCTCCTGACGGCATAGTTACTTGTGACAGGGCTACACTTGAAATAAAATGTCCGTATGTTCTGTCAGGAGAATCAGTTACGCAAGGTTGGAAGAAAACTGATTTCCTTGAAAACAAAAATGGTAAGCTAGTCCTAAAAAAAAGTCACAAATATTATACCCAAGTTCAATCTCAAATGGCCATAGTAAACTGTAAATTTTCCTATTTTGTTGTTTGGTCAGCTAAAGGATCTTTAATATTAAAATTTTTGTTTGATTTAGCTCACTGGTTGATACTGCAAGATAAATTACATACTTTTTTAAATATATATGTCATACTATACTTGTTTGGTACAAAACTTTTATACTTTTGTCCAAAATGCGAAAATGTATGTTTGCAAACGGAAGAAATTTCAAAACCTGAAGATAATTCAATTCTATGTGAATGTTGCGATTTGTGGCGTCACTGGGCATGTGTTGGGATAACAAATAACCCATCCATAGATTCATGGGTATGTGAAAATTTCCTTCAAATAGCTGTTGATTTATGACTTGCAAACTTGACATTCTGTTGTTTGTATCTTCACTGGTACACATATTCCTGAAGCAATGGCCCGAGAAATCTCTCTCTGGCCATTGCTGGATTGACTTCTTATTCTTGAACTTTTGCGGGAGTGTGTCTATTCTCCCCGTTCAATGAAAGCTATCACTTAAGTACAGCAACATGACAGTCCTTCGTTTAATCTGAGTCTTCCCTAAAACTTTGGACAGTGATTTAAGGTATTAAAACGGTGAAAGTATGTTCGTTTCCAAACAGTATTGTTTACATTTCATTCGACTTGATAGCCTCGTTTGTCACACAATTAGTTTTACTGCAGTATTCTCCTATGCACGGGTTAATTAGGCATAATAAAAGCGTGAGCCATGACGTAACGTTATCTAAACATATTTGGTCCAATACTGGCACTCGTTTTAAATGTAAAGCGTTTGTATGGTAGGTAGTGATTGGTTGGTAGTCGGACTACTGACCAATCAAAATTTAACACAACAATATCCACTCATAATAGCAGTGTGTAGTGAGATTACCTATAATCAAACGAAACGCTGCGCGGAGTATGCTGGTACAAGGCTAAGTTATTACTTTTGATCACTCTGTAAAATAGTGCATTGGGTCATTCCATGTCAACTGGACCAAATTTTGGACCCAAAAAATTATAAAAAATATATGTTATAGTATATGGTCTTAAGCTAACAAATCCGAAAGTATTAGCTCTCTTGGTTAAAAATTCACTAAAATATGGCCATTTTAAATAAGTGTACTGAAACGGACTATAAATTAAACCCTTTTTTTCAAGTTTTCAATTGCTTTAAACTCACATTTCTAATTGGAGTAGAACTCTCTAACTTTGTAATCTCAGACAACTTTTGGTGTAGATTACGAATTTAGCATCATACTTAATGTGCGATTCGAACTTTTTGGGCCACCAGGTGGCAAAGCGCGAAACAAATGAACAAGTCCCTTTTTTTCACAATTTCCACAGTCTCTGGCAAAGTCACTGCTGTATACATAACCTCCCAAATATGTATTCAATCGACTCAGAATCTTTTCTTAATTGATAAAATACCAACTGACATTAACAGTGCCAATTTTGGAAGGTTATGTATACAGCAGTGACTTTGCCAGAGGCTGTGGAAATTGTGAAAAAAAAAGGAATTGTTCACTTTTCCACATTTTGCCACCTGGAGGCCTAAAAAGTTTGAATCACACATTTAATGTGTTGTTCAATTTGTAATCTACACCAAAGTTGTCTTAGATTACGAAGTTAGAGAGTTCTACTCCAATTCGAAATGTAAGTTTAAAGCAATAGAAAACCTGAAAAAAATGTTCAATTTATAGTCCGTTGCAGTACCCGGTACCCTAATTTAAAAAAGCTATATCTCGATGTGTGTTTTACCTAGAGAGGTGAAAATTCCGGATTTGTTAGCTTAAGACCATATACTATAACATATATTTTTTTATAATTTTATTGGAGGGGGGCATGTTACCACTATTGGTCCAGTTGACATGGAATGGCCCCATTTTGTAAATGCTTCCATTACTAACAAAAGACATCATTCTTAGTTATCATTATATAGTGGACTCTGTGTATTCCAAAATCGTACGGGATCAACACGATATGCCGGAATATTAAATTTCCACAATTCCAGGAGTATTATACCGGAAGTACTAGATGTAGCGTATCGAAATCGGCCGAGGTTTGTCGAGTGTGGATTTGACGTGGGAAACTCAAAGATCATACATATATATAGGTACCAAGTGCTCTCTTAAAGGTGACAGAAATAACGGTATATTATCAAATATCGATATAAATTATTGTGATATCAGTTGAAATAATGGTGGATTTGGGTAGAATTGGGTAAATCGTGCTACCGCTCAAAAAACGTTATTTCGTCCAAATATACCAACAAGATCCAAAGTTATGAATTTTCAACTTCGAGTTTGAGCTCAATTACATGTATGTAATATGCCTCGCTGTGCCCATTGTTCATCAAAAGATAAATAAAAGCCAGGGACATGTAATTTTAACAGCGCACTTAATTAAGTTCCCAAAAATTATAATTAACATTTCTAGCATTTTTAAGTTTATGTAGGCCATTTAATCAAAATCCAATATTGCGGACATAATCGAACCCTGACAATTTCTTAAGTGAGACGCCATGCCCCCGAGTCTCAAAAATAAAGATATGTTGCCAGGCAACGAAACATACGCCCACAGAAGCTAAATCGTCCGGGCAGTCAACAAGGGTTGTCGCATATTTTTACTTTTTCCGGTAATGAAACATTTGTAATACACTAAAATCTGATGAAGAGTAACATTTCTTTCTGTAATTATCAGAAAATCATTAGAATTTGTTTGCTTTCTATAAAGTTTTGCCCCACGCTAACAATTAGTAGACGAAACATTTAATATCATGGATTTTGCTGTTCAGCTATCAAAATTCATTGAAAATCAAAATACTTGTTCTGTCTATCAATCTGAAGTCAATCGGATGATACGTTTGGCCTCTATAGCGTCAAAAGAATTTTTGAAGTTATCAAGGGAGATAACTCTGGCAGTAATTATTGAAATCGCTGAAAATTAGTAGGCTTCTTCGTCTCATGACCTTAAACACTGTGTATAAATTTAAAGTCAATCGGATATTAACTTGTGGACGCCGGACCGACGGGAGGTGACGACAATATACGACCACATTTCAATGTGGGCATATAAAAAACAAAATAGGGTTTAGATTACTCATGTATTTTTATTAGGATATTCGAAATTAAACAAAATAATACAACAATTTAGATAGCAAATATTTACAATAAAATTTCAATTAGAGATGGTTGTAAAATAACAATGCAGTATGTTATTAAGAAGCGGATTTCACACATTGCTGTAGTATTCAGAAGTTGGAAGTGACAAGAGTCCACTGTATTGTATTGCCTTTAAATTGTATAAGACGGGCCTGAAATAGACATTTTGGCTCTTGAATAATGTTAATTTGTTTAATTGACTATATCTGTAACTATTTTTTTACCTTTAAAAGGATGATACAGTCAATGTGTGTGATAATGAAATATTAATAAAACACATGAAAGGGTATCTGACTTACTTTTATAATCTGGTGTGCAGCTAATTCAGCAAAGTGGATCCATTAAATTACACAGTGCGCAACATATTATTACCAAGTCATCGCAAACAGGAAGGTAATTTATGGGAATTTCATTTTTGAGGATACGGAAAGTCTTGAGACGACCGATTGCCTGTTCAACATAAATGAGAACATTGGCTATCCCCGATGTTTCTTTTACGTCTCTTTGGACCATGGGCAAGTTACTAACAACACTCGGAAAAATAGCCGCGTAGCTTGCACCATCATTAAATCTTCCTTTATATTGAATCCCTTGTCAGCCATGACTTGGTCATAAGGCTCAATCAATTTTAAAAAGCCACAATCATTAAATATAAACTTATCTGAGGCCCTGCCACCATAGCACGGGGACACATACGAAAACATACCATTAGGTGTTATCGATACTAAAAATTTAAGCGTGCAATGGTGTTTGTATTCGGACCAGCATTGTGCCTGTGAATCTAAGCCTGACGCGGTTTCTAAAAAAACTTCTGTGCAATCAATAATACATCTTACCTTTGGATAAAAGGTTTTAAAACATGAAGGCAAATTATCTTTTATACATTCTTTTGAAGGCCAAATTATAAGGTGACTAAGTTCCAGTCTCATTAGTCGAACGCAAGTAATAAAAATGGAACTCAGAAATCTGAAACTTTAAATAATTGAAATTAACTTCAGAATTATTGGTAGAATAGCGTGTTGGTGTCTCTTTTGCTGTTTGCACAACCCCCTTCCAATATTGCATATTAGTTGCCTTGGGTCGAAGGAAACTGAAAATTGAATAAACAAAACTTCTGTGTTGTCAAAGCCTGTATAAAAACGTGCATCTGCATCCCTTGAAAGCTGGATTGAAGAAATACATAATGTAAAAGGGACATTAATTGTATCAGCAATATTATTTTTCACATTCTTTTAGAAACGCCTGGGTCGTTATATTTCCTTTCCTTTCTTTTCCGCGGTGATTTACATATTGAAATATCACTAGGGGTTAAAAATAATGTTGGAATCTGACATCTTGCAGTTCTTTCCCCTTCCTCAAAGTGGTTGGAGCAGATCTTTGCGTTATTGCCTCGCGCATAATCCACCCGCCCTTGAGCTATCTTATCATTTTGGGGTGTTTTGGCATGCCATGAAATTGCAGGGTTTGCACATGGGGCCTTATAATCAATTTTTTGAGGATAACGCCGGTCATTATTACAACAACCAATTGAACAACGACCCCCATCGCCCATTATAAAATATAGATGAAAATGTTATTTAATGGAAATATGAAGTAAACATTAAACCATTAACGTAATGGATTATACTATTATAATCCATACATAATGGAAAGCATATATATATAAAAGATTAATAGGTACTTACATATGGTTCAATTTTATTTCAATAATTCTCTTGCGCTTAGGGGTCTTTACCTGTGGGAGGAAACTAGAGGACCCAGAGAAAATTCACGAGGTTGGACAGGCGTTCCTACTCCTTGTCACATACAACAGGGCAATCCCTATTCAGTTACAAATCTGAATAGAAATATTGCTTGTGAAAAAAACAAACAAAAGGACTGATAATATATTAATATAATATTCAATTAATACTCAAAATGCAATTTTTAATGGTAGTAGTCTCATGAAGAATACAATATGGTAGATGTAGCAGTAAGTAAAATCTGTCATCAATTATATATTTATAAACCATAAGCTGAAGAGAAAATAAATATATTTACATTATTACTATAAACAAGATAAAATATCAGTAAAAACAAATATAAATAATTATTCATGAAATTCCGTGATCTAAATCTTGTCTTCATTGTATTTCATTTCAAATGATGTGTACAGCTTATTAATATTAATAATAATATTATATTGTAATGCTTTCGCTGCATGTAGGGGTGTATTTAATAAAAAAAACCCATTTATTTCAGATCGTAGAAATAGAACTATAATAATAATAAGTAGTTTTTTTAGTACTATATTATTTCAAATACGAAATGATATTGAAATAGATGGTACCATGCATATCTCTGGGCTGTTAGGTCCTACAGTACATACTCACATAGGCATAGGCCTATTTATGCCAATGTACCAGTAGGCCTACTGAGTATTTTAAGAAAGGAAAGCCAACATACAGGTAACAAATTTATTGTGGCCACTACAAGATCTCATTGCTAGGCCTAGACTAACTAGATCTTTGTAAACAATAAGCGATTGGGAATGATTTTGACAGTTCGTTGAGTGAACGACTGGGGTATTTTGTGTTTTTTTTTACCCACCGGCACCTGCTATATATTATATAACTATAGCCTGTAGGAAGTAATCACCCTGACTCGGAGGATGGTGGTGTTAGTGGGGTGTTATCGATATTTTAATATTATAAAATTGTTTGAATATACTAATATAGTGTTGGCTAGCCCACAAGTAAGCGATCGTGAATGTTTTTGACATTTGTGATCCACTGACCGACTTTTACCATGCGCACCTGCTATAAATAGCACTCGTCGTGACTCGGTGGATTAATATTAATAGTACAATACTAGACATTTTAATAATATAAAATTGTTTACCTTTTTTCAGTATACAATGGTGTGGAAATTTTTAACATCGCCCGTCCAAAAAATTGTTAAAAACCTTCTCGGACTGCGTCTGCTAAACGAGAACGAATTTCGCGCAAACAGTTATCCGGAAGTAAACAATGCGTGACGTTGCCCCCTATCCAAGATGGCGTCATTAAACGTGAAAAGGTCATTCGCCGCTGTCCGGGCTAAATTTCCCCAAATAGCACACTGCCCGTCTTCATTCGCCCAGTTCGGAGCATAACAGTAGGATCATAAACCCGATTTCATTTCCTTTTCATTAGTGTTTAGCGTCCGCTTTCACGATGGCTATATCGCAAAAAAGTTATCTTATTGTTAATATGCGTAGCAGGTGTCTTTCATGTGGGCCTGAACTCTCACACCAGATATCGAAACCACGACCAAAAGCCGGAGATGACCTACCAACTAGACACTTTAGACCACTGAACCATCCCAACCCCAATCCCAATTGTGTAAAGGAAGGAAAATTTAATGTGAAAGCATCTCATGAAACCAATCAGCGTTGATATCACGTGTTCCAGAGACGATTATATCTTCGATTACGTCATATGGAAAAGGTGAAAATACAGCAATTTCCTTGTCCTTCTAAACAAAACACATGTACAGTATTTATGTGTACTATTGTTCCGACAAAAGACAGGGAAAACAAAGGATGAATTGGTTTAATCCTGAATCTTCTCCCACTTCTAAACATAACTGCTCACACCGAAGTGTACCATGATGCTATTCAAGGAATGATCTTTATTCAAAATGTTTTAACATATTAATTACAGGATATAGAATGTTTAAATGGTGGTAACAAGACGTCATCAACCCACTGTACTTGCTCTATCGGTTCTGTAGGTCGGAATTGTAACGGATTGCTATCAGGTTTGTTCTATAGACTTTTTAAACAAGCGTTTCTTTTTTACTTTTATTTTAAACCGTTCAGTTGGTTTAACGTGTGTATTCATGCCAAGATTAGAAGGTCAGGGCTATGAGGTTCTATGGGAACGTCTTCGTGCTGGAACTACAAAGTCAGAGCTTTGAGGTTTTATGAATACATCTTCATGCTAGAACTAGAAAGTCAGAGCTTTGGGGTTTTATGGGTACATCTTCATGCTAGAACAAAGTAGTCAGAGCTATGAGTTTTTTTGTATACGTCACCATGCTAGAACTAGAAGGTCAGAGCTATGAGGCTTCATGCTAGACATAGGAAGTCAGAGCTATGAGTTTTATGGGTACATCTTCGTGTTAGACTAGGGCGTTCTATGCTTTTAAATTCAATTGGTTGTTTACTCTATTTAGAAATATTGCGGTTCACTAAATGCCAATGCCTCGATTGTAATTGATCAATCCAGACCACCTTCTCAACCAATCAAAATCCGAGGTACAGAAAACTCAATTTATTCAATGAAATATTTGATTCACTTTATATAACGAAGGTGAAGTGTACTATTACAGATTTCTCTAATTAACAAGGGGGGGGGGGTGATGACAATTTGATTAACCTGTTTCATTGTCGTGTGAATCTTTTCCCTTTTATTTTAGGTTGCCAGGAGTTATATGATAGTGGGGTACAGGGTTTCAACAAAGTCCTGATTCAACCGAAACCTGATGAACCACCTATACCCCTGTATTGTTATGACAAAGATCACGTCGCCATGAGGCACTACAAAGACCATCCATTTAGTTTTAATAGAACATGGGAAGAATACGTTAACGGATTCATGGAAGATAAATATCGTGTTTGGGTTGGACTTGAGGCCTTGCACCAAATCACCAAATATACCCCTCATCCGGTGTTGACAATCGTGGTTGGCATGCATGGAGTTAGTAATACTTGGTGGTTTTACTATGCGGATTACACAGAATTCAGTGTTGGAGACCGATCAACACACTACAAAATTACATATTCTTCATATATCCAACGTCCTGTAAATAATCTTGGCGACACCTTAAATGGTTTAAATGGATCATCTTTCAGTACTTATGACCGAGATAACGACCGTGATGACAGCAGAAACTGTGCTCTCGAATATGCTGGAGGATGGTGGTTTAATGGTCTAAAGGGTTGCTCCAAAAATTCAATTACATCATTTTTCACATGCACTGCACAGAATTGTGGTTCAATGGCAGTAAAGAAGTTTCCAGGTCACTCTGAGCTACACAATTACGTCAAAATTGATCGTGTCGCAGTATATATAAAACCTGAACTTGACTTATAGGGCTTCATATATATAGCTTCATTGACCCTTCCATGATGAAGAGGTTTACAGAATATTAAATAGTAAACAAATTATGTTATAACCAAACTGATTACATTTAAATCTGACATTAAATATCGAATGTAATTTTGATGTAATTCACGAAAGTATATAAAATTAAACGTGTTATAATTAGGCACATTTTGTAAATTTAGATAGTTGTTTTTTTATTACTTCCCATGTTTCTTGAAAACAAATTTTTAATTTACATGAAGGCTGACAAGTCTTGCTACAATAGTGCTGTATTACATATTTTAATGTAATTACTTATTTCAATTTACTAATTGCTTTAAAGTGGATAAGTTAATATTTACTCCGAACTTTGAGAGTATTAATCAGAACGAACTGTCTTACTTATTTAGCTTTTCTAAACACGTATCTTAAAATAGTCTTTGTCATTGGTTCAGTTGCAACCTTTATTTTAGTTAACTCTCAATAATGTAAATAAATATGTTAATTTATATCACAGTTTGAATTATATGTTTAATTCGTATCACGTATGTGTACAATTCTTATTATGTTCAAATATTTCTAGTTTAATTATTATTAAGATATTAAGTTGGCGATAGCGACTGGGTATAAATTAACACGAGACGAAATACAGACAACTATATTCATTGGTTAAAGTAGCTAAGTCTCTAACTCAATATCATTAAAAATCTTCAACATTAAAAACACGAATTATTTGTCAATTTAAATCAACATTGATGCTGTGATCTTACCGGAAAAGGTGGACTTCTGATATCTAATATTTAAGACAAAAATAAACATTTTACCATACCATGTATCTTAATGCGTTTCAGCCCCAGTTGTAACAAGAGACTCGAGGGACGAGGCTAGACACATTGCACCAAATCAAACGGCGTATGTAGACTGGAATAACCAGACGCTAGCAATTTGCATTCGATTGATACTGTGGGCTTACTTCGCCGAACATTACTGATTTGAAATTAGAGTAAAAACGGAAACCATTGAATTTAAATCAGTTTAAATACATTCATATTACAGTATTATTATGCGTTGCGACCCCCTTGTGTCAATTTCTAGGTCTTAAATATATATTAGCGATTTAGCTCCTTTAATAAACCCAGTTCAAGGTCAAATAATTAGTAGTTATCTTTCTTATTGGTGAGTTAGTTTATATTTGTGTCGTGTCGCCTAGTAATTCATACCAGATATATGTTTATTTTATGCCCAATATTATGTGAAATAGTTTACAACAGTTATTCACATAGTACGATAATACTTTATAGTCCAGGCATTTTAACTCAGTTTCGCATCATTCAGGGCAGTTGCTGCCATAGAAATGCCGACCCCGGTATATTGTCGGCTTAGACGTACATTATCAACAAAAAATAGTCCCAGTCCGAAATATGTGTCCAAATGGGTGAACATAGATAAAATCCAAAATGGCCACCAGTTTTTGCTATAAAATGTCAATTAGTATTACTATTATTCAGTTATTGATTAATTTATGTTACATTTTATGCGAAATAGCTTATAATTACACGTGTTCACGTGATATTATAAACTAATATTACATATATTATATTCAATTACGTATTAATAGATAATTTGTAATTTATTTTTTAATTGTGAATTCAATATCATATGGTATTGTAAATTTCATTCGTTAATAAACCCAATTTGGGGTCAACTAATTATTACATTTCTTAATAGATTAAAACAGATTAAACCCCCTCGAAAAATAAATATTGTGAGGGCGCTAAAAATAGACACCGAAAAGGAATGTATTGAATATATCAGTCAAATTGCTTCAATCAGAGCGAACTTATGACTCGTTGAAAATGACTTGGCTAATGAAGACGGGAACAAATGAAATGAAATGGGGTTTAACGTCCTACTCTTCTGCATCTGACCTGGGCTAATGGAACTTGGAAGACGGGCATATGCCATACAGTGTGCTATGGGGGAAATTTTGCCCGGGCAACGGCGCTACGGCCTACTCTTATATCGAATTAAAACTGCCAAGGGATCTTTTACGTGCACGCCAATGTGTACACGGGACCTCGGTTTTTCGTCCCATCCGAACGACTAGGCAGCTGTCCTTGTCAGGCCCTCCTTCTGCATCACTGTGAAGGGGAAACCACGCCGGAAAATCGAGATGAACTTTCTCGAAGACGGGAACAACAATCGTACTAATCATTGAACTTGGAGAAAGGAATCAATAATCATTTTATCACCAACCGACACGTCTTAACAGTTTGTATATAATGAGTGAACACTTATTGATTCGGGATGGCCGTTCAAATAGTTAGGAGAGACAGAAATGGGGTTTAACGTCCAAAAAGCCTCATTACGATATCAAAATCAGAGCGGCACTTTAATCAGATCATTCTAGAAAACGACTAAATAAATGGATCAAAGCATTTGTTTTTGTATCAGTATGTTGACACATTATCATCACAATTCCAAGACATTACGACACCAAGGTTTATATCTGTACCCAGATACATCAGTATCTGGTGTGTCCACCGCGTGTCAATAACAGCAGCGCAGCGTCTGTACATGGAGTTGACCAGACGATTGATGAACGCCATTGGCACCTGGAACCACACTCTCGGAAAAGCCTGGCGCAATCCATCGGTTGTGTTTGGTCTCGGTACGACGTTATTAAGTGTCCTCTAAATTTCAACCCAAAGATGCAAATAACTCAATATGCATAATACGTTTCGAAACAACTTAATCTCATTAGTCATCATCTGGTACTGGAGATTACATTGTTAAAAATTATTCTGTAAAAAAACAGAAGATTTACCAGATTTTTCTGTAAATTTTTATTGTTTTTTAACAGATAATTTCTGTTAAGTCACAGAAGCATGTATCTGTAAAATTACAGGAAAGAAATCTGGTAAATCTGCTGCCAGAAGATTTTCTGTCTTTTAACAGAATTACTTTGGTTAAATATAAAACAAAATCATCCGTAAAAAATAATTCATTTTCTGTAAATGTTATTTTTCAGTCATGAATGTACAAAGATATTTAAAATGAACAGAAATGAAGAGCAAGAAATCGTGAATGGTTTCAAATTTTGAATTTTCTGAAGGCAAGGTTTACTACTTTCTGCCTTTTCTCTGCCTTCTTGTTACCTTCGATACAAACCTGAAACAAAATGATGATCGAAGCACACACAGGACATGAAATTTCCTACACATGTCATGTAGTATCCTCCCGCTCAGATAACTGTTTGCGGCTTAAGGGTCTTTGACATGTACGGTCAATAGAAAAATAACTGAACAAATTAGAACCTGCGCCATTGACAAGGAAGGGCAAGTTGCAAAATAAGCACGGGTAGCTTGCTTGGCTAATGTTAATAACCCAGTATCATCGCGTTTCTTACATTTTAAAATTGTTTACATGGTTGATTTCAAATTCACAATACAACATTTACATGGCCACTATGTGTATTGATCATATAGAAGTGAAAATCAGTTAATGATTCATACAGATTCCATGCTACTATCACCAACGATTTATTTTAACAGAAAACTATTTATTATATTGAGTTAAAATATATAATCAATATATACTTTCATACTCTTTGTTAACACCCGAATCATGATACGTATGCCAACAGAATTTACGGCATGAATAAGCTTGGCGAAACATTCTACGCAGACATATTGTGGTCATGAGGATATAATCACAAATTAAATGTCCTACATGCCAATGAAGACGTGAATTTCAACTGTCGTGGATACTTTACGACGTGAACACCAATGTGTACACTTGACCTCGGTTTTTGTCTCTTCCGAGCGTTGTACCTTCTGGTGGACCACCGATGAGAGGTAACTTGACTGGGCAGTCGTGGGAAACACCGGGATCGTTCCTGGCACCGCCTGGTTAATGAGCCCGCCTCCATCCACTTTTTTGTATTTTTAAGTATTTGATATGCGTACAATATTGTTAGTTAATTTCAATTATGTTAACTATGTTAATTGTATTGTATATTTGTGACACTGCAGGTAGCGTTACGTCGTGGCTATCCTTGGTCACGACACTAAAAACATAACTAAGACACTACAGTGTCGTTAAATAGATGAATTATGAATTACTAAGGTCGGTGACACTAGGGTGACACTATCGTCTTAGATTTTCTTCGACGCCACCTTTATGATAACTATTTCAAATGATCAATTAAGTCTGGAAGTTTATGTTGTTACTAAGCTTATATAATACATACAGCAAAGTGCAAAGTTTAAATAAGGAAAACTACAACATCTATTATAGATACTTTAACAGTTATTAAAATATCTACGGTCTAAGTTTAGCATCTTTTACAACTCAGACCTAGCGGCCGAGGGTATGACGTTCCCGTCTCGGGCTGTTCAAGCCCGCTTTCTCCCATATAGAAGTATGATGCGTCAGCTATTAGGGCGGGACAATGTTGTCTGATTTTCGGGTCAGGTAAAGCGTCTAATTTACATCAATTCAAAATATCTGACAAATGTGTCTGATAACTCATTTAATATTCTTCTTTACATGCTTTTTGAAAATTGTTAGCTGTCGTCACCATCTAACGTCAGAATAAGACGGTGTGACGTTAAGAATTTGACATATGATAATTCTAATTCGTAGTGGTTATGTTTCTGTATTAATAAATTTATAAGGAGAAAGTCCAATGTTAAAGGAATTATTGGGTTTATTAACGAATGAAATTTACAATACCATATGATATTGAAATCACATTTAAAAACTAGATCCGCGTAGCAGGAATGACGGTTTCACTGGTGCCACATTACCTTTGAACTTATGTCACTTTCGGTGCCACGTTACCCTTGAACTCATATCACTTCCAGTAGAAATGGAACCGATAAACAGATTTCCACATAAACATGGCACACATCAAATAAAATGGAAGCAGAATCATCCAAATCCAGAAATATCAATTCATTTTAAACACATGATCCTGACAAAATTACTGCACTTCCGGTGACAATGAAAATGTTCAATTAGTTTTATGAAATCAGAAATGGCATAAGGCATCAAATGGTGAAAATTTTATGTAAAGTGAATAATAATTGCCACTTTTATATACCAAAAACCTTGAAAAGTTACTTGTAGAAAACCGTCCATTTCTCGGCAACCGAGAAAGTCTATGGTTTCGAAAGCTATAAATACAGTTTTTTCCCAAATTACGTCATTTCCGATGACATTGAAAATGTTAAATTGGGTTGGCCTAGTTATAATTGACATTACGCATCAAATGATGTCACTTTTATGAAATTCCAATAATAATTGACTCTTTTACAGGCAAACTAGCGTAAAAAGAGACTTCTGCAAAATAGCCCATTTCTCGGCAACTGCTCATATTACAAACTAATTTTCTCATACATTCTCTTCATATGGATTATTGCTACAAATTTATGAAAGTTGCAAATAAATATTTAGAAATATGAAAAGCCTGAATGGGTTGTGAAAAGTCCATTTTTACACATTTTTTACCTTTATATCGAAATGACCCGAAATCGAAATCGAAATTAAAAGAACTGAGCGCGATGATTTCTACGCCTTTACATGGCACACCCTTTCAGTCATACCATTTTTATACGTCCACATTCATAATGTGAACGTATTATGCCGTCGCCCCTGTCTGTGTGTGTGTGTGTATGTGTGTGTGTGTGTGTGTGTGTCTGTGGTTCGCCTACAGGGCGCAATTCTTCATGGATTTTCTTCAAACTTGGTATACTTATTCCTTATACCCCAAGGAAGATCCCTATTGTTTTTGGGACATGCCCGACCCCCAGGGGCCGAGTCACGCCCATTTCTAGTATTTGTTTGTTTGTCGTCTACAGGCCACATTTCTTAACTTATAATCTTGAAACTTTGCATACACATTCTTTGTACCCTAAGGAGCATCCCTATCATTTGGGGTGCATGCCCAACCCCCAGGGGCAGAGCCACGCCCATTTTCTTTTCGTGTGTCTTTGTGTCGCCTACAGGGCGCAATTCTTACTGGATTTTCTTCAAACTTGGTATACTTATTCCTTATACCCCAAGGAAGATCCCTATTGTTTTTGGTGCATGCCCGACCCCCAGGGGCAGATCCACGCCCATTTCTAGTATTTGTTTGTTTGTCGTCTACAGGCCACATTTCTTAACTTATAATCTTGAAACTTTGCTTACACATTCTTTGTACCCTAAGGAACATCCCTATCGTTTGGGGTGCATGCCCAAACCCCAGGGGCAGAGCCACGCCCATTTTCTTTTCGTGTGTCTTTTTGTCGCCTACAGGGCGCAATTCTTACTGGATTTTCTTCAAACTTTGTATACTTACTCTTTATGCTCTAAGGATGGTCCCTATCGTTTGGGGTGCATGCCCAACCCCCAGGGGCAGAGCCACGCCCATTTTCTTTTTGTGTATCGCCTACAGGCCGCAATTCTAACTGGATTTTCTTAAAACTTTGTATACTTACTCTTTACACCCTAAGGATGATCCGTATTGTTTTTTGGTGCATGCCCGACCCCTTATGACAGAGCCACGCCCATTTCTTGTATTTATTTGTTTGTCGTCTACAAGCCACATTTCTTAACGTATCATCTTGAAACTTTGAATGCTTATTCTTTGTACCGTAAGGAACATTCCTATCATTTGGGGTGCATGCCCAACCCCCAGGGGCAGAGTCACGCCCATTTTCTTTTTTTGTCGCCTACAGGCCACAATTCTTAATCGGTCATCTTGAAACTTAAAATACTTATTCCTTATACCCTAAGGATGATCCCTTTTGTTTTGGGTGCATGCTCGACCCCCGTGGGACAGCAACACCCATTTCTTGTATTTGTTTGTCTGTCGTCTACAGGCTGCATTTCTTAATGTATCATCTTGAAACTATGAATACTAATTCTTGGTACCTTAAGGAAGATCCCTATTGTTTTTGGTGCATGCCCGACCCCCAGGGACAGTGCCACGCCCATTTTCTTTTTGTTTGTATGTGTGTCACCTACAGGCCACAATTCTTAATCGATCATCTTGAAAACTTTTTTTATACTTATTCCTCATACCCTAAGGCTGACCACTATTATTTTTGGTGCATGCCGGACCCCCTGGGACAGAGCCACGCCCATTGCTTTTGTGTCTTGTGTTCGCCTACAGGATGCAATTCTTAACAGATCCTTTTAAAACTTTACATACCTATTCCTTATACCCTAAAGATGACCCGTATTGTTTTTGGTGATTTCCTAACCCCCAGGGGCAGAGCCATGCCCATTTTTACTTCGTGTCTGTGTGTGTTGTCTACGGGCCACGATTCTTAATGGATCGTCTTTAAACTTGGGATATGTATTCCTTATAGCCTAAGGACGTCAACTGCATGTCCCGACTCCCACAGGCAAGACACGCCCAATGTTTGTGTTTGTCGTTTACAAGCCGCAATTCTGAATGAAGCAGCTTGGTACTTGACTTATGTATTCCTTATAGCCTGAGGGCGTCCACTATTGATTTTGATGAATGTCCCGACCCCCAGGGGCAGGGCCACGCCCACTTTTTGCCTTTAGCGTTAGGAAGGCACAATTCTGAATTGATTATCTTGGTATATTCCTTATACTCTAAGGACGGCAACTATTGATGTTGAGGCATGACCCTCAACGCTAAACAAACCAAACGCCTTGCCTTCTTGACAAAGTACCATATCAATCAAAGCAGGAATGTGGACGTATATTGTAGCGTTAGCGTTATGTTTGAAAAAAGAATTAATATTTGCTTTCAAAAAGTTGTACCGAACTGCATCGTATATTTTTTTTGTTTTTTGTTCCTGGCAAAGTTGCCTTTCGGCAACGGAAGTGACGTAAATTTAGCAATTTTTGGTCAAATCAGGTGACTCTTTAACCCTTGGTAAAATACCACATAAAAATATCCATTAATAAAAAAGTTTTTTGTAAAATTTTAAAATTCTGAACTTTGGCGCCTAATATCTCCGACGATTCGTCGAAAATAAAAAATCTAAAGAACTGTAGCTATGTGCCTTGTCTTACAAAAAATCGCCTTTATTAGCTTATGGTCCCTCTGGAGGTCACAATTATTACCTGACTTAAAAAAAATATTACCGTTACAGGGTAATCTAGGTTGAGTTCAAATTTCGTGAAAATCGGACCAAAATTGACAATCAAAATGGCCGCCGTTTGTACGCGAATAGTGTAAAAGTATGGTATATCAAGTTTATGGACCCTATAGAGGTCACAATGTTAATTCGATTTTGATGAAACCTGAAATGCATGTTTATAACCTAAAGATCTTGATTCTTTTCGATATTTGCGCATATCAAATTGTAACTTAATGAATTATGGCCTTTGATTGAAGGAAAAATCCCTTTCGGTATTGCTTGTTCTCTATCTATCTCTCGAACAATTATTATCCGATTTAAAAAAAAACCCTGATTATATTACTGTTGCACCGTAAGGAAGGTTGAGTTCGAATTTCGTAAAAATCGTACTAAAATTGCCGGACGAATTTTAAATCGATTTTGATGAAACTTGAAACACATGTTTATAACCTAAAGATCTTGGTTCCTTTCAATATTTACGCATATCGGATTGAAACTTTCTGAATTATGGCCTCTGATTGTACGAAAAATCGCCTTTATTATCTTGTGGTCTGTATGGAGGTCACAATTATTACCTGATTTAAAAAAAAAACGTTTGATAATATCACCGTTAGACTGTACGCGAATGGTGTAAAAATATGGTATATCAAAGTTGTGGACCCTGAAGAGGTCACAATTTTAATGCGATTTGGATAAAATTTGATATGTAAGTTTATAACCCAAATATTGCGGTTCTTGTTGATATTTGGGCACATTGGACCATAATTTCCTGAATTATGGCACCTCATTGTTCGAAAAATCATGTTTTTTTACCTTGTGGACCCTATGGAGGTCACAATTTTATTCCGAATTAAAAAAAACCGTTTGACTATATCTCCGTTACACATTAATGATGGTTGAGTTAAAATTTCTTGAAAATTGATAATTGAACAGCTAAATCCATACTATTAAATGTTTCGTATACTAAACTTTAGCATGGGGCAGAACTTTTTAAAAACCAAACAAATTCTAATGATTTTCTGATAATTACTTAATATGCAACAACTCTTGTTGACTGCCCGGACGATTTAGCTACCGTGGGCGTATGTTTCGTTGCCTGGCAACCTATTTTTAATTTTACAATATATACGCTGCATTGTATAAGATTTACATAAAGGCTGACAAGTCTCGCTACAATAGTGCTATATTACATATTTTAATGTAATTACTTATTTAAATTAACTAATTGCTTTAAAGTCGATAAGTTGAGAGTTTTAATCCGAACGAAATGTCATATATATTTATCTTTTCTAAAAACGTATCTTAAAATAGTTTAATATGCGTCTAGTCATTGGTTCAGTTGCAACTAATCGCGTCCACTATCCCGCGAAAGATGGGGTGTCAAGAAAATGGTCGTATGATTTCATAGATTTGTTGGACTTAGCTTTACTTTTACCCAGCTTCCTGGTCTTTGTCTTCAGTTTGACAAGTCTATTTTGAATGTGTTTGTCACCAAACGTCTCACAGTCGTCATGTAAAGCAGTTATGACCGATGCTCCGGGAATTTATTACCAATGCCTAGTATAAGTCTGTTTGTGAGTTTTGCATAGGTAGTTAGGTTACATTGCTCAAATCATAGGGGTACTTGTCCAGTCCAATGCGGGATAGCAAATCATCGGTGGATGCCATCTTGCGGGGCTCAGAAGAAAAAATCTAGAAGAAAAAAACTTAGTACTTTGATCAAAGCTTATGGCTACAGAATAATTAAATCAGATATCATGATTATGAAAATAATTTACACCAAGGTACCGAAAAGTTTCTGGAAAATAAAGACTACCAATAAAAAGTTTGTTTCGGTTATTTTCCGGTCTCAAATAGTTCTGCGTATTTAGAGCTAGTAAATATTTATTTCCAACCATAAAGAGAGCGCCGCTTAAACGAAGGTTGTAACCACTAAATAAAAGTAAATCTCAAAGGTTGTAATGAGTTTATATTGCCGCGTTCATGGTTTTAAAAGGTAGAAATGAAACGATGCTAAGAAATCCCCAAAATCAAAAATTAAATCAAGGAGTGCAGTCGAAATCTTTGCTCACGTTCGCTATTAAATAAACAAGAAAGGCGAAGCGCGTAATGAGTGTATTTTTGCTTGGCTTTATATATTAATACATGTTTGGGGGGTTGGGGTGGCCTAGTGGTCTAGAGTGCCGCGCTTCGACCTCTAGCTGGCCGGTCACCTCTGGCTTGTGGATGTGGTTTCGAGCCCTGGTGTGAGCGTATGTGACATGGAGATAGGGGCGCCTTCTCAACCTCGTGGGTTTACTCCGGGCACTCCGGTTTCCTCCCACTGCTAAAGACTCCTACGCGCAAGCGAATTATTGAAATAAAATTAAAAACCATATGTTAGTCCCGAAATGACCTAGTTGTGTCGAGTGGACGTTAAACCCCATTTCTCTCTCTCATTAATACATGTTTGTACATAATACCAAGCTAATTGTGACGTATATTTGCTGCAACCACCAAATTCACGTGCGCAAGACTATATTTTGCTCAATTCAGAAAATATCACGGACGGCGTAGTCAGGCAGATATAACTGTGTATGTTTATAGAAGGACAATTAATTGACCATTGAATCACTATACTGGTAGACAATGTGAGCTGCCATTCTAAATAAATTGTTTCATTCCCGTCAGGTGGTCTTGTTTCTAACGCAAATAAAGCTTATATTTAAGCTATTAACATGGCAAATGTGAGAGTGTAAAAATTGCAGTATTTAATATTCTATACACCGTTGATTACAAGCTTAATTAAATACAAAATGCAACTATAATAACGAGAAATCCCTCTCTGGTCATTGCTGGATTGACTACTGTTACTTCAGCTTTTTAGCGAGTGTGTCTAATCTTCCCGTTCAATCAAATCTCTCCTAAGTACAGCAATACGACAGCCTAATCTGAGGTCTTCCCTCAAGCTTTGGTCAGTGATTTAAGGTATTACAAACGGTGAAAGTATTGTTCGTCACGAAACAGTATTGTTTACATTGTAGCCGTTTTGATAATCTCGTTTTGTGACGCAATTAGTTTTTTCTGTAATATTCTGCTATGCACACTGGTTAATCAGGCGTGTGAGTCATGACACAACATTATTTATAAACATATTTGGTGCTCTGTTTAAACCCAACTGATATTGTTACGCATTTAGGTATTGATTGTTAATCTGACTATTGACCAGTCATAATTTGGAACAGAAATATGCTTTCATTATACAGCAGAGTTGGGTGGGATAGGTATAATCAAACGAAGCACGGCGATGATTATGAATAAGTACGAGCTATCCATGCTGCATGGTACAGATATAAGTAATACAAGTTATAGAAGTTCTCTGATTGATAATGGCGAGAGAACCCTTGTTTAAACGTCTCCAGAAAAAAACTTCCAATGTCAACAAAATTATAAATACGAGTAATAAGTACGAGCTATCCAAGCTGCATGGTACAGATATAAGTAATACAAGTTATAGAAGTTCTCTGCTTGATAATGGCGAGAGAACCCTTGTTTAAACGTCTCCAGAAAAAAACTTCCAATCTCAACAAAATTATAAAAGCATATATTGTTTCTGTGCTAGTAAATAGTTATAGATGTGACGGTAAACATGATCAAAGCGGGAATTTCATATTTTCTAAGAAAGTCAAAACATAATTATTTCTATGTCTTTTGCTCAAAAGGTTGTCAACTCACTATTATACGATTATGGGCATTATTTTACAGGCATTAAAATCACTGACACAAGAAATAAAAACACAATTACCTCCCTTGTTTTCCCATTCCCCTCCATTAAAATGCGATCTTCAAACGTTTGTATTTGAAGTTGAAAATGATATTTTTGCCAATTTCTCAACTGGCAATAGTGAATTATAGGATTACTAGGATTATTCTTTCACAAGGTAGGACTGTTTATAGATATAATCTATTTTAGGGCTTTATTTTTATACATTTTAAAAATATAACTTAAAAATATGAAATTGGAACTTTGAATAAGGTAAAATAATACTTGTCATAAATGAACTAAATCTACAAATGTTATATATGATCTAGATATTCAAATTGAATTGGAGAAACATAAATGATGCAAACATACAAGTTTCAAATTTGTATTCCTGAGAAATTATATAAGCCTAGGAATAAAAATTCCGTTTTGTATAAAGAATAACCATGTAAATGATTCTTAATAAAACACATTTGGTTCTATCTGATTCTGAATAAAGCATATCGATGACATGACTTGGTCCGAAATGATTCTAAATAAAGCATGTCGGTGACAAATTTTGTCCGATTTTAATCTGAAAGAAACATATCGGAATTATACGAAAGCCCATTAGTGCCAAACACAAAAAAAAATATTAATCCGTTTGAACTAGGGTTGGGGCAATAATGACTTTTTTCAAAATTTTTAAAACAAAGGGTGTTTTCTATGGCCAAATAGACTGAAAAAAACGAATCTGGAATATTTTTTGTCGAAAAATCACTTTTTACGTTGGTGCACGGCCATTTTCTAAAATGGCCGCCAAAATGGGGCAAAAATGACAATTTTCTTAGAAATTCATATATATTAGGTAGGCAATCGCCTTGTAATATATCATTTCGTATGTTTTAGGGGCTGGAGAGTTCAAATTTAGTGAAAAATTTTAGATCTGATAATCCAATATGGCGGAATCCAAGATGGCGGCCATTTCTTCCAAAATGGCGATCAATATACAAAAATTTGGTAGGCAATCGCCATGTAATATATGATTTCATATGTTTTAGGGGTCGGAGAGTTCAAATTTAGTGATAAAATTTAGATCTGATAATCCAATATGGCAGAATCCAAGATGGTGGCCATATTCTTCCAAAATGGCGATCAATATACAAAAATTTGAATTTAGATTTGGAGATATATCAATACAATATACAGCGTATCAGTGTAATGATGTCTAATCTAATGTTTTCTTGGTCACTGAGTTCAAATCGTGAGAGGAATTTATTTTCGAGCATCTGCTGTAGAGGAAATCCAAGATGGCGGCCAAGCATCTGCTGTAGAGGAAATCCAAGATGGCGACCATTACTCCCTAAAATTGATGCCTTAAAATGAACTTTGCATTCAGTGGACGAAATGACAGCCAGTATTTTCCAGAATGGCGGCTGTAAACATGATTCTCCAAACAAAGCTAGCAGGAAAAAAATACTATAAAACCTCCAATTCTCAACAAGTCAAAATTTAAATCGTGTGGTTAAACACATAGATGCATGCGGCTACGGGGTGCTGGATGTGGTATGTTCCGATACGATCATCAAAAACCGATGCGCTCTGTTGTGTTAGGATATGTCGTTCACGATGGGAATCGGGAGTGACCACGATTTGAAGTACGATTGGATCCCGACGGGTATATGAACAACCCACAACCATTGATGATGACAGTTGAGAATGATGGGGACGTGGTTACGATTTGAGGTACGATTCGACCCTGATGGGGTATATGAAAAGCGCGTCTGACCATGGACTTCATTGTTTCCCGAACTCGCAGCCATTGATGATGAAGGGAGTTGAGGATGATGATGACGTGACATTTGCGGTATTTATGTTATATATGCTTACAGTATCGCCAAAAAAGAAGAAGATGAGCAACAGTCGCGCCAGCAACAACCTCAACAACAAACGGGGAGGAAATTTGCAGTCAGGCAATTCTGGGTACGACCATAGCTCACAGGGGTGGGGGGGGAGTTCTAAAATCTTAGACAACCAATTGAGCCCTGGGGATCAAATAGCGTTCCAAAACTACATATGATTAACACCAAAGCGTTCCAGAAGCAATCCCTCTCACCTGGACTGAATGTGGCAGTGACACTGAAATACGTTGCCATTGGAGACACTTATCGATCCCTTGCTGAGTACCCAGCGTCCACAGCAGTGTTCATCTTGGCACTTGTGCAGTCCGGAGACCCTCCTTCTGGGTGACATCCTTTGAATCTTGTAGGGTGACATCCTTTGAATCTTGACCATATTTCTCAACGATATACTCCTTTTCATTTTCAGTAAAGAACGTTACTGTTTTATTGAAAGCATGAATATTCATATGTGTTCGTGTCATGTAGTGAGAAATGGTACCCGATAGAGCATCACAGATCGTGATAGATCGCAGTGCATCTCAAAGGGGCGTGATGTTTGTTTTGCCCAAGGTGCATACCAATCACCACGATTATATTATAACATTAGTTAGAATTTCTTGTCGCCTGTATCCATAGTAGTGCCTAGACAATGTCGATTAGCAGGCAACCTACAACAATGTGTTTAACCACACAATTTATATTTTGATTTGTTGAGAATTGGAGGTTATATAGTATTTCTCCCTGTTATTTTTGTTTGGAGAATCATGTTTACAGCCGCCATTCTGGAAAATACTGGCTGTCATTTCGTCCACTGAATGCAAAGTTCATTTTAAGGCAACAATTTTAGGGAGTAATGGCCGCCAACTTGGATTTCCTCTGCTACAGATGCTCGAAAATAAATTCCGTCTCACATTTTGAACTCAGTGGCCAAGAAAACATTAGATTAGACATAATAATACACTGATACGCTGTATATTGTATTGATATATCTCCAAATCTAATTCAAATTTTTGTATATTGATCGCCATTTTGGAAGAATATGGCTGCCATCTTGGATTCTGCCATATTGGATTATCAGATCTAAATTTTATCACTAAATTTGAACTCTCCGACCCCTAAAACATATGAAATCATATATTACATGGCGATTGCC
Source organism: Patella ulyssiponensis (assembly GCA_963678685.1). Taxonomy (NCBI): domain Eukaryota; kingdom Metazoa; phylum Mollusca; class Gastropoda; family Patellidae; genus Patella; species Patella ulyssiponensis. Next base: position 64,855,487 of record OY783229.1, read on the forward strand.
TACCAAATTTTTGTATATTGATCGCCATTTTGGAAGAAAATGGCCGCCATCTTGGATTCCGCCATATTGGATTATCAGATCTAAAGTTTTTCACTAAATTTGAACTCTCCAGCCCCTAAAACATACGAAATGATATATTACAAGGCGATTGCCTACCAAATATGTATGAATTTCTAAGAAAATTGTCATTTTTGCCCCATTTTGGCGGCCATTTTAGAAAATGGCCGTGCACCAACGTAAAAAGTGATTTTTCGACAAAAAATATTCCAGATTCGTTTTTTTCAGTCTATTTGGCCATAGAAAACACCCTTTGTTTTAAAAATTTCGAAAAAAGTGATTATTGCCCCAACCCTATTTGAACGAATTAGTATCTCGTTTGAACGAATTAGTATCTCGTTTGAACGAATTAGTATCTCGTTTGAACGAATCAGTATATCGTTTGAACGAATTAATATCTCGTTTAAACGAATTAATTATCTCGTTTGAATGGATTAATATCTCGTTTGAACGAATTAATATCTCGTTTAAACGAATTAATTATCGCGTTTGAACGAATTAGTATCTCGTTTGAACGAATTAATTATCTCGTTTGAACGAATTAGTATCTCGTTTGAACGGATTAGTATCTCGTTTGAACGAATTAATTATCTCGTTTGAACGAATTAGTATCTCGTTTGAACGAATTAATTATTTCGTTTGAACGAGTTAGCATCTCGTTTGAACGAATTAGTATCTCGTTTTTACGAATTAGTATCTCGTTTGAACGACTTAATTATCTCGTTTGAACGCATTAGTATCTCGTTTGAACGAATTAATATTTCGATTGTACAGAAGCATGGAAGGGACATGCAGAAATTGTGTTTCAAGTAAAGATAATATGATTTAGTACGCGTAGGTTCTTTAGTCCTTCTAGCGTTACCGTCAGTCGATGGAACTACACTTTAGTCCGTCTAGCGTTACATTGTAGTGAAGACATTGTTTTGTGACATGTATCTTAAACAGGCATAATGCAAGAGCCAAATCTGCCTATTGCAGGTCTTTCTTTAGGCCTTAAATGTTATATAAACTATTCATTAGAACTTATTAACATATTTAATATAAGTAAATTATATCGGTTAGGCCATTTAATGATTTACCTGGAAAACGGTAAAGCGAGACTAAGCTTGGAACAACCCGTACGATGGTTACATTCCGTGCACACATCTTGTCAAACATTCAAAGGCTAATATCGTCGCTTAGAATAAAGTAATTTAATGAAAATTTCAATATATTTAGTTTGCATTATCTTTTTTTGAACCAGAAAAGCAAGAACGACAGGCTCGTTATCTAAATCTTACATAATATATCTTTAATATTGTAAAGACGTAGATTTGAAACGCAATAATTATGCCTTAGCTGAATTTTAGCTAACTTAGGGAACAGAACTACAGATATACGATTGATTGTGAACGAAGTTTACATATTAATTGAACTTTGCAGTAAAGGATTATCCAAGAGTAAATTTATTCCCAGTGTTGATTGCGTTGCAATACAACGGATCGAAGAGGATTTGTGTGAGTTTCTAAGATAGAGAGGGGTAGAAGAAACAACTAATTTGAGACGTCTGCTTTAAGATAAAGAGGGGTAGAAAAAACAAAAAAATAGGTTGCCAGGCAACGAAACATACGCCCACCAGCAGCTAAATCGCCCGGGCAGTCAACAAGAGTTGTCGCATATTAAGTAATTATCAAAAATCATTAGAATTTGTTTGGGTTTTTTTTATTAAGTTCTGCCCCATGCTAACGTTTAGTATACGAAAATTCAATATTATGGATTTAGCTGTACAATTATCAAAATTCATTGAAAATCAATATACTTGTTTGTCTCAAGACCTTAATCTCTGTTTCAAGTTTCATCAAAATCAAATTAAAAGTGTGACCTCTACAGGTCCACAACCTTGGTATACAATATTGTTACACTATTCGCGTACAAGTGGCGGCCATTTTGTCCGTCAATTTTGGTCCGATTTTCACGAAATTCGAACGCAACCTTCATTACCAAGCAACCGTGATATAATCAAACGTTTTTTTAAATCGGATAATAATTTTGACCTTCAGAAGGGCCACAATCTAAAAAGGGTGATTTTTCGGACAAACAGGGGCCTTAATTCAGGAAGTTACGATCCGATGGGCGCAAATATCGGAAGGAACTAAGATCTTTGGGTTATAAACATACATGTCAAGTTTCATCAAAATCGGTTCAAAATTGTGACCTCTATAGGGTCCACAAGCTAAAAGCGTGATTTTTCGTACAATCGGGGCCATTATTCAGGATGTTACCATCCGATATGTATGGTGGCTGATTGGTATCATGTCGTATTGTCGTGATGTCGCCTTTCATAACGCGACAACCCGACAACCCGACATCACGACATTTCTACCCGACAACACGACAACCCGACAACCCGACATCACAACATTTCTACCCGACATCACGACATTTTTACCCGACATTACGACACTAAAAATGTCGTGATGTCGGGTAAAAATGTCGTGATGTCGGGTAAAAATGTCGTATTGTCGGGTTGTCGGGTTGTCGTGATGTCGGGTTGTCGGGTTGTCGCGTTATGGAACAAAAAACTGGCAATAAAGAAAATGGTTGATCAAGTGGAAGTAGATTCACACTCACATTGCAGTTTGAGTTGCATTCGTATCCATTTGTATACGTCCACATTCATAATGTGAACCGTCTTCATTAGCCCAGTCGGATCAGAACAGTAGGACGTTAAACCCCATTTCAGTTCATAATGTGAACATATTATGCCGCCGCCCATTTTATTTCATAATGTGAACATATTATGCCGCCGCCCTTGTCTGTGTGTCTGTCATTGAGTCAAGTGGTGTGGTTTCCAGCCCAAGCTTGTCCATGACAAAGAGTAGGGTCGTCTGTCTAACCTCGTGGGTTTTCTCCGGGTGCATGCCCTACCCCGCGGGGTGGTGCCAATCCCGCTTTTTTTGTTATTATTTTGTCTGTAAATATTCTACAGGTTGCAATTATTAACAGATTTTGTTCAAATTCGGCATGATCAATCATTTCAATAACAGGATGGTACCTATATGAATATTTAGTCTGTAAACACTCTACAGGCCGAGATTCTTAATGTATTTTCTTCAAATTTGGCATGAGCATTATTTTTAAAGAGACAATGGCACCTACTGATTTAAATGCATGCCCGACCCATAGGGGCGTTGTCACGCCCACTTTTCGTGAATATTTTGTCTGTAAACACCTTTCAGACTGTAATTGTTATGAGATTTTAATCAGATTTGGCATGATCAAGACAGGATGGTAAACACCCTACAGGCTGCAAATTTTATACGCCCACATTGAAATATATCAAGGGCCATAACTCTGGTAGTAATTATTGGACATCGCTGAAAATCATTAGGCGTCTTCGTCGCATGAACTTACACACTGTGCATCAATTTCAAGCGAATCGGATGACAACGTTAGCCTCTAGAGCGTCCACAAGATTTTAAAAAGTGAAACGTGATCATGGGCCATAACTTTGAAAATAATGCTCATGCCAGTCCTTGTGACTAAAGTTATTATCCGATTGATTTGAAATTTATACCAAGTGTTTATGTTCATGAAACTCTGGCAGTAATTATCTGGCAGTGAAAATCAATGGGATTCTACGTCTCATGGCCATAAACATTATATATAAATTTAAAATCAATCCGATGATAACTTTAGGCCCCAGAGAGTCCACAATCTGACCGACGGGCGGACTGACGGACAGACGGGGGCGACGACGATTTATTTAAATGTGGACGTATGAAATTTGCAACCTGTAGGGTGTTTACCATTCTGTCTTGATCAAGCTAAAACTGAACAAAATCTCATAAGAATTACAGCCTGAAAGGTGTTTTCAGACAAAATATTCACGAAAAGTGGGCGTGACAACGCCCCTATGGGTCGGGCACGCATTTACATCAGTAGGTGCCATTGTCTCTTTAAAAATAATGCTCATGCCAAATTTGAAGAAAATCCATTAAGAATCGCGGTCTGTAGAGTGTTTACAGACTAAATATTAATATAGGTACCATCCTGTTATTGAAATGATTGAACATGCCGAATTTGAACAAAATCTGTTAATAATTGCAACCTGTAGAATATTTACAGACAAAATAATAACAAAAAAGCGGGATTGGCACCACCCCGCGGGGTAGGGCATGCACCCGGAGAAAACCCACGAGGTTAGACAGACGACCCTACTCTTTGTCATGGACAAGCTTGGGCTGGAAACCACACCACTTGAATCAATGACAGACACACAGACAAGGGCGGCGGCATAATATGTTCACATTATGAAATAAAATGGGCGGCGGCATAATATGTTCACATTATGAACTGAAATGGGGTTTAACTTCCTACTGTTCTGATCCGACTGAGCTAATGAAGACAGTTCGCATTATGAATGTGGACGTATACAAATGGATACGAATGCAACTCAAACTGCAATGTGAGTGTGAATCTACTTCCACTTGATCAACCATTTTCTTTATTGCCAGTTTTTTGTTCCATAACGCGACAACCCGACAACCCGACAACCCGACATCACGACAACCCGACAACCCGACAATACGACATTTTTACCCGACATCACGACATTTTTACCCGACATCACGACATTTTTAGTGTCGTAATGTCGAGTAAAAATGTCGTGATGTCGGGTAGAAATGTCGTGATGTCGGGTTGTCGGGTTGTCGGGTTGTCGTGTTGTCGGATAGAAATGTCGTGATGTCGGGTTGTCGGGTTGTCGGGTTGTCGCGTTATGAAAGGCGACATCACGACAATACGACATGATACCAATCAGCCACCATAGATATGCGCAAATATCGAAATGAACCAAGATCTTAGAGTTATAGACATGCATTTCAAGTTTCATCAAATTCGGTTCAAAATTGTGACCTCTACAGTGTTCACAACCTTGACATACCATATTTTTACACTTTTCGCATACATGCGGCGTCCATTTTGTCTGTCAATTTTGGTCCAATTTTCACGAAATTCGAACACAACCTTCTTTATGGTGTAACGGTGATATAATCAGACAGTTTTTTTGAAATCGGATAATCATTTTGGCCTCAAGAGGGACCACAAGCTAAAAAGGGCGATTTTTCGTAGAGTCAGAGGCCATAATTCAGGACGTTAAGATCCAATATGCGCAAATATCGAAAAGAATCAAGATCTTTGGGTTATAAACATGCATTTCAAGTTTCATCAAAATCGGTTTAAAATTGTGACCTCTACAGTGTTCACAAGCTAAAAACGTGATTTTTCGGACAATCAGGGGCCATAATCCATGAAGTTATATATACAGTCCGATACATGCAATGTCGAAAGGAACCAAGATCTTAGGGTGATAAATCTATATTTCAAATTTCATTGAAATCGGATAAAAATTGCGCGAGTGTCCCGTGTGGCAATGCGACGCTGCTGTTGGTCGACTTGCTCGAGAGAACAGGGGACGTGAAACCGAGAGCCGCAGAGGGGAAAGATGGCTCATGGTGAACCAAGGGGAAAGACCTCCGTGTCGGCTTTCGCCGGTAATTATGCGTAGGGCGGCCAGAACAGCTGTTCCTCGCTTGGGCTAACTCCCCCCCCCCCTACACGACCCTCGGCTTCAAGTCCTCTGTCCTGTCGAGGAAGTTGGCCAACGACAGCGTCGCATTGCCACACGGGACCCAAATCTGAACATCTGAGCCACACTACTTGCGGAGCTAGCCCACATTTAATTTTCGTACGTTAGTTACGTACGAGGGGGGTTGGGATGGCCTAGTGGTCTAGAGTGCTGCGCTTCGACCTCTAGCTGGCCGGTCACCTCTGGCTTGCGGCTGTGGTTTCGAGCCCTGGTGTGAGCGCATGTGGCATGGAGATAGGGGCGCCTTCTCAACCTCGTGGGTTTCCTCCGGGCACTCCGGTTTCCTCCCACTGCTAAAGACCCCTACGCGCAAGCGAATTATTGAAATAAAATTAAAAACCATATGTTAGTTAGTCCCGAAGTGACCTAGTTGTGTCGAGTGGACGTTAAACCCCATTTCTCTCTCTCTCTCTAGTTACGTACGACGGGACCCTAATATGTAAACATTGCTGACAAGCAATCTATACATGTAGCTTTGTTCACTGCGCTAGCGACAATTTAGCTAAGGCACAATCTATACCATTTTATTTAATTTGGTGCATTTAAAATCCGCGTCCTTACAATATCATACATATGTATACCTGTTGTAATGCCTGTTGCAATGCCTGTTTAAGATACATGTCATAAAACAATGTTTTCACTACAATGATGTGGCTAACCCAGGCAAACATTAAACAAATTGGATAATTTCCAAGGTATTCTATATCAATTCCCCTTTCCACAAGTGTAGTTCCATCTGCTGACGGTAACGCTAGAAGGAGTAAAGAAAGTACGCGTATTAAATCATATTATCTTTACTTGAAACACAATTCTACATGTCCCTTCCATGCTTCTGTACAATCGAAAAATATTAATTCGTTCAAACGAGATAATTAATTCGTTCAAACGAGATAATTAATTCGTTCAAACGAGATAATTAATTCGTTCAAACGAGATACTAATGCGTTCAAACGAGATAATTAATTCGTTAAAACGAGATACTAATTCGTTCAAACGAGATACTAATTCGTTCAAACGAGATACTAACTTGTTCAAACGAAATAATTATTTGGTTCAAACGAGATATTAATCCGTTCAAACGAGATACTAATTCGTTCAAACGAGATAATTAATTCGTTCAATCGAGATACTAATCCGTTTAAACGAGATACTAATTCGTTCAAACGAGATAATTAATTCGTTCAAACGAGATACTAATTCGTTTAAACGCGATAAATAATTCGTTCAAACGAGATACTAATGCGTTCAAACGAGATACTAATGCGTTCAAACGAGATAATAATTCGTTCAAACGATATACCAATTCGTTCAAACGAGATACTGATTCGTTCAAACGAGATACTAATTCGTTCAAACGAGATACTAATTCGTTCAAACGAGATACTAATTCGTTTAAACGGATTAAAAAAAAATTGTTTGGCACTATTGGGCCTTCGTAGAATTAAAACTAACTGCTTGAAAAATTTAAATGCGAATTCATGGTCAAAATATATAATGAAATTGCAACAAGGACTACATCTAAAGACAACGAGTTACACATTCCACAAAGAAATAAAATTTGAATGCTTATTTTCTCATTTCCACGATAATGTCTGACTTTCGAGGTAAAAACGTCAAGGAACCATCTGGTGTCATATCTATGGTCTTTCCATCTGGACATCTAAAGGTAAAATTCCTCAACAGAATGGCTAACATCAAATGCATCTCGGGTCTAGCAATAGTTTCACCCAAACAATTTCTACGTCCAGCAGAAAAGGGCAACCATGACATGGTCTTTGGTGCTAATTTACCATCGGCGTCCAATAGTCGTTCTGGTCTGAATATTTCGGGATCTTTCCAAATCTCCGGATCGTTGTGAAGTGCCCAGTGATTTATCATGACCATTGTTCCTTCAGGGACATCATAATCGCCTGTAAATAAGGATAAAGAATTATCATAAGATGGAACGTTTCCTAATTTGTGAAGCAAACACATATATGTTTAAACAATATTCAATTCTTGTTACTTTGGTCCATATTTTCGTGTAGTTTTGTAAGCCCTATAGTTAAAGATACATTATGGGATATGAGATAAAGAGTTGGCAGTTCTCGCTAAAATAGTTAAAGACTAGATAATCTAACGGTAATTTGCTGATAATTTCAGTCAAATTGGTCAACTATGAACCGAAAATTAAGCGATTAAAATTTCGACCTAGCCTCTATCATTACTCAAATCTGTACGATAAAAACATATAGTCTCGATTATCAATTTCATGATTAAATTATGAATGGAAGTCGAACAGCAAATGGAATCATAATTCAGTAAATATCACAGGTCATCGAGAGTTGGCCTGGATAAGTTAATCAATGTCTAATTGATAATTTAGATCAGATTTCAGGCCTAAAGAAAGACCTGCAATTGGCAGATTTAGCTCTCTGTATGTTTAACCAAATATCGGATCATTGCTGGGTATATCTTATATCTATCCAGTTGTACAAGTAGTCCTATATAATAGACAAATCATGACACACAAACCATTACAAGTTGACTGAATCTCTCTTTAATATCTACAGATAACCGTTTGTGACACTCTGGAACACGTTCTCTGTTTCCGAACGGCCAAATCGTCGGTGTCACACTGTTGTGTGTCTAAGTAGGACTTGACGTTGTGAAAAAAAAGACTTTACACTCTTTTCCGTAGTACATTGGAGGTATCCTGGCTATTTTACTCAACCGCCAAGCGGGGAAAACTTGCTGGTCTAATTTATATTAAAAGGTTAGGGGCGTCAGCTATCAGGGCGGATCCTTGACCATATTTGGCAAGTGCTGCATTAGAGCACTCCGTTACGTCAACCCTAACTTGATGAAATTAGATGGACTTACTCCTCCCATCTCTCTCTCTCTCTCTCTCTCTCTCTCTCTCTCTCTCTCTCTCTCTCAGACACACCAGCAATTAACCAAGCTCTTACCGATAGTTGTATCACAACGGGTAGCATGAGGCAATCCCAAAGGAGCTACTGGACATATTCTCATACTCTCATGTAGTACAGCTTCTGTATATGGCATCCTCTCTCTGTCATTTAAAGTGGGGGCTTGTCCGGCATCTGGCAAATGGTTAATATTGAATTTATTTATTCCCGTAGTATATTTTGTCATGACTTTCTTCTTCTCACAGACATGCCTAATACATGTCCAAATGCAAACAGTTTCGGACATAATACCAGGGGCACACAAACATGTTTTCTCTTGGTGGGTGGGGAGGAACCAATAAATCGGCCCACTCAGGATTAGCAAATCAGTATCACCCTAGTTAGGTCGAAAAATAGTTAGTTAGTACAGCACCATGTAATTTTTAAATGACTCATTTTAATATCGATTTGTAGGCCTAAGAGACACCGGAAAACAGGACCATTTTCCCGAAAAAAATAAACGGCACATTTAACTATCTGCACTTTCTGTCCATTTGCCGATCTGGACTAAGCGCAGGGGAGGGGGTGCATTATACCCGTTACTTGTTAAAGTTTATGTAACCGTTCCTTACTGGTCACAAACTATCTATTTATTAAAAGAAACAAGTAGGGTAAATTTAACAGACACTGCTTATCTATCACCTTCAAACCTGCTCTTGAGGTGTAAAGGCGAAAATAATTACATGCTTTGTCTGGTGTTAAAGTCATTCAATCTTTTATATTGATAATGTTCAGAGATCAGTAAAAAAAGATTTTGTTTATAAAGAAAACTAACCAAGGACTTGATCTAATTCTGTTTGAACTTTTTTCTGTATTTCCGGATGTGTTATTAATAATAAAATAGTCCAGTTAATAGTTTGTCGAGTTGTATCAACTCCAGCTACAAAAAAGATATATACCAGATTAAAATAGTTTGTCGAGTTGCATTAATTATAGCTACAAAACCAGAGATGTTCAACTATTCTATATTGTGATATCATGGTTACTAAATAATACGTCGATGCTTTCTCATTCCGTTCTATATTGTGATATCATCGTTACTATAGTTAATATTTCGATGCTTTCTCATTCCGTTCTATATTATGATATTATCGTTACTGTAGTCAATATTTTGATGCTTTCTCATTCCGTTCTATATTGTGATATCATCGTTACTATAGTCAATATTACGATGCTTTCTCATTCCGTTAAATGAGATGACACGTGGTTTATAACGATATACAACGCAGTACATTTTAATTTTTACGATACGGTAATTCGGAATAATATATAAGTTTGAATTGAACAATGTATACTACAATATATCATTAGTTAATTGTTAAAGTTGCGGTATCGATTACCCGCTTGAACGTGCCAAGGAGTATTTTCGCATGTCCAACCTCGTGGGTGTTCTCCGTGTCCCCCTCCCCCATTTCTAAAGAGCCCTACTTGCAAGCGAATTAATAAAATAAAGGAGAACCCATATTTTCGAAATTCCAGACACGTTTCTTGTTCTCGTGTCGAAGATCCTATTGTCGAGATATAATTGTTTGAAACTTGTAGATATTTGTTGCTGGGTGTCAAGGATCGTTAAATTCGTATAAAGTACGGAGTTTCTGATTATATTTAAGGGACATCATGTAAGATTTAGATTAAGGGCTGGCCATTTTCGCTATACTATTTTAAAAATAGATAAAGCAAAATGAATATGTTGAAAATTTCTTTCAAATTCCTTTATTTTGAGCGACGTTATCAATGGTTGTAGCTTAGACAAGGTCTGTGTATTGATCGTACCCTCCAAACTGGATATTCGAGTCTTTTCCTAGCTTCTCCAATTTTAAATTAAATCACTAAATGACCGAACCGTTCTAATTTACTTAAAATTGGAGCCATCCGATGTCATCGACAGTCGATTATGGTCTTGTCATGTTAATAATTTTCTAATTAATAATTTATCTCTAACATTTAACGCCTAACGAAATACCTGCAATTGCATAATGCCTCTTTAAGAAAGACATTTAAATAAAATTAATGGTATTACCTTGTTGAAAGATATGACTTACCGGAGAATATATCCGAGCATGTTTGTACCAAGTGTTCATCTGTTATTACATTTTCTATTTCTGGATCTTCCAGAATAGCTTGTCTTCTGGCATATATCAAAAAATCCGTGAAATCTCTCATATCATCTGAAAAATACAAAAAGTTAATAACATCATTATAATTCACAAATTGTTTTAAATAACCCGTGAAATCTTTCAGATATCTCAATAATATAAATATCGTATAATCCGTGAAATCTTTGATATTATCTCTGTATATCTCAATAATATAAAAAGATGAAAATATTAAGTAATCCGTGAAATCTTTGATATTATCTCAATAAATATCCTATAATCCAGAAGTTTCAAATAATCCGTGCAATCATTTAGATTTTCTGAATAAAACAAATCGATACAAAATCCTATAATCCAGAAGTTGTTTCGTTTCAAATAATGCGGTAAAACCTTTCATATAATCTAAATAGCACACATATTAAAATACGATTCTATCAGAAATTTTTCTTTTTTTTTTAACAATTTACATATTTTGAAAAAAAAATATTAACTATATTAGCACTAATTTATTGTTGTAATCAATGCTTCCAACGGACGCACCAGGAGGCATTTGGTGCCTCTCCACCACCTATGTCTATAATTAAGTCTAGCTCGTAAAAACATTCGGCCGTGGGTATCATTTACTTTTATCGTATAATTTTTTAAAATATATGCGCTTTGGTTCTCACCTTCCGAAAAATTATCTTTGTGGGCACCGTACTCATCTCGGATGAAATCCACAAATATATCAAAGGTTTCCATGATGCGTTTGAATTTAGCTGTAGGAAATCGGCGAAGTGGTGGAATGATGTCTTCCCAGAATCCATTTCCGAGATCGCTGTTAGTTGTCTCGAAGACATCTAGCAGTTCTAGAAATTTCTTGTCATTAATATCAAAGCTGAAATAAAGCAAGTATAAAAAAAGGACATTTGACGAGGTAATAAATGCAATCAATATATGACATTATTTCATAAATATAAAAGCTGAAGTAAGATAAAATTAAACAAACACATCGTCATGAGAAGATTGTTAGATAAATACTAAACTTCCACTGTCTGTCTACAATTAGTTCCACTTGAGTACAGACCCTAAGCTAGTTGACCAACATTTTAATTTTGAAGTATGCTTTTGAAATTTTGAGAAGTATTTATTCCGCTAACGGGGTCGAACAAGGGATCTCCAGGACACACCAACTCACCTTTTGTTGAAACAGACACCATGGAGTAAATTACACACCAATAATCCAATGTATTTCTGTATATCAATAGGTTTACCTTCTTCTTCTTTTAAACTTCTCACAACTTTCGATGTTGAATCAAATACTTTTTCTTCAAGTTTAGTACCATATAAATATTGTCTGAAATATACAATTTATAAAATCAACAACTATTACTTGAATCATGGATGGCCTACACTACATGACGATCTGACCAGTTGTAGCGATACGTCGCGTCAGAGGTCACATGAGCGGCTTTTGACCTATGACGTCAGCTATTTGATTAACCAATCAACATCGATGTTTCTGGTGGATTACCCACAGTTCCATCCCAACACGCCTACAGCTCGTCGTTACAGGCCGTTTCAATGGCTAATCTTTCAACCGGACTAGTAAGTATTTCCCCTTAATTCATGAATGATGGCCGAATGACAATTTTTCCCTTAATTCTTTTTCCCTTTTCTCTTTCTGCATTGGATATTCGCCTTTCGAATGACAAAGAGTTATTCGCCATTCGTTTATGTTATTCGCCATTCGTTTTCGTTATTTGCCATTCGTTTTTTTTAAATCGATACTTTCTGTACTATCACGATGTCTGGTCGAGGGGTAATGGTACCAAACACTTAAACCAGTTTTATTTCGTCGTACATTTTCGTTGCAGTAAAAATGCGAAAATTACTACTACAAGAAACGTTGTTTGGCAGAGTGCCGTTGGAGGTCTATTTATAGCCTAGCGGCGACTACCCGAAAAACTACCAAACTTTATGACCTGTCCTTCAAAGGTTTACATAAAACAAAATAGTTTTATTCAAGTATATGGATTGGAAATAATGAAAATTAAAAAGAATGGCACAGTGCTTTATTTTATGTTGATATTCACTGTATATCCTGATGAGAGAGGGAGGGGGGGAGAAGAGAAGAGAGAGGAAACAGGAGAGAGAGAAGAGGAGAGAGAGGAAAAGGAGAGAGAGAGAACAGAAGAGAGAGAAAGAGATGGAGAGAGAGAGCGGAGGAGAGAAGTGAGAGAGTAATAGAGAAGAGAGAGAGAAGGGAGCGAGAGAGAGAGAAGGGAGCGAGAGAGAGAGAAGAGAAAGAGAAGGGGAGAAAGAGAGGACAGAAGAGAGTGAGAGAAAGAGAAGAGAGCGAGAGGGAAGAGGAGAGAGAAAGAGAGGGGAGAAAGAGGGAGAGAAGAGAAAGAGAGAGGAGAAGAGATAAAGAGAGAAAAGGAGAGAGAGAAGAAAGAGAGAGAGAGGGGGAGGGTTCGCGTCTACTCGACACAATATCAAAACTAACATATGGTTCAATTGTATTTCAATTATTCGAGAAAAGAGAGAGAGAGAGAGAAGAGCGAGAGAAGAGAGCGAAGAGGAGAGAAGATAGAGAGAGGCGGAGAGACAGAAAGAGAGAGAAGAGAAGAGAGGAGAGAAGAGAGAGGTAGAAGTGAGGAGAAAGAGAGAGAGAGTGGAGGAGAGAGAGAGGGGAGGGGAGGGGCTTATTGCGAGACTTTAATACGGTTCAGAGAAAAGGAGAGAAAAAGAGAGAGGAGAGACGAGAGAACGAAAGAAAAGTTGAGAGAAGAGGAGAGAGAGCGAGAGAGAGAAAAGAGGGAGAAGAGAAGAAGAGAGAGGACAGGAAAGGGCTCATTGCGAGACTTTAATAGGGTTCAGAGAGAAAGAGAAAGATAGAAAAGGAGAGTACAGGGGGAGAGAGAAGAGAGGGGGGGGAGAGGAGAGAAGAAAAGAGGGGAAGAGAGAGAGAGAATAGAGGGAGAGAGTGGAGTAGAGAAGAGAAGGAGAGAGAAAGGGGGGGGGGGGGAAACGGTTCGCCATAGGTCCATTCGAAACAAACTAGGTAATTTCTGGACTAACATATGGTTCAATTTTATTATAACAATTCACTTTAGAGGTCTTTAGCAGTGGGAGGAGCAGGAGAAAACCCACGAGAGTAGTGTTGCATGTACAACCACTGCTAAAGGCCCCTACGCGCAAGCGAATTATTAATATGAAATTGAACCATTTGATAGTCCCGAAATTACCTACATTGTGACCTACATTGCTGTGAGCTCTCTCTCCCCCGTCTCTCTCTTTCTCCCCCGTCTCTCTCTCTCTCCCTCTCTCTCCAGTTTGAAATGGAAAGTATAAATAGAAATATACGGATGGCAAATGTAACAAGCAGTTGGAAATAAAATGTATTGGTAGGAAATGAAATATAGGAATGGTTAATAACATATATAAACTACGGGTCGCAGATAAAATATTTCTGGATTAGTAATAGATACAAAATTTCACAGAATACGGAACTTTTCACATGTGTGTTACTTCCATGTACACACGATGTTGGTTTCTCTGCCTTCGCTTCGCTGTGAACGAAGGCTTTCAATTACACGGTGAAGCTTCAAATGACAAATGGCAATTAAAAATGGGTTCTGGGTCTGTAATTTGAATAAACACACACACAATCTGCAAGAATTTAAAGTTTATTATATAAAACAAATGGCGAATAACTATCCTTGTGACGCAGATCATATAATTATTTACAGTCTTAACTGATCAGACATTTAGCAATCTTCAGTAATTTGGTATACTGTGTTGGGAAAAATAGAACAATCAGTGAAGCGTGCGAGAGAATAACGCCGGATGTGTATAGCTGGCTGACAAGAGACAAACTGGAAGTGAGATCGGCTAACCTTTTCAGGTCATAAGCCTCAATGTCCGCCATACTTATTTCACAAATTGGAAACAAATATGGCGGTTTGAGGGCGTTAACTTTTTTTTATTTCATCATTTCGGTATTTTTGTAACCGGAGTTCAGCTTTAAGTACAAATAATATCTCTGACTCAACATCCGTAAAGCAAGAATATGATACTAGCAGTAGTTTCATTTTACTTTTACAAGGTTCTTAAAAATATTGTTGAGTTGCCTGATGTTGGTGCTTCTAAATTCAATTTCTTGTTCCATGTTTCGTAAAAAAAAGTAGTCTTGATTATCCCGACCCGTCAATTAGACGTAGAATGATCGGTAGACTAGTTAAGCGAGACTAATTTCAAAACAAGGGCACGTAACCTATCTTTTACTCAAAAGTGTCTGGATGTTATGGACGCCACTCCAAACCATTTTTCAGTATTATTTATGTATGGTTTAATGATCATAGCTTTTGAAGTACAACATGGTCGTTTATTTAGTGACTATAAATGTGTGAAACAGATTTAAGGCTTTCTAAATATATTAGTTTTGTGGTGTAATTGTCGAGATATTTGGAGATATTCATTTAGGGTGGGGCACCCTATATATTGATGATATTACAGCGGAGGGATAGGGGATGTAAAGTGTCTTTCTGCAGAGCAATCATTAGTTTAGTTGAAACCATATTTTATTCAATAAACTGTAATGGATTGAACAACTGGTAACGGTCTATATATAAGTTCTCTCCAAAATCATTGTGTCGTAAGTGAGATTTTCACCCCGGTCAACGTCAAATCTCTGTAGCAAAAAATCTAAACGCCCCAACCCCACAAAAATATGATAAGGAGATTACCAATTGTTAATCATTAATACATTGAAATACAAAACGAGTTACCTTAGACCCTGAAGAGCAATTTTACGGAGATGTTTCCAGGCTGGAGAGACATCGGCAAAAGCTATATCCTTATAACCGGAAGTAAAGGTCTCAACTGAAATAAGTTTAATCGTGATAAATTAATTCATTATAACTCTTAATTAATTATTAATCCTGGCTGAAATAAGTAAGATCATAATATATTATTCACCCCTATTACTATAATCGTGATGGTTATAGTAGTTCTATATCAGAAATCAAATCTAGAATATTTAAGATACTACTTTAAATTTTAAAAAGGCAAGTCATCAAATTGAGTTCTGTATACATGTAAACTGTAAGAACAATAATTATTCTATTTCTTCAAATCATTGTGTGTGTCTGTGCTATTGAAAGGTGACTAAGCCAAGGGTTAAATGTTACGTAATTCCTGTTATAGATAGAAAGTAACTGACAATATGGTCTGTCTGGTGAACATGCCAATCATATGATTAATCTATTAATTGTTTTATTTACCATTGTTATATTTCTTATATTATACATTATTACATCGATGCTTATTTATGTCAACACTTGATCTAGCCAAATGATTAGAAGTAATTCCATATAAATATGTGATTGTACGTGATACGTCAGTCATTTAGGTCTATCCGACGTAGTAGCTTAAGGTACTAGCCGGTTATCCGCGGTCCTGTAAGTGTATGTAGATAATTGTTATTATAAGTTTCCAGTAAAGATGTGAAGAACCACCCAGGCTCTGACGGACCTCACGGTCACAATACATTAAATTATGAATTCTCGGAGACGTGGTGTCAGGCGTTCTGGATAGCATACCCACACCCTACCAAACACTTTATAGACGGAAGTCGAGCGGCAATATATTGTAGCTTAGCGGAAGCTATTTTATAGTTGAATTCAGACGGACAAGGCAAGATGAAGTGGTATTAGTCTATGTTACATGCTCAATACATTTGGGAAAATCGGACATCTTATTAACGACGTAATAGACGAAGTCGATGTGGTATGAATAAGAAACCTTCGAATACAGTTTTCAGTTTCCAGAATAGGTATCTTACTAGAAAATGTTTTAAATCGACCAGCATAATCTGCTCCTTTCTTTACCAATGCTTCATTTACAGTTTCAGCATCGCTTAACACAACACATCTAATAGGTCCTATAACGAAAATATTATTATTAATACAAAAACACGAAAAGTGTTATACAATGATTGGAATATCCAGCCTTTATAAGCAGTGATAACATTAATAGGATTTAAAAGGGAGATACATTTACAGCTGGTCTGATAAAAACAAACATATTCGATTATATGAATTTAGGGCAATGGATAAAAGAGAGGGTAGGGGAGTATACAGAAACCACGTCCGTTGACTCAATGACAGACCTTATGATACTACGCACACGCGCTAACCGATAGGCCATCCAGCCCCCTCAGTTATAAGGACAAATGGGTAAATATAATTCGGTTTAAGTTGAACTTTGTTCGGTTCGAGATCGTTGAATTTAGGTTTACTATAAACAACCAAAACCCAGTTGGCATGGATACGATACGTTTTGGACAACCAGGTCAAAATCTGAATTTAAGACGATATCTGTAGCAAATTCTAGTGGCTGTTTTCAATTCAGATTTTGAACTGTTTGTTAAAGTGAACTGATTTTTAAAATAATTTACCCATGTAGATTGTTATTGCTGGTCCATATTTCTTTCTCCAGTCCAATAATTGTCTATACAAAGGTGTGCTGGAATTCATGGCTGAAAGACAATATATTGAAATATCCAATAAGATTACGAAACAAACTGGGATTTCAAACCATTAGATGCATGGCGGGTAAGAGTGTGAGCGCCTGCAATTGATTGGGTTCGACAAGGTAAAGCAATAACTCGGGAACCCCAAGGCCATTTCGCTGTGTTAGGGGCATCGACGGTCCGAAGAATCAATACGTCATCGACGCTTGCAGTTACTGTCTGGGCATTTCTTTTTTAAGCATGTTTATTTATTATTATCTAAATATACATATATATATACTCACCAAAGATGTGCCCTAGCAATGGTGGACTCCATGGTCCTGGTGGTAGTTTGTATTTTTTCTTCCCAAATGTGTAATATGTAACCAAACCAACTGTTATCCCTAGTAACAAGGCTTGGGTTGTTAAAGACAGGGGAATCTGTTTCAAATACGATTCCAACATCTTGAGAATCTCTTAATGCCCCGAAACAGTTTGATAACGAGGATACTGCAATTAGATTAAAAGCAAGCGGTATTTATTAAACTATTCAAAAATTTGTAACGTCATTCATTTTGGGGGAAATTTTCACGTATCTATAACATAACTTATGGTATGATTTACTTTTAAACACATTGCCTCAAAGCTGTCGTGAAAAAGGATAACCAAAGTCTATAAATGTTTGCTCGTGCATAATTATCTAAATTCAAAATCAATGATATTAAAATTTGATTTCACATGATGAATCAATTCTTGTAATGCGTAAAATCCAGCATTATGTATAATCAAATGCGCATGTGCCTTTAAAATCTGGGCTTGGAGCTTGGTTTTTGATTGAATCACAAATATAACATGTTGTCCTTTGTTTCTAACATCGGACTGGTCGATCTAAGTATAATATTAATTGCCTGACAGATTTAGTCTTTGGTTGAGTAACATGTACTGATTTCGCTCTTGGGTTTGTTCTGTTCGTAACAAGATTAGCCTGCTTAATCCGTAGTTGTTTTCTGACTTTTCTTTTTTCCAACGACTTTTAAAGGCCCTGTATGCATGCGAACTATAAAACAAGATTATGTTTATTCCAATATGACCTAGTTTTATAAAGACATTATTATTTTGACATGTACATTTTACTCAATAAATAATTAATAAATATTTAAAATTAATGCTATCTTTTGAGGTTGTCAAACGTGACATTTGAACGGCCGTATTTTAAAAGGAAATTATTCAGTATTTTGAAGAGAATTATTTGCAGATTCATAAAATATTTATAACAACATTGACTGCCATAGCCCAAACCAATCAATTGACTGGTTGGATTATCGGTGTCACAGGCTAATGAGGGGTTAAACCATCTCTCTCGGCCAAGTGACCCATGGTTTTCTTGATAGGTGAATCTTCGGGCAAAGTATGTTTGCAGTCCACTTTATTCAGTCCCAGAACAGCATAGTTTCTGGGCTTTTAACGACCACCCATAGGCAACCATACTCCTTGTCACATATAAGTAGGAATCGAACCATGTCGCTTGCCCCCAATGACAGATCTTATGATCTAAAGCGCAGGTTAGACCACCTGACCACCCAACCCAACTGCCATCATCACCAGTTTGCTACATCAATTGGTAGCCAAACAAGCGGTAAAACAATTGTATATCCTACATCACGCGCAATTCTAGAAAATCATTAAATAGGCCTACTTTACTTAAGTGTAGCCCTGAGTACCAAGGGTCATATAAAGACAAAATGGCAAAAATTAGCAGAAACGGTTAAAACTTTGACTTACTTCTTGGTCTCAATAGAATACATGTACATGTGACAAATTGCTCAATAACTCGTATCATATTAAAGTAGCTAAGTCTCTCTACATTGAAAACACGAATTATTTCTCAGTTTAAATCAACATTGATGCTGTGGTCTTACGGGGAAAAGATGGGTTTCTGATATCCAATATTTAAGACAAAATAAATATTTTACTATTGGTACACGAATCGTGTACAATGATGCGTTTCAGTCCCAGTTCTAGCAAGAGACTCGAGGAACAGGGCTAGAAACATTGCACCAAATCAAACCACTCGGCAAACCTCGGAAGATTTCGGACAATCTAAACTCGGCTGTATGATGAATTCCGCCATATTGGAACTACTTTAAAGGTCCCGGATGAAACATGGCTGCGCCCATTCCAAACACAAGTTGGCGACCTATTTGGCTAGCGACCTATTCGACCGATCCAGCTGTAAGATAATGACGAAATTACACTTCTATTCTGAGCTGAAGGAATGGATAAAAAATAATATATTCTACTTTCATTTGATAGACATAACGTTGGATTTTATTGGTTGATAAATAGAGACTGTTGTCTTTACTCTAAATAGGTTTCCAACGAACAGGTTGCAGCTCGATCGGTCGAATAGGTCGCTAGCCGAATAGGTTCTCAATTTGTGTAATAGCGTCAAGTTTTCCTGTTAAAGTAAACCGGTAGCCGCATCGCAAATGTATGGGCGTAGGTACATATCACTTACTGTCATACATCCGAGACTAGATGTAGTTTACGGAATCTGTCGAGATTAGCCGAGTGCAAATCAAACGGCATATGTAGACTGGAATAACCAGAAGCTACAAATGTGCATTCGATTTGGACTGCTGGCTTATTTCGCCGAACATAACTGATTTGAAATAAGATTAAGAACAGAAACCATTAAATGTAAATCAGTATATATACATTCATATTACAGTATTATATGCGTTACGACCCATTTGTGTCATAGGTCCCAAATATAAGCGATTTAGCTCCTTTTAAGTAATTCATTTTTCTACTTGTAATCATTACAGTATTATATGTGTTGCAACACACTTGTGTCAATTTCTAGATCCCAAATGTTAGCGAATTAGCTCATATTGTATACATGTAAACCATTTATTTAAATGCATTGAACCAATTGTTACCCAACATGTGCGAACTCGTTGAACCCCATACGTTATATTGATCTACGATATAAATTATACTATCCACTACATCTATACACGTACCTAATTACGGACGTAATAATTTCTACATGTAGTGACAATGCTTTTGATTAGATAGAATTTGCACAGCTAGCCGTACGTGAGTAGTTAGCCAGGTAGAAACCTCGGTTCTCCTATGCTTTGTCTGGGATTTTTTTTTGTGTAAACAATATTTTATTTCTGAAATACATGAAATGGGATCAGGGAACAGGCAAAGCCTATATCACCCCTCTCCTCATACAAGGAATATAAACATATAGTAATATATACAGATCGTCTATGTACATATTAAACAATAGTGGTGAAATCCATATGAAGTTAAATAATTAATATACATACTATTTACAACAAATAAAATGGAGGAAGTGTTGATATATAACATGAATTAAAGCTTTCTATAAATAGAATCAGATTTTGAAGCGTCTGGTAACATCGAAGTATTCATGTACTATTTTAAACATATTATTAGATGTAGCCTGATTTTCTATGCCACAAAGAAGTGGTTTAATTGATTGCTGGTGTTGTGGCAAAAGATGTATTGTAATTTTTCGTGCATCTGAGTACAGTGGGCACCAGCGGAGAAAATGTTCAGAATCTTCAAAACGATGACCACAGCTGCAGGATGGATCCTCGGAGATATGTCGTAATATGTCTGGGATATGACTTCTATGGAAGCAGACGTTAAGGCACCAGGTAGTAGTAGTAGTACCGTAGTTAGCAGAAACGCAGATGACAGGCGCGTAAAGGGGACTATAGACCGGCGAATGGACTCATCCGAGTTCAGTCACTGGCGAGTCAGAACTGCGGAATGGTTGATATGTAGCCATATTCTATATGAATGTACCGTGTTGATGTTTGATTTATGCTCATGTGTATTGATGTTTCTGTTCACGATGTAAAAAATAATATATTTACAAAATTGATTTCTGTTCTCAGTAAAATGGTATTGCATACGCTTAGTCATCAAGTAGCGAATATATCTGAAACGGGTCTTCTGTCTATCAAAACACGACATTTCAACGTCTTTCCGGAATATGGAGTAGTTTTAGTGAACGAGATGAACTGATATTAACAAAGATAACCAGATCCATGAAATCCACTTCTTGTTGGTTTGATCCTATACCTACCTGGTTCCTTAAACCCCACATTGCAGGGATCTTACCGGTTGTGTTGGATATTAAACGCATGACTAAAATCTGGAATATTTCCAAATCCGTCCAGAAACACCTATGTGTCTCCGATCATCAAGAAACTGTCTTTAGATCCAAACATCGACAAAAACTACAGACCAGGCTCAAACCTCAGCTTCTTGACTAAACGCAAAATCTGAATAATCTGTTCACGTTGCTTTGCTTGAAATGTTCCATTTGTATCTAGCTGTTAGAAGCCAGTCAGTGTTGATCCATGGAAAACTATTTAACCTCACGGACCTTCAGTATGGTGTGCCCTAAGGCTCAATTTTGGGCGCAATCCTCTTCACTATTTACAGGACTCCGCTCGGTAATAATGTGCAAAGGTGCGGCATTGACTTCAATCTGTGTACTGACGATACGCGACTCTAGATAGCAATTAAACTGTGAGATAAAAAAATTTCGAAGGCAAAACTTGATCAGACTATCAGTGAAATTAAATGCTGGATGCGTACTAATTTCATAAAACTCAACGATGATAAAACTGAATATCTCTTATTAGGAGCAAAAGTTTCTTTTAATAAAGTAGAAGCAGGGTGTGATACAATTATACACATTGGTTCCCATACTATCCGTCCGTTTGAATCCACACGAAATATTGGTGTATCTATGAATGCTCAAATAAACAATATCTGTAAACCCTGTTATTACTCTAAGAAACATTAATTAAATTATGTTGACCCTCACTATTGAAGCCATTAAAACTGTTGTAAATTCCAAGGTAACATCAAGTTTAACTAATTGCAACTTCCTTTTAGCGAATCCCAGATGTTTTAATTAATAAACTGGTACAAAACAGTGCAGCGAGGCTTATCACCAGATCAGAGCTTAGAGAGCACATAATTACCCTTCAAAATCTGTCAAATGTTTTTATTTAAAGAAGCCTTTGGCTTTTAGCGGTTTTTAATTTTTTGTTAAGCTCTTAGTAATCGTTTATTTTACTGACTTCTGTTGTCCAGAGATTTAGCATTAGCACCCAAGACGCAAATCAGGACATGTCTATTGGACAATAACATAAATGGGAAACGGGAAGTGTTTATCTCCTACTTTAAGTAGCGACCTGCAGCTTTTTTGAAATATTATTTTTTTCTCTAGAAGCTTGATATTTGCTGAAAGCTGTACATCTCAGTATTGTAACAACACCAAGTTTATCAAAATCGGCGCAGAATTGGCTGAGTTACAGTCCGTTTACTAACGTGAACTGACACACCCCTTGTTTGCGAAATTGGCCATTTTACTTCAATTTTCAACCCCATTTTATATCTCAGAAACCAAAAGTCCTACAGACATATTTTTTTCACCAAAATTAAGCTGATTTACTCATCAACACAACCATGCAAACACTTTACATATAGCTCTAGAAGTTTATTTTATAATGTTTGTAATAACGGTACAGAAGATTAAAAAATTACATAAACTTTAATTTTAGGGTATAAATCATTCACAATTATACAATGGAATCAACATATTTAAACAAGACTTTGTTTCTGAGTATTCAAACACTAAAAATAACAGATAAGTACATTTTAATAAAATATTAAAAAAAAAAGAAAGACATAAATAAATACATAAAAATAAAATTATTTATCCACATACCCATATTTCTATATCATAAAATTTATAATACTCTCCTCCCTGCCCCAACATCACTACCACGCCATAAAATAAAAATAATTTAAATAAACTTGAACTATTAAAATAAAACTATTTATCAAACATTTATGTAGCTTACTATAATAATATTAATAATACACCCCCCCCCCCCCCAAAAAAAATAAAATAAAAAAAAATAATTAAATAAGTAAGATAGCAAAAAAAACTATATTAAAAAAAAATTAACTAAATAAGAATTGAAAGAAAATTATTTATCAATGATTAATATAGGTAACTGTACTAATCGGATCAATTCATTGTAAATAAAAACAGATTTTTCTCCAAACCAGCACTCTCCTGAATACCAAAATATAGGTATACCATACTAATAACTGAAAATATATAAGATTTAAAAAATTATATAATGTACAGGATTATATAGTCAGCACAGCAATATTATTATTCATGCCAAAATGGTATTCTTCATGTATTTATGATTTATCAATGTAAATATTTTAATCTCACACTTATCATTCATGCATGAAGCTGATAAATTAAAAATTATAGACTAAAATTTACTTTAGAACCATTTATTAACTTGGTAGAGCAATAAAGTATTACACACTCAGAAAGAAAAACAGCTACTTATTTATCTGACAACATTTGAAGAATAAAAGTATGGAACTGTAATGCTCTCAATTATAATGGACTGTATCAATTAAACTTTAAAAAATAGCATCTGCATTTCAAATCACACTTCAACAATAAAATAAAAAACAACTTACCGCATGTCATCCGCCAAAAATCACATTTCCAGGCGCGCTTGACCCTTGTCTGAAATAATCATGTGTTTTCCGACTCGGATACCGATGCAAAAGTCTGTACCAGCCCCGCGAATATATGACCCAAAAACAGATGCAATGGGGTTGAAAATCGGCCATAGCTGTGTACAGCACTGTCTGAGCCCTCTAGCGGAGGCGCCGGTCGCTACTTCAAGCCCATTTGATAACATACGATGGGTTAATATTTTGTTACTTACAAAATCTCACCGAAGAGTTCATATGCAGGTATATAAATCGCATTCAGTACAAGAAACTATATATAAATACAGACTAGTTAAGACGAATATGATTAATGTGAAGACATCAGATTAAAAATATATCACCTTACATTGAAGGCTCACTACAAATAGCTCCACCACTAGGGTAACGTATATATATTGTTTATGTGTATAAGTTTGTTATGAATAGATACAGTGTTCGTGTGCTATATACTGATTGGTCTATACAATATCAAGGTCGGTCATGTGTCTATGTTTGTTCATGCAGATAATCTATAATTCATACATAGTTCACGACCGCAAACATATACACGTTATGCAATATTTTTTAGTGTTGCAGCAGAATCTACAAATAGAAATTACTCCTTTAAGGCGTGTAAGCTAAATTTTACGGGTCAAAGGAAAAGAGTAGGCTTATAATACAATGGTAACAATTAATAACACATAAAGCCTCTACCACGCATACTCTTCGGTATTATTTAGGAACGTACATATCGATTTTTTTTGTTATAACATGCCCGTAATAGCAAAAATGATTGGTATGCTAATAAACTGCAGAAAGACCCTCGTGGGAGCATCTTGTGAAATCGTGTGATTTTCATCTTTAATTCGTCTGATCATTGGACAAGATAGATTGCCAGTCAACGAATCATACGCTAAAAAGCAGCTAAGTCGTCCACACCCTTGTCACTAATGAAAACATTTTCAACACACTAAAATATGATTACGGATAGAAAAATGAATTACTTAACAATTCTTTGAATGGTAACTTTAGCTTGATCAGACTAAGAAAAGACGAAAGGTGACACGATTTGACAAGATGCTCTCATGACGGCCTTATAAAGGGCAAAACTGACCCTTAAATTCAACGCAAAAGTTAACTATCGCGAAAATGAACATTCGCAAGGTCTTTCGGCAATTTTTTGGCACGCCAAAGAAATTGCCATTGCTCAATAAGTTGCTGCCGGACTCTTCAGGTGGTCACACGATGGTATTAGATACCCTCGCGTATTTCCCGTTGTTATAACGATCAGTCGAATTTGAACATTTACTTTATCGAGTGACCACCGGTTGACAATTGTGACATTGCTCAATAAGTTGCTGCCGGACTCTTCAGGTGGTCACACGATGGTATTAGATGCCCTCGCGAATTTCCCGATGGTTTAACGATCAGTCGAATTTGAACATTTACTTTATCGAGTGACCACCGGTTGACAATTGTGACATTGCGAGGGAGGTCCGCAAATGCATCTTCCGGAGTCAGTCCTGAGCAACTCTACAGAGCTATAGTGTGGCCTTTTGTGTCCTGGGTTATAAACTACAACACAAAATTCACATCTTCGTATTACCTTCTAGTGTGGTTCGGTTGCCATCGTGTGACCATCTGTAGGCATCGCACCTATTTCGACTGTTGACCAAGTTCGGGGCCATCTGGTGAACCTAGCATTAATTAGCTCCGTCGATGCAGAAATGCAGGCCACTGAATTCCATTGATTTAATGTAGCTTGCAGGATCCGGGAACAAGATAGAAGGCGATTTAGCGCGTTAATAAGAAATTATTATTCTTACTATTAACTGCAGTTAATATTAAAATCAAATATTACATAGTACATTGAGATTGGGCTGCAGCGGTGTAAATGGCCATATGTTTTTGTGAAATCTAATGGATAGCCCCAGTTTGAAGATTGTTATCATTATCTATTAATATGCTCCATCCATTCAGGTCTCCGCGGACAAATTATTGATTTACTCAAGCAGCAATTTCAAGATATTAGTATTTTGTTAAATGGTCAAATTGCCCTCTCAGTTGATCAAAATAAGTTGATTTTTACCACTGTTCATAACTTATTAGAATTGTCAAAACATTTCTAACTTTCAAATCATTACTTTTGTTATTGATTTATTTATTCTATGATATAATTAATTTATTTACATACACATATGCATAATATGCCAAATAATACTTTAAGTTGCAGTAGGTCTTCTGTAGGGCCGGAGGCTTGCTGGTACCGTCATAAAAACCAAAACAACAAAAAAATAATATAAAGTAAGTTTATTTCTAAATCTCAAATATTTTTTTATATTCTGTATATTATATTCTTGTTGTATATGCTCTGTATGTACATAAATTAAATTTATTTTTCTAAATTCTGGAGAAGAGTCAACCTAGGCCTAGCCTGTTCTCCAATCCATTTTCAAATGAAATAAAATATTGTTTTCAAAACTCGATATATATATATATACGACCCGGAACTCATGCAGTAGGTAGAGATTGGGAGTTGAGATTCTAAAAATTCCGTTTCATTCCAGTAACGTGTTCTCGTTTCTAATGCAAAATAAGGCTGGCTTATATTTACAATGTGAGAGTATGAAAATAACAGTATTGAATATTCTATAAACCATTGGTTACAAATTAATCACAAATAACAGTAACAAGCTTAAAATATAATTAAGTACAATATGTCGAAGTATTAAATATTTACAACTTGATCAATATTACCAGTATGAACTCTGCATGCCATATGACGTACATATCAATGCTAATCTATACTAATATAGGGGGTTGGATGGCCGAATGGTTAGCGTGCAGCCGTGGTCAACTGGCGTGGTTTT
This sequence comes from Patella ulyssiponensis, assembly GCA_963678685.1. Classification (NCBI taxonomy): domain Eukaryota; kingdom Metazoa; phylum Mollusca; class Gastropoda; family Patellidae; genus Patella; species Patella ulyssiponensis. The sequence goes on from OY783229.1 coordinate 64,882,171, forward strand.
AAATTCCCGGTTGAACGTAACAAGGAATAGGGTCGCCTGTACAACCTCGTGGGTTTTCTCTGGGTACTCCGGTTTCCTCCCACTGCCAAAGACCCCTACACGCAAGTGAATTATTGAAATAAAATTAAACCCATATGTAAGTCCCGAAATGACATAGTTTGTGTCGAGTGGACGTTAAACCCCATCCTGTCTCTCTACTAATATGTGTGACCGTCGTTTATTTGTTTGTTTGTGTGGCCATTCAGGGTTGGCGGTCAAACTAGGGCTCCCCCACCCTTCGGAGACTGAAATTAGAAGTGTGGGGGGAGATCGGACAGGGGGGTAACAGACCTTGAGGCGTTGGCCTGCCACTTTCGGTTTTGGAGTTATACTACTTACAACCCATGCAGCGCCAGGTAACTGTTAGTAGCAACATGAATAGAGTAAAATATATCTCTACACTAAGATATTCACGGTAGAACATGATTAAATAAGGTAAAATAATTGTTATAATCGCATATAATTACCTGTCATAAATGAACTAAATCTACAAATATTATGTATGCTTTATATATTTCAAATGAATGGAAAAATAATAAATGATGCAAAATGACACGGTTTGATTTCGTGTTCCATTCAATGTAAGCAGGCTTAATTCATATTTGTATAAAGAATGACTATGGAAATGATTCTTAATAAAACACATTTGGTTCTTTCTGATTCTGAATAAAGCATATTGATGACTTATTTGGTCCAAATTGATTGATTAATCAAAATACGAATTAATAGTCAAAATATAAAAGAAATGGCAAATTAGGCTATTTAAACGAAAACAAGGTACACATTCGGCAAAGAGATTAAATCAGGCTGTTTATTTTCTCGCTTCCACGATTACGTCTGATTTTGGTGGTAAAAACGTAAAGCAACCTTCTGGTGTCAAGTCTATAGTCTTTCCTTCTGGACTTTTAAACGTAAAGTTCCTCAACAGAATGGCCAACATCAAATGCATCTCGGGTCTAGCAATACTTTCCCCCAAACAATTTCTACGTCCAGCAGAAAAGGGCAACCATGACATTGTCTTCGGTGCCAAATTGCCATCGGCGTCCAGTAGTCGTTCTGGTCTGAATATTTCGGGATCTTTCCAAATCTCCGGATCGTTGTGAAGCGCCCAGTGATTTATCATCACCATTGTTCCTTTAGGGATTTCATATTCACCTGTAGAAATGGAAATCAAGGTAAAGAATTATCAAAGATCAAACCTCGTCGACTTTTTGAAATAAACATGTTGTAAACAATCCTCAATGTACTCAATATTTTGGACCTTTGCTGAACATATATGAGGGGGGACCTAGAACAAACTGCAACAGAAATCATTTCTTTTGGAACTGTTTCGGTATGGTTTTTATTAATCCCATAACAAAAGCGCTCATTATCGGTCTTGGGGAAATTTGCATAATTAACATAAATCCAAGGTGGCCGCCAGAACCAGAAAATCACCGAAATCTCCGAAACGGTTGACTTTAGTGCAAATATAGGTATTACCGACATATAGGAAATCGATACTCGCGAGTTCAAAAATGCCGATATTTTTTTCCTAAGACCTTATTGAAACGTTGTCACGTCATTTTGACGGCATTACTTTGTTCCCGTTGTGACGTCATTATCAAATTTTATTGTAACTGCGCCCAGAAAACTGCTGGAAAACACGAGCCGCTGTATAACTTGTTTTAATGAAAACATCTTCACCCAAACTGAAACTATAAATCATCGTTTATCTATAGCCTGAAGCCACGGTGGCTCAGTGGGTAAGACGGTGGCTCAATGGGCAAGACGTTTCCGTGTTTAACATTCTGCGTTGCAGGAAGTGGTCAAAGAAAGTAAAGACCTATCCAAGTACATATAGTCTCTACATCCAACTGAAGATGCTGCAGAATAGTCAGGTCAAAATACAGTTTAAAACTCAAATAATAGGTACAGAATGTTTCTCAACTGATTCTGGTAGGCTTCATTGTACTTTTTAACATACTAAAATCTTACCCAAGTAGGACCCCCTGGAAAAGGTTTTTTTTTCAAGATGACGCTCAAGGTGGCACCAAAACCTCTTAATGATCATAACTCTGTAGCTATCAACCCACATTAAATGATCTTGGTGTCTATCCCTAGGTTTTTGGGAGCAGGGAACACATTAAGATCATAAAAAATGATGTTGGCCTTGGAAATTATCAATTGCAACTGTTCGGTGGAGGTGGGGTGCAAATCCTTCCGATGCTGCAGCAGATGCTATGGACTCTCCTATACTACTGTGCGTGGCCAAACTGAAAACTGTGAAAAGTCAAACAACACTCATGAGGTCTATCCCGAGGGGGGGGGGGGGGGGTAACGTCCACTCAACACAAACTAGGTCATTTCGTGACTAACATATAGTTTAATTTTATTTCAATAATTTGCCTGCGCATAGGGGTCTTTAGCTGTGGGGGGAAACCGGAAGTCCCGGAGAAAACCCACGAGGTTGGACAGGCGACCTTACTCCTTGTCACTATAGGAGGAGGATGACACTTAAAACTGAACGCTGTGAAACTTGTTCTATGGACAAAGGTGTTAGTGCATTAGGTGATAGTGGACAGCTGAAGGCCAAGAATTCAATTTCATAATGATTCAACAGCTTACTGATATTTTTCTTAATGCGTTTGTTGTCCCCCAATACCCGGAGATAGACATCATAATCATCAAATTTGAGTCGATATCTATGGACTTGCTGTCATTTGGAAGTGTTGGAGACCATTTGACGTCATATAGGCCAACATCATTTTTTATGATCTTAATGTGTTCTTTTCTCCCACAAACCTGGGAATAGACACAAAGATCATTAAATTTGGGTTGATGGTTACAGAGTTATTATTATATTAAGACGTCGCGGTGTCCATCTTGAAAAAACAGATTACCGGCGGTCCTACTTTGGTAAACGTTTAATGTCATAAAGTACACTAAACCCCACCAGAATCAATTGACAAACCTTTTGTAGCAATATTTGGGGGATTGAAGGGCGAATTTCCATATATCGACTGGACTACAATATCACAGCCACCTAGCTGTACCAGCATATTCAAACCTGGACTAACGTTGCCACAGAGCTAAATCTAGAACATTGGGGTTGACAGCTTTCGAACAAAAAAATACGCTGCAAAGACGGCGGACAGCCCTCGTGCCCCCGAATCACTACTGGCAATCATACGTTGAAAATGCAAAGGGGGCTGTAATTCCAAGCGACGTAAGCCGTAAGCATGGTTTGGCTTGCGCTGCTGGGTGTGGAAAATGAACGGATATGTCTTGTGCAATCTTTGAAACAGTGATAATTTATGTCTTTGAAGATGTGGGCGACATTTTCTATTTTTTGTCTCATAAGCTTTTATTAGCCGATGGCAATAGATGAAATGAAATAAATTGAAAGAGGGTTTAACGTTCTACTCAAAAGAGTTTTATAGCTAAGACGCTGGAGGCGCGAGCCTCCTCACGAAAAAACCCATCATCTCTCTCTCTATCGCTCTCTTTCTCTCTATCGCTCTCTTTCTCCCCACACACACACCAGAAAGTAACTAAGCTCTTCTTACCCATAGTGGTATCACAACGAGTAGCATGTGGGAATCCAAAAGGAGCGATTGGACATATTCTCATACTCTCGTGTAGTACAGCTTCTGTATATGGCAACCTCTCTCGGTCATTTAAAGTTGGGGCTTGTCCAGCATCTGACAAATATGGTTAATATTGAGCATAATTGCCATATAGTATTTTTTATCATAATGTTCTTCTTTTCAATGACATTCCTTATATACATATAATCGTAAACTGTTCGACCATAATACCTGTTACTTTCATAATTCTATAGATTAAAAGAACTATCTATCAGAGCCATCATATGGAGAGGGGGAGCTGTTGTTGGGGGCGACACATACTAGGGGGCGGCATATTATGTAAACCAGTTCCTATTTCAGCAAATAGAAAGGGTACAACTATGATTTTTCTAAGATACATTATAGGGTTTTTCGATCAAATTGAGGGTTGGAGGGAAAATAAACATAAAAAGTTTACACAAAAGTTGATTTAATAAATAGTTATTTAGATAAAGTGTTAAAAGTATAAAAAATTGTACTTTAAAATATATTTAATCATAAAAAGTCAACCGCGCAGAGGCATTGAACGAATCTGTTACAGTATGTGGGACGTCACTGAAACGTTAGCCCTGGGGCGCCACATAAGCTTAAATTGTAAGGGCCTTACCTGCTATATATGGGTAAATATAACTCGCACTGCACATCCAAGAGCGTCAAATCCGATTTGAAATATATTGGCCCAAGACTTTAAGATAACAATAACCACATGCCTCGATATGTTCCTAGCGATCTAATCTTGAATTTCAGTAAGTTTTATTCTTACAAACGACTTACCGATAACGTGGTCTACTTCTGCTTGAACTTTTTTCTGTATTTCTGGGTGTTTTATTAATAATAGAATAGTCCAGTAAATAGTTTGTCGAGTTGTATCAATTCCAGCTACAAAAAAACAGAGATGGATTATATAGATATACAACATCTTATATTGTGATATCTTTGTCAATATTGTGATACAGTCTCATTTCGATAAAGCGACGTAATAGCGACATTGTTGATATACCTGCCCTGTATCTGCTTACGGGTATTTGGGCTGTTTTTGTTGATATATCTACCATTACTATATCCACCACTGGGTTCTAAGATTGTTTTTGTTCATATACCCGCCATTACGACCTGATATTCCATACTATTGTCTAGATAACTGTTTTAAAGGTGTAGATATTTTCTTATAGTTTTCAATGATTGTTGAGTTCGTACAAAATATCTGGACTATAAAGGCATTGACATAAAATTAATAGCATTTCCTTGTTGAAAGAAATAACTTACCCGAGAAAATATCTGAGCATGTTTGTATCAAATGTTCATCTGTGATTACATTTTCTATTTCCGGATCTTCCAGTATGGCTTGTCTTTTGGCATATATCAAATAATCTGCGAAATCTTTCATATCATCTAAATAATACAAATAGATAAAAATGTCACCAGAATTCACACCTTCTTTCAAATAACCCGTGAAATCTTTCATATCATAATTATCGCAAAAACATTAATATAAGACCAAATTGTAAATTCACAAAGTGTTTCACATAATCCTTAAAATCACTCATATTATCTCAAAAATATCAATATTGCCTATATATTTACTAATATCAACATGATTCACTAGTTGTTTTAAATAATCCCTGAAACCTTTTAATTTATCTCAATAATATAATTAGTTACTAATATCATACGACCAGATAGCTGGTTCGATTAATTCCTCAAATCTTTCATACTATCTTAGTACCATAAGCTGGTAAACATATCGTATAATACACACGTTGTTTCAAATAATCTGTGAAATCTTTCATGTCATTTTAAGAACATAATATTATAGGACCAGAATGGTATATAAATAATGTACATCTCTAAAACATAACTTTATAATTATAAGCACTACAATATTTAGGTAGCCTAAGCTAACAAAGGACTAGTCCGGATTCACTTGGAACCGTGCCCATGTTTGTAATTATTGAACTGGTTCATTTACGTCTAAATCATAAATGAAATGAAATGAAATGGGGTTTAACGTCCTACTCTCTTCTGCACCTGATCTGGGCTAATGGAAGACGGGCATACGCCATACAGTGTGCTATACGGGAAATTTTGCCCGGGCAGCTGCGCTACGGCCTACTCTTATATCGAATTCCAACTGCCAAGGGATCTTTTACGTGCACGCCAATGTGTACACGGGACCTCGGTTTTTCGCCCATCCAAACGACTAGGCAGCTGTCCTTGCCAGGCCCACCTTCTGCATCACTGACAAGGGGAACCACGCCGGAAAATCGAGATGAACTTTCTCGGCCAATGCAGGGATCGAACACCCGACCCCCAGGCTAGCAAGCCAGCGCCTTACCCACTTAGCCACCGTGGCTCCCTAAATCAAAAAAGCACCCTGACTTGGACAACATGGGCTGTGGGTATCTTTTAGTTTTATAACAGAATCTTTCAGAATATACCCGATTTGGTTCTTACCGTCTGAAAAATTATCTTTGTGGGCGCTATACTCATCTCTTATAAAATTCAAAAATATTTCATAGGTTTCCACGATGCGTTTGAATTTAGTTGTAGGAAATCGGCGGAGCGGTGGTATGATGTCTTCCCAGAATCCATTTCCCGCTTCTCTATTGGTAAACTCAAAGACATGTAGCAGTTCTAAAAATTGCTTGTCATTGATATCAAAGCTGAAGTAATAAGGCAAGTATAAAAATAGGCATCATTAATTTGATGAAGTAATAAATACAATTAATATATGACATTATTTCATTAATATAAAAGCTGAAGTAAGACACAAATCTACAGACCCGTTGTCAACGTTACGAGAAGATGGTTGGGCAAATACTTAACTTGAGCTACCTGTCTACAATTAGTTCGACTTGAGCTACCTGTCTACAATTAGTCCCGCTAGAGTACAGACACTACAAGGCAATTTGACCGACATACTAAACTTGCACTGTATGCCTTCACTCAGTCGCGTTTGAGTACAGACACTAACCAAAATTCCTAAGTACTATTTTTGGTATTATTAAAGCGGCATTATGGAAGATTAGAAAAAGAGCGGAGAGTTATCGCTATAATAGTTAAAAGGGAACATACTGAAAATTTTAAGTCAAATTACTTAACTCAATCCTATAACACTGTTGCCTCAATTGTCATAGTTCAATTGTTACGCCAATAAACGATATCCGTTTTTACGGTTAATCTGCAACCGCAGATTGGATTCAAATCTGATGACAATCACACCCATCCGATGGCATCGAGAGTTGAATATGGTCTTGTCATGTTAATATGTTTCTACTTTATAGTTTGTATAACATCTAAGGACCAAAGAAAGCCCCGCAATAGAGAGAATTAAGAGAGAAATGGGTTTAACGTCCACTCCACACAAACTAGATCATTTCGGGACTAACATATGGTTTAGTTTTATTTCAATAATCCGCTTGCGCGTAGAGGTCATTTGCAGAGGGAGGAAACCGGAGGACCCAGAGAAAACCCACGAGGTTGGACAGGCGACCCTTCTCCTTGTCACGTACATTCGAGGAGTTCGAAACAACGCTCGGGATTCCCCGAGCTCCAGTTTAATGAGTCATCGCTAGTTATAATCAATTTGGCCAACGTAACGACACGCCATATCAGATATAAATGAAATGAAATTGGGTTTAAAGTCCTACTCTTCTGCACTTAACCTGGGTTAATGGAAGACGGGCATACGCCATACAGTGTGCAATCAGGGAAATTTTCCCCGGGCAGCGGCGCTACGGCCTACTCTTATATCAAATTCCATCTGCCAAGGGATCTTTTACGTGCACGCCAATGTGTACACGATACCTCGGACACGGACAGCTGTCCTTGCCATGCCCTCCGTTCTGCATCACTGACAAGGGGAAACTACGCCGGAAAATCGAGATGAACTTTCTCGGCCAATGCAGGGATCGAACACCCGACCTCCAGGCTAGCAAGCCAGCGTCTTACCCACTTAGACACGTGATCCTCCGAATCAGATATAGCTTTCTCCTTTTCAGACAAAATAACTTGGATTATTCTTGGATAGCGAACTGTCGATGGTAATCCAAGTTAACCATTTATGCAAAATTTGTTATTTGCACCTATGTGCTATATATCAAGTTCGACACCTGATAAGTCATGAAGCTGCTTATACGTTAGTTCGTGCCTTGGTCCTTTCCAGACTGGATTATTGTAATGGTTTAATGTGGGGTATTCCACAAAATCTATTAAAAAAGCTACAATGTGTCCAAAACACAGCGGCCAGAATTATATCATTGTCTCAAAAATTCAACCATATTACACCTTTTCTGAAAGGATTGCACTGGCTCCCTGTCAAACTGCGCATTGAATATAAGTTACTATTCATCTCCTTCGTACCTTCAAGAACTGATACAAAATTACATTCCTACACACGACCTCAGATCACGAAACTAACTGAGACTTTACAATGCAGGCTACAGGTAATTTTCCAACGCTGCACCATTACTTTGGAACGCTATTGATATTGATTTCAGTCAAAACTGAAAACATTTCTTTTCAACTCATACTATAACTGAACATTGTAACATTGATACGCTTCATATCATCTCGAAGCGCCTTGAGCATTTTTTTATGGATAAGCTGCGCTATACAAAAACTCATTATTATTATCATTTATTATATCTTCCATCTTCATAAAGAACCATGTCGCCTGACGGCGACTTACCTTTTGTTGAAACAAACACCATGAAGTAAATTACACACCAATAATCCAATGTATTTCTGTATATCAATAGGTTTACCTTCTTCTTCTTTTAATCTTCTCATAACTTTAGATGTTGAATCAAATAATTTCTCTTCTAGTTTAGTACCATACAAATATTGTCTGAAATATAAAATTTGTAAAATCAACAACTATTACGTGAATCATGACCGGAGTAGAAAATAATCTGGTAGATTATCATTTATTATAAAATATATTACCTCAAACCTTGAAGAGCAATTTTACGGAGATGTTTCCAGGTAGGAGAAACATCGGCCATGGCTATATCCTTGTAGCCGTTAGTAAAGACCTCAACTGAAATCAGTTCAATTATAATAAATTAGTTCATTATAATTACTACATTATAATTGTTTCAGAGGCGTAATATAAGGTGTTTTGGAAATAACCACACGGGAGAAGTATGCGCTGCTGCCTGGAGCGATATTTTGTACTTGGGTTTTCTTTTGTAAATAGAAACAACGGTGCACTTTGTTGAAGGAAACTTCGGAACCGAATGTAGATGGAAACCGATCAACAGTAACCAAGACTAGAGAAAGTTGAATGTGCCTTCTTCTTTACTGTGTTATTTTGCATGCTCAATACACTCGTAATGTAAACATTGTACATTTTATTAACGATATAACACATAAAATCAATTCGGAAATACACATTTTACTATTTCTAGAACATTAATATTACCAGAGTAGGCCTTAAACCTGTTGGCATAGTCTGCTCCTTTCTTTACCAATGCTTCATTTACAGTTTCAACATCGTTCAACACAACACATCTAATAGGTCCTATATAGAAAGCATTATTAAAACATGAAAAACGTTACACACCAAGTGTCGGTAATAAAAAGCCGTGCAAATATAACTTTATTCCGCAATATGAACTCAGTGTAAATATATTCGATTCGTATTGAACGTTTCTTTTCGTATAATTTCGGCTTGCTTTACCTTATTATAACGGCCAGTCTGCTGGATCTATTATGAAACACAATAATTTATTAATATAATCAATCATTGTCGGATTGATAATAGCTGTGTCTTGAAACTGTGATGCCATTTTAATAAAAGATGTGGTTGTGAATTCATATTTCTGACAGGTTACTCACGGGTAATTGTCCTATCAATTCGTGCGTCTTTTCCAGCTTACCCAAAGTATTTTTCTTATGTAATACCAGTAGTGCAATAACAAAGGTAATGACAAACCATGCATTTGAAAACAAGATCAAAATCGGAACAGGTAGCAGTTATAACCATAAATTGTCCTAAATTCAGATTTTAAACTTTTTTGTTTGAATAATTTACCAATGTAGATTGTCATTGCTGGTCCATATTTCTTTCTCCACTCCAATAATTTTCTATAAAAAGGTGTGCCGGAATTCATGGCTGAAAGGAAATATATTGAAATATCCAATAAGATGACGAAACAAACCGGGATTTCAGATCCTTAAATTCAAGAGCGATAAAAGTGTGAGTGCCTATCGCGTTGGTTTGATAGATAAAGGAAAAGCTCAGAATCGACGATCCGAAGGATCTACATGTCATTAATGCTGCAGTTAATGTCGAGATATTTCTTTTAAGCAAATATATACTCACCAACCATGTGTCCTAACAATGGTAGACACCAAGGCCCTGGTGGTAATTTGTATTTTTTCTTCCCAAATGTATAATATGTAACCAGACCAACTGTTAAGCCTAGCAACAAAGCTTGGGTTGTTATGGACAGGGGAATCATTTTCAAATACGATTCCAACATCTTGAGAATCTCTCTATGTTCCTTAATAGTTTTATTACCAGAATTCTGTAAGTAGATTAAAAATAGGTTGCCAGGCAACGAAACATACGCCCACACAGCAGCTAAATCGTCCGGGCAGTCAACAAGAGTTGTCGCATATTAAGTAATTATCAGAAAATCATTAGAATTTGTTTGGTTTTTATAAAATTCTGCCCCATGCTAACGTTTATATATACGAAACATTTAATATTATTTCTAAAATTGGATAATAATATTGAGACCTCTAGAGGGACCACAAGCTAAAAAAGTCAATTTTGCGTACAATCAGGGGCTATAATTCAGGAAGTTACAATCCGAATATCAAAAGGAACCAAGATCTTTGGGTTATAAACATGCATTTCAAGTTTCATCAACATCAGATTAAAATTGTGACCTCTACAGGGTCCACAACCTTGATATACCATATTTTTATAGTATTCGTGTACAAGCGGCGTCCATTTTGTCTGTCAGTTTTGGTCCGAACTTCAAACTCAACATTCATTACATTGTAACGGTAATAATAATCAAACGGTTTTTTAAATCGGGTAATAATTTTGACTTCCAGAGGGACCACAATCTAATAAAGGCGATTTTTCGTATACAACCAGGGGCCATAATTCAGGAAGTTATGATCCGATATGCGCAAATATCGAAAGGAACCGTGATCTGTAGGTTATAAACATGTATTTCAAGTTTCATCAAAATTGATTTAAAATTGTGACCTCTACAGGTTCCACAACCTATATATACCATATTTTTACACTTTTCGGGTACAACTGCGGCCATTTTGTCCGTCAATTTTGGTCAGATTTTCACACCTCCAGAGGGATCACAAGCTAAAAAGGGCGATTTTTCGGACAATCAGGGGCCATAATTCAGGAAGTTACGATCCGATGGGTGCAAATATCGAAAGGAACCAAGAGCTTTGTGTTATAAACATGCATGTCAAGTTTCATCAAAATCGGTTCAAAATTGTGACCTCTACAGGGTCCACAACCTTGATATACCATATTTTTATAGTATTCGTGTACAAGCGGCGTCCATTTTGTCTGTCAGTTTTGGTCCGAACTTCAAACTCAACATTCATTACATTGTAACGGTAATATAATCAAACGGTTTTTTAAATCGGGTAATAATTTTGACTTCCAGAGGGACCACAATCTAATAAAGGCGATTTTTCGTATACAACCAGGGGCCATAATTCAGGAAGTTATGATCCGATATGCGCAAATATCGAAAGGAACCGAGATCTGTAGGTTATAAACATGTATTTCAAGTTTCATCAAAATTGATTTAAAATTGTGACCTCTACAGGTTCCACAACGTATATATACCATATTTTTACACTTTTCGGGTACAACTGCGGCCATTTTGTCCGTCAATTTTGGTCCGATTTTCACACCTCCAGGGGGATCACAAGCTAAAAAGGGCGATTTTTCGGACAATCAGGGGCCATAATTCAGGAAGTTACGATCCGATGGGTGCAAATATCGAAAGGAACCAAGAGCTTTGTGTTATAAACATGCATGTCAAGTTTCATCAAAATCGGTTCAAAATTGTGACCTCTATATAGGGTCCACAACCTTGATACAACATATTTTCACACAATTCGCGTACAAACGGCGGCCATTTTGTCTGTCAATTTTGGTCCGATTTTCACGAAATTTGAACTCAATGTTCATTACCATGTAACAGTGATATAATCAAACGATTTTTTAAATCGGATAATAATGTTGACCTCCAGAGGGACCACAAGCTAAAAAGGACGATTTTTCGGACAATCGGGCTATAACTCAGGAAGGTACGATCCGCTGGGTGCAAATATCGAAAGGAACCAAGATCTTTGGGTTATAAACATGCATGTCAAGTTTCATCAAAATCGGTTCAAAATTGTGACCTCTTTAGGGTCCACAACCTTGATATAACATATTTTCACACCATTTGCGTACAAACGGCAGCCATTTTGTCCATCAATTTTGGTCCGATTTTCACGAAATTTAGACTCAGTCTTCATTACCATGTAACGGTGATATAATCAAACGGTTTTTTAAATCGGATAATAATTGTGACCTCCAGAGGGACCACAAGCTAAAAAGGGCGATTTTTCGAACAATCAGGGGCCATAATCCATGAAGTTTCGATCCGATACATGCCAATATCGAAAGCAGCCGATATTGGGGATAAACCTATATTTGAAGTTTCGTCAAAATCGGATAAGAATTGTGACCTTTAGAGAGTCCACAAACAAATTGCGGACGGGCGGACAGGCGGACGGACGTCCAGGCGGACAGGGCGACGACAATATACGTCCACATGAAAATGTGGGCGTATAAAAATTATTTAAACTGCTTCATAAATTGTAACGTAATACATTTTGGGGGACATTTAATTGTGGCTACCTGATACCATAACCCATGCGTTGTTATACTTCAAACACATTATCCCAAAGCTGCCCAGGGGCTCAACCTCGCTGAAACTAATTTTCTCAATACATGCATATCTGGTATCATCAGAATGTAAGTCTGTCGGGTATCTGATGGTGGGTGTGGTATTCCACGCCCAAAATGTCATACTCCCCAACTAGGCTAGTTACCTTGTTTGGTCTACATGCATGATATATACGTTTAATCGTTTTAAGACGAAGAAAATTGTAAATCACCGACATGTTTACTAAAAGATTCTTTCCAAGAAAAGTATTTAGCGGCAGTTTTGTTATATATGGAAAGTAGAGATGTCCAATCTTACAAAAAAAATACTGGATTCCCTGAAAAACACCCATTGAGTATTACAAGCCAAAGGTGTAAGGGTTTCCCTAACCGACAACCCGTAGATAAGGTCTGCCCGAGTAAGGTCAGAGGTTACACGCGAAGATTTCCCAGCGTTAGTGAGCGCTTGATAAATGTGTTGATAATCTCGATGGTATAACAGTTTATGTTTAAAAACCACGGCTAATCCGAGTCTATTCCAAGAATGTATTCGACTGCGACATATATAGTAAATATTCAGCGATTAAAGACAACATCGTCTTGGATATGCCATGAATTCTCCCCCGGCTTCGCATGTGTCGCTTGGTACAGTGTCACCTAAGTCACGTGACACAAACATGGCCCATTTTGATCAAGTTTTCATTTGAGAAGGATTTGAAGTAAAATTATGATAAATTAATTAGGTTGAATATGTTTTTAGTCCAAATATATCATCCAATTACCCGCTTTGTACATGGGAATGTATCTGTTAACTATAGACCGTTAACGTATCAAAAAAACCCTAGAATTACTTGATTTCTTGATTATGAATTTTAGAATCAATAGTTAAAGATCACGATATGTTCTTTGTTACTGCCATAATATTATAACGCACATAGTATCTACACACTTGCATTAAAAGTTCATTCAATAGCTGGAATGTTGTAAACTAGACTAACACACATATGAATTTTAGAATCAATAGTTAACGATATGGCCGCCATAATATTGCTACACACATATTAGAAACCTACCAACTTACATTGAAAGTTCCTTCAATAGCTCAACCGCTGTAAACTGAACTAATGAATATGTTTCTTATGAATATAAACATTATCCCCTATCTTATATACTGATGGATTTATACGCTATCGAGGTCGTTCATATGCCCCATGTTTATTCATGCACACCATCTCCATATATGGACATCTCATCACATCTTTTATAAGGACATCATATCTATATAAGGACCTCAAACTGATACCGCAGTGAATATTCGCTTGGCCGCTACAATCACTGATAAGCATGACATCGACGAGGCTTAATGAGTTCGGCATATTAACATTTTTACTCCGAAAAATTAAATTCTCAAACATTTTTTGAGGTAAAAGAAAAATAAATAAAGACGTTTGAAGTATTTGTAGTTAAAAAAAACTACAAATGAGCATTAAAATGAGTAAAATGCATCATTTTGACCGAAGCAGTTAGGTGTTATGTAAACATTGCACGAGCCGTTGAGCCAATGACTGACGCCACCTGCAGTCAACGCACTTGTTGTGGAGAGTTATCTGTTACAGAGATAATTCAAAAGTAATTCTCTCTGTGAAACAGATTGTAATGACCTATCTACCGTTATGTACTATTATTTGATATATTGTAGCATCATCTATAATATGAATTAGTCATTCAGTGCGAGAGAGCCATATTACTTTGATAACATATTACTACGCAATTAAAACGTTTATAGATACCATATAAACAAACACCCTCGATCACAGAACTGAACTGACGTTATAAATGGAGCTTTATGTCGAGAAATTGATATACTGATAGTTATTCACAATGCGTAAATGAACACTGACACTAGGTATACAATAAGTACATGCCTGAGTGAACACTATTTGTATGTTAAAAAATGAAATTAAATCTCGTTGAACGTTCTACTGTTTTGCACCGACTCGGCTAATGAAGGCGGGCCTACGCCGTGCACAGTGCTATGGCGGAAATTTGCCAGGGCAGCGGCACATGCACGCAAATGTGCACACTGATTAGCGATTCCTTGCACATTACATATTGTAGCCCGATATTTTTTTTATTGCATTCAAAATCCCATAAGGTTGGATTGTGACAGCATACAATTACATAAATCGCATTCAGTACCAGAAACAAAGCATACAATTACATAAATCACATTAAAGGAGCTTTGACACAACTGGGTCAGAACACATAATAATGTAACATGAATCATGAAAGTATATAAAACTGATATACATTCAAACATCTCCGTTTTTACTCTAGTTTCAATTCAGTTATGTTCGGCGAAATAAGCCAGAAGTCTCAATCGAATGCCAATTTCTAGCGTCTGATTATTCCAGTCTATATAGTATTTATTGCGCATGCTCTCCAAATAAGAATGGCGACGACGCCGTTTATTTTGGTGGAACATTCTCGCCTCGTTCTTCGAGTCCTTTGTTACAAATGGGGCCGAAATGCATTATCGTACGTACACGATTCGTGAACCAATGGACATGGTAATATGTTGATTACCAATACCATCGTTTTCTGGTAAGACCATAGCCTCTGTGTTGATTAAAATTGACAAATTATTCGTGTTTTCAATGTCGAAGACTTCGGATGGTATTGGGTAAGACACTTGGCTACACTAATACCCAACATATACATGTACGCTACTAACGCTACAAACAAGCATAAACTACGTACACATATATATATATACAAATGTAGGCCTGCGTTAAGACACATAATCGATGTAAACACACCATATCCTAATCTATTATTAGCTTAGCTTAATCATTACACAGAAATAATAATACCAACTTACACTGATGATTCACTACCAATAGCTCCACCACTGTTAACTAGACTAACATACAGTTAGTTGTTCAGTGTTTATTACTCAAGGCCATCTAAACAAGAGCAATGGCTGAATTGACAACAAAAAATAAATTATTGCTTCTAATGAAGGAGAGCTTTTCAATGGGGCATTATATAGTCTTGGTGGAATTAGTCTGTCACATGATTATGACATGTAATATCATTTGATTTTTGCAGCTGAATCTACAAATATAAATTACTCATTCGATGCGTGTAGGCCCCATTACTGCCTGTGGTTTGTGCGTTAAGTGTAAAAATATCTACACGTAAATTTAACCACGTATCAAAGCATAATTATTTATGACATGTGGTAGGCCTATCATTTGATGTTTACAGCAGAATCTATAAATAGAAATTACTCATTCAATAAGCGCAGACTATATTACTGCCATAGAAGAAAAATAACTGATATATATAGCCATACTATGTAAGTTTTATTCACCGACATTAATATTCACATAAAATGAAAATGTTAAGTGACAATGGGGTGGAGATGAGGTGCAAAGACAGCTTTTTTGGCGTTCTATCGACTGAAAACCCATACAACAGAGAGAGAGGGGAAATGGGGTTAGCGTCCACTAGACATTTTGGGACTTAACATTTGGTTCAATTTTATTTCAATAATTCGCTAGCATTTAGGGGCCTTTAGCAGTGAGAGGAAACCGGAGGACAGGCCGTGTGATACAGCGCACGCGTGCTAACCATTCGGCCACCCCCACCAAACCAAAGGAACACAACATAATACATGTGTGTATATTTCAAAAAGCGACCCTTGTCCTGATCGAGACCTTTGTTTTTGTGTAGTTTGAAAACTAGACCTTCTCATTTTATAGATTCTAACAGTATATGGCCTAATAATGCTAATCCGTAATCTATAATCTATAATACATGACCGCATAAACCTCAAAATAATACGCAGGGGGAGGTTACATCGAACAGTGACATTACTATTGAAATCTTAAGACTCGGGCCCGTGGCCAGCAGATCATAAAATTCGATGGAGCTACGGAATTATTTGGAAAGGCTGATGATGTGGCCGGCTTAGAACACTCCTAAGAAATCATTATTGTTGGCGAAATATTGGGAGGGGGGTGGTAATTCGATTTTTGTGGAGCCCCACCCCCACCCCCTAAGGCTACGGGCCCGGTAAGCTCATTAAATGAATACTCTTACCATATAAGGATATATATAAATGGCAAGGGGTTTAGCGTCCTACTTTTGTTCAGCAGCCAGTAATCAATAAAGGAAATATATACATGATAGACATTTCACAATAGAACCATACAGGGCCTATTTTAACGTGCCTACAGGCACGAACGTGCCTCGGGATGAAAAATCCGTGCTCTGAAAAAAGGTGTGTATATCTTTGTGAATCTGAGTGTACTTGTAAAATGTGCGATCATGCAATGAGCAAGTGCGCCATCAGCAGTCATTGTGATCACCGATCACGTCATTTGACTTGGTATCAAGTCTCATTATTTTTCTTCACTTTCGCTTTCTGTTTCAGAAGTTTCGTGAGTTTTATCTGATTGTTTTGTTCATAGTTCATGATCTGTTTGGTCA
The DNA here is from genome assembly GCA_963678685.1 of Patella ulyssiponensis. Classification (NCBI taxonomy): domain Eukaryota; kingdom Metazoa; phylum Mollusca; class Gastropoda; family Patellidae; genus Patella; species Patella ulyssiponensis. Next base: position 64,899,247 of record OY783229.1, read on the forward strand.
CAATTTCTGAAAGCTAAGGAGCTACATTGAACTGATCACTTTCTACTTGGAGATGGTGTTTCTGGCGTTCTTTGGCGGTCGAATTTTGAAAATTTTCTCGGAGCCGGGGGAGCGAACCCACCCGGACCCCCCTCCCAAAATAAGCATTGACACGGAGACCGTGCTTCGTCAAATAATCCTTAAAATAGGCCCTGGAACCATATTAGGGTAGTTCTAATTCACTGTGCTTATATAGGTAACTACAATGCCTATATGTACATGTATATGAAAGGGGTTAATTGATAACAATCTCTGTTGTAAGCATTGAGGCGTACTGTTGGGTCTTGTTCGTGCCCATCGATGCAAGGAAAAGGGGAGTTGTGGTGATTTGAAGCTAGGTTATTTGTATAACAACAAAAGCATAAAGGAAGATCAACCTAATGAAGTAACGCATCTACACGGCAATGATAGGTATGCTGCTCTGAATAGTAAGTACAGGAGGACAAAACCGACAAGACAAAACCGCGGACACCATCGACTACATCGACATTGCAGGAAATAAGCAGCAAACCTCAAGTGAATAGCTCCGGTGGCCAGTCGTACATCAGGCTCGGATCCAGGATTTTGTAGAGGTGGGGATACATTGGAGCAAAGGGTAATACGTTGCAACCTTGGATTACTTGGGCGAAGACAATGCGAAAATCATGTTTATATCATCTATTAAAGAGCAGATATATGAACTACAACAGTAACAAAGAAAACGAAAATGAAAATCAATTATGTCACTGGGGCTGAGGGGGGGGGGGCTGCCCCCCGGATCCGCGCCTGAACCTATAGTTTGATTTTAGTTCAATAATTCGCTTGCGCGTAAGGGTCTTTAGACGTGGGAGGAAACAGGAGGACGCGGAGAAAACCCACGAGATTGGACAGAAGATCCTTCTCCTTAAGTCACGTACAACCGTGGAATCGAAACCACGCCAGTCGGTCATGCAACCCCACTGTGATTGAGGCACGTCGGATGTTGCAAGAGGTCGTCTGAATCCTATTCAGTATAAAACAAAAAGGGCGGGTGTGCAAAGATTTTTTAAAGACACGCACCGTTATATTGTGGGGGGTTAGGATGGCCTAGTGGTCTAGAGTGCCGCGCTTCAACCTCTAGCTGGCCGGTCACCTCTGGCATGCGGCTGTGGTTTCGATCCCTGGTGTGAGCGTATGTGGCATGGAGATAGGGGCGCCTTCTCAACATCGTGGGTTTCCTTCTGCAATCCGGTTTCCTCCCACTGCTAAAGACCCCTACGCGCAAGCGAATTATTGAAATAACATTTAAAAAAAACCCATATGTTAGTCCCGAAATGACCTAGTTTGTGTTGAGTGGACGTTAAACCCCATCTCTCTCTCTCTCTCTCTCTCTCTCTGTTGGAATCCGTGCACTATATGACGTAATACCAAATCCTTGAAAACATATTAATTGTTTCGATTGGGCATAAAACCACCGGCGTGCATGTAAAAAGAAATGAGATTGGTTGTCTCGGCAAAATTATCATCGTAGCGTAACCATAAGACGTTAATTCCCATTATATTTAGTTTTTCACAACACGAATCGAACGTAGAATTAGATATAGATATAGTTGTTTACATTTACAATTGTTTAACATATAACCATATTGAACTGTTATGTTTGTCTATTTCCAGTTATTTTAGATTTTTCCTGTAACTAATAAGTTTTAACGCAGTTTTACATGAAAATGTTGAATCAAACCCATTTTCTCCCACAACACATGTCTTACTGTTAGACGCACCGTGCAAAGAAACAAATACAGAATGCCCCCTGGACAAGGAATACCCAATAAAATTACAGAAAAACTGCTCCGCTCTTCCAATAGCATGGATTTTAAGTCTTCACAAATAAAGGGAGGTAATCAATTTTTGCACGCACCCGAAAGACCTGCATAGTAATTGTATCGCGCTTAGAGCCCAACATTGAAGATACATCGCATTATAAATGTACACATTATATGGAATTCACGCGCAATATACGCAACCAATCAGAAATCTCCTAGGACGTCACAAAGGCTCAGTGAGTAATGGACTGATTTGTTAACTAGGAGGTCCAGGCTTCGTTTTTGTATTTCTCTTTGTGCCATTCCCTTGTCAGCGATACGGCAAAGATAACTAGACTGGAAGAGTACGGAAATGAAATGAAATTGTATTTAATGTCCTACTTTTCAAAACCGACTGATCCAATGAAGTAGGGTACGCACAAACGCCATGCAGATGTACGCTTATATGGAATTCCAACTAACAACGGTTCTTTTAAAGGAGCTAAGTCGCTAACATTTTGGACCTATAAATGGAGACAAATGGACCGCAACGCATTGATAATGTATTATGAATGTTTATACACTGATTTGCATTCGATTGTTTCCGTTTTTACTCTTATTTGAAAAAAGTTTTGTTCGACGAAATACGCCAGGAACCCCAATCGATGGTCAAATGCTAGCGTCTGGTTATTCCAATCTACATGGGAAGTATTTTTGGCGCATGCGTTCCAGTTATAAAATGTGATTTTTGGCCATGGACTTTGGTTTGACATTCATGGCAATACACTATGAGTCCAGCACTGTTGTGTTATTTTACATGTAGATCCGTATGTTTACAAGTGCTTAAAATGTTCAATATGATCGACGACTTTATGTATTAGAAGTGTTCTCATAAAATAAACTGTTGATAAAGACGCATTGATGTGGAATCCTTTCGCGACGAAACTTTCACTTCGTTAGTCAGTTTGTTGATACTAACACCCGAGAGATGAAGATACAGATTGTTTACTAATTGGATTGGGGATTTTAATTCATCGAAAGATAGTCACAGGTAGGTTGATAATTATAATACTAATCCAATAGTCTAGTTTGTCTTACGTAAAAAAAATATATGCTACATATCAAAAAAACACAGTTTATTTGTCATGACGTGTTGATAATTGATAATGATGATTCGTTGAGGTTGTAGGTACACCGGTAACATGTATGTAATCTCAGATTAATCAAATGAAGGGTTAAGAGTTATTTACACCCGGCCTTTGTGTTAATTGTTTTGTGGCTTCAATTTCATACAAGAATTCCACTATCAAAACTGCCCTTACTTTGATCTCCAAACATGGCTTCTCAATGAATGGTATAAAACTTCGTCAAATATGGAATGGGGTTATTGTATCCCTACATACACAGAATGGCAGAACGACCTTTATGCGTGCATTGTACTAAACTTGTCAGAAAAAGTGCCCAAGCAATATCATGTGATATTTGTAGTAAATGGACCCATAGGGCATGTGGGACAGGTAAAGTGATCTATAGCTTCTGATTACCGGTATTCAAGAGTAAACAAATTCAGAAATGTTTTATTGCAATATGCTATGATTTCATGAAACAAATTTATTGGTTCACTCTATGTTATATACTAAACCATCATTCTAATATTTGAGTACATGATTGACGCTTTTCAGGATTTACAGTTGCAGCTTACAAGAAAGCTGTTGAAGAAGGTTCCACAACTTATGTTTGTAAAGCTTGTCGACCCAAAGAGTCATCTGACAGTTCTGACCTACCGAAACCAACATCAACAAGTTCAAATGACTCATCAGACCTTGAACTACCAGCACCAAAAAGAGCATTGCAAGGCAAGGGAAAAGGTAAAGGTAAAGGCAAAGGAACAACTGGTAAAAAAACACATAACCCTGTGGAGACAACATTAGAAAGGGTGACAAGATTACAAAAAGAGAGACATGAAAGTCTTAAAGTGAGTTTTATTACTTGATTAAAAATGCAATACATCAATTGTTAATTTCTCAAAATTGAGGAAATCCATCATCAAATAAAGAATAGTGTTTACATACTAATAAATATGTATAATATATTGCATGTCATAAAATAACTATTTACAGGATATGATCTCAAATGAAAAGGCAAAAAGTGACACATTATAAAATAACTACATATATTTACAGGATATATATTTCAAAGATGTCATGTCATAAAATAACAAATTATATAAACTATCTTTCAGGACATGATTTCTAATATCAGTGGGGAAAAAGCAAAAGAGTTACTTTTGTTAGCAGCAGAGAAAATGCCTGGCCTTGTGTTTGACATTGCAGAAAGTGCGACCAAATCAACAGAACAAGGAACAGATCCTGACAACACTGATCCAGGGCCAAGTAGCACATCGGCTGATTGGTGCATATGCAGCCATTGCAGAGAAATGCCTTCTGATGAGGAAAAGCTCTGCTGTAATATGGCCCCAGAATTTTGTATGTCTCTACGACCAGTAAGTTTATATTTACAAATATAATTTTGTTCAAAGTCACTTCAGTAATATACAGATTTAAAAAAGGATATTATTTATATAATTGTATAGAAATACAGTAATGTAATCCATTCATTTTCAGCAAAATTCAACAAATACAGTAATCTAAGCCAGTCAATTTGGTAATATTCAACAGACATATATAAAAAAAAACCACATTATTTTTAATTACAGGAATTAGAACAGTTTTGTTTGGAGCCTGGTGTATTGGTTATAGCCAACAACATTAGAAATGATATTTTTGTGAGGGATGCTGATGACAATCTCAATAAACAGTATAGACAATTCATTTATTGGAGGTACGGTCGACTTGGGGAAGGAAACCGACGAGTTATTCCAAGTTGCATAGTATGGAGAGTAAGAGAGCGCTACCCATCCCCATTTGGGCAATATGTTGGTTTTAAAGCGGGAAGACTCGTATAATTGTTGATGTGATATTTTAGTTGTAATTAAAATCTTGATTTTTGTTTTTTTACTAATTCTTCAAGTGATGGTGCCTGCACCTTTGCAGACGATTTACTGATCCGCCTCGGATCAGTATCTGACATTTTTTTAGATGATTGTAACGGTGTTTTAGAATGTAAATGAAGGTAAATGATTGATTTAATTAGTTCTGGGATGTAATTGTAGTTTTTTTGTGACATCAGAGGTACTGCCGTCCACGAACCTGATCTTTTTGAATATTTTTTTCTGTGCCTGGAAATAAAATGATAATAATAAATATTATGAAAAATGGTCCATTGTCTTACTTTTCTGTGCCTAACAAAGATGTCCGCACAAAATGCAGTGTGTTACAAGGACACCGTTCTGTGTGTGTGGGGGGTGCAGTGTGTTACAAGGACACCGTTCTTTGACAGGGCGGGACCAATAATTTTCTTATTCACCAAGCCATCTTATACTGCTTTGATTAGTTTTTCATAGCATGCAAAATTAAATATGCAGAGCGTTATATTTTTGCCCCATTATAGTTACAAATAATGTCAAGTTACTTACCGAATATTACCATGTGCATCCTTCAGTGGTTCTCTATTCTTGTGGCTGTTGAAGTCGATAGCTGCAAGAAGGCAACAGGCATTGTATGCAGGTGGACTGAAAAAACAAGCAATATATATCACATTTTTAAATCATCATCAGCCGATATTGATTTCTCCCACCTCAATACCAAAATATATATAAACATATTGATTAATTGCAAACCTATCTTTGTATAAATCATTGACCAATCAAACTTTGCCAAAGCAGAAAAAGATCAAAATTGAACATAATCAGCATTTGTGTCAATGTGTTCAAAAAGTATCCACCAATCAAACGGAATTTTTGGTCTAAGCAGGAGTTGCTTGTCATCAAGCACCCAAAATTTGAACTTTCTACCTCAAATGAATTAGAAGCTTAGCATCCGGACTTTCTTAATTCATGTATTAGTATTACCTGTAAAAGTGTCTTTTGCTTGCATACATTAATTTGAAACTGTGAAACATTTCAATGTCACCAGTATGCCTAAAAAAAAGGATAAATACTTTCTTATTGAAATGATTATACTAATGTAGGTACTTTATAAGAAATGAAATGGTGTTAAACATTTTTCCGTTTCTCTCGGACTAGGCTGATGAAGACAGGCTATTACAGAGTTTTTGCATGGGCAGGGGCACTATGGCCCACTCTTATATAAAATTCCATCTGTTAAGGGATCTTTTACGTTCATGCAAATGGACTGTATCCACAGGACCTTGGTTTTTCGTTCCCATCCAAATGACTGGACAGCATTTCTTGTCAAGTCTTAGGTTCTCCACCATTGACAAGGGGAACCACATAGGATAATCCTGATGAACTTTCTCGGCCTATGCAGGTATCAAACACATGATTTCTGAGCTAGCGAGCCAACGACTTACCATGCTTAGTCGCCTTGGCTACCCCTACTTAGTGAGAGAGAGATAAATTTGCTTGTGCATGGGTTTTTATAAGTGGGATGACCCTGAGAAATCCCATGAGGTTGAGAAGGAACCTTTCTCCTTGATATGTACAAGCTCGAAATCGAAACCAAGTCATTTGACTTAATGACAGACCCTATAATCTATAGCACCACTCAGCATATAACTAAAATATAAAATACAAAACTCACCTAAAGTTCACAAAGTAAGGCAAAGTCTTCAAGAATCTCGAATTTAAAACAATTTTTTCCAATGCCATGTGTGGTTTTGATCCTTTTTGCAACCATTTACCTTCATTATATTCTGGTGAAAGTGGATCATGGAGACATTTTGGTTCAATTAAGCCATCGCCACTTATCCATTCATGTTTATTGACCACATGATGAAGCACCCCTCTCCAATACGCCTAAAAAAATTTCAAAATTAATAACCCCTTTAAATGTATAAACTTAAAAGTTTTGGAATACCGAATAAAAGATTGTATTATATCATCAAATAAAACACATAATAATGATATACTAAACCATATTCAAATTTAAAAGTTTTTTACTCAAGAATAAAAGATTTTATTAATCGTACTGCCATTACCTTCATTTTATCAACATTTCCGTCACAATTCTTTGCACAGTACCAGAAGTGGTTTACCACATCTTTTCCCCAATATATTAAATATTTATTTTCTGCCTTTAGACTAGCCTTAAAAAGACAAACATGAATTTGGTTATCTGTGGAGTAGTGGATAATTAATATTTAAGAAAATGTATTAGCAATAACATACACATATTTGCTATTTAAATTCTAAATCAATTTAGAAATCGAAATCTGTCACTAGCAGAACAACATTCTTTTGTACATACATGTATTATTGAAATATTTCAAAAAAACATTGAATAATTACCTTGCTTATTTGCTTTGTGATGCTTTTAGCACCATGCCAGATGTCATTAGAATGTTTTATTTCTGGTTTTTCTTTTGCTGAAAACCAAATTTCAAGCTATTAGCTACATACAGTGGCAGATTGAGACAGTGGCTGCAGGCAATGACACAAAATAAATACAATAATTGTTACTACCAGTATTTACATTATCACATCAGTAGTTACTCAATACATGTTACATATTTTAATTTGGATACCAACTCAATACATTTGGGGAAGTAATATCTTTAGAACGAATTTCATTTCGTGATTGAATAGTCTCATGTCGAGAATACTTACTATTCATAACAAGAATCAATGCATCAATACCTAATAATGTGTAAATTAATTAATGTTCTGATAAAATAAACTTACACATATAACTTTTTATCTGTATATGAGCATCTGTAACAATTTCTTTTATTGTCTGTCCATCTGCCAAAAGTGCCTCAACAGCTCTCTTAAAGCCGACTAACTCCATTTTCACTGATTTACCATCGGCTTCTCTTTTATCAATAGTATTTACATGTACTAACAGGCCAGTACTCTCTTCAATCATATTGTAATTCAAATATTGAGCACAGCGTCCAGGACTATCATTCTGTCCATCACCTGGAAGAAAATAACCTGATAAAATTGAAAATGTACAACACCAATAAAGAGACAATTTAAGTTACTTTGTGAGGGTAACCCTGCTGAAAGGAGGTCATGTGCCACATTACATAGCATCGGGTTGGAAGTCGGAGGAGAATTCATTGCATATACAAGACATTGTTGTCGTTAATCGCTGATTATTTATCATAAACATCGAAGCCTAATTAAATTCATGGATTATCCACTGTCCACATCTTTTTCCCCATTCTTTATCGCTGAAAGTTTTCTACACTTAGACTCACCATCAATTTTATCAACACATACATCAAACGCTCACTAAAGCTGGGATCTTCTTGTGCAAACTTTGACTTCACTCCAGCAGACATCCCTAACCCCTGGGTTGCCGATTGGGGAAACCCTTACAATTTCGTCCCGTATGAGCTCCATGGGTATTGTTCGGGGAATCCAGTATTTTTCTAGTAAACGTCGATGTTTTTTTTACTTTCCATATATACCAAAATTACCATACTTTTATTGGAATCCCCCACCACCCACCCTCCGATAAATACTTTTCTGGAAAGTATTTTTTAAATAGAAAATTAAGCTTATTCATTGCATCATAAACACCTACCAAGTAGAACTAAATCTTGTCCTCGCAAACTGTCCAACGTTGACTGAACCATTTTCTCCCAAAATGTATTTATTGCTGGAATGCAGTAATGTGCCTGTATTCTGTAGAAGGTTGATGCCGAAACACAGCCCAAATTCATGAATTTAAAAAGGGAAGAAACTTTAGCATGATTATTCCCAGAGAGGAGGATACATGTTGCCAGAAGGAAATCACCGGCCCGTACCTTCTTTATCAATGGTTGTGAACACCACCTTGCAATTTTGTGACCCCTCACACATTCCTGTGAAAATAAAAAATAGCAAATGTAATCAGTATTGTTTACAGCTACATTATATAAGTTTAGATAAAGAGCAAGCTGTTCTTGCAATAATGGTTCAATAATAGATAATGAATACTTTATTCCAAGCGAATGGCTACTTTTATTGGGTCTGAGACAGCAACAGCAATTAAATTTGTATTACTTTTAATACAAATGAGACATTTTATGAGAAAAAAACTATGGTTTCTGGCCTTATATCACCAGCCTTTGTGGGTGACGTCATGCATTTTTTTCCTTGGTTGGGAATATTAGTGTTTAACACTAACAGCAATTTATATACATTTCGGTTGCCATATTTACAAAATAGTACACTATGGCATTATTTTAACATACATACCCAGTTTATTAGTGTTGAGGTTCCTATATGTTGAATTCTATTATTAATCACTGATGCACAGTTGCCACATTTTTCTGGAATTTTCAATTTTGAAAGTTCTAATAACTGGTTGTCAAAAGATATTGAGAGATTGTCTTTAAGAATATTGTCTGGAAAAGTTGCGGAAGCTTGTGTACCGGTAATCTCTTCTTCTTCGTCATAATCTTCCTCAAGATGATCATCCATTTCATAATCATTGTCATCATCCCCAACAACATCCAAATCCTCATAATCGATGTTAACATTTCTGTAACAAGAGAAAAGGGGTTGAAAGTCTCATGGACACAAACTCGGTCATTCTGGGACAAACACATAGTAAAATTATATTTAAATAATTCGCTGACATTTATTGATCTTTAGCAGTGAGGGTGGGCAGGTGACCCTACTATGTCAAACACAAACTTGGGAAACAACATCCCATGACTCAATGACAGATCTTGTGATCTTAAGTGCACCTTTTGACGCCTATTTATAAAATACAAAGGTGTACACAATAAGTAAGCTTTGTCTGGTATACCCATATATTAATTTTCTATACACATTCAAGTAAAACTGAAACCTTACTCATAATGGAGTTTTACAGTATCTGGTACATAATCACTGTCCTTGTCATCATCGTCATATGTTAGACCAGCCTGTTCAAAATCAATGTCTTCTACCAAACATCTACTGCCATCATTTGTACCAACAGTTATATTCATCTGAATGCTATAAAATTACGCATGTAAATGAACAATAAGGTACCGTACTGAACAAATATAATGGAATATAAATATCTGTTAACTTTCTTTTACATTGTTGAAAAAATTCACTGCAGAGTTTTTTAATTTAAACATATATATAAATTTAAAAGTAATCTTAAATATATTTACAGCAATTTCAAATTTCTGAAAACTAAGCAGAAAAAATCCTACTACATTTAAAATTGAAGAAATAGTGTATGCTTCTGTAACAAAATTTTATATGTTACTTACTCGTCCATGGTTATATCATGCTGACTAACATTTAAATCAACCCGTCTTTTACTGGTACTACATGAAGGAAGTGGTTCAATATCACTGAGGCCTTTATTTGAATCAGAACTGAAAATTAAAACACGTAGTGTAATAAAATACAACAATGTTCATATTTGTTTGATTCTGAATACATATGCCTACGAAATGAATGATAATCCCAAACCATAAACAAAAACAATAATAGCTTACCCATGAATAGATGAAACTTCTGAAAGATGCACCTCTTCTACATTTTTGACAGCTGGTGTACTTGTACTGGCTGAAACGTGTTTTTCAGGAGTCTTCATTCCAGAAGCTGTAACATTTCTGCTTGATGTTGACAATTTCCATCTATAATTCAAAAACTTTCAGTTTTATACAAGTTACGGTAATTGCCACTTTGATTCTAAATAAGTTTTAGTAAAGGTTTAACACAGTCTCCGTTAAAATTAAAATCTTTAATCCAAATCCTAACGTATTATCAAATTCAAGCAACCCTACATTGACATTGTCAATACAAACTACACACCACGGACAATGACTACATATAAGAAGATTATAATTTCCCCAATAAGTTGAATAAGCTGAATGTATCGAATGTCTAAGATTTTGTTTTCTTCCATACATTTGGCCTTTCTTTATTCACTGAAATTTCGAAACTAAACTGTACTCCAAGTCAACTCTTTCTATGTAACTCATTGGAAAATTATATGAAATACTTTTCAGCATGATATAGGATAGGCCTGTTTTTCAGACAACCAAATGTATGTTTGTATACAATAAGAAACACATAGGCCTAGAGCTTAGAAAGCTATGGTTCATTTTACTGTGACCTGTCTAACAAGTAACATGATCAAAAGTAGGTTTTATTCACAATCTTCAAAGTAGCTTAGCTTATCAAAAAAGTTCATTTATGCCAATAGGCCTACAATCGAGGCAGTTGTTAATTCCAAATAGATTTCCGACTCGGCTGAGTATCAAAATCATTCATAAAATTCTTATTTTTCTTCATTTTCAGCGGATTTCTGCTTACGGGAAATAATAGTGCCTTATTAGTGTCCTATATTTTATAAGATCGCTGACGATCTTTGATATCATTATCAAGTATAACAAGTCAAACGGTAGATCATGAATTAATTCTGAGAGTTCGTCAAACCAAACACAATTGAAAATATTTTCTTACCGCTCATAATGATCCAATAGCAATGTGGCAGTCTGTTCATCATCCACGACTTTCATCTCTAGTTTCAGCAAATTCCAACGATCTATTTCCGATTGTATGTTGATTAGTGATCCTTTCTTCATCTTACTGTACTCCTTGTCATATTCCCTTTTTCTTCTTTTCGCCGGGGTGCTCAATGGTCTTCTTTGTCGTTTCTTCGTTTCTTTGTCAGCCATCTTTCTATGTTTACTACAACACCTGTGTAGAATCCGCGTCCAGGATATGAACAACCGCATTGACTTGTGGGATATTTTAGCCTCGTTCTCCCAGTGTTTCATTACAACTGATGCCGAGACACACAATGGTACACGATTCGTGTACCAATGTTAAAAAAATTATTTTATGTTAAATATTGGAAATCAGAAGCCCATCTTTTCCCGGTAAGTTCACATCATCAATGTTGATTTAAATTGACCAATAATTCGTGTTTCCGACGTCGAAGATTTTGGAGGGTATTGAGTTATAACTTAGGTCCTTTAAGTGCACACACGGGGCGTCGGTTTTCCGTACAATCCGAACTACTGGACAAAATGTCCTTGCCAGGTACTAGCGTCTTACTCACTAAGCCGCCCTGGGGCCATTTACATTAAACTTAGCTAAGGCGTGGACCGGTTGACATTGGACTATAATGTGTTTTTTTTTTATAAAGACAACATGTTACTCGTGCAGAGGCGGATTACCCCATAGACAGGCAGCTGCCTAGGGCCCAAGAAAAAAGGGGCCCATAAAAAGGCTGACGACTTTTTTAAATTTGATATTTTACATTATTTAATTCACTGGACTACGCTTCCGAGGATCCTCAACCCGCTGTTTCGGGCGTTCACTATGAGGGAAGAAGGCCCACAGGGTCGGTGACATCATTGCGCTCGAGATGTGCTTTAGCTAGGGTGACCACCCGTCCCGAATTTCGCGGGACAGTCCCGCAAAACGCTCACAAGTCCCGCGTCCCGCAAATTCTTTATAAACAGTCAAAAAGTCCCGAAATTTCTCACATGGAAGGTTTCTATGCAGTAATGTGCATGAATCTAGTCTTGATAGTCTTTTTTAGTGTTTTAATTTGCATTCCTAATACTATAATAGGCCTACTGTAAGCGGATGCAAATGGGCAACAATTTATTGTGGGGAAAGTCCATAAATTTTTCAGCCATCAGTTACCTCCCCCAAAAGTAGTCCCATTTTCAAGACACTTTATACTTTTCACCATTCGGCGAACTTCGCTTATATCTGATATCTTTGGAAAGTATGAAAATTGGTGTGACAAGTAAGTCGTGTTTGCACTGTGGATGATATTCTTGGTCACTTTATCGTTCGACCATGTTGAAATATAATGGCTGTACGTAGGCCTACACAATTCTTCGGATCATTTTTTACGTCATCATAAATCATAAACTCATTAAACTGTCTTGAGTTATGTATTCAGGAGAAAATTAAAAGTTGTCCCTGTAACAATATGATTTGGATAAAAACAAAATAATAACACGAAGTATCTTGGTCGTGTCTTTTATTCAATGACATATCAAGCAATGATTTAATGCACGTGCAGAAACTGAGTGACAATGACAGGCGTAACCAACCGAGCACACCTTAATCTGATCAGCTTACAAAACCAGTCGATAAATATTTTAAGATGATACTAGGCCTATACTAGAATCATCAGTACAATCACTACAAAATCAGAGTATTTCATTGCGACATTTTTTGTGTCAGATTGCGGGAAATGGCGTTTCCGGGCTTCTAGTTTTCAAAAATTCTCGGGGGAGGGACCCCCGAACCCCCCGCTGCTGTCTCGCGCCTTCGGCGCTCCGCAGACAATAACGGGGTTTTTGAGCAAAATATATTTTTTTCATAAACGTCCCGCAATATGATGAAGTAAAGGTGGTCACCCTAGCTTTAGCGTGATCGATCACTCCAACTGGAAGACTGCTCACTTGCTCGTCTTGCATTAGTCTGCTGGCATGTTCGCTTTCATTTTAAAATGAAAACACGAATGGCATCATCGAGAATAATAAGTCGCCGACCTACAAGGAAGGGGTGATTTCTGAAGCCAGTTTCGCAAAGGGTCGAGATTATCGAACAGAATAAGGCCTATCAGAGCCTAGATCCGCCTCTGTACTCATGACAGTGTCAGCTTAGTCCAACAGGTATCTCATAGGAATATGGTCAAAACTCGATACAAGTTGACCAACTATTAACTGGTAAAACACACGAAAGTACGGAATTTAATAAAGTTCTTAGAATATTATTTGCCCCCCGTTTGTACAATTTGCACTTGCGTGTATAATCTGAATTGACCGTTTAACTGTCAATGTAATGTGTTCATCGAACTTCATCCTATTCGTTCAGATTATATTTGTACATTTGGTTCTACGTGTTTCCGTGATTACAAAACGCACATGCTATTCGACATTTTAGGCAATTTAGCGCCATCATCCGCCATATTTCGAATTGATTATCAATATTTTCCCTGACCCGTATATATTCCAGTTTCGAAGACTTTAGTCTGCTGATAATTAAGTACCTAAGATACCAATGCAGTTGAATTCAGCATTTTGAAAATTTACTCGAGATCAGAGACCTTGACAAAAATATATTTAGCCTTAAACATAATCTCACTGTTATCGCCTCCATGGTGATATATATATATATATATAAGTATACCTAAACAATGTCTTTAACAAACGATGATTGGTTAATATAAAACAAAACATTGTAGCCTTTTCCAATGTTGGTTCGTAAATCCTTTGGTTTGTTAGCAACGTGGAGTTTGCCTATACCGCATATATAACCGATGAAATGTCCAGGACATCTCCCATTTTGTACTCTCGTATTCACGAAAAAGCGTTGAATCGAAACCACCAATATTGTATACAATGTTAGGTATTGTCGAAACTGTATCAAAGAATTCACGTTGATATATTTAAGAGTAGTAAGCTATGGATACTGGTCAGTTTTCTAAAGAAAAATATAATAAAAAGTATTCATATAATTATTGATTTATATTGGTTGTTTTCTGTTATATAGTTTATTAATCATGGCCTTCATATTCTCGCTAAATTTACGCAGAGGTATATACAACAAGCATGACTTTCAAGCGTCTTATAGAGAATGCCAATCTGATTAAAATAGAGATCTATATTTCGTTTCGTTTTTTATACTTTCGATGGCCTACACTACAACAAGATCTGATAAGTTATAGTGTGAGTTCACGTCAGGGGTCAAACGAGTGCCGTTTGACCATAGAAATATATAAATAGACTAGAATGGCCATCACGTGACCCGCGACATGTAAATAGGTCCGCCATGTTTGTGCATTGATTATTGACGTCGCGTGCGGTGAACTCAATGAATCCAGCTTCGTTTCACGTTACGCTTGAAAGAAAGAAAGGTCGAAAAACAACCCATTGCCATACATACTCACGGATTTTGCAGTACCAGTTTGTAAAATTTAATATCTTCATTCTCTAATTTAATGGAATGACTCGCGAGGCAATCCATAACATAGCATACTAGGCTAGGCCTACATAGATTATAGATGCCGTGTCAAAATGAACCTATTTTCCATCTAGGCCTACAAATTACAGACACTGGATGGATGGGCTCTGAATTGTGGTATTTTTTTTTGTTTTTTTGTTTTGTTTGAAATTATGGAATCTCGATGATCGACAAGCAACAATAATAAGGCCGCTAAGTCTTGCGACGATTTCTTTGGTAATCTACTCCAGGGGTGACATGCAATATGCACCCAGCAATTGAGCAATGGCGAAAAATACGATGCCTTGCAAGGCATTGATGTGAATCAATGACGAGTTCGCGGTACCAATTACTTTTGTTTTGCAAAAGAAAAATAACAGATATTTTGGTTTGTTTATCAAGGTTTGTAAATCAATTATTTAAACATATCCTAATAAAATATTTCACATTAATCTCGAAATAGTAGGCTCTAACTAAGCCTTGGTTTCACAGTAGTTTTTTTGCGATAGGTAGCGGTCTAAGTTAGATTTGTTTACAAACAAACCCCATTACCAGTACATTATTCCTACGCCTGTGCAATTAGTGCTTCGAGAAATTTAAATTTTAATCTCTTGGTTGTTATATAAAGCTAAAACAATTATTCCCACGGGTTATAATTCCAAGTACCGGTAAAATGAAAAAATTTATAGTAAGCCTACATGTGTTTTAAAATAAAAGAAAAAAAAATTCTAAAAAAACTATCGCGATCTCCCTTGAATTTTTCGACAAGTTACTGTTTTATTTCAGCAGATTGATGAATTATATAATAGGATGGTGATGAGTTTCAAGTTTTTAGCGGAGAGAGGATGGGCTAAAAATGTCCTGGAAGGTGTTCTGATTCAAGAAGTAGGCTACTACTAGTGTAGGTAATTTGTCAAATAACGAATATGGGCGAATATTAAAATATTTAATTTTACTTAGGCCTATATTCAGTATAATTTAGTACCTGTTTGCATTTTATGGTTTTACTTGACAGACCTATCTCACGGCATTTTCCGAAGATTTATAAAAATAAAATAATACTAGGCCCCATGGGCCCATGAAGATTTTGCATTTTGTGAAGATTTGTAAAGTTTAAATATAGGCCTACCATAAATATTTTTAAAAAATGACCAGCTCTCTCAAAAGTCGATAAGCAGGCTAAATATCCCCCTGCATTTTGTGAGGATTTGTAAAGTTAAAATAATATAGGCCCACTAGGCCTCATGAAATAGGCCTACCTATTTCTGAAAACCGTGAGCAGCTGTCAAAAACAAAAAAAGCCACAATATGCAGGCAGAATACTCACAGTATTTTATGAAGATTTGAAAACTAAATATAAAAAAATACTAGGCCTTGTGATATAAAGGAAAAGGTGAGCATTTCACAATGTGCAGGCAGGATATCTCACAGCAGTTTGTGAAATTAAGACAATACTACTCATCATGATATAGGCCAACCTATTTCTAAAAAAAAAACAGTGATAAACTATCAAAAAAAATTAAATAAGGACACACGATATGTGGAGTATTTAAATTGTTTGGCAGCACATTTGTCTGATATTTATTACATTTTCTTCCTGGGGTGAATGAAAAGGGAAAAACCATTGTGACAGGTTATACCATAATGTTAATTAAATAGAACTTGGTTTTCTGTTAATTGATACGGTTCTATTTGTGTCAGAATTCTAACACAAGTTAGCAATACTTAGCAAAACCTACTTGACCACTTACCTTAGCAGTAATTACATCATGACAATGTTATATACCTCTAACTAACATGATTCCTCTCCCTGTATTTATTTTACAGTGCTATCATGTAATTATCTAACATGATTGGGGGTCACCTCTGGCATGCGGCTGTGGTTTCGAGCCTAGGTGTGAGCGTATGTGGCATGGCGATAGGGGTGCCTTCTCAACCTTGTGGGTTTCCTCCGGTTTCCTCCCACTGCTAAAGACCCCTACGCGCAAGCGGATTATTGAAATAAAATTTAAACAAAAAAAAAGTTAGTCCCGAAATGACCTAGTTGTGTCGAGTGGACGTCAAACCCCATTTCTCTCTCTCAACATGATTGGGGAACCTGGCTAAGTGAGTAAGATGCTGTCTTGCTAGCCGATAGGTCACACACAGGTTAGATCTTGTTGGCCAAGACAGTTCGCCATTTTCTGTTGTGGTTTCCCCTTGTCAGTGGTACAGAACGGAGGGCCTGACTAGGATAGCTGTCTCTGTCTAGTCGTTTGGATGGGACGGAAAACCGACGTCCAGTGTAAGTATTGGCGTTTACGTAAAAGATTGATTTGGCAGTTAGAATTTTATATTAGAGTAGGCTATAGCAAAATTTCCCTCATAGCACAATGTTAGGCGTAAGCTGGTAGTCTTCACTAACAGGGGTCACACGGTGGCTAAGTGGGTAAGACACTGGGTCGCTAGCCTGGAGGTTGGGTATTCGATCCCTTCATTGGCTGAGAATGTTGATTCAGATTTTCCGGCATGTTTTCCCTTGTCAGTGATGCAGGAAGGACGGCCTGACAAAGACAGCTGTCTAGTCGCTCGGATGGTACGATAAACCGAGGTCCTGTAAACACATTGGCGTGCACGTAAAAGTTCCCTTGACAGATGGAATTCGATATAAGAGTAGGTCGTAGTGCTGCTGCCCGGGCAAAATGTCCCTCATAGCACACTTCATTAGCCAAATTTGGATGTAAAACTATTTAATTTCGCTTACTAACAAAGAAATTTTGTGTTTGAATCCGGTGTTCATCGAGAAAATTTCCTGGCTTCATCTTTTGTCAGTGGTGCAGGACGGCGCATCCGGAATGGAACAATGTCTAGTCATTCTGATGGAATGAAATATCAAGGGTCTGTTGGCATGCACGTAAATGAACCAATGACATTTGGCATTCGAAATAAGGGTAGGCTGTGGAGCTGCTGTTCAGTTAAATATTCTTCATTTTATTTCATTTCAATTTTTCTACATTTCAGATAGCATTGTAAATATTATGCAAGCTGCAAGCATACCGATTTTTGACAAGAAGCATATTTTAAAATAGAGAGTGAATTAGATATTAAGACAAAGTTTGGATTGGCACAAAGGTCATCTCTCATGGACTACCAAGAACATTTGTTGGTCTGCCAATCAGAACGAAATAATTAATTTTGTTTTTTAATGGACATAATAAATCTGAAATATGAAGTTGTGGATTATAAAGCTTGTATGTGTATTTACATTGCAATATAATAGAGGCCCACAAAATCTAAAGACTGTACTATGCTGATTTATCCCTATACATTATAGCCAAGGAGTAGGGTCGCCTGTCCAACTTCGCATGTTTCGCCAGGTACTCCGGTTTCCCACCACTGCTAAAGACCCCTACAAGAGAGCAATTAATTGAAATAAAATTAAGCCATATGTTAGTTCAAAAATGAACTAGTTTGTGTCAAGTGGACATTAAACCCCATTTCTCTCTTTCCCCTATACATTATAGTTGAAACTGTGAGTTTTTGTGACCTTGAAAATTTGCTCTCAAGAAATATACCATAGTTGCATTCACACATTGCAAGAAATGTTTCACACATTTGGTAATTTACATGATCAAAGAGAAACTTTACCAAATACATGGCAAAAGTAAAGTATGACATTTTCATTCACTGTGTACATGTTTAGTTTTCATTGCCAATGGTTGGATAAATTTAACTTATCAATGCATTTATGTAGCCCAGTACGGTAGTAATAATATCATACATTTGTTGGTGTATGTTTAAAATTAAAAGGCACATAAAGCTACATACATGTACACATAAATTCAATAGAGTTTCATTGTAAAATCTTCGATTTACATGTACGCACATGCAAGTCTTACATACATTAAAAGGCAAAAAGAAATGTTGTTTCAATTAAAGGAAAATTCTGATAGACAAATTAAAGAAATACCCCACATCACTTGTGGGAGAATTTCAGCTCAATATATTTTGCCATTTGAAAGGGGCTATGTAACCTATTTATGAAATTCGAATTTAATATTTCAAGGTAAATGTGGCCAAATGTGAAAATACCTTATATGAATAAAACTCTAGTGTCCCAAAAATATTTTGAAAATTGTGATCTGTGTATAAAAGTTAAAATAAATGATTTTATGCCATCATAAAGGGGGGTGCAAGTCAAATTCAATTCAAAAGTGAAAATTTTTGCAGTTTACTGAATACATGTACACATGAGAGCTATATGTGTAATAGAAATTGACTTTTACACAAATTATATCAGGTTTATTTCATTGAGTGAGGAAAATTTATAATTTCATGAGTAGATAAATAGTCTCTATACCAAGTACATTCTCCCAATATTCAGTCAGAAAGAAATATTTCACAATAATCCAATGATTTCATTTAATATATTTATTGATTTTTTTTTTTCAAAACAAAGAAATATGTAATTAATTTACAGTTGAGATTTAAATGTATTCAAATTCTTTACAAGAAATATGCATTTCAAAGTCATTCAGGCACTCACATAAAAAGCCTGCTTATCGTTCAATGAAAACTGTTTTAAAATTAGGATTTATGAATGAACTAATTGAGCAGTGACGATGGTTATTTAAGCATTATTCACATTGTCCTTCCATCATGTTAGAAATTTATCGGTTTAAAAATTCCTGTGGTCATCAAATGAAAATTCTTCATAGAAGTAGAAGTCAATACAGTGGCTGCTATATTGGTGGGCTGAAAAAAAAAATACATATTAATTTATTATTAGTATGTTTGAACATTTAAAATTTAAGGAAGTCTGGAAGTGGAATAAATTTACAAAGTAGGTTCCTTGACAACAGCCAATCAATCAGTCATCACTCCCTCAGTCTCAGTGAAATTACAAAAAAAGGAAGCTTCGTCGTCAGTCCAGGAAAGCCTATCGAGTATCTTATCGTGAATTTGAACTACTAGGCCTAGTAGATCTACGGGTGCCAGTGGACTTTAGTACATACTACAAGTACGGTCCATGGTAGTGTATTTTACTGGTATTACTACGGTACTACTAGTACTAAAGAATAGGCCCAGTGAGTAGTTAGTGTAGGCCTATCTAATAAATAAATACTTTTATAAAAGTATAGGCTAGGCTATAACTCTCAGGTTGTTTCAGTTTTTACGTCTAAAAATAGTAATAGGCTACGAATAGTGAGCGGTGGGCTAGGTCAACATGAATCAGTGCTAGTCATGCAGTGTGAGTGTTACATAATAATAGGACGGCAACTAAAGATAAACACAGTGTACGACAACACTGCTTGAGTGCTTGTCGTCTGTCACGGGACTGCAAAAAGTGCAAGTCCACGCTGTCGCTGAACGCTTGAATGAACATTTTGTCTTTCAAAAATATAATCACTATTGAATTTCTTACCTGTGGAAGGTTATTCCATTTAATTTTGATGTGGGGTTTTGATAATTTGAGCAGTTTATGGCAAAACACTGCGTCCCTTTGGTTGATACGGAAAACGTGAAAGTTCTGTTATCCTTCGCACAATCCGAAGACGCCATTTTGTTGCGCAGGATAAATGTACAAAGATGGCCGACCTCTGCGCATGTCGTGAAAGCGGCTTTTGATTGGCCGTGGCCATTCTAGTCTATTTATATATTTCTATGCGTTTGACCCCTTTGACGTCAGACATTGATTAAAGTAGTAAGGGGGCTTGTCTGGCAACGCACGTGCGCGCATGCGCATTGCGTGCATGTGCGTGCACGTGACCTTGCACTGGATGACCCCCTGCACGTGCGTGACCCCTGGCACGTGTGTGACCCCTTGCGTGACCCCTTGCACGTGCGTGACCCCTTGCACGTGCATGACGTACGGAGAGAGGGCGCGCGCGCGCGGGAAAAGAGAGAGAGAGAGAGAAGAAGAAGAAGAAGAGGGAAGGGGCAACAACTCTTTTGCATTGATTAAGTTGGCCCTGAAAAGGGCCGTTGTCCTCACTCGAATGCGAGCACTAGAATGTGAGGGTACGACGCACTTTATGTCGGTTGCGTCTAATGGCCTCCACTAATTCGGGAGGAGGTCTTTTCCTGGGAGGTGTTTTTAATACCTCGTCAGGTAAGACAAAGATATCGTCAGGGGTAATCACGGCAAGCGTGTGACCCCTGAGATACACGAGAGTATCCGTGCTGTGGTTGTCTTCGATGCGTAACACCGGAGCATCCATTCTGATACTGATAGAAAGACGGGTGTTGTATCGTTTTAAAACCGTAAGGACGAGTCCATTTGAGTGGTATGACGTCACGGACGAGTCCATTCATGGAGTGACGTCACAGTACTGAGCATCACGTTATGCATCGTAGGTTGAACGTTGTGGGCTAAATATAGACGTGATGCAACGTTATGCGTACGTTGGAGGCTAAATATAGACGCGATGTAACGTTATACAGCGCATGTGTGTACGTTTGATGCTAAAAATAGACGTATGGAAAATCCAGTATTACACAACCGCATGTAACCTGACGTTAAGTATTGCACATGTGTAATGGCATGGATATGACGTCACGGACGAGTCCATTTGAAGGATATGACGTCATGGACGAGTCCATTCATGGGTGACGGGAATAAAAAGGCCGAGAAGCGACAGCTTCGAACATTGATATGCGATCAGCGAGCGAAGCAAGATGAGTTTTACATTACGACCCGTGGATAGACGATACAGCCGATTGTTTAGAACCGAATCACTATGTGTGGAGATAGATTTTCTGGAAGATTGGTCCCACGTTCCAGCCAACGATGTACCACAACAATCACACGACACCTTTGAGGCCATCATCGAGGAAATTCGCCGAACCTTGGACGCCAGAGAAAGTGACTATGTTAGAATCGCCATTAGTCACCCAGGACTCAAAACACCGATCTGGTTACCGTTCCGTGAGCATCGTTTGTTAAAAGCCGAAGACCTGTTACAGAAAGTGGCTGCCGTGTTACAGAGTAACGAAGAATTTAGACTAGATCAACGCATGTCCATGAGTATCTGTCACGTGTCCCCTCCCGATGGTAGAGGTAGCGGTGGAACAAACATGAAGAAGAGACACTGCGCAAATTTTGACGAATATTTGAAGAGAAAGCAATGTTTGGTCACCATTAAGAATGCCGACGACTTATGTTTTCAGCGAGCCATTGTCGTCGCCCGTCATTATGCCAACAAAAAAGACACGCCTGAATGGGTAAGAGAGAAGAAGAGATTAACCAACAACACAGGACCCCATTCGTGGCAGACGAAGAAAACCGAAGCCCTTATCGATGCCGTCGGTGGAGCCAGGCAAGCCTGTACGGGGATGGAAACCTGGGAATTGTACGCCAAGTATTTGGGAGAGCAAGGATACCAACTCAATGTTTTCTCTCGGGCCATCTTTGGGAAGGCGATCTATCGGGGAACAAAACACGTCACCGGCACACCAAAACATCTCAACCTGTATTTACACGACAGGCATTATGACGTCATTACCTCCATGCCCGCTTTTGTGGAGAGGTCGTATTTTTGTGAGACCTGTCAGGTGGGATACAATGCTGCAGAGAAACACTCGTGTCACATGATGTGTCAAGGATGTAAGACAATGGGTCCACCCTGTCCACCTGAACCCAACACAAAGACGTGTTACCGATGTCATCGCGTGTTTGTGAGCCGCCAGTGTTTCGACAATCATCTCGCCACCCGTTCCAGAGCCAAGTGCAGTGTATGTCATCGATGGAAGAAATGCGAGAAATGTCAAAAAGAGTGGGACGTCATCAAGGCCAAGCGAAATTTAGAACAACATCGATGCGGAGAATACGAGTGTTCCATCTGCCGAGAGTGGCACACGGCCGAGAAACAGTTTTGCTACATCCAACCACTGAAATCACCCATCGACATGAACAAAGACCGAAAGACCCAAATCGGCAAACTACAGCAGACAACATTAACCCGCTTCGTCTTCTTTGACTTTGAATGCCAGCAAGATACCGGTGAGCACATTCCCAACCTATGTGTCCTGCAAACCTGCTGTCACTTTTGTATCGACAACCAAGATCCCTGCGAGCATTGTGACATGTACTGGAATCACCAACGAGAAATTGTGTTTAAAGGCCCAGACACACTGGACGATGTGGGAAAATGGTTTCTACAACTTGCTGCTCACGGTACGGTGGTAAATGGTCGGAAACATGACGGTCACGAATCGAGTCCCGTGGTTGCCGTGGCTCACAACTTTAAAGGTTACGACGGCCTACTGATTTTACAGACGCTGCACAAACATTCCGTTGCGCAACCCGAAGTGATTATGAATGGTGGTAAAGCGATGACGATCACTGTCGGTACGGTAAAATTCATCGATTCCCTCAACTTTTTACCGATGGCTTTACGGGACATGCCCAAGACCTTTGGCCTGCAAGAACTCAAGAAAGGTTACTTCCCGCACCACTTTAACAGACCGGAGAATGAAGAATACGTGGGCGCCTATCCTCCCGACACCGATTACGATCCGGATGGCATGAGTGTGACTGAACGAGAAAAATTTCACCAGTGGTACCAACAACACAGTCACGACGTCTTTGATTTTCGTCAGGAAATTCTGGCCTACTGTAAGAGTGACGTCGATGTCCTCCGCCGATGCTGTGGCGTGTTTCGAGAGATATTTCTCATGGACACGGGAATCGATCCCTTCGAAAAGAGTTTGACCCTGGCCTCTGCCTGCAGTCGCGTGTTACGCACACACTACCTACAGAAAGACACCCTCGTCGTCATTCCTCGAGCTTTGATGCAACAGCCGAAACCTGGTAAGGACTGGCACCGCTTCCAGCCTCGACAACAGTCCAACAAAGCCCTTCGATGGTTGGAATGGGAACAACATCAACAGACCATGGCTGCATTCCGAAACCAGACCCCACTACCCAACATTCGACACGCCCGCAACGGTAGTGAATGCCGAGTTGGCCCTTACAGTTTAGATGGCATGGACAAGACCACGGGTACGGTGTACGAGTTTCACGGGTGTGCCTTTCACGGTTGTCCCAAATGTTATCCGGGCCCCGTCCAAGACCTTCAGCATAAACATCCCTACGATCCATCTCGCAGTATGAGGGACTTGTACCAGAAGACACAAGAACGTCAGCGTCGACTCCAGGAACAGTACGGTATGCAGACCATCCGCGTCATGTGGGAGTGTGAGATGGAGGAAGAACGACGCCACGATCCCGAGATGAACGAATTTTTACAAGGCTTGGAAGATCAGCAATGGCCCGCTCCCGAACCTCTGATGCCCCGTAACGCTTTCTTCGGCGGAAGAACCAATGCCATCCAACTGTTGGTGAACGAGTCGGTGGAAGACATGCGCTACATCGACGTGGTGTCCTTGTACCCTTACATCTGCAAGTACGGTACCTTTCCCATCAAGGAACCCACGATCGTCACACAGCCCGATCAAGACCAGTGGCAACAGTACGAAGGATTGATCCAGTGTTCCGTCTTGCCCCCCCGTGGCCTGTACCATCCAGTGCTCCCGTTTCGACGCAAACAGAAATTGGTGTTTGCCCTGTGTCGAAGCTGCGTCGACGAACACATGCAACAAGGGGAGATTGCCGAATACCAACCGTGTGATCACACCGACGAACAGCGAGCCTGGGTGGGTACATTTGTCACCCTGGAACTGAAGAAAGCGGTGGCCCTAGGATACAAAGTATTGAAAGTCTACGAAGTCTGGCACTGGAAAGAATTCAGCACTTACGATCCCGAGGCCAAAACGGGTGGTCTGTTTACGGGGTACATTAACCACTACCTCAAGAAGAAGATGGAAAGCAGCGGTTATCCCGACACCTGCCACACCGAAGAAGACAAGGCCCGCTTCGTCAACGACGTGTACGACACCGAAGGTATTCGTCTGGATCCCGCGTCGATAAAACCCAACAAAGGAATGCGGGCGTTTAGCAAGTTACAATTGAACACAGCATGAGGTAAATTCGGACAGAGAGACAACTTTCCCAAAACAGAGTACATCACGGAGCCCAGCGTCTACTTTGAAAAAATGTTGGACGTGACCCAGACCGTACGAGATGTGCAGTTAGTGAACGATAACATGGTCTTGATGGAAACGCTGAAAAAAGAAGAACACGTCGCACCCTGTCCCATCACCAACGTGGTTATCGCCGCCTTTGTCACGGCCCAGGCCCGTTTAAAACTCTATTCCGTCTTGGAAAAGTTGGGAGAAAGGGTATGCTATTTTGACACCGATAGCGTCATCTATCAATACCACCCCACGTCATGGAATCCCCCGGAAGGTTCGAGTTTGGGCCAGTGGAAGAACGAGTTGCCCGAAGATGTCACCATTCGAGAATTTGTTAGCGGAGGGCCAAAGAATTACGCGTACCGCCAGAGCGATGGTAAACTGTATGTAAAGTCCGGGGATTCACCTTGAATTATCGTGCCTCCCAACAGCTGAATTACGCCATCATGAAGGAGAATGTACGACACGTCAATCAAAACGAACCTCTGGTCATAGCCAATCCATTCAAGATTACCAGATCACGTGACCGCCGTATTTGGACACGCCCCGAGAACAAACGATATAAAATCGTGTATGACAAGCGGTTTGTTCAATTCAATGACGATGGCCAACCGAGCAACACTTACCCCTATGGATACTGACTTTCGGGTCTCAGGACGATGGCGATCAAACAAAGAAGATGACGAACCGGCAGAAAATACGGAGATGATCGAGAAACTTAGACGACGATGGCTCAACTTTCGAGTGTTGAAATGTTTCCTACCCATTATAGAAGAAAGGCAACACGAAGAGTGTATCGGCTGCAAGTACGAACATCCCAGTCAGAGATACCACTCGTGTCTGGGACTAGGCGTTTCTTCCATAACGGGTCAACCCTCACACCCCGTGGACGATTACAATCACTACCTCTGGGTGGACGAGCCGAAACTTCAAGACATCGATAGCGTGCTAGGCAGTATGATGGACGATCCACGGGATCAAGTCAAGGCGTGGGAGGACGAACAACGATGGCGAGAAGACGTCGAGAAAGCCTTGAAAAAGTTCTGGACGGTGGTACCGGGCTTTAAGACCGCGTTGATCAAACGCAAAGACGAGTTCGTCGAACAGAAAGAAGACCCCATACGCCAGTGGATGGACGACTTGCCGAAGAAAAAGAAACGGTGGTCTCTGGATCAAATGGATATCAATGTCATGTCCGGTAAACTGGGAGAAGGCTGGGAATGTATTGGCAGACAACTGGGGATCAGAGAAGCGCGAATCAGTCAAGCCAAGATGAGTCATCCTAACAGCGCGCGCATGCAAATCTTCACCGTGTTCAACCATTGGCGACAAAAACACGGTAATCGAGCCGACCTGATGACGTTTTTGGAAGCCTGTCACTTGAGTGAAGCCTTGGTCGATTGGGACGAAGTGAAAAAGTACGTGGAAAGCCTGGAAATCATAGACTAAACAACGAACCAATCAAAACGAAGGAAAAGAAAGAACCAATCAAAAGCGAGTGACGTCACGACCAGGACTATAAGAAGCGAAGTGTCACACTGAAATTTCATTCTGCTCTCGATGGCTAGTCAAGCTTGTTTCTCCTGTAACAATGTCGGACACTGGTATAG
This sequence comes from Patella ulyssiponensis, assembly GCA_963678685.1. Taxonomy (NCBI): domain Eukaryota; kingdom Metazoa; phylum Mollusca; class Gastropoda; family Patellidae; genus Patella; species Patella ulyssiponensis. Next base: position 64,925,664 of record OY783229.1, read on the forward strand.
AGACTGCCCTGCTCGTTCCCAACAACAACAGCAACGAAAACCAAGACAAGACAGACCAGCCTATGGTTCCTATGGAAATTGTTACCTCTGTGGAGAACCAGGACACTGGGCACCCCAGTGTGGAAAACGAACCGAAGCCCAAAAAGCGAAGAGTGATGAAGAAAGAAAAGAAACTGTCAAAAGAAAGTGTTATGGAATCAAGAGACCCACCGACGAAAATCACAAGTGCCTCAACTGTGGACAGCTCGGACACGGCCTGCTCGAGTGCCAAGAAGAAATCAAAACAGAAAACAACTTTGAAGCCGTTGCCGGTCGCATGTTCGACAACAACATCGACATGCCCAGAGACAACACCCGCAGTCAGCGATACTGGTACTGGTGTGGAGAAGCGTTCGAGCTCTACAGACGATACAAAGAGAAAAAGAAAACAGCCGACGAAGCTTTCCATCCCATCTCCTATTCTCCCAACTACCAGTGAAAACGGTGAAACTTCGAACGGTGAAATCCCGAAGCCGGCTGTCCTCTTGTTGGCAGAGAAGGAAGCAGAAAGTTTTTCCCGAGCACTCATCCAATATGCGGGTCCGAGAGATATGACCGAAGTCTTGTCGTATCCCCCTTGTTTCGATATGAGTGAATGGATACCCGTCGTCGTCACGTTTGCTGAAGTGGAAGACTGGCACCCACACGACACGATGCAGAAGCTTTTGGGACATGTGTATTGGATTCCTCGCGTCCTGAGAAATGTACCCTGGGTGAGACAAGAGATCCTGAAGAGAGAACGCGATAACTAACAGTTTTTTCTTTTCCTTTGTATGATATGTATTTTTGAATTGTTGTATTGAATGTTCTTTTTGTATTTTTTGTAAAATAAATTGTGTTCTAATTTCATTCCATGTCTGTTGTTCTGGCGCGAAGGTATAAAAGGCAGGGGGAAAAGGGAATTGGGGGAAACAGTGCAAGATGGATGTGACGTTCAAACATCCCTTTACCATGTTAGTCAGTGGTCCAACGGGTGTTGGAAAGACGGTCTTTGTGCAGAAATTTCTTCAAGCGTCCCTGTTCGACGTCCCTCCCCAACGTATCGTGTGGGCTTATGGCGAATGGCAAGAGAGTTACGATCGCTTTCCCTACACTTATGTCAAAGGCTTGACGGATATTGACGACGTGATGGGTCAAGTCAAAGGTCCACAAGTCTTAGTCGTGGATGATTTGATGGGAGAAGACACGGAGATATTGCAAAAGTGGTTCACGAAAAAGAGTCATCACCACGACACGAGTGTCATTTACATTGTGCAAAACTTGTTTGACAAGCAACAGCGTACCATCAGTCTGAATGCCCATTACCTGGTCTTGTTCAAAAATCCCCGAGACGCCTCGCAAATTGGTGTGTTGGCCCGTCAGATGTACCCTTCCCGCTCCAAGTATATGCAAGAAGCTTATGAAGATGCGACGAGTACCCCTCGCAGTTACTTACTCGTTGATTTGAAGCCCGACACTCCCGAAACATTGCGACTGAGATCCAACATTTTACCCCAAGAGGAACCACCCATCGTCTACGTCCAAAAAGTATAAAAGGGGGACCTGTACCTCGAAATGACTCTTGTTTGTCACGATGGCTCGCACGAAGAATACGCAGAGGAAACACCCACCTCCCACCCTTCCCAGGGCGACGTTCCCGACCCTGGCACCGGACCTTCGTGATCCCACGGTACGAAGTCAGACTCGCCCGAGAATGAGGGCCCCCAGAAGACAATGGTTACCCCCGTCGTTGACACCACCCACGAGTCCCATGTCTCCCTTACCGGCCACACCACCACGCCGTACCTTACCGGTTACACCTCCACGCCTCACCTTACCGGTCACACCTCCACGTCCCACGTCACCACCCTCCCCTTCTCGGTCTCCCTCTCCGATCTTTCGCAGACCACGAAGAGAAAAGAAGAATTCTATGAAAGGACTCAAGTCCTTCATTCGCAAATTACAACATCTGACTTCCGATATGGCTTATGGACAGTTGGTCAAGAATACGGGCCGGGCACGTATTGGATTGTTGCAGTGGTTCAAGTTGGCGGCCAACCATTTGCTGAAGGGTAACATTCAACCACTACATGCCCAGCACAAGAAATGGGTGGAACGAAATCGACAAGTGTTGACCCAACTGACGGAGAGAAACATGCCGACGACCGAAAAACTCTCCCTGATCATGAAACCCGGGGGACGTGGGTTTTTTGGGGGTGTGCTGATTCGTATCTTGCTGCGATGGAAGGAAAGACTGCAAGAGGAAAGAAACAAGAAACGAAATCAATTCGTTCGACGGGCCGCCCAGCGCGGAAGGGGTCTGAGTACCGAAGAATTGAACCAGCATCGAGCGTTGCTTCGCAAACTGAGTAATCCACGAACATCCCCCAACGTCAAACGACGACTTGTCGATCAACAGGGTGGTGCCATCGGGGCATTGCTGGCCATGGCCCTCCCGGCTTTGGCCCCCTTGGTATCTAATCTATTGGGTGGACAAAAGGGTGGTAAACATCCCTTCCTTAGAAGGCGCGATAGAGCGAACGCTATGGCTGCCGAGCTATCTAAACTATTTGGTGGATAACCCCGTGGACAGAAAGGTATAAAAAGGGAACCGGAGAACGGCCCCGAGCTCAGTCATGGAGACACTGCGGTATCTATTGAACACTGCACCGAAAGACCGTCCTCTTTTACTCGAGACCCAACCCATCGTCGACGGTGTGTGTGAGTGTATTGGAAACCTGATTCGCGGCAACGTTCCTGTGACCGACAAAGAAGTCAAGCGCTTGAAAAAGGACGCCCCCTTGTTACGACGTTTGGGCACGTCTAAAACACCTTGGAAGACCCGTCGGCGACTTTTGAAGCAACAGAAAGGGGGTTTCTACACCCGATTGTTTCGGTCCTTTCCCAAAGATGAAATTCGCCAAGAAAATGAAACTGGTACCCTTCGACGGACCCATCGACGTCAAACCCGTCGAAGTCATGCAAGTCGAACCCGCGTACGATCGAGATCCACTGCAGCAGGCCGTCGAGAATGTCCACCAAGACATGCAACACGTGTTAAACGATCCCACCCTAACCGACGAAAATAAAATGCAGCGTTACGGACAGTTGTTACATCGTTATCAAACGATGCAAAAGAAAAGAAAACAGGTCATTCCCTTGTTGGACGAAAACATACCCGAGCCAAAAGAAGAAATTTCGGAGGCACCCATCCTGGAGTCGGTCCCCCGACCCTATCAACATCGAGCTCGCCTTTTGTTGAAACACATGAAAGAAAAGACACCTTGGTCGTGGAACGAGAACTTGGAATTGGTTCGGAATGGCTCACGCGTACCCAACACCAATGCCATTGACATTGTGAACGATTTGGTTCGTCGGCGAAAGAATACCCAGGCTCCCGTGGGATGGTTTGGCGTGATGCAAAGTTTGAAGGCCACAAACGTACCGCGCGAAGCCATTGGTAATCAAGAACGATGGAACGTGTTGTCCACACCACCGACACGGACTCCGCCGCGACGCCCGAGAAAGAAGAAAATCTCCAGCACGGATACCCCTAGTACATCTACCAGAAGATGGCTCTCCTTGCAAAAACTATAAATAGCCTGTTCATAGAGGGACACCTGCTGAAACATGGAACGAAAGCTGAAGAAAGTGTATTACGACCCGAATCACCCGGCCGCTTTCGGTGGAGTCCTGGGCCTTCACAAAGCTACCGGTGTGTCCTTGGACAAAGTCAAGGCATGGTTGAAACAACAAAGGGCGTACACCTTGCACAAACCATTGAAAAAGAAATTCTCACGGTCTCCCACGGTGGTGGCCGGCATAGATCATCAGTGGCAAGCCGACTTGAGCGACATGTCGGCCTTGGCCAAACAGAATGAAGGATACCGGTATTTGCTGTGCGTCATCGACGTGTTTTCCAAGTATGCTTGGGTGTTGCCCCTCAAAAACAAGACGGGGGACAGTTTGGTGGATGCCTTTCGTCAAATCTTTCAAAGTCGACAACCCCTGCGACTTCAAACGGACAAAGGTACCGAATTCCTCAATCGAAAAATGCAAGCGTACCTGAAGAAGAAAAAAATTCATTTTTTCGTGACACACAACGTCGAAACCAAAGCCAGTGTGGTCGAACGATTTCAAAGGACACTGAAAGAGCGCATGTGGCGATACTTTACTCATCGACAAACACAACGGTACATCGACGTGCTAGACGACCTGGTTCGGGCTTACAATGCTAGACGACATCGGACCATCGGCATGGCGCCCAAAGATGTTCGCCCCGAACACGAATGGATGTTGACAACACCGCCTCCACGTCCCCGGAAAAAGAAAAAATCAATGAACATTGGTACGACCGTACGTTTGGCTTTACCGAAACATGGTGCCTTCGACAAAGGTTACTGGCCCAACTGGACTCTGGAAACGTTCAACGTCGCACCCAACGTCGGTCCCGGTTACAAACTGTTGGACGAAAGAGGTGAACCCATACAGGGCACCTTCTATCCCGAAGAATTGCAAGCGGTCCAAGTCAACGACGATGAGATCTTTCCCATCGAAAGAGTACTCGAAAGAAAAAAAGACAAAGTATTGGTGAAATGGTTGGGCTATCCGGCGAGTTTTAATTCGTGGATCGACAGGACCTGTCTCCAAAACGTATAAATAGGAGCGAGAGACGCCAACATCAGTCAACATGCAAGACGAAACCACGTCTACGTCCGCGAGTGCCCACAATTGGTCGCTCTTGGGAAAACGTGTGCCACAAGCGGAAATTGTCTTTTTCTGTCAAGTGATTTTAGTGTACGTCGTGGCGGGAGTTTCTTTGTCCCAACTGGCTTTCAAACCCGACGGATCGCAGACCACGTTGTGGACGGCCTTGCTCTCCAGTAGCTTGGGTTACCTGTTACCTTCTCCAACTTTGAAAACCAAACATAATGAACAACGACCGGCCCTTTTACCTCACGCTCCCTAGTGACAGTTCCATGTCATGGTATCCCGACAACAAAGTCTCCACGTATCATACACATCTGGAACCGCCACTTCTCGTCGATCATCGGGAATGGGAAGTGGGTCTGTCCATGATCACTTTACCTGACCAATGGCAAAACATCGATCAACGAGACAACACGCTCGGCTTACGCATTCATCCTTGGTCGCCGCCCTCGAGCGACGAACCCGGAGTAAAGATATGCCGGGACCACATGAGGATCGACCCGTCGAATTGTTTCAAAGGTGTAAAGGGTGGTGAGATCAAGGGATCGGTCGAAATGGAAACGCACATCAAGAGTGACGACTACGAGTCGCTGAAACATATCCTGGATGTCCTGAACACTAGACTGGATGATTTGTGGAACCTGCATCCCATCTACAATCATTTGGCCCATAAACCCGTCCGCTTGGATCCCAATAACAAGGAAATGACCGACCACGAGAAGAAAGAGCAGAACGAGTACGAAACTCGAGAGGTGATGCGCCAAGGGGCCGTACAAAGAGGTTCCTTCGTGTCTTTCAAGAAAGACAACACCAACGATAGAGTGTATCTGAAGATCAATCACGTGCAGGCGCTTTTCTGGTTTGACGTGTTGCCGGCTATCGAACTTCGTCTGTGTGGACCCATCGTGTCCATGTTGGGATGGCCTGGAAACGAACTGTTGGTTACCCTGCAGTCAATCCAAATGACCGGCCACGATGGCCAAAGTCTACGGTATTTCTACGCCCACCACACCCCAAATCTTCAAATCCAGTACGATCTGTTTTACATCTACACGGACATTATCGAACCCCAGATCGTGGGCGACGTGAAGGCTACCTTGTTGGACGTGATTCCCAGTCGACGATTGTATCACCGTCCCGCCAGGATTCATTACTTACCTCTGAAGTACAGTCGACTCAACTCCATTGGTCTCTATATAAGGAACGGAATGGGGAAAGCCGTGCCATTTCTCGACGGTAAGGTGGTGGTCCAACTTCATTTTCGCCGCCGATGATGATTCGAGTGTACAAAGGTGGAGTGCTCAGACAGCGAGGGGCTGGCAATGGTCTGGTGGTGTACAGGGGGGGAATTCTGAGACAACAGGGTGCCGGTCGATGGTCGGGGTTATTGAATGCCGTGAAATCGGTCGGGAAGACTTTGTGGTCGGCCGGTAAAGCGGCCGTGAAAAAGAATGTGGCCCAAGTGTTACCCAAAGTGGGACAAAGCGTGCTCGACGCCGTCAATGATCGTGAAAAATGGAACTGGAAGAAAGTCGCCCAGGACACGCTTCGCCCCGCGTTGTCAAACACGATGTCCGACACACTCAAGAACGTGGTCGCCCACCTGGAACCTATAAAAGACCCCTCACGAACCCCGTCCACTTCACATCGTCCGAAGAGGAAGAAGAAGACACAGGTCACCTCTCACAAACGACGTAAACTAGATATCTTCGACCATGGCTACGCAGGTAATGCGCAATGATTCCTGTCCCTGCGCGCGAGACGAATTGCAGGATTTGTTCAGTGTACCCGACACGCAGACGGCCATAAACAAGGTGACCAAAATCAGAAAGTATCCACTGACGCCCGACTTGAACCACGACGGACCCATCGAATTTTATATTTCCAATGCCACCACCGATTTCATCGATCTGGCCAACATGACACTGCACTTGGCCCTAAAGGTGACCAAGAACAACGGGGATGACCTGGATGCGGATAGTCAAGTCGCACCCATTAACAACCTGTTTCATTCGTTGTTTAAAGACGTCAAATTACGCCTGGGAAAAGATGCCGAAACTTTGGTCACCACCTCTCTACCCAATTATCCCTACCGGGCTTACTTGGAGAATTTGTTGAGTTTCGGTAAGGGAGCCAAGAACGATCACCTGTCGAAACAAGTCTTGTGGGAAAAAGACACCGCCAGTCAGTTCAATTCCACGAAATCCGTCGCCACCGCCGGGGATGGTGGACGGCAGGCTCCGAATAACAAAGGATTGGAACAACGTCAGAAAACCATCGCTGAAAGTCGCACCTTTGAATTGCAGTCGCGTCTACACTTGGACATGTGTTTACAAGATCGGTATCTGTTGGACGGTGTGGACCTGCGATTGAAATTGGAAAAGCAATCCCCGAAATTTTTTCTGATGTACGGCGAAGGCAACGATGCAGAAGATTACAAAGTCGAGTTCACCAAAGCCTACCTGGATATCCCGTTCGTCACCCTGGCTCCCAGTACCTACACACGGGTGGCTGCGCAACTTCAATCGTCCAACGCCAAGTATCCCCTGAAGCGCGTGGTGGTCCGCGACATGGTCATTCCCGACAATCGCACCAGTCACGTCCTAGACAATCTGTTTGTCAACCAAAGCCTGCCCAATAGATTAATCGTCGGTATGGTACGTAACACGGCCTACGATGGAAGAAAAAACAGAAATCCCTTCGAATTCCAACACAATCAATTGGAAAACATCAAATTGACCAAGAACGGGGAAATTGTCGACGAATACGATGTCAACTTTCCCCAGCGACAAGCCATCGCACCTTACCTGGATTTGATGAAACGGGTGGCCGTCTTAAACACCCGAGAAGACCTGGACCTCCCTTTCCATGACTATATCAATGGGTACACTTTGTATTGTTTCGATTTGACCAATGACCACGGAGCCGACGGTAACTACTTTCATCCCAAAGCGGCGGGTAACCTGTCTTTGGAACTCAAGTTCGGTGCGGCCCCGACCAATCACCTCAGTCTTGTTCTGTTTGCCGAATACGACAATGTCTTGGAAATCGATGCCAACCGACAAGTCATCACAGATTGGTGAGGCTCTCTCCAACCGACAACTGACACGGGCTTTAGAAAAACATCTCCCCGCTAACGTGTTCGGGGGCGTGTGGGCTCGTAATCATCTGGATATACTGCGCCCAATCTCGTACCCCAAAGCCTACGTCATCAACACGGACGACGAAGACCAACCCGGTAGACACTGGACCGTGTTTGTGTACGAAGGACCAGATCACATTACCTTCTTCGATTCCTACGGGTGTCCCCCTGATGTCTACGGAGAAGCCTTTCGACGTTTCGTCAAAGATCTACAACTCCACTACCAACCCCGATGGATTCAGGGACTCGAGAGTGTCGTCTGCGGCCATTATTGTTTGTATTATTTGTGTCATCGTTTTCACGTTCCCTCCCCGCACGCCCTTTCTGTGTTCGGGCACGTGTATCGTGTGAACGATATACTCGTCGAACAATGGGCTAGGGATCATTTTCCCGACTTGCAAAAAGACCAGAAGAAGGGACAACGATGTCGATGCTTTTTTGCTCTGTAAATATGTTTTTTGTGTTCAATGTGTTCAAGTTCAATTTTGTGTTCAAGTTCATTTGTAAATGTGTTCAATAAAATGTCGACAACATATCACGTGTCTGTTTTTTTGTGACGTCATGTGACGTCATGCTATTCTGATTGGTGGAAAATGGTATCGTCCCAACACATTAGACTCGTCCCGTCTCGGGCCATAAATAGGAGTGTCAAAGCCAAAAGAAGTCACAAACACCATGGATCGAAAAGACAAAAGGTTTTGTACGACTTGTGGGGGGTATTACCCTTTGTCACAGGGGAACCGGCCAGAAGCAGATTACCTAGTCTGCTTCTGGTGTGGGGTAGATGTGTCGAACACCTACCATAGGCGGTCGAAGCATGCTGTCAAGTGTGAGAAGCGACCTGTACCACGGTACTCGGCAGAGCATCCAAGATGTTCCTGTTAACCCTCTCATTGAGAGGACCAACGGCCCTTTTCAGGGCCAACTTAATCAATGCAAAAGAGTTGTTGCCCCTTCCCTCTTCTTCTTCTTCTTCTTCTTCTTCTCTCTCTCTCTCTCTCTCTCTCTCTTTTCCCGCGCGCGCCCTCTCTCCGTACGTCATGCACGTGCAAGGGGTCACGCACGTGCAAGGGGTCACGCAAGGGGTCACACACGTGCCAGGGGTCACGCACGTGCAGGGGGTCATCCAGTGCAAGGTCACGTGCACGCACATGCACGCAATGCGCATGCGCGCACGTGCGTTGCCAGACAAGCCCCCTAACTACTATTAATCAACAGCGGTGACGTTTTAGTGGTTTACCCACAGTTTCGTTTTATAAAGGCCAAGAAATCGCCGTTACAGGCTGTATCATTAACTAATGCCTAATATAATTCAGAACACGTAAATGATAACTTTTCCAGAACCTAGTGTAGTAAAGACAAGTAAAATGAAATTTTGAACTATAAAAACCAAACGAAATTTATTATGATCTGTGTTTTAATCAGATTGTTAGAATGCAGTACAATAAAACCCTGATATCAGAGAACGATGTTATAATAACTTCATGCTTAAGGTGGGTTTAATTAATGGGGAAAGCGGGAGGACCGCACCACACATAACAATAAGCATAACACCCAGAAGACAAACTGACGGACAAGACAAAAGAATACTAGCGCTGTGCGACATAAACAATAAATGGATCGTAATATACGTATCCACCTTGGTCACAAAATGACAGGCATTAAATACGTTTCTTCTGATGGGCAATAGGCTCGACATAAATATCTAACTTTTCGTATGATCCAAAGGACCAGGCACGTATAGCCCAATGGGCTTTACTAATGCCAAAAGATGATATACACAAGTTTAGGCTATTTTTAAGATTATTCTGAATTCACTGCAGTATTAATTAGCTTCTTTTCGACACAATGAATCATACATTTTGAGACTAACATGTGATAATCTATGGTTACGTAGGTAATGCATTCAAGGACGATAACTTTTCGTAAGCGGATAGATGTAATCGCCACTGCGTGGACAAGGCTCATTATGAGCAATCTGATTAAAACACAGGTCCTATTTCGGTTCGTTATTTATAATACAAAATTTCGTTTAACGTGTCTTCACAACGCTTAGGCAAATCCGAACCTTGTCCGATGAGAGTTACTTCCCTTTGCGAACTTCCTTTTCAATTAACGATTTATGGGTTTGGTCGATAAAAAATAGTACAATTATCAAGGGTGGATTATTTGAAAACGTGTCTCCCCAATCGATTAACCCAGGGGTTAGTGGAGTAAAAGGAAGTGAAACCACTGGGGATACCGAGGATGTACAACGCTAGGATTTGGAAGAGTTGCTATATAACCCGCGTTCTGGTTGGAGTGAGGGATTAGCCGATAAAACGGTGAGTTCTTGATGTGCAGTGCACGGAACTAAACAACTAAAAACGTCAACGCTGATTGATTACTCAATATCAGACGTCGTACGACCCCTGACGCGACCCTGCACTACAACCGACCAGATTTTCATGAAATGTTGGCCATGGAAAGTATAAAAAAAACGAAACGAAATGTAGATCTGTATTTTAATCAGATTGAAAAACAAACCCACGAAAAACAAAAATTACTATTTAGTTCAAAATGAAGAAAGGGGTGCGTCGATAAGACGTTAAACCCTATGCCTTGCATTTCTGTGTCCAAGGTCCTGGTGAGGTCAACAATTGTGATTAAGTCTATTGTACCTATCTATAAGACACTATAGGACGGGTACGTAGGAATAGACCAAGGCAGTGAATATGTTTTTGTTTGTCATATTAATCTGGACTCGCTATTATACATTCTTTATAAACAACGTAGATTGTTAACATACACCTTGGATACGTATGTAAAGTAATTTAAACCTGTACAGGGCCATCTCTAAGGGCAGCTGTGTTTATATTACTTTTTACTATTTTTGGCATTATGTTTTTCTTATTTCTAAGTGATCTTATGCGCACACCCTAGATTATAACAGGACATCTATGTAAGTGAATTTTCAAATGAAATGAAATGGGGTTTAACATCCGACTGCCCTGTCCCGACTGGGTTAATGAAGACGGGCATATGCCATACAGTGTGTTATGACGGAAATGTTGCATTACGGCCTACTTGATATCGAATTCCGACTATTTTTTACGTGCACGCCACTGTGTACACGGGACCTTGGTATTGTGTCCCGCCCACGGACAAAGGAGAAACCACGCCAAAAATCCCAATGAACTTTCTCAGCCAAAATTGGGATCGAACCCGCAACATCAAGGTTTCGAGATGTCGTCTAATCCTCTTAGCCACCGTGGCCCCGTGAAGTTTTAATCTAAAGTGCGCAATTTATTACATTCCTTTTGTAAGGACTCGACGAGAGAACCTCGAACCACGAATGACAACTTCAGATCAGTGCCTATTGCCGCAATATGCAGAGAGAGAGGGAGAGAGAGAGAGAGAGAGAGAGAGAGATTGAGAGAGGGGGGGGGGGTAACGTCCACTCGACACAAACTAGGTCATTTCGGGACTAACGTATGGTTTCTAATATTATTTCAATAATTCACTTGTGCGTAAGGGTCTTTAGTTATGGAAGAAAACTGAAGGACCCAGAGAAAATCCAAGAGGTTGGAGAGGCGACCGCAATAACGTCGGTGGGGAGTCAAAAGGTCGTATCTGGATTTTGCGAAATTGTCCAGGACAGCCAAAACTAGCACAGAGGTTAAGATTCAAAATGTCTTCTAAAACCGTCAAGTCAAAATGTCGTATGTAAAAAGTTGTATTTCTGAAGCTTTTCTGACGAAGCAAAAAAGTGAATTTCGCAAAATATACCAGATACGACCTTTTGACTCCCCACCGACGATATGCAATTTTAGCCTATTCATAACCTCAGTTGGGGCGTTCCCATCAAATTAGTTTGTTTCTCATTCGATATCACAGAGTTGTTGATTATTTGTGATGTCCTCAAGATCTTATATTTTTGATGTCCTCAAGGTCTTATATTTGTTATGGGTCGAATAAAAACAACTTTATCGGTTCATTGAGTTCGGATCATCATCAAATCAATAGGTCTTTATTAAGCATTGCTTAGACATTAACATGCAGCCCTATTCAGTTCATTGATTGGGGAGGGTGTTTAGAAAATACTCATATTGTTAACAGGCTACTTGACCTATACTCTAGATACCTTTCCATGTGGAATTATTAATAATTCTTATATGAAGTGTTTTTGTTTCGGCTTTATCCCCTGTATTGGGGAAAAGGTTTGAATTCAATTAACTTGATGTTTATTAAGAGATTTCCGATACTGCCATTGATTAATAAAAACATGGTTGTCGGATCTAAACATACAAACAAAATTGGGTGTATCGACCCTGATGAATTATCGGCTATAATCTGAAAACTCATCGCCGATACTCCATGGCATACAAGGGGGCGACTGGATGGCCAAATGGTTAGCGCGCTCGCGTTGTATCATAAGGTCTGTCATTGGGTCAACTGGTGCAGTTTCGTAGTGTGGCCTGTCAAACCCGGTGGGTTTTCTCCGGGTCATCGGGTTTCCTCCCACTGTTGACCCATCTCTCTCTCTCTCTCTCTTTCTCCCCCTCTCTCTCACACACACACACACACACACAAACACACATACTTGTGGGCTAGAATTGGTCAAAAATGGAGCGCAACACATATAATAATGTAATATGAATGTATATAAACGGATTTACATTCAATTGTTTCCGTTTTTACTCTAATCCTAATCAGTTACGTTCGGCGAAATACGCCAGACCACGAAGTCTCAATCGAATCGCAATCCCTAGCGTCTAATTATTCCAATCTACTCATTTAATTTTATTGTAAAATTTTCAAGTATGACAACACTCTAAATTTAGCATCAAAGAATTATATAATGTATATGAGACACAACCCAAATATATTAGAATTAAATAATAAAACATTAAAGATACATTATGGGAGATTAGATAAAGAGCTGGCAGTTCTCACTGTATAGCTAAAACAAGACAATGTAAGTGGAATTTGCTGAAAATTTCAGTCAAATTGATAAACTTTGAACCGAGAAATTAGCTATTGAATTTTGGGCCTAGCCTCGATCTTCATTAATAAAGTGGGTATGGTAAAAAAAAACCGTAGTTTCGATTATCATTGTTTTGATTTAATCATGAATGAGGTTTGAGCAGCCATCGGATGCTAATCCAGTAAATATCGCAGGCTAGCCATGACACCGAGAGTTGAGTTTGTTATGGTCTGGATAAGTTAATGAATGTCTAATTAATAATTTAGATAACATTTCAGGCCTAAAGAAAGACCTGCAACATGCAGATTGAGCTCTTGCATAATCTATCTGTAATCCTTACACTAAAGATGAGAATTCACTGTAATGAAATACTCTTGCAATCCCCCAAGCCCCAACCCCCCCACCCCTGCCACCCATACAGTCACTTCATATTCCGAAACCAATTGCAACGAATGCGACCATATAATTTTCTGTTATAATCGTAAAAAACTGAGTTTGTTATTGTGCAGTCATGGTGATGAATTCCATGACACAAGCCTACCTGTACATGCTGGTGTACTAGAGGGAGGGGCTTGATCGCGCTTTGAATATGTAATTTAAGGTAAACAGAACAAAGAGATTTTACGCCCAAAGTTTTTCCTTGTATTAATTTGTAATTAATATGCTTCGTTATTGTATCGCTAAATAATGAATGTGTTCGAAAGTCCACAATTTAAAGATAAATTGCCAAGAAATACATTTAATATTGATTTTGCAAAGCGTAGCGGCAATGATCATGCAATATTCGATAATTGGGTTTCTAGTGTAGAATTTGTTTGAATGTGTGGTGCATGACATTAATTACATTTATTATGCTGCTGAAAGACATAGATTTTTAAGGTTATAGAAAAAACGAATACAGAGGGTTGGATAGTCGAATGGTTAGCGCGTGCGCGCTGTTTCATAAGGTTTGTCATTGAGTCAACCGATTTGGTTTCGATTCCCCGGTTGAACGTGACGAGGAGTTGGGTAGCATGTTTCCTCCCACTGTTAAAGACCACTACGCACAACGAATTATTGAAATAAAACTAAAACATATGTTAGTCCTGAAATGACATAGTTTGCGTCGAGTGGACGTTACCCCCCCCCCCCCCCCTCCCAATCATTCTCTCTCACTTCCCCCTTTTCTGTCTCTCTCAGTGAGATGTCTCTTTGAGATACACAAATATATGTCGGTCTTGTATAAAAATGGGACAAGCGGGGATTTTTGACCATTTGGTTTATAAATCCGTTCAAAAGAAGACACACGCTGTCCAGCAACAACTTGTACAACGATGTTTCTACAAATTATTTTCGTAGCAATTTTGGCCGGTAAGATGTTTCTGTCCAATATCAAAGAGAATAATTTAATATAGAGTATACCATTTTGAGAGTTTTTTCAGAGAATTGCAATTAACAAGTTTGATTTCCATTTCGTTTTTTTTTCTTATTCTACTGTTAGATGCTTAATTCAATTTTTTATTTTCGATCACTCTTGTTGAAAGTGCTTTCATAATATTTTAATTAACAATTTCGGGAATTTAATCGACTGATGAATATTAAATTAAACTGTTTTTATTTTTAGCCGAGTGAGAAAATTTCCCGTATACACTTTGAATATTTAATTTATTTACTGTTTTTTAAACAATATTTTATTCAGCAATCAAAGGGGATTGGGGGGACGTTGCAGGTCTTTAGACATTAATTAACTTATACAGGCCATAATCAACCATCGATGTCATCGCTAGCCTGCGACGTTTATAGGATTAAGTCGATTTGTTGTTAGGCTTCCATCCATGATTTAATCATGAAAAAGGATAATCATGACTATGTTTTATAATCGACTTTAGTTTTGAAGATCGCGGCTTGGCCGAAAATTCAATCGCTAAGATCGCGGTTCAAAATGGATCAATTTGATTGAAATTTTCAGCGAATTCCATTTACATTAGGCAGTTTTTAACTATTATACTGAGGACTTCAAGCTGTTTATCTGATCTCTCATAATGTATCTTTAAATAATGTAACGTTAATTAAATTCTTAAACATGCATTATATAGGTCTTTCTTTAGGCCTGAAATGTTATCTAAATTATTAATTATACATCAATTAACTTATCCAGACAATAATCAACAATCGATATCATGTGATATTCACTGGATTAGGATTCGATTTGCAGGTCAACTTAAATTTAATTATTAAATAGATAATCGTCTTTAGTAATGACAATTGAGACTAGGCCAAAAATTCAATCCCTAAATTCTCAATTGAGAGTGGGTAAATTTGATTGAAAATTTCAGCCAATTTCGTAATTTAGTTTTCAATTATTATAATGAAAACTGCCAGCCTTTTTCTTATCTCTCATGGTCTGTCTTTATGGAGGAACCAGCACTTTCATCAATGGGATCTATGTAATCTTTTCTGATAGGATATCATAATTATTGAGAAAAAATTCCGACGAAATTGTATCTCTATCTTTTAGTGACATAAAAGTGGACAATCATAACAAGCCCAGGAGGGTTGTTTGGAACTCGTTTATATTTACCAAAATGCCGTTCATTTTTTTTAGTTAATATATTAGAATGTTGTTGCTCTACTTCCAGGTGGTTTTGTCAATGGGCAAATTGACACGTCTAATTGTATGCCCTACAGTAACGCTGTGGCATCGTGTAATGCACCTATTAATAACACGGGTAATAATATGATAGATTTCACTTCCATACAAATCGCTTTTACTGGTGTATCTGAATTATTCAGCTGGTGTGGGTAAGTAGTATAATCAGGACATTTTTCGTAAACAGTTTATATATCTTAAAGGGCGTTTAACTCCTTTTTAAACCTTGAAATCAACAAAAATGGTTGTAAAATCACCTATCAATGCATTAGAAATGTGTGTAAAATGAATTTTATTCATATTTGAATAAAAAAATATATTGTAATTTCTATTTGATTATGTTTGGTGAAATACGGGAACAGTCCAAATCGAACGACAGTCGATTACGCCTGCTTAGTGTATTCTACACGTTTTTCTAAATTATTATTTTATCGTTTAAATTATTATATTAAGTAAGATACTAGGCTCCTTTAACAGAAGTAGGTTAGTGGGCCTGGCAAGGGAGAATATATAGTCATTCGGATGGAGGTAAAAACCAAGGTGCCGTGAACACTGAGTATACCGTAACGCAGCTGTCAGGGCAAAATGTCTTCATGGCGTCTCTATTAGTAAAAGTAACCTCAATTCATTTCACGTGAAAATGATTGGGGGCGTTTCTATCTGCCCACCATCGAATGCCAACGAATACTCGGAAGGAGATTTCGTCACATTTTAACCACAGGCCATACATGCCTCATAATCAACCGTGATTCCCACACATTTAACAATTGCTATGCAATCCGTATGGTTACTGCTGCAGCTGTGAACATGTATCTGTCACGGGTTCAAATCCGTTCGTAGGTTTACGTGAACATTCATTGGTTTAAATCCGAGTTGTCTGTAAAGTGTGCTTGATTGATCGAAATAGGCAACAAGTTAGGGTGAATCTAGCTTTCGAAGCGTGCAGTTTCGCCGCCCCTGACCCATCTATGAATTGTATCTAGATCCATCTCTGCCATCAGCGCTAACCTTACATAAAATTGGAATTGTAAGCTACAAAATACAATCAGTAATAACATTAGATACATTTAATTACCCTAGCTTGTGTAAACAAGAAGTCCGATTCCCTGGTCTTTTGTATTTCATTCCCGTCGGTGCAGAAAGATAGGACGTTAAACCCCATTTAATTTTTTATATTTTTAGACCAGATAGAGCAATCTACAGAAACTTTATCATGTGTACAGTAAACGCGTATCGTTCTTGTGGGACAGCCGACCTAATGAAACTAGTAGCAGAGGCCGATGAATACGCTGAGGCGTTTGACCATATCTGTAATGGAATGAATGGTAAGTCGCCCGAGTTAAATTCCATCTCTCTCTCCCACCATGGCTAAGTGGGAAGGACGCTGCCTCGCTAGCTGGGAGATCTGGTGTTCGATCCATGTTTTGGCCAAGAAAGTTCATCAAGATTCTCCGGCGTGGTTCCCCCTTGTCAGTGATGCAGAATGGAGGGTCTCACAAAGACACCTGTCTAATGGTTCGAATGGGACCAAAATACTTTGCGTGCACGTAAAACATCCCTTTGCAGCTGGAAATCGATATAGGAGTAGGCCATAGTTCCGCTGTTCTGGCAAAGATCTTAGTTTCTTTTGATAATCGCACACATGGGAGAGTAACCTCCTGGATTACGACCCCTGATTGTTCGTAAAGTCGAAATTTTAGAGGGGGGGGGGAGCCCTGGTGTGAGCGTATGTGGCATGGAGATAGATGCGCCTTCTCAACCTCGTGGGTTTCCTCCTGGCACTCCGGTTTCCTCCCACTGCTAAAGACCCCTACGCGCAGGCGAATTATTGAAATAAAATTGAAACCATGTGTTGGTCCCAAAATGGCCTAGTTTGTGTCGAGTGGACGTTAAACCCCATGTCTCTCTCTCTCTCTTTCTCTCTCTCTCTCTCTGCAATTTTTGCTTGTGGATTTTCTAGAGGTCACATTTTTATCCGATTTTAAAAACCGTTTTAATATATTGAGATTCCACCATAATGAAGGTTGAATTCGAATATTGGAAAAATTGAAATGAAACTGCTCGACAAAATGGCCGCTCTTTGTACGCAAATTGTGTAAAACGACTTCTAGAGGTCACAATTCTATAGCCTCATACTTCTTCATAAAGAATATAAATCGTCATCATGTGGAGAAACTGGATTTTACTTTTTTCTTTTTCAGATTTCGATACAGCATGTTTGAATATGCGACTTCTTATGACTTGTACTCAAGGCAAATTAGAGTCAAAGAATATTACCACTCCACCACCAAATGCTAACTATATGACGCTAAAGCCGTTTATTTGCGGGTTAGTAATTTGTTTTTAATTCACTTCTATGGTTAGATCAGTTAGGTATTTTTACATGCACACCATCGTGTACATAGGACCTCAGTTTTCGGCCCATCCGATGAATTATTTATCCGGGGACTAGGTATCATGATTAACTCCAGAGTTCGGTTGCAGTTTTTACTTTTACAATAAGAACGGACTTTCCAGCGTCGTCCTAAGACGTATCTTATCTTATTTGCAGGTATGCAAACTACCTAGAGGAATGCGCAATGCTCGATACGACATTGAGAGACTGTACTCCTAAAGTCAGGACCAAAGAGATATACGTGGCAGCGTTAAGTGAAATCAAACCTGATGAATGTGGAGCCATGTCTGTTGTTTATACATCTTTTCTTCTGACTGTCTCTCTTCTCCTTAACCACATTCTTTAATTAATTCTTGTACTATTTAATAGGTCCATCTCTTCCCGTGACTTTTTCTTTTCTTACATTCTATAATTATATCTAGCAAATTACAATACCTCAATCTCTAATACTGGCTGTTTCTCTTCTTACATTATCGAACTATATTTTGTAATATGTAATGCGCATATCTCTTTTAGTGACTGTTTCCCGTGTAACGGTCTTTAACTACATTTTGTAATTACATGTATGTAATATATTTATCTCTTCCAATAACTGTGTCTATTCTTATATTTTCTTATTATATCTTGTAATATGATATACGTTCACCCCTTCCAGTGATTGTTTCTATTCTTTTATTCTCTAATTTCTATTTTGTAATAAGTAATACATCTCTTTCAGTGACTGTTTCTATTTCTTTTATTCTCTAATTATATCTTGTAATGATATACGTTCATCTCTTTCAGTGACTGCTTCTCTTCTAATATTATACTCTGATTATATCTTGTGATATGTTCATTAGACACTAACAAGTTCATCTTTTCCAGTGATTGTTTCTCTTCTAATTAACATCTAATTACATCTTCTGATATGTAACGGGTTCATCTCTTCCAGTGACTGCACCCCTTCCATATTATGCTCTAATTATATTTTGTGACATTTAACATGTTCGTGAGACGCTAACTGTTTCCCTTCTTATATTTTCTGTTTCTATCTTTAATACGTCAACAGCCACTTGACTTTTTCTACTGTTCTGTTTCACTTATAGTCATTTTCACTTACTGTTTTTACTGCCTATACTTATATTTTCCATAATATAATGTCACCGGCTATTTCTATTATCATGATTGTGAAGCTGGCATAATCAAAGTTAAAGGGTTCATGAGGTTAATCTAAACGGAATAACTCTTTAACTTTAACGGATTAATTTTTATTATTTTGTAGGCATATTTATGGAATTTGTTTCTTTTGTATAGCCATATTAATTATATGACATATTAATTATGTACTATTTTAATGTAAAGACATATTTACTATTTTAATTTAAAGACGGTTGTTATTATGACATAAGTACTATTTTAACGTGAAGATTGTTGCTATTATACCATATATTCTAATTTAACGATTTTTGTTATTATGACGTATGTACTTTTTTTATGTAAGCACTATTGTTATTATTAAATATGTACAAGTTAATATATGGACGGTTGTTAATATGTAATGGACAGCTGTATAACAAATCAAAATATTAGGAAATTACCCATATAAATAGTGATTGCTGCTCCATATAACTCTCTCAACCCCAATAATTGTCTGTACAAGGGAAAGCTGTAATTCATTTCTGAAATAAAGCAAATTTGAGTATCCATGCAATCTTGGGCGTATATGTAAATATATGAGTGCCTTTAAAAGCGCCTTAATATCTGAACTGACCACGGGACCATTTTGTTGTGTTGTGGTCCACTTTCCGTCAGAAACAATAGTCCGACAACTATTTAAGCGGCTTTTAAATATATACCCACCAAATGGTTTCCCGACAATGGAAGGCTCGATGGTCTCATATTTTTTCTCCCCAAATGGATAATATGTATCCAAACCTACTGTTAACCCTTCCTCGGTTTCCCCAGTGGTCTCATTCCGTTCTACTCTCCTATACCCTGGGTTAATCCATAGGGTTTCCACGATTTCAAATTCTCTGACCTGGGGCCTCATTCACGAAATTTTAACTAAGATAAAATCCAAATTGGATAATATTAGATTGATTTTAGTGCTTATCCAATCAAAACTGAAGTATCTATTAAAATTTGGATTTTATCTTTAGACCTAGAATGTAGCTAAAGTCTACGAACCGATCAAAAACAGCTTACAAACCCATCGTTTCGCCTTCGTTTTTATAAGGGTAGATAACCATATATATGCCCACGTAATGAATGATTTATGACCCTACATTATTATATGAACGTCAGGGTCCGTATTCAAAGGATATATTAAGTCTAAGATAGTCACGTAACTATATACGTAACTTCCTGTTAAGGGCAAGTGGTATTCAAAGGCACTGTTAAGTATCAAATTTTCCTTAAAGTTAAGCTGCCTTAACTTTTAAGTGGTATTCAAATCCCGTAATGCCGATTTTAAACATTAGGGGATTCGGATTGAAACAAAAACAATGTCGCCGAGCGAAGCTGGCCTCAAATTGGTTTTTCGTGATAAGCTTTGATGTTGTAGAGCCATAATAGGGTATAAGGTTAGTACGATCGAGATGGTTAAGGATATCGTTTTCTGATCATTTATTATGTTTGTATTGCTTAATTACAAATATAATAAAGTTAAATTCATTTGTGATGACATGGCTTTATAGATTTCAGAAATTATTTATACTACCACTGGAAAAGCATGATTTATTTTTTACAACTCATTCCGACATATACATATATAATCGGTAGTATTTGTTTTGGTAAAAAAATAATACAACATCCCTCTTTCGTACGCACAATGTACCGTCATTGCCAGGCCTTTGAAAATCTAAAAGGTAGGTACTTACATAATGTCTATGGATTTCTCAAATGATAAATTTATAAACAACACTGTATGATTTGTCCAGTCTAACTTAGAAGACAAAGGTCACTGTGTTTTGCTAATATGTTGTTTTTCTTATTCGTTATACATTGTTAAAAAAATAATGTTTACAATATCCATCATTACACTACCACTATTTATTGTAATTATTAAAATTGATTTTTTTTTAAAAAAGTCTATGAAAACAGCCGTTCCGGCAAAGGATGCACACTATCATAATTTATCCTAAATTATAATCATACTATTTTCATGCAATACAATATAATATTTCGACAAACATTTTCCTGGTAATGTAAACTAAGAACTGAATAGAGTGTAGTGATGCTCTTAAGGGGGCATAACTTGCTTGCAAGGTTAGAAATTAGTGATTGTTGGCAGTGGAGGGCATTCCATAAATTGAAAATTCATGATATTTGGCGAATGTGAGTATTCCATAATTTAAGTGTGCAGCTAAGATTTTCACATAGCCAAGTATATGTAAAATACAACCTTTGAATACCGATTTAAGGTAATACTACATAACTTGTTGTTAATAAATATGCATTTAGAATAATTTGGATTTCTCTCAGTTAGGCTAACATCTAACAATATCCGATGAGAGTTACTTCCCATTTCAAACTTCCTTTTCAATTAACAATTTATGGGATTGGTCGATAAAAATAGATTAACCCTGGGGTTAGTGAAGTAGAACGGGATGAAACCACTGGGGATACCGAGGATGTTGTTAACCTAGCTACAAGGCATGAGTTGTCAAAGACTAGGGCATCAGTTTCAAATACGTTTCCAGCATTTTGAATCTCATGTTTTTATGAAATTTATTTTGTTCAATATTTTATAGTTTCAAGTTTCTAATAACAACCCTAATTTTAAAACTGCTACTTATATTCTAGTATACAAACTGACTTTTACTTAGAAATAGTAGGCCCTCTACCAACGGTAAAGAAATTCGTGCAAATCGATAAGGGTTCATTTACTTGCACCCTCCCTAAATATATTATATTTTAAATAACCTGCGAACAAGACAAACTATATACTCGTACATATATTGCAAGTGAACGGAGAATGAAATGAAATGAAACAGGGTCTAATGCCCTACTGTTCTGCTCCCAACTGGGCTAATGAAGACGGGCATACGCCGTACAGTGCGCTATGAGGGAAATTTTGCCTACGTCCTACTCTTATATCGAATTCGAACCGTCACGGGATATTTTATGTGCGAATGCAGTACAACAAAACCTTAATATCAGAGAACGATTAATGCTTAAGGCGAGTTTAATTTATGGTGAAAGCAGGAGGACCGCATCACACATAACAATAAGCATAACACCCAGAAGACAAACTGACGGACAAGATAAAAAAAAATACTGGCATTGTGCAACATAAACAGTATCGAATCAGTAAATGGATAGTAATATACGTGTCCACCTTGGTCCCGTTCACTTAGGTAAAAATACGTTTCTTCTGATGGACAACATAATAAATCATTTTTTTCGTATTAACCGAAGGGAAAGGCACTTATAGCCCAATGGATTTACTTATGCCAAAAGACAGTATACACAAGCTTGTGCCATTTCAAGATTAATCTGAATTCACTGCAGAATTAATTAACGTCTTGTCGACACATTTTAGGTTAGCATGCGATGATCCATGATTACGTTGGTAATGCATTCTACGGGGATAACTTTTCGTAGGAGGATGCGTGGACATGACTCATTATGTGCGATCTGATTAAAACACATGTCCTATTTCGTTTTGTTTTTTTTATAGTTTAAAATTTCATTGGGATCTGAAAGAATTGTTATATAACCCGCGTTCTGGTCGAAGTGAGGGATAAGCCAATGAAACGATCTTTTACGGCAAGTTTTTGGCGTGCCATGCACGGAACTTTGGATAAACCAATAGAAACGTCAACGATGATTGATTAATCATTATCTGACGTCATAGGACCGAAACCGCTTGCACGGCCCCTGACGCGACCTTTCATTATAGCCAGTCAGATCTTCATGTAGAGTGTAGGCACGAAATAGATCTGTAGATGAACATCCGAGCACGTGCAAGGTTGTACACTGCGAACGATGGGCGTATACGAGAGATTTGGGAGTGGGTCAATAAAGTGAATGTAGCCAGTGTACACATGTTTTTTTTACGATGCATACAAATCACATCATTCCAATGTCGGGTTTTTTAAAATACAATTTTAAGGATTTTGGATTGGTATATGAATAAATATATTTCAAGCCTATTTGCTGATTTCCCACACCTTTTTTAGACGCCAACATGTCGTAAATTGTCGTCGCTCCTGTCTGTTGTCCACGCTCTGGAGACTAAACAATTAATTATGGTCATGAGACGAAGAATCTTATTCATATTCAAAGATTTCCGATTATGACGTACAGATTTATGGCCCTTGATATTTAATGTTTTGAGTACTCAACGTCAGTATAGGTCAGATTTAGAAGCCAAACAAGTGTGACAATTACTTAATGGGTTTGTTATTTGTAATTATATTTTAATATCTTGTAAATGTTTTCCTTACCGACAAGGGTGGTTTGATGGCCGAATGGTTAGCGCGTGTGGGTTGTTTCATGAGTTCTGTCATTGGGTCAGCTGACGTGGTTTCGATGTCACGGTTATACGTGACTAGGTGTAGGGTAGCCTACTTAACCTCGTGGGGTTTCCCAAGGTCCCCCGGTGTTCTCAAACTGCTAATGACCCCAACGCGCAAACGAATTATTGAAATAAAAGTGAACCATGTTAGTCCCGAAATTACCTAGTTTGTGTCGATTGGACGTTAAGCCCCGTTTCTCTCTCCTTACCGATAAAAGATAATATATGCGACACCCCTTATTGACTGCCCGGACGACTTTGCTGCTGTGGGCGTATGTTTTGTTGTCTGGCAATCTATGTCTAACATCAACAACATGCCAATCAATAATTTAATATTTACTTGGTGTGAATGGGGTATGCTGCATTGACTGGGATAGGTTTTACATTCACGAATTATCAGTCACACAATAAACTAACCATGTGCGAAAAAAAATAGCGAGTGCGATGATGTCGGAAAGAAATTTTACAAGATTACAATTATCTTAAACATGACCAAACAAAAATTTATCCCAGGTTCTGTGTATTTGCTAATGATACTTATTCCACAATCTGCATTGAAAAAACCCTACACATTAAAGGTTGATCAGTAACTTGAACATCCGAGTCAGAACAAAGGGTCCAGTTTGTAAGTATTTTTAATCGAATTGCATTGCGTGATAACCCTTGCAATACAAACAGTACCATTTAGTCTCAAAATGAAGAAAGTGTTGCGTTGATTAGACGTCTGTGTACATGGTCATGGTAAGGTCAACTACTGTGTTTAAGTCTATTGTAACTAGAGTGCTAACATATACCTTGAAATACGATCGTAAAGTAATCTAAACCTGTAAAGGGCCAACTCTAAGGGCAGTTGTGTTTCTATTACTTTTTACTATTTTTTGGCATTATGCCATTAGAGGTGATCTAATGCACACACTCTAGATCAGTGGTTCTCAACCTATGTGCCGCAAAAGCTTCCCAAGTGTGCCGCGAAATTTTGAAGGGCACACTCAGAAAATGTGAAAAACCACATCATCCTAATTGAGCTCTTTTGTCTTTATTTAGTTTGAGTCATTCGATGTGTCTATGACTTGCTATGTTTTTATTTTGCAAAATTCAGCCAGGTGTGCCGCTTTTTTTTCATGTGTCCTAAGGTGTGCCGTTGGCAAAAAAAGGTTGAGAACCACTGCTCTAGATTATAACAGGCCAGCTATGTAAGTGAATTTTCAAATGAAAAGAAATGGGCTTTAACATCCGACTGCTCTGCCCTGACTGGGTTAATAACAGGACATCTATTTAAGTGAATTTTCAAATTAAATGAAATGAACTTTAACATCCGACTGCTCTGCGCCGACTGGGTTAATGGCATACAGTGTGTTATGAGAGAAATGTTGCGCTGCGACCTACTTTTAAATCGAATTCCAACTCGACACTAACTGGGTCATTTCGGGACTAACATATGGTTTTTAATTTTATTTCAATAATTCGCTCGCGCGTAAGGGTCTTTAGCAGTGGAAGAAAACAGGAGAACCCAGAGCCTATGTGTTCTATCGTACCCACTTAAGTAATGATGATCGAGGCTAGGCCCAAAATGCAATCGCTAAATCTCGGTTCAGAGTTAATCACTGTCAGCTCGTTATCTAATCTACCACAATGTATCTTTTAATGTTTTATTGGTTTATTCTAATATATTGGGGTGGTATCTTTGGTATCTTATATACATTATTATAATTCTTTGATGCTAAGTTTAGAGTGTTGTCATATTTGGAAATTTTACAATAAAATATATATAACTGAAGTGCAATTAAAACGTTATTACTCATTAAATGAGTAGATTGGAATTATTAGACGCTAGAGATTGCCATTCGATAGAGACTTCTGGGTCTGCGTATTTCGCCGACCATAGCTGATCAGAAATTAGAGTAAAAACGGAAAGGATTGAATGTAAATTAGTTTATATACATTCATATTACATTGTTATATGCGTTGCGGTCCCTTGTTAAATTTTAACTCCCAAATATTAGCGAGAGAGAGAGAGAGACAGATGGGAAGCGACAACGGGTGAGGGGGTTCTTTTAGCAGCAGGAGGAAACTGTCAAACGGGTTGAACAGGCCACCCTACTCCGTAAAACCGTAGAATCCAAACCGCGCCAGTTGACCCAGTGACAAAAGTTACGATACAACGCTCACGCGCTAACCGTTTGGCCATCGAACCCCCCCCCCTTGAACGCCATGGGTTATCGGTGATTCATAAGGGTAGACACCCCTAATTTTATTTGTATGTATAGATCCGGCAACCATGCTTTTTTGGGGAGATAAACACTTCCTGTTTCGCATTTAGAGGCGTGCTATTGTCTAATAGACATGTACTGAGATCATTAGGACCCAAGACGCGTAGCCTCGCGGGTTCTAATGTAAAATTTCAATAAATATCACAGGCTAGCCATGACACCAAGAGTTGGTTATGATCTGGATAAGTTAATTATGTCTAATTAATAACAGATATGCAATATTCAGATTTAGCTTTCGCATAATCTATCTGTAATTCTAACACTAAAGATGAGACATTACTTGTAATAAAATACTTGCAATCCCCAAGTCCCCGGCCTGCACCCATACAGTCACTTCATATTCCGAAACCAATGGCAACGAATGTGACCATATAAATTTCTGTTATAATTGTAATGAAACTGAGTTTGTTATTGTGCAGTCATGGTGATGAATTCCATGATACAAGCCTACCTGTATATAATTGTGTATTGGAGGGAGGGGCTTGATCGCCCTTGAATATGTTATTTAAGGTGAACAGAATAAAGAGATTTTACGCCCAAAGTTTTTCCTCGTATAAATTTGTAATTAATATGCTTCGTTAATGTATTGCGGCCCAATGAATGTGTTCGAAAGTCCACAATTTAAAGATAAATTGATGGGAAATCGACGTTGTCTGATTCAATTTATGAATTATATAATTTAATATTGATTTTTGCAAACTGTAGCGGCAACGATCATGCAATATTCGTTGTTGTAACAAATTCGATAACTGGTTTACTGGATGTGGTGCATGACATAAATTACATTTATAATGCTGCTGTTTTATGCAATTTTTAAGGATAAAGAAAAAACGGCATTGAATGCTTGTCAGTGAGATGTCTCTTTGAGATACCCAAATGTATGCTAAATCGTTCTTGTATAAAAATGGGACAAGCGGCGATTTTTGACCATTTTTTGTAAATCCGTTCCATAGAAGACATACGCTGTCCAGCTACAACTTGTACAACGATGTTTCTACAAATTATTTTCGTAGCAATTTTGGCCGGTAAGATGTTACTGTGAATTATCAGAGAGAATAATTTAATATAGAGCATACCATTTTGAAAGAGGTTTCATAGTACTGCAATTAAGAAGGCTGATTTCCATTTCGATTTTTTATTCGACTGATATATATTTAATTCAGTTTAGTATCTTCAACCGGATGGGAATACCTTACTCTTGTTGAAAGTGGTTTCATAGTATTTTAATTTTTTCTTATTCGGCTGTTAGATATCAAATTCAATTTTGTATTTTCAACCACTCTTGTTGAAAGTGCTTTCATAGTATTTTAATTAACAATTTCGGGAATTTAATCGACTGATAATTATTAAATTAACTTTTTTTTTATTTTCAGCCGAGTGAGAATATTTCCCGTGTACATTTTAAATATTAACTTTATGTATTGTTTTTTTAAACAATCTTTTATTCAGCAATCGAAAGGGATTGGGGAACTTAAACATACATTATACAAGAGCTCAATCTGCCTATTGCAGGTCTTTCTTTAGGCCGAAATTTTATCTTAATTATTAATTAGACGTTAATTAACTTATCCAGACCATAATCAATTATTGATGACATCGCTAGTCTGCAATGCTTATTGGATTAGGTTCCGATTTGCTGTTCGACTTCCATTCATGACTTAATCATAAAAAGGATAATCGGGAGTATGTTTTATAATCGTATCGACTTTAGTGTCGATGATCGCGGCTGGGCCGAAAATTCAATCGATAAAATTGCGGTTCAAAGTGGAATAATTTGACTGAAATTTTCAGCGAATTCCCTTTACATAATGTAGTTTTTAACTATTATACTGATGACTTCAAGCTGTTTATCTAATCTCTCATAATATATCTTCAAATGATGTAACGTTAATTAAATTCTTAAACATGCATTATATAGGTCTTTCTTTAGGCCTGAAATATTATCTAAATTATTAATTATACATTAATTAACTTATCCAGACAATAATCAACAATCGATGGCATCGTTAGCCTTTCTAATTCACGGATTAGGATCCGATTTTAAGCTCAACTTCAATTAAATTATGAAATGGATAATCGAGACTGTTTTGTTTATCGTGCCGACTTTAGTAATGACAATTGAGAATAGGCCGAAAATTCAATCGATAATTTCTCGGTTCAGAAGGGGTGAATTTGATTGAAATTTTCAGCGAATTCCGTTTACGTAATTTAGTTTTTAATTATTATAGTGAAAACTGCCAGCCTTTGTCTAATCTCCGATGGTATGACTTTAAGGAGGGACTAGCACTTTCATCTAATCTATTCTTAAAGATATCATTTGGAGACGAACTTCTGACGAAATTGGCAATTGTTTCTCTAAAGTTTAGTAACCTAAAAAAGTGGCTGGTCTACCAAGACCAGGAAGGTTTACCTTTTGCTTAGAACTCGTTTATATTTACCAAAATGCCGTTCATTTTTTTATAGTTAATATATTAAAAGGTTGTTGCTCTACTTCCAGGTGGTTTTGTCAATGGGCAAATTGACACGTCTAATTGTATACCCTACAGTAACGCTGTGGCATCGTGTAATGCACCTATTAATAACACGGGTAATAACATGTTAGATTTCGGTTTCATACAAATGGCTTTGACTACTGTATCTTCAATTACTCCGTGGTGTGGGTAAGTATTATAATCAGGACGTTTTCCGTCAGAAGTTTATTTACCTTAAAGGGCGTATGACTCTTCTTTGGGACCTGAAATAAACAAAGATGATTGTAAAAGCACCCATCGATGCATAGCCATTCGAATGGAAGTAAAAATCAAGGTCTCGTGAATACAGAGTATAATATGTCGTACAGCCGCTGTCAGGGAAAATTTCTGCATGGCATATGGACGTTTCCATTAGTAAAGTAGGTCACTAAACCTCATATCAATCTTGTAAAGAATATTCCCGTAGGGTTAGTGGGGTCGTTTTCTGTCTGTCCTCTATCGAATGCCAACGAGTACTCGGAAGGAGTTTTCGTCACATTTAAACGACATGCCATCTTCCTTGTCCTACATGCCTCCTAATCAACCGTGACTCCCACAAATGTTACTGCTGCAGGTGTGATATTATATCTGTCACAGGTTCAAATCCGCACGTACGGTTACGTGAACATTCATGGGTTTAAATTTGGGTTGCCCGTGTGCCTTGTTGATGGAAATATGCAACAAACTGGGGTGGATCTAGTTTTCGAAGCGTGCAGTTTCAACGTCCATGCCCGCCCCCCCCTACCATCTATAAATGATATGTAGATCCATCCCTACCGTCAGCGCTAACCTTTGGAATTGTAAACGGCAAAACCATCCAATCAGTAACAATATAAGATACATTAAATTACCTTTTAGTCTCATAATAACCGAAGAGATGTGTGAACAAGAAGCCAGATTCCCTAAACTTACGTAGTGCTTTTTTGTATTTTATTCCCGTCGGTGCAGAAAAGTAGGATGTTAAACCCCATTTAATTTTTTATATTTTTAGACCAGATAGAGCAATCTACAGAAATTTTATCGTGTGTGCAGTAAACGCATATCGTACTTGTGGGACAGCGGAAACAATGAAACTAGTAGTAGAGGCCGATGAATACGCTGAGGCGTTTGACCATATCTGTAATGGAATGAATGGTAAGTCGTCCGAGTTAAATTCCATCTCTCTCTCTCTCTCTCTCTCTCTCTCTCTCTCTCTCTCTCGAAGCTTTGACAACACATAACTTATACACGTAGTCTGGATTGTCAAGTACTATTTATACGATAATATACAAAATCTCGATTACGGATTGATAAATAGCGTGGGTGTTATAATTTATTTGGTCTCACGGTAACCTGGAGATCGGGTGTTCGATCCCTGCATTGGCCAAGAAAGTTCATCCAGATTATCCGGCGTGGCTCCCCCTTATCAGCGATGAAGAACAGGGGGTCTGACAAAGACAGCTGGGTGTGGGGGGAACTAATATCTTGGCGTGCACATAAAATATCCCTTGGCAGCTGGAATTCGATATAAGAGTAGGCCATAGTGCCGTTGCCCTGGCAAAATTTCCCTCGTAACACACTGTATCGCATTTCCCCGTCTTCATGTGTCTAACCTGAACAGAACAGTTGAACGTTAAACCTTTGGTCCTGTCAATATTCGCGTATTTCGGGTCGTAACTGCCCGAATTGTATGAAATATTGCAAATTTAGCTTGTGGTTCACCGAGGGGTCACAATTATTATCCGATTTAAAAAAAATATATATATCACCGCTACACTGTGATGTCGGTTGAATTCGAATTCCGTGAAAATAGGGCCAAAACTGCCGGATAAAATGGCCGTCCCTCGTACACAAATAGTGTATTCATCCAGTATATCAAGGTTGTGAATTCTCTAGAGGTTACAGTTTTGATCTGATTTTGATGAAACATGCATGTTTATAACCGAAAGATCTTGATCCGATTTTGATGAAACTTTCATTTTGATAATTGCGCACATCCGAACGTAACCTCCTTGATTATGACCCCTGAAAATTCGAGAGTTGCATTTTTAGCATGGGGATTATCTTGAGGTCACAATTTGTGTCCAATTTTAAGAACTGTTTAAATATATCATCATAATGAATGTTAAATTGAATTTTGAGAAAATTAAAATGAAGCTGCTCTACAAATTGTACGCAAATTGTTTAAAACTATGTAATACTAAAGCTGTGGACCTTCTAGTGTTCACAATTTTTATCCCATTTCGATGAGCTTAAAATATATCTTTATATCCCAACAATATTAATATTTGCGCATTTCAGACCATATCTTTGTGGATTATGGCCCCGGATTGTATGAAAAATCCCTTTTGTTTTTAGCATGTTTTCTATCCATCTCTTGGAAAATGTAAGCGTATCTTGCCCGATGATATCTTGTACAGGTAACCATGTAGTGAGCGGAGTTACACCGAGGTGCTGCCTGTTCCCCAATCCAATTTCATATATCTACTGAATAACAATATTGTTAAAGACAGAAGAGAAATTGACTCCCTTCTATCGCCCCATACTCCTTTATAAACAATCTAGATTGTCATCATGTGAAGAAACTGGATTTTACTTTTACTTTTTCAGACTTCGATACGAGATGTTTGGACACTGGAGCAATTATGAGTTGTACTGAAGGCAAACTAATTTCAATGAATATTACCAGTACACCACCATCCAATGCGAACTTTATGATGCTGAAGTCGTATTACTGCGGGTTAGTATTTTGTTTTTAATTCACTTTTGTGGATAGATCAGTGTGCTTTTGATGGTGGGGTGAATTCTAACATTCGCAAGATGCACACCATGATCTATTGATCCGGGGCCTAGCTAGCCAGGGCTTTACTGACTGAGCCAACACGGCTTATTTTCAATCATGATTCACTCCAGAGTTCAGTTGCCGTTTTTACAACAAGAGCGGACTTTCGAGCGTTGTCCTAATGGGTATCTTATCTTATTTCCAGCTTTGCAAACTACCTAGAGGAATGCGTAATGCTCGATACGTCATTGAGAGACTGTACTCCTAAAGTCAGGACCAAAGAGATATATGTGGCAACGTTAAGTGAGATAAAACCTGATGAATGTGGAGCCATGTCTGTTGTTTATACATCTTTACTTCTAACTGTCTCTCTTCTCCTTAACTACGTTCTGTAATTATCTCTAGTAAATGTAATACCTCCATCCCTAATACTGACTGTTACATTAACTAACTATATTTTGTCACTTCTAAACTATATTTTGTAATTATGTAATACATAGTAATTATTAATACATTTTGTAATTATGTAATACATTTTGTAATTATGTAATACATTTTGTAATTATGTAATACATTTTGTAATTATGTAATACATTTTGTAATTATGTAATACATTCATCTCTTCCAATAACCGTTTCTATTCTTATATTCGCTGAATCTATCTTTTAATATGTAACGTGTTCATCTCTTCCAGTGACTGCATCCCTTCCATATTATACTCTAATTATATTTTGTGACATTTAACATGTTCGTGAGACGCTAACTGTTTCCCTTCTTATATTTTCTGTTTCTATCTTGTAATACATCAACAGCCACTTGATTTTTTCTACTGTTCTGTTTCACTTATAGCCATTTTCACTTACTGTTTTTACTGCCTATACTTATATTTTCCATAATATAATGTCACCGGCTATTTCTATTATCATATCTTACATTACGTTGATTTGTAGTTAGTTAAACTAAAATGATCGTGAAGCTGGCATAATCAAAGTTAAGGGGGTTCATGAGGTTAATCTGAACGGAATAACTCTTTAAGTGACCATTTTTTTTGTGGGCATAATTGTGTCTTTTTTATGGTTTATGTGTATTTTTTAAAAATAATTTTTCACCTGTATTAACCATTGTTTTTTTTTCAATTTTGGGCCGGGTGCTTAAGTTTGGGGGCATTTTAATTAACAATTGCAGAATTAAATGTATCTATTTTCTTATAATTATGATAGTAATTGTTATTTTTGTTTTGTATTGCAATTTACATTAATGGAGGTGTTTTCTTTTCGGTAACAGAACAGCTTCCATGGATTGTCTTTTCTCATCATTTTTAGCTTTGAATCAACTATCTTCTACATGTACTTTGGCATGTATAATATAGTGTAGTTGGTCACTGATTGGCAATACTATATACCGAAAAACACCGGAAAATTACCGGAAAACACCATGTTATACTGAATTCCGGAAAGCACCAGAAAAACAGTAAATACCGGAAAACACACTTCATACCGGAAAACAGCCTAAATAGGTAACCCTGAGCGTGGTCCTCTGTGTCTGGGTTAGGTTTTTCCGTTGTGGTTTAGGGTAAGGGTTAGGTTTAGTTTTTTGTGTGTGTTTTCCGGAGGACCAGGCCCCTAGTTGCCTAATTAGGGTGTTTCCTTACTTAGTGTGTTTTCCTGTATTTAGTGTTTTTTTTCCGGTGTTTTCCGGAATTCAGTATAAGATGGTGTTTTCCGGCGTTTTTTTTGTGTTTTCCAGTATATAGTATATCCCGTTACTGTTTGCGATACAAAACTTATGAGCCCGAGAAATATGTCCTGGGTGTAATGTGGTATATATTTTATATACCCATGAAAGCAGATGAATAATGGGTATATTTGATGGAAGGTTTAGTATTTCAAACCTCAAGTAAACACACTCGAGTAAGTCAAGCAATTTTCGACAACCGAATTATATAATATTGTTCATATACACCTACCAATTACCTCACTACCATTACGTAAAGTGGTAAACAATTCTAATTACTATATTGTTAAGTCGCTTATCACTAGGACTGTAGTTATAATACTTAACCATGTAAAATTTCAATAAGGCTTTCTCGGGTGAAAATGTACGGTACAATAACATGATGCTATCTTGACCAATCAACATAGCTGGAACCGTTTTGTGCAGACATGGCTATAAACCAATAACCTCATATCAAAAAGTACCAGTTTCTATTAAAAACGAGAAATGCTTAAAGAATAAACCAACGCCATTATGCCCACAACAGTCGTGCCTACAGCAAAAGTTACTTATATATACACAGGCAAAAGTAAGTATACTCTTCGTAATTCTAATTCTGTCATCACGAGGTTTGACCAACCAGACATTGATGAACTCACTCAATGCATGTGTATTCCTCTGCTAACTTGGCTAAATACTTGGCAGAAAAGTGGTCAGGTGCTAAAGATGCATTTACCCCGTATCTCCAAAACCGCAAAGTATTTGTCATAACTGTTTTGGTTCCGAAAAAGACCCGTATTGGAGACAAAATTCTGAAATTGAAAATAAAAGCGTTGAATCGTCGTATGGGAAAAGAATTACGGGTCTTTGACTTACAATTTTTGAGTTATCTCCCTTGTGTTAGTTGTCACTACATTGAATTTAGATGGGGTTTTTTAAATTGGGTTTAACGTCCACTCGACACAACAGGTCATTTCGGGACTAACATATATGGTTTAATTTTATTTCAATAATTCGCTTGCGCGTAGGGGTCTTTAGCAGTGGGAGGAAACCGGAGTGCCCGGAGGAAACCCACGAGGTTTCGAAGGCGCCCCTAAATCCATGCCACATACGCTCACACCAGGGATCGAAACCACAGCCGTAAGCCAGAGGTGACCGGCCAGCTAGAGGTCGAAGCGCGGCACTCTAGACCACTAGGCTATCCCGGCCAGCTAGAGGTCGAAGCGCGGCACTCTAGACCACTAGGCTATCCCGGCCAGCTAGAGGTCGAAGCGCGGCACTCTAGACCACTAGGCCATCCCAACCCCCAAATTTAGATGGTACGCAACTAAAAATCTCAAGGTATCCCCAATTCGGAACTCGGCTACAAACACGCTACGATCACCCTGAGAATTACTTTTTAATGCTAACGTCAATCGCTTCTCATCTCTGGCCGGAACCGGAGCATTAGACCGAAACCTTCAACGAAATACCTAATGTTAGACTTTAAATACATTTCCAAATCTCTTTAAAATCAATAAAGAAACCATGTTAGTGCCTTTACAAGTTTCCACCAAACGAATCACATTTGCGACCCAGAACCACAGAGCTGCTTAAGTGTACGATTCAAATCTTCTATAACTATTTCGTTTAAACGATATTTAAAATCGTTTCAGCGAAAAGATTAATTCGATAAAACAAACAAAACTAATTCGTTCAAGCAAAATAATTGATTTACATATTCTGTCAATCGGGTCACCGTGTGGCCGAACCCACAGAGCCGCCTAAAACGAAATTATTTTTCATTAAAACGAAATAATTACCACACTAACACTATTTATGGATTAACAATTACTGGTTTATTAACATGCAACGTTTCGACGACGATACTCCCGTCTTTATCAAACAACTAATTAATTTACTATAACAAAATGATTAATTCGATTTAAAGAAATGATTAATTCGATTTAAAGAAATGATTAATTCGATTTAAAGAAATGATTAATTCGATTTAAAGAAATGGTTAATTCGATTTTAAAAAAAATGATGAATTTGCTGCAAAGACATGATTAATTCACTGCAACGACATGATTAATTCGATATAGCGAAATATTAGTTCGTCTGAATGAAATATTATATTTATTAAACAAATTTAATATTTCATTCGGACGAACTAATATTTCGCTATATCGAATTGATCATGTCGTTGGTTAATCAATTTAAGATTTAATACTTCGACTTACGACCTCACTGTTTCACAGTTGAGAATATAACACCATGAATTTGTTATTAAACGTAATTAAAATTAGTTAAACGTCAGTAAAGACAGAAAATCAATCAGAGTATGTGAACCAAATCTTCGGAACCCCACTTACTCGTATTTCCGCGATTGGGACTGGCCGCAATGATGATATTCCCATTAAGAAAAGGTTTTGGTCGAAACATTTAATTAAAATAACTTCTGATAAGACAGTTTTATACAAATGTGAGTATTTATAAGTGTTTTATTCAGAAAGATCTATAGAGTATCACACAATATATCGACACCAGTGTTAAAGATTATTTTAATTTGACGTACATTTATTTTATAAATTTAGAGCCACGGTGGGTAAGTGGTAAGACGCTGGCTCGATCCCTGTTTTGACCAAAAAAGTTCATGGGGATTTTCCGCGTGGTGTCCCCGTGTTAGTGGTGCAGGGCGGAGAGTCTGACAAGGAAATCCGTCTAGTTGTTCGATGTGGAACGAAACCCCGAGGTTTCGTGTATACATTGGCGTGCCCGTAAAAGATCCTTGGCCGCTAGAATTCGATATAACTGTAGGCCGCAATTATACCGCTGGTAAAATCTCCCTCATAGCACACTGTATGACAACGCAGGCCTGTTTTCATTAGCACAGTCGGGGCAGAACAGCAGAACTTTAAACCCCATTTCATTCCTTTTATAAATTACTTATTTTTAAGTGTGAATACATTATGACTTTATATGAGATCCATTGGGCTTTTTACGTCGACTGTCTGAACAAAACGTCAATAACACGTAGAGATACAGACATTATTATTCGCCGTTTATTGATATTCCTATAAATCATAATCTGATATAGATAAACATGTATGTGTATAGTGTTCACAACAAATCAACCATAAGATTTACCCATGCTTCAGAATTATATAGAGACCTTCGTGATTTGGCACATTTGAAATTATTATTATGATAATAATATATATTTATAGTGTGGCCTTTGCAATAACATATTCAGGGGCACTTACATGGTGACAATGTAATCATAAATAAACAACAATATTGTGGGCGATTGTATACAGAGTCAGTTAAAAGCATGATTTAATAAATGTGTTTTAAGTTATTTTTTGAAAGTATATACAGATGTACAACATCTTAAACTAAATGGTAGATTATTCAATAAAACAGGTACATGATAACTTAACGATCACTGACCATAACAAAATAATTGAACAGTTTTGGGCTTTAAAGTACGTAATATTCCACAACGTGTATAAAGTTCTTAGAACTGAGACATAAGTCTCGTATAGCACTATTCCTTATTCCAAGGGTACATTTTTAAAGCTGTAGTCGACTCGCACCTAAGCATTCATTGGGTTACCTTTGATATAAGGACATCTAGTCTAGCTTGTCGTTTTCAGTATCGGCCCCAACGGTTCTGACGGGGCTAACTATCATATCAGACCCTTCTTGTTACGAGTTCAAAAATTAAATCACGTAGCGAGAGGTTAATTATCGATCATGTTGTTGATTTTTGTTGTTTGTCTTTTAAAATGTATTACTTATGATATTAGTCGAGATTTTATTTTATTTCGGAAGCTTAGAACTTTCACATTTTTCCCCCGAACTTTCCTGTTAAATGGGATTCGGCGGTTTAACACATTGATATGAGTTTTCTATTAGTTTTAATAAAAAAAATATCGCATTGAGGCGAATCATAGATTTCACCTGGCTAATCGCGATGTGTAATGATCACTTGTGGTCCAACGCTAGAAAGATCAAAGCCGGTTGGAATTCCTAATGGCTGTTCTCCCATCCAAATTATAATTAGTGACTGATATACTATCACCGATGAAAGGTGGACAGTATAGCATTGGATATGATGGAAAGGTATCTGTTGTTCGACAGGAGAAATCGGGCGGGTTGGTGTTCCACACGAGAATTTTGGCGGGTTGACGTCTATAATATTTTATTTGCACATGTCTTAAGCTAGTTTATTGAAATCGCCTTTCATCTACGAGTGATTAATAGGGTCAACCAGTGTGCCAACAGTGTACTCCTTGTTTCTGATCACGATGATCAATAAATGAAATGAATAGGGTTAAACATACTTAATTCGAACAAAGAATTATTCAGTGGATATAATATGTTATCGACCAGACACCCCGAATTCAATGAAGCGACAAATGCATTTATTCATTCCGCAACAAATACAATACCCTGAGATAGTAATTCAAATGCGTATGGCTTTGGCCTTCGTTTATAGTGGTTGTTGCTACTTTAACGTGTACTCGTTATTCGTTTTACGGGTGTCGAAAGAGTAGTCTATTTATATATGTTATTTCCATAATATATTAATTGTTAAGGTGTTACAAGGCTCGTGTAATATACTAAAGTCTTTAGTGCGCAGAACTATTGATGAACCTGGAAATTGTATACAAAGTTTTTTATGATTGATTTTAGAAGCCTAGGGTAAGTGGCGGCGCCAAAGGAGGAGGGGGATAGGGGGCATTTACTCCCCCCATAAATCTGGTCTGCCCCCTGTTTGCCCCCCACCACCAATAAGTTTAGAAAAGAAAATCCCACATACCCACTCAGTCATAGACTTGCATGTTGGGTGATTTCTTACCAAGCCCATCCTGTTGTAAATACTTGAGAAGTGCTTTTAACGAAAATCAAAGTTTTTGGGTAATGATTCAACGCAACGAGAATAAGCATTCACCTGATACACTTACTCCGTTTGCCTGACACCTCGCTTTCTGTTCGGATAAGCTGGTGATTTGGCGACGAACATTATCTGGCCAGCTCTATTTATCTCCTCGACGACCAGTGTCTGAAATGCTGCCTGGTTACTTTTCCGGCAGTCTATTTCACAAAATATAATTGCGAAACATTCATTCACTTTGAGTCACTCACTCTTTGACACTTTCCACTCTGGTCGGATAAACTAGTGATTTGGCTATAGGAGGTATATGTTAAGCTCTATTTATCTCGACGATCAATGCCTGAAATGGGGACACCGCACTTTCCCACATCTATTGTTTCGAGTCTGGGTCCACCAGGCAATGACTAATTAATCAACAAAGGGGGTTTAATTAAAGTATAGTCTGTAAAAGTTTGTACACTTCAAACAAAAGGAATGAAATAATCTTTGTGAAAAAGATTAAAAGTAGACAGATTCATATAATATGAATCCTTATATTATACCATTTCCAATTTTTTATAAATATTACGCCAGGACTTAACGGTGAACTTAAAACCATCTAGCACTAAATTCTGACCACCTTTAGTATTAGCAATGTATCTAAAGTTAACCAAAGCGTTCGCCATTTTGGAATGACTATTTGTGATTCAGAGGAGCTAAATCAACTGATAAGCTGTGATTAAATATTTGTTTTTGTTTAAAATTAATTATAACATCAAAACAGCTCACAATTTTAATTTATTTGTAAACTGATTTCACCAATTTGCGCAATCTACTGATAGTGGGAAGTGTTCACCAGTAACATTAATTAGATTGAGAAGTTTACACCAGTGATACTACTTAATTAGAACAGACTAAAGTCCAACGCCAACAGTCTAGTAACCTCCTAATCCTTTATCAAAACAATCAAATGTGGGGAAAGTCAGGCCAATCCTCTGAAATACTGCCAGACTGCATTTCGAGCAGTCTAATTTTCAAATTATTGGGGACTTCGTTGAGGTTCATATGACACTTTTCTCTCTGGGGTCGGAAAGACTAGTGATCAGGCGACAGACGGCATCCGATCAGCTCTATTTATCTCTACGATCGCTGCCGGAGTACTGTCAGGCAGCTATTCCAACAGTCTATTTTTCAAAATTTTCTTGGGTAGGTCCCCAAAACCTCCTAAAAGGGCTCATTTTTTTGTCGCTCACAAGGGTTCTTCGTTGAGGTTCGCAAGTCCGTTCGTTTGACATTTTGTTCTCTGTGCGGATGAATTTGGCGACGGACGGTATGTGGTCCGATTTATTTATCTCGACGATCGATGCCCGACTGAATACTGTCAGACAGTATTTCCGAGGGTCTATTTTTCAAAATTTTCTAGGGGAGGCCCCCCTTACCCTTCATTAGGACTCCCTACTTTGGCGCTCGTAAGTGGGATTCGTCGAGATTCGCAAGTCTGTTCGTTCGACACTTTACCTCAACGATCGTTGCCTGAAATACTGCCAGACTGCATTTTCGGCAGCCTGTTTTTCAAAATTATCTGGGATAGACCCCCTACCCCTAGTTGAAACTGCCCCCTTAACCCTGGACTTTGCCCCAGCTATGCTTCTCGAACCCCCGACGGCTGGCGCCGCCATTTCCTAGGGCACCCTCTTTTAGAATCTGCCGGGTGAACCTCCGTCACTATAGAGCGTTTTTTAACATTCAAAATGTTGTCCAAGACGGCTGCCATTCAAATAATCCCCAATAACTTCCATTATATATTTAGTCTAGGATGATAGTCTTGTAGTCAAACTTTATGTTGCTAGGACCAAGGAGTACACTGAAATCGTTTAATTTGTTGTGGGGCGATTAGATGATAGTAAAATTCATTATACCAGCCAATGTGGACCTTTAACACAATAGCGGAGGTTAAGGGCTATTATTTCACCAAACCAAACTATATCTAAAGACAAACTATAAATGTCTGGACATATGAGCATATGATATGGGTGATGCGATAACATAAAATACATGCCTATATAAGGGGCCCCAGTGCCACGTGGAACAGTCCTAAAAAGGGCGGAACACGTTTTTTTAACATATCAAAAATAAATTCTACCCGCAAAACAAAAAAGCGAACCTTATCGATAATCATCGAACTGCAAACTTTGTTTTCCGAGTAACCCCTCCATGCCCACTGATCTTGTGGATGTGATAGAGGCTTCATTTTGTAACGGATTCTGGTCAACTTTGGTGTGCAGCATTGATAAAATAAGATGACGAAGCGATATTTGACGTTCCACGATCCAGGGTCATGGTGCCTTTTCCGAAAACCATGTTAATGAGATAAAGACAGCAGATTTCAATGGCTGTCCCTCCTTTGTGCCTCGGACCTATGTAAGTCGAGACAGCGGTTAACACATATTTTGGTGGATGTTCATCCCCAGAATCGCTTTCATCCCCTCTATCACCGCTTACACTTGTATCTGGATCACCCTCTGAATCATCAACAACTTTATCATCGTGAGAAAGCCAAGTAGCAAGGCATTGTACTTGTAGAGCCGGTTGCTATATTTGTAGTGTCGATAGTGTCAAGGTTAGGAAAACCCGTCTCCTCACGTCATTTCCGGGAATCTATCTAATTATAATACCAAAATGCTGCCAGCAAAATGTTATCGTCGATTCTGATTGGTTGGATTAACGTGTACTAATCAATTATGGTTGGTTGTTTACTTGGAATTTCTGAGTGACGTAACGAAAGCTGCTGACACCGTTTCCGTAGTAAATGGCAAATTTTCTTGCGACGCATACAACGGATTGTCGTATCGAAAGAGTAAACAGATTATTTTGCCAATTTGTTTTCTTTTCTTTTGTTAAAGCTTTATTTCTCCAAACAATAGGATTGTGGTTGGTGCCAGGTACGGAGAGCGTTATGCTTACCAACTTACATTATATCACAGGATCGTGGCATATATTCATGTATATATAGATACAACTTGGGCGTACATTATATCACAGGATCGTGGCATATATTCATGTATATATAGATACAACTTGGGCGTAATTGCTTTTACCAGATGGTCCCGTGTGGCCCATGCCAAACATACGGCAATGGCAAGAGATGAAAAGGATGACAATGCATCGGATGTGGTTTGTCTGGTGAAGGCGATTTAATTTGTCACATGATATAGCCAAGATTCGTCTGCATAACTTTTAACTGATGTTCGTTGAGATTTGGTGTGAATCATTGGGGTCATGATAGAACAAACGCTACCTATTATCAGTGTTCCGCCGTCTCCTGTTCCCAAGAAACCTGTGAATACGATAGAGGCTACAGTTTTCAAAATCGCACTCACCCCACTCACCCAAGATCTTCGGATCCTTAAAAATATTTTTAGGCTTTATCTGAATCGGTCAAAACTTGTGACCTCTGAAGGGTCTAATAGGAGGACCACAAACGCCGCACATATTTCACATTCTAGATCTTCTTATCATTAAGTTCCATATACGTCGGCAAAAGAATCGTTGGTTCTTTGGATATATATCACATCAAATTGATTAATACACCCTCAACATATAACGACATCAAGTGTCCAACACTAGAGGGGCTGGGCACATCCATATGGAAGTCATTAGTTATTACAGCTGGCCAGGGTTACCTAACGTTTTTTTGTCTTATAAAGCAATCTGTACCGAAAGCTTAATCTGGTATTACGTAATAACAATCTGCAATAACCATAAGCCACAGTATGTTTACAAATCTAACGGTGACCAATCTAACACGTGTCAGTGGCTGATTGGTCAAAACTATTTATGCAACCGGGACATGGCACATCCCAAACTGAATACTGGTCAATGAGGTCACAGTGTGTTGGTCTGGTATGTGGAAAACTAGGCTGAACCAGTACTATAAGACCGGAATAAAACAACTGTTCTCGGGGGTTGGGGTGGGGTAACGTTGTGGCCTAGAGAGTCGAGCATCGACATCTAGCTGGCCGGTCACATTGCGGTT
The DNA here is from genome assembly GCA_963678685.1 of Patella ulyssiponensis. Taxonomy (NCBI): domain Eukaryota; kingdom Metazoa; phylum Mollusca; class Gastropoda; family Patellidae; genus Patella; species Patella ulyssiponensis. Next base: position 64,967,175 of record OY783229.1, read on the forward strand.
GTTGTTTCGATCTCTGGTATGGGCGTATGTGGCTTGGAGATAAGGATGCCTTCTATAAAAAGTAGTGGTGCAAATGATGGTGCGTCGCTTTTCGGAGGGAAAAAAGACGTACTAAAATATATATATATATATATATATATATTGTAAGCAATGTTTTTATTCAGGATGTCTTAATGGGATTGGGGTTTCAGGCATAGCCTACGTAAAACCCCTCTCCCTAGATAATATACACATATAATATTAAAACAAAGGAACAAAATGGGTGTATATACACAGTTAAATTAAGGACAAACACATACATATATAAGTTTATATACATATATAATGAGATGGGTGGATATACGAGCAATTCACGTCGATATTCACACTACAACGTCATATTATGATATCAGCTCTTTCATAATGAAGATGACTGGGTAAAGGGTTGTACCCGTCACCGGTTTATATAGATATTTAACCTTGATATTTATACCATAAATAATCTTTTGACGACGGGTTAGACGCGTGTCCTTGTTTATTAAATTCCAACCGCGTGGGTTTTCTATGGGTCCTTCGGTTTCCTTCCAATGCTAGAGACCTCTACGTTCATGCGAATTATTGAAATAAAATTAAAAAACATGTTAGTCCCGAAATGACCTAGTTTGTGTCAAATGGACGTTAAACCACATTTATTTAATAAATGATAAATTAACGTAAATACAATTTAGAATGTAACTTTCTACCATTGCGGGTCCATGTGTACGATAACATAAACTACAATAAGGTATATATGCCGACCATAAGCTACGCTGTCCAACTAGCGAATAAGAGGATCACTTGGCTAAGCGGTTAAGGCGCTGGCTCGCTATCCTGAAGGTTGGGTGTTTATCTCGATTTTCTGGTGTGGTTTCCCCTTGTGAGTTCGATGCAAAACAGAGGGCCTGACAAGGACAGCTGTCAAGTCGTTCGAATGGTACGAAAACCGAGGTCTCGTGTACACATTGGCGTGCACGTAAAAGATCCCTTGGCAGTTGGAATACGATATAAGAGTATTCCTTTGCGCCGCTGTCCGGGCAAATTTCCCTCATAGCACACTATATGGCGTATTCCCGTCTTCCATCAGTCTAGGTTAGGCGCAGAAGAGTAGGACGTTAAACCCCATTTCATTTCATTTTAATTGCGGAGGGAGGGGGCACACGTTTTCAAATTATCTGCCCTTGTTGATTGAGCTATTTTTTTTATTATCGACCAATTCAATACATCATTAATTGCAACGGAAGTTGGCATGGTTGAGAAACTCTCATCGGGTAATGATAGCAAATCCACAAAGACCCACTTCAAGAGACAAGCTTAAAAACTAGCATAAGTCCAAAGTATACTAAATGCGTATTAAAACAGAATTACAATTATTATAACAACAAACAAAACACATACTTATGGAAAACAGTTACTAGTGTATTTCAGGTGACGTTTCGTAGAGTATTCTCTCAACGTTATCAAGCTAATTATTATATAATATATTAAAGATACATTAGTTAAGAGTTTAATAAAAGAGTTGGCCATTCTTGCTATAATAATTCAAAAACACATGATAAAAAAGACAATATTGAAAATTTCAGTCAATTATTTTTATTCTGGACGGAGTTATCAGTGTTGGAAGTTTGGACAAGAAATGGGTACAAATTGCTGCGACACCTTAACGACAATTGTCGATCGTTTGATTGACAGACGATAACTCCACCCACATATTCTTGATTATCCAATAGTAATAGTACTCTCGCTTGACAGGCCTTTCATCGTCAGTTTCCGGTAGCGCACGTTACCGAATAACAGTAAACGATATCTTGGTCAGCCATTTCTGATTTATTTATATAGAAGGACGACTGTTTAAATCCGAGCTGTATCCAAGCCATCCGTGGGTCAACAGAGTTAATTTTGTGCTTGTTGTCTAAATTAAGGTCTAATTAATCATTTCTATAACATCTGAAGCCTAAATAAAGACTTTCAATATGTTGATTTAGCTCTTGCATAATGCATGTTTAATGAAGAACGGATGGGTATTTTTATACATGTGAAGAGAACAGGGGAAAACAAATCAAGGACCTTTGGGAAATGCCCCCCCTCTTGCCGGACAAATACATCCATCGTACTTGTTATTTGACCTTAATTTGAAGTCAGTTGTTGTACTGGTATAATGTTTCGTATCAAACATAGTTTCGGAGTTGTAATTAAACCTATTAGCTGTTCGCGTCAAGCATTCTCGTCGAAAAGTTTGTTTTGCCTTTTATGCGAAAAGACAAAATTGTGACTTAGATCGTTCTTCCCTCGTACTCTTCATGTAGGTTCCAGAGTGTTATTGAGTAAAAACTTGCCAAATATAAGTTCAATAACAATACAAATAACCGAATGAAACATTTTAGAAAAAATACCAATGGTAATAATAATAACAAAGGTCCAGCATATAGATGTTATACATATTTGAAATCACCCAAACATACTACAGATTTTGATAATACAATTAAATATAAATCAATTAGAAATATATACATTATTTACATAAATCATTCAGTAAATGGACATAGATATGGTTTTGCACCCTTATAAAAACCAACGCGTAACGAAAACAGTTCCATTAGTAGGTCTGTTTTTTGATTGGTTCGTAGACTTTAGCTACCTTTTTAAAATCGTGGAAACCCTATGGTTTAACACAGGTGTTAGTGAAGTAGAACGGAATGAGACAACTTAGGATACCGAGGATACCCCATACCACACCCTTCCATAGTATGACGTCCCTACTCATTAGTCCCGCCAGAGCGCACGAGAGGACGTTAACCTCCAAATCAGTTATCACTCGAGAGTGTAATTAATAATTAACAATGCTTTGCCATCTGACTTATTAACCAATCACGGCACGACTTACAAAGAAAAGATGATAACTGTACAGGTAAAAACTATACGGATAGTTATATATATCACTTCATGTTTCAATTAAGTTTTGAACATTAAACGAAAAATGGTCAAATTTGAAAAAAAAAAATTCTAAAAGACATTATGACCGGAACAATGATTACAAGGTTACGTTGAAAGGGAAAAAATCAATAGGTAACACATGTGTGATTTTTGATACTGGTCCGTATGGCTACTCAGTATGACCTTCACACCGCACACTGTCTTTCAAAAATTGAAATAGCCCAATAAGTTTTATAGAAAATTCTAAACAAAATCAAGGTTGAAGTTGTTGGACAGACAGGCCGATAGATGCCAAGGGTTCGAGCATACATAACTTTACAATATATCCAATTTTCACACGTAATTTTAAAAGACATATCGGCCTACAGTTTGACTTACAATTGTGTAAGTATTCGTTTGACCATTGTATCAAAATAAAGCCTGTTGCTTGTGAATGTCTTTCACCTTTCTACATTACACGTATTACAATTGGGTATCAGTATTTTACAAAATATATCATCTGCAGGGAAAGTAACAATATTAATATGCGGACTGGAATTAGGGACCGATATCAAACGCGACGTTAAATTACAAGTTTAACAATACAATGAGTAATCAAGCAGGGGCGGATCCAGGATTTTCAGAAAGAGGGGCGTGCTGCACCCACTTGAGAGTGCGAAGCCCGGCCCGTGGTTTTTGAGTGGACAAAAATGCCCACAAGGACTAATTTCATACCAGTAATGTAAATTACGATTTCAAACCTAAACTGTTTTTGTTCTCCTTTCCCGCGAGAATATATGGAGCTAAAAATTGTTCGCATTCGCAAAAAAAATAGAGGGCGGGTGCGCCCCCTCTGTATCCGCGCCTGCCAAGGCTTGGAATCACCCCTCCATAAATATATCCCAAAATAAAATCAACAGTCAATTTATTGTGTAATTTGTGTTTGTTATTATGTAGTCACGGCGATGAATTCAGTGGAAAATTTCCTACCGAGGCTTTTTATGTAAGCTACTAGGTAGACGGACTTAATCGCTCTTTGGTATCTTTTTTTAGGTTAAATAAGAATAAAGGGATTTGACACCGAATATATGTCGATATTTTTATTCATAGGTAGGTCTACCTTCTCCGTGGTCAAGACAAAGGGACTGATAAGGGACAACATAAAGTGGTTCGGATGGTACGAAAACCCAAAGTTTGTACATATAGGCGTGCACGTAGAAGATCCGTAGTCGCGTTGTCCGGACAAAATTTCTTTCATAGCACACTTCATGGCGTATGCCCGTCTTCATTAGCCCAGTAGGGGTAGAACAGTAAGACGGTAAACCCCATTTCATTTCATTTCTTGGACGCATTGAATGTGTATAGCGTAGTAGGCAGTTAAAAAAGGGTATTCAAAAATACTGTGACAAAATATACTCTCGTAGTGGTATAAATAAAAGGTGCATATTAAAAAATGCAAAAGAATTACTTGATGTTTTGCAATCTAGATCCCTTGCAATAGTCTCATCTATTCAAACTTTTGATTTTTCTACTTTGTACATGTACACTAAAATTCCCCATAGTAAATTAAAAGCTCGGTTGAAAGACATTATTCACAGTCTTTTCATCTAAATCGGGAACTGCTAGATATCAATATTTAGTTGTTTAATACAATTCCTCATATTTCGTTTAGTACCATAGTGATTCCAAAAATAAATTCACTGCCATCAAGATAATTCAGATGTTTGATTTTTTATTTGATAACATCTTTATTGAATTTGGAGGGGGAATATATCAGCAAGTTGTAGGTATCCCCATGGGCATCAACAGTGCACCTTTGCTTGCTGATTTATTTCTCTATTCCTATGAAGCCGAGTACATACAGGCCCTAGTTAAAACAAATAAACGTTTAATCAGACATTTTAATTTTACTTACCGATGATGTTCTATCACTGAATAATCTTAAATTTAATGATTATGTAGAATTCATATATCTTGATGAGCTTGAAATTAAAAATACTACCGACAGTGACAATTACGCTTCCTACTTGGACCTGCGTCTAGATTTTGACCATTGATATAGACTGAGTGTTAAATTGTATGATAAACGTGGTGACTTTGACTTTCCATTTATTAGTAGTAACATTCCAATATCACCAACTTATGGAGTGTTTGTGTCTTAGCTATTCGTTACGCGAGAGCTTGTTTTTTTAATTCTGATTTTTTAAGCAGATCGAGACATTTGTCATCTAAGCTTCAACTACAAGGATACTTGCGCACTAAACATAAAAACTTTTAAGAAGTATTATGGCCGTCATATTGACTTGATTGGTTAATATAACATGTCTCTCTCAGCTATTATTCTAGTTATATTTAATTGACGAGTATCCTATTTACTATCTCCCTGATTATTTCTACTACATCGTTAACACTGTTCATCACGTGCATTTTGAATACCGATAGCCCATTGGCCAATCACGCTGTTTTACCGAGATTTCGTCTAATAGTTTTGATGCAGCTATGGCGGGTGTGGCGCCAGGCAGTTACCACTGATTGTCGTGTATTTTGTACACGATGAACAGTCCATTTGCTGATAACACTATTTTTAGGACTTCGAATTTTGTCTATTGGTTTGGATTGTTCGTACTTGGTTTTATTTTATTGAGCAAATTCACCTAATAAACATTCACATGAGTTCGATATTCTGTTATCCTAAGCAAGAGCCTGAAGGACAGTCGGAGACATTTTAGTATTACCTTGCTTTCTCACACAGGAAGCGCACTGTCAATCTGTAAGGGGTCACGCTGGCTAAGACGCTGGCTCGTAAGCCTGGGGGTCGTGTATTCGATCCTTGCATTGGCAGAGAACGTTCATCCAGATTTTCCGACGTGCCCCCCCCCCCCCCCGCTTGTACTGAAGGCCTGACAAGGACAGCTCACCAGTCGTTCGCATACAACGAAACGCTGAGGTCCCGTGTACACGAAAAAGATCCAGTGACAGTTTTGGAATGCGATATAAGAGTAGGCTGTAGTGCGTATGCCCGTCTTCATTAGCCCACAGAAGAGAAAGACGTTAAACTCCATTTCATCTCATTCCATTTGCAAATCTGTGGTGAAAAATTTTAAACAAAATTTCCCTTTAAAGTCACCCTTTCACCAATACATCTTTAGCGTATATATATATCGGGCTCGTGGTGATCTGAGCTAGTCAGCTAGCAAATTTGTTCGCGTGAAGAACCTACTCTGTTCAATACAATTTATTACGAAACGATGTTTTTACAAATTGTCTTCGTAGCAGCCGTGGCTTGTAAGTTGTTTATGTTCCACATTATTATTCCTAATGCTTTTGTTTTAATTTAAATTGTTAGACTTTGCCTCAGATTTTTATTTTCATTTTCAGTTGTGGTAAAGATTTTGTTAAAATTAATTTTGGACTTTAATTTCAATTTTTTGACTTTGCAATATAGGATACTATGTTTTCATTTAAGTGATATTTTTTTTCAGACGCTGGAAAATTATTCGTACATGTGATTTTAAATTTAATTTTTCTATTTCTTATTTTTTTTAATTTTCGCCTTAATCACCTATTTTCTACTGAAGCGTATTGGGGTCACGAAAACTTTTGTAGAACTGGAGATTCTGTGGTTCTGTGATCCTTTTTTCGAGATGACAATTTAATGTTTTCGAGATGCCTTGATAATTTTCTCGAGATTCGTAATAGGAAATCAGTGGGCCAGGAGAAAACCCGCGAGGATGGACAGGCGACCCTACGTCTTGTCACGTACAACCGGAGAATCGAAACCCTGCCAGATGACTCAATGAAAGACCGTATGATACAGCGCGTGCGTGCTAACCATTCGGCCATCCAACCCCCACAAAAGAATGAACCTTTTGGATTTGAAGCGTCCCCTGTCTTTCCGTTAAACTTTGTGCACGGCCAGACTTTTTCAAGATTTGTTTTCAAAATCCGCCTTTGGCCACGGCAGAATAAAGCCTATCGAATTTCATTTTCCGTTCTCCATTTATTGATATTCGCTGTATCCAACAAGGCTGCAATTCAGAATCGACGGGTCAAGTCCCAAACTTTATTTTTTTGTCAACATTCGACGAAAGCAATTGTGGTCGTGATTCTCCCAAAGTCGACGAATGGCTAACGCCAAAAATAGGAATAATGCGACTTGATGATCGAAATTTCTCTATTTCCCGCTTAGTTTTTAATTTTGCGCTAAAATATAGAATTGTCGGAGAATTTATAACGAAACTAATTAGTACCCTGTGCAGATATTACGAAGGAGCTTCTATTTTAAATGACATTTATTAAAGACGTGGTTTTTTTTTATTCATTTAATACATTAAAAATTAGCATATCGGAAATTGAAAACCTAAGAACAAAAGTAACGCATTGCGACGAATGTGTGTTATTCAGCGTGTTTTTTTAAGGTCTGCCCATATATTATGTAAGTTAGGAGAAAACTCTGAAATTAAAATATCTTGAAATCTAATTTTGGTCGTAAAAGTGTAAATGATAATTATTATTTCATCAGTGTAGTTTTATTAAAAGCGACAAGCGAATATTTAATGCATTAAATGAATGGAAGACACGTCGTTAATAAATAACATTTAAAATAGACGCAGGGACGATACACATGTTTTTGTCAAAGATTTATATTTTTAAAAGGTTTCTTGTAGAATTTTATGATGTTTTTGATGTTTTTATCAAATTGTATGATATTATTATAATGGTTTTATCACACTTCATGATTTTCTATGTTTTTATCATTATCAAATATCATCATTATGACTGCACTGACAGTCAAATATCAACTGCACTGACAGTCAGTAGCGAATCTAAAAGCTGTGAATAAGGGGGCAGTTCCAAATGTGGGCATCCACAATCCTACCCTACAATGAATGTCGACAAATACTGGCAATAACACTTTTTGAGCGGCCCGGTAGAACATAGATCGCATTGCCTATACTGTATAGTTGTTCGTCGATCTTTACTCGCCGAAATGCGGTTAGTTTTTTTTATAATCAAGGTTTATTCAGAAACTGAGGGTATTGGGGAACAGACAAAGCTTATAGTAAAGTTGTCATATTATCATGTTATTGATTATTGTCAATGTTACAGACGTGACTGAACAACCTGAAGGGGTGGGGTTGTCCCTCTGAGAAAATCAAGAAAACCCGAGTCAATATCCTGGCTTTTAAGGTCTTTGCTGGAAGAAAAATCTTGTTAACGAGACGATCAGAAATGGGAGTCAATGGACCAGAATCTTGAGATCTGTCTGTCATTTCCGCTTGTTTTTGTGAGAGTAAACCGAGCTGTTCACTGCGAATATGATAGTGATGAGATGGTATAGTAAACGATCACAAATGAATGGAAGAAAAATGATGCTATAATGGAGTCTCGAGCGCTGAGTAATTAAGCTTTTAATATTGGGACTAGGCTTAAAGTGAGGATTTCATATTTTTAAGTTATATTTTTAAAATGTATTAAAATAAAGCCTTAAAATAGATGGTATCTATAAACAGTCCTACCTTGTTAAAGAATAATCATGTTAATCTTATAATTCACTATTGCCAGTTGAGAAATTGGAAAAATGTCATTTCCAACTTTAAAGTTAAACGTTTGAAGATAGCTATTGCATGGGGGATAGAAAAAACAAGGGAGGTAATTGTGTTATTATTTCCTGTGCGAATGATTTTTAAGTGTGGGAAATAATGCCTATGATCGTATAATAGTGAGCTGACAACCGAGAGAGCAAAAGACAAAGGAATACTTATGTTTTGACTTTTTTAGAAAATGTAAATTTCTCGCAATAAATTTCCTGGCATTTCAGTTGCTTGGGGCAAATTCTTGTGAATAAGAGGATTAGAAATGGGACAAACTCGATGCCCTCATGTTGATTCTGGCTGTTTTGTGAGAGTTGACAGAACATTTCCACGATCTGTCGCCCCACCCACTTGTGCAATTTGGGCGATTCACTTGTAATCTATAACCAGGAACTTGATAGTGATGCGGCAATATAAGACCATAGATCAGGAGTGCAAGAAGGATGATATAATGGAATCGAGCCCAATAGACGCAGACAAATTTCGGATAATTTGTAAATTGGGATTGAGCCTGGGGAGACTTGGTCTCGCGGGGCCACTTTACTTATTTGTATATAAAGTGGTTTATATTCAATTTTTAAAATATAATAATAATAATAATAGTGTATATTTATTATGCGCAAATTTCCATACAGGTATGCATGCTCAGAGCGCCAAACACTATGTATCATTCACTATTTATCACCCAATAACACATTTGATAGTAGATATCGCTTGTGTGATAAAATACATAATCTACTGCGAGGAGATATCGCTTTACATGAATTTGATTGGTCAATCAAAAAGGAACTACTTTCTTTTATTTTAAAGAAATCACTTTTTTAGATAAAAGGTAACTTATTTTTTCTTTAAAAGAAACTGTTTTTATTCAATTGACCTTGAAAGAAATACTGGGTCAATATATAAGACTTTGCAATAGTTAAACTGCTGTTAAAAAATAGGTTGCCAGGCAACGAAACATACGCCCACACAGCAGCTAAATCGTCCGGGCAGTCAACAAGAGAAAATCATTACAATTTGTTTGGTTTTATAAAATTCTGCCCCATGCTAACGTTTAGTATACGAAACATTTAATATTATTTCTAAAATTGGATAATAATTGAGACCTCTAGAGGGACCACTAGCTAAAAAAGTCAATTGTGCGTACAATCAGGGGCTATAATTCAGGAAGTTACAATCCGATATTATCTTTGGGTTATAAACATGCATTTCAAGTTTCATCAACATCAGATTAAAATTGTGACCTCTACAGGGTCCACAACCTTGATATACCATATTTTTATAGTATTCGTGTACAAGCAGCGGCCATTTTGTCTGTCAGTTTTGGTCCGATTTTCACGAAATTCTAACTCAACATTCATTACATTGTAACGGTGATATAATCAAACGGTTTTTTTAAATCGGGTAATAATTTTGACTTCCAGAGGGACCACAATCTAATACAGGCGATTTTTCGTATACAATCAGGGGCCATAAGTTATGATCCGATATGCGCAAATATCGAAAGGAACCAAGATCTTTAGGTTATAAACATGTATTTCAAGTTTCATCAAAATTGATTTAAATTGTGACCTCTACAGGTTCCACAACCTATATACCATATTTTTTACACTTTTCGGGTACAAGCGGTGACCATTTTGTCCGTCAATTTTGGTCCGATTTTCACAAAATTTGAACTCACCCTTCATTACCATGTAACGGTGATATAATCAAACGGTTTTTTAAATCGGATAATAATTTTGACCTCCAGAGGGATCACAAGCTAAAAAGGGCGATTTTTCGGACAATCAGGGGCTATAATTCAGAAAGTTACGAATCAATGGGCGCAAATATCGAAAGGAACCAAGATCTTTGGGTTATAAACATGCATGTCAAGTTTCATCATTATAGGGTCCACAACCTTGATATAACATATTTTCACTCTAATCGCGTACAAACGGCGGCCATTTTGTCTGTCAATTTTGGTCCGATTTTCACGAAATTTGAACTCAGTCTTCATTACCATGTAACGGTGATATAATCAAACGGTTTGTTTTAATCGGATAATAATTTTGACCTCCAGTGGGAACACAAGCTAAAAAGGGTGATTTTTCGTACAATCAGGGGCCATAATTCAGAAAGTTACGAATCAATGGGCGCAAATATCGAAAGGAACCAAGATCTGTGGGTTGTAAACATGCATGTCAAGTTTCATCAAAATCGGTTCAAAATTGTGACCTTTATAGCGTCCACAACCTTGATATAACATATTTTCACCCTAATCGCACGTACAAACGGCGGCCATTTTGTCTGTCAATTTTGGTCCGATTGTCACGAAATTTGAACTCAATCTTTATTTCCATGTAACGGTGATATAATCAAACGTTTTTTTTTTTTAAATCGGATGATAATTTTGACCTACAAAGGGACCACATGGTAAAAAGGGCGATTTTTCGGACAATCAGGGGCTATAATTCAGGAAGTTACAATCCGATGGGTGCAAATATCGAAAGGAACCAAGATCTTTGGGTTATAAACATGCATGTCAAGTTTCATCAAAATCGGTTCAAAATCCACAAGCTAAAAACATGATTTTTCGTACAATCAGGGGCCATAATCCATGAAGTTTCGATCCGATACATGCCAATATCGAAAGCAGCCGAGATCTTATGGGGATAAACCTATATTTGCAGTTTCGTCAAAATCGGATAAGAATTGTGACCTGTAGAGAGTCCACAAATTGTGGATGGACGGACGGACAGGGGCCACGACAATATACGTCCACATGAAAATGTGGGCGTATAAAAATGATGTATCACTACGCTTCAGATTCAGTAAAAGTGAAATTTATACCAAACAATTATATTTATTTATTTGTGCATGTAAGAAAGGATTGGGTGATAAATAAAATCTCCAACTCGTCTTTTTTGATATCAAAAAATATCGACACTCGTTGATAAAGTAAAAAAAACGATTCTCTGCTTGTTTTGATATTTTTTGATCTTAAAAAACACTCGTAGGAGATTCTCTATTTACACAACAGTACATTCGGTCAAATACAACTGTATTCACAATTAAACAGATGAGTATTTTATCTGGATTTGAAAGATTTCAATGAAGGGGCACATTTTACACTTAATGGTAATGAATTCCAAGTTTGGAGCCATGAACCGAAAAGATTTGTATCCGAAAGGATGAAGGTTAAATTTGGGAAGTTCTAGTAGATGTTGGTCTTGGGATCGTAAATTACGCTGAGGAGTATACACATGAACTAGATCAGAGAGATGTATTGGACTAGTTCCATTCAGACATCTATATACATGGCAGAGGATTTTGTAATGTATTCTTGAATGGACAAGTAGCCAGTGAAGCTCTACTAATAGTGGTTGGGTGTGAACGCGTTTAGAAGTGCGACTGACTATCCTTGTAGCAGTATTTTGAATAGTTTGTAGTTGTGAAATAAGGTTGCGATTTAGACCACTCAGAATGTTGTTGCTGTAATCCAGTTCTAGAAAAGACTAATGATCTAACAAGTGAGTGAGCCGAGTCTTTTGTTAGGAAATGTCGGATGATATTGCCAATAGCTCTCAAATGAAAGTAACAGATCTTGCACAAATGATTAACATGTTTTTCCATTGTTAGATTGGAATCGAGGAAAACACCAAGATTTTTGTTTTTTACACTATCTTGTGTTTGAATATCGGAGTAAGGCGATGGTCACTGTAGATGTATCAGTTTTCTATAGGTTTTTCTTCGTTCCAACAGACATGATTTCAGTCTTGTCGTTTAATTTTAACATGCTGTCATCCACGACTTAATTTCCTGAGTACACGATGACGTCACCTTGAATGCTTTAGTAGGTAAAAATACCTCATTAGCGGTATTTGTTATCAACAAACAGAGCCATACACGTGACAAATTGCAGATCTACAAATTAGATTATTTATCTGGGACATATGGTTCATTATTATGGTTTACAATACTGGAGCCCTATCGTGTATTTATGTTGTCAATTCAAGTTCACCATTGATTTGCCTCCAGCGCCTCAGCTATAAAACGCTTTTGGTTATACCCGAAGGACCAAAGATTAATAAATTGAAATAGTTCTACAAATGCATGGTTTTATTGAAACTGGGGTGTTTCCTATACATTTGATTTTACTTTCCGTAATTACTTTAGCATATGTAATGTTTGCATCGAGTCTGACTTTGTAATCGTTCCACGTTTTAGTTGGTTATGTTCTTTTTTATTAAATACATTCTTTAATTTCAGGCTCCTTTGTCAATGGTCAAATTGAAACGACGGACTGTAATACCTACACTGGCGCAGTGACAGCATGCAATGCACCTTTGAATCTAACTGGTAGTAGCATGTTAAATTACGGTGGCGTGGTCGGAACTTTGACATCTGATATAACCCCCTGGTGTGGGTAAGTATTTTAAGGATGAATGCGTTCTAAACAATCTTTTGGACCTGTTTTGACTTTTAGACAAAATAAAAACAAAACTAGATATCAATGATATTGCGTGGAAAGTTGTGTGATATGTCTACCAGTCTCTACGCACCAATACTGAACTAATTTGTCCTTTTTTGAAACATTCAGAAGCCAAATTCAAAACAGCAAAATGAGTAGAAGGAAACAGGGTTTAACGTTCCACTTTTCTGTAACGACTCACTTTTCGTTAGCAATAGTCTGCGCTTAGCAACCGAGTCGGACGTTCTGTTGGTCATGTATACGCGGCACAATTTTTATCAAATCGTTATGGCGTCGTTTCCACGTGGGACCGACAAGTTAAGTTGTTAATTGGTGAAAGTAAAGTGACATCAACCTTGATTCATATTGATCTGAACTGACAAGATTCCTTGGAGTTAGCAATGGTCGTCCTATGTTAAAACGTATGTTAAAATGATAGTAGTATCTTCCTTAAACTGTGGTTACCATTTGTTTACAGAGCCCAAAGAGCACTATACAGAAATCTCATTATGTGTGTAGTAAACGCATACCGTGCTTGTGGGACAGTGGACACAAAGAAACTAATAGCTGAGGGTGATGACTACGCTGAGGCTTTTGATAAAGTCTGCAACCAGGTGAATGGTAAGTTTTACCTGTTCTTCTTATTTCAATACGTAAATATGAACGTTTGTAAACTGTTGTCACATTTGTCAGTCCATGTTTGCATATTATTAATGACTGCAACTATTAAACAACCTATTTACATTTATAAAGTGGTCGGGGGTCATGTTTCTTTGCCCGGAACCTTAACATTAAAAAAAGAATCAGTTCAAAAATAAATAGTGTTAAATAATATCGGCAGAATTGTAAGTAGTGTGGAGTTTGTAAATTTGAAGGGAGATCTACTTAATTTGTTATTAGAAGCCCAGTTTCCCGTCAGATAGAGAGTTGAACCACGTAACATATTGTTAACAGTTCGATTGTAAATATTTTCTCATTTAGAACAGTCTTCGAGCTTAAAAAACAATGTAATCCTCATCTTCTTCAGACTATAGTGCACAATGTGTGAACGTCGGAAGTATAACCACATGTGCAACAACTCGACTAAGCGCAATGAACCTTACCATCCCAGCACCCACAGCAAGCTTTGCTATGTCAAAGACTTATTACTGCGCGTAAGTATCTTTCGGAAAAATTTCAATCTAAATAATATAAATATGTGTATTAACTGCCAGATTTTCCTTAGGTATACAGCTTTCGAAATATTATCACAGTCATGTACAATAAAGAGAATGGCATTCTAAACACATTTTAGTCCGTGGACTGGCAAGATTATATGGCTTAGATCTTTACTCCCGTTAAAAAGCCTTGGTCTGTCATTCCAATTTTGTATTGCAGTCCCTACATCCACAAAAATTGATGCACGAGAGATTTTCACGTCTACATGAACATCTTTTAAAGTCACAGTTTGTTTTTTGTAATAATAATGTACATATTTTAAAATGTCTCCCGAAATGTCATGATCTCGATGAGCTATATTAATTCCATCCGTGCTCCGATGGGAGTGAAGGGGGAATAACGTTTCTCATAGAATGCTTATGGATTGAAGCCTGATAGTTGCATCTTTTAATAACAAGAAGGCATCTTCAGTTGTTTTTTGGGGTGGGTGGGGGGTGTGTCAAGAATAAGGTTTTAAGCAAACCAATTTATACCTGGCACCGTCCACTCTGTTACCTTTCTCAGTTTTCTGTCTACACAAATCACAAACAAGGGTTAAACTACTTCAACGTTTAATGTAGGCCTGAATGTATTTGATTCTTAATCATTACTTCATATGGCTACGGCTAACCTTTTCCATGGAAGTCCACCATAAGGCTATCGCAATTTCCACGCCCAAGTGACTCAAACACTTTTAGTAAGGTTATCGTTCGACTTTTATTTTGTCCTGGTGTAAATTTGAAATAATGTCCACAATAACAGAAAGTAAAATAATTGCTAAATATTATATATCAGGGCTTTTGATAATTATAACTGTAAACATCGGAGTAGAAGCAGGGTCAGCTTGAAGAATAAGTATTGTGTCTGCCTCTTCATGATTGGGGTATATAATTCAGGAACATTCTCTATATTTAGGACATCATTATCACTATTATCAGCACTAAATTTGATACATAAATTTCCATGGGTAACATACAGATTAGTTATACCTGGTGTAGAAGGCCCTTTAGTTTGCCAAGGTCTCCGTTGTTTGTTCCATTACGAAGAAAACTTGACCACTGCTGTGGAATGTTTTGGTCCATGCTGTAAATGTTGACACCTTTATTAGCTCGTCTTGGCGCTTATAACTGGGTACTGATCCGCAACGAAATCAACTTGAGTTACACTGGTAGAAGATGTGGCGATTTGGGGGACTATTTCGGGTGTTGCTGGTGCATTCCCTTTCAAGACTCTCTTTTCCAAACGTTACACCCGTTGCTTATCTCACGGTCATTATTCATTTTATATATTTTTAAATTAGTCTGTGCAGAAAAATTACAAATACTGAGCCTTTCAACGAACGTAAACAATAACTTGCCCCATTCCACATCCTATTTGTTTTCACGTAAACAGTAGACTCATCCCATCCCGAAATAGTTAGTACATGTTACTGTACAGCGAACATTGCCTCTAACATTATATTTGGTTCTTGTTGAAATAAGACATTCACAATAAAATCGTATTTAAATTTTGTGTTTCAGGTTTTCCAAATATTTCGGGGAGTGTATTAAATCCAATGCCGGATTGAAAGGGTGTAGCCTGAAACCGAAAACCATAGACATATACTTTGAAGCGTTGGAAGAAATTATACCTGATGAATGTGGGGGAGCTATGTCTGTAGTTTATACATCTCTACTACTGGCTGTCTCTCTTCTCCTTAACTACATTCTCTAATTAATTCTTGTAATATTTAATACGCCCATCATTGGTTTTTCCAACATTCTTTAACTATACTTTGTAATTATGTAATACCACTTTCTCTTCTAGTGACTGTTTCCCTTTTATATTCTCTAATTCTATGTTGTAATATGTAACATGTTCCTCTCTTCTGATGACTTATCCTTTCTCCAATTCTATCGTGTCGTATGTAATACGTTCATTAGCCATTGACTATTTCTATTCATACTCTACTGTTTCTCCCTTTGGTCTCCTTGCTTTTACTCACTATATTTATATTTTAATAATATATAATGTCACTAACTTAGTCACCGTGGTTCCTGACGAAACCGTGTAATTTGTAGACCAAAGCTTCAACGAAA
Organism: Patella ulyssiponensis; assembly: GCA_963678685.1. Lineage (NCBI taxonomy): Eukaryota > Metazoa > Mollusca > Gastropoda > Patellidae > Patella > Patella ulyssiponensis. The sequence goes on from OY783229.1 coordinate 64,983,425, forward strand.
AAATATAACTGTGCTTTTATAATATTTCCACCAATCGTATCCCATTTGTGACTAGGAAGAATAGCATGTGATCCGTAACATTTCACTTATGTTATACATTTTCAACAAAACAACACAGCGTAGGCCATTAATTAAATATTGTGAAGCAAGCTATATCTACTGCAGAATGTACAGATTCGTTATATTTTCTACACCATCTGAACAAAGTATCAATAAAACTTGGGGCTACAGGCAGCATTGTTTGCTGTTTTTTTGACATGTATATGAATGATGTCTAATATGGCTATGAATGAACAAGAAATCAGCCATAATCTTTTATATACAGACCTATGTGATTTGGCAAATTTGAAATAGGTCTCACATAGTTTTACTGTCTAGTCTAAAGACTCTTTTTTAAAACTGTAGTCGACTCGCACCACAGCATATTGTCACTGGTCCAAAACTTAAATCATGTAGCTATATGTGCTAATTCTCGTGTTTTTGTTCTATATATTTCATCCATATATTACATATAAGAGAGAGGTTTAATTTTTTTCTCGGTAATTCAGAGATTTCACTATAACCCCAAGTTATAAAAGTTCATTGACCAAAGAAATTAGGGATATCGATGTAAGAATCTGGTGGGTTTAAGTATTTCAATATCGTATCAACGTCAATTAAGAGAAAACAAAATGTGTCCATCACAATGCGCTAGTTGATTTACGCATATATCTATATACATTACTCGGTAAAAAGATTACTACTGATACTATACGTATTAAATTGTAATTAAAGCTTTTTTTCGAAAAGTGGTAAGTTTATTTTGGAAAAATACAAATATAGCTAATACATGTACTTGTGTACTGTATGTGTAAACCGGTTTTGAGTTTATAGTCTTCTACGTGTATTACAAACACTCTGCTCGTCGCCTTTCGCAATACTATGTTATAATAGGGACTAAAATCAATGACGCGTTTTATACGTTTATATTTCAGTAAGGATTTGTGACTACGATAGACGCTACGGTTTGAACATTCTTTTCAGATTTGGTGTGAATGATTGGGGTCATGTGAGGACAAACCGTACCCACAGTTGGCGCCCCATGGCCTTTGTTCTCGAGAACCCTGTGAACACGATAGAGAGGCTGCAATTTTAACGGATATTTTCAAACGTTTCACAATCAAACTCATCCAAGATCTTCGAATCCTTAACATTAGTTTTAGGCTCTATCTGAATCGGACAAATTTGTGACCCCTGAAGGGTACATTCACAGGAATCTGACCTTCTATCCGAAAATATGCATACACCCATGTCGTATTAAACAATATATAATAAAACAAAGAACAGGAACTTGAGCCACTTGGTTTCCAATATTTACATTATTTTCGACCATTTCCATTTTGTCCTCAACTCCATGCGCTGACGTCACACAAAACACTGAACACAATTTAGCACCTATTCGGCTAGCGACCTATTTCGACCGATCCAGCTGGAAACCTGTTTGTTGGCAACCTATTCAGAACAAAGGAATGGCCAAAAAAATTAAATATTCTACTTTCATTGGATTGCGTTGGATTTTATTAGTTGATAAAAATAGAGAAGTTTGCTCGACTGTTGTCTTTGTTCTGAATAGGTAGCCAACGAACAGGTTGCCAGCGGGATATGTTGAATAGGTCCCAATTTGTGTTCAGTGTTGTGTGTGTGATTTATCTCTCTCTCTCGAAGGGCGACGTGTTAAAACGCGAAATAAAATGAAATAAGTTTTAACTTGTTATGTACTGACTTGTTTTATACATTGAAAACAGGCGATTCACGTCGTTATTCACACTATACATTAGAAGCCAAGTAAAAATATGATATCCGCTCTTGCGCAATGAAGGTCAAAGGATTGTACCCACCCCAGTCCTATATCTTTAGACATTTACACAATAGGTATTGTGTTGACGATCGCTTAGACGCATGTCAATATCGTTTAATATTATTAATATGCTTTTAATGTGTACCTAGTCGTATATATTATCAGATTTCAGCCGTTATTTTTACCATAAATAAAATTTTATAGAATATACTCTAAGGTGTCAACACAATCAGTGCAGCATATAATTTTTTAAAATTGAAAAAATACCGCCTCCCCCCCATCTATTTAATAAAAGATAAATTAAGATACAATTTCGAAAAACAAATATCTACCAGTACGGGTCTGTGTGTACGAAAACTTGAAATGGGTTTTAACGTCCTACTGTTCTGCTCCTAAACTGGGCTAATGAGAACGGGCATACGCCATACAATGTGGTATGAGGGGAAGTTTTCCAGGGCAGTGGCGCTACGGCCTACTCTTATATCGAATTTCAACGGCCAAGGGGTCTTTTACGTGCAAGCCAATATTCACATTTTCGTTCCATTCGAACGACTAGACAGTTGTCCTTGTCAGGCCCTCCGACCAGCATCACTGACAAGGTGAACAACACGCCGTAAAATCTGGATGGACTTTCTCGGCCAATGCAGTGATCGAACACCCGACCTCCAAAATAGCGAGCCAACATCTCAGTCATTTAGAAACCATGACAAACAGCTTCGTCGTCTTAATAGTAAATAAAAGGAAATCCATTGAAGACGCTTCGGTGTATCATTGGGTAAGAGGTTGGCTCGCTAACATTTAGGCCCCCGTGTGAGCCCGGTTTTGGCCGATAAACTTCGTCGGGATATTTCAGGGTGGTGCACTCAGGGAACCTTAAGAGGGACAACGACGTATAGTCATTCGGGTTGAACGAAAAACCGAGGTCCATTGGTAGTTATAAGATATAAGAATGACGAGAGCTGCTGTCCGGGCAAACTCCCCTTAAGCATTCTCCTGCAGTCGGAGCAGGACGTAACACCTCATTACTCCTTCGGCGGTAATTAACAATGTATTGCCATCAGGCACATTAACCAATCTCGGCATGACTTGCAAAGAAAAGTCACAAACTGTAGAGGTAAAAACTATACGAATGAATATATAATACTCAAAAGAAGTGTCAAACCTTTTTTTCTACCAGGTAATTATCTATGCACAAATTATTGGCGGAAATCGTGTCAAAATTGGTTCACGATATTCTGACGACAAAACCTGTGTACAAGATTATGTCATTTTCAAACAAAACGATTTTGACAGTCTCCTTAGAAACCTTAAACTGAAGCTCAAAACACGGCTCCACAAAACTGTTTGCATCGCCCAAACGCAGTAGGGTACAACTTTTTGGAATTGATTATGTCCTTGCACGTGCACTATGCATTTTCCATGAACAGTTTTGGCATACAAAAAAACTTCCATGACCGTGCTGCTCTCAGTTGAAATTTCAACATGGTCAGACGTCAGCTGAGTGAACTTTACAGAGGAAGAGCCATTGCGTGGCTTCAACGGGGTTTTACACAGAGGGATATGGCACAGAGAATCGGTTGTAGCCAGAGTGTGATTGGGAGACTAGGGCAGCGTTTCCAGGCAACCAATTCAATTCAGAATCGCCCACGGTCTGGTAGGCCAGATCAACGTCGCAACGTCTAGATCATCATGTCATTCAAATGGCCTTTCATCAGCGCGTTGTTACAGCGAGATGTCTGAGAGATGAACTGCGAAATGCAAGTGGTGCTCAGGTATCGGACCAGACCATAAGAAATCGTCTGCGAGCCCACCACATTCGATCTCGACGACAGGCGGTTCGACCACCTCTTCTTCAACGTCATAGGGCAGCATGTCGTGAGTGGTGCACACGCCATATAGACTGGAGATGGCGACAATGGGGGTGGGTACCCTTCACTGATGAGTCCAGATTTGCATTACAGTTCAATGATGGCAGACTTCGCGTCTGTAGGCGGTAAGGAGAAAGATTTGCTGATGTTAACGTCAGACACCGCCATCGCTTTGGAGGTGGTACGGTAATGGTGTGGGCTGGAATTTCGGTACATCACAGGATTCCTCTTTTCGTCGTCCAAGAAAATTTGACGGGTATCAGGTACAGAGACGAAATTTTACAGACTTTTGTCATCCCAAGTCTTCGTCAAATTGGAGCCGGTTCTGTTCTTCAAGATGACAATGCTACACCGCATAGAGCACAAGTTGTTAATGATTTTCTCACCCAAAATGGTATTGAACGAATGGATTGGCCTGCATACTCGCCGGACTTGGCATCAATTGAGCATGCATGAGATGAGTTGGGCAGACGTGTGAGAGACAATCATAGGCAACCTGATAATCTTCAAGAATCGGTGCAATTCCTTCAGGCAGAGTGGCAGGCCATTCCCCAGATGTTTTTTCGACGTCTGATCGACAGCATACCTCGTCGTTGTGTCGACTGCTTATGAGCACGTGGTGGTTTCACTCGTTATTAACAAAGTTATCGAATTTAAGACAGTTTTGTTGGACTTCATTATGCTCAAAATAGCGAATTTTCATCAGATCCTCAGAATAGTTGTGTATAAAAAGTGCATATGCTTTGCATAACAGACTCAACATTGAGACATATTGAACTCATTCTGACCAAAAGTGTGCTTTTGATTTACATGTTCCCTGTGTCTAATAAAATATCAAACAAAAATAGTATACATATCACTTTATATTTTAATACGGTCAAAATCATCAACTTTGAAAAAAAAAGTTTCTAAAATAAATTATGACCCCAACAATTGTTACAAGGTTACGCTGACAAGGCCAGAATCTCCACATGTAACAAATGTGTCATCCGTAGTGCTACTCACACAAAACATGCGATACTGTTCACGTTAAGGAGTAGCTAAATAACTAGATTGAAGTAAAAATTATTTCAAGAAAGCTCTGTCTTTCAGCAGTTGAATAAGCCCTACAATTTGAAATCTCTGGAAAGATTACAATATATCCAATTTTCACACGCACCGGCCTTAACTTTGACTTAAAATTGTATAAGTTCTTCTTTGGCCATTATATAATAACAAGGTCTATTGATCGTAAATGTCTTTCACCTTTCTGCATTTACACCTATTAGAATTGGGTAACAGGATTTTATAAGATATATTAACTGCGCAGAAGTCGTAGACACGACGCCACCATTCAAAATATATAAATATAACCCAAATAAATCAACTCAATTTCTTGCGCAATTTGTGTTTGTTATTACGTAGTCACTTTTTGTGTAGGTGGAAGGAGTTACCCCTTGTGTGTATGTTATTTAATAATAATAAAAGGGATTTAACATCGACGATATATCGATACTTGGTGTTTATTAATAATGATTTTCCGGCGTGCCACCCCCCACCCCCATGTCAGTGGTCAGGATGGGACAACAAAAACCAAGGCCCCGTATACGCATTAACGTGGACGTAAAAGATCCATTGACACATGGAATTCGATATAAGCGTGCACGTCTTCGTTAGTCCAGTAGGACAGAACAGTTAGGCGAAAAATTTCATTTCCTTTCCTAAACGCATATTTTGTCACATTTTATGTGTATGGTTAGAATTGAGCAAATTAACCTATCAAAATAGCTAACTCATTATTATCCAACGTCTTCGACACTGAAAACGCAAATCATTTATCAGTTTAAATCAACACTGATGTTGCTATCGTCCGGGAAAAGGTGTGCTTCTGCTATCCAATATTTAAGACAAAATAAACATTTTACCATCGGTTACCAGGGACTCGAAGAACGGGGCTAGACATATTCCACGAGTGATGTCTGGAGAGCATGACCAATAAATACTATCGGTGTAGATTGGAATAACCAGACACTGGAGATTTCCATTTCTGGCGTAATTCGCCAACATAACTGATTTGAAATTACAGTAACAACTGAAACAGTTGAATGTAAATCAGTTTATATACATTCATATTACATTGTCAATTTCTAGGTCTCAATATTAGCGATTTAGCATGCCCATGAATTCGAAACTGTGTTACTGTGTTCCCAAGCAGAGGTGTCGCGAGCAGACACATTTTAATATTACATTGCTTTTTCAGAAAGGCGACGGACTGTGAATCTGTGATAGATAATTTTAAACAAAATGCCCCTTTAAAGGCACCTTTTCATCAATACATCTTGAGCGTTTATATATCCGGGTCGTGGTTATCTGAGCTAGTCAGCTAGCAAATCTGTTCACGTGAAGAACCTACTCTGTTGAATATTATTTATTGGGCAACGATGTTTCTACAAATTGTCTTCGTAGCAGCGATGGCCTGTAAGTTTTTTGTTCCATATTAAAGATACATTATGAAAGATTAGATAGCGAGTTAGTAGTTCTCACTATAATAGTTAAAAACTAGATAAAGTAAAATAAATTTGCTAAAAATTTCAGTCAAATTAATCCACTATGAAGCGAGAATTAAGGGAGTGAAATTTCCGCCTAGCCTCGATCATCATTACTCCAGTCGGTACGACAAAAATCATAGTCTCGATTATCCACGTAATTATTAAATCGTGGTGGAAGTTATGCTGTAAATCGGATCACAGGCTAGTGATGCCATCGAGAGTTGATTATGATCTTGATAAGTTAATTAATTAAATGTCTTATTAAAGACCTGCAATAGGCAGATTTGGCTCTTGCATAATGTATGTTTAATGTTCCTGACACGTTTGCATTATTTTTATTCGGCCGGTGGAGGGGAGATTTGTATTAAACTTCCAATTTTCGATCTTCAGTTAATTATGGACTTTGTATTGACTTTGTAAGACAGGATAGATACTGTTGTCATTTAGGTGATACTGTTTGCAGACGGTGGCAAATTATTTATACATGTGATTTTTAATTTAATGATTCTATTTTATTTAATGATTCTAGGTTATAAACATATTTAACAAGTCGGGTCAAATGTTGACCTCATATTCTTATCTGGCGAGTATGCACAATAAATATTATCTATGTAGACTGGAATAACTGGACGCTAGAGATTACCATTCGATTATATATACCTCTAGCGTATTTCGTCGAACACAACTGATTAGAAATTACTGTAAACAGAAACGATTGAATGTAAATCAGTTTATATACATTCAAATTAGATTATTATATACGTTGCGACCCAGTTGTGTCAATTTCTAGGCCCCATATATTGGCGATTCAGCTCATTAAACTAAAATCACTCAAATAGATTATAATTAATATCAAATGAAATTTTAAATTCTATGCGTTTCAAGAAGATTGGTTGTAACTTAAAATGTAATTTTAATTTTAGTTAAAATGTAATTTTAATTTTAGTTAAAATTCCTTGCGCCCGTGCAGTGTACAATTAGAGTGAGTGCAGGTTGAACTAACTGGAACCATACCAATGTTTCGATGCCTAGATTTGAAATATCAGCCCATGGACACTTTCAATAATGTCAAAGTGTCACACTCCTTATTGGATAATGCCTATGTATCTTACGAAACTGAAAGGATTTTCCCCCAATATAAGCATTTAATTTGAAATAGGCCTACAAATGTTTCTATGAATATATTTGAGATTATTGATTTATCTTTTTACAAATCATCATTACCCCAAAACCATATGAGTAAATAGTGCATATGGCATTTCTGCCTTAAAATACAATAAAATGAAAAGAAATTGAATGGGAATCGTTTTTGTGACGATGGTATGTTGAAATTATGTAATCCGGGCCATTGGCATTATTAGGGTTTAACGTCCTACTCTTATGCACCTAACCTGGGCTAATGGAAGACGGGCATACGCCATACGGTGTGCTATGAGGGAAATTTTTGCCCGGGCAGCGGCACCACGGCCTACTCTTATATCGAATTCTAACTGCCAAGGGATCTTTTACGTGCACTCCAATGTGTACACGGGACCTCGGTTTTTCGTCCCATCCTAACGACTAGGCAGCTGTCCTTGTCAGGCCCTCCGTTCTGCATCACTGACAAGGGGAAACCACGCTGGAAAATCGAGATGAACTTTCTCGGCCAAAGCAGGGATCGAACACCCGACCTCCAGGCTAGCGAGCTAGCGCCTTACCCACTTAGCCGCGTGATCCCCGCGCAATAGATCTAACAACGTAACCCTTCTAAATTGTCCCTAAAACGGATTTGTGAAACTCCACTATTATTTTTGTGAAATTTATCTAAAATGCTTAAAAATCGTTTTGTGAAACGCATGTATCTTCAGTTAGGATGGAATTTTAGTTTATGACGATTTTAAGGAGATTTAAGTTTTTGTGAAACAGGGATATCAGATTCAGAGCGAAATATTGACGTAAATATTAAACATTTCTTTTACGGTATTCATCTATTAACTCATTTGGCCGATAAAAGTACGTTTGAGTTGACACAATTTGAGGAACTATATTTTAACACGTATTCGGCCCAAACTTTAAAACCCGCTTCTTCACAATATAGTGAATTGATTAAAAGAGTATATCTTATTATTGTTCCATGAAACTTTCCTTGTCGTAAAACTATGCCCATTTGGTTTTTTTTTAAAATCGGTACCTAAGGGATTGAGAAATATACTTTACTAAAAAATACTACTCGATTCCTGCAATTCGCGAGTAAATCCGAATCCGTTTAGAACATCCGACTTCGTTTACAGATCTATTTATTAATAATAGTATGTATCGAGACCTTTTCCAGTGGCAGGAATGTGTCCTAGCGGCTGGCGTCTCCATGATAACGTTATAATACACATTCAGAAAGATTAAGCACACTGTTTAGCGCACGACAGTCGCTACACATGGTGTGTTATTGGACATTTTGGGTTAGTAAAGTTGAAGGATATACTTGAAAATGTCCGTGTAAACATCGATTTGCACGTAACAGTTAACGGTCACTCGCGAGCTATTTTATATTGAAAAATTTACTAATTGGACTATTTCAGGTTGTCTTGTTGAGTGTCAGATCGACACAAGCAATTGTAATGGGTACGATACTGCCATTTCTGCATGTAATACAAACAATGGTCTGACTGGAAATTCAAAGTTGTCTTTTGGCGAATTACCCGGATTAGCTTCGGGCGATATAACTGCTACATGTGGGTAGGTACTTTGTAATGTTTATGGTGTAAATATCCCTGGCGTTAAAAGAATGAATTTCAGTTTGAACGTAATAAGATCTCGGGCATTTACTGATTTTCATCTTGTTCACCACAGGCGCTTTTTAGTAGAATGTTAGTAGCGGCACAACTATAGGTCGTTGACATCTAAACTTCATAGTAATTGTGAATGGTTTGCATTTTTCGTGTTAGTTGCCCATTCCACTATATATAGTTATAGAATACTCAATTCTTCCGCAACGCCCCTTGTATGAAATAAAATGAAAGGAAGGGGGTTTAACGCCCTACTGTGTTCTGCTCCAGTTGAGCTAATGAAGACGGAGTTCCTTGTATAAATTCTCGACTTCATTAGCCATCTTGTTACAGGGGAGTAAGACCCGAGTCACCATTTAACTCATGTATTTATATCAACTCATAGAAAATAAGCAGTCTTTAAAATTCAGTAGGTTACACCTGACAATTTGTAGAAAATCGCAATGAATTTTAGATTTACACAAAAAACGACATAAACTAAAGCCCTACTTTTCAAGGCGGCGTCAGTCGTTCGGCAAAACGGATAGAGTCACTTATAAAATGGGGTAATAAAATTCCATATGGGACTTTGAACCCGAATTGTTTATTTTTTAATCCACTAATTAGTGACTAATCCGAATCTGAGATATCCTTTTGGCAATATACTACTGACTATGTGGAGACTGTTATGTTTTATTTGTGATAACCTTTAGTATGTACTATTGATTCAGAAATTTGAATAACTTATCAAAAGCTGTGAAATGCATAGTGGATACACACATAGCTTGTGGAACAACTGAAACCAAACAATTGGTAGCCTCTTCAAATCAATATACAGAAGTTCTGAAGACTCTTTGTAATCGTAACAGTGGTAAGTTGATATATTGTTCACCGCCTCTCGAAAAAGAGCAGTCTATTAAAACGGCAATTTCATATTTTTTAGTTATATTTTTAAAATATATTAAAATAAAGCCCTAAAATATATTTTTAAAACATATTAAAATAAATCCCTAAAATATATTGTATCTATAAACAGTCGTACCTTGTTAAAGAATAATCCTATAATTCACTATTGCCAGTTGAAAAATTGGCAAAAGTATCATTTTCAACTTCAAATTCAAACGTTTGAAGAACACCATTGCATGGAGGGGAATGGGAAAACAAGGGAGGTAATTCAAGTAATTGTGTTATTATTTTCGATGTCCGGGATTTTGATGCTTGTGAAATATTGCACATGATCGTATAATAGTGAGTTGACAACGTTTTGAGCAAAAGACAGAAATAATTATGTTTTGACCTTCTTAGAAAATATAAAATTCCCGCTTTAAAATGGGTCTCGTCTGTCTGTCCGTTACACTTTAAGGGGCACGATAAAGCTCCCTCAATTTGAGGAAGGGTGTTCACACTTGATGTAGGTGTTTATTATGTGCATTCCTTGATGGAGTTCGAAGATGGGCTGTTTTTTGCATTGGCTAAGCAGAGATAAGCAATTTGATTGGTCGATGCCTTGGGACACAATAACTCTCCTTCTAATTCCCATAGAATGTTCAGACTTGGTGTAGGTGTCTATTCGACCATGCGCGTGTTCTGTTAATACCAGACAGAGAAAAGCAATTTGATTGGTTGAAACTTTGGAACACGATAGATAACTAATTGAGTGAAAGTGATGAAACTCAAAGTATCAATTCATTATATCAATAACTTGACTGAGCTCAATTGACTTAATTCCATCGTGAACACTTTCTGCTTAGAATAAGTATAGATAATCAATTGAACTGCTTTTAAAAAGATGCATGTGCAGCTGATTAATGTATCATCTGTTTATTTTGGGAATGCAGCGAGGTACACCAGCTTCACTATTGGCTTGTTTATTTTACCGTGGCTTCTGCACGATATGAATATAACATATAACCGTGTGCCCCAGGCTCTTTAAACAAGAATAACCCAGATCACACAACTGTATTACAAACAGAGGGTGCTGATGTTTCTTGCAAGATGCCAAGAATATTATAAAACGTATTATATCCTTCTCGTATTCTATCTGTATTTCCACATGTCTGTGCTGCGAGTATGTTGGCCCAGAAAGGTAAACTTCTGGATGGAACGAAAGGTTGGCAAATGGAATTCGATGAAAAGTAGATGGTAAGTCGTTTTGATTTGCATAAATACTCCCACAAAACGATATCATAGCCACTTGTTTCCAATATTTACATTATTTTCGTCCTCAACTCTATGCGCTGACGTCACACAAAACACTGAACACAAATTAGCACCTATTCGCCTAGCGACCTATTCGACCGATCCAGCTGTCAACCTGTTTATTGGCAACCTATTCAGAACAAAGGAATGGATAAAAAATAAATATTCTACTTTCATTGGATTTTATTAGTTGATAAAAATAGATGAGTTTGGGCGACTGTTGTCTTTGTTCTCAATAGGTAGCCAACGAACAGGTTGCCAGCTGGATCGGTTGAATAGGTTGCTAGTCGAATAAGTGCCAATTTGAGTTGGGTGACGTCAGCGCATGGAGTTGAGGACGAAATGGATGTAAATATTGGAAACAAGTGGCTATGATATCGTATTGTGGGAGTATTTATGCAAATCAAAACGACTGGATTGAAGCAAAAAACACATCTGAGTGAATCGACAGAGGTTTGATTGCCTGGCATACGAATTTGTGAAATAAAACGAGCCGAAGCGAGAGCAGGTAAAATCGAGAGTCTTCAAAAGGCATTGCATTCCTGTTCTTTTTTATTATATATTGTTGGGTACGACATGGTATATGCATATATATATATATACGGATAGAAGGTCAGATTCCTGTGGATGTAGTAACAAAAATTTCATGGAAGCTGGGTTTTTTTAGGATTTATTTTTCTGTTAATTACAAGATTGGCGTTGCAATTCTAATACAGAGATCATTGAAGTTTATATATCAAATTGTTACTGTTTTCAGAGTATGATGGAACTTGTGTGAATGCTGACACCATAGGTCGCTCCGTATCGACATTTTTTTCCGATAATAACATTACATTAAGCAGCAGTCCTACCTTCGCCGAGTCAGTCACTTACTACTGCAAGTATGTATGATTCATTTGTCTTCCATAGAAAGTACCTTTCGATTCGTTCTATATAAGAACTGATGGGATCTCCACTATTAAAGCGACGGTTTCAACGAAAGCATAAAATGAAATTGTAAGGGCTTCCATAAAGACAAGTAGGATAATGTCACGGGCACGAAACTGGTCATGTGCCGAGAAGAATCTGCGGTATTGTATAGCCTTTCAAAAGATTGGGTGTGGGGGGTACTGATTAATTAATGACTGTATGAAGAAATGTTTTCGACCAAAATATGAAGTGGAGAAAACAACCTACATAAGATGGATACGAACGAAATGATTTTAATTAGTCTGGTTATCAACCAAACTCATGAACAAACCTATCAATTTTTAAGTGTCCATTTCACATTTTTTTTCTTTACAGCTACAACAAGTACTATTCGTCTTTTGCAAGCTCAAATTCACAACTAGGATCCTGTACTAAAACCAAGACCAAAGAAATATACGTATCACTTATATCTGAACTCAGACCTGACATATGTGCAGCTTCGTCCATAGTTTCTTCAGTTGTTGTACTGGTTGTTTCTCTTCTTGCCGCCTTCTCTAGTTAAATCTTATTAATGTTTCTGTTCTTTTGTGGTATCCCCGGTCTTTGCACTTGATAAATCACTCTGATTACATACTACGTCGAGACTCCATTATCGTACATTAGTTCGATATGATGAATGTTCAGAATCCATGAAGATTTTAAATTTGATTTAAGTTTTGAACTGATGGCAGTTTAACGTAGTTTGTTAAAGTGATGATAAATATGTATTCCGTGCCTTTAAGCTTCTTTTCATCTTCAAAGGGTATAAAGCTGAGCTTAATAATGTTGTTTTACTTTGTTATTAAAAATGGTATCCCAATTAAAGGAAAGGTTGTACAATTAAATAAACAATAATAATTTCTAAAACAACATACTCACAAACTGATTTAGGTTTTTAAAATTTTTTACACAGTGTAATGCAATAAGACAAATTGGCAGCAATGGGTCCTTTTCATCGTCGTATTTTATAACAGTGTGTATAGATATTTGCTTTTTATTTTCAACAACCAAAATAATTTGGTATTCTGCTTGCAGATGATGCGCTTGCAGATGATGCGGAAAAAATTTTACTAAAGAATAAGATATGGAACACACAAATTGAATATAGACAAATCACTGATGGGTTTTGTTCTTTACTATTTGTTGTATTTAAAATAGCATTATGCAAGAGCAAAACCTGCTTATTACAGGTATTTCTTTAGGCCTGAAATGTTATCTAAATAATCAATTAGACATTAATTAACTTATCCAGACCATAATAAACTCTCGATGTCAACGCTAGCCTTCGATGTAAGCTGGATTAGATTCAAATATGCCGCTTAATGGCCGTTGATAATTAAATCAATCAAGTGGATAATCGAGACTATGCTGTTTATATTAATGATTTGAGTAATGATGACCGAGGCTATCTTAATATTTCAAACGCTTTTTTCTCGGCTATTAGTGGATCAATTTGACTGAAATTTTCAGCAAATTACCTTTACACTATCTAGTTTTTAACTATTACAGTGAGAACTGCCATCTCTTTATCTCATCTCCCATAATATAACTTTAATTTATAATTATAAATATATGTATTGTGTAGTTGCAATGCGAATTGTCTATATAAGTATTATGTAATCTATTAACAGATTCTATATAACATTGTGCCGTAATTGGGTACAAAATATACTTGATTCCTTTATTATCAGAAAATTTAAATATGTTACTTTGTCATATGTTGTTTTTTTTTTAAAAAATCTTTCTGTAATAGTTATAAAAGTTTTCAATAAAATATATCAAAAAGAATGGGTTTTCTCCATTTGAGTTTCTGTGCTATCTATCAAATCAAAATGCGATCTGAACGACAAACTCACCCTACCTGCAGAGAACTAACTCTGACACAGTGAATAGCCATGATATCCATATGACGTTATCTAAACGTCACGGGTCATGAGGTCACACACCAACACCATCATTATGATCATTATCAACATTACAAGACAAAATGTTACGATTTTAATAAATCTTAGCTGACAATAACGTGCGGATTTCAGTTTTAAAATTGGTTCTAGCGATTCTGAAGGGAAAATACCCATTATGACGTCACATAGGTATTACTGAAAAGCACTTATTTTGGTGTCATGCCACGCATTGAATGGTATACAGCATTTTGATTACATTTTTGATCTCGGATTTTAAAATTCCATAACTTTGGATGTAAAATGGAATATTTTGATGAAATAAAAATAAAATTGGGTAACATTTTATGTATATTTTCACAAAATATTTTTAAAACATTTATTTCTGTCATTTGAAACTTTGACTTGAACCCCCTACCTCTAGCCGAAAACCTTTAGTGCAGCCAGTCTAGCGAAAAAATGACAATAATTCTATTTTGCATACCTGCTAGAACCAATTTCTTCTTGGGTAAACTGTTCGGCGCAACGTTTCCCTTTATACAGCGAACATTGGCAAACTCAAAGAAGTCTCCTGCTAACTCTACGGCCAACTCTTCATCACCTATTTCCACGTGATTTTTTTCTGCCATCGAGAGATTCTCCACCCCTTCCATTTCATCGAACATTATGCACGGCTCATCCTAGTCCCTTGCTATATCATCTTCATTTCTTCATAACAATCATCGGACAAGATTACAATTTCATCATCCGATGCTGGAAGAGAAGAATAATAAAGTATTTACAACGGAACAATGAAGGTCACTTGAAAGGAAAGTACTTTTGTCCTGGCTTTTCCCGTTGACATTTTCTTTCCTGTCTAAACAAAATAATGAATTACAATTTCATAAAAATATATAGCCTATATCACCCCTTCGATGTTTTTACTGGGTTGTTATCGGGTTTTCTGGCGTGGTGCAGGGCACGAAAAACCAAGTGCCCGTGTACACATTTGGCGTGAACATAATAGATCCCTTTGCAGTTGGAATTCGATATAAGAGTAGGTCGTAGCGCCGCTGTCCGGGCAAAATTTCCCCCATAGCACACATTTGGCGTGAACATAATAGACCCCTTTGCAGTTGGAATTCGATATAAGAGTAGGTAAAATTCCCCTCATAACACACTGTATGGTGTATGCCCAGTATTATAGGAGCAGAACAGTAGGAAGTTAAACCTCATTTCATTTCTTACACTTGGTTGTATACGCATGGTTAATCCTGTCAGAGGGACAACACGAAAAAGACGAGACGAGCTAGCCAAGAGACCCCCCCCCCCACCAAAAAAAACCCTGATTTTCTATCTAAAAAAATACTTTGACAGCTTCGTAACTTAGTTCGGCCAGCAAAAGGCACCATCCACTCGAAGCAGTGATTGAGAATCATTACACAGAAGGAAGTGCAGTTTACTTACCATCGAAAAAAATCTTGTATGAAGTGAATCATTCCATCATCTTCAATCCTTATCGGGTGGACTTAAGAATTAAGAAGACAGGCCATTTCATCACGTACTCCGGCCATTGCTACAACAATGACGATATACGGCGCGCTCGTAAATTCAAAAGGCGTCTTTGTTTCACTAATTTAAATAATTCATTTGTGGCGTTAGCGCTATCATTAGGTTTAATAAAGTGAAACAAGGGTCATAACTCTAGACTTAAGGGAAATTGCCAAAATTCAACAGGGTTCTTTGTTTCACTGATTTAAATAATGCATATAAACTTCACAAAGATCGGATGACAACGTTTGGCGTTAGTGCGTTCACAAGGTTCAACAAAGTGAGGGGAGGGCCATAATTCTAGATGTAATAAACGTAAATTAATGAAATGAAATTCTTCATCTCAATAATGTAAACAACATATATCAATTAGATTATAACTTTGGCGTTAGAGCCTTCACCAGGAGATCACGTGATCAGAGATAATTATATTGGCCAATAAACTGTAACCCAGTCGTGTTATTCTCTCCAGGATGAAAACTAAGACCTCAGATACAAGTATATGTTTAAATCAAATTATTAGAGCTGAACGCTCTAATTTTGATCATGTCTGTATTGCCACGGTTATCTATCGATGTTTTAAAATCTCTATCACTTAAATATCAACCGTCGCGTGAAGCTGGGATAAATTTGGTTGTTCGAAATTCGTATATGAAAAGAGATGGGTTACGCTTGATTTTATATATTGTTACTATGAATTTTGTTCATGAAAGTAGATTTTTTTTCTTGTGAAATGTTTATTCACAAATTTTAAATACACTTTCATATATATGCATTATAATGATTTCATATATACATTAATATACAACATTATGAAATGGTTAAAAAGAAATGAACAGTGCGTATGTACATTTGAAATAAAAAAACTTTTTTTTCTTTTTTAAAAAGTCAATGCTTATCTCATCATTTAGTCCGAGTTTAAAGGAACTAAATCGCTAACATTTGGGAACTAGAAATTGACACAAGTGGTTCGTAAAGCATATAATACTGTGATATGAATGTATATGAACTGATTTACATTCAATGCTTTCCGTTTTTACTCTAATTTCAAGTAAGTTATGTTCGGCGAAATAAGCCCGCAGTCTTAATCGAATGCAAATTTCTAGCGTCTGGTTATTCCAGTCTACATACGCCGTTTGATTTGGTGCAATGTTTCTAGCATCGTTCCTCGAGTTTCATGCTAGAACTGGGTCCGGAACGCATTATGGTACACGATTCGTGTACCAATGATAAAATGTTTATTTTGTCTTAAATATTGGATATCAGAATCCAATCTTTTTCACAGCATCAATGTTAATTTTAAATTGACAAATAATTCGTGTTTTCAATGTTGAAGTTTTTGGATGATATTGAGTTAGAGACTTAGCTACTTTAAAGTTCCAATTTCATATTTTCTAAGAAAGTCAGAGCATAATTATTTCTATGTCTTTTGCTCAAAAGGTTGTCAACTCACTATTATACGATCATGGGCAAAATTTTTGGGGCATTAGAACCCTTCGATATTTACATACTTTTGCCAACGATGTAGCAAGGCCTGGATGTCGTTCACAGCTGACATGATCATGTCATTATTAGGACAACGATGGCCGGCTAGTTTTTTTTTTCCATTTATGGAAACAGGTCTGGCCAAACAATAAATAACAAGCGCATGTAACGGGAAAATATTTCAAAAATAACATTAAACTATGACTAAGTATACGTTCGTAAGCGACATCGAATAACTGATATGACTCCATTTACTATCTCGGGGGCAAACAACTCGTCTAATTTTCGTTAGGTAGACAATCGAGTCTACGATGACCTGTAAAAATTCTCCACGTGACTTATAGAAAATCGGTCAGGTGTATATATTTTTTAAAATATTTTCCACGTTACAGGCGCCTGTGCAATTTACTGGCGAAGATTGTCACGGGTGTTTCGTCCCATACGAACGACTGGACAGCAGTCCTTGTCAGGCCGTCCGTCCTGCATCACTGACAAGGGGAAATCTGGTCGATCAGTCACCACCATATGCAATAGCATAATTGTTTCTTGAATGGTTGCTGCTGTTGGCCTTCAAGGACGCGGATCATCGTCAAGGCCCTCCCCGCCACGAATTCCGAAGGAAACTTCTTTAGTGAGGAAAAGTGGAGATCATGTCGGCATGTAATGATATTTTTCCCCAACCCTAAAAAAGGTAAATAAGCCCAACAATTGTGAAAGAGAAAATACGTAAAAATAACATTAATAAAAGATTTTGAACAGACAGGAGGTTAGATGTCGCAATGTATCCAACCTTTCCTTGTAGTTTTAAAAGATATGTCTTTCTTTTGGCCATTATGTAAAATAAGGTCTATTGCGTGTATATTTCATTCATCTTTCTATGTAATTAACACATGCTGAAATTTTGGTATCAAGATTTTATAATATATTAGCAGGACACCCTCAGCAGTCGGGCCTCCGTTCGCCCAAAGGTAAAAATTTGACATGGGCCGAAATTCGTCCGGTGGTCATCCAGCTAGGTGCCCAATTCATCCTGAGTTCCAATTTAATGGTCTAAACATTGAAATGGTCATGCTAATTTTTGATATCCACGGGGTCATGCTGGTTATTTGATACCACACACAGCGAAGAAGCGTCATGGACGAACATACACACATACATTTTACGGCGATGATTAAACGCCAAATTACCACAGTAAGGGTAGCAAAGATTAGTGAGGAGGTATGGCTGGTAACCACTCCTTCCAAAATATATAAATATATTCCCCGAATAAATTAACATTCAAGTTATTGTGCAATTCGTGTATTACGTCGTGGCAATGAATTCAATAAACAATCCCATATCGACAGTCCTTGTGTTCTAGGGGGGCGGGGCTAAATCGGCGTGGGTATTTGGGTTCAATTGTATAAAGAGATTTTACACCAACAGAGATGTTTGAGTTTTATTAATATAAATTCGTACTACATCGATGTGTATTATCCGTTCCAAGACATTTTCAATCAAATTGATAATTTTAAAAACAGGCAGGTGTGTGATCCTCCAACTTTACTAAGTCAAAATTGCTCAGCCAAAGTTCATAGACGGGCTTTAATTGACAATCTGATTCGAAAACAGATCCGAATTGGTAATTTGTATAGACAAAGATGGTATCCCATTGTTGCAACAGCATTATTATTTAAGGGAGATACTTGTAACGTGAGCCTAGGATGGGCAGGGTACATTGATCTCGTTCTATAAAGTATGCGAGTTAAAATCAAAATTCGATATACAGCCCTTCACACTTAACAATCCTCTTGCCTGTTTAGAATATCTTACTGTGTTACAAATCAGAGTGTGACGGGCAGACAGACGGGAGAATCCATTTTAATATATTACATGTGAATCATCGGTGCGTAATATTCAACTAAATTTCCCCTTCAGTACGCCCTTTTCTAAAAAAAAAATTGCTCTAATGTATAGACACACATATATACATACGACTCACGGTGATGTGGGCCATACAGCTTGCAAATTTGTTTCAAGTACAGTAAAGATATATTCCACGCTGTTGAATATTGTTTTTTAGTGCAGCGATGTTTCTACAAGTTGTTTTCGTAGCAGCCGTGGCCTGTAAGTTGCTTTTATCTCCATGTAAATGTTTCACACCCAGTCATACTTTTACTTTCCAATTTTGAGACTTGATTTTCACTGAGGCCGTAAATATTAAAATTTGTATTCAAAAATTGTATTTTCTATGTTCAGTTAATTTTGACCATGAAATTTCAGTTTATTGACTTTGCCAGTAAGGGATACTTTTTTCAATTTAGGTGATACTGTGGGTTGCCTACAGGGTACAATTTTTTGTGGATTGTCTGGAAACGTTGCGTACTTGATTTTTATACCGCATGTCCAATACCTTGAGACAGAGCCACGCCAAAATTTGTGTGTCTTAGTGTCGCCAGCAGGCCGCAATTCTTTACAGATCGTTTTGAAACTTTGCATACCTATTCCTTATACCCTAAGGATGATCCCTATTGTTTTTTGGGGAATGCAGGTCAAAATTTCAATAGATCATCTTGGAACTTGATATAAGTATATTCCTTATAACCTAAGGACGGCAACTATAGATTTTGGTGGATGTCCCGACACCTAGAGGGCAGACTCAAGCCCAATGTTTGTGCGTATCGTATACTGGCCTCAATTCTGAATGGTTCGTCTTCAAACTTCGCATAAGTATTTGTTATAGCCGAAGGGTGGCAACTATTGATTTCGGGGCATGTTCCGACTCCAAGAGCAGAGCCAAGCCCATTTTTTTGTGTTTAGCGTCTGAAGGCCATAAGCGATTATCTTGGAACTTTCTATACTTGTTACTTATACCCTCAAGGACGGCAGCTATTTGATGTTGGTGCACGACCCCCTCCACCACCCCCGCTCTTTTAATATTTTGTCTGCAATAATTAACATATTTGGATCCAATGCATCATAGAGTCGTACCTATTTATATTGATCCATGTCCCAGGGTCAGAGCCACGCCCGATTTCCCCTTATTTTGTCTACAGGCTTTGAATTCTACCGGGGTCATCTTGAAACTTGGCATTTTAATTCCTTATACAATATGAATAGCAACTATTTATTTTGGTGCATGTCCCGACCCCCACCACCACCGTGGCGGTGTCATAACCACTTTTTGTTAATAATTAGTCTGTTAATTTAGCAAAACAAACCCACAGCCTAGCCTTCTTTGTATCTTAATTGTCATATTGTAGTCATTGCATCCATTTCATATTCATACTTTTTATTTTAATAAGTACCGTATCAATCAAAGCAAGAATGTGGATGCGTATTGCAGCGGTGGCGATACTCTTGTTTTTGATTGTCATTTACAAGTAGGTAATACTGATTTCAGAACCTAGAAAAATTTTTAAAATTGATGTTTGGTATGCCTTTAATTAATAAGTTCAATTTATTGTAAATTATATTTTATTTTAGACATGCATAGTTTATTTAAGATAGGCTGGCACTGCCAGGCAGGATACGCCCACATTTTCGAGAGATGGATAGAGAACAAGCAATACCGAAAGTGATTTTTCCTACATCATTAAGTTAGAATTTGATAAGTGCAAATATCGAAATGAATCAAGATCTTTGGGTTATAATGGTTCATTTCAGTAGGCTTCAAATTCGACTGGGGATCATGTTGCTAAGTGGGTAAGATGCTGGCTCGGTAGCCTTGAGGTTGGGTGTTTGATCCCTGCATTGGGTGACAAAGTTCTAGATTTTCTGGCGTGGTTTCCCCTTGTTAGTGATGAAGGATGGATGGCCTGACAAGAACAGCTGTCAATTTTGGTCCGATTTTCACGAAATTCGACCCCAACCTTCATTACGATGTAACGGTGATATAATCAAACGGTTTTTTAAATGGGATAATAATTCTGACCCCAGAAGGACCACAAGCTAAAAAAAAGGTTATTTTTCGTACAATCAGGGGCCATAATTCAGTAAGTTACAATCCGATATGCACAAATATCGAAAGGAACTAAGATTGTTAAGTTGTAAACATGTGTTTCAAGTTTCATCAAAATTGAATGAAGATTGTGACCTCTATAGGGTTCACAACCTTGATATACCATATTTTTACACTCTTCGCGTACAAGCGGCAGCCATTTTTTCAGTCAATTTTGGTCCGATTTTCACGAAATTCGACCTCAACCTTCATTACGATGTAACGGTGATATAATCAAACGGTTTTTTAAATGGGATAATAATTCTGACCTCCACGAAATTCGACCCCAACCTTCATTACGATGTAACGGTGATATAATCAAACGGTTTTTTAAATGGGATAATAATTCTGACCCCAGAAGGACCACAAGCTAAAAAAGGTCATTTTTCGGACAACCAGGGGTCATAATTCAGGAAGTTACGATTCAATGGGCGCAAATATCGAAAAGAACCAATATCTTTGGGTTATAAACATGCATGTCAAGTTTCATCAAAATCGGTTCAATATTGTAACCTCTATAGGGTCCACAACCTTAATATAACATATTTTAACACTAATCGCGTACAAACGGCGGCCATTTTGTCTGTCAATTTTGGTCCGATTTTCACGAAATTTTACCTCAATCTTCATTACCATGTAACGATGATATAATCAAACGGTTTTTTAAATCGGATTATAATTTTGACCTCCAGTGGGACCACAAGCTAAAAAGGGTGATTTTTCGTACAATCAGGGGCCATAATTCAGGAAGTTACGAATCAATGAGCGCAAATATCGAAAGGAACCAAGATCTTCGGGCTATAAACATGCATGTCAAGTTTCATCAAAATCGGTTCAAAATTGTGACCTCTATAGGGTCCACAACCTTGATATAACATATTTTCACAGTATTCGCGTACAAACGGTGGCCATTTTGTCCGTCAATTTTGGTTCGATTTTCACGAAATTCAAACTCAGCCTTCATTACCATGCAACGGTGATATAATCAAACGGTTTTTTAAATCGGATAATAATTTTGACCTCCAGAGGGACCACAAGCTAAAAAGGGCAATTTTTCGGACAATCAGGGGCCATAATTCAGGAAGTTACGATCCGATGGGTGCAAATATCGAAAGGAACCAAGATCTTTGGGTTATAAACATACATGTCAAGTTTCATCAAAATCGGTTAAAAATTGTGACCTCTATAGGGTCCACAACCTTGATATAACATATTTTCACACTATTCGCGTACAAACGGCGGCCATTTTGTTTGTCAATTTTGGTCCGATTTTCACGAAATTTGACCTCAACCTTCATTACCATGTAACGGTGATATAATCAAACAGTTTTTTTTTTAAATCGGATAATAATTTTGACCTCCAGAGGAACCACAAGCTAAAAAGGGCGATTTTTCGGACAATCAGGGGGCCATAATTCAGGAAGTTACGATCCGATGGGCGCAAATATCGAAAGGAACCAAGATTTTGGGGTTATAAACATGCATGTCAAGTTTCATCACAATCGGTTCAAAATTGTGACCTCTATAGGGTCCACAAGCTAAAAACATGATATTTCGTACACTCAGGGGCCATAATCCATGAAGTTCCGATCCGATACATGCCAATATCGGAAGGAACCGAGATCTTATGGGGATAAACCTATATTTCAAGTTTCGTCAAAATCGGATAAGAATTGTGACCTGTAGAGAGTCCACAAACAAATTGTGGACGGACGTCCGGACGGACAGGGGCGACGACATAATACGTCCACATGAAAATGTGGGCGTATAAAAATTCGTGTTTCCAATAAATGAACGATTGCAAAGAGGTTTAATATTTTATTTCCCCGTATCAGCCAGGATAGTGAAGACAGGCAGATACCTTAAAATGTGTTATGTGGGAAAATCTCAATTTCTAAGAGGTCTTTTCGGTGCACACCAACGTTTACATGGGACCCTAAATCGCGTTTCCAGCAGTCCTCGAGTAAGAAGTTGTGACGTTTTATTTAATCAGAAAATAATCTCCTGGCAAGTGAAACTAACCGCGGTTAAAGTTGAAACAAATTACCTTCAAAAGTTAATCTAAAATTTGTTTTGTCAGTACGATGTACGTACGAGTCCTCTTGACAATACAATTGCTGCAAGTCAAAATTTCACATCGGGCATTGTATGGAGTTCACCCGAATTTAAATGCAGAAAAGTAGAACGCTAATCCCAAATTCATTTCATTACTCTCACATATGTAAAGATTTAGCTATATATTACTAATGGGAAGACATTGACATATATCGGACCGTAATTTTTCGGCTGTGGACTGTCTGGGTTCACAATTTCTACCCGATTTTGATATGTATGTTTGTAACCCAACAATCCCGGTTCCTTTCGATATTCACGCTATATGCATCGTAACCTCCTGGATCACCACCCTGATTGTACGAACAATCGTGTTTTAACTTGTCTATGCTCTATAGAGATCAACATTTGTATCCGATTAAAAACACCAATGAAGGATAAATTGAAACGAAACTTCTGGATTATAGCCTCAATGTATAAAAATCTTTTTTGTGGATTGGTGTTCCCTAGAGTTCACGATCGTTATCCGATTTATAAAAAGACCTTTAAATTTATCTTCTTTAAGTGGCATTTAGTAATTGAACAGTTACACAATAACACTATTTATGGATTAACAATTACTGGTTTATTAACATGCAACGTTTCGACGATGATACTCTCGTCTTTATCAAGCAAATTTATCACCGTTACACTATAATGACAGCTGAGTTCAGACGAAAACGCCGCTCCTCGTACGCAGTCAGGTTGTGGACAAAATGATAAAACATTTTTTATATCCGAATGAGCGGTGTTCCTTTTGATACTTGGGCGTTACTGCCTGGATTACGGCCCCTGTTTGTACGTAAAATCGCTTTGTTAGTTTGTTCTCTGTCCACCTCTTACAAAATGTGGGCGTATCTTGACTACCAACTGCTTGTTAGCTTGCAGACCGTCTTGTAGTCTCAAATTTTATCCGATTTTAGAACCCGTTCAAACTTTATCCGGTACCACACAATTGTAGTTGTAACCCAAACGCAACTGCCCGACGAAATTGTCGCTTTTCGTATGCATATAGGCAAATTGTTTAAAAGTATGTTATACCAAACTTTTAAACTCTCTAGAGTCAATTGATTATCTGATTTGGAAGAAAATTCAAATTTATAGTTATAACCTAAAGATCTAGATTCGCATATCATACCCTAACGTTCTTGGTTATGGCTCCTGTTTGTGTGAAAAATTGCGTTATAGCCTGTGGTCCCTGTAGAGGTCACGCGATGGTTGTGTTCGAAATTAGGATCGAAACTTTCCGATAAAGTGGTATTTAACATCTTAATCTCATTCCATTATATATAAACTTAGCTAATTCATTACAATTACTGTCGATAATTAAACTTATAAACATATTATTCTGATCAATTCTAACCTCAAATGATTATATAATGGACAAACAATCAGAAAATGAATTTCGTCTTCATAGTAACTTGTCTTTGATGTAATTATACAATATTTATCCGATTTAGATGAAACTTTAAATGCGTGATAATAATCCAAAGATCTCGGTTCCTTTCGATCATGGCCCCTGATTGTACATACAATCACCTTTTGTATCCGGTTTAAAAAAAAGATACGCTTAAATGTATCACCCTAATGATAACGAATTTCGTGAATCTCGGACCCAAACTGCCTGACAGTATGTATTACCAAGATTGTGGACCCCTAGAAGTCACAATTTTTATCCGATTTTGATGATACTTAACATTAATCTTTATATCTAAGATATATCAACCACTTTCGATATTCGCGTATTTCAAACCATAACTTGTTGGAATATGGCCCCTGATTGTACAAAAGAATCGCTTTTTTAAGCTTGCTCTCTATCCATCTCTTGACAAACGTGGGCATATCTGCATATCTTGCCAGGCAACCACTGGTTATTTTAGCATGTGTTATGTTGTCATCTCTGACAAAATGTTGGCGTTTCTTGCATGACAATCACTTGTTCAATATTTTGTAAAATCAGTTAAAATGTGGATATGATGTGTATAATATGCATATCCATAACACACCTTTCCTTGTCGGTCACTTGGGGGGGGGGGGGGACCACGGTGGTTAAGTGGGTGAGATATCGGCTCGCTAGCCCGGAGGTCACTGGTTCGCTTCCGGTTTTGGCCGAGAAAGTTTATGGAGATTTTCCAGCGTGGTTTCCCGTTTTCAGTGGTGCAGCTGTCTCGTCGTTTGGATGGACGAAAAGCCGATCGAGTGTACACATTTTAGGCAGTTTGAATATCTATAGATAATTGGGTCATATAGCGCTACTCTCCGGGCAAAATTCTCCGCACAGCACACTGTAGAGCGCATGCCCATATTCGTTAGCCCAGTTGGAACCGACCAGAAGGACGGTAAACCCCCAAGCATATTAATAACATTTTGCAATACTGTGGGTGTTATTGACAAACAACATTGTAGTCGGTTAATTCCATGCTACGTCGCTGCACAGCGTGCGTAAGAGCTAGTGGAGGACACACGCGCTACTGACATCTGTGTCGTACTTTTGGTTTTGACCCCTCTGACTTTGTACCGTTGATTACAGATTAAACATCCATAAGTGTACAAATGTGTTGTTATTGATGTGTTCCCATTTGAATATTGTTCACAATACGAAGCAAAATAAATAAGATATATTTACAGGATCATTTTGTTATACGAAAAACTAAGTGATGCGTTTTCTATGGCGCTCAGTATATTACTTAATGTCTCACTCTCGACCATTAAACCACACGTAAGTGATAATACTTACACTTATACAATTGCAATGGGGCTATCGGTTTACCTCTTATTGAAACTTGATTGTTTAGAAAGAAACAAAGTAAAACTTTGTAATGTAAAATTTACACTCTTCGAATGACACAATTTTTAGACGTTTTCAGAAAGAAATTCGAAAATTGTGTCATTCGAAGAGTGTGTAAATTTTACATTACTAAGGCCCAGTCTCGACTATGTTTTGGAAAATACGACTGCTCAATTATGTGTGAAGCGCCTTTGAAAACGTATTATACGGAGAAATTTACCTTCAGTTATCATGGACAGAACATGCATCACGCACTGTTCTGAACTCTTAAGGAACGGTAATAGATTATCAGGTCACTTAACGAAAAAGTACCTGATTTCTTAAAAGGGCTACGTGTCCGGATAAGCGGTATTGGTGTTCACGTCAAACCACTCATTTTCAGACAAGGCAGATACACCATTCCTCTATATTTTGGCGCTTACATTTCGTACGTACTCAAGACTTTTATTTCTGAGACTTGTCTCTTTAAAGACATTGGAAGTTTTGTACGATATAAAACATTTTTCACGGGCGTCTTGATTGGTGCTGCTATTTATAATCCGAGAATTTGAAAGTAGTTCCAATGGCGAAATCGTCATACAGCCGAGGCTAGATGTAAGGAACTGAAGTTTGCCGAGTGGTTGAATAGTAGGATAATTGCCGTATACGACAAATAAGATCAGGTGGACGCCAGGACTACAAGGGAATCCGTATTCTGCTAAATAGTATTTACACAATTGTAGCAATATTTTATGGTTCTGTACTTTGTTCTTATTACATAGATTGTATTTTACTTGAATCTTGGTCTTTAGTTTCAGGCTGTTTTGTCAATGGTCAAATTAACACGAATAGTTGTAACACCTACGAAAGCGCAGTGATAACATGTAATGCTCCTCTTAATCGAACTGGCGAGAGTCTGAGCTTGATAAAATACGAAAACGTAGTCATAGCTTTCACATCTGATATAACACCATGGTGTGGGTAAGTATTTCAACGGTGAGTGGGTTGCCAACAATCTTTTTGAATTTGTTTAACTATAAAAACAAAACGAGATATTGTGATATGTCTATATTTGGTACTTTTAATACTACTAAATCACGATAAAGAACTAATGTGGTTGTGTTTGGCTTTGGAAATCAGTCCGCGGTTTCACAAAGCATTTACTCAGCTTTCAATTACTGAAATATCTTATTCATGTATGGTGTCACATTAAAACAACAAAAGTTTTCTAAATTGCTATGTTTTAGTTCAAATAAGGCAAACAAGTTTTAGTATATTTGTAAAACTCTGAGAATGTTTTGTGAAACCGGGGTCAGACACTTGGCGTAATTTGTCGTCATAAGTAATGTTTGTCAGTAAACTGGCCTACCGGTGCAAGCTATCTTGAGAAGGATATGCATACGCAATGCAGTATGCCAATGGGAACATTTTGCGCTACGGCCTATTTATTTTTTCCAAATTCCATCTTTAAGGGTCCTTTTTCGTGCAAACTAATTTGAAAACTGAACCTCGGACTATACTCCCAAATTGTTAGTACCATTGACAGCGGTAAAACTCGTGGGGGAAATTCCAAGGAAGTTTTTCGGCCAACATGGATGAACCATGAGACCATACTCACCGCGCCATCGCGGCTCCCTATTAGTTACTAATGTTCAGCACATTTTCTTACCAAATCGTTAATTCGTTGTTCCCACTTGGGATTAGCAAGTAAAGTGCATGACAAGTAATCTCACGTTAATATTTGTCATATTGATCAACACTTTATGCAAATGATTCCTTGATGTTGGGATTATCGTTTGTTTTATTTTTACAGAGCAAATAAGGCCCTCCATAGCAATATAACCAAGTGTCTAGTAAACGGATATCCTGCTTGTGGGACAGTGATGGGATTATCGTTTGTTTTATTTTTACAGAACAGATAAAGCACTCTATAGCAATATCATCAAGTGTCTAGTAAACGCATACCGTGCTTGTGGGACAGTGGATACAAGGAAACTAATAGCTGAAGGCGGTGAATACTCTAATGCTTTTGATAAAATCTGCGACCAGAAGTCTGGTAAGCTTCTCTGTCTTTTGAATTGGAATAAGGATACCCGTTCGTATATTGCGGTTGAATTTATCAGTCCATTTGGTATTCCCTTTCTGTGTATCAATGGCTACAACCAATTACATATATGGTTAGTGGTCATGTTTCTTTTTCTGGAAACCTAACTTGTAATCTTACCGCTGCCAGTCACTACGTCAGTATTTGCCCAGTCAGGTCCATATTGGAAAACGTTAAGATTTTCTTTTTAAAATGTTGGGATTTTGATTTTATATATATTGTGATATTTGTATTTTCATATGTTTATATTGTGATTATTTTCGAAGACAATAAGGATCAACAGAAATATAAAAAGAAATTTTGATCTTCTTGTTATTACAAGATAACTATCTTGTAATTACAAGATACATAGGGGTCCATTAGGGTCAGTTACATGAAAAAGCGTGCTAATTTCAATGTCGCCCTACACTGATTGAACGGATAGCTAGGCCAACGAAGTACATTTTTATATAAGGGATCTGCACGTGATGGTCAGACTCTTAATTTATACGATTTGTCATTTCATGCCATCATTAAAAGCCATTCATTAAGTTCATACTCCCACCAACCAACTACTACTCTCATTGATATCATTTATTAATGATTTCATGCTCACCTAAAAGCCACGAAACGCCATTTTCAGAAAAGTTTGTTAGTCCAAGCTACACTGTACATGGCGCATTAAACAGTTTCAGCAAATCGTAAAGACGGCAACAGCTTGTTTTAAAGAGATATAGACGAAACTGCGCTAATCAAAAACTAATATAACAGTGTAAAGTGAAACCGATCGGAAACAGAACGGGAAAAAAATGTGATAAAATTTACCTAAATATAAAATGACATGAAATGAAATGGGGTTTAACGTCCTACTCTTCTGCACCTAACCTGGGCAAATGGGAGACGGGCATACGCCATACAGTGTGCTTTAAGGGAAATTTTGCCCTACGCTACTCTTATATCAAATTCCAATTGCCAATGGATCTTTTACGTGCACGCCACCTCGGTTTTTCGCCCCATCCGAAAGACTAGACAGCTGTCCTTGTCAGACCCGCCTTTCTGCATCACTGACAAGGGGAAACCACGCTGGAACATCGAGATGAACTTTCTTGGCTAATGCAGGGATCGAAAACCCGACCTCAAGACTAGCGAGCCAGCGCCTTACCCACTTAGTCACGTGATCCCCCTATCCTCAATATAAGTCAGTGAGATCTCATTAAATATACATCATTGCGGGTCTTTTTTATGGTCTTAAATGTTATATAAACTATTAATTAGACATTTATTAACACGTCAAGACAATAATCTACTCTCGATGTCATCGAGTGCTTCTGATTTGAAACAGAATGGAATCAGAGTTGCTGTTCAATGATTTACCGTAAAACTGGATAATCGAGACATTGTTGATAATCATAACAACGGCGAAAATGACAATCGTGGCTACAGGGTTATTAAAATATTGTTTTCTCGGGTTTCAATACGCCCACATTAAACCGTCGCTCGTGTCCGTCCATATTTTGTGGACACTCTACAAGCACGTCACAATTTTAATCCGATTTGACGAAACTTGAAACATAGGTCTATCTCCTAAAGATCCCGGTTCCTTTCGATACTGGTATGTATCGAACCATAACTTCATGGATTATGGTCCCTGTCTACATGTTTTAGCATATAAAACTTGAAATTCCTATTTATAACCCAAAGCCCTTTATGCCCTTTGATACTCGCATATATCGAATCGTAACTTCCTGAGTTATGACCCTTGATTGAACGAAGCATCAAGTTTTTAGCACATGATTCCTCTGGAGGTCACAATTTTCATCTGATTTTAAAGAAAAAAACGTTTTATAATATCGCCATTACACCATAATGATGGTTGAGTTTGAATTTCGGGAAAATCGGAAAAAATGACCACCCCTCATACGTAAGTAGTGTAAAAAAAAAAATTGTTTATCAAAGTTGTTGACCACAATATTGCTACGACTTTGGTGAAACTGGATATTTATGTTTTTATCACAAAGATTTTGTTTTTTTCTATAATCTCGTATATCCGAAAGCATCGTCCTGGGTATATATGTTCCATGTCTGTTCGAAAAATCGCATTTTAGCTTGTGGATCAGGCAGAAGTCACAATTTGTATTGAAAAATATTAAAATTTATCACCGTTACACATCGATAAGGTGTGAGTCCGAATTTCGTAAAAATCTAATCAAAACTGTCGCAAATAGTGAAAAAGCATTAAATGGCAAGGTTGTGGACAATCTAGTAGTCACAATATTTATCCAATTTTGACGACACTTATACATACATTATGCAAGAGCTAAATCTGCCTATTGTTGGTCTTCCTTTGGGCCTCAGATATCATAGATATTATAAATTAGATTTTTATTTACAAAACAAGCCCGAAATCAACACTATAGACCCACGGATGGCTTGGATTTAAACAGGATTTCATTGATTGATTAAATCTTTAAATGGCGTCGTAAGCGGAGATTAACCGTTACGTTGACGTCATACTCCCGGACATTTTCAATAAAAGCGCATGTCAGTCAATTTGATTTACAGTGCGATATACGACCTTGATATTGTTTAGTTGTTGTTAAAATGAGAGTTTGGATGTCTGTCTTATACGCTCTTTTGTCACTTGCGTTTACATTAACTCCCAGTTGAACTCCTTTTTGTGACTTCTTTATCAATCTTCAAATCTCGATTAAAGATTTATCTTTTCAAAATTCACTACAGAAATTGACAAAAAAACAAACTTTGAGCCAAAGGACTTTTGTATAGTTGTTGTATGCGCTATGAGCACGATTTGTGGATTTGGCGCTATATAAATGGACATATTATTATTTAAATTGATAAACATCGCAGCTAACATCACCCCAGTTGAATTGCAGCCCCATTTGATCACTGTTTCCTTTTTGTCGGCTTCGGGAGACACGTAGGCCTAACAGTTAAAGTATAAGAGAACACGTAGGCTATAATTATGTACAATGCTGTCGCATTAATTTGGCCCATTCCTTTCAAACTTTAAAATGTTATTGCAGACTTTCTCTTCTTATGTAGTAAAATTAAATGCAGCCCCATCTCAAACCGAATAGATAGGGTAACGGTACCACAACCACTTAAAACGTTACTTAATAATCGAGATTATGTAGATGGAGTTAACGCATCTTAATCAAACGATCGACCATTCTCGGAGACGGTGAAGTTACAGTTGACTCCTATTTCTAGTCAAAAATTACAATTGGGATAGCTTTGTTCAGAATAAAGTAATTTGACTGTTATAGCAAGAATGGCCAACTCTTTATAAAAATTTTCCATAATGAATCTTTAAAATGAAAGTTTATCTTCCAAAGATCTCGGTTCCTGTCGCGATTTGCGCATATCAGACGGTAACTTCCTGGATTATGACCCTCTAGATGTTAGAATTTTTATCCGGTTTTAAAAACCGTTCAAATATATCAACGTTGCACCATAAAGATGGTTGGGATCGAATTTCGTAAAATGTAAAAATAGGTTGCCAGGCAACGAAACATACGCCCACGGCAGCTAAATCGTCCGGGCAGTCAACAAGAGTTGTCATTAGAATTTGTTTGGTTTTTATAAAGTTCTGTCCCATGTTAACGTTTAGTATACGAAACATTCAATATTATGGATTTAGCTGTTCAATTATCGATTTTCAAGAAATTCAAACTACACCATCATTAATGTGTAACGGGGATATAGTCAAACAGTTTTTAATTCGGAATAAAATTGTGACCTCCATATAGGGTCCACGAGGTAAAAACATGACTTTTCGTACAATCAGGGGCCATAATTCAGGAAGTTATGGCCCAATGTGCCCGAATATCAAAAGGAACCGCGATCTTCTGGATATAAACTCGGATTAAAATTGTGACCTCTACAGGGTCCACAACTTTGATAATATATATCATATTTTTTTACACTATTCGCGTATTAGCGCCAGTCATTTCGTCCGGCAGTTTTGGTCCGATTACTGTATAACGGTGATATAATCAAACGTTTTTTTAAAATCGGATAATAAT
This sequence comes from Patella ulyssiponensis, assembly GCA_963678685.1. NCBI lineage: Eukaryota > Metazoa > Mollusca > Gastropoda > Patellidae > Patella > Patella ulyssiponensis. Next base: position 65,015,428 of record OY783229.1, read on the forward strand.
TGAGATCTCTAGAGGGACCACAAGCTAAAAAAAAAGTCGATTTTGCGTACAATCAGGGGCTATAATTCAGGAAGTTGCAATTCGATATGCGCAAATATCAAAAGGAATCATGATCTTTGGATTTTAAACATACATTTCAAGTTTCATCAAAATCAGATCAAAATTGTGACCTCCACAGGGTCCACAACCTTGATATACCATATCTTTACACTATTCGCGTACAAGCGGCGGCCATTTTGTCTGGCAATTTTGGTCCAATTTATGCGAAATTCGAACACAATCTTCATTACAGTGTACCAGTGATATAATCAGATGATTTTATTAATCGAATAATAATTATGCCCTCTTGGGAGACCACAATCTTAAAAAAGCGATTTTTCGTACAATCAGGGGCCATAATTCAGGAAGCTACGATCCGATATGCGCAAATATAGAAAGGAATCAAGATCTTTGGGTTATAAACATGTATTTCAAGTTTCATCAAAATCGAATTAAAATTATGACCTCTATCCACAACCTTGATATAGCATATTTGTTTTTACACCATTCGCGTACAAACGGCGGCCATTTTGTTCGTCAATTTTGGTCCGATTTTCACGAAAATTCGAACTCAACCTAGATTACCTTGTAACGGTGATATAATCAAACGGTTTTTGAAATCGGATAATAATTGAGACCTCCAGAGGGAACACAAGCTAAAAAGGGCGATTTTTCGGACAATCAGGGCCATAATTCAGGAAGTTACTATCTGATGGGCGGTGATAGAATCAAACGTTTTTTTTTAAATCAGGTAATAATTGTGACCTCCAGAGGGACCCAAGTTAATAAAGGCGATTTTTCATACAATCAGGGGCCATAATTTAGGAAGTTACAATCATCACAATTTTCATCTGATATTGATGAAACTTGAAATGCATGTGTATAACCCGTTATCTTGGTTCCTTTTGATTTTCGTACATATCGAATCGTAACTTCCTGAACTGTGGCCCGCGATTTTAGCTTGTGGTCCCTGTAGAGGTCACAATTATTATCCGATTTAAACACGATTAGAATGCAATAGACTGCCCAGAATAAGAAAAATAGCCCGTGTTTGATCTTAAACAGGGGCGATTACGAACACTACCATTTTATTTTTTTCGCACGCAATGAAGTGGGCGACTAGCATGGACTTTGACTCTATCAAAGTGTAATATATCATTAGTAACAAATAAACTGGTTCGATTATGGTAGTTAGTGTCCTACACATTTTTCGCAACACATTTTTCGTTCGTTTTGGCTTTACAAAGTTTTTAATTTCTGCTGAATTAAAAACAAAATCGCTAAAGTCGGTAACGTGTGCAATAATTTAATAGGTTCATGATAACAACGAATGCTTTTCAAGGGAGCATAATGTGTCAAGTCACTAAGATAAAATAAATTACGGCATTCGTCTTGCTTTCGATTAATCAGTATATTGCGACCTTGAAATAAGTTACACATGCCGTATCTTATATATAATAACAAGATAGTTGTCTTGAAATTTGTATTAACAAGATAGTGATCTTGTAATAAAATATCTATCTGGTAATTCCAAGATAGTCAGAGTTTTGTTTCACTTGATTGACACTAATGATGATCGTCCGTAATGATGTGTTTCTACACTGATTATTTGTTTGTCTTTTGTGAGAGTGGCAATCTGATTAAAACACAGATCCAATTTCGTTTCGTTTTTTATAGTTCAAAATTTCGTTTTTACTTGTCTTCACTACTCTTGGATCTGGAGGACTTGTTATTTAACTGGTGTTCTACCTGAAATGAGGGGTCAGCCAATCAAATGGTCTGTCGAATCGACCCTTTGACCTTTTCATGCGTGGAACTGTGGGTAGATATTACCAGCCAACGACGTCTATACTAACACCAGCGGATAGAAATCATAACAAAACACAAGTGGATTTTGAAAAGCATGGCGATCGCTAATTGGTTAATCGAATGACTGACGTTATCGGGTCAAATGTCCCGTGCTTGATACCTGACGTCATAGAACGTGAGCGTTCACTATAACTAGTTAGATCTACATGAGTGCAGGCCATCGAAAGTATAAAAAACGAAACGAAATATAGATCTATATTTTAATTAGATTGGTGAGAGTGGGGGACCGAGCGAGAGAATAGGGTTTAACGTCCGCTCGCTACAAACTAGGTCATTTCGGGACTAACATATGGTTTAATTTTATTTCAATCATTTGCTTGCGTGTAGGGGTCTTTAGAAGTGAGAGGAAACCGGAAGACCCGGAGAAAACACACGAGGTGGGATAGGCAACTCTACTTCTTGCCACGTACAACCGGGAATTAGAAACCACGCCAGTTGACTCAATGGCAGGCCTTATAATACAGCGCACACGTGCTAACCATTCGGCCATCCAACCCCCGTTTGTCTCTTGTAACACCACCTTAAGTGTGGCGCAATTTGTCCCGAATGGAGCTGGCGTGCCTTTAAACATTTGATTTATACATTTTAAATTTGAAACGATAATACGTACAAAACGAAAGTAGTTATACGTATACAAAGTAGTGAAGTATGTTTCAATTTTCACTTATCGGACTGTATTCCAACTTGAAAACAATGTTGATTGTCATAACGAAATGTAATGCTTATCTCCTACAGACTTCAGTGGAGACTGTGTGGATCTACGGAGTATAAACACATGTACACAGAATAAACTAACCATGATGAATCTTACCGTGCCAGCATTCACAACAAGCCTTACTACATTAAAGCCTTATTATTGCAGGTCAGTATATATGTACCAGTCTAATTTATTAGAATATTAATGTCGCAAGGGAATTGGCAATAAATTTTTGTAGGCCCACCTAAAATATTTGTGTTACTTGGATCAGAGCTAATGCCTGTAGGCTTTGTTTTGCAACAAAGAAGCTAGTGTGTTAATGATAAACGTGGATATCTGCACCGCCGTGTACGACATAAAGAGTTGTATTTAAAACACATTTTATGATAAAAACAATTGATTTTCTCCCCTTAATACAACCAACGTTTGGATTACGTTCGTGTCCGTCTCTGAATGCATGCGACCAATTATCGCTAACAATATTTTAGGTCGGTTTCGCAAAATGAAATTCACAATAATATCGTATCTAAACTCTGTTTCAGTTTATCCAAATATTTCTTGGAGTGTATAAAGTCCAATACTAAATTGAAGGAATGTTCTGCGAAGCCGAAGACTAAAGATATATACCTTGATACGTTTGAAGAACTTACACCTGATGAATGTGGAGGAGCTATTTCCGTAGTTTACACATCTCTTCTACTGACTGTTTCTCTTCTTAATTACATTCTATAATTATATCATGTAATATTTAGTACGCCCATCCCTTTGTTTCTTACATTCTCTTATATTTTGTGATATGTAATACGTTTGTCAGCTGTGTATATATTCATCTCTACTGCCTGTTCTGTAATCTCTTTTACGGGTGTTGCAATTCGTTTCCATGAATGTTAAGAGTGCATGAAGTTTGAACTGATGAAATACTCTTAACTGACCATGTTCCGTTTTTATGCCCAGTTTGTGGATTGGTGGTCTTTGGTTCAGAAATGCTCCGATTACGATATAAAATATGAGGGCTTTTTGATTATTATTGACGCTATTATATATAATTAGATCACGAGATGATGCATATTTCACCCTAATCAACCAAGTTTGCTGTTTTGTTATAGAGAAAATTATAACTCAATGTTTATGAAACTTTGATATATTTGAAGATATATATATATTTGTGCTGCTTGCTAATTTTCTTGTATGTAACAGTATTGTTTATATGCCTAATAAACCTTTAATCAAATATATGTAATTCCATTTAAATCATTTTTTTTTCTAGTTGACTTGCATACTGTACCGCTGTTCAGATGTCTTATATATAACAACCTCACCTGGTTTATTCCGATTTTTTTTTTACGATAATCGGGAATGTAACAGCCCAGCCAGAAGAGAGAGAGAAATGGGGTTTAACGTCCACTCGACACAACTAGGTCATTTCGGGACTAACATGGTTTTTAATTTTATTTCAATAATTCGCTTGCGCGTAGGGGTCATTAGCAGTGGGAGGAAACCGGAGTGCCCGGAGGAAACCCACGGGGTTGAGAAGGCGCCCCCTATCTCCATGCCACATACGCTCACACCAGGGCTCGAAACCACAGCCGCAAGCCAGAGGTGGTCGGCCAGCTAGAGGTTGAAGCGCGGCACTCTAGACCACTAGGCCATCCCAACCCCCCGCCCAGCGAGAAGATTACCATACTAGTTTGCTTTCATGTACCCGCATCCTTAGGAACCGAATATATTGGGTAATACAATACAATCCACAGATTAACAAGCAGTTTAAAGTTTAGGATGCCACTGGGATGGGAGATGACTATAGCTAATTGGTTTTCCGAATTTTGAAACATTTGTTATTCCCAAAATTTAAACTAAATTGGTTTAACTGAGGTTACCTTTGTCAATTTGATCTGTTAAATGCAGCCAGTCGGAGTTGAAATAACCACATTTAATCAAGTGTTTCATCTTCAGTCCCAAACACGTTGCCTAAATTTCAATTATTTCGGAATAATGTGTCTTGTCTTTTGTTGGTTGGGGGGGGGGGGGCTTTAAAATAGACTGACTTAGTTTTGGTTTTTCAGTGTTACCGGGTAACATTCATTTGATTTCTTGTCCTAATCGGACGAGCACCCACCACAATTTGAAACTATTCCTTTAAATCGTGATTTGCCATCAGCCAAAATCTGCTTCAACGTAGCTCAGTTGTGATTCGGCCATTCGTTACTTGAGTTTTACGTCCATTTCCACTAAGGGGGATATCGTAGACAAGGATTGTATCGGCTATTCCCGTGTGTTTAATGTGTGCACCCCGATTTGGTTTAAATATATGAATTTAAATTTATTTCAGTTTGTGTAGATGTATTAGACCATTATGCATGTATATTAACTGTAAACCCTTGAACTATTAATATTGGTATTTATGAGTGAACATTCCCTTGTAAATTAAAATTTGATTCAAGAAAAGTTTTATGGAACAATTAGAGCATTACGTAAATAATGACAGACTTTTTAAATCAATCTGAATGATTAAATATGCAATAGCTGACCATGATGTTATGACTAGATTTAACTTAAATGGTAATTAACAGCCCGACGTTTCGTCCCCACCCTGTGTAAAGGTTTTACAGATGATCCGAATCAATCGAATACACCTTGCATACTCGTGTTTTTTTTAACTGGGTCCCCTGGTTTCCTCCCACTGCTAAAGACCCCTACGCGCAAGCGTAATAAAATTAAACCATATTAGTCCCGATATGATCTAGATTTTGTCAAGTGGACGTTAAACCCCATATCTCTCTTTCCCTCTCGAATACACCATAGGTTATGGATGTACCCCAGACCAGCGAGTAGCACACGCCGAAAGAATAGAGTGGTGACAAAGGCCGCCATAACCACGTTGTCGTTGACTAACTGCACGTCTCAGACGATGTGGATCACCTCTATGCAACCTTTCAAAGGAGCTGGGCTCTGTTATGTATTCGATCTTGGGAAAGCTGTCTCTCCATCCGAATTTCTCACAGGGCAGCATACCGTTGTTGGGTTTAATCAGCGCGGGATCAAGATGAATACCTTCGGTGTCGTGCACGAAGCGGACCTCGTCCGCTTTGTGACAGCTAGGAGTCAGGATAACCGCTCTTCTCGGAGGGGTCGATTCCTGTGTCCGGGATGAATATCACACGAAACACGCCTCAACTCCGACGCTCATGTCGCTTCGACAGTAGGTGAGAATTTCCTGGCGAAAACCAAAGACGTCGATCTTTTGCTGGTCGTACTAGATAGACTCGTGCTTTCTAGGTCGTAATCGGTATTTGGAGGATAGGCGCCATGGTAATCTTCATTCTCTGGTCTGTTGAAGTGGTGAGGAAGAAGCCTTTCGTGAATTCTTGCTGACAGAGGGTTTTGGGCATGTCCCGCAAAGGCATGGGTAGAAAGTTGAGGGGATCAATGAATTTTACAGAGTTGACAGCGACGGTAATAACTTTACGTCCGTTAATTATGACTTCGTGTTACACCAAGGAATGCTTGTACAATGTTCGTCAAGTCAGTAGTCCGTCGTAGCCTTTAAAGTCGTAGTCCGTCGTAGCTTTTTTGATCCCCGATCACCAGCGTGTCTTTGTGCTCAAAGACGATTTTCCGCTGGCGATTCCAATACGTGTCACAGCGTTTTTGGTTGTCGATACAAAGTGACAGGACGTCTGCAGGACACATGGATCGGTAACGTGATGTGTTCAACGGAATCTTGTTGGCATTCAGTCAAAGACGACACGGGTCAACGTTTCCTGTTGTTGTTTGTCGTTTTGTACCTTCCTATCTCTGTTCATATCGACAGGTGATTTTAGCGGTTGGATGTAACAAAACTGCTTTTCGGCCGTGTGCCTCCCTCGGCAGATGGAGCACTCGTATTCTCCGCATCGCTTGGATTTGATGAAATCCCACCCTCGTGTAATTTAAAATCAGCATAAAACAGGGTAATTGAAATAAAAGGTGGTGAACACCACCCTGCGCTAATTGCAACATATGAGTGATGTTTCTGGTGTGCAACGACAACAGCCTAATTGATTTGTTGATTTGAGTTCAGATGTCTTTATTATAATGGACCACTTTCAGATTGCTGTATTTACGGCCTGAACTACGTAGCAAAAAAAAAAAGATAGGCTGGCACTGCCAGGCAGGATACGCCCACATTTTCGAGAGATGGATAGAGAACAAGCAATACCGAAAGTGATTTTTCCTAGATCATTAAGTCCTGTATTTCATACTGTATTGGGAGCAGCCATTTTGTTGGCCAGATCCAGTCTGATATTCTTGAAATTCGAAGCCGACAATGATTATGGTGTGACGGTACACAACCTAGAAATGTGACTTTTCGTCAAAATCGGATAAGAATTGTGACCTGTAGAGAGTCCACAACCATGATATACCATATTTTTACACTATCGTCCGATTTTCTCGAAATTCGAAATCAATCTTCCGTAGGGTGTAACGGTGATAGAGTCAAACGTTTTTTTAAATCGGATAATAATTGTGACCTCCAGAGGGACCATAGGCGATTTTTCGGACAATCAGGGGCCATAATTCAGGAAGTTACGATCCGATATGCGCAAATATCGAAAGGAACCAAGACCTTTGGGTTATAATCATGCATTTCAAGTTTCATCAAAATCGAATTAAAATTGTGACTTCTAAAGGGTCCACACCCATGATATACCATTTTTTAACAGTATTCGCGTACAAACGGCGGCCATTTTGTATGGCAATTTTGGTCCGATTTTCTCGAAATTCGAAAAAAACCTTCCTTACGGTGTAACGGTAATATAATCAAACGTTTTTTTTTTAAATCGGATAATAATTGTGATCTCCAGAGGGACCACAAGCTAAAAAAAAAGGCGATTTTGCGTATAATCAGGCGCCATAATTCAGGAAGTTACTATCCGATATGCGCAAATATCGACAGGAACCAAGATCTTTGGGTTATAACCATGAATTTCAAGTTTCATCAAAATCGAATTAAAATTGTGACCTCTACAGGGTCCACAACCTTGATATACCATTTTTTAACAGTATTCGCGTACAAACGCCGGCCATTTTGTGTGGCAATTTTGGTCCGATTTTCCCAAAATTCGAACTCAACCTTCCTTAGGGTGTAACGGTGATATAATCAAATCGGATAATAATTGTGACCTCCAGAGGGACCACAAGCTAAAAAAAGGTGATTTTTCGGGCAATCAGGGGCCATAATTCAGGAAATTACGTTCCGATAGGCGCAAATATCGAAAGGAACCAAGATCTTTGGGTTATAAACATGCATGTCAAGTTTCATCAAAATCGGTTCAAAATTGTGACCTCTATAGGGTCCACAAGCTAAAAACGTGATTTTTCGTACAATCAAGGGCCATAATTCATGAAGTTTTGATCCGATACATGCCAATATCGAAAGCAGCCGATAAACCTATATTTCAAGTTTCGTCAAAATCAGATAAGAATTGTGACCTATAGAGAGTCCACAAACAAATTGTGGACGGACAGGGGCGACGACATAATACGTCCACATGAAAATGTGGGCGTATAAAAATACAAAAAAATATCTATTTCTCAAAAAAGTATTTATACCTTGTTCTCTTGGTGTATGGGTAGAGATACATCACCGTCTCTTTGGTTGATTCACCGTCTCTTCTTTTGGAGTGGACTCTAAATAAAGACCGTGTATCAATCCACAATCTACTTCGGCTATGCGGAATGTGATTGGTCTATGCTTTGCCACACCGATACCCTTTCGTCTAATTAATGGTCATTGTCCCATCAGGTTGCTTAGAAACCTCAATCTGTGTGGTCGAGAGTTTGGAACATGATAATTCGGATTCTGATTGAGGTAGAATGTTCAGACTTGGTGTATGACTCATTTTCTGCTTCGGCTAAGTAGGGACATCAATAAGATTTCGTGAGACTGCTATGAAACACAATAAATTGCTTCTACTTGAGAACCTACGTTCAACCTTGGTGGATATCTTTATTAGGTGAATACCTTGGCGGAGTCAGATGCTGAGCATTGTCCACTAAGATAAGCTATTTGATTGGTTGAGACTTTGGAACAAGAAAACTTTTTTTCTTAAGTTTTAAATGGTAATTCTGTAAACCAGAAGTAGTGATACGTGTAACTCGCCAGAACTTTGATTATATGATTGTTGCTAATGAAGTACTACGGTCTGAAAGGAATGTTACGATCTGAAAGGTGGGTTTGTTTTGCCAAATGCGTCGTTTTGATTGCGATTGAAGGCTTTGCTGAAAATCAGCAATGCGAGTCCTTATTTACTGTATCGAAATAAAATTCATTCCATATTTTCATTCGATCAAATATATTACCGTCTTTATCCTATTGTACCACACACTAATTAAAAATTACAAAAAAAAAAACCATTTCTTGTTTGATTCCCCGTCACTTCCTTTCCGAAAAGGGCATATGTTCCGAAAACAGAAGGTAGACACTGTACTGTTACTATCGTACTCGGAGCCATAGTTTGGCAGAGGATTTCAGAAAACGAGGTCTATGTTTGTGTCTGAATAGACAACTTATCGCTGCGCACATCATTGTTATCGTATTTAATATTTGTTTCAGATCTATGAGATTTGCGGAGGAGTGCACAATGTACAAAGCAGAATTGAGTAACTGTACCCTAAACCATATGGCGGGGGAAAGCGGCAAAAACCTAATGCTATGTAGAAATGTCTAATTCAAAACACACATGTAACATAATGCCATACCAAATACCTAAAACGTCTAATGCAAAAAACAAAATACAAGAAACCTCTAATACAAAATACCTCATACGTCTATTGCAAAAGACAAAATACAAGAAACCTCTAATACAAAATACATATAACCTCTTATGCACAATTGATTTTACAATCTGAAACATCTACCATAAGCAGTAGATGACATATCTCGTTGTCATTACTTACGTTTCTCCACTGAATTATCTTTATTTAGGTCAAGGTCACCGAACACAACTTGGCGACCTATTCGGCTAGCGAGCTATTCGACCGATCCAGCTGGCAACCTGTTCGTTGGCAACCTATTCAGAATTAAGACAACAGTCTCCCAAACTCATCTAGTTTTAACAACCAATAAAATCCAACGTTACGTCTATCAAATGAAAGTAGAATAATATATTATTTTTATCAATTCCTTTAGCTCAGAATAGAGATGTAATTTCGCATTATCGTACAAAATTCTAGACATCCAACTTAATATATTCCGAAAGGTAATTAAATAGGCTTTCTAAGTATTATCAGTAAAAATTGGCGCATTCATATTAAAGGGGTGCACTCTCTTCCTAAACATGACCAATTTTTAAAAAATTTTAAAGGGAAAAACTGTTAATATCCCGTGTCAAAATTCGGACCATCGTACAAAATTCTGATGATCCAACTAAATATATTCTAAAAGGTAATTGAATAAGCTTTCCAAATATTATTAGTAACAGTTGGCACAATCATATTAAAGGGGTGCGCTCTCAACCTGAACATAGCCAATTTTTCAATATTTTAAAGTGAAAGAACGGTAATATTTCGAGTCGAAATTCGGACCATCGTACAAAATTCTTAGCAACCAGCTATATATATTCTGAAAGGTGATTGAATAAGCTTTCTAAATATTATTAGTAAAAGTTGGCACAGTCATATTAAAGGGGCGCGCTCTCAACCTGAACATAGCCAATTTTTCAATATTTTAAAATGAAAGAACGGTAATATTCCGAGTCGAAATTCGGACCATCGTACAAAATTCTGAGCATCCAGCTATATATTTTCTGAATGGTAATTCAATAAGCTTTCTAAATATTATTAGTAAAAGTAGGCACAATCATATTAAAGGGGCGCGCTCTCAACCTGAACATAGCCAATTTTTCAATATTCTATATGTAAAAATAGACCGGAATTTTTTTCGAAGTCCGAATTTGGACCATCGTACAAAATTCTGACCATCCAGCTATATATATTCTGAAAGGTAATTGGATAAGCTTTCCAAATATTAATAGTAAAAGTTGGCAGAATCATATTAAAGGGGCGCGCTCTAACCTGAACATAGCCCATTTTTCAATATTTTAAAGTGAAAGAACGGTAATATTCCGAGTCGAAATTCGGACCATCGTACAAAATTCTGAGCATCCAGCTATATATATTCTGAAAGGTAATTGAATAAGCTTTTTAAATATTATTAGTAAAAGTTGTCACAATCATATTAAAGGGGCGCGCTCTCAACCTGAACATCGCCAATTTTTCAATATTTTAAAGTGAAAGAACGGTAATATTCCGTGTCAAAGTTCGGACCATCGTAAAAAATTCTGATGATCCAACTAAATATATTCTAAAAGGTAATCAAATAAGCTTTCCAAATATTATTAGTAAAAGTTCGCACAATCATATTAAAGGGGTGCGCTCTCAACCTGAACATAGCCAATTTTTCAATATTTTAAAGTGAAAGAACGGTAATATTTCGAGTCAAAATTCGGACCATCGTTCAAAATTCTTAGCAACCAGCTATATATATTCTGAAAGGTAATTGAATAAGCTTTCTAAATATTATTAGTAAAAGTTGGCACAGTCATATTAAAGGGGCGCGCTCTCAACCTGAACATAGCCAATTTTTTAATATTTTAAAGTGAAAGAACGGTAATATTCCGAGTCCGAATTCGGACCATCGCACAAAATTCTGAGCATCCAGCTATATATATTCTTAAAGGTAATTGGATAAGCTTTCCAAATATTATTCGTAAAAGTTGACACAATCATATTAAAGGGGTGCGCTCTCAACCTAAACGTCGCCAATTTTTTAATATTTTAAAGTGAAAGAACGGTAATATTCCGAGTCAAAACTCGGACCATCGTACAAAATTCTGAGCATCCAGCTATATAAATTCGGAAAGGTATTTGAATAAGCTTTCCAAATATTATTAGTAAAAGTTGGCACAATCATATTAAAGGGGTGCGCTCTCAACCTGAACATAGCCAATTTTTCAATATTCTATATGTAAAGATAGACCGGTATTTTTTTTAAGTCCAAATTCGAACCATCGTACAAAATTCTGAAAGGTATCTGAATAAGCTTTCCAAATATTATTAGTAAAAGTTGGCACAATCATATTAAAGGGGTGCGCTCTCAACCTGAACGTAGCCAATTTTTCAATATTCTATATGTAAAGATAGACCGGACCATCGTACAAAATTTGGAGCATCCAGCTGGATGCTCAGAATTTTGTACGATGGTCCTAATTTCGACTCGGAATATTACCGTTCTTTCACTTTAAAATAGTGAAAAATTGGCTATGTTCAGGTTGAGAGCGCGCCCCTTTAATATGATTGTGCCAACTTTTACTAATAATATTTGGAAAGCTTATTCAGATACCTTTTCGAATTTATATAGCTGGATGCTCAGAATTTTGTACGATGGTTCGAATTTGGACTTCAAAAAAAATACCGGTCTATCTTCACATATAAAATATTGAAAAATTGGATATGTTCAGGTTGAGGGCGCGCCCCTGTAATATGATTGTGCGAACTTTTACTAATAATATTTGGAAAGCTTATCCAATTACCTTTCAGAATATATATAGCTGGATGCTCCAAATTTTGTACGATGGTCCGAATTCGGACTTCGAAAAAAATACCGGTCTATCTTTACATATAGAATATTGAAAAATTGGCTATGTTCAGGTTGAGAGCGCGCCCCTTTAATATGATTGTGCCAACTTTTACTATTAATATTTGGAAAGCTTATCCAATTACCTTTCAGAATATATATAGCTGGATGGTCAGAATTTTGTACGATGGTCCGAATTTCGACTCGAAATATTACCGTTCTTTCACTTTAAAATATTGAAAAATTGGCTATGTTCAGGTTGAGAGCGCACCCCTTTAATATGATTGTGTCAACTTTTACGAATAATATTTAGAAAGCTTATCCAATTACCTTTAAGAAAATATATAGCTGGATGCTCAGAATTTTGTGCGATGGTCCGAATTCGGACTCGGAATATTACCGTTCTTTCACTTTAAAATATTAAAAAATTGGCTATGTTCAGGTTGAGAGCGCGCCCCTTTAATATGATTGTGCCAACTTTTACTAATAATATTTGGAAAGCTTATTCAATTACCTTTTAGAATATATTTAGTTGGATCATCAGAATTTTGTACGATGGTCCGAATTTTGACACGGGATATTAACAGTTTTTCCCTTTAAAATTTTTAAAAAATTGGTCATGTTTAGGAAGAGAGTGCACCCCTTTAATATGAATGTGCCAATTTTTACTGATAATACTTAGAAAGCCTATTTAATTACCTTTCGGAATATATTTAGTTGGATGTCTAGAATTTTGTACGATAATGCGAAATTACATCTCTATTCTGAGCTAAAGGAATTGATAAAAATGATATATTATTCTACTTTCATTTGATAGACGTAACGTTGGATTTTATTGGTTGTTAAAAATAGATGAGTTTGGGCGACTGTTGTCTTAATTCTGAATAGGTTGCCAACTGGATCGGTCGAATAGCTCGCTAGCCGAATAGGTCGCCAAGTTGTGTTCGGTGACCTTGACATTGACCTAAATAAAGATAATTCAGTGGAGAAACGTAAGTAATGACAACGAGATATGTCATCTACTGCTTATGGTAGATGTTTCAGATTTTAAAATCAATTGTGCATAAGAGGTTATATGTATTTTGTATTAGAGGTTTCTTGTATTTTGTCTTTTGCAATAGACGTATGAGGTATTTTGTATTAGAGGTTTCTTGTATTTTGTTTTTTGCATTAGACGTTTTAGGTATTTGGTATGGCATTATGTTACATGTGTGTTTTGAATTAGACACATAGCATTAGGTTTTTGCCGCTTTCCCCTGCCATAAAACCAAAGATGCATACTTGTCAGTGCTTAAAGAGATTATATTTACCAAATGCCTTATTGCCTGTAGTTTATACATCTGTTCTGTTATATGTTTCTCTTCTTCTTAATTATGTCTTGTGATAATATGTAATACTTACCTATCGTCTACTGTTTCTATTCTAACATTTTATATTAAGTCTACGTAGTATAATTAGTTTTTCTTTAGTACTATTAATTATTGTTGTTTCGTCTTTTTTGTAAATCACTTTAGTGAAGCCTGAACCATAACAGGCCCGGGACTGTACAGCGCAGTGGACGCTTACGGCTGCTCCTCGGATCCATTCACTTGATTGTTTTTTTTTTTGCAAGTCTGTTTTCTGTCTTTTCTGCAAGTTTATCTTGTAGATTATTGTATTGCGTGTAGTGCGGTCGTAATGCACTTATTATTAGATGACGCAATCCTTATGACATGCAGAAATAGATTTCACTAAATTGAAACACTTATATCGATATACTACTTCTGGACTTATCAAGTACCGTAATAAGTATTTGTAACAGTGTGTGTGAAATAGCTATATTTTACGTCCGCTTCCATGGAAGTGTTTCTTTTTAAAATTTGGTGTCATCAAATTTATTTTTATGAAACAATGTTATAATTATGTCAAATGTAGATGCTAAATGGGTACGTGTTTGGCCCCGTCATGAATGTTTTATGATTATTCTTGACGTACCGGTAATTATATTAGAGTAAGGTGTAACTCAATGTGTGCGGTGTATCATAAGGTCTGTCACTGAGTCAGCTAGCGTGGTTTCGATTCCTCGGTTGTAGGTGACAATGAGTGACAGGGTCACCTGTCCAACCCCGTTTGTTTTTTCTTCCGATTTCCATCCATTGCTCAAGACCCCTACGCGCAAGCGAATTAATGATTCTAATGAAATAAAATTGAATCATGTGTTAGTCCCGAAATGACCTAGTTTGCGTCGACGGGACGTGAAACCCACCTCCCCTACGATAACCAGGTACGTAACCATACTGGTTTGCCGAACATCACCTTCTAATGATCATAGACCCGATGGTGCTACAGTCATAGCGATACTGTTACTGTTAGCAGATTTCATGAACCCGCATCCGCAGGTACTAAAATATATATATACACAAAACGTTTAGGAGGTGACTGAGAAGGGAAATAACTACAATTAACTGGCTTTCCGAATTTTAAGTCATTTATTTGTTATTCCCAAAATTTAAACCAAAGTCGTTTAATCGAGGTTGTCCATGCCATTTTTTTTTCTTTAATAATAGTAATATGCAGCCAATCACATTTTATGAACTGGTTCCTATTTAGAAATAGTCCCACAACTGATGTCTACCGTCTTACTCCAGTGGCTTTTCCTACTGAGTTCCTTTGTGCAAGTTTTTTAAGTCAAAGACTCAAATGACTACAAAAAGTTTACTGGCCAATGGCTCCCTTTATTTACACAGAAACTAGCCTAAAACTGCACTGCACATAGCTTAACATATGGTAAATCAATTCCCATTGAAATAAAGGTGAAGCCTTACCGCATAATTATTTGATTTAATGAAATCCTACTGCTACGCGAAATTTCAATTGGCCGGTGTCAAGGCGGCAAGTTGCGTAATACGTCATTAGGCCTACAACATAAACATCGCTATGCAAATATAGAACTGTTCGGTAACTATTTGTGATAGAATTACTTATTCCAATACAAACTGTAATGATATGTGTTGACAATTGTGCGTTTGAACCTATTTGAACTTGCGTAAGGGTTCTTAGACTATATCAATTGTAACCTTACAAACAGTTTAAGGTTACAAGTACAGTAACTAGTTCATATTCAGCCCCGATCACTATGCCTAAATTTCAGGTATTTTGGAATAATGGTGTCACGAAAATATCTTTTTTGTCCCCCGCCTTTCAGAGCTAGATGTTCAAACTTGGTGTAGGTGTTTATTACACTATAAACTAGGTCGATACCGTGATGGAGTTCGATGATGAGTGGTAGTGATCAAACTTGGTGTGTAGTTTAATTACATCAATACGAGATTCGATAATGAACATTTTCTGCTCGGGGTAAGCAGAGCGATAAACAATTTGATTGGTAGAGGCTTTAGGGCTCATAACTCCTATTTGAGGGTAAGCAGGGATACGCAATTTGATTGGTTGATGCTTTGTGACACTAAAACTTTAGTTCTAATTAAGTTAGTGATAATACTTGGTGTATAGTTTCATCACATCAATGCCTTGATTAAGTCCGATAATAAACATTTTCTGCTGAGGGTAAGCAGAGTGATACGCCATTTGATTGGTCGAGACTAGATTGATTCTTTCTGATAGAGTGATAAAACTTATTGTATAGTTGATAATCGATACTTTTGAAAAAGATACACGTGCAATTAATTAATATGTGTCCTCTATTTATTTCGGGATTTCGGCGGGGGTCATCAGCCTCACTGTTGGCTTGTGGCTTTCGTAGGGGCTGGGTGGGAAGGGGTATCCGCTATCCACTTGTCAATGTGCAATAACCCTGAAACGTGTATTTAGTTTATTTCCCGGATATTTGCTTTCAGAAAATCAGCGAATTCCGATCACTTAGATGCATTTCCCACATTTGATATGGATCATCAAAGTCACGATAGATATTGGATTTGAAATCTAGATACCGATCGATGACCAATAAATGATTTAATTACTGACTTTTTATCAGCGGGGGCTGAATTGGAGATTTCGTCATTGATTGCTGAGGCAAAATTAAATACTTAATTTCATTTTAATTGCCGACATGGAATATAGATAATTCTGATATAATCACGTTTGACGTTAAAGCACATTAGGATAGGTAACATTTTCATTTAACAGACACTCAAATGGAGAAAACACATTATTTTCTCATATTTTCCAAACAAACCGAAAACGTATATAATTGTTGAAGAAAGATTAAAGACACAAAACTTACACCAATATTAACAATTAAAATACCCACAAGACAAAATTATGTATTAAAATTTACTGAGAATAAAGGAATCAAGCATATTTCGCACCCAATTTAGTTACAATGTTATGTAGAATCTGTTAATAGATTCCATAAAACGTATACAGACAAATCGCATTGCAACGTCACAACACGCAAGTTATCTAAGCGGCGCAGAATCTACAACCCTCACGCCTAAAGCAATCTGTTTCAGAATACGACGAGCTAGAGACATATTGCTGCCAATGCTTCTATATAATTATATTACACTTTGCAAGAATTTACATTATTTACGGATGAAAATTGAGATTGTTTTAGAAATGAATATCAAAGCCCCAATACCACTCTTGTTGTAACTGAATAATATGTCCAAATCTTTATTCTGGTCAACAAATTGTATTATTTTACAATATTCCAATTAATTGATGATAAAATTTCATCTTAACACACCTAATTCTACAAATTGGAAAAATCCAACTTAATGATTTGAAAAGTCTAAAGTAAAACCTTTTTCGAACCCTCTGGACAAGTAAAATATGATGTAATGGATAATTTACACAACAGGTAGGACACTTAAACATCTAGTACTTAGAATAAGACAATTATTTATTTTCTGGAGCTCCAAAGCCAGCAAGAGTGTTATTGTCCCTTTAAAAGCTTTCCTTTAATTGGGAAACTTATGTCTTTATAGCAATACCAATTTCAATAACAAAGTAAAACACCAACATTATTAAGTTTAGCTTCGTACCCGCTTATAGATGAAAAATAAGCTTTTCTGTCATCACAAGCTTAAAAACACAGAACACATATATATCTATCATCACATAAACAAACTACGTTAAACTGCCATCAGTCCAGAATTTAAATCAAATTTAAAATCTTCATGGATTCTGAACATTCATCATATCGAACAAATGTACGATAATGGAGTCTCGACGTAATATGTAATCGGAGTGGTTTATCAAGTACAAAGATAGGGGATACCACAGAAGCACGATAGAAGAGCTTATCTTTGTATACTTAATTCTCAGAGAAAGAGAGGGCGGCAAATAACCAGCAGATCAGATCGCCATATAGCTCTAATTAATAAGATTTAATTAGAGAAAGCGGCAAGAAGAGAAACAACCAATACAGCAACAGAAGAAACTATGGACGAAGCTCCACATATGTCAGGTCTGAGTTCAGTTATAAATGATAAGTATATTTCTTTGGTCTTGGTTTTTGTGCACGATCCTAGTTGTGTATTTGTGTTTGCACAAGACAAATAGTACTCGCCGAATCTAAAATGAAACAAAAAATGTGAAGTGGACACGAGAAAAGACGGGCTTGTTTATGGGTTTGGGTAATAATCAGACTAATTAGACCGGGAGCTAAAATATATGTCTGGTATCATAAAAATGTAAGTCTGTCGGGTTTCTGGCATTCCACCGCCCAAAATGCGATACCCCTCAACTAGATTACCTCAAAAGTTTACCACATGAAATTCGCACAACAGTGTACTATGACAGACATTCCTAGTGTTGGGTTACCCCTGCCTGAGCGATGTAATTACCAGACATGAGTGGTGTCGTGAGTATCCCTGGCACGAGTTATCTAATTTTCAGTCAACAGCTAGGCTGGGTTGGCTGAAATCAGTACCACCTTATGGAGCTTTGGAGTTGTTCAGTGCCACCACAAGAGTCCTGGCTGACCACGCGAGACAGTTTGTGTCTTGAATTACCCCTAACTGACACGCCAAACCCCCAACTAGGCTCGATTAGCGGGCACTGAACCGTGTTCCAAAAATTTGAATTTTTAGCCAGGATGCGTAGAATAAATGCTATTACCTAGCATGTTTAGAAGTGGCGGTAAACTGATGTTGCAAGAAACTCATTTTTCGGGCATGAATCGTTTTATAGGGCTAAAAATGCGTATTTGATCAAAAAAATTCTTCCTGCAACCGCACTTTATCGCCTCTTCCATACGTGTTAGGTATTGGTATTCTACGCATCCTGGTACAATTGTTTGGAACACAGGAACAGTGCCGGCTACTATTCTAGCTAGGGTCTGGCATTTTGGGCGTGTCTGTAAGGTGTAACCCACCGCACAAACTGTCGGGCAGTGGTCATTCAGGACTCGTGTGGTGGTACTGAACAAATCCAAAGCTATGTAAGGTGGTACAGATTTCAGCTAACCCAGCCTAGCTGTTGGCTGGACATTAGAGAACTCTTGTCAGGGATATTCCAACTCATGTCTTGTAACTAGCTGTCGGGGGTAACCCACCATAAGAAACGTCTATCACAGTGTTTTTGTGATACCTGAAGATGTACGGTACACTTTCAAGCTAATCAAGAATAGTTGGGGGCATACATCCACCACCAGAAACACTGCAGACTTACATTTTGAAGATAGCAGATATACATGCATTGATACCATCAAGGAGAAAATTGGTACACTTTTCAGCTCGGTTAACCCCCTGGGCTCCGCTCTAAATCCGTCATTTACAATCTTTTGAAAGACTGAGCAATACCGCAGATTCTTCACGGCACAGTTTCGTGCCCGTAGTATTATCTTGTCGTGGGCTGCGCGACGTGATGGCAGCACTTACAATGACCATTGCCGGTCAGATTCCCACTATAACGATTCGCGCTTCGCTTGAAACCGCGGAGTAATCGTTGTGATCCTGTCAGGTCTTACCATATATCCTGGTAAGTCGTAGCAATCGCGATGAAACGTATCCGAAGGTGTCTACGTACCCGATCGTGAACTCAATAGGGACAATCTACCGTAACGCGCTGCACAACAGTGGGAACCTAGCATTAAGAAAATCAACGTACATTAGTGGTGCAAATGGAGGAGATTGTATTTTTGTAAGTTCAATATCAATATATTACTACACATATATACGAAGAATGGTCATTCAAGAGTTTATTGATACAATTTATTTGTGGGCTTTGTCAGGAGGTTTTGATTCACCCGATTCGATATTCAATGTCCTGTTTCTAGGAAAGAATATTAATGATACATACTTGCAGGTGTAAGTGGTTGACTCGGCGAATGTAGGACTGTTGCTAACTGTAATGTTATTATCGGCCAGTTTGTTCGTCGCGCAGGTACCTATGGTCGCAGCATCAACACAGGTCCCATCATACTCTGAAAACAGTAACAAACTGATAAAAAAAGGCTTAAAATGGTCTCTATATTAGTATTCGAAAGAGATTCTTGTAATCAACAGAAAAAAAATAAATCCTGATAGCAGCTGCCATGCATTTGGTTGTTACTACATAAAGCAGCCATGTCAGTTACTTAGGTGTAAAATAAATAGCCTGTAGGAGGTGTTGTGATGGAATTCTTGTTTATGTTATAAACTATTCCGTAATTGTAAAACAAACACCAGAAATAACGATTACATCAGATAATTTATTTTTACACATTACAAGTGGATAAAACATGTAAAAGAGTGATAAGCCAACATTGAGGCTGATGTCCCCATCGAAATCTCAAAATAAATAGATGACAATCTTATGTTCATAAATTAGGAGAGTTATGTTCCAGTCTCGACCAATCATACTGCGTATCGTTCTCGCTTACAACTCAAGTGTCAACAGGAAATGTTCTTTATCGAACTTTGTCAAGATATTGATGTAGTACTAATGTAGCGGGGTATAATTTGCTACTTTTCAGTTTGTCCGTTTGGTCTTGTTATTTAAGTAGTGGGATTTCGAGTTTTATTTTACATAGTTAAAAAAGTAAAAAAAGATGTTATGGGTTGTGGTGTTTTGGTCTTAGTTTTGTAGGAACTAGGATTTGATTTTTATGTTTGGTGGAATTTGTTCTTTGTGTCCTTAGTTTAAAATATTGAGGAGTTACTTTTGTTCTGGAAGGTTTAGTTGAACATTTCACTTCGAGGTTGTTTATCAGGTGATATTATTTCTTGTATTCTGATTGGTTATTTTAGGTGGCGCATTTTATTAAGATATGAATCAGTATCTTTTCTCACTCTTCATTTTCTGGTTGGATGACTGGTTCATTGTTCCTGATTTATACAGCTCATTTCCACAAACTGGTAAGACACTTACATTACATTTAATTTTAACATACATGAATGTTTGGGTATGTGACTTGGTTGTGTGGAATCAAGTGTGTAGAATGAATGATTCTATATTATGATTTTATGAAATAATTTATATACTTCATCCAAAATGGAAGTCAATCATTGAGTTTACTGCGACATGATCTGAATTGTACAGACTTGAATTAGTTTAGCATAGAATGTATTATTGTTATTTCAGGGCATGTTGTTTTGCACCTGATTATGTCGTTCATGTGATGTCATACTGGTGATTCATCAATAATCAATAACCGCGTTCGCGGGATGTTACTTGTAATTTTATAGCTATGTGATATTTATATAAACTTTTAAAACCATCTTGAGTTATTCTTTCTCCCCACCCTATCCCGAACACCTGAAGCAGCGAGTCTAAATTTACTTAGGCGCCGCATATAGCTGCGACACTAAGCTTTGCACCCAGTCTTTGTAATTAGGACTAAAGTTATCGTGTCCCAAAGCAACAACCAATCAAATTGCTTACGCTAAGCAAAAAATTCTCATCTTCGTACTCCATCAAGGCATTTACTTACTAGACAGCTACGACCATAGTGAACATATTCGAATACGAGTTATTGTACTAGACAGCTACGACCATAGTGAACATATTCGAATACGAGTTATTGTGTGTCAAAATCTTGACCAATCAAATTGCTTATCGCCCTGCGAACCCTGTAGAGGAAATGCTCTTGTGAAACCTTGTCACGATATTGATGTACGGAAATTATACGCCTAGTGTCATCACCACCACTTAAGTTATTATGTCCCAAAGCATCAACCAATCAAATTGCTTATATCTGCTCACCCTAAGCAGAAAATGGCCATCTTCACTCCAGTGGGGCAATTACCTAATAAACATCCAGTACACCCTAGAAAGAGTTATTGTGTCCTAAAAAGTGTGACTAACCCCTGGTTTCTTCGAAAGGCGGAGGCAAAACTAAAAATAAATCATAATGTGCAACCACCATATGTAACAACATATTTCAAGTATGGTCTTGTTTGTGTCCATATATCAATTAACACCTGGGTGAAATTGGGCAAGTAAAGACAGGCATGCAGTATACGGTAAAATAAATTTACCAGGACAGCGGAGTTTCCACCTACTTATCATCGAATTCGAACTGCCAACGAATACACGGGACCTCGACTTTTCGTTTCATCCAGACAGGTGAAAAAATGTAGAATACGAGAAGGAAATTGTCCTTTTTGAAGTATTCTTTAAGCCAGGCGCAGACGGGCAACTTTCAGGCAACAGTGAAATCGCTGGTCGTTGAAAGAAAAAATCGCTCGTCTGTGCCAACGGGAAACAATAGTTGCCTGTTGTTGCTCGAGTTGCTTCTCGTTGCCAAATATCAAACATGTTTGATATTCGGCAACAGAAAATCGCTCGTCGCCGAGAAATTGTTCATCTGTTGCTTCAAAATTGCGCAGACGGCAACTGGTTAACTGTCCAATCAGCGAGCGCTCTACTGTCATGTGATACTTCAAGATGGCGGCGCCATTTTGAATGATCACGTGATATCGGCATTCCGAATACATCCGGGACAAAAATTGCTTCTAGTTGCCAGTCAGCGCACACGAGAGACCTCGAGTTGCCAATTGCTCGGAGTTGCCAGTAGTTGCCTATTGCAGCAACAAGCGACGAAAAGTTGACCGTCTGCGGCAAGCTTTACGTCTTCCGATTTACTTCCGAGAAACATCGCCACCCCCTTTTTGAAATACAATTATGTAACCCGGGCCGTCTTTGTTTTAGGACCCTTGGGTATATTGTTATATGTTTCATAAACAGAATAATCTTATTTCTACCAAACGCGGCCTAAGATTGCTCAGTAATTAGAGAAGTCCATTAATAGGTTATTTATCGGTAGTGATACACAATTTTCATAAATTCAACTACTTTTACAACTACAAATAAACTAGCCAATAGTGTAGCTGTTGTCCCTCGCCGGATTACCAAAAAAAAAAGATTAAGCCAACACATAATTTTTGCACATGTATCTGTACTTATAGTCTAAGCAGAAAGTGTTCACGATGGAACTCCCGTCAAGGTTTTAGAAGTTGAAAATTCTCATAATGGAGCTTAGTCAAGTTAATGATATAGTGGATCGATACTTTGAGTTTTGTCACTTTCACTCAGTTATCGTATTCCAAAGTTTCAACCAATCAATCTGCTTATCTCTGCGTGGCCTTAGTAGAACACTCGCATGACCGAATAGACCAATCAGATTGAAGTATTTCTTAGCCTAAGCAGATAATGCGTATAATCGCACTTTGTCAAGGTATTGACACTAAGTTTCACCCACCTCACTCAACTAGAACCAAATTGATCCATAGTTTCATCCAATCAAATTGTTAATCTCTCTGCTTACTCAAGGTTTGAAAATATACCCAACGTTCATCACTTAAAGGAGCTAAATCGCTAACATTTGGGACCTAGAAATTGACACAAGTGGGTTGCAACACATATACTGTAACACGAATGTATATATACTGATTTACATTCAATGGTATACTGTCACACGAATGTATATATACTGATTTACATTCAATGGTTTCTGTTTTTACTCTTAATTACAAATCAGCCATGTTCGGAGAAATAAGCCAACAGTTTCAATCGAAAGCAAATTTCTAGTAAAATGTTTATTTTGTCTTAAATGTAGGATATCAGAAGCCCACCTTTTTCCGGTAAGATCATAGCATCAATGTTGATTTAAATTGACAAATAATTCGTGTTTTCAATGTTGAAGATTTTGGGTGATACTGAGTTAGAGACTTCGCTACTTTAATTATAACCACAGTTATCGTGCCCAAAGAATCAACCAATCAAATTGCATATCCCCGGTTAACCTAAGCAGAAAATGCTCATCTTCGAAATCCCATCAATGAAATGAAATTTCATTTAACGTCCTACTAATCTGCTCCAAACTGGGCTAATGAAGACGGACATACGCCATACAACAGCACTACGGCCTACTCTTATATCGAATTCCAATTTTCAAGAGATCTTTTACGTACACGCCAATGTGTACACAAGACTTTTTTTTCGTCCCATTCGATCGACTAGGCAGCTGTCCTTGCCATTTCCTCCGCCCTGCATCACTGACAAGGGAGAATCTAACTCCATCAAAGAATGCACATAATAAAGACTTACGCCAAGTGTTTAAAATCTGCCTCAATTTGAAGGAGAGTTATCGTGCCACAAACAGTGTGACGGACAGACAGACGAGCCCGATTTTAATAGCCCCTCTGCTTTTTTCGAATGGCGGGGGACAATAAAACAATAAATCTAATTTCAACTCACCGCTCATGCGAGTACACAGAGTATTTAGAACTTCTGTGTAATCATCTGAAGAGGCTTCCAATTGTTTGGTTTCAGTTGTTCCACAGGCTATGTGTGTATCCGCTATGCATTTCACTGCTTTTGATATGTTAGCCAAATTCCTGAATCAATAGTACACACAAAAGGTTAATTATCACAAATAAAACATGACAGTCTATACATAGTCAGCATAAGGATATCTCAGATTCGGGTTGGTCATTTAGAAATAAACAATTTGGGATCAGAACCAAAATTGGGATTTTATCACTCCATTCTGTAACTGAATCTATCAACATGCGGTTTCTACAAATTGTCAGCTGTAACCTACTGGAATTTAATGACTGTGATTTTTCACGGGTTAATATAAATACATGAATTAAATGGGAGCTTACGCCCTTCTCTTCTGCAAAAAGTTGGCTAATGAAGACGTGAGCTCATACAGGGAACCCCGTGTTCATTAGCCCAGTCGGAGCAGAACAATAGGACGCTAAACCCCATTTCACTTCATTGCATTTCACACAAAGAACGTCGTAGATGAATTTGTGTATCCATTACTATATGTACTGGACTGGACAGATGAATTTGTGTATCCATTACTATATGTACTGGACTGGACAGCTAACACCGAATGTTATAACTCAGTTTGTTCAACCCGCTTATCGTCATACGATTGTGGGCAATAATATATACTGTATTCACGACATGATTCACCCTAAAATGTACCCAGATTAATTATTGAGCATTTAATTTAGAACAATAATTTAAAATATCGATGACGGTGGCTTACAAGATATTTGTTTCGTTTGCAGAGGATGTTGCGAATAGCGTAATTTGCTAGCGATTCAGAATATGGTCATTTAAAGTAATGGTCATTTTACTTTCGGTTTCTACGGACCTCCGACCGCTTTCGTTATCTCTCAGACCCATTAAGTAATAATATTTGTGGTAAGGGTATATTCATACTCATACAACTACAAGGTTAACGGAAAAGTGCTTAGGTTTATAATTCTAGATCTGAAAGTCACAGAACTGTCTGGCAGTGGTCATTCAGAACTCCTGTGCTAGCACTGAACAACTCAACAGCTGTTTTAGGTGGTACAGATTTAGGCTAATGCAGCCTAGCTGTTGACTGGAAATTAGATATCTCTTGTCAGGGATACTCCAACACTACAAATGTCTGGTAATTACCTAGGTCTGTCAGGGTCCGCCACCATTAGGAGTGTCTGTCAAGAGTTTTTGTGATACCTGAAGATGTACGATACACAGCTGTGTGAATTTCATGTGGTACACTTTCGAGCTAATCTAGACTAGTTGGGGGCATGTCATTTTGGGTGTGGCTACCAGAAACCCGACAGACTTACATTATGATGATTTCAGATATACATGCATTGGTACCATAAGAGAAAATTGGTACACTTTTCAGCTAGGTTAATCTCCTGGGCTCCTGCTCTATGTGGTGAACAAGATAAAAAAAAAATCAGTAATTGGCTGGGATCTCGTTACGTTCAAACCAAAAGTCATTCTTTTAACGCCAGGGAGATTTACACCATAAACATCACAAAGTACCTACCCACACGTAGCAGATATATCGCCCGTAGCTAATGCGGGTAATCCGCCAAAAGACAGTGAATTTCCAGGCAGACCATTGTTTGTATTACATGCAGAAATGGCAGTACTGTATCCACTACAATTGCTTGTGTCGATCTCACACTCAACAAGACAACCTGAAATAGTCCACTTTAGAAAATTTACCAATTTTCGACACGAAATAGCGGACTGTTACGTGCAAATTGGTATGTACATGGACATTTTGAAGTATTTCCTTGAACTTGACTAACCTAAATGTCCAATAACGTAGCGATTGCCATGTGCTAAACAGCGTATGCTTAATCTTTTTGAAATAGGAATTCTTACTTTGTCATTGAGACGCCTGCCGCTTGGACACGTTCCTGCCACTGGAAAAAGTCTCTATACATACTATTATGACAATATAGGGTCGATGCAACTATACTCTCTTTCTACTATTGCGGATTTTTTAAAGGTAATTCTCTTATAGACTAGTTCCGTTATGTGTTTCGAAGCAGTTCCCCAGTAACTTAAGCTCGAAATGGGCACCTCGCTAATCATGTTGGAAGTATATCCGGCCCGCAACACTTTTTAAAATTTTGTTTATTAAATGAGAGAGAAAAGGGGTTTAACGTCCACTCGACCTAAACTAGGTCATTTTGGGACTTACATGGTTTAAGTTTATGTCAATAATTCGCTTGCGCGTAGGTGTCTTTAGAAGTGGGAGGAAATCGGAGAAAAGCCACGAGGTTGGACAGGCGACCCTACTCCTTGTCACGTACAACCGGGAATTCGAAACCACGCCAGTTGATTCAATGACAGGCTTTATGATATAGCGCGCACGTGTTAACCATTCAGCCATCCACCCCACTCCCCGTCTAAGTTTATGATATGCGTTGGCCTATAGTTAGTTCGAGAATTGGATGAGTAGAGGGTCTCCCCACTTTGCATGACAATGACAAGGAATTTCTAAGCAATAATCGCTCCCTTTAGGCTAATATAAATAATTCAACTACAGTATTGAGTTTAATAACTATCCACTTATTTTTTCTTTATTTTTAGTGGCACCGTGGCCTTCGCCATCGATCCACCGACACCAGTAAAATTTATATTTAGGATAAATCAATCTATGTAATAAGACATGCATGTTGTCATTCGTCCAGTGAATCAGTGTCATTCTGTTATCCGTCTGAGATAATTTCTATCATTCACTTTGCCATTCGTCTGGTGAACCTGTGTCATACACGTTGTCATTCGTCCGTCCGTTTATTTCTGTCGTTCACATTGTCATTCGTCCTGCGAATCTCTGTCTTTCGGCTGGTGAACCTGTGACAAGTCATCCGAAACCCGTGTCATTGACTTTGTCATTTTTCTTTCAGGTGAATTATGTTATTACGTTTGTCATTCGTCCGGTGAATATGCCATTAATTCTGTCATTCGTTTGGGGAACCTGTGTCAGTCTCTATGCCATTCACTGTCATTCGTCCAATTAATCTGTCATTGTCTACCATCTGCCTTATTATTTCTTTCATTCACTTTGTCATTCGTCTGGTAAAGCTCTGGGATCATTCACTTTGTTAACCGTCCGGTTATCCTCCTGTCATTCGTATGGTCAACCAACCCGTCATTACTTCATTTTTTAGGCGAACCCATGTCATTCGTCTGATGAAGCTCTGCCATTCACTTTGTCATTTGTCCTGTTAACCTGCCCCATTCTCTTTGTCCTTCGCCTTGATGGGTGGCCTGTTGAATCCCTGTCAGTCACTTTGTCGTTTGACTGGTGAACCCCTGCTGTTATTCGTCTGGTAGACTACTCTTCATTCGCCTGTCATTCACTTCAGAGTTTCACCAAACGAATGACAAACAAAATGAAGGGTTCATCACACGAATGACAAAGGTTCAATACACGAATGACAGAATAACACAGGTATGCCATACGAATGACAGACAGAATGACACGAATGACAAACAGAATGACAGGTGTTAACCACACGGATGACAAATTGGATGATAAAGATCCACAAGAAGAATCACACAGATTCTGTTCATCATTCGTCTGGTGGGCATGACACAGGTTCACCAGACGAATGACAAAGTGAATGATAGAAATTATCTCAGACGGATAACAGAATGACACTGATTCACTGGACGAATGACAAAATGCATGTCTTATTACTTAGATTGATTTATCTAATGGCGGAGGCCACGGTGCCACCAAAAATAAATGAAAAATAAGTGGATAGTTATTAAACTCAATACTGTAGTTGAATTATTTATATTAGCCTAAAGGGAGCGGTTATTGCTTAGAAATTCGTTGTCAATCGGTTGTCATTCGTCATGCAAAGTAGGGAGACCCTGAGTAGAGAAGTAATTTTTTCAATGTTACTCTGACGTGTATTTGTCTAACACTGCAGAACCAAATTAATCGATATAATACATAAGATATCGCGAATAACCAGATCTATTTAAAAAAGCATAACGCTATGGCAAACATTCATAATCATCGATTTAAACTACCCAGAATGTAAAAGGCGTTGTATTCTATTGCGATTTAAGAGAGCCAGTGGGTAAATCACTAAGAAATCTATATAAGGAGCGTGAAATAGAATTCGATATTATCTCACATGTAATGTTCACAGCACTACCAATCCGTTCGTTCGTTTCTGGATTTTAACGTCCACTTCCACCGGGGGTGATATCGTAGACAACCACTGGTTTGTGTTCATAGTACGGTAAATTTGATAAATTACGTATTCAGACAGAGGTTACACGTCAGTATTGATTCGAATAATAGTGTAAGGCGACGAATGGATGAGCAAAAATGGGCGTGTATCACATGACAACTGCACGCGTTCGTTTCGCAACGCGGGTAATTGTTTATCCTGTATATGTTGATAAGTTATTGCAGGTTTCGGTTTTCCTTGTAGCTGAAAAGTTACACTTTCATATAAAATTAAATTCTGTTATATGTTTTATCTTACACCGTATTTGTTTTGGTGGACGTCATACCATTTATCGTCAGAGATCAATTCATAACAATTTCTAGGCCTCTCTGGTGAAGCATTTCATTTTCTTTGAGACTTCGGGTCTCCTTTATTCTATAGCTACTACGGTCTATCGAATCACGCACTGAGGAGATTGGGTAATTCACAATGGCAATGTCTATTGTTGATGGGAGTAACAGGTGTAAATAACTGAATAATTATGACTCAAGGCTTATTTGGAATCTCGAGAACGCGATTTGTTCAATAGTAATAGCTAGTTCCATTTGGAACGGACTCTGATCAGACTCTGTCCCCTGACCGTTCCTAGTCATCCCTAGGAACGGTTACAAATAGACGGTAAGGATTCACAAATTGCCTTAGAACGAAGGTGGGAAAAAACTTTATTTCCATATTGTTGCTAAGTAATTGCTTTTGCCTTAGTACAAAAACTTGAATAATGCGAGTTTGTTAACGCAATAGATTTAAAGTAACTAAGTCTCTAACTCAATATCACCCACACGAATTATTTGTCAGTTCAAAACAACTTTGATGTTGTGATCTTACTGAGAATAGGTAGGCTTCTGATATCAGATATTTAAGACAATATAAATATAAACACTTTACCGGTGGTATCGTGTACCATGGTGTGTTTCAGCGTCATTTGTAACAAGTTACCAGAAAGAACGAGGCTAGACATGTTCCACAACTCCTGTCAATAGCGACGCCATGGCTTATCCAGAGAGCATGCGCAATAGACTGGAATAACCAGACACCAGAAATTGTCATTCGGTTGAGACTTATGCCGTATTTCGCTGGACATAACTGATTTCAAATTAGAGTCTAAATGGAAACAATTGAATGTAAATCAATCATATTACATTATTATAAGCGTTGCGACCCATTATGACCAATATCTAGGTCCCAAATATTAGCGATTTAGCTTAAATAGAATTATTGTCGGTATGTGGTACTGGTTTAAAATCCTCAACATCATGTGATTCAATTAACTTTCATTTTGTATTCAAATAGTTGTTTTTACTGTCGTTAAGTCGACATCCCAAAGCTAGTTCTTGTTTTCTTTCAAGGCTTTTCTAAGCATTGGGATAGCCTATTGGTTAGTTTCGATCGTGTCTAATCTTTATGAAAAATATTTTCATGGTGGTATTATTGTCAAGAAATAGTAAAGCGCAAAATTATTCTTCCTTTTCATTTTACAGTCGCCGCGGTATAGGAACCCTTTTATCCGGTGTACTAGATGTACGGACAGCATATAGAACTATAAAATTAAATTTTGCCACTACTTACATGCTGTAGCCAAAAGCAAAATACACTGTCGAATCATCTTGTATAAAATCTAGTGTACATGTAGTTCTGTCTCTGAAATCTTTATCTACCGCCAGGGCCCAAGTCTTTTCCAGGGCAATAGCTAAATATTTACCCATAAATCTCTGCAGCAATGAATATCTTAAGCCCCTCCCCCAACCGTTTGTCATGCAGTCATTCTATTGTTGTGGTAACCAAGGATGTGTTATTTATTAAAACAATAAATTGCTGGCGTATTTAGAAAAAAAAAATATCCATTGATTTTTCTGGTAAATTATAAGGTAAGATCAATAGTCTTACACGGATAAAATATAGCAGAAAAACTACGTTTTGCTAGGACAATGGCCCCACAAACAGCGTTTCCTATGTTCAAATTCCGACGAAAGCTCCGAAAAAACGTATTATATATAGCGCCCGTGTGTGTTTGCGGGTGCGGGTGGCGTTACCTGGGATTTAAAGCGATGTTTTTATATCTTCACGTATGGCCTAACTGAAGTTGTAAACTAAAATTGACAAGATCCTTTGAAATGGGAACTTGATCTGCAATCCCGATAAACAAATCTGAAAAGGTCGACGAATGGACAAAGGCAAATCATAAATAATAGTGGAACCCGGTTTTATCGGAAGGTGGCTTGTAAATATCCACGACACCCGTTTCAGTATCCTGTTTTGCTATACAGTCAATCTGAATTAAATTAAACAAAGGATACTGTATATTATTATTTAAACACACTGAAAGCAAGACCATTAATGACAACACAAAGGTGCAACATAAGTCTGGTAGTTATATGCCACCAGCACATATCATTCTAAATATGCATGAACTGTTATCATTAAGTGTAAACATTAATTCCCATTTCAATAACTTAAAGATTTTAAAATATATTTGTACTGGGTAAATACCCGTTAAGTATCCCTTTCAACACATTTTAATATCAAGAAAAACTACACCATGCCGTTGTTATTTGCTAATATAATTTTCCGACGTTAAATTAACTCGGTGTTCTCACAATCGTTCCTTACATTAATATCAATGAAACACCATTTGATATTTATTAAGTTTATTAACGACGAATCATGAGGGAGGGAGAAATGGGGCTTAACGTCCACTCGACACAAATTAGTGGAAGAAAACCCAGGAGGTTGGACAGGCGATCCTCCTCCATGTCACGTACAACCGGGGAATTGAAACCACGCCAGTTGACTCTGACAGACCTTATAATACAGCGCGCACGCCCCTCCCCATCCTTGGGGTAGAAGGAATAATTATAACAACTTCTAAGATTAAGATAATGAGATAATACATTCAGAATTGTGGCCTCCTTCAGGTGCTAAATATAACCAATGGGCGTTGCTCAAATTAATAGCTGCCACCATTAAGCTATAAGGAATACATATGCTAAGATGACCCATTCCGAATTGCGGCCTATATACGATAAACACAAAAAATGGGCATGACCCCACCCCTTGCGAATGGGACATGCACCTAAATAATAGTTGCAACCCTAGCTGCTATAAAAATACAAATGCCAAGTTCCAAAACGATCCAGGTACAATAAGAAAATAGGGGAGGGGGGCGTAGGCTTTCGCCAAAACCAATCGGGGTCATCCATATATATGCAAAGTTACAAGAGGCTCTGTCAAGATTAGCGATCCGCAGGCGACACGCGCCCTAAATTTGGCATGGATCTGTCCCTGGGTGGGCATACCCCAAAATAAGGGGCATTCTTAGGGCATAAGGAATTAAGTATGCAGTTTTATAATAATCCGTTGGGAATTGTGGCCTGTAGATAACGAACAGACCTGCGAAAAAAAAATTGGTCTTGGCTCTGGCGATTAGGGTCGCGTATGCGCCCAAAACAATAGGAATGAGTCTGCAAAATTTCACGACAATCCGCTCAGAACTTGGGTCGACACACATGTTTAAAAACGACCAGTTCTTTATCTAAAGCTTACATTTTGCAACAATATTAAAATAACATATGATTGAAATTAAAATTGTGTATTGATTTATTATGGATATTATTAATGTTTCTCAAATACCAGATGCAATTAAGATTTGTCAAAATGTTAAGCTGTGTTTGAAAAATCTATAGCAAAGACAATCAAGCACCTTCACTTAAAGACCCATACTACATAAATAGTTAGCGAAAATCACTGTGCTTCCAAACAATCGTAACCATAGTAACAAAGGACATTCTAAAAGTAATTGAAGTATTAAGCTGACGTTTAACCCTACATCATTCACCCATCTCAGGACCGTTTAATTGATTTTGTTATTTCCTGTGTTTGCCACAACAATTTCTATCGTTCAGAATTAGTTCACAACATAAAAGGTCGTAGTGAATGTAAATAGTGCTACTAAGGGATTGTTTGTTGTTTTGTCATGGTAACGGTATAAGAGGATTTGTGGACTTTATTTGCAATAAAAAATTGATAGCTACAATATGAACTATTTACTTTTTTGTACTTTTCGTCATATGGATCTACAATTGTGATGCATTGTTAACAACAACCTTCTCTCGTTTTAAAGATATATTGTGTGAAATGAAATTAAATGAAATGGCGTTTAAGGTCCTACTCTTATGCACCTAACTTGGGTTAATGGAAGACGGACATACGCCATTCAGTGAGCGATGAAGGAAATTTTGCCCGAGCAGCGGCGCTACGGCCTACTCTTACATCGAATTCCAACTGCCAAGGGATCTCTTACGTGCACACCAATGTGTACACAGGACTTCGGTTTTTCGTCCCATCCGAACGACTAGACAAGTAGATAATGAAAAATAAAAATTTCGTCCAAGTTACTTTATTAAGAGAAAAGTCAATACTGTTTCCAGAAATTGGCGCAAATCATTCCTTATCATAACAGTCTCGATTATCGGTTAATTTTGAAATTATGCAGAATTTTAATCCATTTAAATCTAGGTCATCCGATGTCTAGAGAGCTGATTATATGCTCTTTGCGTTAATAATTAGAGACTTTTGGCAAGAGAATTTTCCCTATCCGTATCGCTTCAGTGACGTTTTAGGGTTTATGGCAAATTTACGTGCTACATACGTATGATGAGCTGAGCTGAGCTGAGCTTAGTTCTATCACAGTATGACACATACCAAGATTACCACCAGAACCGGGAAATCTCGTATTTAAGAGCCGGGCTTCATTTCGAGTTTGACCATGTCAATGATGAACCATTTATTCGAAAAGTATAATGTACACCAATTCGACGTGACTCAATCAATGCAAACACGTGTGGTTTGAAAATTTAAAAGGGAGACCACTCTAAAATATTTAAATTCGAAATCTAAACGCGTCATTGAGCCCCTTGCATAATAACGGCAGGGCTTAAATACGAGAACTCCCGGTACTAGTCAAGTGCCTAGCCTACAAATTGCAGGACGGAGTAAAGTCGATCGACAGTCGCTGAAATATTAAAAATCTTCGACATCAATTTGTGGTTTTACGAACGTATCAGTTCAGAAAGTTTATCTCCTTTTCCCATAGAATTACGTCATTTACATATTCCCGGACAGACAGACCGGAAAAATATAAAAATTCCGAGAAAAATATTTCAGCGTCTAAAAGTAGCAAAAACGACGACGATGCTAGACGGACACTTTCGGTATGAAAGCTGTTACATACTTTCTGGGGGTCACGGTAACTAAGCGGGTAAGACGCTGGCTCGCTAGCTTGGAGTTCGGGTGTTCGTTCCCCGCATTGGCATAGAAAGTTCAACCAGATTTTCCGGCGTGGTTACCCCTTGTCAGGGATGCAGGACGGAGTGCCTGACAGGGACAACTGTCTAGTGAGCGGATGGGACGAAAACCATAGGTGACGTGGACGTAAAAGTTCCCTTGGCAGTTGGAATTTGATATTAGAGTAGGCCGTAGCGCCGAACAAAAGTTTACTCATCCGTTCAGCCAGGGCGACCTTCGGTTGTACGTATTTTGGTACTATAGTCGAACCATCTGCATCCGAATGACATTTAGTTCAACCAGTGGTCGTGACCAGCTGTACCATGCGATAAAGCACGGTCGGGATAGTTCAAAGATGGCTGACAAAACTGACACTTGAGAAGATTTTCTGAAAAATATAATAAGATTGTCGTTGAGTTATTTACACCTTGGTCGGTATTATAGGGTCCACATTAAGGTAATCGGCTGATTGGGACCATGGCTGATTGGGACCAGGCTGATTGGGACCAGATTCTTGGCTGACTGGGACCAGATTTGTGGCTGATTCGGACCACGATAAGGCCGATTCGGACCATTATTTGAATGACGAGAGTTTTTAAAATATGTTTGCATATAGTTGATAATAAGCCAAAAATGACAATAAATAGTATAATTTTTTCAATACCAATGAGGTAAATCATGGAGAAGATGCTTCACATTCTTGGCTGATTGGGACCAGATTGTTCTTAGTAAAATATTTTAATCAGTAAATATCATTCAAGGCATCTTGAACCAAGTTTCAAGGAGCAATGATGTGAGCACATTTTCCATCATATTTATATATTGGGATAAATGTAATCTGGCCGAGACAGAGACCTTCCTGATGTAGAAAGCTGTTGAATGCAATATACTTTGGTTGAGAAATGTGTAAAATTTTCTTAGCAATATACACAAACACACATGAAACAAAGTTAATTAAACTCAAAGTTAATTAAACTCAGGTAGCAATATACAAGAACCTAATTAATCACACCATTTATTGTTATTTAATGACAAGCCCAGTAAACCAATAAACAATCACACAAATTCCCTATTGTGGCTGCCAATAAAAAGTAAAATGTAGTAATATAGTACATTTTCCATGATGCTACCTTCCTGTTTACTTGTGTTAGAATTGAGTATAAATGTATTATGTGTATTTTCTGAACAAGGTAGGAATATTAACATTTTGACTGCTTTTATATACATCATATTCGAAATAACCGATTTCAGTTATGCAACTTATTGTATTGCTGGTATGGGTTTTCACGTTTGTGTGTATGACTTATTGAAATTAACATAAATTGGCATAAATTTTAAATAGTATTTCTATGAATAACATATAATGACACACAAATAATGGATTCGGATTTCCGTTATGCCACTCTATTGCTACTATTTGTCTGACTTATTGAAATTAACATATATTGGTTTAAACAGTATTTCTACAACATATAATTACACACAATATATGTAATGGATTCCGAAACAAGCTATGGAGTTTATAAAATAAAAATAGCATGTTTAAATTGCATAAAACGTATAATAATTTACATTAGATTAATGAGATAAATCTGTGTTAATACGGTTACAGTGACATAACAAAATGCAATATAAAACATAAATTGACGTACATAAAAGCACATATTATAATCAGGCTATAGCCTAGATAAAATCCCTTTAAACTACATTCAATATCCAAATCTTAGTTTCTAGTATTTTGGATTTTTTTTATTGTGTGGTCCGAATCAGCCTAGTGGTGGTCCGAATAAGCCTGGAATGTGGTCCCAATCAGCCATGACTTATGGTCCCAATCCGCCATTGTCCCAATCTGGTCCCAATCAGCCATGGTCCCAATCAGCTTGGTTTCCATATTAACACCTGAAAGCTAGTGAATGGGCATTGGAGTATTATAGATCTTATGTTTGATTTTTTGATCGTCTTTTTTGATTAATTTGACAGGATCCTCTTATATTCGAATATACAGGCCCACGACGAAAAACTGTATGTGTGAAATGATCTTGGGTGACATAAATCCAATGAAAAAAAAAAAAATTCTGATATTGACTAATCCTTTTGTAATCTATTTTAAGCTTGCTTTCATATTGCAGTATGGAAAATTAACCAGTTTTTAAAAATACGTGAGTAAATAGCAGAAAATATAGCAGGGGGAACAACTGACATGGTTGCAACCATATTGAATAGTCAATGGCTAAGGCCATTTCTGGGGCGGATTGGGGCCGGGAACCGGCCCGGGCTCCCGCTCCCGTGTCAGAGCAGCCCCTTTTACTGACCGCGCAGCCCCTGGAAATTTGTGAAAAA
The DNA here is from genome assembly GCA_963678685.1 of Patella ulyssiponensis. Taxonomy (NCBI): domain Eukaryota; kingdom Metazoa; phylum Mollusca; class Gastropoda; family Patellidae; genus Patella; species Patella ulyssiponensis. The sequence continues at coordinate 65,051,198 of OY783229.1, forward strand.
TGGAACCCAAATATGCGATTTGGTGGCATATCTGATTATAATCTCTGTCAAATAATATATCCCGACCGGCAAATAATTTACAACCATTAACCTGTGAAATATCATATTGTCATATTATTAATTAACGTATTATCATTGTATCGTCAAGAGTCAAGAGAATTTAACTGGGTAAAAAAAGGGACTAGTTGAGAAAATTTTGACCATTTTACCGATGAATCCGATGAAATTTTCGGATGAAATTCGGAATTCCCAATGATTCCGAATTCCGGCCCACACCCACCACACTGTCATGCTTATCAGTGATTGCGGGATCAGTTTGCATAGCTCCATGACCGACCCCCCCCCCCCCCAATATAATGTTCAGCAGAAAAAGGTTTTTTTGACGAACTGGACAAAATTATTTTTTTTCATTTTTTGTCCGACCGGCCCTTCGGAAGATCGTCTGACCGGCCCAATCCGCCCCTGGGCCATTTGCGTTCGGTTGTTGGTTCAGACTGTAGTCGCGACCATTGTCTACATCCGAAGGTCGCCCAATCCAACAACTAGAGCACTCGGTCGATACGATCTAATAACTTTATCGCACTAGACTACCGATTGCGCGTTATGTTAATACCAGAGGTATACATTGTTCTGTGTAGAGCTTTTGTCGATATTCAGTTACAGATCATGGATAATTGATTGATCAGTTTAAAGATACAAAACAAGGAAATTCACCCATTGAATAATGTTATTCAATAGTTCCTAATTGGAGGAATAGCCTGCCCCTCTAATATTTACATGATTTAAATCATAAACCTGATGCACTATATAATATCGTCGGACATCCAAAGTAGGAATGTGCTTACTGCAAATGGGAGAGAGAGTATGAGACTAAAGAGAGAGATACTAGGTCATTTCGGAACTAACATATGGTTCAATTTTATTTCAATAATTCTATTGCGAGTATATCTCTATAACAAAAGGTGGGTGGGTGGGGTTAGGGCGAGGAAGCCCACATGTTTAGCAGGCAGCCCCAATCCATATACGCCTAATGTGCACGCCTTAGACCACGCCCCCACTAATCTCCATCACCCCCTTTAATACGACGGCAAACTATAAATCAATTATTAAGATGTAAATCGTCTGGGGCTATTTAAGAATAATAGTTTCTTTGTTGGATAAAATACACGTCGCAATGTTTGTACTTTGCTACCAAGGTAATCGTAAGAGGTCTGAAATATACAATGTCTGTCTCTCCATTCAAATGGAAGTAAAATGAAATAAAATTGAGTTTAACGTCATGTAACGAACAGGGATAATGAAGACGGGCATACGTCATACAATGTGTTAGGGAGAATTTTTGCCAGGACAGCGCCACTACGGCCTAAACATATATCGAATTCCAACTGTCGAGAGATCTTTTACGTGCACGTCAATGTGTACAAGAGACCTCAGATTTTCGTCCAATCCCAACGATTAAACATCTGGCCCTTCGCCCCACATAACTGACAAGAGGGAACCGCGCCCGATGATCTGGATGTACTTTCTTGGCTAATGCAGGAATCGAACAACCGACCTCTAAGCTAGCGAGCCAGTGTCTTATCCACTTAGTTTGTTTGATTTTGGTCCTTAAGACAATGTTGGCTCGCTTCTTTTGTAGAGTCAAATCCCACGAACTAATAAAAAGGAGTGATATTTTGGTAAAATCAGAACCATTGTCAACATATCGGTCATTATATATCTGTTTATGACATATGGTTGGTAGACCAAATAAGGTAATGTTCTTCCCCCTGGTTTCGGGAAATGTGCGGGAGTGGGATCTAGGACGTGCAGAAATTAGCGGGTTATAAAAGAATATGTTGAGCGAGACTGGTAAAAGCTCACCAGGTATTCCGAGCAGCTATCATTTATTGAGAACGAGTGACCCTCGAAGCCAATCCCGCTTAACAATAAAGTTCTAGGAACCATTTAACCTGTAGTTTTATATATTACGATCACGAAGAAAACACAACAAAAAAGTCCAATAGTATGGAAGAGTATCACTGCTAAAATGTCTGTTCTATTTATTATATGTAAAAAGTACAATGTTTTGATACCGGCAATGAAAAGGTAAAATACCTTCTAAGGCCAAAGTTAAATGTAAAACGTCAAATGTAGTCTGTCAAATAACAAACATTTTATTGGAAAATACTGTTTTTTGTCGTGTCTACATTTTACATTTCTCTCATTCATTTTACGTTTTAGATATCACTTGACTTATTAGCATATACGGAAATGAGACACGATAAGAGGAAATCAACCTGGCACACTATCAGAAATTTACTTACCTAGAAAAAAAACATGCTCAAACTTGGAAGGTACTCAACTATATTACCATAATTATGGGGAGAGGGACGGTCTGTAATGTCAAAATACGTGTCTTAATACGATATTTCAAATATCATGTACAATGTATACTCTTTCCTGTCTTTAAGTGCGGAAAAAAGTATAATCATTGTGCCCCAAAAAATAATGAATATATATATATATATATATCATTGTACCCATTTCTTGTCCAAACTTTCAACACTGATAACTCCGTTCAGAATAAAATAATTTGACTGAAATTTTCAATATTTCCTTTTTTATCATCTGTTTTTGAATTATAATAGCAAGAATGGCCAACTCTTTATTAAACTCTTAACTAATGTATCTTTAAATTTAGTGCTCTGCCTAAGATCCTGTGTAGATGTAGAAATTAGATGCGGCAGAGCGCAAATGTAAAATGCAGTGAGGAAAATGTAAAATGTAGACGCATTATAACAGCATTGTCCAAAAAAGAAGCATTTGACACATTGCATTTCACGATTTTACATTTAACTTTGCCCTTCCAGATATTTTGGCTTTATCATACCGACATTAAGACTTTGTAGATTGTACTTTAACACGTAATCAATGGAAAGAAATTTTCGCACAACATTTAATAGTGGCTGCGATACCCTTCCATACAATATTACTACAGGCCACCGTGACCCCAGAATAGAAATAATTATTTTAATAATCGTGTAACAATAAAAAAAATATTTTATACACGTTATATGCTGAATGATATAATACATGCTAAACTGTCTAAACATTGTGTTTTATGGGGTTTTTCTTTGATAAAAACATCGAATCTGTTTAAAACGAACGACAAAAACACCAAGCGTTAAATATTAAACAAATATTCCATAGAAAAACTACAATTTCTAGTCGAATGTCAGCGGGAGAGCGATTGCAGAAAAATCTATAAATTTATTCGTAACATAATATTCTTAATGAGTATTCCCTTGGATATAAAGGTAATAATATTGTGACATTTCAATAGTGAGATATTATGTACAAATTGCGAAAGGGCAGAAAAATGAGACGAGATGAAATTGGATTTAACGTCCTATTCATCTGCTCCGATTATGCTAATGCAGACGATAATACACCTTGCTTGCAGTATGCTATGGGAAAAACTTTGTCCAGATAGCGGTGTTACGGCCTACTCTTATTTCGAATTCTACAGACAAGGGGGAATCACGCCAAAACTTTCTCGGCCAATAATATATTACTTCCAGGGCAAAGACAACCAATTGTATATTTTTGAGTTACTGATGTGCATAGGCAATTTAAAACCAGGTTATACAAGAAAACTTGTGTATACTCTCAGATGTACCAGCTAATGGTCTGTTTAAAATAGCGTGCGCAGGAACTTGTCGACACAGAATCTAAAATCTTTACTTATTAATCATAATTCACCACATTCCCTCATCAATATATATTTTTCCTTCTACTTCATTATTTCAACCTCGTGGTTTTTCTCCGACCCCTCACCCCAGATAAAGACCCCTATGCGCAAGCGACTTATAAATTTAAATAAAATTGAACCACATGTTAGTCCCGATTTGACATGGTTTGTGCCGAGTGGACTCTCTCTCTCTCATTATGGTAGTCCTCACATTTTACTCATTATGTATAAACTTTTTATTTCATAAATACGACAATTCTCTAGATGTCATATAGTTGTGGACGTACACCACACACAGGGTAGATCGATCGATAAGCGAACTGTCTCTGTATCGATCAGTATATAAAACATGACGATATTATTTGTTTTTATTTACTTGTCATTACATACGTAACCACCGTACCAGTGAATAACCTCATGCGTGCTTGGTTGTTGTGAGCGTGTCATGCCATGTTAATTTTAACTAACTGCTCCCTGTTACAAAATACGGAATTCTCACTTTTTTTGTTAAGATCTTAACAGCCATATTTTACTTTCTTAGTTCACAGACTCAGTCACAATTTAACTCCCGAAGGATCTACTCGTCAGGTACAAACAATAAAGAAAGAGTCCAATCCACAGTTGTCATTGTAATTTCCCCATTTATGTGCAGATTGGAAAACCCCAAGGTCGAGTCATCATCACACATGCGCCAAATCCCGTTTGGCCTTCTTTATAGTAAGAGTTCATGTTGTTGTTATGTTATTTCTGTGATATTTCAAGTGTCAGTGGTCTAATCTATTATGTTTGGTAGAATTGTCAAACAATTGCCGATTCACTTGTTCGGCGCGCTCACTGTCCAAGGGAGATAACTACTTTTTCTGCTTGCATTTTTATTGTATTTCGTTCGCGGAAAAGGTCGTAAGTGATATTTTTCGCTTTTCCAGAAAATCGAGTTTAAAGGTTTCAAAATGGTCCTGTTAAATTGTTTATGAATGGATTTTTCCCAATATTTTGTACAATAATATATGTTATGATTGGGGATAGTTAGAAATACAATGCTCTCCCCATACCGAAGATTCTCCTAAGCTCCACCAAATTTAGCCCATTCTGTAGCTCTACTCTCTGTCTTGTTATCTATCTCTCTTTCTATCTATTTTGTAGCTCTCACTTTCTGTGTCGTTATCGCTCTCTATCTTACGTTCTCTAGCTCTCGCCATCTCTCTCTTTCTTTATTCTCTCCATCGGGTGCCTTATCTTACTCAGGGTGGGGCGGGTAGTGTTGGATAGCCAAATGATTAGCATGTACGCGCTGTATTATAAGATCTCTCATTGGGTCAACTGACGCTGTTTCGATTCCCAGGTTTTACGTTATGTCGTACGTGCCAAGGTGTACGATGCCTGTCAAACCTCGTGGTTTTCCCCGGATAAAAGACCCCAACCGACTTACTGAAGTAAAATAGAACCATGTGTTAGTACCGAAATGACCCGGTGGACGTTAAACCCCATCTCTCTCTAAATCTCTTTCGCGCTCTCACCCCACCCCCTCTACTCCACTCTTAAACTCGCTCTCTAGCTCTTGTCCTTTCTCTATCTAGCCCGGCCCCTCTATAGTTCGCTCTCTTTAGCTATCCCCCTCTAGATCTCGATAGCCCTATCTCTAAGTTACTATGTGGATCTCTCTAACTCTTTCTCGCTCCCAGCCACTCCCCCACCTCTGTCTCTCTCTCTACTCTACAGCTCGCTCTCTAGCTCTTATCATCTCTAGATCGCTCTCTCTTACTCTCGCTCCTGTTAGCTCTCTGTCCCTAGCTTGCATCTCCAGCTACCCCCCTCTCGCCCTATCTATAGTTATTACGCTGATCTCTCTCTCTCTCTCGCCACCCCTCTCTAGTATGTAGGCATACCGTACTTCAGTCCATTGAAACGGCGAACGCGGGGTATTAAAAGCGTCTTTTACATGCAGTATCGGAAAAATGGCTCCCCTACATCCCCGTCCTTGGTGTAGTCTGCTGAGAAAAAAACCCAACAAAATTTATATTTAAAAAACACAATCATTGGTTTGTACACGTATAACACGACGTTTCGACAAGCACAAAACGATAACGATAAGAGGATACTGTCAAATAGTCGTGCTATATGTGTACAGATTGGTGATTGTTTTCCCTATATAAATTGTATTGTGTTTTTTAATGTGTTCAATCAATAGAGGTCATTCAGGGATTATGTTCTAGTGTGTGTTGATCAACTTTAAACACGTCTATCGCAAAATGAAATGTACTGTATAAGGCTATTGTGGGAAACCATGATTGGTTTGCCAGAAAGGAATTGCTACTGCACATATCTAAACATCAAAAACGACCTTCAGAAGTGGCGATGAAATGATCATCTGTATGACGTGTGAATAACATGCAATTGTATATCGACTTTCAGAAGTGTTAACGACTATCTTTTAGAAGTGACGATTAAATGCTGTGGAAAATGCCCATCTTTTGGAAGTGTCAATGAAATTAGCATTTCGGTAGAGTTTTTATAACACTTGAAAGGAAGTGTCTTTGGAATGTTGCTAAAGTGTTCCCAGCAGTGAGTTAGGAATGAGCAATTCGATGGAGTTTTTTTAAACACTTCATGGGAAGCGTTCTTAGAAGTGCGTCAGAAATGAACGCTTCGTTGGGTGTGTTCCTAGAAGTGCTTCAGAAATGAACACTTCATTGGAAGTGAACACTTCATTGCCTAGGCCATTATCTGGGATTTTGCTCATACGTTGGTCGATACTTGTACGCCCCAGTGTTTTCTATTGGAATATAGCGCGTAACCGCGAATGTGTCTCGTGGGTCAAGCAATTTTCTTGGTAAAACGCCCTTAACATCGGCTTGTCGCATTCGTGGATTAAGGGATGCCCCTAACCCCCACTGGTATGTTGAATCTGAGCAAACCTTTTATAGGTTTAGAATTGTGTCAACCGTAGGCCTTTACAAGATAATAGTGAAGTGCCTTATTTTATATTCCATCCCAGTGGATTATTGATCTGATGTGACATTCATATCGTTGGATTATTATGTTTAATACGTGTTAAAAGGATTACCGGGATACCGATTGCTACTTTGTTGATATTATTATTGTTATTACTTGATGCTTTTATAGTTTTATATATAAAGTATCACCTGGATAATCGTGTGTTTTTCTTTAATTAAACAAGAAAGAGAGAATTTCGGGATCTTTAAACGTCAAGCCATTGACCTGCTGGTATATGAATAAAGTCACTTTGGAGCTGACACTTACCCCTTAGATTCCCGTCAAGTGCTGAACACACCCGCCCTTTCCAATGCGTTAAGAGTAGACGGTAGAGTGGCCGAATCGGACGCCACGCTAGCTAGAGTTAAACCTCTATACAAGAAGAATAGCTCTTTAGATGTAGGTAACTATCGACCTGCAAGTTATCTTGAGTATTGTGTCACACTTTCTTGAAAAATCTAAAAACATTAAATTAGAATCTTATCTCACCCGAAACAAACTTCATTGAGAGTATCAATCAGGTTTTCGTGGCAGATGCTCAACAGACTCATGTCTGATCCACCTTCTAGACCACTCGAAAGACCAAAATACAAAGGGTATTTTTACAGAGATGATTACGCTTGCCCCTCAGAAAGCATTTGACACTGGCGATATGGGTTGGATTGTTCGCACTTGGTTTTATTTTACTATGTGAGAAACTAAAACTGATGGGCGTTCTGTCCACTGATATGAATCTGTCATGCAGGAAAAGGGGAGTTAAATTGGTGATACGTTATCCGAACCTGCTTCCATATCCTGTGGTGTGCCCCAGGGTAGTATCCTGGGACCATTATCATTCCTTGTTCCTACTGCACCCGCGTCTGCCGATCAAGGATTGGTTAAATCGGCCCACACAAAATGGGGACTTAACCCATGAGGATAGTCATCATCGTATCGATGGACGACCAAGAAGATGTAAACGATAGGGTTATTACCATCCCCCAGAATGTAAATTTATCTTATACGCTGATGACAGTACAATACTAATTTCCTATCAGAATTCTGAAGCCGTCTCACAAACACTTAGTAAACAGTTTACAATAAACTGCAATAACCATACCGTAAATGCAACGGGTAGCCTAAAATATTTGGGTATATATTTTGACAAATACTTGTCTGGTGAAGAAATTGTTCACAATATTGTTAAGATAGCAAACTCAAGATTAAAATTTCCGTTTCGCTACAATACACTTGTTACACTGCCATAAATTCCCTAAAATTTAATTTGTTCTGCACTTTTCAGAGCCACTTTGATTATTTCTGGTATTCTGGTGAAAAATAAACTTCAAGTTGATTAAGGTTCTTAGATTTATACAAGGGCTTGGACGTCGAGATCATGTTTCATATTCAGATTTCAAAATACTAATTGTCGAAAACCGAGTTAAAACCGAATCATGTACACAAGAAATGTCCATCATACCTTAAATCAAAATCCAAGTGTGTTAGAGATACTCATCAATATGGCACATGTTCTAGTTTATTCAATTTTTCTGTTACAAATTGCGCGGGTAGAGATCAGTTCACATCATTTTATTACACTGCCATAAGTATCTGGAACGAGTTACTCAATGATATTAAGTCTTAAGAATCACCTTAAAGCTGCAGGCAAGAAGTATTTATTGTTAACACAATATTAATCTGTCATAGCCCTGATTATCTACTATTAGTAAAATTGGTTGATGTATAACATGTAGACTTAATTATTTTTAATTAGTTGGGATACATTGATGTGATGGTTCAGTTATTAAATTTTGTCTCCTAATGATGACCTGTCGCGACCTTGACAACCTTGGACCCCAATGGAAATAAGCAATGGATGCTATTTACGTCAAGTTTTATGGGCTATCCTAAGTAAAGGTCTCTTCATGACATCATACCTACCATTCTAATCATACAATGCTGCACAACGTCTTTATTTCTTATACATTACTATATTTATTGTTGTCAATGTGGCACATAAGTCTAAGTAAATTACCTTAATTTATTGTTGTCATGTGATAGCCTTTACTTGAAGAATAAATAAATTTACGAAAAATTACGCTATTAGCTTTTAGAGGCACGTTCAAATAATCACCTTTACACCACTATAAGTATAGCTGAGTTCGAATTTCTTCAAGATCCGACCGAAACTACCCGACAAAATGAACGCTCCCTGTAATCAATTAGTCTAAAGGTATGTAAAGTTGGAGGCGCCATAGAGGCAGCTGTGTTTTATGTACGATCTGTATTTGAGTCTCACAGTTTACTGTTTTGCTCGTATTGTGTCATTGTGATTTTTACTACATACATGTAATTATCTCCGCTTTTTTATTCATGTCTACTTTTACGGATTAATGAGTTGTGATTGCTGTAAAGCGCCAGAGGGCAGCTTGTCGTGTTGAATTGTTGACGCTACATACATCAATTATTATCATTACTATATTTTATCCGCTTTTGATGAAGCTTAAACCACAGATTATGGCCCAGATTGTAATAAAATCGTATTAAGCTCGTGGCCACTCTCAGAGTTCACCTTTGGTGGAAGTGGACGTTAAACTCCCAGTAACTCACTCAGAGTTCACAATATATATTCAATTTCGATGAAAGTTCAAGCCGCAGAGCTGGATGACTGAATGATTAGCGCGTTCGAGTTGTATCACAAGGTCTGTCATTGCGTCAACTGGCATGGTTTCGAAAACCGTTCAAATATATCACCGTTACACTCTTTTTACGGCTGAGGTCGAATTTCGTGAAAATTGGAATAAGAGCGACAAAAAGACCGATCTCGTACACACAAATAATATAATAAGGATGGAATACTGAGGTTGTGGACACTCTATAGGTCACGATAATATCTGATTTTGTTTTTTGAAACATAAAATATATCTGTATATCCCAAAGGTCACCAGTCCTTTGGCTTTTGACCGTAACAGGAGCAGAACACACCATTTCATTTCATTTTGACCGTAACACACTGAATTATGGTCCCTAATTGTTCGACATTTCTCTTCACACCCAATCCTTAGAACAAAGAACGAAAAAATCATTAGTTCAAATACTGTATTATCCCGAACATTCATTCTTAGCTAAAGTTACGGCCATTTGAAATTAATCAATTTAATTAATTTTCAGGTAATGAGTTAACGCCACTGTCTGTAATTTTCTTCTGTAAATGTTAGAATTACTTCTAGATTATGCTCTTTACCAATGATTAATCTGATATATATTTTATTATGGTCCGTTACAAGATTCATGATTACATAATTAACAACCCTCCACACCTCATCTTAAATGTGAATTTACTATCGATTTAATGGCTTTCTGCCTTCTTAATTCTTTACCGAAAAACCATATAATTGATTTTTGCGCCTATTTCCAATCAGTCCTAATAATAATTATTGATGAATTCGTCTTAAAGTATCCGCTATAAATTAGTGATCTTGGGTGGGAAATCTAATTAAAAGAAAAATTATTATTTCCTTACAAACATCGATGTCTCTTGATCATAAATTTTCAAAAACAATCAATTGATGAAGTAAGCTATTTGTTATAAAGCCACCTGGAAGTCGGTGTAGATGTCGTTCTGTGACCATTAGAAGACGGCGTTTTAGTATTCATTGACAATTTTGTTCATCAACCATATTCAAATTATTTTCAACAATTAACCGGAATGGCTGTTTTTAATTTCTCCAGTACATATACGGGAGCGATGATCTCAATTCCACAAGCAACGGCACAATTGTTCCAGAAACTAATACAGAAGCAAATCTAAAAGAACAGGGATCGGTTACTTATGTTGGATTGGTCTCAGCTGAAACACATTTTGAAGTGGTAAAAATAACTATCTCATGTATCCATTAACACTTGTTGGTTTACTATTGTGTGGTCTTGGAGCTGTCGTTTTTGCAACTAAGCGAATGAGAAACCCTACAAGCATTTATCTTCTCGCACTAAATCTGACTGAGTTTGCCAACATTTTTTCTTTGATGGTGACAGAAACCTCGGCGATTATCTATGGGAGCAAAGCTACTTCGTCGTTTATCTACCTGACAAGCCTTATGTATATCAGCACGTACTTTGGGGCGTCTATCAGACGTACAACTTTCTGCATTACGTGCTTAGTGTCAGCGGAAAGGTGCATCGCCGTCGTTTCTCCGCTAAAATCTAAGTATTTCAAAATAGTTCGACATTATCTGCACTACTTTTCCATGTGTTTGTTGCAATGAAGTTTGAACTCGAATCCTATCATTCGAAAGATACAAATGAAACTCTTTGGAAAGCAAAGTTGACAGACGTATTTATTGGTGACAGACTCGTCTTTGATGTGCTGAGTGTAGCGAGTAAGGTGATCTTTGTCTGTCTGCCTTTGTTAGGTTGTTTGATTTGCGACTTCATCATTGTCATCGCTTTGAGAAAACACACAAAGACTCGTGAAACCATGATTGGAAGAGACGGTGGGAAAGTAAAGAATAATGACTTGAGAACAACGATAACAGTACTAGCTTCAACTTTTAGTCTTGTAATATTGGCTCTTCCGACAAACATAACATCATTTGTAGGAAATCTCGTTCCAGAATTGGTCAGGAAAGAGCGTTATTTGTTTCACACGATCAGGCGTATTGGGGCGCTGTGTGACCTCATCAGTAGCAGTGTTGGCTTCATGTTTTATATGACTCTTAGCGCCGAGTTCAGAAAAACCTTTTTCGCACTATTCTGTCCCTGTCGATCTAAGAAATCATCCACCAGTGAATTGAGGTATCCAACGTCTGTTTCGGGGAATACCGGCCTGTCAACCGTGTCGAACTAATGGTCGTGAAGGGTGAACCTAAACACAACAGATTAAATAGCTGGGAGAGTTTTAAAATCTGACAATAACTTTTCGTGTTCTTATTCATGTGCAGCGTATATTCTTATGATGCACTGGACCCCCTTTAGCACATAAAGGTTGTATAATATTGATTATAGCACCCAACGCGCGATAAAGAAAATACAAACGGTGGCAGCACCCGGAAAACTAACGTACATAACTTTTCCAACAAAATAACCATAGTAAAATCTAATAAAAGAAAAGACAAGCAGCGCTTTGCGGGCGAATTTTCGAGAACTGACGTTTAAGTTTGAGAACTAACTAGACACCCCACCCCGAATCAAATTCAGAATTGTGTTATTTTATGAAACTCTGAACTCCGGTTGGAAATTGCATAACCCCACCAAGTGGTGAGTAAAAGTACCAGATTTCGGCACTTCATTTTGCGGGATGAAATGATTTTTACAATAATTCTCTTATATCTGCTAAAGCTCGTCGGGACGGGTGGCATAACACATTCGCCTATAAATGTAAGTCTACTCTGTTCTTCCGTGAACACTCAGTTCTAGGGGTTTCCATAAACGGAGTTCATTGGATGGGACTGTGTTAGTATCCGGACATAACGTTCCAGTAGCTGATTTCTGTGTCGCATTGGTAGGAATGACAATCAGCATGTCAGAGTGGCTGACTCTCTAGCCTGAAGATCGCATGTTCAATCCCTGCATTGGCCGAGAAAATTCATCTGGATTTTTTGAAGTGGTTTTCCATTGTCAGTGGTGCAGGACAGGACCTGACAAGGACAGTTGTCTTATTGTTTGAATGGGATGAAAAACAAAGGCCCGTCGCATGCACATAAAAGATCCCTTGGCAGTTGGAATTTTATATAAGAGTAGTCCATAGTGACACTACCCGGACAAAATGTCCATCATAGCACACTGTATGGTGGCATGGTGTATGCCGGTCTTCATAAGCTCAGTAGGAGCAGAACAGTAGGACTTCAAACACCATTTCATTTCATTTCACTGAAAAACTAAAGGGAAACCACTCTTGACATGTTGTTGGTCGTGTATTTCCATTTCACTGAAAAACTAAAAGGAAACTTACTCTTGACATGTTGTTTGTATCTTAATCGATACATGAATACGTTTTGCGATTGAACTGTCAATATTTTGTATTATTGGAGCTTACTGAAATAGAAATACTAACCTGACAAAGTGATTTAAATTCCAATCGAAATCACCAATATGACACTTCACATTCCCTTCCAACCGGAAATAAACCGCAGTTTGACATGTGAGCGAGTTGGTCCAATTCTGTTGTTTGAATCATGAATAGTGTGTATTATTGATAGATAGTTGCAATACAATACAAAATCTATAGGATTGCTGTAAGCTGTAGACCTTAATTTTGTTCTTATCAATTGATTGTCAGGTAGTTTAGTATGTTTTTTAAATAAATATTTCTTCTATGATTGGTTTTATTTGGCATTAAATGGACACAATAGATAAACAAGATGATTATGAAGTTGAATGCCTGAAAAGTCCATGATCAGTTTCATTTGTCATGAAACTGACAAAACAGATAAACTAGAATACTATGAAAGCTATATCAGTCCCCCAAAACGGTTAATTACTTTTAGTGTATATAAAGATATATGAAAACTATATGACTGGGATATGTTTAAAATGAGCCAGCACTACCAGCTTTTAATGCTTCTCTTTTTATTCTGATTTAATCCAGGATCATTAATTGTTTGATTTTGTTTTTACATGCTTTTTGCCAAAGCAAATCCAACACTGATTTTCAGATCTAAAATATAACGCACCAAAACCGGTTCATACACCTTTGTCATCTCGCAGGATAAACGTGTAGAAATGTTCCAATATTAGTAATTGGGCTTTTCATGACTAATCCCAACTGTGACATAAATGATATGTCAAACGTTGGATAAGATTTTAGCTGAGCCTCTACCTCATTTTTTTCCCATAATATTCAAAATTAAAAAAAAAAAAAATTAGAATTCAATATTGATCACTGTCAATAAATATTGATGTTAATAGGGGATTCCACACAATCAGGGGCGTTTTAAGGTTGATCAAATTACTTTCCTACTCTTACTTTAATGCCGAAGCTATCTCCGAGACGTCAACACCGATATTTTAAAAACTGTTTACAATGATATTTTCAAAAATGTTTATAAATATATTAAACATCAAAACCGTTTTACTTAGTAAAATACCACCGTGGTATGAGCTATTTATTTATTTACTTATTATTTATTCAAAATTACTTATCTACTTATTTGTACAATAGCTAAAATAATGTATTTAGTTTTTGTCTGTGTCATATGTTTTTTAACATGGTACATGTATTATACACCCAAACCAGAAGGGAGCAATTAATATAAGCCTACTTCGCTCGTGTTTATATCTTTATGCCTTTGTATTGTATAATATTCTCGAAATAATTACTGTTTTAACCAATTATATCACCAATTCCGTGGCGCAAGCTAGGGGGTAATTTTATTTAAATTTCCAAAGCATTATCTTTTTATTATCTATTATTTTTCTATAACATCGAGAATTGTGAGCCCTGTATATAATCTTCCATAATGCCGCTTTAATGGTGTAACACCAAAGGTGAATTATTATTATATTACTTGATTCAGTGTACTTTCTTTATGTATTGAAACGTATGCTTTTTCCACAAAAGGCTAACGTTCAGAAACTAGTCCCATTTGATTCGTAGAAAACCTAGTTTTAATATGAATACAATTCCATAAAAGGACATAGCGAAAGGCTAACATTCAGAAACTAGTTGGCAAGTGACATTGGATTCGTAGAAAACCTAGTTTTAATATGAATACAATTCCATAAAAGGACATAACTCTTCCGTGTGACACAAATATGCGCACAACCCTCAAATGGTACTAAAAGCAACTGTTTTCAAATAACTGTCCATTTTAAAGTTTGATTCGAAGGGAAGCATCAGTCGTCATAATAATAAACGGTCTTGACAAAATGCTTCTTCAGATTTTATTACTTGCAGCTATTGGAGGTAAGTACCAACCAACACTTTGAAATGTAACTAGTCGTGACGATAAAAAATTAATTGTGAGTAATTACTTTCTGCGTTTTTAATTTGAGAACGATGGAGGTTCATTCGTCTACTTAATTGTAATTCTGTTTTCCCTATGTATCTACCCTTACAACCTGTACATATCAAATGGATGGAGTTGATCCCCAAATTACCTTTTGGGTGGAGTTGTCATTTCTAAGAATTTTATATTCTGTCATTAAAACTAAATCACGTGGCTGCAACAAAGTAACCCTAAGGGTGAATTATAATTAACATATTATATGTCCGGGAAATCAATTCAAGTCGTGATTAAGCAGGTGATTTATGCGTACATCTGATGGCGGGTAAAGATTGCTATGCGTGAACGAACATGTCTACATTGAATTTCCTAGTTAGAGGTCACATGTTTATTGTGTGTTGACGGGCTCAAATGCGTAACCCTGGTTGATTCGTACTGCATCTGTCCAAAAATAGACCCAATATTTAAAATTTTTAATTAAAGTTGAATAATTCTGAATTTTCAAAATATATCTTATTTTATGTATACAATTAGTCAAATGTATAAATACCCATGTGATTAGAAAAAAGGCATGATTTCAGAAAAAAAGGGTACTGATTTACTCCGTGGAATATGTCTAGCGTCGTTCTTCGAGCTATTGTTACAAATGGCGCTGTAACGCATTATGATAAACGATTTGTGAACTAATGGTAACATGTTTATTTTGTCTTAAATATAGAATGTCAGAAGCCCATCTTTTCTCGGTAATATCACAACATCAATGTTGATTAATTTTGACAACAAAATCGTGTTTCCAATGTGTAAGACTTTGGGTGATATGGAGTTAGAGACTTAAGCTGCGTTCACGCAGGGGTTTAATCTGAATTGAATTCAGAATAAAGTCTTATTCCGGACGTCATGACGTTACTATAAATATATCAAATACAACATAATATTATTTACACATTTTTACATTTAGTAAATAATCACTAAAAAGAGAATTACTTCATCTCTTACTATAATATCCGTTTATTTAATTCGGGTTTGTACTTTTTGATGAAATAATTTTCTTTACATTCAAATAAATCATTATTTAAAAAACTCAATTTGTACGATGAGATAAATTACGATGAGATAAATTACATTTTTTGATTTGCATGTCATGCTTTGTTTTACATGAAAATCATTGGATTCATTTATTTCAATGGAGCTTATTTGACTATCATATTACAAGTTAAACATCTTTCATCCCCACATTTGGAAACAATAGGTTGTTTAGTTTCTAAATCAAATTTTGAGGAGGTGAGAATTCGTCTCAAGTTCGGGGGTTGTTTTAGACTGTTGATCACATTTGTTTTGTTGATAATATATTTAAGTTTTTCACTTTTAAATAACTGTGGTAAATGTGATCTAATTATGTCCATACCCCGTTTTGTGTTGTAACTAAAGTCAAAATTTCATTTTGTTTACCTAAAACTTTAGGTTTTCTTAAAATTTCCTGATCTATTTTTAATGCTTGTTTAATACCATTTTCTATTAAACCAAAAAGTTTTGATTTCGAAGGAATTGTTTTAATTCTTGTAACCTTACTTTAATTCTTGTAACCTTATGAGTTTTTTCTTTTCACATGATACGATTGTACAAGTTCTCCTAGCAAGATTAAACGGGATGATTCTTTTTATATGTGAAGGGTGACATGAATTGAAATCTAAATACTGGTGCGTCATAAATATTGGTATAGAAAACGCCTCTAAAGTTAACATTAGTGATCTAAGAAAACCCAAAATAAAAGAAAACGATTCTAATAATATAACACTTGTGACAACATTTAATCCTGCTCAAGAAAGAGGGTTGTCCATTAGATATTTTAAAGAACAATAGTCGTAAATTAAAATACATCCTAAATAATTCCAAAATTGTAAATAGTCTAAAACAACCTCAAAATCTTAGAAGAATATTAACATCATCAAAGTTCGATTTTGATATTTCGTTACCCCGTGTATCCAAGTGTGGGGACCTGCGATGTATGACATGTTCCCATATATTAGAAGGAACATATGTCCAAATTATTAAAGATGTTAAATTCTATGTAAAACAAAATATGAATTGCAAATCTAAATATGTAATTTACTTATTAATATGTAATGGTTGTAATGGCAAGTACATTGGAAAAACTACTGATCAGTTGAATTTACGAGTTAACCAACATCGTTCTAATATAAAACTCGCAAGAAATAGAGTCTTGCCGGTGAGCGAACATTTGGATATTTGTGGTAAAGGTCAATTTAATATTTTCCCAATGTACAAGCTCAATATTAGCGATAATGATCTCTTGGAAACAAAAGAAAGCAACTTTATCGCTAAATATAACCCAATTCTAAATGCTAAGTGGTGATTATTTTAATTATGTTTGAGGTTTAATTAATGTTATTTCGTTTTAGTTTTTATATTGTACATAGTCATTTGCCTCTGTTATGACGTAACGTTATTGTAATGTAACAGCATATTAACGCATTAAAATGGCCTGACGATTCGTTTGATAACGATGAAAGTACTAGCCAAAAATTTAATTTTTAGTGTTTTTTCTCTAATATTTGAATTTTATTTATATATATATATATAAAAACTAAATTAAAGAAAGACACCAAAATACTAATTTGACGGTTAGCGCTTTCTGTTCGTACTGAACATCATCAGACCATTTTTATTTATGAAGAATTACGTATATATATATATATATACAAAAAGTTCTGGAAACAACTCTCAGGTGATATATAAATAAATAAGATGTTTGAAAAGAAAACAGACTACGTACAGACTGTCATCCACCCCATACAAAACGAAACATCCCGTTTAGTCTAGCTAGAAGAGTGTGCACAATCGTATCGAACCATGAAACTAAACTCGTCAGACTAAACCAATTGAAAGGTTATCTACTTCGACAGAATTATCCTATTAAACTTATTTTGGATGCAAACAAAAAAGCCCTCTCGCTTGATCAGACAAAATTAAGAGAACCGAAAATTTACGAAACTGTTTCAACAAATAAGGAAATAGCATTAGTTACAACTTTCAACCCATCACAAGAGAGGGGTAAATTAATATATGACAAACACTGTCATATTCTTCAAAATAGCGAAAAAATGAGCCAAATTATTAATCAAACCACAATAATTAACAGTCTTAAACAACCACATAGTTTACGCACAATGTTGACATCTTCAAAATTTGATTCCATATTTCCTACACCCACAGTTTCTAAATGTAATGATAATCGATGTTTAACATGTAATGATATCATCGAAGGGTCGTCTATCACTGTCACAAATCATCACTTATTTACAGTCAAACAAAATATGAATAGTAAATCAAATAATGTAATTTATTGTGGTTTGATTAATAATTTGGCTCATTTTTTCGCTATTTTGAAGAATATGACAGTGTTTGTCATATATTAATTTACCCCTCTCTTGTGATGGGTTGAAAGTTGTAACTAATGCTATTTCCTTATTTGTTGAAACAGTTTCGTAAATTTTCGGTTCTCTTAATTTTGTCTGATCAAGCGAGAGGGCTTTTTTGTTTGCATCCAAAATAAGTTTAATAGGATAATTCTGTCGAAGTAGATAACCTTTCAATTGGTTTAGTCTGACGAGTTTAGTTTCATGGTTCGATACGATTGTGCACACTCTTCTAGCTAGACTAAACGGGATGTTTCGTTTTGTATGGGGTGGATGACAGTCTGTACGTAGTCTGTTTTCTTTTCAAACATCTTATTTATTTATATATCACCTGAGAGTTGTTTCCAGAACTTTTTGTATATATATATATATATACGTAATTCTTCATAAATAAAAATGGTCTGATGATGTTCAGTACGAACAGAAAGCGCTAACCGTCAAATTAGTATTTTGGTGTCTTTCTTTAATTTAGTTTTTATATATATATATATAAATAAAATTCAAATTTTAGAGAAAAAACACTAAAAATTAAATTTTTGGCTAGTACTTTCATCGTTATCAAACGAATCGTCAGGCCATTTTAATGCGTTAATATGCTGTTACATTACAATAACGTTACGTCATAACAGAGGAAAATGACTATGTACAATATAAAAACTAAAACGAAATAACATTAATTAAACCTCAAACATAATTAAAATAATCACCACTTAGCATTTAGAATTGGGTTATATTTAGCGATAAAGTTGCTTTCTTTTGTTTCCAAGAGATCATTATCGCTAATATTGAGCTTGTACATTGGGAAAATATTAAATTGACCTTTACCACAAATATCCAAATGTTCGCTCACCGGCAAGACTCTATTTCTTGCGAGTTTTATATTAGAACGATGTTGGTTAACTCGTAAATTCAACTGATCAGTAGTTTTTCCAATGTACTTGCCATTACAACCATTACATATTAATAAGTAAATTACATATTTAGATTTGCAATTCATATTTTGTTTTACATAGAATTTAACATCTTTAATAATTTGGACATATGTTCCTTCTAATATATGGGAACATGTCATACATCGCAGGTCCCCACACTTGGATACACGGGGTAACGAAATATCAAAATCGAACTTTGATGATGTTAATATTCTTCTAAGATTTTGAGGTTGTTTTAGACTATTTACAATTTTGGAATTATTTAGGATGTATTTTAATTTACGACTATTGTTCTTTAAAATATCTAACCGCCCTTCTACAATGGACAACCCTCTTTCTTGAGCAGGATTAAATGTTGTCACAAGTGTTATATTATTAGAATCGTTTTCTTTTATTTTGGGTTTTCTTAGATCACTAATGTTAACTTTAGAGGCGTTTTCTATACCAATATTTATGACGCACCTGTATTTAGATTTCAATTCATGTCACCCTTCACATATAAAAAGAATCATCCCGTTTAATCTTGCTAGGAGAACTTGTACAATCGTATCATGTGAAAAGAAAAAACTCATAAGGTTACAAGAATTAAAGTAAGGTTACAAGAATTAAAACAATTCCTTCGAAATCAAAACTTTTTGGTTTAATAGAAAATGGTATTAAACAAGCATTAAAAATAGATCAGGAAATTTTAAGAAAACCTAAAGTTTTAGGTAAACAAAATGAAATTTTGACTTTAGTTACAACACAAAACGGGGTATGGACATAATTAGATCACATTTACCACAGTTATTTAAAAGTGAAAAACTTAAATATATTATCAACAAAACAAATGTGATCAACAGTCTAAAACAACCCCCGAACTTGAGACGAATTCTCACCTCCTCAAAATTTGATTTAGAAACTAAACAACCTATTGTTTCCAAATGTGGGGATGAAAGATGTTTAACTTGTAATATGATAGTCAAATAAGCTCCATTGAAATAAATGAATCCAATGATTTTCATGTAAAACAAAGCATGACATGCAAATCAAAAAATGTAATTTATCTCATCGTATGCTATGGTTGTAAAAGAAAATACATTGGTAAAACAGAAGGTCAACTAAACCTTCGAATGAACCTTCATAGATCTCAAATTAAGATACCCAGTAATCGAACAAGTGCACACATCGAAACGTGTGGAGGTGGAAAATTCAATGTATTTCCCTTGTACAAATTGAGGTTTTTAAATAATGATTTACTTGAATGTAAAGAAAATTATTTCATCAAAAAGTACAAACCCGAATTAAATAAACGGATATTATAGTAAGAGATGAAGTAATTCTCTTTTTAGTGATTATTTACTAAATGTAAAAATGTGTAAATAATATTATGTTGTATTTGATATATTTATAGTAACGTCATGACGTCCGGAATAAGACTTTATTCTGAATTCAATTCAGATTAAACCCCTGCGTGAACGCAGCTTAAGTCTCTAACTCCATATCACCCAAAGTCTTACACATTGAAAACACGATTTTGTTGTCAAAATTAATCAACATTGATGTTGTGATATTACCGAGAAAAGATGGGCTTCTGACATTCTATATTTAAGACAAAATAAACATGTTACCATTAGTTCACGAATCGTTTATCATAATGCGTTACAGCGCCATTTGTAACAATAGCTCGAAGAACGACGCTAGACATATTCCACTGAGTAAATAAGTACCCTTTTTTTCTGAAATCATGCCTTTTTTCTAATCACATGGGTATTTATACATTTGACTAATTGTATACATAAAATAAGATATATTTTGAAAATTCAGAATTATTCAACTTTAATTAAAAATTTTAAATATTGGGTCTATTTTTGGACAGATGCAGTACGAATCAACCAGGGTTACGCATTTGAGCCCGTCAACACACAATAAACATGTGACCTCTAACTAGGAAATTCAATGTAGACATGTTCGTTCACGCATAGCAATCTTTACCCGCCATCAGATGTACGCATAAATCACCTGCTTAATCACGACTTGAATTGATTTCCCGGACATATAATATGTTAATTATAATTCACCCTTAGGGTTACTTTGTTGCAGCCACGTGATTTAGTTTTAATGACAGAATATAAAATTCTTAGAAATGACAACTCCACCCAAAAGGTAATTTGGGGATCAACTCCATCCCATTTTTGATTCATTGAAAGATGTGTTATTGTTTGATATTTGTCATAACCAGCCCTGGATCTTATCAAACGTGATTATTAATCCCCCCCCCCCAAAAAAAAATGAAAGTAAGCCAATCCGCGAAAAGGAACGTAATTAATATGTCTTTGAAATGCACACCTATAGGCGAATTACATATGTGTTTTAATGAAAACATTCATCAAAGGATTTTATTATTCTTTAATATACTATTTTTCACCTACATTGATTATGAGGGAAAAACAAGCTTTTTCCGCGAAAGGCTAACATTGTGGGCAAGTGAGCGTAGCTTTCTGGTGATTGATACATTCGATTCGAAGAAAACAGAGTTTCAATATGAATACAATTCCGTAAAAGGGCATAACGGCTCATGTGAGGCAAATATACGCCCAACCCTCAAATGGTATATCTTAAAGCACCTGATTTCAAGCAACCTGCATATTTTAATGTTTGACTCAAAGGCAAGCATCAGTCGTCATAATAAGCGGTCTTGACAAGATGTTTCTTCAGATTTTATTACTTGCAGCTATTGGGGGTAAGTACCTACCAACACTTTGAAATGTAACCCCTCGTGACGATAAAAAATTATTGTGAGCTATGTAATTATTTTTTTAGTATGTTTACTTTGACCTAGTATCGAGTAATTTGTCAGGAACATGAATACCCGAAAGTGAATCGTTTGAAATTTTAGATCTTGCCACGCTTGAACGTTAGTGAATTTGACATGGCGTGGAGTTCTATTACGGGTAAGGTTAATTAGTATAATTATTTTTTGACGATCTATACTTAAAAAAGTACAAGTCATAAAATATCCTAGAACCTATAGAAAGATGTTTTGGTGGAGTTTGATATATTACCAGGCCCGTAGCGACACGATAGCGCTGGTTTCGTATTGCGTCCAATCACATGTTCTTGAGGACAGGAACGCCCTTCTCTATGTGATTTTTCAAAATTTTTGATTTTGTTTTTCTTATTCATATTTTTCAAAAATTTTAATCTTCTTTATTTTTCTTCCTATTTGGTATTAAATCATACAATATTTACGATCAAACATGTTTGTATTAGAAATTATACCTTCTGATGTATATATAAACGAGAAAGGTAAGACACTTTTCTGTTGACATTTTTGCCTCAGTACACCTGTCGGTATTTAATTCAAAATCGTGAATAAAATTGTTTTGCCTCACAAATCAACCACTAGGTTCCTTTCGATATATATTCTTTTCGATAAAAAACATATTTCAAATTTTTAAAAAAATTCTAAGTCAGCTTATTTGCCATAAATCACTCGGGATTTTTTACAATTATACACCTAATTGTACGAAAAATCACATTTTTAGCTTGTGGGTTCTCTTGTGGTCCCAACTTTTAACCGATTTTTAAAAAACCGCTTCAATATATCACCGTTTCACCATAAACGGCTGATGTCGAATTTCGGGAAAATCCAAAAAAAAAAATCCCAACAATATGACCGCCCCTAATACACAATTGGGTAAAAGTATATAATACGGAGGTTGTAGACCTCATAGGGGTCTTAGAATTTTTGTTCGATTTTGATGAAAAGTAAAACATATGTAAATATCCCAAAGATCTCAGTTCCCTTTCAATATTCGTGCATTTCGGACCATGACTTCCTGGATTGGCGAAATTTTGCGCCAGTTTTATCTATCTTGTTCTCTATCCATCTCTTGCAAAATATGGGCATATCTTGACTGGCAGCCGCTGGTTTGTAATACCATGATTTGAATATTTGGGGAAGTTTGTTTTAAAGGATATTTAGAAAAAATATGAATACACTTGTAAGAATATTCTTAAAACATTTAAAGTTTTATACCATAAGCGAATAAAAACAAAATAACAATCCTAAGATCAATTAAGGTACCAGTACATTCAGATTGTTGTAATATACTATCCAAAAAAAGTAGGGGATATTTGATTTTTAAGTGTTATTAAAGTCACCTAATGAAACTGACGAAGAAACAAATGACAAAATGAAATGAAGTTCACATTCATCGATTTATTCCAAATGATCGTTAGACTAAGTAAGGCACAGACTGACCATTATAAGGGTAAAATGATACCCGGGGTCAAACTCCAAAGTTACCACAGCATCACAACAAAGTCAGTAACGGGTAAATCCTTCTCTGTTTGCCAAACAAGCATTGATCCGACGTGGCATACTCCTAATGAGACGTCTAAGGTCATTTTGGTCCAGATTGTCCCATTCCTGTTGCAACGCAGCAGCAAGTTCTTGGACATTGGCAGGACGTTGTTGACGTTAACGTAACCTCTGTCCAAGCATGTCCCAGACATGCTCGATGGGGGAGAGTTCGGGACTCAGTGCTGGCCAAGGTAATGTGATGATGTTCTGTTGTTGGAGGTAACCTGTAACGATCCTGGCCCTGTGACATCTTGCGTTGTCATCCTGGAAGATGGAACGGCGGCCATGACGTCGTGCGAACGGCACAACATGGACTGCCAAGATGTTGTCCCGGTAGTACTGGCCTGTAACACGCCCTGCAACAACATGTAAAGCCGTTCTTCCAGTGATGCCTCCCCAAACCATAACAGAACCACCCCAAAAATCGATCATGTCTGATGACGTTAACGTCTTGGAAGCGCTCATTTCGACGACGCCACACCCTCCTACGTCTGTCCAAAAAATCAACAGTGAACCTTGACTCATCTGAAAACATCACATTGCTCCAGCGTCGATTATCCCAGTGTTGATGATCCCTACACCAACGACGTCTTGCCTGAATGTGATGATCTCTCAAACAAGGGATCACGCGAGGACGTCGGGCGCGACGGTGACCCCTATGCAGTCGATTCCGAATTGTCTGGCCACTCACTCTCACACCAGTGTCTGTTTGAAGACGAGCGCTGATCTGATTTGCTGTGATGACACGATTTCTCAAGGCCAAGGTACGGATAAATCGATCCTGGGCTTGAGTTGTCGCCTTTGGTCGACCTGAGCGTGGTCTGTCCTGTACAGATTGTGTATCACGGTATCTGGACCATAGCCTGTTTATGACAGGCTGAGAAACATTCATCGTCCGCGCCACAACCGCCTGTGTTGTGCCGATCTGTAGCATGCCAAGG
Source organism: Patella ulyssiponensis (assembly GCA_963678685.1). Lineage (NCBI taxonomy): Eukaryota > Metazoa > Mollusca > Gastropoda > Patellidae > Patella > Patella ulyssiponensis. The sequence continues at coordinate 65,075,505 of OY783229.1, forward strand.
GCACGTAACCTTTCATTTTGGGTAAGCCGACGCATATCAAAATTTGTTTTCTGGTCACTAAAACAATTAAACTGATGTTTCCACCCTGGAATTCAATGCCACAATGACTGTAACATTCAAAGTCAGAGTCGTGCAAATCTTGGGTTGGACCCCCATGATGATCCCAAGCATCACCTGCATTCCATGCGGTAGCTATTGGTGCGTTTGGGCGTCACATGTAACTGGAAATGTTTCTTCTGTTAGGTTCTATAGTGACTTTTTTCGTAGTCATTTGCATATATCCCCTACTTTTTTTGAATAGTATATATACAGTAGGGGCCTTTAATGGTAGGATGTATATGTGACAAAATTAACATGCAGATGATTAATTTCCCACAGAGATACCACTACATTTCTATTACTATTTCAATACTTCGCTTGCGTGTAGCGTGGAGCAAACCGAATGACCCGGAGAAAACCCACGAGATTGGAAGGCGACCCTACTCCTTGTCACGTTTAAGCGGTGAATCGAAACCACGCAACTTAACTCAATGGCAGACCTTATAATTTCACGCCCACGCGTTAACCCACTAAACCTTACACCCGTCTGTTTAAAAGTAATTGTATTATCTAAAACACAACTACACATTGCTTCCGGCGACGATAACTATGTTAAAACTAAAATCAATACCTGGAATCCTCGTATCTAAGCCCTCCCGTTATTAAGACCATGGGCGTAATACCGAGTTTAAATTTTGAATTCAAGAATTGAAGCCCCTGGGCTTCATTATAAATTTATTTTAGAGTAGTCCCCCTATCAAATTTTCAAACCACATCTGTTGACATTGATGGAGTCTATTCGAATTGGTGAATATTATACGACTAGTGCCATGAGATGGTTTCAAATCTTTAAAACTCATTGGACTCTAATTGCAGGTAACATCTTTGTCACTAAATGTGACAATCATAAAAAGACCCCAAATGTTTGTCGTTTTTTCCTCTTTTCGAATTTTAGCCCTGGGCTTAATTTCAGAAGAAATGTTTTTATCACTGACATGGTCAAATTCAAGATTAAGCCCAGGGCTTTAATACGAGAATTCCCGGTACAGTGATATACAATTATTATATGATATAAAGAATATTTAGAATATTAAATAAAATATGAAAACTAATCTCGCCTTCTTGGAAATTGAGTTTCATTTCTAATTTCGAGGAAAAATGTGAAGAAAAAAAAGTGAATCACTGGAAATTGATACTAAAATTAAAAACATGAGTAACAATACAGTGGTATGTGAATGGTATATTATTATTAAATAAATTCTTACACAATATCCACCGAAACCGCAACAGTGAAATACATATATATTTGATGAAAACCGGTTAGTATTGCTGTTACATGGGTTTGGGTTGTTTATGCAGCCTAATATGGAAGACCAAACAGCTCTTTATTCAATGTTCTTAGTTCTAAATTCTTAGTTATTAATTCTTACTTCTTCATTTGTTGTCGTATTTCGACATTTGTACACTAAAATTAACATTTGTATCTTAAAATCAATATGTGTTTCACAAATCAGACATTTGTCATATTAGATCTGTAAAATGTTCTTTAATATAAGATATTTATTTTTTAAGAAAATCAAAAAATTAGTCTATATTTACATTTCATCAAAAAAATACAACAAGAAACAAATATCGAACAGCAAATTTCAAAATACAAATCTCAAAATACAAATCTTTCAAAACATTTCTCGAAAAACATTTCCTCAAAAATATTTCTTCAAAAACAACATTTCTCCAAAAGCATTTCTCGAAATTCATCGAACCTGAACACTAGAATCAACCTGGCATACAATAAGTCACCATACAATAATGGGAATCGCGTAAAAGCACATGTACAATAAGAACAATCGCTCGGTGACCGCGACGCTTGTGATACGATCCCCGAATAAGAACAGTCGCTCGGTGACCGCGACTCTAGTGAAACGATCCTTTGGCAGTTGGAATTTGATATAAGAGTTGGCCGTAGCGCCGCTGCCCGGGCAAAATTTCCCTCACAGCACACTGCATGTCGTATATCCGCCTTCATTAGCCCAGTTTAGGAGCAGAACAGGATGCTGAAAAAAAAACATTTCATTTAATTTCTCTAGTGAAACCACGTGGGTAGAACGGCTAATCGAACCGGGCCTTCCATAACGAAAATAAATTGAAAGTAGTCTATTTTCAGAAATTAGGCTTTGTCTGATGGCGACATATTTCTTTGTTCAAAGAGAACCACTCGACACAACTAGGTCATTTCGTAACTAACACATGATTCAATTTTATTTCCATAATTAGCTTGCTCGTAGGGTCTTTAGCAGTGGGAGGAAACCGGAGGCCCCTGAGAAAACCCACGAGATTGGACAGGCGTAGGGTAGCTGTCCGGGCAAAATTTCCCTGATAGCACACTGTATTGCCTGTACCCGTCTTCATCGGCCCAGTTCGGAGCAGAATAGTAGGACGTTAAACCCCGTTTCCTTTCATTTCATTTATTAAGTGAGGGGAGGTGGCGGGGATTTAAATCTTAAAAACGATCTCAATAAGAAATTTTCGATATTTGTTCACATACTACAGGAAAGTATGTTTTTATGCTTGCTACAAAATGTAAAACAATTGACTGGCACTAACACATACCGGCCATAACACGAAATAAAAGATGTCGGGTTGCACACCATTAAGAAGATCCAAATACATTTTAACAATAGTAAAATATTTCTGACATATATACATATTTTCTGACATATACATAATGTAGAAGAGATAAACTGAATAAAGAGCTGTTTGGTCTTCCATGGCCTAACACGTATAACATTCTCCGTCACTAGTGTATTAGCCGATTGAACAACTGTCCCGGTTGTTGGTAAATGGTCCGTTCAAGCGGATATATAATACAACTTACTACGAACTCTGCTATCTCTTTTGGTCTCTTATTGCTTCCTAGAAAACCGGTTGAGTGGAATTTTGATAGTGTAAAATAGGTCATGCGTGACGTTATTTACAATGTCTATGCCCTCTGTGTGTTCAACCCGTTAACTCGTCAAAACTGTGTTATAAATATACCCTGCACTTTTATATTTAATATGTCGATGTGATGGGGGGATAAGACCGACATGGAAGATTTCTAGTTATGTTACCATGTTTAAATGACATATATATTTGAGAAAATTAATCCTTCCGTCATGTTTAATTTCAAATTTCTTTGCATAAGGTTAATTTGTATACGCCCACATTCACAAGCTAAAAACGTGATTTTTCGTACAATCAGGGGCCATAACCCATGAAGTTACAGTCCGATACACGCCAATATCGAAAGGAACCGAGATCTTATAAGGGTGATAAACCTATATTTTAAGTTTCATTGAAATCGGATAAAAATTGTAGACTGTTCACAAACAATTGTGGATGGACGGACGGGGGCGACAACAATATATGTCCACATGAAAATGTTGGCTTATAAAAACCAAACAAATTCTAATGATTTTCTGATAATTACTTAATATGCGACAACTCTTGTTGACTGCCTGGACGATTTGGCTGCCGTGGGCGTATGTTTCGTTGCTTGGCAAACTATTTTTATGTACTTTTTATATTGTATGTATTTGGGGGTTTCGCCTGGGTGAAGTTAGCCTATTATGCCATAATTCTTGATCGTCTTGAAACCTTGAATACTTAAACATTATTACACCATGGATAATCCCAAGGGACAGAGTCACGCCGTTTGTTTCGTATTTGTTTGTCGTGTACTGGCCGCATTTCTAAACGGATCATTTTGAACCTTTCCATATTTCTTCCATATACCCCAACTGTCTCCCCTGTTCTTTTTAGTGCATACCCGATTTCAAGGGGCAGAACCATGCCCGTTTTCTCTTTGCATTTTTTGTGTCGCCTACAGGCATAAATTCTTAATGGATCGTCTTGAAAACTTTTCACACGTATTCCTTATACCCTAAGGGTTACCTCTTTTCTTTCTGGTACATGCCGAACCCCCCGAGGTATACCCACGACCCATTTCTGTGTGTCGCCTACGGGTAGCAATTCCAAACAGTTCCTTTGTTTTGGGTGAATGCCCCCACACCTGGCATAGTGGGATTTCGGTTCCAAACCATTAAGAATTGCATTACTCGCGGGAAGGCAATACAAAAGCAGAAAAGCGCATTTGCCGTGGTAAAATTTTCTTCGGGAGGGCGAGACAACATACCCGGAGACAATTGATTGGTTGTTGGGGGTTCATGTCAGCCACCGAAGTTAGGCTATATTTGTAGTGTCTATCGGATTTAACTTAAGACAGGATGGCCTGGATATAACCAACAAAATAGCTAGGCTTCATTTAACTTGTTTATTCAGCATCATATTAATCACACGTTCTTCAAATTCCCATCGGGGATCATTCATTGTCATATCAATATTATAACTAAGGGATCGCTTATTGTATTGACTGCCAATACACTAAATTATTGGAGCGCATTGAAGTTGCTGTATTTGCAGACTTAATTTTCTCCCGACAGTAAAACAATTAATTGGAATTCGAGTCAGACATCTTAATGAGGCTATATTTAAACACTTTGATGTCGTCGTAGTCAGTGGTTAGAATGGCGGGAAGACTTAATTTTCTCCCGACAGTAAAACGATTAATTGGAATTCGAGTCAAGACATCTTAATGAGGCTATATTTGAACACGTTGAAGTGGTCGTATTCAGTGGTTAGAATAGCGGGAAAACGCATTTTCGGGCGTCAAATTTTCCTCCAAAACATTTTTTGGGAGGGCCCTGTATGGTATGCTCCCCTCATCCGCTTTCGCAGAAGACCGACTCCTCCGTCTATAACCCGAATATTTTTGAGGCATTTCGGATTCTGTCCCCAAAATGTCATCGAACCCGTACGCCTGTGAGATATTTAACGCCCACTCGACACAAACTAGGTCATTTCGGGACTAGCATATAATTCAATTTTACGTCAATCATTCGCTTGCACGTACGGACCAGGAGAAAACCAACAAGGAGGACATAAGACTCTTCCATAGATCCGTTTACAGCTTCTTGTGAACCAGCTATACTATTTTTTTAAACATAAGTCACAAGGAAGCACTCCGATCGTGAACTTCGAAAGCGCTACCTACATGTTTATATAAATTCGGCTTCTGGAAATGACCGTTTGTCATTTACCCTCTGCTTCAAGATGAATCTTGGGTTCACTATATAAGACAATTCCAAATTTACATTTTGTTTCTGCAAAAACCAGGTTTTGCACATTTAAGGTTATCATTTTGAACTGGGATGCCATGTAATAATAATGAATAATATTAATTTGTATTTCTGCTTATCAGGTTATGCTGTCAATGGGCAATTCGATACCAGTTCTTGTGCAGACTTTGATTCCAAAATTAATGCATGTTATACAGATAATAATCTGACAGTAAGGGGTGATATACGATCACTGGGAGACATACAAGGATTGTTCCTTCAAGATACAACTGTAATATGCGGGTATTTATTAATCAATATTAGAAATAATATTTGTCAGTTGAGAGAATACTGAGTCGGAACCTTAGTGGCATAGTGACTAACAGTGTAGGAATGAGGGCCTGGTAATGTTCCTCATTGGTGTATGCTCGGTTTCATTACATCAATACAGACTAAATTCCAAAATGAACATTTTCTGCTTAGAGAGAGAGATGGGGTTTAACGTCCACTTGACACAAACTAGGTCATTTCGGGACTAACATATGGTTTGGTTTTATTTCAATAGTTCGCTTGCGCGTAGGGGTCTTTAGCAATCGGAGGAAACCCACGAGGCTGGACAGGCGACCCTAATCCTTGCCACATACAGCCGAGGATTTGAAACCACGCCAGTTGACTAAATGGCAGGCCGTATGATACAGCGCGCGCACGCTAACCATTCGGCCTTCCAACCCCCCTTTCTGCTTAGACTATTTGTAAGTAGAGACTTCAATCTGATTGGTTGACACCTTCGCGCGAGATAACTTTGATTCTTATTAGGGAGAGTAGTGAAATGTCGTGTGTAGTTTTATTACATCAATAGCTTGACTAACATTTCTTGTTTTGGCTACGTAGAGACATCGGGACACAATAACTCTTCTTTTAATTGATGTACAATATGTAGGTGTCTAATAGACGAAGGACTTGATTTGCGTTATGCCATGCTCATTTGCCACTAAGGCAAAACAGAGGTCAGCAATTCGATTGGTTGGGACTTTGGAACCCGACAAATTTAGTTTCAATTGGACGAGAGTTTCATTATATCAATATCTTGACTAAGATTCCTGGTGAGAAAGTGGTAAGCAATTGGATTGGCCAAGACTTTGGCTACAATCGTGGTGATCCTATAGGTCTTATATACTGACGTCAGTCGTGGCAATCGTGTTGACTATCGAAACCTATAGGAACGTATTTGCACATAGCAGAGACTCAATATGGACAATCCTACAGTAACGTTAATTGCTCGATACTTTTCAAAAAAATAAATATGCAATTAATTAAAATTTGTTATCTATTTATTTTGGCATTGTGGCGGGGGACACAAACCTCATTGTTGGCTTGTTTTAATGTGTTATCTTCTTGATCTGTTTGGCACAATATCTTGGCTATGGCTCACAACACATTCTTCCTATCTGTGCTCTTTTATCATGTAAAGACCTAAAAGTCTAAATAATATATAATATAAATGTCCCCTCACCGAAACCCCCCATCCATTTCGTAACATAAATTGCCGATGGTGCCTCACTGGACAAGCACTATATGAAGTTCGCATTATGACACAAATTTCTTTGTAAAGGATTTACATAATACCACTTCTTCTGATCCTCTCCATCCAGTACTGGGAGGATATTGTCTTCATTGGACTTATGTAATCAAATCACACTGTTGAGACACACATGTTGAAGTAAAATGCGTTCCATTTACCTGTGCATACGTAAGAGCTTGAAATGTGGATGTTGCTATATAATATCTTGGAATAATTTAAACATATGCGATGCATCTGACTATAGTCCAAGACCTCCGAAGTGCAAACGCCTAAATATATCTGCAATACTTTGTAAAACGAATGTATTTTTTCGATGATAACTAGAATGGTTACACATAATTTCTCCACCAAATTGCAAATCCTATGATTCATAAATTTCAGTTCATCGAAAGAAAGCTTTAAGAATGCCGTGGGATGTTTTATTGACCTACTTAGAGGATGTATATCGGATAAAGAAAAGAAACTGGTAGCTTCTTCGAGTAATTATAAAGAAGCGTATGATATACTGTGTAGTGACGGACTGAGTAAGTTGGACTTTATCAGCAGCATATATTAATATGTTGATAAGTATTGACATGGCAAATGACATGATTTATGTTTAAAGTCAGTTCTGGGATGATTCGGAGAAACAGTGGACATTTTGTATTGGTAAGCATTAAAATGCAACTGACAAAATAAGATCAATAACGTATTCGTATGTCCAAAAGTTGTGAACTATCCTGCTTCGTGGGGCCAAATTGGTAAAGTTGCACAATCCTAGTCACCGGTTTCCAATTCGTCAATGTGACACTATTGTGACCGTAAGGTCCGTCAGATATTACAAGAGTCTGGAATAGTTCTTCAAATCTTTAATACTGATGTATCAAGTACAATGACATATTTATATGGAATTACTTCTAATCACTTGGCTAGATCAAGTGTTGACATAAATAAGCATTGATGTAATAAAATTACAATATAAGAAATAAAACAATGGTAAATAAAACAATTAATAGATTAATCATACGATTGGCATGTTCACCAGACAGGCCATATTGTCAGTTACTTTCTATCAATAAAGGTTTTATAAACAATAAGGGATTATAATAAATTAACATGTCAGTAGAATTACGTAACATTTCACCCTTGGCTACAGTCACCATTCAATAGCACACACACACACACAATGTTTTTGAAGAAATAGAATAATTATTGTCCTTAGAGTTTACATATATACATAATTCGATTTGATGAATTTCCCTTTTAATTCAAAGTATTTAATGAAATATTGTTTTAAATTCTAACATAGAACAACTATAACCAGCACGGTTATACTACCCTGTGTCACAGAAGGTTATAAAATAATCTCTTCTAAAAACTCAACATCTGCACGTAAGAGTATTAAACATACGTAATATCCGTTATAGAATTTGTGGGGAGGGGGTAATGCCATTTTTGTAGATAAATAAAATACATTTATTGCATAAGAAATATGCGGTTTAATTATTGTTATTAAATTGTTGAGTTGTCTTATATCTGGTTAATTTTTTATTCTGATGATGAACTTTTCAGCTAACAGAAACTGTGTTGGAAATTACGTAAAATCATGTTTAAGCAGTAAATTGACTGCTGCCGGTTTCAATCCAAAGGGACCATTCACGAGCGACACTTACGACTCCAAGAAGAATCAGATGTGCAAGTAGGTATTTATTATATGTTTAACCTTTATTCGTGTACATGTAATGTAGAAGGCTAATTAATAAACATATCGGGCTGTCAATGGTATTGTTACTCAAATATGCAAATCGCAAAAGTATTAGTATTATGTCAACTGTGAGGCATCTTGAACATAGCGGAGTTACACGTGCGAGTTATCCCAAGTCTCGGTGATGCGAGGGACACTTATTAAAAGAATAAGAAAATTCTCAAACAAATATATGTTCACGATTTCAACCTAGCCATCTTTTGCCCATCTAGGCATAAGTAGTCGATTGATATCTTGCATGGGGCAGGACTGCTTACTTGATCCACATACACTAACATCTGATACCAACCTCACAACGTTTGTTTTATCAATATCTTCAAACATGATCGGGTAATTGGGTAAAGCGTCTAAAATCAAGGTCAGGTCATACCGGAAAGTCACTACTCAATATTACACTTAGTTATCACTTGGTATTCATGTACGTTAAATATTGGACTAAACTTTGCGTTCAATATTACTTTTATTTACATTATCCCCGTGTCATTGTAGTGGTGCCTTAGCATATTTTGGATATTGTCTGCGACAAATACTACTTAGTGTTTTCTGTTAATAATATTAAAAGTGATTATCGTGAAAGCAAAATCAAAGATGACATGATATGTATACAATACATGCATATTGTTACTTTCAATGTATTTTTTTATTTACAGACAGGCTGAATTTTATTTGACCTGTGTAAACGCAAAACCGGTGGAGCCGACTTCTTGTAGAGCAGCCTCCATAGAAAAGGATGGCAAAATAGTTACCAAATTAGCACCTGAAGCATGTGGGGCTATGTCCATGATTTATACATCCATAGTTTTGGTCGCTTCTCTTTTAGTCACTGTCTCTAATGTATAATATCGTCTACAGTCTGTTTTATTTCCCGCCTTATTGTTAATGTCTCTTGACCTCATTAAGGATATAGTTTATTATTTGTAATTTTAGTAGTTATTTCTGAAAAGTATTACATTATCTGTAATCATTAAAAAGCAGTATGCGTATGATCCGTTGACATTTTCGATACAATTGATTGTCCAGAATTCATGATGATTTTAAATCGGATTACATTTCTGAACTCTTCATTTTCGACCTGCGTAAACGCAAAACCTGTGTAGCCGACTGGTAGAGCAGCCACAATATAGAAAAGGATGGTACGGAATTTACCAAACAAACAATTAAAGCATGTGAGAATGGGGCTAAGTCTTTAATTTATACATGCCTACTTTTGACCGCTTCTCTTTTTGTCAGTGTATGTAATGCTATCGTCTAATATAGTCCGTGTAGTCTGTTTTCCTTCTTGTCTTTTGGTTATCGTCCATAACCACATTGCAGAACTCTGGAGTCAAATGCTAAAATAATTGATAACCGATGCAGTATGCGTACGATCCGTTGACATTTTTCATTCGATTAAATGTTCAGATTACATGATGATTTTATATTTGATTATATTTCCAAAATTTCAAAGTTTTAATCTTTTTAATTATTTATTTATCAATTGCGATTTTAGTATTATTTTAAACAAAACCTATTATACATATTTTATCATTAAGGTTTTTTATTAAAAAAAATATGTTATCCGTTGATATTTCCTATACGATTGATTGTTCAAGCTTCATGATGATTTGAAATCAGATATTTCTAAACTGTTCCAATAATCATGGTTTTCTGAAGGTTAGAATAATAATAATTATATCAAGCATTTTTGTTGATGGATTATATTTACGCATAAATTCCATAAACAACAGCTGTTGAGACCTGTTTATATTTCATGCAATCGCTGTGCTATTTACAGCAAAGCAAATCAGATGTACATGTATTGCCTTCTCACCGAAACAGTATCACCGCTCTGAATTTTGAATTTCGAAGACGCGCATGATTAGTGACTATAATGTCACAAACCGAATTTGGTCTCCTTTCACTGACACTCTGTACATATTCCAATTCTCAGACTTTTTGAGTGAATAACAGCGCCTCGTCTGATGGCCATGTATATGTAACAGTATTCCATAACTTCTAGATCACAAATTTCATCTGATACATACTCACAAGCGGGCTATCGAAAACTGACTTATTTACCATTTCTAATTGTTTTTCTAAATTATCCTTTATAGTATATATTGATGATCTTTGTATTCGCGGCCGAGTTTGCTACTGTTACTACAAATCTACATTGAATCAGTTTTGTTGTAGTTGTCTATTTAATGTTTATTGTTCAACAACCTGGTTTGAATAATATTAATTTTATGTCATCTTAAATTGTAATTGAGTAATGTTACTAACATTAATCGGTCGTCGAACAGTACCGTCGCGGATGTGCGCCCAGGAATTCCTTTCAAACGTTTTACCCATGTATTTTGCCCAAGTATACTCACCGCAGTCGTATTTGATACAGTTAGACAGGTGATAGTTCGTTTTTTGGCGACTTAAATTCATTCAATCACCAGTGAGTCATAATAACATTACGAAGTGGTGAACATCAAAATGACCGCGTTGTCTATTGGCCCGGTTGGAAAGGAACAGTAAGATGTTAACCCTATTCTATTCGATATTAAAATGACAGTTTTGAAGCACGGAACCGCGATATCGTGATGAACGAATTAAATTGGCCATTTACATACAACGAGAGCACTGTAACTTTGAACGTGATTCATTATTTAGTCTGGCAGTAATGTCATCCAATGCTATACAGAACAGCTAATGGGGGAACTGGAGTTTAACATGCAATGTGAGTAATTAATACCCCTTACTTGTGTAAATTGACTCTCCTCGTATATCACATTTTTTTATTGCGAAAAGTTATTACACCAAACCAGTCTACATGTATATATATATAATATGTTTGATTTTAAGTTGGCTTACGTAGATGTATATTATGTTCTCCAGATTGCACATGTATTACAGTTTGACCTTTTAACATTCCGAAATAAAATTAATTGTGGAAATGCCAATTAGTATTATTGATTTAATCATAGACCCCCCCCCCACCCAACACACACATATATGTATATAGATGTATATTTATAGAGGGAGAGAATACATATTTCAATTTAAAAAGATATAATAATCGAAGGACAAGCCACAACACTAATATAGAGTGTAAGGAATGGTCTAAAGGGTGGAAGCCGAAAAGCTTTCTTGTCAACGAGGTGTGTGGGGGCGGTGACTATGTGAGTAAGACGCTGGTGTGGTTCCCCCTTGCCTGTGATACATGGCCGGACAAGAACAGTTTTCTAGTCTTTCGGATGGGACAAAGAACCGATGTCCCGTGAACACATTGGTGTGCACGTAAACGATCCCTTGACAATTGGAATTCAATGTAAGAGTAGGCTGCAGTGCAGAATGTCCCCTATAGTACACTGTATGGCTCCTAACAACGCCAAAAGGCAAGAATAATCAGTGGTGCGAAGCCACGAAGTCGAGTCACTTCTACAAGTCAGTGTTTCCGCCAGATTCAAAATTTGCCGGTACCGGTAGGGATTAGAAATACCGGTTCACTCGTAATTTTACCGGTCTGATGAAAACAACATTTAATTCATCTTATAAATTTATTGAAATAAACACTTCATTGAAACAAATTGAACACACTTTAAACACTAATGTTATTATAAACGTCTTTCTTTAGAACTCTTAAATATCTGTCGGGCCTTTCCAAAATTAAACGGGCGAGCTTCAGAATTGTGTGCGTGCATGTTCAGGGTCATTATGTTATTCATACGGCGCTGCGATAAACGATTACGCAGAGACATGTGTATTAAATTTTGCGGACTAAAACGCCTCTCTGCTGGTACACTACTGACGGGAACTACCAAAGCTATAATGTTCCAAAATCTGGAAAAAGATAGGAAAAATCAGAAATAAGGTGTCTTCAAGCGATTTTGCCCCAAGGCCGAATAACACTCGCTTGAAATGGCTGACATCACGGGTTACGCGAGATCAATTATTACAGCACTGTTCGGAATATCTTTACAGAGAAAATCCAATAATATACATCGAAGTCGTTGCGAGCATTAGGGTATCTTGTAGGATTTAAAACAATGTCCAGAGAATTCAACATGTTTAGGGAATCTTCGGGAAAGCGGGCTTTTAGTGACCTCACCAAATCTAAGATAAAATTACTGTGGACTGATTCAAATGCAGTTCGCGAACGTTCATCAGTGTATGTCAGCCTAACACCACGAAAACCCTCTGTATTTACTGCCGTTTCATCGGAAATCCTCTTGATAAATTGGCGGCATCCTGTGACGCAAGATCCACGCGGTGACCATTGCAGTGAACGTGTAGCAAGAACGGGGTATCAGTTAGCAGTTTAACTCCTACACCATTCCGAATTCCTGTCATCACACTAGCTCCGTCACTACCCAACCCAATTACTTTATTTAAAGGAATTCCCCATTCTTTAAAACTTCCTTTATTTTGTCGACGATACATTCGGCCGTGCCACTATGAACTGAATAATTTCCTAAAAATTATTGTCTCGGTTTTGGCAGTGTTATTTAAAACTCGCGAATATAGTATTAGTTTTTTGTCAGTGATTACATTAAAGGTTTCATCGACAATAAGACTAACAAATTTACTGCTAGCTATTTTATCTTTCAATTCGTCAACCGTTGTTTGAACCAAGGCCGTTTCCATATCTTCGAATCTATCGGAATGTGTGTAAATGACACCAGTTAAGGGTGGGCTTCCATTTTGTTTTTGTAATTGCATAAGTTCATTAAATTTATTGCTAGAAAAGTTTTCTCTGGCCATAAACAAAACAGTTCTCATCATTGCCGTTAAATTGTCATCATTTTTTTTCTCGTGCTTGTGCCATGTGAGTTTGCATGTTCGATTTTTGGGATCGGATGAATAAGGCCTTCTGGTGACCGGCACTACTTTTATGATCTTTTAAAGCCAATTTCTGAAAATTAGATCCACCCTTAGTAAAGCCATTTTGTTTTCCAGCTGCCTCACAATATACCCAAAAAATCAATCCACGATCACCCCCTTCATAGCGAAGCCATTTGAATTCTTCAAGCCGCTGTTGTTGGAATTGCCGTGCCTTAAGTGATTGCACAGGGGCAGTTTTACTAGTTTTCGATGTGCTGGGACAGGGAACATTATTATTATCAGCGACGACAGACTCATCGTCACTGATATTTCTTTTGCGTTTGTTATCACCGCTTCCGTTGAAAAACGACGAAAGATTCGTCTGCTTTGACGCCATTTTGTAAAGGACAGGGCGAAATTGAGCAGCGATTATCCAGACGGATAAAACGGCATACTCAAGTTACTATAAATAGCACCGCTTTTTGAGAGTTATTACCAAAGATAAAATAGAGCAACTAATTTGTTGACGTTTATGTTTACCGGCCCCACGGACCGTTTGAAAGATTATTTACCGGTACATGTTAAAATTTACCGGCATAAAACCGGAAAATACCACTGATCGGAAACTTTGCAAGTAATCTTGTAAACTAAAATATATCTCTGTACATGTAAAACAAAATCCGGTTTCCTCCCACTGCGCAAGTGAATTATTGAAAAAAATGAACGATATGTTAATCCCGAAATGGTCTAGTTTGTGTCGACTGGGCACCAAACCCCATTTCTTGGGCTTTAAAACAAAAATTGTTGAACAAATCTTAAAATTATAAGTTTAGTTTAAGTTTACATAATTTTGGAATTTACACGAAACCGCATACATTTTCCACAAAATTTTCGTCTGTGTGGTTGTTTTTAATTGAAGTAGCATATGAATGGAAGATGGCATAATAATTGTATTCATACAATAATTCTATAATTACATAATAATTTTCTAACATGTATGGATTTTTATACGTCCACAATTATACATTATACGTCCGTCCGTCCACAATTGTTTGTGAACAGTCTACAGGTCACAATTTTTATCCGATTTCAATAAAACTTAAAATGTAGGTTTATCACCATAAGATCTCGGTCCCTTTCGATATTGGCATGTATCGGACTGTAACTTCATGGGCTATTGTCCGAAAAATCACGTTTTTAGCTTGTGAACAGTGTAGAGGTCACAATTTTGAATCTATTTGGATGAAACTTGAAATGCATGTTTATAACCCAAAGATCTTGGTTCCTTTCGATATTTGCGCCCATCGGATCGTAAGTTCCTGAATTATCGCCCCTTTTAGCTTGTTATATCAAGGTTGTGGACCCTATTATAGAGGTCACAATTTTGAACCGTTTTTGATGAAACTTGACATGTATGCTTATAACCCAAAGATCTTGGTTCCTTTCGATAAATGCCTCCATCTGAATTATGTCCCCTGATTGTCCGAAAATTGCCCTTTTTAGCTTGTGGTCCCTCTGTGGTTCAAAATTGTTATCCGATTTAAAAAAAAAAAACCGTTTGATTATATCACCGTTACATGGTTATGGAGGTTGAGTTCGAATTTCGTGAAAATCGGACGAAAATTGACAGACAAAATGGCCGTTGTTTGTACGCGAATAGTGTGAAAATATGTTATATCAAGGTTGTGGACCCTATAGCGGTCACAATTTTGAACCGATTTTGATGAAACTTGAAATACATGATTATAACGTAAAGATCTTTGTTCCATTGCATATTTGCACATATCGTAACTTCCTGAATTATGGCCCCTGATTGTACGAAAATCGCCATTTTTGAGCTTGTGGTTCCTTTGGAGGTCACAATTATTAACGGATTTAAAATAACGTTTGATTATATCACTGTGTGGTGGAAATCGGACCAAAACTAATGGACAAAATGGCCGCCGCTTGTACGCGAATACTATAAGAATATGGTATATCTAGGTTGTAGACCCTGTAGAGGTCACAATTTAAATCTGATGTTGATGAAACTTTAACTGCATGTTTAAAATCCAAAGGTCTTGGTTCCTTTCGATATTTGCGCATATCGAATTGTAACTTTATGAATTATGGCCCCTGATTGTACTAAAAATCGCCTTTTTAGCTTGTGGTCCCTCTGGAGTTCACAACTATCATCCGATTTTAACAAAACGTCTGATTTTTTCACCGTGTCACTGTAATGAAAGTTGAGGTCGAATTTCGTAAAAATCGGACCAAAACTTCCGGACAAAATGGTTGCCAATTAATACGCGAATAGTGTATGATATACCAAGGTTGTAGACCCTGTAGAGGTCACAATTTTAATCCGATTTTGATGAAATTTGAAATGTAAGTTTATAACCCAACGATCGCGGATTCTTTCGATATTCGGGCACACTGGACCGTAACTTCCTGAATTATGGCCCCTGATTGTACGAAAAATCATTTTTTTAACCTTGTGGACCCTAAGGAGGTCACAATTTTATTCTGAATCAAAAAACCGTTTGACGATATCCCCGTTACACATTAATGATGGTTGAGTGTGAATTTCTTGAAAATCGATAATTGAACAGCTAAATCCATTAAATGTTTCGTATACTTAACGTTAGCATGGAGCAGAACTTTATAAAAAACAAACAAATTTTAATGATTTTCTGATAATTACTTAACTCTTGTTAACTGCCCGGACGATTTAGCTGCTATGTGGGCGTATGTTTCGTTGCCTGGCAACCTATTTTTTCAACCCTGTTGAAGTTAACAAGGTTATCATGTTGCATGGTGGTGATGGCTACATGTCCGAGTAGACCACGGATTTGTGGTGTTATAGATAGCACGCCCCTGCGTATATACAGTTGCTAAATTTGTTGTATAGTTTGTGTATTCGATTCTTTGGCCGAGAAAGTGGTGCAGGACTAAGGGTCTGACAAAGACAGATGTATAGTCGTGCGGATGGTTCTAAAAACCGAGGTCCCGTGTACAGATTTCGTATTCGATTCTGATGAGACATAGTTATTATTCAGTCATTACGAAATGAGTAGATATAATACTATTTATATTTTGCCAGGACAGCAGGGCTACTGCCTATTCGTATTTCAAATACCAACTGTCAAGGATTCTTTTATTTTTTTTTTTTGCTACGCTCCTTTCTGGACATCTCCAGACAAAAAGAAAAATATCTGAGGGGCCAAAACTTTTGCGTGGGTGGGTGCATAACCTGTGGGGAACTGGTGGTGTTCTAAAGAGTGAAATTAAAATGTCTGACTAATTGTTTATTTGTTTTAACGAGCGTCTGTATGTATTCGGCTCCGTTCGAATAGAGAAATAAATCAGCATAAAGCAGATGTTTACACTATTATTACGAGGGGCGGCCAAATTCGAAATCAACCTTCATTACGTAATATAACCAAACGTTTTTTAAATCGGATAGTAATTGTGACATCCAGAGGGCCACAAGCTAAACAGGACGATTTTTCGTACAATCCAACCCCAATGGATTTAGTAAGATTAATTTAAGTCGCAAACGAACTCTTGCAATATCAATATAGACTTGAACATTATAGATAAATGATTGCATTATTTAAACCGGGTCGTAGAACATTTAACATTCAATGGACAAGATTGCATTATTTATACTAGAACAATAAATATTTAAAAGGAATGTTTATAAAATGTAGCATGTAAACTAGAACAATCAATATTAAATAGAACAGATTACATCAAATATGATTTAAACAAGAACAATCAATATTAAATTAAAACTATAGGCCTGGGATAGTTTTCTACTATAGTGAGTATAGTAGGATAGTTAAGACCCAAAACATGAAAACTATTCATGCAGAGGTCAGTTAAATTGATGTCCGTAATTTTTTTCTTACTGACATGAGTTTTATACCTGTCGCCAGACCAAATTACACTATTACATTTGTAAATGTTTAAACCTCAAATTGGAAAAAAAAATGTTTTTTTTGCACGGGTCTAACCATAGTTTCTTTAACGTAGTTATCTCCCTTTAGTCCAATATCCATCTTATTGTACAAAAATATTATTCGAAGGAATCGGCCTATCTAAAACACATAAATATTACTAATAAAGTAAAATATTGTGACAACTGCACTTGTTATATATATTTGAGCTCTTAGCGTCAAATATTGTGTGCACTTATTGATAGCTGAAATAAACGAACGCGCCATTGACCCAGACTAAATAGGTATTATCTAATAGACCAGTCAGCAAATACTTTACCCCAATGTACAAATATGGACACGTTTACTCAAGTTGTTTAATTTATCTCGAATAAATCAAAATGTGTTTGGACCGTAACCGGGTTGGAGCTAATGTTCTGAAAACTCAAGTTAAACTCCATTCATTTCATTGACTACTCTTGGGACTAAAGGGTTTTTATTTATTTGATTATGCACTAATAAGGAAACTGCATGTTCATTGTTCTATGAATTAATGCCGACAGGAAAATACTTTCAAGACTCATGATAGGTCGCTGAACCAGCCAAATTTCCAGAACACGTAGCCGCACGGGTTCAATAACAATGTCGTCGTCCACCGAGTTGTTATTATCGACCAGTGTGTGTGGTTTTTAATTGCTCTGTGCGTCGTGGTGCAAATAACCCACTAATCAGTGACTAATCGTGTTTATAGTAACGAATAACAATTACATCAGTAACAGCAGTACAGCTAATCTAGTTATTGTGTTTGTGTCATATTATATAGATACGTATTCATAGTGTTTTCCATATTAATCTTTCGAGTTCATTATAAAACATAATGAAAAGTATAAATGACAAAACATATAGAAGTTAAAACAACAGGTGCTTTCACAGGCTGTTGTGTTAGACATCACACTGCATACAAAACCTAATCGATTGAGCAAAGTTATTAATAAAGTGAAACTACTATCCGTTCATTTAGTTATTCTATTTTATCATAAAAGATGTATACGAATTACAAGTAAAAGGTCGAGTCCAGTCAAATAAATAAAATAATTACTTTATGTTAAATTACTATCTGAAAAGGTGTTGAGAATAATTGAACTGAACAAGATGGCGTCAAGAAAAAGATGCAAGAGATGTTAAACATACATTATGCAAGAGCAAAATCTGCGTATTGTAGGTCTTTCTTTAGGCCTGAAATGTTATAATTAACTTATCCAGACCATAATCAACTCTCGATATCGAGGTGAGCATGAGATTTTTGTTCGATTTGCTACAATATTTTCCTTCGTGATTTACCAATAAAATGAATAACCAAGACTACTAGTTTTGTCTTACCGACTTTAGTAATGATGACCGAGGCTAAGCGGAACTTTCATTCGCTTAGTTGTAAGGTCATAGCGGGTCAATTTGACTGAAATTTTCAGCTAGTTTTAACTATTGTAGTGAGAACTGCCAACTCGTTATCTAATCTCCCATAACGTATCTTTAATAATGGTCAACTTAGTAACTTGAATTTACTCACCAGGATAGGCTGAAATTAAATAAAAACAAACTGAATATCTAATAAAACAAGACTACAGAATAGACGGAGATATATAAAAAAAAAACCCTACCAAGTGCAAATTGCCAAAGAATTTCTTTCACTGGAATCTAGTAAAGGTATGACTACAGGACTCCCAACTCGAAATTGTCTGCTGAATCGCTGTAGCGTTTTTCATAATGAGGATAAATCCAAGATCACCGCCAATTGGACTTTCTGGCCTCCATATTACGGAAACATGTATTATCGATAGACACAAAGGCGATACCAACGAATCGGAAAAATAATTATCACGGCACCGTTATTTTGACGTAAAATCATGCTTTGATGCTGAATTAGCGGGTTTGACGTGAGTTCTGGTGTCCTAGAGAACTCAAAATAAAAAGCGGTCTGTGATCTAGTTTCTTTTCGTGACACTGACTGATTGAAACAAGAATCTAATCTAGTGGTTGGATCTAATCTAGTGATTGGCTTGGAATCCAGTCTAAGTTTTTCCCAGATGATTGAAACTTGTTTGGTTAATTTTGTCAAAAAATTCGCCATGGAAACGTGCATATTATATATAATTTGCGACAATAACCTAAATAATGGTGGGGATGGTGTAAAGCTCTGGCGACTGGCTTAGAACCCAGTGTGGGTTTTTCCCAGATATTTGAAACTTTTTCGTGAAAAGGGGTGACTTTCGCCATAGGGCAATAACTTAAATAATGTTGGGGATGTTGTCAAGCTCACCACCAAGGAATCGAATGTAATCAATCAGACTGCTCAGCTTCACGGTCACCTCTAAGACACTAGAACTCAGGTCAAACCTGCTTATTCGGTATCAAAGCAGTTAGTCCGGTCGCCAAACTCAATATTTCGAGTGAACCTGGAAATTGTCTATAGTTTTTTTTTAGCGTTTTCAGAAAATCAATATGGCGTCCAAGACGGCCGGGATGATTAGATGACAGTAAAATCTAAAATGCCAGATAATATGACCGTTTCCCCTGTGAGCAGCAGCCGAGGGCCATTACTTCACCAAACCAAACTATATATCTAGTGACAAACTATAAATTCATGGATAAAGAAGCATATGGGTGATGCTATATGGGTGGGGCTCTAGGGTCACATGGGATGGCCCCAAAAAGGGGTGCACAAGCTTTTTTTTGAACATTTAAGAAAAAAACAAATTCTACCATCAAAACACGAAAATAACCCCCACAAAACTAGGAGATATTCAGTTTAATCATATGGTCGTGTTCCTGGCTGCAACTTAAGACGGAGAGAGAGAGAGAAATGGGGTTTAACGTCCACTCGACACAAACTAGGCCATTTCGGGACAAACACATGGTTTAATTTTATTTCAGTAATTCGCTTGCGCGCAGGGGTCTTTAGCAGTGGGAGGACCCGGAGAAAACCCATGACGTTTGACAAACGACCCTACTCCTTGATTCGAAACCACGCCAGTTGACTCAATGACAAGCTTTTTGATACAGCACGCGCGTGCTAACCATTCGGCTACCCCCCACCCCACACACACACTGCCCGGTTGTTATGTTATCAATTAAGTGTCCTTAGCCCAGCAATATTGTCCGGCATTTTGGATTTTACTATCATCTAATCACTCCACAACATAATGAATGATTTCAGTCTATTACTTGGCCCCAAAACCATACGGTTAGACACCAAAATTATCATCCTAGTAAAAATACTACGGGAGTTATAGGGGACTATTTGGAATGACAACCGTCTTATACGCCATCTTCAATTCTCAAAAAGCTCACGGGTGGGCCAGGTTCACCCGGAAGATTCATGACATCACACCATGACCTGTTGCCGCCTTGGTATCACTTTCGTATCTAATGATAATATATTGGTATGTCCTAAAGTGAGCCTTCCAAAATATGGAGAACAGAACGTCCAAATGGCAGCCATCTTGGATTTAGGAAAACGCTACAGGAATTTAACGGATAATTTTGAATAGGGGTCCTTTAGGTATCCCTTTACTAGATTCCAGTGAATGAAATTCTCTTGCAATTTGTTCTCGGTACTTGTTAAAAACTTACACCAGCGTATTTGCTAAATTTCTCATACGTCGACATACGCTGATGCTATACGTCAATAGAGACTTTTGGCAAGCGTAAATTTCTGGTCCGTATCGCGTATCCGTATCGATTTTGTGTGTGACGTCAACAATGTTTGTGCACTTCTCATACGTGATACTGCACACGAATACGGCAGCACGTGTAGAACAGCTTTCATACGGAAAAGGTCCGTATAACATCGTCGTCTTTTTACCGTACTTTTCGCTACTTTTAGACGTTGAAATGTTGTGTCATAGTGTTTTTATGAATCTATGTGTACCCTAGAACGCGAAGGTGTATATTTGATCAGATTTTAACCATGATAAAGGCAGCAATTTAATGATTACTTTTGATGAGATTTTCACAGAATTTTCATATTTTCCCGTCTGACTGTCTGTCAATCTGCATGCTGGTTGATCTACATGCTAAATTTAGTGAGGTGGGGCCTTGCAAATCTGCATTTAAAAGCGGTATACTATACTTTCTGAAATGATACATTAGTGAAACCCAAAAAAGATTCGACACTAAATTTCTTTTTAAATTTTAAATAGCTCATCCACTGTCGAGCGACTTTATTCCACTCAGGAATTTGTGGGCTAGGCACTTGACTAGTACTGGTGTTTGTCTTGGTAGATAACTGCCATCATGCTGTATTATAACTAAGCTCAGCTCAGCTACCCATATGTACACGGCGCGAAAGTCTGCCAAAACTCTAAAACTACCTTGACGCAACGTATCACGTGGCGATACGGATACGTGATACGGATGCGGAAAATTCCACTTGCCAAAAGTCTCTATTGTGTGACTGCCCCATTGCACTGGATGACATCGCGCCTGGTACGTTCGTGCATTTTTTATGCGCGAACTCTTAGTTTTTCTATTACTGGCACGCGCACGGGCACTATTTTTTTTTTGTTTTCCATGTACCAAAATCGGGGATTTCGCGCGTAGGTACTTTTGAGTTATTATTCTGTGAAGCATAACACTTGCCACTGTACCTGTGTATCGCTAATTATAAACCGAATGTCTGAAGACCGTTCATATTTATTACGCGAAAATTTTTTAGGACTGAGTTGATGCACGCTCCATTTGTTGCAAAGCAAACCAACGGTATTATTTTCTCAACAGTGTATGAATTTATTCATAGCGATAATATCCTTACACCGAGAAAAATTATCTAGTCTCGGTGAATAGAACCATGGTTGTCTGGTAGAAAATTACTTTTGTATTTTTTGGAACGGAGAACAGCGATTTTAGAAGCAAACTAACCTGCCGCACATGATACTAATAATAAAAGGCGAGAACTCTTTTTGCAGCGGAAGCTTATCACTGAGTAATAGGTCAAGGTTTTATACGTTTGCCGTATAAAAATCTAGCAAACAAGGTAAATACCTACGAATGTCGATAAAAAAAAATAACATTCGGATTATAACTCTAGACAAGGTGTGTTAATTAAAAAGGGTGTAAATTGAATATTATAATATGTATAGGAAGCCTAGTGACGAGTGTAGTAAGTGCTGTCCGTCCGTCGGTCCGGCGTCCACAATTGCTTGTGGACGATCCAGAGGCTAAAGTTAATATCCAATTGACTTTAAATTTATACACGGTGTTTAAGGTCATGAGACAAAGAAGCCTATTGATTTTTAGCAATTTCCGATAATTACTGTCAGAGGTATGGCCCTTGATCACTTCAAAAAATCTTGTGGACGCTCTAGAGGCTAAAGTTAATAACCGATTAACTTTAAATTTATACATGGTGTTTAAGGTCATGAGACGAAGAAGGCTATTGATTTTCAGCGATTTCCAATAATTGCTGTTTGAGTTATGGCCCTTGATCACTTCAAAAATTCGTGTGGATGCTCTAGAGGCCAAAGTTAATATCCCATTAACTTTAAATTTATACACAGTGTTTAAGGTCATGAGACGAATAAGCCTATTGATTTTCAGTGATTTCCGATAATTACTGTCACAGTTATGGCCCTTGATCACTTCAAAAAATCTTGTGGATGTTCTAGAGGCCAAAGTTAATATCCGATTCACTTTAAATTTATACACAGTGTTTAAGGTCATGAAGCGAAGAATCCTATTGATTTTTAGCAATTTCCGATAATTACTGTCAGAGTTATGGCCCTTGATCACTTCGTAAATTCTTGTGAATGCTCTAGAGGCCAAAGTTAATATCCGATTGACTTTAAATTTATACACAGAGTTTAGGTCATGTGACGAAGAAGCCCATTGATTTTCAGCAATTTCCGATAATTACTGTCAGAGTTATGTCCCTTGATTTTTTTTTTTTTGTAAACAATATTTTATTTCAGAAATACATGAAATGGGATCAGGGAACAGGCAAAGCCTATATCACCCCTCTCCTCTGATCACCTCAAAAAATCTTGTGGACCCTCTAGAGGCTAAAGTTAATAACCGATTGACTTTAATAATCATATTTTAGTGTATTATAAATGTTTCAATACCGAAAAAAGTAAAATATGCGACAACCCTTGTTTACTGCCCGGACGATTTGGCTGCTGTGGGCGTATGTTTCGTTGCCTGGCAACTCTCGTTAAAAGTTGTACGCGAACTAAATGCGTTTGTTAGATACTGACAGAGCAGCCCGGAGTCGAGCAATCGCCGCCCGAGCTGTCTTCGTCAGCTAGTTTCAAAATCGCGTACAACCAGTGCAAGTGGGAAAAGACGACAATAAAATCAGAAATATGTTATTTATTATTGTCGCCCTTATTACATCACTCCTGTCTATAATTTTGGCGTTAAAATATTCAATCTGGCGAAATTTTTTGCGATTCTTTTTTAACCATGGCTAAAAAATTTTCTTGCCACATAGTTTTAATTTCCACGCCGTACACACACGTTACAATCTATCACTCTTGGCTGAGTCATTTATCAATCAATCAAGTACTAATCCTTTGTCTCTTGATCAATCTCGGATTAGCGTTGATTAGTATATACGGTAAGAGTAGTAATAAACTAATCAAGAAACAGACGATTTAATTGTTTGTCTCAAAATACGAATCGGTGGCTTTTTTTGACGGTTTCTATATATTCAAAATGGCGGACTCCGTGAATAATACTCGTTCGATTTGTGTGAGATTATTGGACTATGACGTCTGTTTTATCCTTTTCCTACTCCTGTTGCACGTATCGTTAATAAATAAAGCCAGGTTTATTGTTAAGGTTTATATGGAAGTCGATATTAAACGCCAGAAATGAACGAACGAAAGTCAGTTATTTTCTAATCACATGCCATTAATAATAATGGGCCGTAAGCGAAAACTTGAACAGACTTCGTCAACGTCCGATAGAAGAATTTCAAACTTATTTTTTTTTTGTATTTCACCACCAAAATCCTCCCGAACTGACTATATAATAGTTAAGAAATAGATAACGTAAATGGAATATGCTGAAAATTTGAGTCAATTTGCTTCCTTTGAACCGAGATTATTAGCGTTTGATATAAGGCCCAGCCTCGATCATCATCACTAAAGAAAGATTCAGCTCTTAGTCCTTACATAATGTATGTTTGTGCATTTGAAAAATGTAGATCTCTTAAGGATGAATGAACATTTTCAAATCCTTGATATATCAGTAAGTGCTTGGTCACAATTTCTCTTATAAAGAAAAATATTCATTAAAAACAAATACACTGTGTGGTTACCCCAGATGTTGAAAAAGCTCTAAAAAAAATGGGCTTCTGCAAAGCAGTGAAGAATTTTGTAAATTGTAATATTATATGTAAATGAAAATTACTGAAAAAATATAATAGAATAGATATTCGTTCTTTTTTTGGCGGAAAAAATATATGGCTAATAAATTAAAATGAAAAATTGGCGGAAGAAAAATTGAACCCAGAGTGAGCACTGCTGTCTAACAAATCATAAAGCTGTGGTGTTACGGTGGCGGCATAGTATTTCACCGTAACACCACAGCCACTCTAACCATTCATAATACATCTAACCATCACTCCCTACACTCCCTCGTCTACTTTCCCAAACGTCAACAACACATCTCATACATCCATTTCGCTGATTAACCCTTGTACCATGTCTACTGGATACCTGAGGATACTTCCTGTGAGAAGACTATGTAGACAAACGACAACTAAAGAACCAAACAGCTAACATACCACACTAGACTCTCCTCAACATTTACATACTGTTGACCCCTCCATCCCCACCCCCCTTATGTTTACAAGAAGTTCAAATGTGTGAACCAATACGCGAGGGCTGAGTTTTTATGAGGTAAAACAAATAAGACAAAACTCATTAGGCCACGTGTTTTATAATATAGCACAACTTTCTGACAACCTCAGATATCTTTTTAAAGAAATAAATATGAGTGAACGTTTTGAGTAGGACTGGAACCAAGGCCAAGAATAAACTTTTAAAACTGTTAGGTTTTTGTGTTTAGATGGAGTGAATTGTTTTTGAACAATAGAATACAAAGATTGAACATTTATTACTCATTAAATAGTTTATGCATTTTCTTTTCTTTTTGTGTTGTTATATACCAGTTTGTAGATTATATAATACGTCTCTTAAGACGTGTCTTCAAAGGTGAAAGGCATGTAATACTTCTGTAGCTGTAACAATAATATGGCACAGGCCAGTTACTGGTTCCAAATTCATGAGCGCGAAATATTGCTCGTAAATAAATGGGTGGTATTTTGATACATTAAATACCTATTGGTGAAAGATGCGTTATGTAAGAGCTACATCTGCCTATTACAGATCTTTCTTTATGTCGGAAATATTATCTAAATTATTAATTAGACATTAATTAACTTATCCAGACCATAATCAACCCTCGACGTCGATGCTAGCCTGCGATATTTACTGGATTAGGGTCCGTTTTGCTGCTCAACTGTGATTCGTGATTTAATCATGAAATAGATAGTCATTTATACATCTCGTGGTCATAAACATATCATATCCTCTCTTGGTTATGAAACTGCACAAATGGTGATTGAATGTATTTTGTTGAGCGACATAACAGCTGTATCAAACCAGATATTCTTGAAAACGAGAGAAATTTGTGACTAACGATTGTTTCACATTTTGAAATATAGTCTGTAGGTTTGGTCGCGTTAAAGTCATAGAACCGGTAGTACTACACACGTTGGAAATAGTATGTAACTGAAGTTTGAAAACTAAATGTTAGGTAGTGCATCTGGTGTTCAGCATCAAGTTTGAAAACGATTTTTTAAACATACGGTTAATTTACAAATGAAATATTTCAATATCAAGTTCAAAAGTAAATTGAACACTAATAAAATATGCTAATGAATAACATCCGGAAACCCAAGTGATTGTCGTCATGTGCGTGTTTCGTTTTGGTTACCACCCTTTTTGATTCATAAAAAAGCTAGTTTCAATAATGCCTTAAAAGGGCATAATTCCTCATGTGACTTCAATCTGCGCATAATCCCTGAATGGTACTTAAAGCAACTTTTTCGAAGTAGTCTGCGCGTTTTAATCTTTGACTCGAAGGGAAGCATCAGTCGTCATTATTTTTGATCTTTACAGAATGTTTCTTCAGATTTTATTACTTTTGGCTATTCAAGGTAAGTGCATACCAACAATTTGAAATGTAACCCCACAAGATATGTACATGTAAATAATTGTGACTTGTGTGGAAACCCCAATACTGATTTTAAAATTCAACTCCTAGATGAATATAGACTCCATAATATTTAAAAACATTTTGGTTCACACACTGCGCAATTCAAAAACGGCTTATGTAAATTTTGGCTACTTGAACTAAAATATTCTTTTATGTTTCTAAGCGTCGTTGTTGGTCTGTGAAATATTATATTTTAATCCCGCTAACAACGAAAACTAAACTTTCTCAAACCAGCAATTTATTAATAAATCTTATGAATTACAAGCCCCTTTCCAGGCCACTTTTGATAAATCTTTAAAACATGAAAAGATGTTTAGACTTGTAAGCGGCCCTGATAACACCATGGCTTGACTCATTTGTAAATATATTTTTTTATAAATTAAGGTCCTAATGCAATTTAGAATGCAGGCCAAAAGTGACTGTTAATAGTCAAACAAACGTACTAAACCCAAAGGGATTTTTTTGTTTGGATTTTCTTTGTTTGAAGCTGTTAAAACGATCAAATAATATGCATGATCATATTATTATTCGTTCGTTCCTGGATTTTTTTTTACATCCACTTCTGCTAAGGGTGATATTCTTAGACAAGGGTGTGCTATCGTCTTGATGGTCTTTTAATAGTCAAATAAACGTACTAAACCCAAAAGGATTTTTTTTGTTTGGATTTTCTTTGTTTGAAGCTGTTAAAATCGTCAAATAATATGTATGATCATATTCCTTCGTTCCTGGAGGTTTTTTTTACATCCACTTCTGCTAAGGGTGATATTCTAAGACAAGGGTGTGCGGTCGTCTTGATGGCCTTTTTAACAGGTTCACGCCTGTTTTTTATGTGTGAATTCTGTTAATGTGATATAATATGTGAATCAGTTATGAGATAAAATCCATTTATACGCCCACAATTTCACCATGTCCATCCATCCACAATTTTCACCAGACTTTGAAGAAACTTGGAATATAAGTTTATATTCCAGCGATCTCGGTTCCTTTCCATATCGGCATGTATCTGACCGTAACTTAAAGGATTGTGGCCCCTGATTGTACGAAAGATCACTTGTTTAGCTGCTGTCGGTTTATATTTTAAACGGTAAATAAATCATTATACAATAAAAGTGTTAGATGAGTATACTTTAATATAAATACAATAAAAAACATCATGTTATTTATTTTAGTAGTAATTAAAAATAAGTAATGCCTTTGAAAACCTTTGTTAAGTAATGCCTTTGAAGATCGCTTTATTCATTAGATAGTCACCTCTTTATCCCAAGAAGGGTTTGGATGGCCGAATGGTTAGCACATGTGCGTTGTATCATAAGGTCCTTCATTGAGTCAATTGGCGTGGTTTTGATTCCCCTGTTGAACATGACAAGTAGTAGAGTCGCCTTTCCAACCTCATGGGGTTTCTCTCGGTCTTCCGGTTTCCTCCCACTGCCAAAGACGCCTATGCGCAAGCGAATTATTAAAATAAAAATTGGGAGTGGACATTCATCCCTCCCTTCCCTCTTGGTCTCTCCTCTCTACCCCAATTAGTCATGTTAACTCTCTTCCTTGGATGTACGGGATAGGGTGAATAGATATCTAAGGTGTTATTGAACACAAGTCTGTCAAAAAAATACAGGTTATGGAAGTTATACTTCTTTCAACGAGAGCCGACAGAGAAAAGATGATTATAGCCATCACCTTATTCAGATTTATACATGTATGGTTTTTACAGGGCTCTATTTTCCCACATAGTAATAATAATATTTATATAATAATAACAACAATTGCATAATAAAGCGATGCGGCCAGCCTAGTTAATCAATAAAGTGTTGCCATCTGCATATTTCCATTTATTAATTAAAGGAGCTAAATCTCTTACTCAGTATTCGAAATGTAAAACACGAATTAGAATTCGCTATTTGTCAATGTCAATCAATGTTGATGTCGTTATCTTGTCATGCAAATAAAGAATTCTAATATCCAATATTCAAGACATAATTAACATTTTATAATCAGTATACGATTCGTATACCATATGATTTCGAGTGCCATTTTTTAATGAATTAATAAAAACATATCCTACAGGACAACGTTGAATTAATTAATAAAAGCTGATTCACAAAATGAAACAATAATATTATTTATTTAAAAAATGTGTAGAATGGACTAAACAGGCGTAAACGACCGGCATTCAAGTTGAACAAAAATCGTTAGGAAGTACAATATTGTTTTCAAACACTGAATAAGTCACTTTACATGCTACCATATCCTTAACAGTAATCGGTAACTATAATTGTCTGGCGAAAATACATTGCCAGCTACTTTAAAACATCGGGTATAATACTGCAAATTGAATGGAAGTGAGGTCGTTATAACATTCACCATTTGACAAGTTGCTACATCATCGGAAACAAGGGACCCCCCTCCCCCCCCCCACACACACGCACAAACTCACACACACATACACACATACACGTCACCTTTTGTTGGCTACGAGTGTCTAATCTGCCCTACGCTCGTAGTTGCAATCGTTCCCACTGTTGATATTGTGTTGATCATTTTAGTAATCTAGATCTGAAACAAATCTATGGGTGTAGTTATTTGTTTAAAGTACTTTCACTTCTTATAATTTAATATTTACTATTTGGTTAATAAAATCATGGATTCTAAATTATTGAAGTTTCTTTTCTTCCGGATACTCAAAACGTATGCTATTAATTGAAGGTGTCTCTGTAGAAAATGAATAAGTGAGTTATTGTTTCAATATCCGACCGACAAAATATGCAGAGAGTGGATTCGATTAATTTTGATTTACAAAGTAAGGCCTTTGTAAATATTATTTAATGACTATATTTCTATTGGAAGTTGGTATGACACTGGTGTTCGATCCTTGCATTGATCGAGAAAGTTATCCAAGTTTTCCGGCATGTTTCCCTCTTGTTAGTGAGGCAGGACGGAGGGCCTGACAAGGACAGATGTCTAGTCGTTTGGATGGGACGAAAAACCGAGGTCTCGTGTACACATTGGCGTGCACGTTTAAGATCCCTTGGCGGTTGAAATTCGATATGAGAGTAGGCCGTAGCGCCACTGCCCGTTTAAAATATCCCTCACAGCACACTATGTGGCGTATGTCCGTCTTTTTTACCCCAGTTAAGGAGCAAACCAGTAGGGCGTTGTACCCGATTTCATTCATTCATTCCATGCAATTTCAAAAATTTATTTAAAAATGGGAAAGCCTGGCTAAGTCGCAGATATACCAATACACAATGATAATTTGGCTCAGAATGAAGTAATTTGGCTGAAAGTTTCAATATTTTCTTCTTTTTTTATCATTTATTTCTGAATTATTATAGCAACGATAGCCAACTCTTTATTAAACTCTTAACTAATAATTATCTTTAAAAATATCTTTCAGGCGCTGTTCATTTATTTCTATTTCTAATTCCTGTTCCCATTAACCTATAGCGAAGGGGGGGGGGGGGTAAAGAGCAAAACTGATCCGCGTGAAACATGTGTTTAGCCCAAAAAATTTTGACGGCCAACGATGTACCATTTATAAAAAGTTACATATTTTAATTGTTTTCAACCCAGTACTTTAATGGTTGTTTTGTCTTATACATTCATTTTTCCGGAAAAGTCAATGTCGATATTAAAATCGTTTCCAATAAATTGCAAAGTGTTTCAGTTACAACATTAAATAATTAAGTTGTTGCTCGGATCGTCCTGAAAAAAGCCCCTTTATCTATTGAAAAATTTGGCATAGTAAAATCGTTATTAGTCACACAACATTAATTGACATCATTATAAAGGACACGAATATATCTAATAAAATTACGTTCACATCCAAAGGAGGGACAGAACTTTAAACAAACATTTGTGACTAATACTGATAAAAGATTTTATTTTGAAACTGATAACTAACACAAAGCCTTTTATATTCATTTGTGACTAATACTAATAAAAGATTTTATTTTGAAACTGATAACTAACACAAAGCCTTTTATATTCATTCAAGTTTACTAGATTAAAGCAGATATACACACCTCCCCATTTCTGTTTGAAAATATGGCGTTGTAAAATCGTTATTAATCACCCACTTGACATTAAGGATACGAATATAATTAAATAAGTTTACATTTAAATGACTGCAGAACAAAATGTGTGACTAATACTATCAAAAGCGTTTGATTTTAAATCGAAAAAGCCCTTTATTTATTCAATTGTGTCAAATCAGAGCAATCATCTATTGTTCGTATATTTCCCTGTATATGGATTCCTGGTATAAAAGCTGTCTGATTATGATGTATTAATATCATATTAAATGTATGGGAAGTTAAATCTGTAATAAACAACAACGATGTATTAAACATACTTAATAGTGGAGCTGGAAGTTCTAACTAAAATAGTAAAAAAATAGATAATGTAAAGGAAATTTGCTGAATTCTCCGTCTAGCCATGATCATCATTACTAAAGTACTATGATTTAACCATGAATCAGCAAATCATATATCCGAATCCAGTTAATATCGTCGCTAGACGAGTGTTGATTATTGTCTGGATAAGTTAATTAATGTCGAATTAATAATTCCGATAACATTTCATGCCCAAAGATAGACCATTTCAGTCATGTAAATCTTATTTTTTGTTTATAATGTATATAAAATTTTCAAACGTTAAGAGTTCGCGTGCAATTTAATTCTAACGCGAAAAGACCGAATAGTTGAACAGTGATCTAAGAACCGAACTGTAGACGGGGGTAAAATGTTCAATTAAATATGCCGACGCTATTTCACATTTTATGGATTTATGATTTGTTTTTAATATCATTTATTGTCTGTTTCACGTGGATTATGCTAAATATAGTAAACTATATATAAAGCTGTTTTGTCGAGTTTAACTTTTGTTATAGACCACATTTCTGTGAAGCTGACTATAGTTTTAATCCTTTTGTTTTTGATAATCCCCATGCATGACTGCTCCTACAATGAAAACTATTGTTTTAGACCTTAACGTAGATGCAATATTTTAAAGTTCAATTGTCCATGTCTCAATATTATTTATTATATATTTTCATTTAAAGCGCCCAAACGTTGGAACAAGCTACCCCATCAATTACGATTCTTTTTCCTGCCAAACATTTTGATACTATATCAAATAAAAAAAAACTAACTAGGTCAGAAGTACATGAACTTGAAATTATGATAAATTTCAATACATCTATGACTGTATTGACATTCATCATAATTTCAAGTTCATGTACTTCTGACCTAGTTAGTTTTTTTATTTAATATAGTATCAAATAGTTTGTCAGGAAAATGAATAGCCTAATTGTGAATCATTTGAAATTTTAGATACATTCAGTTAGTGAGCTTGACATTGCGTGGAGTTCTATCATGGTCAAGTATGAAATATTGACATTAAAGCAACATTATCACAATCACCAAACAAATAAGTATTACTAATTTTCGACGATCTATATTTAAACGGAACAAATCATAAAAATCAAAGCACTTTCCTACTTAAAGAAAGATGCTTTGAGGAAGTGTGATAGACCCCATTCCATTGAACTTGAATGGGGCTAAAGAATAGATAAATATTTCCGACATATTGGATCAAGCCGCTGTCCGGGCAAATTTCCGTTATAGCACAAGTCTGTCTCATTAGCTCAGTTGGTACTGAAAGCTAGGATCTGAAACCCCATTTCACGTATATCTACGGCTAAAACACAAAGGTTGAAAATAAATTTTCTGGTAGTGCCTTGCAATCCAAATCGTCAGTAGTTCAATATTTTGGTCATTAAAATTTATATTTTTCACACTTCAGCAGCTTTTTAAAATATCACTATATGGCTACGGGCACTCCAACAGAATAACATTAAATTTAGTTTTCGTAACCTTTAAAAGGTGAACAAATATTAAATTCAAAGGAATAAAAATATTTTAGATTTTAAAATTGCACATTTAGCAGTATAATATTACTAAAGATAACAATTGTGTCAATTTACCTTAAGATATAACCCCATGGTTACGGACATTATACAGAGAGAGAGAGAGAGAGATGGGGTTTAACGTCCAATCAACACAACCAGGTCATTTCGGGACAAATATACGGTTTCAATTTTATTTCAATAATTCGCTTGCGCGTAGGGGTCTTTAGCCGTGGGAGGAAACCGGAGTGCCCGGAGGAAACCCACGAGGTTGAGAAGGCGACCCTATCTCCATGCCACATACGCTTACACCAGGGCTCGAAACCACAGCCGCAAGCCAGAGGTGACCGGCCAGCTAGAGGTCGAAGCGCGGCACTCTAGACCACTAGGCCATTCCAACCCCCCGACATTATACAGATTAGTCATCTAGCACCTTTGGGCTTTTTAATGCCCTAGCTTTTAAATATGTGATTCATGAATACGATGAGGCTACAAATCAAAAGCGAGTCTTAAAAAACAATAACCATTTGTAAAATTAAAAGTTTTCAGTGTTTTGCATGCATGTAACGAAACATGTCCACTGTTTCTGAAAATTTGACAGAAACATAGCATTTGTAATTTAGTCATAACTCCCTTAATGCGCCGTTTATTTGTATAATTTATCTACCCAAAAATTTATCGAAAATGTTCTATAAGCATTTATTTATATCCATTCCAAAAAAAGCCACAGAAAATATACTGAGTTTCAAAATACAATTTATTGAAGAGAGACAACATAACGCAAAGTATGGCTATTTTTGGAACCTGTTTATTGTCATACCATGAACAATGATAATGTACATTAACTTGAAATTTGATGGTTATTAGGAGAGGTTAGTATTGCAAAGTTTGAATATAAGAATCAGTTTCCTAAAAGGAGTTTCCAGAATACTGAAAACTGGACAAATACTGTGTTTTAGATAACAATAAATAGTAATGTGTGTACAATTAGTTTAAAAGGAGATATATCTTTTATATTTATTGGTAAATAAAGTGTTGAATACTAGACCGAAGGCTCCAATCAGTCAATTCTTAATGTAGAATCAGAAATATTAGATGAGGTTATTACTGATAAAGAAATTGTTCATTCATTGTGTTAGACGAACAATGGTTAAGCAAGTGGAGAAGATTGTTTAGTAATTGAATTGTTTAAGAATTCACATTATCTCTATCTTAATTCCCTGTTTTCTAATCAAGTTTCTATATGAATAGTACCCATCGTTTTTCGTGTACGCTATTAGAAAGCCAAAACTCAAAAGGAAGTCTAGATATTCGATTTGAAAAAGACGTGTATCGACCACAGCAAGATAAATCCTCATACGTATTTCACTTTTTATGAATGTGCGACATTTTAAGGAAAGGTTTAATATTCGACTCCTTTTTATTAATTAAAATATAAATAATATTCATATTCATAGTCAGATGAGGCGCGTCATATTCAACTTGAGTGTGTTGTGTGCATGTTTATAACATGGAATGATCTCTTTTTGAGAATAATCCATCTACTATGCCGACTTTTAACTAATAGTGTCATAATCAACTGTAGATCAGTACACAATTACTCGTAATCGTGCATTATAGATTTATGTTTTAAATTAATCATAAAAAAGCAACCTGGTCGTAATCTTTCAAAAATTCCCTAAATGTAATATACTTTCAGCTTCCGGAAATATCCCTATGTCATGTTATGACACATAACGTTTGCTTCTAGATGAATCGGGGGGGGGGGGGCTAGTGGTCTAGAGTGTCACGCTTCGACCTCTAGCTGGCCGGTCACCTCTGGTTTGTGGCTGTGGTTTCGATCCCTGGTGTGAGCGTATGTGGCATGGAGATAGGGGCGCCTTCTCAACCTCGTAGGTTTCCTCCGGGCACTCCGCTTTCCTCCCACTGCTAAAGACCCCTACGCGCAAGCGAATTGTTGAAAGAAAATTGGACCATATGTTAGTCCCGAAATGACCTAGTTTGTGTCGAGTTAAACCCCAATTCTCTCTCTCTCTCTCTCTCTCGCTCTCTCTATCTCTTTCCCTCTAGATGAATCGTGTTTTATTAGTCATATAGGTGCTCTTCTTGGTTAATCCCTCATTCGACATTTTATTTCTTAATCACATTGTGCCAGAGAGTATCTTTGCTCACTTAAAGTTATTATTTTGACTTCGGATGTCATGCTAAAACCAATGTAATAATAATTATTTATATTACTTCCCATTTTTTACTTGTCAGGTTATGCTATTAATGGGCAATTCGATACCAGTTCTTGCGCAGACTTTGATTCCAAAATTAATGCATGTTATACAGATAATAATCTGCCAGTAAATTATGCTATACGATCAGTGGCACAGGTACAAGGATTGTTCCTTCAAGATACAACTGAAATATGCAGGTATTTATTAATCAATATTAGAAATATTTGTCAGTTGAGAGATATTCCATGTTTTAATGAGTTGGAACCATGGTGGCTTAGTCAGTAATGGTGTAGGAAAGGAGGGTCCGGTAAGGAACAACTGTTAGTTATCCGGATGGGTCGAACTATCTAGATGATCTACATGTAATGTCCCACTCCCAGCACACTGCATGGTGCTTTGATGATCAGTCTAAATTCTATATAATATAAATTCCCAAATGGAAACCCTAAAGCATTTCAAGATATTTTTCAGTCGCAACATAAATTGCCAATTGGAACCATTGGAACACCATGGTGTCGCTTGGAACAAGCACTATTGACTGGGCATCACCGCATCATGGCTCATATTGTACGCGTAAAGGAATAACACAATACCACATCTTCTAATCCTCCAGCGAGTATTGAGATGATACTCTCTACATTGGACTTAGACAGGGATATAAAAATGGGGTTTAACGGTCACCCAACACTTTGTGACTAACACATGGTTCAATTTTATTTCAATAAAACGTTTGCGCGTAGGGGTCTTTAGCAGTGGAAGGAAACCCGCAGACCTGAAAACCCACGAGGTTGGATATGCGACCATACCCCGTGTCACGTAAATGTTGAAGTATACATCTCGTTCCATTTACTTGTGCATAATTACGAGGCGTTGTTTCTTAAAATGTGGGAAGAAATCTTTCAGAAAATAAGTCCTTGAATGTATATTACATTAACCAAATTTTGTCTCTGCAAATAGCACTCGATTTTATTGTTTTATATTTAAGAAAATAAAACAGAGAAATTGTTTAACCAGTGAGCTATAACCACAATCAATTGCAAACTCTATGATTAATAATTTTCAGTACAACTAAAGACAACTTAAAGAATGCTATAGGTTGTTTCATTGACCTACTTAGAGGATGTATCCCGGATAACGACAAGAAACTGGTGGCTTCTTCAAGTAATTATAAAGAAGCATTTGATATACTCTGTAGTGACGGATCCAGTAAGTTGAAGTTTATCAGTATTTAAATGACATTATTTATGTTAGAAGTCAGTACTGGATTGATTTGGAGAACAGCAGAAATTTTGTTTTGGTATCATTTCAACTGACAAATTAAGATATTTAAATAAAATACAAACTGCATAAGAACGCTAACACACGTGGCTATATTTTTAAAATAGCGTAAGGTCGGATCGGTGAGTGATTAATTTCTAAGATAGATGTGGAATCAATAGTAGGTCGATACAACACAAATAATTTAAGATTCAAGAATCATTTGATGAAAGTTCAAATTACATCGCAGTCTTTAAACATACGGTGTAATCAATGTGTTTAAATTGGGCTTATATCTGGTTAATTTATCTTTATTCTGATGATAAACGTTTCAGCTGACAGAAACTGTGCTGGACATAAAGTAGTAACTTGTGTAGGCAGTAAATTGATGGCTGGCGGTCTCAATCCAGTCGGGCCATTCCCCAACGAAACATACACCCAGAAGAAAGATCATATGTGCAAGTATGTGTTTATTATATTTCCCTATAATTATTATATTTCACCTATAATTTTGTGTATGTAATCTAAAATGTTAGTAATGATATAGTGGGTTGTCAACCACATTGTTACGCAGATATGGGAATCTAAATAGTATTACGTCAACTGTGAGACTGTAACACTACAGATAACAAAAGATCAGCATTTATTGAGAACATGAAATATACATAAATCGGGAGAAGGTCTATTCCAATAGATGGACAATAGTGATCCTCATATATGGTATTGTTTATTATCAAATTATGGTGTCTATAATTACACTGCATATTTCTTTGGAAGTCATTGTCAGGTGAAGGTATGATGCACTGACCACTAAAACATTCTCTTTGAAGTTCTGGCGAGTGTTGTGCACGGATCACGTGCTTTAACAGAAGTTTATAGAGAGTTAAAACGTCAAATTCTGGTATAGATCACTTTGTCACAGAGACATCGTGAGCATAGTGGAGATACACATTGGAGTATCTTTGGTACAGATCTGGGACGCGAGGGCCGCTTATTTAAACAAAAATATATAAAATTCGCAAACAAAATATATTCACAACTGCAAACCGATGTTATCGTCAACATCCATGTAGGTATGGGTAGTAAATAGATATCTTGAACGAGACAGGACTGCTTACTTGATTCACATATACTTATAACTGATACCACTTGACATAGCTATTATTTTGCAATTGTCTTCTCTTCAAACATTCGAACTGGTAAGTTCGTGAAGCTACTGCAATCAAGGTCAGGCCAACCGAAGGGTCTCTCAATTCAATAGTACACTTATTTATCAATTGGTATTCATGGGGATTGAATGTTTGACTGCACTTTGATATTAGTGATATTAGCCTTACCGAAATTATAATTGTGTCACTGCAGTAGTAACAATGTTGAAATAAAATGACTGTGTGTGTACACCGCCGCGGATAGTCTCCGAAAAACAAACTTAGTTTGCTCTGTCAATATGAAAATACAAATTGTTATCGTGCAATTGAAATCAAAGTTTACATGATAGATTACATGCATATTGTTATTTCACATATTTTGTTTTTTTCTTTATTTACAGGCAGGCTGAATATTATTTAACTTGTGTAAACAAAAAATGTGAAGCAGCCTCCGTAGAAAAGAATCGTAAAATAGTTACCAAACTAACACCTGAAGCATGTGGAGCTATGTCCATAATTTATACATCCCTACTGGTAGTCGTTTCTCTCTCTGTCACTGTCTGTAATGTCGTTCTATAATATCGTCTACAGTCCGTTCTATTACGTTTTTTTGTTACTCTCTCTAACCAATTTAATGGTATATTTTATCATTTTTGATTTTAGTATGTTTCAAACCACATTTTATGTTGTATCATTAAGACCTTTTTAAAAAGTAATATTATCCATTATATTCTTGTGATCCGTTGATAAACTATACGATTGATAGTTCAGATGTCATGATGATTATATAAATCGGATTATACTTCTGAACAGTTCGAGTAAATATGGTTTTCTGCAGGTTATAACAATATATCAACCATTAATTTTTCGTTATTGGATGATATGCATCTACTCACTGCTTCCATCTATCAGTCAATAAATCGTATAAATTCGATAAAGATCAGATTTTTTGAAGTACATGGAATTGTTTTGCTTTATATAAGGATGTAAACCAGATGGATTGCCTCCTCACCGAAACTGTATCACTGCTCTACCCGTATGTTATTGAATTTCAAAGACGCCCTTCAAAATCACACATTGTGGATAACAACACCCCTCAATTACAGCTTCTAGTGGGCGTTATTCTGAAGTATATCCCAAAACGGTCCATTAATTACTGACTTATTGCATTGGTATATTTTTCTAAATTATTCTTTACAATAGTGATGATACTGCAAATCTAAATTGTATCAATTTAGTTGTACTGTTCTATTTGATGTCGATTGTTCTAGTTTTAATAATATTTTATGTAATCTTTTCTATTTTATATTGTTCTAGTTTTAGAAATGTTTTGTAATCTTTTCTATTTAATATTGTTCTAGTTTCAATAACATTTTATGTAATCTTTTCTATTTAATATCGTTCTACTTTTAATAACATTTTATGTTATCTGTTCTATTTAATAGTATTCTAGTTTAAATAATATTTTATGTATATGTTTTTCTATTTAATTGTTAGTATTCTAGAACCTGGATTACATAATATTTTTTGCTGTCTTATTTATCTATAGCGTCAATATCAATATATTACACGAGTTAGTTTGTAACTTAATCATAAAGTAATCTTACTTACATGAATCGTTGTTTTTTTTATACCCGAACATTTCTAAAATCGAAAGTATCATCACGGATGTGAGTCCATCAATTCCTTTGAATGTTTTACCATGTATTTTCCCCACATGTATACTCACAGCAATCGTATTTGGTACAATTAGGAAATATGTGGAATGGAATTAGCTTGCCCTTTCCATTTATAGTTCTCATATTGGCGATTTAATTTCATTCCATCACCAGCAAGTCACGCATTCTCCGATTTAGAGAAAGTGATACGAAGTAGCGAGCATTAAAAAAACAGCACTCTTTTAGGGTTCCTGGTAAAAGAAGGTATCAGTGGGCATGCCTGGTGTCTACAGATTTGTCCATAGATTGCACATGTATTACGAAATAAAATTAATGGTGGAAACGCCAATCAGTATGATCGTACTTTGGCAGAAAATAGGTACTCCTGTCTGTTAATGGATTTTTTACGTGCACACCAATGTGTACACGGGGCCTCGGTTTTTCGTCCCATCCGCACGACTAGACAGCTGCCCTTGTCCTGCATCACTAACAAGGGAGAACCACGCCGGAAATCGGGATAAACTTTCTCAGCCAATTATGCAGGGATTGAACACCCGACCTCCAGGCTAGCGAGCCAGCGTCTTACACACTTAGTCAATTTACATGGAAGAACAACGTCTTTATAATAAAGCTCGCTCTCGGCCTACGATATCAAAGATTAGCTCCTTTTCCATTATGACATCCAGTCCTAAAACAACATTCGATGAAAGTATAAACTTTTATCTGCTGGTAAACGACCCAAGCCTAAACGAAAAAATATCTTTCCCAAT
Source organism: Patella ulyssiponensis (assembly GCA_963678685.1). NCBI lineage: Eukaryota > Metazoa > Mollusca > Gastropoda > Patellidae > Patella > Patella ulyssiponensis. Next base: position 65,114,979 of record OY783229.1, read on the forward strand.
GGGGGGGTGGGTGTCTGACCCCCACCCCCAATTGTTTTTTTGGGGTTTTTTTGGGGGGGGGGGTCTGAATATACTTGGTCACCCCCCACCCCACCCCACCCTCCAAAAAATGGAAAAATAAAGTACCCGAAATCTAATAAAACACTATTTTTAGGACTGGAATAGCAATAAAACGCGTTTGCGGCCGTCAAATATTCCAAAATGGTCTAGAGTGCCGCGCTTCGACCTCTAGCTGGCCGCTCACCTCTGGCTTGCGGCTGTGGTTTCGATCCCTGGTGTGAGCGTATGTGGCATGGAGATAGGGGCGCCTTCTCAACCTCGTGAGTTTCCTCCGGGCACTCTGGTTTCCTCCCACTGCTAAAGACCCCTACGCGCAAGCGAATTATTGAAATAAAATTGAAAACCATGTTAGTCACAAAATGGCCTAGTTTGTGTCGAGTGGACTTTAAACCCCATTTCTCTCTCTCTCTCTCTCCAAAATTTTCTTGGGGGGTCCATACAAGGTCAGCTCCGCTTCTTCGCATCTCGAAGAAAACATTTTAGTTTTGCTTCCCTAACTGTCATCGAGTCCTAATAAAACACTAATTTTACTTTTCTTTTAATTGAATACCACGAATTTTTACTGAGTTGACTATTGATTAAAACATTTTGTCTGGAGCCACTCTACATTGTGCGACATATTTCGGTCATCGATTATTACTTGAGAATGCAACTGCAACAGTGGGATTGGATGGTTGGAATTAAGGTGGGATTTCGGTTACAAAACCATTGGATACCTTTGGAGTTTACACAGGCTAGAATGGCAGAAAACGCATTTGCGGTGGTTAAATTTTCTAAATTTTCTCCGGGAAGGTGAGGCCGCCATAGCCCGCGACGATTGGTTGGTTGTTTGGAATTCTGGGTAGCCAGGTAGGTTATATTGCTCCAAATTGAAGTTTGTATTCACAGGCTGGAATAGCAGGAAAATGCTTTTGTGGCAGTTAAATTTTCAAAATTTTCTCCCACTGGTCCCTTCTTCGTTGATGTCAACGATTGATTGGAATTCGAGTTAGCCACCTTAATTAGGCTATATTATAGACCACTTTGAAGCTGCTTTGGTCACGGGCTAAAATAGCAGGAAAAGGTTTTTGCAGCCGTCAAATATTCCAAAATTTTCTTAGGCGGGGTGGGGATGGGGGTCCATACAAGGTAAGCCACACTTCTTCGCCTCTCGGGGATGACCGGCGCCGCTGTCTGTAAACATGATAAACACTATATTGGTGTGATGTTTTAATTTAACCCCGTAAAATATACCAAAACAGTGTTTACAGAAGACTGAAACTCTCCATATTGCGCTACATCGGCTGCTGCGCAGATTCGTGCCTCCGGCCTCACAGATTGTCAACATTTAATATAGTTTCATTTGCGCCCCCCCCCCAATATATATTTCACGGCTACGCCTCTGATCTGCCTGATTAAATATGTAATGAAATGAAAAATGAAATGAAATGGGGTTTAACGTCCTACTCTTTTGCACCTTACCTGGGCTAATGGAAGACTTCGTGTAAAGAAGTTTATTTTTAACTGGTACTTGTGTCAACTACAAGATCAGTTCCAACACCTTCTACTTCCGATTCTACTCCGAAACTCGATCTTTTAAACCTGAGTAAGCTGAGGGGTTCAGACAGCTGCTGAAGGGCTTTTACCAAGAGCTGGTATTTTTTTTACAGTGTCTCGACTCGGGTACCCAGTAATTTTTGCGCAGGACTAATATGGCTAACTGCCAACAATTCGGCCTCTATATCCTTCCGTTCGTATATATTCGAGGTTACCCCCCAAACTTTCTTAAGTAATCCCTTAATCATACTTGTTTTGACTTGAAATCGGCTTATTGTGTTATGTAGAACCAGCCTTCTTGATTTCGTAACGCCGCTGGGTTGGCACAGAAATACACTTGCCCTCTGCATATTTGGCGTAGTGGGTATAAGGGATGTGGGACGTGTCGATAGACCAGACTATGTATGCTCTGATGCTGTCGATATCCGGGAACAGTTGACGTATTGACATGAACTGAAAACAACAATGGTGTGAACCGATTGAACTTCGTTCGTTCGTTTCTGGGGTTTAACGTCCACTTCCACTTAGGGTGGTGTCGTATTCGACAATGAAGTTTGCTCTTCTCTGCTCTCGGAGAAACATTAAGTCGACTTTTTGTACGATTTCGTCACCTCCTCCAGACTAGACTATGCGGATCATGTTGCAACCCGCTTACAGCTGGCTCAAGACTCTCAATAGTCACATTCTGCGGCACAACATGAGATGTCTCCAATCTTACCTGTTAATTAGGACACGAGAATATCGAATCAAAAAATGAAATGTGATCCTACTTGCGAAAATGAGTTGAATCCATCAAAAGGAAATATTCATACTAGATTTTAATACTTTAGTGGAGGTAGAATAAGGATGACATCTTTTTAAAGAGGAAGAATAATACATTAATGCAAATATCTATAACCAAACAATATTAATAACTCACTCTCAAATTTATTACTATTTCACTTTAAACCATCCCCTGTAGAGAGTCGATGCATCGATGACCAGGTTGTGTAGGAAGCTTCCTACTACTTTAACGCAACACCACAGTATGTGACAATCACATGCAATAAATATCGGAGTGGTGTAGCACCTAACACCACAGAATATGTAGCCACATATGACAATCAAATGCAATAAATATCGGAGAGGTATAGTATCTAATACCACAAAATATATAGCCACATGTGACAATCACATGTAATAAATATCGTAGTGGTAAAGTCCGTAACTAATTGTCAAGTAATCAAACAAACGAACAAACGTCTTGTATAAAACTAACTAACCATAGTTAAAACATATCAAATTTAAGATTTTGCAACACAAGTAATACCAATACTTATCACTAACAAGTAAAAATCGGCTGTAAGCATAAAAGAGTTAACTCCCCTTGATTAACCTATTTGGCCACAGTACACCAATTATTGTCCCATTGACTTCAATGTTATTTCAGGCCCATGTCACAAGCTATAACTCTTTCCACAATATCCGTTGAGCTAATTCCTTCACAAGGCATAAAGAACAACACCTGGCAGTCATCTCCTCCGAAGCATGTATGAGGTTCACCATGAAAATCTCAAATCAGTAAAAGTTAAAGTAGACTGGGGTCAATTCTTTACTTCCGGTTCAATGTGAGACGTCTTTCAAGCCCGTTTACCCATGTTATTCTTCCGCACAAATATCCTCTTTTTCAACCCAAACTGGCAAAATATTCAAAATTCAAAACCTTCCCAACAATTCCACAGCTAAACAAAACCCCAAAAACGCCTGAAAAAGGGTGACAAAAAATAAGGGAAAATTAGGCTATTTTTAGCACAGAACTACATTTTTGGTCGTCTGTGTCCATTTAACATTGGGGAATGCTCGATTGTCAGTCAAGAACGTCCCGAATTGGCGGGATTGCGATCGAATGACGAGGAATTTAGTCCTGTTGCAGTTCTGACAGTCCTTTCCACGGAAGTGGTGTAAGTAGAATCGTGGGTAGAAGCACAACGAATATGTTTCAGCTGCATGAGATATTTTCTTATTCGGTTGACGCATTCGCTGTACCACTTTTCACTTGATTTTCACTATTTTGTGATTGAGAGAATTCAATTCTGGAACGTTCAATCCCCTAAATTGGCCCCGTCTCCCCAAAACTACTAAAAAATGTTCGGGCGCATGCAAAATATGATAAAAGGCAGTGTACGGCAAGTAAAACAGAATGTTTTCCCTACAAATAAATACCATTACCTGTAATCAGATAAGGTGTTGAAGCGGTTGATAAAAATTTACGAATGTTGAACATGTGGCGAAATGCAAATGAAATGAAATGGGGTTTAACGTCATACTGTTCTGCTCCTATGACGGGAAATTTTGCCGGAGAGCGGCGCTACGGCATACTCTTATATCGAATTCCAACTGCACGGGGATCTTTTACGTGTACGCCAATGTGTACACGGGACCTCGGAAACCACGGCGGAAAGTGGCGAAATGCAATTTAATGAAGCATACATTAAGCAAGAGCTAAATCTGGCTATTGCAGGTCTTTCTGTTGGCCTTAAATATTATATGAACCATTAATTAGATATTAATTAACTTATCCAAACCATAATTAACTCTCGATGTCATATGCTCAACACTCATTGATGATTAAATCCAAAATTGGATAACCGAGACTTATTTTTATCGTACCGAATTAAGTAATGATGACCGAGGCTAGACTTAAAATTCAAAAGCTAATCTATTGCGTTTCAGAGTGAGCAATGGTACTGAAATATTCAACGTATTCAACTTAAAACGGCAATTTCATATTTTTAAAATATATTAAAATAAAGCCTTAAAATAGATGGTATCTATAAACAGGCCTATCTTGTTAAAGAATAATATTAATCCTATAATTCACTATTCACTGAGTTACCGGCCCTTGCCGTAAGAGGGAAGTGTCCCAACTGTTAGTTTGTCTGAAACACTTGAGTCGTCAAGTCGAAGTTCACGATCTGTCTTAAAATTTCACAAACAGCTTTGAACGGGAAAGTAAACCCTTTTGCAAATAAATTTATGTAGACGTTTTGAGAAAATGGTTCACCCCCGAAGAAGTTGACCAATATCGTCCCTGATGTAATTATCGAAACTTTGAACGTAACATGTAAATCAACAATGAACAATGGTTTGCGACTGACATAAATTTTGGTGACGAAGAGGCCAGAGAAAATCTTTGATATAGAAGCTATAATGGAGGATAATTTAACACTAGTTGTCGCGGCTATTAAAATGTTAGACAATAAGATCTGGATGTGAATCTAGAAAGTATAGTAATAGCATATTATACGTAACATCAGTATGCCGGTATTTGAACGAAGACGCTGATATGGGTCACGCGCGTGTGTCAACTCTTGACTTGTGTTTAACAGTGGTTAACTGGTAAGGATATTTTGCCAACTTTAACACGGTAATAAATGCCTGTTTGTCTTTATTTATTATTTAGGTGGGGGGGGGCTGTTCGGTTTTGTTGTTCTGCAATATAACTATTACATGGAACATCCACTATGTCGACAAAGTAGTAAAGTGTGTGTTTTCTTCAATAACTTATGTGAGCTATGTTCAACCTTGTTGTTCCGCGATCTAACATGGAACACAAAATAAGGTTGTCTTAATTTATTTCAACTGCGTCGGCAAGTAGCAAAGCGAATGTTTTTCTTTAAAAGGCTCAGCCTTGTTGTTCCGCAATCTAACATGGGACGTACACTAAGGTTGATTTAATTTACTTCTGATGTGTCGGCAAGTGTTTCGTGAATGTTCAGCCTTGTTGTTCCGCAATCTAACATGGAACATGCACTAAGACTGACCTATTTTATTTTTTAGTATATAAGAGGGTGTGTAGAAGCAAAGTTAAGGGGCTTACTTGAGTGGAAGCAAATAGTAATGCGAATGGTTTCTTCAATAATTTTGAAACCTGTCCAGCCTTGTTGTTTCGCAATCTAAAATGGGACATACACTAAGATTGACCTATTTCTGAGTATATTATAGGAGGGTGTGTGGAAGCAAAATTAAGGGGCTTACCTGAGTGGAAGCAAAGTTAAGGGGCTTACCTGTGTGGAAGCAAAGTTAAGGGGCTTACCTGTGTGGAAGCAAAGTTAAGGACTTACCTGTGTGGAAGCAAATAGTAATGCAAATGTTTTCTTTAATAATTTTGGAACCTGTCCAGCCTTGTTGTTCCGCAATCTAAATTGGGACATACACTAAGGCCGTTTTAAATTATTTCTGCTGTGTCGGCAAGTAGTACCGTGTTTGTTTTTTTTTCTTTAATAATTTTAAGTGAGACTATTCAGCTTTTTTGAGTATATAAGGGGCTTACCTGTGCGCAAGCAAAGTTAAGGGGTTTATCTGTGTATAAGAAAATTAAGGGCGCTTGCCTGTGTGGAAGAAAATTAAAGGGGGCTTAACTGCGTGGGAGCATACTAGTAGTTTAGATGGAAGCAAATAAAAGTGGACTTACCTGTGTGGGAGCATAGTTTAGATGGAAGCCAATTAAAGGGGGCTTGCCTGTGTGGAAGCAAATTAAGGTTCTTACCTGTGTTGGAAGCAAAGTAAGAGGCTTGCCTTTGTGGAAGCAAATTAAGAGGCTTGCCTGTGTTGGAAGCAAAGTAAGTGAGCTTTTAAGTGAGACTATTAACTGAGTTACCGGCCCTTGCCGTAAGAGGGAAGTGTCCCAACTGTTAGTTTGTCTGAAACACTGGAGGACAGTATATGTGAAGGGCACGAATAGTCATAATATGAGGTCGTCCGCCTACCTCTGGCGTAGGATGCAGAGGGTTAAAGCCTTGGTTAAGAATTATCATAATCCCTCCTTCCAGGGCAGGTGCAAAGATAATGCCAACGGGATGTGTCATTTGTCAGAAAAGTGAAAAAAAAATTGTGTTTTGCCTATAGGGCTCCTCACAGTGGAAGCACTGTGCCTGCAATACTTACATCTATAGGCAAGACGGTAATTCAGAGGAAAGTATACTGTTGCCAGTTGAGAAATTGGCAAAAATATCATTTTCAACTTCAAATTCAAACGTTTGAAGATCGCCATTGCATGGAGGGGAATGGGAAAACAAGGGAGGTAATTGTGTTATTGTTTTCTGTGTCAGCGATTTTAATCCCTCTGAAATATTGCCCATGATCGTATAATAGTGAGTTGACAACATTTTGAGCAAAAGACATAAAAATAAATATGTTTTGACTCTCTTAGAAAATATGAAATTATCACTTTAAGTTATCTATTATAACGAAAACAGACAACTCCTTCTTTAATCTCCCATAACGCGTAAGAAACAGATTATGCACTCCTAAAATCTATATTAACCAAAATTAAGAAAGCGACCCATAAATTCATAGGTACATTACGTCTTGAGATATTAAAGATAGCATGTGTTAATAACCTTATTCTTATTATACATATTGACCAATAACACATGGGTGAACGTTACATGACCTACAAAAAAGGCACATTGTCGACACTATATAAAGCGATGCGACTTATCCGGTAAACTTGTCTACGATATCACCATAGGTGGAAGTGGACGTTAAACTCCAGTAACGAACGAACGAACGATCCAGTAAACGAATCATACTAAAAGACAAAACCAAAACAACATAATATACCTATTTTCGTTGTTATATTTATAAAGAAAGAAATATGAAATATAAAATATTCAATACAGATTTAACAACATTTTTTAAATAAAAGAAAATATAGTCCTGTTAAATGAATTACAATAACTGTTATGATACGAAACACACAGATCCCGTGTACATTGCATTTCCCCGTAAACAAATCGGCTGAACATATTGCCGTCACATCACACTGCATGGCGCATGTCCATCTCCACTAGCCAAGGTCGGTCAGATACCGAGGATAAACGCCATTTCATTTCACTACATTGGCCTTACGTTAGCAATATCCCATAAGATGATGGCAGTTCACTTCACTTTGCGTTGTAAACAAAGTTTAAGTCTTAAGGTTTTCTAAAATTGTTAATAGTAGAAAATTCCCGATGACTTGCCTGGCCATGAGGTTTTGTGAACAATCTCAGATTTATTATCAGAATGTGTGGCCAGTAATTTTCGTTGATTTGGTGTCAGACCGCTTACTAAATTCCCAATTCCATATCGGCGTTTTTTATCGTTCATATCAAATACAATAGTTAAGTAGTCTCCGTCTGTTTGCAGGATCTGTGTATTATGGGGTCCACGTTTCCTTGGGGGACATTTTCTCAGGGCAGATTTTTTATTCCATAAAATACAAACTTCAGTGCACCCTTTATAAAGTTCGTCAATCTTACTGCAAAATTGTTGGAACGCTTCCCTGTCCACTAGTTCAAAAATATGCGAGAGTCCCATTCTTCTTTCCATATTAACTTGAACATTTTCATGAAGACGACACATTTCCAAAAGAACTGCTGGATTCATATAGGACATAACAAACCTTATTAAATAGATCACAATGTTTCCAAGGTAAAGCTCTCCTAAATGTTTCCTTGTCGGAAAATAATTACTCTATGAAAACATTGATCGCGTGTGCCTTTTATATGGATGTCAAATGGGATAATTGAACGCGATGGCCTATGCTTTTCAAGACCCTGGTATTGCGCAGTTTGTAAACGTGGTTCTTGACATCATGGCGAATAACAGTGAACCCATTGAGGTCACACTAATACGTCAAGAAATAAGCGCAAGCAGAAGGTGTAATCAACATTAACAATAATGTAAACATATGACACGAAATCTATTAGGAATCGGTATGAACAAACCGTTGCGTGAAATATACGTATCTACGGCCAACTGAAGTCGCATCAATTAGATTTTTAGTACTTAGAAAACAACAACATCATATAAAGTAGATGGAACATTCTTGGAAAACGGTATGAATAAGAAAACTTATGTTTTCAGAACTTTTTAAACACAATTTATTATTGATTGGTGTGGATAGATTAAATTTCACATAAAATAAAATAGAATTAAATCTTAAGCTTGATTGTTTAGTTATTATTATAACACTGTTTACAAAGTAATTGTACAATCTGATCTGTACTGCTATCTGACATTGAAGTATATGGAAGACCAAACAGCTCTTTATTCAGTGTTCTTAGTTCTTAATTCATTGTCCTTAATTCTTATTTCTTCATTTGTTGTCGTATTTCGATATTTGTACACTAAAATTAACATTTGTATCTTAAAATCAATATTTGTTTCACAAATCAGACATTTGCCATGTTAGATTTGTAAAATGTATTTTTATTTAACTTAATTGTATTTTAATATAAAGATACTTTTTTTTTAGAAAATAAAAAGAAATAGCCTACATTTACATTTGATCAGAGAAATACAACGAAAAACACATACAAGTCTCCAAATACAAATCTGCCAAAACATTTCTCCCAAAACCTTGAATAAAGAGCTGTTTGCTCTTCCATAGAAGTGAGCTGGGTTTGAGTTTTTCGTTTACGACCCGTGACATGATATGAGTTGATGTTGACTGCCTTTTATTTATCGTTTGTGTTTGGGACTGAAAAGGGTAATCCCGATTATATTTTGGTGAATAAGACTGTTTAATTGTGCGTTAAAACCCTTAAAATCGTCTACCTTTGGCCCGAACAACTAAATCAATACATGTGATACAATTTCAAACAACTTAAAACCGCCAGTTTTCATCTCGAAGTATAGACCGGTGTCCCAAGCTGTATTGTGTCTGGATAAAAACCGACTTTTGATTTATAAAAAAAATGGTGTATTTAAATTAACCCTCCGTTATCAAGTGCAGCACATGTTACCCACACTGTATAAACCTCTAAAGGAACGGCAATCGTAATCTTTAAAGGGTTACATGCCGTTCACGTCCATGTACCGGCATGTAAAATATGATGTAATGGATAATTTACACAACAGGTAGGACACATAAACATCTGGTACTTAGAATAAGACTATTATTTATTTTCTAGAGCTGCCAAGTGTTATTGTCCCTTTAAGATATAGATCTACTAGATCCACTGGTTTACTACATGGAGCAAATGTTCGGCGTTTGATGAACACTTTGAACATGTGTAGGTCTACGACTCGTCAACGGGCCACGGTGGCGCAGCTAAACAAGACGTCTCGGCTCCGATTCTGGTGTCGACCGAGAAAGTTCCTCGGATTTTCCGGCCTGGTTTTTCCCTTGTCGGTGGTGCAGAACGGGAGACTGGCAAGATAAAATTTAACTGCGGCAAACAATGACGTATACGCCACTGGCAGCAAAGGAATAGTTTTAAAGATGGGGTATGTCTGACCATAGGCGTACGAGCTGGGAGGGGGCGGCCGCCCCCCCCCCCATTTTGGGCACCAAATGCTGGGAAAATTTGGGCACACAATTGTACTTTGTAAAAGTTGTATATAAAAAAATTATTGTGTTCTTGAATGTGTCCAATTTAACAGCGAATTTAAATTCAGAGTGTCTATAGTTAGGCAATTAAATAGAAATCTCTTTTATTGATGATTTACAAATTAAAAACTTATTCATAGCGAAAGAGATATTGTAGAACCTGTCATGGGCCTTCAAATAAAAATTAAAAAAAAATTTTATTTGGTAAAAACTCATTTAAAATGCATATTTATTCATACGCAATTTTGTTAAAAAAAACAAAAAACAACACAGACACCCTTAGCAGCACCAGGGCCGTATCTAGCGGGGGTGCAGGGGGTACATTGCCCCCCGAGAAAAACTAGGCGCACTAGGAGCAACTGCCTCTCCTAAAAAGTCTGCCGTCTATGTAAAAAAATTGTCCATATAAAATACAAAGAATGGCCGAAAAGGGAGTTTCCAGCAGCGTTACTTTCAAAATTTTCTGAGGGTGGACCCCAGACATGGGTGTCACCCCCATAGGCGAAATACTCCTCCTATAAACCCTTTCTGGGCCAGGGGCTGTCTAACCACATGACATTATAGGGTTCTTTTGGTCGCCCTATCCATATTTGATAGGGCCTTATCGGTCTTTTGGGGCGCTGCCACCAAATGACATTGTTAGAGATTCTCGTTCTGATCGCCCTATGCACATGTCCTTATTGGTGTTTCGACGAGTTCTAGTTTAGAGTATGAGGGGGGATTTGACTCAAAAGTCAGTGCTATGTTGTTAGTTCTATTACATGTCAGGTGTTGCAAATGTTTAATGTTGGGTGTAAATTAGACAAAGTCAAATGTAAAAAAATCTTACATCGTGTAACTTGACATCTAATTTTTGTCATTTAACATTTCACATTAGACATTTCACAACAAACCTAAGTCCATCTACCCAGAACTCTGACATCTTCTCATTTGACACTCGCGCTATGTATTGTAATCTTCAACATATGTCTTTTGCATCGCAACACAGAACAAGTAATGGAATCAGATATGCAAATTAGTTCACACGGCACCAAATTTTAATCACGTGAGATCTCGCGCGAAGAACAAATAACGGTCAAGCGTGGAACCAATGACGTATATGCACTGATGTTTAAATACTAATACTGCTGATATCCCGCACCTTACCCCAATGACTTATACAATGTCTTATCGTTCCTACTAGTCTGTAATATAGGTCATCAAGACTATATATTATGTACGCTTATACATTGTATTGTATACATGATGTTTATATAATAAACAGTATGTCCGTTCCATGTATCTGAAAACAGCCATATACAGAATATTTGTCTGATTAGATAAATCCACTGTGACCCTCATACTCTAATAATAAACAGTATGTCCGTTCCATGTATCTGAAAACAGCCATTACAGAATATTTGTCTGATTAGATAAATCCACTGTGACCCTCATACATTAATAATCAAATATAAATAAGTTAAAAGAAAACATTGTTAAGTAACTGAATTCAGTAATCTTAATTTCTTAGACTGAATCTTCCAAGACATTCATTCATGTACCATTAATGAAATTCTATTTTGAAAAATGCTTATAAATACGGCAAAGAACGGAATTGAATAAATGCTGATACAGAGCTATATATCAAAAACTGATTAATACGGGAAAGTCGTTTTTTTTTCTTCTACTTTTCGGTAAAACACCTTGTCTAAACGTACAACTCGGAACTGTTAAAGTAATGCAATGAAAACAAAATTAAATACCGTATTAAGTCTCCAAATGTGTCGAAAAAATCGAACTGCCGACAGCCAAGAATGCTTGGCCCAAGTCCCGAGTCTATCAAATACAGTTTGAAGAAGAGTAGGCGAGACCTATGTGATATACTATAAAAATGTTATTTAATTAATTAATCTTCCATCAAAAGCCCCCAATTTTTGTCTAGAGAGATAGAGAGAAATGTGGTTTACGTCCATTCGACACTAGGTCATTTTGGAACAAACATATGGTACAATTTAATTTCAATAATTGGCTTGTCCGTAGGATTCTTTAGAAATGTGACGAAACCAGAGGACACGGAGAAGAACCACGAGGTTAAGCTGGCAACCCCACTCCTTGTCACTCGACCCAATGACAAACCTTATGATCTAAAGTACACACGTTAGACCACTCGACATCCCAACCTCCAAAAAATATTAACAGATAAAAAAAAATCCGAGTTTTCATTTTTACTCTATGCAAAAAACGAAAACCCGAGTTTTCCTGTGAAGAAAATTTTTTTTCCAAGATTTAGGTAAAATGTCGAGTCGAAATCTAGAACTCAGAACTGTTAAAACTCGTAAAATCCTTTCCGGGTTTTCGGTATGGCCGATTTGGACTGTGTAGGAAGTTGTCTGCGGGATTTAAATAGGAGAGAGCGAGAGAGAGAGAGAGAGAGAGAGAGAGAGAGAGAGAGAGAGAGAGAGATGGGGTTTAACGTCCACTCAACGCAACTAAATTCTTCGTAAGAAATTCTGTGAATTCTACGAAAAATATCTTGGGATATATGTGGAAGCCGAGACATTTTACTCTCCTTTTTTACTTTCACTTTATGCTAAAAACAAATCCTAAAATCAGCATCTGGTTGAAGGTCTCATGTTGGGGAATTCCCCGCTTGAAAATTAACATATCACGTGATGAACTAATTTGCATATTGGCCGATTTCATTACTTGTTCTGTGTTGCGATGTAAAAGTGAAATGATGGTTACAATACATAGTGCGCGTGTCATATGAGAAGATGTAAGAGTTGAAAGTTTAAAGTTCTGGGTAGATGGAGTTAGGCTTGTTTTGAAATGTCTAATGTGAAATGTTTAATGATAAAAAGTAGATGTCAATTTACACGATGTATTTGTCAGTATTACAGGATGTTTTACTCGTGACTTTGTTCATTTTACACCTAACATTAAACATTTGCAACATTGGACATGTAATAGCACTAACAACATAGCATTGACTTTTGAGTCAAATCCCCCCTCATATTAGAGGACCAGAAGTTTCTTACTCTGGTGTGTTTAACATCAAATGAGAAATAGCGACACCAAAATTGACACACGGGATTGCGGCTCCAAGTGTGTCGAAAACGGGTTTGCGACAGTCAAATTTTCAAAAAATTTCGGGGGAGGGAGGATGTCTGGGTGTCGCCGCTCCGCACTCAGTAACTCGGGCATTATATTGACGCCCCCTCCCACCACTCTGCTGCACCCCTCCTTTCAAAATCCTACATACGGCCCTGAGCAGCATTCGGGTCGGAAATGTAGTCGGTACTCGGTCCGTTAGTTTTTGTTTTGGGCACCAACCACCACCGCCCCCCCCCCCAGTCAAAAAATTCCCCGTACGCCTATGTGTCTGACGAGATTAGCCGTTTTCCTACTATTCTTCAACTGGCGTGGTTTCGAATCCCCGGTTGTGCGTGGCAATGCGTAGGGTCGCCTGTCCAACCTCGTGGATTTTCTCAGGGTACTCCGGTTTCCTCCCATTGCTAAAGACCCCTACGCGCAAGCGAATTATTGAAGTAAAATTAAACCATATGTTAGTCCGGAAAAAACCTATTGTCTGTTCCAGGTGATACTCCATTAACTTGAAAAATGCTTGCCATGCCTTCAATTTTTAATTAAAATGGCTAAAACTTTGTGACATACCTGTATGTCATAATGTTTATGTTTTGAGAAAGTGGCAAAGTCGAAATATATGAAATTACAAGAGAATACTTTATTTTATCGGACTTCTAGTCATTTATTCTAAGGGGGGAATTCAAAGGGATGTCAATTACAGGTATGCCACAAAGTTTTAGCCATTTTTATTAAAAATTGAAGGCATGACAAGCATTTTTCGAGTTGGAGTATCACCTGGAACAGACAGTAGTTGGTGTCGAGTGGACGTTAAACCCCATTTCTCTCTCTCTCTCCCTACTATTCTAGGCTAGAAAAGCACACAGATTAAATTATCTGGGTACCTGAGTTTGATAGATAAACTGTAAATCATCAATAAATAAACCATAAGGCACTTACAAAGACAAACGCTGTACGTTTTCTTTGAGACGTATTTCTAATGACCCTCAAGGGGCCACAGACAGTGTTTGATTCAGATAATCTAAACATGCATTTGGCCATCCAACCCCCTAATGAAGAATGAGGGGAATTTTTCCCGGGCAGCGGTGCTACGGCCTACTCTTATATTGAATTCCAAGTGCCAGGGGATCTTTTACGTGCGTGCCAATGTGTACACGGGACTTCGGCTGTTCGTCCCATCCGAACGACTAGACAGCTGCCATTTTGAGGCCCTCCGTCCTGCATCATTTACAAGAGGAAACCACGCCGGAAAATCTGGATGAACTTTTACGGCCAATGCTGGGATTAAACACTCGACCTCCAGGCTAGCGAGTCTACGTCTTACCAATTAACAGACGTGGTTCCCTAATACTAGAGTAGCTCATGGTAGTTTTGTATGCACTTATATGTCCAGAGCTAAACTCTTCAAAAATCATCTATTTGAAGGTCATTGAACATTATTTGATTGGTGACACATTTGTCACCGGGGCCGAAATACGCGAAAATGCCACGCCCCTTTTTAAGCGCAGCACTACCCCCTGCCATTACTGTATCTCTAGAACCGGTGTACCCAGAAGGTTGTATGACCACTCAAAATCTTCGGAATGGTCACATTATAGGGGTCTGTAATACATTTATATGTTTAAAAGTCAATAGCTTTTAAGATATTTGCCAAAAACTGATTTATTATTATATAATTTACTCATTATTATATTACTTGTTGCAATTTTTTTCAATTGTCTATTTTAGAGTTCAATTATGTGAATTTTTTACACTTATTGCTTTTAAATTACTACAGTCACAAAATATTACATATTTTATGTTCATTCTTTTGCAAGTGCATTAAGAAACCCTTGACAGTCGGAAATCTAACAAGAAAAAGAAGGGGGGTTATCCCCTTAATACTGATTTCAAGAGGGTAAGAACCTCCCAGTTGATGTTACTGTAATGGCAGGATTTCATTATAGTTGAATTATGCAGATTACAGTCATCTTAACAAAGTGTTTTTGTAATAACTTCATTATCTACAATTAATTACGCTTAGCCAATTCTACTTACATTCTGAAGTCGAATGTTGTTATTCTACTTACATTCTGAAGTCGAATAACAACATTTCGGCTTCAGATGGTACATAAATGTGTTGCTGTATGCATTTATTCTTGAGGCGACTAAAGAATCTTGCAATTGTTTTGCTGCCATTCGTATTTTAACACGCCCATCATTAGTTGCTGTTAAAGTTTTTCCTGAAGAGTTGCATATAACGCATGCAGTCCCATCAAACGCTCCCCTGGCTACTGACCTTGAAACCACTAACATTTCCTGTAAAAATATTTTGGCCAAGCGTAATTAATTGTAGATAATGCAGTTATTACAAAAACACTTTGTTAAGATGATTGTAATCTGCATAATTCAACTATAATGAAATCCTGCCATTACAGTAACATCAACTGGGAGGTTCTTACCCTCTTGAAATCAGTATTAAGGGGATAACCCCCCTTCTTTTTCTTGTTAGATTGCCGACTGTCAAAGGTTTTTTAATGCACTTGCACAAGAATGAACATAAAATATGTAATATTTTGTGACTGTAGTAATTTAAAAGCAATAAGTGTAAAAAATTCACATAATTGAACTGTAAAATAGACAATTGAAAAAAATTGCAACAAGTAATATAATGATGAGTAAATTATATAATAATAAATCAGTTTTTTGCAAATATCTTAAAAGCTATTGACTTTTAAACATATAAATGTATTACAGACCCTCTATAATGTGGCCATTCCGAAGATTTTGAGTGGTCACACAACCTTCTGGGTCCACCGGTTCTAGAGATACAGTAATGGCAGGGGGTAGTGCTGCGCTTAAAAAGGGGCGTGGCATTTTCACGTATTTCGGCCCCGGTGACAAATGTGTCACCAATCAAAAAATGTTCAATGACCTTCAAATAGATGATTTTTGAAGAGTTTAGCTCTGGACATATAAGTGCATACAAAACTACCATGAGCTACTAGAGTATAAGAAATGTCAAATTTGATATGTTGAAATACAGGACAGGGAAACTGAGATGGGAAAGCTGTGACCGACACCCTATGGTTAGACCTTGTATTGATTCCTTTTTGTTTATCTACTTGACAGGTGACAGGTATTTTTTTCAGTTTTTTAAACTGTGCTTACAGTTTGTATCTTGTATCTAAAGATAACTTCAAATGAACAAGTGGAATACGTAGGTATACAGGTTATAACGTATTGTTAAAGTTCTCGTTATGCCCTCGTACATTTTAAGTTCCTTAATAGTTATGTCGAAACATCCCCGAATTCACTATATTTTTATTTTTATGGATAAACATTTAAAATAAGTAATTACTAGAAACAAATATTTTTTAAAAAGAGAACTTATTTAGATCATTTTTTTAAAAAAATGATAAAATTGATTTCAATATTTTATGAGTTATAAGAAGACATTATGCGAGATAGAGAGAAAGAGCTGGACGATTTTAGTTTAAAAATATATAATCAAAAATTGACATGTCGAAAATGCAAGTCAAATTACTTTATTCAAAGCGAAGTTACGAATGGCTAAAAACGAGTGGTTTTTGACCCTATGACACCAGATATTGATTAATCAATCAGCATTGACGTTTCTATGGGTTTAGCCACAATAACAAAGCCTATTATATATTAACTTTTCCAGATCCTATAGTAGTAAAGACAAGTAAAACGAAATTTTGAACTATAAAAAACGAAACGAAATAGGATCTGTGTTTGAATCAGATTGCGAATGGCTACTATATCCTACAATAAGTTTTAACGCAAAGCATTTTAAATTTGGGGTGGTTGGGGGATTTCTACGGAAAAGTTGTTGAATTATTTCATAATTGTCCCAGTTGTCATGATGAAATTTGCTTATACAAAATACAAACAGGTATTTTTTCTTCAAGACATTTGTTTTTAATTTGATAAAGTTTGTCTGCGACTACATGACCGTTTTTTTTTGTGGGGGGAATGGGGGTGCATGATTTTATTAAACATTTATGTTATTACGAAGGAATGATACCATAGTTCACCAGATGTTTGCTATGAAAATATGTACGGATTGTTCCATCCAATGTGTGTAAGTGACAATTTTAATGGCCATGGGCTGTTTTCTATGAGATATGTGGTAGACACCATTCGTGCCCCATGGACCTTTCCGTAATGTTAGAATTAGACAAGTCGGTAAACATTACAGTCAATGGTGAAAGATATGGGTATGTTGACACGTGACAATGTTATCCATGTCTATCTTTGTCTTGCTGTGTCTTCGCCATTTCCCCTTGTTAATGACATTTTCTGCCAGGAAAAAGAGGGTGATTACATTGAAAACCAAACGGGTAATTGTATGCTTATTAATATTCTAAATCCAGTTTGTTTATCTCAAATTTTCATGTTGAACCTTGTGCATGCTTTTGGACAAGACGTTCCCACATGTTGCTCTATCTGTGGTAAAATGTTTTCAACCCAACGAGACAAGAATTCAAATTAAGGCAATCGGATAGATGGGGATCTGGCGTAAAGTATGGACTAAGACTAGTAATTATTTAATTATTTCCCCTTAATTCATCATGTAGTGCGAGTTATAAATAGACAATTTTCCCTTAATTTTTTTCTCCCCTCTTTCTGAATTTTTGGGTTGACTTTTTGGTCTAGAATTAGAGAAAAGGCATCGAATTTTCAATTTCATAGCATTTTTGCGCGATTCTGATAATATTACAGCGGAGGGATAGGGTGTGTAAAGTGTCTTTCTGCGGAGCAATCATTGTGTGGGAAGTGAGATTTTCACCCCAGTCAACTTCAAATTCCCGTAGCAAAAAATCTAAAAGGTCAACACCCTATAAATTTATGATGAGGAGATTGCCAAATGTAGTCCCCATTGTGCCTATAAAGATTGGAACCAGCGGAATATTAAGCAAAAAGTTACAGTCTGTGAAGTTACAGCCATTTAACATTGAAGTCAATGGGCAAATAATTACTAGTCTGAGTCCGTATTACACTAAATTAAAACGTAGTTATCCCCCTTTACTCGAGTCTTCCCTTCTCCATTTCTGTTTGTTTTCTAAAGGTATTTTATTGTCGCGTAATCTTATTAGTGCTCCACCTGTCACATGTTCTTTTACATGCTCAGGCGGACCTCAGTTTTGCATCTTATTCGTTTGGTATTACGATTGGGATCCGGGATTGAAATATCACGAGAATCTTCTGGACACCACTGAAATCTAACCTCTCATATTCCAGCTAATGCATTTTTGTTTTTGTTTTTGTTTTGTTTTTAAACTACTTAATCCCCACTATCACCACTGTTCCAGTCATGACGCGTGTGCAAGTGAAATGAATGATTGAAATTGAGTTTAATGGCACGTCAGCTCCAACGGGCTATATTGCGCCAAACATACAAATATCACAGATGCTCGAAAATTTTAAAATGCGTATAACTATGCATATAAATATTTAATATGAAATGAATGGGGTTTAACGTCTCACTGCTCTGTTACTGCTGTGCTAATAAAGACGGCATACGCCATACAGTGGACTATGGGAGAAATCTTGCCCGGCCTGCGCCGCTACGGCCTGCCAAAGGATATTTGACGTGCAAGCCAATCTGTATACGCGACCTCGGATTTTCGTCCCATCAGAACGACTAGACATCTGTTCTTGTCGGTTACGTTTTCTAGAATTCAGTTGTTTTCCATTATTCGATTACGTTTTCTGTAATAATGATAATCAAGTTTTCAAAACTGTCAGGGAACTCAAAAGCTTTAATTGGCAAATCAGACGTGCCGTGAATACAGCGGTATGTACGCTAAAGAACCTTTGAGAGTTGGTGTTCGCTGCCAGAGCAAAATGTCTCCACATAACACAGTACATGGGGAATTTGTGTCCTTTTTTTATTCCGGTTTGTACAGAAAAGTGCGACAATAAAACACGTTTCATGTCCTTTTATTTCCTATCTCGTTCATAAGTTTTGATAGTTAATGGTAGGATAACTACGCGATTTGCTATGCCCCGAGTTTTGCAATCGAATCCCGTACAGCAAGATGTTCGTATCTCGCCGATTTGTTATTTACATTCAACCGGTTTTAGACCCCGTATATACATATTTACCTTTCCCAATAATTCAACTTTTCTACAAATATTTTCTTTTAAAATCACAATAAATATGAAATACAGAAACCTAAATCTGAACCAAATTTTGGAAATGTACATAATATTTGTTTCTCATATTCATATTCATCATTAAATCATTTTTGCGATTATTGCCAATTTCGACATTTTGCCCCCTATAGTTTGTTCCTAATTTACTGAAATAATTTCCTTTCTCAAATATCCAATTATACCATATATAACTGTGCTAATTTTTTTTTTTAGAATAGAACTGTCAACAACATATATTTGATCCCAATTATTTGAATTAATTTCCTGTGTGCAATATCTATTTAAACCATGTATAATTGTTCTAGTTTTCTTAAAATAAAATATGATCTTACAAAAATATATCATGTTAATATATAATAACCCAACGATTAATTTTCTCAAGCGCTCGACTTAGTTATCTTGAGCGCTCGGGATGTTTTGTTTTTTTGTTTTGTTTTGTTTTGTTTTGTTTTGTTTTTTTTTGGGGGGGGGGTTATTTTTTTATCTCCTAAATCAGCCACCGTACTAATATTTGAGTATAAGACATAGGAACTATTGTAATCCAGATGAGAGGGTTATTAATTAAGTCGAGCGCTCGAGATATTTCCCCTTTTTTTGCGTTTGCTAAATCAGCCACCGTATATGACCGTATTAATGTTTAAATATAAAATATAGGGATAATGGTAATCCAGATGATTGGATTATTACTTATTTCACCTTGACGCATTGTAACTTAAGAGAATGTTATATCCATGTTGAACATATGTGTGGATATAAATATACATCTATTGATATATAAGTAATAACTGAATACCACATTTTGTCTATTTATATCGGCCAGTAAGTATAAACAAAATAGTTTAAAATATTGTAAGAGGAATAAGAAAACTCATCTAAATTGGGTTTAACGGCATACTGCTCCCCACCAACAGCGCTATAATAAAGACGGATAAGAATAATAATCACTTATTGCGGTAATATAGGTCAAAGACCAAATCTTTACAAATTTGAATCAACTTTTAATTAAATCTAATAATAAATTTAATAAAAGATATGTGTATTGTATATGTATACCAATATTTAAGATATACTATATCTGATTAATTTCTATATTTAAAAGAATTTTTTCACGCATTTTTTCTCAGCGTAGTTTGTTGGTATTTATTTATTTATTTAATTATCAAAAACAAAATAACATGGAATACTCTATTACAGTTTTCAACATATTCATTTATTTATTTTTTAAAAAAGCACAAAAAGCAACCCCCCAAAAACACAAACGAAATAAAATAAAATGCACAATTTATAAATTTTGCAATATAGCAGCAAATATGTATTCAAGCCTGACTAATACAATAATCAGTATTTAAACTATAGACGAATACATACGTATAATATAGATGGCATTGAAATTTCAACACAATTTGAAGGGATTGGGGAGCAGGCATAGATTATGGTAGCTTTCAATATTATAATGGCATGGTAATTCATTATCAAAAATAATATATTTAAGCTATATTTGTCATCGAAAATGTTTTATCTTACGTGAGGTTTTAAGTGAAAATTGCTTACCAACTATTTCACATAGCAACCATAATGTTATAAATGTATATAAACCACCAAGAGTGATATCATTGACTAAAATTAAAACTGAATAATTCACATATTATTATTTTATTTATTGTGGGCTTGATCTGCAATTTAAGTCTATAATTTGATCTTGTCTGGTAATCTTACAATTTCATTTTTGTTTTGTAGGTCTTATGATTGATCATGTTAGGTGCGACGTAATTAAATAATATTGTCTGGAGAAATTTGTAGTTGGCGGATATTTCCAGCAATGTCGATTAATTCTGGCCGGGGCTGTTTATGGACATTTTCCTACCAAAAAAGAAACAAAACCAAAAATTTAGGATTGTTGGACAGTTCACAAAACATGAAATGTTAACCCAATTGTCCGGCTCTGCTTTTAGAATTATTTTTTTATATATATTTTTTGAAAACACTATATTATTGAATTTCTCTCGGAATAGCAACCAGGCTACGAATAAATATCACCCCTTTTTTCACATATGGGAAACTTAACGTGTGAAATATTCCGAACTTACTAAAGACTTAATATTAAATTTTGTGGATACACCGAACAAGCTACTTTCATGTTCTTTGTAGATAAAATAAAGAAGTTGGGGATATTTATGTAAATCCATTCGAGTAGTTCTGTAGAAGATTACGACCCATATTAACGCTGTTAGCGTCACGTAAAGAACATTGATGACTGCAATTAACCGACAATTAAGTTGCCATTTTGCTTTGATGTTTCGCCACCGAGTTGGTCATAATAGCTTTAAACCTTATGTTTCACATTTACCACACTAAAGTTTCACCAAACTCCAGACGCAGAATGGAAGCGCTTTGAGTCCAAATAATTTGATATTAACCAGAACACCTTCTTGAAATTAGTCTTCGTGTCTGGCAAATTTCTCCCAGCCCGAAGGACGTGTCAGAACGGCTACGACTAACTAGGTAATTTTCTTCATTTTTTATCACCCAATTCCGCTTCTGGCAGTCTGAACTGGGAAATGTAATGTTCGTCGGGTCTTGCTGTATTTGATTCTGTACGAGTGTTGTGTATGATCGGAATGTTGATGATCATGTCACAATGAAATGTTTAGATTAGTCCAGTATTTCAATCTTCTAGCAGTCACTGATACCATACCATGGTTTTATCAGTTAAGACTCTAATTGAACATATCTATATATCATGACATTAAATACACACTGACATCTATACTGATATACTATTTCCATACTTGGTCTATTTTCATACTTATATTTAATACGAAATTAAACTGGGCAATTTTCTCACGGCAATTCAGAGCGAACTTTCCCTGGCTAAACGTCGACCAAATGGTTATTATCATGCTAATTGGAAGATAAGGAAAAAATCAAGGACGGTCACGCTTCTTAGCCTAAACGGTAACCGGTTACAGATTAAATGCTTCTTGATCATGGTGCAATTTTGTAATACACGAATTCTGGATGGGGATGAGTGAGTCTTATGCTCCATCCCAAACCAATTAATTCATAATCGTTCCTTTTCATTGACGTTGAATTGTTTTATTATTTGCCCTTCTTGCTACTCTGCTTGGTGTACCTGTACTGTATAGCATCTGAAGACAGATAGCTTATGATTTGGCGTATAGAAGAAGAAACTTTACTGTATAAAACAAACCTCACTATGTGCATATACAAATAAAAAGAATAGAAATATACACGAAACAAACAGAGGATACATACATGGACACAATTATGCAAAGATACAGAACTTTTCAAAAACACAAACGAATTGTATACTAAAGCTCATAAACATTTTAACATTCCTACATTTTTATTCATTGTCAGTATTTTTAATTGTTGTAAATCATTCAGTTTAGCAGAACGGAGAAGTAAAATGGGAGGCGATGCGGTGGAGGGGGGGGGGTACCTGTACGTCGTAATTCATACGATCCGTACGGAATAGTTAAACGCATTTATCGTAGCTATGGTTTGAGAGATCTGTCCCAAACTATGCATACAACCAGGGCCGTATTTAGCGGGGATGCAGGGGGTACATTGCACCCCCAGAAAAATAAGGCGCCCCTTTGGGATTACTGCTAGCGACTTTGATTGCGATAGTCCCCGCGTTAAATAAATTGGCGCCCCACTCTGCCGCTGCACCCCCACTACATCCTAAAATCCCGAAATTGGTATATAAACAAATTACTTCAGAACGCAAATTACCGTTTATCCGACCAGCTAAGAACTCCAATAATCTAGTGCTTCTTTAAAGGCATGTAGAGCCACATTAGGTCATTAAAACGCATTAAAATCGTGTCAGAATATTTTTGACAGGGTTTCGATGATTTCGTGGATTAGAGAATTATGTATGTTGACCTGTTTGATAGTGGCAACTACTAATGCTAACATCAATTTATACAGACATTTTATCAAGTAATTTAAATCGAATTTGACATTCTTCACAGGGTGCACATGTTTTCTTTAATAGCAGAATTTGTCTCAATTACTTGAATTGCGGTTCACGGAAAACTAACTAGACGTGCGATAATAACACTTCATAAATCTCTTCGTGTCAGAGGCAGAAAATTTTCACTCGATGGCGATTTCCCACTGCGTCGAATAACTCTCTCTTGGTGATTACAGATAGTCCACGGTGAACCATTGCTGATCCACCTTAAGATAAACGTGATATATAAGTGGTGGGGTCTTGTGAATCATTACCACCCAAATTGTTCAATCCTTAAACAGTCAACCTCTTCATTAGAAATTAACCTCCGTGTTTTCTTCTTGATTGACGAAATGCTGTATTCGGATGCTAAAGAATGATTTATTGCTTGACGTAGACAGAATGATAAATGTGTTATGCAAGAAAAAAACAAGCCGAAATTGAGAAATAGTTTTATTTTGTCAGCGATGTAATATTATACTTCGCAGATAAAGAGAAGAAATACATACACGATGCCTTATTCCAAAATATTTGCGTATATCAATTTAATGGGTTTTTATTTCGATATTTAGTTCATCATGTACAATTCTAACGATAAAAACGTTGATCTCTATTATTTCGCAGTGTATTAAGTTTCTTTGTACGATGTGTCGATATGATTATTATTCAAAATGTAATGGCAAAGGAACGTAGCCGTTTTTAATTATAACATTTAACTTTATTAAAAATTGCACACGCATACACGACTGTAAATAATCGTAGGAAGAGATGGGTGTGGCGGAAAGTCGAGACTAAAATTCTGGTTTTGTTTTTTTGTTGTTTTGGGGTTTTTTGCAGATATTAATTTAATATAATCCATTTGAAGCAAATTTTCAAATAAACGTTGGTCGTAAATGAGGACATCCGTTATATTAGTAAGTACAGGGGGGTTGCATTACGGAGGATCACGGTCGCCAAGTGGTATGACGCTGGCTGGCTAGCCTGGGGGTCGGTTGTTCGATCCCTGCATTGAACGAGACAGTCCATCCAGATTTTACGGCGTGATGCTCCCTTGTCACTGTTGCAGGAAAACTGGGTCCCGTGTACACATTGGCGTGCACCAGGGTTCAATTTAGTCTAAAGCCAATGAGTAGCAAATTTTTGTGACAGATTCACAATTTGGCTAATCAATTCAAAATTTGAATAGCATTTGCTCAGATTTGAGGAGCAGTAAAACATAGCCTTACATCACAAAAATTTGCAATCCTGATATAAGTGGATACTTTTTCCTGCCGAAGTCCGGTCTTCGTTGTATACTCCGCTTCGACTTATGTATGGATAAAAAAAAATTCAGTTACCGTCTCTTCACGATGCCGGACGCACTATAATCGTCTAAAACAACACTACGTGTACTTTAAGTTTCACCATTCCAATCGAAATATTTGTAGACGTAGCTTTGCTTGTTTATTTCTTTATTTAAAAACATCCCCCTCACCGCCTTCAAAATATTATCAACCCGAGAATATGCCATCAGCATAAAATTTTTGTCAGACATTCGTCAAAAATGGCACGTTTCACGCGTCTCGCGAGATGTCTACTTTTAGTTTTCAGTTAAGTTAACCAATCATATTATACTGCGTTGTTTTATTCTATTTTTAGTAACATATTTTATAAACGTGTGATTAAAAACGGGGTCTGCATTGTGTTCTAGTTATCGGATATATTGAAATAAAAACTGGTTCAACTTGGAGTATTAAACAAGTTAGTCCTGCATTTATAAATTGATTTTTTCGTAGGTCTAAATATACTCCACATTCATCCAAAATATAATGAATCGCACTTCACAAGTATGAAAGCAACTTTTGGCTAATGAATAAAATAATTCTATCGCTTTTACCGCGATTTGAGTCGCTTTTTGCGATGCGATACCGCTTAAATTGAACCATGGCGTGCACGTAAAAGATCCCTTGATACTGTATGGCGTATGCCCGTCTTCATTAGCCCAGTTCGGAGCAGAATAGTAGGACGTTAAACCCATTTCATTTCATTTCTCGGGTCGCAATAGATGCAAACAAATTAGATAAGACAAACATGAGGACAAACTACACAGATATTGTAAGAAACAAAGAACAAATATTAAACCAGGAGTACAGTCCTGGGCCTGTAATGATACAGGCTTGACCAAAAATGATAAACAAAACTATGAATGATCTTCAAGGAAAGACGTAACAGATATAATACCACCGGCCTTTGCGGTGATCGTCTCCTTATTAACGACAGTCCGTTGTTGCGTGTACATGCCTCATACAGTGTAAGGCAATCCTACTGGGTTACGTCGTATTGCGGTAGGCAAGATCTGGATGGATCTTATGAACGAAATGGTCGATCTATATCTCTATGCTTCAGATGGCTTCCACAGTTAAATCGATATCTATTGGCACCAGTTTGTATATTACCAATGTCTTCATTCGTTGTTTTAAACAGATAAATCGTGGTAGTGTACGTAACTTCTCGCCAGCCGTGTAAAAAATAACTTATTTGTTATTGTCTTATCATCCGAAATGTTCAAATACCTTTATGTCTTAAATCCATACGCAATTCATTAGTTAATTTCCTGTCATTTCTTTCTTCTTCCCTTCCTCTTTACTGCAATCTGGATGATTAACCCAAAGAACAAAGCTATTAAGGTATATTTATTGCATCATGTGACCGAATATCTGGTCTCCTATCTTATTAACTATCGCTTTTTTTATTTTCGTACTTTATATTTAACTGTATTATTTTACCGCCATTTTTTTCTGCATAACATCTTTCCCGCCATTCCCACAGAGAACAGTCTCAAATATGACTTTGAAGAGAGTGCGCGAAGAGATTACTGAAAAACGGTTGAAACAAGTTGAAATAATATGATAGGTTTGTCTTCAAGACATGCACATGCAGAGATGGCACCAGTAATACAGATTGTCAATTTTGAAAATAAACTTCCAACGACCCTTTCGCCACAACCCGCCGATAAAGCGTTAGTGAGAGTAGAGGCTATTAATGACTATATAAACAAAGCAGGACAAAAAACCAGAGTTCCAAGACAGGTCTATCGAGAGGAAATTAGCCTTATCGTTAAATACGATCTACTTAATGATATGCAAAAGCTCTTCCCCACTGTTAATGTACCCAGTAATACAGAGATTAAATGTACAATATATCTACCTATAGCAATAAGGGTCGTGTTCGTTCAAGGAATATGATGTTGTGGCCGTTTGGTACAAATC
Source organism: Patella ulyssiponensis (assembly GCA_963678685.1). Classification (NCBI taxonomy): domain Eukaryota; kingdom Metazoa; phylum Mollusca; class Gastropoda; family Patellidae; genus Patella; species Patella ulyssiponensis. The sequence continues at coordinate 65,141,413 of OY783229.1, forward strand.
TATACCCGTGTTTCATTGATATGTTTTTTTTTATTTTGAAGACGTACTAATATCCGTATATTACCAACTTAGGCATTTTGTATGTCAGAACACCATTACAGCATTTCGATGCTCTTGGTGTTTATAAAGTTTCATAAAAAATGATTTTTTTTACATTTTCTACCTTGAATATAGTACTCACAGAGCTGTTCCAAGATGCTAACCAACAGCGATTTCAAGATATAATATTTGTCTTTGTTTTCCTTACATACTATTCTTATTTTCTAATGTATTTCTGGTACTGATAGTAAGCGTTACATTACACAGTGTTAAGGCTAAAAGTACATAATATAAGTTTTCTGTTTTTTAGGAATAGTCTTTGTGACCATTTCTACTTTCAATATAGTATTCCCAACGACGATGTAAAGATATTTACTCTCTGTACTGACGACGGCAACATTTCTTTCAGTAAAGAAAAATATAGTTTCTTGGTCCATGAGTATGTACATGATATTCGGAAGAATTAAATTTAGATAGACTGAAAATAAAATTATGCAAATCAGGTTGTTAATAGGCAGTGTTTCATATGTCTATGAATTTATGAATTTTGTTTTATTCTGTGTGGGGGCGCCATTTCAATGAGTCGATTTCAATTTGACGAATCGCCTTTCCTTTAATGCAAATGAAACTTACACGGTCATGTGCACATATGAATAAAAAGAATATACAGGAAACAATCTAATAAACATACATAAATATATGTACATAGAGATATAAATGTCCAGTGAAATAAATGGTTGATAAACAAAAGACTCCTAAGCATTTTAATATTTCTACATTGTTTTGTGCATCAGCATTCAAAATAGTTGGGAAGCGTTCATCGTTCAAGTTTTTGAAAGTTAGTGCGTACTTTTATATATGTTTCATCCATTTTAGTCGAGGTATGCAATTAATTAGATAGCTTGTGTGATGATCATTGTAATGTATTACTTTAGACACAGACACGGATCTTACATACTCTTGTACCAAACGATATAGATCTGTATTTTAATCAGATTGTCTTAAGGGTCATTGCATAAAATTTTGATATTATATTAGGGGAGTCCAGGGTATTTGTCGGTGGATGGTTATATGGAATTAAAGACATTGATTATGTTAGGGTCGGTGATAATACGCGACTCATCCAGAGAAGAACAAAAGGGCGGACAAGACAGTGAGTGTCAAGTGCGGTAGACCAAATGACCAGATGATATGAGGTCAGTATACTTAACCTTCCCCATTAGGAGATCATAGCGTGACCTCCTGTCACAGACATTAGAGGTCAAGTTGTATAAACTACGGTCTGTGAGAACAATTTCAATAGACTGATATTGACCATCTTTCATCTTACAACGGTGAATCCATATCTCATTGTAAACTAAATATATTTTTATCGGATTAACAATGGGATAATTAACAGCAAATTATCTGTTTCCCCAAATTTATTTTTAGTCTTTCTTTCCGTTCCCTTTTCGATTTTTTCACTTTGTGTAGAATCGGAGAAAGCGTATGGATATGTTGTCAGCCAGGTTTTGATTAATATTCATGATTTTGAGGCGGAAAGATAAGGGCGTTAAGAAGTTAGTCACGTTGAAATGTAGGGCAGAAAGTTGCATGTTTATTTGTCTCTACTTCCAGTTTGTGTATCTTAAGATTTTTATGTTAAAAGCATACCTACTTCTGAGCAAGGGTGCAACATGTTGCTCTATCTGTGGTAAAACGTCGAACCCAACGAAAAGTTGGGAAAAAGTTAAAGCCGGTCAAAATCAACGTTAAAATTGTTCTGTCCTCTGTCGCTGACTAGTAATTCCCCCTCTATTGACATCAGCGTTACAAACATCACATATCTTGGTCTATTCCGATGATCTTCATCTTTAAAATCACAAAGAATTCCATATGTCACAATCATCTGATACAAAAATTGAAAGGAGTTGAACCTTGCGCACGGTCGATCCCTGCATTGACCGAGAAAGTTTATTCAGATTTTCCGGCCTGGTTCCCTCTTGTCAGTGATGCAGGACGGAGAGGGGCTGGTTAGGACAGCTGTCTGGTCGTCCGGATGGTACAAAAAACCGAGATCTAGTTCTAACATTGGCGTGCACGTAAATGATAACTAGACAGTTGGAATTTGATATAAGAGTAGAATAATAGGACCTAGCGATTTATTGCTTATTTTTGCAATGTCGTCATTTTGGTATGCGATAACCTTGATTCGTGGATGTGTTTTCTTGATCTAAAATATTCACGAAACCCCGACGGAAAATGGATATCCAAGCACTCTCTCTCGATTCGAGACCAACACGTCATCAGCAATTCCCACTGATATGAAAGTTATGCGAACACGTAAAATACAATCGAATGGCCCTCAACTGGAAATATACCTTGGATGATTGCATCAAATCCAGTTATCCGGACAAAAAAAATCATTCATTTTGAAATCTTTGTTTTCAAACTTTATTTAAGATGTAATTTGTTACTCTAGCAGGTTTCCAGATAAAGTTGTAACGCGAAAGATTATCTCAGTTATAGCACTTTCCAAAAGGTGCTAATATGGCGGTCATGTTTATGTGATAATATGACGTGTACATGCTACTTGTGACATTTTCGAGGTGAACTACGGAAGATGCATTCGTGTGAATGAAATTTCCAACATGGCGAATGATTGATAGGTTGACGTAGGAGATTATCTGCCCGATTGAAATATTCCAGCTTTCTTGATATTATATTAAATAACAAGAGTTTTTGGCATATTAACATCTTTTTTAAAATGTCGATTCAAGGATAGTTTAGTGGCTAATTTATAAATATTGCGAGAGCAAACGAAACATGTTTTCGAATTATGAGAAATAGTTGAAAATATAATGTTTAATTTGTAACGAATAGAACAGATCAAATAATTCCACATGACTGTAAATAAAGTAACAGATAGTGCTGTCGATACAAACGGGCTTATCTAGAACTATACCATCAGACCTATACAAAGAAACTATTAAATTACTCGATCTTATTCATCTATAAGGGTTTACATATCTACATAGAATGGATACTACAGACGATAAATGATATTAAATTTATCAATACTTAAATTTAATGTGTTTTCTACATATTTCTAAATATTAAAAAAAAAACTTTAACATGACTTAGAAGAAACTTTGTGTGCACTTTGAGTAGACTTTATAGCTTAGAGTTTAGAGCTACATAAGAATCCTACTTTAATTGTTTTTATTATTTAGTTATTGAGCAAATCCTTTTGTTTTGTGTAGTTTGAGATTGTCTTAGAACTATTTGGTCTATGAACATGTTTTCAATCCAATCGTCTGGATTTCTATTTAATGAGCACGTTTCGGCCCATATTTTGTTAAATGTAGATTAGCCTGCATGTATTAATAGCTAACTTATTTCCTTTCTTAAATTTGCCGTTTAATATGAATTTTTACTTTTCAATTTGGCGCACTCGAAATACATGTATGTGAGCCACTTACTAAAACCCTTTAGCCAAAAAACTTTAAAATATAGCTATACTTCAAATCATTTCCTTGAACTTTTCCAATGGTACTAATAATGAGTTCATCTAGGTGGTCTCGCTCATTTGGCGCCAAATAAACAAACGAAGCAATTTCACATCTCTCCGCGGCCTTACGAGAATTTTCTAACCCATTCGTAGCCAATTGCGGATGTCGACAAAGCTTAAATAGTACCATTTATTGTAATGGCACACACGTGTTAAACGTTGTCTTTAGGAAATGCCCACTACACCCTATTGATCTCATTTATTTATATTCTTAATGTGATGCAATGGTCATAATTGGTATTAATTGGTGTTTTAGTGAATTGTCTCCCTTTAATGTCTAGGGTCCATAATACTATCATCTTCGACCATACTTAAGACACATTTGTTCAAGAAAGGTTTCCAGTGTTAGGACAGTTCTCGGACTTGAAAAGATGGAATAGATGTATTATATTTCAGAAAATGAACAGCAGAAGCAGTATACTGCATGGCGTTTGACCGTCTCCATTAGTCCAGTCGGACAAGACCAGTAGAACGTTAAACCCCATTTCATTTCATTTAATGATCAATATTTTAGAATCATGCTTCAAACCTTAGAGCTCAATTTCATTTCAATTAATGATCGATATATTAGAATCGGGTATGCTTTAATCCCTAGAGCCGAAATCCAAGAAAACTTTGATTATCAATTTAAAAACATTTCTCACTGGAGAAACCATTTTGATCTTTTGGGTGTTTTTAAACATACTAATATGTATTACTTGGTTAAACTGTCTTTAGCTTTGTGATATAATGCTCTTCCTCTTTTGCTGTTCAATAGTTCTCGAAAGCAGAACAACACCCACCACATGTTGTGTAGCAATAGTTTTAATTTATTGGCGTCAATACACGTAATATTTTATACGAAAGGATTCAACATACCACCAAATTAATTCGAGGGATGTACCTTTTCCATTACTCCCTGTCAACACGGTTTTCTTCGGGTGTGCTTCGAGGCTAATCTGAGGCTTCTCTGTTTCTAGACCAAAGAAGACCTGAAAGAAATCCATCAACATTCAAAGCGCACAGTTCGACCCCAAGCGGACAGGCACGTTTCATAAATTCCCCAAACAAAGTGCGCAAAGCTTATGATGAATTCCATATGGTGCATAAATGGTAGCCGACATGACAGAAATGCAAGCATTATTCTTGTACTATTATCATTCAGTAAAATAAATATAACCATAATCAAATCAGGCTCACTAGAACATTTGGTGTACATGTTTCTGTGGAATAAAAGTGCACGATTGCCCTGGGGTTCAGTTTACAGACATTTTATAAAACAGATTCAAATTTTAATGAGGAATTAAATAAACCCAAGAGAGAAATTTGAACAATTATAAATATATCTTCATATAGCGTCACCAAATCAGAAATATTGCCATTAAAGATACATTATGGGAGATTACATAACGAGCTGGCAGTTCTCGCTATAATAGTTACAAACTCGATAATGTAAAGGAAATTTGCTGAATATTTCAGTCAAATTCATCCACTCTGAACCGAGAATTTAGCGACTGAATTTTGGGCCTAGCCTCGATCATCATTACTAAAGTCGGTACGATAAAAAAAATACATGCATAGTCTCGATTATATATTTTTTGATTTAATCAGCAACAGCAGATCGGGTTCTAATCCAGTAAATATCGCAGGATAGCGATAACATTAGGAGTTGATTATGTCTGGATGAGCATAAGCTAATTAATGTCTAAGTAATAATTTAGATAACATTTCAGGCCTAAGCAAAGACCTGCAATAGGCAGATTTAGCTTTTGCATAATGTGTGTTAAATCGGGTTTAATGAAACATTCAGTGTACGTTCTCCTGTGGAATAAAAATGCACGGTTGTCCTTGGTGTCAGGTTACTAAAAATTTTAATTTGAATTTTAGATTAATTACATTAACCCAGTGAAACAATCGGAGATTTGAACAAATGTTTACATAATAAGAAATCTAAGTGTTTCTCTGTATAACGCCTTAAACCGGAAAATACAAGAATCTATAATTTATTCGCCGTATTGTTTCACACTTTGTAGATAGATATCTGTTGGATTTTAGAAGTTTGTAAATTTGAAGATTAAATCAAATTTTAAAAAATCATTCGTCTACTTTTACTTGCCAGTAGATGTGGCGATACTGATATACTGAGAATAATTTTCCTGGTAGTTAAAATAGAAAAACGAAAACGGAAAATCATTATATCCATAGACAAAGATTGCCATTTTGTTAAACCGACAAAATGCTGATTGAGTAAATGTGGTAACATTTTGACAACCTCTGCAAGTCATTACGCTACAGTTTCTCAATGGCGATTGAGCTGATAAAGAAAGGGCCACACCAAATATCTGTATGATTGGACACAACTTCCTAGAAAATTTTATAAGCTCGTTATGACAAGTTGAGAGAGTACTGGAGGGCAAGAGCAAGCAGTACTTGATATAGGATCGCATCATAGATAGACTATTGGTTCCAGAATACACGTTATTTGATGGTCGGCGTGGATGTGTTCTATTCCATTAACATACCGGAGTAATAAGCGACATGGGGATCGAGATACCTCTCATATGCATCAGATTAACTCGGTAACCTCTTCCATCTTATCTTGACGGCTAACTTTCCAACTCACTCACTGAAAATGGAGCTTGAAGACGCGTGAATTGAACGATTAACAGTGCGATTACTGTCTGATAAGCAAATACCGCCTGCGATTTGATAGTCATTTCTCTTAATGCCTCGAGAAATATAATTTGTAATGAGAACATAAGAACTACATGTCGGCTGCCTTATCATAATCGTCTGCTTTAGCCGTCTGCTAGGGATTTCCGGTAATGCGCGAGATGTTATCACATGATTCAAAGCGCCGTGGGTTGTAGATCGTCAGAAAACAAATTGGTTTGAATTGAAGAACCGTTTATGTCGCAGTTTGATTTCGTTTTTCCAGAGACATACCACTGCAGTAGTATAAAAATCGGCGGATGGGGCGGTATGCAAACTTTATACCAGATACTGGGTGTGGGAATGTAATAAATATAATCCGCACATGTGCACGCGGGGTAAATGATTTTAATTCAGTGACTTTGAAACCCTTATTTAATTTCAATTAAACTTGACATACGCCAAATAAATTTGCAAAGAACCGACGAATAATATCTTAATTTATATATTTAATTTATCTTCCGGTTTTCAAGATGCAAAATGTAAAACCTGACAGATCGTGTTAAAGAAACAGTCGTAAGCCCAAAAAAATTTCAGAAGTAAACCATACCTGCATGTGTGTTAAAGTGTATCGACCATCTTAATGAAACTGCACTTAATTTTATTGAAATGAAATGGGGTTTATTGTCTTACTGTTATGCCCCAACAGCGGCGCAACGGCCTACTCTTGTATCGAATTCCATCTGCCAAGGGATAATTTAAGTGCACGCCAATGTATATACGGTACTTCGGTTTTCGGTCCATCCGAACGACTAGACAGCTGTACTTGTCAAGCCCTCTGTCCCACACCACTGACAAGGAGACACCGTGCTGGTAAATCCAGATGAACTTTCTCGGCCAACACCAGGATCGAACCCACGAGCCAGGTTAGCGAGTCAGCGTCTTACTCACTTAGCCATCGTGGCCCCCAGTTTGTTGTATCGAAACCTTTTGCATTTTGACCAAATCTATGAACTTTGCTATGATTATTTACACTGCTGCAGATATTTGGGAAAAATTAACTCTACCACAGTTGCAAATGTGAAAACTTACTTGTATTCATGAAGAAGGCTAAAATGACAGACCATCTTTCAAAATGTAAAAGGTGTAAAAATTGATTTAATTCATGAGGACATCTGACATAGAAAGCCATATTTAAAAAGTTTTATAAGTCTTTCCGGGGCACAGATGCCAATTCTAAAACAATAATAGAAATCACAAAGACATCTGAATTGGAAGACCATATTCAAAGTCTTTGCACAGATGCAAAAAAAAAACGATAATAGAATTCATGAAGACGTCTGAGATGGAAGACACCCTTTAAACAGTTTTAAGTCTTCCCTATGTAGACTATCTAGCTATTTAAAACAGAGTTGGTCTGTTTCACTTATCGCTTGATATCTGTACAAGCTACTGGAGATATTAGAATATTATCTATGATACTACCCTAATCACCGTATCACTTTCACACGCGTTTTTACTTAAAAATATTTTATACGCAAAGTTTTATCATATTCAACAAAACAAGCTGTGATTGATAAATACCAATACGTTTTTTATATTTTTTAAAAGACATTTAATACACTATGAATCCAAAATATTTAAATAATAATTTTGTTCCAAATGTATATATTAATGTAATACTATCAGAAGGGTTTAATGGAATGAAATGGGATTTAACGTCCTACTTTTCTGCACTGATTGGGCTAATGAAGACGGATGAGAAGAAAACTAAATACTACTTGATGATTTGTTGCACTTACGGTTATTATTTTTGAATTACATACACCAATATGATGTCACACCCAAATTCTATGGTATAAAGATACACGCGGCTGCATATCCCAATACGATGGTATCAAAATACACGTATTCCGCTCCACGCGAAGAAAGGGGGTAATGGCGGGATTCCTTCCATCCCACCATTCGTCTGTTCTTCTACGTCTCGTTCCTGAAGCATACCATATACACCGTTAACACTTCGTATCCTAAATGTGCTTAACAATTTTTCGGTCAACTTTTTTTATTTAGGGGCATAACTCATCAACCGTTCAAGACATCTTTATGTGTACATATATCGACCTATTGTAGTAGTCGGGCTTGTGGAATAACATTTATGGTTCCACTGAATCACATTTTGCATTGCCCATAGTTTGATGTCCGATGCTATTTGAAGTACATCTTAACTTTTAGTATTTTGTTCGTTCGTTACTGAAGTTTAACGTCCACTTCCACCTAGGGTGATATCATAGACAAGTATTTGGTTGTTGATTGGCCATACTTGTGCTGTATAATAACATGTCCAAGATTACGGGATGTTGAAGAGAGGGTGTAATTCTTGTTTAATTCAATAAATCCCCACCGGCTCGTTCAGTAAAATCTAGTTATATATGTACTCAATTTCGTCCTTGTTACGAATTTGTGTTACCTCAAATAGGCTCAAAATGCATCTTACTTTATGAACAAAATGTTTTGACCAGATATGATTAAAACTGTCTGAATCCAAACTTGTTTGAATTACCTCCCCTTAGCATTTTAATCATTCCCAGGATTGTTCTTCTTGTTTTAATTCGACTATTTCTGATAAAAGAGTAAAACAATAGGTTTTTGTATTGAAAGTAAACTTAAAATATGTCGTATCCTGAACCCACTTACGTATAATAGCGACGAATAACCTATGAAATATTAGTTCACGTATTCTCCAATCTCCATGAAAACATAACACTTGCAAATTCTATCAAACAACGTCGGATTTCCTTCGTGGTTTTTTTTTCTCTTTGCGAATTTCCTGATTGTTCTCGTGATTTCAAGTTTTTTCAGTGAAAAATGCACGACATAAGATTATTTCTGATTTGTGGTACACATACATAACAAATAAATAGATTGATTTTTTTTTTCATTATTGACATGAACCAGCTATATGCGAAAAATAACGGGGTCAGACCACCTAATCTAAGTTTGTAGAATAAACATGTGAACATGAACTAAATAGGATAGGCCCTTATGTCCAGACCGTTTTGCGTCATTTTGCGGGCTTATGCTCCGTTGGAAAATCATATCATTAACATCTTTTTCCTGTAAAGCGCTAACAAGATTTAACGACCAGACACTGTCAGATAATTTCGCAAAACGCGTTCGAAATTTAGCAATATTTACAAATTCTAAATTGTCGCACTACTTGTACAGATTTTAAACGGTCAGGGGATCTTTAATGTGTTATTAATGGTATGTATGGAGCCTCGCATTTTTGGTCTCATCCTCACGATTTGACACAACATAATTAGACACATGCTCACTGAGAAGATATTTAATTGAAATAAGAGAACAATGAACAAATCATCTATTACAAGAATATTAAATCCTAATTTTAATAACAAAAAATAAAACATAAAATTTAATCCTAAGTTACCTAAATTCAAAATGTTTGGTTCAATATGTAGGCCTATTGGAAACAGGGAGCAGGATATACCATTTATGTCATCTAGTTGACAAAATACTCCCGCAGAAAATAGTGTTTATTGACTTTGGAACGGAATCTATAGCAGGACCTTGCCTGGCGGGGGCGCAGGGGGTACATTGCACCACCACTCTGCTGCACCCCCACTTTTAAAATCCTACATACGGCCCTGATCTATAGTACTGACAAATATTATGTAGCGAAGACAGGCTTCGTCAAAAAGGTGACTCAACTCTAAACATATTAATCCAATTTTGCCGAAAAGACACGTGGATTCCCGTCTGGTCTTTAGAAAAGTCTCCCGATAAACACTGTAGCTTATATTTCGCGAACAACATTTGTGGGCGGATCGACGGTCGGAAATAGTGATTACAATATACATTAACATGTGGGAGTATAGAAGGCTTAAAATTAATTGTTAAAATATAAATCAAAAAGTGTATTTCCTTTCCGTCCAAACTATCACATAAATATTATATTGCCTGGCTAATTTATTGAAATCAATCTATGTTATTACACATTAACGATAAGCACATTAATTACCCACGACGTTTGCGCCACTTCCAGAGATGATCGAGCTGGATTCATCAAACCAATCGCTTGTCATCGCCTCTGTTTCACAAGGAATCTTGCGTCATTGGTGGCCCTCTTTTAAGATACCGCCATTTTGTGGGTGTATGTTTGAAGTTGGACCCCATTAGTTAGTATGTTTATTTGTATAAAGTATACTAATTCCTGGTAATGATCCATCAACAGTGTTCTGTCTTCACCATGACACAGATCGTACTAACTAATTACAATTATCGTCTCGCTGTAATTAGAAATTAATTATGATAGCAACCATGTTTCAGTCATTTCAAATGACAGAATATGTTTTCTGAACTTATCCTTGCCTACATTTGCATACTTTCGTATTGGTTTTGGAAGCTTTTCGTGTATGATTGTGTGCGATTCGCAATTTACCCTCGACAAATAAGATAAATCTGTTCATTGATATGTTATTTACTCTTGACAAATCAACAGTTGTATTGATAGATTAATTATGACGCAACGAACTTTCAGTGATGTGCAATTACAGAGAATATATTTTCGTAACTTTACCTTTTACATTGTTAATTGTTGGTCCTACTAATCACCGACAAGGACCTACAAGAGCGGGGTTCTTTTACCAATATCGCCCACAGTTCTACAAAAAACGGCCGAAAGGAAAGATATGTTACGGATATGCATATTCTACACATCATATCTAAATCTTAAAAGATTTTTTTCAAAATATACAAAGTTATGTGTTAGTGAAATTGACCAAAAAAAACCCCGCTCTTTTCGGAACTTAAGTCGGTGATAAGTAAAACCGTGTTTGTGAAATTTTCAATTATCAATACTTTTGTCAATTTGTTATGAAATCATTTCAATTTTAGATATGGTGTATAGAATAATAATAACATATATTTTCTTGATGGTCACTCTTTGCAAATACTTTGGACACTGCAGACAAAATAACGCTTTCTTCGGAGATTAGCAAATATTTTTCACGAAATTTTTTAAATGTGTACAATGTGCATATCTATAACGACGACCCCTGGTAGGATCTTCCTTATTTGGGTTTTTAAACGGTTTTCGTGTTTTATGTTTTGAGATTTGTACTTTTCTCTTGAGAAATAAAATAAATGAATTTCAAAGTTTTAGCACAGGAGATTGTTTAAATGGATATTACAAACATAATGCAATCTTCATCGCTAAAAAAAATGTTTTTCAAAGATTTTATAACCAATAAATCCAACCAAAAAAAAAAGCTTCTACAAATACCATATAAACGCTGTTCTCACTAAATAATTGAAATCTGGCCCAGGGACCATAAAACTCATTCTTAAAAATTTCTTAAATTCGCAAATGAAGAAGGACATCTGCCATACAGTGTGCTTTGAAAGAAATTTTGTCAGGGTAGCGGCGCTATGGCCTTCTCTGATATCACATTCCCACTGTCAAGATTTCAGTTACATGTACACCAATATGTACACTGGACCTCGATTATTCGTTCCACCCGAACGGATAAACGTTGGTCGTTGCCATGCACTCTCTATCCTGCACCATCCTAAATTCGATGCTGGCACTATACCTTATAAAGTACAAAGGGCGGGGAGAGGGGGTTGGGGTGGGTGAATGGTCAAACGTGTGCGCTTTAGATCACAAGGTTTGTCATTGAGTTTCGACCCAACACTTGTACGTGACAATGACAAACCGCGTGGCCCCCTGGTTTATTCCCACTACTAAAGACCCTACGCACAAGTGAATTATTGAAATGAAATTATACCATATATTTGTTCCGAAATTACCCAGTGTGTAAAGACTCCCCCCATCCACCCTTGTTTTTAATGACGTAATTAACATTACAACCAGCATCAGCTGAATATAATTATGGTAAACATGACACGAGCAGTCCAATATTCACTGATCCTGTTCTTCTCTTTACAAAAAATTTAGACCTACAACACATTTACACCGAATGAACTTTATAATATCATAGTATATGCAAAAAATGATAAAACTCGTTTTCATCTATTAGGTTACGCTTTACTTCAAACGAAATGACATTTTACGGTATAGAGCAACGGCGTATTGTATAATATCCCCTACGGAAGGGCCTCTTTTTGAACACTCTTCATACTACCGCAAATAAAATGACAATATCCGAGATTTGAAGCGAGGAAGCTTCTTAATAAGAATGTGTATTATATCAATGAGGAATTGTTGCCAGATTCATCGACACATGTACATATGTTTTGTGTAGATTTGTACTCGGTGATCTCGGACTAAACGTCAATGCCAAACCCCACATTCAACCCAATCCTCGTGTTGTTTTATAAAATCTTGTTTATATTAAGCTGACGGGAAGAAATTCTAGGAAAATCAAAGCCTGAAACCTGGTTCATTCTTCTGTGGACGGAAACCTGAAAATAGAATAGGTGTGTGAATATGTGGTGAAAAGCAAAACAATGGAAATTTAAGGAAATTGTTCATTTGTAAAATACATGTAAAAAATACACATCTTTCAATATATCAAAAAACACAGACTTTTCGCTTGTCAATTCACGAAATGATATATGTAGCTTCCTTTCTTCTTGTTCGGATTTTGATTTTACGTGTTTGGTTCTTTATGTCGAGGGGGGGGGGGCTAGACTGACTGAGCAGTAAGTATTCGAATCGAAAGAAACAATTAACAGATTAATCACTGCAAAAAAATTTCGCAAATAAAAGATTTGGTTCCGAATTATTGAATAACATCTTATTGTCTACTAAAATGTTATTTTAACGTCGACTATTCTGTACCAGTCACAGGCAAATAGTCATGCTATTACATCCCCTGAGATTGCATTTCTGCGCAACAGTCATATGTTCTTCATCTATCGCGTCCATTTACTACAAACTAAAATTTACCCCACGCAAGAGTGGGTGTAGCACACCCTACCGGTGCCCTGTCGTTAGAACCCAGAGATAAAGAATATTCGACAGCTAGCACGAGTCGAGTAGTCCATCCTATCCGTGGCCTATTGCTAAAACCCAGCAAAAGGGTATTCAACACTTAGTATGGGTGGGTGTAGTCCATCCTATCCGTACCCTATTGCTAAAAACCCAGCGAAAGGGTATTCAACAGTTAGTAAGGGTGGGTGTAGTTCATCCTATCCGTGCCCTATTGCAAGAACCCAGCAAAAGGGTATTCGACACCTAGTAAGGGTGGGGTAGTCTTTCCTACTCGTGCCCTATTGCAAGAACCATGCAGTGATAAAGGATATTCGGCACTTACCCGTGTCCCATTGCTAGAACCGAGAAATAAAGGATATTCGACAGGTAGTACGAGTGGGGCAGTCCATTCTACCCGCATCCTATAGCTAGAAAAAAGCGAAAGGGTATTAGACACGCCACCCTACCCGTACCCTATCATTTAAATCCAGAGATAAAGGATATTCAACAGCTAGTAAGGGTGGGGGGATTCCATTCTTAAGTGCCTTATTGCTAAAACCCAGCGAAGGATATTCGACACCTAGCAAGATTTAGAGTTGGGGGGGGGGGCCTTCCTCCCACCCGTACCCTATCGCTAGAACCCAGAGATACAGGATATTCGACATCACCACGCAAATTTCAATCTATTCAATGACTCCAGGCTTAGTTTATCTCCAATCGCCTTCTGTCAACAGCTAACCATCAGAAATCTAGACGATATCCTAAAATATGTTTCATATTCCATGTGTTTCCAATGATTAAGTAAATGCTAAAGTTTACATAAATTTCCCTCTCCGCCCATCCAACCTCCTGTAACATGCTAACTAATTAGAGAAATTTGTGTTGAATGTGCGGACAGAATATCAGTGAAGGTTGAAATATATTATTATTAATATCTATAAACGAACTCTTTCAAAGACAGTTGATTTATGGGAGGTTTGTATTTATGTTGCGCCCCGGATTATGGTGTTTTTGGGTGGTCTGTGAATAGTTCGCATTTGCATAGAGCCGCCTTTATACATATATTTAAAAAAAACCGAAGCAAGGAACTGAAAGACAACTAGCAGAATCGCTATAAATAAACCAGCGAATGGCACTGAATACAAAAAAGAAATTAAAACGAAAAGGACTGCAAGGAAAAATATAATACAGCGTTAACACGTGAAGTTGGAGTGTGGTAGTCAGGAGAAAATTATATCAAATAGAAGTGTAATTAGTAGTCAAGTGGTTCTTACCAGAAACCATCAACTTTAAAAGCTCTACATCTGCCAGTCTTTATAATGCTCTTATTGGCCGATACCAATGACTCGCACATTGCTCACAAAGGACATGTTATTCTTGTAGTTTGAGCGACCAAAACGAACATTTGTTTCTCATACAACAAAATGCATTCTTTGATTTCACAGCGTGTGATTTGAACTCATTGACGACCATTGTTTTATCCCTGGAGTCAACGTTTCTAGTGTGACATAATAATTTTTATATAAAATAAAGTAAACTATTGTTCAGAGAAATTGTTTCCAGATATGCCTACATGAATGTTAGCCGTATGCGCAAAGCAGCTTTAGAGTTCAAAAATGTATAAAAATTTGAATTTTAGCTAATAGAAATGAAATGAAACAGGTATAGCGTCTTACTTTTCTGCATACAGTGTGCTATGCTCCTACTCTTTTGTCGAATTGCAACTGTCAAGAGTTCTTTTACGTGCACACGCCAATGTATATACGGGATCCCAGTTTGTCGACCCATCCGAACGACTGGGCACTATCCATGTCAGATCGTCCGTTCCCACGCCACCTAAAATGGGAAACCACGCCTGAAAATATGAGGACCTGTTTCTGCCAACACCGGGAGCGAACGCGAGACTCCTGTACTCACTTTTAGCCCAAGGCGTGGTATCGAGTGTTTTAAAAGAGTAAGCATAACCTTTTCGTTGTCCCTTGTCGTTCAAAGTTGAAATATTGAAATGGACTCCATCTGTCCATCCATTTCAGTTTTGTTTCCTGAAAATATCTCTTAAACAGTTCAAGAGATCTTTATTTGTACAGTGTACACGTATCCCTCGATTGTTAAATGAATAATTTGGTGTTTTCCTGGACTGATAACCGAATCTTCTTGATTTATTTGAGTTGAATCATGGGACGCCAGTGGACAGTCTAATTCATAACATGTTAAACAGTTTTACCGAGTATCGTGATGAGAGAGGGCGAGGCGGGGGGGGGGGGGGGGGGGGTAGGTTTAACGTCCACTCTACACAAACTATGGGTCATTACGGGACTAACATATGGTTCAATTTTATTTCAATAATTCCTTTGCGAGTAGGGGTTTAGCAGTGGGAGGAAACCGGAGGACTCGGCGAAAACCCACTAGGTTGGACAGGCGACCCTAATCCTTGTCACGTGCCACAGGGGAGTACACGCCATGGATCATTCGGCCACCCACCCCCACATCAGGATGTGAGTACCCGATATACCTGTCGATACCTTCAGGTAATGAGGGAGGATTAAGCTTTGGATACCGGAAAGCGTGGGCAACGAATAGCCGTGTGTAATTGGAAGTTAACGTAAACTGTCCCCTGGTAGAGAGAATTCGAACACTAGTATCCCCTCTTACGTTATAGATGTAACAACAGAAATGATAAACATACCATGTTAGTCCCTAAACGACGTAAGTTGTGTTGTAAGGTTATAGGCCTACCCTATGCTATGCCATGTCATCCTAGTGTTCTAACAAAACATGATTATAAATACATGTATAGTTGATATACTCAAGGTAACAAATACATTGCAAATACAATTTTTTCAAAATTTTGATCTATAAGGGAAATAAGTATAGAAAGTATTTGGCATCAGGTAACGGGGATTAGCCCAGCAATGAGCATTGTCTTTCTGTAATACCTATATTTATTAATTTTATTTAAATTTAACCAGTCGTCAAATACGAAGGCAATTGACTATGAACTATTTCACTTTTAGAATCATGCAACGTTGCTCAGTGTTTGTCCCGATAACAAAGGTAATCTAATCGGGAGGCCCCACTGGGTTTGGAAATTCGAACCCGCAACTTTAACAAGTGCCACCTCGGGCCCTGCTCTTTATGGCCATGTATAAAAATTCAAATCAAAAGAGGATATTATTAGAAATATCCTATGATATTCTGTATTACTAACAGACCGTCTATTACTGTAAATGTGAAAAATTGGTGAACTACTAGCATTTAACTTACAGCTCCCTAGATCTGGAGAGTCAAAGGATATAATTTGAGATCCTTTTATCCTGTTGTCTTTTACTTAAATCAACTCTTTGATATGAGAGACAGGAAATGGCAGATCAAAATAATACACCATATAAAAATGTTGTTTGAAAAAAGAGCTCAAAATGAAGCATGTCTTGTGCTATGCACAAATTTCTTCAGTTTTGTTATTGACCATTTTTCTATCCAGTCTTCAAAAACATTTCTGACGCCCAAACTTGCAGCCACGTGTTGTTAAAGAGAGCGGTAACCGCCATGTAAATCGTGCACTCAGCACGCGGTGTATTGCTAAATGCCACCGTGGTAGCGAGATCTGAAAACTATCTTCCTAGCATCTTTAGTTACTCTCTCACAGGCAATTAGACTCTAACAAATGGTCGGCATGAATGAAAGAAAAACACGAAGAATAATAGCAAGGGGCCAGATGAAAAGCCCGAGTGTCAATTTCGCTCATTAGAGAGTTCCGCGCCTCTCTTTTACCAATGTTTATTCAATATATACAAAATCTCTTCAAGTCCGCCTGGTAGAAGTCGAAGGAGCCAGAAATTGCCCAGCTTGCTACGAAACGCCTCTTTATTTATTTCTTATAAAAGTAGATGACGGGTCGTTTTAACTTATTTCGTCAAAATTCTGAATGTCGAGGTTGTTCTAACAATAATGAAGATGTTTAACTTAGTAGGGTTAACCCTAACCCTAGTACATGGTACTAGTACTGTCCCTGGTACCATTTTAATCAGTTAAACAGATGTTTGGGCGATTTTATATAACACAGTAATTGATTACTGTAAAATCGCTTCATTAAAGGGGCAATATAGATATTTCCAGGTAATACCTAAAATCATATTGATCCAATACCTTATTCAGATAGGTTGCCAGGCAACGAAACATACGCCCACAATAGCTAAGTCGTCCGGGCAGTCAACAATTGTTGTCGCATATTGTTTCTTTTGTCAGTAAGGGGAACATTTACAACACTTGAAGATTTTATTACGAGTAATAGCCCATTAAGTAATTATCGGAAATGATTAGAATTGTTTTGATTGTTTGTCTCAAGGTCTTCGTCGATAACTCTGGCAGAAATTATCAGATATCACTGAAAATCAATAGGATTCTTCGTCGTCGCATGACCCTAAACACTGTGTACAAATTTAAAGTCAATCGGATATTAACTTTAGCCTTTAGAGCGTTCACAAGTTTTTTCAAAGTGATCAAGGGTCATAACTCTGGCAGTAATTATCAGATATCGCTGAAAATCAATAGGCTTCTTCGTCTCATGACTTTAAACACTGTATATAAATTTAAAGTCAATCGGATATCAACTTTAGCCTCTAGAGCGTTCACAAGAAATTGTGGACGACGGACCGAAGGACGGGCAGACAGACGGACGGAAAGGGCGACGACAATATACGACCACATTTCCATGTGGGCGTATAAAAATCGTTCAAACCTAACATAAGTAATTGACGTCTGAAAGTCACTTTATTATCCGTGATTTCAGCCGACATTAGTATTGTCTTTGAATCGTCAGTCAACGACCAAAAGATGATGCATTTATGTGCATGATAACTGGATTTATACTAAAAGCCAAGTCCATACACAAAAAGGTAGTCTAAAACATTATTATGTCTCACGGTTACGTTAGTATCTAATGCTTTCACATCGCCTTTCACATTACTCTCTTGGTATAGTCAGTCAATGGCTGATAGATACTGAATTACTACCCGTGGACATCGAGGTCAAAATGGTATCCATTCTTTTCAAATAACTGTTTTATGGGGTTTTCTTGTTGTTTAATTTAAATAAGTCCACTTGAACTTAACAAGAATTTGTCCAAATGTTAGGGAGATCTGTTTGTGGTAAATAGGGATTCCGGGTTAGCATTTACTTGATCATATCAGGGAGGACAACAACTCATGCAGGTAGTGAGCCGAGAAGAATCTTTTTTTGATCTAATTTAAAAGGGTTGTCAATTTTAGAAAATATTAGTTGTGATCGTTTAAAGTTTTCTCACAGCTAAATATTCCTACGCGCAAGCGAATTATTGAAATAAAATTGAACCGTGTTTGTCGATAGTGAAATAGAAAATTTACCAACATTGACTTTATAGAAGCACAACTGGGGATATATTATCACCCCACAAAACAAATCAGCAAATAAAATCCACTTTGACAACTTTATGTTTTTATCTAAATTTGATCTAATGTGTTAGTCCCGAAATTACCTAGTTTGTGTCGAGTGCACGATAAACTCCATATCTCTCTATCCCTCTCTGTGAGTTGGCGAGAGTTACCATTCTTATCAGGGTCATTAGTTTATCTCGTGATCTCTTCACGGTTAATTATCTCATTAATTAGTTGAACAAATAGGCTTAACGACCATAAATTATAGAATTGTCAGAGATCAACCATTCGTCATTTCGTCACCTACATGAATGTAAATAAATTTACAAGAGGCGAGCCATAATTAATACAATTTATGACTATTGATTGTTTTATTAATTATCCGTGGATTCCTTTTAAAGAATAAATACTTCGAGAGATGGACAGTAGAAGCAGTTTACGGACTAGGGAACTAACATAGATATAGTTTAGTTTAACTTTTGTCGTGAAAGTTTCCCTGGATTTTCCAACGTGTTTGTGTCTTATCGGTGGTGCAGAACGGTGAATGGCAGTGAACATCGCCTAGTTGTTCGGATAGAAAGACAGACTGAGGTCCCATGCAGACTTTGGAAACATTCCTTCATACTATATCATGGCAATTTGGAGCAGTAACGTTGGGCGCCATTGCTTTTTTCAGTATTGGCGGAATCACACCATAAACCTTTGACATAGTCAATAGAGTGTGGAACTATTCGATGATTCTAAATTACAATTGGTATAACAGTTGATTACCCAACATCCAACAAAATCTCTCATGTGTGTAGTCCGTATGTGGCCACTTTGTAGGCATATTCCTGAAGCAATAGCCCGAGAAATCCTTCTCTGGCAGTGGGATTAGGTATAATCAAACGAAACACTGCGAGGAGTATGCTTCGCAGAGTCCTTGTCCATGTTTCGAAAAGGGCAAGCAATAGATAATAATAGATACAGCAATGTTTGTAATTAAAATTTAGACAATCACCATTTATCACGACTGAAATCCCGGTGGTGTAATGCCAATCGTGGCAACTTAACGGTTTCAGGTTTAACAAGAAGAAGAGTTAAAAATCTGCCACAGTTGTCAGGATCAAACCTGACCTCCCCTGGGCTTTTAAGAAAACTCGAATCAACCATAAAACTATGCCGAATCTGTGATGGCTAAACAGGAGAAGTGTTTGGCTAGCTTGAACCAACAATTGTACAAACTGGAAGGTGTCGAATGAAGATTGGCCATGACAGCCATGGTTAATGAGTCGACGTATACCTTATCATCTTGTCTATCTAAGTAACGTGGCGATTAACTACTAATAGTAGATATTTGGAATGACTTGAGGTGTGTATTTAAGGTTATGTTTCTCGCTGCCATTACAAGTGGCAGATAAATTAATTAACTCATTTTCCCCAAGCACGTGTTTCAGAGGGACACGCCATCATCTATAAATTTAAGTCACTAGTCTTTCGCTGACACCGAACGCGCTGAGATAAAATCAAATTGAAAACGATATGTTCACACGTTGGTGGGATTTCTTAATCAAGTTAAATTCTTGTCAAGGGTGCCACTCCCGCTAACACGAAACCAAATTTATAGTTCCCAGTACAGAATGATTGTAAATTTGAACAATGACATACTGCTAGATTCATTACCCTTCAGTTCATGTATAAGCTTTTTCAACAATTAATATTATTCTGCTATCATGGAGATCAAAATGGCGTCGTGGAATCAGTAAAAACCAATGCGATTTCAAAATAGCCACAGCAGGGCGAGGAATAGGTGGAGTTGAACAATATTTGGGCAAAAATGAATTTTAGCGAAATATCCTGCCTCAACCTTGATATTTAGTCTTTATAGTGGTACATTGGGCTTTAATCCAACATGATTTTATTTAGTAAATCATTTTATTCATTCCATGTCTTCAAGACTTATGACAATTTTAAAGTAAACTATATTTTCATCCACTAGCGGTCTTCTAACTATATTCTGTTTTATTAAATCACTATGATCAACTGTTTCCTGTTCATTAGGAGTTACCGAATGGTAATAAACTGTATATTTTGTATATATTTATTGTGGTAAATGCCGTGCTCTCGTTATTTGTATCGAAAGGTTCATATCGGATTATCTTTAATTCTTTCAATTCAATTCAAGTTTACTCTTCGAAATTTTAGAAAAATCGGACTCCACCGGTCTGATTATGTATTTTTATACCAAGTTACAAAAACCTTTTAATTATGCTATATCATTTGAAAATATAGTGAGCGTCGCTTATGAACTCAATGAATAGGGACATATTATACCCGTAGTTGTTCGCAGTTCTCCGGCACCCAGACGACAAACAAAAAACCGACATGTTGTTAATTGTCCAGCCATCTTTATAATTAAATCTTTTAGTAAATAAATATTTTTTGTGATCATTATGGTTTGGGGTTGTTATATTGGGATTGCTCACTATTAATTCAAGACAACCTCATCATAATTGATTTTCAGTTTATATCTTTAAAACGAAATTTTAACATTGAACAAATCTATATTCAAACGATAAAATGATCATTGTCCAATCTAAAAACAAAAGAAAGGAAGACAGATTATAAAAAAGTGAATTTATTTTTTGTGTTATGTACATATTTACATAAAATGGTGAAGGATATTTAGTTATGGTATTACCATGACAACAAAAATAAACTAGATTCTATGGACGGTGGTGTAATATATATCTATATAGGAACTGAAACAATACATGGATATATAGTTTGCCTAGAAAAATATAGATATACAAACACGAAAATGTTAAATATCATTAATTTTTATATATAAAAAAACTTGCTCCATGTAGAGACACAATTCGTTAATCAATCAACGTCTCTCTTAGGTATTTTTTTTATAAATTATCGTAAGGCACATAATGAAATATTCATTTAAATAATTATTTCTAAATAACTAATGAGTACTTATGCAATATGTTGTCAATAAATATTTGTTCTTAAAGGCACTTGTATAATGCATAATAGTTCATCTTTGGCACATTTTCATTATTTTTTTACACGATAAAAGTCGATAATCGATTATCCACGCTAATCGATTACAGCACTGATTTGTCCATCTCGTCTTTAACACACATATTCCCTCTCTAATTTCAAACCTTGTGCTTAAATCACAAGAAGACGTAATAAATAGTGGAGATCTTTACAATATATTCAATAAAATTATAACACTTAATTTAGTCACATTGATCACATGGCACATTTTTCATAATAAGGCGTTGTATGCATTGTTGGTGGCATGGGGTTGGCACTGTAAGGGAAGTAAGGCTTTCGCTCACAACTTGAAGGTTGGCTGAACTGAGATGGTAAAGAAGGCACTCTCATACCTGAAACACATTAACATAAAGAAAATTGAATATATAGATATAAGAAACCACATGAGGTAAATTTATACATTAATAAGTGCAGGACGACCGCACTACACGCAAAGCAAACATCTACAAGATAAACCTACGAACAAGACATTGAAAAAAACCCAACAAATATAAAATTAAGTGAATGGTTCCGGGGGCCAGCCGTGAGCGTCCACGGCACTGTGCAGATGTAACCGAAATAATGCGCATATTATATCTTTTGGGGTATTTTTTTCTAGGAATATTTACAAAATACTAGGAGAATTTTTTAGCTATATGAACTCCCCTTGTGGGTAATGACATCTGATGATGGTCTAGAAAAAGTAGACATTTGTCTATCTGCTTCAACTCCTTCTTCATTCAAAAGCAGTGCATTAATGTTCCTCTTATCTTATATTGCCCACGTTTGACAAACGCTTCCAAGGCTCATAGGACAAAGAATTTGTTCAAGAAAGAGGAAACATGTAGCTATCTATCTACTTCACATTCACATGCTTATCCGTTCACAAGTTATTGCTCATAGGTATTGTTCATATTACACAAGGGTATCTCAAGCTTACTGAAACCATGCTTTAAATCAAATATTAAATTCCATGAGATATATGTTACCTAAAACCTTTCATTAAATTTTTATTTTAATTTAAATTTTAATGTCTATCTGTCTTTCTCTCCTTAACGATAATGAGTACATGTAAGCATTGTTAGAAATCAAAAGCCATAACCAGTCTATTGTCAATGAACTTTATATATACATGTATGTGTATATCTTTTATTTGGAATAGTTTATCGCATCTTTGAGATAAGGTTAAGACAATAACATAAATGTATATACATATTTGTACATTGCTATTGTATACGCTTTTATGTACACACTTAAAACAAAGAACAACCACGACGGCGATGAAATTTCTCCAGGCTCCGTTTAATAAATATGTTGTTACACAAATAAGCCAAGATATAAATTGGTCTTCGCATTTCATTCTTTTACAAAATGCAATAATGATCACATAACTAGTAGCTATATAATTTTAGAACCTTGCAAAAACAGAAACACCCCGGCAACAAAAATTTTATGAAGAAAATTGAAACAAAACCACCATGAATAAGCCAAAGGCTATCTTGAAGAAGATTTCTCAGAACGTATAGTTAATGGCAGAATGGAGTTAATTTTGTTGAAAGATGTCGAGGGGGGTATTGGGGTTGTTTTGTAGTTTTAAATGGTAGGTGGTCTACCGAGACTTGAACACGTGTTTCAGCCAACAATACATCTGACACAAGCCCGGTAATATAACGCCTGAAGTTGAAGGAAGGAGGTATTTTAAGGATACCATGAATACCCCGTGAGTTACTAACAGGACTGGCCAGGGAAAAAGATACAAATGTAAAAACACTAGCGCTGTTACAAGATATCCTTTTGAAGTATGTCCAACACTACCTGTAACAAATAACTCAAGGTGGAATCTATTCTCATTCGGTAATTGGAAACCCGAGAATTAACGTATTCTCAGAATCAAAGATCAGAATGTTGTCTTCCACAGCCAAATTTTCAGAATTTAACCAAATTCTTATCGTAGATTCATTTTTGCCCAACCCTTGGAAGGATGTTATTGACTTGCGCAAACTATGGAAATAGGACATTAATTAGAGTTTTACGACTCTGATTTGCCTACTAATCGCATTTTAAGAAGATATTCTCTACGTATCATTCACATTTTAAAAACATAACTTCGATATTTCAATAAATTGCATTTTAAGAACATAACTTCGACATTTCAATTAACTGCAATTTAAGAACATAATTTCGATATATGCTCATTAATAACTATGTTCCAGTTAAATGTATTTTAAGAATATAATTTCGACATACAAATTAATTACTATGTTCAATTAAATCCATGTTTCGAATATAACTTCGATGTATCATTTATTTACTATGTTCCCATTAAATATATGTTAACAATATAACTTCGATATGCCAGAGAAAAAACATGAGTTTGAACAGATGACCCTACTCCTTGTCACGTACAAACGGAGGATCGACACCACACCACTTGACTAAATGACAGAACTTATCTAAAGCGCATGCGTCCAACCATTCGGCCACCCAACCCCTCTCTAACAAAAAGATTTACAATCGTTATTTCTTTTTATTTGACTATCATCATTAGGTTTTTATTACAAGAGATACAGAAAAACAGATCCTCATTAACAGTACCCTTCTCATTTCGTTTTTTTAAAACTTAAGATAATTTAGTATTTAACATCGTTAAACAAGTTGAGGCCTTATCTACTATGATATAATGTGTTCTCTTATCATTTGATTAATAGCTCATTGAAAGTTTAAAGCATCTTAAATATTAAAGCTTTATACTGGAGGAAGCATGCATTAATTGAAATACTAGATACGGGCGTTTCTAGATTAAGTTGACGAATACAAATTTTACATGGATTCTTAATGCTGTTTGGTTCTTGAATTATTGTTATTTAGGTGACGTTGTATATTACATGAAAGTAATTTTATTGACTTTCTGTTTAATCAATATCCCAAAGCGCCATTTTAAGCAATAGTAATCACTCGCATACTGCAACATTTTGAAAGATGAATCTCTAATAGGAATATCAGTCCACAAATGGTTATAACCGTTCAGTTTTTGCAAAGATATGTGGAATCGATCTACACTGATTCCTGTGTAACAAGCCAGCCACTATCTTTATTTGCCGTGAAAAAAAAACCCTTGGTGGGCCTGTTTTTAATCTAACCGAATCCAAGCTGGTACATTATTTACCCTTGATATTTTGATTTTGTTTTCTTACTTAAATGTTAAATAATCAATCTGAGTACATATTAGCGTAGATTGAGCAGTCAGAAATTTATATTTTCCAACAAAGTATCTGTTCATTCAATTATATAAAGGAGGAACCATATCACTGGTTATAACCGTTCAGTCTATACAAAGATAAGTGAAATTGAAATTCTACGCTGCTCGCACTGCAATAAGCCCGCTGCCATTTTGTTGTCCACGAGAAATTAATAGGCCTGTTTTAAATCCAATCGATTTCAAGCCAGGACATTGTCAAGCGTTGGTATTTTGATTTTGTTTTCTTAATTAAATGTTATATAGTCAATCTGAGTATAGATTATTATTAACGTGGATTTAGTCGTGAGAAATTTGATATTTAAGCGACAAATACCACATGGAGACTTTAAGTAAGTCTTTATACATTTGTTCAATATATTCCACATGTAAATGTTTATTATCAATATTCGTCAAACCCTTTCAAAAAGGGCCTACATGCAATAATTAATAAACCAAATGATTTATAAAGCATAAAATGTGTTATCAGTAGGGCGT
Organism: Patella ulyssiponensis; assembly: GCA_963678685.1. Classification (NCBI taxonomy): domain Eukaryota; kingdom Metazoa; phylum Mollusca; class Gastropoda; family Patellidae; genus Patella; species Patella ulyssiponensis. The sequence continues at coordinate 65,166,762 of OY783229.1, forward strand.
TCACAGGTGATGCAGATGTTTTGTAATATCCATAGATCATCGTGCTGTAAATCTTTCTATCAGAAAGAAATTAAGAGGTCTAGCAGATTTAATTCGCCGTGATCATTTCTACACGTCATTAGCGCATTTAATTGTCCAGAACATACACGGTTTGACAACCTCGTGTAGGTTCATAAGCACTAGGTTGACATCGCTTTGGTTGTGGTTAACTAATAAGATCGGTTTAGATAGAAGGTTAACTTCAAGGTAAACGTGTGTACATTTGGCTTAGAAGATATGATGGTTAATTTAAATAATCACGCCGTTCTAATTTCCCGTTAAAGAGGCATGTGCGAGGTTTATAGAGAAATCTTCTAGTTTACATTTTCACGCATGAATGTCAATAAACTCTGACAATTTGATATTTAATCATTTCGATGGGTTGTTATATGCAATTAACCCGTTCAGTGATTCGCTCACGGTGTAAGACCAGAACGTTCAGCTGGATTGTCCACCAGAATAACACGTCAGACATGGAACTGAGTCTACTCGTTTACATAGGTCTCGTGTACACGTTGACGTACATGCAAAATAACCCATAGCAGTAGGAATTGGAATTAGGAGTAGGCCGTAGCGTCTCTATCCAAACAAATTTTCAAGAGTTAAGAAACTTTGTACTTTGAATTGTTTGGGTACACAAATATAATTGTTAGTGACAGATTATGCTATGTACAATATGAAATACGGCGTTTACTCTGATAACAACTCGAACGGTGACTATGGTGGTGACGATTGACCCTGGGCTACCATGTACAAATCATTTTCTATTTCTGACATCTGACTATCGTTCCAGAGTAAACACGGGTAGCGTGCACGGGGCAGTAACATATGATACCACTTGCAAAGCTTACAAATTACATTGAATGTTAATCATTATACAATCAACGTCATCTATTTCCACAAGAAGTCAGAGTGAGGTTTGTGGTTCGTACGTGGTAAGGAATAGGGTCGTCTGTCCAGCCTCGTGGGTTTTCTCCGGGTACTCCGGTTTCCTCCCACTGCTAAAGACCCTTACGCGCAAGCCAATTATTGAAATAAAATTAAACCATATGTTAGTCCCGAAATGGCCTGGTTTGTGTCGAGTGGACGTTAAACCCCATCTCTCTCTCTCTCTCTCTCTCTCTCTCTCTCTCTCTCTCTCTCTCTCTCTCTCTCTCTTGGTTCGTTCCAACCGAAGCTAACCGAATGCAATAAAGTCGGTGCCACAAGCCAAGTGTGTTAGATTTAGATATCTCGTGTTACATTTATCCACTACCAATATAAGAAAGACTTGTAGTCAAGTAAGTAGATAAACATAAATCTATTACTCTGTCAATTCCATGCCAAGCCCAATCATGTACCGACATGCTTCCAGCTGATTTAAGTGGCGTTCACGCTTTTTTCAAATTTTCTTCAATTATGTTGTTGCTCAAATTACCTTTCCTTGTTTCACATTAGTTCCTGTATTAGCTTAATTACAGTGGCGAAAAACTAATAACAATTTTAGCCCTCCAAATAAATGATATCAGGACTTCAAGAAAAAGATACATGGGCAGTCGTGTTGGACTAAGCAGTGCTAATATAATTGACGACGGGGGAGGTTGGGGGGGGGGGGGGGGGGGTAAAAGTGATTCGACACTCGATGCTTAAAACCATTATTAGAAAATATCAATAGCCTTTTCCTTAAAATGGATCCTGTTTGAGACGGTATTTCGGCTGTATCATGAATAAATATAATATACATTTTGATTTTGTAATATCGCCGTTTCCACGTTTTAATGCGGTCTTCGCGGTTCGACTCAATTGGGCTTATTTTTTATAAGTTGGAAGGTGCAATTATGAAAAACTTGGAATGAATTGTATTTTCGTTCTTAGTTTATATATATTAATTCACCTTATTTCAGTAGAATAGTAAATTGCCCTTGCAAAAAGTTTATATTGAGACAGCATGGTTCAATAATAGTTCCTTATAAAATATGTTGGGTTATTTTTCCAGAAAATAATATACGTGTTTTGCTTTCAAATCTTTGTTTTTTCGATTTTAATCTTTCACAGAGGATGACTCCATGGCATTAGACTAACAGCTTATTCATATTGAAGTTGGGTTTGTCTAAAGTGAATGCAGAAAACATCTTGAGCGCAGTAGCCTACCGCCTACAGAGGATTCATTTCTTATTTCTCTTTTCTTCAGCAAGGAAAAATGTCCTTAAATCGCAGGAAACTCATTGGCACGTGTTTAGTTTTTTTCAAAACTTTTTTTTTCTCCCTCAAGTACATACAGACATACGGCAACATATCATTGCACGTGGTACATAAGATGACGTAATGCCGTGTCTTGTGTTGGAAACCACACACATAGAGAACATGGCGAGGCATGCCCGAATAATTACCCCCAGCATGTGGTGGCATCCCCTGGGGAGCATCATTCTCACATACACTTATGTTAACCCTCTAAAAATACCTCACACCCATTACACAAGAAACGTCTGAGTAACTATTATTTTAGCACTAGTTTGCTCTACATAAACGTTTCTGCTGAGATTCTGAATATTCTAATGGCGGAATAGAAAAGGGAGTTTTTTCCCATGAAGTAAATCTTTAACATATTTCCACGCAATCAGAGTTATTTTTAATGACATAACCATTTCGTCTGATGATGCACCTACTTCAAATTGTCATGTCATATCCTTATATTCCTTCCCTTAAAGCTAATTTATGATGGAAAATTACACAGGAAACCTTTTTTTCGAGTGATATTAGAAATACATATATCCGTCTGCACAATTAAATAACATTTAAGTCATTAACTTCCACCTGCAGTATGAATGGCAGAGACGTAAACGTTGGGAATGAATAGTAAATAAAACGTAATTCACAAAAAATCTGTGACAGATTTTAAAGATATTGGACTTGGTAAGAACATGTGACGTTAAATGTGTTTTATCGGTCATACACAACAAATCTGATAGAGCCATTATTACGGATAGTGGTATTTATATCTGTATCAAGGCAGGTCTAAATCTAGCTTCCTCGAGAGTCAATGACCAATCCGTATAGTTGTCTTTTAGAGACTTACTGCTTCTTCTGGGTGATTTGCACATCCCAAAAGGTATATCGTTTTACGTAATTCACATAAACTTAATGCTTATTCTTGGCAATTTTAAAAGATTATTGCCGTACTACATAAAAATAAATCACGGTGATATCTGGATTCAGAACTCATCTTCGAGCCATTATCAGAAAGTAACTCGATTCTGATAACGCTCCGAAATCTGCAGTTCTATGCAACTTCACGGTGCTTGATGTCATTCTAAAAATGGAGGGATATCAGCAAGACCTATGATTGAATGAATGTTATCAAATAAAAGATCAAAGTTGATACCACGTGCAGAAAAACAACAGTAAAAATACTTGAATATCTACCTATTACCTACGTGAAATAAAACAGGACCGGTAAATCTAAACAAGTGAAAAAACTAGATATATGGCAAGAGACAGAAAGAGATAGAGAACATATTTTTTTCCTCCAGGATCAACAATATGCTGTAACATTATGTTATGTGGAATCATGTGCTTCCCATCTGTGCTTGATGCCACGAATACAAAAGACAGTTTCACCTGCAAAGCACGTGCATCAGACATACATGGGAAACCTACGTTTTTGAGACACGTGCAAGCGAAAAATCGAGCTCATTACAGACTCCACACAAGGTGGGCAGGTTCTTCTCATACCATTAATTAATATAAAACACTAGTAAATCTGATTTCCTTTATTTTCCATATTTAAAAGTTATGTTGCGATGCATGAAACCACAGGTGTCACCGCGGAACCAGGTGAATCATACATTATATTGTTTTAACGTTCCCGATATCATATATGTTTTTTATCATGTCATTGTTGTAAGCAATAGCACCCAGAGGATGGGCGTTAACTCTATTACACTTAATAGTTCTTATTTTCATAGGGAAATTTCAAAGAAATGTGTTAAACCGTTTATAGCATAAGATTGTTCTTCAACTGTTTCAGCCTATTAGTAAAACAGTATAAAGATTGTAATATGTAGAAGTTTCTTTCCTTAGGATGGTTTTCAGAGAAAAGCCAGATTTGCGTCATTTACAACATAAAGGCTGGAGCTCTAGTTCTTTGGAATCAAAGAAAACGTAAAAAGATTGATGAAAACCAGTCCCCCATTTAAAGTGATTATCTTATTAAAATAAAGCTTTGTAAAAAAAATCCCACAGATATTCAACCCATCCTACCTAGCAACATTTACCGGAAATCAGTGAAATATTCTTACGACATAATATATAGAGTAGGATATATGAATCAAAATCGTACCCACAGTGGAAAATAAAAAACTTCTGTGCCTAGCATATTGGGCAATCTAAGGTGTTTCTGACGAATAACGCGCGTGAATGCAAGGTAAGCCAAAACACTGAATGCAAAAAAAGGAATGGAATAAGGCATGGGCCTCGAATTATGTACACAATCTTTTATAAATCAAACTTGGTTTACTTTTTTGATCAGGAAAATTTAATTAGAAATCTCCAAAAGCACCATTACCCTTTTGGTGTAAATTGTCGCTTTAAAATTTTAAACACATTGACCCTTTATGCCGAAAAAGCCACACATAGATATAATATAAGTTCTCCGTCAATGTTAACCCTGAAGTCATCTGACAAACTACTCATGCCATTCTCATTTCCGTTAATGGTGGATTTTTATGATTTATGACATCTGTCAATAATTTGGGGAAGTCTGTATTGTATTTTGTGAGGGGTGTGTGTGACAGGTCCTTTGTAAATCTAACATAAATGCTATTCAATCATTTTCAATTCTGAAACAAAGATGGCGTTCTTTAAAAAAAAATAATTGAAACTACAGTCTTTTATAATAAGAATTGAATTTTCAAGGAAATGTGCCAGTCAACACGGTTTTTATTTCGATACATTATTTAAAATAGCATCATGCAAGAGCAAAATCTGCTTATTACAGGTCTTTCTTTAGGCCTGAAATGTTATCTAAATAATCAATTAGACATTAATTAACATATCCAGACCATAATAAACTCTTCATGTCAAGGCTAGCCTTCGATGTTGGCGGATTAAAATCCTATATGCCGCTTAATGGCCGTTGATAATTAAATCAATCAAGTGGATAATCGAGACTATGCTGTTTATATTAATGATTTGAGTAATGATGACCGAGGCTATGTGAATATTTCAAACGCCTTTTTCTCGGCTAATAACGGACCAATTTGACTGAAATTTTCAGCAAATTACCTTTACACTATCTAGTTTTTAACTATTATAGTGAGAACTGCCATCTCTTTATCTTATCTCCCATACTGTAACTTTAATGCTTAATATTGACTAATACAATATGTAATAGAAGGATTCAAGTAGTAAACGTCCAAATATATGGTGTCCTTTGTGGTTATTGTACCTCTCTGAGCACCACTGATATTTGTAAAACATGCAGGTCCAGTTTAATTTAATAAACACACTCAAGAAACGCCCCGAACCTCAAGAAATGTACGATAACACTCCACTCGTGCATAGCGGACAATGCCGGAAATGACGTCATATTCGGAGTATAATGACGTTTCAGCAATCACGAGATCCGGTTTATATACAATTTATATCTTATTTATTCAGAGGGAAATTAATTGATGTATTCTCGACTGATAATATATTGAAATAACACAATTTTCCCCGTTAATAACATTTTTACTTTTTAAACCGATCAAGCAAAATATGGACCTTTAATTAGACTGTATATTTTTAAAAAATTATCGCCCTGGAATATCGTAGACATTGCAACAGATGTAAAACTTAGACACGCTCAGCTGTCAATCAAAGTAAAGAAATAATACAATTCACAGTTTTCACCACAAATCCTCTCTATGCCTTATTAGCTAACTCACTTACAATATCCCTTGTGAGGTCTGTATTTGGTTTACATCAGAACACGTCGATATCGGCCAATCTAGTGTAACTTCCCCAGATAAATTGAAACCAGATTTTGATACTATTCACTACATACGAAAGACATTACCTATTTAACGTAATTCGAAAACTTGGACTGACAAATTGCCTAGATGTGCCCCGATATGTTTCAAGTGAGAAGCGTTTGTAAAATAGAAGACATTCTCGCTAACAAAGATTGCCAGTTATGTCGGTTAAGAACCACGCGGATACATTGCAGTATACTACAATACCATATGTATTTCATAACAACTTGATGAAGAGACTCCATTTTGAGATATTTTTGCATTCATTCTATACATTTGATGTACAATATATTTGACCTTTGACATATAACCTATTTCTCTGTATTTGGAGAAAAGCTCGACCCATAACTGTATTAATTAATTTTTATTTTTTATTTAATCGAGACATGGAAAATTATTCAGTACAAATATCCAATTTAGGTTAAATGAATCATAAAAGAAAATAAAGTTTCGATGTAAAGTTTTGAAATGGCTTGAACCCATTAAAGTCGGTGACGGATATTAAATCTAAAAACAAATTAGGTGATCTCGTCATTTTTAAGACACTCCTAGAAGTCTCTATAACCGCGTTCAGTTCTAAGACGTTCTTAAGTCTATCGTAAATTGTCTTCTGGTTAAAATAAACTTTTTGATATATTTTTACTCAACTTAAGCCATGTTTTGTAAAATTGTTTGGTGTTGCTAAGTTCAAGATCTTTATCGTAGATGTTCCATATTCGCGACATCTGTATCTATATTGTTTTAGAACTTAAAACGCTGTTGAAGAAAACATTCAACTTTTGAACGAGATATGTATTTCCCGTATTGGATGTATATTACATGAACACCGGTGACATATCCGTCATGGAAACACCATTGAGATATTTCAAAATTCGACGACTGTTTATTTCTTTATGTCGGAACTGGCAACATATGAGAATGACATTTATGTGAAAAAAATGGTTTTGTAATGGAGCACGCGTCTTTACCTAAACAGCGAAATGTTGAAAATATTGTTTGTCACTTAAGAGATAATTTATTTACATTTTTGAACTTCCGCCACAATTGTTGATCATCTTTGAAGATAACGAGGTTTCAAGTTACAACCTTACAAGGTCAGAATATTCACACAGTTGTTCAAAAGTGCAATTTTATAAACAACTTGTTATGACAAGCATTTGTACGTTCAAAAAGACAGATACAATTTTCAAGTAACTGGAAAGTGGAAGTTAAAAGGTTGAAATATATGAGGAAAATGCAGACATTCGTTTCTTTATGGTTCAAATTCCGTTCCACCTGAGGACGCGGTTACCCAAACAATGTAATTTTCAAGCTCCCTCTTCCCCAAAAATGGATCTCTCTGGCTCTGGGACTACTTATAGTTATTTGCCTGAAGATGATGCTATATGTAAAATATTTGCCAAACGAATAGAATAGAGCCGGTCAGATGAAATACAAAACCACTTAGATTGGAATATGTCATTTAATTAATGTGGGTGCATAACATGTGACTAACTAAAAGCTTTTTCTTTACTTTAAACTTTTTCTTTAACTTATATTTATTTAAATATTTTATTTAACTATGATTAATTTAAAAATTTTCTATAAATTATATTTTTCCATTTATGTTAAATTTATTCCTTTTTTTTTTTTGATTTTATTTTTTTCTTAAATTTTTCTTTGTTGTTGTGCTATTTTTTATTATTTTTTTGTCGGGGTGGGGGAGGGGGGATTCATTTTTTATTTCTATTTTCAAGGCTTCCTAATAATCCCGTTATTACCATTTTGAAATGACCAGGTAAAAAAAATGGAGGACACAAAATTTACAACAGGCCCTTGAAATTAATTCTAATTGAAGTTTAATTTAGGGTGTATGTAAGACAACAGTGGAAATCCCTGTTGTTGTTCCCTTGGTTAACGTTAAGCAAAGTGACGCAATGTGCATCGAATGTCGTAATTTGCCATAGTTTCTCTCTAACGTTAGAATAACAGTCCTCTTGGATTTGAATCGGTAGGGGGCACCCGTCTCGTTAACCAACCATTAGTATCATGTGACGCCAGTGATTACAGGCCATTACGCAAGACAATAATTTCTTTGATGCAATAAGTTGGACACTGCGTGGATCGCTAATAGTTAGGATTGATGCTTCAGATTAGCTCTAATCGACGCTAACCGTCTCAAACCAACCCCCAACAATGTCTTAACCAAATCATTTAATCATTTCGAGCAATGATATGTACATATTTAATTAGGTGTATTTATACGAGAGTTAATCATGTGAATGGAACCGAGTAAGTAATATGTAAATAACAGCAATAATCATGATAGGGAGGCATTTAATAAAAACATTTGACATGTACTCCAGACATAAGTATTATTGATATTTGATTGCGTCAAAAATAATTTTGACAAAATCTTTAATTAGGCGACAATATTGTTAATTGAAATTCCATAACATGACAACAATACCCTTTGGTCTCCTCACCAATACATAATTTTATTTTATTTCCGAGCAGCATGAATACATTTTTTAATATTGTCTAAGATCTGTTTGTTCTATAATATAAATTTCTTTCTAAATGTGTAAAGAAACCTTTCTTTCATATGTTATGTTTATAATCTAGGTTTTAAATAAAGTTCTGGTACCGAGTTCATAAAGCATTCTCAGGATAAGTTACGAAATTACTAAACTTTCAATCACTGTTTTTAAGAAATATCTTTGACCCAGAAACACAAAACGTTGCACATAGTTTCTTATTGATGTATTTGATACATTAAAACAACAAAAGTTATAAAAGGAGCTATATTTTAATTAAAATAAAGCGAACAATTTTGAGTAAATTCTTAACTTAAGTCAGAGAATGCTTTGTGATGACATGGCGAGTACTGGTATTTTAAAGTCATATCACTGAACAATATGTTGGTTTTTTTTATATCTTTAAATTACTAATTGTTTTCTTATATTCGATATTTTAACTTAGTAATCTACTGATTACTAATATAATATAGGTCATATAAGAGTGCACTGTTATTGTTTATATCGTGTATCTCTATGTTTACTTTTCTTCTTCGAATTTAAACGATTTATCACAATTATTGTGTCTCATAGGCCTATAAATTCATTTTTTGCCTTTTTAACATTTTATGAAAGTCGACCAAAATTAGTAATTTTAATCAGTTATTTATTTTTCCATTATGAATCTAATAATAGTAACGAATCGGAAATTGTTAAGTTTTAATGCGCTTTCGGAAATATCCATTTTTTCACAAAGAAATATAAGCTTATTATCGTTGTCTATACGTTTAATAGAGTGTGTTTACATTTATCGCTAACTATAAATTGTTTACAAATCCAACTCCTAGTGTATTCATTCTTAGTTTATTTCTTTTACTTGAGGGACAATAAATTCTTCCAACCCCGGCAACATAATCTCAAATAAATAGAAGGTAGCGACTAAAGAGAAATTTCCCAACGTCAAAATAAACTTTTATTGATTTCAGTAAACGCTCTTCGCGCAAAATTTGTAAACTTTCACGACCATTTCTGAAAAACTTGTAACCCTTATGAATAATATTTACGCATCTTATTTCCCTAGACATCACACTGTTATGCCGCGAGTAAACACAAAACATAAACTTACGAAACAAACCTCGACTCGATGGGTTATATGCTTCTGTGTTTACTACGCGGCCTATTGTTTAGATCTTGGTTATTAATATTGTAAACATGCCTTAGTAAACTGTATAAACTAAATAATTGACAACTACTTTATTTTATGAGATATTAGGGTTCGATTTACAATCAAAATATTCCACCCACGATTGCAAAAGAGTAAATATACGAAAACTACACCCAGCATTTTAGCAACTACATTAAAGGCAAAACACAATTTATATGGAAAACAATCACTGGTTTATAGACATAATATAGCACGACGTTTCGACAAATTGTGTTAGGTTTTTCTTTTTAATGTGCTCAATCGCTAAATGCCGCTTAAGGGTTATACATTAATGCTTCGTTTCGGAATATTTTCCAATTTTTCATGGCTTATTCCTTGCTAAAATGTATTCGAATTGATTATATATTATGTATAAAACAAAATAAACATATCGACGGTAGATAATCAACTGGGATGCACACAGATTACAAAGAGGTTCAATAAAAGATCTCGGTAACATTATTATAGTTGGGCCTGGGCCACCGAATGCTGACAAATTTTCAACGCACAATAACTTTGTGAAAATACTGAACGGAAATTAACAAAGCTTGGACTGATATTCCTTTCAGAGATTCAGTTTTCACAATATTGTAGTTTGCAAGAATTACGGAATACCTCAAATATCCACCAGAAATTCTAACCCCTTACTGGGCTGAATTTACAATCAAAAGAAATTAAGCTGAATTCTTTTCAATCACAGTTCGCCGATTTCTTACAATCATAGCAGGGAATAAATACTATACACAAAAAATGAAACTGTATCCTTAAGAAATACATTGCAGATATTATATGTCATATGTTTTACGGCAGTTTTAATCCTCGTAATTAATGTGTGTTAGATTTGAGGAGTTCATATAGCTAACCAATTTATATTGCTATGAAAATTCTCTGGGTTCCTTCAATGAAAATATTCAATAAATAATAGATAGAAATATGGATCAATTCTCAACAAATTTACAATAACAGATTACCAGAAGGATGTAAGATGATATTCTAGTTTTAGTGGGGGTTTTTTCATCACAATTCCAGTGTTTTTCTTAGAAGACAAATAAAATTATTATTTTTGAAAAGGTTCTATTCGATCAAAATATATACTTTTAATTTCAAAGTCACATAATATCAATTTATTATTTCTTTTTCGGACTTTCATATTTTTTTTCATTTTCGTGCTCATGTAAAACGATGACTTGCTATTTTAAAATCCAAAATATAAAACCGCTACTAATTTTTTTTTCAATTTATACAATTCATCAAAACTTAGAGAAATTTGTAAGTTTTTGTGTCGAAAAACAATCACGTCACAAAACAGGAAATATTTTAAAAGAGAATTTTGTTCTTTAAGTTTCGATTTTATTACCAAGTGTAATAAATATAAGTTTCGATTTTATTAACTTTTGAAATAAATTTATTCATGTGTAAATACACACACTTTTTGTGACGCTTCTTATTTTACTAGTCCGTGATATTTGTTTTATTTAGTAATGTATTTGGATATATTTGTGGTATTTCTTTATAACGCTCCAACAGGCAAATAAATTTATAAAATCTTTTATTAAAGAATTGGCAGTGTTACGGAGACCTTATATCATTTACCTATAAAAATACCACCTCCAAAGACCCCCCCCCACCCTTAAAATATACCCAAAGTTTGAATTCCTACAAAATGTAAATTTAATATCAATATTAATAACATTTATCATTTTGTTTTTGCACTGTGATTTCTAGTTTTTCTTTTTACTTTAAATACTAGATAAATCTGTCTTAGCTTTATCCTAAACGTTAATTTGTACTTCCTGTTTCAAAAAAAAACCCACATTGAAATCATATAACGATTTGCATTAACAAATTCATTCACAGATTTAATTTATTTAAAATGCCATATATACAGAGTTTTTATCTTTAAAGATATGTGATAGTAAATAAATAGGGAATTTTGGATCATGCAAGTCTGTATTATTTTCGTTTTAAATATATTTGTATTTAGGCTCATCTCGATTTTATCCTTAACATGAATTTCATATTCTCGCTATAAAGTATAAGTGCGAACACTACGAAAATTAATTACTATTAGTACGTTATTTTGTATAAATTCAAATACGAATTTTGATTCAATTTCTGAATTATTTACAATACATCTATTATCATTTTATTCCCAAACAATTATTTCACTATTGTAATGGCTAAATCACATTAAACACCAGTTAAAATAGCAATGCTTTACAATATTCTAAATTATAACGATTCTTTGTCTACAAATTAATTGCATGTAGGAAAGGAACACCCAAGATTAATCAAGAAAAAAAAGATGGAGCATATTTTTTTTGAAATACTTAATAATAGAAACCCCGCGATAAATTATAAACTAAAATCTAGATGAAAACCGTTGAAATAAAAATGGGTGAAATATTCCGTGTATCTTTTCTTATTTCCCCGTTAAAATTCCTCTGATAGAATCCGGCGTGTGAAAATATGTTAGATTTGATTTCAACGAGAGCTTCACTTTTCATCACATTTATATAGAGCGAAATCTAAGACGAAAACTCGGGTTGGAAACCCATGCGAAAGAAAACATAGCGTCTAGAAAGGAACAAAATGGTCGTGGCAAAACAAGTATATCTTTCTACCCAAAAATCTTGTAACAATTTAAGAAATTCACAGTCTTGAAATAGTTACGTGGAATCTATTATTGCAGTTGTTGTTTTTGTTCGTGTTAATTGCACGCGATCCGTGCCCCACGGGCAGTAAGAACACGCAACAGCGACTAGAATTACGGCTTGACTACCGTTTCACACCAAGAAAAGACTATAGTTCTTTCTCAATTACAAGTCTACCCACTCCGGTCCTGTCAAAACTAACTTAATTTAACTTGACAACTGACAGAATTCAAGAATCATGATCTTGCAATCTGTAAACAATTTGTGAATGACGTAAACTAATCACTCATTAATTAACGAGACAAAATATTAATTCAGCAAAATGGAAATGTGTGACGTAGTTTCACATGACAGGCCATTAGATTCTTATTAACCATCAATCTCATTGAGAACTGTAATTTTCATTTGCAAAAAATAAAAGAAATCACTTATTTAATGTGGCTAACAAAATGTAGATATATATTGAAATATATTATCCCCTTTTTTGTATATTATTTTATAACCAAACATCTTAACAATATAAACAATTATAATGATCCATAGTATTGAATAAAGAGAGTTAAATTTTATTTTTACAGCGTTCGTAATATATTACCCAAATTATTGAATATTTTGAAATATTGATATTATCATTATATAGTTTATTTTATTTGATTACGTTCTTATTTAAAACAAGTTTATTTGAAATGAAGACATTTTACAAACACGCAAATTGTAACAAGATAGAGGAAAATACACGGAAGTTCTTCCATTCTAATTATTGATTAATTATGTAACACAAACCATGCTAAAAACTATTCACCACAATAAAGGATGTATAAAAATGGATGTATAATAATTATTTCTACAATGCTAACTACTTACCAGCTAATGTCAAATCTACTGTATCGGTACTGGAGGCCGGGGGCATGCTGCCGTATGGGAGGGTATCGGTGTTGGATGGGGGTGACATACTGTGCATGGAACCAGTGCTACCTGTCGGACTGAGAGGCTGTTGCTTGACATAACGTTGATACTGCCACTGTGACGTGGCCATGGCATTAAGCTGGTCTCTGTCGTACATGGACTGTGAAACACTCTGTGTCGGGGTATTTTGAGGCGCGGTCAGGTGTGAATAATCTGTGTTTACACTCGACATGCTGGCCATGGCACAACTCGGAGCATAGCGGTTATTAAAATTACAACTATTAGGCATATGTTGTGTCATTGAATTAGGCATAATCATATTCGCCATATTGGCCATGTTGGTCATATTTGATGTTTCGTATGGTTGACTACTGTTGGTATTACAGGACATATTCATTGGTGGCATGCCAGAATTTTGTGAATAAAAGTCATAATGTGAACCCATCATAGGTGGCGTACTGTTCATACTCATTCCGTTCAACATTCCGAACGGTTTCATGGCTTGGCACTTTCTTCGGAACCCCCTTGGGCGACGTCTGAATGAACCCTCCTCGAACATGAACTCTGCAGCAGGGTCAATGGTCCAATAGTGACCTTTACCTGGTCGGCCAATTCCTTTAGGTAATTTTATAAAGCACTCGTTTAAAGACAGGTTATGGCGAACGGAATTCTTCCAGCCTTGGTAAGTACCGCGGAAGAATGGAAACTTTTGTTGAAGATACTGGTATATTTCGCTGAGGGTGCATCTTCTAGTTGGGTTGGCTTGAATAGCCATTACTATCAAAGCTATATATGAATACGGTGGCTTTTCCGATCGGCGTACTCCAACACCGGGTTTCTTGCCCATGGTTTTCTCACACGGGGAATCTGGGGAGGTGGTGGTGCTCGGACTCTCATCGCCACTGTCCGGGTCGTGGTGATCATCCTTCATATCGTGTTTATCATCCAAATCTGTCATTGGACCCAGATCAGGTACACTGGTCAACATAGTCATATGTAAAGGCTTTCTGTCCATCTCACAGTCCATCATTTTCAAAAGATGAATCGATTTGATAAAATATCCTTAAAATACAAAATTTACTTCGGATTATACCGTTTGGTATTGGTATTGCACAACCCGTTAGTGTGGTCCAACTCTATCGCTATATCGTTTATATACACATCATTGTTCACACAAACACTAAGAGTTTCTTCCTCTGTATCCAAGTCATATACACACGTCCAACGAGCTCGAAATTCTTCCTCTCCCTCGTCTTACTAGCACCAAATGTCAAAACAGACCGAGAAGCGAACACCTTGGATAGATTTTAACCAAATGCTCAGACACTGAACCTCAAAAACAGAAATCAGTATAAGTTCATTGAAACGTGGACGTTAATCCTGATTCGAATCTTGTTTCCAAACTAAGTGACCGATGAAAAAGTGGAACTGTCATTACATGATCAGAAACTATACGCACCATTTCAATGAAATTAGGCTTGAAACGAACCTCATCCAATAGTTGGGCTGCCTACTGGAATAATGTGGGCGGAGCGTGTTGGTGCCAATCACGTGTTGTGGCTAAATGACGGGAACGATTAAGAAGATTGCCTAAGTAAGCGATGCCGGGGGTTCGGTGTTATTATTTCGTGACTTTGTGTTTGTACTTTATGCCTCCCTCGTAGAAAACTGTCTCGTATGTATTTGCTGTATTTCATTTCATCTCTGCTGGACATAGGAATCTGGACAGACTAAGATAAAGAATAGAATCATCAATAGGGATGAGCACACTACTCACTAGATGATAATTCTTCTAATGCAAAGAATTTTATTTTTGAAGTTCCAAAGCACTGACAATTTGAACGATAACTATTAATTAACTACCCTTAAACTATTATTTTATAGTTATGAAAGATTTTTACTAGATAAATAAATCTTATATCCAAAATATTTCCTATTTATTTTTGCCTACTTTTGTTTATTTATTTTTCATTTTGTAAATATCTCAGATAACTGGTCCATATTTTTAATAAAATATATTTCCCATTACATGTATGAATCAATTTTCTTTTTGTATTAATTGCAAATTTGTATTTATACCTTTCTAAGAGGAGAAAGATGTGGACATGGGGAGCGGTAGTCTTCCGTGAGTTTCCAGATTAAGTAAAAAGTCTACTTTTAATATAAACTGTTACAAGCCATAATTCTACCAGATTGATGTAGGCTTAAATATTTGTTTGCTTCTATTTTATATATTTTACAAACTGCAAAGGTGACATTCGTTAGTCTTCCCTTAAGTCAATAAACAACTTGGAAATCGATGTGAATACTTTTACACTAATCTGACAGAAAATGATCCCGTCGTGTATTTTGCGTTTCGGATCCTTTCCCAGAGTTTGTTGTGTTAATTTTGGTATATAGATATACATTGTTATAACTTAATTAGCTGAATTTAATACAAGATGGTACTATAGTGGTATCATGAAATCAGATAGCTAGAAAACGAGGTATAGCTCACTCGGATATTATAGAGATATCATCTCTGTTTACTAAGACTGACGATTGGTGGAAGAAAGTAATCAGGCGGAAAAGGAACACCCTCCCTGGATCTATAGATGAGAGAGAAATTAGCGACGAAATCCCCGCCTCCCACATCGTGTCTTCAACTTACACCAGATCGCCGAAAACCGATGCCAGCTTTTCCTTTCAATCGACGTCCTATTTATTTGTGTAGCTTCTGATCTGACAAATAATATCATATCCTTGTTGTTGGTGCGAGGTTAACTTCACCATTTTACGTCTCGTTTACCCTGTATGATGTTAAACCTTAGAACAATAAAAATAATAGCGCTTCTTGAGAGTGGATAATTAAAATATAGAATGTCCATCTTAATATACATGCACATCTCAAGCTACAGCTGTATTTTGTTGGTATATTTGTAGTTTGGTACAAATTACACATTTATGCTTGATTTTTATAAGAAACGAAAGAAATGGAGCTCATTTGATCAAAGCTATTGTTATTGAATTTTTTCACTCAAGTATGAATTATCAATAAACATGTTGATTAACCCAACAGTCACCCACCCCCACCCCCTCTTCAAACAAAACTGAAATCTGTGTTCAATCATCCATATCATCTATAACAATTCCATACTTAAGTTGTGCGAAGCCCCCCGCCCCTTCCCCGTACTCATACTAAACTTGGGCTGCATGTATACAGTTACCTCCGCTTGAGAACAGACACTAAGCTAGTTAACCGACATGTTAAGTCCTAAATCGACGATTTTAGTCGAAAACAATTAGTTTACTGCGAGTATTTTGAGAAGTATTTATTCTGTTTCCATTTAATGGAATTGAATACAGAATAGGTTTATTTAGTCTTTATCAGTTGTGAAACGGGATAAAAGCCCATTAAATAACAGTATACTAATATAAAGATACATTATGTAAGATTTGGTAGATAAAGAACTAGCTATAATAGTTCGAAAGTAGATAATGTCAAGTGAATAATTTGAAACTTTCATTCAAATTACTCTATTGCAAGCGAATATATTAGCCTTTGATTGTTTGACAGACGTGTGCAATAATTTCAACCACCGTACTGGTTGATCGAAGCTAAGTCGCGGTCATCCATATTTGATTAAATCAAAGTATCGCTGAACCGTTTTAATCTATTTAATATCGGAGAATGTCATCGCGAGTTGAATAAGGCCTGGATCAGTTAATTAATGACCAATTAATACTTTGGAAAACATTCCAGACCTAAAGAAAGCCATGCAATAGGCAGATTTAGATCTTGCATAATGTATGTTTAAGGATGTGGTGGCCATTGTAGACAGAGATTTATTCTCGAAGTATTAAGCAGAAAGCTCTGTGCAGAGACGTAATAGGACATTACAATACTCAGATTTGGATCCAGATGTCAATGTTTTATATTTTAATCAGCATCTATCTGTCTATAGGTTTGAGAATATATATGGTCTAATTTTATAAAAATGTGATGCTTTAAATCAAATTAAGTATAGGGTTTAACGTTCTCCTCTTTTGCTTCATCTGAGCTAATCAAGACGGGCAGTGGAAGTACGGATACCGAGACGAACCGAAAAATTTGTCTTTCTATAGCTTGATACCACTGTGGAGGTTTAGTTTGCTTAATAAATTTCAATATTGGTTCCTATATATAGTCAAAACGGAAAACGAATTGTATGACATGTTGAAGATGCATTATGTAAGGTTTAGATAAAGAGTTGACCCTTCTCGTTATAATAGTTTAAAAAAGATAATGAAAAATTAATATATTGAAAATTTCAGTCAAGTAACTTGATTCCGAGGGAAGTTATGTCTGTTTTGAGAATAGAGGAGTTTCGCTTGTCATTGCTACCATTGTTACAATAGTAAACTCTCGATTATCCATTATTTAATTAATGCTCTTGTTTCAATCCATTGAACATCACGAGCATCCTATGATTTAAAGAGTTGATTATGGCATGTTAATAAATGTCTAATTAACAATTATATGACATGGCATTTAAGGCCAAAAGAAAGACCTACAAATGGTAGATTTAGCTCTTTTATAATAGATCCGAAATGAATAAAAACGAAAAATAAAACATGTGCGGGTATGTGTCCTTTAACTCATAAATAATTCCAGACTTGAATTAAACGTTTTATTCACTTTAAATTTATATTGAAACTACTGTTCAAAACATATGAGGCTGATGGAATCCAGATGTGAATTTTAATATTTTACACTCTTTCATTTTATATTAGATGATTTTCTAGCTCTTAGCTAAAAATTTAAAATAAAAATCTCAGTATTAACTTTCCTTTACAGCATAAATAATAATGGGTACAATATGCACAGGAATTAGCAAATAATAAAAACACGCAAATTGATAAAAAAAAATATAAAAAATAACAAGTCATATTCACGTTTGAAGTTTCCCAGCACCCATTACTAACTAGTCTAGTACTCATATTCTCCTTAAGATCATTAGAATTCCCATTAAATTGCTAAAGTTGATGCAGGCAAAATAAGTGACATATGTTTTGTCAATGTCCTGGTTAAATCTGCAGGAAATAGCGACAGGAAATGTGTTCTTTATAACGCTGATTGACGGCAGGTAGCCTGTAACTCGCGCTATTTTTACACGTGTGTCAAACGCGGGTCTTATTTCAGTATTGGTTCCACAACAATAGTGCGCCTGAAATTACTTACATGTATAGAGGGGTTAGGTTCGAGCATGTCACATACCACGGTGCAACTTTACGTTTAGGTCAATATTTGTAGAGAAGCATGACCATCTTGTTCTCTAGAACTACCAGGTGGTCACGCTTAGTTCGTTTTCCGTTTCTTATAAGATTGTCGAGATTCTGGAAATTGAGCCGTTCCGTTAGTGGAAGTGACAGTATGGTAAAATGCAGGTTGGGTAGAAGAACAAAGTAAAGACATGCGTACAGATCAATTAAAGCCAAAGATCTGCGTTCTTTCAAATATTTGATAATGCATTCTGTGTAAGTATTATAATGGACAAAGGGGTATCCTATGTCGACTATGAAATTAAACTGTGGGAAAAAGTGATGAATGTTTGGTTCTATCTGAAAACAGTTCTTATTCTTGCCACTGGCGTGACTATTTATGTTCCTAGCACATTTGAATGTCACTGAATTCACACGATATCATATTTATTGATTAGAAAATCCAAATATATTTTAATATACCTATGATTATTTTACATGTATTTTATTATATTAACGCCTGAAACATGTCCGCTGCGACGTTACACAATGGAGTGCGAGTAATGCATGGGCTAAGGTAGCTATGTTACGCTCAGTGGCGCATGCTTATAATTTGAGTTTCCCCGGATATTACAAATTTACTTTCACATAGAAATACGTTTGGAGGAACGAACGTAATAATCATTTAGTAACTGAATACTGTAATAAGCTATAACATATATTTCTAAAAAAATAATAACTAATGTAATTCTGCGACGTTTTTCACATCACTGAAGTCATAATCTTGGTCTTTGATTACCTGCATTAAATTAGTCACATACACCCAATAAAACGGAATACTATAGAAGACAGATAGTGGTAACCTTTTTTTTGGCTGCACAGTTTGAGGTAACGTTTAGTATTTCGAGTGCTTTCTCGCCGTCATTGTTCATGTAGATCTAACCATAGAAAATTGACAAGACGTTAAAGGTCTATATTACGTTTCAGTTGTTACAAAGAAACCATCTAATGCTTTATAATTTCAACAAATAACTTCAGGTCTAAAATACCACGTCGATCAGAAACATACACCAATGCAGTGTCCTAGTCCAGAAAGAATGGGACCGTTTTAGAATTATCTGACTTGTTAAGATTATCTACAAAAATGTGTAAAATTCATTGTTAACAGCATTATGTAATATACCTGCATTTCTTGGTAATGTCCATTAGGGGTTAATTATAACAAATAACAAAACAAGAATACAGATTGTAATTGGTGACCTTTTTTAATATTTTGGGAGAAATCGGTCTGGAAATATCTTGTACCCGGTATTATAAAAAAACCTATTTAAATAGCCAGTGCTTGCGTAAAAGGGACTTTTGACAAGTATGCAAACACCAGAAACATGGATCCAAAAAAGTAACTTTTTGAAAATTTACTGTTATTTACTGGCAGAATGAAACTGACTATCAAAATAAAGACTTATAAGTAGAAATTCTAATTAAATGTTTACAATGCCGCACCAAATACATTTTCTTAAAATTATTCATATCTTGTGGAAGTCCTGTAGTAAGTAAAAAAAAAACTGCACTAGTTTAAAACAAAATTAATTGAAATTCTTGTGGAATGTAGTATTACACTCAAAGATAGGAATTTCGCTATACCTAAGGTTAGAATAAGGGACGGCACCTGAATTATGAGATAAAAAAAACACCATACAAAAATATCTTACGCAGGGTACTGTAGGCCTAAGGCCGTTCACTAAAGAAAAACCTAATTATGCGACCTCGTGCCTTTGTTAACATCTCCCTGCCAAATTTAACAACGGGGGAGGCTCTGAAGTTCTTAGACCATGATTTTGATATCCCCGACGATGGGGTTGTGTCAGATACTAAGACTATTCAAGATTTGCTGGTATATTCGACAGTAGCTTTAGAAAATTTTAGTCGACCCTCAGCTAGATTTGAGTGTCGAAATTCTTTAAGGTCCTAAGGCTATACCATTATAAGCATAATGCTTAATCCGGCCGTGGTATTAATAAAACGATATTAATTGTAGTTTGAAAGAATTGAATTCAGACTCAAATGTATTTCTGATGTAGCACACAATTTTCGGCGCAGTATTCCCGCAGTAAACTATCTTTCGTACAGAAGAAGAAATTGTTTTTTCGTGAAAAAAATATACATACATAATTACAGGTACACAGGTGATTTAGGGACTAAAATATGGTTCAATTTTTTTCCAATAATTCGCTTGCGCGTTGAGATCTTTAGCAGTGGGAGGAAACCGGAGGACCAGGAGAAAACCCACGAGGTAGGACAGGCGACCCTACTCCTTAACACGAACAACCGGGGAATCAAACTAAAGTCAGTTGATTCAATAGCAGACTGTATGATACACCGCGCACGCGCTAACCATTCGGCCACTCAAGCCCCGGTACACAGATAAACAAAAACAAAATCATCTGTATACATAAGATCCTAAGCATTTTGATATTGTTGTATCGGTATGAATTATTGGTATAGAGAATCCAGTCTGATGGCAAAATGAATCTACTTAAATTTTCACAGCATACGTTGGCATTAGAAAAGTAGATGATGATGATTTTGAGAGAATGAAATAAGAAATATATTTTATTGCAGTTCTCAATAGATGAATTTTGTATTTTAGAACTTATAATATAAATAGATAAATATTGGTTGCGTCTTCTTTAAATTGAAGGAGCTTGTTCAAAATCAATGACAATACCGGATACAGTTTTCCTGAAAATCCATCTAATTATATTCCTTTGTTATTTTTAATTTCTTAGGACCATGGATAAATCCAATTTGTACTGAAAATATCCAAAGACCAGAAGCAACTTTTTCAAATCAAACAAAACTTCTGATAACCTTGTCCCAAAAATTAATGGGCTTGGGAAATGTCTTACACTAATTCTGTTGCTTCGTTATTATGATAAAAATTCTTTAAATTCCTAGGACTAGCGATAACTTAGTATTGTACTGGACGCATCCAAGGACCAGAAGCAACGTTTTTGAATCAAAGGAAACCTCTGATAACCTTGTCCCAAAATTGAATGCGCTGATAGTAAAGTGTTTACACTAAGTACACTAAGTCGATAAAATTGTTTTTTTTTTAGTATGTCTATTGCTTCGTTCTTAGTTTTAAAATGTCTTTTAATTCGATGACTAGGGACAAATCTAAAGTGTGTTTAACATATCAAAAGACAATAAGAAACTATTTCAAATCAAAGCAAACTTGTGATAAACCTGTCCGCACTATTAATTGGCTGAAAGAAAATTCTTATGCTAAGTCAATAAAATTCTTGCTAATTTTATTTCTTTGTTCTTATTCAAAAATGTATTTAAATTCCCAGGACTAATGACAACTCAGAGTTGTACTGGACGTATACCAAAGACCAGTGGCAACGTTTCAAATAAAAGGAAAATTTTGATAACATTGAGGAAAAGGTGTATAAAATTCGTTTTTAGTAATTGTATTACATTGTTCTTATTAAAAAGTTTTGACTTCTTTAATACGCACAGATATCTTGTTAAAATCAAACGCAACTGTTTTCAAATCAAAGGAATCTTCTGATTACCGTGTGCCCAATATTAAAAAGTTTCGGGAAAAGTCTTCGGTAATTCTTTTACATTCTTCTTATTAAAAATTTAGCTTCTTTAATTTACCAGCGACTTTGTTATCGACTTTAAATCTTTGTGAAGATGACACTCCCATTTGTTAGAAGTGTTTAACTTCTTCCTTTCTTGAGTGACACCAGGAGTGATGATATACATAATACATAAGTAGTGTGTACCCATGATTTGTCGTATACCAGACCGTGTATTTAGTTGTAGATTTTTAACAGATTCTGATTAGAAAGTCAGATAAATTGCACCTGGTCAATGGTAATAGCCTGCCAACACCATAGTTTATATATGGTGGGAACATTTTATCCCACTCTCGTTCATTTAAATTTACAACTTTATTATAGCACATAGAGAAGTTAGGCCAAGCATTCCTTGTGCCTCGAGTAAGACACAGGCTACTTAACCAGGAGATCCTTGGTCCGATCCGGGAGTGGGGGATCTTCGAGCTCTAACTGACCGTGGCCGACACCTATGACTTGCGGTTGTGGTTTCGGTCTCTTGTGTGGGTGTATATGGCTTGGATAAAAGTCCACCTTCTCAACCTCATGGGCTTACTCCTGATAGTCCGGTTTTCTCCGACAGAAAAGACCCCCGCGTGTGCGCTAAACATAATAAAATATTACAACTTCTCTGATGTATCACACTTAAAGAAGAAGGTTCGATCGTGGCACGTTGGCCGCGATATTTCTCGGGATTTTCTAACTTGGTGCAGGACAGAGGGTCTCATAACGGATTGGGCGACATACTCAGGTCTACCCGTGTACCTGTTGGTGTGCATGCAAGAAAACCCTTGGCAGTTGGAATTCGATGAAAAGTCGTTGTCCGGGCATCATTTCCACCACTAGATGGCGTATGTTGATCTCTATTGGCCCGGTTGATGCAGAAACGTGGCATGACATCAGTAAATGTCGGTTGTTCAAAAAACAAGCTGGAATCCATTACGAACAACCCCGCGATTTCCAGCGAACTTCGTCAAATTGTGGTCCGGTCTCAGATGAACTATTCGCAAGAAGACAAAATATTAGATGCCCACCCCACCCTCGTATGATGATAGACTAATTTTACGACACCGTCTTAGTGATGACGACATGTTAATGAGGCTAATGGACGAACAGGATGCATAAAGATTTCAGGCGGAAGTGCACGGATTTATAATTATTTCTCATAGCCGAAAATATAATTTGGATAAAACCTTATCAATTTGATTTACTCTGAAAGCATGTTTTAAATTTAAGAACCATTCACAAGTCCAAATACACATCTGCAAGCGAAAAACTCCAACTGCTTTAGATATTATTACTCTTAATGGTTAATGCACGATCGTGGAATAAACGGTAATACTGTAAGCACAGAAATAAAAACCAAGATTTGCCCATTTAGAAAAGAACAAAAATCCACAACAAGGGTTTGAATAGGGTTGGTTTACCGCAACATGAACATTAGAATTCGAGATAAAAGAAAGAAAAAGAGTGAAACTCCCCGAACCCCGAACCAGATGGATGATATAGACCGTTCTAAATCTCATATATCCTCGGTTAAACCATTTTTCACGTAGCAAACCGTCCAGATGTAAGCAAGTGACGATCATAAGATGGCTTCCATCCTTGGTCTACCTCGTATATAACGGTAATTTGGCCACATTGTGCTTATTCTTCTACATACTTCATTGGCTAGGTGACTGTGAGAATTGCGGGCAAGTTTTTGACATCGACCACACACGTAACACTGCAGCTATTCGAAGGCCAAGTCTTATCTTCTATATATTATATAGCTTACAAGTAGATAGCCTTTTCCACCGAAATCATGTTTCTTACAGAAACTGACTTATCAAACTTGTATAATGAGAAATCTTAAGGCACGCATCTCTATTTTTACCAGGTCTTTATCTATTGTGTTTAATTAATCAGCATCAGATGAAAAACCAACCACAGTTAGCTAATAATACCGGTTACTTGTTTCATGTACGTGTTTTTTTTCTCGAAAAAAATAGCTTGTAACAGCGGTTAGTTGTTTCCTATACGCGCCTTTCTTTGGGGAAAAAAGGAAAGGAAATAAAATATATTTAACGGCATTCCAGAGAAATGGTGCTTTCTTATGATTTTGAAGTGGTAACTGTTGATTCTGCATTGAAAAGTATTCCCCGTTGGACAACTTGGTCTGAAGTAGATCAGCCCTATCTAAAACATGGTTTATTTTCTTCTATGGTTACGTGCATTCCATCCCGGTTTTTGTGTACCATCCTAACAACTAGACAGCATTTTCCTTGTTAGCCCTCTACGTGCTATCCCTGACTTGTCGACGTACGCCGAGATCGAACCCGAAACAACCGAGTGTCCTTACCGAGAGACCATAGCGGGCCCCAAAGAATTCGAGAAAGAGGGAGGGGGGATGGGGTTTATAACGTCCACTCGACACAAACTAGGTAATTTAGGGAACAACATATGCCTCAATGTTATTTCAATATTCTCTTGTCCGTAGGGGTCTTTAGCAGTATGAGGAAACCGGAGGACACGGAGAAAACCCACGAGGTTAGGCAGGCGACCATATTCCTTATCACGTACAAGTGGGAAATCGATATCACGGCACTAAGTCTTGGCTCAATGACAGACCTCTTGATCCAAAGAGCACGCCTTAACCATTTTCCATTAGGCCATCCAAAGTAGAGTATAAAAATGCTTTCTAGAACACCTGATAACATTTCCCCTATTTTCAAAAACTAATATAACAATGTCTGTTGTGTATTATTAAAATATTAACAAGGAGTTAAATATAAACAGTACCGGTAATTACATACAAATAAATAACAAAGAATTCTATTCAAACAGTTTTAGTTTCATTATTTCAATAAGATAGTATATTATATGAAAATAAAACATACCCTTAAAAAATCACTTGACATATTGCTTTATAAATAGTGTAATATACGTGAAAGGTTTAGAATAAATATTACATTTGTCAGAGGGAATAATAAGTGGGGTGTTAAAAGGGGTGGTAACGATACAAGAGGTCGATTTATTTCATGTTAAAATAATATAGCCAGCAATT
Source organism: Patella ulyssiponensis (assembly GCA_963678685.1). Taxonomy (NCBI): domain Eukaryota; kingdom Metazoa; phylum Mollusca; class Gastropoda; family Patellidae; genus Patella; species Patella ulyssiponensis. Next base: position 65,191,948 of record OY783229.1, read on the forward strand.
ATAAAGCAACACATATATATATTTTTAAAGATGTAACTTGTAATTTTCTGTGTAATGGTATATATCTTTGTTTCACCTTGTCGAACCCTTCCTCTTTATCATATCATAGAGCGTGTCTTATTCCGATAGCAAGACAGGCAAAGAAGCGCGTTTCAACTTCCACATGCATTTCGCGACCCAGCATCAATTTTTTGTCAAAATTTTGACAATGCCCCCATAGAACGGTAATTTTTTCAAGTGGAACAATTTTCAGAAATATATTAAGACGTTGAAAAGCTTGACATATGGTATGCGATAGTTTAGATAAGACATTCTCTGACACGCCATATCCGATTACTTAGGCTGCACGTACTGAAAAAAAAATTCATAATCCTTTATCAATAAATTGCTAGCCCATTTTACAGTCTTTCTGACACTTAACAAGTTAAATCGTTTAATTCAAGACAAATTACCATCTCCCTTAGTGATCACTTATACCTATTAGTAATTCATTCCCCGTGGCGGTTTCTCTGCAACACACATTTGTAGTCAATTTGCTTGGCGTCCGTTTATAAGAGCATGCTCGTCGGCATTGCATTAATGAAGCCGGATGGGCAATGAACAGACCCGATTAGGACACTTCTGACAATAAAATATTACGAACACGCCTAAAGACTGAAGTGCAGGTGGGCCAAGTGTGGGATTAGATGTCAGGGCCGGCCATTTACTGCAACTTTTCTGTTCGAATCCCAGGTGCCTCCACTCGTGGCTGCCATATTTCTTGTTACTGGTGTTGACAGATCGGTGGAGTTAGAATTACCGCCCCGATTATCTGTTGATAGCACGGTAAACTGAACACAGGCTGGAATTTCTGCTTAACTCGTCATCGTGGAAAACGTCTTGTTTTACAGTTAGATTTAGACAAGAGAAAAAAAACTCAACACAATACCACACAATGCACAAAACACAAGACAACATTTCAATTAATTGTCTCTCCATTTGTCAAATAGAGTTTTTGCTTTAAAAAAAAAAGCTGTGTGTGTTTTACAAATTATCAAATATTTTAAATGGATCCCCTTTCATTCATGTAATCATTGTTGTTAGGATTGCTATTTTCATACACGCAAAAAACTGGTGGGGTATATATTGCCGGCAACTGCGTCAGTCCGTGGGAGCTACGGTGGCTCAGTGAATAAGACATTTGCTCATTCACATGGAGTTCGATCCCTGTGCTGGCTAAGAAATTTCGTCAGAATAATCCGTCTATTAGTAAGGATGGGACGAAAAACCGAGATCCCGTGTACACATAGGCGTGCACATAAAAGAAACATCGACGGTTGGAATTCTAAATAAGAGTACACCACAGCCCCGCTGTCTGGGCCAAATTTGCCTCATTGCACACTGCATGGCATAGGCCTATGCCCGTCTCCATTAGCCTAGCCGAAACCAAAAAGTGGGACGTCAAATCTATTTCATTCACTCGCCAGTTCATTTAAAGATACAGTATGGGGAATTAGATAATGAACTGGAAGTTCTCACTTTAATAGTTAAAACCTAATAATGTAGCGGAAAGTTGCTGAAATTTTCGGTAAAATTAATCCAGTTTGAAACGAGATTGAAAGTTCAACAGCAAATCTGTCCCTAATCCAGTAAACTTCGCAGGCTAGCGATGCCATCGAGTGTTGATTATGGTCTGGATATGTTAATTAATGTCTAATCACTAAAGAAAGATCTGCAATTGACAGACTTACCTCTTGCATAAAGTATGTTTAATGGACGTAGATTGATTGTAACCATTATCTGGGGAATAAAGTATCAAATATGATTGGCAGATCGTTATTTAATACTGATATTATTAACATATTAACATTTAACAGAAACAAAACGAACCAGGCCATCAACATATCTCGCCCTTGGTATGTTTTGGAAGATACAAAGATATATAGTTCCATTCCAATGGTAATCAACAAGATTGTACACATGTTATAAGATGTACGGCAAATATTATCCTAATTATGTTAATTGAACATTGACACAGTTTATACACATTGAGATTAATTACAAACTAATACTCCGGTTTGCTTTTATAATTCCAATATTAAAGTAAAAAAAAAACCTGACACATCATTTGTCGAGTTCCAGATCTAACATATATAGGTTGGTGACGGTACAAAATGTAAAGCGATATCTTGAAAGGGTTACACGATCATTCTTAGGAAACAAAACCGGAACAACAGACGGCGCTGAATCCAGAATATCTCAATTAGCTTCGAATGAGCGCGAGATCAAATGCTACCGGGACTTAGTTTTATTTAATTATGTATCGAAGTCTTTAATTGTTGCCTTTAATATCAAATCCTAAGACACGTTAGAAATGAAATAGGGTTTATCGTCCTACTGTTCTGTTCCGACTGGGCTAATGAAAACGGGAACACACTTTAGAGTAGAAGCGTTTGTATTACGGAAATTGATTGACTTGGAATGGGCTTTTTCTCTTTGTTTTACGGAAAATGCTTGACTTGAAATGGGCTTTTTCGTTGTGTTTGCTTTTATCAAGTCTATACTGTCTAATAAAAGTTAGCAATATTATATATTTATTTGACTAAAAAAATTTGGTTTTCTCCGCGAATATTGTTATTCTTTAAAGGTAGTCTCGCTGGTCCCCGACGAGAAAATTTGGCCTGAAAACAAGAGTAATTTACTTTTGATATGATTATGGAGTTTTTGACCATATATCGGCACGGCAGTGTGCTGATAATTGATATTACCACGAGGATGTTTCGGATACCTAACGTCATCGAAAAAGCGCGTGGATCTCCTCCGCCCCGTGGGCAAAATTGGGCAACTCAGTTAGTAGTGCCGCCCAAATGACTGTCGAAATATGATTATTTAATTTAAGTTATGGCAATCTTGTTGACTAAATTATATGAAATAACTAATCGACAGTGAGGAACGCCGAATAGGTGCAGTTAATGAACTCGTAAGAATTCACAGAATAACTTCCCAATTCCTCAGGATTATGCTTACCCATACTACCACTCATTGTGTGTGTTTTCAACGGGTCTCCTTCAGTGTCGGATCCACGTCATAACAGTACTGACACGTGTGGGCCAAATCCCAGGAAGAGAAATAAATCAGAGACCGAATTGATTCCCATTCCAACTGAAACAAGTGCAGTCATCTCTTTTCTCACTGCAAACTCAACTGGTATGAATAATGGTTGTAATCGTATTACGGTTAATCAGGATTTAATTTATTTTGATTTCCTCCAAAAAGTAAAATCTGCATCAGATATTTTAGGTGCAAATATATCAGGCTGACATTGGTCAAACTATAAGTCCTTAAAGACAACGTTACAATTTAAAATATGTCAGAGGACAATATCAAATTAATTGGCGCATCATGTGTTTCGAAAAGGACAAAGAGTATAAATAAATGTAAAATCCAAAGAGTTTAAAGGACCCAATTTCTGCAAGTATAAATACAGCAAATCGGCTCCAGTTCCACTAACTAGAACCCGAACAATGGTTTAAAGAAAGGTGTCGCGTCGTTAAATTTTTAAGAATTTCCAAGTCCCTTTAACCGTCTGTGATTCTATAAACAGACAAATATCCTGAAGACAAGCACGTCTCGTCAGTAATCAGGAATATTTATATAATTACCACATCTTTTAGGGATTCGTTCACCTCTTCCCCCGAGGTTTGCTTTCTGTTATCGTTTGTAGCCCAGTATTTGCTACTGTTCATATCCAATTTACTAACATTTAACAGTTCTAATAATGACAGCAAAAAACATGACTGAACGATAACCTTGATACCCCGGTTAATATCATGACAAATTCACTTTGGTATACTTTTAAAATATTGGAGGAGGGGGACGGAATGGTTTATCGCGTGCGCTTTAGATCATAACGTCTTAAATTAAGTCTGCCATTGAGTCAACTGGTGTGGTTTTGATTCCCCGTGGGTCTTTTCTCGGTCCGTATGTTTCTTCCCACTGCTAAAGACCCTTACGAGCCCTACAATTTGTTTTATCCTAGAATGACCTACCCTCTCTTTCTCTATCGCCCACCCTTCATAAAATAATATCGGACTTGGTATTGTTAATTGTCATAATGTCACTGCATTTACGCGTAGTATAATTAACGACATGAAATAAGTTTTAGTGTCCTGGTGTTCTGCTCCAACTTAGAAATTAGAAGAGAAACGATTACTGCCAATTCATTCGATTAAAATGAAAATTTTATACTACCAGGAAATGCAAAATTATTCGAAATTCGACCTTGAACTAAAAATAAGACCACATTGACAGTTAAAGCGCAAGTAAAAGAAATATATAAAAGTAGGTAGAAGTTGAGAAATCGGGGGAGGCTAACATAAACTGAATGAAACCAGGCATGTTTTAATAAACTGATACATATAGTAGATTACTTTAAATATTATTCCAAACTTGTCATTGATTCTGCACTAAAAAAAATGGCGATATTTACCGGAAGTTATTTAATGAATCAAAGTATAATATTTATACACATTCAAATAAAAAACTGACGCCGTTATCTGATGTGTTGTGGGCATGTGCAGATTAACCAAGATCAACTAGCTTAAATTTAGAAGATGGTATTGGAAAATTCAGATTAGGTTGTGTTCCGAATCTTTGACAGCTTCCGGTTCTCAACAACCCTAGATGTGGGTGTTAAAATTACAACCATTACCAGAGATAACTAGGTGGGATTCATACATTTGGAAAGTCAAAAGGCTATCGTATTCTTTTTGAGAAATTAGAATGATAAGTGAGCATGTACAAGACTGTGTAAATCCAACGGTTATCGCCGCCATCTTGTCATGGCGGCTAACAGAGACATATATCTACCTGTCTTTTGTGACGTAGCAATGGATTTATCTTGGCTTGTTTATACGCTTAGCGGCCGTGACTTGATGAAGATAAGACCCACTTCCCATTTATTTTTTTCCGTAAAGGATTGTTTTTGTTTGTCTAATGATCTGCTTGTCCGATATTGAATAAAATAAGATTGTGGCAATCGGCGGTTCAAATTCCTGGGCTATACAGTTGCTTCAAGAAAAATACACAAAACTGTTCTATACATATCAATTTTAAATGGTGATGTTATATCAGTCCAGTTCAGAAGAAACGAAACGATCGTACATCTTAGGAACATTTCTTACTCCGTTCGAAATGTTTCTTCTGTTCGAGATTCTGTTCTGCAATAACATCATTTTGCCTACACAAACAAATTATATGTTATTTATTAGAACGAACCAGATATTAATCCAACATAACTATCCATCCATTCCAAACCCTTTAATTTACGGTCAGGATGTCTGGCAAAAGCTTATAATATATTATGTCAATTGGCAGATAATCAAATCATTTTAGTAGTCGTCATTCGTTCGTTTTATATTAAGTAACTATTTCGTCTGTTTATTCGTATAATAAAATGATGTTCGGGGCGCGTTGGTATTTTTTTAAAAAAAAAATCAACAGGTAAGGCAGTAAATGCCTACCAACAGCTTCGTCGTCCGCAGTGTAATAAACTCTACATTCCTTTATCTATTCTCCTTTATTGTGGATAAGGTTTTTTCGTTGGTTTTCTTGTTTGTTCTTTTTGGCCAACATTAAATAAGCCCGATGTACTGTAAATACTGATGAATATATATATTCAAACGTTAAGACAGCTGAGAGAGAGAGAGAGAGAGAGAGAGAGAGAGAGAGAGAGGAGAGGGAAAGAGCTCACCAGGTTGGACAGGCGACTATACTCCGTGTCACGTACAAGACGTACAAGCTGGGAATTTGGCCGCATACACCCAACCAAAAACACTGATTGAAAAAATGGCAGATCAACAATAGATTTCAGAAACAAGATTGCAAGTATCCATTGCCTGCATTAAATATTGTTTTAGTATTTTCATCGGGGCCCTTTACATTGGCACTAATCATCTGTATAGTCCCTGAAACAAATAGCAAATTACAATTAATTTTACGTATGAATACATGACGCCAATTAAAACAGATTTTTAAAATTTCAAGAAATATTGTTACATGTTCGGTCTATTATAGATTTAGTATTTGACATGGTGTTCTTAGAAATGTTGACCCATCTCCTACGTTTTATGTTGAAAGTCTCGGGTGTGTTCTATAACTGAAATTTCGTCTGGACACAGGAGTTCCATGCACTCTTCCGTTTCCGTCTACTTTCATGGATTCTTTTATGCGCATTTCCCAGGTTTTGACGCGATATCGCTTTTCATGGTCTCTAATCTCCATTAGCCCAGTCAGAGCAGAACATTTCGCTTTAAAGTCGCTGCATCTTGAACGTCTTTCACTAACGACGTGCAATTTTCATCTACAACAATGGCGGACGTATAATAAATCAATGGCCGTAATTTGATTAAAGACATACATTTATGGCCTGAAAGTTTAACTCCATGAAATAAGTGTCATGTTGCCCAACGTAAAAGCACATTGTAACCTTTTTCAGTTGCAAGTTGATCCGAGTTTATGGCATTTCTGATTTGAGACACCGACCCCTCTAACTTTCTTTTTTTTTTTACAGTGTACAGATAACAATCTTTGCATTCCTTTAAGAGAATGTTGATGATATTTTTTTACTTAGAGCTAGAGACATGTACCCTCTCCTCTGTTATTTCTCTTAGATTTATCTTTATTTTTCAGTCTATTATGATGGTCGATTATATCTATTATCGCCCATTGTTAAGTAAGCTGGATGTCAAAGGGTTCGATTTATCTCGACCGAAAAGAAAAATTATTAAAATACCAGTTTTCATTTCTTGCAAAGTGTTTTTTTCGGTGGGTCGAGGTTTGTCAGTACATGGTGGAAGATTTATTGTTGATTTCAACTTTAGAATTAGATGCGATCTTTTATTTTCTTAACTTTTTCTAGTGAAACACAGTAAATTTGGTTATCAGTTAGCCACTATCGCAGATACATTGTTTGTTTGTCAGCTCCTTGGGCACCACTTTTTCTTTCTTGAAACGATATTTCGTAATTTATTTATCCGTAATATTGATTCTACAAGATGATGATCTTATTAAATTTGAGTGGATGGAAAATAAATTAGTGTAAAACAGAACTATTGCGTTAAATGCCATTAATTCCCAATCGCATCAATTTCCACACACATTATCAGGTTTTCATCATCCGATCCGAGAAACCATTCTGAGCCTTCAGAATATGGAAGATGTATGAAATCAATTGGTGTTTGTATGGTGCATCGTCGTAATTGAGCATTATCGTAAAACAACGTCTGAAAGGACGTGTTGCATGAGTTTTGTTAGCTATATCATTCATGTCATGGTGAATAAATGTTTTATTTTAATTCGTTCCATTTTCTACAGCAATTAATTACCACAATGTGATCATTTGCCGACTGTAGAGTCCGTGTTATTCACTTATTATTCTCTGCTCGAACAAGAAAGATTAGACCGAATGGTGCAAACACATAAACAAAACGTGACACTTTTTTTCATTTTTTGGCACTTCAATTTAAAAAGAGGAGTTTTTTGTTTTATCATCTTAAGATATATCAGAGAATGACAGATCTACATTCATTTTCTCACCTACCGCAACCCAAAGCCAATCGGTTCAGCATTACTTAATAACTTTGATCTGATAGAAGGCAAGAGCCGTAGAAAGAAGCGTTTAAGTAAGATAATTGAGTTTGGCCTTGTGTAGAATTGGCCCTCCAGCATTGAACATGATTTTCTGACACGGATATGTATGCTTAGAATTTGGGTGGTCTGTCATTATAAAGAGATAAACACTGCTTCTCTGCCTATCATGGCTTTACCAAGTCTCTTTACTTGCTATAAATTCACCATTTAACTGTGCTTTAATACAGAACTTAAAAATAACTTTTGTCAAAGGAATCTAATTGCTCTGCACCCAATAATATATGTTATGTTACATGTTAGTTTTTGTAGGTTGTTTTTTTTTTTAAACAGAAACTAGGATGAATTATTTTATACTTTTGAATTACAAATAATTTCGAAGGAGTTCAATTTGTAATTTTGACTCCAGGTTAATTACTGGATAATCAAGGCAGAAGAAATAGACCATATAATATAATGGCTTGATTCCTTGTGATTGAAAAGTTTTAAAGAATAGTAAAAATATACAAAAAAAAATCTCCGCCTAACACCTGCATTATCCAAGACATAAATTTGACCTAGCAATATTAACCCATTAATGGTTTGATTTTGAATTATTCTGATATTGATGTATATTGCAGAATATAACTAATTTAGGAATAAAATACCATTTTCAACAACATTACGACTGATTTTCCATCGATTTTCTCATTCTTAACCCCCTCACAATGATGGGACGCTGCCCAGTATGATACAGTATTTTACGATAAATTAAACGATCAATTGATAGAAATAAATACATAAATATCTGATATTTTAATCTAATTTTAGTGACGATTAAAAATTATAAGCCTTTCCTTCGCAGTAAATGTTAGTCAATAGACTATCGTCTATGAAGAAGGGTTGCCATGCGACAAACGTCCATATTTGACATAAGATAGGGCTCACCCAATGCTTATCGAATACGAAATGTCCGGGGACAAGGGAGATAACTCTAGAACTGAAGGCCACTAAACTCAGAATATACTTGCAATCTCGTGACCCCGATGCTGCACACAAAATTTGTAATAAATCCGACGGAAGGCTGAATACCAGCAGTTATCGTCCTCGTATGAGTCCAATACTTCACACAAAATATGGAAAAAATGTGTTAAAAATAGTAGGCTTATCATCAGGTTTTCATCAATAGGCAGGGCCTAAGAATAATCACTAACTTATAACATCAAGTCAACATCCTGGTTTACATTCAACTATCTTGTAATAAGTTACTACACAAATTATCTAATTAAGTGAACACCGTGACATATATTTAAAAAATTTTCCTAAATAAACAAACAAATCAATACGATAATTAATGTGATCTTTCGTGGGTAGTGTCCCATTTGTGGAACGCACCATCATGAAGTTGTGGCTGATCAGCGATTAGACATAAATAAGTGTTGTGTATTTGATAAAGTAAAAATCAACCAATGCGACAATAATTGTTGTCTTCCTTGGGTAGCATGGAACGCACCTTCATGAAGTTATAGCTGATGAGTGATTCGACATAAATAAAGCTACTTGTTTATTTGATAAAGAAAACAACACTTTTATGTAGCCAATGCAAAAATTTTATTATTTAAATAATACACAAAATATTACTCGCATTCCATTTTTTGTATCATTGGCAACATAGGTCCGGCTTCAGAAAGATGTCACTTTGGTAAATGGAACACTGCCCTTTAATAGGTTAAAGCTGTGGATGAAAAAAACATACCTACTATTTTGGCACTGTACACCCCTACCCCTATCTATACGTTTCGAAATCAACCAGTGATATAGAATTTCGGCGACTTGTAAAGGCTTGTTGTAAATATCTTTGCATCTTGTAAAGCAACATTGTTCTTGTAAACTTGTAATTTGTTATTAATGGAAACGGAAACCGTGCACAATAAATATATGCTGACTACGCTAGGAACTACTTATCATTTTGGTTCTGACAGGGGATTTAATTGTCTTGTAAATACGTCCATTTTAATAAATATTTGCTTACGAGGTTGAATTACGTTAAATGATATTACCTGTTATTCCATTTGACCGTAGTGAGACTATACTTGATAATCGACGATAATTTATATTAAAGATATTTTCGTTTTAAAACTATTTTTGTTTGATAAATTTTTAACAGTGTGTCAAAACTATTCTTTGGAACCTTAAAATACACGAAAACTTTTCTAAAAACATACATTAATGTAATATGAGTGTATATAAAGTGATTTATATATCGAATTATTAAAACATTTTATCCTAATTTATAATCAATTATGTTTTATGAAATACGGTAAGGGTCCAAATTGAACTAAGCATTTTGGGATATGTTGTTGTTTGGTCATTATAAATGGCGCTCGGATCCATTATGTCCACAGAATGCACAAACCATGAAAATATTCATTGTGGCTTAAATATTGGATGTTGGGATCAGATATTATCACAGTACGATAATAACACCAATATTGATTGAAATGAACCAATTTTCATTCTAAATCGTGTTTTTAATTTCCAGTATTATGGAGAATATAGAGTTAGGGGTTTAGCTCATTTAAGAAAATATGAAATGGAATGACGAACAGGTCTATCCCATGGAAACACTCTACAATCAAGTGTTTTTTTTATAATTCACCTGTCTAAAATATGTTAGAATATTTGGATTCGCTTGTTGATCGATTCTAAAGTACCGGCAACATATTAAGGAAATTGTGCAACATTTGGGAAACTCTTTTTTTTTTGTTCTAATAAGGTTATTATGTTCAAATGAGCTTTTTGGTTATCGAGGTCACATCGGTTTACGATTAAATTCTTTATATTCAAACATAGGGCTACATAAGGCGTTGTGTAACCCTTTTTGTTCCATTTTTATTTTGTTTTGTTTCTAGGGTGGGGCTATGTTTTTGGTGTGTTTTTTAAATAAATAGGACATAAATTTCCCACAATATTGTCATTTTCATGGATATTGAATGTCCGTTGTATCCATTAAAAATAGTCTAACAGTAACATTAAAATTCGTTTTTATAAACTAAGAAGCGCTACTTCAGACGTTTGGCACTTTAATGTACATTGCAGTAGATCTTGAAAAATGAAAAGCAAATGATAGAAAAGCTACGGAGCCCCTTATTTTAACGAAATAATATTATATAAGCGTGCAATCGTGCCCTTAAGGAGCGCTGTTAAAAGGCGAATTTAGCGAACAATATAATTTCTTCTTCAGATAATTATTTTAATTTGTCATAAATTGGAACCATAAGGGTATTTATTTACGTTAATGAAGTTTTCTCTTCTTGCTATGTAATACGTATATAAATATATTCCAGCTTCCAATTCCAAAAAGTGGTATCAGCTGTTCTAGAAGAGAATAAGCACGTCCCACTTCATTCAGGATATTCTAATTTATTCATCTAGCTAAATGAGCAAGTTTTGATATATAACTATATTTAGATATGCAACTAATTATATTATAAATTTGTAGAAAAATAACTTCCTTTCACTTTTGTCATTTATCTTGTATATCAATGCATATATCAACGAATGGGGGTTGGGATGGCTAGTAAATTAAGACAACTTTTCTGCGTCACTCTCAGTGGAAGCGGACGTTAAATACTAATAAAATGGGTTAAACTCTTTATACTTTCTTAATATTAATCCCAAGGCAGCGGAAGTTTAATGTGAATTATATTTTTCTTAAGCCGTATTTTATAATGACGCGGTTGAATTTGTTCTGTCCTTTCTATACATGTGCATGCAAATACAATTTATTACACTGATATTTACTACAAAATGTTTAAACCATTGAACAACGAGATTTCAACTAATTAAGCTATCAGTAAATACAATTTAATTAATGTGGATTATGCGTCCTCATTAGAATGTATTTTTAATTGACTTTGGGCGACATATATACAAAACATGTACCGTAAATGGGTCCACTGGAGCTAAATACTAAGTAAATTAAATCGAAATAAAATATCTGTATATAAAGTACATTTCACTTCCTATATAAATGCCAATAAATCATTATAAATAAAATAAGCACCTGCTGTCAAAGTAAATACATAAAACAGGCAGGCAGAATACTTGTCACGTTACCGGAAATGCTGCATACATAGTTGAAGTTAAAATTCATGCTGATTAAATTTAAGTATTTTACTATTTATTACTCATACGACTAAATATTGTTCATATATATGATAGAAATGTTATAATGATATACAAATACAAGGAAGAAGACCACCCATGCATATATATGTCATTGCTAAGAAAAACGTTGGCATGCTTCTTTCTCCATTTTTTGCTTTTTTTCTTGTTTGTGGGGGTTTTTTTATTTGTTCTATTGTTGAGGGGGTTTTGTCCTTTTTTTCTCCAATTGTTGCAATTGGACAAGAATAAAATGATGAAAGCGTATTAGACTCTAAGTGTTACTGTTTTTTTTTTATAAAAACTTCAAACTAATCAGAAACATTAATGACTTCAAAGTCTTCTCTACAGATCGTCTTGGTGTAAAATTAATGTAAGGAATGACGATGCCGACCAAACAGCCGAATACTACCATGTGCATAGTGGCTTGTTTATATCATTTCACCAAGTAGAGATAGAAATTGGATTTAAAGTTCACACAACATAATTATCTAACTCATTTCTTGACTAATCTTATTTCAACACTTTATCCATGGGCAACACCTTTTCTTGCAACACATGCAATATAAAGCAAATAAACAAATCAAAGAAAGGTTTTGCAGTTATTTCAAAATGTGTCACATTATTATAGAAGAAGTACTCTTTCAATTCTTCATCTATCTCAGATTATTCTCACATAACCATAAGGCAGTGTTTTTTGAACAGATTCAAAACCAAATATAAACCAACAAATTTTTTCCAAAATATGCTTGGTCGATCCATGAAATACCTGGTAAAGGAAAACAAAATATGCTATAATTCTACATGTATTATGATTTGTACTAAGGACAGTATACAAAGTTTACAGTTTAAACAAAAGTTGATCATATAATAAATATAAGATCTGGGGTGATCATCTATGGACCTACAATGTTAAAAAATAAATCTATGGGCACCAAAAGAATGTTAGTGTAATGAACATCATTACAGAGATGAAAACGAGAACTACCTAAACTAAGTAGAAAGGCTATGACTACCTCGATGATTAACTAAATCCGTAAGTATAAATGTAATTTTGAGAAGAAAGGGTGGCTAACAGGTAATTACTGATGGAAAAGTTTTATTTTATATTTTGTTCATTGAAGATTAGCACCTATTTCGTTTAGTGATTTTATAAATCAAATTTCTCTTTACTTGTTAACACAAATACCAATAAGACATGACAATAAAAAAAGCGAATGAATTTCGAATTTGTATTCAAAGAAACTAAAGCTCTATCTCAATATTTTCCATTATATTCAAAATAAAAACACGAATTAGAATTTAATATTTGTCAATTTCAATCAAAACTGTTGTAGTTATCCTGCCGTGAAAATATACCAACTTTCAAGACACGATATTCCAAGACACAATGAACGTTTTAAAATCACTACACCAGTCGTGCGGGCCATGGTTTCGGGCGTCATTTGTAATTGAACAAAGAAAACCATATCCTACAAGAAAATGCACATGTAATTAGTAATGTCTGATTCACAAACGACACAAAAATAATAAAAACAGTATTAAACGACTACGGTTCAATTTGGACAGACCAGGTATTTGACAATTGATTAGAAATTACAATCATTTTTTTTTTTAATTGAATACATCACTTTTATACATTCATAAAACAGTAATTAATATGTACTGTTAGACCCATTTTAATCCATTTTGGGGTTTCAAAGAAAAGTGCCACAGATTAAATACGAATGACATCAGTATTTTTATTTCAGACAAGTTGTAATTTTGCCAATGATTTTTTAAAAAAAAAACACGTCGATTTATGTCTGACACGTACGCATAAAGATTTCACAGCCCGGATAACATCGACAAAAGAATACAATATAAAACACTTGTCAAAGAAAAAAGACCAACACATAAAAAAATAAAAGTTGTCATAGTGTTCCATACTAATGATGCGATACGGTCAGGCGACAATTCAATGCGGATCAGTTTGCAAAGTGGATAGATTTACGAAAGGACGAAAATATGGAATAAAGGCGGTAACTCCTACTTTTTCTGATGGTCGTATTCGGAGCCGGAATAATAATTTTTCCGAATATAATGCAAATTATACATAGATGGGTCTTTCTCAACTTACCCTATTTTTGGGTGCCCGGATTTGTTTGTTTTTCAGTTTAGAATTGGTCAAAATGGTATGGATGCGTGGAAATTAACGTGGAGTAAGGGAGGTAACTCCAATTTCCCTTAATCATATTCTGAATTAGACTACTAACGATGTGGGGTATTTCTTATTTGTTCCCTTTGCGAAGCAGTTTTGTTTATTTTTGCAGTCTAGAATTGATAAAAATAATTAAAATTGAGAATTTTTGTGGGTATTGATAATTTTGAGGCAAATAAACGACAATTCGTGGAATGCTTTATGAAAGACATCAGGTTTCCTGATAAGGGCAGTTGTCTAGTCGTTCAGATGGGACAAAACACCAAGGTCCCGTGTACACATTGGCATGCACGTAAAGATCCCATGGCGGTTGGAATTCGATATATAAATGTAAGCCGTAGCGTCTCCGCTCGCCTAAAATTTCTACCATAGTACACTGTATGGCGTATGTCCTAGATGTCCGTCTTCATTGCCATAGTCGGAGCAGAACAGTAGGACCTAAAAACCCCTTTTCATTTCATTTTCATCGCGATTAAACTGTTTTAGTTCAAAGCCGCACAGCACAGCACACTGTGTGGCGTATGTCCGTCTTCATTAGCCCAGTCAAAAGCTACATTGCAGCATGTACCTTTCTTTTACCAATATGGTGTTCTACTAATTTTCACCAACCCAAACAACCATTAATATTTCAAATGTATTAAGTCATTGTATAAATGTATGAAATCGTTTGTAATGTTGACTGATCGTGTAAAGAATTATCATGTTAATGAATGGTTAATTGCAATTTTTTATAAAGTCTTTCAAATAAAATCTGTTAAAATAAAGCCTTAAAGATACATTATGGGAGATTAGATAAAGAGCTGACAGTTCTCATTATAATAGTTAAAAACTAGATAATGTAAATGGAATTTGTAATAATTTCATTCAAATTGATCCACTCTGAATTCAGATTCTAGCGACTGCATTTGAGAGATCATTATGGTCAGGATAAGTTAATTAATGTCTAATTAATAAGTTAGATAACAATTCATGCCTATAAAAAAGACCTGCAATAGGCAGGTTTAGCTCTTGCATAATGTATACTATTCAAAAAAAGTAGGGGATATTTGATTTTTAAGTGTTATTAAAGTCACCTAATGAAACTGACGAAGAAACAAATGACAAAATGAAATGAAGTTCACATTCATCGATTTATTCCAAATGATCGTTAGACTAAGTAAGGCACAGATTGACCATTATAAGGGTAAAATGATACCCGGGGTCAAACAGCAAAGTTACCACAGCATCACAACAAAGTCAGTAACGGGTAAATCCTCCTCTGTTTGCCAACAAAGAGAGAGAGAAATGGGGTTTAACGTCCACTCGACACAAACTAGGTCATTTTGGGACTAACATATGGTTTTCATTTTATTTCAATAATTCGCTTGCGCGTAGGGGACTTTAGCAGTGGGAGGAAACCGGAGTGCCCGGAGGAAACCCACGAGGTTGAGAAGGCGCCCCTATCTCCAAGCCACATACGCTCACACCAGGGCTCGAAACCACAGCCGCAAGCCAGAGGTGACCGGCCAGCTAGAGGTCGAAGCGCGGCACTCTAGACCACTAGGCCATCCCAACCCCCCTGTTTGCCAACAAGCATTGATCCGACGTGGCATACTCCTAATGAGACGTCTAAGGTCATTTTGGTCCAGATTGTCCCATTCCTGTTGCAACGCAGCAGCAAGTTCTTGGACATTGGCAGGACGTTGTTGACGTTGACGTAACCTCTGTCCAAGCATGTCCCAGACATGCTCGATGGGGGAGAGGTCGGGACTCAGTGCTGGCCAAGGTAATGTGGTGATGTTCTGTCGTTGGAGGTAACCTGTAACGATCCTGGCCCTGTGACATCTTGCGTTGTCATCCTGGAAGATGAAACGGCGGCCATGACGTCGTGCGAACGGCACAACATGGACTGCCAAGATGTTGTCCCGGTAGTACTGGCCTGTAACACACCCTGCAACAACATGCAAAGCCGTTCTTTCAGCAACAGTGATGCCTCCCCACACCATAACAGAACCACCCCCAAATCGATCATGTCTGATGACGTTAACGTCTTGGAAGCGCTCGTTTCGACGACGCCACACCCTCCTACGTCTGTCCAAAAAATCAACAGTGAACCTTGACTCATCTGAAAACATCACATTGCTCCAGCGTCGATTATCCCAGTGTTGACGATCCCTACACCAACGACGTCTTGCCTGAATGTGATGATCTCTCAAACAAGGGATCACGCGAGGACGTCGGGCGCGAAGGTGACCCCTATGCAACCGATTCCGAATCGTCTGGCCACTCACTCTCACACCAGTGTCTGTTTGAAGACGAGCGCTGATCTCATTTGCTGTGATGACACGATTTCTCAAGGCCAAGGTACGGATAAATCGATCCTGGGCTTGAGTTGTCGCCCTTGGTCGACCTGAGCATGGTCTGTCCTGTACAGATTGTGTATCACGGTATCTGGACCATAGCCTGCTTATGACAGACTAAGAAACATTCATCGTCCGCGCCACAACCGCCTGTGTTGTGCCGATCTGTAGCATGCCAAGGGCACGTAACCTTTCATTTTGGGTAAGCCGACGCATATCAAAATTTGTTTTCTGGTCACTAAAACAATTAAACTGATGTTTCTACCCTGGAATTCTGTGCCACAATGACTGTAACATTCAAAGTCAGAGTCGTGAAAATCTTGGGTTTGACCCCCATGATGATCCCAAGCATCACCTGCATTCCACGCTGTAGCTATTGGTGCGTTTGGGCGTCACATGTAACTGGAAATGTTTCTTCTATTAGGTTCTATAGTGACTTTTTTCGTAGTCATTTGCATATTTTAGTAGTATGCCCCCAAAATCAAATATCCCCTACTTTTTTTGAATAGTATATGTCTAAAATCCATGGAATCTTACCTTGTTAAAGAATAATCTTACTAATCCCATAATTCAATGCTGGAAGTGAAACGTTGACTTTTGAAAGTGTCCTGGTTAACCAGGGATCATTATCTGTATCTGTTTAACCTCAGACCTGGACAGTCGAGACATCCCCCAACTTCCAATGCTCAGATATATTCTTCCAATGGAAAACAAGATATTATTTCCATGCTCCGTGGGCGATGCGAAAAAAGTCAGTTATACTGTCTAAATTAATATGTATATTTGACAATCAGTGTGATTAAAAACTGATTTATGCCTGGTTGCATACACTTATAAACCACTTTAAGCGGATGAACTTTTACTAGTTTGGAAACACACTGACGACTATTTAAATATTAGCCATACCATCCCTTAGTAAATGTAATAATATGACAATTTCTCACCGAGTTTACAGTGGTCTGCGGCAATCATTACCGTTAGTAATATAAATATGACATTGATTCACAATCTATTACTTTTGTACATACCGTACCCATAAACTGAGTGTTAGACAAACAATTCACACCATCGGTAAAGCAAATTGATATGACAATCAATTCTGGTATTATTGTATAAATCAATCACAAAATACTACAGATAAAGAACGATATGTGTTCCATTATCATATTGGAAAATAACATTTAATCTGTTGGTCAACTTCAATGTGAATCTGACAGCACCAATCGGTGGTTGTTCCTGAATAGTTTTACAGTCATGTACATCATTCAGTTACTATTAATACAATTTCTCCTTTATTTTGATTGTGTTCATGGAGTGTACTCAAGACAAAACCAAACCAACTTTCTAAATGATATATTAGAAAGATGTGACCCGCTTGTGGAACCTGTGGATAACATATCAACAACAATTGACGTCAAAATTGATTTTGGAATTCAAGCGATTGGCGTTCTGAAGGAGCGAGAACAGACGCTTAAGACGACCATCTTTTTAATTATTCAATGGGTCGATGCAGACCTGACATGGACACCTAGTGACAACTATCGACTATCGTATGAGCTTCCAAATAAAAGGATATGGACCCCAAGTTTGTTTATAGTTAATGCGGTAGTCGAGGAGGTTATTGTCGAAAAGGAGAATGGAATTTCTGTACTTTTGCATAACGGATCATTAATCACAACCACCTTTCGTGGCATTGAAACATCATGTGTTGTGAACACGGCCAAGTTTCCCTTTGATGTTCAAGTCTGTGAAATTATAATAGCACGAGCAGGTGGTAATATTAATCTTATAGCCAGCCCTAACATTAATACGGAATTACTCAAAGAGAACAATGAATGGGGGCTTCTCTCCATCAACTTCAAATACGTACTCATACGGGGCAAAAGCATTTCTAAGTACGAAGGTGTTGTAGCCAAACTAAAATTACAACGCAAAGCTTTATTTCATGTTCTTAAAAGTATCGTGCCATCCGTGTTGATGTCATTTATTAACGGATTTGTGTTTCTACTACCACCGGCCAGTGGAGAAAGAATGACCATGTGCATATCATCCTTTCTGTCTTACGCTATTTACGTCACGTATATCTATGAATCGTTACCAGCTAATTCAGGCAGTGTTGCATACTTTCCTGTTTACTTGTGCTGGATGATGGTCCAAAGTGGAATGATAATAATAGCTACCCTGGTCAGTCTGAAGCTTTATCACCAGGAACAAAACGGCAGCCAGGCGCCAGTCTCGATGTCTGTATCCTCTAGCAAGATCGCGTCATCTGGCAACCTAAGCTGTGGTCCAGAGAACATCAAGACGCGTGGTTCGGTGGAACGTAAGAGATTTGATAAGTGTTGTTTCAATGCCAGCCTTGGACTGACATTTATTGCTACAATCTGGCTGTTTTCTCTGTTGTTCGCTTAAAATGTATTTATTGGTCATGGGGAAAAGGGCTTATGAACTGTTCCATGTACCCAAGTATAGTATTGAAAAAATAGCCAAGCATGTTAGTCGTATCGGTAGGGGAATATGTTTGATCTAATTATTGACAGAGAAATCTGGGGGATTATCTTCCACAGTTTTATGGTATTATCGGACACAGGCTAGCAAGCCAGCGCCTTACCCACTTAGCCACGTGATCCCCTAAGACGGTTGGACGTTAAACACCATTTCATTTCATTTATATTCAGAAATTATCTGCCAAGTAGTTTGATTCAAAGTTATAATTGCAAATGCTAATCTAAGAAAGTCAAAACATAATCAGTTCTATATCTACTGCGTAAAGGGGCATTAGGTAAGATGATATACTATTCAAAAAAAGTAGGGGATATTTGATTTTGGGGGCATAATACTAAAATATGCAAATGACTACGAAAAAAGTCACTATAGAACCTAACAGAAGAAACATTTCCAGTTACATGTGACGCCCAAACGCACCAATAGCTACCGCATGGAATGCAGGTGATGCTTGGGATCGTCAACACTGGGATAATCGACACTGGAGCAATGTGATGTTTTCAGATGAGTCAAGGTTCACTGTTGATTTTTTGGACAGACATAGGAGGGTGTGGCGTCGTCGAAACGAGCGCTTCCAAGACGTTAACGTCATCAGACATGATCGATTTGGGGGTGGTTCTGTTATGGTGTGGGGTTTTACATGTTGTTGCAGGGCGTGTTACAGGCCAGTACTACCGGGACAACATCTTGGCAGTCCATGTTGTGCCGTTCGCACGACGTCATGGCCGCCGTTTCATCTTCCAGGATGACAACGCAAGATGTCACAGGGCCAGGATCGTTACAGGTTACCTCCAACAACAGAACATCATCACATTACCTTGGCCAGCACTGAGTCACGACCTCTCCCCCATCGAGCATGTCTGGGACATGCTTGGACAGAGGTTACGTTAACGTCAACAACGTCCTGCCAATGTCCAAGAACTTGCTGCTGCATTGCAAAAGGAATGGGACAATCTGGACCAAAATGACCTTAGACGTCTCATTAGGAGTATGCCACGTCGGATCAATGCTTGTTTGGCAAACAGAGGAGGATTTACCCGTTACTGACTTTGTTGTGATGCTGTGGTAACTTTGCTGTTTGACCCCGGGTATCATTTTACCCTTATAATGGTCAGTCTGTGCCTTACTTAGTCTAACGATCATTTGGAATAAATCGATGAATGTGAACTTCATTTCATTTTGTCATTTGTTTCTTCGTCAGTTTCATTAGGTGACTTTAATAACACTTAAAAATCAAATATCCCCTACTTTTTTTGAATAGTATATAAAGAGTCGACAGTTTTCCTTAAGATAGATAATGTAAAGAAATTATGTTGAAAATTCAGTCAAATTGCGACACCCTAAATCGAGATATTAGCTATTAAATTTCAGTTTTCGCTGAGATAGATAATGAAAACAAAAATATGCTAAAAATTTCAGTCACCTTGCTTGACTCTAAACCGACATATTAGCCATTCAATTTAAGGTTGGTGTCGGTCGTCATTACTGTCATTGGCATGATAACCAAGTCTCGATTATCCATTTTTACGTTAAATTACATCGCAAAATGTATTCAAATCCAGTAAATATCGCAGGTTAACGATAATGGTCTGGATAAGTTAATTAATGTTCGATTAATAATTTAGATAATATTTCAGACCTAAAGAAAGACCGGCAATATTCATATTTAGCTCTTGCATAACGTATGTTTAATAGGTTGTCATATCACTATTATACTAACCATAGGAAACATTTACATTCAAATTTCAAATATTTACTACTCCGCCAATGAATTTAGAAATTGAAAAATGCGCGGAGTTTGTCTTGATTGTTAAGAACTTTAGGTAATCAGATAAGAATAATCATGTCTGGGTGATCCAGGCAAAATTGAATCCCTTGTTTTCTATCATTTTCGTGATCTCAAATACGATGTAGTGAGGGTGGTTATCCAAATGAAGAGAGAGAGAAATGGGGTTGAACACCCACTCGACACAAACTAGGTCACTTCGGAACTTATATATGGGTTCTATTTAATAATTCACATGCGCGTAGGGGTTTTTATCCGTTAATAATTCTACAAATTACAGAGACATCACCCACAAGAAGTCTTGTGGGTAAACTAGAACTAGTTGATAAAATAGTGCTTCAACGTAACAGTTCAGTGCTTTAAAAAAAAGTCATTTGACCAACAATATGCATTTAAACGTAATCACTCGACATCACATTGTTTTTGTGTTGGACGTAACTATTATTTTTTTTATAATTCCAAAGAGTCTGATCTTTAGATGCGTCTTCGGCGTTTGACTGGGCCTAGAATGTTAAATTGTTTAGATTACTATCATCAAAGGGTCCTTTTCCACTAGAAGCTAGACTTTTATTGAAGTCATATATAAATCACAAAGTGAGAGTAAAATGGCCTGATTGCATAACTCCCACGTTTAATACCACTAATGGTGTTTAACAAGGTGGAGTTCTCCCCCAATATTATTATAGATGACCAGGTTAAAAAAAGAAAAAGTTAGGTTGCCATATTGGACATGTATTTGTTGGTGATCTTGCGTATGCTTATGACATAACTCTTATTTCGCCAGGCCGTCATGGTCAGACGTCTATGCTTCTTTAATAAATGAATTCTCGTCTCTTATTTCACCAGATCGTCATGCTCGGGCGTCTAGGGGAGTTGGATGAAATAAAATTAAACCATATGTTAGTTCCGAAATGACCTAGTTTGTGTCAAGTTGACCGTTAACCCCCACCCTCTCTCTTTCTCTCGCTCTCTCTTAATAAATAAATTCCCTGTGTTGAGTTTAACCCGAAAAATGTAAGCTTGTTATATTCAGCTCAAAAACAAAGATGTTAAAATCAAGAGTACACCATTCAATGACCAAGTTATACAAATATCATGTTTAGAAATACATTTAGGTAACTATATTATGTTCTTAAAAATAATCAAATACATGTGTTTAGTAGTTTCAAAATGATATTGGTTATCAGCTTTTTAAAACTTGTTGTATGCCCATGTACGGTTGTCAATTGTGGGACTTATTTCACAATAACATTGAAAATTTCTATTGTAAATCAATAATATCTTCCAAAGTGGCAATGAATATACCAAATTATGTTGCCTAATAGCTCTCAACGGAAGTTGTTCTTACACTTGTAATAATTTAAATTTAATCTCCGTTTAATACCTCTGTAAATATGATATTCCTGTAACAAACATTAATTGCATTCTGTTCAAAATGCTAACATTGATGTTACTATGACCGCTGGTGCTATTTCTGATATGATGTATCGTATTGACAGAAGTAATGAAAATAAAGAACGAAATCGTGAGCGCTACTCATAGTGTTGATCGTCTTGGGGACGACATTCTTCGAAAAATGACTATGGCTCCGCCATTTCAACTACGATCAACATGACGTCTACGACCAACATGTGATGACATCATGCTTGGTTCTTGGTCCGTATTTGTTTTTGAAAGACACTTTCGGATATCGAAATTCTAATTAAGCACATAAAGATGTTGGAAAAGGCTTCTATTGTGGACACTGCAAAGTTTCGTCAATGTACAGTATAGTACATTCCAGACAAATGTACCGGCTAAAGTTTTGGATGATCTTAGCCACAGTATAATGCCTTAAAACCAGGAAAACAACTTGGGATATCCATGGGACTAATCAGAAGCTTCATACTCTGATCAGATTAGGTCGGCAAGGCAGGGTCGCTCCTAGTTCCTTTAGGAACTGTCTTTGAGCGGACAATGTCCACTGACAGTTCCTATGACAATGTCCACTGACAGTTCCTATCCGGCCTAATATAGCTGCAGTATGAAACTACAGTTCTAATGCTATTTTGGAATCCTTATTGTTCACCTTGATTCGACTTTATTCGCCAAAGGAATTATTTCTTGCCACAGCTGACACACATTTATAAAGATTCAACTCTATTTTCAAAATAGAATTCTGCGATTAATAACATACACCAAATACGTTTTAACTGAAGAACTATTACGAGACCGGGACATGCGCAAACCGCATGTTTATTTCATCGCTAAATTCTACTTCTACCGCTAAATTATTATAAATTTGTGTCAAATATAGTAAGAAATGTTTCCTTTTGGTGGAAAATAAAGAATTGTGGTGACAAATAGAAGGTAAGAATTTTAAAACAGCCTGAGAACAGAGGTGGGGAATAGCGGTATTCTACCGTATTTTCATACTGCAGCTATATAAGGCCGGATAGAAACTGTCCGCGGATATCGTTCGCTCAAAGACAGTTCCAAAAGGAACTAGGTCGCTACTCCCTGCAAGGTTTGAACAACCTTTGCCAAGCTCAATCAGCTTATGTACGTCAAACAATAAGCTTACACCCCGGAAAATAAAATGCATGCACTATAACAGGTTGATGTTTGTACAAAGTTTCAAAATGATTTCTTGAATGGTTAAGAAAATATACCCCGGAAACGAAGGATGTTCATCAGAAAATAAATGGGTTCATGAATGTAAATGAAACTTCTAATTTATAGCAAAAGGCAGAAATATTGTCACGGGTTGGTATATGTACAAAGTTTCGTGAATATATCTTAAATGGTTTGTGAGCAATGCTCCGGAAATAAAATTGCACATCTAGAACTAAGTAAAATTTGTTTCCATGGTAACACAACAACTATTAAATCCGATAAATTCCAAATTAACAAAAGGTACAACTACTATAATATGTTAACCTTAATACAAAGTTTTATGAGACATGCCCCGGAAACAAAATTGAACACCAAAAACTAAGTCAAATTTGTTTCCAAAGAAACACAAAATATAAAAGCAGGAAATTGCTAAATAGCAAAATGTACCATTTCTGTAATAGGGTGATGTGTGAGCAGAGTTTCAAAAAGTCATCGTAAACGGTTTATGGGATATAGCCCGGAAACAGCGTCGGGGCGGAACCCATTTCAATATTACTCCATAATCCATATCGTTCAGCGCGGGGTAATAATAGGACACCATCCTCTATCATTGAGTTTACAATCGATTGCAGCAAAGATTACCCATTAGTAATTAGTAATATAAATATGAAATTAAATCAAATCCATTTCCACATGTACATAAAGTACGCACAGTTAGAGATCTACGCAAACAACCATAATAATATTCTTATAGTATTTATAGTATGATTAATAACATTTAAACTATATTGTTCTCATTGTCTGCTGTTTAACATCAGTGTTTGACTTGGGCACCGTGAATGCAACAGCAACCACCGGTTGTTCCTGCATAGTTTTACAGCCATGTACATCATTCAGTTCCTATTGATACAATTTCTTCTCCATTTTGATTGTGTTCATGGAGTGTACTCAAGACAAAACCAAACCAACTTTCTAAAAGATATATTAAAAAGATGTGACCCTCTTGTGGAACCTGTGGATAACATATCAACAACAATTGACGTACAAATTGATTTTGGAATTCAAGCGATTGGTGTTCTAAAGGAACGACAACAGACGCTTAAGACGTCGATCTTTTTGATTATTCAATGGGTCGATGCAGACTTAGCATGGACACCCAATGACGACTATCAAAAATCTTATCAATTGCCAAATAACAGGATATGGACCCCAAGATTGTTACTAATTAATGCAGTCGTTGACAAGGCCATTGTCGAAGAGGAGAATGGAGTTTCTGTTCTGAAACCGAGTGGGGTTTTATATACTGTAACTTATCGTAGCACAGAAACATCATGTGTTGTGAACACGGTCAAGTTTCCGTTTGATGTTCAAGTCTGTGAGATTATAATAGCACGAAGAAGTGGCAACATTAATCTTATAGCCAACCCTAATATTAATACAGACATACTCCAAGAAAACAATGAGTGGCAGCTTCTCTCCATCACCTTCAAATACGTACTTATACGGGGGAGAAGCGTGCCGGAGTACCATGCTGCTGTAGCTATATTAATACTGAAACGAAAGGCGTTATTTCATGTTCTTAAAAGTATCGTGCCATCCGTGTTACTGTCATTTATTAACGGATTTGTGTTTCTACTACCACCGGCCAGTGGAGAAAGAATGACCATGTGCATATCATCCTTTCTATCTTACGCTATTTACGTCACGTATATCTATGAATCGTTACCAGCTAATTCAGGCAGTGTTGCATACTTTCCTGTTTACTTGTGCTGGATGATGGT
This sequence comes from Patella ulyssiponensis, assembly GCA_963678685.1. Lineage (NCBI taxonomy): Eukaryota > Metazoa > Mollusca > Gastropoda > Patellidae > Patella > Patella ulyssiponensis. Next base: position 65,216,926 of record OY783229.1, read on the forward strand.
CCAAAGTGGAATGATAATTATAGCTACCCTGGTCAGTCTGAAGCTTTATCACCAGGAACAAAACGACAGTCAGACGCCAGTCTCGATGTCTGTTTCCTCCAGCAAGGTCGCGTCATCTGAAAACCAAACCTGTGGTCCAGTGAAAGTCAAGATCCGTGGCTCGGTGTCAATTAAGAAATTTGATAAGTGGTGTTTCAATGCTAGTCTTGGACTGACACTTACGGCTACAATTTGGCTGTTTTCTCTACTGTTTGCTTAAAAACCCACCCAGTTACATTTGAAAAGGGGCATAATCAATTTTGTTATGAAAAAAGTTTTGTACTTGAGTAAATTTAGAATCGTGCTATGCCAAGGAACAAAATAGCACCCATATACATGTAGCTACTACCCGCGTGAATCTGACGCTATATCACCAGGAGAAAATCTACCCGTGGCTATGTAGACATTTTTTAAATGTATTAAAATAAAGCCTTAAAATAGATGGTATGTATACACAGCTCTACCTTGTTAAAGAATAATTCTATAACTCACTATTGTCAGTTGAAAAATTGGCTTAAATGTCATTCTCAACTTTAAATTCATGAAGATAGCTATTGCGTACGTGCAATAGAAAAACAAGGGAGGTAATTGTGTTATTTCCGGTGTGAATGATTTTTAAGCGTGGAAATAATACCTATGATCGTGTAACAGCGAGTTGACGGAGAGAGAGAAATGGGGTTTAACGTCCACTCGACACAAACTAGGTCATACGGTTTCAATTTTATTTCAATAATTCGCTTGCGCGTAGGGGTCTTTAGCAGTGGGAGGAAACCGGAGTGCTCGGAGGAAACCCACGAGGTTGAGAAGGCGCCCCTATCTCCATGCCACATACACTCACACCAGGGATCGAAACAACAGCCTCAAACTAGAGGTGACCGGCCAGCTAGAGATCGAAGCGCGGTACTCTAGACCACTAGGCCATTCAAACCCCCCTGCGAGTTTACAACCTATTGAGCAAAAGACATAGATATAATTCTCGCTTTAAAAACGATTTGAAGACTGCTGTTGTTAGTATTCGAGAATTATCGGATATAAACCAATTATTTAAAGTATAGAAAATTCAAAACAAATTACCTTTCAATATATATCACGCGAATAGAAGAATATTATACACACTATAAACCTCGTTCGGCATTTTTGGCCCAAAGTGGCAAAAACGTCTTTAAAATGTTTGCTACTATTCTACTACGATTGTAACGTGGTAAAAACAAATGCCACGTGTGTTTTTTAAATTGAGACATTTATTCCAAGATAATTATTGTCGGTATTTGCTATCAACAAATAGAGTCACACATTTTCTTTTCGACCATCACTTTCCGAATAAAAACGTTTTACCTTTGTTAGCATTGGCACCTTCTGAGTTTCACTAAAATAATGCATTATAATATTTTTCACTTATCTTTGTTTCTTCAAATTTAATTTGGTTCTTCATGTGTAACGAGTTATACATATATATCTTTAAGAGAGTGCCAACTTTTAAATTAGGGAACAAATGTTTTTAAGCTTCAGATCATTCTTAGTTTTTATATATCTCTCTACCATAAATAACAACCGACGTATTTCACAGAATATCTGGAATTAAGAATAAATTTTTATGGGGAATAAGTCGATGTGGAGTATAAGGCGAATCGTCATATTGTACTGTTTTTCCGACCTCCATCCATATATAAGTCGAAGTGTTTTGAAGACGAATGTTTTTCATGTGCACGGGAGTAATCTATTATCGAGTTTGGGGACGGTCATTCTAGTCTAATACCGCGCCGGTGTACTCCAGGAAAAAAGGCCCAATATTAAATACGATAAAGTTATCACTTTATATATATGTAGCACTAATTTGATTATTTTTCCAAGTTGTGGTCTTGGTTTATTTGAACCAGTTTTATTTCAATATATTCAATAAATATAAGACAATGCAGGCTCTGTTTCTGAACACAAGTGTTTATAAAGTACGTTAATAAAAATAGAATACAACAACGCAATATATTGTTCAGTCAAAAGTCAAAGTTACAATTAACAGTTTTTGTTGTTCGTTTAAAATATCGAGCCATTTAAATATGACTGTCGAAATTGCCACGAGCACGCGGATTTTTCAGGCTAAAGCTGGCCTAAAGAGTATGCATAACTTTTTGATATGTGTACACGTGGACAACGGTGCAATTTAGACCATTTTTATTTCCATAGCAGGCCGTGTTTGCTTTCAGCTTATACGACAGTACTTTAAATCGCACTCGACCCGTTTATTTTAGTTACCGTGTGTGTGATACAAGACTGAAAGCTTTATATTATTGATATTTTCAACTCGAAAGATAGAAAAGGCGGGAAAATGTCAGATGACATTGACAAAGACAGAAACTATCAAATTCATAAGCAAGCGTTAGCGATGAAACATTCTACGAATGCCGACAAATTTAAGGATTTTAAATGATATTATGATCAACATTTAATAACTTTTTATAAATAATAATCTCAATCATACAGCCTATCTATGCTACAAATTACCACGGCATAACTGTCGTAAAAAGTAAAAGCTCAAAGCAAACACAGACTGCTATGGAAATAAAAATGGTCTAAATTGCACCGTTGACCACGTGAACACATATCAAAAAGTTATGCCTTTTATATACATGTAGACGCATGAAATGCATAGGTAATAACTTTGCGATATCCCACAGTCACTGGGCTTGGAATTAGGTCAATAATTCAGAGATGCAAGATTTAGTTGTAAATAGTGTCCCGTGCCTACCAACACATATAATTTTTTTTCATAAAAATGCTCATTTTTTAAAATAGTCCCCTTATTATAGAAGTTTATGGCAGAGCCGTGGGAAATTTGACGAATTCATTTTACTATGGCTGACATTATGGCTACCGTTATGAACACGAATAACTAAAAGGTCGAAAGGAAAACAAATTTCGATGACTTTATTACACCAAGAGGAATCTGTAAATTTTAGACTTATGACAGTACCACCAAACACAATAAAAACCAGATTAATTGACACAAATAAACATTGCGCGCGCCGTTTGTCTTCCGTGGCGGAAAATGACAACAGTATGTGTTAAATATGAAGAAAGGCAGTGGTGCCTTGTCCGCTAATTTTAGCTACGGCTTTTATAAATTGTGGTGCCCGTGTAAAAGAATCCTAATTTCCAGCAGTGATCATGATCTAGGCCTACTAATTAAAAAAACATTGCCTTCTATCCCAATATAAAATCTTTACAAAAACAATACACATACGCAATCCACAGAAATATTATACAAAAATTCGGGTAAAATAGGGGTCCTCAAATTTGAACGGGAGGATATGACGTCAAACGGATGTCAAACTATCCTAACATGGCGACTGAAAGAAATGTTGTTAAATGTGATATTGGATAAACCGGTTTCACTGAACAACTTTTGTGTGTCAATAAGTGTCATTGTTGTTCAGAGATGGATCACACAATAAGTTAGGATATGCATTTAGAATTTATCGACTGACGCCTTTCAGCTCGTGGCTATTTCATGCGCAATCAATTCAGTCGGACTGTGCCTAATAAGAACATAGCTTGTGGAATCTTGATGTTACGTGTGAATGAAACCTCAAGACACTCTGGAGTATTGATAATGATAAACAATAGACTGAATATGCCCATATACAATGACTTCCAACATGAAAATTTACGTCATTTCGCACACTCTGCATTTACCACTAAAAGTAAACATTAAATGTACATAAATATCATAAACTAAATACTTGAAGAGTTTATATCTTAAGCCCAATAATGTCACAATGATAGAAAATTTCAAGAAATCTGAACACTCTGCAAAAATGGCGCACTGCAGAAGAAAAATGACGTAAGCTCTAAAGGGGCATAATTAAACTAAAAAGAAAAGATAACTCCGCTCCGAATTCTAAATAAGTAAAATATGAAAATTAATTATAAAACAAAGTTTTAGGAACAGTAAATGTGAACAAGAATTAGAAATCAAAATAACTCATAGATCTGGAATCTTTTACACAAACCTGTATTTTTACTGTAGCTGCATGTTAAAATCTCATGTAAATTTACTTGATTGCAAGTTATTTTACATGCAGCAGTAAATTTATTATGATAATAATAATAATATATTGCATTTGATAATGCGCCACATACACCCAAGTGAGTGCTCTGTGCGCGGTGTAAATGTGAAAGTAGCTGTAGAATTTAGTTATCTATTCAAAGTTTTGTTTGAAGAGGAAAGTCTTCAGTTGAGTCTTGAGTGTAGAGAGGTTGTGATAGGACTTGATGTTGGGTGGCACAGAGTTCCATTTAATAGATGCAGAGTAAGAGAAGGATCTTTTTCCAAAGGATGTTGAGTGGACGCGAGGCACTGTGAAGAGAAGTTGGTTCTGTGAGCGAAGTGACCTTGATGGCTGGTAGAGAGGAAGGAGTTCTGGTAGGTAGACTGGGCTAGGTTGTGGAGACACTTGTAGGTGAGCAGGAGGAGTTTGAAGTCTATTCTTGAGGATATGGGAAGCACAGATTAAATGTAAATATACAAGTGTGTCAGCGTCCGGCAACTTTGCTGCCAGTCATTTTATATGCAAAAATACTATGTAACATTTTAAATTGGAATCATACTTTTTACAATTTTATTTCACTCGTACATTATTTTAACTTTTAACTTTGTTTCACGATCTATTACAATACAGAATCACTTTAACCATTTTAATCATGAGGGGCGGGGGCAGCAAGGAAGGGCGTCTCGTCGTTCCGATGGCACGCGAAACAGAGGTCCCGTGTACACGTTGGCGTGCACATAAAAGAACTCATAGCAACTGGATTTCTACGGAATGTATTGGGGTTTTTTGGTATTTGGTTCATTAAAGGCCAGCCTTGCCACCACAAATGGAATTTTGAGTAGTTTTATCATACAGAAAATCATGTTAATTTAAATGAAAATGAGATGATTTCAGGACGCATATCTTATACAGGTAAAAAAATAATTTTTGGAAAATTTTAAGATTTAAAAAAGAAATTGATTGTTCATGCTCACCCCTCCCCCAGCATCACCACCACCCCTCGACTCCTCTCCCGCATAGAACAAAGCCCAGAAAGGGTGTCGAGAATACTAAAAAGGTAATTAAGTTTTTGTAACATTGCTGAAGAACAATAGATGAAATTGGGTTAAGATTCCTATAACTGGGCGTTCGGAACCTAGGTCTCTCATTTAGTCAGGTATTGTGGGTCGCCTACTCATCCATCGCCCCCCACCCTCCACACACACACACCACTAAAGGTCCATACGCGCAGTTGGAGTATTCAAATAAAATTAACCATAAGTTGTTAGCCCCTAAATGGCATTGTCTTCGCTGACTGGACGTTAAACCCCATTCCCCTTGGTCGCTCCTTGACTACTGCAGGAATATCTGCGTCAAGTTACATTAATTATCACCAGACCAATGTTAGAATTATGAATTCTTGTAGCATAGCCTTGACCGAAAAGAACATTAACCATAATATGATCTCTTGAATAATCGCCATCCCCGATTAATATTTATGTCGAAGGTACGTCCATCTATAACACGTTATATTAATTTAATTCCCTCATTTGCTATAATCCAATCAGTGTGTTTAATACCCAGGAAATGTAGCAGTTACGTCGAATAGCCTAAAGCCAAATCACACCTTAAACCAAATAACTGTAAAACGACCTGTTGATTATCTATGTGAACGTGTTAGTCGTGATGTAGCAGGGTTCATCGCCACTCATTCCCTTATAAAAATATTTGGAGTTGTATACTTAAAAAAAAGTAAGTATGGTTAGATGTATAGGCGCATGGTTTATAGGTAGTATTTGTTGATTATTAATTCAAATATTATTCCAATTAGAATTACATTTGATTATTTTATTATTTGTGCGTATTATTTCGGATTTATGTATTTTGATTTCTCTATGATTTTGATTGTGGATACTGTATTGTAAAACTTCAGACCTTTTTTCTTTCGGTAATTCAATACCAAATATCAACATCAGTGGAAGCGGACGTTAAACCTGGAGAACGAAAAAACGAACGAACAGATATTAAGTTTGATTGTTTCTCAAAGAGGATACCCCTCTTTTAAAAAAAAACGTTAGTCTGCAAATGGAGCCAACAGCGAAATTAGCTCGAAACTTTGAAAAGAAAACATTATCGCATAGTCTATGTCGTTCCATCAATGAATCGTAACGTCGCTCAGTAAGAACAATGCGAATAGAGAATAGTAATTATACTAAATTGAATCGTATAGGCACGTCGATTTAAGCTAAGACCTAAATATGCTGAGCGCCATAGCAAACGCATCACTTAGTTTTTCGTATAACAAAATGATCCTGTAAACATATCTTATTTATTTTGCTTCTTATTGTGAAAAAATATTCAAATGGGAACACATCAATAACAACACATTTGTACACTTATGGATGTTTAATCTGTAATCAACGGTACAAAGTCAGAGGGGTCAAAACCAAAAGTACGACAAAGATGGTCAATTGTCAGTAGCGCGTGTGTCCTCCACTAGCTCTTACGCACGCTGTGCAGCACAATTAACCATCTTTGTCGTACTTTTGGTTTTGACCCCTCTGAGAATAGTAATTATACTAAATTGAATCGTATAGGCACGTCGATTTAAGCTAAGACCTAATTATGCTGAGCGCCATAGGAGACGCATCACTTAGTTTTTCGTATAACAAAATGATCCTGTAAACATATCTTATTTATATTGCTTCTTATTGTGAAAAAATATTCAAATGGGAACACATCAATAACAACACATTTGTACACTTATGGATGTTTAATCTGTAATCAACGGTACAAAGTCAGAGGGGTCAAAACCAAAAGTACAACAAAGATGGTCAATTGTCAGTAGTGCGTGTGTCCTCCACTAGCTCTTACGCACGCTGTGCAGCACAATTAACCATCTTTGTCGTACTTTTGGTTTTGACCCCTCTGACTTGTACCGTTGATTACAGATTAAAGATCCATAAGTGTACAAATGTGTTGTTATTGGTGTGTTCCCATTTGAATATTGTTCATAATAAGAAGAAAATAAATAAGATATGTTTACAGGATCGTTTTGTTATACGAAAAACTAAGTGATGCGTTTTCTATGGCGCTCAGTATAGATAGAATTTCTGGTATCATAGCCGCGTCGCTAAACTTGTTGGTCTGGATATGTCCAAATTTTCGACAATGTGAACAAAATGGGTTTTGAGTTGCAAAATACAATTTACTTTATTCACAAGCTCTTTGATTTTTAACAGGAGAGAGAGAGAGAGAGAGAGGGGGGGGGGGGGGTAACGTCCACTCGACACAAATTAGGTGAAACGAAATGAAATGAGGTTTAACGTCCCCCTGTTCTGCTCCTAACCTGGGCTAATGAAGACAGGCATACGCCTTACAGTATATCGAATTCCAAGGTCTTTTACGTGCACGCCAATGTGCACACTGGACCTCGGTTTTTCGTCCCATCCGAACGACTAGACAGCTGTCCTTGGCAGGCCCTCCGTCCTGCATCAATGACAAGGGGAAAGCACGACGGAAAATCTGGATGAACTTTCTCGGCCAATGCAGGGATCGAACACTCGACCTACAGGCTAGCTAGCGCGCCAGCGTCTTACCCACTTAGCCACGTGATCCCCCCACAAATTATGTGATTTCGGGACTAACATATGGTAATTTCGGGACTAACATAATGGTTCAATTTTATTTCAATTCGCTTGCGCCTAGGGGTCTTTAGCAGTAGGGGAAACCCGGAGGCCCCAGAGAAAATTGAATTCGGGGATTGGTTAATTACAGGCATTCAAGCCAATATCAGGAATTGTTTTATCCCATAATTTGATATAGCGGATATGTAAATAACGATTCAGTTATTTAGGAGTTTTAAATATTGTATTTGGATGGTTTGGCTGGCTCGTCAAAGGAAATTGAACCGTAGCCCTACACTGGTTTACTTAAAATAATGATTTTAACGGTCTGTTGTCCTGCCCCTACTGGGATAATAAAGACGGGCGTCTGTCGTGGCCCACTCTTATGTCGAATTCCAACTGTGTAGGGGCCGTGAGGTTAGCGAGCCAACGTCCTACTCACTGCGCCACCGCTGCTCTTCAATTCTGAGAATATAAATCCGACAAGTGGCACCGAAATTTCCCATAAGACCTCAACCTTTTACTTCAGATTAATATATCTAAGAGGGGAAGTGTGTCTGTTATTGAATCCACTTTCGCTTCCCCTGTTGTACGTGACAATTAATATTGGTTCGTCTGTCCAAACTCGTGGGTTTTGTCCGGGTCCTCCGGTTTCCTAAAGACAAAATTAAATCCATCACACTAATCACAGGGTTAGATGTACATGTACTTGAATTTGGTATTTTTTCTTATTTTGAATATAAGGTGAAAAATGTTCTATTTTACTCTGGACTTTTTGTTATTTTTTTTGAGTGAATACATTACAAGGTTTGGTTAGTAATTGTGAACACAGGGTCTGCATGTGAGTGTAAAGGAGATATTTGAGCCAAAGGCATAGTATCGTCGCATTGATTACCGTAGAAATGTGTGCATGTTCTGCTAATGATTAAACATAAAGTTTGTTAATTAAGGTGTAGCTTAATGAATAGATTAAATTTATATTAAATGTACAAGTTTGGTTGAACTATGGGGAGTTTGTATGTAATGGCTATAGCTTTAAGGAATAAAGCTGTCTAGTTGGCTGGGATCGTGATGGATGACTTTCCATAACCGGAAGATCATTATCACGTTTCATCGACAATTAAAAGACCACCGTTATAGACGGAATATAAACTAAAACTAAACGTAAGTAATTACCAAATTTATCCTTAATTATTCTGTGTATAATTTAGATGGGGGGGGGGGGTGTACAGTACATTCCTATGTGTATTTTTTAGAATCGGAGGGCCAAAGATGTACGTGTCATTCCTACGTTTTTTTTATTTAGACTGTATCCGTTAATTTATCTGCTATAATTTAAATTGAGAGGTTGGCGAGTACATGCAATACCTTTCCCATGTGTATTATTTAGTAGATGGGGGAAGGAGTAGAGTGTCATTACTACTTGTATTATTTAGTAGACTGGTGGGGGAGGGGAGTACAGTGTCATTAATACTTGTATTATTTAGTAGACTGAGAGCAGAGGGAGTACATTAATACTTGTATTTTGTTAGTAGACTGGGATGAGAGGGAGTACAGTGTCATTATTAACACTTGTATTATTTAGACTAAGATAGAATAGAGTGTCTTTCCTGCGTGTAATATGTAGACTGGCAATGGAAGGTGGTGGGGAGGTAATAAGTACAGTACCTGGATGTATTATTTATACCGGGAGGGGGTGGGGTAGCGTACAGCACTAGGGTTTATTATTTATACTGGGGGAGGGGGGTAGCGTACAGCACATGGGTGTATTATTTATACTAGGAAATGCCATTGGGGTAGGGGTAGAGTACGGTACCTGCGTGTATTATTTATACAGTACAGTACCTGGGTGTATTATTTATACCGGGAGGGGGTGGGGGTAGCGTACAGCACTATGGTTTATTATTTATACTGGGGGGGGGGGGGAGGTAGCGCACAGCACATGGGTGTATTATTTATACTAGGAAATGCCATTGGGGTAGGGGTAGAGTACGGTACCTGCGTGTATTATTTATACTAGTGGGTGAGGTGGGGTAGTACAGTATGTGTGCTATTTTTACTGGTATAGTGCAGTACGTGAGTGTATTGTTTATACTGGTTGAAAAAACAACTACACTTGTCGATTACTAGCACTTTCCCTTATTTTATTAAGCTCTTCAGATAATCAACATTCTGGTAATACATATATACTGGAGAGGGGGGGGGAATAATACCTGGGTGTTTTATTCATATTTGGAGGGGGGCAGTACAGTACGTGTGTGTATTATTCATACTGGGAGATGCCGTTCGTTACGTTCGTGTATTATTTATACTCTGTGTGTGTGGGGGGGAGGGGGTGTATAGTACAGTACCTATGTGTGTTAATAGCAGCACATTTTCTGCTTCCATACAGTAACGGCACAATTTGCCGGGTAGTGTATTTTTATGAAATTGTAGGGCTTTGGGGGAGGGGTACATCATGCGGTCTGTCATTAAGTACGTAACAAGGATCACCTGGATAAAATCTTGAGTTTTCTCTGGCTCCTCCGAAGTCCTCCCACTGATGATGACCCCTGAGCGCAATTAATTTTTGAATTAAAAAATAAACTTTATATTACTCCCGAATTAACCTTGTTAATGTTGATCTGAAGTTAAACCAAATTTCTCCCTCGTTTTATGAAATATATATGTATAAAATCATTTTAATTTGGTAGCTCTGGGCATGTTCTTTACTCATTACTGTCATCGAAGAAATTGATTAAATAAACATATGAACTAACGAAAAGAGATATTGACAACGTAAACATCATTTTACCTCTTACTGTATTAATTAAGTTTGATCATGAGTATCAAGGGTGGATCCAGCGACCATGGATAAGGGGTGGTGGCCTCCCCCGGACAATTTGAGGCAAGACTCCGGTTTTAAAGTGCGCCCACCTCACCCTCCCATCCCAACTTAATCTGCCATTAAGCTGCCATTCCGACAATGTTTGATTGGGGTGGGGGATATTGTTCTTATAGCAATGTTATGGATATCAACATTCCATGAAAAAGTGTTTGTTATTCATTTCCTAACATTTCTATCTTAACGGAAAATAGTGCTGATTCGGGCTATTGTTGAGGTCACAATGTATCACCGTTACACCCTAATGATGGTTGAGTTCGAATTTCGCGAAAATCGGACCAGAACTACCGGACAAAATGGCCGCCGCTCGTACACAAATAGTGTAAATATGGTATATCAAGGTTGTTGATCCTCTAGAGACCACAATGTTGATCCGATTTTGATGAAACTTAACATGCATGTTTATATCACATAAATCCTGGTTCCTGTCAACAATCGCGCACATACGAACATAACTTCCTGTATCGACGATTTGTGCTACATAAAGAGAGAGAGAGAAATGGGGTTTAACGTCCACTCGACACAAACTAGGTCATTTTGGGAGTAACATATGGTTTCAATTTTATTTCAATAATTCGCTTGCGCGAAGGGGTCTTTAGCAATGGGAGGAAACCGGAGTGCCCGGAGGAAACCCACGAGGTTGAGAAGGCGCCCCTATCTCCATGCCACATACGCTCACATCAGGGATCAAAACCACAGCCGCAAGCCAGAGGTGACCGGCCAGCTAGAGGTCGAAGCGCGGCACTCTAGACCATTAGGCCATCCCAACCCCCCGCTACATAATGAATAGGGTCGGCCTAGTAACCGCAAACATGGGTAGTTTTATTGGCAGAGGGTGGGGTGCATTCAAAGAATTTTTATTCAGAGGGGGCAGGGGGGGGGGGGGTATTTAAAGTATCTTACACATACACATAAGTCAGGATAGTACACGTGGCACCCATGCTGATAATTTAAAGATACATTATGGGAGATTTTTATAAAGAGTTGACCATTCTTGCTATAACAGTTCAAAAATAGATTATGAAAGAAGAATATATTGAAAATTTCAGTCAAATTACTTTTTTCTGAACAAACTGATTACCATTGTATTTTTTGACTGCAAATAGGACTTAACTGTATGTTCACTGTCGCCGCGAATGACCGATAGTTTGATTGACAGGCGTTAACTCCACCTACATAATCTCGATTATCAAGAAACGTTTTCAATGGCTGTGGTACCGTTATCGTATTCGGTTTGAGACGGGGCTGCAATTACATTTATTTTTTACTACAAATTAAAAATGAGACTTTTAATATATAGATAAAAGAGAAATTCTGCAATAGGATTTTAAAGTTTGAATGGAATGGACCAAATCAATGAGGCAGCATTTGTACATAATTATAGCCGAATTCTTGTTTAGCGTGTGTGTACTCGTGTACTGCAACGGGTAGGCCTACGTGACTCCCGAAGCAGACAAATAGAAAACAATGATCCAGTGGGGGTGCAATTCAACTAGGGTGATGTTAGAATTAGATGCGATGTTTATCAATTTTCATGATTTTACTGTAAACGCAAAAGACGAATAAGCAAATGATACCAAAATCCAAACTCTCATTTTAACCAACAACTAAACATAATATAAAGGCTGTATATGGAGCTGTCAATGAAATTGGGTGATGTTAGCTGCGATGTTTATCAATTTCCATAATTTTACTGTAAAAGCAAGTGACAAAAGAGCGTATAATACCGACATCCAAACTCTCATTTTAACCAACAACTAAACATAATTTCAAGATCGTATATCGAACGGTCAATCAAATTTTTCGCGTATTGTATTCAATTCCATGAAATTGCTTTCCCTAAAACAGACTATTTCCTGACACGTAACTTTATAGTTTTCATACTGAATGCAAGTACATTGTATTTATATTACTGATTGTTAATTAGTACAACTTTTTTTTTTTTTTTTTTTTGCCTTTTTTCAGAAAATGGATGTTCCTGTATTTCAAATAGCATTGGTGGTTTGCTCTTTACTGTCCTTCTCTGATCCCCAGATACCACGCATGGCTCTCCCCCAACCCCGTATTGGCGAAGCTATTGAATTAGCCAACGAGCTTGTCCAGCTCCCCTGGCGTCGTCGCAGTATCAGAAAGGATTGCCGACTTCTTACCAGCACTGAATTAGAAAGGATATTCGACGCTCTTCAAGCAGCAAAAAGAGACACGGTATTATAAAACAAAATATTTTACTGAATTTAGTGTGGTGAAATCCTTGTCTCAGAGAGTATGGAATCTTTTTTATTTTTGTTAACTTATTATGGAATCCATTTTAGATTTACCATACAGGATTTAATTTTGCTGTGGGAATGGTTTTAATGAATTGATTAACCTAGATATTGGCAAGAAATCCTTAGTCTCGGTCACCCAGAACTTCCTGGTCTCCAACGTGCGGAGCCGGAGGCACACTGATCAGCAGTGAATATTCGCTGGGCCGCTACAGTCACTGATAAGGATGACATCGACGCGAATTAATTAGTCCCCATATTACCTTTTTTTTCTTTCGACAAATTAAATTCTAAAACATTTTTTGTATGTATTAGAAAAATAAGTAAAGACGTTTGAAGTATTTGTAGTTAAAAAGTATTTCCTATTTAATTTAGTGTAAATGGGTATTAAAATGAGTAAAAGGCGTCATTTTGCACGAGCCTTTGAGCCAATGATTGTCGCCACGTGATGTCATTGCACGTGTTGAAGACAATCATCTGTGACAGAAATAATTCGTAAGTAATTCTCTGTGAAACAGATTGGTACGGAGGGTTAAGGACCGTTGTCATAATTTGACTAAAAGTTCCATTGTCCATGCGTAAACGGAAGTTTGATTTTTTATGTGGTTGATTATCCAGTATCTTTGACCAAGTCAAGTAAGAGTTGAGCCCCCACCCGCAATAAAACCCATAAATCATTAAGACGAATTAGGATTAATTGAAAAACATAGATATGGCCCATGAAGAGAGAAATTTTACAATAAAGAGTGTTGAAGTAACAATGCAATGAAATGAATTTTTTAAATGACATTCTTGAATTAATTTCATGGGCGTGAACATCTTGTTATAGGACTAGTTACCTCCCTTAGACTTTGTTTATGGTGATGTAAAAAAAATGGATAATTTAATCAATGACCTATTATTCTCCATCCAAACTCATATTCGTAGAATATTTTTCTGGATAATAGAGACTACAAAATTATTCGATGGCTATTTGTCCGCCATCTTATTTTATCACAATGGGTATAGTCACCAGAAGTCCCTCCCCCAACAAAATTTTACAGTCGCAAACGCATTTTTTTTATATTCCAGCTCGTGAAAATAGCAACTTCAAAAAGGCCTATTATAGCCCAATTAAGATGGCTGACTCGAATTCCAGTAAACCAGTCAATCGTTTAGTCCACGGAGTCGTCTCCGTCGGGAGAAAGTACATGCTTTGAACATTTTACTGCCGCAAGCGCGTTTTCTTGCTATTCCAGTCCAGTCCGTGGATACAGCTACTTGAATGTGGTCCAATAAAGCCTACCTTAGGCGGCTGACCTGTATCTCAAACAACTAAACAGTCGTCTCGGGTTATGGGGACCTCGCCCTCACGGAGAAAACTTCGCCGCCGCAAATGCGTTTTTCTGCTATACTAGCCGGTGAGTAAAGCAACTCCAAAGTTGTCCAATGGTTTTGTAACCGAAATCCCACGCTACGCGTACGCTTATGACTAGATAGAAATCTGTTCATGTGAAAACTTATATACTTTCAGAGAGTACGGCCTAATGTCTTAGATGCCTTTGCTTTTCTTCATTCTCATCCAGAGGTCAACGAAGGTGCTCATGGCGGAACTGCCTTCCTTCCATTTCATAGATATTATCTTCATCTGTAAGTATACGACAATCTCCTTTCAGGGTCACAATGAGATATGGGCGAAAGAGAGGAATTGAAACGTTCAACGTTCTACTGTTCCTCTCAGAACTGGGATAATGAAGACGTACATACGCCATACAGTGTGCTATTAGTGCAATTTTGCTCGGACAGCGGCACTGCGGCCTACTCTTATATCGAATTTCGACTGTCAAGCGATCTTTTACGTTTACGTGCACGCCAATGTGTACACGGGACCTCGGTTTTGTCGTGCCTTCCGTCCTGCATCACAGACAATTGGGAACCACACCGGAAAATCTGAATGAGCTTTCTCAGCCATTGCAGGGATCGAACACCCGACCTCCAGCGTCATACCCACTTAGCCACCGTAATCACCCTGAAAGGAAGGGCGTTAAACACACATACTAAACGACAATGCAGAAGTATTTCACCAAAAACCGTGTAGAATGGGCTAAGCAGGCGTAAGCGACTGTCGTTCATGTTCGGCTGCTGACGTATTTTTTTTTCCGAACAGAATTGATTAGAAATAACAATAAAAAATAATCAAAAATTGAAGATAAATCACTTAATATACACTGACATGTGTTTTTTACACTTTTGGGGATATTTAAGATTCCAACAAATGGAGCTATATGAGTGAGTTTTCTCACTACATGCTGTTGATTGTGCTTTTAGGTATGAGAAGCTGTTGCGGATGTATGAGCCTTCTGTCAGTCTATGTTACTGGGATACCACCTTAGACCCAAGCAACCACCAAGAATCCGCTATGTGGACTGCTGATATATTCGGTAGTGATCGGGGACTTATCACAGAAGGTTTTGCTGCCAACTGGCTGACACCTTTAGGCCCTTTGATACGTCAAGTTGCAGTTGAAGAACCCACGAGGAGGGGAAGAACATTAAATGACAGAGATATAGAAGAAGTTCTAGACCAAGCCAGAATAGGAGAAATATCGTTTCCGAACGGTATATTGTCTGCCAATGTTGAGGAATTACATAATCATGTACATTTGTATGTCGGTGGTCTAATGGCTCAAATTGAATCCGCTTCTTTTGATCCTATCTTTTGGTTTCACCACACGTATGTCGATTGTTTGTATGAACGATTCAGACAGAAACAAAACAAAACCGGAAAAGTAAATCCCCAACGTGACTGGCCAGTTGATTTTGGTGAAACATCGAACGCTCCCTTTGCACCAATGCGGTTGGGTGCGATGATGAATATTGACGGCGCCAATAACTACTTCAGTGATATCATAACTTGTGAGGATGTACCGGAATGTAGAACTGATCGCGATTGTGGTCGTTTTATGAATTGTGACAGGAGACGTCGACGCTGCATTTCAAATACAATTAGAAATTCACAATCTCCATCCATGTTCGGTGGAATGTTTGGAATGAGCACAAATTCATTCGGTGGAATGTTCCAAAATGGTTTATTTTCTTCACAGGGTAGCGGTGGCTTTCCAGGTTTCAATCCAATGAGCTTCAATAATAACGGAAACCAAGCTTTTGGTCAGAGGAACAACTTCGGAAATACCCAGGGAGGTTTCCCAGGTGGACCAATGGGCAATTCAAATCAAAATTTTGGAGGACCACCTCAACAATTTCAAGGGATGCAAGGATTCCCTACAACAGGTAATCAAGGACAACCGAACACGCCACAATTCCCAGGAATGCCAGGATCCAACAATATGCAACCTTTCCCAGGAATGTCCAACTTTGGAGGAGGTATGATGCCTGGAATGCCTAGTATGGGAGGAGGCGGAATGCCGAACTTCGGAGGAGGAATGCCGAACTTCGGAGGGGGTGGAATGCCTAACTTCGGAAACCAGGGTGGTCAAGGTCAAATGGGATTCGGAGGTGGAATGCCTAACTTCGGAGGAGCTATGGGTACTCAGAACCAAATTCCAGGAATGAATATGGGTCCTGGTGGCCCACAAGGCGGTTTTAATTTCGGAAAATAAAACTTTTCTTACACGTAATATATCATTGGACATTTGTATTACACCCAAAATATCAGTATCGTTTGTAATAGAATGTGTTGAACAATTCTATTCCTCAAGAAATGGAGGGTAACTGTTTTTGTCGGAACCATATAAAATAACGGCGGTTGCATCATAATTTTACATGAATCTTTGTATTTGATAAATAAAATGACAGAATAAGTACGTGATGGCAAAATGTACAACTATTTACGCTTTCGTGTGAAAATAGAAAAATGTTTATATCATTCATTCTTAACTTATGTTTTAAAAGACATATTCTGGGATTATTTTTAGAAAAATTGATAATTAAATTTTATCTAATTTATGGTATAATGTTTTATGAGAAACAAAATTATTATAACAAAAGTGTTAATTTCATTTCATTTCATTTAATTTATGCTATGCTACACACACAAAAAAAATAATTATGTTATCCTTTATGCGAGATATAATAGCCATATTAGTATTGCATGTATATTAAAACATTTTAATAAAGATCGTGCTTTGATTGATGTATCTGTATTTTTCTTTTGTTCCCACCTTTCCATTTAAAAAAATTTCACCGTGGGATATTTTGAGACAAAACTACGGAAGCGTAATAGGGCCACATATTATTTTTTTTTTATTATATTTTCAATTTTTCAAGTTAGTAACTTGAATTTTCAAGATATTAACTTGAATTTTCAAGATATTAACTTGAATTTTCAAGTTAGTAACTTGAATTTTCAAGTTAGTAACTTGAATTTTCAAGTTAGTAACTTGAATTTTCAAGATACTAACTTGAATTTTCAAGTTACTAACTTGAATTTTCAAGATACTAACTTGAATTTTCAAGTTACTAACTTGAATTTTCAAGTTACTAACTTGAATTTTCAAGTTACTAACTTGAATTTTCAAGTTAGTAACTTGAATTTTCAAGATACTAACTTGAATTTTCAAGTTACTAACTTGAATTTTCAAGTTACTAACTTGAATTTTCAAGTTACTAACTTGAATTTTCAAGTTACTAACTTGAATTTTCAAGATACTAACTTGAATTTTCAAGATACTAACTTGAATTTTCAAGTTAGTAACTTGAATTTTCAAGTTAGTAACTTGAATTTTCAAGTTAACTAACTTGAATTTTCAAGTTACTGTTATATTATTTAAAAGGCGTTTTGATCTAATGATATAGTATGTCATGCAATGCTTTAGTCAATGGACGGCACGGTTATAGACCTCAATGACAAGGTCCGGGAGTAGCCTATTCGATCACGCAGGTTTCCCCCCTGCAGCGAAATTACTCCCCGCGAATTATGGTGTCGACGTACCATAAAACACCATTTATTCATTCATTCATTCATTTTAACAGTATTGAGCCCTATAGAAAACCTTTTTGAAGTACAAAAAAAAAATAAATGACAAATCAAACGTCCCAGTTCTAAAAATAGTCTTTAGTGACATAATACACGACATTCTCCCCCCCCCCACCCCGCCACATAGATATCTGCCCCCGGATAACCCCCTTCTTTTTAGGACTTTTACTCCCAGGACATTTCCTGCTGAAGACATCTTAACTCCTATTACATCTCCCCCCGGACTTTTACTCACCAGACATCTGCCCCTGGGACATTTACCCCCACCCCCTAGGACATCTACCCCCAGAATTTTACCCCCTCCCCCCGACATTTTTCCTCTGGAACATCTGCGCCCTAGGGCATGTCTGATGAAGACATCTTAAGTCCTAGGACATCTCCCCCCGGACTTTTACTCACCAGACATCTGCCCCTGGGACATTTACCCCCACCCCTTAGGACATCTACCCCCAGAGTTTTACCCCCTCCCTCCGACATTTTTCCTCTGGAACATCTGCGCCCTAGGACATGTCTGCCCCTTCCCCGCCACCCACCCTTTAGAGAGAGAGAGAGAAATGGGGTTTAACGTCCACTGGACACACATTAGGTCATTTCGGGACTAACATATGGTTTTAATTTTATTTCGATAATTCGCTTGCGCGTAGGGGTCTTTAGCAGTGGGAGGAAACCGGAGGTGACCGGAGGAAACCCACGAGGTTGAGAAGGCGCCCCTATCTCCCTCCATGCCACATACGCTCACACCAGGGATCGAAACCACAGCCGCAAGCCAGAGGTGACCGGCCAGCTAAAGGTCGAAGCGCGGCACTCTAGACCACTAGGCCATCCCAACCCCCATCCTTTAGAACTCTGGACGTGTAAAATAATGCACTGTAAAATAATTATACTTATTTTACATTGTTTCTTTGAGTACCTAGTAACACCCTTTAGAACCCTGGACGTTACGAGGTACTCCAAGAAACAATGTAAAATAAATATAATTTTTTTACAGTGCATTATTTTACAGGTCAATAGTACAGAGTTAGATAGTAGAATGCGTCCATCGCCCTATTCCTAGCGTGTCGTAGTAGCCGACTCTTGGGGAGAGGTTCGGGTGGCCGAAAAGCTACGCCTTGGTCTGCCATCAATAATGTCGAGGGTTCGAGTTCCAATCTCTGCTGTCTTAGTGACAAGGTGCAGGAGCAGCCTATCCGATCACTTAGGGGTACTCCCAGAACATAAGCAGATTATCGGCGATAACACGTAGATTACAATTATTTAGGGATCGAAACCACAGCCGCAAGCCAGAGCTGACCGGCCATCTAAAGGTCGAAGCTCGGCACTCTAGACTACTAGGCCATCCCAACACCCACCTTTAGAACCCTGGACGTGTAAAATAATGCACTGTAAAAAAATTATACTTATTTTGCATTGTTTCTTTGAGTACCTCGTAACACCCTTTTGAACCCTGGACGTTACGAGGTACTCAAAGAAACAATGTAAAATAAATGTAAATATTTTACAGTGCATTATTTTACAGGTCAATAGTACAGAGTTAGAAAGTAGAACGCGTCCATCGCCCTATTCCTAGCGTGTCGTAGACGCCGACTCTTGCGGAGTGGGTCGGGTGGCCGACAAGCTACGCCTTGGTCTGCCATCAATGGTGCCGAGGGTTCGAGTCCCATTCTCTGCTATCTTAGTGACTGATTTTCAAATTACTGTTATATTATAAAATAAGCGTTTTGCTTTAGGCAATGGACGGCACGGTTATAGACCGAGACACAACGACATCTACCCTGGGACTTTCACTCCCTGGACATTCCCCCTCCTTAGAACATCGTGTAACGTCCCCCCCCCCGAAGTATTAATGAAGTTATAACCGACTGTGATGTATATTTGGTCCAGGCTTTTATCCGTTACATATCCGTTACATTTCTGGTAGCCTATATGTGTGTCAAGGTTGCTGTGTGGGCGTATTATCTTTCTTGTATGCCATTTTACTACCCGGAATTTTCAGGTTATTGACTTACAGGCTTTAAAATTTAGAAGATAATAAATTAATGACCCTATTACGCTTCCGTAGAATTAACTGAGGCGGAAAGCGCATTGCGTTTATACTCAGCTCTGATAAAAAAAAAACATGTCTTCTCTTCATAAACTGGCAGTATTGACCTAAATAAATGAAAGTTGTTTATAGCACGTCGACACCGTAAATCATGTCAATCTACGTGTTATCGCCGATAATCTGCTTATGTTCTGGGAGTAACCCTAAGTGATCGGATAGACTGCTCCTGCACCTTGTCACTAAGATAGCAGAGAATGGGACTCGAACCCTCGACATCATTGATGGCAGACCAAGGCGTAGTTTATCGGCCACCCGACCTTCTCCCCAAGAGTCGGCTTCTACGACATGCTAGGAATAGGGCGATGGACGCATTCTACTTTCTAACTCTGTACTACTGACCTGTAAAATAATGCACTGTTAAAAAATTTATATTTATTTTACATTGTTTCTTGGAGTACCTCGTAACGTCCAGGATTTTAAAGGATGTTACGAGGTACTCCAAGAAACAATGTAAAATAAGTATCATTTTTTTACAGTGCATTATTTTACACGTGCTGGGTTCTAAAGGATGGGGTGGGGGTGGGATGTCCTAGTGGTCTAGAGTGCCGCGCTTCGACCTCTAGCTGGCCGGTCACCTCTGGCTTGCGGCTGTGGTTTCGATCCCTAAATCATGTCAATCTACGTGTTATCGCCGATAATCTGCTTATGTTCTGGGACTACCCCTGAGTG
Source organism: Patella ulyssiponensis (assembly GCA_963678685.1). Lineage (NCBI taxonomy): Eukaryota > Metazoa > Mollusca > Gastropoda > Patellidae > Patella > Patella ulyssiponensis. Next base: position 65,237,508 of record OY783229.1, read on the forward strand.
ATCGGATAGGCTGCTCTTGCACCTTGTCACTAAGATAGCAGAGAATGGGACTCGAACCCTCGACATCATTGATGGCAAACCAAGGCGTAGCTTATCGGCCACCCGAACCTCTCCCCAAGAGTTGGCTTCTATGGACGCATTCTACTATCTAACTCTGTACTATTGACCTGTAAAATAATGCACTGTAAAAAATTTATATTTATTTTACATTGTTTCATGGAGTACCTCGTAAGGTCCAGGATTCTAAAGGGTGTTACGAGGCAATCCCAGAAACAATGTAAAATAAGTATAATTTTTTACAGTGCATTATTTTACACGTCCTGGGTTCTAAAGGGTGGTCTAGAGTGCCGCGCTTCGACCTCTAGCTGGCCGGTCACCTCTGGCTTGCGGCTGTGGTTTTGATCCCTGGTGTGAGCGTATGTGGCATGGAGGGAGATAGGGGCGCTTTCTCAACCTCGTGGGTTTCCTCTGGGCACTCCGGTTTCCTCCCACTGCCAAAGACCCCTACGCGCAAGCGAATTATTGAAATAAAATTAAAACCATATGTTAGTCCCGAAATGACCTGGTGTGTGTCCAGTGGACGTTAAACCCCATTTCTCTCTCTCTCTCTAAAGGGTGGGTGGCGGGGAGGGGGCAGACTTGTCCTAGGGCGCAGATGTTCCAGAGGAAAATTGTCGGGGGGAGGGGGTAAAACTCTGGGGGTAGATGGCCTGGGGGGGGGGAGTAAATGTCCCAGGGGCAGATGTCTGGTGAGTAAAAGTTCCGGGGGGGGGGGCGATGTCCTAGGAGTTAAGATGTCTTCAGCAGGAAATGTCCTGGGAGTAAAAGTCCTAAAAAGGAGGGGGGCAGATATCCATGTGGCGGGGGGGGGGGAATGTCGTGTATTATGTCACTAAAGACTATTTTTAGAACTGGGACGTTTGATTTGTCATTTAGTTATTTTTTTTGTACTTCAAAAAGGTTTTCTATAGGGCTCAATACTGTTAAAATGAATGAATGAATGAATAAATGGTGTTTTATGGTACGTCGACACCATAATGCGCGGGGAGTAATTTCGCTGCAGGGGGGAAACCTGCGTGATCGAATAGGCTACTCCCGGACCTTGTCATTGAGGTCTATAACCGTGCCGTCCATTGACTAAAGCATTTCATGACATACTATATCATTAGATCAAAACGCCTTTTTATAATATAACAGCAACTTGAAAATTCAAGTTAGTTAACTTGAAAATTCAAGTTAGTTAACTTGAAAATTCAAGTTAGTATCTTGAAAATTCAAGTTAGTAACTTGAAAATTCAAGTTAGTAACTTGAAAATTCAAGTTAGTAACTTGAAAATTCAAGTTAGTAACTTGAAAATTCAAGTTAGTATCTTGAAAATTCAAGTTAGTATCTTGAAAATTCAAGTTAGTATCTTGAAAATTCAAGTTACTAACTTGAAAATTCAAGTTAGTAACTTGAAAATTCAAGTTAGTAACTTGAAAATTCAAGTTAGTATCTTGAAAATTCAAGTTAGTAACTTGAAAATTCAAGTTAGTAACTTGAAAATTCAAGTTAGTATCTTGAAAATTCAAGTTAGTAACTTGAAAATTCAAGTTAGTAACTTGAAAATTCAAGTTAGTATCTTGAAAATTCAAGTTAGTATCTTGAAAATTCAAGTTAGTAACTTGAAAATTCAAGTTAGTAACTTGAAAATTCAAGTTAGTATCTTGAAAATTCAAGTTACTAACTTGAAAATTCAAGTTAGTATCTTGAAAATTCAAGTTAGTAACTTGAAAATTCAAGTTACTAACTTGAAAAATTGAAAATAGAATAAAAAAAAAATATGTGGCCCTATTACGCTTCCGTACAAAACAGAGTGAAGTCTTCGCATTATTTGTCTGCGCATGCCAGTATTTAGCATGCGGTAATCGAATACTTTACGTTTCGTGATTTGTAATAACAAAATGAACCTAGACCTATACAGGTCGCAATTCTATAGAATACAATTACTGCTAATTACTGAGCGACGTTTCGACTATAAATCTTCTCTAGTCGTTATCAAGCAAGGATAAAGTCTAACTAAAAATAAGACAAGTCAATATATACACAACAATACGTACTTAAAGGACAATATTGGTGTCAGTCATTATCACATATGTGATAGAACTGGTTAAACACTTTCCAAAAGTAATTTTAACACAGAGAACAATGCTACTATAGATGAGTAATAAAGCTTTCATGAATCGGAAGTGACGAACGCCAAAGCAAAACACGAGTAATCCCACTATAAAACTAACTGAAGTGACGAGTGATAACAGATACATGGGCGAATTTCTGTAAACTAATAATTCCTTCGAAGACCAAAAGTTGTTATATGGGACTGTAAGAGGATATCTGACAATGCAGAACAAATAGAAATATTCGTACATTTCCCTTTCGTGCAGTTATTCTTTGATTTTGATTTTCTTTCACCGGTGTGTTGCCAGAACATATGAGAAGCATATAAAAAGGCCTTTTGCTTTTGGTGATGGGATACCCGACGCTTCGTCCCTGTATAGGACACAGATCATTAAATATTTCTACGCCGACACCCGAATGTAGGGCTAAAGTTATTTTTAGTCTTTCTCTCACATGTCCTTTTGCATGACGATTTTTGTTACTTTTTGGTGTAGAATCGAAAAAAAGGGTTGGATAATACATTTTCTGCCCGGTTTTGGTGAATATTCATGATTTTGAGGCGAAGGGATACTAGAGTTGTGAGATTGGTTATGTTGAAATGTAGGGTCGGGAATTGTACGGTTACTGGTCTCTACTTCCAGCTTGTGTATCTCAAGTTTTACATGGTAAACCTCATACATGCTTTTGGGCAAGAATTTGCCACATGTTGCTCCTTGTGTGCTAGAAAGCGTTCTACCAAGCGAATATTTGGGGAAAAAAGTTACAGCCGGTGTAAGTGACGAGAATTAACATCAAAGTCAATGAGGACTTCATTAGTCCTTCATTAGTGATCTGTGGTCATACATACAGTCCATGGTTCAGCATATTGATCAGTGGTTCAGCCATGCTATTAACTCTCATAAATGCTTGGGAGCAGACCACTAAATATTCATCCATTGTTGGCTGTTTGCCAGGCTCTAAGTGTCCCTTAAATTTTGGGCTGGAGATTCTCCATCGCGGAGCAAGATCAGGAAATGTCTTGCTTACCCTTCTTTATTTTTCATTCCGATCAGAAATTATGAATATTCACCAAAACCTGGCAGCAAACTATCATTTCAGTTCTAGACCAAAAATATCAATATACATGTACATGCAAAAGGAGGGAAGGGAGGTAACCATGTTCGAAAATCTCGACGAACTTTTTCAAACATACTGGAAAATTGAGGGAAAATAAGCAGTGCGGGTGTCTTGTGGCATGTGTTCACTGTACGTGAATCTAAACTCCAGCATATTGAAAACCAAAAATGAAATAAACTCAATTTAATATGTCGGATTCGTCGTTGTATAAAAAAACTAAAAAAAATACGGACAAACAAGGTAACTCGCGAACAGAAGTTTGTGGAGTACTAACAATCGAAAGGTTTTAGTGCTTCACACCACATTTGAAAAACAAAATCAGTTAAAAACTGTAGTGTTTATTGCGTTAACAAGGTGCGCGAGAAACGACAAAGACCGTCCCCTGATGGCACCAATGCTTTACGCTAAATTTGAAATATATCGATTAACTGTAGTGTGTGTGTGTGGAGCGGGGGGAATAAACTCCGAAACGACAAATTATGGGGTACGAGAATACGCTACACAGGATGATACACAGGATGATACGAAAACATAAACTCGAACTCTTGAGGTCGTTAACACAGGATGGGAAACTCTCGAAAAAATTATTAGGGGATTTCAAGAGCATTAAATTGAGATCTCGAGAAAGTAACGCAGGATTGCAGGATCTCCAGGTCTTCTACAAAATTTTGCATGACCCCTATACGCTTCCGTGATGCAGCGTACATATTTCATTAAGCATTATGATTATCAATAAGGGGAGGAATTAATAAAACTCTTGGATTTGTTTCTCAATAGTAACATTTTGGGGAATGTATGTACATATACTTAACATAAGCCTTATCGGAATAAATATTGTTTAAATCAAACGGTACGAACCATTAAACGAAACAAATCATATTTTTGATTTCATAAATCACGTATTAATTATAGGTGCGAAATGAAATGAAATGGGGTTTAGCATACGCCATACAGTGTGCTATGAAGGAAATTTTACCCGGGCAACGACACTACGACCCACTCTTGTATCGAATTCCAACTGGCAAGAGATCTTTTACGTGCACACCAATGTCTACACGGGATCACGGTTTTTCTTCCCACCCGAACGACCAGGCAGCTTTCCTCGTCAGGCCCCCCGTCCTTAATAAGATGAGCATAATACGCAATTGTTGTAATCGTCAATAATATATTGAAAGGGTTGGCTTGCCAATATTTTGGAACGGCCGGCGCCAATTAATTTAACGAATAATTGGTACATTTTATAGATCGTGGGTTCACTGAAACTCCGTTGAAAATATTCCCACAATTAAACAGACCTCAATATACAAAATAATAACCAAATTAAAGGCTGTTCTCATTGTGTAAGAAGGGTCCAGTTTATCTTCATTTAAATGAAACGGAATAATGCCGACGCAACTAATAAGATTTCAGATTTGATAAATCAGGAATTAATTAGGTTTCTATGATGCAGCCCTATCTAGGTCGTCGATAATACATGAACATTACATTTATCAAACATCAAACAGAATTTTTAATTAATAGAATTTAAATCAAGTTAATTTGTCTGCAGAACGTATTATGTCTGTCTAAGTTATCTATGTTAAACCGAATGAATCATCAGGGGACCTAATCAATTTCAATTCAAATCGATCAAAATACCAACAACTTTAAAAAGATCAGCTAACATAGCATTGTTAAACTTGTATATAAAACCATTGAACGGTTCATTAGTTATAATACTTGTTAATTTTATCAAATATAGCGACCATTATTAACAAGGTAATCAATAATATCGCGCTGTGTTGATAAAGTACCGTTAATATAACAAAGATAGCGACGATACGTCACTGTTACTGTTATTTTTATGAAAGCTACGAGGAATATAGCACTGTTTAGATCCACGGGAACTTGTTAATGCGGTATATACATGGAGATAAAGCAACTATTAAATATAGTTAAACTTGTGAAAATCATTATTATTATGTGAAGAGTTTTTCTGTATGAATCACACGAGTTATATAAAATATGTGAAGTATTTATCACTTGATTAGGAACTACTTTTAACTGTGTTATAATATATTACACTATGACAATAGTCTGATAATTGGTACTTTATTCTCGTATGATACAATACAATTTTAGGTAAACTAGTTTAACCTTTGACCCCGGCTTCTATAAACTAAAGCAAATATGTAACACCACTTTCAATTAATCAAGATTGATTCAGATGTCAAACTGTGTCAATAATTTCTATTGGTCGGTTTATAATGAGGATAAACTAACAAGGTAAACAGATAATCCTATTATTGTAATTAACAACATCACTCAGATTATCTCTAACAATCCGATTAAAAACAAACTAACTTGATGTTTGATGGTGTTATAATTTTGCAGCGTCTGTTCAGAATTTAATAGGCAATTAAACCAGTGTGAGCAGCGGAATCGGGACTAACATGGCTTAAGTTCATTAAATTGCATGCTTGAAGGGATCTTTAGCTGTGGCAAGGACCCGGAAAATCCAGGAGGTTGGGCAGGCGATTCTACTCCTTGAATCGAAACCGTGCCACCTTACTCAATGACATATCTTGCAATCTAACGTATACCATTTAGCCACCCACATACAGTTAAATTGGACAGAGCAGCGTCGATGCAATTATGTTTGAAAGTTTCTCAGATTTCTCTTTCGGCCCTACTACTGTTCACGTACACGTGGTGGCATCGAAACCACGCTACTTGACTCAATGACAGGCATTATCTTGTTAAACCCTTTGGGCACCCGTGCATTGTAAAAGAAAACGGGTATCATTGAAAGTTTGTATTTATTTTATTTTTGCATATAAGATTATTAAAAGATCTGATCTCTAATAAATGTATAAATAACGATAATAGGCACATCAATATATAATAATATATATAATAAACTATTGCTTACACTCAACACATATAATATACTAATACTCTACGTTTTAAACAATAATTATATAATATTAAATACACACATTTCAATCTTAGAAGGAAGAAATACAATGACGTTTATTGTCCATTTACAGACCAACATAATTTTCTGTGGTACGGGGAAAAGGAAACGGGGTCCGGGATCCTATTCGCTAAGGTCGAAACCCCAACATTAAAGAAAATCGGCCGGGTCCTATAATCCCTTTGTCGGGGTGGGGGCAGGGTTAGGGTTAGCGCTGGCCCTGTTTACATCTCGTGACCATGACGAAATTTGCAGGTGGACTTAGTTCTGATCATCTTGCCACGGCCCCTCAACGCCTTGGAACAGAAACATATACCAGAACATTCAATATTTAGCAATGTCTTTTTTAGCACAATGACAAAATTGTGCTAGAAAATAGTCTGCCTTAATACATAATAACATACGAATGACATGTAAATCATTAAAATAAATCATATAATAAATTACATAATTATAGAAATAATTAAATAAAATAAATCATATTATAATAAATTACATAATTATAGAAAAGTGAATAAATCTGATGAGTCGGCTATAAATAATAAAATGTTTATATACAATCAAATGGATAGAATAAAATATCACAGGGTTCAAAGGTCATAAAATAACATAATAATATTCATTAACAAAACAAAGTTCATAACTAAAACAGGACGTATATCGTTAGAGAGATATTGGATTTAGCGTCCACTCGACACAAACTATTTCATTTCGGGACTAACACAAAGTTCAATTTATATATAAATAGTTAGCAATCGTGCAAGGGTCTGTAGCAGTGGGAGAAAACCGGAGGACCCGGAGAAAGGATAGGCCCTACCACGAACATCGATGCCAAGATGGTATCTGTGATAAATACTTTCATTGTCTAAATTGGTTCTCTGTAGTATTTTGACTTTCACTACAACAAATGAACCACATGAGTCCACGGCTGTATTCGTAGTCAAAACGATACTGAATAAACCTCGACGCCCGGTATAGCTAAACTGATTACAATGGAAATACTGAATCTCTAAGATCTATAAAGAGTTAATTTGGTCTTTTACTTATGAATAAATAATAACTTTATCGTGGCTACATGATTATTCTATTGATATAAAACTGTTGTAAACTAAAACTTCCATTTCATTCTGGTAAAGTCTAAAAAGGGTAGGTTCTTAATTAAATGCAACAATTTAACAAATGAACACAATTCGATATTTAAAAATGGACGTTTAACACTTTACAGACCTAGTTCTTCACCTCTTACTACAATTGTGGTAAGATCTGTTCCATACATCCCACACTGATCACCATAAAATATGGATATAAAAAAACAATAACACACAATTGAATACAGTGTGAGATGATAACCTGCCTCGTTAACCTTTCGCGTATTGATCTGTTCCAAACAATATATTATTCGCCATAAGCACCATAATACTGAAGAACACGCGGGTTGACTGTGTAGCACCATTGTTTATTGAAGTCTGATTCATTTATATATTGGAAACGGAATCGTTTGAACTGCTGTCACCGATTCGTTCCACGATATGCGACGATGATGAGGAAGTGGGTGACAATGGTGAAATTAATGGAGGGGGTACGGGTGATACGTTATGTGGTGATGGAGATGGACTCTGCTGCGTTAAAGTTTGGTGGGAATGAAATGATTCATGATCTTCAGGGGTTTCAATATCTATGATATCTTCTGATATTCGCTGCCTTTTTCGTGGTCGAGAATCGTCCATGTCTGATTCTGATCGAGCGCCAGACGTCGAGTGTTGGTATGATTCAGATAAAGAACTCATTGAAGATGTTTTCCCAAAATTCGTTTCGGATTCGCTTTGTTCAGATAAATCTTTAAAAACACTAGTTTCGTCTGTTGTCGTATGTTCTAATCTTGTCGCACTAGATTCTACAGTAACCTGAGATTGGGTAAGCCGTTCTTTAGGTGACATTGACGGATCGTAATAATCTCCTTTTAACCAAACATGGCGGCCACCACTGATGTAATGACGAAAGTGGCGTATAACGCGACTGCCAATTGAGTCGTACGTTTCTCCCATAACCTGAAATATACAAATGCAAAATTGTTTTAAATTTAAACATGGCGATTTATCAATACACATTTAAGCCATCCTTAGTTTGTACAGAATAAATAACACACTCAAAATTGGTACAGTTGTCTAAGAGAAGGGAAAATGGCGGGTGAAAAGAACACAGACAATTTTATAAAAATGACTAAAATTTAAATCAGACTTGATCCATATGAATAACATTTGGACCAAAACGGTGGGCCTTTTTGAACAGGACCTATTTTGATGTTGTATTGTCAGTTTCAGGTAAGTGAGTTTGTAGAATTCATTCATACATCTTCCCTGACTCACAATGAACAACACAATTTTTCAAAGCACGGATGTTTGAGTTTCGAAACAAGGATTTTTCATCCTGACGCACGACCGGGCCTGTAAATACCTGGAGACACGTTAAAATTGGACCGGCTTCTGAAACGTATGGTCTTGCCCACTACATGTATATTAAACCTTTAGTTCCGTCATCTTGTGGGTGTTCGATCCCTGCATTGGCCGAGAAAGTCCATCTGGATTTTTCCAGAAAGTTTATCTAGTCGTTTGTGTGGGACGAAAAACTGAGGTCTCATGTATACATTCGCATGCACGTAAAAAAATCCCTTGACAGTTGGAATTCGATATAAGAGTAGGCCATAGTTCCTACCCATAGCACACTGTATGGTGTATGCCCGTCTTCATTAGCCGAGTCAGAACAGAACAGTTGGACATTAAACCCCATTTCATTTCATTTTTGGCATACTGTGGCTTTTGTTAACTTACCTCAATTTCTAACTCTTCATTTCCAATAAGTAAAGTAGCTTTATAAAGATTTTTAGTTTTGGAAGCATGCACTCCACGGCTCTGTATAGGACCTATTAATTCTAGATCTAGTTTTTGTAGAATTTCTTCTCTAACTGTCACCACATCACTACCGGAATCAACCATAAACTCTGTAAAAAAATAAAATATAAATAAACATGTTATTTTTATTTTTTTACGAATACAAACGTTAAGCTGTGAGATCTTGGGAAGTGTGAAACGTCAAAGAGGGTGCATGCCCTGCATCGTACATGACATCCGTCACAACTTATATTGAAATGGGGCGACAGTTGGACTGGGGTTTTAGAAACCGAAGTTACTGTGTAGAAATGGTTATAGTCATTCATAATCCCCCCATCTATTTTTATCGATCTAATTTATACCTAGAACATATATGTGACTTTTGCGCATCCATGATTTATAAGGCAGCTCGTGGGGTAATCTTCGTTAATTATGAGGATACCAATATACACATATTACGAAGAGGGAACATCAATGGGAGAATACATTCTTTGTTCTAAATCTTCAATACCAGCCCCCCCTCCCCACCTTCCCTTCGTCGGTCTTTTTCTTGGGGGAGGGGGGTCTCTATATTTTCTCACAAAAATATTTAATGTCTGTGATTCCGCTGATCACACTGGTATAATTGCCTATTAACTTCTGAACAAACGCTGCAAACATTATAACACCCACAAACATCAAATTATTAGTTGTTTTTAATCGGATTGTTAGAGATAATCTGAGTGATGTTGTTAATTACAATAATAGGATTATCTGTTTATCTCGTTAGTTTATCCTCATAATAAACCGACCAATAGAAATTATTGACACAGTTTGACATCTGAATCAATCTTGATTAATCGAAAGTGGTGTTACATATTTGCTTTAGTTTATAGAAGCCGAGGTCAAAGGTTAAACTAGTTTACCTATAATTGTATTGTATCATACGAGAATAAAGTACCAATTACCGGACTATTGTCATAGTGTAATATATTATAACACAGTTAAAAGTAGTTCCTAATCAAGTGATAAATACTTCACATATTTTATATAACTCGTGTGATTCATACAGAAAAACTCTTCACATAATAATAATGATTTTCACAAGTTTAACTATATTTAATAGCTGCTTTATCTCCATGTATATACCGCATTAACAAGTTCCCGTGGATCTAAACAGTGCTATATTCCTCGTAGCTTTCATAAAAATAACAGTAACAGTGACGTTTCGTCGCTATCTTTGTTATATTAACGGTACTTTATCAACACAGCGCGATATTATTGATTTCCTTGTTAATAATGGTCGCTATATTTGATAAAATTAACAAGTATTATAACTAATGAACCGTTCAATGGTTTTATATACAAGTTTAACAATGATATGTTGGCTGATCTTTTTAAAGATGTTGGTATTTTGATCGATTTGAATTGAAATTAATTAGGTCCCCTAATGATTCATTCGGTTTAACATAGATAACTTAGACAGACATAATACGTTCGGCAGACAAATTAACTTGATTTAATTTCTATTAATTAAAAACTCTGTTTGATGTTTGATAAATGTAATGTTCATGTATTATCGACGACTGAGACAAGCCTGCACCATGCACACCTAATTAATTCCTGATTTATCAAATCTAAAATCTTATTAGTTGCGTCGGCATTATTCCGTTTCATTTAAATGAAGATAAACTGGACCTTTCTTACACAATGAGAACAGACTTTAATTTGGTTATTATTTTGTATATTGAGATTATTGAGGTCTGTTCAGTTTCATAAACACAATTCATTGAAGTAATATTTTCTACGTTTTAGTGAATCCACCAAAAACAAAATGTCTAAAATCACTCGTTAAATTTGCACTAGTTGCTCCAGAACAAGTTCCAGGACACGACAAAGTCAACACTTTCCCTAGAATGGTGTTATATATAATTTATAAATACAGTGTTTAAAAGAGAGTACACTTACGAAGTCTTTGACTGTTATCAACGTTATCTTTGGTGGATGAAAGAAGGGCGTCTACGCAAAGAAAATCGTATTTAGCTTCTTGTAGGAATTCTGGTTTACCCCACCATCCTTCAGTAACTGGTGATTCGAACTCGGGACTCATCGAACGACGTTTTCTTCGTAACTCGAGAACTGAAAAAGATAATATATAAAGCTTTGTAAAAAAAACCTGTTCACAACACTGCCGTATCAAAATTATTCGAATACTATAAGTTAAAGACATTTAAATTCTTATTGTCGGTCAAAGTTAAAAATAGATAATAATTCGCATTTTCCAATAAATCGGGCTTGACAAGGACAGTTGTCTAGTCGTTTGGATGGACGAAAAAACGAGGTGCCGTGTTTACATTGTCGTGTGCGTTAAAGATCCATTGGCAGTTGGAATTAGATACAACAGTAGGTCATAGTGCCGCTGTCCGGGCAAAATTTCGGTCACAGCACACCGAATGGCGTATCCAGCCTTCATTTATTTAGCTCAGTCGGAGCAGAATCGTTGGACGTTAAACCCAATTTCATTTCACATAAATCGGGTAAACTGAAGAGAATGTATCAAAATCTGTTATACCCGAAAAGATAACAATAAATGTTAGATAAGCAGTAAGGAAATAATAATGTAACTTTAAAGCCTTTCAATTCATCAAATCCCTTTGCATAATGTATAATGCGAAGTTTGTGAACACTATTATACTTTCAACAGTTACCCACATACATGTAGTTACTTTAGTAAATCTTCGTCACTAAAGTAACTAACAAAACTACACATTGTCATTTCACATTAGCTTTATACAGAGATAGGGAATGTCCATGTAAAAACATTATATAATGAAATCCACTTAAGACTTATAATAAACATCTATGATAACTCCTTTCTTTAAAACTCAGTGAATATCGTAGATTTTGTTGGAATTCCCACACTCGATAACAGAAGTAATCGCACATCAAAACCGATTACCGTGAAAATCGGTGACGTAAACACCGTTACAAAACAATCCAACCAATTTTGAACAAATGAAGTTTCTGCGCAAACAGCAAGATCTTGGTATATTTCCTAAAGCTTAGCATCTTCCCCGTGGTGCATTACGTTTTGTAACAAATGACTTTCGACTTCGCTGTATTAACTTCAATGCAACATCGTAAACCAGTATATTTAACTTAATGTACTCTCAGGTTCAGTGACGAGGAAGTTATTTACATTATCGCAATGCTTCAACGCAGCTCTGAACTTTGGTCAGTTGGGCCGTAACTAAATCAATATGATTTTCATCCGGACTGATTAAAATGGTTTTACTAATTTCCTTGGGCAATAATACTCTATGCAGAAAACAGTAGTTTGAAAGTAAAGAGCAAAATTATTGAATTAAAAAGCGAAATGAATTAAAAGTAAGGTATGATTTTACGTAATAGTATATATATGCATTATGCAATTTGTCGAAAAAATATCAAATATCTAACCAGCTTTTGTCAATCTTTTCTTGTGACCAGGTAACATAATTTCCAACTCATCAAATATTTTTTCATCAGGAAGTTTCATCTGGGCTATTTCTTCAAAATCCGTTAGCTCTCCGTTTACAAAATTAACAAAATAGTAATCCAGTCCATTTTCCTGTAGCCACACGTGAAGACGATACTCTTGAGATAGGCAGTGTTGGGAAGCTGTAAGGAAAAAGTAGCAATACATGTAATTGACGGACATAAGCTTATATTAAAAAAAAAAAGAGAAAAGAGTACAACTTGACAAATGATTATGAAGTGATAAATTTTGCGCTTTGGGAAACGCTGTCACTTTAAAATGTAAAATTAAACTGGGACATGACGTTAAATATTTGTTTTAGCATGATAATATCGTATATTCTATGATTTGAGAAATGCAACTCTAATATTACTATAGGATATGCTTCATAATTTAAAAACAAATGAAATCCAATGCATTACATTACAGTGTAGATTAATCTGTTGCAGTCAATGATAGTATTTTTTTTTTTTTTTTAAAGCAATCCATACAAATAACCAAGATCATAATGTAGTATAGCAGACGACCCACTCATCCATAGCGACAGCCTGTATTTTATAACGTGTGATATATGCAAGGAGGGCTAGGCCTATATATGGAAGGAGTAGTCTAAAGACACGGATAACCAGATACGGATTAACTCGTGGGATCAACCATTATATACACACCTCTTCGTTTTAGTACGGCCCTGTGTTCCTTTTGCGTTATCCTCATTTCATCCAAATCATCGTCATTAAGATCTAAGAGATCGGTTTCCATGTCATATCCTTTCGTGACGAAGGCTTCATAGTATTGTGGTAATCCTAGTTCCTGCAAGAAATGTTGAACACCTTCAGTCATAGCTTGATAGTTCTCGTTCATTCTTCATGAAACACCTTTAACCGATTATAGTAGTAAGACTAATAGTGATCCCGAATGAGTAAATAACGGTAAATTTTAATTTATATGAAACAAGTCCAGATATGTTTACGGTATTGTACACAAAGTATTGTCCCTGGGTCATGGTAGTAACTTATGATTGGTCGAATCATTATGGATGCGTCCCTGGAAACAGTTAATCGACCAATCAACACCGCGTGGGAATTCTTGCCGTAACTTGGCTAGTCTTGATTAACTAGTTACTGATTGAAAATAGATTTTACGTCATGAAAACCAGGACTAAAAACGACGCGAAATGACTCGTGCTGACCTACTTGTTTGCCATGTATAGCTATTTTTAGATTATATCACGTGACTATAGTATACCACGTTTATCAAGATGGCGGCGCCGGTAGAAGCAGGAGATAGCAAACGTCCCGTGGCTTTAATCACTGGTATTACAGGACAGGTAATGTTTGTTTAAGCCGTCAGTAATAATGGGTCATTAATTGGATTTACCAGCGTAGCTATTTTAAGTCCGTGTTATCCGATTAATCCATTAACTTATCGTAATATTGAGTAAGCAATTTGACAATAAAATATCACGTTTACACAACCAGTCAACAATTTATTCAAAATTGTCACTGTCAACAACGAAAAACACCAACGTTAACAATATCAGCCATATTTGACATTTAATAGAGTGCCAATCAATTAATTAATTCACAATAAATTAATAACCTTAGACTTTCCAATTTATCCAAACTTCGATGGAAACTAATTTTGTTGAATGCATGACAGACTACAGACAGACCATCCCGTTTGGATTGGAGGGTGTGTCTAAAATTTTTAACCAGAAACCAGTCCCTAATCACAAATCCTAAATCCTTTAGTTGTTCTTCTTGGGGGGAACACTCTTTGATGAAAAAAAGTGCAAGACCCTACCATTTCAAGCTCAGTTGACACGAAATTTGGCATGGTTGTTCCTTGGACAGTTGTGCATTGATTGACAGACTTTCTTGTCATAATTACAGAATGGCGGTGATGATTTTATGCTCATCTCCGCCCTAGTCAGTATGGTTACTGTTTGTTCAGCTCTGAACGTCGGTCTCATTACACTCACCCTGAACGGTCAGGGACTGTCCCATTGAATCAATGTCGAAAAAAATTGGAGAACAGTCAATTTTACTGGGCAACATTTCACTGCTAAACGACGGGGTGTCAATCCGTGTGAAAGCCTGTACAATGTAAAGTCTGTACATTTCGTTTTGTCTTGTATGATCGACATGGTGGCCAAAATGTAACTTGATAGGAGGGGACGTATTTTTAACAGCGTGTTGTGTCGCTCATACTGACTCTAGCGAAGTAAGCAAGGTCTTATTTTCTCAGTAAGATGTTCGTTTACATTGTACAGGCGTCCACACGGATTGACACCCCATCGTTTAGCAGTGAAAATTTGCCCAGTAAAATTGACTGGGGCTCCAATTATTTTCGACATTGATTGAATGGGACAGTCCCAGAACGTTCAGAGTGTGTGTAATGAGACCGACATTCAGAGCTGAACTAGGTTACTGTAGCCTACATGTTACTGCCAGAGAGCTTGGGACACATTTTAAAGCGGTAATTTCATAATTTTAAGTTATATTTTAAAATATATTAAGATAAAGTGTTAAAATAGATGGTAACTATAAACAGTCCTACCTTGTCAAAGAATAATCCTATTAATCCTATAATTCACTATTGCCAGTTGAGAAATTGGCAAAAATGTCATTATCAACTTCACATTCAAACGTTTGAAGATAGCCATTGCATGGGGAGAATAGAAAAACAAGGGAGGTAATTTTCTTATTATTTCCGGTGTAAGTGGTTTATAAGAGTGAGAAATATGCCTATGATCGTATAATAGTGAGTTGACAACCTATTGAGCAAAAGACAAAGAAATAATTGTGTTTTGACTTTCTTAGAAAATATGAAATTATCGCTTTAACTACCACCAATGGCAACAAGCATTTATTGTAAATGGTCTTTAAAATGAGCAAATTTTAAGCATGCATTTATGAGAAATGGTGCAATGGCAAGAAGGTGTATAATATTACCGGATAATAAAGAATATACATTATTAAGACTAATTTAATTTTTTAGTCTGTCTACTCACCTTCAATGGACCTTGATTTTGTTCTTTCTGAAGTGATTTGCCAAATGAAGGAAGGTTACCGTAGGGCTGGACGATATTGACAATTTTAAATATCGCGATATTTGAAAAAATATTCACGATATATTGAAATATCGCGATATTTTTACGTGTGTAATGTTTTATTAAAAAATGTGTATAAATCATTGTTTTATGTTGTCTTTGTATGTGTAGTTTGTTGTCTAGGATTTCTAGAGCATTATAATGCAAACTTTTGTGAAAAAAACGGTAATAATTCAAAATAATACCCTACCATGTATATGAAAACACAGACAATGGCGTCGGACAAATTATTAATGGGCGGGTTCCGCAATCTAGTTTGACACGAGTTGTCTACTCTTAGTTTATACGAATTCTACTTCCGGGGAGTTCAACGCCTCGGGCCATTCACCGTAAACAAAGACACGCGACAGGACAAAGAACAGGCGTGACTGAAGATAAAATAAATCATCAATAAATACTAAAGTATCATCAACAAGGCAACATAACACCATAGACACCGCGTCAGTAAAACGAACTGGCTTCGATAAAATAACGCACCTTCCGAAATTTGTTGTGTAGGACTATTTTATTGACAAAAAATGCATTTCAACAAAGATAATCAACGATGTCTTCTTATTGATTTAAATTATATCATATTTCGCACATAATTAGCAATATATCGTCAATAAATATCGCGGTATTTACGATAATCTGCAAAAAACGATATATTGCTATACCGCGATGTTTTTGGTGACCAAAGATCGTCGACGATGAAAAAATTTGACATCGCGATATATCGGGATATCGAGAATATCGTCCAGCCCTAGGTTACCGTAGTTAACGGCTAGTCAGATCTACCAATCAACAACTTCATCAGAACAATATAAAATACAATATAAAATAACCTGGTCAGCTAAAGAAGCGACTCAAGATACCCATAGAATCAACTGGTCTGCTCGACAGGTGACCATTTCTAATCTGCAATAAAAACACATCCCACTTCAGCTAATCAACCCTCTTATAAGGCTTTTTTATCGACTTGCCAAATTGATTTGAATTTAGTAGAGATGTCATGTGACAATATAGTCGATTTCAAAGTACTTTGGCGAGTTAGTTAAATGCTTCGATTAGCTGTAACCAATTTTTGTGGTTGGACACCGTTGAAAAAAACACGTGACCACCCGATCAAATCGTCAAATCGCACCCTGAAGTGATTTGACGATTTGATGTAACCGCTTCGGAATTCGGTGTCGATAAATTTGTTGATTAGGGTAACCAATTTGAGTTAGATGGACGTTAAAGATGAAAATGTGATTGAATGCAAATCACTTTGGCTAATCAGTGGTCGATAAAAACGCCTATTTAGACCAACAGCATGTGCACTCCAAGATTATACAAGAGTTTGGTCAATCCATATAGGTAGTCGAGTCTAGTAAGCCCATCAACACGGTTGAGTTTGGGAGAGCCAAACCTACTCTGAACGTTAGGAACTCGTCAAGTTACGAAATCACTACACTTCCAAACAAATAGGCACAATTTCCTGGTCAGTCTCACATCCATCACAAGTGCAGTTTTGGCTTGACCATGCCTAAAAGTTCTTATTAACTTCGAACATGGGTCATTCTAGTGGAGAATCCATTTTACTGACCTCACCTTCACCAACCACTTCCTTTCCTTGTTTAACAGATACAACAGCATATAGTTTTTTTTCTTAACTAAAATCAAATCCTAGATTCTAATTATTTATGTTGGCAGTCACATTGGTTGTGAAGCCATAACAAAAAGCAGTTAAAATTTGTTTGAAACAGATTTTGGTCTGCTTTAATTGGATTCTGATAGGTCGAAAAGTGGCGTTGAATGAGTAGGCTGTAATGGTCCTATAGATTTTATGAATGTCGTATGTAGGTTATAATCAGCTTGCTAATTTTCACACACAGGTTTTTGGCGAAGAAAAATATCACCGTCCAAATGACCAGTGTTTACAGTTTTCAAGTCAGAGTAGCACCTGAATCTGTACCGTACACCAACATATAATATCAATAAACACCTCCTGTTGAGAATTTATCAGACTGATATTTCTAATTTGATACTGCTTAAGTTATTCATTTTCATAAAATGATTTAAGCAATACCAAATTATGATAGTCCTCTAAATTCTAAACAACCGGAACTGAACTCCTAAATGGACTGATGAAATAGTTCCTAAACCCATTTTAGGCGATGATTTATATAAATTTGATTTCATGGTTATCTAAGCTGAAAATAACAGACAGGGTTTAAGTACATGTACAGCAAGATTACAGTGTGTACAACATACTACAGAAAGAGTTGGACATCGGTTTGTTTTGCTTTTTGATTAAAAGAAAATTGATGTTAAAGGATATACATGTGGTTGTTGTTTTAGGTGGAAACTGGCAAGATTTGATGGCCACCTCAAGCAACAGAAGGAATTCCCTCTAAGACAAGATTATCCAGATCTAATCTATCGTGACTGGAACATTGCTGAATTTCATGCTTTGATGGTCGAAGACTACCTTTTTATACGCCCACATTGAAATGTGGTCGTATATTGTCGTCGCCCCCGTCCGTCCGTCGGTCCGGCGTCCACAATTGCTTGTGGACGCTCTAGGGGCTAAAGTTAATATCTGATTGACTTTAAATTTATACACAGTGTTTAAGGTCATGAGACGAAGAAGCCTATTGTTTTTCAGCGATTTCCGATAATAACTACCAGAGTTATGGCCCTTGACGACTTCAAAAAATCTTGTGGACGCTCTAGAGGCCAAAGTTAATATCCGATTGGCTTTAAATTTATACACAGTGTTTAAGGTCATAATACGAAGAAGCCTATTGATTTTCAGTGATTTCCGATAATTAGTGCCAGAGTTATGGCCCTTGATCACTTCAAAAAATCTTGTGGACGCTCTAAAAGCCAAAGTTAATATCCGATTGACTTTAAATTTATACACAGTGTTTAAGGTCACAAGACGAAGAAGCCTATTGATTTTCAGCGATTTCCAATAATTAGTGCCAGAGTTATGGCCCTTGATCACTTCAAAAAATCTTGTGAATGCCCTAAAAGCCAAAGTTAATATCCAATTGACTTTAAATTTATACACAGTGTTTAAGGTCATAAGACGAAGAAGCTTATTGATTTTCAGCAATTTCCGATAATTAGTGCCAGAGTTATGGCCCTTGATCATGTCAAAAAATCTTGTGAACGCTCTAAAAGCCAAAGTTAATATCCGATTGACTTTAAATTTATACACAGTGTTTAAGGTCATAAGACGAAGAAGCCTATTGATTTCCAGCGATTTCCGATAATTAGTGCCAGAGTTATCTCCCTTGATCACTTCCAAAAATCTTGTGGACGCTCTAAAAGCCAAAGTTAATATCCGATTGACTTTAAATTTATACACAGTGTTAAAGGTCATAAGACGAAGAAGCCTATTGATTTGCATCAATTTCCGATAATTAGTGCCAGAGTTATGGCCCTTCATCACATCAAAAAATCCTGTGGACGCTCTAGAGGCCAAAGTTAATGTCCGATTGACTTTAAATTTACACACACTGTTTAAGATCCTGAGAGGAAGAAGCCTACTGATTTTCATCAATTTCAAATAATTACTTCCAGAGTTATCTCCCTTCATCACTTCAAAAAACCTTGTGGCGCTGTAGATGCCAAACTTATCATCCGATTGACTTCAGATTGATACACAGAGTTTAAGGTGTTAAAACGAACAAGTATTTTGATTTTCAATGAATTTTGATAACTGAACAGCTTAATCCATGATATTAAATGTTTCCTATACTAATTGTTAGCGTGGGGCAAAACTTTATAAAAAGCAAACAAATTCTAATGATTTTCAGATAATTACATAATGAGTTGTTACTCTTAATCAGATTTGAGTGTATTACAAATGTTTCATTACCAAAAAAAAGTAAAAATATGCGACAACCCTTGTTGACTGCCCAGACGATTTAGCTGCTGTGGGCGTATGTTTCGTTGCCTGGCAACCTATCTTTTGAATGTATAAAATAGGGCTGCAACGATACGATGTCCATCACGATTCTACGATAGGATTAATATCGAGATATAGAAAATTTATTTTAAAACAGCTATTGAATTTTGACAGTCTTTCATTGTGAAAAATCAAAGGACTACTTTTACAAATTAAATTAAATGTGGTGTTTTCTCGGGCGACTGACCGGATTACATTGCTGTCATCTTAACAGGAGTCCTAAAAACTCCCATACTGTACTTGTGACTTCTATATTTGGTACGAGGGATTTCGATCTCAATATTCCTTTTGTCAATCGTGCTACTTGAATTTGGTGAATTCACAATGAAAAGATTTCAGCTGGCAGGCCAAATTTGCCACAACAATTTCAGCCAATGAAAAGGTCAGTTATAGATTACGGATCAGCAAAGGAAATAATGTTACCAGGGTTCAATTTAAGCGGTATCGCATCGCAAAAAGCGACTCAAATCGAGGTAATGGCGAATTATTTTATTCATTAGCCAAAAATTGCTTTCAAACTTGTGAAGTGCGATTCATTATATTTTGGATGAATGTGGAGTATATTTAGGCCTACAAAAGAATCAATTTATAAATGCAGGACTAATTAACTTGATCAATATTCCAAGTTGTGGTGCTGATTAATTTGAACCAGGTTTTTTTTTTCAATATATTCGATAACTAGAAGACAATGCAGACTCTGTTTTTAATCACACGTGTTTATAAAGTGTTACTAAAAATAGAATAAAACAACGCAGTATAGTATGATTGGTTAACTTAACTGAAAACTAAAAGTAGACATCTCGCGAGACGCGTGAAACAAGCCATTTTTGACGAATGTCTGAATATATTTGATGCTTATGGTTGATAATATTTTGAAGGCGGAGAGGGGGATATTTAAATAAAGAAATAAACAAGCAAAAGCCAAGTCTACAAATATTTCGATTGGAATGGTTTAACATAAAGTACGTGTAGTTTTGTTTTAGACAATTAGTGCGTCCGGAATCGTGGAGAGGCGGTAACTGAATTTTTTTTTTTTTTTTTTTGGAGATGTCATTTTTTTTTTTTTTTACCTTCATCCGTGCATAAGTCGAAGCGGAGTATACAACGAAGGCCGGACTTCGGCGGAAAAACGTATCCACTTATACCCCGAAAAATCAGAATTTCAAATTTTTGTGATGTAGGCTACGTTTTACTGCTCCTCAAATCTGAGCAAATGCTATTCAAATTTTGAATTGGTTAGCCAAAATGTGAATCTGTCACAAAAATTTGCTACTCATTCGTTTTAGACTAAATTGAACCCTGAATATTACAAAGATTTGAATATCAAATATTAATTTACATACGGAAAAAAGTTGGACTAGGACGGAAATTAATAATTTACACGATTAATCTACAAAGTCAGTAGAAAGGGGCGCTACTAATATTTACTGACTTTCGGTAAACGATCAATGAACTGGGGTTTAACATCCTACTGTTCTGCTCCGACTGGGCTCATGAAAACCGACATACACCATGCTGTGTACTGTGAGGGAAAATTTGCCCTGACAGCGGCGCTATATTCGGCCTACTCTTTTATCAAAGTACAACTGCCAAGGGATCTTTTATTTTCAAGCTAATGTGCATACAGGACCTTGTTTTTTGATCCCGTCCAAAGAATAGTTGTACTTGTCAGGCCCTCCGTCCTGCATCACTGATAAGGTGCGACAAGGGGAAAGAAAAGCAATCAATGTCGGGTGGTACGAAACGCTATTAAATAAGTGGGGGTATTTAAAGTAAACATACCTGCCTTATACGAATTCCAGATATCATGTTACGTATCACTAAAAAGCATGTTCATATCTCTTTTCAAATATTTAAACATATATTATGCAAGAACTAAATCTTCCTATTGTGGGTCTATCTTTAGGCCTGAAATGTTATATAAATTATTAATTAGACATCAATTAAACATGCATTATGCAAGAGCTAAATCTGCCTATTGCAGGTCTTTTTTTAGGCCTGAAATGTTTTCTAAAGTATTAATTAGACATTAATTAACTGATCCAGGCCTTAATCATCTCTCGATGGCATCAGATTTCTCCGATATTAAACAGATTGGAATGGTTCAGTGATCCTTCGATTTAATCAAATATGGTGGACCATGACGTAGCTTTGATCAACCAGTACCGTGGTTGAAATTATTGCACACGTCTGTCAAACCTTCAAAGGCTAATATTTTCGCTTGTAGTAGAGTAATTTGAATGAAATTTTCAAATTATTCATTTTACATTATCTACTTTCGAACTATTATAGCAATAATGGCTAGTTCTTTATCTAAATCTTACATAATGTATCTTTAACTTCTCCAGACTCTAATCAACCCTCAGTGTCAACGCAAGTCTGTGATATTTTTTCAGCTTTTATTCATGATTTAATCATGAAATGGATAATCAAGACTATGTTGTTTATCGTCCCCTCTTTACAAATGATGATCGAGGCTAGACTGAAATTTCAATTACTATATTGTCAGTCCAGAGTAGATCAACAGCCATTGATTGTATTGTGCATTGTATTGTACTGAAGTAAATATTTACTTCGTGACAACAAATTAGTATTAAATCAAAAAAAACC
Organism: Patella ulyssiponensis; assembly: GCA_963678685.1. Lineage (NCBI taxonomy): Eukaryota > Metazoa > Mollusca > Gastropoda > Patellidae > Patella > Patella ulyssiponensis. The sequence continues at coordinate 65,259,784 of OY783229.1, forward strand.
AACATAGATAAGGCCCATGAAGAGAGAAATTTTACAATGAAAAAAAATAAGAGCGTTGGATATTGAACTGGCTTGCAATCAAATGGATCTTATGGAATGGCATTCTTGAATTAATTTCGGGGGGGTTGGGATGGCCTAGTGGTCTAGAGTGCCGCGCTTAGACCTCTAGCTGGTCGGTCACCGCTGGTTTGCGGCTGTGGTTTCGAGCCCTGGTGTGAGTGTATGTGGCATGCAGATAGGGGCGCCTTCTCAACCTCGTGGGTTTCCTCCGGGCACTCCGGTTTCCTCCCACTGCTAAAGACCCCTACGCGCAATCGAATTATTGAAATAAAATTAAAAACCATATGTTAGTCCCGAAATGACCTAGTTGTGTCGAGTGGATGTTAAACCCCATTTCTCTCTCTCTCTATTGAAACGGTACACGTGACTGTCATAGACACTAATATTTGTTTAACTGCAGTCATGCAAATGTAGATCTAGATAAGTCTGAATCTATCCTTCAATAGAGTTCATGTTTAATCCTTCAAAATTACATGGATCATAAATTCACAACAGAAAAAATAAATTAAGACATTTAAAAAGTGAAACAATTCAGACAAGAAGACAAAAGAAATAAATGTCTATTTTTAATCTGGTTTTTATCAGGACCAAAAAGTATAGCTTTTTTACATAATAATTTCACACCAACTCTTTCCAATTCAGTTATACATGTAGATAAGAAATATACAGATTGTGTAATGTGATAAACTTAAATGATATGTGTATAAAAGGGGTGTTCAATGAAATACATGTTGCCTGGAGGGTTTTAGATCGAACCGATAGTCCATGACGAGAACTTGGTGACGTGGACAATGTGTATATGTATAAAAGCATGAGTAGGTTGTTGAATATATGGATTGCTGGTAAAGGTGATATATTCTTAGTGATAGATTGATTATACAGTAGTAGTAACAGAAGCTTCGGTGGGTCTACAGTGTATTAAACCTGTTAACTAGAATAAGAATTAGAAATGTCTGAAACTAACGGAAGTTCTTGTACAAATGGAAATACGAATAGGAAAGTTGCTTTAGTGACTGGTATTACTGGGCAGGTATGAACAGTTTAATTTTTTTTTTATTAATTATCTGGTTAGCGTTTTAACTAGCAGATATTAAATGGGAGTTATTTGGTTAGGGTAAAAAATCTCTGTGGACATGACTGAAATATCTTACCTCGAAATGTTTTACGAATAGGCTAGGCCAACATGTATACCAAACTTGATAGTGATACCCATACACATATAAAATTCTTTACGGATTGAAGGTCTGTTGAAGAATAGAGTATCAGTATATCGAGTGTTTTATAATTATTATTTACTGTGGTATTAATAATTTTATGGTGTTGAGATAAAGATCTATCTCATTGACTATTATTCGGACACAAAGTACCTAACAACAGTTTATAATACACAGAACAATTACCATTCAATGCTCATATTTTAGCATAGAAAATTACCATTTGGAAATTGAATTTCTTCCATTTTGGAAGCCACAGTGGAAGCATTTTGGTCCCAGATTCGATTTCCAGCTTGGTATTCTTATATCAAGTAAAAGTGCCTCTTTGTATTCCATTGGAAAACAAATTTGAGTTGGCCGTGGCACAAAATCTCCCTTTTTGCACACAGCAAAGTCTACATGTATGTCTGTTTAGCTTAGTTGATGTAGATTAAATTCATATCATTTTATTTCGTATGTGACTTAGTGAGGTACATATATATCAATAGATGGGTGTGGTTCGGTTCAACTCCTGTATTGTTATTAGAAACATCATAAAAAAACATTCTATTGAAATTTCCATGTGTATGTCAACCATGACAGATCTACCTTCATCACACAAGACCGGGCCAAACCTATGAAGCTTACATTCATGTACATGTACTTAAATTCATTTAGCTGTGTATATAAGCTAGATAAGGTTTTTAAGTATTTTCATTGTCAGTAATTGACACGACTCTTTTCATGTTAGCAGATTTTATAAGAATCAAATTAACGGAGGGTTAATATTAGTTGATGCCGTGGTGGATTTACCATTGTGCTTAGGTGTGTGTAAACGGGAGGCCCATCTTCCTTCCGAATAAGTCCAAAATTTGACTAAAACTTGTTGAAGATAATGATTGATGAATTAACTACACCTAAATTCCCCGGTTGTATGTGGCAAGGAGTAGGGTTGCCTGTCTAGCCTTGTGGGTTTCCTCAGGGTACTCCGGTTTCCTCCCACTACTAAAGACCCATACGCAAGCGAATTATTGAAATAAAATTAAACCACATGTTAGTCCTGAAATGACCTAGTTTGTGTTGAGTGGACGTTAAACCCCATTTCTCTCCCCTAAATTTACTGAGCATCTATGATGCTGAACTGCCTATGTAGGCATATTGGGCCTACCTCCTTCAGGCTCCAAGTAAGGGGTCTCATAACTTATCAAGCACCAGGCTTCATATATTTGATAATATGTATTTGGCACTATAAATGTATATTGAAAGTAATTTGTTTATCAAAAATTTGATTCAGGTCTCTCTCAAACTTTTTCATACCAAGAAAACTACCCAATGCAACATGTCGTTAGTCACCACTATTAATATCGAAGCCTATGTAAATTCCTCTGCTGACCTTTTTCCACCGGTCAATTGCAGAGTTTACCCAAAATTTAACTCTCTCAGTGTTCACACTATTGGATCTTTTCATCAGATATTGACAACAGTCCAAGATCCTCCATATGTTAAAGACTAGAAGGTTCTGGGTAACCAGGCCTGGAAATAAAGGTTTTAGATGTACATGTACCTGACATTTTCAACTTAGTGCCGAACATGTATTAATAATATGAATAAAAAAGACAAATCAGTGCTGGACAAAATGACAGTTACCAGAGGTTTTGTACCTGACAAAGCCTGAATCTATGCCTGACATTGTCAGTGACATGGTGCCTTATTTCCAGGCTTGTTGGTGACCGAGACTAGCTATTGTTAGTCATTAGATCGTGATCAACACATACACATAAGAAGCACTCCTTATGTCTACTTGATGAAACTGTTTTATTTTTGTCCCATGGGGATTCTTCAGAAAATCCAGTATTTTTCTAGTTATGATTGAGTGTCAGTACTTTTCGAATTGGAAATAGCTATATAATAAATGCTTTTCAGGGAATGTACCTTTATTTCATACTTCCATTAATGATTATTTACTGGTTCATTTTCTAATAGTGTTTATTATCTAACTATGGGGCTATTGTGAGCCTACTTAATTACAGTACCATTACTGAATTGATTGTATATGTCATCCCAGTTTGTCCACCAACAATTCTGGAAGCTAGTGTGTTTTATGTTCAATCAAGCTTATTGATTTTCAATGATTTAAAAATCATCTGATTACATGTTTTGTATATAAACTGGCAGAACTAGAAAGAAAAAACGGTGATCAGTTTCATAGTTCTGACCCTTTGTTATAAAGGCACTTGATCAAGCTCACACTTTATTGAGCATCTGAACCTTGTCCAAACTGGGGATTACGATGGGTAAGATGCTGGCTCGCTAGCCTGCATTGGCTGGGCTGGGGAAAGTTTATCCAGATTTTCCAGTGTGGTTCCCCCTTGTCAGTGATGCATGACAGAAGGCCTGACAAGAACAGCATGTAAAAGATACCTTGAAGTTGATATTCGATATAAGAGTAGGCCGTGGTACCACTGTCCGAGCAAAATTTCCCTCATATCACACAGTATGACGTATGCCCGTCTTCATTCGCCCAGTTCAGAGCATGACTGCATGATCAGGGTCTCTCCTGTGGGAGGAAACTGGAGTGTCAAGAGTAAACCCACAAGGGCAAGCCACCTAGAGTAAACCCACAAGGGCAAGCCAGAGGTGACAGACCAGCTAGAGCTTGAAGCATGACAAACGAGGCCATTCTAAACCCGCTGTGAAATAAAATACAAAAAATAAGATCTTGTCCAAACAAGTACATCCACAATGATACACAAATGTCCAAGGAACAAGCAATGCCTAAATTCATGTTGATGAAATTGAATTGTCAGAACCTTAGGCTTTTTGGAAGAGCGCTGGCCCCCCAAAAATGAGTAGCACTGAATCCTAAAAAATAGAAATGCTAACCAATGGCTTAAAGTGGATGATGAATCCCATATTTGCATTCTACCTAATTACCATTATTCTCATTATTGTTTTGTTTTAACTATTCCAGGATGGGTCATATCTGGCTGAATTCCTCATTGAGAAAGGCTATCAGGTAAGCTATTTTCTTTATAGTGAACACAAATTACTACCCTCAGGACATCGCTACAGAGTGCCAAAATTCAAAACACAAAGATGTCAGTCATCGATTATCCCCCAAACATGAATACTAAATCAAGCAATATCTGACGAAATGCAAAAGGCTGTGATTTGTTAACTTTTAATCCATGTATTATTTATATTTATCTATCATTTTGTATCAAATTTCTCATCTCTTGTCCGTGTTTAAGAATTCCTATAAGGTAATAAAGAATTATTATTATTTCATTTGGGGAGGGGGGGATGGCCGAATGGTTAGAATGTGCGTGCTGTATCATAAAGCCTATCATTGAGTCAACTGGTGTTTCAAATCCCTGGTTGCACGTGACAAGGAGTAGGGTCGCCAACAACATGAGTTTTGTCCGGGTCCTCCTGTTTCCCCCCACATGCTAAAAACCTCTACGGCCAAGCAACTTAATGAAATAAAATAAAACCATATGTTAGTCCCGAAATGGCCTAGTTTGTGTCGAGTGGACGTTAAACCACATTTCTCTCTCTCTCTCTATTTCATATACATCCTTATGATTTCAAATGGTTAGAAAATATTTGTCCTTGATCGCAATTAGAAGAGTGCCGGCAAGCTTTGTTAAACATTTTAGTGAATTGATGTAGTCAACTGCCAGTGGTTGAAATTATTGTGTTAATCATGCATGCTCCATGATTAACTTCTCTACTGATTTGTCCGAACACAATGTAACACATGTTTACATTGGAGCAGACAAAACATCAATAGAGAACTCACCAGCCAGGTGTGGCAGGTTGTCCTGAACTGAGAGAAGGAATTATAAAGCAATTGTAGAATGGTTTGCAGTCATGTAGAAATTCGGACATAATTAAATTGAAAATAATTTTGTTTCTATTTTCCAACATTCCACTGGGTTTAAAATCAAAGACAAGCATATGCCGCACAGTATGAGGAATTAGTATTATCACAGTAAACTTTGCATAATTTTATTTGAGGTAAAGGACATAATTGGTGTCAGTCATTTTCACATATGCATAGATCTGGTTAAACACATTCCCAATATAATTTTAACACAGAGATCATTGCTATGATAGATGTGTAATAAAGCTTTCATGAATCAGAAGTGACGAACGCAAAAGGAAAACAAGAGTTATCCTTCTCTATATAACTGACTGAAGTGACGATAACAGATACACCGTTCAATTTCTGCTTACTGATAATTTATGATGAAGCGACTTGGTGGACGAGGCTAAACATACCCCATATGATCGAGAATACTACCGGAGTAGAGTAGAATACCGGACGCTAAATACTGCCATTCAAATACCCTAGGCATATTTAGATTAAACATGCATTATGTAAGAGCTAAATCTGATTATTGCAAGTCTTTATTTAGGCTTCAGATGTCATAGAAAATATTTAGATTTAGATTTAAAAGGAAAAAAGACCGGACTTAGTAGTTTAAAATTGTGGTAATGGTACTTGACCAAGAAGACAATTTGCTCTTTTGGCAAAAATTCAAATATTCAAAAATTTGCGGAAAATAAAGCATTTGAATGAAACTTTCAATGTATTCATTTTTCATTACCTTTTTTAACTATTATAGTAAGAACATCAAGCTCTGTATCAAAATTTTCGCCAGAGCCCCTCACAATTTTTGTATTGTCAAGCTTATTGAAATGAAATGAAATTAAATGGGGTTTAATGTCCTACTCCTACTGTTTTGCTCCAAACTAGGCGTCAAGTTGACTACTTTGATCATGCATAATATCTACCGGTACCTGGTTTCAATATCTAGTTTTATTAGTGGCTTTATTCTCATAAAGTAATATTTAATAAATTGGTTATCAATATATTCTGTAACACATGTTATCAACGTGGCTGCAAATTCAAAGGATATCTTAACTCTAAGATAGTCAATTAACAACTAGATTTCACTTTTCATGGCATGTTTCCCCTTGTCAGTAATGCAGAACAGAGGGCCTGACAAGGACAGCTGTCTAGTTGTTCAAATGTTGTGAAAAAAAACTGGCCCTGACGTCCACATAAAACATCCCTCGACAGTTAGAATTTGATGTAACAGTAGGCCCTAGTGCTGCTGTCCGGGCAAAATTTCCCTCATAGCACACTGTACGGCATATACTGACTGGTCATCATTAGCCTATTTCGGAGTAGGACAATAGGATGTCAAACTTCATTTTATTTCATTGCATCCAGTCCTACAATATCTGTTGGATCCATCTGACAACCCACCGTTTTCCATAGACCACGGAATTACTATTAACATAAATCATTATCTATTCTTTAATTTTGTGGAGGAATAATTTATTGATTTTCATCGTTAAAATTACAAGACGTTTTCTCTTACCATCTGTCCCTGTTTTGACTACCAATTAATGTTTATACACTGTACATGTAATGTATATACAACAGCTGAGAGTATATAGCCAGAGCTAGAATTGATTTTCAATCCATTATTCATTGTATTTTGTTCATTTCGAGTATTAATCAGGGGCCTACATGTACTAGGTGGAATACAGAGGAAATAGAACAAGTATAATTAAAGCTGTAGATCAAATCCCTTGCAAACTTCTATATAATATTGTTAAAGTTGTATGTCTGAAAGGAATATCAATCCGAAAATGGTTCAGTTCCATTCAGGACCCTCTAGCAGTCACAATTTGTATACGGCCACATGGTAATATGCTTGTCTTTTAATCCCTGTAAGAGCTTTCCGTTGTGTGGGATTAGTCCTTAATGGCCCCCTAATCAAAGGTGTTAAACTTTAATTGTATTTATTCTTATCTTTGTTGCATATTCTGTATATATTTGCCTACTATTCACATTTTTGTATCATTTGCTTGATAAAGACGAGAGTATCCTCATCGAAACGTCGCTTAGTATCAAACTCAGTAATTGTGTATCCATAAAATTGTACTTTGTGTTCTGTAAATTACTCCCAGAGTTCGAGTTTGTAGAACCTTTTGAACTCTCAAAGTACAAAAAATTAGGATCTGATCGGAAGGAAATGTTCTTCAGGCGTGATTTTTGTCCTTTTTTAACATATTTCCGCTATTACAGTCGTTCATGTCTCGTTCCTGTGATTCGTCTGAATTTGCAATAAAAAAAATTGGGGAGAGGGGGTATTTAAAGCATGTTGAACAAGTGTAAGGAGGGGTAGAGACATTTTATGTTGATCACAAAAACTCAATCCTTCACCTCAAACCCGGTGTTAAAATTAAACACATTTTACTTCATTATCAAGCCTCTTGACGGTAATTACCGTGCTGTACAATTCTCCTGGTTTCCGGGGTCGTTGGATGGCCGAATGGTTAGCATGTGCGCCCTCGATCATACAGCCTGTCATTTAATCAACTGGCGTTTTTTCGAATCCCTGGTTGTACGTGACAAGAAGAGGGTTGCCTGTCCAACCTCGTGGGTTTTCTCTGGGTCCTCCGGTTTTTCCCCCCACTATTAAAGACCCCTACATGCAAGCGAAATATTGAAATGAAATTAATCCATATGTTATTCCCAAAATGACCTAGTCTGTGTTGAGTATGTTATTCCCTATTTCTCTCTCTCTTTCCTATCGCCCTATTTATTTCTCTCTTATCACTGATGATTTCTCTCTCTCTTGTGCAAGGAACCAGGATTTCAATTCATCACATTTAAATGATGATACATGTACCATACCATACTTATTTTATAATAAAAAGTTTAATTTTGACTGTTGCTATATATTTTTAGGTTCATGGTATCATTAGAAGAGCTAGTACATTTAATACACATCGCATAGAGCATCTTTATGCAGACCCTAAATCACATACAGAAGGAGGTAAGTAATTATTGTAACTAATATCATTCTAGTTTACTACAGCATTAATACTTATCAATTACGCTTGATACTTATCAATTAGATGTTTCCGTAAAACCACTTCTATTCTCCCTTAATTTATTTTATTTATTGCGATGAATCCATCTTGTTTGTGATTATTATAATGGATAAGTTACTAGGTAGGGTTTATCAATTTCAATATGAACGTAGATGATACATGCAGGTGGAAATTTAGCTGATTATCCACATGGAAATTTAAATCTATACAAATAATAAACAACTTTAATATGATAGTGAGGAATATGAAACTGACCTGAGTAATTCCAAGATAACTCTAGCTGCTGAAATGGCAAGACATTGTCAGGATGAAATTCAGACTTTGTCAGGCATTTTCCCTCTGAAGCCAATCATTTTGTGCTGTACTGATCTCTTTTTTTATTGTGTTTTTAATATCGGGGTCCATTTCTGTAGATACCTATTATTAACAGATAACAGGCTTCAGACTTGCATATGCTATGCATTGTGTTTCTTTGGTATACACTAATGAAATAGTACCAGACATTTTCAACTTAGTGTCGGGATATGTATTGATAATATCAATAATAAAGCCAAATCAATGTCAGACAAAATGGCAGTCACCAGAGGAATTGTACCTGACAAAGATGGAATTTGTGCTGGACATTGTTTGTAACAGGTGCCTTCTTTCTAGGCTTGAATGAAAGAAGGTTAATTGGGGCTTGAAAGTAAGGGGATTAAAAAGATCAAACTACATACTCGATCCGTATTGTCTCAAATAATATTTTACTCAAGAAACATCTATATTACAGACTATCAATCATGGAGATGGGGTTTAATATCCACTGAAAACAAACTAGGTCATTTTGGAACTAATATACGGTTCACTTTTATTTTAATATTATCTCTTGCACGTAGAGGTATTTATCAGTGAAGGAAACTGGAGCCGCGGAGAAAACCTGTGAGGTTAGACGGGCAACCCCACTCATTGGCAGAGCTTACATTTGGCCACCCTTCACCCCAGATTGTCAGTGTTTTGAGTTCGGGGGGCCTCATTCAGTAAAACTTAAAACTTAAGATATCTTACAATTCAACATTTCCATTGCTTGATGAATAAAATCCCAGTACAATACAAACTTTAGCTTTTAGTTTTAGCTAATGAAAAGGCAGCAAATATTTCTTGAATACAATTCTAGATTTAGGTTTCTATTTCAAATTCTTGACTATTTCCATGTTTTTAGGTAATGAAAACTAAGTATTTTTGATATCAAAAATAATTTTGAATCAGGATTTAATTTTGGTACTGTTAAAGAATCTAGTGGTGTTCTCTTGTTTGCATGATTTTATCTTGTTTGTATGATTTTATCTTGTTAAACATGCATGGATATTTGTTGTCCCCTGCCTTTTGAAGAAAACAAGGAACTATTATATGGGTTTGTCAATCCGTCATACTTTTTGGAACACAATGATTCTGCTTCTAGTTGAGCAAGAATGTTTAAACTTCAGAGTAGAAATTTAAGAGGAATTTGCTAAAAAAAAACAAGATGAATGTGTCACACCGTGACCTATGTTTTGGGGAATTGAGGTAGGGGACATCAGCCTTAATGTTGGCTTATAATGATTTCCATATCTTGCATGATTGCATGTACATTATAGATCAGTCTAATTAAGATTATTGTATATTAAGGGTGGTGTATTTGTCATATGTGATGTATAAATTGAATAGTTGTATTTTATGGTAAGATGAGCCGTGTTAAAGATAAATAATTTTCGACTCTATACAATCTTGTAAAGAAATGAAAGGAAATTTATTGCCCGACTGTTCCTCTCTAACTGGGCTAATGAAGATGGGTAAACGACATACAGTGTGCTATGAGGGTGAAATTTGGGCTGGGTAGTTGCACTACACTCTGCTCTTATATCAAATTCCAATTGCCAAGGGATCTTTTAAAAGCTCTTCAATGTGTACACAGGACCTTGGTTTTTCATCCCATCTGAACAACTTTACTTAGTCCCTTGCAAGCCCCTGTGTCTTAACCACTGACAAGGTGTAACCACGCCGGAAAATCCTAATGAACTTTCTCGGGCAAAGCAAGGATCGAAAACAGGAACTCCAGGTTAGAAAGCCACCGTGGCTCCCGATAAAATATTGTTTCAAATGACAAATAAACCCATATTCCAAGTTTTATGTTCATAATGTGGTCATGAGAAATGAAAAGAATGGAATGAAAGGAAACCTACTTTTCTTCACAAATACCCAGACAGCAGCTGTACTACGATCTATTCTTATGGGTTCTTTTACATGCATGCCAATGTGACCATGGAACCTTGGTTTTTGCATCCTCTCCAAAGGACTACACACTGTTCTTGCCAGCCCACCATCCTACATTGCTTACAAGTGTAAAACATGCAGTTATATCCTGAATAGCATCTGATTTTAATTAGATTGATCTATATGTGTCTATGACTGTCTATGTACCTGTGTCTAGGATGTCTATGCTATATGTCTGTATCTGTGATGTGCATGTGTCAATGTCTGAACAATGTCAGATTATATGTTATGCTCTGGTATAGATTTTAAATGTATTTATTTGTTTTTAAGCTACAGATGAACATCGCGGAGGTAAGACAAGGGGAAATTCGAAATTTTATTCAATATACATAGTGTCTATATATATATGTGATTAGGTTTAAATCAATTGATGGAGCATACAGGCAGCATGACAAATTTCACTCAGCTGTTAGATTCATTGTCTTCAATAATTATGTGGTATATTTTATTGATTTATTTCCTGCTGATTAAAAAAAAATTCTAATTAAGTATCAAATGAATTATAAATAACTTGGATATAGATTTAGTACAAATTACTGCATAAAATACGCTCTATAAGTACATGGAACTGGAGAGATAGGTTCGATTGGATATTGATATTGATCTAATCTTGTTATATGACATTAAATTTCACCATAAGGGTTCAATCGTGTATTATCAAGAACAATCGAGTAATGATTATTTATTACCATCAGTAAAATAAATATATATTTTGCGATTCACTGTCACTGTAACCCAGGTGTCATTTATCTTGTGTATCTAGCACTAATTTTTATAACATTCATTCAATATGAAATCTTTTGTTTAAAAATTTGTATAAATCATTGAAAATCATCCAAAATTTATCTAATTTATACTTGTGACCAGTTTAACGCTGACTGATTCATTTTGACAATGAGTGTTCAAGTATTTCATTTACTGACCACTGCTCAAAAATTAATCACAGTGATTGAGAAATTAAACGCTGATACAATGGACTTTTATTATCAGAATTGAAAGGTCAGCTTGAAATGATTTTTATGAGTTTTTAAACAAAGATTTGATATTGAATGAATGTGAAAGAAATTAGTGCTAAATACACAAGATTAAATGATACCTGGGTTACAGTGAGCATGTGAGCTCCTAAAGTACACTCCATCAAACTGATTTACTATTTGATCATTTTCCACTCTATTGAGCGGTAAACTGGGACTAATGACATTTACTTAGCACTGACTTACAGCTTTCAAACATGACACCATTATAATATGGAATGCATGTTTATTTCTGTTGATCTCTTTGTCAATTTGTCATGTGAAATAAACATATCTAAGTAAATTGTATTCCATATATTTGTGTCATGTTTATCCGAAGTCATAATATATTGAATGTCTATTATTAAAAGGTAATTTGTTTGTATAACAGTACAAACATATATTCTGGGAACTCTTTCTGGGCCTTATATGCTTAACCATATATACCTATTTTCTTAATGCTGATTAAATCTTATTAGTATAGAAGTCGTCACAGTTTTAAAGACTGTATTTAGCAAAGATGTATAAGTTTGTACAGTATTTAAACAAATTAGTCAGTTGATTAGGAATAGGTACGTTATCAACTGACTGCAGACAATTTAAGACAAAGCTGTGAACAACAAAAATGTAGATCTGTCGCGGCTTTCACATAGCATTCTCAGACTGAAACATACCTACATAATCTGCCTATTGCAGGTTTTTCTTAAGGTCAGAAATGTTATGTAAATTATTAATTAGACTTTTATTAACATGCTATGTTAAATATTTACTCCACCTTCTATCACTGTTTATAAGAAATATCTTTGATCCAGAAACACAAACTTTACACAGTTTCTGTGTCATGTATTTGACACATTAAAATAACAAAAAATTTTACAAGGGGCTATATTTTAGCTAAGATTATTTGAACATTTTTGAGGAAGTTCTTAACTTTAATCAGAGAATATTTTGTGAAAACGGTGACAGGTTCTTAAAACATACCCAGAGAATAAGAACATTAAACAGCAAAAATTCATGGAAAATAAGGGGAAGAAGTACCAAGCTTTAATGTAGTTGTCTCCCTTTACTCAGACCAGAAAATTGATCCAATCTATCCAAAACTCTGCAGCAAAACACACCCCAATTCTCCACGATCTCCACTGGTTACCTGAATTCAAAATTTTCACTTTCACTTATAAATGTCATAATCAACTATGTCATAATCAACTAGCACAACCTTTTAAGTCCAGTCGCCAAACCCAATATTTAGAATGAACCTGGAATTTGTATACAAAGAATTTTTATGATTGATTTTGGTAGCCTTGGGAGTCCCCTTTCAGAATCTGCCGTGTGAACCTTGGTCACCCTTCAGCGTTTTTAAAAACAAGATTGCGTCCAAGACGGCCGTTACATCAAATAATCCCCTATAGGTCCCATAGTATTTATTCTAGGATGATAATTTTGGTGTCTATCCCAATATGCATCAAGGCAAATAATTTTCTATATCCTAGCACTTTTTAACAGTTATCCCTTTTTTGGATGTTCTTTACGCATTAAATTATTATTGCTTGGACTTAGAGGATGTAATATGGAGTTGCTTCCCTTGATATAGAAATCAGTCCTTGATTTCCATTTTACACCAAGACTAATGTACACCTGTATTACTATTATATTCAGTTATCATTTCGTTTAATGTTCTTCACACAATCTAAGTTTAATGCTAGAGGTGATGTGGATGTAATATAGAGTTGCTTCCCTTGATATAGAAAATCAAACCTTGTATTCCAATATGAATACCATTGATATATACCGGTAGTTTATCCCACTGGCCTCGTATCAAAGAATCTTGCATGTTAATCTCAACATTTCTTCTTTAATGAAAACAGATTTAAAAATAGGAAGAATATATATTATTAATATTATAAGGTATTAATTTATATACTTCTAGTTAACCGATCTTTTTACCCGTATACATTAATTTAGAATTACATAGTACCGGTAATTAATATTGAGGTTTTTTTTTAAATTTTGTTTCAACAAAACTGAATAATTTGATCAATTTCATATAATTAGGCAAGAATTTTTTTCTTAAAATTGAATAATGTCGACTTCTCTCTAGACATTTTTGATTATTGAATGGACTCTATTAATTCATTTATTTTATTTTGACCACATTTGCCGTGCCCTTACCAAAATAAACCATTTAATCCACTGCATGCTTGGCCAGCAAAGTATAAGATGGTAGCCTCCAGCTATTTCAGCCAATATCTCAATTTGAACAGGTTCGACAAGCCCTTCATCAGATTGGATAGGATTGTAATTGCACATCTGTGCGGTGTCTTTGTGTGTTTGGCTAAAGTAAATATTTTGAGAATCTTTATGCAATAAGTTTGCTTAATGACTGATTAATCTCATTATCTGTAAATGTGTTTGCGACTTGATTCATACGCATTTAGTTGCTACCCATTGACAAATATCAGACCAGTTTGGTCTAATAGAATTAAGATTTAATTTGTAGAAGAATATTTGCGTTTGTTAAAAATGTGACCAGATTGGAGCCTTTGGGCTCTTTCTGAAGTCTTTTTAGTTAAAAAATCTTGAACAGTACAGTGTGCATTAATTCTGTGTAAAACCGCAGTTGTAATTAAAATTTTAATCTCTTAAGTAATAAATTATTAAAACTATAAATTTGATAAGATGAAAAAAAGAATCTAAATTTTTATACCGTAGAATATCAGTGGGAACTAAATTGAGCTCGTTGAGTTTAATTCTTGCTATATTTTCTCGTAATATAATTGCTTCAGCCTTTTAAATTCATCCATTGTGCTCGAAAATTTAGCTTAAAGCTTTCTCTTGTTGTGAAAAATGAAATCTAAGAAGCAGATTGTTCGTGCTTGCTGGTTTGTGAAAGCAAGTGTTTGAAGCCAACAATAAAGCAATCATAAGCTACCGTAAAGGCCTCGGGGCCCCAGATAACAGATATCATTGATTCAACTGATACGTTATTTAAAAACATTATCTTCCTTCCTATATATCATACTAGTCAATTTGATCTTAAAGTGATACTCTTTAATAAGAGGGCATATTAAATATAGACATCGGTACTTTGATGTTGCTTAATGTAATGTCGCCCTTTTCGTTAAATTATTTGCATCACTTATTTAACCTACCACAAATATTTCCTATCTGGAAAAGTATTATTCATTTTAAGTTTGGCTTGTTGCAATGTTGATAAATTTCGTTCACAAAATTATTGGCTTCTATTTTGGCTTGTTGCAATGTTTTTTAATTTGTTCACAAAATTATTTGCTTCTGTTTTTTACAAATATTTCCAATGTGAAAAAGTATTAAACTCTTTGGCTTGATGCAATTTTGCCCTGCTGTCTGTTCTACCTGATTTTACTAGTCAACTGTTTTAATTTGTTTAAATAAGAGGGCAGAATAATAGATATTTGCGACATGTAAAAATGATACACTAATTATTTGGCTGGATGCAATGTTGTTCAATGTGATGTCATTTCGTAAAATTGTTTTCTTTGATCAGTTATCCACATGTACTTATTACAACACATATTTTTATACGTGGAAAAATATTACACATTTTTGACTGTTCATAAAATTGTTTGCTTCAGTTCGTTCTACCAGATGGTCACATCAGAAACTTATTTTACAAGTCAAATGTTCAAATTCATTTTTCGAATGCTATTTGTATATTTTATTCAATTGAAACAATAAATTTTTTGAATAGGTTTAGTGAATTTACAGATTTCTAAAAACTATAAATCTTATTTATCAATGTGCTGTCCATTATTTGTTTATTTTTTAACATTAGTAGATTTCCTGGGTGTAAACTTGTAAAATCTGTCCATGGATACAAAGAAACACCAAATCAAATTTCTTTTTTTTTTTGATTGTGTGCACAATTTCTAATATTGATAATATTTTTATTATTGTAAATGATTCAACATTGGGGGCATAATGACATGGGTAGCTCTTGAACCATCTTGCTTGAGAAATTATAAATTTTCTCTAGTTTTAAAGTTTTCCTAATTTGCATTTGCTGGAAAAATATGGATTGAATTTATAGGTTTAATATCAACAGAAATGCAAATTTATGTCATGTTGGACTCACCACAGAAAAAATTTTGAAGTCCGCAATGTCTCAATAGCCATGAAGTAAAAAGGATATATAAATGTTTATTTCTAAATGTATCGTAGCATTTAATCTTTTCCATTAACCCTTTTCGCAACAAAAAAATTATAAAATTTAAGTATTTTCAATAACATTTATATTTTTATTTAACCCATCTTCACTTTCTTCTAGTCATGATATGAACAAATAAATTATAAAATTTTAATATTAATTTGATTGGTGCTGGGTATTTTTTATAGGAACTGTTTTAATTTGTTTGGTGATGGGATGTTTATATGAACTGCCTTTATATGAATTATTTTAATTTCTGCCATTGTAATGCTTACTGTATGTTTGTACTGTAATGTTAATGCTGTAATGTTGTTGGAATGTTAATTTTTCTGGTGACCTAAAGATACATTAAACACTAGATAATGTAAAGGGAATTTGCTGATTTAATTTTCCGCCTAGCTTTTTTTGTCAGTTTTTCCAGTAGACTGAATTTTTTTTTCAATTTTTCAGCTATGCATCTCCACTATGGTGACATGACAGACAGTACAAGATTAGTTAAAATTATTAGTGACATAAAACCAACGGAAATATATAATTTAGCTGCCCAAAGTCATGTTAAGGTGAGATTGGTATTTGTACATGTGCTTTGAAGTCTCAGATCGTCATTTGTGACCCACTCCCACGAAACCAGGTGTTTGTCGCACAACTTCATTTTGTACTACGGGCACAAAAGCATAAACTGTATGACTTCTTGTTGCTGTGAATGAGCCGAATTCAACTCCAGATGATACGACAAATTTTTAAAAAATTGCATTTTTGGAAAGCTTAGGCTGTGGAGTGTGGACTATTCAAATATATGCTGCCAGTTCTGTTTTTATAAAAATCACTAAGCGTCTGGTTTTGTAGGAACAGCTCACATTTGAGGGACTTCGAATCCATTGCAAACTACAATATTGTGAAAGTTGAATCTCTGAATTAAAATCAGTTTATAAATAATCATCATTTGCCTTTTTCGGACAAGATCTAAATCATTCATTTCTTAATCCATTCGAAGATGTACTCATATTGATTATTTAACATATCATTAAGAAAACAAATCTGTATCATTAACGGTAGATAATGTCCTGGCTTGGCTTCAATTGGATTAAAAAGAAGCATGTGGAAAGTTTTACTTAACACTTATATGTGGCTCTTGCTTGTTTATATGTTGAATATTACGGAATTTTCAGTTCATCATACCTTTGTAATACTGATCGGAATCAGAGCATTTTTGGACTAATATATCTTTTCAATATTCAACAATGTATTGTGTTTGCGAGGGATTTTAAAATCACTGAAATGATGAGGATCAGAGGGGTTAAAGTAAATATTACATTCAGGGTCTGTTTATTTCTTAAATGTATTAATAAAATTGTCATTTTATAGTTTGAAAGAAACATTCATTTAGTTATAGAAACAAGGGTCTCGGATGAATTCCTTCATACACTGTCACGTTTTAACAGCAAAATAGAATGTTTTGACTATCTGCATTGGCTATGCTCAGTTCATTTGGCTGGAAGCATCCTATAACAATTAATTTCAGTTAAACAAAATATCAGCACGATTTAATTGACACGAGAAATTTGATCTCTTGCCTTTAGCCAAGCTATCTCTATTCTGTTAGCTGTGTTGTGACAAATACAATAAAATCGCTTCTGTCCTGGACACAAATCGCCACAAAGATTTGTTATTTTCTGTCAGGATTGTGCTTGTTCATAGTCTTGTTACAATCTCCCCGAAAGCTTAACAAAATAAAGTAACCAATGAGGCAGACACAGATTCTGATTAGATCTAGTATTGACAGGTCGAGACAAGAAATTTGTCATGATTTGGTGAAATAAGCAATTTCTTGAATTTCGCTCTAGCTATCAGCAAGATGGTTTTGTTATTCTTTGGCTTTGGTCAGTGAATGAGAAATAACCACACATCCAGTATAATTTATTGCCCAACGATGACAGATTTGTTCGCTTCTGAAATATGGAAAACTGCAAGGAGTAAGAACAAAAAGACAAAACAGTAATTTTTTAACCATTTGCTGATGGCCTGTTACAGCAAAAATTGTACAACAGTCAATAAATATGTCAACGCTGATACCCTGAATTATCGGTTTCCATAACAATTAAGATCATCTTCTGTCTAAGTATTTGTTGTTCATCTGGCTTGAACAAACAAACAAACCATGCTCAAACACTAGTGTAAATTTTATCAAGAGCTTCAATGACATTTCAATGGCTTTTTTCTATTTTCTTTAGATCTTGTCTTCTTGTTTAGACTTACAAAAGCATACATGATGTTCTTTTGTAATATTTCTCCAGAACTGTTTTTTTTCTCTCTCTTTCTCTCTGATCTATGAAATATTTGTAGCGGTTTGGACCCATTTATAAAACAAGCATATGTTACATATGTGTCATTCTTTGTATAAAGGTATTGACGTATATTACAGTATCTTTCAAATTGATCTTGACTTGAATTTGAATTTTAAGAAATGACTGCTGCGACTGATGTCATGTTTATGTATGCTGATATCTTGGCAGCCATCTTTACCCTAGCTGTCAGGCGACCTGTTTATCTTGCCTTGATGTGTAGTTTGTTCTTCCCTCTTCCACAAACAACCATGTTTTCTAATAAAATATCATTCTATGTTTTTCTTGTCAAACTCTGTTAGTTTTAGTTTGCTATATAATATCTGCTGTTCCTATCCATTTTACAGAACATAGTGTGCATTTGTGATGAATGGACTAACAATTCATATTTCCTGCCCATCTTGGATTAGGTTGAAAATTGCTTTCGTGGATGCAGCTCCCCATGCCTTGGTGGATGCAGCTCCCCATGCCTTGGTGGATGCGGCCACCTTTGCCTTCGCCTTCAGCCTTCAAAGATCTCTCAAATCCATCAATTTTTACGAATCAGTTGCACTGGGCAGAATATTTTATTTTTAATGATACCTTTGTCTCCAGGTTTCGTTCGAACTTGCTGAGTACACTGCTGATGTAGACGCTCTTGGTGTATTGCGTCTGCTTGATGCTATACGAACATGCGGACTTACAAAACAGGTGAAATTTTACCAGGCTTCCACATCCGAATTATACGGAAAAGTACAAGAAATACCTCAACGAGAAACAACACCTTTCTACCCCAGGTCTCCGTATGGTAAGTTCTGATTTGTTTTGTATCTGTTTAAGAATTTCATTTTTCACCAAATTTAGATTAAAGTAAAGTTGAATTTTAAAGGACTGTAGCAGACCTTTTTGATTTAGTTAATTTGGTCTGTGTGATTTCCGTTAGTGATTTGATAAGATCAATACAGTAAAACTTCAAAAGTTAGTTTGAAAACGAAATCAGTTACATGTATGTAAATGTAGTCAAGTGCAAACTGTGCAAAGAAAAAAACACATAAACTCTAAGTCATAAATCAACAATATTTTCCCCAATTCTGTCTTTTTCTAAAAAAAAAAAATCTGTCCTTGTGTCAAGTGTTGTGGTTTCAATTCTGGGCAGGGTTGCCTGCCAAGCCTCTTATTTTCTCTCTGGGTCCTCCTGTTTCCACCCACTGCTAAATACCCCTACTCGCAAATGAATTATTAAAATAGAATCGTACCATATTATGTTAGTGCCAAAATGACTTGATTTTTTGTGACATTAAACCCCCATTTCTCCCTCTCTTTGTTATCTAAAATGATGCTTTAATTATTTTAAGGTGCTGCGAAACTATATGCATATTGGATAGTAATTAATTATAGAGAGGCTTATGGTATGTTTGCCTGTAATGGTATCCTATTTAACCATGAAAGTCCACGAAGAGGTAAGTCATGTAGGCAAATACACAAAATAAATATTAAAGTCATGTATCCAAATATATGAAATTAATATTACTATTAAAATTGAATTTTCACAAAGCTGTATAAAGAAAATACACAATGAATATTAAAGTTGTATTCAAACAAAGTCCTGTAAACAAATATATACAATTAATATTAAAGTTGCATTCCTACAAAGTCATGTAAACAGATATACCAGATTAATATTAAAATTGCATTCCAACAAAGTCATGTAAACAAATATATAAAATTAATATTTAAGATGTATTCCCACAAAGTCATGTAAACAAATATACCAGATTAATATTAAAGTTGAATTCCCATAAAGTCATGGAAATCAATGTACAAGATATATATTATAGTTGCATTCCCATGAAGTCGTGTAAACACAAAAATAATATTCAGACAAAAGGTAAATGAAATATCTGTAGAAATAGAAAATCAACGATTTTTAGTTTTATTTTATGTGTGGGTGATTATTGTTTTTGGGGATTTCAAAATGGGTAACTATATAAAAACCAGGACATTAGGCACAGACATTGTCGGACACAAATTGTTACATAATATAAACAAAAATTATATATTACCAAGCCGCTCATCATAGCGTATTGAGGGATTATAAATACCTTGTAGGCTATAATGTTATAAAAGGTGTCTCTTTAACCCTTTGAACCCTGACCTCCTGGCACTTAACAGTACTGGTACCTAGCCTCCTGGAGGAAAATCAGCTGTTTACAAACATATATGAAAAACAGTTGAAACAAGCATTTTTATAACCTATAATCAACTCAAAAGCATGCCAAATGATAATTATAGCATGTACTTGCTAAAATTATCCCAAATATTCAATCTTATTGTGCCAGTCCCTGCAGCATGTTGAGCCTTACGTTTTCTATGGGGGCGTGACTTGTGCCTCAGCCGTGTCAGGAATACCTGGGTCAATATCTTCCGAATTATTCGAATTATGGTCTAAAACCACATTGTCAAATTCTTCGATAAAATATCATCGGCAGGACAATCTTCGTCTAAGTTTTGTTCGTCTGAGCTCTAATAAATTAGCGACTTCTTTGACTGAATAGAACTGACGCTTCCTGTTAGTTCCGCTGCCACTGGGTTCCATTTTGACAGGTAGAAATTAGCTTCGATATTATCTCAAAATCAAATCAAAGATAAAAGCATGGAGGCTGACATCTTTGTTACGCTATCCCAGCATTACCACACAATTCTTACCCCTGATTGGTCGTTATATTTAGCGTTCTTTAAATAGGTATGACATCATACCTTGAATCCCGGTGTATCGGGATTACGGTGTTTGGGCACTTACTAAAATTCCCGATAGATCGGGACTACGGGTTCAAAGGGTTAAAGGGAATATCGGTCCAAAATGGTGCATTTCCATTCTATATTTACAAAGATATAAATTGAAAATGTCATAACATTTTGCATACTCTGCAGAAAATATAAACAAGCCAGTGCCACCTACAAGTTTAAGTGTTTGGTAAAATCATTTGATGAGCCTCTTCTTATTCTGATTTAATCGATGCCTACTGCAGTTTTTCATTTAGACCTGAAATGTTATGTATAAACTGTTAATTAGACATTTATTAACATGTAAAGACCTTAATCAACACTCGAACTTATGTGTCAGATTTTCACTGGATTTGAATCTGATCTGCTTCTCTATGCTCTTGATGATTTTTTCCAAAAATTGATAATCAAGTCTATCCTTTTTTTGTATCGACTTTAGTAATGATGATCGATGCTAGACCTATAATTCAAATGCTAATATCTCGGTTTAGAGTGGAGCGATGTCACTGAAATTTGCAGCATATTCCCTTTACGTTATTTAGTTTTGAACTATAATAGTGGGAACTGCCAGCTCTTGAACTAATCTTTCATAATGTATCTTTAAGGAACACCTGTTAAAATTTTGCTTCTTATTTCTTTGGGAAATAGACCAATTTAAAAACTCAAAGTACTCAGTTGTACTGTTCATAAACTTTTCCCAAATTTTTATTCTTTCACATGATTCAAGTTGCTATTTATTTATCAAGTCCTAAAAGAACTGAAAATTAACTTGGTTTGACCTTATAAGGAAAGTTTGATTTTATCACATTAGAGAAAGTACATGATATACATATATCAAACAAAATCAATGAAAATACAAGTTGTTTTTTTTCTTTATCTCACTTGCTCCACATAACTGTCAGTCACTCTGATAGAAAATAATCTGGTGTTTCATTCTATGTGACAGGGAAGACATTTTAAGTTGTTTACATAAATTACTCCGATGGCCCAGGAACAAAGGTGATTCTCCATTATTGACAATTAGCCTGCATCAGACAGCCGTCAGATTGAGATGGTGGGGTGTTTATTTTAGGGGGTGAAGTGTCTATATCACCTCTCAACTAATTGTTATAAGTCAAGTTATTACGGTAGTTAAGATGTTTAAGATGTTGATTTACTTCATCTTGATTGACATGCTAGTCTCCCACTGAACAAGTTGACAGTCTCAAAGATGGTTGGACACACTGCGTTTTATAATATATGTAATAGTATTCACATCCTCACACTGTGTAGAATCATTTTAACCTTGAGCCGATGACTAAGGGATTTTGAAGTTAATCTCTGTAAGGAATATCTGTCCAAAAATGGTTCAGTTCCTTTTAGTATTTACAAAGTTTGCAAGTGCACAATGGATCACAAGACTGCAAAGAGGTCGCTTTTTTCACACTATTCGAGATGACAAGAATGGATTTTTTAGGTTCTCTGCATCTCCCCCTATTGCTGTGTGCTTAAACAGGCATTATGTAAAATTTTTGATCCCTACATTAGTCGAGAAAGTTCATCCAAATTTTCTGATCTTGTCCACCGCTTGTCAGTAATGCAGGATGGAGGGCCTGACAAGGACAACTGTCTAGTTGTTCGGCTTGGACAAAAAACCAAAGTCCTTTGAACACATTGGCATGCACATAAAAGATCCCTTTGCAATTCGAATTCGATATAAGAGTAGGCTGTAGTGCCCCTGTTCCTGTTAGCACACTGTATGGTGTGTGCTTGACTTAATTAGCCCAGAACAGTAGAAAGTAGTAAGTTAAACCCCTTTTCATATCATTTCGCATTATGCCTTAAATGTTACATAAATTATTAATTAGACATTTATAAACATACAAGACCATAATCAACCCTCGGATTGTTCTAATTTTAAGTAGATTGGAACGGTTCCGCCGTTTAATGATTTAATTATGGAGAAGCGACTATAGAAGATAAAAATGGGGAAGTGAGGCTAATACTCAAAAGACGAGTGCAGTGGTTGCGATTAATGTACACATCTTGTCAAAACTACAATCATTGATAACTTTGTACAAAATAAAGTCATTGCGATG
This sequence comes from Patella ulyssiponensis, assembly GCA_963678685.1. Taxonomy (NCBI): domain Eukaryota; kingdom Metazoa; phylum Mollusca; class Gastropoda; family Patellidae; genus Patella; species Patella ulyssiponensis. Next base: position 65,282,623 of record OY783229.1, read on the forward strand.
GAATTTTGAATTATTACGTAATCATTGTGTTGAGTAAATTTCTCCCTGCCCTCTATGATAATATTTTACACTGTGTAACATTATGTTAACTTGCAATTGACTTATATAAAAGTTACCATTGTAAAAAAATTATTGGTAGTTTATTTAGAATCTACTTCTAAATAAATAATATCATACCAACTTTCATACATATATTTATATAAATATATTCTCAGCTAGGCTATTTATTATCTTTATTTTATCTATTTCAAATAAATAAATATTTTTTAAGTGGAGGCCACCAGAGTTTTATTTTAGAAAATAATAATAGTGTTATTTTTCTAACCTAAGGCTTGTCAACACACATTTCATCGCCATCAAAATGTGATGATAGGTATACATTTCACTCAACATAATCCTGCAATTATTTCAGCCAGGGAATTAAAACAGTATTTTATCTCTTTAAGCGCACCCCTTCGTTGTTTTGCCTGTGGCTGAACATGGGAGTCATTGTAGCTTATATATATATATTAGGTCACTGACTGATCACGGTGCAACCTGATAATATTGAGTTTCATTCATGCAGAAGTTAGATCCCAGTAAGACCTCTAATTATCAGAATTATCGTGTTTATAAATAAACGAAATGCGTGTGGTAAGCATCTCTCAACGTAGGCTCCCCACAACAAAAAAAAATTCTAAGTACAATCGTATAAGAAGAATTTTCCCACTCACTGTAGATTGTAATGGAATATGATTTTGGATTAAATTTATTTGTGTGTGGTCCATGGCAACCACTCGTCTAATCTGACAAAATAAACTGTGTATAAATTTTAAAATTCTGAAATCCAAACTCTCTCTCTTGACATTCTAGATTTGATTAGCCTACAATTGCTATAATTAGTTTCCTACATTTCATGAAATAATATTTCAATAAATCTATGTTGATTTGTAGCTTCTGTGATAGAAACTTCTGTTTGGGTGGCTGAAAGATCTAAATGTATAAATTTAAAATACTGAATTACAAGATCACTAGACATTCGGGGGGTGGGGGGGTCGAATCTTTTAACCCGTGCATGTTAGATCATGTGGTTGTCATATGGTTTTGAATCCCAGCTTATAAGGAGTAGGGTCGTCTGTCCAATGAGGGTTCCCCTTGTCAGTGATGCAGGTCTGAGGGTTTAACATGGACAACTGTCTGTTAAAGTTTCTGTGTACATATTGATGTGCACGTAAAATATCCCTTGGCAGTTACCGTACAATTATATATAAGTGTTAGTTGTGTAGTGCTGCTGTCCGAGCAAAATTTCCCTCATAGCACACTGTATGGTGTATGGCTGTCTTCATTAGCCCTGTCAAAACAGAACAGTGTTTCACTTGATTTGATATTTGATGTTTATTTCTTGCAATGTCTGGCAGAGAGAATTTGATATAGGAAACCGCTGTCTGGGCAAAATTTCCAACAGAACAGTAGGACATTAAACCCTATTTCATTTAATTCGATATTTGTTTATTTCTTGCAATGTGTATGTAGTTTGTGTCTTTGTCTTTTCGGAATGGTCCTTGTATAGCGCAGTCCTCTTGCACTTACTATTATATTTGTGTTATCTACATACATTCGTTTGTCGAAGTCATATATTTTTTTCAATTAACAGTTCGTTAATTACGAGTATTGAGATCAATTTGATATTAATGAAAGTGTGGGTGCACTTTAAAATCTACTTGAAGTCATTATAAAAGGGTAATAATGTCAAATGTAATTCCTTCCTAACAATTAAGAAACTCTTTAAAGAAAACTAAATATAGTATCAAATCATTGAAATATAGATCAGATTACATCCAAAAATATGTTATGGAAAAATACTGACTTTATACAAAAATGTCACAAAACCTCTTACAAAAACAGCTAGGACAAATATTAATAAAATAGTAGAGAAATAGCAACAAAAGATATAATTATCTTTTGAATAATTTGGTGTTCAATTGTAGTTTGGTTCAATTAAAGTAAATATAACTTTTTCATCGGTTTTTGAATTTCTGTATCTCTACTTGAATAGAGTCAATAAAGAAATATAAAGCCTTTTTATGGTCTTATTACATACGATTACAAGTTTTTGGATATTTTCAAATATCAAATTGGTATCTGCTGTTCCAGATAAATGACACGTAAATCACTACAGTCTGTATAAACATTGAAAGCAGAGTCTTCAACATCAACAAGAGTATTTTTGTCAATATTGCTCAAAGTATTGCAAAACGAATTGCCCTTGAATTAGTACTCCTAAAAGTTGGAACGTAAGCATGATTAAACAGATGGTCGGCAGTGAATCCACAATAGTGTTATTGCATATAATATAGGGATCTTACAATCCAGTTAAATCAACATTATACAGTATTTTCCAAAATTTCCATAATATTGTGAATTTATGTTTTTTTTTTTTCAGGTGAAACTTTTGTAACAAGAAAAATCACACGAGCCGTTGCTAAAATCAAGCTGGGACAACAATCGGTTTTAGAATTAGGTAATTTAGATTCTAAACGTGATTGGGGTCATGCCAAGGATTATGTCGAGGTAGGTTGTTAATGTTCCTGTAAAAAAAATAATTCTATGTCTTTTCCATGACACCTCATACAATGGAAACAGTATCGTGCAATAACTTAACCACTTGTTTTACGGAGAAACTCATTCTGAAACACATCTTATGAAATTTGAATGTGAACTTCATCACTGTTTTGTGCAGAAATTAGGACTTTTTAAAACCCCATTTCATTTCCATCTTGCAAAGCAGGGTTAGGATGGCCAAGTGGTATAGAGGGTCAGACTTCGATCTCTAGTTGGCCGGTCACCTCTGGCTTGTGGTCGTGGTTTCGATCCCTGGTGTGAACGTATGTTGCACCCTGCCAACTTTGTGAGTATCTGCTAAGATATTAAAAATGAAAATGTGACAACTTGTCTGCATTATAATCCTGGGTGGAAGGGGACGTTAAATACCAAAAACAACAGCAATAACCAAGACCGAAAACCTGATCTCCTGGTTGGTGATCCAGCACCTTACCCCCTGATCTACGGGGGCTGCAATAAAAATAGTAGTTTTATATGATTATTACATATAGTGATCAAAATTGATTTCAGGCTATGTGGAGGATGTTACAATTAGATGAACCAGAGGATTTTGTTATATCAACAAATGAAGCTCATAGTGTGAGGGAATTCGTAGAAGCGTCATTCAAAATTACTGGTGTTGACATAGTGTAAGTAATAAATTTATTTGTCAGTAATTCACACAATCGCATTGAACCTGCAATGATAAGCTTTGCGTCATGGTTTAGAGTGTTTGTGTCCCCTCGCAAATAGCAAAAATCACACGGTTTTCAACATTATATAATCATAATCATAATGCTCAACCAGTGTCAAACATATACCCTGGGTCAGATATGCTACAAATCAAATCTAGCATGTTCCACACAGTCCAGTAGTACCCGGTGGTATTGGGAGGGACTGCCACGCCATCCTCACCAATTGGGAGGCCCAGGCTGGATCTTGTTCCTTATCCAAAATCATGGTTCACCACAACCCTCATCTTCATTAACCCAGTTGGAGCAGAAAAGTAGGATGTTAAAGTTAACCCCATTTCATTCATTCAAAACTAGAGGAGGCATATATACACATATATTAAGATGGTCTATTGTATAAAAGCTCAGAGGCGAAGTTATATATGGATATTTACAATGGTTTTACTCTATGACCTTAGATGACCTTTGAAGATCTTCAAATAGTCTCCACCCAAAATAGGAAGGTGTAGAATTAATTAGTCTAAGACTAAATAAAAATTATAAATATATTTAAAGTAAGATTTACTTACTACGCAGAAATATATTGACAGGAAATGTTACAGGATTCCTAATATATGTTAATCACACAAAACTTTTGAAAGGTCAAAATTGCTAAACAAAACAGGTCGTCCAATTTTTGAGGTTCATCCAATTTGATTAAATGGATCTGTATTACATATAGTTGTTGACAATGTTGTTTTGTTTAGACTCTTTTCGTAAAAGATAGAAATTGTTGCCATTGATGTATTTTAGTAATAGGGAGGCACTATGGTATCTTGAAAACCTGGTGGGTTTTCTCGGAGTTGTCTGTTTTCCTTAACTGCTAAATACCCCTACAAGCAAGGGATTTATTGAAATAAATTGTACATATGTACATATGTTAGTCCCGAAATAACCTTGTTTGTGTCAAGTGAAGGTTCAACCCTTTTTCCCTCTCAACAATAGAATTAATATGGAATTTTATTATGTTAATTAAATCATGGCTGACCAATTCACTATAACCCCGTTTACATTACAAATTTTAAGCGTGCCAGGTACCGTTCCTGGTACGGCGCGGTTAATTTTTCTGTAGTGTAAACGGATAAAACACAAGCGTGCCGTACTGAGTACCGTGCCAATCTGGCCCACTGAAGTGAGGTGGTCTCGGAACCGTACTAAGAACGGTTCGCTTTAAATTTTCGTAGTGTAAACGCTAACCAGTCTGAGTACGGATTACTGCGCATGCGCCAAATGAACCTTGACCTTTTTTCCTGCAAACTTTGACAGTTCTGTCATCAGTTCTGTCAAAATGGCTGCTCAAACTAAATCAGTCATCATAATTAATTTCATCTGGGTAATTTGTACAGGGGCTGAAATTAACTTTTCTGTGAAGAGTTCCACATTTGGCGTGCTTGGCACGGTTCTTAGACTGGTTATTTTAGAGTAATGTAAACGGGTCAATTTCTTGAAATTTATCGCGGCCTGGTACCGTACCTAGTACGGCACGCTTATCGCAGCCAAGTGCAAACGGGGCTAATGGCTACACTGTCCACTGGTAAGTGGGTTGAAAGGTGATTGAGAAAAAACTTGTCTACAGATAGAGTACCCAGGGTTATTGGGCTCTAGACTAGCAAATCCTGGGATCTACTCTGAGCATAGGTAGTGCCTGTGGGACTGACATGCTGATTGTTCTGCCTTGTCATTTGATTGCAACGGACATCCGGCGCCATCCCATGTATATATACTGGACATTGGTTGGATTATATGCAAACTATATTATATTATATAACAAATCTGCAACAACTGTCTGTCTCCTTTAAGTGTCAGATTCAATTGGCAGAATACAATGAAATTGGTGGAACAAAGATTTTGTCTTTGAAATTTTTAAAACCAACTAGAATTCCAATTGTGCAGTCGATTTCAAATCTCAATGGATACAAGTAGGCCTTGAGTTCACAAAGCATTCTCAGACTTAAATTGAGAGAATTTACTCAAAATTGTTCACCATATTTTAACTAAATTTTTTGTTGTTTTATCATATCAAATACATCAATAAGACACTACATGTATGTGCGAATTGTTGTGTTTCTGGATCAAAGATATTTCTCATAACGAGTGATTGAAAGTTGAGTAAATTCTTAACTTAAGTCTGAAAATGATTTGTGAACTCTGGGCCTGCTCTAAGTAATCTTGCATAAATAAGTATTGCATGTTGATTAATGTAGGACCATTTATAGACCATGTAGAAAATGAGAAGTTGTACTTGACACTATTAGGTTTTATATATTCATTCCCGATTCTTGTCTGAACAAACAGGAAATAGAAGATAAATGACAATGGTTTAATGACAGTTGACGTACCTTGTAAAATATAATTACTTTCAATTTCACTTACTTGAGTATTGCAAGGATAGGTTTTATTTTACGTTATATATCATAAAATCTAAGTACACTACATCAAGGAAATCATCAGCATATTTCACAAGTCTTCAAGAAATTCTGACGAGGACATTTTCTTAACAACCTCCCGAATACAATTGTCTCCCGATGGTAACATTTGGTATAACTTGGCCTCCGGGTCTTGCAACAAATGTAGGTTCTTTACAGTACAATAGTCACAAAAAAAAAAGAGTTAAGACATTTGATGCAAGATTTTCCATTTTAAAAGTGTAAATATTGAGAGAAACCATATGGATGTAAAAAGGTTGTATTTTTATGGTTGTCAACCTTGGGTGGTGGGTCTATAGTTATAATGCTATCCCATACCCAGTGTCAAGATTGTGTTTATAAAATGCTTTTTAGAACAACAATTAAGGCATCAACTATGGGTTATGTTAGTTATGTATGGTTCACATCTGGACCCAAGACTAGTAGTATTACCATATATTTTAAAAAGGGAGAGAGAGGGAAATGGGGTTTAGCAGCCACTTGAAACAAACTAGGTCATTTTGGAACTATCATATGCTTCAATTTATTTGAATAAATTGCTTGTTTATCCCAACACTAAAACTTGACTGGGGCTTTATTATATAGACTCAAGGGGATGCCAAATGTTGAAGTTTTTTTTAAATACATTGCAACTTTCTAGTGATTCCACTGAAATTTGATTGACAATATTGAAATGTAATAGGCCAATATTTGTAAAATTCAATATAGAACATAGGTATCACACTAATACTAGGTTCCCACTATGCCAACATCATGCTTCGAATTGTGATTGAAATCGTACTTTTAAGCATGGTTATCCAAGCAGGTCTTTTTATATATTGAAGTAGGGCGTAGCAATCATGTAGATCATACCGAAAAGTATCTGCTCGTGCCAGATTGTGGACTCAATAAAGGAACAATCCTATCGTAACGCATCAAGCGGCAGTGGGACCCTATTATAATAAAATGAATTCACATCCACATGGTTGTACATTCCTTCAATACATTGTCTGTATTTTAAGTATATATCTTTATTTATTTACATTTTTCTGTAATCGTTTTGCATGTATTTGAGTGATAAAGAAAATTAAAACACAAAAAACATTGTAGATTGTGAATTTTAGAAAAGTTTTCGACCAAATTCTTTACTTTTCAGTTGAAATCTTGTAACATAAAATTTATCTTGACAGAACTGACAAATATTTGACAGTTTGTGTGAAAGTTGGACTGTTTGAGAATGATGATATTTTATGATATGTTGGTATGTTCTTATCATCAACAAACACCATGTCCATGGTTTTCACATCATCATGATGCTTGTAATACCACTGATGTTTACTGAAAACAGAATGAAATCTTTGAGATCTACCACACTAGACCATGTTAAGTTCAAGTGATTTATTGGCATTTAATACAACCCAGGAATTTTTATGTGGAATTTTCATATTTTTAGTGCCACAGATATATTTTTTTTCATGACTTTTTCTGAAAATATTCAAAATATTTGTCAACAGTTAGAAGTTATTATAAGCTATTTAAAAGCTTTATTTTTTTAATGCTCTTCAATTCAATTTCAATTCTAATGGTGCCCAAACATAAACTTTTGCATTTTATTAACATAAAGTTAAAAAGCAATATTTTTTTAAACAAACATTATGCAAGAGGTAATTCTGCCTATTGTAGATTTTTCTTTAGGGCAGAAATGTTATATAAGCTATTAATCAGACATTTATTAACACGAAAAGATCATAATCAATGCTCGAATTATGATGACAAATTAGTCTTGCTTGCATCGACTCATTGCCTAACTGATTTTGTTTTTCAGATGGGAAGGTAAAAATGAGAATGAGATAGGTAAAGACAAAGCTACTGGTGAAATACGAGTTAAAGTTAATCCTAAATTTTATCGTCCTACTGAAGTGGTAAGTCATGCATTTTTATTTATTTTTCATTCTAATCCAATCTGACTAAAACACAGATCCTATTTCGTTTCGTTGTTATAGTTCAAAATTTTGTTTTGCTTGTCTTTACTACACTAGGATCTGGAAGACTTGTTATCATTGACATGTTCTGAATGATATGAAGGATAAGTCAATAAAACCATCTGTTACGGCAAGTTCTTGGCCTTTTGATGCATGGAACTGTGGGTAAACCACTAGAAACGTCAACGCCGATTGATTTATCAATGTCTGACATCATAGGGTCAAAAGCTGCTTGTTGAACCCTAAAGTGAACTCCCACTATAACTTGTCAGATCTACTTGTAATGTAGGTCATCGAAAGTATAAAAGAAAGAAATATAGATCTATATTTTAATCAATGGCCGAATGGTTAGCATGTGCGCGCTGTATCATAAAGCCTGCCATTGAGTCAACTGGCGTTGATTCGAATCCCCAGTTGTGTGTTGATTTTCTCCGGGTCCTCCAGTTTCCTCCCACTGCTAAAGATCCCTATGTGCAAGCGAATTATTGAAATAAAATCAAATCATATGTTAGTTCCGAAATGACCTAGTTTGTGTTGAGTGGAGGTGAAACCCCATTTTTCTCTCTTTCTCTCTCTCTCTCTCTTAAGCATTATGCAAAAGCAGATAAGCTTTGGAAATTATATTTGTTATTTTGAATCACGATGCTAAAATTGAACTAACGTTAAGTGATTTATAAAACTTTGAGAAACAGACCAGCAATTGTATTCACATAAATTTTTAAGTCAAATACAAGAAACTGTTTAAATTGTAAAATGGGTTGAAACAGACGATCAGAGGAATATAATGTATTCACCTGGACTCAACTGACTTTACTTGTCTTGATGAAAGATACGTGTGGTGGACATATTACATGCCTTATTGAGCATCTAAATACTCCACAAATTTCAGACAATATTAGATTTGTGAAAAAACGATTGATGCGTTTTCCACGAACTTGCCCAAGTTTACCTTATGTTAAGTGAGTTTGAGTTGAACTTGAACTGCGGTGAGGCTGACTCGATGATATGAAGTTTATGTTAAAGGGATTTCACCAGATCTGATGAGCCATTTAACGAGGTTCACAAAACACAGTGGGATTCGGTGTTGGGTATTATGTTCTCCATGGGGCTTGTTTTATTGTTAAAATTCAATGAATTCTTTTGAAAATTACTGAAACGGCAAAATGTTGGGTTCGTAAATCAATCTTCTGGTCCTGTCATAATCGTGATTTACACTACACTAAATAGTTAATGATCGCTTAGTTTCACTGAAAAGCAATAGTTATTCCAAACATCAATATTTCAAGAATGATCGTGAAATGTTTCAAGGCAAAAAACATGTCTGCTAGATCACAGTAACTTTTATTTAGTACTTAATGAGTTTTTAATGACAGAAGGTGAATGAATCTCGTGAATAGAGTAAATAGTTTTATACTAGGTAGTATGGGAGCAATAGTACTTGGGATTCAGTCTACCGTTAACAGGTACCAAGTACTATGCACCAGGAACCAAGCATGACATCATCACTGCCATCTTGGAATAGTGATGTCATATCAAAAAACGAAGTCTATCATTAATGCACAATTGTCCAAGGAACAAGCATGCCAAAATATATCTATAAAAATGAAATAAAACGGGGGTTTAACGTCATACTGTTCTGCTCCGACTGGGATAATAATGACTGGTCCAAGATTAACAATAACGAGTAGCTCCTGGTCCAAAACTTCCCCTACAAATTCTTTTGACCAGTTTTGATTATCGATACATTTGATTAGCTTTATAATATTAACAGGGCCAGGATGTAGATTTATTTATAGTGTTATGTCATATTCAAAACATGTTCAAATACACATAGCAAGGTTGGGTGGCTGAATGGTTAGCAGGTGTGCGTTGTGTCATAAAGTCTGTCAGTCAGTCAACTGGCATTGTTTCAATTCCCCGGTTGTATGTGACAAGGACTAGGGACGCTTGTCCAACCTCATGGATTTTCTACAGGTCCTCTTGTTTCCTCCCACTGCTAATTATATATAAACTCCCCTACACACAAGCAAATTATTGAAATAAAAAAATTGAAACATATGTTAGTCCCAAAATGACCTAGTGCGTGTGGAGTGGACGTCAGACCTCATCTCTCTCTATTTCTTTCTCTCTCAAATACAAATAACATTATTGACTTGATATATCTCACTGAGAAAGATTGAGCAAAATGTTTAGGACTTGTTTCATGAAATTTAGATTAATCACAAATTAGGTATTGTAAAATTAACCAATATTACAGGACATATTAACATAGTTTGCTACAAATACATCGCATAACAGATCTAAAACACTCAGTTGTGTTTTTAATCCATGTCACTAGAGAACTCGGCGAGTTTTAGCCTGAAAGTATTAAACAAACCATGACTCTTTATCTGCACCTAATTTCTCCCCATGTATCTTTTGCACTTTTGATTTATAAAACATATTTTCCTTGATTGAATGTAATTGGTCCCAAGCTTCACGTTAAATTTGGAATAATGACTTAAGTATTTTCCATCATTGAAACCTTTACATGCCTTTTTGTTAGCAAGTGACGGTAACTCCAGATGTGCTGTAGTTTCTGGGTAAAAGATTGTCAGTTAAGATGGCAGTTTAATCAAGGCAATGCTTTATCAATTATCCCAAATTATTATCCAAACAAAAACTGTCTTTGAAACTTTGTTGATGTGTTTGCATAGAACCTTTTAGTTCTTCCATCACTTGTGAACTAAATGGTCTTTTGAAGGTTGAATTGAAGTCTCGAAAAATCCTACACCTGCAAATGGACGTTTTAGTAGCGTCTACTGTGATTTTCTTTTTAATGTGTAGATAACCGTTTGATGACAAAATTATCAAAGATAAAAAATATGTTTGAGGAATTTGTAAGTGGACGATATTACAGGAAATGATCTACTGATTATCCGATATCCATATTTTGATATTAATAGGAAACTTGATTTAGCCATTGTTGCTCTCTTTATCAATAGCAACCGAAACCTTTTGAACATTATCATGTTAGTCATACACATATTTGTTGAATCAAGATTTGATGGCCATTTGGAAAGGTTCGCAGACTTTTTGCTAAGTTTCCTAATTAGAACAATTCTTTCATCAATCGGGCATCATCTGCGATAACGATGGAGAAAGAGTGGAAGAGATCGCAACTGATGATCATCAGCAGAATTGTTTATATCTTCCTTGCAACTAATTTTTCTTTGAAAGCTACACAATTTGGTTCTCTTTGATTGTAAAATAATTCCAGTTGTTGGATGAAAGATGTTTGTAAAACTATGACACCTGTGTCTAGCCAACTATCTTGTCATATTTTGTATATCAGATATAGGATCTGTGGTTAGTTGAGGTGCGTATGTTTGTAAGTATTTAGGTACTTACTACATATTGTGCTCTTTATTTTCACCTTAAAGTCATCTTTCTAGTCCGTATTACCTACATATGTTGATCTTGATGATGTACACTTGTTTCACTGTCGACTTTAAAGAGGAATCTATCACGCTTTTTATTTTACCACGAAAAAATGGATATCACTTCATACATGCATATTCCTTATTCATATATCTTACTCAAATAGACAATGACATCACTTCATAGTCATTCAAATAGACAATGATGGCACTTCAGTCATTCAAATAGACAATGACAGCACTTCATAGCCATTCAAATAGACAATGACATTACTTCATAGTCATTTTTATTGACTGTGGCATAATATACATTCATATGTATATATCTTATAATTATGTATACATGACAAGGAATAGGGTCGCCTGCCCAACCTTGTGGGTTTTCTCTGGGTGCCCAGGTTTCTCCCCACTGATAAAGATAAAGATCCCTATGCACAAGCGAATTATTATAATAAAATTGAACCATTTAGTCCTGAAATGAGCTAATTTGTGTCAAGTGGTGACATTAAACCTCCTCTCTCTCCCTCTCTCTCTACTTCTCTCTTTCTCTCTCAGACTAAGAGTATATTGTTTTAATTGTATTGAGTGATTTAACTGGGGAACAATTGGGGGAAATACAATTACTCTTTGCTTCCTATGTTTTGTCATTTTGTTAACTAGGTTCTTTTGAAATATTGAAATTATTTTGATAATAAAAAGGATTCATGATGATTTTTGGAGTATATAATTTATATCATAGTTTATATCTACAGTGTATGCCATGAACTCTTTAGCAAGGTAAAACAGAATCTGCTGTTTCAGATTTTACAAGACTTTTCACTGTTCATTTTGGTGAAACCATAATTTTAGGAACATATTTGGATGTATATAAAAAAAGTGTTGTGTTATTTCTGCTGTTTTCGTTATTTTTGAGTCGAAGGGGGTAAAAGGTTACGTACAGATTTCCACAAGAAAAAGCAGCATATGGATTCCAAATAGGAATGAAATTGTTGTTAATCTGCTTTTGAAATTCTTTTAGGCATAAACATGTGTAAAACGCAATCTTAGTGTGTTTACGTATTTATATAGGAGCGTATTATCTTGTACAGACAAGTTGTGTTTTGTGTATTGTATAAACACGATATATCCAGGGGGTTGCTCGTCCCACACCTCATTAACATCTACAGCTCAGGCTTGAAGTCATCTCCGTCCAATCAAATCTCTCCTTACTGTGAAATATGGGCAAATAATGACTCGTCTTTCAAAGAAATATGGCATTATAATAACTAATTTTCAGACACATATATTTCTCATAAATGTAATCAGCATACTTTTTGGAAGATTTCGCTTCCTTTTTTTTATTTCGTGAGTGATGTATATCAAGGAAATATAAGCAGGCAGATTTTTTTTAAACTTTTTACTGCTGGTAAAAATGCTTTATGCAAAAAATATATTAAGATTTCTCTATGATAAAATTCTGCTGGAATAACTTCTAGTCAAAATACTAAACTCTTGTTTGTTTCAAACTCAAAAGATGAAAGGACCTGTCTGAATGATCTGCTTGTATCAAGTTTTCAAAACTTTTCAGAAAAAGTTTCAAATACTGGAACACATAATATGGAAATAAAATAGATTACGTTTTTTTGAATGATTGAAACTGACTCGAAGTAATTATTTAGAAATATGCAAAGTAGCTCTTTGAATTAGGCTTGTATCACTTTTTTAAAACTTTCCTAGAAAAAAAAAATGTAATACTGGGATAATAAGTAAACAAAACAAATTACTGATTTTTGGATGAAAGAAACTTGAATTTTTGTAGTTGAAATAATTATTTTGAAATACATAATTTTGAAATTCATAATTTTTAAAGAAATGTATTTGCTTTAGGATTATGAAGATAATAAGATTGAAAATAGGTCATTATTTTGTTACCAAATGATTTTTAAGTAGGTATCACCTCATGTATGATTAAATGTTATTTAAAAAAAATTTGAGTTTCTGATTGTGTGTGGTAGAAATGTCGATTAACAACAAGCTTGACTTAGCTCGCACATATATGTGGCAACATCATATTACCCTATGTAGATTAACCAAGTTTGATAAGTTTAGTATGAAAAGTTTTTTTCTGTTCAACAGCTTTGATGAATGACTGAGCAATATGTTTTGCAGAAATTGTCACCATGGATCGGTGATAATGTGATTTGTTATGTTTCAAAACATATTTCACTGGGTATGCCGTCTGCTCGGTGTTCATGAGGTCACACCAACTTACATGCAGGCATTCAATGGATTTTGTTGTGAAAAAAAATCCCACATCAGAAGAAATTATGGTTTACGTTACTTGAAGAATTTACCCACTATGGTGGCCTTTTTGTTTTAGTAATTCTATGTTTCTTTACATTTGCGTTCGCGTAAAGTCGATACACCAACAAGTATTTAAGACCCACAAACTAGTATTATTGTTACATAAATAAACCATGGTGAAAATATCAAAGATGTCCGCTCAATACACCTGATTTTTTTAATGAGTTATTTTTACTTCAAGTGGCATCAAGTACGCGCACAAGAACTTTGTTTCAGAACTACATCTGAAAAATAAATAAAATTGCTTCCGATACACAGGGCAATTCAATAAACCATGGGTGCCCATAAACTTGAGTTTTAAGTAAAAGCAAGGTCAGCATGCCTCCCGTGAACTCCTTGTATTATTTTAAGGGTAGAGGAAAGATAGATAACATGGTTTATTTAATATAATCCTTTAGTGGCATTTACATGTAGTGATTGAAAACATTACAGAACTAACACATTGATATTGGACAACGATCACTGGTCTAGTATTCTCTTATCGAAACATTGTGCTTGTGTTTATTATACAAACATGTAAGCACCACTATTCGATAAGTAACTTCATGCTTGTGTATAATAAACCAATAATTATTGTGCCATATAACTGTGTTTGTGCTATGATTTTTAAATTTTATGATTTTTGGGTAAGATTTTGGAGGAATAAGTCCTAATCCATTCAGGAATGGTCAATATTGTCACATTGAGATCAAGATGGCTCCTATAGAATTTTGGTGTTTTCGAAACAGTTGTTGCCCTTTTCTTACGATTGTTAATTAAAAGACATTACCATGTGGGATTCGCTTTATAGAGTTGGGTTCTTGACCAATTTTAACAGAATTTATATTATGATCATTATGTACATAATACAGACCCTTAATCTTGAAGCAAAACTTTTTTTAAAAAATGTGACGGAAAATCATGAGATCCTGAGACATCCATTACTTGCTATATATTTCTTTCTTTTATTGTTGAAATCAAATTAGTTTTTTTAATTATTTCTAATGGACCTAGTCTGTAAATAATGTGTCAACATTCTCTGCTCATCCATCGAATTCTATTCTGAACAGATGGTAATGTCAACTCTTATTTCACAGTCATCCACAATTTGGCAATCTAATCGAGAATCTGGGCTTTACCCACGTGCAAAATATTCATGATCATCTCCAAGTGTGCTCCAGTTACGTATGATTAATCATGCAGATTCATATGCCGAATTGATGCCGAAAAATAGAACAATAAACCCCATTTCATTTCATTAAAATTATTTAAAATATGATCACAATTTGGTAAGGGTCAAACCTTACCATATCAAAGATTTAAAAAATTGGATTGTCTCTTAATTTCTTTCCAGTCGTATGTAGCATTTTTTTCTGGAGTAGAAATTGTAACATCCCTAGTTGTTTTTTTTAGTGATGTTTTGCTCTGAGGTGATAAATAATGTCAAACTTAACCTTTTGTGCTTGAAATATGAACCAGAGATTCTTTAAATTTAGGAACCCCCCCAAAATTACGTTCTAAAGAAATGTTTTTTAAATGTCTTGACATTACTTAATACAAAGATAATATTATAATGTTTTTCGTTGGAAACAAAATAATCCACATAAATAAAATCTGCCGTAAATATTATGATCTGTTTACTGATAGATGCTACGAAACATTTTTTGTCTTTGACCCACGAGCAGCGTATTAAATTTGATTGGTTTATTCTGCCGAATTCTGCCATCAGCATGAAGTGGGTTCCAAACACAAGGTAGTTTATATACACAGTATCTCTTATCATTATTCTGTAGTGCAGACCTCACACATTATCCTCGCTAATCATTTAATAAATCTGTTTTGTTGTGAAATAGAAACAGATCTTGACTTATCCTTCTAGCAAAACACTTAAAACATGTATTTTATAAATATACCTCTCCTGGCTCTAAAAATAGCTTGCACACCAGAACTGACATTTTGAACTCGTGCTAGATGTATTAAAAATATCAATAAAAAACACAGAAAATTAAAAATCTGTGTAGGACACATCCACAGGCCAAATGAAGTGTGCCTGACAAAGTCTAAATTTGGGTCTAATGATATGTACGTGACAGATGCCTTTTTTCTAGGCTTGAACTGGTGAAAAAAAAAGTAGATGATTACATCAGGATGGCCAAATGGTTAGCATGTATCTTAAGGTCTGCCATTGAGTCAACTGGCGTGGTTTCGATTCTCTGATTGTATGTGATAATGAGTAAGGTTGTGGGTTTTCTCCACCTTCCCCGGTTTCCTGCCACTGTTAAAGACCCCTACGTGCAAGCAAGTTATTGAAATAAAATTGAACCATGTTTTAGTTCCAAAATGACCTAGTTTGTTTTGGTTGGACGTTAAACTCCATTTCTCTCTCTTTATTATGAGTTCCCTGAAATAATCACTGTTCTACATTATATTTTTTATAAAGATTAGTTTCTCAAATGTTCGTGTTTTAGAAAATGGTTTTACTGAATACAGTGTTTTTGTGTATTAAAGTGTCATAAAATAATCTTACTGAAAAAATTGTATTTGAATAAGATAAAAAAAAATTACTCTTATAGTCTTAAGATTTGTAAGCTCTTGCTGTCGTCTGCTGGGTGTGTCTGCCTAATAAACTTACTTCCAGTTATCTCCCTTTCATAACAAATGTAGAAATCATCTAAATTTTTTATACCACACAAACAGGTGTGTTTAATGTTTTTTAAAAATTCTGGAAATTTTTTTTTTCTCTAGAAATGTTCTGGTTAATGTGACAGGTGCACGATATTTCCTAAAAAACGATTAACAAGTAATTAATCCCAATTAATGCCAAATCAACATTTTAAAAACAGCGTCGAACAGATGAAATATTTGCAGGATTTCTTTTTTGACACTTGTCTATTTTTAAGATGCGATGTTCAAAACCTAAAAAACTGTGCAATGAAAACAGACTGAAGCAATTAGGAAGCAATCGTAATTAATTTGTTTGACAATGTAATCTTGCCGATCTCGAAATTCTGCATTAAAATTCGGTAAAATTAAGTCCAAAAATCAGATAATTAGCATTGAAATTTAATTGAAGTGATAAGTCATGGAATTTGTGTTCATTGCAAATGGACCAATCGTGTTTGGCTACACATAACTTCAAACAACTTAATGTCTCCGACATTTACATCTTATATTTTGTCTAGAGCAAACCACATTTGCTTAAATTTCATGGGTGGGGGAAAAAGAAGTAATAAATGCCTGGCATGTTTTGAGAGGAATTGCTGATGATAACAAGAAAATTAAAAGGACCGATGTTGACATTTTGTGTTTTTGGCCTTCCAATGAGATATTTTAATTAGGGGAAGGTTTATGAGGTACAGATGTAAAGGTTGGGGTGAAGCAGGTGGTGTAGACTTGATTCACCAATATGAGAATATAAACAGGAAAGTTGAAACTTGACGTTAGATTATGTCTAGATGTCAATATACATCAATTTATTGTTTAAATGTGTTACACTGGAACCATTACACTTAGTTTTCCTCAACAATGCTCCTGCCATTTTCAACGAACTTGATATATCGTCAGATTTTTGTTTCGCTTCCTTCGGGTATATTAATTGTCTGCGGTCTGTAACTCTGAAAAGTAACTAACATCATTTGGGCGGATTGGGGGAGAGCACAGTTTTGAGTTGCTCTTTTGTTTTATTTTTTAAATTCCCTTAAGCTAGTCAAAAATTTAATAGATATCCTTATTTGACTCAATGATGAAACATGTAGGCTCGGTGATAAAATCTAATCCCCATCCAAGATGGTCTGGCAGGCCTCATTTTATACCAGCTGGACTTGCCTCCTTTAATACAAGATGGACTGGTTTCTTGACTCAAATGTCCCTATATTGTCTGAGAAAAACCTCCAGGATTTTTAAGCCCAATTCTCATTTTAAACAAGATAGACCGATCTCTTTACGCAAATGTCCTGAGATGGGCTGAGAAAAACCTGCAGGATCATTAAGCCCAATTCTCTTGTCACAGGTAGACATGCCTATGCTCTGGAAAAATTCCGTAACTGTTTGGTGCATTCTTCCCTCCTCGGGCAGATTGCAATCTGTATTACCTTGTTGCTCAGAGTCCACTCTGTCCACTCAGATATTGGTCCCTGCACACGCAGATTGTAATCTCTGCGCAGATTGTAATCTCTGCGTATCAAACTGATGCGCAGATTGTCAACTTCGCGCTTATAGCCTTGATGTTTTTAAAGATTAAAGTAGTTTGCCGAACATCTTATGTAGGATCTGTCCTCTATCACATTTGTACTGTAATGATTTTTCAAATAAATTTCAAAATCACTGCATATTTAGGATGTTTGCTCAACATAACCATTAAAATAAATAGTACCATATGTTAGTCTCGAGATAACTGTTGGCAAGATGTTAAACTCCACCTCTTCCATATTATATAATTGTTGTATATATATATTTAAGAGAAGTTAAAGATGGCCGACACATGCCCATTGTCTGACTGTCTTCTCATCTGTCTCATTTACACTCTATTATTTATAGAACTAAAAAAAAATTCCAACATTTTCTGTGGTGGGTGTTATTGTTGATTCGCTGTCAGTCTGTTGTCAACTGGTTATATTCTCAATTCCTGTGCTGTTCAGATGTTAACAAATTCTTCTACAATATAAACGGACCGAACACAGAGTAGAATTGGTTGTTCAGACCAAACCCGTCTGCCCACGTTGCCATTAACAGACTTTATTTTGGTTCACTACTTTACAAGATTTCTAAAGATTTATTTATTTGGTGAAGAAATAATCACAAGCTTGACATCTCAAAACACATTGATAGCAAGAATGGAGTGGTTTTCTCAAAAAATGAGGTAGGGAGAAAATGAGAATGGTGTGTTTATTTTTCTCCATAAATTTGACTTTCTTAAGAGAAGGATTAACATGGGAACTATTTTAGCTGTGGGTCGTTTGAAAGCTTCGATGTTTCTGTATCAGAATATTAAAACACTGATCGTGTTTGACATTCACGTTAGAATCTGAAATCATGAGATTAATTGCTTTCTGCAACGTCTTTGGCATTTTTGTGTAATGTGGATGAACAACAAACGTGTCAAGAATTTGTCGGAAAAGAAAACACGTAATTTGATAAATCAACAATGGCTGGTTGCAGTCTGAAAACAATCGCTATAAGTATGATGTGAAATATTCGAAAAACTGAAAGGAAAATTAACTATAAAACACATTTACCGCATTCCGACTACAAGCCTTTTCCTTTGTTCTTGATTTATATCATATGGCACCATGGGAAGTAACAATGTGGAAATGTTTTTCTCTAGCTGAACCACTTCAGACGGCTAATATAAAAAAGGTCCTTCAAAAAGAATTTACTGTAATAAAAAGTTCATTAGTTGCCTAATATGTTCCAAATTTTTTTCTGCTGGGCTGTTATTGAGAGCTGGGAGAGCAAGCGATGGCAGGATTATTTGTGTTAAGCACCATTGGAACTCCTGTTATCAGTGACAGACAGACATGAAATCCCTTCGTGATAGTTTTGAGAAGAAATAGATCAATATGTGGTTATCAGTTGTAAAAATAAATATACCTCTGTCTCATATCCTCCAATTTGTACGAACACTCGTCTCTGCTTAATAAATATACGGTTATTGGTTGATAAATAACTGACTTGTGTGGATAAACAACTGGATATTAGTAGCTTTAAGACATATTGACTCGTAATGTGCCTTTTGGCCAACTGATGCATTTACTGTTTTATTGCCAGTGGTTTTTTGGGGGGATTTTCATGTGTGTGTTGATACACATCTGTCATCCGATTCGTCTATATAGATGCACTTTATAAGTTTATTGTTCTTAAGATACACTCTTAGCAATTTTGATTTTTACCCCAAAAATTTGAATCATTAACTTTATATAAACTGAGGGTGATAGGAATTTCAAAATTCCACAGTAATTATTCTTTTGTGGAAGATATGATGCGACTAGGGAGCAAGGGTTTCTGGTATTTTAATGACCGTGCAAATAAATTTGATAGTGTTCATGCACAACTCAGAGTATACTATCATTTGGAGCAGAACAGTAGGGCATTAATTAAACCTCATTTCATTTTAATCCATCATTATCGGACACAATTTCTTGATTTATTTGGGTAGTTTTAGTAATTTTATATGGCTGCCTCCCAGTTAAACTTTAGGCATTCGACATACAAATAACCATAATGTACCAGCCTCTTCTCACTCTGTAAGCTACAATCAATCCTTTGATTTATTTGGGTAGTTTAACATTTTCGATCCTGACCAAATATTACATACATTGAAAATAGACATTACATGTAATGTCAAAATAACCAATGTGTTGTTCTGATGAGACATTAATCTCTACAGGGATAACATTTCTTGGACAGGGTTATTTTCTCCAGCTATTCTTTACATTGGCATATATTGGGATCACCCTTTCCATCTGACAGTCCCTTCACATTCGGCTTGTGCTCATTCGACAGGCTACAATTCTTTGAGGATTTTTTGCTATTCGATTTTTATTTTGTGTGTGTCACTATCATTTTGAAACTGATCTCTATCAAATTTGGTGAAAATCCAATAACTTGTCCGATATATGGACTTGACTCGAACTTGAGGTATTCATTCCTATAACCATCCATAATGTTCCAAATTGACCCCACTGCAATAGATTCTTTAGATTTTTATGTTGTAAGTCAATATCATTCTGAAGGTGGTCCCTCTCCAATAATATTCTTCTGAAGTATGCATTCTATTAGCAGTACCAGACAGTTTGCTTAAAATCAAGGCTGTAATGTGGGGGCTTAATTGCACTCATTACATAACTATGATTTTGAAAATGCAATGTGTAGCCAAATTAAGGTCTTTATTTCCTCTTTTACTTTGCTAGCTCAATTAATTATCAGTGGGGTGCATTTTTATATTCTTCTTTTATTCTTTTGTTCAATATTACATGTAGTTAGTGATTTTCTTCTTCAGCAGATCTTACTTTTATAATTTCCGCTCTTTTTATGCTATGAACAGTTATCGGTGGGATATATCTATATTTATCTTTTAAAATATGTTATTCTTTTGTTCAATATAAAATGTAATTACTGGTTTTCTTCTTCAGGAATTCTTACTTGGTGATTGCTCAAAGGCTCAGAAAAAACTTGGCTGGCAGAAGAAATATAATTTTAATGTAAGGTTGAGTTTTATTTTTTTTCAAACAAAAAGTCTGCTGTATATTAATTAAGTTGAATTATACTGCTTTGACTATTTAATCATATTCCTGAAGCAATGGCCCGAGAAATCCCTCTCTAGCCATTGCTGGATTAGCTTCTGATTCTTGAACTTTTGCGGGAGTATGTCTATTCTTCCCATTCAATCAAAGCTTTCACTTAAAGTACAGCAACATGACAGTCCTTCGTTTAATCTGGGTCTTCCCTAAAACTTTGGACAATGATTTAAGGTATTAAAAAGGATGAAAGTATGTTCGTTTCCAAACAGTATTGTTTACATTTCATTCGACTTGATAGCCTCGTTTGTCACGCAATTAGTTTTACTGAAGTATTCTGCTATGCACAGGTTAATTAGGCATAATAAAATCGTGAGCCATGACGTAACGTTATGTAAACATATTTGGTCCAATATTGGCACTCGTTTTAAATGTAAAGCTTTTGTGGAGCAGCTAGTCATTGGTTGGTAGTCGGACTACTGACCAATCAAAATTTAAAACAACAATATCCACTCAATACAGCAGTGAGTAGTGGGATTACCTCTAATCAAACGAAACACTGCGCGGAGTATGCTATTTAATATGCTGTGTATATTTTTCATGATATTTTCATTAACATTTTCATACAGTTCTAATTGTAACAACATCTGATCATAATGTTAAACATGCATTATGCAAGAGCTAAATCTGCACAGCCCTGGTGACCGCAATGCACAAATCTTGTCAAAACTAAAAATACTGATGATTTGGGTCAGAATGAAGTAATTTGAATGAAATTTCGATATATTCATTTTGAATTATCTATTTTTGAGGTATTATAGCAAGAATGGTCAGCTATCTAAATCTTACATAATGCATCTTTAACATGTAATAATGGTGTTTCTACTATCACTGTAAACATATACCACACATCAATTTTTTCAAACATTTAAATTGGACATTGAAAAACGGGGAATGTTGAAAGTTACAATTTTATGACAAAGGAATTGCATATGAAATACTGGTATGGCTTTTAAAAACAAGTGTAGGTTCAACTTCTACAGTTCTGTGGAAAACACCATGGTATAGGCCTACCAAGTTTCACAACTGAACTCTGCGATATTTGGCTAGTTAAACCCTATTTTTGATTTTATTTTATTTGAATTTTATTTTAGGAATTAGTGAAAGAAATGGTAGACGAAGATCTGAAACTAATGGCAACCAATCCGATAGCATAATGATGGTGATCTTCGTTCATACAGGTACGTAGGTCTAACATAGATTATACTTAGACCTTGGGGCCACAGTGGCTTAGTTAGTAAGACATTGGCTCACTGAATGGGAGTACCACGTTCAATCCCTGGGTTCAGATGGGACAAAAATCTGAGACAAAGATCCTTTGGCAGTTAAAGAAAAGGACTTAGTACCACTGTCTGGGCACAATTCCCCACATAGCACACTCGTTTAGCAGAATACTAGGAGATTTCATTCATTTACTTATAGATTATTTGTTTTGCCAGGTGATAAAATGCAAAAGTATGGATGCTTTGTACATCATGAGGCCTGTTATCTATGCAACTAGTGTGGGTAGTTTCGCCCACCTAACCGTGTGGTACTCTGGTTTGAGGACCCCTTTGCACAAGCAATTAATTGTAATGAAATGAAACCATAATGCTAGTCCCGAAATTGTTTATTTTGTGTTGAGTGGTCATGTAAACCCTGCAATATTTAAAAATTTCAAAGAATTATTTCGAAAGCTTTCAAGTGGGAGTGGAGACAAATATACATGTATGTGCACACTCAGAGCTTTATTAATAATGTAGAACTTATTTCAAAATTCACCCTGCTGTGCATCAGATGTAATGTGTTACTCGGGTGGGGGGGGGCGAATAACATGGCTAAGTGGGTAAGATACTGGCTCATTAGCTTGGAGGTCGGGTGTTAGATCCCTGTATTACCCGAGAAATTTTATCTAAATTTACCAGCGTGGTTTCCTCTTGTCAGTGATTCATGATGGAGGGCCTGACGACGACAGTCGTTTTAGATGGGACGAAAAACCAAGGTCACGAGTAAACATTGGCTTGCACATAAAAGGTCCCTTGGCAGTTGGAATTCGATGTAGAGTAGGCAGTAGCGCTGCTGCCGAGGGACTACTCGTTGTTGTTAATCCTGGACCTGACTTCATTAGCCCAGGTTAGGAGGAGAACAGTAGGACGTTAAACCTCATTTCATTTCATATCGTATGAGATGTTATGTGTTAGTCTGTGTTTTATATATGATAAATTTACCCTGTATAAAATGTACAGGTAATGTGTTTTATTTACGAATATATATCAAATGCAGCTTATTTTATTTTAAATGACTGTTTTTTGTGTTTTTCAGATTAACAACTTTCAACACAAGTCAATCTCACATTGTGATACTTAATCATTTGAAACAGTTATTTGAATCATGATGTTTATATATATCATTATTTTACACTTGGGTCGATGTATTATTAATTAGAATCAAGGTGTATATGAATGTACAGCCTTTGGTGGATTTATATTATTTTTGTAGTTTTTTTTATGTTTTGTGTATTTGTTGACAATGTTATTATAACTATTAACAAGCTTTAACTTTCTGTGATGTTTTGTTTATGGGTGATCAGAGATAAATTTTGTTCAGATACAAGAACAGCTGCTAAGTTTTATTTATGGTCTATCACATACAAGAACAACCACTAAGTGTTGTTCATGGGCAATCAGATACAAGAACAACAACGTTTTGTTCAGTCGGCGATCAGATCCAAGAACTGCTAAGTTTTGTTCATGGACGATCAGATACAAGAACAACCACTATGTTTTGTTCATGGTCGATCAGATACAAGAACAACCACTATGTTTTTTTCAGTCGGCAATCAGATACAGAACAACCACTAGATTGTGTTCATCGGTGATCAGATACAAGAACAACCACTATGTTTTGTTCATAGGCGATCAGATACAAGAACAACCACTAAATTTTGTTTATGAGATACAAGAACAACCTCTATGTTTTATGTGCAATCAGATGTTATAACAACAACATTCTTGTAATATTTAGTCCATGTTTTTTGTAATACCAAGACAAATTGTTATAACTATATTATCAGTGGTTATTATATAGTGGTAACTATTACAAATTGGTGCATTATATTTTATATTATACTGTAGGCTTTCAGATCATCATTAATATCCAACCACTTTATTTTTGTATGCCAACCTTCCATGTAGGAATATATTGTGGTCGGACACGTCTAACCCACACTTCCTGTCAACGTAATAGTTGTCGAGATATTTTGCTGGGATGCTCAGACGAGGAGAAACCTTATTAGCAACCATAGTTTTCACAGTATTACTAATCCTGTCATCAAAACCTTTGAGTTTTCAAACTCGCTAAGAATGTGTGTTCTTCCAGAGAATCTTAATCAAAATTCAGACTCTTGAAACAATTTTTACAGAATTACTGCCGCAGTAAATCATCCAAACGTCAGGAAGTCCCAGATTTTCTTTTTCAAAACCGGTTGAAATTGTTCTGCTTGTAATGTTTAAACTCATTATGATTTTTTTTATGATAATATTTCTGGAATATTGTGATTCCGATTTGCTGTTCAATTTTATGTCTAGTTAATGCTGATGACTTGATGGTGGGCATACGTTCACTTCCTGGTATGACTCGTATACCAGATTTGGCATCAGCTCTCCATTTATTTATGAATTGAATAATTGTTTTTATTTGTTGATTTATTGTGGGACCTTTACTTTAAAAGTATTTTTGTTATCTATGTATCTGTCATCTTTGGTAATTACATTTGTTAAAATGTTGATATATGTGGGAAAGATTATATAAATATTATTTATAAAATGTAATGAGAAATAAAGTTGGTTTTAAAAAACATATAAAATAATGTATTTGTTAATTTTCCGAAATTTTGTAGTTTCAAGAGAGACAGATAGGGACAGGAAAGGGGTTTAACATCTGTTTGACACGAACAAGGCCATTGAACAAGGTCATTTCGAACTGACATATGGGTCAATTTTATTTTAATAATTTACGTGTGCGAAGGGGTCTTTAACAATGGTTGGAAATGGAAAGACCCGGAGAAAACCCACAAGGTTGGACAGGTGACTCTACTCCTTGTCACATACAACCAGGGAATCTAAACCACGCCAGTTGACTGAAAAGT
Source organism: Patella ulyssiponensis (assembly GCA_963678685.1). Classification (NCBI taxonomy): domain Eukaryota; kingdom Metazoa; phylum Mollusca; class Gastropoda; family Patellidae; genus Patella; species Patella ulyssiponensis. The sequence continues at coordinate 65,307,483 of OY783229.1, forward strand.
TATCAAGGGCAGTTGCCCTTGGGTGGCTAAATGTTCTAACACATGGGCTATGGATCATACATCGTCGGTATCCCCAGTGGCATTGTTTTGTTCTACTCCATTTAGCCCTGGGTCCATTCACAGGATTTTCACAAATTAAAATTATCTGCTCTTGATAATTTCATTGGCATGTAGGTTAAAGTTATGAATGGCTACTTTATGGGATTTCGGACAGCGGATTCAAATAATACTTTAATCGCTTGTACACATTGGCGTGCAAGTAAAAGAGCCCTTGATATTGAAATAAGAGTAAGCCACTGCCCCAGCAAAATTTCCTTCCTGGCATGCCGGTCTTCGTTAGCTCACATGGAGCAGAAAGATAGGACCTTAAATCTCATTTCATTTCAAGACTTCTAATAGAATAAGAATAGAATAACACTTTTATGAGGCCTTCTGTCGGCAGTCTTCCATGTGACGTCATTTTCGGAAAATTTCGGCTGGTCCAGTCATACTACCGTTTAACGCAGACTTGACGGACACTGTATAATCGTGATGGTAAAAAACACAGTCTAGATTATTCATTTCTTGATTTAATCACGAATGATCGTTGAGCAGCAAATAGGATTCCAATCCAGTAAATATCGCAGGATAGCGATGATAGATATAGAGAGTTGATTAATGTCTAATTAATTGATAATTTTGATAACATTTTCAGTCCTAAAGAAAGACTTACAATAGACAGATTTAGCTTTTGCATAATGTATGTTTACTAAAAACTTCTCAAAATCCTTGAGAATGAAAATGTCGGCCAATCAACTGAGTGCCTTTTCTCTACGGTGCGTATTGTAGACAGGGTATCACGTCATTTGGGACTCAGTTGACGACGTTTGGGACTCAATATAAACGACACTCGTTACAATATCCAGCGGTGCACAATTCCCGACGCCCGGGACAGCTAAATCGTTTTGTTTAGTATGGCTTATGTATAGTAAGCTGTCATGTCTTATAGAGCTTCATGGCAAAATGAGGCATTGTTATCAGCCTTTAAGGCTTCTGGTCGCACTTGTAGGGGAGCCACGGTGGCTCAGTGTATACGGTGATGGCTTGCTAACCTGGAGGTACCGAATTCGATCCGTGTGTTCACCGAGAAAGTTCATCAGGATTTTTACCGTGGTTTTGCCGGATGGTCTGGGAAGGGATAACGTACAATGTGTATAGTCGTTCGGGTTGTCCCGTCTAAACTTGCGTGCACGTAAAACAGCCCCTTGCAACTGGACATGAATATGCCGGGTAAAATTTTACGTAAAAAAATAACCCTTGGGAGTTGAAACACGATATAGGTCGGAGTTTCCCCTATAGAACATTGTATGGCGTATTTCCGCCTTCATCAACACTGTCGGATCAGAACAATAGGACGTTAAACCTCCTTTCATTTCATGTTGGTTGAAGGTTAAATTTTTATGTCCGGGAGTTAGGTATATGGAGATCCACCCGTAACACTATGCCGCCAGGCAAGAAATCATGAAAAATCAAAGCTAAGTTAGGAGTTAATTCTGGAAACAAATGTGTTCAAGTACCTAATATTGAATTCCAACATCCCACACAACCCATAAAGCTGTATCTTGCATGCTTAATTAAACCCCCTTTTGAAATATAAATTAACGCCTATTTATTAAATGGAAATGTATAATCGTTCGAATAGGACAAAAAAACTCATATGTCTTGCAACACTGCATGGCGTATGCCCATCTTCATTGCTCAGATGGAGCAGAAGGCCCAACGTTAAATCCCATTCCATTTCTAAATAGTGATGATTGTCTGTTACCAGAATGTATCCGTTTAATTGTTGAAAGGAAATTTGATACAAATTCAACTAAAATAAGAATGTTGACTTATTCACTATATTACTTTAAATGTAACTATGGAATATTTGATTAGATTTCTCTAAACAAGCAACAGGAAATCTTCAATATTAGTGCGTTTTGTTCAAACAATTAAAACTTTCAATTGTGAACAAATTTATTAGGTTTGAAAACAAATAGAGAGTCGCTGTGAAAGAGGAGACTCACAATGGGCCATTGGCCGTGAAAATAAACATTGCCCTTTGACCCTTATTCATGACCCTTTATAGACCAACTATATATATTATGTTTCAATTATGGACGTTATCCAGTGTATCAAAGTGGACAATTAAAGAACCCCTGACTGTAACAATATAAACTGCACCCCTAGAATGGATGGTGCAGTATTTGTTCCTGTAGGTACCCAACAGTGACCACTAGAAAAAAACAAAACATGCCGGGATACACATAAATATTCAACTGTCCATACAGAAATAAAAAGGACAAAACCCCTAATCCGCAGGTTAGCGTTTGCATCGAGAGCTGATTATGGTCTCGAGAACTTAATTAAAGTCTAAGTAATAATTTAAATATTAGCTTTTGAAATTTAGGCAATCGGTACGGTAAACAACAGAGTTTCATATTTACGTTTAATTATTTTTCAGAAAATGTATTCCAATCTGTTAAATATCGCAGACTGGAGATGGCACCGAGAATTGATTATGACTGATTTCTAATTGATAATTTAGATAAAATTTCAGGCCTTAAGAAAGACCTGAAAAGGGCAGATTTAGCTTGTACATAATGTATGTTTGATAATGTGTCAGTATTAACTGCCAAGGTTGTTTTTCGGTGTAGGCTACACATAAATGAAATGTGGTTTAAAGTGCTACTTTTCTACACCGATTTGGACAATAAAGACCGGGTGTGTACATGTCGCCGAATTCCGTAGTTTAACACATTTTTTCTGTTAATTGATGGATTATTTTGAGAAATTGTGTTAAAAGAGTGAATTATTTCTTCAAATAACGTGTTTTATGTAATTCTGTGGAATATCCAGTATTAAACAGGAAACTTTCGTGAAATTTGGGGATAGAATATTTTATTCCCTTCTATAACGGACTTAATTCTGTTATTTTACGGAATAAACGGTGGAATGACAGGAAAGTTACGTGAAATTCAGGAATAAAATGTTTCATTCCATTATATAACGGACTATTTCCGTTTTCAAATGCAACGATAAGAAATCATATACTTATATAATAATTCCTAATAAGTATCATTTTATAGTATTCATTTCAATTTATTAACCATAATATGAAGGATCATATTGTGTAGAGTTTGGTATATTAATAGTCATGTATATCTAATTTCCATTATTTATAAGATCTATATAGTGTATTCTCATTCATCATACGGTAATCAGATTGTAGGTATTTTCATAAATATGTAAATACAATACAATTTTCAACGTTCAGCGAGAATAGGTTGTATTGTCTGGTAACCAAGCACGCTTAAATCTGGATAATTTAACCCATTGGCCAGTGTAAGCCGGTTTGTCACTATGGCAGAGTTATCATACCTGCAAATTGATAATACCGCAAACTTACATCTGAAACCCTCTAACCGGTCCTAACACTGACCATTATTAGTTGATAGATACTGTCTGTTCTCGATGATGGTATTCTAATAAATATTAGCGGAGAGAGGTTACGTAAATATTGATTTAATAATGGAATTTACGTTAATTGAGGGAATTTCTGTAAATTACAGGAAAATCAAATACGGATAAAATTTTCCTGGTAATTTTTGTTTCCGGAATTTTTTCCGTTTTTTCACGGATATTTTTGTTACAGTGTACGAGTTTTGCACTAGGTTGAAACACTCCGAGGTACTTTCTCGATCCATACCGGGATCGAATCCGGGCATCATCTCTGTTACTGAGACACCATGGCTGCGAAAACGTGTTCACGGTTCCTAATTTGAATATTAAATAATTTCGTAACGGATTAGCAGATTTAATATAATATTGGGGGCATTTTAGAATCTATGATAGATGATTGTTCACAACTATTTCCTCGTTTATCGCTAAAATTTCTGCAAATAATTTTAACCTGCCGCCAATGAACAGCCTGTTTACTTAAAATATTCTCGTTTAAGATTTCACGAATACGGTCCCTGGCAAGAGTATGATTTTAAAACGAGAATTTCATATTTTTAAGATATTTTTAATAGGTAATAATATTAAAATAAAGCCTTAAAATTGATGGTATCTACAAACAATCCTACCCTGTGAAAGAATAATCCTGTTAATCCTATAATTCACTATTGCAGGTTGAGAAAGTGGCAAAAATATCAGTTTCAACTTCAAATTCAAACGTTTGAATGAAATTCTCGCTTTAAGAATATGAACCGTGAGCGGAATTTCCACCTGCCAATTATGACTATATGTCTTGTAAACACTTTAAACACACATAACTTCGATCCGAATGAAGTAATTTGACCGAAATTTACAATATATATAAGTAATTCAAATCAACAATTTTCATAAATTGAACCTATTATTAAAGTTTTTCAATTATTAGATCATCAAGGTAGCCTATAGAATAATCAGATTTCAAATTGAATCAAGTTACATAAAATGACATAAACAATATTGAACTATCTTGTTTAGATATTTTCTTGATAGTTTAGCTGATGATTAAAAACTGAAAAAAGTGTTACATTTTTCTGTATATTAATTGCGGAAGTCTCTGTATTAAATTACCATTTTCAATTAAGGGATCCTATTTTTGTTGAAATATACCCTATTCAATTTTGTAACATCCTTTATGTGAATGATTGATTTGAAGGACGGGGGACGGGGGGGACGAGGACATTGTCTTGTCTTTCGTCCCAAGTACACATCGGCTTACACGTACAAGAACCCTTGGCGGCTTTTCATCCCATCCGAAGGACTAATTTCATTTTCTTAAGAAATTTACCGGATTCATGTTATTAGGGTTTGCTAGTAAAACATTATCTTTAGAGCAGCCCCGGTCTTGTAAACATTTGGAATTCGATTTGGAGTATGCGGCACGTTGCTGTACGGGAAAATATTGTCCGTCTTCATTAAAGTTACATTATGGGAGATAAGATAAAGAGATGGCAGTTCTCACTATAATAGTTAAAAACTAGATAGTGTAAAGGTAATTTGCTGAAAATTTCAGTCCAATTGGTCCACTATTAGCCGAGAAAAAAGCGTTTTGAAATATTCACATAGCCTCGGTCATCATTACTCAAATCATAAATATAAACAGCATAGTCTCGATTATCCACTTGATTGATTTAATAATCAACGGCCATTAAGCGGCATATAGGAATTCAATCCGCCAACATCGAAGGCTAGCCTTGACTTTAAAAGTTTATTATGGTCTGGATATGTTAATTAATGTCTAATTGATTATTTAGATAACATCTCAGGCCTAAAGAAAGACCTGTAATAAGCAGATTTTGCTCTTGCATAATGCTATTTTAAATGGAAAAAATGAAATGAGGTTGAACGTCATACTGTTCTGCACCGACCGGGCTAATGGAGTTTAGCGATCTAATGCTTTGCTCCGACCGGGCTAAGGAAAACGGGTATACGCCATGCAGTATGCTGTGGGGCAATTTTTGCCCGGGCATCGGTACTATCGAATTCCAACTGTCAGGGAATTTTTACGTGCACGCCAATGCAACACGGAAACTAGGTTTCGTCCCATCCGAACGACTAAATAGCAGTCCTTTTCAGGCCCTCCGTCCTGCAGCACTGACAAGAAAATAAGCGAGCCAGCCGTTTACTCACATAGCCACCGTGGTTACCCGTCTTCATCACCCCGGTTGGTTCATGCAGATGGGTGGGACGTCAAACCACATTAAAAGTGCCCAAAATAAAAGGTTTTTTTAATGGTTTTGGTACCAATACAAAAATTGGGTATTTATTTTCATTGGCAGGGGGGGGGGCGAAAAACCGAGGTCCAGGTATACATTGCGAGCACGTAAAAGATCTGTTCGATATAAGGGCAAATTTCCCTCATAGCACACTGTATGACGAATGTCCGTCTTTATTATCCCAGTCGGGGCAGAACAGCAGGACGTTAAACCCCATTTTTACCTTGAGCTGGGCGTTGTGTAAAATACGGTTGTATTTTTGAGGCAAATATATTATTTATGCCCGTATTTGTCAATGAATCGGTAATGTTTAAAATCAATTGCTACCTAACAAGTTTGAGATACCGGAAGGCTAGATTGTAATAGAGGGGTGTTCAGCATTGTTTAAGGGAAACTAACACTTCTAAAACTAATAATAATCATCTAGAAATCATTGAAGGAAAAAAAAATACAATTCCCACACCCAAACTTAAACTCGTCGACATTAAATGAATCATCTGTAGTCCTACAACATGAATTTCAACTCATTGAACAGCGGAAATTGAATAATATTAATTATTAACAAAATCTTATCGCTTCTTAGTTGACCAAATAAGGATTTTGACGAGTGCTATTGTTTAATCCGCCCATTGAAATATTGAAAGAACAAAATATTGAGTGACGTAATTTATCAACGATGTGACGTGGTCCAGAGTGGGTTGAATAAAAGATACATTTCAAGTACATGTGCACTTGTTTGATTAATTAATATTTATTTGCATATAATTAAATGAGGTGTGTGAGAGAGAAAGGGGGGAGAGGGGGAATGAGAGAGAGAGAGGAGAGAGAGAGAGAGAGAGAGAGAGAGAGAGAGAGAGAGAGAGAGAGAGAGAGAGAGAGAGAGAGAGAGAGAGAGAGAGAGAGGGGAAGGTGAGAGGAGGGGGGTGGGTGTTCACGTCCACTCGTTAGGAACTAGGTCATTTCGAGGACTAACATATGGTTCAGTTTTATTTCATTAATTCGCTTCCGTGCAGAGAAAAACACAGGTCCACGCAACACAAACGAGGTAATTTCTTAACTGGCAATATAAGTACAGGCGCATCTCCATGGGGTGGGGTGGGGTGGGATAGATGTTGGGCGGTCAGAAAATATTGTTTCACTCCACTATATTCCTGGTATGCACCTAGACGAGTAGACATCAGAAATATTGTCTCAGAACTTCTCGAGTAATCCCCCAGGCCCCACCCCTAACTTGACGTTGTCTCCACCCCGGACCCTTCTCTGCTCAAATTCCCGAACACCCATGAAATAAAGGGATTTCCCCACCCCGCCACGATTCAAAATGATAAACGTTTAACCTAAGTCCAAGCAGTGTTTATCATTATAAAATGATATGAATGGCAGAAATAGCTATCTATCTACTATGATTAGAATGAAGTCACGCTGAATATTTTATGACTATCCATTGACTGACTATCCATATCAATTTCTAAAATGTTAGACGTAAAAAGGGGAAATTATAAAGTTTTTTTTATATCAAACGTGCAGTACCAATGGAGGTAGTCAATTAAAATTAATATCATGTTTGTCTACATTATTATCATTCTCGGAGATTGGGTAGCCGAATGGTTAACGCGTTAGATCACAAGGTCTGTTATTGAGTCAAGTGGTGTGGTTTCAATTCCTCGTATTTAAATGGCAAGGAGTAAGCTCACCTTTCAACCACGTAGGTTTTGTTCGGGTCGCCCTGTTGCCTCTAAATGCAAAAGACCCTACACACAAACGCATTATTGAAATGGGGGTTGGGCATGTGTTGGTCCCGAATTGGCCTAGCTTGTGTCGAGCAGTTTATGATATTAAGCATTCGGTTGGGTGCGGTTTGAAGATACACCTCCCCAACACGGGATGAGAGAGAGGGAGAGAGCGATCTGGGGTTTAACATTCAATGGACACAAACTGGGTAATTTCGGAACTTACATATGATTCAATAATTCGCTTGCGCGTAGTCGTCTTCAGCAGTGGATGGAAACCGGAGGTCCCAGAGAAAACCGACGAGGCTGGATAGGCGACTTTACTCCTTCCACATACAACCGGGGACCCGAAACCACGCCAGTTGACCCAATGTTACAGTGCGCACGTGTTAACCATTCGGCCACCCCCGCCTAAAACGAGATGAGATGAGCTTCAAAGGAATAAGTTTCAGCTTCTCCTTTCTTGAAGCGGTTTAAAAATATTTCAAATAAGATGTCTCAAAAAGAGTATGGGATCAACTCCTACTTCATTTATTCTTCCTCCCGACAGATAAATTGTTTACCCTTTTCTTATCGTGAAAATAAAACACAACACCATAAAACCAATAAAATCTATAGTTGCACTGCATTTATTTTCTCCCAAAACACCTTAATTGTTATTCTAATGAATGTATAAAATCATTAAAATAACTAATGACCATGTAATAGCCAGCCATTTGTTATCTGACAATATATTAAAAGACGATACATATGTCAGGCAAAACAATTTACCGTTATATTGAGAATGTCATTCTCGTCCTATATATAGCTTTAAGACACAGGGATGCAGGATGGTTGCAGGCATGGTGTCTATTGAACCATTATTTGTTTTCAATCAGATTTCTAACAGAGATAATAAACCGAGGGAGATACGGTGCTGTAGAAATAAGTATATCTCTCATACCAACAGCTGGTTTAACCAGTAAGAGCAATTGGTGCAATATTGCGTAAGACCACACATGTCGGTGTCAGTGCAATTCTTCCGCAAGTTTCGGGAGTCATCAATTGTTGTTTAAAATTCAGTCGTCGCCACGCCAAGGTGATGCCAACATTTGATAGTCTACATTGACATCGTTTCCTATCAGTCTCGATTAATAGTACCGAAATGAAAATAAACTTAATATCAGTCGAATATGAGCTTGAAACGACCGGAGTATTCCAGACTACTACCGCCTACCAAAAGGTTCCCTTCCCGCAGCGTGCCACCTTTCAAATTGTAGGAATAGGACGCAGGTTTTGGAACAAGACCATGGCTTTGTTTATATATTGTAAAATGTCATCAGTATGTGATATATCTGTCTATCCGCCCTAAAGATTACCACCTTGCTTTTATCACCGACTCCCTGTTTATTTGGAATGTCATTCCTCAAGTTAAATTATTAGACTGCATGAAATTGTGAGTTTTTCAATGAAAAGAGTGAGGCTTGTTCTAGAGTTTACAGTACGAGATAAGGAATAATTATAAAAGTCAGATTTTATTAAATTCTCTTAAAGCAACCGCCTTTCAAATAAAAGCCATATTTTACAAGAGATAGTTTGGTTAAAAAAAACTTGTTTGATCGTGTACTGACATCATTTCGGAAATTCTGCATTGGACTCGCCTCTGAATTAATTTTCGAGTTGACTCTTGTGAGCTCCGATGGTTCAGTGAGTAAGACAACGCCTCAGTAACCAAGACGTTCGGAGTTCGATCCCTGTGTTGGTCTAGCAGGGCCTTCGGGATTTTCCAACATATTTTTTTCTCTTGTTGGGGGTTCAGGACTGAGGGCCCAACCAAGAACATTGTCTAAACATTCGGATGGAACCAAAAAACAAAGTCCCGTGCAATAGCAATTCGTCGACTAGTGTGTAGAAGGTCCATCTCTATCCATTTTACGTTTTCAACTTCTGGCGAATCACAATAATTTTGAGGGGTGGGGAGAAAGGATTGGCTGTAATTCTAAACTTGGATATTTCAGCGACAATCATTAACGCATTTCAAGCGGTAATAAAACTGACTAGATCCGGTACCAAGATAGAAGAACGTGACTGATTTTGTTAGATACATAAACGATACTTGGGTATAAAATATATTTAAAGATAAGACAATTAGTTAAACTATATAAACCAGTGTTTAAAGCAATACACAAACTATAGGGCCAGTTTATTATGGTTAGAATATGTGAAGTACGTAACGGACAGAACCACACACGTGGACCACTCGCATTTAAACCAGCTATTTACATCATATTCCCATTTCTAAACAACCGCCTAGTTTCAAATAAGATTATAATCACTTCTGATTTAAATTATCCTCATCGCCTAAATGTGGTAAGGATTTCTGATCGAGATTAGGTTAAGTTTGACCTTCTTAAAAGATTCGAACATCTGGTGTGGAAGTTCTCGCGCTAAAGGAAACCATCTTGCCACTTTTCGATGAAATATGAATTCAATTTTGCCCGGAAGTGCAAAGAATCGGTTTGTAATTGCAAAAATGTATTTTTACTCTTGATCTGAAAGATTAACAACAAATTCGTTATTGTTGGTTAACAAAGGGGCCTATTTAATAAAATGTCAGTCTTCATTCTTCAAATTATTTAATAGTGAGTGAATCTTGTCACGAAGCTAACAGGTTTTGTTGTGGGCATATTTTATATACACAATGTAGAATAAATGCACACAGCACAAGAAGACGACACAGAAAGAACAAATGATATAAGAATTAATAACAGGCAACACAAATGACACATTAACACAAGACGGGGACAGAACAAAATAATGCAATAAAAAGACAGACAGAACAAATGGCACAAAATGATACAATAACTAATAACAGGCAGCACAAATGGCACAATAATACAAGACGGACAGAACACAATTGACACAAAAACTAACACGGACAGAACAAATGACACAAAAAAACTAACACGAACAGAACAAATGACACAACGAGACAACACGGAGCAGATGAAACAAAAACTAACAAAATAAATGAAACAAGAACAGAACAAATGACACAAGCACACTACACAGAACAAATGACGCAAGAACGCAACATTGAACAAATGATACAAAAACACATCACAGAACAAATGACGCAAGAACGCAACATAGAACAAATACAAGATACAAGAACACATCACAGAACAAATGACACAAGAACACAAAACAGAACAGAGGAAACAAAATTCACAGCTCAACAAAAGAAGCAACGATGTATATTCTTTAGATAAAGATCAAAAGTACATCGATATTATTTAATTTAATCAAAACAAATCCCACTACCTTAATTTGACTCTTTTAGACTGATATATTCATTTTACAATAATATTTCAATATTGAAAAACTGTTGTAACTTTCATAAACAGGGGTATGAAATTGAAGTCGCTGACGATAATGTGCATGATGAATCATCAATGACAAAAGAAGAAATTATTGCAAATATATTTTTTATTTCAAAAATGGTCCACTCGACGTTCTACTTTTGCAAAATCAACCATTTTCCCAGTATAAGGGCACAACAGTAGGAAGTTAAACCCCATCTCATTTCATTTCCATATTTGCAATAACATTTCAATAATGAAAAAGATTTCTGTAGAGAACGTACATGATGAATGCATCCATTATAACCCGGACAATCGTCAGGGTGAAAATATGATAATACAGATGATGAAAATAAAGAAGACATTATTGCAAAATGGTTAACACAAAGCCGACCGACCAATTACATGTATTGACTTTTGATAATTCTTTGTTTGAATATCGAGATAACCGATTATTGGAAAATTGAGGACTTTACTCTACTTCCGACTTCAGTGGTCTTAAGCAGATACATACTCCCGCCCTTTAAGGATTGGGGTGAATCAAACCACTGATGACAGGGATATGGCCAAGTCGCAACTTCCTTCAGAATTTTACATTCCTTCCGTCCACTTCAATCAAGTTAATGATGTCAAAGCATAACAATGGGCATGCTTGGGTAATACGACACATGACGTGTAGCCTTTTACTTGTGTTTATGAATAAAAATGAAATGAAATGGGGTTTAACGTCCTACTGTTCTGCTCCGAACTAGGTTAATGAAGACAGGCATACGCCATACAGTGTGCTACGATGGACATTTTGCCGGGACAGTGGCACTACTAAATACTCTTATATCGAATTCCAACTGTCAAAGGATCTTTTACGTGCACGCCAATGCCTCAGTTTTTTGTCCCATCCGAACAACTAGACAATGAAGACGGGCATACGCCCGGGCATGCGGCGGAAAATCTGGATGAACTTTCTCGGCCAATTCAGGGAGGGAACACCCGACCTCTGGCTAGCGAGCCAACGTCTTACTCACTTAGCCAACGTGACCCCCTTGTGAATTAAAGTCACATCATGCCAGAACAATGGTTACATATGTCTACTTTAATTGCACTACTATTGAGTCCAGACATTATTCAAATGGATCAATTATTTTAGATGTAGTTATGGCCATTTAAAGTTTACATTGGTTTCTATTGATTTCACACCTCCATTTAGTGTGTATTAGACAAATAGAGTGATAATAATTCCGCTATATTTTTCATATCCTTTTTTAATTTTTTACTTTTATTTTCGGGTGTGACTAATGACATAACACGTGACACAATTTTTGGAATACGAGTTAACTTAAAAGTCTGTCTATTAAGACGTTTCGACAAGGGTTCTCGTGTTTTTATCAAGAAAAGAGTGGCATAATAACAGCAGTACTTATATATTAAAATAGTCCATATTTGCATATTCATTTCTGTCTAATCACGTGATAACAAATTTATTTACTTTAAAATAGTTCATATTTCTATACTCTTGAGATTCTACATACATAACAAATGACTTTACATTAAAATAGTTCATATTTCTATATTGATGTGATTCTAAATGACTTTACATTAAAATAGTTCATATTACTAAGTCTACAAACATCACAAATGACTTTACATTAAAATTGTTCATATTTCTATATTCACATGGTATGTATATTAACACAAGGCGCATTTTTGACTTTTGGCTTAGAAGTGAACGATCTGAATTTGATTTTAAACAATATTAAACCCTCGTTCTCTAGAATATACATCCAATCATCATTAGGCTAATGAATTTAAATAGCGGTAAACACTGTTGTTGTTTTTAAAATATGTATGTGATAAGTAAAAATATTTAAATATTACAAAATGTCTTAATACATTTAACTGCATTCTGATATAACGTTTGATCAAGTCTATATCGGTCTAATATTGTCACGTGTGTAGACTAGGTCTGATAGTCTTTATATAACTGTCTGTTTTTAACACCCTAACCGCCATCTTTAGTAATATTACATGTTACCTCTACACCTTCAGTAAATCTACTAATTAATCCGTCTTTTATAAAATTAATGGAGTGATTTGTATGTTGACCAACATCAAAGACGCCGATTAAAATATTATTTTAAAGATTTAACAAACTGATTCAGTTACAGTTAATATAGTTATACCATACAAGTTTCCCACGATCTATAATTTTAATTTTGCAGAATGGATTTGTAAATATTTTTAAAATTTAAAAATATTTATTTTTTGTACGATTCAAAGCTGAGGTAATGGCAATCATTGAACGCCTGGGACAAAATATATGTAAAATGACCATAAAAAGATAAATCGTTGATAACAGGAAATTAATGATGAGACAGTTTTATTCAAATAAATTTTGTAAAAATAATGTTCATACAGTCTTATGACATCAATAATTACTAGCACTACTACTTCTACTAGTAGGAAGTTGATGTTCGCGTCCATCGAGGGAAAAATTAAAGACATGAATAACGCGATTTGACTGGTTTTATTTTGAATTTAATGCTAGAAACGGTTGTAGATTCTTATAAACGACAATGATAATACTACCAGTAAGACGTTGGCGTACTGCTTTCGTCTAGTGTGATATCGCATACAAAAACTTCAATACCACCATTTCACTGATTTTACCTATTATTTTAATGTTTTAAAACGCGGGAATAGACATGTGTATTATAACTTCAATATGACAAAGGGGTGGATAACCGAATGGTTAGCACGTGCGTGCTGTATCATAAATCCTGTCATTGAGTCAACTGGCGTGGTTTCGAATCCCCGGTTGTACGTGACAAGGAGTAGGGTCACCTGTCCAACTTCGTCGGTTTACTCCGGGTCCTCCGATTTCCTCCAACTGTTGAGCGATTAAATTTTAGGCTAGTCTCGATCGTCGTTACTGCTGTTTTTACGATAATAAACAAAGCCTCGATATCCAATTTTACGGTTGTTTCATCCACAACAAAAAATATTCATATACATTAAATATCGCAAACTAGCATGGCATTGAGCATTGATTACAGTAAAGTCTTGATTGATAAGTTAATTAATGTCTAATTAATAATTTAGATAACATTTAAGAAAGACCTGCAATAGGCCGATTTAGCTCTTACATAATGCCTGCTTAATTGAACTTTCATTTTAGATTTTATTTGAATTTAAAAAGTATATAATTTAACAATATACGTAGGAGGGGTGTGACAATATTGATTGAGTCACCGACTAAGTGGGCTTTTAGTTTTACCTCCCTTCTTAGGTAAATGGGATTTCCGCCTTTTACATTTAACCCACAAGTAACGAAGGAAGTGATAGACGTAGTTCTACGTAATGCAAAATCGTCTGGCCTTACTCCTAACGATCAAATACATTAAAGTGTTTACTCAGCAATAATAGAATTGTCAAAAACATCACCCTTCCTTACACAATCCAAACAGCCAAACGAAAATCCGATTTTTGGCTTCCTTAATCCGTTCACTCAATACCAATGTTCTCGCTAATTTGTTATCCCACATCAAAGTTACCGATATGATATCATTTTAAGGTATTAAATTAAACGCCATTCTAGACCAGTTTCCCACGATTTTGGAAGCACATTCCACAAAACAAATCTGTTTGTTAGCAAATATATTTTTAAATCTCCCATTATTATTTTTTTAAAGTTTTTTTTAGGATGCTTTTGTCCGTTTTAAAAATTAGTTTCGATTTATTTAAGATTAACATTTGTTTGATACGTGAAGACATTTCCTATCATGTTGAATCACGATCATTACAAAACTACACCGCGACATCAATCTAACAGAACTTTTATTTCATAATTGATTATATATTTCGCGTCATCCATATAAGATGTTTTTAACATTTCCAGAAATGATGACGCGTTTTATTCAATAATTCAGCTTATGCGTATAAATATTTTAGAAATTCCTTTATTCGTTGATTCGCAGAATGAATTGAAAATAGAAAAAAAAGGGAGTTGGATGTATCTCATTAAAAAGCATTACATTAAATTATTTTTTTTCATATCGAAACAAAATAAGCGATTTTATTTTTAAATATTTTTCGCTAACTTTCAATTTTTCAAGCAGAATCTGTCCATGGTATCCATGCGACGTAATATATTAAGATTAAATTATGTCTATGCAAATAAAATACTAATAAATGAATACATAGACGAGGAGGTTCCTTGACGCGAATTAAATCAGCTTCGTCGATAAAATGTCGGGAAAGTAGGACGTTAATTAACATTTTATTGTATTTAGTTCATGGTCTTTATCACTAATTTGATCATCCTAAACGTTTTTCGTTACCGATAGCTTTATGGACTTCGGCTGAGTCCATAAAATTGCAAAAAAGTAGGACGTCAAACCCCATTTCTTTTCGTTTAGTTCGTGATCAACCTAATCATTTTTTGACAAGAGCCTGGTCTATAAAATTGGGGATAAGTGTGACACTGCACCTCATTTCATCTCATTTAATTCGTGGAATTTAATCAACCCAAGCTTCTTTACATTTGTCACCGATATATTTATGGACTAGAACTAAGTCCGTAAAATTCATGAAATTTGATCACGCATCCTAAACTTTTTGTTGTCACCGATTTTTTTGTGGACTTGAGCTTAGTCCATATAATTGCAGACAAGTAGGACGTTAAACCCCATTTCATTTAGTTCATAAACATGCAGGATAATTACCCCCCTGCTGTATTCAAGGTGGTAACATTAACACCAATGATAACCACCAGGGTGTAAACAGATTGTGGTAATATACGTTAAACAAGTTAAATTTATCACCCATTGTGTACAAATTCTACACCAATTTATTAACGGTTAATCTTAAGTCGAGACGGGCTTTTACTGATATAAGAAACATAATGCATCTATTTAATAGAATAATGTTAAAATGAACAATTAATTACTCTTTAAATAAAACTATGCATGATTTGAACAATTGCTTAGTGTTTATATATATAAAAAGATCCTCAAATGTTCATGATACGCTTTATTTTTAATCCAATTTTTTCAATAAAAAATATTTCTGGTTTCTTTCTTGCGATGTCTGTTGTTGTTTGTCTTGTCCGCGGGTTTGTCTTGACAAGTTTTGTCTGTAGTGCGGTTCACCTGCATCATATTGAGTTCTTGTAATTGATTTGGGATATAATACACGAAGTCCATCAAGATTTTATAGTGACGGGACAACTATAAATGAGTTTTTTGCTAAGAAATGGTGTCGATAAAAATTAATCAAATAGAGGAGTAATTTTCCTTAATAGAATATGTAATATTATATATGACGGTTTTTTCTATCACTAGATGACTCACAAACAAGATATTAAGGTAGATCTATAATAGTAAGCGAATAAAGGTAACGGCACGACAGGCAAAACAAAACCGACAGGACAAATGCAAGGACAAACCAAAAAAATGAAATGGGGCTTATCGTAATACTGTTATGCTCTGAACTGGGCTAATCAAGAGGACAAACCACAAAGACATTGCAAGTTATAAACAACAAATATCAATTCAAGTGAATGGAAGCGGACAGGGGGTGGGGGGTGCTGGCAACCGTGAGAAATTGGGTATATTAAAAAAGAAATTGGAAATGTTTTTGATTTAATTAGAAATGGATAGCAAATTGAAATAAAACGAAACCAAAAGGGTCGTAAATATCAGTTTATCTTTAAGGGGCTTACTTATTTCAAACGATTTCGTTGACTTTACTTTTCAAAAAATCGGTAAAGTAGAATGATGATGTATCTTATATTTCATAACCTCTTACTAGAGACAATATTATTTCAACTAAAATAAGTGTCCCATTTTTGAATTTCATGTGATGCAAATCCATTACAATTTCAGTATCTATATATGCATAGCAGGACGTTAAACCCCATTTCATTTAAGTTCATTTGTACCCATTCAAACCTTCTAAATATATGGGACGTGTTTCGCAATGGGTGGATGCGACACACATCACTAATAATATATTGTTTCTTAATGGTGGGGAGTTAGGGCCTCGTAAGTTTAGAATTCAGTTAAAGAACCTGGCTGCAGACAGTACCTTAGGGAAATATATCGTGTTATTTGTTAAAATCCCCATTCAAAATCATTAATTTAATTCCAATGTGTTATAAAATAATGCTGGTCTGCTAGTGGTGCACAAGCAGTCAGCGTTCTTTTTCGACAAAACATATCATCCGCCTCTTCATTAGCTAGGATGGAGCAAGAAGTTGGACGTTAAACCCCATTTCATTGCCTTTCATTTCAGGAAACATAGTTTGTGGTAATTTTCAGTAAGGTGTATTTGTGTGGGGTAGTATCCGGTCATCAATTTTATTTCATTAATACGCTTGTGGGTAAGGGTCTTTTGGCAGTGTTAGGAATCTGGGGAACTAGGAGGGCCTGAAGATAACCCGGGGGTGGGGGAGAAGACATGTCCAACTCCTTGTCACGCAATTATACAAGACACATTTACGGACAAGACCACAATACGCAGAAATCCCAAACAAACGTACATCTCACATTTAGTCAATTGTGCTGTATAATCCCCGGTCTGTAGTGATACAGGCTTCACTCAAAAAATAACACTAACAAGAAGGGGGGGGGATATCCCAAGACGTAGCATGTTAAGTAAGTAAGAAAGCATGTTATGCCCTTAATGTTTTCCCTCGAGTTCCTGATCTCGGTCATTATTATAAAGCAAAGTCAAAAACGTCGGCATTGCTTCCCACTCTTTAAGAATGCTTTAATCAAGGGGCTAGCCCTGTTTTCTTTGACAATCCCATCGACATTATCCCACGGCAGTCGAGTTCCGATGGTTTTTAGGGACAATCACGACATCGACGACCCTTTAGCCCCGTCTTCATTAGACCTATCGGCGAATAAAAGTAGGACGTTAAACCCTGTGCTGTAAATCTTTTTTTTTCTGAAGCCAACGAACGTTTTTAGCTATTCTATTAATCCGTATGAATGACTGTGAGTGAAGTCAACTATAAGCCTATAGAATGCCATACGATTATTTCATTTCCATCAACACCGTTGTACTGTGTAGCTCGATTGGGAATTGCTAATCAAATTTAAATATCACTTCATGCTGATGTCAGTATTGGATTTCGATCGATTTAGATCTTTCAAACTTAATAGTTTCAATCATTTTACAATAAAAATCGAAGATTCATTATATTTTGTTAAATATTTTTTATTTTACAATTATTATTGTAAATGATTTTCGTAACAAAATATACCTGTAACAAAAATGTATTTTATACATTTCTACATTTTACAAAAAACTAATCTAAGTTTTCATATAACAAGCAGAGTCAATCAAAGATGGTGTGATTAGCGACAATCGATTATAATTGAAATACAAAAATGGAAGGATAATATTTATCTTAATCGAGTAAATCACATTGCTGATTTCTTGTATAATGTCATGGAATATTTAGAAAGGCCATGACATAAAATAATATTTTGAAAGTAAAGTTAACGGTTACATAAATTAACAAAAAGTGTGTAAAACGTCATTCATATTCGCTAATTGAAATATGCCATCTTTGTGTGCTTTACGTCATTCAATATAAATAACACGAATAGGCTCGGAAGATGTCATACATTGTTGCGATGAAGCAATTTATAGGTGCAGAATGATATCAACTCGGGATGAAAAGATGATAATGAACATAATGCCGTCAATGTGGCTACCTGTGATATTTTTATTAGTGGCCATTAATTAGCTATTACTCACTGATTTGTATAATTAAGACGACTGATCAAGTTGAGTTAATTGATTTAATGATTGTTTTGATGACACTGTAAACACTTAACGTATCAAGTCATAAACTGCGACAAACCATTATCAAACCACTTTACGATTTTTTGAGTAATGTACCAAATTAAATGTCAACAATATTTTAGTCTAGTATTTACAGTGAAATAGAAATTTAATTTGTAGAAAGTTCGCCCGAAACCCTTTTACTTGACAAACATTTTTAAAAATAATGTACCAAATTAAATGTCAGCAATATACAGATCGTAGTCTAGTCTTTACTGTAAAATGGAAATGTGCGAACTTGACAAACAATTTTTAAAAGTTATGTATCAAATTAACTGCAAACAATATACAGATTTTAGTCTAATATTTACTGTAAAATGGAAATTATATTTAATTTGTAGAAAGTTTGCACGAAATAATTTTCCTTGACAAACCATTAACAAACATGTTTTGAGTAATATACCAAATTAATGTCAGTTATATCGAATTTATTCTACTATTTACCGTAGAAAAGATATTAAATTTAACAAAATTTTTTTGGAGTAATGTACGAAATGAATATATTGATTCCACTCTACTATTTACCGTAGAAGAAATACCAAATTCAATTTGTAGAAAGTTATGAACAATATAATTCTTAAAAGAATAAAAATTAAATGCCATAATTATGCTAATATTACAAATACTGTTATCAACAAAATAAAGAAAATGTAAATATACTGATAATAATTGCATAAAATAAATGATAATTGCATATATTTTGCATAATAATATTGCTAAGCCAAGTTCACTTGATTATTGTTCTTAATACTGTTTTTTAATCAATGTCTTTATAAAATCTTATTAGATTATAGATTTTCACATCTGTACACAAAATAACATTTTTTACACTTAGTTTGTAACGTTATTTTTAACCGGTTATATTTAAATTATATAATCACATTATTTCCAAATTAAAGCACAGGGAACTGTTATCGGAGATGTGATTGCAGTGAAGGTAGCGAACTCCAAGCACTATATGGATGCGAAACGCTTCGAGGACCAAATTGTCCATAGTTCAAACCGTTAACACTAAGAGGAAAGGGATAGTTGGCGATCCCTGCTCGACCCCCTGTTAGATCTAACATATTATTGCTCGCTGAACTAATACCATTCAACATAGATCTTTGAAATTCGAATTGCGATTCAAACAGTCCTGGTATGAGTGACACCGGTAGAGAATTAGGCATAGATTTCAAATCAACGACTTTTGGTGGTGGGCTTGGAATTTTGTCAAAAATATCATTTGTCGATTTTTCTTCTCTTCGGGCACGCTTGCTGGTTTCCTCTATTGGGGACGTATGGGCACGATTACTCGTACCAATTATGCTTTCAATGCTAAATACTGCTGGACGTTTTAACGAATTTGGGGTAGAGGCTGCAAGAGGGGCTGTTCCTTCCAAATCTTCGCTTACAACACGCGAATGTTCTGCCCTGGGACTCAAACTGTCGTCTGATGGCTTAATTTCATCATCCTGAAATTCACTACTGTTGTTGGTTTCATTAGTCAGTGACAATTGATCGACACTTTTATAGTTGATATCTAGATCACAAGAGGATGAGGTTTCAGCTCCGTCCGATCTGTCACTCAAGTTGTCACCGAGTCTACAACCTACTCCCTTAACCCGTCGCTTCCGACGACGATAGTTTCCGTTTTCAAACATCTCTTCACAGTTGGGATCCAAGGTCCAGTAATTTCCTTTACCGGGCTTCCCTTTCTCTCGTGGAACTTTCACAAAGCAGTCATTTAAACTCAAATTATGTCGGATCGAATTCTGCCAGCCCTGTTTGTTGTCATGGTAATACGGAAACCGTTCCATAATAAACTGATAGATTCCGTTTAAGGTGACTTTACGGTCTGGCGCGGCTTTCACGGCCATTGCTATTAAGGCGATGTAGGAATACGGGGGTTTCTGTGGCTGTTCTCGTCTTTGGAGATCTTCGATCATTTTCATAGCATAAGCTCTGTTGATATCCAATGTCGGATTGTAATAGAGTCCATATGGATAAGCCGGGGCTCCAAAGGCAGGGTATAGACTCTGCATGATTCTTGATTATCCGCAACAGTCTGTAATGAAACAAGTCTACAATTAATGTTATGTTAATCAATAACTAAAATTATGTTAATCAATAACTAAAATTATGTTAATTAAAATCTAAAATTATGTTAATCATTAATTAAATCAAAATCAATCTTTCATGAATAATAAAATTAAATATTCCAGCGCACCTGTTAAAGAAAGAATCAGTGAAGTCTCCTGCAAGCCTATCACAGGTTAAAGTACAGACTAGCCTCTTCTGTTAATTATTACTTTAAAAAAACTACAATTCTCCTCTATAAAAAATAACTACACAAATGAAGATCAGTGAAGTGACTTGGAAGACGATCAGAATGTTTCTGGCATTTGTTGGCGATGAAACCGTCTCTTAAAGCCGTGTATTTACAGAACGCTCATCACCGCCATTGTTATATGTTATTGTTTTTGTATAGCCAGTTGACTTACTAGTAGCTAAATAAATGAATGAACATGCAAACACCGACAAAAGTTTCTTTTGTCCCAAAAGGTGTAGAAAATGTCAGTTACTCTTACGTTACCGAGCACTTAGCTCGCTTCAGCCAATCAGAAAGCTGGATGAGAAGTGAAATGTTTATAAAACATTACTAACAATTATTTCGCCCACCCAAGATGTGTAGGGGCATGTTTATTTTGAAATTTGGAAACGAGAAATTGACCACCCCTAATCTAAACACAGATTAGAAAATCTTTTTATAACTAGTCTCGCGTATCCTTCATTTAATTAGTCAGTCGTTGATCGGATCGATGAATATCATAGTCAAATTTTGCGAATATTTTGACAGCCAACGTTGAATAAATGTCTCAGAAAAACTCGAAGATTAAACACACATAAGATAACACGCCTTAGGAGTTCTATATCTACTTGTATACGCGGTTAGACGAGTTTCACATTTCCTCCATCAAGACATCAGACACCACTCTAGTATATTAGATTTTAGGGTGTATCTTGACTTTTGTCACACTAATTTATTGAGTTTAAAATTTCAAAACTTTTATAATCATCATATTGATGCCAATTATTCATTGTACAAATCGCCCCAGAAAACCCAAACTATTAAACCTATGTCTAAAGGTGAAACAACGTTATAAGAGACCCGTGTTTAATATGAAAACATCGAATAAATTAACCCCACTAGAAATACATTCACAAACATAACACAGCGGCCATGGATCGACGCTGCAAATTACGTTTTGAAAGAGGAGCCCCAATGTGATTCATGTAATAATATTTATGATTTATTATCAAAATATTAAACATTTGAAAATTAAACATAATATTTTAAGGATTATAGAACGGTATATTACTATCATAATATTGAATTATGTTCAATGGATTAAATACGGCTAAATTACGATAAAAACATGAGATTATATGGATTAAATGGTCCCAGATTAAATATCGCTATATTACTATTATACTATAATCACGATAAAATGTGAAATTTCGTTATATTATGGGTTGAATATAAGGTATATTACCATAACACATGAAATTATGTTACATGGGTTAAACACAGCTACATGTATATTACGGTAAAACATGAAATCATGTTATAATATAGATTAAATAACATTAATTATTAAATGGATTAAATACCGTTATGTTACTATTATAACATGAAAATTAAATACCGCTACATTATGATAAAAACACGAAATTATATGGATTAAGTACTGTCAAATAACGATAAAAACATTAAATTATATGGATTAAGTACCGTCAAATAACGACAAAAACACGAAATTATGTTAAATGGATTAAGTACCGATACATTACTGGCATAACATGAGCTTATATTCATATTCTGTACACAAAAATATCAATATAACTATTGTATTTGATGTTTATTTGAATCAAATCAAAGACGACTCCATTCTCCGCGCATCAATTAGTCTGTAATAAGCTTGATCATTTTCAGAAAATATAAGTAAATCTAAATGTCAGACTATTGGCCTCAATGGTCTGTTGTTATTGTCAAAATAGGCTTTAGAAAAAACCCGTTAAAATGGCTGAACTTTAAATGAAATCTGATTTCGCCTCATATGTTCTTTACAGCACCAACCTAACTGCCATAGGAACAGAAAAAAGTAAGTGTGAATCCCCGACAGGGATTATGAAGACTGACATTCACCATACAGTGTGCTATGGGAAAATTTTGTCCGGATAGTGGTACTATGGCTTACTCTTATTTCTAATTCTAATTGTCAAGGGTTTATTTACGTGCATGCCACGAGACCTCGTTTTTTGCCCATCCGAATGACTATACGTTGAGACGTTGTCATTAAAAAAAAGTACCAATAAGCATTGAAAGCATTGCCACTTAATGTGAACATGTTTTTGTTCCATGTCTATTTCTTATTGAAAACAAATAATCAATGAATCGCTGTTGGGACACAAACTATAAGTAGTAATCAACAAGACGATATGTAACAAAAAACATTAGAGTGCTCTAAAATATCTCCTAGAGTTTGATCATTAATGAATAATGAAGGTATTTAATATGTCATCTGAAAGCACATTAGTTTAACTGTCAGAGTATGATAACTGATCAAGGGGCTCCTCTACAAATTTAATCAGAGTAATAGTAATAATAAGTCTCGAGTAACGTGTATTATTGTCATTAATTAAACATTTGGAGTTATTTATATTATAAATTAATGATTGCTAGTAATCAACTACTGATACGTCAAATTACTGATACATATTGTTAACGGGTTACAATCTTTCTGACTTGAGAACAGACACGAAGTTAGTTGACCGACATTTTAAATCCTAAATCGACGATTTTAATCGAAATCACTATGTATACACCGCGAATTGGGTTAAGTATTTATTTCGCTTCCATTTAATAAAATTGAAAAAAGTTTAATTAGTCTTTGTGCAGTGAGACAGATGTGAAATGGAATAGAACTGCATTACAAAACATTAAACGAATTTTTTGATATGATGGTCAGTTAGGACCGAGATCTATTATCAAAGTATGAAGTAAACGGATCTCTGTGTGCACAATGGCATGTCATATGTACAATGAACGACACTAGAAAAACATTAACTCAACAACAAAAATGTATAGGACCCTGACATTTAACAATAATCCTCAGCCCTCCCCGGCCCCCACCAAATGGACATTGCACTGACTTTTAACTACACGAAATGCACATTTTATGCACAAAAACAAACATCAACTTATAATAGTTAACAAAATGCCCCTCCCCCCCTAAATCGCCAGATTACTTCCTATTTTGGGGCACCAGCCGGATTAATGAAGATAGGCAATATTTAATGCTCTGATAACTTTAAACTAAATGACTGAAGCTTTATGTCGAAGCCTTTTACTAATTTACGGAATCTGTTCTTTTTAATGGAACATTGCAGAATTATAAACTTGCTATTTCCGCCTTAAAACCAGACGAACGTCTTCCATTAAATCTTAAATGCATAATAAAACGACCTAATTATTGTGCACAATTAAGAATTCGCTTTAAATAATCCTTTTCTAAAGATGAAGAAATGACTTTGTGCACTAATTAATAATTGTCTAACTCATGTCATATATTAAATTAGCTTTTAGAATAATGAAATATAATGGGGCTTTACGTCGTACTGTTCTTCTCCGACTGGGCTAATGAAGACGAACTTAAACCAAACCGTGTGCTAGGAAGGAAATTTTGCCCCGACAGCGGCGCTACGACCTACTATTATGTCGGAGTCCAACTGCCAATAATATGTTGGGGGGTTGGGATGGCCTAGTGGTCTAGAGTGCCGCGCTTCGACCTCTAGCTGGCCGGTCACCTCTGGCTGGCGGAAGGAAATTTTGCCCCGACAGCGGCGCTACGACCTACTATTATGTCGGAGTCCAACTGCCAATAATATGTTGGGGGGTTGGGATGGCCTAGTGGTCTAGAGTGCCGCGCTTCGACCTCTAGCTGGCCGGTCACCTCTGGCTGGCGGCTGTGGTTTCGAGCCCTGGTGTGAGCGTATGTGGCATGGAGATAAGGGCGCCTTCTCAACCTCGCGGGTTTCCTCCGGGCACTCCGGTTTCCTCCCACTGCTAAAGACCCTACGCGCAAGCGAATTATTGAAATAAAATGAAACCATATGTTAGTCCCAAAATGACCTAGTTTGTGTCGAGTGGACGTTAAACCCCATTTCTCTCTCTCTCTCTCTCTCTCTCTCTCTCTCCAATAATATGTACACGGGACCTGAATGTCTATACCTTGGTGCATACCAATAAGGTATTTAGCACCCATTGCATTTCATTTATAAGAACACCTGACATTTGTAATACTAGGAATAATAACATTATCGCAATAATTCTCAAATACGTCATAAATTGGATCACACTGTATAACCAAAATAATTATCATATATAATACATAATTCAAATAATCCTATTGTATAATCTTTAATTAGCATTTAGCGATCGAGCAACACGTTACGTAGAAGACAATTCTTATGAGATACAATCATTGGTTTTATTCTAATAGCACGACGTTTCGACAAATATCCCCTTATCGTAATCAAGCGTCTTTCCCATATCGATTGTGTTTTTTTTAAAAATCTTTTGTAGTTTATGTATATTAATAAAAGCACATGTAATATATACACGTATTGTAGTTTATGTATATTAAGAAAGTATTAATTGTAATATATACATAAAGTACAGTAGGCTACGTGTATGTGTATTACAATTATAATGTATACGTGCACCAACTACTTAATATAGAAGTATAAGTAAAATACATATTGTATTTGTTTTATTGTAGTTTATGCATATATTAAAATTGTAATACACGTACACTTATTGTAGTTTATGTATATATTAGAATTAATACACACACACTTACTGTATGTATACATTAAAATTGTAATACACATACACTTACTGTAGTTTTTGTATGTATTGAAATTGTAATATACATACACGTATTGTAGACGTTTAATATATGTGTAATCTGAGAAATATACCTACACGTGTTGTAGTTGATGTATAATATAGTAAAATAAGTAATATACATACACTATTATAGTTTACATGTTATATAGAAATATAAGTAAAATACATACATGTATTGTCTATCAGCTCACCATACAACCATTCTACTAGCATTCAAAGCCAGAAATACGGACAAAAAGATGAGAATGTGTGGTCCCCCAATGTATATTTATTTCTTTGATTTGGGAGGGCAGGCACGATGAAATGCTGCGAGTTGAGAAGACCTTTATCTATCACTGAGCTTTTGTAAACAGAAAGAGTGTATATTCTGAAGTCCGATATCGCACAATTCATACATTGGGCATTAGAAAAAACACGGGTGCTAATGTACAGTAAATGTCGGGGAGCAAAGTGATATGAAAACGACTGTATGTTTATTTGTGCAATTGTGCTCGAAGTACAACTGTTTACGTTTCGTTCCGGGTGATGACGAAAAGATTCCGATTTTTTGTGATAACACTGCTGCTGGATGACGTGGGTGGGGGAAACTACTGTACTAATATTATGACGAGTTGAAAGTCATTTCTAATTCGTTTAAATTGAAAATAAATATATTTCGCTTAATGATTGTGGCAAAATGTTTATATTGAGATAAGATAGATGTTTGTCAAAAGTCTCCCCGCTCTTAAAACTTATCAGTAAATATACATATAGTAAACGGTTGAAATGCTAACTTAGATATAATGGTTTCACGTTTCTAAGCAAATGACTAGAATCTCCATGCAAAGCTGTACAAATTACTCTGTGGATATTTTCGTAATCAAATTCTATTCTTGGCATAATCTGGTATTTCTATATGCAACACAGCAACAGAATGGTGGAATTTTGATCATGCAGTCTAAATTTCTTTGATTACTATGAAATCGGTCCAGTTGTAAAGGGTATCGTGGGACAGACAGAGCATACGTAGTTTGATTTTGAATCGAAATTATTTAAAGATACATTATGTAAGAGATAAATCTAGCTATTGTTGGTTTTTCTTGGTCCTTAAATTTTAATGTTATATCAAATATTCCTCGGGCTTTTAACTGCCTATCAGCTACGATACAATACAATACACAAAACATATGTACATGTAAATTGGAAAATATTTTCATATATTTTAAAAGGTTATTGTTAATGAAGGAGTAGACATTGTAAATATCTTGGAAGAAAAATGTTTTTGGATTCAAAACCTATTGATAGATATTTTCCTAGATTTGTCATTTCCTACATCTAATGTACAATCGCACTTAATTCTGATTTTCATATTTTTTTTATGTATGCTATAATGTATGCATTTATTTTTATTCGACAAGGTTCAACAAAATCAAAATATTTCTGGCTTGGATCTAAGTAAGAAGCTAACAATTAAGTCACATCTGTTTTAAAAGCAGTTGGGTAGGCAAGATATGGAAAACTGTTTAATCTATTATAATATGAAATATATGATGCACTTGATATAAAGTACAGTTGATTGATGTTTTTTATGGTTTAAACAATGAGATTTGAAAAACAAAAGTAGATTTGATGATTGGGATTAAACCTTATAGACTAGGAAGGTGCTAAAATTACTCCAAGTCAAATGTTTTAACCAAAATAACTTCGGGATGTTTGATCTTCTAGATATAGAAACAGACTCTAGTCAAATTCTACAAATTCGTGGGAAAAAAATTAGAATCACTATTGAGGACAGAAACACTTCCTAATGCCGTGAATCAACATAGGGGATAATCCGTGTATCAAGTCGTGGTCAAGATTGGTCAACAAACAGGTGGACAGTTTAGTCGGTGGTCAATGGTTTGATCATTAAAGCCTAGAGAAATGACCATCACTAATGATGTAATTACTTTCAGAGAAATTTAATCCTTCACATTAAACATCAACAATTTCATCTTTGACCCCTGATTAATTGTTGACCCCATGATTAGGACAAATCAGATTAACGTTGTATTTACATCACCTTGATTGTTTGACAGTAGCATATAGTTGTTTTATTTGCTCATTTTCTTACAACCTGAATAACAATACTGTTTATAAAAAAATGTACATATTGTTTTGTTTATTGTATTATATTTTATCAAATATTAATAGGATTTGGAACACACTAGGCCTATATCACGCCTTTCCCTTCAAACAAAACAATATAATTACAATAAGTCTACTTGAATTGTGTTATTAATAAATACAATTATGAAAGGATGCCATGATATTTTTATACATAAAAAAAGTTATTTGATATACATAATGTTTGATGCTGGTTTAAGGCCTGAAAGTGAACAAATATGTACAGAGACGCCAACGACGGTAATAACCAGAATTCTAGGTGAATATAGTCATTTTAATGATAATAAGGCTTAGTTAATTAGTCATATTTAAAATTAACTATTGTTGAGTATTCCAACGAATAATGATAATAATAAGACTCTAACCACTGCCTATATATATTTGACAGCGTGGATATATGTTTTTCGTCCCATCCGAACAACTAGATACAGAAAATAAAACAAAGTCATAAAAAAGAGAGATATGCAATTGTCAGAATAAATAAAAATAATTGAAGGAACGTGTAAAAACAGAAAAGAGGCCCGAGAATTTGACCAAACGTGCGATTTTAGCAAGCCTAGGCCTAATCTTAGATCGTGGGAAACTTGTATGGTGTAACTATATTAACTGAATCAGTTTGTTAAATCTTGAAAATAATATTTTAATCGGCGTCTTTGATGTTGGTCAACATACAAATCACTCCATTAATTTTATAAAAGACGGATTAATTAGTAGATTAACTGAAGGTGTAGAGGTAACATGTAATATTACTAAAGATGGCGGTTAGGGTGTTAAAAACAAACAGTTATATAAAGACTATCAGACCTAGTCTACACACGTGACAATATTAGACCGATATAGACTTGATCAAACGTTATATCAGAATGCAGTTAAATGTATTAAGATGTTTTGTAATATTTAAATAGTTTTACTTATCACATACATATTTTAAAAACAACATCAGTGTTTACCGCTATTTAAATTCATTAGCCTAATGATGATTGTATGTATATTCTAGAGGCTCAGATCGTTCACTTCTTTAAATTCATTAGCCTAATGATGATTGCATGTCTACTCGCGCGAGAGAGAATGGAATGGGATTTAACGTCCTACTGCTCTGCTCCGAACTGGGCTAATGAAGACGGGCATACACCACACAGTGTTGCCCGGACAGCTGCACCACGGCCTACTCTGATATCGAATTCCAACTGTCTAGGGGTCTTTTACATGCACGCTAATGAGTACACGAGACCTCTTTTTATGTCCCATCCTAACGACTTGACAGCTGTCCTTGGCAGGCCCTCCGTCCTGCATCACTGACAAGGGGGGGGGGGCATGCCGATAAATCTGGATGAACTTTCTCGGCCGATGCAGCGTCTTACCCACTTAACCACCGTGAGCCCCGAGGGAGAGAGATAGAAAGAGAGAGAGTGTCCACATTTGAGGTCGAGGATGTTTATTGATCACCAAAAAATGTTTTAAAACAAATGAAATGAAAGGGGTTTTAACGTCCTTTTGCCCCTACTGGACTAATGAAGACAGGATAAATAACTGGGGGATTGGGATGGGCCTACTACTGCACTGTGAATTGTATTACAGTTGAATGAAATTGAATGAAATGGGGTTTAACGTCCTGCTGTTAAATGAAGAAAATTTGCCCGGAGAGCGACACCACGGCCTACTGTCAAGGTTTTTTTTTACGCGCACGACGATGTGTACAAGGGGCCTCGGTTTTTCCTTTCATCCGAACCAAACCGGAAAAATCCCGATGAACTTTCTCGGTCAACGCAGTGATGAAAACGGAATCTCCAAACTAGCGCGTCAACGTCTTACCCACTGAGTCACAATGGCTCATTGTATTAGAACAGAGGTATGCTATATTCATAAATGAAATGAAATGGAATGGTGGGGTATAACGTCAAGCTTTTCTGCACTAACTGCGCAAATGAAGACGTGGTTCAACCTGCCAAGTGTTTTTTTGCGTGCTTAGCAATGGGTACCGAGGACCACGGTTTTCTTTCAATCGAACGTCCAGGTCCTTGGGCCAATGGAGTTTCTCATTCAAACCGGGATCGAACCCGGAACACCATGGTTAGTGAGTCAGCAGCTTATACACCGAGCCACCGTTTTATTAAAAATGCTGATTTTGTAGTAAAAAAAGCAACTAAAAACACCCCCCCCCCCCGACTATATGGTTATATTATAGAAAGGAGAGTGGGTTTAATATAAGTTCTGTCCGTTCCCAAATCCCTGCTCAAGTACCAATCTGAATAAAAAAATTTTAAGAAATAATATTAGAAAAGAAAATATACCTCGATATTTTGATATTTGTTATTTAAAACCTTTCTTAGTTAAACCCGTTTTTATTATATTTATTGCATAAAGATAAATTTAAATGGCGTACTTGAAAAGATTCTTAAGAGAAGGAAAAGTATTGTAGTCTCCAGTTAAAGAGACGCTTTCCCTTTTTTTGATTCCGCAAACAACATTCAATAGACGAGTCTTTTCAACAGGTGTTAAGCCTCTAGCAGATAAATCTGATCAAACATCTTGTTGACTGTCCACTCTACTTATCCATAATGGACCAATTTTTATAGATCACCAACATTGAATTTAACTAATAAGAGAAGAATAGGCTTTATATTGATACAGTGGCTACTAAACGTTTCTTGATTCCATTGTGAGAAACATTTTCCCATGATCTTGTTGACCGCCATACCCTGCTCATTTTTTGTTTATCTAATAAGGCCTTTTAAATAGTAGGATTAACAAGGTTTAAAGCATACTTTCTAGGGTATATTTTAGATATCTTAATATACAAAGAAACATAGCATTAAATCCATATTTTCCAGCGGTTGTATAAATATATCAAAACCAGCATTCTGCTTTAGGTTACCCCGATTAATTACAAACTGGGCATGATTAATTTCGATTCTTTTTTGATTATTAATTTGTCCGGGAATTGTGAATAGATTTATTTGTGTTCAGTTGGAATCCGAAATAACAGTATAGGTTGCGGTCTGGGCAATATTTCCACCATATTAGCAAACTGCATGGGGTAAGTCTGCCGTCATTACCCCCGTCGGTTCACAACCATAGGACGTTAATAAATCCCATTTCATTCTGTGTTTAATGTTGATATTAACTATCTCTGAAATTACTTTATAAACAATTGGTCAAGGTGAAACACAATCACTGTCAAACTCTTCGAATACTCTAACATTTATAAATTCCGTTTATATAAAGAACGGTTTTGTGGATAACACATTTCCTTCGATGTTTATGGCGCTCTTTGTCTATCAACACCAAGTTAAACGATTGTGAAGAGAGGTATAAATGAACATGGATTAAAATAATCAGTGAGGAACTGTGGTGTTAAGAGCTGCTGGTTCTGGTTGCTAACATTCCTTTCCAATTATAAAATACATATAAACAACCACTTTGTCAGGCCCTACATACGTTAGGTTTCCATTGAAATGGAGAGAGAGAGAGAGAGAGAGAGAGAGAGAGAGAGAGAGAGAGAGATGGGTTTAACGACCACTTCACACAAACTAGATCATTTCGGGACCCTACCCTTTTCTCATGAACAACCGAGGTATCGAAACCACGACAGTTGACTCAATGCCAGATCGTATGCTACACCTCTAACTATTCCAACGCCCAACCCCCGAAATGAAATGAAATAAGGTTTAACGTCCTACTCTTCTGCCCTGACTGGGGTAATGGAGCCGTGCATACGCCATACAGCTGCGCTACGGTCTACTCTAATATCGAATTCTAGCTGCCAAGGGATCGTTTATGTACACGATAATGTGAACACGGGACTTGGGCTTTTGGTCCTATCCGAACTACTAGACAGCTGTCCTGGCTTCGATCGAAAAATGCGAAAGTCGTCGTAGAATGTAGCTTTTGGACATTGGCCACTACCGATTCCTCTCATTACATAAGCCATGTAAAGATTTGTGTGCCAGAATGGTATAACGGATGCGCGTTAGACTATTCCGACATTAGGTCTGGTCTTGAGTCAAGTGGCTTGGTGTCGATTCCCCACTTGTACGTGACAGGGAGAAGGGCCTCTTGGCCAACCTCGTGGGTTGTCTCCGATTCCCCACTGTTAGTTCTGCAATGATGCAGTTTTGTGTCAAGTGGACTTTAAACGGATGGGTTGATGGTCACGGGCCTTCAATCCAGGAGTGAAGTTAAAATTAAACTTTTTTTGTAAATCTGAAATTATTGTTGTGTACAAATTGTCCAACTGTAATTGAATAAAATATTGTATTTCATCTGTTCGGACATGATATCAATTGTATTCCTTACTCTCATTTATGAGTATACAGGCCCTATACTTGAGTTCTGGGGTGGTTCCCCCTTGTCGGTGGTGCAGGACAAAGGACCTGGCAATAGAACGAAAAGCCGTGCTCCCGTGTTCACATTGACGTACACGTACACGATCACCTGTCATCTGTCCGGGTAAAATGTCCCCCGTAGAACACTGTATAGCGAACCTGTCTTCTGTAGCCGCGTCGTAGCAGAGCAGAAGGACGTTAAAATTAATTTCATTTCTTGCGTCTTGAGGGCATACAATCAAAGAGTGAATCCGAACGTTCACACATCTCTGCTGTCACAATGACTCGCAGAACAGTAGGACATTAAACCCTATTTCATGCCAGGCGATTATATTTCTTTGCAGGGGCGGATCTAGGAATTTTGAAAGGGGGGGGGCGCGCAAAATGAGGGCACTTACTGCGGAGACGGGACACGCCGCTGCGAGGGGGTGGGGGGGGGCAAGACAATTATCCGTCATTTCCTTGCATCTGTAGACATTCCAAGAGCTATTTGGCTGATATTTTCGTCTAAGTAAACGTTCGGAGAGGAATATTTGGGTCTGAAAAAAGGCACTTTCAGCAGTAAAAAAAGGCACTGTCAAAAATTAGGGGGGGGGATCCGCCTCTGTTTTGACTGCACCAACGGTTTGTCGGCCATGTGCTTAACAAGTAACTGAAATTGTATTTAAAGAGGTAGGACTAGCACAATAATTCTCTTTTGCTCAGATGTCTTCAAACTAAAGATTTCGCCGAAAACTTATTTAAAAGAAATCGATCTGACGACGTTTGCGTTAAAGACGTTTGAACTAAGGGTTAGAGCACCGACCAGCCACCACCCATAACTAGAAAAAGAAAGAACAAGAATAGGTTTTGAATTTTAATACGAGAGTGGATATTCGCCATTCGCATGGCGAATAACCCAGACCCATAAGGATGGTTATTCGCCATTCGTTTTATATAATAAACTTAAAATTCTTGCAGATTGTTTGTGCTTTTATTCAAACTGCATGCCTAGAATCCATTTTTAATTGTTATTTGTTATTTGAAGCTTCGCCGTGTAAATGAAAGCCTTCGTTCACAGCGAAGCGAAGACAGAGAAACCGACATCGTGTGTACATGGAAGTAGAACACATGTGAAAAGTTCCGGACGCTGTAAAATTTTGTATCTTTACTAATCCAGAAACATTGAAAACGCATTTCTTTGTACTTTTGTTTATCACAAAGTATATAAAATACAAACTTAGTCTAATTCCATTCCTGTCGAGCGAAAGCAATAGAGGCTTATTGAAATTGTTCTATTTAATCTGCTCGCCCGCCTACCACACGGAGGAGTCTACCCATATATTTCGTTGCCAACCGCATGTTTTATCTGCGACCTGTAGTTTATATATTTTATTTTCCATTCCTATATTTCATTCCCTACCAATAGAGAGAGAGAGATATATATATATAGAGAGAGTTTAACGTCCACTTGACACAATGTAGGTCATTTTGGGACGAACACATTGTCCCATGTAGGTCTTTAGCTGTGGCTAGATATCGCAGGACCCGGAGAAAACCGAAGAGGTTGGACAGGCACACTATCCTCTCTTTCCCTATCGTTTATTTTTTTGTCAAACACATGATTCATTTACAACTACTCACATTGGCGTACCAGTCAGGGATTTCTTAAAATTGACTAAGGGATTAAAATTCGGCATAAAATTTAGAACATTTAAAGTCAGTTTAAAACAAAGTGACATTTTTTCGGGCACCACGATTTTTTTTAAGCGATCGGCTTTGCATGCCGCGTCTCTGTGTACTCTAAACGAGATATTTTTTTTTTAGGCATTTTCGTAATTTGTATCGGCTAATTCCTCTTACAAGTTAGTGGTGCTGGACGGAGGGCAGCTGTGTAGTTGAGAGTGGGGGTGTGGGAATTCGGGACTAACATATGGTTCAGTTTTTTTTTTATTTGAATAATTCCCTTGCGCGTAGGGGTCTTTAGCAGTGGTAGGACCCAGAGAAAACCCACGTGGTTGGACAGACGACCCTACTCCTGAACATGGCCCAACAAAAGGTATTTCCCCACGTATAAATATAAATGGTGAACAAATTAAGTAATTTAGAGAGAGAGAGATGGGGTTTAACGCCCACTCGACACAAACTAGGTCATAGCGTAGACTAACATATGGTTTTAATTCTATTTCAATAATTCGCTTGCGCGTAGGGGTCTTTAGCAGTGGGAGGAAACCGGAGTGCCCGGAGGAAACCCACGAGGTTGAGAAGGCGCCCCTATCTCCATGCCACATACGCTCACACCAGGGCTCGAAACCACAGCCGCAAGCCAGGGGTGACCGGCCAGCTAGAGGTCAAAGAGCGGCACTCTAGACCACTAGGCCATCCCTACCCCCCTAGTAATTTAACCCTTTTATTCTACAGCATAGGCTCAGCATAAAATTCATATTGATGTATTCTGATCAGAACATTCTGATCTACTCGAACCTTTTATTTTCAAAAAATGTTTATTTCCAATTCATATACTTGAATAAAACTATTTTTGTCTTATTTAAACTTTTCAAAGACAGGTCATAAGGTATGGTACTCTTTCGGGTAGTCACCGCTAGGCTATAAATAGACCTCCAATAGCACTCTGCCAAACGACGTTAGTTGTAGTATTTATTTTCGCATTTTTACTGCAACGAAAATGATATATGTTCATTTTGTAGGATGAGGTTAAACTAGTTTAAATGCTTTGTGGCATTACCACTCGACCAGACATTGTGATAGGCCAGAGAATATCGATTTAAAAAAAAGAATGGCGAATAACAAAAACGAATGGCAAATAACGTAAACGAATGGCGAATAACTCTTTGCCATTCGCATGGCGAATATACGACTGTAGACATTATTACAATAAAAATGACAAGGAATATAGAAATACAAAATCATTCGGGCCTTGATTTATATAAATATTAAGATATATATACCATGAGTAATTAGAGCATGCTACGATATATATACCAGAGGAAATAGAGCATACTAAGATATATGCCATAGGTAATATGTGTCAGAGGTAACATACTAAGATATACTCATCTATTCGAGCATCAAAATTCATTTTTAAATGAATATATTATGTGATTTCGTTTGATTCGGAAATATACAATTATAATCTTATTAGAATGCTCAATAAAGTATATTATAATTCTGAAACACGGCAAGCTCACAAATATTATACCATACAAGTATAGACCGAAAGTGGTTAGTAAATAAAATATCACGGTTACAGTGCCACAGACATTAATTTTGCACACTTTTGAATGTTTTAGGCGGAGATCGTGGTTGTTTGTTCCACCCGAATGACTAGACAGTTGTCCGTCCTGCAGCATTGAAGAGAGGAAACAACTCGGAAAAACCCGAGGAAGCCACTCGGCCGTCACCGGAAATGAACCCAGGAACTTCTGGTTAGCGAGCCAGCGTCTTACGCAATGAGCCAACGTGGATCCAAATAGATCAGCGAAAATGGATATCTAAGTGAGGTGGGTGAAGGAGTAGCCGCTGACCATCTGATTCCTCTCCCTAGCCATTTCTTGTACGTCTGAGGTGAGGTTTAATTGACCGCACTCCACCGCACTTCACGGCCAATCCTTAGTTGAATACCATAACCCCATAGTAACATGCACCCCATCCCGTGGGGTATAGTAAATAGTGATATAGATACACAGAACAAGAAGTACCTTGGGTTATTGTGTATATATTAATACAGTGAATAACCGTGCAAACTCATACAGAGAGGGTGAATGTCCAAATGGTTAGCATGTGCGTGCTGTATTATAAGGTTTCTTATTGAGTCAACTGACGCGGTTTCAATTCTCCGGTTGTACGTGACAAGGAGTAAGGTCGCCTATCAGCCTCGTAGGTTTTCCCCGGGTCCTCCGGTTTCGCTCCACTGCTAAAGACCCATTGGCGCGAGCGAATTATTGAAGTAAAATTGAACAGAAATGAACTAGTTTGTGTCTAGCGGCCGTTAAATCCCATCACTCTCTTTCTCTCTTTACTCAAAGCATTGACCTTAAAAGGTCCATGCATGCGCATAACAAGTCGAAGCAGCAACGGGGCGCAATTCCTTGTTTTCGCTCTGTTAAAGGCATAGCTTTAAATACGAAATCGAAGCAGCGACGGAGAGAGAGCGAAATGGGGTTTAACGTCCACTCGACAAAAACTAGGTCATTTCGGGAATAACATATGGTTTAATTTTATTTCAATAAATCGCTTGCGCGTGGGGGCTTTAGTAGTGGGAGGAAACCGTAAGACCCGGAGAAAACCAACGAGGTTGGAAACAGCTCTGGAACACGCATTAATAATTATTACATCTTTAATTCTAACCACCAATGTAGTCATTTTGGCCATCTTTCTAGTTCACGCCTGCCCCCATTAACACTCGTTCAGCCTGTAGGTTCATAAGTCCCCTGTGTGTAGCGGTCTCTCATTTAGCTTGTTCTTCAGGTAAGCCTGTCTCTCAGTCTTAGTTATGCTTCTATCTGAGATCATTTATTACATTTAAGGTGTTATCCACAACCTAATTAATATTAAATAACCATTTTCAAGTTATAATACATATCATTATATTAGTAGCCTTCCTTTAACAAGCAATAATATGGCGTGCCGTCTTGCTGAGTAAATTAATTAATAGATTTGTGATACACCAGTCTTGCTGAGTAAATTAATTAATAGATTTGTGATACACCGGCCTATACCATTGTTTTACAGTATTCTCATATGATATAAATATTTCCTTATTACAAAACAAACGTGAAAAAAGTAGCGTTCTCACAGCTTTGTAGGTCAGATAGCAGAGTTTTGGCGTTTGTTTTGAACATGCTAAAAACAGTCGCCGTAACTAGGCGATCATTGGCGACCATGGCGTTTCCATCCCGCTTTTACCACGCTTATGACGATCTTAACGTGCTGAGACCCTTTTCCGTCGTCGTAGCAGCGCAGTAAGGATGCCAAACCGGTCTGACGGGGGTATAAGGTGATATCAGGGCATAAAATGACGTGCCTCGAAATGAAAATGTACGTGCTCTGGGAAAGTGTTGGGTATAGCGATGCCTCCTTCTCGTAATGGGCGGGGGGTTGGGATGGCCTAGTGGTCTAGAGTGCCGCGTTTCGACCTTTAGCTGGCCGGTCACCTCTGGCTTGCGGCTGCGGTTTCGATCCCTGGTGTGAGCGTATGTGGCATGGAGATAGGGACGCCTTCTCAACCTCGTGGGTTTCCTCCGCGCACTCCGGTTTCCTTCCCCCGGGCACTCCGGTTTCCTCCACCTGCTAAAGACCCCTACCCCTAGTAGGTCATTTTGGTTTCAATTTTATTTCAATAATTCGTATACGCGTTCTCCTGAATGAAAACACACACTATGTATTTATGAATAATAATATACATTAATTTCATGAATATAAACAACCACACACTATGATTTTATTAATAAAAATATACATGAATTTCATGAATATAACCACTTAGTATTTTATGAACAATAATATACATCAATTCCATGAATATAACAACACACACCATGTATTTTATGTATAAGAATATACATGAATTTCATCAATATAAGAACGCACTTTGTATTTTATGAATAATAATATGCATTAATTTCATCAATATGAGAACACACTTTGTATTTTATGAATAATATAATGCATGAATTTCATGGATATAAGCACACACTTTGTATTTTATGAATGATAATATACATTAATTTCATCAATATAAGAACAGACTTTGTATTTTATGAATAAGAATATACATCAATTTCATGAATATAAGTATTTTATGAATGATAATATACATTAATTTCATGAATGTAACTATTTTATGAGTAATAATATACATTAATTTCATGAATAAAAAAACACTATATGTATTATTATTAATGATAAGCTTTATGATGTATCTTACCAATAGTAATATCTATATGTATAAATCGTATACATCAAATTCATAAACATTATATACATCAATTTCATGAACTGGAACAAGTACTATGTGCATTATTATTGATAATGTACGCCAATTTCTTAACTAGAAACACTGTATTATAAACGATAATATACACCAATTTCATGAACAGGAACAAATACTATGTACATTATCATTGATAATATAAATCAATTTCGGAAATCGGCGCTACGACCTGGGAGGGGATGGATGTCCGAATGGTTAGCGTGTGCGCGTTGTATCATAAAGTCGGTCATTAGGTAAATTGGCGTGGTTTCGATTCCCCGTTGTACGTGACAAGGAGTATAAAGACCCCGCGCGCAAGAGAATTGTTAAAAATAAAAAAAATGAATCATCAGTTAGTCCCGAAACTACCTACATGTAGTTTGGTTCGAGTGGACGTTAAACCCCATCTCTCATCTGAATAGCAGCAAATTGAGAGGAGATGAAATATAGTTTAACCCTCTCTCGGCAGAAACAAGGTAATTTCGGGACTAGCATAATGTGTTCAATGTCATTTGCACATAGGGGCCTTGAGCAGTGACCCAAAGAAAACCCACGATGTTAGACGATGGAAACCACTCCCCTTAACTCTATGACAGATCTTATAATATTACTTTAAGATCAAATCACGTGGGACCAATTGCGTTACGCATATGACATTTTTTGCATCTGAACAGTTCCCTCAGTTCCCGATTTCTTGCTAGAAATATCGGTAATTTTAAAATGGAAAATCCCACAGCCATTAACATGACCACTAGTTCAAAGATAAACCAGCCGCTGGGAGCGAAAAACTTCTTTAAAATCTGCCCGAAATAAACAAAAATAAAATAAGGCGCAAGTGCTGCAATTTGTATTAAATACAGCGCAACTAAGAGGGATGCAAGCCTATACCCAGCCTGAAAACCTGCCTGAAGTGTATGGCTCACAGCCCTTTCACAAGTTTTAAGTTTCAATATTCGTATGAATGAAAATAATAAAAAAGCAGTCGGATAGATAATAAGATTAATAAACTGAACAAATACTATCCACAGGTTTGTTTTGTTTACTGCGAATTCTGCCATAAAGGTGTGACTTTGACTAAGTAGGCTTCCGTCAATTAAAATCAAACAAGAAACAAGAAGATTAAAAACCCAAGAACCAAGTAAAAATATGCGGATTTTGGTTTCGCTCATAGAATTGTAATCAAAGCCTACCTGAAAGGCTAATTGTACGTTGTACATATTTGCTGCTAGCATGTGGGTACACATAAAGGCACAGGTACTAAACATTATTAATAACACAGAACTGGCAATTCGATTCCACTTAGGTTTGACGAACAACACGGCAATGTCCCATCCAAAATAAATCAAATAAATGCCTATACTCACTGCCAGTTCATTATACCAAATCCAGCAACAGGATTTAGAAATGGTGACCATCTTACTCAAGAAAAATAACAAGAGCATGTTTTCGGCAATCATTGTTATATCGATTACAAGGAACAGTGATTCCAATGCAAGAAAATTATTGGTATCGACAATGTCGTTACTGCACTCTTCCAACGTTTGGTTATCCAGGCAGGATATGTTCATCTGTTGAATCATTTTGTCTATCATAAAGCCCCAACAACGAACGAAAGCCCCGAGATCAGAATAAAGGCTCCTTTGTGAGGATCAATTCTAAGGTAGTCCACAAATCCTCGCCTGCTTGTCTCTCACGGAAACCCTAATTGATCTAATAATATTAGAAGTTAATGGTTTAATATTTAACGTAATATTTACAGAGATGAAGGTTGCTACACTCAGTATTATGGTAAAGTGAAGAATGTCTAGAAATCAGGTAGTGCTTTGCAATAAGTTCACACAATGTTTATCACGGTTTAAATTCTCCGTGACACAGAGAGATGATGGTTGCATCACTGAACATCAAGGTAGGGTGCAAGCATATATTAATAAGAAATTAATTCAAACAAAACAATTATTTCTTTGCAACAGGTCCAAATTTCTCGGTCTAATGACGAACCGATGCATTAAACTTCTTACTTCGTATTCCAAACAATCAAGCGATTCAATACGCACCAATACCAACAACAATGTCCACCGAGGTTCACTGCTTCAACTTCTAATCAAGTTCTTCAACATCGTCGTTTCCTAGTGACACACAACCTGTATCACATGTTCTCTCTGACAGATCGCATTTATATCAATGAATGTGCCAAATGATAAACCAATCGTCTTTTATCAACGGTCTACATATTGATTATTTTATCATGTATTGTATATATATATATATATATGTTGAAATCCGTTAACTTTGTGTCCGCATACCTTGTGTCTTCGTCGTTACCCGTGAAACAAAGTAGTACAGGTCGAGTGCTAATTGGGAATGGATGAAATGAAATGGGGTTTAAAGCCTTATTGTTCTGCCCCATCTCGGCTAATGAAGACGCGTATACGCCAAGCAGAGTGCTGTGAGTGACATTTTGTGCGCATGCCATAGATATGTGTACACAGAGCCTCGAATTTTCGTCGCATCCGAACGACAACACGTTGTTCATTGCCAGGCCCCCAGTCTTATATCTCGTAGGGATCTAACCCAGGACCGCCAGGTTAGCGAGCCAACGTCCTACCCACTGTGACTGGCTCCTTCTGATAGGTTCCCATTATCACGCTTCGTGCTGCGAATGAAATCGTAGTGATCGTCTCGGGTCTTATCATATATTGAGGTCAGTCGTAACACTCCCCCCTCTCTCTCCCCCTCTCTCTCTCTCTCTCTCTCTCTCTCTCTCTCTCTCTCTCTCGTACCTGCACCTCGTTTTATTCCCACCCGATCGACGAAATGATGTTCCTGTCAGATCCTTCATCCAGCAACACAAACAAGATTAAAGCACGAAGGAAAATCCCGAGGAAATTTCCCGACCATCACTGGGTATCGAACTAGGTATCACAAGGTTATCGAGCCAGTCCCTTACTCTGTGAGCCACTATGACTCTTCCCAAAACTCAGTATATATTTACATCTGAGAGAGAGATGTGGTTTAACGTCCACTCGACACAAACTAGTAAGTCATCTTTATATAGATTAAGATTATGTCTGTCTGCTAACATGAGAAAGAGAGAGAGAAATACAGTTTCACGTTTACTCGACACAAACTAGGTCATTTCGGGACTATCAGATGTCCTGGTGTGTTAAGACCCAGCTCCCTATTAGTTGTTACTATCCGGTTTCCCCGCCTGTTGGAAGGTACATGTATATAATAACGAGTTCTCACACTAGTAATAATGTTCCTTCCAGCCTGGTGTTACACGAGACTTACTTGCTCCAATTTTATTTCAACAATTCACTTACACGTAAGGGTCTTTAGCAGTGGGAGGAAACCGGAAGGCCCGGAGAAAACCCACTAGGTAGGACAGACGACCACTCCATGACATCTACAAGCAGCAGAGACACGAAACCATCCCACTTGATAAATGATAGGCCACACGAGTATATGTCCCCGAAGCAACGACTGCGAGTTTTACAACATCAGGACGTTGCTATATAATTTAACCACTCTTGAACTTATAGCTACATTATCTACAGTCACGCGAACAGCAGCATCCAATCTGAGGTTGTGAAACAGCGACCTCCGCAGAAACCTTGACATTGAACAAACCTTGAACTTTGCAACACGATTATCACAGGTAGACATTTTAACTGGAAAGCGCGAGACTTGATATCCGTGATGATCATGGAATCCGATAGGCTCACAATCTAGGTGAATGGTCAATCATCAATATTGTTCAGATATTACACGCACGCATGTATGCTCAATATAAAGGACATTGCATGCACATGCGGTCCGTGTGGTATCCTTAACGTTTACTTTATTACATTAAGTACCAATCTGATTAAAACACAGATCTAATTTCGTTTCGTTTTTTATAGTACAAAATTTCGTTTTTACTTGTCTTCACTACTCTTGGATCTGGAGGACTTGTTATTTATCCCGTGTTCTGCCTGAAATGTGGGGTCAGCCAATCAAATGGTCTGTCGAATCGACCGGTTGACCTTTTCATGCGTGGAACTGTGGGTAGATATTACCAGTCAATGACGTCTATACTAACACCAGCGGATATAAATCAAAACAAAACAAAAGTAGATTTCAAAAAGCATGGCGGTCGCTAATTGGTTAATCGAATAACTGACGTTATCGGGTCAAATGTCCCGTACTTGATACCTGACGTCATAGAACGTGAGCTCCCAGTATAACTTGTTAGATCTACCTGAGTGTAGGCCATCGAAAGTATAAAAAACGAAACGAAATATAGATCTATATTTTAATTAGATTGATTAAGTACGTTAGCTTTATTACATAAATGGGTGTTGGCGCCGTGTGTGTTGTATCATGAGGTCTGTCATTGAGCCAACGGGCGTGATTTCGATTCTACGGTTATACGTGACAAGGAGTAGGGTCGCCTGTCCAGACTCATTGGATTTCTCAGGGTGCCCCCCCCCTTGCTAAAGACTCCTACGCACACGCTAGCCTCGAGGTCGGTGTTCGATCCCTGCATTGGCCGAGAAAGTTCATCCAGATTTCCCGGGGTGGTTCCCAGATTTTCCGGTTTTGCACCACCTTGTCACTAGTGATGTAGGATGGAGAACTTGACAAGGACAACCGCCTAGTCGTGCAGATGGGACGAAAAACCGGGGTCCTGTGTACACATTAGCGTGCACGTAAAAGATCCCTTGACAACTGGAATTTGATAAAAAAAAAAGTATACGTCGTAGTGCCGGTGTCCAGGCAAAATTTCCTTCATAGCACACAGTATGGCGTACGCCCTTCTCCATTAGCCCAGTTCGGAGCAGAATAATAGGACGTTAAACCCCATTTCATTTCATTTGTTGTATTTCCGTAATAGAGAGAGAGAGAGAGAGAGAGAGAGAGAGAGAGAGAGAGAGAGAGAGAGAATGGGGTTTGACGTCCACTCGACAAAAACTAGGTCATTTCGGGACTAACATATGGTTTAATATTATTTTAAATAATTAGCTTGTGCTTACGAAGTAACTAGTGCTTACGGGTCTTTAGCAGTGGGAGGAAACCGGAGGACCCGGAGAAAACCCACGAGGTTGGACAGGCAACCCTACTCCTTGTCACGTACAACCGGGGATTCGAAACCACGCCAGTTGACTTAATGACAGGCTTTATGATACAGCACTCACGCACTAACCATTCGGGCATCTAACCTCCCTTTCCTTAATAGACTATTATGCATTGAGTATTATTACACGACTCACACACAGTTATGGCA
This sequence comes from Patella ulyssiponensis, assembly GCA_963678685.1. Classification (NCBI taxonomy): domain Eukaryota; kingdom Metazoa; phylum Mollusca; class Gastropoda; family Patellidae; genus Patella; species Patella ulyssiponensis. The sequence goes on from OY783229.1 coordinate 65,350,799, forward strand.
GTTATACTTTTAAGTATTATTTCCTCTAGTTTTTAGACGCTCCAGTGCCAAGACCACCATCAAACGACACCGTATCCATTGTTGCCGGACAGGGTTTTACGTTGTGTTTTATCGGAAGGCTCCCGAAGTCTAGTCTATATAGTATTCCCGAGACGCAATGAATTATCAAAGTATCCTCATTTAAATGAAAAATAGCTACTTAAAAATGTACCACCCGTTCCCAAATCTTAAGCATATTACAAATAAACCTCCATTCCCATTGTTAAGGTAATTAGAAATAAACCCCTGTACCCATTGCGACCCCCCCCCCCCATGCCCCCCCCCCCACTCCTCTACTAAATGCAGTGTATACCACTTTAAATCAGTGTTCTTTTGTTTCTGTTAGTGTAATATTGAGTGAATGGAATTGCCAAGAGGAGAAAAAACGTTTGTCTGATTTGATCGGTAAAATTGGGTGGTAATATGCTAGAACGGCACGCTTCTACCCTCTCCTCCTGTTATTTTATGGATAATCTAACTGGTCTGTCTCTACAAGCAATCCTATCAAATACTGATAAAACGTGATTTTTCCTGTCTTGGCCAACTTAAATCGACATGTACTTTCAATAAAAAGCGCAAAATTGTACGAAGATGTTGACATTTTAGCCATGTTTCGCCTTCTACTTGTGAAACACTATTGACTGATAATAAGGTCCCGTCTGACGTCCGCTCCTTGAATAGCGAGTGTAATAATATCTCAACCTTTGACCTGCTTGAGACGTGGGTTGGTTGATCGGATACGGCTGTCGTTCATCGCTGATAGGTTATATGCTATAAATCAGTTTGTTTAATTGAGCTCCACCCCCGTTATCAATCAGATTATTCCGCCCCATCACTCAACAATTAAGTCCCGCCCTTTTTATTGTACGATGCACCATGGACAACACGATGATTTTCGACACCGGTGTTGGATGAAAATTATTGTTCAAGTTTGTATGATCCAACTAATGTGTCGACGAGACCTTAACTTCATTCATGCTTCCCTTTCCTGATCACTTTAACCTATTAAACATACATTATGCAAGAGCCAAATCTGCCTACTGCAGGTCTTTCTTTATGTCTGAAATATTATCTTAGTTATTAATTGGACATTAATTAACTTATCCAGAACATAATCAACTCTAGATGTAAACGCTATCCTGTCATATTTACTGGATTAGGATCCCATTTGCTACTCGACTTTCATTCGAAATGGATAGTCGAGACTATGTTTCCTTTATCGTACCGACTTTAGTAATGATGACCGAGGCTAGGTCTAATTTCGATCGCTAAAATCTCAGAGGGAATCAATTTGACTGAAATTTTCAGTAAATTCCCTTTACATTCTCTATTTTTTAATTATTATAGTGAGAACTGTCAACTCTTGACGTAATGTCCCATCACGTATCTTTAATTTTCGATGTAATCAATTATGCTATCTGTCAATTACTCAATGACCTAATTTTGAATTTTAAATATTATACTTTAACTGATCGAGAATTCGTCACGAGAGAGAAGTAAAGGGAGTTAACTCTTACGACGATCAAAAGTCGAGTATAGGTCATACTAAAAAGACTAGTCATTAAACGAGATCAAATATTAAATTCAAAGGAAAATATTGCTTATGGAAAGGTAACTCTAAATAAAGCGTTTTTCAGTTTGTTTTTTGTTTTTATTTGTGTCTCATTTGTTGTCGCGTCTGTGCTACCGTAGATTTTCGTGCCACACGGATTTAATAAACTGAAAATCAAACGAATTTATCTCTTCTTATACATAAACAATTTAAGGTTATAAACAAAAATCTTCTGTAAATGTATATAGAAGCATTGAATGTGTTCTTTTATAAAAAAAAAAATTAAGATAAGATAAAATATGTATAATATATGGTTTGTTTTTATTAATAGCGATAAAATAATTTACTATACACAAACGGATAACGCAATAAATAAAATGAGAATGATGGTTTAATAACAATAGCAATAATTGTATTTTTAGGAGATTTAGTTTTCAATGTAACAAATGTATCTCTAAAACTGTATTATCAGTACTTTAAGAACGTTTAAATAAATATTCAACTTTTTGTTTTGGTTTTAGTGAGGCATAAATTATCAATTAGTCTTGAAACTAAGAAACGTACTAAAGCTATCTCTTTATATTCATTTTCCCGTAGCGTCTTGTCGTTCGGATGGAATTCAGTGAATATTCAGCGGACATGCCGCTGTACGGACAAAATTTCCCTCAAAGTGCAGGTGACTAGCCCGGTTGGTGCCACAAAGAGGAAGTTAAATCCCACTGCATTCCATTTCATTTCACTTCCCCCACTTTAAGATCTATTTTTAAGATTTTGTATTATCGAATATAAGAATATTCTCATAAACACCGTCTTATATTATTTCTTTATAAAATAATTATATGGCCTTGGTACAAACCTTAAAAGAATAAAAATAAAATATAAAACTAAAAAAAGAAGAAAATAAAAGAAGTAGAACTTCAAAAAGCGAAAAGTAATTTTATTTTTTGATATAATTCGATTCCAGGTTGCTTCTAAACTTTATGACTTGTCTTTTCAATGCTCTTTTGAGAAAAATCATTTCCATGAAACTGTATTTCTCATAGCTGTTCTATTAATGCATCCAAGCGTTCTCTTCTAATGGTTTTCGCAGTCTAAACATTATTCTGTGTTTGAGATGGTGTGCTTTTGATGGCAGTGATATTGGTGAATGTTAGGTCTAGCTTTAACGTGCTTATGATAAATATCAAAATGTCTACAAGATACTCTTGTTTATCAGACGTAATGAATACCCACAATTGCTATATACGGTTCATTTCAGTTGTTAGTCACGGGGTGATCACAGACAAGACGACGCGAGTTATCTCCCTTTGTACGTAATCATGAGCCAGTTGAGCAATTTACCATATGGGTATCTAAAAACGGTAACAGACTTCTAATATATTTCTTCATAAGCTGCACAGAAATGAAAAAACATGTCGTAATCCTCCTTTAAGTAGTGGTAATTAGACCAGACTGGCTACCTTGACAGAAAGTCGACGCATTAGAAGGGATTTCAGTCTAAAGGGTGGTCTTCAAGACCAGTGTTAAGACACCAGTTTTCCTGCCTTCCTCCTTAACGCGGCCTGGATATAGATATAAGCAATTGCATAGTCTAGGCGGAGTAATCGTAAACCAAGGGATTAGCCGGGCGTGTCAAACACGGCTTTAAGACTTAGCATAGTGTATTGCGTTTCACATGCTTGTAGCTTAGAACTGATCCCAGTTATTGCAGCTAAATAGGAAACGGCTTGATTTAATATTGCCTAAAATATAAAATATAATGATTCCGAGGTAACATTTTGCGTTAATAAAAAACTACAGAAATTATATCAATTAGAAAACAATTTGCGCTAATAAATAATTTGACGAGGGAAGCTATGGTGGAGCTTAAAAATTCCTTGCATTTTGGCATTTATAATTGGATATCGGTAGAGATCAGCAACTAAAATATCACCGTGAATAATAATATTATATTATGATATTCGGTTACTAATAATAGGCTCAAGGGGTATATACACGTAGCATAACATAAACAAAAACATTATAACTTTTAAAAAAGTACCGGAAATAGGGGCAAATTAACAAAATAGCTCAATATATAAGTAAATAAATATATATAAATTGGGTTTAACGTCGACAGTGAACACCATCCGATTATTTCAGAACTAACATACGTTACAGAACGCGAAGAGGCGACCCTGTTCCTTGACATGTTCAACAGACCCTGTTCTGCGCTATGGTTTACTGTTATACCGAATTCCAACTGCCAAAGGATCTTTTACGTGCACGCTAGTGTGTACACGGGACCTCCAAACGGCTAAAGTACACTAAAATTCGCCACCATTCTCAGCCGAACCCTATAGATTATCATTCCAAATGGAATTTTAACTAGTACCCAAAACAGATACGCTGATGAAGTAAAGAAAAAAAATCACTTTACATAAATATAACGAAAGTAATGCACAATTGAAAGACAAATATATACCCCAAATTTTGAATTATTAACACAAAAGTTAGCATATGATTTAAACATCTAGCGCACAAATAAAAGGAACTATGGTCCGTATTAATAGAAGGAGGTTGCACACAAGTGTAAGGAACCTGACACAAATGCATTGAAATTAATGTTAAAAAAACTTGCACACAAGTAAAAAGAAACAAGCACACGGACATAAAAATTGATGTACAAAAAAAAGTAACACAAAATTCAAAGAAACTAGCACACAGGCAAACAAAATTGTGTCCAAACATCTAACCAACAAACTAGCACACAGACATATAGAAATTGTCGTACAAAAACCTAACACACAAAGCCTACACAAAGAAACTAGCACACAGTCATATAGAAATTGTCGTACAAAACCTAGGAAACATTCACACAAATAAAAACCTAACAGACACATACAAAAAAACTTGCACGCATAATGAAATTTGTACACAAATGTACATTCGGATACAAGCAACGCCAGTAACCATAAATGAATAAAAACCGATCTAATACACAATGAACTAAAACGAATAGCACATTTAAATTACCCAAACAACACAAATAGAGTTTTAAAACTATCGAATTACAACTATCACAAAATGCAATTTTAGCGACTCTTTTATAAAAAATATTAATTTTTTCATTCGGGTAATTTTGGCTACTGAATATTTGAAACGTCACCCAAATAATAATTAATCACATCTTGTATCTGTCAAAACATCTCAAACCATTTTCAAATTATGGTCATTGCTAGAATTCATGTTTGATAAATATGAATTTATTCATCTGTATTATTGTTATCTTTTTCATATGTATTATTGTTATCTTTTTCATATGTCTATATCAAAAAAAGTAACGATTAGGTGACATGGAATAAAATTTTGGGGAATTTATTTTTATAATGAAATATTTGTTTTACGCTGTGCCACTGAGGTCAGTTTAATATTTTGAATGAGAGAAAATTAACTAAAATGGGGTTTAACATCCTACTCTTCCGCACCTAACCTGGGCCAATGGAAGACGGCATACGCCATACAGTGTGCTATGGGGCAAATTTTTCCCGGGCAGAGGCGCTACGGCCTACTCTTATATCGAATTCCAACTGCCAAGGGATCTCTTACGTGCACGCCAATGTGTCCACGGGACCTCGGTTTTTCGTCCCATCCGAACGACTAGACAGCTGTCCATGTCCGGCCCTCCGTTCCGCAACACTGATAAAGGGGAAACCGCGCCGGAAAATCTAGATGATCTTTCTCGGCCAATACAGGGATCGAACACCCGACTTCCAGATTAGCCACGTGATCGCCCTTGGAAAGGGGGGGGGGGATAGAGTTTAACGCAAGCTGGTCTCAAACTATGTCCTTTCGGGACTAACAATAACCTTATTTCAACAATTCGCTGGCGCGAACCTTTCTTTGGCTGTCTGGGTGATCTAACTGTTTAACGCGTGCGCGTGACATCGCAAGGTCCTTTATCGAGTCAAATGACGTGGACGCTTGAAAGTGACAAAGGGCAGGGCCCTCTAAAGACCCCTACGCGTAAGCGAATTATTGAAATAAATTTGAACAATATTTTAATCCGGAAATGACTTTGTTTGTGTCGAGTGGGCATTACCCCAATCCCCCTCCCCAATCACCTTTCTCTAGCCTTTTCAATTGACGAGAGTTGTCTTATGAATTTAGGTTCAGCCCATGAATATTTGAGTATTCGTATAGTATTGCGGTTTAAGTCCCATGAATCGGGACCAAGTTGTTATTGTGCATCAAATTTTGTTGGACCATGTTTTTTGAGTTTATAACACTCCCTTAGTTGTACGGTGATCTTCATTATTCTAGAAGTGTAATAGAAGACTAAGCCATGGCTGTAAGCTATATATTCCATGATTTTCTTAGGTGTAGTAAAATAATATTATTCATTGCATTAATATCAGCTGTTCTGTGTATATTATCATCGCTTTGCTATATTCATAACATTTAATAATATGTAATAATATGTAAGTATGTCTTTCTTACAGCACATCATATGCATGTACCATCTGCAGAGTTGTAGAAATTTACCCGAAAGCTAGAATGGGTGTTCATTGGTGTTTGTCTTAAATGTAAATTTTATTGTTACATGTATTCTCAAAACTTTTTTTAATGCTTCAAGTCAATAAATAGACCTATATATGAGCCACATTTTGATCCACTATATTAAATTAAAACATTATGGAAACTATTAGCTTAAATATTTAAAAGGATGAATCGAGACCCGGCTAGTAGGGAGTTAAATCCCATTAAAATTATACATTATGGTTCTTTATTCTTTGGCCAGTCACATATATGCAGCATTTTAGTCTCATCGATATGGACCTTATTATTCCCACTCAATCCGTGTGTTTTATGCCAGAGAATCGTTTTGTGTGCAACACCAATGCATCCACATAACCATGCTTTTAGCCATCACAAGTAGCTAGAGGGAATCTAGTAGGACCCTCCTCCTCTTGGTGCCGGTTAGACTTTTGGCCATTCAAACATTATTGCCCGAGCTCGAGTGAACGAAACCTGGAACCGTATATTTCTTTTAAATAGGGGATTCCCGAAATTGAGGCTTGTTTTGCCCGATCTCGCCTCCAATTATTCATATTTACGACAAACTTTCAGACGATAATTAAAACAAGATCCATTAATAAGCAAAAACCGACATTCAAAATAATTAGTGGAGCCACTCCTATATAAACAGTTGTAGATACATTAATAAGCAAAAATCGATATTCAAAATAATTAGCGGAACGATTCCTATATAAGCAATGGGCCACTCGCCCAATCTTCAAAAGCAAACTCCATTCCAATCATAAGTCCAATAACTCTAAATTACTATCTACTTCTAATCTACAAATTGTCGAAATAAAGATATCAACCGTTTGACTAAAATTAGTGAAACAATTTGTACGATAAGAATCGCCTTTCTAACTTTACCAAAGCAAGAAATTCTAGAACGGTGCCAACAGCTGAACAGAGACCAATAAATGAAGTTGTTTACATTTGAGCAAGAAGTAAAAAGAAGTTTGTACGAGAACTGTGACCGCCTGTTGGGATGGTACACACTTTCACCTTCCGATACGGCCTTCACAGTCATCCAGATTCGGTTAAATACAATTTGTCTTCTTCTATCACGTGAAAGAAACACCAAAAGGAAGTAATTATATTCGGATATTCTTTTCTAATGAAGGCGAATAAAGCTAACGAGTTCAAAAGCGTCAAGACAGAAACGGAAAGGCTTCGGGTGAGTCTCGCAGATGGGGTAGCGCGCGCAGCTGTCGGCGCATGTTATCAGCGCGCGCAGCTGTGTTCGATCTAGTCGACATGTATACTAGTAGAAGGGCGAGGAGAAAGAGAAATAGGAGAACCTTCAAGCTAAAAATTCCATTTAAATTCCGTTAATTCTTGACAAGGGCCGAACTTTGAAGCCCAAAACAGTTCTGTCTTCATCCTAATTGCCGCTCATCAATCAGGCAACTCGTCAGCATATCTTCATTGTTTTTTCACTTTTCATATTCAGGCCCTGTTGGGTCTTGAATTGCATGAAGGTGAGTATATCCAAAACAATCTTCATTATTCCAGCCTCCACATAATAATTCACTTTCTCAAACCGAAACATTACAAGCCCGCAGCTCTCGTGATTTTATATCAACCATATGTATAATAGAAAAACTTCAGCCAAAACTTCACACTAATAATAACTTCTTGATGGTTGGTCTAATTATATAAACCTTCAAATACTTTTACCAGATGGGGAGAATAACAGAGAAAATCTTTGAAAAAGACGGAGCTTTTGCATCCAAGCCTCGGATTACCAGCATCAGTAATTGATGTTTAACGAAGTGACCAAATTACGTTAATTAACTTGGCCTGTCATTGTGCTCTAACCCATCTATGTCACGTAGCGATGAAGTCGTAACCCAACTGCCAAAAGGCGCGAGTAATTTAACAGGGTAGGGGATATCTGAAACCGCCTTTTCGACCCCACACGCGCACGTGCACCTGTCCCACGAGGGCGAGATAAGAAAATTGAGTAGAACGGCTTTAGTGTGTTTATGCCAAGGAAGGCGTGAAAAGCTCACGGGGGAACGATATGCTTTTAATTATCGCTAATTTTCCGATTAACCGATTCACAGGGCTCATGCTCCCAGGTTTCACACCTTCTCATTACGTCAACTGCTCACTGTTTGACAGTTTGTTTACATTTCAACTGACACCTGTTACGGACAAAAGAAAATAAATAGATTTTATTGGATGACTAATTATTTCATATTACTTACTATCATGTCACTGTCTGTCGTTTTCACTAATACAATTAATTCCCAAGAAATATCATATTTCAGAAAACACGGCGGGTTTCCATTAAAAAATGAAAGATGGGAAGTTTATTTGTGGTATTGATTATGTAAAGCAGCCAAGAAAATTGAATTGAGTTTAACGTCAGCTCAACAATGTCATTATTTTTTAAGAGTAATACATCGATATTTTTCAATACTTTCTGTTCCCGTGCAAAAAAGAGGGAAACATACGCAGTGTTAAGTTGACCAATCGGAAATTCATCGTTATTCGTCTGAGATTAATTAAATGATTTGAATTACACTGGTCCCAGCTTCAGTCAAGTATTTTTCCTTTACCCCCCCCCCCCCCCACTTAATTCAAAGATTTACGGAAGTTGACGATAAGCAAGTGATGTTTTTATTTGGGATGGGCGCGGGGTGGTTGGGTACAGAATTACAGAAAAATATATTTCCAGTATGACGGCAAGGTTTGTTGGTGTACCTATGTAACCTTCTCTACATCCACAGATCACAGGTTTATTTTGTAATAAGTATAGTACACGGGGCAGGGTATAATTATTCATGGCTCTTTTGAACTCTACTGGCGATCAATCTTTTTTTCTTTAGGTATTATGCACACATATTTCATTGCATGTCAGCCATTATTGTGTGGTTTTAGCAGTAGCGGTAATCCTATGTTGTAGGCACGTGTTTTGATAGTGAAGAGGTTAAGAAGTAGGGATAAAGTACCTCTCCACGTTACATCCCCACTTCAGTAAATCTACTCCCAATCTTGAACACGTATCAAGTGCTTTAAATAGGGCGGATATTTGTCTGTGCCTATCGCCATTTGTAGGAGTCGACCGAGTTATCTCTACCATACTTACCTTTCCACATCTAATAGTTTAAATACATATGACACTGTAATCTTTAAACTGATAAATATTACACTGTAATCGTCAAGCTGATAAATACTGCATCGTAATCATCAACCTCATAAATGAATACAACACTGTTAGCCCCAAACTAAAATTATACTATACTTTTATCGTCAAACTAATAAATATACTACACTGTAATTGTCAAGCATAAAAAATACAACACTATAATCCTCACAATAATAAATATACTATTCTGTAATCGCCAAACTATTTAATAAATACAACACAATAATCTTCAAACTAATAAATACAACACTGTAACATTACATTTATTAATATTACACTATTATGATCACACTAATTAATACTACACTCATTAATATTACACTGTAATCATCACATTTATTAATATTACACTGTAATCATCACATTTATTAATATTACACTGTAATCACCAAACTAATAAATTAGTAATCTGATTAATAATACATATTTTTACACTCTACTCACCATGCTGTAATCATCAAACTAATAAATATATTACGCTGTAATCATCAAACTAATAAATATACTACACTGTAATCATCAAACTAATAAATATACTACACTGTAATCATCAAACTATTAAATATTACTATACTGTAATCATCAAACTAATAAATATACTGCACTGTAATGATCCAACTTTTAAATATACTACACTGTAATCATCAAACTAATGAATATACTGCACTGTAATCATCAAACTAATAAATATACTACACTGTAATCATCAAACTATTAAATAAATACAACAACTGATGAATATTTCTAATACATTTTAATCATGAATGTAGAGCTACCTGTAATGGGCAAGTTATAATGTTGTTATTTTTGTAACTTTTATTTCTATGGTTACATGTTCAATATGGTTACACGTAGAATTTTGTCCGTACAGTGACCTTTTCGCGTACTCTATAAATTCAAACTGACAAGGTTTAATTCGCCCAATATTGTGTGCATTGCAGGACATCGGTTTTACGTCCAACCCGAATGACTAAACACTATTGCTAAGGATCTTCTCGTCAGTGCACGCCGGGATAACAACCCTGGACATTTTAGTTTATTACTCCCCCCACCCCTGCTCTCCGCTTATCAATAATAGTTAATGAATAAATTATTTACAGGAGCCCTTTAATTTGGCGTGGTATTAACAGTCAGAAGTCTATCTGGTAGTAGACATCTGTAATCGTGCTTCTGTGGTACCATAAATAACACGCCCCCTACCCTCATCCATGTCACCGGGGTCAATATTTTAGGTAATACAATTTATAGATGGCATCAAGTTAGTATTTGGATCGTGTAACTCTACACCTGCATCCAGCGGGAACAATTTCTACAATTTACTAGGACAAAATGTCAAAGAGTGACCGGATATCTGCATGGCGCCCTGTGTGGAATTTCTGCCAGTCATCTCCGGGATTCCACCATGCTGCATTTACAAATTGTTGGAATACTTTAAGGTGCTAACTTGTTGTCTGTTGTCAGTTTTGACTTTTTGTATTCTTATTTAGAACTCAATGTGCTATTTGTGACATAAGCTACGATTGCATGGGTTATACGGTGCTTTGTCTATAATTACGTCATAAAAGCCATTGGCGCCATCTTCAATTGTCCTTATCTGTCTCAACTAAAAAATTATTATTACATTTGTATATTCATGGTGCCATAATTTCTTTAAAAAGAATTTAATATTCTGTTTTTTCTCATCTACTAAATATCCACTGGTGGACTTAGTGCATAGCGTTTGCATTTATTATTTGTTAATAGAAAATAAAATGGGGTTTGACGAACTAATGAAAAGAGAAATAGGCCTTTCATAGTGCTGCGATGCACATTTCCACATACTCTTCTTCGAATTCCCACCGCCTTAAATGTCCACTCAACACAAACTAGATCATTTCAGGACTAACATATGATTCAATTTTATTCCAATAATTCGCTTTGAATGACAGCTGTGATCGGTCAGTTGTAATACGGTGTGATACAAATACCTAATCATGATGCCATAGTATTTGTATTTGCATTTCGCGTATTGTCTTTCAATGACCAAACCGGACGTCACTTCCGTTATTCACCATTTACAGACAAAGTATTCTTGATCGCATTATTATTATACAGACATTATGCAAGAGCTAAATCTGCCTGATGCAGGTGTTTCTTTAGGCTTTAAATGTTATATAAACTATACGTTACACATTTATTAACATGACATGACCATAATCAATTCTCGATGCAATTTGATGGGTCCGGTTTTAAACAGATTCGAATCCGATCTGCGGTTCAACGATGGCTGATGATTAAACTTGAAATGGATTATCAAGACTTTGTTTATTATCGTATGAGCGGTAAAAATGACGATCGAGGCTACAGTGTTATTGAAATGAAAATTTATCGGCTCAGAGTTAAGGTATTTGTTTGACAATTTCAGCATATTCCCTTTACATTATCTATATTTGAACTATTATAACGAGAACTGTAACTTCTTTATCTAATCTTCCAAACTACCGCTTACATAATTCTAAACCCGTCTTCGTCACCCCAGTCGGTCCAGACAAATAGGACGTTAAACCCCATTTTATTTGCATTCATTTCATAATTTCGTAAATCAAGATGTTATTAGTTCAAACACAGTTAATTTGTGTTGCAGTTGTCAATGGACATAAGTTTGTTTAATTTCTCACTACATGTTTAAGATGTGTTAATATCTACTGACAGATTTAACCCTATAGAATGTTAATTGTCTCACGGTTGTTGATAATTAGTTATTAAACCATTACATAGTCTCACTCGTGTTAGTATAACGGCCGTCAAATCAAAATATTTCAGATTCGTAAGTGTGCGAAGAGATTTATTTAACGTCCGCTTCCACCGGGATGATATTGCGGACGATATAGGTAAGTTCCGATCGCTGCATCTTGAAAAGTTACCGGTACTCAAAACGTTACCACTTTAAGAGTAAAACCGACTGAAAAGCAGTTTGACTTTTAAAAGAGAGGGAGAGAGAGAAATGGGGTTTAACGTCCACTCGACACAAACTAGGTCATTTCTGGACTATTATGATTTAATTTTATTTCAACAATTCGCTTGCAGGGGTCTTTTAGCAGTTGGAGGAAACCGGAGATCCCGGAGTAAACCCACAAGATTGGACAGACGACCCTACTTCTTGTCACGTCCAAACGGGGATTAGAAACCACGCCAGTTGACTCACACGGCAGACCTTATGATACAGCACGCACGTGCTAACCATTTAGCCATCCAACCCAGCAGTTACATTGAGTTAGTTACACCGGGCTATTCCATATCGTCTTTGCTGTTTAAAAAATATTTATTCGGTGTTGCTGATCTATATATTTATTATTTATTTATTTATACAACAATTATAAATCGAACATCCTTCACCCAAGTCTTCACGGGCGCTGTACAAATTATATGAATGCCATGTTCGTGTGTATTAGACATTAAATAAAGGAAAGTTCCATAGATATACGACTGAACAAAAACTCTCCCAATTACAAAAACTCCTGCATTGCTTTGATCTACCAATGTTCCATATTTTTGATACTCGTTGACACATAAATAAATACTGTGTGACTCGAATACTTCAGTATAAAACTACCTTGTAAAATATTGAGATTTATTGTCAGCGATATGACCCTCTGTGGAAGCAGATGTCAAATCCCACGATAGAACGAACAAACTCTGAGACTTCAGTATATAAATATACCCTGTACAAATACTGAGATAAAATAAATTACTGTAACTTGTCGGATAAAAAATTGTTTCTATTTCTTTTACCCCGTCAGTATTCATGTAATTTAGAAATGGGAGGTATGTCACTTGACTACAATGTACGGAAGTGGTCATAAGGCACCGGAAGCTTCCATTTACTAGTATACTCAGCTACGTCATATTGTGCGCACGTGTTGTACTATATGTATAACCCGATTACTAATACTATTAAATTAGTCCAGGGGTCAAGCTAGGAATGTCCTACCCACATCGTAAGGTGCCGCAAAATTACACCAGGGGGTAGTAAAATTTGGATGTGACTTACAAACTATGGGAACTATTCTGTGTATTATTGGCAATGTTTACAGACTCGCAGGGGATGTTACTGATTATCGCATTCGCATCTGACAGACTGCTGCTTGATGGGAAGTGACGGCTTAATCACATGACTGGTCACTAATGATGTAATGTCCATTGGTCAAGAAGCAGACTGGTCAGCCAAAATTAAGATAACAGAAATTTATTTCCGTGTTTCTGAGTAAATTGATTTATAACACAGCCTTAAGACAGTTTCGTTCCGCTTGAGAATAAGAAATACAAACTTTTAACTGTACCAACCATTCACTTGGCACTACTGCTTAATGAATTAAAATTTTGTACCCTCTTAAAGGAAACGAAGTGATGTTAATGTTCCGGTTTGTACAAAAACATAGTAGCCTTCACAGAAAGTGCAATTCCGATCAGCCATAGAGTAATAAAGTTAAACTGAAACCTCCGATGACCTGTAATGGAATAACACATCTCTGTTTTATGCTGGCCGTGTTTAATAGTTCTTGTCTGTGTGTTCGATAGATTTGTTGATACCATGATAACTTACTAAAAGCCATTAAACAGCGTAACTACGCTATAAGAATTGTCATTACACCAGTCATCGTTAACAATATTAACATGTATTAAAAGTATGTAGAAAAACGGTCCCAAAGACCATTTATTCAAAATCTCTGGCGTTTATAAAAGAAGCCAATATAATCTTACTGATACATTTCTAACAAATGCTGTTTTGTTTTCCAGGTGAAACTTTGCTCATATTTTAACATCCAATTAAAGTAGCTCATCATTATTTATAATTATATTCTACATAAACGAGCCAGTGACACGTATAAATCTGGAGTAAAATCGTTTTATGAAAGTGTTTTTAGTCTGACTGAATCCCATTCAGGAGATTGCCAATCGTTGATTTTTGGTTTTAGTTCTTTATTGGATGTAAAATAACCAATTTGAGTATATTCTAGTATGTATTAAGTCGAGAATAATAAGATATTGCCTGAAGAATGCACGATCGGGTTTATACGTCCCAAATAAAAGACGATTGTTTGTGATGGAGATATATATGAAGAGAGAGAGAGAGAGAGAGGGAGAGAGAGAGCGAAAGAGAGAGAGATGGGTCATTTCGGGACTAACATATGATACAATTTTATTTCAATAATTCGCTTGCGCTAAAGGGTATTAAGCAGTGGGAGGAAATCGGAGGATCCAGAGAAAACCCACAAAGTTGGACAGGTGACCCAACTCCTTGTCACGCACAACTGCGGAATCGAAACCACGCCAGCTGACACAACGACAGACCTTATGATATAGCACGCACACGCTAACCACTCCCCCCACCCCCGGAAATAACTATGAAAGCACGTCTTTTATATAAATGACGTTTATGTGTCTTCATATTGAGAAATCGAGAACATCTGATATCACTTCTTATGTATCAAGTTTACACATCTAAATCATTGCTCGTTTGTGTTTCTGTTAATTGAATTTTGATTGAAGTTACGCCATCACATTGATATGGACAATATCTGAAACAACAAAAATCTTGGAACGACTGGCAAGAGATAAGTTTACAAGCTTTTATAGCTTAGAACACTTGTTTAAGTTTGTCAGTAGGGTGATAAGCCTTGATATACCGCTATCAGACCACTTTACTTACCATAAAACAGATAATAGAGACAAATGCTAGCCTTGGATTAATTTATGACTTGTTTCCGTAACATATTGAGCAAATGATCTGATGTTTGTGGGCAGATATGTCTTGTATATGTTAAGTCACGGTAGTAAATAAAAGCACCACCGTTTCGTATCTTAGATCTGCAAACCAGATCTGATTCCAAAAGCTTTTGATTGGCAGCCCACCCTTGATAGGCGGTGGATCGAGTTTCTAACTGGAAGTTTTTATCAATTACTCGGGAATTTAATTACTGGGAATAGAAATATATGAGAAATTTAGAGCATTCTAAATAAATATGATAACGTTGCCGATTTGTTTTATAACAAACAATCATATTCTTGTGATTAAAATAAATTACTTTTTTCTCTGTGAATTTAAATATGGTATATTCTAGACTTAAAGGGGCCAGAATAAATCTCGGTCGGATCGTTGCATATTTGGGGCTATATTCAAGCACAATATTCGTAATAATCACCTCAGTTCAATGATGGGTCAAGTGAAAAAAATATAAATTTAAAATATGGCGATAAGATTTTCTTTGATTACACTCCGTCATGATTATGAATCAGCATTTACAGAGTTATAGTGGGTTGCGATGGCCTAGTGGTCTAGAGTGCCGCGATTCGACCTCTAGCTGGCCGGTCACCTCTAGCTTGCGGCCGTGGTTTCGATCCCTGGTGTGAGCGTATGTGGCATGGAGATAGGGGCGCCTTCTCAACCTCGTGGGTTTTCTCCGGGCACTCCGGTTTCCTCCCACTGCTAAAGTCCCCTACGCGCAAGCGAATTATTGAAATAAAATTAAACCATATGTTAATCCCGAAATGACCTAGTTTGTTTCGAGTGGACGTTAAACGCTATCTCTCTCTCTCTCTCTCTCTCTCTCTCTCTCTCTTACAGAGTTATAATAAGTCTAAATATGTTCTGGCCAAGCCAGCAGCCCATTCTTTTTAAGAAATTGGGTTTGCGCTTTTAGAACAAAGTCTGCATTTTATGTTTTTTAAACATTTATCGGAACGTTGTTCTATTACGAAATTGTCCTGGACAAATCTCATCTACGCAGTAAACGTTTAACTACATTCATGAAAGACAGTATGGTGAAGACATTTATAAGTCTTGTCTAACCTCTTCGTTCCGTACAATGTAATGTCGATGCAAGAAAAAATAGTAATAAAACAAGATATGAGGTCTTGGGGTGAATGTTGTTGATATAATTCCCTTTCTAGCTTGCTAGTATTTGTAAAGTTCCCATTACTTACTTTTGTATTTTCGAAAACACAACACCGATATCTCCCTCTGTGGAAGCGGACGTTTACCCCCCCCCCCCGCCCGCTATGTTCGATAAGGATAATGGTTAACGTTACTGGAGAAAAATAGGTTGTTTTAATTCGTGTATGATCAGGCTGATATGGCATTTAAATACAATTAGGCTTTGTCCAGATCCTGGGACAATATATGAAATGTATTTTGTAATAAGTATATGCATATATAAAAATAGAAACGGCAATAATGATCAAATATATATAATAATAATAAAAAATTGGATTCATATCAAAGTAAAACTGCGATTTAACCGATATGTTTAACTAGGACGTACATTCAACAAGCACAGCATGTACCAATCAAACGTACTTTATGAAGTTTTGTTTGAAAACACTAACCATTCTCTTTAAACTATAATAAGTTAATTTGTACCCACACCCTTCTTGAGATAAACTATTATAATCCAATAAAACACGTCAATCAAAGTTGGAAAAATCTATTTAAAGCTCAGCGGTATCAGTGAATAAAAACCGGAATATCTTAAAGGGTTAATTTGTGATTACTCTGTTATAAAACCAATAAAAATCATGTATGGAATATGGTCAAATTATGTTGTTATCATACTCAACGCCTGTTAATGGATTGATATCATCATATTACAGTTTGATAAGCTTGTATAGTAACTGTCGCTGATAAACCAAGTATGGCTGAGATCTGCTTCTCCTCTAATTTGTTTATCAGTTATCTGAATGTTTATAGTCAAGTTGGTCTTCAAAGCCGACTGCCTCTTGAGATTCGCAGCATGTTGCCACTTGGTGATTGAATGTTTTATCACCTAGAGTTGTCTTCCCCCATGTAATCCTGCTCTGCAGACGATATTGGTCTAAACAGATGTGCAGCATACCAGCCATATTTTCAGCAGCTCCAAGAATATGCAATTTGTCAAAAATGATAAATTTGGCAGCTCAGTTAGTGGCCATGATGGATGGATAATTTTGTCCAGTTATTTTGTTGATTGATTTGCCCGACTAAAACGTTTCATGCATTTAAGATAATTTGCATTATGGTTCGGTTATTAATGACGATGAAGGAAAGTACGAATCTGGTTCATACCAAGTTTTAGCTTACAAATGTTTCAAACTGCTGGGGAGCCGCATGGTGTTGGCGGAGGGCCTGACACGGACAGCTGTTTTGTCGTTCGGATAGGATGGAAAACCGAGGTCCCGTGTACACATTGGACTGCGCGTAAATGATTCCTTGGCAGTTGGAATTCGATATAAGAGTAAGCCGTAGTGCCGCGGTCCGGGCAAAATTACCCCCATAGCACACTTATGACGTAAGCCCGTCTTCATTAGCCCGCTCGGATCAGAACAGTAGGACGTTACACAACATTTCATTCATTCGTCAACTGATTAATTCGGCCATTTTGAAAATCACTTTTTATTTCTATGGTTCTTTTTCTATCTTTCATTCAAAACAAATAGTTTATGTTCGCGGGCTAATGAGTGAACGAAAAACCTTCCATGTTTTGTATGTATCAAAGGTAAGTATACGCAAACGAAAAGGTGTTTGACGTCCGGTGCTTAATATCATTTACAGCGTAATTTTCTCAGCAGTGATAGGAAATCTGAGGATACTAGAGAAAACCCATAATTTCATACAACTGACTCGATCAGACCTAAAACCTTGCACATAGATCATCTTATCCCCCAATTAAAGAAGACAAAGATTGAACAAGATAACCCGCCGTGATCTTTGAAAGTAAATATTGTCTTGTCTTTCTGTTTATATTGGACAATATCTCCTGTTACTTTATACCCAAAGATGTACACCGGGAGAAGTTATTGTTTTTGTCTTGATGTTGATAACATTTCATTGTGTCACTGGAGAAAGAAATGTGAGATTTATTAAATCATTACTCCAGAAATAATAGACACCAAGCTCAAGATGCTTCGGTGACAGAAAAAATCCCCTAAATCAATTGAAACCAAATTTAACCTTTCAAATAAAAACCATTGACTTGTGTTGCCTACTGCCCCCGAGGGAAGAATTAGACTCCAGATTGCGCAAAACTATATCATCGACCGTCACATTTAATTACTGTCTTATCCGATGTTCGACAATATCCGATACGGATCGTCAATTCATCAGCTTCGTGAATTTCCGTCAATTTAGAGAGAAATCCACAGTGACAATTTGAAGGCGACCTGTCAAACAGAACACAGAATGTGAAATGCGTTTTTTCCGTAATTAGCTGCCCAGTGACTTCAGCCTGTCAAAGTTGTATTGTCTGTTTTCTTGGTGATTGTAAGCCGCCATGTTCTAAACGCACCTCGGCTAAAATGTTTCCAACGCTTGGATGCTTCTAGATGATTTTACATTGTCAGTAACGCAGTTAACGTAAAACCATTTGCCTGATATTCTGACGATTCCGCTCTCACTTGCCTTCTTTTCTATCGCCCGATTCATTCCCGTCACCAATAATGGCCTTAAACGTTTCAGGTTACGCACGCAAATCTGATGAGTTCTAACAATAATTAACCACAAGCCAGATTGGAAAATTGAAGTATATGGCTTTAAATTATTCTTGGCGAAGACGGGCAATTTCATTAAGGAGAGAGCTTGTCGATCAAATCGTGTGATGGTTTATTGTGTGTTTCAGAATTAAATTATCTTTCCAGTTTCATTTCGTTGCAGGAATCTTAAGCAATGATCCCAATTCTACGGAATACAAAGTTAAAGTCATCAAAATCTAGACCTGATCCGTTTTATAAAATGGCCGATAGAATACATAGATAAAGACTTCAAAACCGTGGCGTTAAAATTGAATTATATTTTGGTTATTATGAATATATTTTTAATTTATCTTCAAAACCAACGTGTCTTACTGGTATATAGACCAGATCCATTTTATAAAATGGCCGATAGAATACATAGATAACGACTTCAAAACCATGGCCTTAAAATTGAATTATGTTTTGGTTATTATGAAGTTAAGGAAAGTTTGTTTTTTAAGATCTATCTTCAAAACCAGAGTGTCTTACTCGTATATATATTTCTCAGTATCCAAACTGAATTATTATTTGGTTATGAAAATATGTACTTAATTTACCATCAAAACTAGGACGTTACATATTTCTCAGTATTCAAACTGAATAATTATTATTCTTAAAATAGGATTAATTTGCTATTTAAAATTATTACATGTTGGTGGCTGTTGGTTATGTTTGTTGTTCCAAGTCGAGCATTTCCAGATTTCAACCATTTCGCCATGACATTCGGAAATATACTGTTTAGATAATAAACGTTCAATTTTATTTATTTTGCGAGAAATTACATGTTTGAAATGTTATGTATCAGACAATACATGGCTTAAATGGCTAAGTGGGTAAGACGCTGGCTCGCTAGCCTATTGGTCGGGATTTTGATCCCTTCATTGGCCGAGAAAGTTCATCCAGTGATGCAGGACGGAGGCCCTGCACAAGGACAGCTCTCTGGTTGTTCGGGTGGGACGAAAAACCGAGGTCCCGTGTACACATTGGCGTGCACGTTGGAATTCGATATAAGATTTGGCTGTAGCGCCGCTGCCCTGGGAAACTGTCCCTCATTGCAGACTGTATGGTGCATGCCCGTTTTCATCAGCCCAGTTTGGAGCAGAACATAGGACGTTAAACCCCATTTCATTTCATTTCACTTATCGATACCGATAAGATGTTTCAGGATGAAAATATGTAATGGAAACATGTATACACAACCAACACCAGTATTTATTTAAATTATTTCATAGCCATTTCATACACGATTAAGTATATTTGTTGTAGTATATTGTACAAGGATTAATAGTGTTACACGGAAAGAAAAGGAACACATCTTTTCTAATAATATTGTCTTTAACATGTTCCATTAAAAAAGCTATTATGATCATTCGCTAAGTGGGTGCAATATGAAGATCATGCATTTAAAGTAATGTTTCCCATTTTTAATTTTTTTTATTTCAAATAACTACTTTCGATTTCGTATTTGCATTTCGTTTTGTGGACATCCAAAAATAACATCTATAGTTTATAATAATATAGAAATAATGCTGGTTAATGGAATTTAGATCGATGTCATCCATATAAACTATCAGATACAAATTCTAGAAGAAAAAAAATGTAAAATGTTTCAGAATTCTAGGATATTTTATCGTTTTTTCTTAGTTAATTATGGCTTCTGACTTCTACTTCATGACTTCAGTAGTGAATTAAGAACTGGAGAAATTGATATTTGTGCTGTTAAATCCGTAATTTGTCAACAAACCCCACTTTAAAATGTTACTAGTCGTTTATTGGATATGTCAATGGACAATAAAAGGAACCATTTCTAAAAGGCTTTCGATTTTTTTTTTAAAACAATGTAATACTGTTTCTATAGGAGGAATAGTTATCGACATATCGTCTGGAATGCGCCTTCTTTGTCCAGTAAGAATCTAATGTTAAATATAAAAAAATAACCCCTTAAAGCTCCACGGTACTTGAAATTGTATATAATTTGAAAATGGTGCCCATTCTTTGGTAAGCAATTGTTAGACCTTAACACAGACCAATCAGTAGAACTATAAGATCGGAAATGCTGAAATCTTTGCTTTCTCTAATCCCATAAGCCATATTCTCATCACGGAAATCTCTTAATATTAACTAGACGTAGTAGAACAATATACGAAAAGACTGAGATTAATGATTTTAATCACAATGGCCAAATTAATCTTAGATTTGATGTTGGTTAGAAGTTGCAATATGTTAATACCAGTTGTTACAGACTTTAACCATACTCATTGTTAAATATGCCTGTTAAATTAAAGACTCTTGAATTTAAATACCATTGCATAAAATATTTCAAATAATATCCATCGTGTACCTGTTAATAAAAGTCGTAAGATGCAAAGTCGTTAAATGTAAACGAACGCTAGTTTGGTAACTAACTAATTTAAACATACATTATGGGAGAGCAAAAACTGACTTTTGTCGGTCTTCCTTTGGGCCTCAGAAATCATAGAAATTATAAATTAGATCTTTATTTAAACAAGTCTAAAATGAACTATGTAGACCCACGGATGGCTTGGATTGGGCTCGGATTAAAACAGGATTTCGTTGACTGATTTAATCACTATGGCGTCGTGGGCGGGGCTTCTCCGTGACATTGACGTCATCATACTTCCGGACTGTTTTCTATTCGTCTGCTTAGGGAGTCGCTTAGGCCTACCTGAAGTACAAAAGAGTACACGCAGGCAACGGAAGAAGTCGGCTATTTATTATAATTTATTTACAATACTGCCTCGTTGATTTGGCCCATTCCTTTCAAACTTTAATATCCTATCGCAGACTTTCTCTTCTTATCTATATATTAAAAGTCTTAATTCTAATTTATAGTAAAAAATAAATGTATACTAATTGAATTGCAGTCCTGTCTCAAACCGAATACGCTATCGGTACTAGTCATTGTAAACATTACTTGACAATCGAGACTATATAGGTGGAGTTAATGCCTGTCAATCAACAATCGGCCATAATGGGAAAACGGTGTCGATGAATTTAACTACTATTTCTAGTAAAAAATTATAGTGGTAACAACTTTGTTCAGGATAAAGTAATTTGACTGAAATTTTCAATATATTCTTGTTTCAGCATCTATTTTTGAACTGTTATAGCAAGAATGGCTAACTCCTTGTAAAAATCTCCCATAATGTATCTTTAAGAAATTGAGTGTATATATAATATATCCACACTATTCAAAGATTGAACAGTATTTGATTTAGAAGGATTGGTAACAATATTGCTCCTTTAAGTGAAAAAAATCCTGAGTAAAAAGGAAATATTTCAAACAATTGTCGATTCTTTCCTAATCGGAAAGTCGACTGAAAATCGTTGGCTTTATTAACACCGCACGAAAATCACATTTACAGTCCTTGTATAAGGCAAACAATTCTAGGTTTACTACCACACAAATGGTTGGAAATCAGTTTAAAAACCACTTACAGATGAAGTAGGTTTTTGCCATTCTTACTGTGCTCTTGACGTAAAGATTTGAATGCAATTAGACCTCCTATCAATTTCTACTATATAGAGACAGGTAAATAAATAACTATCTATTCCATAGAATGGTTCTGTTAATGTAAATACGGGAAGATACGTTGTCGTGTATTTCTGGACCGATTCCGCTCACTATTAACTTCAAGTGGAGTTCATTGCGTACAAACCCCTTTCATACGAGAAAAGTAAACGCGGATACTACTCGTATTTTCACCCCGTTTATTGAGACAATGTAAAGAAATAGCCTTTGATGTTCGCCTTTAGTGAACTTTAACTGTTTTCATTTTTTTCTATGCATACTCAGTTATCGAACTGTTTGCCTTGAAAAATCGTTCTCTAATAGAGAGAGTTATAAATCTGATACAATAGACCCTGGCTTCGGCAATACTAGTAATATTTCGTTCCTGTCAATATTGACTCCTGTGACAATAGTCCGGCGCCGTAACTACAGATAACAGGGAACAAAATACAGGGCATTTGGACTAAAAGGGAGGGAAGTCAATGGGGATTGAATATGGGTTATCACCGTCATATCGACAGCAGTCAGCAGTAGCCATCCGCCCCGGAACAAACACTTTAAGTTCTATATCTCTTTAGTTAAGCCAGAATCCACAAGTCGAAGAACTTCCAGATTAGCTTTGGGAGTCTTTGATCGTAGCGGCATCAGGCGCCATCAATAATAAAATGGCGGCCTCCGACATCAGTTAATGACGGAAAGAGTTCCGTTGATTCGTTCTGTCCTCACGATATCCCTGCTTAAATCTAGTTCCAAGTAGTAAAAGGCCAATTGACAAACA
Source organism: Patella ulyssiponensis (assembly GCA_963678685.1). NCBI lineage: Eukaryota > Metazoa > Mollusca > Gastropoda > Patellidae > Patella > Patella ulyssiponensis. Next base: position 65,373,933 of record OY783229.1, read on the forward strand.
AGGAGACAATAGGGGATCATTTATCGAGCTGCACAGATCGGATGAAAGTATGTCCGCGCTAATACAGTACTATCATCTCTCACAAGCTCATTGAACCATATTGTTAAAACAAAAATCAAAACTCTATCCCAAACACATCACACAATATCTCTCAACTCAATAAAAGCCACGCCGTGAATTAACTATATGAGCAAATGTTCGGCCCGTTTGAAGTTGCAATTTAGCGTAGTCATTAAAGGCAATAGCAAATTTACTTTTTAGCGAGATGAGCGCAAATTCGTTCACCCCGACATTAGTTGCCATACGCTGAATAATGACGAAGTATTTTCCCAGCGTTTGTTTTACATTTATAATTCATGAAAGCTAATGTTTAGACCACGCATCAAAAACTTCATAATGTAGAATATAATCCAATAAATATGGCCAATGTCACCTTCATATCTCAACTAATTCAATTGTTGAGGGTGGTAGTATTCGGTACATGAAATAGAAACCAATTCTAGCTTAAGCATAATTATTTGCTAAAAATAAAATCTTTTATGAAACACTGGCTTGGAAGTACAAAAGGGTTTCAAGTTTAAATTCTGTGGGAAAAGGCGTCAACAGCCACAAACGGCGCCTAAAAGGAGAAAATTTAATAAATTTTATGAAATTTCTTAAAATCCACAAGAGACGTATGATTTTTGTTCAAAGGTTTATTTTCCCACATAAAAGTCGATTGAAACGTTAGAAAGGTCAAAATTATTTTCTCTTTTATTTTATATTGGTAAAAATTAAAGAATATGGGGAAAACAAGTATTATATCAAACTTATTTATATGGCGATATAACTGATTTTCAATCTTAAACTTTATATAAAACAACCATTACATAACATGCCATAGATAAGTCATTAATACTAATGAAAACGTCATAGATCAGTCATTAATAGTGATGAACACGTCATAGAGCAGTCATTAATAGTGATGTACATAGATCAGTCATTAATAGTGATGAACACGTCATAGAGCAGTCATTAATAGTGATGTACACGTCGATAGCAGTCATGAATATAGTAGACTCTGTATAAAGCAGCCACCCAAGGGAATTTTCATGACTGAAAGCTTAATGGTCAACAATACTACAGCGCACGACATAGATCAATCATTAATACAAAAGCACATGCCACAGATCAGTCATTTATACTAAAATAATTGTCATTGATCAGTCATTAATACTAAATAAATCGTCATTGATCAGTCATTAATAATAAAATACATGTCATAGGTCAATCATTATTAATAAAATGTACATATCATACATTAGTCATTAATAATGAAAAAAATACATCAGTCATTAATAATAAAATGTATAGACGATACATCAGTCATTAATAATAAAATGTATACGTCATAGATCAGTCATTAATGCTAAAGGGCATGGCATAAATCAGGACTCATGTATATGTCATAGATCAGTCATTAAACTCTATTAAAATACTAAAATGTACGCAATAGATCAGGTGTTAATACAAATAAAACAATATTCGCCCTTTCCGTGACACCCGCCCATTCAGATTAGTAAAAGATCAAACTTCGATTGGCCCAACACATAAACAATGCCTTGTTTTTATAGGAATTTCAGTCATGTTAACACATTGACTCCCCATTCTGTATATATGTGATATATGAGCCTTGTTTAGATTTATTTCCTGCATGTGCATCTATTTCTGTAATGGTGCCTAATGTTTATCTCGATTCCAGATTTGTGAAGAACTATGCGATCAGAGGGATAACCTCCCTAATGGCACCGAAAACATTAAAAAAATATTCAAGTGGTATTCATTGACAACCGATATTTGATCGGTATCCATGTTAAATTATTCTGGAATCTGATCTATTTTGGCAGGCAGTAATTGGTAAAGTTAGAACAGAGCAGAGGGCATGAACACGCCTCAATGGTTTAAAATCTTTTTAATCCGTGGGATAAAATTTAAAGCCACGACACGACCGCCCTCAAAGCTGTTTTAGCCTAATCAAGCGTACACGTGCCTGGTTCCACTTCGTCACTTCCTCCTCGGCCTCATTTTAAGAAACTGAAACCCAAAGCGCCACCTGTGGGGATGGTGAAAAAAGGTAACGAAGCATGATCAGCGTTTATGAAACATTATCTCCTACTGCATAAGCGTAAAAATTGACAGCTTATAAATTATATCATGAATCACTCGGGCGGAAAATGACAAATTTCTAAACTGATATCTAAACTCATTCTAAAGCTTCTGCAACGGGTTTGTTGTAGCAATAAAGCGACATTGAGGTATAACTTAACATATTACTTTCATTATCATTGACTACCTCGATTCCTCAAGAACACGTGGAGTCCTCACCTTTGCAATTGATATGAATCTGATAGTCTTGACGAGAGAATAACATGTGCTTCTTTTAATCGAAACACATAACTTGAAAAAAAAGAAGATGAAAGTCAAACGTATATCTTTGAATATTGCCAACGTTGATTCATCCTATGGAATTATAATAGAAGTAATTTTTTGTTGCCATAATCAAACCTGAGTCATGGATTAGGTATTTATGGTTTAATAAACGCTTCTTGTCTTGTGGCTGATATTTGATAAGGTAGGTCTCCTTGTGACAAAAACAGGCATAAACAGTATAGAATATCTTACATATAAAACTAATTAAATAATAGCAACCTGGACTTGACTGATACACCCTTCGTGTATGTATAATTTCTTTATAAAGAAAGTCAGTTTGAAGTGTTGTTATTAATATCTAGGTGATAAGTATGAAGTCAGGAGTTATGATCGCCATTCTGGGAATTGAAATGAAATGGGGGTTGATCGTCCTACTGTTCTGCTCCTAACAGTGTGCTTGAGGGAAATTTTGCCAGGGCAGCAGCGCTACGGCCTGCTCTTATATCGAATTCTGTTACGTGGCACGCTAATGTGTACACGGGACCTCGGTTTTTCGTCCCATCCGCGACTAGACTGTTGTCCTTGTCGGGCCCTACGTCCTGCACCATGACATGTGGGAACCATTCCGGAAAATCTAGATGAACCTCTCTTGGCCAATGCAGGGATCGAACACCCGACCTCCAGGCTAGCGAGCCAGTGTCTTACCCACTTGGCCATCGCCCCCGTCTTTCTGTGACAGATCTTACCCCTATATTCGTACAGTGAATGCGTATATTTATGAAATAAACGCCTTATTTCGACCAATCACAAAATGTATTATTTGAAGAGTATATTAATCTTAAAGGGGCATTTAGTGATTGGGAAACAAATTAACAGAGCACAATTTCTATGGGAAAACAATCACTGGTTTTATTCTAAAAATACGTTTCGATAAGTATCCTCTTTTTTGAGGAAATTTAAGTTCAGAACCAATTATCTGTGATTAAAACAGTAATATTTTAGGCATGTATTGGTCAGGGCCAAAATCTACATGTCATGTGCATAACTTGAAGGTATCGTCATCATATAAGAGTTCGAGATCCTCTATGAAGAATAGTAGGACGTAAACCCCATTTCATCTCCCTCTATCAATTAGATGATTGTAAAATAGTTGCATAACTCTATGGACGACAATTGCCCGCCAATCTCATTAATGTATATATGCTTATTTTACCCCCAAAACATGTGAGATGGCTGCAGCTTCCTCACTCCCCTTCCCTTCCAATCTACCAATGGGGCATGAACGTCTCAAATATACTATTCAAAAAAAGTAGGGGATATTTGATTTTTAAGTGTTATTAAAGTCACCTAATGAAACTGACGAAGAAACAAATGACAAAATGAAATGAAGTTCACATTCATCGATTTATTCCAAATGATCGTTAGACTAAGTAAGGCACAGACTGACCATTATAAGGGTAAAATGATACCCGGGGTCAAACAGCAAAGTTACCACAGCATCACAACAAAGTCAGTAACGGGTAAATCCTCCTCTGTTTGCCAAACAAGCATTGATCCGACGTGGCATACTCCTAATGAGACGTCTAAGGTCATTTTGGTCCAGATTGTCCCATTCCTGTTGCAACACAGCAGCAAGTTCTTGGACATTGGCAGGACGTTGTTGACGTTGACGTAACCTCTGTCCAAGCATGTCCCAGACATGCTCGATGGGGGAGAGGTCGGGACCCAGTGCTGGCCAAGGTAATGTGGTGATGTTCTGTTGTTGGAGGTAACCTGTAACGATCCTGGCCCTGTGACATCTTGCGTTGTCATCCTGGAAGATAAAACGGCGGCCATGACGTCGTGCGAACGGCACAACATGGATTGTCAAGATGTTGTCCCGGTAGTACTGGCCTGTAACACGCCCTGCAACAACATGTAAAGCCGTTCTTCCAGCAACAGTGATGCCTCCCCACACCATAACAGAACCACCCCCAAATCGATCATGTCTGATGACGTTAACGTCTTGGAAGCGCTCGTTTCGACGACGCCACACCCTCCTACGTCTGTCCAAGAAATCAACAGTGAACCTTGACTCATCTGAAAACATCACATTGCTCCAGTGTTGACGATCCCTACACCAACGACGTCTTGCCTGAATGTGATGATCTCTCAAACAAGGGATCACGCGAGGACGTCGGGCGCGAAGGTGACCCCTATGCAGTTGATTCCGAATCATCTGGCCACTCACTCTCACACCAGTGTCTGTTTGAAGACGAGCGCTGATCTGATTTGCTGTGATGACACGATTTCTCAAGGCCAAGGTACGGATAAATCGATCCTGGGCTTGAGTTGTCGCCCTTGGTCGACCTGAGCGTGGTCTGTCCTGTACAGATTGTGTATCACGGTATCTGGACCATGGTCTGCTTATGACAGACTGAGAAACATTCATCGTCCGCGCCACAACCGCCTGTGTTGTGCCGATCTGTAGCATGCCAAGGGCACGTAACCTTTCATTTTGGGTAAGCCGACGCATATCAAAATTTGTTTTCTGGTCACTAAAACAATTAAACTGATGTTTCCACCCTGGAATTCAATGCCACAATGACTGTAACATTCAAAGTCAGAGTCGTGCAAATCTTGGGTTGGACCCCCATGATGATCCCAAGCATCACCTGCATTCCATGCGGTAGCTATTGGTGCGTTTGGGCGTCACATGTAACTGGAAATGTTTCTTCTGTTAGGTTCTATAGTGACTTTTTTCGTAGTCATTTGCATATTTTAGTATTATGCCCCCAAAATCAAATATCCCCTACTTTTTTTGAATAGTATATAAAAAATAGTGTATTAATAAAAATGCTAGAGCTCTGGATGAACTATTGGCAGGCAAAGGATTATAGACCGAGGGGTGTTGCCAGCCAATATTTGTAAAAAAGAAATATGTACTTATGTTCAGTATGTATGTTTTGTGACAAGGAGTAGGCTCGCCTGTCTAACCTCGTTAGTTTTTTCTCCGAGTCCTCCGGTTTCCTCTCACTGCAAAAGACCCCTGTCCAACTTAGTTAGTTTTTCTCCTGGTCCTCCGGTTTCCTCTCACTGTAAAATACTCCTACGCGCAAGCAAATTATTGAAATGAAATTAAACCATATGTTAGTCTCGAAATAACCTAGTTTGTGTCGAGTGGTCGTTAAACCCCATCTCTCGCTCTCTTTATGAATGTTTTGTTTTATAAACAACATTTTTATTCAGGATATCTGAATGGGATTAGGGGAGCGTGATTAGCCTATGTAAAACTCATCATGTTTATTTGTTTGTTTGAAGCATATCATTATCCATTATTCGACATACACGAACTCACTTCTGTAGTAGTATAATGCCGAGGACAACAACTAGATGGCCATATATGTTGCACAGGGACATCTGCAAGATACATGTCTGTCGGCGTCCGAAGCTTCAGGATCATTATTTGGAATTATTTATATGCATAGCAAAACCAACGGAGACGAATCGTAAGACGTTCAGTCCATTCAAAGATATGATATTTGTTTAGTTTATGATGCTGTTCCACGTGCCATTTTATGATATTTAGATGTGTGCATTGCTGTACATAAATCAACGACTAATCGTTGTATTTGGAACCCCTATTGTCAGGCACGGTTGCGATCATATGTGTATATGGCAACGCCTAGTATTAACTTCATTTTCCTATGTAAACGATTACAAATGCTTTGCTTTTTAGCATTATTCTGTTTAGATTGCGGTATCCAAACCAAGGACAAATCGTGGTTTTTTGTTCCCCGGTTGTGACCCTATATGCATCGCTTCATCGCATATTATAAAGCATATAAATATTTCATGCTTAGATTGTTATGTGAGCCCTATAAACGGTTACAAATACTGTTTAAGTATTTTGTATTGGTATTATTTCAACACTTATTACTAATTGTATGCTTAGATTGTTACGCGAGCCCTGCAAACGTCATATTCCTGAAGTAATGGTCCGAGAAATCTTAGCTTTAATCAAACGGAACACCGCGAGGAGTATGTGTAAACGGTTACAAATAGTGTCTTACTATTTGGAATTGGTATTATGTCATCACCTAGTATTTATTTTATGCTTAGAATGTAACGACAGTCCTGTAAACTATTACACGTAGTGAGTGGGGATGACTTTAAGACTATTGTATATACATATGTATATATATCAATAGATGCATCTCAACTCTATCATCATCTACTCTAGCAGCACGTTAGATATAGTTGAACAATTAATATATAAACACAACCTCTGATGAAAGACAGCAACGTAATTCTTTGTAGAAGAAACGAGAGATATGATATTCTTTATAACGCTCTTTGTTCTCTGGGAGTTTTTCCTCTTTATTTATCTGAGCTATTTTTCTCTCTCCCTTGGCCAACTATGTTTTTTATGTTGTGACCGACCAGTTGCTGAGATGTGTTAGAATCGTGTCAAAAGTAGAGAAAATGGAGGGCACACAGGTGGTGCTTGGGATCGAGTCCTGCCAATTTTTTTCTCCTGACTATCGCAGCTGTTTAAAAGAGAATTGTATTTCTCGAATTCACTGACTTTTCTCACATACTCTCAGCTCAATTTTCGCCTCCTCCATCTTACCATAGTTCTTGTAAAGAGTGGAGCAAGAAGTCTTAATGCACACTTTATTTATTGCTGTCATTCATTGGAACCTCAAAATAGACACCGAATCTGTGGAGTATTTCTAGCTATTTCTTACAGTTCTGACAGCCTGACGTATTCTGTAACACGTAGATTGCAGGTGGCTAGTAAATCTCCCAACAACTGCTGCGTGCACGCCAGACCAGAAGAAATCAGTGACGTCATCATCGGATTACGAAAAAATGGGTCTCACGATGAAGAGTGTCTGAAAGAAAATGGTAAAAACACATGAAACAATCAGAAGAAGAAATGTTATAATTAAGAACTATGTGTGTCGAGGAATTCCTACCACCATTTCTTTCTGGAACTCAACAATTTAACATTCTATTCACCCGTGTTTCAGATAATCGTGCAAACTGATAGCTTTTCTTAACTTTTACAAATTCTGGATTTGTTCGACTCGAGAAAAGGGTGGCTTAGGTTTAGAATTATTTGGTTTAGAAAGCAATAATAATTTGTACTTTCATATCTTAGAAAAGTTATTTCAACTTTAGAATTCAGTGAGAAATGATTGAAATGTGCTATATAAAATCCAAGCAAAATTGAGTCAAATCAATAGTCAAAACACAAAGTTCAGCCAAAATTAGCAAACGGGGCTGGCTGGAAATTGATGTAGTATCTTCATCATGTTAGCCTAATGTTAGGATTCGTCTGATCTTGACTGCATTAGCTGACTTTTTCCGTGAAAAAAGTTTAAAATACCTAAGATTATCAGAATTACGACAAAATAGATCGATAATTTTCAATCAATGTGGAGTTGCGAATTTCGCCTAGGATTAAAATGTTGCATTCAGATAATATCGTATTTCAACATTGACAGCTAATGCAGTCAAAGTATCACATGCACATTGTTAAGAAGATCGTTGATATGGGAGTGTTATTGATGAATAACACATTATCAACTATAATACACTAGATCATATTATAGATTTATAAGTTATACAATAGTAACATCAATTCATCTGTCAGGAAATTGATATTTTAAACTAAATAGCCCCAGGTAATTATCATTTCGTAAAATGTCAAATTTGCTTAAATAATATACATTTTTATGTCGGGTGTTCACGGAGAAGGACCGGGGTTAGATCCCGGTGTTGGCAGAGAAAGTTCTTCAGGATTTTATAGCTTGGTTGCCCCTTGTCAGTGGTGTAGGACGAAGGGTTTGACAAGGAACAACCCCTAGCCGTTCAGATGTGACGAAAATCCGATGCCGGGTATACGTTTGCGTGCACGTAAAAGAACCCTTTGAATGCGATGCAGACTAGACAAAAAAGCCACTGTGTTGTCCAGTATGGACAGATCAATAAAGACGTTAAACCCTAATTCATTTCACCGAATGTATTAATTTAATTCTCAAAATGGCCACCTTTTAAAATTATATACATAAATTTTGCATTAAATCACTTTACCATTATGTCCTTGTTATTTATGTGCAGTCTGTCGCTGTTTGGTGCCCATCTTCATTAGCCCGGATGGAGCAGAAAAGTAGGACGTTAAACCCCATTTTTTGATTTTGTATCTATATACATGTCATTAATAACTTACTCTTTCAATTCAATTATTTAAATGCCTGTTCGTTATTATTAGATAAAAGCTATTGGGTGGCTATTGTTATTGTTATAATGTTTAATATTGGTGATTTTATGTTGTTACATTGATGAAAAAATTATTATGATGATGAAGTAATAATAATATTGACGAGTATATTATATTGTTAGTTTTATTATTATTGTTTAGTGCAGCTTTTTATGGTAACGAAATATTATTGCACCAATGACATATTAAGCTGACGATTTCTTTTAATTGTGTTGATCATTTGTTACTGTGTCGATACGATAATATGATATGATGACATATTAAGTTGATCATATCATGGTGATCATTTGTTACTGTATTAATGATATGATGTTATTATGTTGATCATTTGTTACCGCGTTTATGATATGGTATTATTATGTTGATCATTTGTTACTGTGTTGATGATACAATATTATGTTAATGATAATATGATTAAGTTGAGCATTTGTTACTGTGTTGATGGTATGGTATAATGATGTTATGTCTATGAAATGGAAGATACAATGTTATGTTAATTATAATATGATTATGTATTATAAGTTATAATTACTTTGTAATATGTTATCATGTTGATTATTTGTTACTCTGTCAATGATATATGTAATGTTATGAAATTGTGTTATGTTATTATGTTGATATATAATTTGTTATTATGTCAAAAATAAATACAGTAGTTATATTAATGTGTTGACGGAACATTTTGATGTTAGTGGCATATTATTGTTTTAGAAATGTCTCATTGATGCTGATGAAATGTTATCAGTGTGATATTATTATTACGATTTGTTATTATATTGATTAATTAACGTTGTATTTATGATGTCTTATCATGCTGATGATATGTTATTATCTCGATGATATGTTATTATCTTGATGTTATTATTATATGGTATGATGCTGATTAAATGTTATTATGGTATATTATACTATAATATGTTGTCATGACAAGAAGGGATGGGTTTGGGATTGGGGCTAACCTACACTCAGCACAAACTTGATCCTTTTTTAAGGACAAACAAGTAGAGCTGTTTAAAAATTAGTTTCTTGTGCCTAGGGATCATTAGCAGAAGGATCAAATCGAGGAACCGGAAGAAAATCCATGGGAGATCGTTTCCAAGCATGTCAGTGCCAAGTAGTATAGTCGCCTGTCCAACCTAGTGGATTTGGATTTTCGTATAGTGCCCCCCCCCCCCGCGCTGAAGGCTTCATCGGGCCATCGACTTTTGCAAACAGTTACATGTAGTCCCAAAATGCCTTGGTTTGTTTCGGTTGGACGTTATCACCCGTTCTTTGTGTAGAGGACATTACCTTCTCCCACCACTCTCTCTCTCTCACTTACCAATTGCAGATCTCTTCTTTTTGTTACCATTGTTTGCAAAAGAAATAACAACTTGTAATAGTCGCCATTGCCGTATAATCTGCAATAATATTATCTGAGCACATGCATGTAATAACTCTTCCACAACTTCACGTAAATACAACAAATAAACCACCGGAAAGTACTATGACAAATATGCAATCTGGGTGAAAAATACCCAAATATTACTACTCCACCAGAAACGATCCATTTATATTCTGGCGGATATTTTTCATAGACAAAATGTCTACCCTTAGAAAAACAAAACGGGGTGACTCGTAAAAGGAAATTTGTTACTGAGATGCTAGATTAGAGAGGTGAACAGAATTGGGGTTTTGGGTTCAATACGAAATGTCAAACATTAGTCTACACTTCATTTCGTTCCTATAAAAACTCTATTTCTTTTTCTAATTTCGCCTTTCACGGATATAAAATGAAAGACGGGGTGACACGAATATACTATCCGTCGATTGGTTGTGATTTGGCCTAGGGGTAGAATCATGGCAGCTGTCTTCTTACTTCCCACCCTCTTTAGCCGACCACTTTGTTTTCCTATGAAACCTAGCCTTCTTTTGTCCGCCTTTTTACAAAATTCCTCTAGTGTAATTGGAGAAAGCAGGTCCGTTCCATTTCCTACAGGGTCTTTTCATCCCTCTTTCTCTCCCCTCCGGAGAATGTGCGATCAAGCTGGCTTGAATTAGGAGAGAATTCGTTGACCTTGTCGCTAGTGTTTTGTAACTTCTATTCGTGCGCCTGTCTACGTTGATTTTAAAGAAATAAAGTGGTTAACTTTCCACAAACACACACAATAATACGACACAATAGATGCAATGTTTACGTGTTTTATTTAGAAATGTGAAGGTGATAGGTCGTTATTCACAGGGTGTATAACATGGGGTTTTAGTCGACTGTTGCGTCTTTCTGTCGTGCTACAAAATATTGTATTATCACTTACTCTTCTACTGTAACACCTTTTGTTACAGTTCTAGCTATCAAACAGATATACACAATTTCTATTTATATGGCACGTTACAATCCTTAAAGAGTTATAAATATTCTTATGCATATATATTTCTGAACACCTGATACCATTTTTGTATACAAAATGTCCATTTATATGGCGCGTTAAAACCCTTAAAGAGTTATAAATAATCTTATGGATATATATTTTAAACTTCTGATAACACGTTATGTATTCTGGAAATGAAATGAAATGGAGTTCAACGTCCTACTGGTCCTGTATTCTGGAAGCTCATATACCCAATAGGTTCTATGCATAATAATGTGGTAAGTTTTGAGGTAGATGAGCGTCACTTACATTTTTCATTTAATAGTTCATGGCTTAATGAAGGCTACAATGTATACAAATAACACATTTAATAAAGGGTAGATAAAAGGGACATCTATACATTTATGCGGCGATTGATCCCTCAGTTGTTCGAGACAAAGAGTAGAGGCGCCTGTCCAACCCCGTGAGTCCCCCACCCCACCCCACACTGCTAAAAACCACGACGCGCAAGCGAATTATTGAAATAAAACTGAACCATATGTTAGTCCCGAAATGACCTAGTTTGTGTCGAGTGTACGCTAAACCCCATTTCTCTCTCTTTTAATGCTCCGCCTCGTTTTGATCATGTCCAGTTAATATGGATGTCGAATGTTGACAAATTTTCAATTCACCATATCGTTTTAAATACTAAACGGAATATAATTATTTCTGGACTGATATTCATTTAATAGAATCACCTTTCACGATATTGTAGTCTGCAAAAAGGAATTTAACATCCATCAAAGGACGACCGCTTAGAGAATACAAAAAGAGAGTTTATAAAAAGAATAATTTTGAATGGGTCACAGGACACTAATTACAGCTAATGTTTTTAATTGTTTATTTTGTATTTAGTAGACAATCTTTATTTACTTAATATTTTTTAAACCGCTCTTTCAAAATTGATTTATGTATTTATTTATGTATTTATTTATTTATTTTTACACCGTTCATATTGATTAATATTTTCTAATCATTACAGACTTTTTTGTAGATCTATTCGTGATAAATAATCTGCAATTAATATTATAGCATTTTATAATATATTTATTTATTCCTTTAGCTATTTATTCATTCATAAATGATTTATTTAATATCAAATTCAATTCATGATGTTTACACATTCAGCTTTTCAAATATTACCTAAACCACAACGATATCGGATGTTTATTTGTTGAATGCAGCCATATCAAATATTTGATATTATTTCCAGAATAAATATAACCGTGTTTTAAATTGATATGCTAGACTCGGTGTATAATTGCTGGACTTGTGTTTTTCTTAATACAGATTTACTATACCGTGTCGCTACACGGGTATCAATTGAAATCCGATAAGGCGTACGATCCTTAAACTAAAAATATACAGACCGACAAATAGTCCCTGTATTTCTTCACAAATATAGAAACAAATTATAAATTGATAATGTCATAATTGACTTGAAAAAGATAGGTTGGATTCGCATGGAAAACTTGTTTGTCAAGTGTGTAAAGAGCCCAGTTACGGACCCAAATTACATTTTTATTCTGAACAAAAAGGACCGAATTGGGGTGAAAAATACGGTGAATCTACTGGGAAGATATTGTCAAAACTCAGTCGTCTTTTTAAGTCATCTGCTGTCAATTTTCTATGAAGCTATCAACGATAGCATTGAAATGTCTCAGCACTTTGTATGTATGGTCCGCTGTGTAAGGGTAGGGGTGATTTAAATAGATACCACGGGGGAATAATGTTCGCTATTATTAACCCCTGTTCCTACATTTTATCTTCAACAATGTACTCGTTTAAAGAAATTGTATTGAAATTGAGACGATATAATATTTCCCGTTCAGTAGTGATTTTTTTTATATAAGGGACATGTGCATATCTTAAATTACAGAAACGCATCCACCCTCTCAATTTTTTCTTTAAATTTTTCATTATATTTTTTTCTTATTTTATTAATATTTCGGGTATACTCTGGTGTAATGGATATATTCATTTTGTATTTTATGAATCACTACATCGACTGTACAACCAAATACGGTTCACGTATACATTTTGAATTTTATGATTCACTGCATACAGGCCCCGCGATTCAGCCAAATACGGTGTACAAATTTATCTAAATAATTCGCACCTTTTAGGTAAAAAAAATAATAGAATTAGAATTTATTTATTTTGGCTTTCAAGTTTTTTGATTTATTAATAGTAACTGACTTATGTTCATTATTATTTCTCATTCTTGCATTTTATGTATGTTTTCGGTTTTATAACCATTTTTTTAATTTTTACGTCTGATTTCTTATACACTCCACTCAATTATCATTCTAATTCTATTTCGTCCGTTTGTGTTCATATCTTTTACTACTTTCTAATTCTTATGTCATATATTGTTTTCGGTTTATGCAACCCAGTCAATGAACATTTTTATTATTTTTATTTTATTGAGATGAATTAAAGTATACATACATATATATCATTAACAATATTATTACGACAAAACACATTATTCAAAATATCATTTTCAATAATTGAAAAACTATTGAGGCAAAAACCTAAACCTATCTCACAAAATACTAACACACCTTAAATTGAAGAAAATAAACAAATCAAATATTTATCAAATTTACGTGACACATTAAAATATATGTGTATAATATACCTCGAATATGATGTAGATAAAATCTCCTATGTAACGTAATACACAATTATTAACTACGTTATAACGTTATAAACGACATATCTATGAACAGTGAAAATGTCTATCGGGACAATCACCAAACAAATGAGGTGTCAAGAAAAACAAACCCTAGCTGAAATAAAGAAAAGTAGAATAAAGTCAGAAGAATAAAAGCTAAGAGAAAATAAACTTTGTACATATTATATCAATATGGTTTGCTTAACCTTCGTTTGTTATTTTTGTCTATTTAACAGATCGTGTTTTATTGTCTAAGGCATTGCCGATAATACAAAACATAACCCGTTTCTAACTTATGCCAAAGTGTGCAGATATTTCCCTTTTTAATGTTTTTCTAACAAAATGTATTTATTTGTGTAAAATTATGTATATTATCGTTTGTTTAGAAAGGCCTGAGTATAAATATATTCTTCATGTAGATCTAATACAATGGGGGATATTTCTACTATGTCTAGTACAACAGTGTGCTGCTTCCTAATATCGTTCTATCCAGCGTTTTCAAAATGGTTCCCAAACACTCGAATGGCAGGCAGACATTTACAGAAATTGTCAAACACTTGCAGCCATTTTATACCAACAAATGAATGAAACTCCTCGATGTTTTTACTTTGTAAGTTCACACGGCAAACAAACAAGTTTTTTTTATTAATATTTTAATAAGAGATATATATTTCAAATATGCAAATCAGCCGTTTGTCTCAACATAATAATCCTTGAATTCAAAGAAAATATAACTTCAATTCACTTGATATTGTTCACTGCTGAAAAGAGCTGTTCAGATTAATTCTATTTCGTGAACCAAATCTTTATAAACTGAATGATTTACAACAATTTAAAATACTGATGATGAATAAAAATGTAGAAATGTTAAAATGTTTATGAGCTTTTGTGTACAATTCATTCATGTCTTTGTGAAGTAGTGTATCTTTGCATAATTATGTCCATCTGTTTATTTGTCACCCGGTTCTTCTGCACTATCTAAGATATGTTAATTAAATTCTGGCCGAATGATTCCTGCTTTTATTTTCATTTCCAAAGATAAGTCCTGTGCTGAAAGTCTTTTTATAGGACTGTTTGTATATTTTCGTAGGTCAAAGTTCCTCCTTTCTCTAACTGCTGATATATAACGTAGCTTTATTTATTTCATTTTATTATTTTTTTGGTCGGGGGGGGGGGGCATAAATATGGAATATACTTTTCTTAATTTTTAGCCCTAATTGATTCACTTTGAAAAAATCTGTTTATTTAATAACCCGTATTTTGCATCGTTCTCGGGTACAGAATACGATAATGGGGACAAATTACATAGAAGTGCGAACTGTGTGATTTATTGTCATTCTCCTTATTAGTATAACCACAAACTTGTCA
The DNA here is from genome assembly GCA_963678685.1 of Patella ulyssiponensis. Lineage (NCBI taxonomy): Eukaryota > Metazoa > Mollusca > Gastropoda > Patellidae > Patella > Patella ulyssiponensis. The sequence continues at coordinate 65,389,045 of OY783229.1, forward strand.
CCTTACGATCAATAAATGCTAATGAGATGCCTTGTCACAATCCTTATCCCCGCCCCCTGTTCATGTGATTGACAAGGGGGAGTGACGAGACCCGAGTGTTTCAAGGGTGTTAAAGGGCGTGAGATGACGGGATTAATTAGTGTAAAACATGTGATCGGCTTGTTGGCTTGAAGCCACGTCAAAACCTGATGATCCAGTCTCTTTTCGGCCTAATCTTATCAACGATTGTTTACGTTTCTTTCTTCTTTTGTAACATAATATTCACTCGATCTATCATCTAAAGAAACGACGAAAATACCATTGACGTTTATCAGCCATGAAGGTAAGAAACGACAAGACCACAAGTCGACTTGCTGTGACAAGAAAATAATATCTCCATAGACTTATGTCTCTCAATCATTATTACAAAGTAGTCTAAATGTTATTGACATGAAGGATAAACAATGTTTGATTGTAATTCAGCTCAAATGTGGGTTATTTATTAGATTCCGATGGCAAAATAACTATGTATTTAGTTCATATCATCACAAATACATAATCCACAGAATCAGGGAGATACAAAATACAACACAAAGAGTTGTTTACAATCCGAAGCAATTGAGATACACATTTTTACCAAAGTCAGTAAGATTTTTATTGAGAAAATAACTATTATTAACTGCGTAATATCCTATACACAAATCCACATAGTAATGAAGACACAAAACATCATAATACAAGGGGTTGGGATAAAAGTTTTACCGAAATATACAAAGAAAATTCTGAATGGTTATTGGTTAATATATTTAACTATAATTTGCTTAGTTCACAATACCACTCCGTCTTCATTAGTGCAGTTTGTGCAGCACAATAAACATTACCCCCCACCCTTCATTAAATTTAAAGCATCCCATAAACAAAATAGTTTGTATTTAGTTCATAATAACTTGTATATAGTTCATAATAACTCATATACAAAATAACTTTGTATTTAGTTCATAACAATTCATAAACAAAATAACTTTGTATTTAGTTCATAATAACTCATATACAAAATAACTTTGTATTTAGTTCATAACTCATATACAAAATAACTTTGTATTTAGTTCATAACTCATAAACAGAATAACTTTGTATTTAGTTCACAATAACGCATAAACAAAATAGCTTGTATTTTAACTCATAAACAGAATAACTCTGTACTTAGTTCATAAAACCACATAAACAAAATAACTTTGTCTTTGGATAATATTACAAAATCCATACGTACTATATGAGGTAATTGAGATTAACCACTTACCAAGATTATCGTAGACAAATCTTAACTTCTAGTCACTAATAAACTTAATAACAAACATCACGACCATTGCAATTTTAACTACCAAGGGATCTTGTGCATACCCCATTCCCATTGGGACCTCACCACAATATATTAGATTGTTGTCTTGGAATAATTGAAGAATCTGGCACAATATTGTGAAAGATCGATCATAAGGGAGAAAAAACATAACAATAGGGAACACAAAAAAATGATGAAACGATTTTCAAGTACATGTTTTCAAAACAACCCCTACCCACCCACCCCGTTACATCTAAAATTATACTAACCATTTTTTTTTTATTAATAAATGGGGTCATATTTTTCTAATTATTGAGTGTTATTAATTTGGATAATTTTGTTTAGGGTGGGAACAACTACGTGAAACTCTTTAACCTTTCAGTATTTACGAAGTCAAGCTGTTTAATAAGGGAGTAATAAAGAAGTTGAAATCTTCAATATATACATATTCTTCTTTCTACACTAGATGAATATAAATAAATTCGCGTTTTATGGCCGTTATATATCTCCTCGGCACTGTACCTCACACACAGTGAGCCTCACAACGTAAACATTACCCATAATCCGAGTCTACACACCGTCGACACGCCATTTTTTATTTATAGAGTCAGAATAAACAGATAAATCTCAATTAGTCAGCCCTTACCCCTCCCTCTTAGCCATTTTCTATTCTTCACCTGCCTTCATGCTTGTTTACTTCTTATAAATGAGATCCGCCCACAAAATACATCGTTTCGAACCTCTTTCAATACCCACTTTTGACTAAAAGAAGTTAAAAACAGTCATATAAAATTTGATGATGGTGAATTGTAAAATTAACAAAAAGAACCATTAACGAAACGAAATTTTAATTTACAATTTGGCAGAAAAAGTGGAATTAATTGATCAAGTTAACCGAACAATGGACATAACACAAATACCTGTAAGATATTTTAATAATCAACGAAAATAGATTCCATAAAATTTTTACATTTTGCTAAAGAAAACAGAAAATAAATTGAAATTTTGTGAAGAGTCAGAATTAAAAGTATAAAATAAACATGAATATTTGTTGCCATATTTACAAAGAATTGAACCTAGTTTCGATTTTTTATATTCTGTAAAAGTCTGGGTGTAATTGGAGTGAGGATGAGACGTAGTAATCAATGAACTAGATTATAAGATGCTAGATATTTGCCGCCAGCTGATGTTAATAATTATGATTGGTTACACTGATTTATCCCGTGGCCATTTATCAAACAGATAATTGATCACTGCGCATGTCGCAACACCTCGACCAATAGTGAGAAATTATTTAATATGAATTGTATAAACCATACATGGAAAAGAAAATATTCGCCGTGTAATAGAACTGATCCCATGTCGCAAATACAAGTAACAGAAGCGGGAATCCACAGCCTAATGTAATTATGGCGTCTAGTTTTTATTCTATGGCAAGCGAATTGCTAATCATTAATTAGATAATCGTACGATACGCGGCTTAAGCGAGAAATTTGTGTTTTTATATTCCTGTTATTTGGTAGAATTTATCGAGACTGTCGGAGATTCCGATTACTTAATAATGGGGAAATAATCTAATAATTACAACCGGTTTTAATTTTACCATCATAAGTAAAAAATATGGATTGACGGATTGCAACAAGAATTAATTGAACTGTGCGGTTGTCATTCGATAATCAAATGGTTATCCATTGAACCCATTTATCAGAGTATAATTGACACGATACCATTTTGAACACGGTGTTAAAAGGTGTATGCCAGTGCATAAAATACATATTCATCCGCTTTTTTACCAGAATTTCTAAATATCTGACACTTCAATGGGGTGGATAGCCCTTTTAAAAATCCGGCTAGGAATTGTTTTAAATTGCTAAAGTTATTTTGTGGTATTTGGGTTCGATATAATATGACACGCCCATTCAATAAACAATGTTTACTTTGGTTGAAAATTGTGAAAATTCGATAATCTTGTGATAATGTTAAACAACAATAATGGCGAATAAAGATACCATATATCCATTACGGTACCAAGAATGTGATTATTCATATACTTCACGTACAAATGTATATCCCAATTTTTACATTCGATTGTATTGCACATAAACATTACATGGATCAAAAAGTCCCAGAAAAGGTGTGAATTAAAATATTGTCTGGGATCTATACAGTCGAGGGAATTTCCAATGAACAGACAATGAATCTTGAAGATCTTGACTTTTCCTTTAGAATCCCACCGAGCAGTGTGGCATTACATCGGAAGAACCGCTAAGTGGCAGTTATATAAAGCCACATTACATACTGAAACATGTGAATGAGTAGACAAAACGAAATGGATAAGTGACGTATTAAAAAGTTTAAATTCCGGGTAGGGGCGGAAACACCCTACGGATAGTTAAAAGTACGCAGTCCTCCATACACCTACAAACTTGGGCAACATCCAGTCAGATAACGACTAAGTAGTTTTAATGGTATATTGGTTGAAACAACCACAACCCTTTAACAACATTATTTTGTTTATACCCCCCTCCCCCACGTTATTTAACAAGAATTGCAACTTTGTGCCCTTGTCAAAGAAAGTCCCTGGCCATTTGTTATAAATAATAGCTTACGTAGAAACATAAGGTTAAGTGTGACTATGAGACATATTTCTCAAACTTGAGGTTACTTTTTCGACTTTTAATTTTAAAATAAACATCGACAAATAAGAAATATGTCTGGTGTCCATCCCCTAACAAAACCCTCTAGGTGTACCTGTGATTCAAAGGGGGCAGATCCGAAAGACACAGTTTAAACTAATCTGTAAATCCTATTATAAGTTTGTATAAGAAAACAAGTAGAGATGTCAAGTAGGTGTGTGACTCATGCTATTTATTGTTCCACCCCATCCCCATCTTCAACAACACATTGATGTCTTTAATCAGATTATCTGGCATAATTCCTCATCTTAAACAGCATCTACTGACCAAATGTATTAACCTGTTTACTCAATATTTTCAGTCCACCTCACTTCATCTATACGTTACCGGATATAAGACGGCAAACTCACGAGGGGGTCAGTACATATTGGTTCAAGCTCCACGAACCCTACCTAGCCTTATTTCTAGCCGAATTGACCCTCCCGTCGTGATCTCGACCCTATGTCATCGTTGACACTTGAGCGTTGATCCGCTCCTTGAACAATATGTATATTGATGAATTAAAATTTGAGATTACGGGCAAGGAAAGGGTAGAACATTTGTTTCTTAAGCACGGTACTCGCGCTCGACTGGTTGTATGCCCCTTTCTATTATAGTAGTTGATAAGCTAGTCCTCCCTGTAATAAAATACTCACAGGCTGAAAATGAGTTTTTAATTCACTTAACAAACTCTATTGAAGGTAGCTGAAAGAAGGGTGTGCGCTTGAATGAACGCGTGAGCACACTGTCTTGTTCCCTACCTCATGCTATCGGTGTCATTTTAATTTACCGTCTCAGTTTCTTTCTGAAACCCAGCGATCTATTGTGGATATCAAGGGCTTATTTAAGTGTTTTAGAATCGTTGGGTTGTCGCAATTGCCTCCCACTGTATCAGAACAAATCCCTTGTCTTCTCTCGCAGGGACTGAATCATGTCATATTGTCTGGCAACAAAACCTTTATTTTGTCGCCATTATGAGGTTACGCCATGTTGTGGTGTTGGCACGGGCTATCAAATTGGCTCATCTCTAATCGCATGTCAATCTTTATAACAATTAAGATATCAGAAACGAATCGATGGACTGACACCAGACGGACGCTTTCTGTAGCAAAAGATATGTCCAGCTTCTGAAGAGGCCATTGTAGAATTTACAACGTACTGTCGCATAGAACAAAACATTGGACAATAGAAGTCTTATTTCTGTAGAATTAATGCAATAAGTGGCTGTTCCAGCAATTCTTTATTGTATGAAAATACAATAATCTATCCATTGTATTCTATTCAAACTTCCAACTGTCATTCATGAGGAGAAAAATGAAGAATTTTCTGAAACATCAAAAGGAGTTTTTTTTCTATTTAATTAGATCTTGTAGAAGACAAAGATGGGTCATTTTCCCGTAAAAAACTGGAACATAAATATATTTAATAATTATTAAGTACAATTATACATTACACGTTGAACAATGTATTAAATATAATTTAATATGGCTTTTAGAATGTATTTAAAGACAAAACCATTAATCAGAGAAGAATTTCAAAACAAACAAAAAATCGGGATGGCAAGTCCGATAACAGATTTTTTGAAAGGCGCTTTGTTCTTTGTCTCCGATAGCATCAAAACGTTTTCCTGGCGGACTCGGGCAATAACTATTACAACCAATTTAAGAAATAGTTTGTAGATTTTGTTTAAAGCATCCCTTTTAGTCTCTCGGATGGTGTTTGCATGACGTCATATTAGCCCAGGGCATCAATTAGATCAATTTGTTGCTTGATTAGATACGAAAGGGTGTCACCGTCAAAATAGCTAGCTTTTTCTGAAACAGATTCTGTTTTTAAGCGTTGATAGCATCAGTTTAATAGATCGAATTTAAGATCTGATTCCAGTTTATTGCTTGTTATTTATGCCCAAACGATTTTAATTACCAACGCAGCTAGGCGTTGGTGAACATGTCAAAGATTTAGTTTCCTGCTTACATCGTTTATCATCTGAGAATATAGATGTATTTCTGCTATATTCTAGTACGATTTGTTTTGTCTGTGTTTTGATTTACAATTCTCCTGCATTGTCTAACTCTAGCGCAAGTAATTTCAAAGAATGATTTTGGTTTACTTTTATGGTATAACACTATAACAAACAAATTTTATGCATTTTGGAAGATGTAGTAGATGTAGCAATCCATACCACGCTATCCATAACGATTATTATAATAGGGACTATAAAAAGATCACAGCAAATAGTGACATACGTCATTCACACATATTGCTTTTATCTACAGCTAATGGTCAGCTAATATGGTCAATGTAAATACTACCTATTGATCGAGTCTGTATTTACTTATACCTCTTATCCAATATCCAGAATCTTATAGAGCTTTGGTGAACGATACTGTTTTTAAACCTAGATTGGAAATTAAAATTACAAGTCTAATGAAATGAAACAATAGACACCATTTTGGACCCTGGAAATGTAATGAATAGTCAAATAATCAGTAACAGTAGATTTGAAAATTGTGAACAATAGAAATGTTTTAAATTGCCCATCACAGTTCATTAGATCTTTGTAAATGTACTTTATTTGTTTGCCCGGTGAGAACTATTACAGGATTGGAAATTGAAATATAAATAGAAAACAAAATCCAATTTTGTCTCGTATAAATCTACAACTAAATGTGTTTTCTTATACAAACGTAAACCGAAAGTAGTACTAATTAAAACGCCTGCTAAAAGTATGCGAAACTCTGTTTCCTTAGAACGACATTGGTCGATTCGCAAGTATTATCCGAGCTGATATTTTAACGGAAAGGTCCAAGCAATTCATATTGCTTTAATATCTACAAGACTTAAACAAAGAATTCCAGTTATAATGAAAGATCGTCAATCTGGTTCTTGTTGCAACAGAAAGTTGCTTAGGAGATGGTTGATGAACCATTACTTTAACAAATCTCTGGAGAAAACAATAGAAATATTATTTTATTGTTTCTTTTCTGTTATTTTAACTGAATCAATTGAATCAACTCTATTCTTTTCTCAAAACTTTCTGCGAATAACGTAATTTTTGAAAAAAAATAACTATAGTTATTAAAATAAACTACACATCAGAAATTAAAGTACGATGTAAGGGACTAACAATCAACAATTCAAATTCTAATCTGTACAAAGCTATATTTTGTTGCCCAGATTGATGAGCTATACAACCATATTCATGGACAAACCATAGACACAACCTATGTCATTTAAGGACTAACGGTACAATTTAATTTTAATAATATGCTGGGAGAAAGCCGGTGATCCTATTACTTCTTACACGCTATGCTTGGAGGGAACCGGCGAACCTTTCTTCTCACATGCTATGCTCGGAGGAAACCGGCCAGGCCAGTCTTCCTTCTTACATGCTATGTTGGGAGGAAACCGGCGACTCTTCCTTCTCACACGCTATCCTGGGAGGAGACCGGCGATTCTTCCTTCTCACATGCATGTGTGTGATCGAAAGAGCGCCACTCGACTCAATGACAGGTCGTATGATCTTAAACGTACGTCTTAGAACACTCGACGATCCAACCGCTTTCCCTGTGTTTCTACACATATACAAAGTTCTGAAGCCGATGATCCCACGCTGGCTCTCAAAGTCTTCAATCTGAGACAGTTTGGAAGTTTGAATGTGTTGTGTTGCTACAGGGTACTGTCTGGTCTCTTGTCAATGTACCTATACATCCCCTGCCAATAACAATTCATTGTGTTTAGAATGGATTTTAAAATGACCATAAGCAAAAACCATGAATAATTTGGTCACCGTCTGGTCCAGTCTTATCCATGGCGAATTTCTAATTAGTTACTGGGTGCCAGACGAGTGTAGGATGTGACATAATAACGATAAAAACTTAAATATTCATACGATTTCACACCATCAACCTACTAAATACCCTTAATATTGTTAACGTCTCGGGTTTCACTAAAAGTCTAGAATATAAAAAGCGATAAAAAGTAAAATATAAATGAGTTGTCCGTCTAGTCTTCCTGTTTTTAGGATTAAGTTAATAACCTCCTATTAAGGAACTGTTATATGTAGTTATATTTTGTCCAGTGAATTAGGTGAGCAAGAAATGCGAACCTTCGAGGTGATGAAATAATTCTTTTAGTCTATACCCATTGGTTTGTAAAATATATTATGGCATCAACAAAATTAAATTTGGATACAACTGGATTGGACAAAAGTTATCGAAAGCTTCCAAACATTCTTTCCAAAATCAGAAATTGTATAAATGTAACAGTTCGGTTCACTTAGAGGTCACAAATATAGATCTAATATTTGCAATAATTAACAAATAATTAGCGGTTAATATACATTTCAAAGATGAAAATCTGAAGATGAAGAAAATGTGTTCTATCGGCCAGTCCCTTAAATACTCGTCTCATGGTTAAAGCTTGTTGCATATGATAATAAGAAGTGATTGCTTATAGATATGGTATTGATCTATTGAATATCCCTAGTGGGTGAACTTCCATTGCCAATAAAACACAATTTTATCTAAAAAAGTTTACAAAACAGTACCAAACATTAGCTCTAGTGTACACATAGTACAGCAGATTTCATTTCCTAGGGATCAGATTAAGACAGTGTGGGTTAATGACAAATTACGAAAAGTACCAAAAGTGACCCAAACATTAGCTCAAATGTTCATATAGTAAAATAAGCATGACAGAAGCTGAATAGTTTATTTCCGTCTCTATGCATAATTCATACCTAATGCACCCATATCATAATTTATCTTCTGCACGCGGTGATTACCCTTTCACCTTTGATCGCTACAATGATGCAAAACCAATTTCCAGCATTATTTATAGGCATGTCATAATGTAGAAGACTGGAACATTGGAAATGATGAGATTGTTGAGCATATACAGAATGGGTGAGATGGAGAAAAATTCAGTAAAACTCATCATATAAGCATGTTAAACGCATTGTGTTGAAGAAAAGTTAATATATAATGAGAGAGAATGAGTATTTCTCTTCAGTCGATCAAACAGCATGGTAGATCCATCTCCAAGATGGTCATATTATACCACGGGTTATTGAGATTTAATGAAATTACTGCAACGATATTAATGGATGAATGACAATCGTTTGATCCGAACTCAAGCACTCTCTATTCCATGGGGTCGTATTTCAAGTGTGATAAACTCTATGCTTGAAACAGACAAGTTTTTACAGTAGCAATAGACCAGTTGCCTGGTAAAGTATACACCGAATTATCGTTAAGATGGGAAACACGGCTTTTCAACGTCACTTCAACCCTACTTGAAACAGAAGAGGAGCTTTCGTATGCCTGGGGGCCTAACGTTAACCGATAATTCCGTGTTTGCTAATCTTGTGAAGTTATTTATCGCTAACGGCTAATAGAAACGAAATTCACCCCAATTGGTCTTTGGGGAGATTAAGCGGTTAATTTCTATATTTCCATCCTGTCTTTCGACATTGGATAAAATTTCTGGAAGCAAGCGTCAGAGACTGAGAATGAAATGATTGAGGCAGCATTGAGACCAGCTGTCGATTTCAACTCAGTTTACCGTCAGCCGGCAATTCCTGGCATAGCCCGATGCCATTCAATACGCCTTAAGACAATCGCAGTTTGGGCTAAGGATCAAATATATTACATATGTTCATCAAATGCTGGCCCAGATCAAGGAATAATGCCGGTTGGAACCTCGAACTGTCTGCCAACCCAGCCTGCTTTGCGCTACACAGGAACCAGTCCGTCGCTTCATTCCGTCCTAAATATACAATAAAAAACGCCGGGGAATTATAAATTTCTCCATCGCGTCGGCTTTAAATATAGTCGACCTATGACAAATCGCAAACTAAAAGCAGCACAAATTATGTCCGCGGGCACATGGGGTTTCGCAAGGCTCCTCTACGTTTATTTATCTATTTGTTGTTCTAGTTATTATACTCATGTAGAAGTTCTACTGACGGAATAACTTATGCGTGATATTATTCTTAGGGTATTTTTTGAATAAATACATTTGTTATCAGTGGTAACACGCATCAACGACTGGAAAATAAAATCGTAACTTTGATGTAGCAATACACGACATTATCGCCATGTAGGCTAAAAGAACTATAAGCAAAATCCCCACGTGTGTGCAATCGGGTTATATGTACACGATAGATAGATGGAAAGCTCTGCCGGTGCATGTTGATTGTCATGTTGTAGATTGGAGTTGTTTCTGGTTTTTGGATGAAGATGTTTGACTTAAATTCTTACCGCGTTGCCTGGAATTTATGGTCATTATTTACCCCGATTCAGGGTGTAAATTCGCTGCAGTATATAAGCGTGAAATAGACATGATAATGAAAGCAATTCAAGCTATGTCTTTATGGTTCACGGACTAACCTATTACAATTATTTATTTTGTAAACATATAAATAAACAATTTGAATGCGGTTGTTTGACACAAAATTTTAAGGGAGATAAGTGGTTTGTGCAATTCATAATCTTTTAATGATATAGAAAGATTTTTCTGATGGCAAGTGGATTTGAATGCATCTTTCGCAAGACAATATTCGACCTCAACGTTTACCTTTCTGCTTAGCAGGAGGATGAGGATGAATGGGAAGAGATCTTTATTTGAATGAACTGAGTCAACCCATCAAACTTCCCCAATGATTAATACACCGAATTGTAACTATACAATATTTCAAAAGAGACGACTTATTAATTACAATAGAGGCTTCTGTGTGGAGCTGATTATTAACACCAGTTCTAAAAGGAGGCAAATAATTTTTTTGTGCCCTGAACGTAATTCATCTCTCACATGTAGCAAACATGGGATGTGAGTAAAACGATTAGGGAATTTTAATATTAATTTTGTTATAAATGGGTCTATTTAGATAGGTTAATATCAAAATATGTGACTTGTTAAAGTCTATTTACTTTTCTCACAAATCTACTAGAAATGTGTATAATGGTAATGGGAGGGTGGTATTAATCAACTTTACGTATTGGGTGCAAGTACACATGGTTAAACACATCTAATAATACCCTAATCAAACATATACTCCTCATGGTTTATAAGATTAAAACCCTACTCTACTTTTATTTTGAATACTCTCACCTATACTAGAATCCACGTTTAAAAACATGGCACATTTTACTTTACCTACGCGAGGGTTTAATATAATATGGGTTTATTGTATTTAAACACAGGGACGGTTTGTACGTTCTTAAAGCATCAAAGAAACCGGCGGAGAAAATGGTGAATACCTTTGTCTGTTCAACATGGAGTTAGTACATAATAAATGAGTTTATATCGTCCCACACTCAATTTTTACACATCAATATCAGTTTTAACAGTCTAATATGATTCATCATCTTTACGGCCAGGGAGAAAATTCTTTAATACACAAAAGACGCGATGTGAAAGGACGTAAAGTTATTTTCAAGTCCCTTTGGCCTATGTGAACGCATCATAGGGGTGTGTTATGGGGCCTGCGGGTAGCCCCCACTTGGCCGTCTATATTGTATAACTGTATACAACTTAGGGGGGAATTGAACACGTGCAGTGAATGCGGTACCAGAAGTGAAGAAGAAACGGTACAATACTTAGCAAACAGTGCGATACTGGATTTCTCACCATGGTTTTAGCTCTACGGTACTCTACCAAGACAATGCACAAGGGCTTCTGTTTCAAAGGGCTATTTAAGACACAACTGGAATACAACTAAAATATGAGTATCATGGTCGTATTCGTGCCACACGTCTTGCTTATCAACCCTGTTTTGCATAAGGCAAAAGTAAGACTCACACATGCCTATTAAATACTAAAGGTAAAATGGTGAGCAAACTTTATGCAAGATCGAACTACAAGGAATGAACAATGTACATAATATTGAATAAAAACGTCAAAAACAAATAATAAAATATATATTTTGAGATGGGTTATATATGCATCAAATTATTGATATCCAATCACCTATTTCCGCCGCCCACAGGCTCCATTTGTTGCGCTGTGTGAATTTAAAAGTAGATAAAAAACTCAAAATATATATGCTATGTCAATATGGGATCTGGTCACTTGCTGTACTAGTATTAGTTAGGTACACTAACGATTTTCTATATCAGTATTCACTTGAATTCTTTATTATCGTTTTAAATATTAAAGTAGGATAGATGAAAACTCTCAAATAGCAACCCAAGTTACTTGGTGCATATTTCTCTCCCACTACCTTTTTTTTTCATTCATTCATTTTGTTAGTTTAGTTATTTTAAGTTATCCGAAGAAGATAGTCTAGTGGACACGTGATATTGATATAAGACTTTCAGTCAGTTTATTAAAACATTTAACATGTTGTTATAATTTTAACAAATTTCAGCCGGTTTTCTGCCCTTCGAAAATAAAATTGTTGAATGAATATATCTTACTGTTAGAAACGCGCACACGATCGTGTTTTTATTTTTTTTAATAAAAAAGGAACAGTACATGTAATTTGAATAGATTAATAACCCGCGAGTTTCATACAATGGTATTTAAAAATATAAAAAAACACACATTTCATTTTAAAACTTCCATATGCTTGCCTATATAGAGTAAATGGGCGAAGCTTACCTTCTGGATTGTTTCTTCCATTAACCCTTCAATCTGTATACCGATTTCCAATTCCATACAGACAGGCCATACTTATATAGCACCATTATTAAATCATAACTTCCATTTGCCTACAAGAGATCTTCAATAACATATATTAATACATATGAAAATAATTAAAGGCTTTTGATAATCTGCCAATAGAATTAGGTTTAATTTATTATAATTTTTATCTTGGGTTTTCATTTATTCGTGAAAATGTATTTGTGGAACATGAAGAAAAAAAAATAATCACAATTTTTTCTTTTGGGTTAAAAAATTCCAAAAATGTAAATGGCCAAAAATTAAATACTAGAATTACGTTTGACATTTCTCCTTTCTGGCTAGGAAGAATTTGACGTTTTACCTTTTGAGAATTGCGGTTTGTGAGCAGTAGGCGGTGCCGGTTTCAGCCCACTCTCTAATTAAACAGTTAACAATGTCTTTGAGTATCTGGAGTCACGGAAATTCCCATGACCAGATTCTGTATTAGAGATCAACATATGGCAGTAAAGGGAATCAGTTGATCTCTAGAAAAAAACCCCTTAAAGGTCTAAATCTAGTTCAATACTGTGCTAAATGGTGGTCGTCTTTCTCTCTCCTGTCTCAAACTAGCCCAGTAGGAGCAGAACAGTAGGACGTTAAAGCCTAATTTTCTCTCTCTCTCTCTCTCTTTTCTCTCGTAGTTGAAGCAAAAGCTCACATCATCCCAGTAAATGAATGATATACCAATCACCTAATCTCTCTTGTACGTATCAACTTGGTAGATATGGCGTAATTGTGTCTTTCAATGATCATAAAAAAGTATTAACCCTTTCTGTATCCAAATCCATCGTCCATTGCGTATAAATCCGAAACATTTATTCATGTAGCATAACAGGTTAAATATTAAGCTAACACTACTGCCATTTTGTTTCTGTAGCCGATGAAATTCGAATTTGATAGAATATATCTGCACGGATTCCAATTAAACGTTAAACATATAAAGCCCCATAAACAGATTTCTAAATCACAGCATGTCCCATGTTTCGTACAAAAACAGGATTCGAAAGATTTTCGACATGACATAATCTTAATAGAATTCATCCTAGATGGATGGAAAATATAGTCTTCGTGTACGTGGATTATATAGAGGTAAATACGAAAGTTTCAGAATAAGATTAATACCACCAAGCAGAATGTAATGCTATATGGTAAGTATATCCAATGTTTTTATAAATGTTATATGGTGTGACCACCAATACAAAATTAAGAGGTTTTCTTTGTTTCGCGATATAAAAGTTATTTAGGCCACTTGTAGACGTGTAATCAGAGCTTGTCCATTAGTAATAACATTTATAAGGAAAGAGAAATAGGTTTTATTTCTCTTCGTTTCACATTATGACTTTTTACTCTAACCATACATCTGGCTTGTGTTTACATCGCTAGTCGACTTCCCTCCATCTTAATGACATGCGCATGAGACCTTTCAGTAGTCCAAAGATGGCCACGTTTTTCCCTTGCAAGTGTGGAGTAAAACCTTCCTCGTGGTTTGCTTTTTGTTATGAAAAAAGTTATGATCAGTGTTCATCTAAATTGATGATAGCCTGTTCATAATTAAAGGCTGAGTGTTTTAGGGTGTCGAATGACTCACAAAAGTTAAAGGTGTGAAGGAAACAAATAGAAGGGTGAGAGTTTGTCGCCGTTCTTCCCAACTCTCACTAAAACCCAAACCAGTGATCAATCTGCTATCCTTTGTTGTTTTATGCTTCACTTAAGGCAGCCTCTTTCATGTAATTTTCTAATAGGAAGTTTGGCACATTTTGCTCATTTTTTCCCCTAGCGCAAGCTTTCCCAAATATTTATCCAACACTTGTCCACTGTCAGGAAAGTCACGTAGGTTAAGGGCTTTTGGAATGAAAAGCGTTTTGGTCTAAAAGAGGAATATTCATATTGGTGAAATATCTATCGGATAGAAAACACAAGTGGCGGTTCTTCTAACCATGTAATTTCCTCTTTTCCAGCCCAAACCCGACTTCTACTTGAGCAGAATGGCTAACATAATATTTGATTTCAATGCATTAGCTATTGGCTATGATTTGGAGGAAATATGAAAATATTGTTCAGGGTAAGAGTAATCATGAAGAAGGCGATGTATTACCATGGTATTTATGAGACGAAGGAGATGGGCTGATAGCCTGTGTTGTCTTAATAAATATTACTCGTAGTTGTTGACACATCTAGTAAAGCCGACCGGATCTATTGCAAATTACACAGAAATTAACATCGTATCAATAGACAATGAAGTCGGCTAGTGTTCGTGCCTAATAAGACTTGGGTTGCCATCAACAATTATCACAGAGTCAACAACTACCATTGATCTAAGAAAGATATTCCGTCTCACTCATTTTGGAAGTCATTCCAGAAAGTGTCGCCTTCGTCTCGGCCGTTGTCCGTGAATACATTGTAATTGAAAACCTAAAAGTTGCTTCCCTGCAAATCTTTGATGCTCTTTTTTGGATTATAATGTAATCTGAAATCAGATATGTTTCAGGAATCGGTGACGTGGAATGCCAAGGGTTGTTGGATAATGTATATGCTTCTGCAATTAAAGTTAGCTTTATTAAAAGCATTGGGACCTCCTGCTTCTTGGAAAGGTTACATCCTTCGGTTCTTGTCTCGGATCGATAATTTCCTCTAAGAGTTAATTAAGAATTAGCTAAAAAGTTTGTTGACAATTCATGAAAAAACGGCGCGTGCTTATATTTCCATGTACTTTCATATGGACATACCTATCAAAAGGAACATAATTAACATAATCTAGAAACAATATGACTATTCGCTACTAGAATAAAACATTTATGGAAAGATGCATACCACAGACATAGCATCTTGAACGGTCCTTCGGTGGTTATTATAGAAGTCTTCATGAACATTGGAACACATTATGAATTCATTGAATAATGAACCCATCGTGAAATTCTAATCATTAATAGGGCTGTGGCCATTAGACACCCTTGCTAAAATCTTAAAATGCTTCTTAGGTTTGTTTTCAATGGTAAACTTTTAGTTCTTTAGATGACATCAACAGCGCAAGTTAATTAAGCGGGTTGTTATTAATTAACAAATTCCAACCTGCTTTGAAATTGCCTCACCTTCCATAACAATGTGAAACATCCCCCCGAAATATCTGCCAGTTGACAAACTATCCCTGTAGATACCATATGAAAGGTGTCAGTCAAACAACCCTCATCTGCCAAGCACAAGTTTGAGATTTTAGTTTTTTTTCATACAAATGGAATAATCTTGTTCGCTGTTACTCCATTTGTAAACACGAAGTTTAAAGCGCTAAATACATATCTCTGGTTATTTACCAATTTATTGCCCCAACCTACGCCAACATGCTAAGAATATCAAGATATCCCCAACAATGCAGATGTTTTTCGAATTGCATAATAGCTCCTGGAAATATATGACATTGTCTATTTCATAGCTCCCCATCTGTTTCATTCTCTCTATTCGTAACGGTTTTGCAATTTATAAATACGTGCACAAATTGCACTGAATGTTTATAGCCTGATTGTTTTTTCGAAGAGAGCAATTATTTCGGTTGGTATATTGTATATGAACATTAACTAGAGGTAATTTCCATGGTCCTTGTTGACCATATTTTGTGAAACATTAAATAACTAAGAATATTTAACAATTGTACCCAAAGTTACAAACTTTAAATGAAACCAACTTTACAGATATTATTTAATTCACGTTTCGGGTTTCGTAGGGAGAAAAGTATGAAATGTTCCTAATATTAAATATACAGCAGGAAAGTAACTCGTTATCGCTTTTACCTGTCGCACGGTTTAAATATAAAAGAATGCATGTATACATTAACCTTGTCTATGTTTGAACAATAACTAATATAAATTCTCATTGCATCGTTTATGTTTATTTCACCTGTAATTAAAAGTTCAAATATTTAAAAAAAATCCCCCCCCCACCAAAAAAAAAAATCCACTACGTTTTTCATTTATTATTAAAATTAACGGAAACGATGGAAAATATACAAAGTTTACCAAGACAAATATTTTATACTTATTTGAAAACTTAAAGATTATTTAAATTGAGATATGTATCTTGCACTAAACAAAGCAAATAATGAATTGTTTGTGGTTTAAATGAAAATTGGATAACTAGCCGTATTTACTCAAGTTGTATGATATAAAAAAATTTTATGTTTTGTATTGTGTTAATAATTGTTTCATCTGGGTCAGATGTGCTCATCACTTCAAAAAATAAACATAAAAAATGACACTTTTGCTTATATATTGGTATGATCAAATTAATAAAATAAATATAAAAAATAACACATTTGCTTATATATTGGTACGATAAAATTAATGAAATAAATATATGTCTGTAAGAACATTATCATACAAAATAGAAATACATTGTCCTGATTATATATGTCGACATTTTTGTGTGAAATTAACACAACGGGCCACGTTTTGTATTTATTTCAATTCGGGTCGATATTTATATTAAAAATCATCAATATCATCATTAATAATATATTAAACCCGTATGCTTCAATTATCGCTGAAGAAAAACACAAAATATAAACTATGAAAAGACGCATCGATTTCACAGACACAATGAAATGTCACAATAAAGCTAATTTAAAATTTAATTTATACTTTTACAATGGAACCAGCAACTTTAATTACAAAATAATTATTTTTCCGATTTGTTGTTTTGTTTCTATAACATACATTGTTTCACCCAGTGTTCAAATGTTTATTCACTAAACAATCGAGGGGTGAGAATTGTTAAATTTTCATATTTTTCAAATAGTTGCAAAAAATTTATTTAATTGAATAAATATTAACAGCATTGATTTGCATGTCGTGGACAATAGAATATTTTTTCTTCTCCAATTTGACACACGTTCTTAATTCGTGAACCTTCTCAGACCCGTTAATTGTTTTCTTAAATGCATGTTATGGAGAAAAGACGTTTACGCAACCTCATTTCGGTAACTGTACAATACCAATAATAGTTTTTGAAAAAAAAAGAGTTGCATAATTATTTCATTTTTTAAATATTATTTTATGTACATTCGCGAGTTTGTTTTATTTATTGTTGTAGACATTCCAGAATAATTTCTATTATTCTTATAATACATTCCTGCTTATACACAAGAATATAAAGACAATTGGCTTTTAATTGGAACGAACTTACTTCCCATTTGAGGACTTGACACAAAACCCAAGATGCTTGTATTGAACATTTATTTTGTATAAAAGATTTTCATCAACCTGTTCTTTCAGATTTTATATCATCCAAGTTAATTGAGCAAAGTATCGTGTCTTCTGCTTTTAATTTGGTTTCTCACATAACTTGTTCTGTATAAAGTTAAAAGTTCCAGCGAATAATCATTGCCCGATCGAGAATCTGGATGCAACCAAGCAGAGGATGAAAGATGTAATCCGATTGAACATAAATAAGTATTTCCCGGAAAACCGCTGCTAATAAATGATATGTGTACAATGGATGAATTTATTCACTGGCTATTTCAAAATGATTTCTTGAAATAGTTTTCATGTAATGATTCAATATGTAAATGTATCTGGCTATATTTCGTCTGACCAGTAATAGATCAAAAGAAGGTTGGTGTCCTAAAGTTTCAGAAACATATCACTTTTAATTGTCTCATATCTAAGACATTAGGCGGATCTGTATCCGATCACTTTTAAATATTCAATATCTAAGGTATTGGGCTATGGAGATTCCAAGAAAGCAAGATTGAAGGAATTATTGAGCCTGGTAAGAAAGAAAGTATTGTCAATTATAAAAAAAATCAATAACTGAATTAAATCAAATCCAAATAAAACTTGAAACAGAACCCTTAAATCTATACTCGGTATCCCCAATTAAATGCCTTACACCATTTAGCTTGTTTACATTTTCCTGAAATATCTTTTTTTTAATATATAATTTTAGTTTTACCTACATCATTTTGCGTGGTTAAACTATTGTTTATAAATTGCTGTTAGTGCAGACTTATTACCGGTACTTGACTAAGCTGTTTGAGAAAAGCAGTAAAGTACTAGTACTATATAGTGCAGTGGAATTATTCAGTACACTCTTTTCGAAATGTTATATAATTTACTAATACTTAAACATTGTTTAAAAAAACGTAATATAATAAACATATGTTTCTCTTCTAAATTCCGTGCCTTTTTAACTATTTTTATTTTGCCTCGGGAAACTTTTTTGAATGTGTGTGAGTCTTTCTGTGTTGTAAAATTCGCAGTATTTAATTGCCATGTTATGATGGCGTTAAGTGCAAATTGTGCAGTTAAGTATTATATGGTCAGACTAGAGTATTTCTTAACATACCATACTATAACAGTTTAACATGGTGTTATGCTTTAACATTTTAAAAAAAGCTTCCGCTTTAAGATATACATTATGGAACTGTGACAATTTTTTCAAACATTATAATACGATATAACGATAGCGTATACGTCACATGAGAATGTAATATACGTCATAATAAAATATAAAGATTGTGTCTACGTCATATTTTGAATATAATTCAAATGCTAAAAATCTGAAATGGCTCCGATTAAACTTTCAATTATTTCTCCAATGATAATCACATCGAATGAAAAAATCTGGAATAGATGTGTTCGGATTAAATTTTCAATTATTTTTCCAATGATAATCACATCGAATGAAAACCACTTTGGAAAGTTCCATGGTTTAAGACATATTTGGTATTAATGTATATTCCTGGAATACGAAACAGAAAGAAAATACTGACAGCGTGATATTTTTTAACTTTACTATATTCTAAGTAGATATATATGTATGTTATGCTATACTTGTACGTCTAATAATATTAAATACGTTTCACGTGTTGAGGTCAAAGGTCACTAATATATAGCTGTCAGTTTTATATATTCCTTCTAACCAATTTTCCCGACAGAAGTCGTGTTATATACGCCCATATACGATGTCATAGAGAGAGAGAATCGGCCAAATTGGCTTTAGCAGCTTTAGCTGCTAAACATTTAAAGTGGCACTATCGGATATTTTATTGGCAGAATATGCGTATACTTATGTTACCAAATATAAGTTTATACTCAATTAAAGTTGGTGGCTTAAATTTTAACACGGAAATTTAACCGCGGAAGGTTGTCTATACGATTTCTTGGTCGTATGGATTTGATATTTATGTAATTTTTTTATTTAGATTATCCGTGTTGTGATCGTGTATATGAACTGTTGTTTCTGTCTGGGTTTTGTTGAACCGGATTCCTACATTGTCTTCCATACATATTATTTTATGACATTAATCATTTGTAATATCCGGTGCGCTTGTATTCGTGGTGGTAGTGCCACTTTAACCACCAATAAAACAATATGGCGGCATTAGTGTACATACACTAAGAAATGGACAACTTTTTTTGTTCCACTAGGCTGAATCCTATTAAATCGTTTGAACTTGTCGTTATGTATAATGAACCTTTATCATTAAACCAAAGCTTGTGAATCGACAGATATAAACACAAATAAAAAATCTTTAAACCTTAACTGTTTTTCCTATTGAGTGTTATTGAGTTTTTAACGGCTTTTTTGTTTCAATATGCTGGTTACACAGTTAACATTAACGGGTGGACCCTTTTAAACTCTTGAAATGCCATTTCAAATTAACTACCAGCTTTCGATTACGGGCTGTATTAGAACATTGTGTAAATAAACCGACTATACTTTCAATATATAGACATCGAGCTGTTGGAAATAGCCGTGGGCAGCCTCTCTCGGGGATCAATTATTGTAAATTCAAACCGGGT
The DNA here is from genome assembly GCA_963678685.1 of Patella ulyssiponensis. NCBI lineage: Eukaryota > Metazoa > Mollusca > Gastropoda > Patellidae > Patella > Patella ulyssiponensis. Next base: position 65,409,498 of record OY783229.1, read on the forward strand.
TCACGTTTTCTACGTTTATTGAAAACTTTAACTTCATTTTTTCCCTTGCCAATTTTTCTTTGTATTTAAAAAAAAGTTCCAAGAGGTTGAAAGACTCAGAAGTGTCAGCGATTGTTTCCTAAGCAAAATTCTCGGCTGGTACTTTATTGTCTCCAAGACAATTGCACCACATCGAGTCGGTGCTGTTTTTTTCTCGAATCCGCCTTTCTCTATATAATTTTGAGAGTATTTCGGATTTAGAGACGGACGGTTGTCTGTATTCAAAAAGAATCGCTGAGTAAATATGATATTTGAATGGCCTCTCCTTCTCATGATTTCTTTGTTTAGGGTAAAACGTCAATACAACTTGACAACTTACTGTTCAATATTCTAGCGTCTATGTGAATTTGTTTTAAAGTATACCCGGTAAAGGTTTAGAATTCAGCCGTTAGGATTTTATTGTTCAAATAAAGAATTGACACTAAATCCATTTTAACTTTGTTTCTAAATTGTATTGTCAGTGCCTAACGTTTATCTATTTACATTGGTTGGAGTCTATGTTTATTTTCTTTTTTAAAAAATACGTTTCTTTATTTAATATAAAGAGACCAATGCAGAATAGAGCAGAACAATTATAAGATACCGAACAATTAGGTATGTCATATAGCGAATGTTACATATTTAGATTTATACGGAACAATTATAACGATGCTTAAAACGAATATTTACCAACTTTACTTATTATATCATGCCTAGAACAGAACAGTTATAAGATACAGAACAATTATTTATGTCATATAACGAATGATTCATATTTTGTATTGATACGGAACAATTAAAAAAATATTTATTAACTATTATTTATTATGTCATGACGAGAACAAAACAGAAAAAAACAATTACAAAATACAGAACAATTAATGATACTGAATAATTATAAGTCATTCTAATGGAGACATTATTCAAAAGCTCAATCTACCTTCTGCAGGTCTTTAGGCCTTAAATGGTATATAAACTATTAATTAGACACTTATCAACATGACAAGACCATAATCAACTCTCTAGGCCATCGGGTGGCTATTATTTTAAATAGATTGGAACTCTTCGGTCATTTAGTGATTTAATTTACAAAATAATAGTGAAGTGGGGCTAAGTCTCAAACAACCAGTACCGTGGTTACGATAATAAACAATCAAAACTTTGATACCTTCGCTCAGAATATAATAATATGAATAAAATTTTCAATGTAGTTATTTTACATTATCTATTCTTGAAATATTAGAGCAGGAACGCTCAGCTCTTTATCTAAATCTTACATAATGTTTCTTTAATAAGAATCCTTATCCAGTGTTACAATTAGGAAATATGTCTTTCAATTTCGTCTACTTCTTCAAAATATATTGAAAGTTCGTCTCATTGATCCCATTTCAGAACCTAACTATATTTTAGTCTCAATAACGTCTGCATTGGATTATTATTTAACAAAGGATTTATAGTCATGTGTTAATCTCCAAATTAAGGCCCCGTTTCAGAATCAAGAATATGCAATCATATTTTAGTCCCAACAAGTCTGTATATCATTATTATTTAACAAAGAAAAATTAGTCATGGTCTATTAATAATGATTCCTTTGTTACATGAGTATCAGAATCTCTAAGATAGACATGCTTTAAACAACAATGTGCCAAGACGACCACACAACACACTTTCTTGGAACCGACCCAATCTTGTGTTTACAATAAGACCAGTAGAAAGGTAATTGGAACGGAGTTGGCTAAGTTGGCCCACCTGATGAAAATCTATTTTTTCTACATCATATTTTAATTGATCTTTAATGCCCACAGAAACGATTCATTAGACATACGAAGATCGTCGATTTCCATTCTTGAGAGTTCGATCTGTTGTAGGCTGCCAATAAGCCCCATGGCTATATTTTGCTTTATGTTTCATTACTCAATACGTTTATTCAAGTCAAGATGATAAGAATGGTCGACTATTTACTTTTCACACAAATAGTCTGATACATATCGTTAAATGGCAGTATTTATTTAATTGGTTATCCATACAGCAAAAAAACACAAATCATACAATTATTTCATAACAATTAAAATATTTAACTTTCTTCTCGGAGCTTTTTCAATATAAGAAATATTTTGTGTAATATCTAAAATGGCGGAAATAAAATACATATGTTCACCAGTCCCTGACTATCAGTGGCTATGAAATTTATTTCTATATTTACTTAAGTTAATGGTGAGATATACGTATTTGTTATACACCGTCAGTATGTGTTTAAATATATACAAATAATATAAAGCAAATATATAATATATTGAAGTTTTTCTGTACAGGTTTTAATTAATTTTTTTTTATTAATTTTGCAATATTGTTTTATATGTTGCTGCATTTTATTAATTAATTGATGTTGCATTTTTTATTTATATTATTTATTTATAGTTTTTTGGTTGCAATATTTTTTTCTGTTTTTCTTTGTCTTGAAAATTTCCTTTTTTTGAAAGGAAGTTGTCGATTTTAAAATTATAACAAATTATTGATGCTAAGACTAGTTGAAATTTCGAAACTTCTATGTACTTGACGGACAATGCTAGTTTAAAAAATGTATTTTTCGTCTTTTCCAAAGCAAACAAGAGGAAATTGTTTTAAGGAGCTGGGGTGTGAAATTTATTTCATGATGACATACTTTTCATTTTTCTTTCATTCGCCTCTCTTTAATACGTCATACTTTTTTCTATGCGATGTACACAATGTCAATGATGAACATGATAAGATGGTCTGTCGTACGGAGCTTTATCGTCGCATCTCTACTAATATATAGCAGGGGTGAAGAGTGAGCTCTATCGTAGAGCAATTCATCTTTCCTACTCCGCAACCAAACTAGTAAATAAATCAACCTTATCAATAAATTGGACGCTCTGTGCTTTTATCTGCTACGGTACACGCGTTCGAAAATATATAAAGCCTGTCTCAACTTTGAACAGTTTCAGCAAGATTAGCACAGGAGAGAAAGCTCGAGTTTCGTGAAAACGGTTTAACAGAGACCGAGTCAAGACAACCGTTATCTTCGTCTACACCAATTTGCTACTAAACCATTTTGAAAATTTGTTTCAACAATAAACTTTATTGTAAATATAATCAGATGACGTTCTTGATATTACACACAACTATTTCTAAACGCCTTGAGAATTCTCTGATAAAAGTGAATGCGTTTTTCGTCTTGTGCTCTTTTATTTAACGTTAAAATCTTCTTTTGAAATTTACAACATTTGACAGCTTTGAAATCCGAGCTATTAGACAGATCTAATAGTGATAACCTAAAGCTGTATAGTTTGAACGCCCCTTCGTTACTAGCCAACGTATATAACATATATACACCCTAAACAAGAATGGCGGTCTGGCAAAAATATGTCGGTTTCATGATGCCTCGTAGCTGAAAAAATAACAACATCACAATTCATAATAAAACGAGACGAAATGCTTTTCTGAAATTTATGAGATTTTTTTTCTGGGTAGATATGTTAAGTAATTAAGTTTAATTTCTGACATTCGTCAGTGTAGATGATTAAATGGCGGTCTGTGTTAAAACATGTAGGTATCACCTGCAGTATTTGATGAGAAAAACACACACTTCACTCACAAAAGCCGGGTAATTGGAAATTTTGGAATCAATCTGAACTTTGTGGAAAAAGACATCTATCATCATGGTAGCTGTTGATCTCTATAGGTGGCCTGATTGGAAGAATGTCGGCTTACGTAAGATGTGGAACACAAGATGGCAGAAAGAGCAGAACTGAATGGCTAGATGAGTTCATCGTGTTAATGAGAAGTGGTACTAATTAAACGGTACCCATCTTACCATAGACCAATGTAAACACTGCCCTGCATGACGTCAGGAAATCCACTCAAAATCAGACTGTCAAGTTCATGCCATAAAGTTCCTAAATGAACGTATATAGAACTTTAGTTCTGAACACAACATATTCACATTGACTGTAATGTGATTTGTACCTCTTTTATAGCCAGCAACCTGTCCAGAGAGATTTTCAAAAGCACACTGTCAAGTTCATGTCATAAAGTTCCTCAAAGAATGAATATAGAATTTGTATTGTTGAATACAAAGGAGGCATATTCATACTTATTTTACAATCCCTAGGGATTTTTAATATATATTCATGTGTCAGGTCAATTGATCACATCACATCTTTATCGTGTAATTTTTATTGACGATTTATTGCGTCGATATCTCATTTCTCAGATCACCATGAGAACTACATTTTTGTTTGATATTCTGTGTGTAAATTTACTTAAGTTAATCATAGAGTAGGCAAATTAAAGGGCGACAATCGTTCCGAAAAATGAATGGCGTAAAATTGTTATTTTTGTATGTAAGCACTTGAGATTGTATATTTTATAGTAGTTTGAGTGGGTGGTTTATTTCTATGGGCAGACGATAACAAAGTTCTCTTACCAAGTAGCCTCTTTACAATTGTATATTTATAATATCTAGTGGATTGAACGAGGAACTAGAATGGAGTCATCATACCCCTTTCGCCTGTCCCATAATACACAAAACACACACATAACGAATAAAAAATATGAAATTAAATGTAGGTTTAATTTTTTCTTTGTTTAACAGGCTGTTGGAGATGTGAACGAAAGCCTGAGAACATGGCTCCATAGTTTTTGTCAAGTTTTCAGAAAAATGTCGAATTTTGTTTGTTAATGCGTTTAACAGAGTAAAATTGGATCTGACAACCTTTCTGTGAACTTAAGAATTTTGATACGAGGTCTATTTAGCATTTTGTTAAATCATCTTTCAGCAATTTACTGGCCCATCTGTCAGAGTGATATGTGCGCCGTAAAGCATTTTAATTATGTACACGGTTAACTAGCCTCAGTATACCTTCTATGTGCGTCTCCCCACTGTAAATACTGTACATATACATACATATAGTAAGTAAGAAAGTAAGACACCATCAATTGAACTTAATAGGCTTATCGCTCTCTAATCTTCTCACTGCCTTCTTATCATAATTTGCCATCTACGCCAATTTCTTAAGGCGTAAATATCAGCACATTTTCACCTAAATTCCCCTTGATCAAACGCCTAGCGGTATTCGTAGTATTGCCAGTGAACTCTGAAACCGTGTTCAGATATAAAACTTGTGTTGACTGCCAGTATACAAGCTATTCAATATTTCTTGCAATTTAATTTCCAATCATAACACCGTCTTTATGTTTAGAATTGTTTTGAATTGTTGATTTATTTTTCTAATAATGAATAAATAAATAAATAATTAAAATATAATAAAATGAATGAAAAATGTCAATGTTGTTTCATATGCATTTATTTAAAAAATAAATTAAATTGGTGTTATCACCACATTATTATTTATAACAATATTTATTTGTTTATATATACAAGATTCTGTGTAAATAAAGACTCGGCTGGCCAAGAATTAAATTGCAAGAAATATTAAAATATCTGAAGACACTTGCAAAACATATTCACCCTTGTAAGATAAATATATACTCATTCAGTAATTATTATTTTACTAATAAATAATAATATTTAATTTCGTTTCCCTTAAAAAGCACAGAACAACATTTTATATATTTTATCTATTATATTTTTTCTGTTCATTTACAACAATTTGATAAAATGTCATAAAAGTGTAATAATCTACCCTGAATAGCCCTGTGTAAAAATACAATGCATTCTAAAAAAAATTCAACTGCCTTTGAATAATTACTAAATAAAAAAAATGCGACTGATGATGGAATTATTCCAATGGGTGCCGATAAATGCATAGGCCTACAAGACATGAACTGGTGTTGCAAAGAATATTGCTGGATACATGTAAAATACAAAATGATGGATGAGTCAAATACTTATTTTTTAAAAACAAGAATTCTAAATAATATGAAAGGAGAATATTATCAGATTTTGGGGGTTTTTTTGCACTGATTAATGACTTATACAAAATTGGGTTTTGGCTTTTTTCTAAAATAAAATAAAAATGAACTAAAAAAATTCAAGTTCAAAAACAACAATAAGAAAGTCCGTGACCCTTAAGATTTGTCTATACAGGGAACATTTACAATAACGTTAAAGAAATCGTACGATTTCTTCAAAGAGCACTTTGTCCTATTATTTTTACACTCTATTTTACAACACTTTGCCTTAAATAACCGACATACATACAAAGGGGTTTACGCACATTTATTAACGGTAGTCAACAGTTATAGTGAATGTGTGATGAAACTGCATTGAAGAAAAGTATCTAGCCTACCTTTTAAAAATGAATTCCAAATGTACACAAAAAGGAGGTGATTCACAATTAATAGAGTTCACAGACAATTGAGTCATTTTTGGTATCTTTTGAGTGAAAGCTTTTTTGTGGGGAGTTTCATTATAAGTTCTCGGCACATCCACACTTTCGTTCGACTTTTTATTATTCGTCTCTTTTTCTGTCGATATATATCTATATATTCTTATATTATTTACTATGTCAATATGCATAATATAAAATTATTAACTGTCTTTTCTGTGAGACTTCTTTTTTTTCTGCGGAACTACTGTTTATCAATATATATATATATATATAGCCTATAGTTCACGAATAAGTCAAAATTAAAACAATGTTTACACAGACACATTTACACCAAATAACTGAATGTTTTAGCAAAATTTATACCCATATGAAGTCCGAGCTTTAATTGTTTAATTATTCTCACGTTACATTTTATATATAGTTCAGAACTTCGTACAATCGTATGCATATGGGTTGCTTGATTTATAAGGGGTTCGGAAAGCTAGTTGACAACTTGAAGCGGATTGTCCTTGCCCCTGAGCACTAAGAAGTCTTTGAGAATCGAACATATCCCGAACATTTGGAAATGGCGAGGTTGTGAAGTCCGTACCGTGATTTAATTCGGATGAAGAGGACATATACCAACTATTTTGTCGCGGAAACGAGCTGGGCTGCGTCACAGAGAATACACTTGGATTAAGTCCATTTGATGGTGGAATCGACGCATGGGGTGAGTTACAACCGTGTCCCTCATCCGATGATTGCGAAAGAGACGATTGTTGCGCGATCGACATATGTTGAGATCCACTGGGAAACACGGCTTGAGCACTGCACGGGTAGTTATAGGTGGAGGGAGTGTTCTGGGTCGTAGGATTACGATATAGATCAGTTGATCGAGAATAAGATAAAACTTGCGGTGACACTAAAGGTGGTGGCCGACTAGTAATATAACTGTTAGCAGAGTTGATATCGCAGTTAGAAACTCCGTGATTCGATGTCATGAGATTTTCCACGGAAAAATTACTGCACGGCCCGCCGTCAATAGGATCATGAGGAATAGGTAAAGAGTTAGCTGTAGGTGGGCGTGGTGCAGACATGCATTCACTTTTTGGAGAGTCCATAGGTTCTAGCTTGGTGCTCGATAACACGGGTGACGAATCCAAATTATTTTGATGATTCTCCTTCTCGACTTTCACCATTAAATCAGGACTTCCGGCATTGCTGGATACTGATGTTTCACCATTTAAATCGCCATTTTCGTGTGCTTTTACCTTGTCCTTGTCTTCCAAATCACGTTTTTCCCGATCGTCCTTATCCGCTTGAGCCAACTTCTTTTTGAAACGTCGTCGTCGTCGAAGATAACTTCCGTTATCAAACATATTGTAACTATCAGGATCCAGTGTCCAATAGCTACCTTTTCCTGGTTTCTTGTCGTCACGGGGTATTTTCATGAAACACTCATTCAGGGACAGATTATGACGAATACTGTTCTGCCACCCTTGTTTATTTTCCCTGTAGAAAGGGAAACGATCCATAATAAAAGCATAAATACCATTTAACGTTACTCGTTTCTCTGGGCTGCTCTGTATAGCCATGGCGATCAAGGCGATGTAGCTGTATGGAGGTTTAACCATATCCTTGGACATGTGGTGCTGTGGTGCGTAGGTACCATACGGGGAGGGTCGGGCAACAGCATAGTTCTCCGGTCCGTACATCGACATTCCTCCCATGGCCATGCCAGTATATCCACCATGACGATAGTAGTTCAGGTTGTTTTGATCTCCAAGAAACGGCACCATTCCAAGACTGGAACCATTGGGGATGCTGGAAACCCCAGCCGAAGAGTAGGGAGACTGTAGTCCGGCGTGCTGCATGCCTCTGTTAACAGAGATAACACTAAATATTACTAAAAGTCACACTCGTATGTTTGTTATAGTCAGTACTGACAGAGCAAAGTCTCTCACAACCATACAGATATACACATCGACATGTGATTCGATGCGCTACTACTACGCCATAAAAGGTTTTAAGCCCCGCCCATAACACTACACTAGCCAATGAGAAAATCAGGTTCGGTGTTTGACAGCTAAATGACCACACACTGAAGCACGTTCAATCAAGAGCGCTATGTCATAACACGCCGCGATGAGCATATAAATTAATTGATCATTTGAGCTAGAGCATCAATATAGTCGAGCGAGACAAACTCAGTAGGGTCTGGTGTTGGGGAAACGATACGAGACTGTTTTGTAGTATAAACGCAGTCTCTTCTATATGCTTATACATTAACACGCGACCCCTGCCAAATGTTTTCGCTTTAGATAGCATTTTCAAGAGCGGCGTTGAGTAGTTTTGTATATAAAACGATTATACTCTACAGTAAACGAGGTAAATGCGCCCGATGGCCACCACTTGTTTAAAAAGTTCAGGAAATACCCCAAATCTACTATAGACTGTCCAACATAGAATTTAGTCACAATTTTCACATTTTTCTCAACATATTATTTTCAAAAAGCGTGAATCATATGTGTAATCGGAACCCTCTTCCCCTTTCCCGGGGCTTTTAATTTACTAGTTGGTATTGTTCAGAATCTTGAGGCTGTCTCCAGCTGGCATACATTACAGTTCCTGGGAATACGATTAAATTACTTGCATATTGCGGACCAAGTCTAAATGCGATACCCAGAGCGCTTACAACAAGTCGCAAATCCAAAAAACACAAAATATATTTTTTGTTGAAATAAAACGAAATAAGGTCTTTATGTCGGAATTTTGATAAGAGAGTCAGAGGATTATTTTAATACCGACGTTTGATTTTACTAAATGCGTTGCTGCCAAATTTCTCTTCCAAACCGGGTCACTTACAGGCGATGACTCTCAGGAACAAATGGCTTTTTGTTTTATGTCGTATTGTCATAATGTCCGGCCAGGCTTTCAATAAATTTTACTAAAATATTTTAAAATGAGCAACAGCCCTCCCAGAGTGGCATAAATGCTTAAATTCCCGCACCCTATGTTGTTAAGGTCAGCATAAATTCTTTGTCCTTTTAATTCTGCCAGACTTTTTTCTGTGTTGTTGAAAGTCCCGAGTCAGAACCCCAAGATTCCTTGGCGTCATAAATTTGTCGATCGAGGCTGGAGGTCGGGAAAGGTGCCCGTTAACAGCCTTATTAAATTATTTCAATAATTCCATATGAGTGTCCTAAATATATCTAGTCTAATCTAATAATTTTGGACGAACTGTACACACTCTATACACGCCGGATGATAAACAATATACTAGACAGATATGTTATATAGTTCATAAATATCATATAACAATTTTAAAATACTTTACAACATTCATTGTCAGCGCCTTTTAAAATGGAAAATAACACAATAGTTGACGCAAATGAGTACTCGGTAGGATGAAAAACAATTTAAAAGGAACGAATTAGTCAACTATTTCTAAAATATTGAACAAAATAACTTCGGTGTCTCATAAACAATTCTTAGGTAATATTGAGACTAATGCAGTAATTGGTAAATTTATGTTTAAGTGTGCAATTCTGCTTATCTTTCTTAGATTTAACTATGTGAAGAGTGCTATCGGGTGTTCTAGATACATACGGCTTACTCTGTCTGGTGCATTACCCCTTTCGCTTATAAATAGATAATCAATGGTTTATAAAATAAACGCCTTTTGGCATGGCTTAAGAATTAAACGCATTTACTAATTTCAAACAACTGTCATCATGAAAACGTTTGGTACAGAACAGTAGGACGTTAAACCCCATTCCATTCTTTCATTCAGTTACGATTGATAGTTAGACAATTTTTGTGCACTTACTTTCCAAATAGAAGCATTGCGTCAAATCAACGTTTCGGTAGGTATGTGGGCAGCGTTTAATCTTTATCTGAAATGAGAAAAAAAAGAAATTTAATATTAACCTAGATTCTGGCATTATATTTTATGATCATTTTTTCCCTTTTCTTTAATATAAATTGTTTTAGTGTTATATGGAATATAATTACTGGTTGTTACTGAGCGACGTTTCGAACCGTAATTATATTCCATCGAAGTGTATCCTATGTGATTTTCTTTTAATATAAAATAGTCCGTTTAATTTTAGATCTTCTGTTATCTATTGAATTATTAAGATTACTCCGCTAACTTTGGACAAATTTTGGACCCATTTAATAGAATTGTAGTTACATGTTCGTCAATTTCAGATCAATGAAGGACCATCTATCGCCCCATCATTAATTAGTGATTTACTGATAATAATCGTGAACTAGAATAAACTACACCCCTTTAACGTAATTAGTGTAATTACCTACCAAAATAAACTCCACCCCTCCTTTACAACCACGCCTATTTTAATCTATAAACAATAGCTGTCAATCGCCGGCCTACTCGTATTGATTTCAGCATGATACACTTGCTGCATAATGTTGAAGTTCTCGGATCAAAACGCCCATCAATGCAATTTTGTATTTTGCTTAATTGCATAACATTATTTTAACTTTTTCCTTTGTATATAATACATAGCTATTTTTTTCCTTTATGATTCTAAGCACAGAGGCTGTAAAGAATATACTTGTTTAATTTCATGATACCTGCGAAAGTTTGGGGGTTCCAAATCTTCGGTTATCTCCTCCAAATTCCATATAAAGATATTCATTATAATAATAGAAATAAGGAAAATATTTGACACTATTTTGATTTCGGACAGAAAATAATCATGTCAAAACCATTTTCAATTTGTCCAGAAATCACACCCACCCCTCTTTAAAAAAAGAAACCGCACCACATCCGTGTGAAAATTATCAGTTCCGGTCTTTGTGTGATCACTAAGCTGTCAGGTGGGTCTTCTTATTTTAACCTCCATATTGCGGTCATTTTACGCCTGGATGGTCAGTTTTATGAATTTTACTTTTTATTAACTAAAATGCAATTAATTAAGATGACAAAACTAACAAATAAACATCCGCTTTATTAAAATCTTAACAAGCCAAGCACACTTTCTTTATTGCTAACAATTACAACCAACAATCTAACTACAGCGTCTTCATTCTTCAGACAGAAATCAAATTTAAACCGTTTGTCGTGTTCCAATAAGCTCAATAATGCTTTTCTGCCATTGCCAGGGGCCAGAAAAGATTTCTGGAAAGATCATTCATGGCCAGACCAGTTCAAACATTTAGCTATTAAAGTAGCTTTCAAGTCGTAGCGTAGAGGCCATATTGGCGATCAAGTCATTCGAAGTAAATTTGGCGGCATATAGGCCGTAGAAAATTGCATCCTTTGATAGAATCAATGATGATTGTTGGCAGGTTGCAGCCTGAGGGTGCCGAGCGCGATATTTGTCTTATCCTGTGTTGCACTTTCACAAATTGATCAAATCTGCTCTGACACCTCTATTGTTAAAAGCTAGGTAGTCAATAATCGTGTGTGTTGTCCTGCCATCGGTAAAATTCAAGTTGAGTTAAATCTCAGAAATAGTTCATGTTAAAGACGGAGATTTGCTATTTCAGTCAGATTAGACTGATTGCCACCAATAATTATATCAATATGATTGACCGATCCTCGTCTATATTTAACATCAACCTAAACTGCCGGAAGCGACATGACTGAAATGGTCAGTTGTCGTTGAGTGTGTGTATGGTCAATTATTATTAATTATAATAAATCTATATTAACTAAACCTCATCTGCATCAATGGGCAATAAGTAAGTAAATAATTAAATATGCTCGTTTAAATATATAGCTTTCAAAATGGATTTGGAACAGAAAATTGCAGAGAGAGCGAGAGAGAGAAAGGAGAGAGAAAGAGAAATGGGGTTTAACGCCCACTCGACACAAACTAGGTCATTTCGGGAATAACATATGGTTTTTAATTTTATTTTTAGGTCATTTTAGTGGGAGGAAACCGGAGGACCCGGAGAAAACCCACGCCAGTTGACTCAATGACAGGCTTTATGATACAGCGCGCACGTGCTAACGATTTGGCCACCCAACTCCCCCAGAAGATTATAAAACAATGCGATTACACGTACATTAGCTGAATAACACCAAAATTTGAATGTACACAATTTTATTGATATGGAAAATGAAATGAAATTAACATCTCCTTTCTCTCTACCAATGAAGACGGACATATGTCATGCAGTGTGGCTGTGGCGCAAGGGCATACTTATTTTTAAAAATTCAACTGCCAGGGGATCTATAGCGTCGTTACAATGGCCTATAGGAGACCTCTTTTTTGAGCCCCAACACCAACCACTAGATACCGGGATCGAACCCGAGACCTGCTAATTATTAGTGGGTCAAACAAACTAAGCAGTGTCCATTGGATGTTATTTTATGTTTATACATTTATTTCTTAAATAAAGCTCTTTAAATAAAGCCAATGTCCAGATGTAACAGATCGTCTGAGCTGTAACCCGACCAAAACAACGTAGACCTGTTCCTTTCGCTCATCCAGTAGATTTTAATCAATTTAACTGTAGTACTAAGTAGGCCGTAGTAAAAGTACCCTCAAAGGACACTGTACCCTGTATGCCCGCCTTCATTATCCCAGTCGGCGCCGAGCCATGGGGCGTTAAACCCCTTTCATTTCACATTTTTGATTTCCGCACTATCAGATAAACACAGACAAATGTTGGGACAGTGCAAAATTCAATATCCATTGAAGTTTATTTCATTAAAAGGCGTCAACATTAATACAACCCAACAACAATTCAGCACTTTCTCGGTCAAGACATAAAAAGTTCAAGCTTTAAATGGGAAAACGAAAGAAAGTGGTGTTCCACAAGGATCCATGAGATGCAAAGCCTATAACATACAATCCTATTCTTTAATGTTTGCAGCTTCCTATTGACCACCGATTGGATCGGAAGAGACACACGCGATATATTATGTATGTCAAAAAATGAAACAAAAAATTAATAAGATCTAGATATTTTTTTCAAAATAGACAAATTATAAAGAAAACGGTATTAAGCTTATAGAAAAATTACAAAGAAAATATTTGGCGGCATAAAAATCCACTACAACATTGCGCATCAATCTTAAATATACAACATTGCGCACCACAATCTACACTATACGACATTGCGCACCAAACAATACAACCTTGCATATCAAATTACACAATACCACATTGCGCATAAAACTATAGTACATACGACATTGGGCACCAAACTGTACAATACAGCATTGCACGCAAACCGAAATTATACCACGTTCGATATAAAAATACACTAACCGAAACTGCGCATAAAACAACACTATACCACATTGCCCATCAGCAACACTATAACATTGCGCGTCAAATAACACAATTCCCCATTAACTACACTCTATACCAAATACGCATTAAACTACACTGTCTATAGATGTCACACTGTGCATCAAACTAAAGTATACCACATTGGGCATAAAATTACACTATACATACCACATTGCACATACAAATACACATTGCACGTATTTCTTCGCTATACTACATTGCGCATAAAACTACACTATACTACATTGTGCATCACAATGTGCACGATATACGACATTGCACATCAAACTAAACAACACCATATTGCGCATAAAACTAGAATGGGCACCAAATTGTACAATACAGCATTGCGCACAAATCTAAAGTATACCACGTTGGACATAAAATTACACCATCCACCACAGCGCATAACCACATACATACAAAATTTCACATAATTCTTCGTTATCATACATTGCGCATGAAACTACACTATACTACATTGCACATCAAACAACATAATGACACATTGCGCATTACTAAACAAACAATACTACATTAACTAAACCGAGCACAGGGTATACTTACTTCATTGCCTATATAAATTAGCAATGAGTGTTGCAAAATTTTATAAAAAAAGACGACAGTTGAAGCCGTCAGTCAAGAAAGAATTATAAAATATAGAAAAGAAAATGGAAATGACCAATTTATGCCAACATGGGCACCATGATAATAAATGTTCTTGTGCATGTTCCTTTATAAGCTAACAATTGAAAATCTGCGTGTTATGTTTTCATTATCGCATATCCGCACTTGTCACCATTGCGTGCAGTTAATCAAAAAGTGACCGCGCATTGTGAAGACACTATTCTTGAAAATTGAATAAAGGGACAGGAAGAATCTAACTAGCAATAATTGACAATCAAACATTTAATTTGCCTTCAACCCGATCAAACTGTAATTAGCAAAAACGTAAATATCGGTATCGGATCGACTCCGCCATTATGTGAACATTTAATGGAAAAAAATGGGTTATAATACCGGGCCGATGAGATTTCTTTAAAAAGGTCAAACAGTTTCTTTCCGTTGAACGTGATAGCAATAATTGTATTATTAACTCAATGCAATAAAACGCGGAATTAAAAAAAAGGATTTCTTAGACGTTTCACCTCTACTTGCTGTTGATAACGATTATTTATAATGTTTGCTTCAAAAGCTGACATTAATAAGCTGCTATATACCATTTTAGAAATTACAAAATGCGACAAATACAAATACCATTTTTGACAATGGCACCTTCATAGGTACTTGGTGGAAAATTAACCTAGTCAATCAAAGTCTAAACATCTTTTACTGTAGACACACACTAGCCAGTCCGTATTTTGTCATCGAATTATTTTATCACCATAAAATGGCTTCTGGAAAGGACTGAAAACAAAACTTAAATACTGACTTACCCGATGTAAATGTATATAAAATTAAACCAAACGTTGTGGCGAAATTCTGCTATCCTCCGAGAAGGCGTTGTGACTGTTTAAGGGTTTGAACATGGACTACTCACTATCCGTGAATCTATTCGTTTATGTTACCGTCATTTATGTTTTTAGAGATAATATTCGGTATTTGGAGTCTGTGCCTGGCTTAACCTTCGACTCGACAATGTATATGTTCATAATTTGTTTCAACTATCTTATATTGATCATAAATGTTAGAAATGTGTTCTTAAGGTAATTGATATGTAATTCTTAGTATGTTTTTATCATATTCCTCTTCCAAACTTGCTTACAAAGATTAGCTGACAAAACAAAGCGAATGTTGCCGGGCGGGTATATCGTTCTTTCATATCGCATACAGCTTTCAGCTCCCACGGAACGAAGGAGCTGGTCTGTTTTAGATATTGGTCAAACACAAACGACTCGTGAACCTGTCGATAGAAAAGTTCTGATGAAAACCATCGTTGTAAGTTATTCCATATTTTGTCAATGTGAAAAATATACTCGAGTAACGGTTCCCTGATTTCCTTCAGAATGTAATCTGATATTTAGTTTGTGTCGATATGATTCGTCTCAATGTACAAAAACAAACACAGTTTACTCACAAGTCTTAAATTATGATATTAAAAGCAACCAACAATATTTATCCTTTAAGGCCGCTATCCGTGTAGGGTTTGTTTTCGTCATATGACAACATTCTTTACGCGAAAGTCAAAAATGGTTTTAGAGACATCATACTTTACGCGAACGTCAGAAACGTTGCTAAAGGCCCCATGCTTTACGCAAAAGTCAGAAATGTTGCTAAAGACCCCAAGAGATATTTACAAACAAACGTTGCCGTTCCTTGGTTCCATGGTGGATATTTTAGAGAAATTCAGTTCCCTTTTCTTCTGCATACCAAGCGCATATGTTTTATAATTAATATTTTTACAACAAAGCTATACATAAAAATAACAAAATATTCACCCTTTTTAATACACATATTAAATGTTCATTTCATTTTTAGACGAGAGTTAAAGTGATTTTGGTGATATAGGCAATCCCTATAAACTACAATATTGTAGAAAATATCAGTCCCAAAATGGCCCTATTCCGATTAGTATTCACTAAAATATGGCAAAATGAAACACTGCCTCTTGTGTAAATGTACATTTAAATTAGCTGGCTACAAATTAGTGTGGATTAAGCCGATCACAATTTGATAGTACCCGAAAAATACAAATCAATCAAAGTTCTACTGATCGATATAATATGTACCCTTCTCTCTCTCTTTAAATTCACAGTTGAGAGAAATGATTACAATACGATTCTAAAGGTTCATATAGAACTTCAACGATAAAGGGTTAACAGGATATATCCAAAATATACAGAGGAGATAATCTTCTAACCTTATATTAATAAATAATATAGATAAAATTGAATTAAATATACTCATTGATGGTTACGCCATGTGAGTGATATTTTTAACTTTTAACACCTAATCTCCACATATTTCATCGGCGATCTTATTAAAAAACGAACTTATCTTCATCCCCATTCACTGCTAGCATTTAGCACAAAACACTGTTTATGCTTACTGAAATTTCATTGCGGTTATTTTGAAAGCGAAAATAATTATAAAGTGAATTTAAAATCCGTCATATTTATTTAATAAAAGCATGCTGTATTTGAACATTTAAACATAAATTATGCAAGAGCTAAATCTGCCCATTGTAGACCTGTCTTTGGTCTGTCTTAGCTATTAAATACCTATTAATTTACTTATTCAGACCATAATCAACTCTCGATGTCAACGCCAGCCCGCGATATTTGTTGGATTATAATCCCATTTGCTGCATAACTTTCCGGATAACCGAGACTATGATTTTTGTCGAACCTACTTCAGTAATGATGATCGAGGCTACGCGGAACTAATCTCCCACAATGTATCTTTAAATTTCATTGTTGGTACTCCAATTGTTTTTATTATCGTCTCGGACGTCTATACAATTAACCCCATAACTCTCCGAAATGGCTACTTTTGTTAGTTTCTGATATTTTCTGTAATGTGTGAGATTACTCCATCATTTATTTATTTATTAAAGTTTTTCTAATCGATTTATTATTTAATAGTTACTTCACTCCTGGACGCAGGACTATAATTCATTGGTAAATTACAAATGTAAAACTTTTTAATATAGTTTAAATCAAATCAAGTAGTAGGATATAATACCCCCCCCCCCCCAAAAAAAAAGTCATTTTAAACAAAAATAACAAAGAAAAGTAGTGGTATGTTTATGTACACTTTTATTTAACAAATAAATTTGAAATCCGAGTATAACAAATGCAAACACACCAGCACGATGGACTTATACACTCGGTGATACGCTGTTCAATGGTCTCAGCAATGAAGTAACACCTTTGCCGTATCTCATAAACAGGGGTCATTAAATTCTATAAGGAAAAACAGATATTCAATGTCTTACATAATTTCAGTAACCCGAGTTTTTGTTTGTTTATACCCAACAAACCAGGGTAACCTGTTTATTTAATACCTGACGAGGACCAACTAAAATGGCGGGGTATTTTTTCAGAGCAAAGGAAAGTGTGGACTACGACACCAGATCAAGTGTTCCGTGTGATGACAATTTCTTCACAATACCTTCAACGTCAATAGATTGAGAATCACAGAAGCGAAGGTCAGAACTGCTATATGAACAGATAGAAGTATCATTTTCATTATTAATAATTCTCAATTTCATGCTCGTATTCATATTGACATTAATGCACGTTCATTTGATATAAAAACTATTGTACGAATCACGTGTCTATAATGTGCTCATTTCTCGGGCAGGCACGCGTGTGTTTCTGGGTAAATTTGTATATAATGATGTTTACTGAAATTTCGCACGATTTCAAGTAGGATTATGTTCTATTTGAGCTTTAATAGTATTCATTTGCGACATGAGTGTAAACGATATGCTCTTATTCATTCGACCTCTTGGGGGTTGTTGCTTCTGATAAAGCTCTTGATTTTTGATAATACCATCTTGTTGGAGCCATTTGTGAAGAGAGCTTGATTTAAAAATGAGATTTTCGTCTGAAGATACATCTAGTAAAGCCCGAGTTAATAGCGAATGAAAATAACATTAAATATTATTTAAACTGTTACCCAATTTTTACTTTTTTTTCACACAACATGTAATTTGTAAGAAACTGACAAATTACCCCGATAACAGTTCTCTGTGGACAAAACGTCTGACACAACCCTTCACGATTATACTCTAGAAACAAACAAACAGATTATACGAAACCCCGACGCCATCTCATTTACTTCATTTAGCACACTGTGTTATGGCAAAAACATGATCTTTAAAGCACAAGTACGGCTTAAGTGTCGGATTCAAAGGATTGAAACTTATAATTATTGTAAATTGAACAAAATTTGTTTTCTTTTGTTTATTTCGCAATAAACTCGAAAGACGAAATTCCTTATGATCGGCTTCTTGTAGTGGACACAAATATTTTTGTAACTATTAATTTCTTTTATAACATAGTAAATGATATTAAATTAGTATCTGAACCACAAAGAAATCTGTAAAATTGTATACAAATTCACAATAATTTGGAGTTAAGCACATCAATTTCGTATCAGCAGCAGTAATAACGATAAATGATCTGATAGTTATAACAAGTACGATCGTATTATGGACCCGTAACTGACCATGTTGTTTGATGAATTCAAAACTCTAATTCACCTAATCGATGCAGAATTGTTAAAAGAACAATCATGTCAATTTTCATGTTGATGGAACTTGAAATGTCGGAGACGTGTGCTTTTTAGAAAAGCGCAACCTTAAGAACAAGAAAAACAAGAAGGGCAACAACAAGATGGTCCAAAATAAAGGGCTCTTATTTTGCGCACAATTCTATCAAAGTTAATGCCAAGGCTCATTTAACTATTGAATAACTAAGGGTTTTTAATTTGATAATGCAGACCGAATACTTGAGGAACCATACTTTTGAATTTTGTATATAATAGGATTTGTATTAATAAATCGAGTTCCAGTGTATCCTATTCCAAATTAATAATGTATTGCTAATTGTAAATAATACTGGCCATATATTTTATAAATTTGGCATTAGAAGTGTTTAAAAAAATCAAGTCCCATTTTGTAATTTCGAATTAATTGTGAGATTTATTATTGGAAATGTTTAAAAATCTAGCCCCATTCCGAGTATACCATTAAATGCTCAGTCAATACTGAGAATATGTTGACTCTTCTATACGAAGTGTTTTAAATCTAGACCAAGGTCCGAAAACATTTATTGCTTAATGCTTACCGGACATACACTCACGTTATAGTTTTTAAAAGAACACATTACTTCCCCTATATTGCACTCACTATATCGAACAAAAGGTTTTGCGGTTGCCCACACCAGATGACCATCATCTTGAGAGCATGCTATATCTCTTTAACGTAGTAGCACGACAACTGCCTTAGCTACAGATTGTGGGGTGTCATTGTAATGTGATTCGCGGGCTCCTCAACTATTGCCCCTTTGGGTGGTTTCCCACATGAGATGGCGATAATCGTGTGTTAGAATGACTCGTGCACGTGTATCTAAGCTGCAACAATGTGCTATATAGGCATAACTTTATGTCTCATGGGCGATAACCATCACCTAATATGCTAAATTGTATGCCCCTCTAATTTGGGAGGACCGTCAAGTAATCTAGATTTCATTATGTGGGTAGTTACATGCATAACATGAGTATTATTCACGCTAATATAAATGCAGAATGTCAGTTGTCCTCATTCTATAACGTGTGAGTTCCACAATTGGCCAATGTTTCCATATAGGAGATCTGAGTAGCAAGATAAGTATTATGTGTAATGATGATGTTTGGAGAAACACGACCCGTGTTCATCTCGTCTAAATTACTATTATCATGATATGGTATGTGCGATTGGCAAAATACAATAATATTTGTTGTATAAACCAGAATGATCTGAGATGTTCCGACAACGTGGACGTTTATCGTCTAATTCACATCTTCACTGTAACGTTTAACGTCAACTATGAAAATAACAGAGAGTATTATGAAAACTTCCCATTTCCCTTAATACATGGCATGGTCCATTAAACTTCTATCATCTAATCAAACATTTCTTTAGTTACAATTGGCACCGGTTTCTACAAACAGTCAACACACTAACAGATGTACAAGCAAGATCAGCAAACAAATTAACCAATTTAGGGAACTTCAATCCAAAAAGAAATTTCTTATATTTCGCTACATCAAAGATTTTCGGAGTGTAAATGGGGATGGCTTTGCCTTAGGGTGTTCCTTGCACAGGTGTTAGGTTGTAGGACGAATATCTTATGTCTTTTCGTACCGTATCACCCCACAACTTAAAGCATTTCATTACGTTACATGGGCCACACATATTACTTGATCCAATTATCGCTAGATTTATTTGTATCTTTCCATCTTAGCGTATTTCACTATTATACTTTGAACTTTTTACCCGTAATTTTCTAGTATTCCGTGCTTCATATATTCACACGAATTCACACAGAGCAGTAGCGCGCTTCTTTACGAAAATACCTGGTACTGAGTAAGATCAAATTTTAAGCATGAAAAGAACTATTATACGCTCAAGGATTGTTTTGTGTCCTCTCTGGGTGATGGATAGTGCGAACCAACAGTGTATTAAATAGCAATATGAAGTAAGTCTTCTCGACAACTCTCCTTCTATAGTTCTCAATAGGTTATAACACCTTAACATGATGATACGGACAAACACCACTGAATCGCTTAGGTGTGCCTTTCACCAATAAGGAGTTATTTGATGAGCTTTTAGAGTTTGAGTTACACTTTAGTTGTTGGTTTGTTCAATCAAAGTGAATACAATGTGGGTAAACAGAGAAAAGGCAGGTAGAACAAGAGAAGCTCGGGCAGCGAAGTTGGACACGTGGGTTGAAGTAAAAATCACGCCTCCCTTCAAACGTTTTTGTTATATAATAGAACAAACGCTAAAGATGATGAATTATACCAACAGAACTGTTCATGACAGATTCAGTAAATACTAATTAAATACAGGATTAAGATTTATTGTGGTTACGAATTCTTAGAGGACTAGGGACAGATAGTAGACGACGAACGAAAGACTTGCCTGGGTTGTAAAATGAAATGGGGTTCAGTGTACTCCTTTTCTGTACAAACCGGGCATACGACATGTAGTGGGCAGTGGAGGGGGAATTTTGTATTCCCACGGTCAAGGTTTATTTGGTAAACCAATTAAGAAAGACGAAATTAAAATGAAAGTCTAACTGTTTTTCAGTTACAGTTATTAATTTTTTTTTGTGTGTTACCGGAGGGGGGCGGGTATTTTATATTCCCACGGTCAAGGTTTATTTGATAAACCTATTACTAAAGAAGAAATGAAAGTCTAACAGTTTTTCAGTTACTGCAGGTTTGAAATATAGGGATTGAACCATGTTCCCTTTGTTTTGGTGATTTCATTTTCAAATATATCAAAATTCTGAATTTTTAATAACTGTATTCAACGACAATTCCCCCGGGCATTTTACAGTATGAAGAAGTGGCATAAATATTGGAATGAAACATCAATTCGATAAGATTTACTGAAACCATTGGTAAAATACATGGTATTATTCCACTGATTACAGAGCAACCTCATCTCAACTTCATATGAGCATAGTGTAATGCTCCAGCATTCGAGGTCAGTTTATGATCACCTCTGTAGCGCAGTATCCAAACAATAATCAAATAACACATCAATTAATTGGCTGATCGAGGTGCTACGAATACGGCCATTCATTAACCCAGACCTAGTTAACACGCTCTTGCAAGGTGTATCGTGTGTTGAGAAGGATGTGTATCAATACCATCGTGCATATCATGTTTTATTTCTACGATTGTTACTTGGGTGGTAAACCCTGTATCTTTACCTTTGTGTACTCTTCGCATCCATGTCAACTCCTAGTTTGGGTAAATCACACAGTGAGGGTGGAGAATCGCATTGTTCCGTCACGCAGGTTGGTTCAAAGGGCAATAATCGCTTGTCTTCAATAGTAGCAACTCATTGTAACACAATGTTTCCACAGCTTAATAGAAGTTCTAAATACCAGAATCTACAACAAGGTGTTACTATACAGCTTCATATCTCAAGTAACCCTAAAATTTAGTTGATCTTTCTATCCTCCTTCAACCAGCTTTTGTTTGTTTTGAACCAATTTTCACCCGGGAAGATTAAAACTTTATCAATTTTACATTAATCTGAAAAGTGTCGGATTCAATTTATACATTGAGACTTGGTGTCAACGTAGTTAATCGAATGTCAATTTAATTGTGTCAAATTTTCACTTGAGAATTAGGCAAACATTAGATCAAGGTACATCGAAGTATCACAATTTATCGTACGAAAACTGACATAAATGTATGGTCGCTTGGCTTCTTATGTGTTACTTATAATATGTATTTACCCGTCGGATTGCACTTTTGTTTGAACAAATCGCAATAGATCGTACTATCGATGTACTGAGAACTGTTCGCAGACCGGTTACGAAACTTTTTAAAACCGTGCCGTACTGAGAACCGTTACAAGGCCATCTCACTTCAGTGGTCCAAATTGGAACAGTTCGAAGTACGGAATGCTTATGTTTGACCGTTTTTACTACAAAAAATTAAATGTTCACTAAAAAATAATTAACTGTTCACTACAAAACAAATAACTGAACCGTTCCTGCCACACTTAAAATTCGTATAATGTAACCAGGGCCTATGAGTAAAGCTGCGTATCGGTAACCTGGAGGTCCTGGGTTCGTTCAGATAGATGATGACCTGGTAAGGACAAGTTTCTGGCCCCGTTTACACATTGACGTACACGTTAAAGAACCCTTGACAGTTACACATCCGGGCAACATTTTCTTCGTACGACACTGCATGGCGTATATACATACCTGTCGCCATTAGCCCGGAAGGAGCAGGATGTTAAAACACCATTTCATCTCATATTGGTTTCTAATAAATCTTTAGTGTGTATTCACTTGTTGGTCCAAAATAAATAAAATACAATACAAAACTATTAATTCAGTTGTCAGTAGTTCGGTGAATATTACTAAGACCACTTTATCCCAAAAATACCGATTAAACTTCACGGTGGTCTATCATTATTCAAAGAAGTAGATGATATGGATCTTCTATCAAATGATGGCAACAGATTTTTATGTCTAGAAAATAGACAAGATTTGGCTTTTATCCTTTTAAAATCTGCCTCTTTTGTTTATATCCTTCGAATATGCCTTACATGATTTTGTTTTTAGCATCTTGTAAAACCTTACTTTTTCTGGGAAATCTGTACAGTTATCGTTTGTACAATTTCCACGATAAAGCCATTTGTGCCAATCGGTTCCATTTGTTGTATCATCTCATTTGATTTAATGTGAGAATTAAAGCTAATTACAGTGGTAAATGGTTTACAGTATTCGAACTTTGAGACCCACACAATCCCAATACTTCATAATCGCTGACCATAAAAATTCAAATAGTACAAAACCCTGGCACAATCCATACTATAGCGAATCCAGGCATAATCCAAACCCTGCATCTAAGACATAATTTATATGAATCTAATGAATTTACAATGGATTCCTTATCGCTATACGTGGTGGGACAATTGTCCCCAGACAGAGGTATTTCAACACGGCTCTGTTCATGATTTCTTTTTGTAATAATCCGGGGATAAACTTTCACGCATGTGACAATATCATTGTTGTTTTGGAATTAAAGAGTACTATGGAAATGGAACAGAACTAAGAACGCACCTGGAACCATACAGCTAAATTGGTCTTATTTTGAGTGAGGGCTACACCTCACTGTACACCGGGGTTGTAAAGCGAAATGGGCGCTTACGTCGGCCCGTGACCATTCACGTGATTTGGTAGTAATTTTATTGTTTGTGGTGTACATTGTTTGCTGGTTTGTCTTGGGGGGGGGGGGTCAACGGGCGGGGTTTCGATTTCCCAGTTGTACGTACAGTTGAAATAAAATTGAACCATGTGTAAGTCTCGAAATCACCCAGTTTGTGTCGAATGGACGTTAAACCCAATTTCTCGCTCGCTCTCGCTTGTCTTCTTGGCATTTACGCAGTGCGATTCTCGTGCACGTTAAAATATACAAACAGTACTAAGCCTGGTCCAGACTCGAGGTGGTCTGAGACCGGATTGAAGGTTTGGACACATAATATGTGTGACTCATCTCTAGCTTATGAGGAATATTATAAATATTTATATTTTGAAAAAATCCCCACCAACAGCTAATTTAAAGATACATTAATGTAATGGGAATTATCTGAGAATTTTAGTCACACTTCGTTCACTCTGAACCGAACATTTACCGATTGAATTTTCGGTCTAGCCTCGATCATCATTACTGAAATCGGTACGATAAAAAAAAAATAGTCTCGATTATCCAAATCATGATTAATTCAGGAAGGGAATTTGAGCACCAAAACGGATCCTAGTAAATATCTAAGGCTGGCGATGACATCTGGATAAGTTAATTAATGTCTAATTAATAATTAAGATAACATTTCAGGCCTAAAGAAAGACCTGCAACAGACCGATTTAACTCTTGCATAATGTATGTTTAATAATGAATTATTGTAATGATCGTTGTCACATATTTTTTACTCTACCAACAAATGCCCATACTATTTCTTAATGAATGAAAAAGTGAAATGGGAAGAGTGTTCAGTTTGTCACATTAATACACAAATCGTGGCTTAGAATACCAAAATCGTCAACATATGAATAATTATGTATGTGTGTAGTGTCAAATACGCGAATCTGAGCAAAGAAATACTATATGAAGGAAATGTGCCCTGTTTGAGGAACACACATCAGATTGTTCTCGCCATTATTGCCCATTGTGTGTTGGTATCTACTCGCGATGGTGCCCACACTAACTAGATGCAGTATTATTTAAATAAAGAATATTTGTGGTCAGATTGTAAATTGTATATCCACCTGGGTGTTAGATGTGTATAATTATTTACTGACATAGGATCTAACCCCCTTTCTACACTATTGACTCTCGCTAATCCATCAATTCATCGTATACCACCTGTGTAACGATAGATATAGAAAGTTATAGTATACATATGTAGATACACATTATAATATATTTTATATTATGAAAAAGGATTTAGCACAAACGATAGAGGGCTTAATATTTCTTAGTTATTGTAATATTTCGAGAAACATATCTGCTAGTTTTATTATCAGTAAGTTCATCAGCATGTTTGCTGAGTTTCTATAACTTATTCTTGTCACCTTTATATTGTAGATTTTTATAGTCAATTCTATAGTATGCACACGTCATACACACATACTTTCATTTATTTATGTTATGTGGATACCCCCCCCCCTCACACACACAATGTATGATTTTCTTCTCTGAGTCAAATAGAGCCGACTGGCTAAAATGTTTAGAGAAAATATTCCTTGCCTATTGAGCAACAATCACAGAAATACATATCCCATAAAGTACTGGACGAGATAGAACATCGGTGCTAATTATTGCCACCAACAAAGTGCTAGTCCTATTGTTTAAGTACACTTATCAAAATCAAGCACAGTAGGGAGGGTAGATCAGTTGTATTTCTTTGGTACTTCTTTAAATGGCAATCAATTAGTGCGACAACTGAATACATTCTTTTACATATAATTCAAACACACTGGCACCTGACTTACACAAACAAAATCGAGTGCTTTAGTACTACAACTAACGTACATATTCTACGTGGAATTAAAATGCACTGGCACATGTAAGCAAGAAGAACTGACTGTTCAGATGATGAAGTCTTCACGGGGTACAAGAATAAATCTGTTAAACACAGCAATGGTCCAGTGACTTGTGACCAGTGTGATTTATAGGATCAAGGTTGAAGTCTACAATCCACCAGTTCCCAACTGGTCATCAAATTGCTGGCACTGACAGGAGGATATTAGCATGCCACTTTCTGGTGTAATATCATGCAGCGACGATTATAGCCACCCATGTGCGTTCCCAGACAGCTTAATCCTAATAGATAATACGAGCACTAGAGTTATCTATGAAATTCCATTTTTACGACTTTATATAGTAGTTTTGCTCATCAGTTATAATAATTATTCTGCGGCATCCATGTAAGTCTTCGTATAAGAGAAATTCGGCTTACGCACTTTATGATTATCGTTTTGACACTGTGAAAATATATAAAAGGAGGCATCACAATTTGCCTTAAACAAATGTAATTTTGATCTAAATGAGCTATCCTATTTGGTTTGGGTTGATCTGATGTGTTTTTTTTTTTGTTTAGTGATAGGACATTATCTAAATACGATTAAATAATTCGGTTTTAAACGTAAGATTTTAAACATGGAAACCAACTCAGGCATTGTCTCTATCTGCGGAGGTAACATTTAAAATGTAAATCGAAACCCAATTCGGGAAGAAAAATCATTAAATCGAAATTTATATTTTTTTTGAACCAGATTAATGATACCTATTCATTTTACGTTTGAACATTATGCGAGAAATGCTAGATGTTTCTATGTTTTGGAAAAGTGTGGCTTACTGGAAAATTATAAGTAAAATAGCAAGTTTCCTTCTCAATTTCAGGGGAAAAAACGGCGAATATAAATGGATAGTCTTTTATACAATATAGAATCAAATTACAGCAGCTAAAAGGAAATATTGGTGTTATATTTGATATATTTTGTCGCTACAGCTGGTTCAAGGATTAAGTTCTACATTAGCTTCAGAGATTTTTACTTGTTTAGTTTTCGGAATGTCGCCAGGTGTTTGGAACACTTACTTGGGAAAAGTTTTTTCTTCTTAAACTGTAAATGATAACCTTTAGACCGACCATACTACCTTCAAAGATTTCGAAACAATTTCCAAATAAATAACTGCTTACGTCAACGTGTCCAGTTTTGTATTTAGATATATTTTTTTGTTCTTTGTGATCCCCCCCCCCAAGTCTCGGTTGTTTTTGTTTAATATTGGAAATAAATCAGACTGCTTTTTTGTGCAATTTATGCTGGTTTTCAAGGGTTATCTTAAAGATGTCTATAAAGAAAAGCACGCATAATATCAAGACTTAAAACTATGCAATAATTTGATGTTTAGAAAGAATTTATGTTACCGAAACTGTAAAGTATATTAAAACTTTTGTGTGAAGATTAATGAAGCTTTTTTTACTTTTTGTTTCGCCGCGCAAAGTCCAAAAGCGTAGTTAACACAACACAAAGCAATGCCGTTTACAGAAACAGTGCATATTATACCATAATCGTAATGGAGATACATGTAAATTTGTGTGTAACGATTTCGGCTATTTTCTCACTGGTTATCAGTTTTGACCGCCATCTTACCTCGACCTTTCTCAGAATCTCGAATACAAGTTACATAACTTTGTGCAGTTTGAATTTTATTTGCACTACGTGACTGAAACTGATAAACAAATGACAAAATGCAGAGACGATTATCGGCTCCATGTTTTCTGCCATTGAATGAGCTCATGAAATATGTGTTAATTAATAAATCAACACGCGGTGCAAGGGTCAGTTTTGAGGGATAGTCCTGGTATCACACCGCGGTGACATCACTAACCTGATCTAGTTTCGTTTTATCATTGCATGAGAATGAAGATTTAGGAAATATTTCGTTTGATGTACTCATTCGACAGAATTATGAAGCTACAGTAAAGCCTAAATGTTATTTCATCAACCGATCGGTACACATTGTCATGTCGACCATCTTATTTAAGTACACACGCTTCTCTTCTTTTTTTTGTTAACTTTTGATTAGATCTGCGTTGTTTGAATGTTTTTTAGTTTGACGGAAATGGCGGTGGGGGGTGGGGGTGCAAGGGTCTAACGCACACACTTGAGATGATAAAGCCCTATCTAATGGTTATGGCCTTAGCCTTGTACGACTGAATGAAATGTAGTTTTCTGGCATGTCAGCCCCAACTGGGCTTTACTGCGCCCAACATATGGTGACATCTACGAGACATATTAAATGAAATCACAATATATTAATATACATAAATAAAAACAAATATCACAGTTAACATATTTAAAATTTAAACCTGGAAAAAACAAGTATATTATGCATGTACAAATACGCTTACAATATAGGCAAATGAATTCTGCAATGACTGAAAACGGGCGTATTTGGATCTAACATCTTTGAGGTGATTGCACTCAATCAGAATGTGCTTAACTGTCAAAGGAACTTGACAGTTCCCATTCTGACGGAGGTTCTCGCTTTAAGATTTTCTAAGGAAGTTAAAACGAATCATTTCTATGTCATTTGCTTACTATTATACGATCATAGGCATTATTTCCCACACTTAAAAATCATTCACATCGGAAATAATTAAACAATTACCTCCCTTGTTTTCCTATTCCCTCCATGCAATGGCTATCTTCAAACGTTGGAATTTGAAGTTGAAAATGATATTTTTGCCAATGTCTCAACTGGCAATAGTGAATTATAGGATTAACAAGATAGGGCTGTTTATACATGCCATCTACTTTAAGGCTTTATTCAATTCATTTTAAAATTATAACTTAAAATATGCAATTCTCGCTTTAAAAAATACATGACCAATGCGAGAACGAAACAAAACAGCTTCATCCGTCCTGTAGGATCTTTAGGGGTTTGACCATGCAGTCTACAGAGACAAGACTTAATGTGATGAAGTTTGTTAATGCCTGCAAGATCGCAAGACCTTTGCCATCGCCATAAATACAATGATTGATACACGTTCTCCTAATAGGAATGGTCTGGAGCGTTTCATAACCCAAACGGTAGTATTGTATCTGTGAAAACGGGCCTTGATTCGTGGTAAATATGTATACATTTGTAGTCTGCAAAATGGAGTATTTTCAATGTTGAATTTAAATTGAATAGGCCATGCGTCGTCTCTACATTGATAAGATACAGATTGTATGGAGAGCGAGACGCGCCAATCTGTGGCATTTATCGTTATGTTGAATTCAGCTTTGTCTGACACATTTTGAGTGGACGTTAAACCCCATTTCTCTCTCTCTCTCTCTGACACATTTACCATAATTTTTCAATGCTTTTGGTCTTTAGCAGTTCGGCCAATAGGCATTATGTGAAGATTTCTTGCATTATCTTTTCTTTGCCATGCCTCTCCACCCCCACCCCCAAATAATTTTAATTTGTGCGATACGGCGATGGGTCTAGTGCACACTGAATGGTATGTTTTCGTTTTTATCAATTTTCGATGACAAATTATTAATATAGAAAAATATTGTTTGTTATTTTCCAGATGCGTGAACTATGGCATCTACTTGCTAAATTTCAAATCAAATAGTTGATTCCTGATTACGTGCAGACATTCAAACATTATATATTTATTCAAAATATATTTTATTTAAACTCAGACATGCATAAACAGTATGATCTAAGCCGAAATTGTGTTTGCTATCCATGTAAAAAAGATCATAAATTATTTAGAACACGGCGTTCTGTTGGGTTTTCACAATGAGACAATGTGATATTATTAATGTCAATAAAGGGGCATGTCCGTCGTGATAGATTATGACACAAGTATACAATCTTTGATTTGCTATTGAACTTTATATAGATTTGATATGTTTTGAATTCATCAAAAAAAGTAAAGTTAATAGTTGGAAACAAGCGAGGCGGGAACGTTCATCTCGGGAACTATGAAATAACAAGATTGTTATATCAAAGGAGAAGGGCGGTGGAAAAGTCAGTTGAATTTCCGCCGATATGCACACCCCAGTCTCTTGCCTTCCTGTTGTACTCCGAACACTACGTCATAGGGACCGTCGCAGTCTTATAACATAATCCTCGGAACAGGGTGGGTCGAAGAACACCACGGATTTAATTTCAATTATTTATTTGATGCGACAAAATGTTCTTACTCCGTCGGAGCAGATGGATCGGTGGTTGGGGGTGTATCCGTTTGCTAATTGCTTTGGTGCAAGTGTTGCATTTCTACGATGGTCCCTTAAAATTCTAAATATTTAGGCAATTTCGCAACTAAACTATATTTACATGACCTGGTCACTCAATAAAAATAAAATTCTTATTATATTAAAATACTGATTCGATACAACTGAATTAATAGTTAATGAGATAGATGGGTTTATTACATTATTAAATTGAAACCTTTGATCAATATGCCATTTTGGTGTTTGTGGTTGGTGTGTATTTTTATTTTTAAATTTTCTTTTAATAATTTCCCCTTCTCTGAATTTAGTCAGTGTTTTGGGATATTTTTAATTGCCATTACAGCGATAGCAACTTATTTATTTATTTTGTCGCCTTATTCGTATTAATTATTATACATGTACAATCTACAACTTTAAACAATCATTTTATTTAAATCGAAATAGTCTATCTATGTCTATACTCTGACAAATGAACTTCTCAAACATTTAAATTAAAAATTGCGTATTTGACCTTACTGTCGAATCATCACTAGGGACTTATCAGTAGTGGTGGTTGAATTAGACCACCCTAATACCACTTCTCATTATTTATTTATTCGAGAATTTTAGACAGCTATAATCAAAAGCACAGCAAATGTATCACATTAATGATTGATTTAAACATATTTTATTACTTTAAAGTAAACGGGTCGGACTAAAGTTACTAAAACTTACAAAAGAGTCCTCTCCAATACAATATAATTGTTGTAGGTGGTCAGTGAAGCAAAGTCAAAACATTTACATATCAGATACTAATAATTAATGATTAAACTATAAATGCTTAAGTTGGAATTCGTTATCAATTGTTTACGATTCCATCCCCATTGGAAACGAACTAATCATTTTCAAATTGATATCATTTCTCATCACGTTGATACCATTCCTTATTACTTTGGATCTATAATGATCAATTCTTGTCGTACCGCTAAGTTTATTACTTATTCAGTTGGAGCGGATGATCGAGTTTATGGCTATACAAAATACATTTTAACATTTTGAAAAATATTTTCATTGCAGTTCTTGAGACATATACCCCGTTCAGACGCTTATAACTAAACTGGTTTAACTTATCCGGCGATTTTTATCCGGCAATTTTTGCGTTCATACGTGTTTTAAGAAACTGGCACTATACTGGATTAACATTCCTGACCATGTTCCTGACCTCGTCGGTCAAGGGTCAGAGGTAAACGCGCATGAGCACTGCAAAGAACAAGAAGCCGCCATTTTTCTAAGATTGTTATTTACTGCGCACTGCGCATGTCCAGAGTGAAAATATCCGGATATTTTAATCCTACCCGTTCAGACGCCGAAAGTTAAACCAGATAAAAAAAAAAAAGCTGAATTCAATTCACCTACGGAGGTGGATATTTTAAACTAGTTTAAAATCTCCACATATGCGTTCAGACTACGAAAATTGCTGAATTAACTATCGCCGGATAAGTTAAACTAGTTTAACTTGCGCGTCTGAACGGGGTATAACACTCTCAATCGAACTTGCACCACATAAACGAGAGAAACATTTCCCGTTCAAGATCGTGTCAAAACAAAGGAGTTAACGTTGTTTATCGTATGCTTGTTGTCTTCTTGATTTTATTTGTTCTTCTACCTTTCTTAATATTTTGATTTTTAGAATGGTTTGGGTCGGGGTGGCAATCACTCGTCCACTGTCTTTTAAACACAAATTATGGATCTGCTTGACTTTCTATTTTAGCAATTTTTTTTATCAATTATTTATACCTTTGTCAACTATACGTACGTAAATTTAATCAAAGTAAATTTGCTTGTGTGTTTTTGCATTTAATTTTAGCAATTGTTTATACCTTTGCCCACTATAAATACGTACATTTGATTAAAGGGAATAAAATAAAGCATGGAATATCGAATAAACTATGGTTATTGATTATTGTGTTTAACTACTTTAATATATTAAAAGTTTGCTATTTTATGTTTACCTTTAGGATGTATTTACTAATGGGGGTCGTGAAATATCACTCGAAAAATCGCGCTAAATATTTACTTATATAACATCGTATTATTGTGTTTGTTTATTCAATCTTGAATTTATATTTTATTAATATTTATTTCAAAACATAAGATACTTGACATAAGCTTAACCCTCTGATTTTTTTATTTTATTTTCGTGTTTTTAGAAAATATTTTGATATTTAAATTTAATTTGTTTATACAAGATTGCATACATATTTTATAAATTTATATCATTTTGAAATATGTATAATTTGTTTGAGTATAAATATATATATGTGCGATTTATATATTTAAGCGGCGTAATGACAATGAAAATCGTGATATTTTCATTGAGGAATTTCACCTTTTAAGATGTGGTTTCAGATCCAAACTTTAGTTGTAAAACAAACATGACAAGTTTACAAAAAGTCGGCAAGTTAAACATATAAAAATTATTATCTCTAAAGAACCGACTTCTTGAATTTGTCAAATGTGAAATAAAGTTATATCAGTAACAAGAATTTGTACATAAATTACCCCAATAAAGATAACAAGGAGATAACGGGGTTTATTGCAAATAGTTCGTAAAAAATCCGAAAAAATAAGTGTGAAAAAAATGTCCAATTTTATCAACATAGATGAAGATAGAGTCGTTTTTATTTCGTGTCAACATTTCAATAACTGATCCAATTACTATTTTAATATACAACCAGTGAAGCCTGCAATCATATAAGCGTAATTTTACGTGGTCGTTATTACATCATTTCTGAAGTTAATATCTTTAATTTCTGTTTTTTTCGTATCAAAAATCTGCCAACATTTCTACCAATATCTGCTCTAGCCATTTCAGCCACGTGAAAAAATATTTTGTCAGAAAACAAATAAAATCATGCAGACTTGATAAACGGTAGTCGCGATGTTACAAACTAAGAAAAGTTTAACTATATTGCTCAATACGTGAAACGAATACATGTCAAATAATTGTAAAAAAATAACGAAAAGGGACGTAAAAAGATGCCTAATCCAACAGAAGTTCTCTACATTTTATCTTTCAGCTTTCATACGAAATAAAAGATAATAAATAATTGCATGTCGTGCTAAATATGCTTGAAATTCTCCATAAATCTGAAAACATGTTGAATACTCAATAAAACAGTTAAACATGTTAAAAACGTGAAAGCTGTAAAAATACATGTTTCTAAATGTACAATAATAGAAATAAACACGGGGCAATTAAAATGTCTGCTAGTTTTTGAATCTAGTTGCTAGTTCATCTACATTTTCAGTTACACAACCTTTCGTAGTTACTATCACATTTTAGTAACAAAATATAACAATTTATATTCGTACGCGGAATCCCTTTAAGATTTGAAATTCAACTGTTGAAATCTAGTTGTATTATAACATAGTTTTCAAACAAGACAACGTAAACGCAATAAATGTATGTCGATTGCGATGATTTATATTACCGCAAATCCAGATTTATTAAATCAAAAATTAAATTTATAACGTCAATTTTATTAACAATAAAATTGCAAACCTAAAATGTTACTGAATGCATAACACTTCTTGAAATCACATAATCCGTGTACATTTTAAATTAATTTTAAGTTTTGTTAATTAAAATTCTTCTCAAAAATTACAATTTTCTCTCAAAAATTACAATTTTCTCTCAAAAATTACAATTTTCTCTCAAAATTAAATTTTATAGCTATTTAGATAATTTCTGCTATTTCGTTTTTCGTTTTAAAACACGGTATCTACTACCAGTAATTAGAGTATACTTCAAAATTGTATTCTTTAGTATAAATAAACATTACATCGTAGAGTTTTCATTGAATTTAAAAGAAAAATATTTAGAACATTTCAGTCACAATTCTGTTTCATTTGAATCTTTATTTAGCAGGTGTCCGTTTCACTGAGAAAATATATAAAATAATACAGCCCATGTGAAAGCCATATTGCCTATATAAAGAAATGGAAGAAACATATATATAATTCTAGGCGGTAACAGAAGTAAAATATGTTTATCGCGATATATACTTTTTTTTAACATAAAAATCCATAAAAAAAGGTTGTTAATTTTCGTCCTCATGATTGGAATATCAACAGTTTGATATTTCAATTTCATTGTGTTCTTAATCAAACCGTGGGAAAAAGAAAACTTTGCCGAACTCACGACGTAGCGAACGTTTTTCCGAGCCCAAAAAGTGTAAATTTCTAACCGAAGCTTGACTGACTTCGATAAGAGGAAGGTATAGCGTTTGATTAGCGTTAAGATTCTCAAGGCTTGCGATTCTCAGTTCGCGTATCGCTTACACCTCCCTTGAGGGCCACTTGTCACGTAACGGATACTTGACTTGCGACTCGACGGACGGAAGAAACGGTGTAATATTTCTACCCACGGCGTATTCACATTCGGTTTATATACGGCTTTTCTTTAAAAATACTGATATGTCAATGAAAAATGAATACTCGAGGGTAGACGTAAGAATTACTTACTTGGCTTGATGTCTATGTCTAATATTAAAAGTCTGGGAATCAATAACGGTTCCTTATAAACCAAACCCCTGCCTGGATCTCAGTACATTATGCCACACGCATAGATTCTTCTCGGCCAGCTATTCAAAACCAAAATGGTTATTACGCAAAGAAACGGAATGTTAAAGAATATCTTGGAAATTGCTATCTGTATTTATTTAGTTACTTTTGAACTACGCGACCTCCTAAAGAAGCTTTGATGAAAGTAGTTTATTATTAAAAGCAACTGAATTTTATGTCCACAATCTGAGGGAGCTCGCATATGGCAAGCTAGGTGTTATGGCGAATGTTGACAGTAAAAACTTTGGCAGTGTGTTCTAGTCAAACAAATCCCCGCATCATATATTACTTCTAGCCTTCCTCTATCATCTTTAAAAGCAGTTTTCTGTGTCGATATATTAATAACAAACTTCTATTTGATACTGTTTCCCGCGCTACGCATTAACCAGCCCAAAAACAGGATATTAAATTTTTCGGGTAATAATGTTTCACTATTGATATTTTCAATTAGCACCAACTTTTATTAATTTTCATGACGATGCTTATCCGGTTCTGTATCAATATTTATAAAATGCTCTTTTTTTATTCTTTCTCTTGCTTTGTGATTCATCAACAATGAGAATTTGTTTGGTTTTTAAGCTTTTAAATCTCAGCCCGTGTTTGTTTATTTCATTAAGAATCGAGTAATTATGATATGACTAAGTTCTATTATGTGGCCAGTCGAGTTTGTAATTGTTTATTTTGAAATTAGCCAATCTGTTATCCAATGCATTGATTTTAAAATGCTTAAATTTTGGCGGGTATTTGAAAGACATAATGTACGTGTGTTTTCCTTTGTCGAAATACTCACGCGCCCTAGCATTAACATTTGAACGATATTATACTCTGTTGTACTCACACCTCTGTTGAATACTGGCACATGGACGTACCCCCCCCCCCCCCCAACACAGAATCATTGTTTTATGCACTTCTGTATTCAAGACTAACTTAGTTTAGTTTAGTCTTACAAAATAATATTTCATAATATATAGGCCTTATGGTGTTTTATCCTCAAAGTTTTAGGGAGGCAGATGTTCTTAGTAGCTACGCCATTTTCAATGGTACCTATATCCGATTCCATTCGGGTCAGTCTCTTCCGTTTTGTTTCTTTATCACCAGTTCGGACATCAACAAAAGTTTATATTTTACCGATATCTGATCATTATCTTATTACCTTATATGTACTGAAAGAGTGACGACAGGTGGTCGCTGATAGTTACCCCCCTTGTTAGCAGCGCCATCCAATAGTGTAGTAAATAAATCGATATGATAAATATTATTGCTAAACATAATCACTAGATATCTGTAGATACAAGTACAAAAAATAAAAACAAAAACTTTTTGAAAATTTGTAGAACAATAGTAAAGGCGGGTTACATAAACAACGGCGAAACGCAAAGAGAAACATTATAACACAGGAACAAGGAGACACGTTGCTAGCTACCAATCAATCCATAGGTGGAATAGATGTACATAAATATTTGTCACACCTTAAGAAAATAACTCTTCTTTGTTGTCTTTTCATCCAGGCCTCTTTCATGTTTTAAGCTAATGACCACGTGGTTATTGTTTCACGACACTAATATCACGTAAATTAATATCTTTCCTAACTTCTTCTGTGAAGAGTACTATAATGATATGTATCAAGACACTTCGTTCATTAGTCACTGATCTAAGAACAGATTTACGAGCTTTGTAGTGTTCTCCTTGTCAATAGGGGAGTGATGATCCCAATATAGTCAACAACTAATCCATTGATCTCAACGTCGTGTGCGGTATTTCATTTTACAGTTTTGGAATTAATTATTAAATTATAAAATCAGAGATTTACTTCGATATGGTGTTGCTCTTTTTTTAACCTCGAGACAATTGAAATTTCACGATTTTATATTTTGATTTCATAAATATCACATCCATAGCTAATATAGCGAACGATTTTTCATTAAGAATGTCGATATTGGTTAAAACATGCGTAAATATATCTGTATTATTTATACTGAAAGGGATAACAATCCAAGTAGCACACAAAATCTACATTAAAAAGTGTGTACCGATACTAGTTTTCATAAAAGACTAGGTTGTTTTTGCTTATTTAATTCAAAAAATCTATACATAATTGCTTTTCGCTTTTAAAGACTATCCGGAGGAAAGAAACTTCCTCTCAAAGCACACTGCATAGCGTACACCCGTCTTCATTAGCTCGGATTGGTTAGAACAGTAGGACAGGACCAACCCTAATTCATTCCATTCCATTTGTTTTTAAAGGGCTTAATGCACCAGATCGGTTTGATGTTATTTTGATGATGCTATTGTACAAAACTGATTATAGTATGTACATATACATTTAGTTTCTTATCGACCGTGAAAATGCCCATTTAAACCAACTGAAATTTGCCTTTTGTCTCTACTCTAAAAATTATTAAAAACACCACACTAGTTTAGCCTTACAGTCTCTACAAATTGTTAACTTTTCGAAACTTCAATAATAATTATTATAGAAAAATAATATGAATCTCTAATAGGCAGATCAGCCCCAAAATGGTTCAGTTTCGTACAGAATTTGCAAAGATATGATGAAATTAAAATCCTGAATCTTCCACAGACGATATAAACTAGACAAGCGGGCGTGCATCCATAGCAGTATATAATCGCGTGATCAAAGAGATGTTTATTCACAATTATGATTTTGGCTAACTTTGAGAGGATTTGAAAGTGAGTTGTGAGTTTCAACGAGTGAGTTATGATGTTAGTAATTCGGTAAAGCGATTTTCAGAATATATTCACTTGTATACCAAGCAAAGGTACTATACAAAGGGTTGATCGTCGAATGATTACATGCCTTTTTATAGCCGAAAGAAGAACAGAATCTTTCTAATTTCCTGTCACCTTTATATTTTATTCTTTGAATGAAGGGGGGTTGGATGGTCGAATGGTTAACACGTTCGTGCTGTATCATAAATCCTGTTATTGAGTCAACTGACGTGGTTTCGGTTGTACGTGGCAAGGATTAGGGTCGTCTGTCCAACCTCATGGGTTTTCTCCGGGTCCCCCGACTTCCTTTCTCCCACTGCTAAAGACCCCTACGCGAATGCGAATTATTGAAATAAAATTAAAACATGTTAGTCCCGAAATGATCTACTTTGTGTCGAGTGGACGTTAAACCCATCTCTCTCTCTCCCTCTCTCTCTCTCTCTCTCATTGAAGTTCAAAAAGATGATAAAAGCTCGATAAAATTGGAGTCTTATTTCACCGGAGGTAAATTGTCAAAAGACCACTGTTGTATCCATTTTTTGTAGAATCTTCGTTTGATGCCAGTCGCTCTTACTGGTTCCAGCTTGAGAAATTAACTATTATTTCTCTTACATACCGCTTTATGGGTATATGTGAGTATGGCGCTTTCTAAAGTAACATGGAATCCAACTGTTGGCCGAGAAAGTTCCATACGGATTTTCTAGCTTGGTTTTCCATTGGCAGTGATGCCAGATGGAGGGTACGATATGGAAAAGCGGGGCCCCTACTATACCATTGGTAACCAGTTTGGAAACGGAAACAAGAGTGGGCCGCAGCTCCGCTCTCAGAGCAAATTGTCCCACATGGTGTATGTCCGTGCGTTCCTCCGATTGTTGCAGAAAAGCAGGGCATTCATTTACATTTCCAATTATTATATTTAATTGTTTCATAAATTCGACTATATTATTTCTTTCGGCAACGCTGATGGTTGTCTGGTCTTTTGCGTTAACGGGATTTGAATGCGGCTGGTACCAGCACCAGTACCAGAAAGTATGTTGTTTGTGAACGCCAGATAAAATATGTATGTAAAATGAATCGAGTATGATATGATATTATAATATATCTATTAACAAGAGGTGGTCTGTCAATCTGTTTTACCTATTACATATTGAACACAACATTAAGAACCGCTACATGTGTTTTGAGACCATAGAACACCCCAGGCTTTTTAATATGTTGTTTTGCTAGCTTTATAAATGCGGCATATGGTTCAAAAATGAGAGTCCCATCTGTTTAAAACCGGAATCTATATTCAACCACTATATACGTAATAATGAACTTAGTTTTATGTAACTTATGTTAAGAGTTTATATTTCTTAGCTAAACAGACAGAAATAACATCCACTGTAAAATTTATCATTTTCTCGTCCATGTGCGATCAACCATCACACGCCCTTATCCTAGTGTGAAAGGTGGCGAGGTTTTTGGATTTTTCTTCATGTAATTACCCACCATAAATAGGATGGGCATTAACTCTAGAGGTGTTATTTTTTTCTCCCAGAAATAAAATCCTGGGAACCGGGAACTTGTAAGAGATGTTACCCCAAGTGTGTGTGTAAAATGTATCAATTGCTCTTCCATTTACAACAATCAACCATCACACGGCCGTTTCCTAATGCTAAAGGTGGCAAGGTTTGGGGGACATTTCAAGCTTGGAATGCACAGTTACCGATCTTGGAACCTGGAGATATTACCCCACGGTGTGTAAATTTTATCGTTTTCTCACCTATTGCAATCAACTATTCTGCGGCCTTTTCCTAATATGAAAGGTGGTGAGGTTTGGGGGATTCTTTTTGATATAATTCCCCACTTTGAATACGTTGTACCTTAACTATCTTTTGTCGAACTTGAAATCGGGATATATTAACCAACATGTGTATGTTCCGGTATCCTAGGTTGTCACTTGCCGATATTAAGTCACTGAAAGCAATGATTTGTACAAAAAGCAGACATGTTCGTATTATCACGTGTATATAGCAGCATATTATTATGTCTGTATCCCAAAATAACTTAGCGTACATAACAGAAAAAATGGAAACTGCAAATATTTGTGATAACATAGCGTCTATGCTCTTCTGTGTACACCTGGAATATGGCATGGTTTAATTCCGAAAACTTTGTCAGATTCGGAATTTTATTTGATATAAAAAGAGACAACAAAATTCATTGGTGTATCATAAAGCCTGTCCTCGAGTCAACTGGCGTGGTTTCGAATCCCCGGTTGTACATGACAAGGAGTAGGCTCGCCTGTCCAGCCTCGTGGGTTTTCTCCGGGTCATCCGATTTCCACCCACTGCTAATGACTCTTACGCGCAAGCGAATTAATGAAATAAAATTAAACCAGATTTAAGTACCAAAATGACCTAGTTTGTGTCGATTGGACGTTAAACCCCATCGCCTCCCCTCTCTCTCTCTCCCGCTATCTCTCTCTCTCACTCTTTGTCTTATCCACAGTATGTGTTACCTTCTATTCAATAATACTGGAATGGAACCATTTCTAGGACATTACTCAAACCATTCATTTAGCCTTATATATCACCGTGAAATCCGTATTTAAGTTACAACCTAAGATAATGCAACAAGTGCAGGCGAACCGAACTACCTATAAACTAAGTTTTCGTGAATCCCAAGCATTCTCAGACTTAAAGTTAGTCAATTATTTACTTAAAATAATAACTAAAATATAGCCCCTTGTAAAACTTTTGTTGTTTTGATGTATCAAATATATCAATAAGAAACTATGTGCAAAGTTTTGTGTTTCAGAACAAAGACATTTCTCATAAACAATGATTGAAAGTTGAATAAATTCTGAAAAGTCTGGGAATGCTTTGTGAACTCGGGGCCAGGATGTTAGTCCAGTGTGCTTCCCACGTAACAGTAACACCCCACCCCACCCTTTAGTCCCTCCACAACAAATGAAATGAAATGAAATGGGGTTTAACGGCCTACTCTACTGCACCTGACCTGCGCTAATGGAAGACGGGCATACGCCATACAGAGTCTATGAGGGAAGTTTGCCCGGGCAGCGGCGCTACGGCCTACTCTTATATCGAATTCCAATTGCCAAGGGATCTTTAACGTGCACGCCATGTGTACACGGGACCTCGGTTTTTCGTCCTATCCGAACGACTAGGCAGCTGTCCTTGTCAGGCCCTCCTTCTGCATCACTGACAAGGGGAAACCACGCCGGAAAATCGAGACGAACTTTCTCGGCCAATGCAGGGATCGAACACCCGACCTCCCGACTAGCGAGCCAGCGCCTTGCCCACTTAGCCACCGTGATTCCCCCCCCCCCCTCCACAACAAACTTATAAATATAATTGTGTACAAAGTGACAGTGAGTTAATATAAAAATTCTGTAATTTACTAGTTTATAAAACCCATATTTTATGGGCTCTTGTAATGTCAAGGTCGTTTATAGTCTAGGATGATATCCCGGATATTCCATAGTAAGTCATCATGGCTCTCTTTGTTTTTAAAATGTCATTTTCTCCATCAAAGTGGAACATTACTTCAAATAACAATAACAATATTTCCTGTTAAATACCTTGAACTTACTTGAAAAGTCAAAATAAAGTACCCAAAATGTTAATATCGATGTTGTTTATAGTATATAAGTATTTAAATGTCAAAGAAAATTATGGTTTCCATTACGCCATAATTCTTACAAAGGAAGGAACATAGCTTATTTTACTTTCTTACTTACTACGAAACCAGTATACGATTTTTTAAAACCGCTATATCAGTAGGTTATGGGACCACAGATACGCCTCAATCATCCAGACATGATGGGAGTCGTGCACGAGACATATCCATTCCCACAAGAACACATCATTGTTCTGGTATAGGCTTCCATCACACACATTCAGTTTCTTCAATATATACATCAAATGTTCAAGTTATTTATTACTAGCAAATGCCCAATATGGTTAAATTCCTAAGTCATAAGTTCTGGATGTATGTTTCTCCTCTTAACAATATGCTAGAGCTTGTTCGATTTACTACAACGCTGTGGTGGTAAAAAACCATGTTTCCCGTTATCGATGCAATTAGTTACCTATTTATGAGATATGATATTTGGCCTTTTGAACAGAGTAAGCATACTCTGCTTCGTACAAGACACACGTCCATACTAACAGTGAAATGGGGCAATAGTTTGGACATGGCTACTGGT
Source organism: Patella ulyssiponensis (assembly GCA_963678685.1). NCBI lineage: Eukaryota > Metazoa > Mollusca > Gastropoda > Patellidae > Patella > Patella ulyssiponensis. The sequence continues at coordinate 65,451,112 of OY783229.1, forward strand.
TAGGAGATGGCGAACGGGCACCTGCAAATTCGCCATACTATTGTCCAAATACAAACGTGATTCAATGAGAAGGGGTATCAAGTGTCAAAGAAAAAATATCACTGGTTTTTTTTTTAAATGGTAGTTGGTATGTCATTCATGGGATAGGGTATACTGCTTACTGTTCTCGAATTGCCAGGTCTAACTTTTCAGATGCAATTTTATTTTAGTTTCAGAAGGACCAACTATTATAGTCCAGAATGGTATTTGTTTTTGTCTATCGATTTGAAAATTATTTTAGGTTATGTATTCTTTCTGTGAATATTAAGTAGTGCTGTATATATTGGCCATTCACCCCAATCCCTCAAATGTTGGTACTATGACCAAATTTTTATTCGGCAATCAAAACATGTTTACTGTTTTTTAAATGCACGTGTTGAAAATGTGACAATGCAATAATGTGAATTGTCAAAATAAACATAGATTTTAACAAAATGTTACAAAAATGCTGATTGATTTTCAAAATATATTATTTTGTCTAGTAAATGAGGGTACCCAGATTTTTTTATATCTGATTCTTTGTAGAATCCGGGTCACCGGAAGCGAGAGTGCTGCGGGGTCATGGAGGGGTGGCAGTGAGTGTAAAATCTATGAAAAAACGCTTAAATGGGTATTCTTAAAGGAGCTATGTCTTTAACTCGAAATATTCGAAATTAAAAACACGAATTTGAATTCAATATTGACCAATTTCAATCAATATCGATGGAGTTTTTTTTGCCGTGAAACTATTGGATCCTCATATCCAATATCTAAGACACAATTAACATGTTTTATTATTAATACACGATTCGTGTACCCTATTGTTTCGGGTGCCATTTTGTAATGAACAAATAAAAACATACCCTACAAAGCACAATGTGGAAGTAATTAGTAAAGTCTGATTCACAAACGACAAAATAATATAATAATAACAATTTAAAGAAACCCATAGAATGCAGTTAGCAGGCGTAAACGACTGCCCTCCAGTTTGAACTGTTCACGTATTTCACCGAACATAATTGATTGGAAATTACTTTTTTTTCAACAATTGAATATAAATCACGTTACACACATACATTAATATGTGCATTAGAACATTATTTCTCTATTTAAAAAAATAGTCATACGCCCTTTAAAATGTGATCTTGTTATTGTTTCAAAACACATAGATTTAACATGGTCATATATGTGTCGGGTGCTTTATAATGTCAGATTATTATAACTCACGGTCATCAACCCTGCATTAACGGTAAACAAGTATTTGTGTGTGTGTGTTCATTCCCGATCCTTAATATTTTAGTTCACAATTATTGAAAAGTCACCAAGAAAGTTGTCAGAAGGAAGGACACGATGAATTATGACTGCTGCTCACATTTGCCCTGAACGTGGCTCGTTGTACTTAGAGATAATCTAATGAGTTCAGTAGCAAAGTGGATCCGATGTTAAGAATCTCCTTCGGCAAATTTGTAAAAATAAAACTTTCGAGGGTTTCGCCCCCTCAGCCATTTTTTTGAAAAGACCCCCCCCTCCTCACTTCCGTAATCCCGCCAACCAACCACAACCCTATCGGCTTCTACAGCCACTTGATAAATACCCGTTTTTAACACAGTGGCCCCAGAACCGAGCACACATACCAAATGTATGACTTATCAATCGGTATTTTAAAAAGAATTTCATTTTTAAAATTTCAACACTTATTTTTTTTCCATGTTGATGAATTAAGTTTGATGAAAGATCGTGGCTTAAATCACAACCGATGGGAATCATTTGATGTATCGATGATGGGATTTGTGGATGTTATTGACACTAGAATCCGATCCCGGTGCTTTACCGTAACATTTGAACACCTGTGGTAGACAAACGGTTCCTCTACCTCATTACACGTGCATTTGTTCAGGTTACATGGACGCAATTAATGCGGTATCTGATAACTGTAGTATTTACGTTACCGGACAGATTGCTTCTGTCTCTTGTTGATACAGACAACAATCCTCGTCTCAAGCCCAGTAAACACTGACATAGGGGAATCCCACTTATTCAAGCAACTACCAGGTTAGCCTATGTTATTATATCATTAATGTCAAATTCTTTCATTAATTGCCGCATTGTTTTCAAATGGGGCCATAGAGTGATTAAGTAGTTAAGCATTATAAAAATAATTGACAAACAGCCCCAATCATCCTTCAGGTATTTCATTGTGGCCGCCATGTTTGTTTGTGTTGGTGGTTGTGTAGTTTTTATGTCAATTATCGAATGTTGTTTACTTTCATCTTCTTTCAAGGAAATGAAATGAAAAGGGGGTTTAATGTCCTACTGTTCTGATCCGACTGGGCTAATGAAGATGGGCATCTTTTAAGGAATGACCACCACCAGTTATCTACTGGAACGAGACTGGTCAACCCCCAAAAAACTATTTTTCAAGTCTATAAGAGATTGCTTTTTGTATTATGGACACTACAATCGGGTATACATATTGAAATACTATTAGACTTATGGTCAATCTGATTAAAATACAGATCTATATTTCGTTTCGTTTTTTATACTTTCGATGGCTCACGCTACAATAAAGACAAACGAAATTTTGAACTATAAAAACGGAACGAAATAAGATATGTAATGTACAGTACTGAATGTTTCTATCGAGTGCGCCACCGGTCATAAATATAACATTTGGGACGTTCGTAACGGAAATAGTTGTATCTCACTTGTAGACTTCATATGCTAAGGTACAAAACTCATAGTAGTTTCCGAATACATATCCCTACCGACGGCCATACATGGGATCGCGAATTAAGTCGTTGCTTCCAATAATGTTTTGGACATTTACACAATATATGCCCATCGTTGCTCATACTCAAGAGACAAATAAGATAAAGATGTAACCTCTCGTCAACGCAACACTATTAATTTTCAGACAAACGTGATTTCTTGGGGTGGGTGGTTGGGGGTCTGTAATTAAGCCAAGTGGCGTGGTTTCTAATCCTTGATTGTGCGTGGCAAGGAGTGAAGTCGCCAATCCATCCTCCTGAGTTTTTCTCTGGGTCCTCCGCCCCACCACCTCTCTCCCCCTCTCTCTCTCTTTCTCTCTCTTTAATTTTCAAATTAGAGAACAATTTTCGTGATCGGTCTGTTTTGCTAATGATTTTGGCGTGTATGTGAGCTGGTTTAGCGCAGATGTTAATTTATATTTTAGCTTACTTCTTGTATTAAACGTCACAAATGCCCAAAGAAAATTTTCTAAAACTATGAATTGATTTATGTCCGAAAACCGTACAATACTCAGATAACAGACATACCACCTTACACTTCACACAGAAATGTAAGCAAAAAATCTAAATTTCAGAACGCGATTAAAACGAAACGAAAAAAGGCAAGCCGTACACTATATACAATGAGTTTTTATTTAAAACATTTTAAATTGTTACCACATTCTGTAAAAATTTAAAATTCAACAAACTTCTTCCTATCGTGGCTAGACACTTTAGATGAAAGTTTTATGATTCACAAAACCATACCACCCATTGTTCCAAGGCCTGTTCGAGTTTTACAATAAAAGATGTTTTCGAAAATATGGGGCTTACTTTTTTATATATATATAATATAGTTTTTTTGCAAATACATACATACAAACGGGATCAGAGTAAAATATACAATTTACGAATCTTTTCCCCAGTAAAACCTAAAATATTTACAATTATCACTGAAATGGGGCTTACTGCACACACAATAAGTACATTCTGTTATATAGATTTAAATATGCTGAACTAATCCTGATGACGTTTACCACCTATGCTGTGAGTTAGCTTATACAATAGCACAGAAACACACAAAATGGTTGTCGTAAACAAAAAGTTCATAATAAATAAACACTGCTAAACATACAAACACACACAGAATGACAATCGTCATCATTTATATTCGATTAAGCTCCTGTTTTCGTCATTACGTGTTTTTCGGTTCGCAATTTATGACCTTGTGAATCGCTGTGTAGCGATTGCGAACTCGACAGCTACAGAACGTAAAGCAACTAATATGATGTAGTAGTGAAGCCATTTACTAACATTTTTCACGACTTCTTAACGTTTCTCTATTGTACTAACGAGAAAGCCATGAACCTATATTTTCCAAATTCCATTTTTTTGCATATGTTTCACGGTAGGGGTGTTTTCTATCTAACATGCCAACAGTCAATTAAATTTTTTGTCTTAAAATGAAAATATGCTCTGATGTTCTTAGAACAATTTCGTTGCTACGCTTTGATCAGTTTAGCATACAATGCACATTTATTATAGAAGTGCAGTCTGTGTGATAGTGCATTTGTGGTTGGTGGTCTTGGAAGTCACCGTAGCTTGGCTAGGTCTAAATATTAAGGCCGACTGCTTATTTTGTCAAAGTCGGGAGATGCAAATATGGTTTAATAGTGCATGTGATTAATAAAGAGATTGTAAGGGTTAACGCTAGCCCTGGTCGCACCTTCATGACCTTTTGACCAAATCTGCAATGGGCCATAACATTTAGACCATACTCAGCGAGTATGACTAGCCAGGAAATGCGTCAAGTCCTTGGGATGCCTTGGAAAACCGAGTTCTATCCGTGCACTTGTTGGCGTACACGCAAAGGAATCCATGGCAGTTTTTGGATTCGATGAAGAGAAGACGAAATCAATACGGTCCGGTACAATTCCCCTCGTAGAACACTGCATGTATATATCTTTCTATATAAATAAATGAAATGAAATGGGCTTTATAGCTTCCGACTGTTCTATTTAGACTGCACTAATACACCATGTGCTATGAAGGACATTTTGCTCGGATAGGGCGCTACTCTTATGTCGAATTTTAACTGTCACGGGATCTTTTTAATACACGCCAATGTGCACACCGGACCTCAGTTTTTCGTCCCATCCGAACTACTATGCGATGTCCCCCTGTCCTGCACCACAGTCTATATAAGGCCAATTGATGCAGAAAATGTAGCACGATATAGCCCACATCGTTTATTTTTTTGTTCCTTATAAACCCTTTGTAACCATAATGCGTTCAATATACTTTCCATTTTTCACAAATACGAACAAAACTAGTACGATAGTATTATCGGCCAGGAACTGAAGGTGTTGTTGGATGAAAGTGAAAAATCTAAGTCACCACATCGATGCAGAATTGTTCAAAGAACAAGCATACTCACTGTCATGTCGATCGAACTTGAATTAGCGGAGCCTTAGGCTTTTTCGAAGAACGTCACCCCAAGAACAAGAAGAAGACCAATGAGTAGTTGTTAGCGATCAGTTCCTTGCCCTCTCCCCCTCCCAAAGTACCATAATGCAGAGAAAACAGAGGCAGCAGCAAGCTAAATGCAATAAGTCTTGAATATAAGTGCAATAATAAGGTAAATAGAACAACAGTAACAACGATAAAAGTAGCAAGCCTTTGATATTAGTTGACTATATGAAATAATACTACACGTGTTATGTGAAAATGAACATGATAATCTCACCTGGTATGAGCGCGTATTTATCCCAGACCAATTTGTATGACTAGTTGCCTACGGACACTACTATACGATAGCAGCATCGTATCTTTGGCTATGAAAATGGTACTTATTATTATTACTTATAACCCCATATAGCTGGGTTTGTTGTTTATTGTCAAATCATACATTTGTATATTTATACAATAAACAGTCATCTGGGTTTGCTTTCAAACACAACAACCGTGTTATATTATAGTAATATACTTTATGACTTCTTCTATTAGTTTGTTTCTATAAGTCATACACTAAATACAGATTAATTCCATTGTTAATCTATACAAATAAATAATACACAATTAACTCGCGGATAGTGCTGTTATTTGTCGATTATTATTCAATAGATAATGTGTTAGGACTATGGGGAAGGGAGGGACGGTCTGGTAGTCGAGCGGTCAGGGGAATGGACTCTACGAAGTGAAAGAATTTGCCAGTTGTAAATCAAAGAGGGATAGACGGAAACTCAAAATTATCCCATTTCGTGTGGCACACGTAAACATGGAAATATAAATAAAGATATTTGTATTTACCAAATGATTGTATTGACAAAACATTAAACCCCAATTTATTTTATTCCTGGTCTACCGGGTGAAATATTTTGAAGTGTTGTTCTTAATTTAAAACATCCCCCCCCCCCGTGCAAAACTTAATGTTAAATAACCTTTATGATACCATTTCGTTGCACTCAATTGCATATTTTGAAACAATAAACACGTTTAAATAGACAAACTGGAAATACCAAAATAATTGTGAATTTATTTAAGATATCTACAACATCACATTCCCTCTATTGGGTTAATGGGGATTGGGTGACCGAATGGATAACAGGTGCGCGTTGGATCATAAGGTCTGTCATTGAGACAGATGTCCGTTTCGATTGCCGTCCGATTTCGTCCTACTGCCGGGGAGTCGTACGCGCAAGCGACTTACTGAAATAAAATTTAACCATATTATGTTAGTCCCGATATGATCTAGTTTGTGTCGAATGGGGGTTAAACCTCACTCCCTACCTCTCTCAAGTTAACATGATAACACTCCATTATATGGATGAAATACTTATAATTACAATGACTTCAAACGTTGTGAAATTCCTAGAAAATTGTTATTACAGCAACTCATTAAATTGATAGGGGATTCCTAGGTTTAAATAGCCTGCTAGGATATTCAAAGATGCCCATACGTAATTATATTAATAAAGGCGTTTGCATGTGGTGTAAATTTGCTAGTTAATGAGATAAAAGTGTTGATAGATTACGTTTGATTTTCAAATTGACTTAATTTATATTTAATTCAAGCAGTATAGTGGCCAAACACCAGTTGAAGAACGGTCATTGTCTTTGAAGTATCTTCAAAGAAGCTCAAGGAATAGATCTTAAAAAGAATGGCAAAGGTACGTCAGCCCTTTAATAATACACACGAACACGATGTTAGAAAATGGCTGAGCGAAGAAACAGTAACACGTGCGGTGTTTGTAAGTAATTCCTTTCTTGAGCTCGGTGTCCACCCGCTAACAAGGTATGAAGGCAAATCATGGGAACCTCCCTTCCAGATCCTATTACAGCACCTGCGGCAAGGCGTTGTACCCTTTCCAACTGTATTCCATATTCTCTTCTCTTCTGAGGCTACTATTACTCTGATAAAGGGAAATTAGCATACTCCATTTTTGGGAGAGTAATGATTTATGTAAACTTAAAGGAAACTGCCGTTAAAGGCCTACCGCGTAGTCCTAACATATGCTATCGTCATTAGGAACATGGCCATGAATGTCATAGAGATGGCGAAGTACCGTGGCCAAACCTTCCCACCTGACATAATGTAGACAGACTAGTAGATAGGCAGAGATCTATCACATCGTTAATCCTTTTATGACCTCCGAGACCTCCAGACCATCACTAGCCCGTCATAAAATCATCATTCTAACTCTGATGACCACGAGGAATGCAAACTTTATGTTTCCCACTTATTCAGCAATGTACATACAGAACTATAAACAAGGCTGGGTTTAGGTACGTACCCAGATAATCAGTATTGTTTTGAATATTTTCCGTGAGTTCCAAGATGGCTGTCAGCACATGTTGAAAGGGAAGTAACATTTTTTTAATAACTGCACTATCTTACTGGGGAGAGGGGGTGGGTGGCCGAATGGTTAGCCCGTTCGCGTTATATGTTATATCATCAGGTCTGTCATTGAATCAACTGGCGTGGTTTTGATTTCCCGGTTATACGTGACAAGAAGTAGGGTCGCCTGTCCAACATCGGTAGTTTTCTCCGCTCCGGGACCTCCGGTTTCCTTCCCACTGCTAAATACCCCTACTAGTTTGCGTCGACTTGACGTTGCCCCGTCTCTCTCTCTCTCATACTCTTTCTCTCCCTCCCTCTCTCGGGGAGAGATCATGTATCGATAATCAATATCAAACTGGTAGGTATATAAGTAAGAATAACCTTTCAACAAACAGTAACTTTTTATTTCTGCTATTTGACCGTGAAGTAACTTTTAATAGTTGTGCGATCTTACTGGAGAGGGATGGAAATTGAAAGTGTCAATAGAAATCACAAGATCATGGATATATAATATATATATCGAACTCGTGGGTAAAGTATACCACTAGTACGAATCACCCTGTTTCTTCAACATACAGGCGTATAACCTTTTATTTCTGCTAATTGTAGACCTAATATAACCGGAGTACTGAAAGTTCAGCCTAATTACGGAACGATTATATATGTGAAAGTTATTATATATCTAACTTAATGAAGCAATCCATTGTCTTATCATTGTCTCAAGTTGTCTTGAGCATACACTGAAAATCTTTCGACACAAAAAGTAGTTCCCCGGGATATTTAAAATCCGTGGCCTTTGGCCTACAATGAACCTTTGTAATGCAACTTTATTATAACGTTTATCGGAAAGATTATCAAAGGTTTAACGCAACAAAAAATACTGAACTGGAGGCAAAACAAACAGTTGGATTATATCTTTTTATCCAATAAATCAATAAAGCACAACACCCGATCCAGCTTTGTGCTGCAAATAAATGAGATTCACGGTAAGTAGGGTGCTGCCGTCCCGAATGAATACCCCGGCATTGACTGAGGTGGTTCCTTTTAAATTTCCAGACTTATTTCCCATTGTCAGCGGTGCCGGACGGACAACTTGGCAAGGAAAACTGTATATTCGTTGGAATGACACGAGAACTTGAAATCCACATGTTTAGGAATTCCACGTGGAGTAGCAAGAAACTAAGCTTTCCGGGAACAAATTTCCTTTATATCTAGTTTCAAATTTGGCGTAGAATGTTGATGCTAAAAAGTTTCACTCTAAAAGCCATTTCAATTCATTTCACTGAAACTACATATTCTGGTGATAACCGACTGATACCCAATCATATGATCTGAAGAATCTAGATAAAGATGTACTTCCTTTAATCAGCTGGCCTTTCTAGGTGGTCAGTTTACGACTTACTCGCCCATAAACATATCAAAGAGCTATTCAAATGACAATACGGACGTGTTATTGGAACGTTATGGATACTTAGAATATCTTTGAGATTTTATTGTCAGCGATTAACGGATTGCAGAACTTGTAGTGGGTTTCGTTTTGTTTATTTGCCGGTTTTGTTAAAATCATCATATAAAGGCAAAGAGATATTAGTAACAACAATGGTCGTCTAGTACATTTATTAATAACCTTTAAGTACTTTGTCAGCAGCAATATAAAATAACTCAATGAAATGAATATGTGTTTGAGTGGCTTTGAACTTGACACAAAATTCTCAAAGCAGATCTTTAAAACAGCGGTTTCACAAGTTATACGCATTGTAATAATTAGGATATATTCTTCAGGGAAGATTCTTGATAAAATATAAAAATAAAAGAGTTCGTGTTCTAGATGCGTGTTTATTTTAAGGAACTCTTCTATATTTCCAAATGGACTTGATAATCCGGAAACCAATGCAGCATATCTAAAGATCATATTTGAGAAATCGACTTATATAAATTGTTAACAGGCAAAACCAGATATATTTGAGGATTTGGGTTATATAAATTGCTAATTGACAACACCCCATAATTATGTTGTAATGAAAGAAGCGTACTTTTAGCAGTTATAAAAGCAAGCGGTTCTCGGATTAGCCTTTACAATCAAACCACCACTCTTGTTATCCTTACTGTATCATCAAAAAAGGACTCACCTTTCGCTCCGGTCGGGTAAAACGATTCTCCAGACCATGGAAGGGAACATGCGGGGTTCCCCAGTTATGCTCAATGAAAAGTTTTTAGTTTGAAGAAACTGGTCATTCGTAATGTATTTTGTCTTTTTACTTCATTTGAATAAACGTATCGATAGCTATCGGATGATAATTAGAAAGGATTTATATATACCGACATTTGAACCCTACTGAAATACTGCACCTAATGTTAGATGACATTCAGCGGATTTATTTTCGGAACGAGTCGAAATATCTTCAAATGACAAAACATCCTTGGAATAATCCTAATGATAAATGTACGTATAAAATCAATTTTAAGTTGTATTTCACGACGTATTAAGGTCTTCTACACCTCGTGATATTTATTAAATGTTTATATATAATATGAACTAATTGTTAAATATAAACACCCATCTACCAACTTTATCCACCCTTAATCTTTATCATATTTCTCTTAGATAAAAGTGTCAAAAGAGACATCACTTTGACTGAAGTCAAATACTTTAAACGCTAGTTCAACCGTGAAATTGGTTAAATTTCTACGCCCCAGTTGTTGCTACCATCCACCTACTTATAGTCCGAGTTACTGAAATATAAGGTTCTCGTGAAATACTGATCAACTGTTTGTATTATTGTAAGATGGACATTGGTTTGTCCTCACTGAGAACTTACTAAGATATAAAAACATGTCACTGCCACGTTTAGTGAGATGTCTAATCGTCTTAAGTATTTTGCGGTTATAACAGGAATTCGAAATGAAAAGTAAATGAAGAATTAGTCGAGCGTCAACACCGATCGTTAAAAATGTTTCAGATTAGATTTGAAAATTGAATGTTAGGTTCAATTTGAGATCAAACCACCTATCTATTTTGAAGAATCATCCAAATGATCCATACCATATTTCCGCTGACATTCCAAGAAATCAACTTCTGTAGGTATAGTATACACTGTTAAAAATAATTCTGTAAAAAAACAGAAAAATTTTGGCAGCAAAATTTACCAGATTTTTCTGTAATTTTTATTGTTTATTAACAGATAATTTCTGCTAAGTCACAGAAGCATGTATCTGTAAAATTACAGGAAAAATCTGGTAAATCTGCTGCCAGAAGATTTTCTGTTCTTTAACACATAATTTCTGTTTGGTCACAGAAGCATGTATCTGTGACATTACAGGAAAAAATCTGGTAAATCTGCTGCGAGAAGATTTTCTGTTCTTTAACAGAATTATTTTGGTTAAATATAAAACAAAATCATCCGTAAAAATAATATTTATTTTCTGTAAATGCAATTTTTCAATATGAATGTACAAAGATATCAAACATAACCAGAAATTAAGAAATCGTAAATGGCTTCAAATTTTGAATTTTCTGATGGCCAGGTTTACTACTTTCTGCCGTTCCACTGTCCTCTTGCAAATTCTGTTACTTCCATACAAACCTGAAACAAAATGACGGAGCACTGCATACAGGACATGAAATAAAAAAGCGTTAATAATCCGGCATCCTATTCTCTGAACCATTGCGTTTCTTACACTGTAATATTGTTTACTTGGTCGATTTCAAATTCACAATACCGGAACACACATTTGCATGGATGCCACTATGTACATTGATCTTGGATTCTAAACATAAAAAACTAGCAAACTAAACAGACATTACAGAGGTTGCGTCTATAAATCCAATAACATACGCTGTATCTACTTATGCTGTAGATTTCCCTTCACGCATAAATATTATTAGAAAGACCTACCTTCACATTTTAGTGTTAATTTCCCTCTGTACTTTATTCTGCATCGTCAGTGCACATTCTAACATTCGCCGCCATAAGTTATGTCTACGACGCGCATGCGTTAACCGAATCCAACAGTATAACTATGTGAATTAACAGAACAGTGTCGTTAATATACAGGTTATTCTGGAATATTACAGGTCGTTTGATTAATAATACAATTTCTGTTGTTAATAAACAGTTTCTGTCAGTTAATATACAATTTCTGTTGTTTATAAACAGTTTCTGCCAGTCAATATACTGAAAAGTATTTAAAAATACCGACGTTTCTGTCCAAAGACCGAAATGCATGTAAAACAACAGATTTAATGGTAAAAATACGAGTTATTTATCTCAAATCACAGATATTTCTGTGATAATACGGATAATTTCCTTCAAATAACAAAAAGTAGGGATTATAAAAACAGATATTTTTTACAGTGTACGTTGAACGATCCGAGACATAAGGACGGGTGCCTACCTAAACTTGGGGTCCCCCACCCACTCCTAAAGTCTCATGAACGCAAGTATGTGTCGAGTGGATGACTGAACGTTTAACTCCATCACTGTCTATATGTCGTTATTAGCAAAATTCTCGTAACGTAACGGTTGAAATAAAAAATACCATATATACGTCTCATATCTGAACAATTTATGTTATATTGTTGCAGGTTACTTCTCAATGGTATAGCACTGGCTTCTGAAATACAGGCCTAATCTGTCGCTCCAATTAGCATTAATTAATGGCGAATGGCATGCGAGAGGCGGAGTATGCGTAGTTTCTCTCTAAAACACCAAATTCTACTATCAGATAAAAAGCGTCGCAATCGCGTTTCGTAAATGATACATATTGGGATGAAGTATAATAACAACTGTAGCGATACTTTTAGAATAAAGATCTTTATAATTAGTATTTATTTTTCACATTATTTTGTACTGAGTTCAGTTGATTAAATTACCACAGTTTTTAATCTGCTCAGTCAACATTTTGTAGCCTTAATTTACGGATTAATTCGGGTCAATTCTCCCAAATCCCTAATCTTATTATCCAAACACAAGAACATGTGAAATATCAATAGCCGTGAACAAACTGGGAAGAAACAGACGAGGGTATTAGAAGCTAATCAAGAAGAACGCTAAAGGAACAATACCCAGCAAGTTAAAGGTTGTAGTTGGTTGTAACTGATCAGTGCCTCCGACAAGGATGTCATCTTGGCTACTGTGTGATTCGATACGTTGACACCTGTGGACTATAGAATCCCGAGGTCTCAATTAAAAGAACCCCCGGTGGTGTTTGAGGCGGGTCAATCAATGTTTGTGCTTAACTGGACAACGAGCATGACATGGAATCTTAATCAAGACCATTTGTGACATGACATTTTGATATCCGCTTCGTCCCTTAAACAAGTTCGGCCACGAGATATATGGATCCTCCCTCGGGCCTCTCACTGGTGGGAATCACAGTGAAAAGAGGAACTGTTTCGTCTTATGCAACAGGTTACGTAGATGATGTTTATTTTAACTTCTGTGCGAATAACAAACCAAAGCCTTCTCGGTACAGGATAATGGTTCTAATTTAAATCTCGCTAGGACAATAGTAGAAATGCAATGAAACTCGATTGTTAACGAGGTCTTGAAATTCTTCTACCCATTGAACTGTAAACATCAGTAACTTCTGTTAGACGGAAACGAAAATAAAAATACATTTCAAATACCTTGCTATCTCTTTTTTATTAATAAAGGTTTAATCGATATACGAGTTAAAGACATACCCCTAGTATTGATGCTAAGCTTCAAAGGCGATTTTGACTTTAATTCGAATAGCGAAACATTAATTCACATTCCTTGTGTTAAATAAAAAGATATCTTGATTGATGTTCAGAAAAATCAATTCAATTAATTTCTGAAATAAACGACGTCTATTTTCTTAGAATTGCTACCTTTAATTATATATTTATCAATCGTTACGAACCGGTGTCCTCCCTTTACAGACCAATCAACGTAAATAACACCATCGAAATATTCAGCAGATTTACCACAATTGTATGTGATTCGTGTGAATTAACCCATTGGTGTTGAAACGCAACACGTGCATCGCAGCCTCTCCAGATACGTTGAAGATCAATTGATGTGTTAACGACAGGGCCGCTTGCATCATCAAACTGCACGTGCACGATATATAAACATCTTTCTGTAATGAACTTGAGTACAGTTTGTCATGGTGCAATACTCGCGTTTATTTTAGACATTTCCTTGTATGAAATTACAAGTAAAAAATGAAATAATTAACACTTTTTCCCTCATTACTATTCGCCATCACCTGCGACGTTTTGTTTTAGAAAAACACAACTAGGGTAGTGTAGTTAAAAGTGATTTATGGGTTCTTATTTATAACAGCTTGGCAAAAACCAAGGTTTTCCAGAAAATTGAAATAGTTTAAATATTGAAATTTAATCCGTGTTTTTGATTTATGTTTGAGTTCTAATATACCAGCGAAAAAACGGGACGGATTTTATTTCTGATTTATATTTCGTTTCGTTTTAAAAGCAACGGAATACAGTTTCTACTTTTTAAACACATTATTAACATATGTTTCGGGCAATTTTTATTTCTATTATTTAGTGTTCTCCCGAATTATTTACAAAAATCTATTTCACATTTCTTTTGCTAAACATTTGAACTATTCGATTTTATTTATTTATTTACTCTTAACGGTATACATCGGCTATTTATTTAACCTGTTTAGATTGTTTTCCTATGTAATAAAATTATTATATTTCATTTAGCGTGTATCAGTGTATTCGAAATTGACACCAGTCTGTATTCCACAAAGTATTTAATAATATATATGCTTATCATTCAGGATACATACTGAAGACATCTCTTAACGGTTCATTCCAGGTGTACCATTTTTTATTCTGGATTTGTTACTAAAAGGAAACAGCAAAAGGCGTGGCACGTCCTGAACGTCTACGATTATTCTTAAATGCCGGCAGCAGTATAAGACTGTGATTTATGGCAAGCAATAACTAAATTACTGTTTTTCTATTTAAGTAAATTGTTGCTGTCAGTTCCAGTTGAAGTATCAATAAGAAACCGCTATTCTATTCACTCCCTGCTTTCGTGTCGGTTTTTAATTTGAACACCATGAATTATGACATCAATGATGAGTGGGGGTTGAGCTGTAATTAGTCTGTAACTGTTTATATCAATTGATACACAAAACATCACATATACCAAAGAAAAAGACAAAAGGGTGTCGTGTTTCTGCGTCTTCCCCGTGGATTTGCGATGCTAATTTTATGATTTTACGCCACTTTGGTTTATAATGAAGGGCTTATTCTCGCCGGTAGGCTAGTGGTAAAACTATCTACTACCTTATAACTGATCCGGAACTTTATACATTTCAACGTTTGCACAACAGAAGGACATGGTTTGTTCGAATGTGAACGGTAAAGCGTTTGTAGCACAAGTCGAGCGATACTGGCGGTGAAAACATGGTCTGGGTTCTTCATTACGACCCATCCATCAAATTTATGACTCGACATAATCGTATTCTTCGGCACATATGGAAAAGAATTCACATGTGCTAAACTGCCCTGGTTTTCGCTGTATTGTGCTTGGCAGAGCGTTCTACTGTTAATTTATCGTGGTACGTTTGTATATACTGATGTCCAGCTTCTCCGATCGAAACCGCGGACGAGAAACATCACAGTTTTTGTTTTCATAGTTGTAATATTGTTAGAAATTTAATATATAATACATCGTAAAGTTCGAATATTAAATATTCGACGAAGACAACATGAGTTGGCTGTAGATCCAGACAAGATGAAGTAACAGACGCCCATTTGCTGTATTATTAGGATTACATAATACGAATTCATGGTTTGAAATAACATCAAAATAGAAGGTACCTCAACCAGAACTGGCAATGCTTAAACATCAAAGCAGATTGATACAGGAGAACCATGGCTATCCCCTCATCCCCAAACACAGACAACAACAAGATATATATCGCACAATGAAACTCTTCATATATCACCAAACAAAATGCAAAATTAAGAATACAGTAACCGGACTAACTAAATATACAGTATTATCAGAATCGGATATTTACAAAGGGTAAGCAAACTAAAGCAGCGATAACAGAGCGCAAACTTTAATCAAAGTATTAAAATAAAACCAAAAAATTAACCTTGTCCATGCATCCAGCACGACAAACGTCCAAAATTACAGTTTATGGAAGCTATGCATTTAATCAAATTTAAGAGTGCATGGTTAGATACTTATGTATCTGGATCATCAAGACTAAATATATTACCCCATTTACCAGACTCTTCCATTGTCCTAGTGTCTCAATAAATGTAACTAATGGTCACCATTGAATAAAGTCGACTTCCAACAACAATATTCTCTATTTATATAACCTTTTGATTATAGATATTAATAAAAATCCATTGAATTCTAACATCAGTTTAAGCAAATAGGACGTCAACAATTGGAGATATCTTTCAACACAATGTGTTCACTTGTATTTTTATATTAATTTTGTATGTTGTTAAAAAGGCCAAATCAATGACATCAAACATGACATATCCCTATATTTAATACTAAACTATAATTAGGAATTTGCAAATTAAAACAAAAAAAAACTTTCGGTCGGCTGGGAATATCTTTTATAAAAATGTTAAATATCGAACAACAAGAAGGAAATGCTCAAACGCCATGAATCCATTTCCTCAAAAGATTTTCTTGTCACACCACCAATACAGCTCGAACTCAACCCCATCTTATTTTCAAAATAGTTATATGTCACCAACAAGAAAATACATGATAGCACATTTGGAACTACATGTAAATGTTTAGTAATAATGCGTTATATAAATTCTAATTATTAATCCAAGTGTTGTTTTTTCTTGTGGCTTTGGTAACGCTTTTCATGGGAGGATCTTTTTATGTAGTATCCAATCCATTTGTATACTGCTGCAAGAAAAATAATAATATGTTTAAAACAAAAAGAAAACAAAAATATGGAAAACTTCTATATAGATAAACTTCCTAAGATTGTAATACTCACGATACGATCACTAATTGATAAATTGCCCAATTAATTAATAGCACGGTGTTATCTGTGTACTCATTATTGCCTATCTCCTGGGACTGTCAGTCGTTCCCTTCAGTCAGGGATCATCTTATCATTATGTCTATCTTAATTATAAACTACTGAAAATTGATCACCACAATACAGATGTCAAAACTAACTTCATGTTACACTATTGGAATCGTTTGAAAACTTTTAGGTTATCGCTAAAATTCGTTTCACAAATTTAGATGGATTTTTTTTGTTCCATTAAGAGCCATACTTACCAGATTGATATTCTGTTTTATATGAAGTACATGTATATTTCTTTTAAAACCAGCAAACGATTTTGTTTCCAGAGCATATCTGATCAAACAAATTTGACTTGATGTAATTATAAGGTATACAAAAGCGCGGTATTTTTATGATTACGTCTCTTTTTGTTAATACAATATAGATACTCGACTCTTCTCTGAACTGACTATCATCAAACTTCGAACAATCCGGTTTGCTTATATATGTATATATACAGAGAGTAGAATTGTAAATATATGATTTTAAATCCGTCTCAGAATTGACTTTAAATCATTCTCTGAATTAACTTTAACTCTGCCTCAGAATTGGATCTAAATCCATCCCAGAATTGACTCCCCGGATTGCTTATATTGACTATACTTGTAAATATATAGGCTTTTCAGGTTTTGTTTCTTAGGAAAGGATATAGATAATTGTCATAACAAAAAACTCTATTAACAAGTTTATGAAATGCTCAGTGATATTATTTACGTTGGTCATTAATTAGCTATTGCCATCTCTTATTTGTTATGATTAGTCATAACACTTGACTGGATTACTAATAACAATCTCTTATAGTCATCATATATAGCACTATCTCTAAAGAAAATACCAACATCACCTAAAACAAACCAACTTTGTTGATTAAAAGAATCATTAGCCAGCCTTTATAAACAACCTGATCATTATGCACTGGACTATGGCGTAACTTCCGTCAATGTGTATTACGTCACGAAAATGGTGGTTGAGTTTGCCTTCTGACCGGGAACGTTATGGCGTAATTGTATTATTAAATGGTTCTATTTATCAGTCTCGAGGCCACGTCTCGCGCGTTAAGGGGGGTTTCACGCGTTCCCGTGGAATTTGTTTATTTGTTGAAGGTGAAATTTAGCCTCCGTCGATGACAGGTCTAGGGGAGATGAGAATTTGATGCTTGATAGCTTAAGTTTGACAGCCTATAGGGGATTGGTGTTAGTAGCGGGCCAATGGATCAAATTACATCCGATCTATTACAATAGACGGAGCAAATTGAAGATGGGTTTTTTATCCGCGATCTGCACCCTGTAGTAAACCCTTTAACAAGACACTAGAGAAAGGGGAGACCCCAGTTTTCTGCATCATTAAACCCAATACCCACAGTTTTGTCAATCGGCATAGAAACTGTCAACTTGGTATGGTAAATGACAGTTATGATTGACAACGACACAAGCTTTTAGAATTTATCTTAAACTATATCCGATTGCCGATATTAAGTAGAAATATTAGGTTGCGTAATTAACTTCATATGACTAGTACTATACACATTTCCCTACTATCTTTATACTTATATAATGTAGCTTTGTCCATTTTAGTTATAAGTATAGCTAAATGGGTTTTTTTTCTATTTGAGTATTATACTGTATTTTTGTCCATTTTAGTTATATATTTGTCCATTTTAGTTATAAGTATAGCTAAATGGGTTTTTTTTCTATTTGAGTATTATACTGTATTTTTGTCCATTTTAGTTATAGGTATAGCAAATCGGTTTTGATATTTAAGTATTTAGAATCCACCGGTGTGAGGTAATGAGCTAAGGAACAGAAGCTGGTAAAAATATTATTTTCAAAGTTTACAACGGATAAAACATCGATTTTAATAGTTGAGTATTAAAAATCCACTCGTTTCGAAGTAATGGGTAGACAAAGAGTACCGGTACATTTTTTCCGGGTTTAAAAAAAAGAGGTTAATTATTTTTTTTTACAATATTTATAAACAAAAATTCAAAATTTATAAAGTTTTTTCCAAAATTTATGAAGTTTTTTTCAAAATTTATTAAGTTTTTTTCCAAGATTTTTAAAGATTTATTCCAAAATTTATAAATGTTTTTCAAAATTTAAGAAACTTTTTTCTTGTTTATTAGATAAATATTAGATTCATTTCAGCTCTTGTGCACACACGTACATGTTTTATCCTAAGGTAAAGCACTAACGTATCCGGACTCATATATATTTCATAAACTTTTAATCATTTTTAATATATTTTTTAAAACATTCTTCTCCGCCATGCCTCTTGCAAATATTGGCGGGAAAACTAATCAAAGTCCGTTTAGTAAGTGTTTTTGTAGAGAATAATAAAGTTCCATAAACATGGTCTGTTGTTCTTGCCGCTTTCAGAAAACAATGGAACGTAAGGCCAGTATATATAAACCAAAAGAATTTCGAGTAAACAATTGAAAAGAACGTTAAAGGGACATATGCCGGTCTATTTCGTTTTTTCAAGAAAGAAAAAAAAATTATGTGTTTTATTCTTTTATCAAAGTTGAAAGCACAAAAGAGTTTCCTTGTTTTAAAATTTTAATATTACCACAGGCTTCCAGTGTCGTTTTATTTCGCAAAAAACACTTTAATACTATTATCGTGAATTTGCATCTTTAAAAAACAACAATTACAAACAAAACCTTCTTATTCCATTTGTGGCCCGTTTACTTTGTGCACATTGCAATTTACTGTAAAATCCTCCCCGTTTCCCCACCATCTAGTAATAAACGTTCCTTTCTGTTTTGCCTCAACCAGCAAAGTGTTTTTGCAATAGTGAACAAAAGTAATCTACTGTCAAAAATATATTTATTGGTGATTTATTGGTCAGACAATTGGATATAGAAACCCATACACGTCACCTTGTATATTATGTATACTTAACATAGGATTATTTAACAAATTTATAAAATTTCGGAAAGTTTGTATCCCAAATTTAACTATTAATAAGCCCCTTAGCAATTCATTTCTACATATGTTAAAGGAAATGGAATTCAAATGTTATTGTAAATGAAATTAAATGGAATGTATTTTATCAAAAGATATATGGTATATTTGTTAGATAGAATGATGCATATCTTGATAGATATATAGTATTCTAAAACCAGTAGGTATATCGGTGATAAGAAATGCCAGCAAAACGTACACGAAATTTGATGATGCCGAGTTTTACCGCCTAGAGGGGCATGACTGTATACCTCACCCGAATTCACTACAAGACCTGAACAGTGCTCTACACTATTAGCACGTCTAGTGTGTGTTTTCTTCCCTTGTTTCACCTCCATATGGTTCCTGTCTTATTCGTTTTCAATCATTAGAACAACAATCTTAAGAGGCCAAAAAAAATCTTTAGCTAGCTTCAAAATGTGCGACTTGTGGATACGCTTACCAACATACGGTGAATATTTTGCTTACATCCAACTTGGCGAGTGGAAAAAGAGCCGGCGAAAAAGGGCTAACAATAGATAAACCAGAAGTATGTTTTTGGAGTAAACAATCCAATGTGTTCTTATGGAAACTAATATTGCCGCTCTTTGTAGAAACACACATTTTAGCTTGGATATTTCACACGCGGTGACAGTTATAATATCTTATTCCTCGCATTCGCTCACTCTTGCAGTCTTTTTCTAATTTGCTCCTTAATTTTCTTTCACAACAAAAATGTTTCCTTTTTGTCAATACATATTGTCCGAGCTGTTATTTTCTGTATTCATTTTTTCATTATATTTGCAATATCTGATTTCCGTCACAATTTGAGACAAAATTGCCGTTTGATCAAAACAACATCTTGCTGGGGTTCTAAACCGACTAACAAATATGTTTATATACAATACCTATAATATTATATTTCCACAACTCGTGTGCTTTTGTTTTGGGTCGGAATAAAACAAAATAATAAAAATTAAGACCACATTCTGCAAAATCAACTTGTAGACATACTGAAGGATATGTGAACTTCTCTGGAAATATATTTTATGAAAAACTCAAAGCTGGAAAACAATATTCTAAACGTTTTTATCCCTTTAACAAAAATTTTAAAAGAACTGATTATTGAACTCTTTTTATAAATTAAAAGAACTATTTTGAATATAATGAAATCAGAAGTATAGTTTTGCCTTAGCGTAATGATGTTTGAAGAGTTTGCATTTTGTTTAGGATTTTATTTTTCATATTGTTATTGTTATTATATTCTTAATATTATTTTTTTCAAACGAAATTATTCTCAACCGAGAACAAGTATAATGTATTTGAATGAACTTGAATAATGTGCTTTGATTATTTGATAAAGCATTAATCCAAATTATGTTTGTATTTCGCTTCAATAAGAATTTGATATGAGAAGAGTATAAATATTAATATCTTAGCAAAACTAAAGAAGACAGAAAAGCGAAAACCAAATGGCTTCAAGTCCTATAGGAATGACAATTAATGCAAGTATGTATATTACTTTATTAAATTCTCTATAATTAACAATCATTTGAATGAATTGGGAAACACGAATAATTTTCTACATTTAAGAACGGTTTAAATTAAACTAGATGAAAGTTTAAAATAAAGAATTCATTGGTTGAAATAAAAAAAAAATTCCTAGCACGATTTTCTGCTCCTAACCTATGTACAGAAATGAAATGAAATGAAATGAAGTTTAACGTCCTATTTTCTTTGCTCCGACTGGGCTAATGAGATTGGCTCAGGCCATACAGTGTGCTATGAGGGAAATTTTGCCCCTAAAGCGGAGCTACGGCCAAACTCTTATATTGAGTTCCAACTGTCAAAAGTTCGTTTCCGTGCACGCCAATGTGTACACGGGGCCTCGTCTTTTCGTCTCACCCAAACGACTATGCTATAAAAAGGTTTCTCACTTAAAATATGTCGTGGATAAGGCCTCATGTAATGTTTAGTTGTTATTGAAACCAATGAGCGTATAATTTTAAAATATAACATGCATATGTTATTAATTAACCGTCAGCTGTTTAATTTTTGACATTTAGCATCTGTTCACTGTGTTCTCTTCATCTGTTCGCCTCAAAGAGAATTTTTTTGTGTAAATCAATTTTTAAAACTTTGTATACGATCCAGACTAAGAAAAATGAATATTAAATAAATAAGCATTTAAAATAATCTTCAAAAATTATGTTTATTTTGTTCATCTGTGATCTATCCGAATATAAATTATGACATTTTATTTAAGCATACACAAATACAAACCATATCGTTAAATATGTGAATTTTCACGTAATTTGGAAGTGGCATTAAGGTGTTCCAAAATAATATCCTTTTATTGCTTTCAGATATCATTAAACAATTTGTCATAAGTAAAGCCAAGAAGCATGTCTTTTGAGCAAGGGTTTGATTCCAGGATATTCCTGTTGTACTTGTAAATAACAGCTTGGGGAAAACGAACAAGGAGATATGCCAGTTCATTGAAGGGGGTGGGGGAGAGAGAGAGGGGGGAAAGAGTAACGTTCACTCGACGCAAACCTGATCATTTCGGGACTAACTATGGTTTAATTTTATTTCAATAATTAGCTTGCGTGCGTAGGGGCGTTAAGCTGTGGGAGGAAACTTGAGGTTAGACAGGCGACCCAAATCCTTGTCACGTAGACTACAACCGGGGAATCGAAACCACACCAGTTGATTCACTGTCAGACCTTATGATACAGTGCGCACGTGCGTACCATGCAGCCATCCAACCCCCAAGATTTAAATGGATGATTAAACAAGATATGATCGTTCTAGAAGGGTATCATCAAACGATCAAGAATCCCCACTCCTATATGAATATGTACACATTTAAGTGTTGTTCTATGCACCATTAAGTAGAACATAGACCCCTACATTGCAACATCGAATTGTTTAGAAGTGTTATCATACTGTTTTATTATCTGAGAAATGTATTGTTAAGTATATCTGATGTATTATATAAACTAATGGACCGGTATATTGCACTTAATAAACCTGTTCAATGATATAACTATTATACTTTTCAGTATCATCGTAGTTAAGCTGTTGAGGCTTTCTACCTTCGCCTCGAATTAAACAACATAGGAAGAAACAAATATTGTGAGTAACAACTTGTGTATTTTGAACTTTCTTGACCAAAACCATGTTCAAACCCATGACTCTCTGGTTAGTGAAATACACAATGGACAACCTGGCCCCCATGATTTAAAGCTATAGAGGAACTCAAAATATTTTACGTTGAACTGGACGCGTAAAACTACGTTATTAAAGATGCACTTTAAGATTTAGATAAAGAATTCACCATTCTTGCTATAATTGTTCAAAACTAGATAATTCAAAATAAATATATATTAAATTTCATGACAATTACTTTATTCTGAGCGAGGTTATCACTGTTTGAAGTTTTGAGTGATGTAGCCTACATTGTTTATTATCGTAATAGCGGTACTGGTTATTTGAGTCTTAGCCTCAATTCGCCAATCTTAAATTAAATCATTGAATGACGACCGTGTCTCAATCGGCTTAAATCTCCTTAATCAGATGGTATAGAGGAGTTGATTATAGGCTTGTCGTGTGAATAATAGTTTATAATATATATAGCATTTGAAACCCAAATAAAGACCTGCAATAGATAGGTTTAGCTCTTGCATAATGCATCTTTAATATGAAATGAAAGACGGTAGATATTTGTATGTTAAGGACATTGCCTTAATACCAGATCACGTAAAAATGCACTGTTAGGGGTTTATATAGTTCATAAAAATACTTAAGACAAAAACACTAAATCGATGAATTCGACCGATGACACTTTTTATAACTGACGCACTAACTAACCTAAGTTATACGTCACCCTCTCGACCCCCACCCTTGTAGGGCGTGGTAAATAAAGACTTGTATTTCACACTGTTAGTCTATAGTGTCACTTCATGAAACATATTCAACTCTGCTTCACTTACAGTCAAACCGACTTCAAAGAGTTCGAGGTTTTCACTCTCTACATCCAATCGTTATTCGGTATTTACAGAAAATATCCATTCAAACATTCAGTTATTCTACTCTAGAAGTTTTTTTTTGTTTTTCATAGTTTAGTAAATATTGTCATATTAAGCTTAATGGAGTTTAACGTTGGGGACTACTGGTGGATGGATACAGTTAATTCTATTGGTTAACGCAAGAGAATCATGATGGTAGTGAATATGGAGTGGAAATGACGACATAATTCTAACCTCATTCTAATAAAGTGTATGCTAACATCTTACAACAACGCATTTACCTTCTTAATGCAATGCAGTAAAATAGAAAACTGATAATGGAAATGGAATGAAGTGGGATTTAACGTCCTACTTTTCGACAACGAATGGGCTAAAGAAGGAAGTGGCGCTACAACCTACTCCTATATCGAATTGCAATTGTCAGGGGTTCTTTTACGCGCACGCCAATGTGTACAGACTAACCGGGGTCCCAATAATGTCAATAGAACCAAATAGAACATCAAAGCAACAAATCATATAAATTAGCCTTTGTTACAAGTCCAACACTTTCCCAATCAAATAAAGGATATTCCCGATTCCTTGGGTTTTATTAGACGACAATTCGATTTACTTATTTCAGAATGGAACAGTTGCTACCAAGATGGCCTCCAAACACAACACATGTTACAATTTTGAAACATATTGTTTTAAAAACAATCACCATAAACGACAAATCTTAAATTTTAAAGAACGCCTTTCCACCGGACAAAATGTCAATAAGACCTTACAATTTTCCCAATATTTACTTCTAGAACATATTTAATCTTCACCAACAGCTTGAAGTTTTCAGTTGTATTTTCTGCAGGGGATTAGAAAGTAAAATATTTGTTTTAAAGTTTGATGAAATCAATTTTTTAAATCGATATACCAACCTGAAAAAAAACGTAACTTAAACATATGCTAAAAATATCCAATTCAATACTTTTTTAGTGAATGGGAAGTATGTGGGAAGGGACTGTTCTTTTCAGCATTCTGCTATAGTTTATTTTTTCACAAGATAATTTGTAAGCCCATCCCACAAAAGTAATTCAATTACGTAAAGCGGCTTTGGGTAAGATTAGATAAAAAGTTGAGAGTTCTCGCTATAATAGTTGAAAATAGATAATGCAAAGAGAATATACTGAAATTGTCAGTCAAATTACTTCCCTCAGAACCTCGGCGATACAATTAAAACCTAGCATCGACCACAAAACATATTTAGAGTTTATTAGGGTCTTGGAAAGTTAATTCATGTCTAAGTGATAATTTATATAACATTTCAGGTCTAAAAAAGACACGCAATTAGACAGATTTAGCTCTTAAATAAATCTGTTTAATGATCTAAATGTTTCTGTAATGAAACAGCAGCAAACAATATTTAAAATGGACAATTATTGTCAGTTATAGTGAAAACAAACAGAGATAGGTAATGTGCAAATAAAAATTTAAAACTATTCAAGGAAGTACCTGATAATATGTAATAATGTATAGTAAAAAAAAATATATTTTGGATTGGTGACGCAGTTAGTGCAATGGGTTTTGTTTTCTGATTTGTATCTGCTTTTGTCTCTTTCCGGAAACATTAGATTATGTTTCATTTAAATTTGATCCTCAATAGGGACAGGACGATTCACACAAATTACTCAATATTTCCAATTTAAAAACCCAAACAAAACGTTTGGGCGAAACACTATTGAATTCTATCAATTCTGACGTAAGTTATGTTCATAATAAGTTTACATTAGACTAGGAAATGTCGAATATTCTCCTTGTCCACCCTTTCCTACTAGCTTTCAGCTACCGTGATTGTTCGGGATATCTTTACATTGCAGTGATTGAGGACATTCAATTCCGGAACGTTCAATTGAGTATACCTTCTTGGAGAACACCTATGGCGTTTACACTTCATTTTTAACTAGAACTAAAGATTATTTTGAAGTTCCGCCCAAATAAATCTTCTTGCTATTATAAGTTTGCGTTACATTAGCAAGTCACATTCGACCTGTTTCTTTAATCTTGTATGTTGAACATGTTATGCTGTATGACTCCACTCTCAATGATGCGTTTAAAATCTCAATTATTATTAGTATTAATTCTAATGAAGTTATCATATTGCATTCTCGTAGTGCAAACAGATCTGTATCACCTCTTATAGCGGAACACCTTTGCACTACGCAAACTTTAGTTTAGAATCTCCACTCTGACTATACGTTCAATGAAAAAGGGTGAGCCGACGGGATTAGGTTGTGCTGATGGTATTGCAATTCTCCAGATTTCCGGTGTCGCCCCCCCTTGTCAGTGATGCAGGGCGGCGGGGGGGGGGGCTGACAAGGACAGCTGTCTAGTAATTCGAATGTGTCCCGCGTACACATTGGCGTGCACGTAAAAGACCCCTTGGCACGTGGAATTCGATATTACAGTAGGCCGAAGCGCCGCTGCCCGGGCAAAACTTCCCTCATAGCATACTGTATGGCGTATGCTCGTCTTCATTATCCCAGTTCAGGAGCAGCAGCAAGATAAACCCATTTCATTTCATTCCATTTCTGTAATTCTCCACGGGAACATACGTTTTCGAATATGAAGTTTTATTCCATACTAGCGCATGACTCGGCGCTTCACGGATTTAAAGTAGTTTAATTCCAAAACCTGAAGAAGTAGTCCAACGCCATCTACCACATGTTACTTCCCAGTCCGAGCTATCCCAAGACATCGGGACAGCCCTTTTGTTAAGGTAAAGACAACAATATATATAGTAAGTAATTTCCATTAGTGATGAACATATGACGTCACTCTCTGGTCAGATATTTAGTACGCCGTGCACAGGACAGGTTGCCAATTTCTAAGCGGTATGGTTTAAAAATCAAATTCGTCGAGTAATTCATATTTTATGAAAATATAATAATAATACCCTACTTAAATTTTTTTTAATGAAATGTAATGTTTTGTTTTGGAGCTTCGTACGAAAATACCGCCAAAAGGTAATGGCTGCAAAAATTCAGTAACCTATTTTTTAAAGTTCTTTTCTGATAGAACGAAAAGAATTTTTCATTAAAAAAAAACAAAACAAAAGCTAAGATGTGTTAGGTGTTAACAATAATCATAGTTCTTGTGTATTCAAAGTATTATCGAATGATGAAAGAAAAAAGTCGTAATCGTAAATAGAACAAGTTTTATCAAAATTGATCATAAAATGTTCACTCCGTTTTTACCGTACACCAAATAAAATGATCCGTCACGAAGAACAATAGAATTCCTACTCGACTTTTCTATTTCTGAACTGAACATTAGAACTATTGAAATACTCCTAAAGATTAGCCTTACTTAAATTCGCAGTTAATCGATAACAGAATAAAACTATATATTACAATCAAAAAGACCGTTTAAAACTGCCTTTTCTCGATATGTGTACCGTGCCCGCCAGTCATGTAACAATTATACATACATATTTATTTAGAAAGGTAGAGCCCATCTGCAATGCAATAATATTATTTTATTTGAGCTAATGACTTGGGGCTATTTGATGTTCGCCGATCAGAGCGGGTTAACAAGTTGGATTTTAACGATTGGAATTTAGTTCGATTAATACAATATATACCTTTATAGAAAGTGATGAGATAAATGGCTGATATGGGGGTCACTGTAATTTGCTCTCTCTTCGTGCGTCAATGAAGTACGACAGTTAAATACCAGAAATATTAGAACTTTTGTAACTGAAACAATTTTATTGCCATTGATTTGAATTGATACTATTTCTAGAGAAAATATTTGTCATATTCTAAACTGTACTAGGGAATTGTTCTGGGGCGTATTTTTGCTGGAAGGGAAAAAAATTCAAAGTTTAAGTCAACAAAAAGTTTGTTAATGGAGTTGGAATATGTTCATTTGTTGCATGTTATTGAGGTAAAAGTTGTTATGGAATATCAAATCACTTAACTTTAAATTAACTTTACATTTATTTTAACAACAAACACTGAAAGTAATAAAACGAAATAAATATTATGCCGCATATATGAAATTAATGGCTATATGACTTTGAAAACATTATTTATTGTTTTGATGAATTATCTGATATAATACCAAAAATGTAATGGTTTATTTGTTGTTTTCATAGTTGTAATGAAACAATAAATTTGTCAGGTCAGTTTGTATCTTTTAAAATATATCTTTCAACATTTCCCTTTCAAACAAAAGAAGTACAATTTTACTGACATAAAATATTAAAGTGCAGAATGAGAGTGGTGTGGGGTTCTTGAAAATTGCAGTATTCAAATTAAGAAGACATTTCTTCAATACTTTTATTCGAAGACATGGATCCTTATTATTTGTTGTTTGTTTTTCAAAAAATCAAAACACACTATGATCTATATTAGAATCGGTTTTAAATTGAATGTGCGTATTTCAAAATTGTATATTAAAAGAAATGACTTTACTTTTACCATTATTCCCTTAAATATTCGAAATTACAATCTCAAATTACAATTCAATAATTGCCAATGGCCATTTCCATGAATTTTGAAGTTGTTATTTTCCCGTGAAAATATCTGATCCTAATATTTAATAAGACACATTGAACATTTTATAATCAGTGTATGGGTCGTATATTCTATGGTTTCGGTCGCCATTTGTAATGAACAAAGCAAAACATATTCTACAAGACAATGCAGAAGTAATTAGTAATGGCTGATTCACAAACGTCAAATGATAATAATAAAACGTATAGAATGGACTCAGCAGACGTAAAAGAATATCGTTCATTTTGGACTCTTCACGTATTTCATCGAACGTAATTGATTAAAAATTACATTAATTATGTTTTAAAAATTGAATATAAATCACTTTATATACATCTGTATAACATTAATATGAGCTTTTCGACCCGTTTCGTTTATTATAAGGTTCAAAAGAATACAACCATTTGCCCTTTAAAATGAAATAAGGTTTAACGTCCTATTGTTCACTGAAAATTTCAGTACCGCCCAAAAATTTTCTTTTAGGATAACCCATGATCTTTTACTGAGCATAGCTGTAATTTTCTAATGCTGTGGATTACCAGCATTTACCGGATAACGTGAACTATGATACTTTTGTTATTTTTTCTCTATTATTTATCAAAATGAAAAACTAATTCTATTTTCTAAAATAAAGCGTGTTTAAAAAAATAATTTTTTTTTAAAATCAGATTGTACTAATTCAGCCGGGCCAACTTTCAGGGATTTGGCGAGGACCCTGTTCACAAAAACTAAAATTCAGATAGGGGTTCGTCTATTTATATTTGTCCGTGAGTCTTACTAATAATTAAAAAAAAACTGATTGCAGTATAAAAAGCATGCAGCAATCTTTGAATCATCCATTTTGTGCACTATGCTAAATGTTGTCAATCTTCCAAGTATCAATAACTCTTATCAACTATGTATAAAATCGTTTGAAGTTTGGATATGGTGTGGACAATAATATACATATCTATTATTATATATTTACCTTGTCAGTTAAAGCGAAAATTTCATATTTTCTAAAAAAGTCAAAACGTAATTATTTCTATGTCTTTTGCTCAATAGGTTGTCAACTCACTATTATACGATCAGAGGGATTATTTTCCACACTTAAATTTCATTCACATCGGAAATAATAACACAATTATCCCCCTTGTTTTATGCCCCCCCCCCCATGCAATAGCTATCTTCAAACGTTTGAATTTGAAGTTGAAAAAGACATTTTGCCAATTTCTCAACTGGCAATAGTGAAATCATGGATAAGGATTATTCTTTAACAAGGTAGGACTGTTTATAGATACATGTACAATCTATTTTACAGCTTTATTTTGATATATTTTAAAAATGTAACTTAAAAATATGAAATTCTCGCTTTACGGGGGTTGGTGGCCGAATGGTTAGCACGTGGGCACTGTATCATAAGGATCGTCATTGAGTCAACTGGCGTGGTTTCAATTCCGCGGTTGTACGTGACAAGGGGAAGAGTCGCCTGTCCAACCTCTATACAATGTATGTCTTAAATTTGAAAATTTGAAATAGTAAAAGAGCAACAAAAAATTGTGAGCTATATGAACTCTTCAACGTGAAGTATGACCAGGCCAAGAGTTCACAAAGTATTCTCGGACTAAAGTTGAGAATTTACTCAAAATTGTTCGCCTTATTTTAACTAGTATATAGCCCTTTAAAAAAAACTTTGTTGTTTTAATGTATCAAACACACCAATAAGAAACTATGTGAACAGTTCTCTGTTTCTGGATCAAATATATTTCTAATAAAGAGTGATTGAAAGTTGAGTAAATTCTCAACTTAAGTCTGAGATTGCTTTGTGAACTTGGGGCCTGGTGTTCTAATAAGAGTCGCGGTGAATGTCGAAGTCAAATGAAATTTCTAATATCATGGAATTTGATTTATTTTGTAGAAAGGTGGCATTTCATATCAATTTCCGTTTGTACACGTGAAGAGTTCAATGCCAACCAATAGAATAGATTCATGATTTGCTCATTAAGGCCATAATCATATTGGAGCAAGTTTTTTATGCCCTATTTCATCTTTTTTTATTCGTTTCAATGGACTTTTCAAAATGTGAAGCTGTTTGTATAACTGTCATGACCTAATGAAATTGTTTGCTTATCGGAATTGCCCCCACTACAAACTGTTAATGATCATTTCTTCATTAATGCTTTAAGGACCGATTCGGTTTCTGCAAATGAAGAAGGCCTGAATGTTTCCATAAAACCACTTATGCGCAAACGAGGCAATTTTAGCAATAGCGAAAATGATTGCCGTAGACCTCCTCAAATATTATAAACAAATATATGATTTAGTATATATTTTGAAAAAAAAGCGGACAAAAAATTCCTGGTATTGTCCAACGACACAGGTTTCCAGGCACCGAAATACACACCAATTGTCCCGGGTTTAGTCAAAAGTTAACACGTTACTTATCTGAATATGCAGAGAAAGGATAAAACAAAACAAAAAACCCACAAAAAATAGAAAAATAACGGGAGTATTGTTAAACGCAAGATTATTGAACAGTGTTAAAGGTTAAAGGGTGGAACAAATTAAAACCGGTTAATCAAAATCATAATTGTTTATGGAAATTCATGGAGTTATCTTACCCACAACCAAATTTAGATAAATATGCCCGTAAACACACTAACGACTGCATACTGTTCGATTTTGTCTCAAATTTAAACTTCTAAATACTCTATGAACGGAATGATTGGAGTTTAATGTTTCGTCAATGCCGTAATGGCGTTTTCAATTTGATGATTATGTGTTAAATGCGAAGTGGTGAGTTGGATGGGGTACTTGTGTTACTGCCTACTCAAAAACTGATCGGGTTTAGGTTACTTTCCGGCAATATACAATCATGTGGACCTCGGGTTTTCGTCCCATCCGCGCAAATTTGCATACTCTCCTATTCATTTTCCTAGGGGCAGCCCATGACAAAAATAAGCTCATTACCCTATTGACCCACTAACTCTGGACGATCGTGTAGTGACGTTTTGAAATTCTTAAGGATATTTGATTACATAAATGTACCGTGATGACCCGCATATATTTTTGGGATAACATATCCTAAGTTGGAATCAAAGACAAAATAAAAAATAAAAAACGAATAAATGGTAAGTGAACTTGATGAAATCAGAAACCATCAAATTAATAGCACTGAATAGTGATATAGAACAATGTGTCCACTGAACGGAGACACATACTCTGTAACGTGCGCGGCACTCGGCACAACTGTACAATTATATAAATTATAATGAAAAGGTTTTCTTGTCTAGAAATTATAACAGCAGCCAGGATAAACTGTTAAATCTATACATGTATCTTATCCCCCGCGTACACATTGACGTTTACGTAAAATATCCCCTGGCATTTGGAATTCGATAAAGGTGTAAACCGTAGCTTCGCTGTCTGGGCAACATTTTAATAGCATACTGCATAACACTTGTCCGTCTTCATTAGCCCAGTCGGAGCAGAATAGAATTTGACGTACATGCAAAATACCGAAATTCCCCAGCTATATATTGCATAATTAAATAATATGTAAAATTTAAAGATTCTCAGGAAATGTAAAAGTCCCTTATCTGAATCAATCATCACCAGGTACCGTACAAGGGTGTAATGCAGTGTAAGGGAGATAACTGGTGTTTACAAGAAGGCACTGCGTCATAAAATTGCATCCACACCGAGGCACTACTTCATGAAATTGCATTTAAATTAAGCGCTATGCATACACCACTGGGTTGTGGTCGTGGTTTCGTTCCCTGGTGTGAGCATATGTTGCTTTGAGATAGGGGTGCCTTCACAAGTTTACCCAGGAAGTCCCCTGCGCTATCTGCGATATCGCATACATTTTCATCGAACTTATCTTTAGCGAAGAAATTATTCAGATTTGCATACAATACACATTTCATGTGTATATGTGTATTGTACCCAAATGTGTATGGTACCCAAATCTGAATAATTTCTTCGCTAAAGATAACCTCATCTTCAAAAACAGCTGCCTTGATTCGAAATCGTGATACTTACCAATAATATGCTAACAGTATGGAGAAAAAATGGTAAAAGATTTTTATTTTAATAAATTGTTTTCGCACAGCGTCTGATTTCGCGGGCGGAAAGCCAATATATCGCCACTCTCGTCGATAACAACCCCCTATCTACAACCTGAATCAGAGCTTTGGTGATAGATTACAATTATTGCGCTAATTCAGCCATCACGACAGCCATTTTTATTTATTTTGTTTGTTCAAGTAGATTATGAAGTTATGAGTTGTGTTAACTTCTTGTTTCTATCTCAACGATTCTGAAACACTTTGAGTATGGGGGAAAAAACTAGAGTCGCTGGTTAAAGGGGAATAACTCTAAATAACTGGACATGGAATCAGACTATTGTTTGATGGTAGACATTGTTTGCCTATTGACTTCGATGTTAAATGGCTGTAACACTACTGACTGTAGGTTTTTGCTCAACTTTCCGTTGGTTCCAATCTTTATAGGCACAATGGGGACCGCAATTGGCAATTTCCGCGTCATTATTTTGTTGGGGGTTGACTGTTTAGATCTTTTGCTACGGTCATTTGATGTTGACTGGGGTCAAAATCTCACTTCCGTCACAATGATTGTCTGCAGAAAGACACTTTACACCCCCTATCCCTCTGCTCTGCCTCAGTATTACCCAAAACTGCTGCGAAATTGCAAATATGACCCCTCTTCTCAAATAACAGACCATAAATCAACCTAAAAATGCAGGAAATGGGTAGAGAAAAGAATTAAGGAACAAAAATGTCTATTAATAAATCGCACTCATGATATAAAGGAAACCAATTACTAGTCTTAGTCCATTTGGGCTCAGACTAGTGGGCCACCGATTATCACTATTTTCCCCATTGATTTTAATTTAATGTTCATTGTCCCATTGATCGGCCCCAACTATTTCCCAAATATTCGTTGGGTTGAACGTTTACTACCACAGACGAAGAAATATACAAGTGGCAACCTTCTGCTCAAAAGCCGGTATGAGTTTCACCACGGATAACTTTCGATAACTTGAGGAGGGGGTAGCACTTGCAGCTGCCCGCTTTACATTTCCACCTGACCAATTGAATAATCACCAAAACCTGGCAGAAAAAGTATAAACAAACCCCCTTTTCATTCGATTCTACAACAAACAATACACGAATAAAAATCGCCATGCAAAAAAGGGAGGGGAGGGGGGTAACGATCGCACTTACGAATTAATGGTGAGCTATGTCCTAAATAGGTGTGAATCCTCGGATATCAGCAAAACGTCTCTGTAAGCTCTTCGCATGTATACCGGCAATATACATTGCTCTTTGAGAATGCCTTTGGATGGATTTGGCGCTCTACAAATGTACATTAAATTATTATTATACCAATGAAAGCACATCAAAATCAAATAATGGCTGCACAAAATGATGCCCTTTTTATGTACAGTCGTGCACCCTTATCTTCGATTGTACAACAAAAGGTCAACAAAAATCGGCATGCAAAATGAAGAAAAGGGAACACTAAAATCAAAAATGACACCTAATTTGTGGGTGACCAGCGTAGAAATGAGTTAATGACGAACTCTATCCAGTAATGTTCACCCCATTACCCTAATGTTAAATCCGGAATATTTAGTAGCTTTTAAAATTGTCAAACATTTCGATTAACTTCATATTTAAATTATAACAAGCATTCGTTTTGTATGCGTCACCACTATTTCATAATATTACCGAGTAAACATCCTTTTTTAAAAGTAATGAACACCCACTAACGTATTTGGAATAGGCAAAGTACATTGAGAGAGAGAGAGAAATGGGATTTAACGTCCACTCGACACAAACTAGGTCATAATGGGACTAACATATGATTTCAATTATATTTCAATAATTCGCATGCGCGTAGGGGTCTTTAGCAGTGGGAGGAAACCCAAGAGTTTGAGAAGGCGCCCCTATCTCCATGCCACATACACTCACACCAGGGATCGAAACCACAGTCGCAAGTCAGAGGTGACCGGCCAGCCAGAGGTCGAAGCGCGGCACTCTAGACCACTAGGCCATCCCAACCCCCTAAAGTACATTGAGGTTTTAATTTGAATGGAAAGCGACGCTACACGTTCTAACAATGGTTTGCAATCATAACGTTACCTCCAAGTTCCTGATTACAGCAATATCGCCATATGGTCAATATTCCCCCTTTCATCCAGATTCGCCTTTACAACCACCAGGTAGTCGTTACCAAATCTGGCTTGTTAAGAACACATTCCGAATCATTATTACTTTACAAAACACACTCAAACATATTTTTCCAAGGGTATTTTAAGTTAAATAATTTTTCTACTTAAAATACAACGCTTAGATGTAAACATTTGGTTGTTTTCCGAAAGTTATGTTGAGCGCAATATGTGTTATTATGAATTGAATTGTAAATAGCTAACCTCTATCTGTTGATCAAACCAATGTTTGATGTATAATTATATTTGATAAAATGGGCCGATATTGTCAAATTTAAATGATTATCTCAAAATCGCGTATTCTATCACTCTAAAATAATCTCTCTAGTTATTAACATAAGTCAATTAAATAGTACAACGTGTTACTCTTCCCGTGTTTATAAATAACTGAATACCATTCCAAATATCGTCATACATTGTACGGATCTCTAAAATGTAAGTATATGTATTAATGTCTCTCTCGTGATTCATCATTAAGCACTATCCAGGGTGTGTTGAGGAAGTACCTGGATATTTTTCAGCTTGCCTGCTTTATACAAGTCACTATTCTATGGACTACAATTACTGCTTTAAAGCAGTATTCTAGTTCAATTACTAAATGCCATTGAAACAATTTGCCTGCCTTATGATGGTTAGCGATGCATTGGCCCGGATCGGATGAAACACTGAGGTACCGTGTAAAAAAGATGGTCAAAACGCCATGGCATCCACCACACATAAACTGCATGGCATCTTCAGTAGCCCGTAATAATACGTTAAACCTCATTCCCTTAAAAATCACACCTTATCCTCACATGTTATATTTTAGAGTGAAGATATGTATTACACAGAAGGTTACGCAACGTTTCAGCATGCGACAATGTAGAATATCAGAACTTACTGGATATTCCAATTTTCTGTATTTTATTCAGTCTGAGTTCAATGATTATAACTGCTGTATTTTATTCGGTTTGAGTTCAGTGATTCTAGCTGCTGTATTTTATTCAGTTTGAGTTCAGTGATTTTAACTGTTGTGTTTTATTCAGGTTGGGTTCAGTGATTTTAGCTGTTGTTGTATTGGTGTGTTCTACAACCGCCCAGTACCCTGGCATGGGTATGAACCCTGGTATGGGCATGAACCCTGGTATGGGCATGAACCCCGGTATGGGCATGAATCCCGGTATGGGCATGAACCCTGGTATGGGCATGAACCCCGGTATGGGCATGAACCCTGGTATGGGCATGAACCCTGGCATGGGAATGAATCCTGGCATGGGAATGAACACAGGAATGGGGGTAAGTATTTAACACATTAAGTATAAATACTAAAGGCGTCAAGCGAAACAAAATGGAGGATTTAGACGCTAGTAATTATAGACTTCGTGAATAGATATATATATATATATATATATATATATATATATATATCTCTATTCACGAAGTCTATAATTACTAGCGTCTAAATAGTTAAACGTGCATTATGCAAGAGCTAAATCTGCCTATTGCTGGTCCTTAGGCCTGAAATGTTTTCTAAAGCATTAATTAGACATTAATTAACTGATCCAGGCCTTAATCAACTCTCGATGGCATCGGGTTTCTCCAATAATAAATAGATTAAAACGGTTCAGCGATACTTTGATTTTATCAAATATGGAGGAACGAGACTTAGCTTCGAGCAATCAGTACGGTGGTTGAAATTATTGCACACGTCTGTCAAACCTTCAAAGGCTAATATCTTCGCCTGCAATAGAGTAATCTGAATGAAATTTTCAAATTATTCATTTTACATTGTCTACTTTCTAATTATTATAACAAGAACGGCTAGTTCGTTATATAAATCTTACATAATGTATCTTTAATACTCCAACAGTACTGGGTGTTCTGGAACGAGTATGTGTATCGCATACTTTTACGTTTGTGTAGCTCGAACTTTTTGTTGTCAACCTGATACAAAATTTGATGCAAAGACATGATCCCTTGTTTCTTTGTCTGTAGAGTGTCCACAAACAAAATTTGAACGGACAGGGGCGAAAACAATATACGTCTACATGAAAATGTGGCGTAGCAAAGCATCAACGGTATCTAATCTTCACATCTTTAACCAATCTGTTTCACAGAGGATTGCGAAAGTCTTCTAATATCTCTGTCAAAGATGACATAAGACGTTACTCGTTCGGGCAGAATGGAGCCTTGTCTTTATCTATTTTTCTAATTCATGTCAAAAAATGTTTTAGAATTTACTTTGTCGAAGGAAAAAAGTTAATATTTGGGACTCATTAAGTCGCATCGATGTCATCCTTATCAGTGATTGAAGCGGCCTAGCGAATATTCGCTGCTGATCAGTGTGATCTTTAACCAGTCTTGACTCACATTCCATTTAGAGATTCAACTTGCACAATACTGTTAGTTGCAATACAATTAATGTTTTTTACTGTGTTTCAGATGTGTCGTAAAGTGAACCAGAGGTGTAATTTAAGTGATTTGAAATGTTGCCCCAACTTCCGGTGTAAGTCTGATAGCCTCAACTCTGCTGTTAAATATTGTAGAATGAATACTGTTGGTTAACCATAGACAAGAAGAACAGTTTTATTTTAGATATCCATTTTAATTAAACTATTACCACTTAAAGGAGCTAAACCTCTAATATTTGGGACCTAGAGATTGACACAAATGGGTCGCAACGCATATAATAATGTAATATGAATATATATAAACTAATTTACATTCAACAGTTTCCGTTTTTACTCTAATTTCAAATCAGTTATGTTCGGCGAAATACGCCAAAGTCTTCGAATGGTAATCTCTAGCGTCTCGTCATTCCAGTCTACATAGTATTTATTGGCCATGCTCTTAAAATAAGAAAATGGCGTTATCGTTTGACATGACTTTGTCTAGCCTCGTTCTTCGATTTCCTTGTTACAAATAGGCTTGGAAGGCATTATGATACACGCTTCGTGTACCAATGCTAAAATGTTTATTTTGTCTTAAACATTGGACATCTGAAGCCCATTCTTTCCCGGTAAGATGTTGATTTAAATTGACAAATAATTTATGATTTCACTGTCGAAGACTTCGGGTGATATTGCGTTAGAGACTTAGCTACTTTAATATACATATTTTTGTATATTTCTGACTTCTTTGGACACTTTGATGACTCTGTGAGTAAGGTGTTGGTTAGCTATCATTGAGTTAACGGGTTGCTCGGGATTTTCCAGTGTGGTTCCCCCTTCCCCTGGAAAGGGACAGCGTCTAGTCGTTCGGATGGATGGGTCGAACTGAGGTCCAGTGTACGTAAAAGAACCCCTGACTACAATATGGATTCATCTGCTGTCCAGGCTATAAGGTTTCCTCTAATCCCACTGTATATATTGCATACGTATGAACTAAGGCAAATAATTATTATCCTTATATTTCATTATGGAGGAACGTAGTGCGAGTTATAAATAGACAATTTTTCCATTAATTTCTTTCTCCCCTTTTCGTGCATTTTTGGTCTAGAATTGGAGAAGAGGGGCCAAATTTGCAATTTCATAGCACTTTTGGCTGATATTAGTATGATATTATTGGGTGTAAAGGGTCTTTCTACAAAGCAATCATTATCCTCGTAGCAAAAAATCTAAATGGTCAACTTCTTGCAAAATGAGGAGATTGCCAAATGCGGCCCCATGTGCATATATAGATTGGAACAAACGAACGGATTGTTGAGCGAAAATTTACATCCACTCGAAACAAACTAGAACATTTCGGGACTAACATATGATTTAGTTTTATTTCAATAATTTCATTTAGCCGTGGGAGAAAACTGGAGGATCCAGAGAAAACCCACGAGGTTAGACATGTGAACCAACTCCTTCATATGTACAGCCAGGGAATCGAAACCACGTCAGTTGACTCAATGATAGACCGTTAGATACAACGCGCGAGCGCTAACCATTCGCCCATCTATCCCACCGAAGTCAATGGGCAAATAATTGCTAGTCTGAGTCCAGTGATTAGAAGTATTACGTTCGTTTCAATTATCCGAATTAACGCAAGTGTCAGGAAGTTTTAACAGATTCAAAAACGACTCTTTTCTGTCGCATGTACCTAATTGTTACTGCAGAAACTGAAACCAGTGCACATTTAGTATTCAAGCATGACCATGGCCGCGAAAACACTGAACATTATTATTATTCAAGCTACAAATAAAGAGGACAAGATGTATTATCTGTGAAATTATCACTAAGGGGTGCAGAGAAAGTCTAACGTGAAATAGATCGGGGTAATGGATTAAGCTTTGGAGAATGAATTTTGCATGAAGGCTTGTTTGTTGCAGATAAATTAACTGTCCGTGATTAAAAAAATGAGGTATATACATGTATGTACATGTTTCTAAATATAATCAACATTATAGTGACTTAGAAACGTAAAACATGATAAGCAACAGTGACACGTACAATATGCTCACTGTGCTGTGTTATCCATTTATCTGAATATTATTATCTACAGGTACACGGGGACTGGGGGGCGGGGTGAATGACCGAACGGTTAGCGCTATATCATAAGATCTGTCGTCCAACCTCGTGGGCTTTATCCGACGTCTACGCACGAGCGAACTATAGTAATTTAATTAAATCATATGTTAGTCCCGAAAAGACCTAGTTTGCTCTCTCTCGATATGTACATCGGTTTTATGTTTCGACTTGCCGAATTCTGATAACACATGTAAATAATTTTTCGAAATATAAACCTTCGCGTTGATCAAACCATAGGAAATTTTAAAAGCCGACCCAAGCTGTACGAATTTTGTCTTCCCACATAAAGACAGACTTATCTATACCATAAGCGAAACTCCACCATTCTATCTAACCATTATGTTTGCTTTCCAAGTAAGTCACACGCACTGTGGTAAATACGCACAATAATTCTAATGATTTTAATTAAAGTTACATGAAAATGAAATGAAATGGTGTTTAACGTCCTGCCGTACTGCTCCGACTGGGCTAATGACGACAGGAAAGTTCATGGTCTTATGTAAACAATTACTAAACAAAATATGAATTGAACTATCAAGTTCCACAAAGTCGACAACAACGCCATGGTTTCCTGCAAGCTTTGTTTAGTTTCGGTCATGAACATATGATTCCTCATACTAAACTTACGCTGTCAGTCTACAATTAGCCCCACTTGAGAACATACACCGTAATTGTAAGCTAGTTGGAGGGGTTGGGGTGGCCTAGTGGTCTAGAGTGCCGCGCTTCGACCTCTAGCTGGCTGGTCACCTCTGGCTTGCGGCTGTGGTTTCGAACCCTGGTGTGAGCGTATGTGGCATGGAGATAGGGGCGCCTTCTCAACCTCGTGGGTTTCATCCCACTGCTAAAGACCCCTACGCGCAAACGAATTATTGAAATAAAGTTAAAACCATATGTTACTACTGAAATGACCTAGTTTGTGTCGAGTGGATGTTAAACCCCATTTCTCTCTCTCTCTCTCTCTCTCTCTCTCTCTCTCTGTAAGCTAGTTGAACGACATTTTAAGTCTTAAATCGACTAATTTAGTAATAAACACATACGTATTTTTCGAGAATTTTGAGAAGTATATATTCGACTTTCATTTAATAAAATTGAAAAGTTTTAAATAGTCTGTTTGTGTATCACAGATGTGAACCGGGGTTTAAGTGGGGCTATACTATATATCGTAAAACAGCACAAACATCAGGAAAAAACCCCGGAAAACACCATGTTATACTGAATACCGGAACACACCAGAAAAACACTAAATATCGAAAAACCCTAAATAGGCAACCCAGAGCTTGGTCCCCCTGAAAACACACGAAAAACCTAACCTTAACCCTAACCGGAAAAACTTGTCCCTAACACTTACCCCCCCCCCCCACACACACACACACCGCACACAGCGGACCATAGGCTCTGGGTTACCCATTTAGGGTGTTTTCCGGTATTTAGTGTTTTTTCCAGTATTTAGTGTTTTTCTCGGTATTTAGTTTTTTTTCCGGTGTTTTCCGGTATTCAGTATAACATGGTGTTTTCCGGTGCTTTCGAGTTGTTTTGGTTTTTTTCCGGTATTTTTCGGAATATAGTATGACTGGTAGAACTGCATTACAAAACAGTATACTAATTGTTGGATATGGAGGTCATTTTGGGCTGGAATCTATTCTCGAAGTTGATAATTTTCTGCGCACAGAATGTTGATTCCGGTGACAACAAACTGTTTTGTATTAGATAATAATGAGTTTTCGATCTAAACCTAT
The DNA here is from genome assembly GCA_963678685.1 of Patella ulyssiponensis. Classification (NCBI taxonomy): domain Eukaryota; kingdom Metazoa; phylum Mollusca; class Gastropoda; family Patellidae; genus Patella; species Patella ulyssiponensis. The sequence goes on from OY783229.1 coordinate 65,491,749, forward strand.
TATTTTCATTGTGTTTTACATCAAGCTTTATTACCAATATCTGCATCACTGTCCGTGTCGTTAACGGTATCGGAAGTTGTCTGTGCCAGGGATGATGCAGAAACTAAGTATTAACTCCTCAGTATCGCTCATCATGTCCGGTAATTCAATCATGTTTATGTGCACAGTTGGAGTAAGGTTAGATACATGTTGCTTGGGGTTGGGTGTTAATAGAGAGCTTTCAATTCCTCGCTTGTACGTGACATGGAGTAAACCGATTGTTCACCACATGCGTTTTCACCGGGTCCTCCACTTTCCGCCAACAGATAAAGACCTGTTATAGATTAATAAAAAGAAAGAAATGTTACACACCATTTCGCGCTCTCTAGATACATGCTGCATATTTATTAACACGTATCTGTGCGTATTCACCATTTTAATATGCAGATAAAGCACATACCCCGAGGGTTACATATGTATTTGACGCATTGAAAGTTTTACATTAAAACGGTTGTTTCTTATGGTGGATTCATGTCCACAAATATTAATTACGCATTATTAACAGATATAAACAATTTGGCCTTAAAATAGTTAGACCATAGTGATAGCAGACAAATTGTCTAATCATGCCAAGAAATAATATATACAGCTATAAGTTATATATACTATTGGTACCACTATTCATTTGGTGTCCTACTTGTTCAGTTAGGAAATCCGGAAATAGAGCACCTGTTACAGCCATGATCTGGCACCAGTAACGCTTTGCAGGACACAACTTTTTAATATGTCATTTTGTCCGGCACTGATTGGAGGGGGGGCGGGGTGATTTCTATGTTTTTTTATTGATATTATCAATACATGTCCAGTTTAAAGATCAAAATTTTTGATCCTCTATATCATATAAGTGCAGATGATACCATTATTTTGAGACCTTCCAGTTAGTTATTTATATGTTGATTTTTCCGAGCCATTGTTGCTAAATGGATAAGACGATGGCTCGCTAGACGGGACGTCTCGTGTTCGATCCCCGAATTGACCAAGAAAGTTCATCGGTATTTTCCGACGTGATTTCCCCTTATCACTGGTGTGAACACTGGCGTGCACGTAAAGGATCCCTTTGCAGTTGGAATTCGATATAAAAGTAGGTCATAGCCATTTCCCCCATAGCAAACTGTATCCCAGTCGGAGCAGAACATTTGTTAATTCTTGAAAATATTATTTTACATACATGTGCGCCAATGCGTACACGGGAGTCTGATTAGAGTAGGTTAATATATAGTGCTAGTAGTAGCAACTCCCGGATTTCTTATTTCTGAAAAGTTCAAAATTTTGATAAAACACGCCCGTCAAGGATTGAACTAGAGTAGATCGAGTACCGTGTTGCACATTTTTTTATCAACGAAATCAGTCAGTGGCAACTGAATTTGCCATTTATTTTGTATACACGTGTATGAAAATTGTTTAAATTTATTTAAGACTGGGTGTTGATTTGTGACCGTGTAATAGTAACTGCATGAGAACTGTACTAGACGCGAACATCACCCATGTCATTTGACAAACCTGCGGACAATGGGACTTTAAGGGTGGGGGGATTCCAGGAATTATTGCAGGAGAGGGTTTGCCAGGTTCCTGTTAAGGAAATCTGTCATCACCGCCTCTAAATTACATAGGTATACATACAAATTACGCTTTTTAAAGAAAGAAATCATTTTTTTAATCATTCAATGTTTTTATGTACCGGAGTAGGGTTGGGATTACCCCCCCCCCCCCCAAGCTCTCCAGTCTTGATCCGTCCCTGGCTGGAGATACAAATTACACAGACATTGCAAAAAAATAAACGACAACTGTATTATATAATGAGTGGACTTTGGGACTATTAGTAAGCATCATGTAGGATTATGTTTATGCGTTACTTTTCTGTTCATTAATTATACTCATTCATCTTTGTCTTCGCTATTCTCACGGCTAATCATACTAACCTCAATCCGTTCCATGCTGATTATTTTATTCTACATATAAATGGCTTCACTAATTGGTCTGCGGAGCCACAACAGATGTGAACATACCTTACTTGTATAAAATATATAAATATGTTTCATTTCTTAAATGTGTATTATTTTGTACATCCGTGTTTTGCGCGATCGACTGGCGTGGTTCGATTCCCCGATTGTACGTGACAAGGGGTAGGGTCGCCTGTCCAACCTCGTGGGTTTTCTTTCTTTGGTTTCCTCCCACTGCCAAAGACCCTACGCGCAAGCAAATGATTGAAATGAAATTGGACCATCGGGCTTTGAACTTGAACACTACGGTGGAGCAGACCTTAAACCGCCAGCTGCTACTATTCACTAAACAGGACCTGCATGGGGGGCGGGGGGGGGGGGGGATAATTGAAAATGTCACTAGCTGCGAAAACGACATACTTCCATATTTTCTTATGGTTCAAAATTGTTTGTGACCCTTTTGATAATATCGCGGCCCATGGCTACAACCCAGCCCAGACCCTCCTTAATCCGACCCCATCATCTTCTTGTTGTAAACGATGCTTTTGTATTTACTGATATTGTGTGTCAACATGACTATTTTCTTACTGACTATTTGGATCTATGTTTGCGAAATTGGCCTGAATCATGGGGGGGGGGGGGGTTATGGTTAGTTTTTCTGAACATTTGGTGAAAAAAGGTTGAGTTGAATGGTGACAGGGGCTCGTAAGATATTTTTTGCAATGCGTATGGGTACGCCAAAGTACTTTAATCAAAAATTTCGGCCAAGGGATATAACTCGAGAACAACTTTTGCCCCCTATAGTCGACTATCTCTGACAACATCTGGCTAAAAACGTTGAGATTTACTGAGTCAAGTGTATTTTTAGGTGCATGTGAATGAGTTTTTCTCCCCACCCGATAGACTAGATACTGTTCCTTGCCATGAGCTTTGTCCTGCACCACTGGCAAGTAGAAATCAGACTTTAAAAATAAAGTCCGATTTTTAAGCCAACGCTGTTTCCGAACCCCGACCCCCTTGTTATTGAGCAAGCACATTACTCCACTTTGCCAACGTGGCTACTTGATATTAAACGGTGCAAACCTTTTGTTTTACTCGTATTGTGTTCTGGTTTTCGAATCCCCGGTTGTACGTGGCAAGGAGTAGGGTCGCCTGTCCAGCGAATTATTGAAATAAAATTGATCCATCTTAGTCCCGAAAAGACTTGGTTTGTGACGAGTGGAAGTTAAACCCCATTTCTCTTTCTCTCTCTCTCTCCCTCTGTGTGTGTGTGTGTGTGTGTATTGTGTTCTAAGTAGACAAGAAAAAACGAGGACATGTCTGATCGTAAAAAAGCGAATGATAGAAAAGGGAAGTCACTCAATAAGCTATATAACCACAAGCCATCTTAAGTTTAACTGTCTTTATAGTACGGATGACCTCTATATTATAACATTTCTATATAAACTCAAATTAGAGCAAACACATATTAACATAATATTATCTTAAAGACGTTATTTACTTTTTTTTATTTAAAAAAATACGCAATGTATTTATATTAGACAACTACTATTCTTACGACCTTGTCTGTGGTATATTTTACATCCTCAAAGATACTTGGTAACTGGATTACTTTTAACAGCGATTTTTTTAAAATAGAAATGCAAAATCATATTTAATCCTGCATAATATTATATGTAAACGTATTTCAGTAACCTCATCCGCCTAGCAAAACAATATATTAGCAAAAGTAGGGTAACCTTTCACATCGCCTTTGATGATGGAGTAACACGTACGACGGTAATTGAACAAGTACCAATTTTATTACTAGTTTTTTTTTCTTTTAACTTTTTTTTAGAACAAAGTTTATAAGGGTGAGGGGGTTCTGTAAATATCTATTTTACTCGTTAGTTTCGTAACAATTGGAGGTTTAGTGAGCTTATGTAACTTTGGTTGTTTAGTAAAATCAGTACTATGAGCCGATCGCAAGGAGATGTGATACCCGCGAAATGTTTGAACATGACAGTAATCTCTGGGAGTACTGGGGGTACAGGGAGAGTGAATGAGGGTTTTACGTGTGAGTTAGATGTGGGTGAAGTTTCTGCGAGATGTGATCAATCAAACCCTGAACAAAATGTCCGACATTGTGTAAATAGCAGTTCAAACGGAACAAACAGCAAAGACGCTACCAAAAGTGAAGAATATGAATTTAGTTATATCACTCTTGATAAAGCGAAAGAAGCTGAAAGTGGAAACAATCAAGGAGAAAATGGATTAACTGAAAATGGAACCGCGGGATTTAATAAACAAGACAATATTGTAATCGAAGAAGTGAAAGAAAAGCCTCTTATTTACAGTATAAGTGAGAATCCACCGTTTTACCTGACCATTCTGTTTGCTTTACAGGTAGGTAATGTGATGGGTTGAGGTTCAAGTGCCGGATGTATTAACAGACTTGACAGGAACCCCGAGGCCTGTTTCGTGAAATTTTAACTAAGATAAAATCCAAATTTTAGTAATTTGATTGGATAATATTAGATTGATTTTAGTGCTTAGCGAATCCAAATTGAAGTATCTACTAAAATTTAGGTTGTATCTTAAGTTACGATTTCGTGAAACAGGACCCATGCCCTCAAGATTGAGGGTACCACTGGTCAAGTTGTATAATATCGTAAGCCTTTCAAACATCCTATATAGTCTTAAACATCCTAAATTATCCTCGGTTTTTCTTATTTGTGTTCCTCTATTCGTGCGGGTAAGAAGGGCCACGTGTGTGGAATGGCCTAGTACCTAATTTCATCTACCCGCGATACTAAATTATAAACAAATAGATCGTAAACAAATATTTATTGTAAAATAGTTGCATTTTAAAATCAAATCAACTGTTCCATGATATGTCCCATTATTCCAGCTGATACATAATGATGTTTCATTTATCAATATGATCTACCGAATCTCGGTCGATACAAATTATTATTTATTAGATCTTTATAATGTAGGACGATGTTATCGTTATTATATAACATAATTTATATGTAATGAGTCAAGTAATTTATATTTATGTATTCTCAGTGTAAATAAATTTGTCCCCTGAATTTTCACAAGGAATATTAATATAATTAATTTCGTGCATGATACTTAAAATTATTGAATCGGGTAGTTTTAAAGAACTGGGCCCGAGTTCACAAAGCATTCTAAGACTTTAGTTAAGAATTTACTTAAAGAACTGGTCCCGAGTTCACAAAGCATTCTCAGACTTAACTTAATAATTTACTTTAAAAACTGGCCCCGAGTTCACAAAGCATTCTCAGACTTAAGTTAAGAATTTACTTACCATTGTTCGCCTTATTTTAATAGCCTTTTATAAAATACACCAAAAAGAAACTAAGTGCTAAGAGAGTCTAATTATCCTCCATCCAACGCTAATCCGAAGTACCTGAATATAGGTCAAGCACTCTTTGAAATCAATAATCGGTTACGTAAGCTGGATATTATTGAACGACAGATCTGAAACATGGCTAAAGATCTTACCTTAGTGAGGAATGAAGTAACCACTAATACAAATCGAATCAAGGATGTCGAGGTCAAATTCAATAGTATTGAAACTGGACTGCAATTTCAGTCTAACTCTATTGATAAGTTGCAGGATAGTTATAAAATTCTCATTGAAAAATTAAATAGTATTGAGTCTGATAATCGTGACCTAAAGCAAAATGTCATTGACCTGAAGAGAGATGCGGGACAATCTCTTATTTTTTAATATCAAGGAAATGCCAAACGAAAATTGCCAAGTTTTAGTTCACGAGTTCATTAAAACCAAACTAGATATACCCAATTCTGAAACAAGAATTAAATTTGATCGTGTTCATAGGCTTGGAAAAAGGCGAAGCACTAGGCAAAACATCCCCGATGATAATAACGCTGATATAGCGCCAATTGAATTGGTTGCTGACAAAGACTCCAGACCGATTGTCGCTAAATTTAATTATTTCCCAGAGAGAGGAGAGGTACGTAAATGTGGGTACCTACTGAAAGATACAGGTTTCGGCGTTGGAGAACAATTTCCAAGGGAGGTTGTGGCAAAACAGAAGGAATTACTACCAGTGTTTAAACGAGAGAAGGCTAGAAATAATCGCGTATCTTTGGTTCAGGATAAATTGTATATAAATGGTGAATTATATAATCCCAGATAGGACAGGTTTGGGGGTCAGCTTACAATTTTATGTTGGAACATTAATGGTGGTTGGTCGGGTAAACTAAATGACCAAAATTTCTCTGAATATATAAGCAAATTTAGCTTAATTTTTTGCATTCATTCCGGTAAAAACGTGAAGCGATGTACCTTACCAAATTATGACAAACACTTAATAATCCGATCAAAATGTCAAAATGGAGGTGGTATTGTTGTGTTTTGCAAAAATTCTTTGAACTCAAAATTTAGTATTATAGAGCAACATGATTATGGAATTGTTATTTGTAAATTATCTGATTTATTACTGAATGTAGACTTATTTATATGTTGCATTTATATACCTGATGAAAGATCAAAATTTTATCATATATATGACATTGACTTCTTCAATACTATACAATCCCTTTATGTTAAATATAATTCATCTGGAAAATTCATCTTGTGTGGCGACTTTAATAGTAGAATATCCAACCTTGCCGAATATATTACTTTTGACACTTTCAAAGTCAATTTTTGGAAATACATATCTATATATTCTAAATGGCGTTCTTGAACCGGGAAAATTTACTTGTAGTACTTTTAACGGATCTAGTGTTATTGACTACTTTGTTTGTGATAAAAGCTGCCTTGACTTTATTCAAAGTTACGAAGTTGATAGCTTCCAGGTTTATTCAGATCACGCCCCTTTAATATTATCTATAAACTGTGATATTTGTGTCAATGATAAAAGTTATGGTTTGGATCAATCGGCCAATTGCGTCAGCGTCCGTTCTCTAAAATGGGAACCAGAAAGTGCAACACTTTTACATAATATACTATGTGATAATACAGACCAACTCATACATATTCTTGATGAATTTAACACAAACTCTGAAAGTGTCACTGAAAGAGTTAATCGCACGGCTGACAATTTTACTACCTGTCTATTTGATGTTAGTTTCACAGTCATTGGTCGTACAAAAACTGGCGCCCAAATCAAAAAACCTCAAAATCAAATTAGTAATAAGTGGTTTGATTCAAAATGTGTTACCGCTAGGGACGACTTTATCAAAAATCGAAATAATTATAGTAACACACGGGATGCCAGAAACAGAATTAAGTTTGTACACTCCAGAACCAATTATAATAATGTCATCCGATATGCTAAAGAAGATTTTCGTACTAAATGCGGTCTTGATTTTCTTTCCACAGCAAAAGATAATCCCAAACAATTCTGGAAAACTGTTACTAAGTACAAAGGTTCTGCGCATGGTTCTGATCAATCCAGTTATATACCTCTTCAAAACGTTTATGTCCATTTCTCTGATGTTTTCAAATCTTCTAATGTTACTTCCAATGCTACATTTTGTTACGATAATTGTACAAGCCTTGACGAACTTGACGCGCCTTTTTCTGTACCAAAGATCAATGGGGCCATAAATGTACTCAAGGCTGGAAAATGTGCTGGCAAGGACGGTATTATACCAGAATTGAGTAAATCTAATTCTGTAATTTTGGATGTATTAATTTGCCGACTGTTCAATATAATTTTTGAATCTGGCTTTCCACCCGCATGGTCAGAGGGAGTGATAGTTCCCGTCCCTAAAAAAAGGTGATCTTACAGACCCTAATAATTACCGTGGAATAACATTGATATGTACTTTAGGAAAACTCTTTTCGATTGTTTTACACCGACGACTACACGAGTGGTCGAAGGAGAACAGAACTATGTCTGTATTTCAATTTGGTTTTCAGCCAAATAAAAGTACCACTGACTGCATATTTATTTCACACGCTCTTGTGTCTAAGTCGTTGTCGAATGGTGAACGATTATACTGTGCCTTCATAGACTACAGTAAGGCCTTTGACAATATCGACAGAAATTTGTTATTCCATAAATTAAGTAAAAATGGAGTCAGTGGAAAAGTCATACGAGTTATTGAGTCCATGTATGAAAATTTTAAACTATGTGTTACTCGTAATGGTCAACATTCAGATTATTTTTATTCGAGGTGTGGTGTTAAACAGGGAGATAACCTCTCCCCACTACTTTTCCTTTTCTTTCTTAATGATTTTGCTGGCTTTATGAATGCTAACTCTGTTGACCCTGTGATCATTGGGACTTTAATCATTTCATGTTTCATGTATGCAGATGACACTACATTATTATCCAAATCATCGCATGGTCTTCAGAATCAGCTGAATAAGTTGTCTGAATATTGTTCTATTTGGAACCTAACTGTAAATGTCGACAAGACAAAAATTGTCGTATTTGAAAAGGGTAACAAGCATGACTTATCTAATTATAACTTTGTATACAATGATAGTGTTGCGGAACGCGTATGCTCCTTCAAATATTTAGGAGTCACATTCTCCTCTGGTGGCAAATGGGAAATTCATCAAGAATTAGTGGCAAAAGCAGGGTCAAAAGCCCTGTATAGCCTCTATAATGTTTTTGATCAAGTTAATGTTAACGTCAGACAGCAGTTGTTTTTATTTGATTGTTATGTAGAATCTATTCTCTCGTATTCATCCGCAGTTTGGGGTCTTAATAGTTCCCTAGATATCGAGAGGTTACACTTGCAATTTTGTAAAAGAGTTCTTGCTATTCGTAAATCTACACCAACCCCAGTTGTTTTTGGTGAGCTGGGTAGGTCCCCTTTAAAAGTCCGTCGTCTTCAAGAAATTATTAAATACTGGTGCCATGTCATTACAGACCACGACTCGCTTGTTTATAAAGTGTATTCTGATCTGTGCCTTTGTTCCGGATTTTCACTAAACGCAAAAATGTGAATAATTGGGCTCATCAAGTTAAATCATTACTCGACAATCTAGGTTTATCTTACATCTGGACTAACCATTTGTGTTGTTTACCCAAACCTGGTCCTATAATGCTTCGCATACGTGATCAATATATACAATCCTGGAATGGGAGCCGTAGGAACCTATCTAAACTAAAGTATTATAACCTATTTAAAAATGATGTTTGTTTTGAAAGCTATTTACATTATTGTATACCAAAGTATCGCATATCCCTTTGCAGGCTTAGGTGTACTTCACATGACCTATTTATTGAGAAAGGTCGATATTTTAAAATATTAGCACAAAATAGAATATGTGAATTATGCCATGAGTCTGTAGAAGATGAATTTCACTTTACACTGTGTTGTAAATCTTTAAATCACCTAAGAACAAAATATATCCCTAAATTTTATTCACTTCACCCTACTGTTTATAAATTTAATGAATTAATGTCTACAAATAATGGAAATCTTCAAGTTAAATTATGTAAATATGTCTTCGAAGCCTTCATATTTCGGAAATCAATACTCACCCTGTGAGCTGTTACTTCTATATAATCTCATTTTATGAATTTTTCTATTTTATGTGTTACCATTGCTGTACTGTGTTTAAAAGCTAAAAGTCAATGACTTACAGCTATCTGAATAAAAACTCGAAACTTGAAGTTTTGAGTCCCTGGATTAAAGATATTTATAACAAACAGTGATTGAATGTTAATTAAATTCTTAATTTAGTCTACTTAATCCTTGTCGGTTTACGTTGCGAGAATCACATAGCGGGTATCAGGGGTCCATGTGGACCCCAGTTATAATTCGAAGTTTTTACGTACAGATATATTAGAATTAAAAGGCAGCAGTTGAGTGTGTATTTGCATTTATATTAGACAACTGAAAAACCACTAAATTATTAAACAAAAACATTTTAGCGACATTTGGAAACGATATAATAATTCTCACGAAATTGCTACTTTGTGTACTATGTGATAAAGTGGTGAAATGGCAATTCACGCTTGATACAAAAACCATTGAATATTTGGAATCCATCATTTAATTTTGGGTATTTGTAACATGCACATGGTTAAAGAGAGAATACTCTGGCATACGCAATATGGTATCAGGCAACAAACACATTAGCAAAATCCCTACTGTAAGTTGTAAGTTGCGGACCCCTTGTTATCTTCTGGCGTTGGGCCAGATTTGCATGTAACAGAACTCTGCATAAGGGAGGCAGATGAATACCGAACTCTTCGCTACGTGTAAAAATATATAGGAGACAAAGTCACTAAATTTCAGAAAGCAGTGCCCAGTGGTTATTACAAAACACTATAAAACACGTGAACCGACAAGGGTTAAGCACTGTTTACAAACGTTTGCAACGAGATGAAACGGTTGTATCTGGGCAATTAGAAATCAGTCTCATAAAGATGGGCACGTCATCCAATGTGCTACGAGGGAAAGTTGGTCCAGACATCGGCATTGCCATCTCATCTTCATGCAAGGCTTCTTTCACGTGCACGCTAACGTGTACAAAGGACCCCGGGGGTTTTCCAATCAAAATGACTGTTCAGTACCACTGGAATAAGCAATCCATGCTGGAATATCCACTGGGAACCTCATCTGCGAACAACGAGGTTTCCCTTAATTAGTCAGCGCTCCAATCATCTGAGCCACGACTCCAATTCCAATTATCAAGACACACTCCCGGCATTGTTACGTTTGATTAGACCTCATCCCACTTAACACTGCTGTAAAGGAAGATAATTTTTGTTCTAATATCATTCGGCTTTAAACATAGCTCCAAACGTTCACCCGGGGTACAGTCCCATACGAATGCCTAAATACTGTTCCTGCCCTGTACCATTGAAATACGGGGGGGGGCGGGGGGTGGATAGCCGAACGGTTATGGCATGCGCGTTGTATCATAAGGTCTGCCATTAAGTCAATTGCCGTGGTTTCGATTCTCCGGTTGTATGTGACAGGGAGTAGGGTCGCCTTACAACCTCGTGGGTTTCCCGTGGGTTCTTCTACGCGCAAGCGAATTATTAAAATAAAATTGAACTATATGTTAGTCCCGAAATGATCTAATTTGTGTCGACTGGACTTTAAACCCCATTTCTCTCTCATCATTGAAATACGTATACACGCTGGAAAGCACACTGAACTTTTTCACCTTTCCTTGTTACTGAGCCATCCTTCACATTTTGCATGTAATCTGATCATATATTCCCGGATAGTTTTTATAATTACATACACAATTTATGACGGAAATGTGATATATATATAGTTTATAATAAATGTTTTTGTCGATTGTTTTGCAATAAGTAAAAAAGTTCAAGGAAGTTAATATATTTTTATCTATTATTATCTATGATAAATTCATCATGAAACAAATAATAAGAGGATATACTGCGACTAATTAGAGATAATTAATTCTTTGTTCTGGTGTTGTTTTATTTATCATTAATGAGATGGACTTAAATCGCGGTCTTCAGGTGATTTTAAGCTATAAATGAAATGATGTTGGGTTCAATATCATACTGTTCTTCACCGACTAATGAGATTGGCTTAAATGGCAGCCTTCCGGGGATTTTAAGCGGATAAATGAAATGACTGGGTTCATGAAGACTGACATACAATTGCACTACAACCTACTATTATATCGCATTCCAACTGTTAGCGGTTCGTTTATATGTACGCCAAGGTGTACCTGGGACATCGGTTTTCCGACCCACCAAACGACTAAATATTGTCCATTGTCCGGCGCAACTAACAAGGAGGAACGAAGTCGGAAAGTCTCGATGAACTTTCTCGAGGTACCCCGGGATCTTACTAGCTAAACCACAGCGCCTCTTTTAAGCAACCAAACCTCGTATCGTGTATGTAATTTTCATGTTTTGGGGGGTGACGGGAGTACTTCAACAATACAAAACTTTTGAAACAGAAATCGAAAGCGGTCGATGATCATAATGAAAGCTAAATTTCCCCATACATTCATGTCAGAGATTCACCATTATTTACAATACTGCCTCATTTATTGTTCCATTCCTTTCAAACTTTAAAATTCTGTTGTCGACTTTCTCTTATATATATATAGTAAGTCTTAATTCTAATTTGTAGAAGAAAATAAATGTAATACGAATTGAATTGCAGTCCCGTCTCAAACCGAATAGGCTAACGCTACCACAGTCATTGAAAACATTACTTGATAATCGAGATTATGTAGGTGGAGTTAACGCCTGTCAATTAAACGATCGGCCATCGGTGAAAATGGAGTTATCTACTATTTTTAGTCAAAAATAACAGTGGTGATAACTATATTCAGAATAAAGTAATTTGCCGGAAATTTTCAATATATTCTTCTTTAATCATCTGTTTTTGAACTGTTATAGCAAGAATAGCTAACTCCTTATAAAAATCTCCCATAATGTATCTTTAATATTAACAAAACCAGGTGGATTAATGACAGGCGTTGTTTGTGGCGACGCAGGTAATTGATCGGGACTATGAAGGCTTTCTACAGAATCGGTATCTTTGTTAGATTTAGTAGGAGCCGTATTCGCTGTCTTTAGTTCCAATGTCTTAAGTAGTCTTTGGCATATATTTTGAGAGTTGTGACTTGGGTTTGCACTTCATCTAACTATGCTTCTAGGACATCAAATTCATTGTCATCATCTAACATTTGCGTGTAATCAGTATGTTTTTCTACAAGGCTATCAAACACTGAGTCAATTTTCAAAACAATTTCACTAATTTCTTCTTTGCCTCGATGTTCATTAATTAATCTATCAAGCACATTTCCTAGTCTAGTAATAAGAGCTTTATCGTTTCGTCTCTTCTTCTTTGCTTCGGAGGCTAAATCTTTTATTCCCTCAGATTCAGACATTTTTATTTACGGTTCAGTTCAAAAATAAAGATTTTTACTCACAAGTCAGCAGAATTGACAGGTTTATAGGTATTGAACACGCAGTATTACAGGTTAGCAGATTCGCAGACTGTAGATAACTTACGTCGCAGAATTCATTTCTAACATGTAATCAGACAGAGTTCATACGTGTTACCAGATATTTCCAGTCCGGTCCCGCGTTAGCAGCAAAAGTAGTAACAGGCTTCATTCGTTGCTTGTATATGAATTACATTGGTTACATACTGGTTATATTGGTTGGTTATTTGACCTAAAATAAAACAAAATCAGACTTCCGATAGAATTACAACTGTCATGTATTGAGAATTAGACATAAATATAAGTTACACTAAAAACCAAATATATAAAATATGCAATTGTTAACTTCAATTTAGTTGAAAAAAAAATATATATATAATATGTCAAATAAATAAGAATTCAGTAAAATGTATAGTTACTTCTATGGCTGGACTGCTCGCTCCTGCTAACAGAATGGTTTTACACAAACTAATAAGTGACACGCAAACCACTTTCTTAACAGCAGAAAAAGCACGTGCAACAACAAAAAAAAGAGAAACAGTTTGGAATGAGACCACTGATAATTTTTAACAGTAATTGTAATCTCTTACGACAAACCGATGCGTTTCTTGAAAACTAATCAGCTTTAATGTGTTATTTTATCCAATAAACATCTTCTCTATTAAAATAGTGAGTTAATGATGACAGGCCACTTGGTTTCATTTATTGCAAGAAGCACACGAGTTCCTTCATAATTATAACATAAACGTGTTTAATTTACAATCTCCAAGAGAAGCATAGAAATAAATGATTGGAATTTAGGTATCACTTGTCCATTTTAACACAGGCTGGAGTCAGAGCAGAACAGTAAGGCGTTACTCCCAATTTCATAACAACAGAGATTTGATCAGTGTTTGATGTTGTCTTTCGTAATTCTGTGTTACCATTGTACCACGTGTTAGTCCCGGATTGAATTAGGTCAAGAAAATGTTTAACCCCATTTCTCTCCCTTAAACATACATTATGCAAGAGCTAAATCTGTCCATTGCATGTTTTTTTAGACCTAAAATGTTATCTTAATTATTAATTAGACATCATAACCAACTCTCGATGCCATCGCTAGCCTGCGATCCTTAGTGGATTATGATCCGATTTACTGCATAACTTTCCTTCACGATTTAATGATTAAATGGATAACCGAGACTATGATTTTTGTCGTACCGACTTTAGTAATGATGATCGAGGCTACGCGGAAATTTCAATGGTTTAATTCTCGGTTCACTGTGGATCAATAATTTGACTAAAATTTTCAGCATATTGCCTTTACATTATTTAGTTTTTAACTATTCTAGTGAGAACTGCCAACTCGTTATCTAATCTCCCATAACGTATCTTTAATTAGGCTTACTATATTTTACATAAAATCCCCCTTTATTACCGGTCACTATACAGAGAGAGAGAGAGAGAGAGAAATGGGGTTTAACGTCCACTCGACACAAACTAGGTCATTTTGGGACTAACATATGGTTTCAATTTTATTTCAATAATTCGCTTGCGCAGTGGGAGGAAACCGGAGTGCCCGGAGGAAACCCACCAGGGATCGAAACCACAGCCGCAAGCCAGAGGTGACCGGCCAGCTAGAGGTCGAAGCGCGGCACTCTAGACCACTAGGCCATCCCAACCCCCCGTCACTGTACAGCGTACATACATTATCATTAGTATCTTCTAGGGTCACGTAGAGTTCTTTTTTATAAAGATGTGAATAATTAATTGAACTGTTTGTATTCATTAAGAAATAAACACCAATTAATTTAAATTAATTCGTTGCGATTTGTCTTATTTTGACCAATAACTGTTTCTATTGATTAAGACAATAAACCCCAATTAACCGGAATTAATTCGTTGCGATTTGTCTTATTTTGACCAATAACTGTTTCTATTCATTAAGACAATAAACCCCAATTAACCGGAATTAATTCGTTGCGGTTTGTCTTGTTTGGCCAGTAACTTTCTCTTTGTGGTAGACTTCAAAACAAATTACATATTGATATTCATAACGGCATTATCTTCTATATGCTTCGATGTCAAAGCTTTCTTTTTTGAAAGCATATTCGTACTACTTTAAATATTTCCAAATTAAATATGTAGTTTATTTTAATTAACTATGTTTTAATTGTTGGTTAGAGCAGAAGCATATTTTCCAATGCTATTGTAAGGACAGGGGGTCTGGCAAGGACTGCTGTCCATTCGTTCGGATGGCACGAAAAACCGTGACCCTGTATTACACGTTGGCGTGCACTCAAAAGATCCCTTGACATAAAAGATCCAGAAAGCACACTGTATGTCGGAGCAGGTTGGTAACGTTAACCGCCCATTTCATTGCCATTGCTAATATAAAGGGTTAACATACGACTCCGTTCTTTGAAAATTTAAAATATATAGACGAAAATGGGTCTTAATTCCCATATGAATGTAATAGGGGGGGGGGTACAAAGAGATTTACATTTAAATTTTACGAATCAATTATCAACAAAATTAAACGTTCATTGAATCGACAGATAGGGTTTTTGATTATTATTTTGTTGTTTGTAAATCAGCTAGCACCTATTACTCCTAATTTTCTTGAAGCATATGTTTTCTTTGTTCATTACAAATGGGGCGTGAAACCATGGAAATGAAATGGGGTTTATCGTCCGACTGGGCTAATTAATGAGGACGGGCACATGAGGGAAATTTTTCCCGATCAGTGACGCTACGAACTACTCTTTTATCGAATTCCAGCTGCGCAGGGGTCTTTTACGTATACAGCAATATATACACGGAACATCGGATTGTCGACTAGATGTTGCCCCATGCAATGTCCTCTGTCTTGCATCACTTGTAAGAGAACCACGCTGAAATATTCCGATAATCTTTCTCGGCCAGCGCAAGAATCGAGCACGGGACATCTTGACTGGAGAACCAGCGTCTTGCTTATTGAGCCACCACGGCCACCCGGAAACTATAGAATAAACGAGGCGTGTACTGTCTATTATATAATGTTAACGATATTGTATAATATATTTCCATATTTTCACGGGAAGATAAGATCAACTTTGATGATATGTGCCGATATTGGCTTCTTATTCGTGTTTTCAATTTCGATGTTTATATAAGATATTGAGTTAGAGGTTTAGCTCCTTTAATCTATGTGGCGATAACTCTAATAAACGATCGGACAAAACATTAAAGGAGCATTATGTAAGATAAGATGAAGAACTGACAGTTCTTGCAATAATAGTTAAGCAATAGATAACGAAAACAAAATTAATATTCTGAAGATTTCTGCCAAATTGCTTGCCCAAGAACCGAGATATTAATGATTGGATTTTAAACTAGCCTCGGTCATTATTACTAACGTTCGTACTATAATATAAGTCTCGATTATTCAGTTTTACGTTAACTTATCCATCCCAAAATATATATAAATTGACTAAATGTGTCAGGCTAACGATGACATCGACAGTTAATTATAATCTGGATACGGTAATTATAAGTCTAATTACTGATTTATATAACATTTAAAGCCAGAAGAAATACCTGTAATAGGAAGATTTAGCTCTTGCATAACATATTATGTTTAATATAAGAGGGAGGCGAATATGGTGCTGGATCGCCAACCAGGTCTCGTATTCGCTGCTATAGTGTTGACTATGGTGGCTGATTGGTATCATGTCGTAATGTCGTGAACACTGTATATGAATTTAAAATCAATCGGATGATAATTTTAGGCCCTAGAGAGTCCACAATCTAACCGACGGATGGACTGGCGGACAGACGGGGGCGACGACGATATATTTCAATGTGGGCGTATAAAATTTGCAGCCTGTAGGGTGTTTACCATAAACACTGTATATAAATTTAAAATCAATCGGATGATAACTTTTGGCCCTAGAGAGTCCACAATCTAACCGACGGACGGACTGGCGGACAGACGGGGGCGACGACGATATATTTCAATGTGGGCGTCAAAAATTTGCAGCCTGTAGGGTGGTTACCATCCTGTCTTGATCATGCCAAATCTGATTAAAATCTCATAAGAATTACAGTCTGAAAGGTGTTTACAGACAAAATATTCACGAAAAGTGGGCGTGACAACGCCCCTATGGGTCGGGCATGCATTTACATCAGTAGGTGCCATTTTCTCTTTGAAAATAATGCTCATGCCAAATTTGAAGAAACTCCATTAAGAATCGCGGCCTGTAGAGTGTTTACAGACAAAATATTAATATAGGTACCATCCTGTTATTGAAATGATTGACCATGCCGAATTTGAACAAAATCTGTTAATAATTGCACCCTGTAGAATATTTACAGACAAAACAATAACAAAAAAGTGGGATTGGCACCACCCCGCGGGGTAAGGCATACACCCGGAGAAAACCCACGAGGTTAGACAGACGACCCTACTCTTTGTCATGTACAAGCTTGGGCTGGATACCACACCCCTTGACTCAATGACAGACACACAGACAAGGGCGGCGGCATAATATGTTCAGATTATGAAATGAAATGGGGTTTAACGTCCTACTGTTCTGCTCCGACTGAGCTAATGAAGACGGTTCACATTATGAATGTGGACGTATACAAATGGATACGAATGCAACTCAAACTGCAATGTGAGTGTGAATCAACTTCAACTTGATCAACCATTTTCTTAATTGCCTGTTTTTTGTTCCATAACGCGACAACCGGACAACCCGACAATACGACATTTTTACCCGACATCACGACATTTTTACCCGACATCACGACATTTTTAGTGTCGTAATGTCGGGTAAAAATGTCGTGATGTCGGGTAGAAATGTCGTGATGTCGGGTTGTCGTGTTGTCGGGTAGAAATGTCGTGATGTTGGGTTGTCGGGTTGTCGGGTTATAAAAGGCGACATCACGACATTACGACATGATACCAATCAGCCACCAAAGTTGACCGAGGGGTGTGGCAAAGAATAGTGTCTAGTCGTAAATGAACCCTTGAAATTCAGAATCGAAAATAAGAGTAGGCCGTAGAGCCCCTCTCTGATAACATGGCGTATAATCGGGCCAGACAAGTAGGACGTTAAACCCCATTTCTTTCATGTACGCTGCAGTCATTAGGGTCGTCTGTTCAATTTCCTGGGTTTTCTTCGGTATCTCCGGTTTCCTTCCACTGCTACGCACAAGCCAATTTTTAAAATGAAATTGAACCATATGTTATTATCGAAAAGACCTAGTCTCCCCCCCCCTCTCTCTCTCTCTCTCTCTCTCTCTCTCTCTCCAACAACGAAAGAAAATATACGTGGTTAGTAACTGTTGTACGAGTGTTGGAAGTAAATGTATGTATTATTAATTATTTAAATTGCTTCAGCATAAATTTATTGTACATCCTTATATGGTTTTAGGCGCCCTAATGAATTGTGTATCCTAATTTGGTGGTACTTGCTCGAATGGTAACATTTCTTTAAGCGACATGTCCTCAATCTACATATAAATTTCCTGTGTGTTCACATCCAGGTAGTTAATATTTTATGTATATAGTTTCATAACGATTTTTAAAAAAATGATCTATGTGTTGACCCTTGTATTGCTAAAAATATTTACATGTAGTGGACATTTTAATCACTTTTTTAGTCGAAGCTTATCGCTCTCTTACCTATACTAGGACATTTATAACAAGACACTGTACGCACGGTTGTACTTCGGGCGTAACGCAATCCATGTTCAAACAATATATAGGTCATGGATACATGTATATACGGCTAGATCTACTTGACAAGACCAAACGCATATTTTCCCAAAGTCACGAGATGTAAACAGGGTTAGGGCACGTGAATGTTGCAGGGGATTGTTCTCGCCCAAAATGCACCAAATCAAATCTATTTTGAAGACTTTGCCCAAGACCCTCGGCTCTTTTTCATATCTATTCACATTTCAACTCATTTAACTTGCAACAACATTCAGTCACCAAATACCAGCAGGTGAATCTACCACATGTACGCCATAAAGCTATAAAGTCATTCCCCATAAGTTCCCGCGATCCAGAGAGATCAATTATAAATTCAGACTTTATCGTACCAGCAACAGGTAACCAATGGTTGCTTATACACAATACAAATAGGATAGGGTCCAGAACAAAACCTTTGGGAAACCCGTCGATAGATTCTGTTCCGCCAAGATCAACCCATAAATTGATTATAATAGAAAAATAATAAAACGAAGAAAAATCTGCAATAAAGCTTTGCTAATCTCGACGAATGGAGCTCTACATATCACAATATATTTCAACAAGATGAAATCCACATTGTTATATGGGAATATGATATTCTTATCCATTTTAAGTTTTATGATTATAAAAAGCAAATTTCATAATTCATTGATTATAGGTATAAAGTAGTTGTAATTTGAGCATTCGCTATTCGGTTAATGGTTTTGAAAAAAGCATTTTTAACATTATAACTGATATCTCGTCAACCTTTAATCAGATAAGTAGGATTATACTTAATGAAATAAATGTTCCTTCTGTGTTCAAATCATCTTATTAAATTAAAGATTCTTTTTTGTATAAATGTTGGTGTCACGGTGGCTAAGAAGGTAAGGCACTGGCTCGCTAGCCTGGAGGTCGGGTATTCGATCTCTGCATTGACCGAGAAAATTCATCCAGATTTCCCGGCGTTGTTTCCCTTGTCAGTGATGCACGACGGAGGGCCTGACAAAGACAGTCAGCTATCTAGTCGTTCGGATGGGACGACAAAAACATGGTCCCATGTACACATTTACGTGCAGGTAAAAGATCACTTGACAGTTGCAATTCGAAATAAGAGTAGGCCGTAACTATATTGTGACCGCATTCGTTAGACCAGTTTAGGAACAGTAGGACGTTAAACCCCATTTCATTTCATTTGTATAAATATTTGTATATGCTATTATAATCTGGGGACCAGTTCGTTCAAGCGATACCTATGTTATTGTGGACAGGTTAGCCAGATTGGCACACTCGTTTACTAAATTACGATTTTAATCCATTATCTGAGTTATCGTTCTTGGTGTGAAAATAAGTCACAGACCCAGAAGACAGCATCACCGCAACACTTGTTCCGTTTCATCATAGCAATCTCCATTTATGGTCCCGTCTTCAGTAGCGTGATCGGAGCAGAACCCTATTTCATTCATTCCATTTACGGGCATATTATGAAAATGAATGTTATTTTCATCCTTATATAACAAAAATTTCAGAACAAGCTATTTGTACTATTAAATATGCTATAAAGACAGTGTAGTATTAATCGTCAGGCACGTGCTTGGTAGTTTTAACCATATATGACGAAATTTTAAAGATAGGTACAGGTAATTAATTCAGAGGCGTTGTTGGTCCTTCTTAATGAATGTATGCACACAAACCACGCTCAGGTATATATGCATATATATTGTTAATAAACACACACTTAAATAATAGCTTGATCAACAGACAATATGAACAACAAGTATGCTGCTCAGTCTGAGACACTCTTGGACGGCAAAGCTCAAGATGAAAACAAGGATCTTGATATAGAAATTGAACAAGAAAAGGTGGTTAAGCTGTACTACAAGATAAACGACAGTCCGCCATTCCATCTTACTTTATTATTTGCTGTACAGGTCTGTGTTCTTATCTATATGATTAATTTACGAAGTCGCCAAGTTCCCAAGGGTAAACAAATAAGATATGATCTAGATTTAATTTATTAAGGTTTGTTGATTTTGTTATTTGAACTAACATTTTGTTTGACCTGATTAATATCGAAATACGATAATCCAATAAGGATTGTTGGATAATCCAGAAAGGATTGTTGGATAATCCAGTAAGGGTTATTGTTTTCAATGGAGATATTTTTTCGCACCAATAAGTGATTTTGTTTCTATTAAATTAAAATTTAATCATTGGACGGTGTCGAGAGACGCCAAAGAACCAGTGGTGAAGCATGTCTCATCCCTCAAATATCACTATCGGGTCGGATTAAGGGATAGGCCGCTGGAGGCGGGTCGTTCTGAGGTCCCCCAGTGACGGGGTTTCGATTTGAAATTGCATCATCGTAGATGATCTTTAGAGCACTTTCCTGTCGATTTAGTTTCAAATTAGAAGCGATGATGTCGTTGTCAAAATGTAGCGAAAAACAAATAAAATCTGGTTTAACTTTCTGATCTTCTGCACAAATTGTTTAAGAGCGGCCATTTTGCTGTCAGCCTACACGCTCAGGTCACGTTACATGAAATCCCTAATATGCGTAATAAAACAGATAGGCTACATTGTGAAGTTGTAAAAATTTTAATAAGAAGTAAAAAATTCAAAAGACAATGACAGAGAAATCCTAATCATATAAATTCCAATATTCAATCTACAAAACATAAAAAAGGTGTAACGATCACTAATCACTAAAAATCGACAAAAGGATTTACAAATACATTTTCTGCCAGGTTGTGAGGTTGTTTACGTTGAAATGTAGTGCCGGGAGTTTACCTGTCTCTACTTCCAGCTTGCGTATCTCATGTTTTTCATGGTGAACCTCATACATGGTTTTGGGCAAGAGTTTGACACATGTTGCTCCATCTGTGGCAGAAAGCGTTTTACCCAACGAAAATTTGGGGAAAAGTTAGAGCCGGTCGAAGAGACGAGAATTAACATTAAAGTCAATGGAGAAATATTTAGTGATCTGTGGCCATATCTACTTATAATTCTGAGTTTGACCTTCGCATTAGATACACGACTCAAAAACTTGGATAGGACAGTTTGTCACAGTTCAAGGCTGTCGTATTTTAACTTTATTAATAGACACGAACACAGTTCACGCGAACTGTTCTACTTCCACGATAATTCTATATTGTAAAAAAGATAAATAAACGAATACATTTTGACGTATCAATTCCAGGGCGGCGGGGTGCAATCTGACTTTTCGGGCAGACCGGAGAAATTAAAAAAAAATAATACCATCATGTAGCTGGCAAAATAAAGTATCCGAAATCTAATAAAACAATAATTTTACTTTTCTTTTTATTGAATTAGCTATGGTCTTGAGTCACTCTCCTCCCACTGCTAAAGACCCCTACGCGCATGCGAATTATTGAAAAAAATACGAAACCATATGTTTGTCCCAAAATGACCTAGTTTGTGTCGAGTGGACGTTAAACCCCATTTCTCTCTCCCTTTCTCTCTCTTGAGCCACTCTTCTTTATGCGACATTTTTCGGGCATTTGGGCCTTTGCGGCAGTTAAATTATTTACAATTTTCCCGGGGAGGGCGAAGCCTCATACACCGCGACTGCAGCCCCGTGAACTAAGCGATTGATTGATTGTTTGGAATTTGGGTCAACCAC
Organism: Patella ulyssiponensis; assembly: GCA_963678685.1. Taxonomy (NCBI): domain Eukaryota; kingdom Metazoa; phylum Mollusca; class Gastropoda; family Patellidae; genus Patella; species Patella ulyssiponensis. Next base: position 65,513,963 of record OY783229.1, read on the forward strand.
CAAAGTTAGACCTCACTGAAGCTGCTGTATTCCCGCTTTATGTGGACTGTAATAGATTGGTCGGTTGATTGAAATTCAGGCCCGCCACTTAAGGCTATATTCGACCATATTGAAGTTATTAACGGATTGGAATAGCAGAAAAACGCTTTTGTGATTGTCAAATTTTCCCAATTTCTTAAAGGAGCTAAATCACCAACATTTGGGACCTAGAAATTGACACAAGTGGGTTGCAACGCATATAATACTGTAAAATGAATGTATATAAACTGATTTACATTCAATGGTTTCCGTTTTTATTCTAATTTCAAATCAGTTATGTTCAGCAAAATAAGCCAGCGCTCTCAATCGAATGCAAATTTCTAGCGTCTGGTTATTCCAGTCTACATACGCCGTTTGATTTGGTGCAATGTTTCTAGCCTCATTCCTCGAGTCTCTTGCTAGAACTGGGGCTGAAACGCATTATGGTACACGATTTGTGTACCAATAGTAAAATGTTCATTTTGTCTTAAATATTGGATATCAGGATCCCATCTTTTTCCGGTAAGATCACGACATCAATGTTGATTTAAATTGACAAATAATTCGTGTTTTCAATGTTGAAGATTTTGGATGAGACTTAGGAATTTGTTTTCGGACATTTCAGGTCTGCCTCGCCCCCACCCTCCTGCTTTCGAACACTTATTGGGCCTTTACGAGTATGGCTAATAACTCGATTCCTATAAAGCCAGGAGCAACTATGGTGTGTTCCAAAGAAAGAGTTGCTTTATAAAAAAAACTCCCCAATCCATCATAGGGCGTATTTGTTGGAACTTTAAATAGACGAATAAGGGCCTAAGAAGAATAATATTAATGTAATAAGAGTGTATATAAGGCAATTTGCATCCAATTTTTAACATGTTTATTGCAATCACTTATCAGTTATGTTGTAAACTGAATGGAAGTCGTTTGCGCCTTCTTATTTTATTCTATACGCGGGTATTTTAAAATTATCATTCTGTTGTTTGTCAATCAGCCATTTTTAATTACTACCGCATGCATTGTCTTCTGGGATATGATTTTGTGTGTCCATGGATAGTATGGTATCTCCAATATTAGCATGACAAGATAACATCATCAATAATGAATTCTAATTCGTGTTTTTAATTTCAAATATTATGGATAATATTGAATTAGAGGTTCTAACTCCTTTAAACTTATTGAAGCTAAACTAAAGACTGTCAAAGGAAATTTTTTTTTTCATTTCTACTGGAAACCCGTGCATTTTCGATTTCTGTAATTTTGAATATTTTTTCACAAATCTAGTCTTTTGTTATTTTTTTTTTGGGGGGGGGGGGCGACTTTAGGTTCTTGTGACTTTTTACTAGAATTCTCACAATACTTGGCTTAGCCAACTAATGTGTCAAAAAAAAAACGGCTCGCGCGCATGGACCGATCCTTTGGAAAATTAAAATTTAACTGCTGTTTTAATGACACTGTTTCGCATCGCTAATCTCGGCTGCTGGTCGTTTTCACATATAAACATGCAATTAGGAGATAAACACTTCCTGTTTCGCATTTAGAGGGGTGTTATTGTCCCATAGACATGTCCTGAGCTCATTATGACCCGGGGGGGGGGTTGGGATGGCCTAGTGGTCTAGAGTGCCGCGCTTCGACCTCTAGCTGGCCGGTCACCTCTGGCTTGCGACTGTGGTTTCGAGCCCTGGTGTGAGCATATGTGACATGGAGATAGGGGCGCCTTCTCAACCTCGTGGGTTTCCTCCGGGCACTCCGGTTTCCTCCCACTGCTAAAGACCCCTACGCGCAAGCGAATTATTGAAATAAAATTAAAACCATATGTTAGTCCCGAAATGACCTAGTTGTGTCGAGTGGACGTTAAACCCCATTTCTCTCTCTCTCTCTCATTAGGACCCGATACGCGTATACCTTTATTTCTAATAATATAAAGTTCATATTGATTTTGATTTAATTTTTATTTTGATTGATTTTTTTTTTCAATTTGAATTAAATTTTGCTTGTAACTTTATTTTAGTTGGATTTTTTTCAAATTAAGTTTTATTTTCAGATTAATTTTTATTTTAATTTAATTTCAATTTCAAGTTTAATATGATTGTTCTTATTTTATTATTTTTGATGGTAAAATATTGAATAAAAGCGATAGGCCACCTTACCGGTGTATTATAGGGTATCTGGATAAAACCAGACTTTTATTTTATAATAATAACTTGTAGGTAAAATTTGCCTTTTGTTATCAAGTACAACACGTGGTTCATGGACTGTATGCACCTCTCAAGTAACGGCAAAAGATTATCAGGTCACCCAACGAAAATACTGACCCGAAATCTTAAAGGGGTTACTGTTGGATATGCAGTTTTGAGATTCAATTTCTAGGGCTGAAATTTTGAGACACCATGTTATAAATACACCATGTTTCTATATTTTGGCGCTTAACTTTCATACGTACGCAGCCTTTTTTATTTGGGGGCTCTTCCAAAATCGGGATGGTCCCTTTAAAACAGCGTTTGGGACCACTGCGGTCCGATTTTGTCCACATTGTTATCCTCCGTTTTGGTCAGTTTTCGATGACCAACACAGAGAGTGGTTTACCGGATCTTTGTATTCTCTAGCTTTCCTGTCTTTATTGTTTCAGCAAGCCTTGCTACCAGTGTCCACGTCGCTGTCTGTATCATTACTGGTTGCTGAACTTGTTTGTGCCAGAGATGACGATGAAATTAAAGCTCAACTTCTTAGTACAACCTTCATGATGGCTGGTATAGCAACAATGTTGATGTGTACAGTAGGAGTCAGGTCAGAAACTATTGTTGTTAATTGGGGGTTTGAGGTTGTTTCGTGCATTATGGAAGAGTTAGATAATATAACTCTGATTGTTTGTCTTATAATCGTTCACAAATAGATAATGACAAATGAATATATTGAAAGTTACACTGAAACTACTTTATTCTGCGCGACGTTGTCACCGTTGCAATTTTTACTTATATTGTTTATTATCTCAGTAACTTCCTGCTAATCGAGAACCAGCCTTGCTTCTATATTATTGAATTGAAATATTAAATGGCGATCGTATTTTAAGAGTTTTATTTCTGCGCCATCCGATGTTCTAGAGTGTTGATTATAAGGTTGCCACGTGAATAAATAGATAATAATAAATGTATTATCAATAAAAATAATGTAATAGATAAATTGAGCTCTTACATAATACATCGATAATATACGACCCTCTTTCCACATTAATCACCTGTTAAATACAACTTATTGTAATTGATTCGTGTGGTAGGTTTTCTATTTAAGGAACACGTCTTGGGCAACACATTTTACGCCTGGGAACGACAGTGATTCCAGAATCTGTTTGCATATTGATATTGTTGTTAGCGCTGTCGGTTGGTGGACGTAGGATAAGAGAAATTGACTGATTTATACACACGTTCTTGCCGTTCAGAACGTTCACAGAACAATGTTGACATTAAACCAACGTAACATGTATTCTAAAACATGAATATCTTTATGATTGCATTATCTAACATATTTGGATCATATCATAAAAATACATAAAAATCTCATCAACATATTCTGTTTACATTATCTAGTTTTTAACTATTAAAGTGAGAATTGCCATCCCTTTTTCTAATCTCCCATAATATAATGTATCTTTAAAAGTGCCGCAAGTGCCTCTTGATTATCTCTTAATTATTATGAAAAAATGTCAAAGTTCATAAGTTAGCGTTGCGGAACCAAACATATATATTTTGGTGCAGGGTTACGAATATGAGTAACTTTGGGGTAGAGGCCACAATGTTTCGGGTGGTAAGGGCTACACAGGAAATTGTATAAGCAACCAATCTTCAAATGAAATATTGACCCCAGAACATTAATTCAGATACCAAAGTTGCTATATTATGATGACGCAGAGGCACGAACAAAATAACTACTATAACAGTTACCTGTGTTTTATACCTCATGCAACGTCATCGGAGTTGCTGAATTGGGTACGATTTTAAGCAAGCTTATCAATTTTCCGAATTTAAAATTGATCAAATTAATACTGTTATTTGGACTACGGATCTTAATTAGATTCCTCTTGAGGAAATTGTACAACAAAATTTTGTTTACATTATTCGGTAGGGCCTATGCCTTTAAAATGTTTTATATTACTTTTTAGATTACATAAACTTATAGGTGTTCTTAAAACTAAAACGTTTACAGTGAAACTAAATAGTGACTGATGGATTTGATACTGTCACCATAATGTAATTAAAGATACATTATGATGAAAGAGCTAAATCTGCCTGTTGCGGGTCGTTTGTCGGGCTTCAAATTATATATAAATCAACATTTAGATTTATAATTACATAAAACAGCCCATCTCCAACATTGCTAACTGCACTCAGGATACAGTAATTGTAATGAAATTTTCTATCGTTAAACTATTATAGCAAGAACGGCTAGCTGTGTATCCCAATCGTACATAATGCATCTTATATCGGGCCGATGAAAGATGCATGCTTAGTTTAACACAGTATAATCTGTTTATCGTGACTATTTTGCAGGGCTAATCCCAATAATATTTTGGAGAATAAAACTGCTTATTATTATTACTGAAATCCCTTAAAATCATCTACCACAGGGACAAGCAAATTACCCAATGTATGAGATATGTTTTCAAACAACTTAAATTAAACCATTCACTCGTCATCTGGAAATGGAAACCGGTGTGCGGCGTCTGGATGAAACCATTCTTTCGTTTGATAAAAATAATGTGTAGGTGAAATTTACCCTTCGTTATCAAGTACAGCACATGTGACAATCACTGTATAAATATCGTAACGAAAGGGAGTCGAGTATCTGGTCACCCAACGGAAAAATTAACCCGAAATCTTAAAAGGGTTACGTGTCCGGATAAGCAATTTTGACGTCCACGTCCAAACGACTCTATATTTTGAGCGAAATCTTGAGACAAGGTACATACACCATTCCTCTATATCTTGGCGCTTATGTCATACGTGCTCGGACTTTGTTCAAATCGGAATAGTCCTTTTAAAGACATTGTATGAAATCTAGATTTTGCTAATTGCTTCATATTCCGTTCCGCGTGTTAGCAACGCCATGTTTATGCAAGCTCGTTAACTACCGTAGTAACCAAAACACTGTTATTTTGGACATATGCAACATCATTAAGTAGGTGAATTTTACCTTTTTTTATTAAGTACATCGCGTGGGTTATGAGACACCAATAGGAACGGCAATAGGTTATCAAGTCATCCAACGAAACAATTGACCTGTGTCGATAAGCGATTTAAACGTCCACGTCCAAACGACTCTATTGCAGTACAGTAGACCCATTTCATACTACCTGGGGGGTTGGGATGGAGAGAGAGAGAGAAATTGGGTTTAACGTCCACTCGACACAAACCCGGTCATTTTGGGACTAACATATGGTTTCATTTTATTTCAATAATTCGCTTGCGCGTAGGGGTCTTTAGCAGTGGGAGGAAACCGGAGTGCCCGGAGGAAACCCACGAGGTTGAGAAGGCGCCCCTATCTCCATGCCACATACGCTCACACCAGGGATCGAAACCACAGCCGCAAGCCACAGGTGACCGGCCACTCTAGACCACTAGGCCATCCCAACCTCCGGACACTCCGGTTTCCCCCCACTGCTAAAGACCCCTACGCGCAAGCGAATTATTGAAATAAAATTGAACCATATGTTAGTCCCGAAATGACCTGGTTGTGTCGAGTGGACGTTAAACCCCATTTCTCTCTCTCTCTTTCATACTACCTAGATTTTTATTTCCGAGACTATGTTAAAATCGGGATCGCCCCTTTAAATAAAATCTATGTCATGCTAATGCCACTTTTTTGCATATCAATAGTAGGGAACCAGGGCTGAACAGTGAATAATAAAGTACTGGCTCTTTATCGAAGAATTCATGGGTTCGATGCTGGTGGCGTTTTTTTGCCTGGGGAGGGGGGCGGCTGGATGGCCTAATGGATCTGTCATTGAGTCGACTGGTGTGGTTTCGATTCCCCGGTTGTACGTGGCAATGAGAAGGCCGCCTGTCCAACCTCGTGGGTTTTCTTCGAGTCCTCCGGTTTCCTCCCACTGCTAAACCTCCCTACGTGGCAGCGAATTATTGAAATAAAATCAAACATATGTTAATCCCGAAAATACCTGGTTTGTAGTCGGATGACGCTTAACCCTATTTCACTCTCTCTCTCTCTTCTCTCTCTCAACCCGGTTGGTGTACAACGTTACACCCATTTTCATTTCATTTACGTCTCGAATGGCATTTTAATACATTTAAAAACAGCACTTCGTGACAAAACTATAGCAGACCCTTTCCATGTAACAATTTATATGGATTTTTATTATCACTCTAAGTAATTACATAACCTGATGGTACACCATACCAGGCCACCTTCATTGCAACTGCAGGTATCACAATCATCTTGAAAACTCTTGTCGACATCGTGCCACACTCCCTTATGTAAACACTGACCAGGGTGACTTTCAGTCTCCGTTAATCCTGAAACACGAATTATCGATTACATACATTAAAGCCCCAATAACACTCTTGTTGTAACTGAATAATATGTCCCAATCTTCATTCTGGTCAACAAATCGTATTATTTTAGAATATTCCAATTAAATGATGATATAAATTTCATCTTAACACACCTATTTTAAAAAATTGGAAAAATTCAACCAATTGATTTGAAAAGTCTAACGTAAACCTTTTCAAATGTGACTTGGATTTTAAAATATTTTCGAACCCTCTGGACAAGTAAAATAGGTTGTAATGGATAATTTACACAACAGGTAGGACACTTAAACATCTAGTACTTAGAATAAGGGTATTATTTATTTTCTGGAGCTACCAAGCCAGCAAGAATGTTATTGTCCCTTTAATTCAAATACATGATGTATAGAATCCTAGAACATAGTACCCACGTACGGGTTTTCAGCAGCGGGAGGAAACCGAGGACCAGGAGAAACCCCACTAAAGATTGAGCGAAGAGAAAGGGGTTTAACGTCAAGTTGACACAAACTAGGTCATTTCAGGACTAAAATACGGGTTAATATTATTTTAATAATTTGTCTGCACGTTGGGCTCTTTGGCATAATGACGTTGAACATTCATATAACATTGAATGTGCTACGAAGAAAATTCTTCTCTGACAGCGGCGTTTCAGACCCTCCATTGAATTCTAATTGTCATGTGTTCGTTTCCGTGAACACCAGCGAGTACACGTGCCCAGATGTTCTTGAGGACATTCACTAGTTGGGCGCATTCGGCGGAACATCAGGATTTCTGAGACCGAAATCGGATTCTCATCTCGGATCACTGGAAATAGCATTTCCGGGTCTCTAGTTGTCGAGATTTTCTGGGAAACTTTAACCCGGACCTTTCGCTGTGCGCTTCGCGTCTTCGACGCCCACAGTGTGTGGCTGCGTCCGTGTACTCATCCAGGTCTCTGGATTCGCCCTTGAAGAACGAATAACAATAAGATTACCCGACTCTCCATCACGTGGCTTCAATGATCCAGCGCCATCACTTCGTATACTTGCACCTGCAATGCCAAAATGGGTGGATATAAACACTCATAACTTAAATGACCTTTGCAAACCAAGGGGAAACAATATCTAACGTCCTCGTCACTCTCATGTTCATGGAGCAGCGATTGCAAGTTTTATAACATCTAGCCATTGCTAGATTAGTCTGATATTCCCAATCTTTTAGTCAGCTATCTTCCTTTACCACAGGCCTTCGTTTACAGCCGAAATGCCAACCATAGCAGCTTAATGGAAGAACAAAAAAAGTAAATTAAAAAGGTTTGAACTAATATGTGTAGTTAGTCATAGTCGAAAACGGAAAGATCCCACAACCTTGAAATTAAACGAACCTTGAACTTTGTAACTTGATTACCAGAGCTTGAAATGTCAGTTGGAAATCGCGCGACATGGTATTCGCGATGATATTTTGGTATCGAAGAATATGATAGGTTGGTGCCGAAAATATTAATATGGATCTGACAAATTCAATCAGACGCCTTGCACTAAAAGTGACCAAAAGTCGAATGGTTATACATCAGATTGAGTTGTATCACCCATTTTAAGAGATTTCGTGAGATTCATAAATTTGTGTTCTTGATTTGAAATGCAATGTTCAGCCATATGCATTAAACGTTGTATATTTGTAAGCAGTAATGAATGTGTTTTAACCGAGATACCAAAATTGTCTTATAAAATATGTAGAATTCATCAAATTACTAACATTTTCATAATTCTACGGTTTACAAATTCCTAATTTGCTTTGTATTCTAAAACTACAAATTTGACTGTCGTCACAGTAATGAAATGCGGTTTGACGCCAAACTATTTCCCTTCAGTCCTGCACCACTGACAAGAGGGAACCACGTCGCAAAATCCCGATGAACTTTCTCAGTCAATCCAGGGATCAAATACCTGACCTCCATTCTAGCGAGCCAGTGTCTTATCCACTTAGCCACTGTGGCTCCCATGTTAATAAGACAAGTACATGTTTATAATATCATACTCACTGGTTACAAGCCCGATGACATAAATCACAAGAAGTAACGGTAACACTTCCATGATCAACAGTTATACTGAACAATCTATGTATCATCAATAGAACAGACAGAAATATTTATAGTCACCACGGACAATTATTGAAATATAATATTCCAATTATCCGACCACTGATATGCACATAAAACAGCCAGAATATATTAAATTAGCAATTAACAACAGTTCTGCACTGGTATAGAATTGATTCAAAAATATACTTCGGATACAATAAAAACGAAAACGGAATTGACATTTGTGTACCATTTCAGATGCTACATTTTATTTAACCGTGGATCCTATAACTTTTGTTTTATCACACATAAACTTATTATTACATCCGACCGGATCACAGATGTTTTATGACGACTATATAGTTTGAGAACCATTGTGGCTCCCAGATGATCCATATCAGTATTATTTTATTCGCGTTAGCAGATGGCGTGATGGGGTGGTCGGGGATAAATCTGGAACCAAATGCCACAGCTAAAAATCGACAGGAGTCATCCTCGAAACACCTGAAATAAGCACACAAATTTTCAAAAAAACTGTGTCAAACACTATAGCCTATATCGCGTCTCCTGGCACTCGTTGACTGACTAACATGGGTGACTACTATATGTTGTATTAGAGAATACAACTCACTTACTGCCTCTCTTTGCGGTTTTTCCATGGGTTACCCGTAAAGTAGCTAAGTCCCTTACTCAATATAATCCAAAGTCTTTGACAGTGAAAACACGAATTGTTTGTCAATTTAAATCAATGTTGTTGTTGTGACGTTACATTCATTTCTGGAGAGCATGCGCAATAAATACTATCGGTGTAGACTGAAATAACCAGACGCTAGAGATTGCCAATCGATACTATCGGTGCTTTTCGCCGAACATAATTGGTGTGAAATTATAGTAAAACAGAAAGGCAAATAAGTTTTTTACACATTAGAATTACAATACGTTATTATATACGTTGCGACCCATCTGTGTCAATATCTAGGTCCAAAATAATAGCGATTTAGCTTCTTTAAAGATGCATTATGGGAGATTAGATAACGAGTTGGCAGCCTCACTATAATAGTTAAAAAAAGATAATGTAAAGGCAATTTTCTGAAAATTTCAGTCACACTGATCCACTATGAACCGCGGATTAAACTCCACCTAGCCTCGGTCATCATTACTAAAATCGGCACGACAAAAATCATAGTCTCGTTTACCCATTTAATCCTTAAATCGTGAAGGAAAGTTATGCAGCAAATCGGATCATAATCCAATAAATATTGCAGGCTAGCGTTGACATCTGGAGTTGATTATGGTCTGGATTAGTTAATTAATGTCTAATTAATAATTTAGATAACATTTCAAGGCTAAAAAAAGGACCTACAATAGGCAGATGTACCTCTTGCTTAATGTATATTAAAGTCATCATCTGAACGTTCATGGGGCAACACATATTTTGTTAACCAATGTAATAACAAACTTGGAGGCGTGTCCTTAAAGTGTCGCCTTTTTTCCTTTTGAACGCAAAGGCCACATAGAAAAACACGTAAGGTGCTTTTGGTCGTGCTCCGAGATCAAATATCTGTCAAACCTTTAATAGCAAGCAGGTTAATTAACACCTGAGTATCTCTTAAAACAGATAACTGACTATGTATGTTATATCCACTTGTTGAACCTGTTGTAATGGTGAGGGTATCCTAGTTGACCTCCTTCCCAGTTGTTTAAATCAAATGTCCATCTATACAAACATTCCAAAGGTAAAAAGATGAACAGGATTTAAAAAAAATACCACAAATATTTTGGTAGTTCTATATAATCTATTTGATAATGTCACAAAAAGATCACCTTTGATGTTTTCTGTTATTTTGTAGATTACCAATATTTCAAGGCCCCAGTTCTAGTTACATAGTACCTCTAATTGGCCTAATGACCTTAAAAGAATGGAGCTGTCCATCAAAGGAAGATTTAGGTAATTGCCGAATTAAAGTGAAGTTCAAATTGAGTAGGCAAATTATCCACCTGACTAACATGCATGATGTACCAGAAGGGTTGATAATGTTAAAAGTACTAATATATGCTAAATATTCGCTGTGTCATTCCTTCCGCTTCAGTTTTTGGAACGAGTAAATAACAAAATTCCACGTTTTGGCTATTAATTGAACAATTTTAACTTCAAAGAAACCAAGAAATAACAATTCCCTTGGTGGAAGTTATATCTGTCGAAGTAACCGTTAAAGCTATATATATATTTTAAACAGTAATCGAATATATGAAATGGGGTTTAACGTCCAATGTTGGTGCACACACAGGGCTAATGAAAACGAGAATACGTCATGCTACGCGGGAGATTGAGCCCGGACAGCGACTCTAGGGCCTACTCTTATTTCGAAATCGAACAGTCAGGGGTTCTTTAATTACATGCATGCCAATGTGTACACGAGTCCTCGGTTTGTTCGCCCCCTTCGAACGATTATACGTTTATTCCTTGGGTTTTCATAGATATTAGAGTATAAATGTACAGGGATGTAGTTTAGAGTATGAAATTAATTTAAAATCTCATCCGCGCCATGCCATGACATTATCAATTATAGATTTTATGCATGTAAACATATTAGAAAACATCCGATGCAATTGATATCTCCATTTACATTGTTCAAAATTAGAAATAGAGTATTTTGGGGAAAAAGAGCCAACTCCTATTTTCTCCGATAAATTTGTTGTGTTTTTGTCTTCATGTTTCAGCATTTTTTCAAAGCCATTCGCAATCATTTTGTGCCGCAAACTATTCTTGTTTTGCAGTATCATTTACTAACCTTATACAATGTCAATTTAACTCCAGTGTCAATATACTCCAATTCCACCATTAACATGACCGATATAAATGGGCGTCTACCTGTTCCTAAAGAAATCATTCTTGGTCAACTTGAAAAGGTCAGTACTTTATTTTGAATCCTACTCTTGCCCTTGATTATGTGTTGACTGCGTACCAAAATAGGGAGAGTCTGTTTACTGTTCCTCAATACTATTTAGATATCCTGAATAAAACTATTGCTTTAAAAAAGAATGACATCAATTGATTTAATCTTCTACAGTTCTGCACCCCGAGGCTAATGTAAGTGGCATTCATCATGCTGTGAGAGAAATTGTGCCAAGCGTTTCCGGCTACTCAGAGAGAGAGAGAGAGCAATGGGGTTTAACGTCCACCCGACACAAACCAGGTTATTTCGGGACTAACATATGGTTTTAATTTTATTGCAATGATTCGCTTGTGCGTAGGGGTCTTTAGCAGTGGGAGGAATCCGGAGTACCCACGAGGTTGAAAAGGCGCCCCTATCTCTATACGCTCACATCAGGGATCGAAACCAGAGCCGCAAGCCAGAGGTGGTACTTTCTCGGCCAAAACGGGGGATAACATCCAGGACACTCTGGTATTTTGGAGCAAAATGTGTTACTGGGCCACAAGTGAGCAAGTGTCTTACTTGGTCACCGTAGTTGTAGTTAGCTAGGGTCTTACTGAACCACCGTGGTTATAGTGAGCCAGTGTCTTACTGAACCTCCGTGGTTATAGTGAGCCAGTGTCTTACTGAACCACCGTGGTTATAGTGAGCCAGCGTCTTACTGGGCCACCATGGTCATAGTGGGCCAGTGTATTACTCAGCCGCCGTGCTTGTAGTGAGCCGGTGTCTCACTGAGCCACCGTGGTTATGGCGAGCAAGTGTCTTACTGAGTCATCGTCGTTATAGTTTTACACTAGGCGGTGGACACTTCTGATCAATTCTGGGCATGATTCCCTACAAAAATATAAAACGGTCGCATGTCACCTCCATCTTGTTAATGCCAATCACAGTGTACAGCCAACCAAATCTTGGCACATCAGTTAATATATTCCATGGGTTGAGCAAAATGCATTCTGATACATTTCGCCATCAGAAAAGAATGCACGCTTTATGCTATATGTCAGTTTTTGTTATAATAGTTATAAATGATGGGAAATGAATGTATATTGAAAGTTTGAGTCATTATAACTTTATTCTGAGCACAATCATTATACCTACCTTTATCGGATGTATTACTTTAAATCCATATATAGGAAAAAAATACCATTGTCGGGCCTTGACAGTATTAATGCGTGACGTCATGCATTTTCGGTAAATTTCGACTTGTACGACGTAAAGACGTTTAGCGCAGATATGGCGGACATTGTCTACTCCAGTCAATGTCCAAGTCGCCTGATGTTCTAGAGGGTTGATGATGGTCTTAGTCAGTGAATAAATGTGTAAATAATAAATTATGTAATATAAGTAATAAGCCAGAAATACACCATCGAAAAGTTAATCTTAGCTCTCGTGTGGTGTCTCTTTAACATGATTTATTTACACCGGATTATAAAGTAGGTCAAGTGGTTTGTAAACATAATCTCATAGTTCTTGGGGATTTTAAAACCAAAACAAATACACTATCCATTTCATTACTGTATATTTAACAATGTGCAGCTTATGGAACAGTGTAATGCAAATTTGTCCTAAAAGTAAGTGCAGAAGAAATGCACTACATGCAAGACAAAGATAACAACACTTGAACTAAACAAATATATTGTTTTGATCCGTCCTTTGTGATCAAATTGGCGGATTAATTTTAAACTACAGATTGTAATAATATGACTTGAAAACATGATACCCTATCCGGCGGATGAAGAATTGTTATTTAAATAAAAGTCTATTTTGATCATCATTTCTGTCCTTTTTTATGGAGAATTCATTTCTAAGCAAATTGTATTGTAATATTCATGTTGATTTTTTATGAAGAAATATACACCGAAAAAATATTCTTATATCATTGTTTATGTAGATTAAATTCTACATTGACGTCATTCTGTTCTACACCCGCTTCTCTGTCTGTATGTTCGCAATGTTTATAAACTCTCTCTGTGCAAGTCAAAGTTTGTGATTTCTTTTCGTAGAGCCCAAGAGAGAAAATGAAATGTATCCTATCAGAGTCTCACAGTTACTGTCCAACCATTTACACCAAAAATATTTATTATCTCTTGGTAAAATGTAGGAGAACCAAATTTGCTTTAAATAATTATTACGTTCGTTTCTGGCGTTTTACGTCAACTTCCACCAAGGGTGATATCGTAGACAAGAAAATGGTTATTAAGAAAAAAAAAACATTTTATAGTTGCAGGGCAGTTTAATGGTAGCTGGTATTCTTCATCTTCTGATTGGTCTTACTGGATTAGTGGGCGTTATAGCAAGATATGTTGGACCAATCACGATTGTGCCTGCTTTGCTGCTAGCTGTGCTTTATATGCATAGGGTAACAGTCAAATTTGCCGAATCGTTTTGGGGAACTGCTGTGGCGTAAGTATTTCTGAAATATAGCAAGGATCCAAATGAGCTGAATCATCTGTCCACGGTTCAACTGTGTATGAATAATCCCACTAGCTTTTCTCGCAGAACGCCTGAGACACTATCACGAATCGCGCTATCACGATTCCCACTATCACCATTCGCGCTTCGATTGAAATCGTGATGATCATATATTGAGGTCAGTTGTAACAATCGTGTTGATACTAAAATGTTTCGGGCGATTCAAAAATGTTCTACGATCAGCACGATTAATTATCTAATACTGCTTTCAGATCGTGTACATCGGCATAAGCCTTGGACAAGACAGACAGCATGCTCTGTGATCTCTGTAGAAATATAGAAACAATGACGTCCAGTTGGGTTGTATGTATACAATCGTATAGCTCAAATCCTGACCTAGAGTGAAAGACATCGCGACCATAATCTTATTCGAATAACCCCCAGAAAACGTAAAAAAAAACCCGCATCGATTCCTGATGATCGTCCCGAAACGTATCCACATGTTTCAGACCGTTGACCCAATAGGGACAATCCTATCGGAACGCATCTGAGACCAGATCTCGACAGATCGTATCACATGAAGTTGACCTATCGTGATCGCATCGCATCCAAGTGCACAACATTCATACCAGAACGTATTGACTTGCATCACCTCGTATCCATTGTGAAATTTCAGGGACACATCGCACGACATCGAAACCTAACAAAAGAGTCTAGTTCTCTGACCGCCCGCTACGACCATAAGTATAATTAGTTTTCTTTCCCATGCAATGAAAATTCCGTATTCTGTTGCCATCGTACCCGTTACTAGTTTATCTATTTCACTTACAGGACTACAGTATGTGGCGTAATTTTATCATTGTATCTAAGTGGAAAAAAGACGCCGATTCCATTCTGGACTAGGGGCAGAGGTTTCCACATCTTTTGGTATCCATTACATCAAGTGTTTTCGGTAAGGTTGTTTATTGCATGTCTGACTTCCGTTTTGTCCATGGTGATAATATGAATACTGACAACCACTCTGGTGTGAAACTGTGACCCTATTAAACCTTATAGATATATATCGCTCTGTCGATATATATCGCTCTATGTCACCTTCTGCTCCAGAGACACAAACCTTACAATTACATTTATTGAGGACACTAATTATCTTTTCATATTTAACTTGATGAACATTCAAGTTTTCCCATCTTGCTTTAATCAAAGATACATTATGTAAGATTTAGATAGAGAGCTCACCATTCTTGCTATAAAAGTTCGAAAATAGATAGTGTAAAATGAATAATTCAGAGCGAAGATATTAGCTTTTGAAGGTTTGACAATACGTGTGCAATAATTTCAAACAAGGTACTGGTTGTTGGAAGCTAAGTCACGCTCCTTCATTTGTTTTAGCTTAAATCAAAATATGGCTGAACTGTTCCAATCTATTTAATATCGGAGAAATCCGATGTCATCGAGAGCTGATTATGGCGTGGATACGTTTATTAATGTCTAATTAGTAATTTAGAAAACAGTTCAGGCCTAAAGAAAGGCCTGCAAGAGGCATATTCAGCCCTTGCATAATGTATATTTAAAGGTATAACATCGTTATTTGATTTATCATTTCCGGTTTTGATATTTTTATTTAATTTATTCTTTTAGATTTAGATGTCTGCATTTAATCTCTTCTTTCAGATTTTGATATCGGTATTGTTTGGATGGGCGTTAAGTGCTATTTTTACTAATTTCGGAGTATTATCCAGTGATCCAAATAGTGTCCAGTTTTATGCTAGAACAGATGCCCGGAATGAAATTCTCTCGACCAATCCTTGGTTCTTTTTCCCTTATCCCGGTATGTATTTTACCTAACTTTCTAGACCGAGGATCTAGAAATTAGGGCTCTAGAATTTGAAATAACATAGTCTAGCGTTTTGAAACATCGGCATAAATACTATATATCATAAAGCATTTTTCATGATAAAATACTCCAAGTTTTAATAGACTATCAAAATTACAATCTGGGAATTACCAAAATGAGAACCTTCTAGCGACCAACATTCCAGATTAATTGTGACCTTGATTTCATTCTTGAAAAGGTACTCAAAGAAACATATAGGCTATCGACATTTGAAATCACAATATGCGAATTACTAAAATGAGATCGCTAGCGACCAACATTCCAAATTAAATGTGTTCTTGATTTTTAATGTATTTCTTGTTGATCTTTAGATTTATACAGGCGTTATAATGATGTGTCTTTAGGATAATGTATTCTTTTGTAGGTCAATTCGGAAGTTTTAGATTCGATACTGCCGCATTTATAGGAGCTTTTGTTGCAACAATCATGTCTATAGTGGATTCTATCTGCGATTACAACGCATGCGCCAGAATGTGTTTTGTTCCCTTCCCACCAGCCCATGCCATGAACCGTGGAATATTCTGGGAAGGTTTAATGAGCTTTTTTGCTGGTATGACTGGAGCTGGACACGGCACCAACTCGTATGGTGGCAATATTGGTGCTATAGGAATAACTAAGGTTTTTTATCGTTTCATCTACTTATCTTTAGAGGGATAACTGTATTTTTTAAAGTCATATGTTAAAAATATGTTAAAATAAAGCCATAAAATACATGGCATTCATACACAACACTAGAAATATGGCGCACGGTTTCCAGTCCAACCTCGTGGGGTTTTTCCGGGTTTTCTAGCCCCGCCCCATAACACACGACTAAAGACCCTACGAGTAAGCGAATTATTGAAATAAATTTGAACCAAATGTTAGCACCAAAAAAAAAGGTTGTGTCTGATAGATAATAAACCTAATTCCTCTCTCCCGTCAGCGTGATGTTTCCATTACATGATGAGACGATCCAATGTCTATCCCTTGCTGAGATTCAATATACGATTCCTACCCATCAATATACACACCCACATTGTAGTCTGAATATGTCAGCTGGGTCTATACTGGGATTGTAATAATGACATTGTATATATTTAATAAAATTTATTTCCTTGTTGAAAGTAATATAGGCCTCAGGTGTTTGTCAGCATAAACTTGATTTTTTTCAGGTTGCCAGTAGAAGGGTATTCCAGGTATTAGCTCTCATCTACATGTTGTTCGCTGTATTAGGAAAATTAAATGCCGCATTCATCACCATACCTTACAGTGTTTTGGGCGGTACCATGATATTATATTTTGGAATATTTTTTGGCATCGTTTTATCTCAATTACAATTTATTGACTTAAACAGTACTCGGAACCTGGCTATACTTGGTATCAGTATACTGGTGGGTTTTATGTCACCGTATTGGGTAGAGAGACACCCAGATGCAATTGATACAGGTAAGAAAAATGGAATGAAATGGAATGGGGTTTCAGGGGAGGAGGGGGGGGAGTCCAGGAATTTCCGCAGGAGGGGGTTTGCCAGATGACAATGCATGATGCCATCATGTCTCTAAATTATATAGGCATACATACAAATTGAGCTATTTAAAGTGAGAAATCCAACGCACCGTTTGGCGTTAATTTTTATAATAATGATGAAGGATCGCATTGTGATTTAATTTCATTAATGCAAGGCATTACAATTTTTTTTATGTAGCTGAGCGGGTGGGGTTTTAACCCCCCTCCCTCTGGATGCGCCCCTGGGTTCAAATTTCCGCTGTTCTGTACCAATTTAATGTGTCTATTGCTGACGAATAAAGGCTACGCAGTGTGTTACGTAGGAAGGTTTTCTCACACAACGACGCTACGGTCTACTTTTATTGCAAATTTTAACTGTTATGGGTTATGTCACGTGTACGCAAACGTGTACATGGGACCTCGGGTTTTCAATTTATTGACTAGACTCTCGGCTCCTTGCCAGAACCTTTGTCCGGCATGGGGGGGGGAATGGTTAGCACGTGCGCTCTTTATCATAAAGCCTGTTATTGAGTCAACTGGAGTGATTTCGAATCCCCGGTTGCACATGACAAGGAGTCGGGTCGCCTGTTCAACCTCGTGGGTTTTCTCCGGGGCCCCCGGTTTCCTCCCACTACACTAAAGACCCCACGCGCAAGCGAATTATTGAATTAAAATTAAACCCACCTCTCTCTCTCTCTCTCTCTCTCTCTCTCTCTCTCTCTCTCTCTTTCTCTCCTCCGTTCTCCCTCTGGAAAATTACAATGGGTCATGAACCGATCTATTTAACAGGGTCAAATGCAAATTTTCCCAAGGTTACAAAATGTAAACAGGATTAGGGCACGTGATTGTTGCCGAGGATTGTGGGTTAGGGTAAGGACTAGGTCTTGAGGTAGGGTTAGCGCTAGTCCGGTTTACATCTTGTTGTCCTGAGTAACTTATGCGTTTGGCCTTGTCAATTAGATTTAAATATGAAACGAGCTCGATGCCATCGCCACCATTTTGTAGTTGTGACATCATGCAAAAGTAAGATATGGACCAGGAACTGAACATGACGTTATCATCGCTATCCTGAAATTGTGACTTTAAATCAAATATAGAAATCCGTCTATCACTGCACGATTGTCCCAGGAAGAAGCAAGCCAAGTTTCATGAGGAGCTTTAGACTTTTGTCGAAGTATATCGCCCCCAGGAGCAGGATTAAACCTTGTTAGCAGCTTTGTGAACAGGGAAATTTTTCAAGAAAACGAAAATTAAAATATTCGTATTTTAGCCTCTAATTGGTCGAAAACTAATATTTGCGCTATGGTGTTTTCAGGATAAGCTCCTGGTCTAAAAATAATCAAGCGTTGATATTCTAGAGTAAGGGTTAGGTGTGGGTCAAACCGAGAACCGACAATATGGAAATTGATGTTCACCTTATCTTAGAAGAATGACTTCGCTTTCTTGCACTAAATATTTGTTTCTTATCATGTCCTCCCACAAGCATTTTATGTCTTTGTCCTCAGGTGTACCGGAATTGGATAGAACTTTAACCATGTTGTTAGCTAATGGTATATTTATATCTGGAGTTGTCGCTTGTTTTCTCGATAACACTGTTAAAGGTAGGTCGTCCAGATGCTTATGTTTATACTTATTCATTGTTTGACGTTATTAGTCAGGCTGGTTCAACGTTCATGATTCCATGGGGTAAACGGCCTACTGTTCTGCTCCAGCTGGGCTAATGAAGGTGGGCAAACACAATAGAGTATCCTTTGAGGGACATTTATTCTGGATAGAGGCGCGAAGTCCTACTTTTAAATCGAATTCCTACTGTCAAGGGACCTCTTACGTGCACCTCGGATGTTTGTACAATCCGAAGGACTAGACAACTGTCGTGGTCATTGCCCGGTCCGCCCCACTGAGAAGGCGAAACACGCCGGAAAATTTCGATAAACTTTCTAGGCCAACATCGGGCCATTGTGTTCTCTATGAATGTGTGAAAATCTCTTCTTACTTTCTGGTTATTTTCATATTTCAGGAACAATACAAGAACGCGGTTTAATTGCCCAACTGGAAGGTGAAGGTACACAAGCTGGGGACCACAAAATAGAATACGAAGAGGGGATGGAGGTTTATGATATTCCATGGGTTCCAAATTTCATAAAATCATCGAGGTTTGCAAAGTATTGCCCAATATTGCCGTACTTCCCAGAGAAAGAAACACAAACGAAATAATCATAATATGAAATAAATACGTGTACATTTTGTAATGTTATTTAATATTTTTGTCATGAATATACCGGTACGTTTCTTATCCTATTCATTTGAATGTTTTTATTTTATGTGAAGTTTCCGATTGCGAGAAATAATAAGAGGATCTTTAGAAGTGGGGTGTTCCCACTCGGTTCAAAGGGGGGTTAAAGGGGCAGTGAGAATTAAATTGGTATGCCCATCTAACGCCAAACACGCAATAACCAATTTAACCTATCTAAAAACGTCCAAGGGGGTTGGTATGGGGAGAATTACAAATTCCGTACTCCGTTGGATATGACTGGTATTACAACATAATTAAGTATATGGTTTGGTTTTTGCATGAAAATACCAAAAGATTGAGGCAACCGCCATCATCTCATCAATGCCTTTATATATTTTTTTTTATCCCGCCAATCGCTGCTAAATTGTCAGTCTATGGAAATTATACAAACGTTTCGTTCCATTTTATATTCTGGTTGTTTAAAGAGCAAGTATTGTACATAAGCTGTCGAGACTGGTCTGAAGAGACATATAGTATGTTCAATGTTTTAGTTTAAAATAGTGACCTCGTGGGTTTTCTCATGGACCCCCGGTTTCCTCCCACTGCTAAAAACCCTTACGCGCAAGCCAATTATTAAAATAAATTTTAACCATACGTTAGTCCCGAAATGACCTTGTTTGTATCGAGTTGACGTTAATCTCTCTCTCTCTCTCTCTCTCTCTCTCTCTCTCTCTCTCTCTCTCCGTCTCTCCAATAGGGAATGTAGCCATAAAGAGTTTTAAAGATTTTTTCTGCAGCATGAAACTTTCCCATAAACCATAAATCAGTTACCGTTTCGTTATTCAGTTGGATATGATTTATATGTAAAAGTTAACCATGCATGGTTTCGTACGATGATCTATATGTTAAACCTTATCCTTGCGTGGTTTCGTACCAAGATTTATAATCAGGGTGTTCTTTCTATTATAATTTCCCAGCTTTATATATGGTTTCTCGTTTATATTGTTGCATTACAGTTTAATGCGTCGGGAGGGAGGGGGTGTCTAACAAGTGCACTTTATACCATGAGACCTGTCATTTAATTACGTAACTTAGTCCCAATCCCAAGATGTTCTAAGAAATGAATCATTAGCACTTTAAAGAGATTTTTAAGTTCGGTAAAAATTATTTCGAGTTTGTCGCAATTAGATTTTATGCAAAGTCTGAGATAAACCATAATGGCCGTTCGAGGAGTTGGATGGCCGTTTGCTTAGCGCGTGCGCGCTGTATCATAAAGCTTGTCATTGAGTCAACTGGTGTGTTTCCTAATCCCCAGCTGTACGTGAAAAGGAGTAGGGTCACTTTTCCAAGCTCGTGGGTTTTCTCCGGGTCCTCTGGTTTCCTCCCACTGCTTAAGACCCCTACGCGCATGTATTAATGCCGAAATGACCGTTCGACGAGACTAACCGCCGTCTTCCATTAGCCCAGGTTAGGTGCAGAAGAGTAGGGCGTTAAACCCCATTTCATTTCATTTCAAGACTAACCGTTAAAAATGTTAGTTAGTATTCTGGTTACATCACTGCTAACCGGGGTCTATTGTACGCATTAATGCGCGCGTAAAAGACCACTTGGAACACGTAAAATAATTGAAGGACAAGACGAACATACATGGGGTATATCAGGGGGTAACTAGTCATTGTCATGTACAGGCTGGGAATCGACACCACGTCACTTGAACCAATGACATTATCTTAAACCACTCGATGACCCAATCGCTCGATATGACTTGGCTCCGAGTTCACAAAGCATTCTCAGACTTCAGTTAAGAATTCACTCAACTTTCAATCACTATTTATGAGAAATATCTTAGATTTAGAAACTTCGCACAGAGTTTCTTATTGGTGTATTTGATACATTAAAACAACAAACGTTTTGTATGGGGCTATATTTTAGTTAAAGTAAGTCAAACAATTTTGAGTAAATTCTTGACTTAAGTCTGAGAATGCTTTGTGAACTTGGGGCCTGAAAATTCGAAGACATCTTAAAATAATTAATAGACACCTCTTTACCAGATATTTAAATCTATAACTACATTTTTACCAAAATAAAAGACTACATTGTACAACAACTTACACGAGTACAGACGCTATTTACGTTGAAATGTTACATCCAACGAAAATCAAAGGAAGATGGCGCAACATGTTACATCCAAAAAGTACTAGGCATATGTTAGAGGCGGTGACAGATAATTAATATTGAAGTCATTTTGATTAACATTTAAGTCATATAAATCAACATTTAAGTCATATAAATCAACATTTAAGTCATTTTAATCCAATATATACGGTCATTTTAATCAACCATAAAACTATTCTAATCAACACTAAAGCCAATCAATCCTCCAATCAAAATGACTGTTCAGTACCACTGGAATAAGCAATCCATGCTGGAATATCCACTGGGAACCTCATCTGCAAACAACGAGATCTCCTAATTAGTCAGCGCTTCAATCATCTGAGCCACGACTCCAATTCCAATTATCAAGACACACTCCCGGCATTGTTACGTTTGATCAGACCTCATCCCACTTAACACTGCTGTAAAGGAAGATAATTTTTGTTCTAATATCATTCGGCTTTAAACATAGCTCCAAACGTTCACCCGGGGTACAGTCCCATACGAATGCCTAAATACTGTTCCTGCCCTGTACCATTGAAATACGGGGGGGGGGGGATAGCCGAACGGTTATGGCATGCGCGTTGTATCATAAGGTCTGCCATTAAGTCAATTGCCGTGGTTTCGATTCTCCGGTTGTATGTGACAGGGAGTAGGGTCGCCTTACAACCTCGTGGGTTTCCCGTGGGTTCTTCTACGCGCAAGCGAATTATTAAAATAAAATTGAACTATATGTTAGTCCCGAAATGATCTAATTTGTGTCGACTGGACTTTAAACCCCATTTCTCTCTCATCATTGAAATACGTATACACGCTGGAAAACACACAGGGAACTTTTTCAGCTTTCCTTGTTACTGAGCCATCCTTCACATTTTGCATGTAATCTGATCATATATTCCCGGATAGTTTTTATAATTACATACACAATTTATGACGGAAATGTGATATATATATAGTTTATAATAAATGTTTTTGTCGATTATTTTGCAATAAGTGAAAAAGTTCAAGGAAGTTAATATATTTTTATCTATTATTATCTATGATAAATTCATCATGAAACAAATAATAAGAGGATATACTGCGACTAATTAGAGATAATTAATTCTTTGTTCTGGTGTTGTTTTATTTATCATTAATGAAATGGACTGAAATCGCGGTCTTCAGGTTATTTTAAGCTATAAATGAAATGATGTTGGGTTCAATATCCTGCTGTTCTGCACCGACTAATGAGATTGGCTTAAATGGCAGCCTTCCGGGGATTTTAAGCTGATAAATGAAATGACAGGGTTCATGAAGACTGACATACAATTGCACTACAACCTACTATTATATCGCATTCCAACTGTTAGCGGTTCGTTTATATGTACGCCCAGGTGTACCTGGGACATCGGTTTTCCGACCCACCAAACGACTAAATATTGTCCATTGTCCGGCGCAACTAACAAGGAGGAACGAAGTCGGAAAGTCTCGATGAACTTTCTCGAGGTACCCCGGGATCTTACTAGCTAAACCACAGAGCCTCTTTTAAGCAACCAAACCTCGTATCGTATATGTAATTTTCATGTTTTGGGGGGTGACGGGAGTACGTCAACAATACAAAACTTTTGAAACAGAAATCGAAAGCGGTCGATGATCATAATGAAAGCTAAATTTCCCCATACATTCATGTCAGAGATTCACCAGGCAACAGAGCATTTTTTCAAAGCAGATATTTCAGATTTTCAAAGCATATATTGCAGATTTTCAAAGCACGGATTTTTATCCCAAGGCACGTTCGTGCATATAGGTACGTTAAAATATGCATTGCAACCAGTTGTGCAGTGAGGATGGCTAGTACATATCATTGACAACACGGTGGTGAGAATATAAAGGTCTTTTAGGGATTGGATTCCTTTTTAATGAATATATTTCGCCACCAACGCATGGGAGCTCAGTGTACGTATTTACCAATCCCAATGCATTTATGAGAGAGAGAGAAATGGGGTTTAACGTCCACTCGACACAAACCAGGTCATTTTGGGACTAACGTATGGTTTCAATTTTATTTCAATAATTCGCTTGCGCGTTGGGGTCTTTAGCAGTGGGAGGAAACCGGAGTGCCCGGAGGAAACCCACGAGATTGAGATGGCGCTCACACCAGGGATCGAAACCACAGCCGCAAGCCAGAGGTGACCGACCAGCCAGAGGTCGAAGCGCTTCACTCTAGATCACTAGGCCATCCCCCCCCCCCATTTATGTAAACATAAGCCTGTTTTCATTAGCACAATATGTACAGAACAGAAGAATGTTACAACGAGACTCGAGCTTTAACGGATTCGTAAAGTTGTCCTTCCATTTGCCAATTTTTAAAAGATATTGGACCGTTGAAGAAGACGGAAATGGGGGTGAGCTTGCAAGGTGAGCTTGGATTTAAACAGGATTTCATTGATTGATTTAATTTTAAATGGCGTCGTGAGCGGAGATTAACCGTTACGTTGACGTCATACTCCCACAAAATTTAGATCGAGGCTAAATGATAGAGTGTACGAAGCGAGACCAATGTTGAGCGAGGTAATTAGTCAACACGCTGTCTTCCCTAATAGGACCTACATACTGTCGGTATTATACGCTCGTTTTTCACTTGCGTTTACAGTAAAATTATGGAAATTGATAAACATTGCAGCTAACATCACCCAGCTGAATTGCAGCCCCATCGGGTCATTGTTTTCTATTCGTCTGCTTCGGGAGTCACGTAGGCCTACCTAAAGTATAAAAATACACGCAGGCAACGCAAGAAGTCGGCTATAATTATTTACAATACTGCCTCATTTATTTGTTCCATTCCTTTCAAACTTTAAAATTCTGTTGTCGACTTTCTCTTATATATATATAGTAAGTCTTAATTCTAATTTGTAGAAGAAAATAAATGTAATACGAATTGAATTGCAGTCCCGTCTCAAACCGAATAGGCTAAGGCTACCACAGTCATTGAAAACATTACTTGATAATCGAGATTATGTAGGTGGAGTTAACGCCTGTCAATTAAACGATCGGCCATCGGTGAAGATGGAGTTATCTACTATTTTTAGTCAAAAATAACAGTGGTGATAACTATATTCAGAATAAAGTAATTTGCCGGAAATTTTCAATATATTCTTCTTTAATCATCTGTTTTTGAACTGTTATAGCAAGAATAGCTAACTCTTTATAAAAATCTCCCATAATGTATCTTTAATATTAACAAAACCAGGTGGATTAATGACAGACGTTGTTTGTGGCGACGCAGGTAATTGATCGGGACTATGAAAGCTTTCTACAGAATCGGTTTCTTTATTAGATTTAGTGGGAGCCGTATTCGCTGTCTACTACTACTACTACTTGGTGTTTAACGTCTGCTTCCACATAAGTGATATCGCAGACAAGACTTAGGAGAGCCGAAGCTGATTGTTGTTTTTTAGAATATGATTTTGCAATCTTTCCATTTGGCTTTAAGCCATGGATTGGGTTTAGTGGGAAGTTCTTCCCTTTATTTAATAAAAAAACTTATCATTTGGTAGATGATCTCGTTTGCTTCTCGATTGGTTGATGTCATCGTTTGGGGTTAGTGTTTAGGTGCCAGGCCCGTCTTATCGTGGCCTCCCCTTATCCACTATCCCACTCTATGGGTTTGGTATCAGTTTTATTTACGCAATAGTGTTTAGGTGCCGAGTACGTCTGACCGAAACTCCCCCTTACTCCACTATCCTGCTTAGTTTGGTAGATGTCATCTTTGTGGGATTTGTGTTTAGGTGCCAGGCCCATCTTATCGTAACCTCCCCTTACTCCACTATCCTACTCTTTAGGTTTGGTGTCTGTTTTTTGGCGGAATAGTGTTTAGATGCCGAGTCCGTCTGATCGTGACCCTCCCTTACTCCACTATCCTGCCAGTTTGGTATAAATCCCCTATGTAGTTTAGTGTTTAGATGCCGGGCCCGTCTAATCATGACCCCCATTCGCTGTCTTTAGTTCCAATGTCTTAAATAGTCTTTGGCATATATTTTGAGAGTTGTGACTTGGGTTTGCACTTCATCTAACTATGCTTCGGCGACATCAAATTCATTCTCATGATCTAACATTTGCGTGTGATCAGTATGTTTTTCTACAAGGCTATCAAACACTGTGTCAATTTTCAAAACAATTTCACTAATTTCTTCTTTGTCTCGATGTTCACTAATTAATATATCAAGCACATTTCCTAGTCTAGTAATAAGAGCTTTACAGTTTCGTCTCTTCTTCTTTGCTTCGGAGACTAAATCTTTTATTCTCTCAGATTCAGACATTTTTATTTTACGGTTCAGTTCAAAAATAAAGATTTTTACTCACAAGTCAGCAGAATTGATCAGACAGGTTTATACGTATTGAACACGCAGTATTACATACAGGTTAGCAGATTCGCAGACTGTAGATAACTTACGTTGCAGAATTCATTTCTAACATGTAAGCAGACTGAGTTCATACGTGTTACCAGATATTTTCAGTCTTTTTCGGTCCCGGGTTAGCAGCAAAGGTAGCAAAAGGCTTCATTCGTCAGAAAAGAAATAAAATTTTATGGACCGTTGAAGATGACGAAAATGGGAGTGAGCTTGCAAGGTCCCGACTAATCGTGTAACCGGATTAGATTTACATATAAGACTTCTGATTCTTTAACATATTCAATCCAAGTTGCTTGTATATGAATAACATTGGTTACATACTGGTTATATTGGTTGGTTATTTGATCTAAAATAAAACAAAATCAGACTCCCGATAGAATTACAACCGTCATGTATTGAGAATTAGACTTAAATATAAGTTACACTAAAAACCAAATATATAAAATATGCAATTGTTAACTTCAATTTAGTTGAAAACATATATATTAAATATGTCAAATAAATAAGAATTTAGTAAAATGTATAATTACTTCTATGGCTGGACAGCTCGCTCCTGCTAACAGAATGGTTTTTACACAAACTAATAAGTGGCACGCAGACCACTTTCTTAACAGCAGAAAAAGCACGTGCAACAACAAAAAAAGATAAACAGTTTGGAATGAGATAATTTTTAACAGTAATTGTAATCTCTTACGACAAACCGATGCGTTTCTTGAAAACTAATCAGCTTTAATGCGTTATTTTATCCAATAAAAATCTCCTCTATTAAAATAGTGAGTTAATGATGACAGGCCATTTGGTTTCATTTATTACAAGAAGTACCCGAGTTCCATCATAATTATAACATAAACGTGTTTAATTTCCAATCTCCAAGAGAAGCATAGAAATAAATGATGGGATTTTAGCTATCACTTGTCCATTTTAACACAGGCTGGAGTCAGAGCAGAATAGTAGGGCGTTACTCCCAATTTCATAACAGCAGAGAATTGATCAGTGTTTGATGTTGTCTTTCGTAATTCTGTGTTATCATTGTACCACATGTTAGTCCCGGATTGACCTGAATTAGGTAAAGAAAATGTTTAACCCCATTTCTCTTCCTTAAACATACATTACGCAAGAGCTAAATCCGTCCATTGCATGTCTTTTTTTTAGGCCTGAAATGTTATCTTAATTATTAATTAGACATCATAACCAACTCTCGATGCCATCGCTAGCCTGCGATCTTTAGTGGATTGTGATCCGATTTACTGCATAACTTTCCTTCACGATTTAATGATTAAATGGATAATCGAGACTATGATTTTTGTCGCACCGACTTTAGTAATGATGATCGAGGCTAGGCGGAAATTTCAATGGTTTAATTCTCGGTTCACGGTGGATCAATTTGACTAAAATTTTCAGCATATTGTCTTTACATTATTTAGTTTTTAACTATTATAGTGAGAACTGCCAACTCGTTATCTAATCTCCCATAATGTATCTTTAATTAGGCTTACTATATTTTACATAAAATCCCCCTTTATTACTGGTCACTATACAGCGTAGTATCTTCTAGGGTCACGTAGAGTTCTTTTTATAAAGATGTGAATAATTAATTGAACTTTTTGTATTCATTAAGAAATAAACCCCAATTAATTTAAATTAATTCGTTGCGATTTGTCTTATTTTGACCAATAACTGTTTCTATTCATTAAGAAAATAAACCCCAATTAACCATAATTAATTCGTTGCGGTTTGTCTTGTTTGGCCAGTAACTATCTCTTTGTGGTAGACTTCAAAACAAATTACATATTGATATTCATAACGGCATTATCTTCTATATGCTTCGATGTCAAAGCTTTCTTTTTTGAAAGCAAATTCGTACTACTTTAAATATTTCAAAATTAAATATGTTGTTTATTTTAATTAACTATGTTTGAATTGTTGGTTAGAGCTGAAGCATATTTTCCAATGCTATTGTAAGGACAGGGGGTCTGACAAGGACTGCTGTCCATTCGTTCGGATGGCACGAAAAACCGTGACCCTGTATTACACGTTGGCGTGCACTCAAAAGATCCCTTGACATAAAAGATCCAGGAAGCACACTGTATGTCGTATGTCTGTCTTCATGAATCAAGTCGGAGCAGGTTGGTAACGTTAACCGCCCATTCATTGCCATTGCTAATATAAAGGGTTAACATACGACTCCGTTCTTTGAAAATTTAAAATATATAGACGAAAATGGGTCTTAATTCCCATATGAATGTAATGGGGGGGGGGATACAAAGGGATTTAAATTTTACGAATCAATTATCAACAAAATTAAACGTTCATTGAATCGACAGATAGGGTTTTTGATTATTATTTTGTTGTTTGTAAATCCGCTAGCACCTATTACTCCTAATTTTCTTGTAGCATATGTTTTCTTTGTTCATTACAAATGGGGCGTGAAACCATTGAAATGAAATGGGGTTTATCGTCCGACTGGGCTAATGAGGAAAGGCACATGAGGGAAATTTTTCCCGGTCAGTGATACTACGAACTACTCTTTTATTGAATTCCAGCTGCGCAGGGGTCTTTTACGTATACACCAATATATACACGGAACATCGAATTGTCGACTGTAGGTTGCCCCGTGTAAAGTCCTCTGTCTTGCATCACTTGCAAGAGGGAACCACACTGAAATATTCCGATAATCTTTCTCGGCCAGCGCAAGAATCGAGCACGGGACATCTTGACTAGAGAACCAGCGTCTTACTTAATGATCCACCGCGACCACCCGGAAACTATAGAATAAACGAGGCGTGTACTGTTTATTATAGAATGTTAAAGATATTGTATAATATATTCCCATATTTTCACGGGAAGATAACATCAACTTTGATGATATGTGCCGATATTGACTTCTTATTCGTGTTTTCAATTTCGATGTTTATATAAGATATTGAGTTAGAGGTTTAGCTCCTTTAACCTATGTGGCGATAACTCTAATAAACGATCGGACAAAACATTAAAGGAGCATTATGTAAGATTAGATGAAGAACTGGCAGTTTTTGCAATAATTGTTAAACAATAGATAACGAAAACAAAATTAATATTCTGAAGATTTCTGCCAAGAACCGAGATATTAATGATTGGATTTTAAACTAGCCTCGGTCATTATTACTAACGTTGGTACTATAATATAAGTCTCGATTATTCAGTTTTACGTTAACTAATCCATCCCAAAATGTATATAAATTCACTGTCTCTGGCTAACGATGACATCGACAGTTATGGTCTGGATACGGTAATTAAGTCTAATTAATGATTTATATAACATTTAAAGCCAGAAGAAATACCTGTAATAGGAAGATTTAGCTCTTGCATAACATATGTTTAATATAAGAGGGAGGCGCGATGGCTCAACGAATATGGTGCTGGATCGCCAACCAGGTATTCGCTAGCCGTAAATGAACCTTTGAAATATAGAATCGAAAATAAGAGTAGGCCGTAGAGCCCTCTCTGGGCAAAATATCTCCGATAACATGACGTATGATCGGGGCAGACAAGTAGGACGTTAAACCCCATTTCTTTCATGTACGTTACAACGATTAGGGTCGCCTGTTCAATTTCGCGGGTTTTCTTCGGTATGTCCGGTTTCCTTCCACTGCTACGCACAAGCCAATTTTTGAAATGAAATTGAACCATATGTTATTCTCGAAAAGACCTAGTCTCCCCCTCTCTCTCTCTCTCTCTCTCTCTCTCTCTCTCTCTCTCTCCAACAACAAAAGAAAATATACGTGGTTAGTAACTGTTGTACGAGTGTTGGAAGTAAATGTATGTATTATTAATTATTTAAATTGCTTCAGCATAAATTGTACATCCTTATATTGTTTTAGGCGCCCCAATGAATCATGTATCCTAATTTGGTGGTAAATGCCTTTACCCAAAATGGACATTAGCTCGAAAGGTAACATTTCTTTAGGCGACATGTCCTCATTCTACATTTGAATTTCCTGTGTGTTCACCTCTGAGTTGTTAATATTTCATGTATATAGTTTCATAACGATTTTTAAAAAAAATGATCTATGTGTTGACCCTTGTTTTGCTAAAAATATTTACATGTAGTGGACATTTTTATCACTTTTTTAGTCGAAGCTTATCGTTCCCTTAATTACCTATACTAGGACATTTTTAACAAAACATTGTACGCACGGTTGTACTTCGGGCGTAAAGTAATCCATGTTCACACAATAGGTCATGGATACATGTATATACGGCTAGATCTACTTGACAAGACCAAACGCATATTTTACCAAGGTCACGAGATGTAAACAGGGTTAGGGCACGTAATTGTTGCAGAGGATTGTGGATTAGGGTAAGGACTAGGCCATTAGAAAATTATACACTTTGCCTTGTGAAATAGATCCAACTATTTATTTACTGAAAGTAAATCAATAATCAGTATAGCGTGCATAACAACTCTGTTGACTACGGAATAACGGTTTGTGGGAAGGGGGTCCGGGGCTAAGCAGGGCAAATGGCCCGGAACCGACAGATTAGATCGAGTACAAATAGAGTGTAGACATGTATACTTTAGTGACTGTTTTTGTCTTTAAAAAATGCCTAAGAATCGTAAAACGGTTGAAGTTTGAAATTTATGTTCTAATACAAAATATGTTCAATATTTCTATTCTCGCCCAAAATGCACCAAATCAAATCTATTTTTAAAGACTTTGCCCAAGACCCTCGGCTCTTTTTCATATCTATTCACATTTCAACGAAGAAAAGCTTTGTTAATCTCAAAGAATGGAGCTCTACATATCACAATATATTTCAACAAGATGAAATCCACATTGTTATATGATATTCTTATCCATTTTAAGTTATATGATTATAGAAACCAATTTCATAATTGTAATTTGAGCATTCGTTATTCGGTTAATCGTTTTGAAAAAAAGCATTTATAACATTATCTTGGTCGTTGTATCATAAACTTTAGTGGTCTAATCACATCAATTCTGTTACATGCTACATTTGTTTACATTTAAATTTGGGCTAAAGTAGCAATTAATTTATGATCATTGTCCAAACTGATATCTCGTCAACCTTTCATCAGATAAGTAAGATTATACCTAATGAAATAAATGTTCCTTCTGTGTTCAAATCATCTTATTAAATTAAAGATTTTTTTTTCTGCATAAATGTGGAGGTCACGGTGGCTAAGAAGGTAAGGCACTGGCTCGCTAGCCTGGAGGTCGGGTGTTCGATCTCTGCATTGGCCGAGAAAATTCGTCCAGATTTCCCGGCGTTGTTCCCCTTGTCAGTGATGCACGACGGAGGACCTGACAAGGACAGCCGGCTATCTAGTCGTTCGGATGGGACTAAAAAAAACCAAGGTACAATGTACACATTTACGTGCAGGTAAAAGATCACTTGACAGTTGCAATCCGAAATAAGAGTAGGCCGTAACTATATTGTGGCCGCATTCGTTAGACCAGTTTATGAACAGTAGGACGTTAAACCCAATTTCATTTCATTTGTATAAATATTTGTATATGCTATTATAATCTGGGGACCAGTTCGTCCAAGCGATACCTATGTTATTGTGGACAGGTTAGTCAGATTGGCACATTCGTTTACTAAATTACGATTTTAATCCATTATCTGAGTTATCGTTCTTGATGTGAAAATAAGTCACAGACCCGGAAGACAGCATCACCGCAATACTTGTTCCGTTTCATCATAGCAATCTCCATTTATGGTCCCGTCTTTAGTAGCGCGATCGGAGCAGAACCCTATTTCATTCATTCCATTTACGGGCATATTATGAACATGAATGTTATTTTCAACCTTATATGACAAAAATTTCAGCACAAGCTATTTGTACTATTAAATATGCTATGTTAAAGACAGTGTAGTACTAATCGTCAGGCACGTGCTTAGTAGTTTTAACCATATATGACAAAATGTTAAAGATAGGTACAGGTAATTAATTCAGAGGCGTTGTTGGTCCTTCTTAATGAATGTATGCACACAAACCACGCTCAGGTATATATGCATATATATTGTTAATAAACACACACTTTAATAATAGCTTGATCAACAGACAATATGAACAACAAGTATGCTGCTCAGTCTGAGACACTCTTGGACGGCAAAGCTCAAGATGAAAACAAGGATCTTGATATAGAAATTGAACAAGAAAAGGTGGTTAAGCTGTACTACAAGATAAACGACAGTCCGCCATTCCATCTTACTTTATTATTTGCTGTACAGGTCTGTGTTCTTATCTATATGATTAATTTACGAAGTCGCCAAGTTCACAAGGGTAAACAAATAAGATATGATCTAGATTTAATTTATTAAGGTTTGTTGATTTTGTTATTTGAACTAACATTTTGATTGACCTGATTAATATCGAAATACGATCATTCATTAAGGATTGTTGGATAATCCAGTAAGGGTTATTGTTTTCAATGGAGATATTTTTTCGCACCAATAAGTGATTTTGTTTCTATTAAATCGTCGAGAGACGTCAAAGAACCAGTGGTGAAGCATGTCTCATCCCTCAAATATCACTATCGGGTCGGATTAAGGGATAGGCCGCTGGAGTCGGGTCGTTCTGAGGTCCCCCAGTGACGGGGTTTCGATTTGAAATTGCATCATCGTATATGATCTTTAGAGCAATTTCCTGTCGATTTAGTTTCAAATTAGAAGCGATGATATCGTTGTCAAAATCTAGCGAAAAACAAATAAAATCTGGTTTAACTTTCTGATCTTCTGCACAAATTGTTTAAGAGCGGCCATTTTGCTGTCAGCCTACACGCTCAGGTCACGTTACATGAAATCCGTAATATGCGTAATAAAACAGATAGGCTACATTGTGAAGTTGTAAAAATTTTAATAAGAAGAACAAAATTCAAAAGAAAATGACAGAGAAATCCTAATCATATAAATTCCAATATTCAATCTACAAAACATAAAAAAAGGTGTAACGATGACTAATCATTAAAAAACCAACCGCAACAAATCACGAACGATAAAACTATTAATTCAAGCCAATCAACTTAGATCCGTTGTTCGTGTAACTACTGATCATTAAAACAACAGCTAATGACGATAACAAGTGTGTTTATTAATGACCAAAATCTAAAGAAATACGTAAAACTTTTTCCTGAACTATTCAATGACCAGGAACCATCTAACACTGCTGCAAATGGACACAGATGTAGGGCGAAAGTTATTTTTAGTCTTTCTCTCCCTTTCCCTTTTTCCCCCTTTTGCATGGCGATTTTTGTTGACTTTTTGGTGTAGAATCGAAGAAAAGGGTTTAGAAATACATTTTCTGCCAGGTTTTGGTGAATATTCATGATTTTGAGGCGGAAGGATACAAGGGTTGTGAGGTTGGTTACGTTGAAAGGGAGGGCCAAAAATTGCTTGCTTAGTTGTCTCTACTTCCAGCCTGTGTATCTCAAGTTTTTCATGGTGAACCTCATACATGCTTTTGGGCCAGAGTTTGCCACATGTTGCTCCATCTGTGGCAGAAAGCGTTCTACCCAACGAATATTTGGGAAAAAGTTACAGCCGGTCTAAGAGACGAGAATTAACATTAAAGTCAATGGGGAAATAATTAGTGATCTGTGGCCTGTCTGTGTATGACATGGCTGTGACTGATATGCCTTAGTTTTGAAAACATGATGACTAAATTGTCAGAAAATATGTATAAAGTATTTTAAGACGAGAAAAACTCAAAAAATGTTAAATTTTAAAAGAAATGATCAAAGTTTGGAGAAAAATTGTGATTTTACTGCAAATTTCTCAATTTTCAGGTTTTATTTAATTTCTAACAGTAAGAAAAATATTTCAATGTCCAATTTTGGTGTATTCAGCCTCAGAAAGCACAGATAAAGTGAACAAAATTCTAATTTCACCTAATTTTATCTAAAAATCAGGAAAATCCACTAAAAATCTACAGATTCCCCTATTTCGATGTAGAAATTAATGCCTTCATGCCTACTCAAAAGAGTCAAAATTTCTAAAACTGCCCTTATTTCCATTGCTAATATAACTTAGATGGGATCTATAAGTTTGTCAGGTTTAGAAATAGCTCCAGTTTTCCTACAGAAAATTGAAAATTGGCAACACTGAGTTAACACTATACAGCAGATGGGTTTGTACAAAATGTTCAAAACAGGGGTTGGCTCAATTTTGCCACCAATTTAGACAGAAAAAGCATTTTTTTCCTCTTTGAAACGTTAAATTCTTGCATTTCCTTCATGAAGGAAGCAATATCCCAGTCTTTATAGACATTTTTCATCCCACCATTCTGTTTAGAGAGGCTATAAATGCCCCACCCCACCCTTTTTTATTTATGTGTTTTGAGAGATTTAATTGCACCTGTGTTGACAATTAAATTATAGTAATTGGAATTTGTTGTTGAATTACAGCTAGGAATGTTATTTTACACCAATAAATGGTTATTTTGTACATTTCAAGGATTTCTAATCTTTTTTGTTTAAAGTCAAACTTAGAACCCTGAGACATGTCAGGCCAATAAGACCACACCCTGATACAAAACTGGTGTAGATGTGTAAATGTCAGCTTAATGGTCAATATTTTCTTATCAAAATGAAGGATTGGTGGTGTTTGTTGCATCTATGTTACTTATAGAGCAGTAAAATGTTAATTTTTCCCCGTTTCAGGCCTCTTTTATGTTGTCAACTCTGTCATAACTGCCTTTTTGACTTCATTTTTCCAGGCAATTGATGTAATGGTCCAGACATCTTGATTCAGCACAAGAATTGCAATAAAGATTTGTATGATGCCTCTGAGTTTTGAGATGTTGAAAACATTGAACTATTTCCAAATTCGTGAAAATTGTGTATTCTGTGACCCTTTTGTTAGAGAGGGGTGGTCATAGACCAAAAATGGCATTTTTTTCTTTTATCAAGGCCTATTTTTAACCATAATTCATATTTATTGCACCTATTTTAGTTTTTATGTACATATATTAGCCAGGGATGGTAAAACATAGCTGTTAGGCAGATACCTTTGGTAATGTTAGCTCTGCAACCAAAGATAGGATTGATTCAGTCATTGACATATTTAGGGGGTGGGGTTACATGTTTCAGTACAAACCTCTATAATTACAACCAATGCATCTGATTTGTGATTTTTCTGTTTGCATATTGTCCAGGGTTTCCAAAAATATATTACTTGCCAGTCTGACTATCTAAAAAAGTGGAAAATTATTGGTTTTTTGAAAGATGCTACATGTAAATTTTGTACATTTTTCATGACATGGCAGTAAAAAAATATATTTTTGAAAAAAAATCCAGATTATGAGTGTTTTCTGTGTAATTTGTTTGTAACTTGTCTTATTTTTTCACAAAACTCAAATACTGTCTTTAATAAGAAAGATTTTTAAATTTTAGCACAAAAGGCCCAGGGACCTGAGATGCACTGTTGTACATAAAGCAGCATGTATGCTTAAAGGGCCATCATTTGCAGTTATTCTTTGATTTTGATTTTCTTTCACCGGTGTGTTGCCAGAACTTATGGGAAGCATATAAAAAAGGCCTTTTGGTGATACCTAAAGTTTCACTCCTATATAGGACACAGATCACTAAATATTCATGGGCCGTCACCCACGAATGTAGGGCGAAAGTTATTTTTAGTCTTTCTCTCCCTTTCCCTTTTTCCCCCTTTTGCATGGCGATTTTTGTTGACTTTTTGGTGTAGAATCGAAGAAAAGGGTTTAGAAATACATTTTCTGCCAGGTTTTGGTGAATATTCATGATTTTGAGGCGGAAGGATACAAGGGTTGTGAGGTTGGTTACGTTGAAAGGGAGGGCCAAAAATTGCTTGCTTAGTTGTCTCTACTTCCAGCCTGTGTATCTCAAGTTTTTCATGGTGAACCTCATACATGCTTTTGGGCCAGAGTTTGCCACATGTTGCGCCATCTGTGGCAGAAAGCGTTCTACCCAACGAATATTTGGGAAAAAGTTACAACCGGTCTAAGAGACGAGAATTAACATTAAAGTCAATGGGGAAATAATTAGTGATCTGTGGCCAAATAGATAAGCTTCGTTGTTAATGCTAACAACAGTTTTGGACATGCGCAAGTGCCTATGAGCAAACACACACCGAGAGTCAATTCAAACTGTCACACCAGACAGCCGTGTTTTCGCCTACTCTTCTTCGAAATCCTAATGTTCGTCGTGAAAGTCCCCTAATTCTTCTGGCGAGGCTTTCACAGCTGTCAGTGGTGAATGACGATGAAAGGGGTGTGTGACTGTGGGCGCATTTAGTCGTTCGGCTGGGGAAGATAAACCAAGGCGTTCACGTAATCCTGGGGCCGGTGCTTTGGTAACCCCGAGATCACATAGCTAGCAACATGTTCTCGAGAAACTACAATGATTTACACGACATGACGTAGTAAATCTTTGGCTCATGTACATACTTGGCTATGAAACGCAACAGGTTTTCATATTATATGGGCACAGATCACCGAATATTCCTGGGCCGTCACCCACGAATGTAGGGCGAAAGTTGTTTTTAGTCTTTCTCTCCCTTTCCCTTTTTCCCACTTTTGCGTGGCGATTTTTGTTGACTTTTTTTGGTGTAGAATCTAAAAAAGGATTTGCAAATACATTTTCTGCCAGGTTGTGAGGTTGTTTACGTTGAAATGTAGTGCCGGGAGTTGCATGTTTACTTGTCTCTACTTCCAGCTTGCGTATCTCATGTTTTTCATGGTGAACCTCACACATGGTTTTGGGCAAGAGTTTGACACATGTTGCTCCATCTGTGGCAGAAAGCGTTTTACCCAACGAAAATATGGGGAAAAGTCAATGGAGAAATATTTAGTGATCCGTGGCCATATCTACTTATAATTCTGAGTCTGACCTTCGCATTAGATACACGACTCAAAAACTTGGATAGGACAGTTTGTCACAGTTCAAGGCTGTCGTATTTTAACTTTATTAATAGACACGAACACAGTTCACGCTAACTGTTCTACTTCCACGATACTTCTATATTGTAAAAAAGATAAATAAACAAATAAATTTTGACGTATCAATTCCAGGGCAGCGAGGTGCAATCTGACTTTTCGGGCAGACCGGAGAAATTAAAAAAAAAATAATACCATCATGTAGCTGGCAAAATAAAGTATCCGAAATCTAATAAAACAATAATTTTACTTTTCTTTTTATTGAATTAAATATGGATTAAAACATTTTGTCTTGAGCCACTCTCCTCCCACTGCTAAAGACCCCTACGCGCATGCGAATTATTGAAATAAAATTTAAACCATGTGGTTGTCCCAAAATGACCTAGTTTGTGTCGAGTGGACGTTAAACCCCATTTCTCTCTCCCTTTCTCTGTCTTGAGCCACTCTTCTTTATGCGACATTTTTCGGGCATTTGGCCTTTGCGGCAGTTTAATTATTTACAATTTTCTCGGGGAGGGCGAAGCCCCATACACCGCGACTGCAGCCCCGTGAACTAAGCGATTGATTGATTGTTTGGAATTTGGGGAAGCTGCTGTATTCCCGCTTTATGTGGACTGTAATAGATTGGTTGGTTGATTGAAATTCAGGTCTGCCACTAAAGGCTATATTGGACCATTTTGAAGTTATTAACGGATTGGAATAGCAGAAAAACGCTTTTGTGATTGTCAAATTCTCCCAATTTCTTTGGGACATACTTAAAGGAGCTAAATCGCTAACATTTGGGACCTAGAAATTGACACAAGTGGGTTGCAACGCATATAATACTGTAAAATGAATGTATATAAATGAAATGAAATGGGGTTTAACGTCCTACTCTTTTGCACCTAACCTGGAATAAACTGATTTACATTCAATGGTTTCCGTTTTTATTCTAATTTCAAATCAGTTATGTTCAGCGAAATAAGCCAGCGCTTTCAATCGAATGCAAATTATTTCTAGCGTCTGGTTATTCCAGTCTACATACGCCGTTTGATTTGGTGCAATGTTTCTAGCCTCATTCCTCGAGTCTCTTGCTAGAACTGGGGCTGAAACGCATTATGGTACACGATTTGTGTACCAATAGTAAAATGTTCATTTTGTCTTAAATATTGGATATCGGGATCCCATCTTTTTCCGGTAAGATCACGACATCAATGTTGATTTAAATTGACAAATAATTCGTGTTTTCAATGTTGAAGATTTTGGATGAGACTTAGGAATTTGTTTTCGGGCATTTCAGGTCTGCCTCGCCCAACCCTCCTGCTGTCGAACACTCATTGGGCCTTTACGAGTATGGCTAATAACTCGATTCCTATAAAGCCAGGAGCAACTATGGTGTGTTCCAAAGAAAGAGTTGCTTTATAAAAAAAACTCCCCAATTCATCATAGGCGTATTTGTTGGAACTTTAAATAGACGAATAAGCGCCCAAGAAGAATAATATTAATGTAATAAGAGTGTATATAAGGCAATTTGCATTCAATTTTTAACATGTTTATTGTAATCACTTATCAGTTATGTTGTAAACTGAATGGAAGTCGTTTTCGCCTTCTTATTTTATTCTATACGCGGGTATTTTAGAATTATCATTCTGTTGTTTGTGAATCAGTCATTTTTAATTACTAATGCATGCATTGTCTTCTTGGATATGATTTTGTGTGTCCATGGATAGTATGGTGTCTCCAATATTAGCATGACAAGATAACATCATCAATGATGAATTCTAATTCGTGTTTTTAATTTCAAATAATTATGGATAATATTGAATTATAGGTTTTAACTCCTTCAGACTTATTAAAGCTAAACTAAAGACTGTCAAGCGAAATTTTTTTTTCATTTCTACTCGAAACCCGTGCATTTTTGATTTCTATAATTTTGAATATTTTTTCACAAATCTAGTCTTTTGTTGTTTTTTTTGGGGGGGGGGGGGGCGACTTTAGGTTCTTGTGACTTGATACTAGAATTCTCACAATACTTGGCTTAGCCAACTAATGTGTCAAAAAAAAACGGCTCGCGTTTCCTTTGGAAAATTAAAATTTACTACTGTTTTAATGACACTGTTTCGCATCGCTAATCTCGGCTGCTGGTCGTTTACACATATAAACACGCAATTAGGAGATAAACACTTCCTGTTTCGCATTTAGAGGGGTGTTATCGTCTCATAGACATGTCCTGAGCTCATTAGGACCCAAGACGCGTATACCTTTATTTCTAATATATAGTTCATTTTGATTTGATTTTTTTTTTCAATTTGAATTAAATTTTGCTTGTAACTTTATTTTAGTTGGAGTTTTTTTCAGATTAAGTTTCATTTTCAGATTAATTTTTATTTTAATTTAATTTCAATTTCAAGTTTAATATGACTGTTCTTATTTTATTATTTTTGATGGTAAAATAATGAATAAACCTTACTGGTGTATTATAAGGTATCTGGATAAAACCAGACTTTTATTTTATAATAATAACTTGTAGGTAAAATTTGCCTTTTGTTATCAAGTACAACAAGTGGTTCATGGACTGTATGCACCTCTCAAGTAACGGCAAAAGATTATCAGGTCACCCAACGAAAACACTGACCCGAAATCTTAAAGGGGTTACTGTCGGATATGCGGTTTTGAGATTCAATTTCTTGGGCTGAAATTTTGAGACAATATAATATACACCATGTTTCTATATTTTGGCGCTTAACTTTCATACGTACGCAGTCTTTTTATTTGGGGGCTCTTCCAAAATCGGGATGGTCCCTTTAAAACAGCGTTTGGGACCACTGCGGTCCGATTTTGTCCACATTGTTATCCTCCGTTTTGGTCAGTTTTCGATGACCAACACAGAGAGTGGTTTACCGGACCTTTGTATTCTGTAACTTTCCTGTCTTTATTGTTTCAGCAAGCCTTGCTACCAGTGTCCACGTCGCTGTCTGTATCATTACTGGTTGCTGAACTTGTTTGTGCCAGAGATGACGATGAAATTAAAGCTCAACTTCTTAGTACAACCTTCATGATGGCTGGTATAGCAACAATGTTGATGTGTACAGTAGGAGTCAGGTCAGAAAGTATTGTTGTTAATTGGGGGTTTGAGGTTGTTTCGTGCATTATGAAATAGTTAGATGATATAACTCTGATTGTTTGTCGTATAATCGTTCAAAAATAGATAATGACAAATGAATATATTGAAAGTTACACCGAAACTACTTTATTCTGCGCGACGTTGTCACCATTGCATTTTTTACTTACATTGTTTAATTATTATCTCAGCAACTTCCTGCTAAACGAGAACCAGCCTCGCTTCTATATTATTGAATTGAAATATTAAATGGCGATCGTATTTTAAGAGTTTTATTTCTGCGCCATCCGATGTTCTAGAGTGTTGATTATAAGGTTGCCACGTGAATAAATAGATAATAATAAATGTATTATCAATAAAAATAATGTAATAGATAAATTGAGCTCTTACATAATACATCGATAATATACGACCCTCTTTCCACATTAATCACCTGTTAAATACAACTTATTGTACTTGATTCGTGTGGTAGGTTTTCTATTTAAGAAACACGTCTTGGGCGACATAATTTGTCGTAACAACCCATTTTACGCCTGGGAACGACAGTGATTCCAGAATCTGTTTGCATATTGATATTGTTGTTAGCGCTGTCGGTTGGTGGACGTAGGGTAGGAGAAATTGACTGATTTGTACACACGTTCTTGCCTTTCAGAACGTTCACAGAACAATATTGACATTAAACCAGCGTAACATGTATGCTATAAACATGAATATCTTTATGATTGCATTATCTAACATATTTGGATCATACTCATAAAAATACATAAAAAATCTCATCAACATACTCCCTTTACATTATCTAGTTTTTAACAATTATAGTGAGAATTGCCATCCTTTTTCTAATCTCCCATAATATAATGTATCTTTAAAAGTGCCGCAAGTGTCTCTTGATTATCTCTTAATTATTATGAAAAAATGTCAAAGTTCATAAGTTAGCGTTGCGGAACCAAACATTTATATTTTAGTGCAGGGTTAGAGGCCACATGTTTTCGGTGGTAAGGGGTACACAGGAAATTGTATGAGTAACCAAACTTCAAATGTTCAAATGAAATATTGACCCCAAAACATTAATTCAGATACCAAAGTTGCTATATTATGATGACGCAGAGGCACGAACAAAATAACAACTATAACAGTTACCTGTTTTTTTATACGTCCTGCAACGTCATCGATTATTTGGTAGGGCCTATGCCTTTAAAATGTTTTATATTACTTTTAGATTACATAAACTTATAGGTGTTCTTAAACCTAAAAGAAGCTAAATAGTGACTGATGGATTTGATACTGTCACCATAATGTAATTAAAGATACATTATGATGGAAGAGCTAAATCTGCCTGTTGCGGGTCGTTTTTCGGGCTTGAAATTATATATAAATCATCATTTAGATTTTTATTTACATGACCAGCCCATCTCCAACATTGCTAACTGCACTCAGGATACAGTAATTGGAATGAAATTTTCTATGGTTGAACTATTACAGCAGGAACGGCTAGCTATGTATCCCAATCGTACGTAATGTACCTTATATCGGGCCGATGAAAGATGCATGTTTAGTATAACACAGTATAATCTGATTATCGCGACAATTTTGCAGGGCTAATCCCGATAATATTTTGGAGAATAAAACTGCTTATTATTTTTACTGAAATCCCTTAAAATCCTCTACCATAGGGCCAAGCAACTAACTCAATGCATGAGATATGTTTTCAAACCATGCAGTCCTCATCTGGAAATGGAAAAGGGTGTGCGGCGTCTGGATAAAACCATACTTTCGTTTGATAAAAATAACGTGCAGGTGAAATTTTCCCTTCGTTATGTGACAATCATTGTATAAATATCTTAACGAAAGGGAATCGATTATCTGGTCACCCAACGGGAAAATTAACCCGAAATCTTAAAAGGGTGACGTGTCCGGATAAGCAATTTTGACGTCCACGTCCAAACGACTCTATATTTTGAGCGAAATCTTGAGACAAAGTAAATACACCATATTTTGGTGCTTATTTCATACGTACTCTGACTTGTATTGTTTAGACTCTGTTCAAATCGGAATAGTCCCTTTAAAGACATTGTATGAAATCTAGATTTTGCTAATTGCTTCATATTCCGTTCCGCGTGTTAGCAACGCCCTGTTATGCCCCTCAGTAAAAACCGTAGTAACTAAAACACTGTTATTTTGGACATATGTAACATTTTGAAGTAGGTGAATTTTACCTTTTATTGTTAAGTACATCGCGTGGGTCATGGGACACCTAAAGGAACGGCAATAGGTTATCAAGTCATCCAACGAAACAATTGACCTGAAATCTTAAAAAGAGTTACGTGTGCCGATAAGCGATTTAAACGTTCACGTCCAAACGACTCTATTGCAG
The DNA here is from genome assembly GCA_963678685.1 of Patella ulyssiponensis. Classification (NCBI taxonomy): domain Eukaryota; kingdom Metazoa; phylum Mollusca; class Gastropoda; family Patellidae; genus Patella; species Patella ulyssiponensis. Next base: position 65,556,476 of record OY783229.1, read on the forward strand.
AACAGTAGAACGTTAACTCCCCATTTCATACTACACAGATTTTTATTTCTGAGACTCTGTTAAAATCGGGATCGTCCCTTTAAATAAAATCCATGTCATGCTAATGCCACTTTTTTGCATATGAATAGTAGAGATCTAGGGTTGAATAGTGAGGGATAAAGTGCTGGCTGCTTATCGAAGAATATATGGGTTCGATGCTGGTGGTTGTTTTTCCTGGGGAGGGGGCGGCTGGATGGCCGAACGAGTGACGCTTAACCCCACATCTCTCTCTCTCCCTACCCTTAATCCACCAGTTTGTGGTTGAAGTTCGACGTCCCCATCCGGGCAAAATTACAATGTATACGCGCCATCATTAAACCGGCTGGTGTACAACGTTAAACCCATTTTCATTTCATTCACGGCTCGAATGCCATTTTAATACGTTTAAAAACAGCACTTCGTGACAAAACTATAGCAGACCCTTTCCATATAACAATTTATATGGATTTTTATTATCACTCTAAGTAATTACATAACATGAGGGTACACCATACCAGACCATCTTCATTGCATCCACAGGTATTACAATCATCGTGAAAACTCTTGTCGGCATCGTGCCACACTCCCTTATGTAAACACTTACCAGGGTGACTTTCAGTCTCCGTTAATTCTGAAAGATGAATTATCGATTACGTACATTAATTCAAATATACTATTCAAAAAAAGTAGGGGATATTTGATTTTGGGGGCATAATACTAAAATATGCAAATGACTACGAAAAAAGTCACTATAGAACCTAACAGAAGAAACATTTCCAGTTACATGTGACGCCCAAACGCACCAATAGCTACCGCATGGAATGCAGGTGATGCTTGGGATCACCCAAAATGAAAGGTTACGTGCCCTTGGCATGCTACAGATCGGCACAACACAGCGGTTGTGGCGCGGACGATGAATGTTTCTCAGTCTGTCATAAGCAGGCTATGGTCCAGATACCGTGATACACAATCTGTACAGGACAGACCACGCTCAGGTCGACCAAGGGCGAAAACTCAAGCCCAGGATCGATTTATCCGTACCTTGGCCTTGAGAAATCGTGTCATCACAGCAAATCAGATCAGCGCTCGTCTTCAAACAGACACTGGTGTGAGACTGAGTGGCCAGACGATTCGGAATCGACTGCATAGGGGTCACCTTCGCGCCCGACGTCCTCGCGTGATCCCTTGTTTGAGAGATCAGCACATTCAGGCAAGACGTCATTGGTGTAGGGATCGTCAACACTGGGATAATCGACGCTGGAGCAATGTGATGTTTTCATATGAGTCAAGGTTCACTGTTGATTTTTTGGACAGACGTAGGAGGGTGTGGCGTCGTCGAAACGAGCGCTTCCAAGACGTTAACGTCATCAGACATGATCTATTTGTGGGTGGTTCTGTTATGGTGTGGGGAGGCATCACTGTTGCTGGAAGAACGGCTTTACATGTTGTTGCATGGCGTGTTACAGGCCAGTACTACCGGGACAACATCTTGGCAGTCCATGTTGTGCCGTTCGCACGACGTTATGGCCGCCGTTTCATCTTCCAGGATGACAACGCAAGATGTCACAGGGCCGGGATCGTTACAGGTTACCTCCAACAACAGAACATCACCACATTACCTTGGCCAGCACTGAGTCCCGACCTCTCCCCCATCGAGCATGTCTGGGACATGCTTGGACAGAGGTTACGTCAACGTCAACAACGTCCTGCCAATGTCCAAGAACTTGCTGCTGCGTTGCAACAGGAATGGGACAATCTGGACCAAAATGACCTTAGACGTCTCATTAGGAGTATGCCACGTCGGATCAATACTTGTTTGGCAAACAGAGGAGGATTTACCCGTTACTGACTTTGTTGTGATGCTGTGGTAACTTTGCTGTTTGACCCCGGGTATCATTTTACCCTTATAATGGTCAGTCTGTGTCTTACTTAGTCTAACGATCATTTGGAATAAATCGATGAATGTGAACTTCATTTCATTTTGTCATTTATTTCTTCGTCAGTTTCATTAGGTGACTTTAATAACACTTAAAAATCAAATATCCCCTACTTTTTTTGAATAGTATAGTTAAAAAAAGATAATGTAAAGGCAATTTTCTGAAAATTTCAGTCACACTGATCCACTATGAACCGCGGTTTAAGTTCCGCCTAGCCTTGATCATCATTACTAAAATCGGCACGACAAAAATCATAGTCTCGATTACCCATTTAATCATTAAATCGTGAAGGAAAGTTATGCAGCAAATCGGATCATAATCCAATAAATATCGCAGGCTAGCGTTGACATCTAGAGTTGATTATGGTCTGGATTAGTTAATTAATGTCTAATTAATAATTTAGATAACATTTCAAGGCTAAAAAAAGGACCTACAATAGGCAGATGTACCTCTTGCTTAATGTATATTAAAGTCATCATCTGAACGTTCATGGGGCAACACATATTTTGTTAACCAATGTAATAACAAACTTGGAGGCGTGTCCTTAGAGTGTCGCCTTTTTTTCCTTTTGAACGCAAAGGCCACATAGAACAACACGTAAGGTGCTTTTGGTCGTGCTCCGAGATCAAATATCTGTCAAACCTTTAATAGCAAGCAGGTTAATTAACACCTGAGTATCTCTTAAAACAGATAACTGACTATGTATGTTATATCCACTTGTTGAACCTGTTGTAATGGTGAGGGTATCCTAGTTGACCTCCTTCCCAGTTGTTTAAATCAAATGTCCATCTATACAAACATTCCAAAGGTAAAAAGATGAACAGGATTTAAAAAAAAATACCACAAATATTTTTGTAGTTCTATATAATCTATTTGATAATGTCACAAAAAGATCACCTTTGATGTTTTCTGTTATTTTGTAGATTACCAATATTTCAAGGCCCCAGTCCTAGTTACGTAGTACCTCTAATTGGCCTAATGACCTTAAAAGAATGGAGCTGTCCATCAAAGGAAGATTTAGGTAATTGCCGAATTAAAGTGAAGTTCAAATTGAGTAGGCAAATTATCCACCTGACTAACATGCATGATGTACCAGAAAGGTTAATAAAGCAATCGTCCTTTAAATGGACGTAGCTGTATACCTAATGTTAAAAGTACTAATATATTATGCTAAATATTCGCTGTGTCATTCCTTCCGCTTCAGTTTTTGAAGCGAGTAAATAACAAAATTCCATGTTTTGGCTATTAATTGAACAATTTTAACTTCAAAGAAACCAGGAAATAACAATTCCCTTGGTGGTAGTTATATCTTTGGAAGTAACCGTTAAAGCTATATATATTTTTTAAACAGTAATCGAATATATGAAATGGGGTTTAACGTCCAATGTTGGTGCACACACAGGGCTAATGAAAACGAGAATACGTCATGCTACGCGGGAGATTGAGCCCGGACAGCGACTCTAGGGCCTACTCTTATTTCGAAATCCAACAGCCAGGGGTTCTTTAATTACACGCATGCCAATGTGTACACGAGTCCTCGATTTTACGCCCCCTTCGAACGATTATACGTTGATTCCTTGGGTTTTCATAGATATTAGAGTATAAATGTATAGGGATGTAGTTTAGAGTATGAAATTAATTTAAAATATCATCCGCGCCATGCCATGACATTATCAATTATAGATTTTATGCATGTAAACATATTAGAAAACATCCGATGCAATTGATATCTCCATTTACATTGTTCAAAATTAGAAATAGAGTATTTTGAGGAAAAAGAGCCAACTCCTATTTTCTCCGATAAATTTGTTGTGTTTTTGTCTTCATGTTTCAGCATTTTCAAAGCCATTCGCAATCATTTTATGCCGCAAACTATTCTTGTTTTGCAGTATCATTTACTAACCTTATGCAATGTCAATTTAACTCTAGTGTCAATATACTCCAATTCCACCATTAACATGACCGATATGAATGGGCGTCTACCTGTTCCTGAAGAAATCATTCTTGGTCAACTTGAAAAGGTCAGTACTTTATTTTGAATCCTACTCTTGCCCTTGATTAGGTGTTGACTGCGTACCAAAATAGGGAGAGTCTGTTTACTGTTCCCCAATACTATTTAGATATCCTGAATAAAACTATTGCTTTAAAAAAGAATGACATCAATTGATTTAATCTTCTACAGTTCTGCACCCCGAGGCTAATGTAAGTGGCATTCATCATGCTGTGAAAGAAATTGTGCCAAGCGTTTCCGGCTACTCAGAGAGAGAGAGCAATGGTGTTTAACGTCCACCCGACACAAACCAGGTCATTTCGGGACTAACATATGGTTTTAATTTTATTGCAATGATTCGCTTGCGCGTAGGGATCTTTAGCAGTGGGAGGAAACCGGAGTACCCACGAGGTTGAGAAGGCGCCCCTATCTCCATACGCTCACATCAGGGATCGAAACCACAGTCGCAAGCCAGAGGTGACCGTGGTACTTTCTCGGCCAAAACGGGGGATAACATCCAGGACACTCTGGTATTTTTGAGCAAAATGTGTTACTGGGCCACAAGTGAGCAAGTGTCTTACTCGGTCACCGTAGTTGTAGTTAGCAAGAGTCTTACTGAACCACCGTGGTTATAGTGAGCCAGAGTCTTACTGAACCACCGTGGTTATAGTGAGCCAGCGTCTTACTGAACCACCGTGGTTATAGTGAGCCAGCGTCTTACTGAGCCACCATGGTCATAGTGGGCCAGTGTATTACTCAGCCGCCGTTTTTGTAGTGAGCCGGTGTCTCACTGAGCCACCGTGGTTATGGCGAGCAAGTGTCTTACTGAGTCATCGTCGTTATAGTTTTACACTCTGCGATGGACACTTCCGGTCAATTCTGGGCATGATTCCCTACAAAAATATAAAACGGTCGCATGTCACCTCCATCTTGTTAATGCCAATCACAGTGTACAGCCAACCAAATCTTGGCGCATCAGTTAATATATTCCATGGGTTGAGCAAAATGCATTATGATACATTTCGCCATCAGAAAAGAATGCACGCTTTATGCTATGTGTCAGTTTTTGTTATAATAGTTATAAATGATGGGAAATGAATGTATATTGAAAGTTTGAGTCATTATAACTTTATTCTGCGCACAATCATTATACCTACCTTTATCGGATGTATTACTTTAAATCCATATACAGGCAAAAAAATACAATTGTCGGGCCTTGACAGTATTAATGCGTGACGTCATGCATTTTCGGTAAATTTCGACTTGTACGACGTAAAGACGTTTAGCGCAGATATGGCGGACATTGTCTACTCCAATCAATGTCCAAGTCGCCTGATGTTCTAGAGGGTTGATGATGGTCTTAGTCAGTGAATAAATGTGTAAATAATAAATTATGTAATATAAGTAATAAGCCAGAAATACACCATTGAAAAGTTAATCTTAGCTCTCGCGTGATGTCTCTTTAACATGATTTATTTACACCGGATTATAAAGTAGGTCAAGTGGTTTGTAAACATAATCTCATAGTTCTTGGGGATTTTAAAACCAAAACAAATACACTATCCATTTCATTACTGTATATTTAACGATGTGCAGCTTATGGAACAGTGTAATGCAAATTTGTCCTAAAAGTAAGTGCAGAAGAACTGCACTACATGCAAGACAAAGATAACAACACTTGAACTAAACAAATATATTGTTTTGATCCGTCCTTTGTGATCAAATTGGCGGATTAATTTTAAACTAAAGATTGTAATAATATGACTTGAAAACATGATACCCTATCCGGCGGATAAAGAATTGTTGTTTAAATAAAAGTCTATTTTGATCATCATTTCTGTCCTTTTTTATGGAGAATTCATTTCTAAGCAAATTGTATTGTAATATTCATGTTGATTTTTTATGAAGAAATATACACCGAAAACAATATTCTTATATCATTGTTTATGTACATTAAATTCTACATTGACGTCATTCTGTTCTACACCCGCTTCTCTGTCTGTATGTTCGCAATGTTTATAAACTCTCTCTGTGCAAGTCAAAGTTTGTGATTTCTTTTCGTAGAGCCCAAGAGAGAAAATGAAATGTATCCTATCAGAGTCTCACAGTTACTGTCCAACCATTTACACCAAAAATATTTATTATCTCTTGGTAAAATGTAGGAGAACCAAATTTGCTTTAAATAATTATTACGTTCGTTTCTGGCGTTTTACGTCAACTTCCACCAAGGGTGATATCGTAGACAAGAAAATGGTTATTAAGAAAAAAAAACTTTTTATAGTTGCAGGGCAGTTTAATGGTAGCTGGTATTCTTCATCTTCTGATTGGTCTTACTGGATTAGTGGGCGTTATAGCAAGATATGTTGGACCAATCACGATTGTGCCTGCTTTGCTGCTAGCTGTGCTTTATATGCATAGGGTAACAGTCAAATTTGCCGAATCGTTTTGGGGAACTGCTGTGGCGTAAGTATTTCTGAAATATAACAAGGTTCCAAATGAGCTGAATCATCTGTCCACGGTTCAACTGTGTATGAATAATCCCACTAGCTTTTCTCGCAGAACGCCTGAGACACTATCACGAATCGCGCTATCACGATTCCCACTATCACCATTCGCGCTTCGATTGAAATCGTGATGATCATATATTGAGGTCAGTTGTAACAATCGTGTTGATACTAAAATGTTTCGGGCGATTCAAAAATGTTCTACGATCAGCACGATTAATTATCTAATACTGCTTTCAGATCGTGTAGATCGGCATAAGCCTTGGACAAGACAGACAATATGCTCTGTGATCTCTGTAGAAATATAGAAACAATGACGTCCATGGTCAGTTGGGTTGTATGTATACAATCGTATAGCTCAAATCCTGACCTAGAGTGAAAGACATCGCGACCATAATCTTATTCGAATAACACCCAGAAAACGTATTCGATTCCTGATGATCGTCCCGAAACGTATCCACATGTTTCAGACCGTTGACCCAATAGGGACAATCCTATCGGAACGCATCTGAGACCAGATCTCGACAGATCGTATCACATGAAGTTGACCTATCGTGATCACATCTCATCCAAGTGCACAACATTCATACCAGAACGTATTGACTTGCATCACCTCGTATCCATTGTGAAATTTCAGGGACACATCGCACGACATTGAAACCTAACAAAAGAGTCTAGTTCTCTGACCGCCCGCTACGACCATAAGTATGATTAGTTTTCTTTCCCATGCAATGAAAATTCCGTATTCTGTTGCCAACGTACCCGTTACTAGTTTATCTATTTCACTTACAGGACTACAGTATGTGGCGTAATTTTATCATTGTATCTAAGTGGAAAAAAGACGCCGATTCCATTCTGGACTAGGGGCAGAGGTTTCCACATCTTTTGGTATCCATTACATCAAGTGTTTTCGGTAAGGTTGTTTATTGCATGTCTGACTTCCGTTTTGTCCATGGTGATAATATGAATACTGACAACCACTCTGGTGTGAAACTATTAAACCTTATAGATATATATCGCTCTGTCGATATATATCGCTCTGTCACCTTCTGCTCCAGAGACACAAACCTTACAATTACATTTATTGAGGACACTAATTATCTTTTCATATTTAACTTGATGAACATTCAAGTTTTCCATCTTGCTTTAATCAAAGATACATTATGTAAGATGTAGATAGAGAGCTCACCATTCTTGCTATAAAAGTTCGAAAATAGATAGTGTAAAATGAATAATTCAGAGCGAAGATATTAGCTTTTGAAGGTTTGACAATACGTGTGCAATAATTTCAAACAAGGTACTGGTTGTTGGAAGCTAAGTCACGCTCCTTCATTTTTTTTTTTAGCTTAAATCAAAATATGGCTGAACTGTTCCAATCTATTTAATATCGGAGAAATCCGATGTCATCGAGAGTTTATTATGGCGTGGATACGTTTATTAATGTCTAATTAGTAATTTAGAAAACAGTTCAGGCCTAAAGAAAGACCTGCAAGAGGCATATTCAGCCCTTGCATAATGTATATTTAAAGGTATAACATCGTTATTTGATTTATCATTTCCGGTTTTGATATTTTTATTTAATTTATTCTCTTAGATTTAGATGTCTGCATTTAATCTCTTCTTTCAGATTTTGATATCGGTATTGTTTGGATGGGCGTTAAGTGCTATTTTTACTAATTTCGGAGTATTATCCAGTGATCCAAATAGTGTCCAGTTTTATGCTAGAACAGATGCCCGGAATGAAATTCTCTCGACCAATCCTTGGTTCCTTTTCCCTTATCCCGGTATGTATTTTACCTAACTTTCTAGACTGAGGATCTAGAAATTAGGGCTCTAGAATTTGAAATAACATAGTCTAGCGTTTTGAAACATCGGCATAAATACTATATATCATAAAGCATTTTTCATGATAAAATACTCCAAGTTTTAATAGACTATCAAAATTACAATCTGGGAATTACCAAAATGAGAACCTTCTAGCGACCAACATTCCAGATTAATTGTGACCTTGATTTCATTCTTGAAAAGGTACTCAAAGAAACATATAGGCTATCGACATTTGAAATCACAATATGCGAATTACTAAAATGAGATCGCTAGCGACCAACATTCCAAATTAAATGTGGTCTTGATTTTTAATGTATTTCTTGTTGATCTTTGGATTTATACAGGCGTTATAATGATGTGTCTTTAGGATAATGTATTCTTTTGTAGGTCAATTCGGAAGTTTTAGATTCGATACTGCCGCATTTATAGGAGCTTTTGTTGCAACAATCATGTCTGTAGTGGATTCTATCTGCGATTACAACGCATGCGCCAGAATGTGTTTTGTTCCCTTCCCACCAGCCCATGCCATGAACCGTGGAATATTCTGGGAAGGTTTAATGAGCTTTTTTGCTGGTATGACTGGAGCTGGACACGGCACCAACTCGTATGGTGGCAATATTGGTGCTATAGGAATAACTAAGGTTTTTTATTGTTTCATCTACTTATCTTTAGAGGGATAACTGTATTTTTTAAAGTCATATGTTAAAAATATGTTAAAATAAAGCCATAAAATACATGGCATTCATACACAACACTAGAAATATGGCGCACGGTTTCCAGTCCAACCTCGTGGGTTTTTTCCGGGTTTTCTAGCCCCGCCCCATTACACACGACTAAAGACCCTACGAGTTAGCGAATTATTGAAATAAATTTGAACCAAATGTTAGTACCAAAAAAAAAGGTTGTGTCTGATAGATAATAAACCTAATTTCTCTCTCCCGTCAGCGTGATGTTTCCATTACATGATGAGACGATTCAATGTCTATCCGTTGCTGAGATTCAATATACGATTCCAACCCATCAATATACGCACCCACATTGTAGTCTGAATATGTCAGCTGGGTCTATACTGGGATTGTAATAATGACATTGTATATATTTAATAAGATTTATTTCCTTGTTGAAAGTAATATAGGTCTAAGGTGTTTGTCAGCATAAACTTGATTTTTTTTCAGGTTGCCAGTAGAAGGGTATTCCAGGTATTAGCTCTCATCTACATGTTGTTCGCTGCATTAGGAAAATTAAATGCCGCATTCATCACCATACCTTACAGTGTTTTGGGCGGTACCATGATATTATATTTTGGAATATTTTTTGGCATCGTTTTATCTCAATTACAATTTATTGACTTGAACAGTACTCGGAACCTGGCTATACTTGGTATCAGTATACTGGTGGGTTTTATGTCACCGTATTGGGTAGAGAGACACCCAGATGCAATTGATACAGGTAAGAAAAATGGAATGAAATGGAATGGGGTTTCAGGGGAGGAGGAGGGGAGTCCAGGAATTTCCGCAGGAGGGGGTTTGCCAGATGACAATGCATGATGCCATCATGTCTCTAAATTATATAGGCATACATACAAATTGAGCTATTTAAAGTGAGAAATCCAACGCACCGTTTGGCGTTAATTTTTATAATAATGATGAAGGATCGCATTGTGATTTAATTTCATTAATGCAAGGCATTACAATTTTTTTTATGTAGCTGAGCGGGTGGGGTTTTAACCCCCCTCCCTCTGGATGCGCCCCTGGGTTCAACTTTCCGCTGTTCTGTACCAATTTAATGTGTCTATTGCTGACGAATAAAGGCTACGCAGTGTGTTACGTAGGAAGGTTTTCTCACACAACGACGCTACGGTCTACTTTTATTGCAAATTTTAACTGTTATGGGTTATGTCACGTGTACGCAAACGTGTACATGGGACCTCGGGATTTCAATTTATTGACTAGACTCTCGGCTCGTTGCCAGAACCTTTGTCCGGCATGGGGGGGGGGGGGGGGCGAATGGTTAGCACGTGCGCGCTTTATCATAAAGCCTGTCATTGAGTCAACTGGAGTGATTTCGAATCCCCGGTTGCACATGACAAGGAGTCGGGTCGCCTGTTCAACCTCGTGGGTTTTCTCCGGGGCCCCCGGTTTCCTCCCACTACACTAAAGACCCCACGCGCAAGCGAATTATTGAATTAAAATTAAACCCATCTCTCTCTCTCTCTCTCTCTCTCTCTCTCTCTCTCTCTTTCTCTCCTCACTTCTCACTCTGGAAAATTACAATGGGTCGTGAACCGAGGGCTAGATCTATTTAACAGGGTCAAATGCAAATTTTTCCAAGGTTACAAAAAGTAAACAGGATTAGGGCACGTGATTGTTGCCGAGGATTGTGGGTTAGGGTAAGGACTAGGTCTTGAGGTAGGGTTAGCGCTAGTCCGGTTTACATCTTGTTGTCCTGAGTAACTTATGCGTTTGGCCTTGTCAATTAGATTTAAATATGAAACGAGCTCGATGCCATCGCCACCATTTTTTAGTTGTGACATCATGCAAAAGTAAGATATGGACCAGGAACTGAACATGACGTTATCACCGCTATCCTGAAATTGTGACTTTAAATCAAATATAGAAATCCGTCCATCACTGCACGATTGTCCCAGGAACAAGCAAGCCAAGTTTCATGAGGAGCTTTAGACTTTTGTCGAAGTATATCGCCCCCAGGAGCAGGATTAAACCTTGTTAGCAGCTTTGTGAACAGGGAAATTTTTCAAGAAAACGAAAATTAAAATATTCGTATTTTAGCCTCTAACTGGTCGAAAACTAATATTTGCGCTATGGTGTTTTCAGGATAAGCTCCTGGTCTAAAAATAATCAAGCGTTGATATTCTACAGTAAGGGTTAGGTGTGGATCAAACCGAGAACCGACAATAAGGAAATTGATGTTCACCTTATCTTAGAAGAATGACTTCGCTTTCTTGCACTAAATATTTGTTTCTTATCATGTCCTCCCACAAGCATTTTATGTTTTTGTCCTCAGGTGTACCGGAATTGGATAGAACTTTAACCATGTTGTTAGCTAATGGTATATTTATATCTGGAGTTGTCGCTTGTTTTCTCGATAACACTGTTAAAGGTAGGTCGTCCAGACGCTTATGTTTATACTTATTCATTGTTTGACGTTATTAGTCAGGCTGGTTCAACGTTCACGTGTACAATGATTCCATGGGGTTAACGGCCTACTGTTCTGCTCCATCTGGGCTAATGAAGATGGGCAAACACAATACAGTGTCCTTTGAGGGACATTTATTCTGGATAGAGGCGCGAAGTCCTACTTTTAAATCGAATTCCTACTGTCAAGGGACCTCTTACGTGCACCTCGGATGTTTGTACAATCCGAAGGACTAGACAACTGTCGTGGTCATTGCCCGGTCCGAACCACTGAGAAAGCGAAACACGCCGGAAAATTTCGATAAACTTTCTAGGCCAACATCGGGCCATTGTGTTCTCTATGAATGTGTGAAAAGGTGTTAAAAATCTCTTCTTACTTTCATATTCCAGGAACAATACAAGAACGCGGTTTAATTGCCCAACTGGAAGGTGATGGGACACAAGCTGGGGACCACAAAATAGAATACGAAGAGGGGATGGAGGTTTATGATATACCATGGGTTCCAAATTTCATAAAATCATCGAGGTTTGCAAAGTATTGCCCAATATTGCCGTACTTCCCAGAGAAAGAAACACAAACGAAATAATCATAATATGAAATAAATACGTGTACATTTGTAATGTTATTTAATATTTTTGTCATGAATATACCGGTACTTTTCTTATCCTATTCCTTTGAATGTTTTAATTTTATGTGAAGTTTCCGATTGGGAGAGAGAATAAGAGGATCTTTAGAAGTGGGGTGTTCCCACTCGGTTTAAAGGGGGTTAAAAGGGCAGTGAGAATTCAATTAGTATGCCCATCTAACGCCAAACACGCAATAATCAATTTAACCTTCCTAAGAACATCCAAGGGGGTTGGGATGGGGAGAATTGTAAATTCCGTACTCAGTTGGATATGACTTGTATTACAACATAATTAAGTATATGGTTTGGTTTTTGCATGAAAATACCAAAAGATTGAGGCAACTGCCATCATCTCATCCATGCCTTTATATATTTTTTTTATCCCGCCAATCGCTGCTAAATTGTCAGTCTATGGAAATTATACAAACGTTTCGTTCCGTTTTATATTATGGTTGTTTAAAGAGCAAGTATTGTACATAAGCTAGTAAGGTGTCACGATGGTCGTATATGTCATCAATATTATCATGTCGAGACTGGTCTGAAGAGACATATAGTATGTTCAATGTTTTAGTTTAAAATAGTGACCTCGTGGGTTTTCTCATGGACCCCCGGTTTCCTCCCACTGCTAAAAACCCTTACGCGCAAGCCAATTATTAAAATAAATTTTAACCATACGTTAGTCCCGAAATGACCTTGTTTGTATCGTGTTGACGTTAAACACTCTTTCTCTCTCTCTCTCTCTCTCTCTCTCCCTCTCTCTCTCTCTCTCCAATAGGGAATGTAGCCATAAAGATTTTTAAAGATTTTTTCTGCAGCATGAAACTTTCCCATAAACCATAAATCAGTTACCGTTTCGTTATTCAGTTGGATATGATTTATATGTAAAAGTTAACCATGCATGGTTTCGTACGATGATCTATATGGTAAACTTTATCCTTGCGTGGTTTCGTACCAAGATTTATAATCAGGGTGTTTCTATTATAATTCCTCAGCTTTATATATGGTTTCTCGTTTATATTGTTGCATTACAGTTTAATGCGTCGGGAGGGAGGGGGTGTCTAACAAGTGCACTTTATACCATGAGGCCTGTCATTTAATAACGTAACTTAGTCCCAATCCCAAGATGTTCTAAGAAATGAATCATTAGCACTTTAAAGAGATTTTTAAGTTCGGTAAAAATTATTTCGAGTTTGTCGCAATTAGATTTTATGCAAAGTCTGAGATAAACCATAATGGCCGTTCGAGGAGTTGGATGGCCGTTTGCTTAGCGCGTGCGCGCTGTATCATAAAGCTTGTCATTGAGTCAACTGGTGCGTTTCCTAATCCCCAGCTGTACGTGAAAAGGAGTAGGGTCACTTTTCCAAGCTCGTGGGTTTTCTCCGGGTCCTCTGGTTTCCTCCCACTGCTTAAGACCCCTACGCGCATGTATTAATGCCGAAATGACCGTTCGACGAGACTAACCGCCGTCTTCCATTAGCCCAGGTTAGGTGCAGAAGAGTAGGGCGTTAAACCCCATTTCATTTCATTTCAAGACTAACCGTTAAAAATGTTAGTATTCTGGAAACAATGTTACATCACTGCTAACCGGGGTCTATTGTACGCATTAGTGCGCGCGTAAAAGACCACTTGAAACACGTAAAATAATTGAAGGACAAGACGAACATACATGGGGTATATCATGGGGTAACTAGTCATTGTCATGTACAGGCTGGGAATCGACACCACGTCACTTGAACCAATGACATTATCTTAAACCACTCGATGACCCAATCGCTCGATATGACTTGGCTCCGAGTTCACAAAGCATTCTCAGACTTAAGTTAAGAATTCATTCAACTTTCAATCACTATTTATGAGAAATATCTTTGATTTAGAAACTTCGCACAGAGTTTCTTATTGGTGTATTTGATACATTAAAACAACAAACGTTTTATATGGGGCTATATTTTAGTTAAAATAGGGCAAACAATTTTGAGTAAATTCTTAACTTAAGTCTGAGAATGCTTTGTGAACTTGGGACCTGAAAATTCGAAGACATCTTAAAATAATTAATAGACACCTCTTTACCAGATATTTAAATCTACATTTAAACTACATTTTTACCAAAATAAAAGACTACATTGTACAACAACTTACACGAGTACAGACGCTATTTACGTTGAAATGTTACATCCAACGAAAATCAAAGGAAGATGGCGCAACATGTTACATCCAATGACGTTCGCAGGAAGATGGCGCAACATGTTACATCCGAAAAGTACTAGGCATATGTTAGAGGCGGTGACAGATAATTAATATTGAAGTCATTTTGATTAACATTTTAGTCATATAAATCAATATTTAAGTCATATAAATCAACATTTAAGTCATTTTAATCCAATATATACAGTCATTTTAATCAACCATAAAATCATTCTAATCAACACTAAAGTCATTTTCATCAACACTAAAGTCATTTTAATCAACACTTAAGTCATGTTAATCGTCATCAAATCCATGGCGATATGTTGCTAGTTGCTTTAACCGACATTATTATTACTAGTCATATTCATGTGAGAGAGAAGTGGGGTCCAGTCGACACAAACTAGGTCATTTCGGCACTAAAATATTCATGTAGATCGTTCTCTTCTCTGTTTGTTCAGTAACAACAATCGCCGTCCTCTATTCGGGTCACTTGCCTGATTCTTTAAACACTTTCAAGAATCTTAACCAAGATCGCTAATTTTGGAATGTGTTTAACATGTTCTGCTACAGTGAACACTAACATTGTCCTTTAACTCCCATTTTCCCGTACATTAATTCTGTAACTTAAACTCTGTATAGAGGTATTGATATTGTTCGCATGTCGATCCACATTCCTTCCAGGTGGCGATCTACAACAACGGGTACACCACTGATGTACGACTTGTCGAAAATTATTATTACTAGTAAAACAGATAATTGGATTCAAGATGCCGTTAGACATACGCATGAGCAGCAGAATATGCTCGATTATGCTCCCCCGGGGCACGGATACGGCGAAGTACAAATGGGCAGGCATCATACAGATTAAATACGATACGGCAATAATAAAGGCTAATCTCAAGATTTTGTTTTTCCTCTTCATTTCCTGCTTCTTATGATATTTATTGGTCAGATCCCGTCTCTTCCAAAAATACATGGATATGAAACCCGCAAAATACAGCAAAAAGGTCAGTGTTACTAAAATAAACATTACCAACGCGGATATTCCAATCGTTGAGACCAAGATTGCCGAAAAATCAAAACAGTTAACGGACGAACTATCGTGAGATAAAATAACAAATCGTAAGACGGAATATGCCATAAACAAACATGTTGGCAGCCATATTATCGTTGTGTATAAAGTAGTTCGTCTAGACTGACAACTGAATCTATATTTCAGAGGTAACCAAAAGGAAAAGGCCATATTTCCAGCCAAACAAATGTTCGAACAACCAAGCACCAATCCGCCATTACGAAAACAAAGACCTTTAATAATAAGAAGTGGACATCTAAATTGTTCAAAATTGGGTAAAACAACTTCCAAAGTATGACTACCCAAAAGAAAGCAGGCCTGAATGTTGCACATGATGTTGCCTATACAGATATTCCAGACGATCAGTTTTATTTTAGACAAAGTTCCGTCACATTTTCTGATTGTAATAATGGCAACCGTTGAAAGTAATATCCCAACCAAAGCAACGATAGCCCTAAGAATCTCTAGATAAAACACAGTGGTGTCCAACGAAATCGTTTCCCTGGAGAATGCCGAAGATTCATTCATTGAACTATTCGCAGTCTCGTTTTCTTTAAAAGAATTCATTTTTCTCTGAAGGCCTGCCCTATAATTAGAAACATTGAAACGGTTACAAAAACGAGAAACTGGGCGTGGGTAAACATTCACTTGACTTAACCAGAATATCTGTAGACCAATGTAAGACCAATCTGAATCAAGCTATTGGCTGGTGTGCATGTGGTGGTCAGTCATTTCGGGACTAACATATGGTTTAATTTTATTTCAATACTTCGCTTCCGCGTAGGGGTCTTTAGCAGTGGAGAAAACCCAAGAGGTTGGACAGGCGACCCCACACCTTGCCACGTACAACCGGGGATTCGAAACCACACCAGTTGACTGAATGGAAGGCCGTATGATACAGCGTGCGCACGCTAACCATTCTGCCATCCACCACCCCACCGCACCCCCCCCCCCCAAAGAGGATAGACAAAAAGTTACAAAACAAAACAATATCATATGACTTAGCAACAAATTACTTTACGAAATTAGAATATCTTCAAGTAACTATACATACCTGTAGTCGGACTATTCTTTCTATGTGACTTCTCTGGCAAGTTTCTTATTGTTTGCGATATCACCCAAGTTGGAAGAGGACGTATAACCCCTCACCTGCCTACACAATTTACTTTAGTTTTCTTACTTTCAGGAGTTATTGATGAAATATCACCAACTCTTTTACAGCAAGTCAAGAATCTGTCTTGATCTATCTTGATTTTACCAGAGGGACAAATGAGAATGGCGTTCCGTGTACTGCAAGATGATATTTATTACATGCACTTAGAAATCTAGTATGCCTATATATACGAACTATATATATAGGAAATATAGAGATAGAGAAAGTTATAAAATCAATACGGACAACAGTGGTGGTATCATCCAATACGGGGGTCTTCAATATAAGGGGGTGGTATGTTCGATTATTTGTTGTTTTTTTTTATCAGCACAGTCATTTATTTTATTTCTCTAAAGTTATAATAAATACAGCGTGATTTTGGAAGCGTCGCTGAAGCTAAAGAGGGTCGTTTACGTGCACTACTGATTAGTATTTTTTGTCTATTCGACGATCAGCTTCGGTGGCTCAGTGAGTAGATGTTGGATCGCTAACCAGAAGGTTCCATGTTCGATCCCGATGTTGGGCTAGAATGTTCATCGGAATTTACCAGCAACCCCCACCCCCTTGTCAGCGGAGCAGGATGGAGGGCCTGGTAAGGGACAGCGTATAATCAATGGTTCGGGTGGGAACCTGAACGACAAGACGTGTTTCCTTCCCAGCCTCTCCGTCACCCGGAAGAATTTTCACGGCAAACCCCGGAACTTCTGAGCCACAGAGAGATTGTATTTCAGATATAAGGGCCAGGTATTGTCATGATGGATGCCACCCTGGCACTCTCGGGGAAATCAAAATATTCAACGGTTTGAAGATAGGTTTATATGAAATCGACCTGTTGAATCCAATGAGCTTGGGCTTTCCTCGTAAGGGGTAAAATTTAAAATGGAGGCTTATTTTGGCAGAAAAGTTTCTAAAAATGTGAATAATATATTGAAATAGTTTTTATTTTATTTATTACATATCTTCAATGTGCGTAGTTTCAGAATTCGGATGATGCTACCCTGGCATCCTTGGGTATATTAAAATATTCAAGGTAGCCGTCATGGGGCATTTTCTGGTTGGGTAAAAGGTTTTCCAATTTGCCAGGTTGGTATCAACTGAATCCACCTAATATTTTGATGGTTGTATCTGGGTAATAACCCATCCCACAGAAAAAATTTTTTCCAAATCCCGACCCAAGGGTAATCAACCTCTGCATTGTGCTCTCGCGGACAAGCTCATAACATGTTCAATCACATATAACAGTGAATACTAACGTTGTCCTTTAACTCTCATTTCCCCGTTCATTACTTCTGTAACTTAGACTCTGTATAGAAGTATTGGTATTGTTCGCATGTCGACCGACATTCCTTCCACGTGCCGATCTACAACAACGGGTACACCACTGACGTACGACTTGTCGAAAATTATTATTACTGGTAAAACAGATAATTGGATTCAAGATTCCGTTTAACATACGCATAAGCAGCAGAATATGCTCAAGGATGTTCTGTTGATCCATTAGCTGGGGGCAAACCTTAGCAAGGTTACATACGGCGAAGTACAATTGGGCAGGCATCATACAGATTAAATACGATACGGTGATAATAAATGCTAATATCAAAATCTTGTTTTTCCTCTTCATTTCTTGCTTCTTATGATATTTATTGGTCAGATCCCGTCTCTTCCAAAAATACATGGATATGAAACCCGCAAAATACAGCACGAAGTTTAGTGTTAGTAAAATAAACACTAACAACGTGGATATTCCAATTGTTGAGACCACGATTGCTAAAAAATCAAAACAGCCCACGGACGAACTATCATGAGATAAAATAATAAATCGTAAGACGGAATATGCCATAAACAAACAAGTTGGAAGCCAAATTATCGTTGTGTATAAAATAGTTCGTCTAGACTGACAACTGAATCTATATTTTAGCGGCAACCAAAAGGCGAAGGCCATATTTCCAGCTAAGCAAATGTTTGAACAACCAGACACCAATGCCCCAGAACGAAACCAAAGACCTTTCAGAATAAGAAGTGGACATCTAAATTGTTCAAAATTGGGTAAAACAGCTTCCAAAGTATGACTACCCAAAAGAAAACCGCTCGGGATATTACACATGATGTTGCCTATACAGATATTCCAGACGATCAGTTTAATTTTTGCCAAAGTTCCGTCACATTTTCTGATTGTAATGATGGCAACCGTTGAAAGTAATATCCCAACCATAGCAATGGTAGCCCTAAGAATCTCTAGATAAAACACAGTGGTGTCCAAAGAAATCTTTTCTCTGAAAAATTTTGAAGATTCATTCACTGAACTGTTATCAGTCTCGTTGTCTTTCAAAGAATCCATTTTTACCATGAAAATCTGAAATGAAAATATTGTTTGGTTAATAATTAGAAACATTAACAGATTTGGCTTAGACCAATGTAAGGTAAAACTAAATCAAGCTATTGAATGGTGTTCAGGTGTGGATGGGACCACCACATATTCTCCTTTTGATTTTAAAGGGACAGCCCCGATTTGAACAGAGTCTCAAAAATAAAAGTTCGAGTACATATGAAATTTAAACGCCCAAATATAGGGGAAGGGTGTATTGACCTTGTCACAAAATTTCAGCTCAAAATATTGAGTCGTTTGGACGTGAACGTCAAAACTGCTTATCCGGACACGTAACCCTTTTAAGATTCCGGGTCAATTTTTTCGTTGGTGACCAGATAACCGATTCTCGTTCCTTGAGAGGTATATATAGTGAATGGCCCACGTGCTGTACTTGATAGCGAAAGGTAAATTTCAACTACACATTATTTTAATGTTAAAGGAAGCCTGGTTTTACGTAGACACCGAGCTTGGGACACAGGTCTTAATTTCCAAAAGAAGACTGACGTGTTTGAAAACGTATCACAAATACTGAGTTAGTTGCTCGGGCCTTTGGAAGGGGATTTTAAGGGATTTTAACACAACATTAAGCAGTTATAGTCTTCAAACAATTATCGGGATTAGCCCTTTAATGTTAATTATTGTGTCTATGTTCCCAAAATATTCATTCAGCACACACAAAAAACCAAGGTCCCATGTACACAAGATCCCCTGGAGAGAGAGAGAGAGAGAGAGAGAGAGAGAGAGAGAGAGAGAGAGAGAGAGAGAGAGAGAGAGAGAGAAATGGGGTTTAACGTCCACTCGACACAAACTAGGTCATTTTGGGACTAACACATGGTTTCAATTTTATTTCAATAATTCGCTTGCGCGTAGGGGTCTTTAGCAGTGGGAGGAAACCGGAGTGCCCGGAGGAAACCCACGAGGTTGAGAAGGCGCCCCTATCTCCATGCCACATACGCTCACACCAGGTTCGAAACCACAGCCGCAAGCCAGAGGTGACCGGCCAGCTAGAGGTCGGAGCGCGGCACTCTAGACCACTAGGCCATCCCAACCCCCCTCCCCCTGGAGAGAGAGAGAGAGAGGGAGAGAGAGAGAGAGAGAGAGAGAGATCGGGTTTAACGTCCATTCGACACAAACCAGGCCACCCCGGGACCAACTTATGGTTTAATTCTATTTAAATAATTCGCTTACGCGTAGGGGTCTTTAGCAGTAGGAAGAAACCGGGGGACCCGGAGAAAACCCACGAGGTTGGACTGGCGACCCTACACCTTGTCATTCGAAACCACGCCAGTTCACTTAACGGCAGGCCGTATGATACAGCGTGCACACGCTATCCATTCGGCCATCCAACCCCCCTTAGAGGATAGACAAAAAGTTGCAAAACAAAACAACATATTAGGCCTACTTAGCAACAAATTACTCAATGACAGGCTTTATGATACAGCACGCACGTGCTAACCATTCGGCCAGCCAAACTCCCAGATCCCCTGGAAATTGGAATTCGATGTAAGGTAGGTCGTAGCGCCGCTGCCCGGTCAAAATTTCCTTCATAGCACAATGTACGGCGCATGCCTGTCTTTATTAGCCCAGGTTAGGAGCAGAACAGTTGAACGTTAAACCCCACTTATTTCATTTCATTTTAAGATTAACTGGCAGTCGATGTGCATGTTTACTAGCTTTGGTTCAAGTACAAAGTGTGAAATGTCGATTCAATTATCAATTAATTAACAAAGACAAATAACTAATTAGAAATAAATAGTGAATCCGCGAGAAGACCGGGAAAAAATCGGTTAAAGTGCTGAGATGGGGGTCGGAAGTTTTTGATCAAATTTACTAATGCTATAAGGAGCCAGAAGCGACATGCTGAAGTGGTTTCAACCTGATGTCACAATAACGGAATGAGCAGAGAGAGAGAGAGAAATGGGGTTTAACGTCCACTCGACCCAACTAGGTCATTTCGGGACTAACGGAATGAGCAACAAATTTACTAGACATTTTAAGGTTAGAATTTTTATTTTTACGTACATGTAAGTATTTTATCACGCTTCCTTCTTAAAAACAGATCGCATTCTATGGTGCAATTCTACAATTCTGGTTTTGGCAATGTCTGATGAACCTGGCGGTCGCCTTCCACTCCAGCACTAATTTGAACCAGCAGTTGCCAGGCAGGATACGCCCACATTTTTCAAGAGATGGAGAGAACGCACTAAAGACAAAAGCGATTTTTCGTACAATCAGGGCCTGTAATCCAGGGACTGAGATCTTTGGGATAAAAAGATAATAATAATAATAATGTATATTTGTAATGCGCTTAATAATCCATCCATGTACGCATGCTCAAAGCGCAGCATTTAAAGAGTCTCTCGACAATAAAAACACATATAAACAATCTGTTTCTAATCTGGATAATAGAGTTTAAACAAGTGAGTTTTAAGTTGTGACTTAAAGATTGTGAAAGTCTGAGATTCTTTAATGTTTACTGGTAACTGATTCCATAGGCCAGGTGCAGCAGCACTGTAACTCTTATCACCAAATTGTTTTTGTTTTGTTTTGGGAACAGCAATTATATTTTTACCATACGAATCCGGGGTTCGACAGGCAACCAGTGAAGATACTTTAACACTGAAGTTATGGATGAATATTTTGAAGTTCTTGTAACAATTCTGACAGCAATGTTCTGGATTCTCTGTAATTTATTTGTAAGTGTTTGGGTGAGCCCCAAGTGCAGACTGTTTGCATAATCAATACGGGACAGTATTAGCGCCTGTACCAGTGTTTTACCAGCATCAGTCGTGATCAGGTGGCGAATGTTTCTGATACAATGTATATGATAGAAAGATATACTAGGCCGCATTCTATGGGCATAAATTCTCGCTAGAAAAATATTTTCGTTCCTTCAAATCCGGTCTAGAAGGAATTTTATCGGTATATAGTTAATATAGTAATTAGCGTTTGCTAAAATGTTCCACAAAATATTTAATAGTTCTTCGATGATATTCGTCTTTGAAATCCGGATTATTTATTGATAGTAAATTTCATAGTGCGCGAGGTCACTGGACAGAATTCAACGATATTCGCCGCGTCACATGATCGCTTTTTCCACAATCGACCAATCACGTTATTGTCTACATTCGCGTGTGTTGTTGGTAATTAATATTTCGTTTAAACAAATTAGTATTTCGTTTAAACGAAATAATTATGTAAGAGTGGAATCATGTACGAAAGATAGTATTATAACGCAAAATTATTATTGCGTTATAACGAATTAGTTATTTGGTTTAAACAAAATAATTAATTCGTTATAACGAAATGATTAATTCGTGATAACGAAATGATTGATTCGTTGTAACGAAATAATTAATTCGTTTAAAGGAAATATTATTTCGTTATAACGAAATATTATATCGTTAATACGAACTATTATATCGTTAATACGAAATATCATTTCGTTAATTCGAAATATTATTTCGTTAATACGAAATATTATTTTGTTTATACGTTTAAACGAAATATTAATTCGTAATAACGAAATAGTTAATTCGTTAAAGCGAAATAATTAATTCGTTAAAACGAAATAATTAATTCGTTATAACGAATTAATATTTATTAATTACGAATTAATATTTCGTAATTACGAATTAATATTTCGTAATTACGAATTAATATTTCGTTATTAATTCGTTATAACGAAATGATTGATTCGTTATATTAATTCGTCATAACGAAATAATATTCCGTTTACACGAAATAATATTTCGTTTAAACCAAAATTAGTATTTCGTTTAAACGAAATGATATTTCGTTATAACCGAAATAATATTTCGTTATAACCGAAATAATATTTCGTTATAACCGAAATAATATTTCGTTATAACCGAAATAATATTTCGTTTAAACCGAAATTAGTATTTCGTTTAAACCGAAATTAGTATTTCGTTTAAACGAATTAGTATTTCGTTTAAACGAATTAGTATTTCGTTTAAACGAATTAGTATTTCGTTTAAACGAATTAGTATTTCGTTTAAACGAATTAATTATTTCGTTCTAACGAATTAATTATTTCGTTCTAACGAATTAATTATTTCGTTCTAACGAATTAATCATTTAAACGAAATATTAATTCGTTTTAATATACTTAGTCGTGTCGAAAAAAACTGAGTTGACTCTCACATTTTGTGTCGATGTGATCAAAATATCTTTCTGTGGCTCATATACACCACTTCCCTGCACGGATGGAACGTTTATTTGGTTTGCTGGATCTCTGTTCGGACCGACCGCGAGCAATTTGCAAGGTGAATCGTGCACATGGCTTTGTTTACAAATGCTATGACCTGGCACTTGACCCTGTAACTTTTGACCGCGACGTCTCAAGCGCGATCCGTGATTGGTCAAATTTGAAATACCTGCGCAGCATCCAACTTGCATATACACAAATATGGCTCCGCACTATAAAGAAATAGGTCATGGATTTCTGGCCAATTTCGAGCTTAAACTATCAAATTAACAAAATATATTGGAGAACTTTGTTGACATGTTGATTGCACGATTATAAATAGTCCGATTTCTAGACCGGTTTAGCGGGAGCGAAGGTGACAGGTTTTTCGACCCGAGAATGCGGCCTATACGGCACAATTCATCAACGTGAGTTTCCATAGTAAGTGTTGATTCTAGGAAAACACCAAGGGTTTTCAGGCTGACAGAAGTCGATCATTGAATCCCAAATTGTCGCTTTCTTTTCTGTTATTTTCAGTAGTTTTTTAGAGGTTCCAACTGACATAGCTTCCGTTTTTTCATCATTTAATTTTAGACTGTTGTTTGTCGTCCAGGATTTAACAATCTGATTAAAACACATATCCAATTTCGTTTCGTTTTTTATAGTTCAAAATTTCATTTTTACTTATCTTTACTACTCTTGGATCTGGAGGACTTGTTATTTAATCCGTGTTCTGGCTGAAATGAGGGGTCAGCCAATCAAATGGTCTGTCGAATCGACCGTTTGACCTTTTCATGCGTGGAACTGTGGGTAGATATTACCAGCCAACGACGTCTATACTATAAACACCAGCGGATAGAAATCATAACAAAACAAACCTAGATTTTGAAAAGCATGGCGGTCGCTGATTGGTTAATCGAATGACTGACGTTATCGGGTCAAATGTCCCGTGCTTGATACCTGACGTCATAGAACGTGAGCTTCCACTATAACTAGTTAGATCTACATGAGTGTAGGCCATCGAAAGTATAAAAAAACGAAACGAAATATAGATCTATATTTTAATTAGATTGAGGATTTAATGGACTGTGAACATGCTGCTGTACGATTTAAGGATTCTTTTCTTTGAGTGTGATTGAAAACGTCACCTAGCTGTGTGTATCATCGGCGTAAGAGTAATGTTGGATAAAATGTTGGTTAGTAATAATACCAAGGGGTGTAGTGTATAGTACAAATAATACAGGACCAAGCACTGATCCCTGTGGCACCCCACACGACAAAGTAATATCATCTGATTTTTCTTTGTTGACCAGAACAGACTGGGCTCTATTTCTCAGATATGATGAAAACCAGGCTAGAGATGTATTAAAATATTAAAATTTCTGTGCAGATGATTCAAAAGAATTTTATGATCAACAGTATCAAAAGCTGCTGATAGGTCAAGGAGGATTAAAGAAGCTGTTTTACCATCATCAACAGCACATCGCAGATCATTTACTACTCTAAGAAGGGTAGTTTCTGTGCTGTGGTTGGGTCGATATGCAGACTGAAACTTATCAAGGAGGTCATGTGTTGAAAGGAAGGAACGCAATCTTAAATTAACTGCTTTCTCCACAATTTTCGATAAAAAAGGACAAGTTTGCGACTGGACGATAGTTTTTGAGAACGTTAGGATCCAGTGATTCTTTTTTAAGTAGTGGTTTTACGATAGCTTGTTTCAATATGTCAGGAAATACTCCGGTTCTCAGACCAGAATTTATAAGTGACGTTATTATGGGAATTGAAACATCCAAGTATTCGAGCAGACGTCTGGTTGGAATTGGATCTAAAGAACATGTGGTTTTCTTTGCTGATCTGATTATATTCTTGATATCATTTTCACTGAATGGATTTAAAGTGTGAGAATTGTTGAAAGTCAGGTTCTACAATATTTATAAAAGTATCTGTCTGAGAATTCTTGTCAAGTTGATTCCGAATTTTGTCAATTTTATCAATGAAGAAATCTGAGAATTTACTTGCAAGTTGAGAGTTGTTATCAGAGTCCGGCAATTTTGATAAAGATTTCTTGCCTAAAAGGGATTTCATAAAACGATGGTATTGGGCAGGATTGTTTTGACAAATAGCTAGTTTTGCTCTGCAATAACGGATTTTTACAGCTCGAATGACCTGATTGGCATGGTTTCGAGCAGACTTATAAATCTGACGATGAACCTCTAGGCTAGATTTCCGCCACTGTCTTTCAGCTTGTCTGCGTTCCCTCTTCGCCAAATGTATCTCCTCGTTGTACCATGATGAACCTGATCGAGTGACGACTTTTCTTGTGACAAGTGGTGCATGTTTTTCTAGAATGCCAGATAGAGTCACATTATAGAAATCGGTTAGATCATTGGGGTCATCAGGGGGGGGGGGGGGTACAAATCAGATCAGAGGATCTGAGGTCATTCAACAACTGTTCTCTACTGATGTTCTTTAAGTTCCGACACAATTGAAGAACACCTTCTTGTTTGGGTTTAGTCATATTCCATAACATGGTAATGAAATAATGGTCTGATATTTGTATGTCACGTACTTCGACATGTTCAATCACATTACAGCTATCTGGGGTAATAACCCAGTCCAAAATATGACCTGATTTATGAGTTGAAGTAATTATGTGTTGATTTAAACTATGAGTCTTTAACAGTTTAATAGCCTTTTTAGAAGGTAAATTTTTGGGGTCATCAAAGTGAATATTGAAATCTCCCAGAAACACTGTATTTGTTTTATGATTAGTTAGTAGGGCCTCGAATTCATCAAGAAAATCAGTCATTGTTATTTTATTCTTTTTTGATGGAGGTGGCCGCTAAATACACACTACATGAACACATGTATTTATTGCACTGACTTTCAGACTGAGTGACTCAAAAGTTTTATAGGTATCAAACTGCTTCAAGAATTCAACATTAAGAGAACTGTGGAAGATTATAGCTATTCCTCCGCCTAAACGATTAGGTCTTAGAATATTGTAAATGGAATAACCATTTGGCGTCAATTCAGCTATATTGGCCTCATCGCCATGTGGCTTTAACCATGTTTCCGTGAGAAACAAAATATCCAACTGTTCATTAATTATCAAATCGGTTAAGTCAAGAGTTTTATTTCGACAAGATTGGCTGTTAAGTAGTGAAACTTTAAAGTTTTTTGAAAGTGATTTCGGGTGAACCTGAACTAAATTTCCAGTGATTACACTTGTTTCTGAAGGTATTTGAAGTCTTACTTTCTTTCGTCTGCCGGCTCGATTTCCCCGGAAACGTTTAAGAATGTCAAAGTTCTTAAGTGTAGAAAAATCTTGCAATGAAAGTTTATTTCTGAGCACATTGTAACTGAGAAGTTGTTCACGTGAGTAGGTGATCATCCCATGATTCAACCATATACTGCTGCCTAACGAAAAACTTGTCACCAGTGAGTAGATTTAATACCGCAACACTGAGCTGTTGATAATCTAACAAAAACACAAGGTCTAAAAATAGCCCACAATGGACAGAGTAAACTTGCAACAAATATCCCAAAAATTGAAGATCTGCTACATTGTTAAATATGATCCAAAATAACTTGAAAATCACAGAATATAATCCTGAGACTGAAATCAACACATGTACAGAGTTTGAAAAACACTATTAAATCCAAAGCAGTGATAAAACTGCTGACAGCTGAGAGCTCATTTAGGTGCAGCCTGTCTGGTGACCATTTTTTTCTATGTTAAGTTTCATCAACATCGGATAAAAACGGTGACTTCTAGAGTGTCCACAACCTTGGTATAACATACTTTTACACTATTTGCGTACAAGAAGTAGCTATTTTATCCAGCAGTTTCGGCCAGATTTTGAGGAATTTCGAACACAACATTCATTGATGTGTAACGATGAAATATTTAAACAGTTTTTAAAGATGAATATAAATTGTGACTTCTAGCGGGAATAATCAGGGACCACAATTCAGGAAGTTAAGTTGTGATATGCGCGATGATCGACAGAAACAAGGCTCTGGGTGATATAAACATACATTTAAAATTTCATAAACATCGGACACAAATTGTGGCCTCTGGAGGCTTCACAACTTTGATATACCATATTTTTACACTATTTTCGTACGAGGGGCAACCACTGTGTCCGGATATCGACAAAATCATGATTTTGGGGTTATAGACATGTATTTCATGTTTCATCAAAATCGAATCAGAATTGTGAGCTCTTGCTGGTACACAAGCTTGATATACCATGTGTTTACACTATTTGCGTACGAGGGGCGGCGATATGTGCGACATCTTTGGTCCGATTTTCACGCAATTCGCACTCAACCCACATTACGGTGTACTGGTAATACATTCGAACGATTTTTTTTATTAAATCGGATAATAATTCCTATCACAGGGATCCAAGATATTTAGGTTATAACCATGCATCATTTCAAGTTCATCAAAATCAAATAAATTTTGACACCTATAGACACCTATAAAACGTGATTTTCGTAAAATCAGGTTACATAAACCATGACGTTATGGTACGATACGTGCCAATATCGAGGAGAACCGAGATCTTAAGGAGATAGACCCATATTGCAAGTTTCGTCAAAATCGGCTAAAGATTGTGACGTGTATAGTTTTTTTATGATCTGCAACCGTTAATTATGTCCTAAATAGCGGAATTTCATGCGTTGCTGAAATTCTTTTACCCGGCTTTTGTTAATTTGATTCCGGTCAATTTTATTTTTGGTATTAAAAATTATGAGGTTACTTGTTCACGTGGACATAAATGTTCTGAACCCATCTCGTAAAAGACGTAGCTACAGGGCGCCAAACTTAGGGTAACTATAATGATGAAGAATTTAGATATCCAGTCCTTATACAGATTTCGTTGCCATTTACAAATTTTTCCAGTTGGACTTTTTACTACCTATAATACAGGTGCCCGAAATTGCAAAAGTTGATATTTGGCAATTTCATCACATAAAAAATGTTATTTTTTTTATTTTCTGATATTGCACATTATGTGTTTTAGGACTATCCCAACAGATAAAATAAATTTAATTAAAAATCCGTGATAGCCGCCTTAGCACCTTCTGACCGGTGCTTTCGTTGACACGCTCTTTACTATAGAGAATACAGATTGTCATAACATAAAGCTCAATTTACTTTAATCTTCTTACCTTTACGTTAAGATCACCAACTGTTTTATAGCCTCGATCGGAACAATATCAGAAAGACAAATGAACCCTGTGTACTGGAAATATGATATTGTATGATATTTATTACTTGCGTAAAGACATCTAGTAGTGTATACGTGTGGGGGAAAACAATCGATATAGACGGTGGTGTATCAACCAATACGTGGGCCGTCAATTTGGTAAGCTTATATTGTTTTATATGGGAATACATCTTCGAAACGGCAAGTCCTATTATTTTCTTTTTTTTCAACACAACAAACCGTTATCTCATTTCTATGGTGGCGGGGACTGTCATTGAGTTACTCAATTATAAGTTAGAGGACATACACATGGTGTATAAAATTGTGACATTCACTACCGATGTATTTACCATCCCACCTCACCCAATTTGCATCTGGAATCATATTATACAGAAAACGTATACTTGCATTGCGGGGTGTTAGGTTATCATCGGTCAGTAGGTACTTGTCTTTAATGTTCATAGTGCAATAACATAAATAGTTCTAAATCTTAAGTATGGACATTCTACCTTGATTAGACGCATAATGATTATGTCATAGAAGCCGTGGCAGGCAGACAGCATTAAATATTCTTGTGAGATGGTGTTCGGGTGATGTCGTCTACAACACCGATCAGTAGTGAATATTCCATATAAAGTATAGGGTTCTGCCAGAACGTTATTAATCTGCAAATTACAACATTTATTTTGGAAATATTGGAAAAATAAATAAAGGTGTTTGAAGTATTTGTAGGTAAAAATATTTCCTATTTAGTGTAAATGGGTATATAAAATGACTAAAGGGCATATTCTGCCCTGACCACTTTACGATACAGCGTCTTATGGAAACAATGCAAGCGATCAACGCCGTCACCAGTGTCCACCTGTGAGGTCATTGACCAAGGCCCACACAAGTACGCGCCGAGGGCATTTTATGAGAGCGCTAGAGGCGCGCAATAGTCTGTGGGGGGGGGGGGCGGTTGGACCTCCCCCCCGAAAATTTTGAAAATTGACAACCATTCCAAGCATTTCAGACAAAAGCAGAAGAAGGGAGATTTTTGATTTCCTGATATAATTACATAACAGAATGACCTAAGAGCACTATCATTAGATGAATTTGAGAACTCTTTTCTTTTTTTCTTTATAGGCTTAGGCCCACTTTTTTTAATGAGCTTAGGCCCATCTGTCACGAAAAGTTGGACAGGTAGGCCCAGTCCGCACTGGCCGTCACACGTAGAAGGCAGACTTGGACTTATAAAGGAGGTATAAGATGACTTTCGCAATATTTCTGTGAAAGACATTTATCAATCGATGTGGCTATGATGACGTGACTCCTGCAAGTCTATAAGCATATCGCTATGACAATGGTTTTTGTACTGATCGTTTTAATCCTTATACAAATTGTCTTTCACGGTTTTCTTTTAGCGGAAATCCGTGCTTGTTAATTTCCTGACAAGAAATGGAATGAAATGGGTTTTAACGTCCTAATGTTCTGTTCCGACTTGGCTTATGAACACGAACATATGCCATACAGTTTGCTGTGAAGGTGAAGGAAATTTGCCCGGACGTCTCCGCTAAGGTCTACTATCGATTTCCAACTGCCGGGGGTCGTTTACGTGCACGATTAGACAGCTTCGTTTGCCAGGCCCTTCTCCTGCATCGCTGACAAAGGGAAGAAATTATCTAATAAGATATATTAATATTGTACGATATAATTAAGCTATCACCAGAATGCAAAACAACTATCGAGTTTAACACCATTCGCCATAAAAATACTTTAATTGCATAATATTTATTCAAATCGATTGATTAACTTCAGCTATGGCCATTTACATAATTTCATATTACTGATACAACGATACAATCTATATTATATTTTATTTCAAAGGTCATTGTTTCAAGAAATCATTTTATTTTATTTTAATTCAATACTCGAGGAATCTTTGAGATTTTCTTGGGCGTCCTATTTTCATCTTGGGAGTTTGGGTACATGTGTGAAATAATCTTTGACATTGATGTGTATTGATTTATTATAAGTAAATATTGCAAATTATTATACAATTCTAATTAGTTAATGCTAAAATTATTTCTCAACAACTAACCTACTTCTACAATTTGGTAAGGATCGATTATCTGTTGACAAAAAAAGTAGATTTAAAAAAAAACACCATAAAACTCATAACTTCAAACAGTAAACCCCACCAACTTATTTTCTATAGAGAAAATATAAGGGATATACAAATACATAACATTAATAATTATTCATTGCAAAGACCCACATCGGTAATCTCTAAACGGATATCCACGTTGATAAATGAAAGACACGCTGAAGACGGTCGAAACTGAAATACAGCTAGTGCATGATATAATTCTTTAGTGGCATTTAGCGATTGGAGACATAACAGAACTAACACAGTTATGTGGGAAAACAATCACTGATTTATTATAACGATAGGAGGATACTTATCGAAACGTCGTGCTTGTTTATAATAAATCAGTGATTGTTTTCCCATATAACTGTGTTAGTTCTGTAGTGCATGATACATATATATTTAAACAAAAAAGAATTATAAGCTTTGGTTTTAGTAGAGGTATACATTTTTTGTATGTTATTACAATGGTCTGTTACCAAACTCAACATTTGAAATGCAAGAATTGTAAACATTGATTTCATAAAAAGTAATAAATTAAATTATGAAATGTAGCTGGAGCGTGTATAAGACCAAATGGTATACTAACAGGAAATTGCGATGACTGTTTATAAGACCAGCGTAAATTGCATTATTGTTGTTTACTGGTATACTCTTTGAATATCACCAATATCAAATATGAATTGAGCAGAATGAAAAGGTTTATTTAAAATGAAATTACATGTTATATATAAAATGAAATTAAATGTTATATATAAAATAAATGTTAACATAATTAAATACAAAGTCAAAGACACTGGTTGTTTTCTATATTTAAAGGCGCCAAATGTATTGTAACTCTTCGCATCAAAATTTACAATTAAAAATGGCACAGACTGCGTAGTAAGATAGTTTAGTATAGTAATAAAAAATACTAAAGACACGCCAAATCTACTGACCGCTCCGAATCAAAATTTACAACAAAAATAGAAAGTAAGTACGATGATAACAACTAGTTAAATAATCACAAGGATAGTTGGTTTAATTCAGACGTCAAATACAGAGTAAGTGCAGTGATAATAATAGTTAAATACAATCACAAGGACAGTGGGTTTGTTTTAATTCAGATAGTCAATGGTCTTTTTTAACGATTAGAAGCCACATGGAGAAGTTTCGTCTTTCCTTGATGTTCTCCAAAAAATATGACGTCATTTTGCTGGTGGTATTCTACTAATTTTTCTGTAGATTTAAAAGTCTGAAAACAGAAATAGATTTATTATGTATTTCAAAGTTAATATTTATACAATAAGATCTCGGCAAACACGGATACATTTGAAGGGAGGCAGGCTATCTTCTTGTGGGCCATCTTCATTTATACATGTAGAAGTTAGAGACGGTTTGTCGGAGAGAATGGGGCAACGAGCGAAAAATCTATCTATATGTAACTAATGGATATAGTACAGGGGTCGCCAACATAGCCAAGTGGAATTCATTAGCGCACTTTGATCTGCCATTGCTCTAAGAGGGTTGTCCCCCATACGATTGGTTTGAGAGAACGTTAAGTCCTGGATGCAATCGTATCACTTACGGAAAAGTGCGTGTATATCGTATGTGGAATAGCCGATTTCCACACATTCAGTGAAATATAAATTCGTCACGAATTTTAATAATCAGAATTGCATACACATTTTGCTGAATCAAATGCATACCATTTCATTATTCTTGTATTCTCCGAGGGCAAATTTTTTATCGGGTCGTTGGCGGATCTTTAGATTCCGTATTTTGTTTTGATAAAGCACACAAAGTGTATACGGGTGGCTTGTATTCGTGGCTTTATCGCCTCGACTATTCCTGATAAGGAAAGTACCGTCCTAAAACAAATAAAAAAAATATAATTATATCTGTGGAAAATGTTCACCAGGAGTGACTGGCCAAAACTAACCTGTAACGATTACATATACTGAGCGCCATAGAAAACGCATCACTTAGTTTTTCGTATAACAAAATGATCCTGTAAACATATCTTATTTGTTTTGCTTCTTATTGTGAACAATATTCAAATGGGAACACATCAATAACAACACATTTGTACATTTATGGATGTTTAATCTGTAATCAACGGTACAAATTACATAATATCAAGTAGTGTCCTTATGGTGATGATAGCAATTAAAGTGATGTAATATCATTACATAAAAAATATCAAGTGATATCATTACAGTAGGCTTAACGATATTAAGTCATATCATTACAGTGACATCATTACAGGGACGCTATCAAAGGCTACCATTCCAGTAGCGTATCTGATATTCATTCTTTTACACAAAATAAACATCTTACCATTTTTACATTTGTAACAAGGGACTCGAATAACGAGGCTATAAATATTCCATAAGTCATGTACACATACACACGTTTTGAAAAATAGAACTGACCTTGTTTATTTTTTGTATTCTAGCATTTGATGTTTTCCGGTCTATATCAACGTGATACCATGGAAACCCAACCAGTGGATCCGATGCACCATCATCATATATGCCTCGTGAATCATCGTCGTCAGATGTATGTACTTCCTTCATTAAAAAAACTCCATAAATTATAAGAACTCTCACATTAAAAAAGAATTATAACATTACAAACAACACGAATTCCTTGATTAAAATATACATAAACGGATGAAAGTATAGAGGTGGAGTCATTGAAAAAATTAATATAAACTGCTCAACGATAAGAATTACTTCATTAAAAAAAACAAAAATAACAGATAGATTATATATATTCCTTCATTTCGAAATAACTATTATTCCTTTATTTCGAAATTAAAATTATTCCTTCATTTAGAAATTAACATTATTCATTCGTTTAGAAATTAACATTATTCCTTCATTTAGAAATTAACATTATTCCTTCATTTAGAAATTAACATTATTCCCTCTTCATTTAGAAATTGACATTATTCCTTCATTTAGACATACGAGTGTTATCATCGAGAATTTAATATAAAGACATCAAATATAAGATCATTTTTAAAAGAATGTCTATAAATAAAATGAGGTTTACCGGTGGTATTGTTGTTATATTAATAAATTAAAATTGAATAATAAATGATTTAAGAACTGTGAATAATAATATTAAATTGAAAATTCACTCTGATAATTTTGATTTTTCTTCATTTTAAATAAAAATTATAAACACACTCATATGGATATACTACTTCTGCATTTTATTAACATACCACGTTTCAATACACATACAGGTATCGTTATTAAGCAAATAATGATTAATTAACAAAAGTGTGCTGCAATATATAACTGAACACTTTGGAAGCCATTTAGCAGATAAAAAATAACAACAATGTATAGACAACAAGTAGAAACCATTTTAGTAAATGAAATGAAATTGAATGGGCTATTGAAGACTGGCACAAGCAATGTAGTGTGCCTTGAGTCAAATTTCGCCCGGACAGTGGCAGTATGACCTACTCTTATATCGAATTCCCACTGCCAAGGGATATTTTACGTGCACGCCAATGTATAAACAGGACCACGGTTTTCCATCCGGGCTAGCGAGTCAGTGTCTTACCCACTTAACCTCCATCGCTCCCTCAAGTAACAGGAGCAATAGAAAAATAGAAATAGAGAGTAAAGGGAGCGGCATAGATCGGTGGAATTTCAGTTCGTCGTATCTTTGTAAATACTGACCAATTGAATTATTTTGGACTGATATTCCACTTTTACAATATTGGTTCGGAGTATAAAGCGTAAGGCCGGTTGTTTACAACGTCAATTAAATTTTGACTTACTGAGTCAATGGTGGCTGCGGCTGTATGTGGTGTTGTTTTCGGGATATCCTCCTTCTTCACATCCAAGTCGTTATAATATTCCTTCTGGAGTACCAGAAATAATATCAATAACATGTAAATATAAGTGAATGGAAACAGTTTTAGCTACAGGGGTTATGTGTTAACTGGTGTGATTATATGAATTAACGGGTTACGGTTTGGGTCAGTGAACTCCGTGGCTGGTAAGTTTTTTTCAATAATGCAGGGATGCTATAAATATGAAAACGAACGTAGTTAAACTAGTTGGCAGTGTAGACTAATTGCATGTATCACAAGGTGACCCATAAATAAAGGTTTCCACAGTTAGCAGACACAATATAAAACTACAAGCCTATTTCTGATCGTTTTATGCTATCTGCAGAGGTCATGTTGGTACTGGACCGGATCTGTGTAGTATCTGGACTGAACGGAGTTTGTCGTGTATGGGTCGTGATTAGATCGAGTAGGTCCAATCAAGGTCTTGTTGGATCTGGGATGGAGCGAGTTCTTCCTGCACGACCTGGACCGTCACTCGTCCAGAAGAGGTCAAGTTGATGTCTTTTCAACAAGACCTACTCCTGATTCGTCAAGACCCGGCCATGAATACCTTCCCCAGTTTTACAACGCGACTCGTGCGTTAGGTCGTGCTTTGGTACGATGAGGGTTTTAGAGGTCGATTAGAGGCCGTTTCATCAAGATCTGAAGGCGAGCTTCGCGATCCAAGAAGACCTTCTAGAGTTTACAACGCGACTCAAACCCCGTTTGAGAACGCTACATAGTTCTCTGTATGAAGAATGTTAATTAAGATTTTTAACAGAAAATATACATATAACACAATAAAGGACACGATTGTTTAAAACATTCAAAACAACATGCTTACATTTAAAAAAATCCACAAAACAAACCACATCCTTAACCTTTAAAAATAGGAATATCCAAAATACCACCCAACACTTCACAGACTAATTAACCTATACAGACCCTCTGAATACCAGCACCGACCGAACTGAACCGAATAAGTACTATTGAAGTACAGGTTACATGTATCTTGTGAAATAAAAATCTATCACCATATATTAGAACAATAATGAAACATTAATTCATTTGGGAGCCAATGGCAGAAACAACCCTTACACCCTAAATGTATAATATACCTATACAAGCCGTTACACCATAAGTATATAATATACCTATACCCATTGGGATCTAATGGAGAAATACAAAACCTTACATTATTAATATACACTACACCTATACTCATTGTGTGGGGGAAGGGTAGTTGAAAAATACAAACACTTAATACATACTATACTTAAACTCAAGGGGTGCTAATGGAAAAATACAAACCTCACTTGGTTTACAGGGTTGAATAGTTGGCTCCTCATAATCCTGTTTATATGAATGAACATTGCATTAAATAATATTGCTTGAATTCAAATAGAAAAAAAAATGTTTATAAATTGAGAGAAGAAATGGAATAGTTATAAAGTAAAACTAGTGTTGTTTAAAATGGTGTTATCCGAGACCATTCCCTAAGCTATCACATTTATCATTGCTGTGGGACAAGAGTCGTCTGTCAGTTGTGGACAATCTGAAGACTCCACTTGGTCTATATACAGTCAAGATGCACAGTGAGTTTTACAGGTACCCAGGTAGTAAAAACGTACACAACGATAGCTAAACACAAACCAAGTCAGCGCTTTTAAAACAAAGTTTTTCAATCCGATTAAAGCATGGGTCCTATTTCGTTTCGTTTATTTTATAGTTCAATACAGATCTGTATTTTAATCAGATTGACTTTATGTTTACCTCTGTATCTGATGGTGGTTGTGATTGCGAGGATCGTGATTGAGAACCATGTCGACGAAGTGCTGGGGGATTTGTTCGTGGCTGAAAGCACAATGTACAAGGTAATACAATACAGCATATAAACGCCCAGTGACTACTGTCATTTCGGTAGGACTTTCACGCTGTGTATAAACTACTTCAATGATCAGTTGACTCAGGGAAATGAAATCGGGCTTAACGTCCCGCTGTTCTGCTCCTAAACTGGGCTAATGAAGACGAGCATACGCCATACATTGTGCTGTGAGGGAGATTTTTGTCCGGGGAGCGGCGGTACGGCCTACTCTTATATCGAATTCCTATAGAAGGAATAAAAACAAGGGAATGTACGGACTATTTCTATTTTTCTCTTGTTCTCTTATCTATTGACGTTCGGTTACTTTATTGAATTGTCAAAATATCCTCTTGCAGTCCCATATAACAACCTTTGGTCTTCGAGGGAATTAATAGTGAGCAGAAATTCGTTCTTATCTAATGACGTTCAATTACTATATTGTATTGTCAGATATCCTCTTGCAGTCCAATATAACAACTTTTGGTCTTCGAAGGAATTATTAGTGAGCAGAAATTCGGCCGTATATCTGTTATCACTCGTTAGTTACTTCAGTCTGTTATATAGAAGGATAACTCGTGTTTTTCCTTTTATGTTCGTCACTTCCGATTCATGAAACCTTTATTACACATCTATCGTAGCTATGATCTCTGTGTTAAACTAATATTTGGAATGTGTTTAACCAGTTCTATCACGTATGTGATAATAACTGACATTTCAATATATTAAACAGAGCAACTTTCATAGACCTAAAATAACCCCTATAGTATTACAACATTATACCCTGTCTCGCACATTAGTTCTTGTTAATGTATATCGAAGCTATTGGAGAGCTACTATTATAATTATAAGTCATTTTTTTTTATCAAAATTACAAATACAGAAGAGTTAACTTGTTTAAGTTTATCACCCAACAGATCTCGGTTCCTTTCAATATTGGCATGTATCGGATCGAAACATCATTGACCATGGCCCCTGACTGTACGAAAAATCACGTTTTAGATTGTGGACATTCTACAGGTCAAAACATTTATCCGATTTAGATGTACCTTGAAATGTATGTTGATAAACCTAAGATCTCGGTTCCTTTAGATATTCTCACATGATTGACCCCGATTGTACGGGAAATCGCGTTTTTGGCTTGTTTTCTGTCCATCTCTTGCAAAATGTGGACGTATGTAAAATATAGATAAATAACTGGCCGTTTTTGCCATAATAGTTCAAAAATAGATAAAGCAAAATGAATATATTGAAATTTCATTTTAATTACTATATTCTGAGCCCAGTTATCACTATTTGTAGTTTTGACAAGATATGTGCTTCAGTTGTTTATTATCGTAACTACGGTACTGGTATAATTCTTCAGTTTTAAATTAAATCATTTAATGGCCGAACATTTCTAATCCAGTTAAAATCTCGAGCATTCGATGTCTTGCCATGTTGATAAATGTCTAATTGATCATTTATATAACTTTTAAGGTGTAAAGAAAGACCTGCAATAGGCAAATTTGGCTCTTGAATAATGTATCTTAAAGCCATACACGGGTTAAATCTTGTTCGCCGAGTAACGGTGGCATGCTGCCATTGGGGTAAAATATTCGGGTATCATTTACTGGTTTTCGCGACAAAGTGTTAAGTGTAATACAAAGCCAATACAGATATTAAAGGTTCCCTGCCCCCCCCCCACACACACACACACCCTACACCTAATACATGAATCACTTTAAATGTCCAATAGATACTGGGCCTCTAAATAAGAACTCCATAAATGGTAATACTTACTACGCGCGGCAATGGCATTTGTAAGTCTTTTCTTGTGTGGGCTGTCACTGAAATAAAAATGATTTTTAGAATAAATGAGCGACGGAAATTGGTTAAACCTTGCAATATACGTACCTTATTACGGATTTATTCCTCGTCAGTCATTTATTTCATAACGCATTAGAATTGAAAGAGGCATCATAGATATGCTAATAATATTCGAATAATTTAGTAACTGTATGCATTTTATTCAAAAAGCAATCTTGTTAAAATCAGATGGCAATCCAGTTTCATTTACAGTTATTTATTTAATTGTTCTAGTGTACTGCATTTCGGTTGCGAACCATTGGACAACTTTGAAGTTACCTAACTCATGGCCAACAATAGCAGAAAAACGCGGCGGTTAAATTTTCAAAATGTTCCCAGGACGGGAGAGGCCACCGTACCCTGTCAAGACCGGTTTCGCCGGCTGCGGCTCCGTAGACGGGCGGGACGAGTTACCGAATACTACCGAATACTACCCAATATCAATCAATACCACCCCAATACCACCTCAATATCATAACATACTACCCAAGACCGGCGGAAAGATTTACCCAATACTACCAAATACTACCCAATACCAATACCACCTCTATATCACCACATATTACAACATAATGATGCATAATGGACATAGAGAGTAATATCGTAGGAAATGTACTTCAAATGTGATATCAATGTCTATCTGTGCCATTTGCCTCCCTATATCATCCAAATCAAGCAAATAATAACCCAATATTACCAAATACTTATCAAAGACTACCTAATACTGCTCATTATGATCAAATAACAACCTTATATTGTAAAATAACAGCATTAATGCAACGAATATTCGATAATTTGCAGAAAATTCAAATTTGTATGCAGTTATCTCCCTTTTCAACGGATGAATAAATTTTAGATTGCTATTCAGATTAATCATTTTCTTTGGCTTTGCAGTTCGTTTCCAAGATGACATATTATTTCAACCCCTCCATGGCTATACGAATAATTTATTACAGATCAGATGTCCCCGATATAGTTATTGTTTTCATTGAATGAACCTTGGGCCAAATTATTCAATATTGCACTTTAAAAGCACAATTTATCTACACATGTACACAAGAACATAAAAATATTACACGTTAAATGCGTATCAATATATAAACGGGATTTAGATTGCTAATTGGGTAATCTGGTTTCATTTTGTTTGATCATTAAATAGTAAGTGCAGGAGGACCGTACTACACGCAAAACAATAATCTACAAGATAAACCTGCGGACAAGACAGAAAATAGACATTGCAAAAGATAAACAAAATATCAAATCAAGTGAATGGATCCGAGGGACAGTCGTATGCGTCAATTGCGCTCTACACATATGTAAATGTTTGAGCAGATTAGTGAAAGGGAGACCTTCCGTCAAAATGGTTTATGGTTGTCTTATAAAATAAAACCAAGTACGAACAATCCAAACCATTAGACAAAATTTGAAGTCCTAAAAAACGTTATAGGCAAAATAGTGTAATCAGCAAATGAACTGTTCATCGTGTACGAAATACACGACAAACAGTGGTAACAGGTGTCCAGAAGAGTAAGTTTACCCTACCTGGCTCCACACCCGCCATAGCTGCATCCAAACTATTAGTCGAAACCTCGGTAAAATAGCGTGATTTGCCAATGGACTATCGGTATGCAAAATGCACATTATGAACAGTGTTAACGATGTACTAGACATAATCAGAGAGATAGTAAATAGGATACGCGTCAATTAAATATATCTAGAATGATAGCTGAGAGAGACGCTTATATAATAATACAGTAGTTTGGAATTTTTATTTACGATAGATAATGATTAAAGCATACACAACAAAATACTTGTTTTTCTTATTTTAACTTCGTTGTTTTGGAAACGAACTGAAAAGCCAAAGAAGATGATTAACCTAATTAAGTAGAAATGTAAAATCGATTTATCTATTGTAAAGGGGGGGGGGGTAACCGGGTAAACGAATCAATTTTCTACAAAATATCGAATAGTCGTTGCAGTAATTACACTAATGTGGTGTTAAATGACACTATTAAGTTTTTATTTGATCATATTGAGTAGTATTTGATGAGAATCTAGTAGTAATTGGTTATTATTTTCAGGTTTTGGCAGATATAGGGAAGCAATGGAACAGCCAAACATCGTACATTTCCCGCAACAATCTTAACCCCGTTGATTAATTGTGGAATGTATACGAGTAGAGCATTACACATTTGGAATAAACATGTGCATTGTAATAAACATGTGCAAGTACATTAATTATAAATTAAATTATAGTAGGGTCGATATATGCTTTACGTTAATCGTTGACATGAAAAAATAAAATATAAACATATGCATGTATGTGAGGAAACTGGGGACCGTGTCTATTCATTTAGGTGGTAATGACATCGCCGCGACATCGTCACCTGTAGATATATACCATACAATAATTAGAATTTGTTCAATAATGACAATATTTTAATGCATTTTAAAGTCTTTGTTAACTTCTTTTAAATCTGTTTTTATTTTATGTAATGTTATACATGTACATTGATATTATGCTTTTAACGTGTAATATTTTATGAATACATGTATAGCGAGGGCACCTGTTTTAACATGTTTCCCTTATTTTCACTTCGTCGTCTTAGAAACAAACTGCAAAGCCCAACAAGATGATTATTCGGAGTTGCAATGTAAAATCTATTCATCGGTTGTAAAGGGAGATAACTGCGTACATATTCAATTATTATTTTATGCAAATTATCATATAGAAGTTGCAATATAGAAGACGATATTAGATTTGTACGTGTATTTTATTATAGTGGGTAGTATTTGGTAGTATTTGATAACTATTTGGCAGTATTGGGTTATTATTTACTTGATTTGGGTGTTATAGGAAGGCAAATGGAACAGTCAGACATAGGTAATAACATTTGAAGTAAATTTCCCACGATATATCTCACTATTTTTGAAAAAGAATCAAATAATATGCTTATTTGGAACCATTATTTTGTCATATTGGGTAGTATCAGGCACGGATACAGAGGGGGGCGCACCCGGCGCACGCCCCCTCTACTTTTTTGCGGTGGCGAACAATTTTTAGCTCCATATATCCTCGCGGGAAAGGAGAATAAAACAGTTTAGGTTGGAAATCGTAATTTACAGTACTAGTATGAAATTAGTCCTTGTGGGAATTTTAGTCCACTCAAAAATCACGGGCCGGGCTTCGCACTCCCAAGTGGGTGCAGCACGCCCCCCCCCCCTTTCTGAAAATCCTGAATCCGCCCCTGAGTATGAGGTGAAAGCGGATGGTATTGGGTAAATTGTCCCGCCACCGTAGACATACGGATTTATTGGTTGTTTGGATTTCAGGTTAGGCTTTCCAACCACATTGAAGTTGCTGTATTCACCGGTTGGAAAAGCTGGAAACCCGTTTGAGGTCCCTGAATGTTCAAATTCTCCCCGATGTTCGCGTCTCCGTGGACTAAACGATTAATTGGTTGATTTGATTGTTATCCGGGTCAGGACACGGTAAGCTGGGCGCTTAGCCGCTCGCTGAATCCCGGCTATGTCATCTCAAATTGGAATTGTTTTGGTCATTTCAGTTCTGCCCCCTATCATTCAATGG
The DNA here is from genome assembly GCA_963678685.1 of Patella ulyssiponensis. Classification (NCBI taxonomy): domain Eukaryota; kingdom Metazoa; phylum Mollusca; class Gastropoda; family Patellidae; genus Patella; species Patella ulyssiponensis. The sequence continues at coordinate 65,598,003 of OY783229.1, forward strand.
GTCCGTGCACTTATTTTTCCATGAACACACCGGCGTGCATGTAAAAGAACCTTTGACGTTAGAGAATTCAAAATTTACTTCATAGCACACTGATTGGCGTCAGTCCGCCTTCATCAGCCCAGTCGTTGCAGAAAAGAAGGACGTTAAACCCCATTTCATTTCATTTTCAATAGACCCCAGGCCACTATTTAAGAGATGAAGTGTTTCGACTGTTCAAATGCTTTCTATTTTGTCACGTGGTTGCGAAACAGACAAAGCGACTATGACACACGGTAATGTTAACCAGTTGACAGTTCTGTCACGTGAACAATAAAGAGGCTTGTGGCATGAATACATTTTGTATGCGTAGTCATTTTACAATAACATTTAAAGACAACGCTCCCCACCGTTCATTTTGTAAATATGGCGATGGCCATATATTGTGTATTCTTGACGTGATAGATGGCCAAAACGACAAGACATTGCCAAAGCTAAGAGCTAAAAGTCCCCTCAACTTCGTGCATCCGGATCCCAAACAAGAATGAAACCCTAGGTAACGAAGTACTGCATAAAAACACCATGAGTAGCCATGGTGGCTTGGTCGGTACGTCACTGACTCGCTAACCAGGATGGTCCCTGGTGTGTAATTTCAGTTAAGCGTATACGCATTTGTATGATTAATCTCACACTGTTATAGACCCAGTGTGCATTAAACCCCCGTGATAGGATTAACCCTTTACGGATATTCTTACGGTTTCTACACTATAACTATAAATATTTACCTATATTTACTGTGGTATCGATCCCTGTTGTGAGCGTATGTGGCATGGAGATGGTGCGCCTTCTCAACCTCGTGGGTTTCCTCCGGGCACTCCGGTTTCCTCCCACTGCTAAAGACCCTTACGCGCAAGCGAATTATTGAAATAAAATTAAACCATATGTTAGTCCCGAAATGACCTAGTTTGTGTCGAGTGGACGTTAAACCCCATTTCTCTCTCTCTCTCTCTCTCTCTCTCTCTCTCTCTCTCTCTCTCTCTCTCTCTCTCTCTCTCTCTCTCTCTCTCTCTCTCTCTCTCTCTCTCTCTCTCGATCGACACTAAACAAATAACAAGACGGGTTTACCATGTAATAATTTACATAAAATTTTAATAAATACATAGTTCATATAGAAAGGACCCGCAAGGGCTCTTCAAAACCCATGTTCCAGATTACAGTGTAATATTTTACCATTGGTACACGATTGGTACCATAATGCGTTTCAGTACCATCCGTAGAACGAGGCGAGACACATATTCCACAAGTCATTCAAAGTCTGTTGGTTCGTTTCTGAAGTTTAACGACCACTTCCACCGGGAGTGAAATCGTAGACAAGTCATCTGGAGAGCATAGGCAATAAATACTATCGGTGTAGATTGGAATAACCAGACGCTAATTATTGTCATTGGATTGTGACTTCTGGCGGGCATAACCGATAAAAAACATCAAACAGAACAGATTGAATGTAAATCAGTTTATATACATTCATATTACATTATTATATGATTTTGTGTCAATTCCTGGATCTCAAATATTAGCGATTTAGCTCTTTTAAGACATAATGTGTGTACATCACGATTTACGACCCCTGCTCCGCCCCGTTAGCTTTTAAGGGTCCGTCATCTGAATATATAAGTTAGGCTATTATTATTTTCTGTCAACATAAACTTGCAGATTACATACATCAGAATGTTATGATAGATAAATGACATAAATAGATTGTATTAAGTGATTTTTACTTACCAAGGTGCCAAATCGATTACTTCTATAAATTGGGTGACAGGGATTAGTCCGAAGGGAGCCAGCAATTTACTTCCTTCATTTGTATAGTTGTAAACAGCGCCCTCAAAATGATAACTAGATTACCCAGGCGTGAAAATCGTGCATCATTTATGTTAAAATTCATTGTTATGTGTATTCCCTTAACTGGGTCTGGAAAAAAACTTCAGTCAAACCATTAAGGAGGACAGTCATGCATATCCATATTCCATGTATAACTCGACACAAACTAGGTCATTTCGGGACTAACATATGGTTCAATTTTACGTACAACCGGGGAATCGAAACCCAAATGACAAACCTCATGATACAGCCTGCACGTGCCCCAACTCGCAATGACTAATGAATAATCATGATGGGTGAAGGTTATGGGAGGGTATCGATGCCAATATTAAATGCTCTGTTAGAATGTATTTTCCATTGATTATTTGTAAAAGGCCACTGTGCAAAGTCCTAATACCAGTAACGATAGATCCAAAATACCTTAAAGGCAAACAATAAATATAAAACGTCAAAAGTAATGTTCCAAATGACAAGTGTTTTATTGGGAAATGTTGTCTTTTGACGTCTCATTCCATCTGTCATTCACGCTGCAGGGCACTCACTTTGATATGCAAACGTAGCATTTAAAACAAAATGACTAGACAATTGCTCCGCAAAATTTAATGATTTTGTCATAACATTGACTTCCGATTGTGGCGTCGCGATTGTTCATATAAATAATTTAAATAATTTAATAGCCAGTTTAGAAAAATCAAACAATTCTGTTGTCAGCTGCAAGAGCAAGACTCCCACTGAAGTAAATAACACGCATATAAAACTTGAAATAAAGTTTTACCTAACACTTCTACTCAAAAACTTTTACCATAGGGGTTGGTGAAGGTATTGTCGAACTCGTGCGCTTTAGATCCTAAGGGTTACCATTGAGTAAAGTTATGTGGTTCCGATCACATACTTGGAGTGGTATCGCCTGCCCATCCCCGTGGGTTTTCTACGGGCCATCCCGTTTTCTTCCACGACAAATTGAATTATATCTTATTTGTGTTGGGTGGATAAATATACGGATAAGTGATAAATGTTATCTGGTTAGTGAGGTAGAGTCATATTCAGTGATCCACAGATTATATTTCATATGTCTACAAGTACGCATTTAAAAAACGCTGTAGTTGTTGCTTTAAAATCATTTTATTTTATCTTAATTCAATATTCGAGATATCATAACAGAATACCAATGCTAGACAATGTTTGAGATTTTCCTGGGTGTCTAATTTCCCACTTCAGAGTTAGGGTATGTTTTTGGAACAAGCTCTGGTTAACAAATTTTAATGGCATTGATTTGTATTAATTTAATTATTAATCGTAAATATTACACATTATACAATTCTAATATTAGTTATCGATCAAAGTATTTTCCAACAACTATTCTACTTGTACAATTTTTGGAATCGATTATCAGTTGATAAAATAAGTTGATAGTTGAATCTAAAAGGTACAGGGGTCTACTGATATCTTCAAACAGTACAAACCCACGAACCTCTCGATGCAGCAAATACAGGGAATATACAAAATACATAATATAAAAAAAACTATTTACACTGATGAATGAAAGACACCGCAAAGTTCGTCGTAACTGAAATTCAGCTAATGCATGAGAAAATATTTAAAGAATAAACATCTTTAGTTTCAGCATAGGTATATATTTTGTGTATGTTATTACAGTGGTTTGATGCCAAATTTAACATTTCATTTGAAATGTAAGAATTGTAAACATTACTATAATATAAAAAATTATATTATGATATTGAGCTGGGGCGTTAATAAGACCAAACGGTATACTAACAGTTAATTGCGATAACTGTATGTTTAAGTTGCATTATTCTTGTTTACGGGTTTACTCTTTGAATATAATTAATATTAAATATGAATTGAAGAGAATGTTTATTTAAAATAGAATAAAATGCTATGTATATAATGAATATTAACATCATGAATACATTTCAAATATTTCAATCAATATTTACAATAAAAAATTACAACGACAGCTAAGTAAGTTAGTGTAATGTGCTGATTTAAAATAGTTAAACACACAATTCAAAGACACTAACTGTGGGTTGTTTTTCTATATTTCTAAATTTATTGTTATCTCTTCAAATCAAAATTTACAATAAACAATGGCACTTAAGACACCGGTTTGTTTTTCGGTACGCCAAAGCTTCTGAACTTTTCGATTCAAAATTTACAATACAGAGACAGCTTAGTAAGATAGTTAAGTATGGTGATAAAAAAAGTTAAATAAATCACAGGACAGTGAGGTTGTTTTTAATTCCGGCAGTCGAATATGGTCTTTAACGATTAGAAGCCACATGAAGAAGTTTCACATTTCCTTGATATTCTCCAATTAATAGGACATCATTTTTCTTGTGGTGTTCTACTAATTTTTCTATAGAATCAAAAGTCTGAAAACATAAATATATTTATTATTTTATTTTAAATAAACTTAATATTTATAAAAGAAGAGCTCGGCAAACACCGAAACATTTAAAGGGAAGCAGCCTATTTTCTTGTGGGTCATCTTTACTCACAGAAATTGGAGACAGCTTGCCGGAGAGAATGGGGCAATGAGCCTCGAATCACAGATCTACCTATATGTAAGGGGTGGATCTAGTACTAGATTCGCCGATACAACTCCGTGGATTTCTTCCTCCATTGTTCATGTCCCAACGCGACCTTATAAACTAAAAATCAGAAATCAGATGATGGTTTTGAAAGGACGTTAAATGCTGGATACAATCGTATGAATCTTATTAAAACACAGATCCTATTTCGTTTCGTTTTTATAGTTCAAAATTTCGTTTTACTTGTCTTTACTACACTAGGACCTGGAAGAGTTGTTATACTATCGGTGTTTTGGGATGTGAGGGATTAGCCAAAGAACCGGTCTATTACGGAGAGTTCTGTGACTTTTGATACACGGAACTGTGGGTAGACCATTAGAAGCGTCTGACGTCATAGGATCAAAAGCCCCACGTTTGAACCCTGACGTGAACATCCACTATAACTTGTCAGATCGTCATGAAGTGTAAGTCACCGAAAATATGAAAGAACGAAACGAAATATAGATCTGTATTTTAATCAGATTGCAATCGTATCAGACGCGTGTGTATGTTGTATGTGCAATAGCCGATTTACACACATTCAATAAAATATCAATTAGTCAAAATTGCATACAGTTTTTGCTGAATCAAATACATACCATTTCATTATCCTTGTAATTCCCTAGGGCAAATTTTTTATCAGATCGTTGTCTGATCTTTAGATTCCGTATTCTGTTTTCATAAAGCACACAAAGCGTATACGGGTGGCTTGTATTCGTGGTTTTACTGCTTCCACTGTTCCTAATAAGGAAAGTACCGTCCTAAAACAAAAATGAAAAAGGTTATTACATTTGCAGAAGATACTCCTCGGGGGACAAATGGCCCAAACTGACCTCAAAGGATTAATCTGGTATTCCAATCACAAAAGTAACCATAACCTATTTTGATATCGAATCACAAAGAGTTACTAGTGTCATAGGGTGACCCATGCAATTAAAATTTCTCTATAGAAAGTTGGTCTCGACACGGCCAATGTGCACGCTTATCTCAAATGATGATCGCTCACCCCGCAGTATGATAATTATCAGCCGTTGAGTCTATGAGACTATAAATAGCCACTGCACGTGCACTACTCAACAAATCTATCGACTATTACAGCCGTAAAAAATCTACTGTTGAGATATTGAATAACAGTAAAATTTAGCTTCTTGGTTATTACAGCAGCTTTAGAAATTATGTTCGTTTTAATTGTTTAAATTGCTTAATCATCAACCGTACCGTTAGGAGCGGCATCTTTTGGTTTAGTACAAATAATATCTCTGAATAACTTTCGTTAGCAGGAAGATGATACTAGTAGTAGTTTCATTTTACTTTTACAAGGTTCTTAAAACAATTGTTGAGCTGTCTTATGTGCGTGTTTCTAAATTCAATTTCTTGTTCCAGCTTTCTGTTATGTTTCGTAAAAGAAGTAGTCTTGGTTATCCCGACCTGTCATTCAGACGTAGAATGGTCGGTAGACTCGTTACGCTAGACTAATTTCAAACCAAGGGCACGTAACCTATCTTTTACTCAAAAGTGTCTTGATGTTATGGACGACAGTCAATTATTTATAGATGGTTAAATGGTCATAGCTTATTAAGTACAACATGACCATTTATTTAGTAACTATAAATGTGCGAAACTAATTTAAGGCTTTGTATATATATAAGTATTGTGGTGTAATTGTCGAGATTTTTGGAGATATTCATTTATGGTGGGTCACCCTACTAGTGACGATATCAAGTTCAGCATTGCAGTGACGTTATCAATCGATATCCTTACAGTAACGATCTCATTACAATAACGATATCAAGTGGTATCATTACAGTGACGATATCTAGGGATATCATTACATGGACGATATCAAGTGATAGCATTACAGTGACAATATCAAGTGATAACATTACAGTGACGATTTCAAGTGGTATCATTACATTGACGATATCAAGTAGCATCGTTGCACTGACGATATGGAGTGATCTCATTACAGTGACGCTATCTAGGGACGACATAAGGAGATATTATAACCGTGACGATATACGTGGTATCATTACAGTGACCATGCCATGACCATGCCACTCGTGAAATTTCTATCCTTAAATTTCACTCAAACAGACAAATGTTAATTGGGAATTACCGTGTATCATATATAAATGTAGATATATGGTTTTAAAAATACAACTGACCTTGTTTATTGTTTTTATTCTATTAATTGATGTTTGTCGGTCTACATTCATATACCATGGATATTTAGCTAGTGGATCCGATGCAGATACACATTCATCATATATCTCTCCCGGATCATCGTCTTCAGATGTATTTACTTCCTTCATAAAAAAAACATTAATTATAAAATGTTGCCATTGAGAAATTAACATATACTGGTATACTATTGGAATTCTTTCATTATATAAGGATAATAGAATTATACATAATACCAATGCCCTGATTTTAAACACAAATTAATTGATAAATTATAAGAATTACTTCATTGAAAATTTAAATGATAAGAATTACTTCATAAAACATCAAAATATAGAAAATACGTATTCCTTCATTTAGAAATTAACATAAACTGATTGATAGATTATACGGATGCCATCATTTAGAATTTAAATTTAACATAAACAGATTAATTATATGATAAACAACAAATCTAATTGTTAATTGCAACAATGTCTATAAATAAGAAATAAATAATTAATTTTAAAAAATGAGATTTACTGATATTATTAGATAATAAATTATATAAGAAGGGTGAATCATAATATTAAATCAAAAAATCAGTCTAATTTTTTTTCATTTTTCTTCAATTTAAATCAAAATAATATAAAAGTATTTAATATTGATCTTTAGTAAAGTCGACAGAAAATACAGTTTTGACATGTAATAATAAAGGATAAATAATATCCATAGATACATTTATAACAGTGTTTGCCCTTACTATATAATATCCAAGATAAACAAAATATTTATCAAGAGTTCCAAGGGTCGTATATCACTCAACGGTCAAATATACATTGAAATGAAATAGGGTTTATAACGTCCTACTGTTCTGCTCCGAACTGGGCTAATAGAGACGGGCATACGCCATACAGTGTGCTATGGGTGAAATTTTGCCCGGACAGCGGCTCTACGGCTTACTCTTATATCGAACCACGCCGGATGAACTTTGTCGGTCGATCACCCGGCTTCCAGGCTAGAAAGCCAGCGTCTTACCCACTAAGTCACCGTGACCCCCAGATATACATTGAAGGTTTATATCAATGTTAAGAAAATGAATAACTATAACACGCCACACCTCTTTAAATGGGTGTAAGAGTACTTACTAAAGATATTCTAAGTTTTAAAATTATAATATGTTCCACAATGTTCCAACATTAAATACTCAAAAATTTATTTTAGGCTCAAGCTCATACATCAGGTATCCAATTCTGTGTTATGAACAAATCTATATTACGTTTATTTATAAACAAATTAAATCTTCATTCAGTGGTAATTGAATAAATTTGTGCAAGTTAAGATTCACTGCTCTGCCTTTGAGGCAAACACAAATTTACCCAGGGACACCTGTCAAATTATTAACTTTATTTGACATTAGATTACCGGGCATGGATTGGAAGTTGAAAATATAATTCATTGGTGGTCAACGGATGACAAGGCGAACGGACAGGCAGGCAGACAGACAGACAGACAGAGTCAAGGTTGGTCCGACGGGCGAATAAAAAGCATTGAGCAGAGTACTGTATGTAAGCATATAAATAAAGCAAATTAGCAGTTTCACACTACCACTCCAAGCCCAGTTTTTAAATCTGTACGGTATGATTTCAACATGTGAAATACTTACGCAAGTAGTTTAATATACTATAAAACGAAAGCTAGTTAGTCTAGAATAAATACTTTCTACTCATTGTCTCATAAGAAAATGGATAGTGAAGAGCAAAAACAACAGAGAAAATGGACAAAAGAAATAAAGTGGAATATAGAACATGGTGAATAAGGAACACTGATATGAACCTCGGGTTCAGGTATTTTTGGTTTTGTGGTATTTAAAGGAACTTTCGTATACGAGTTGCTAACTTTAGCTTTCGGTTGATCTTGAATGCTAGCTGATTCCTGAATTTTTGTTTCCGGTTTTTTGACAATTGGTTTCACTGTAAGTACTGAAAAGCATATAAAAACCACAACACACATAAAAGAAAATAGCATGCAATTACACTTATATAACAATCCCATGCAAGCAAATCGTACTGAAAATATGAAAATATCTTAAACCTTCCCTGTAGTCATTTAGGGCTCGAATTGAATTTATGAATCACGAACGTTTTAAATGGGCGTTATCACTCTCAACCGGAACCTAAATTTATTTATTTTTCTTTTAACTGTATCATGTTCAAAATAAATCTTAGACTCGGCTAATTGTTGAAAATCAAAGTTCTAGAATTACTAGAGTAGAATATATCGACTAGTGATCATTGAACTCCTTGAGAATTACCCGTAAAGTGAACGTTACCATGCACTCTTATTATCTTAGCGACGGATTGGCAGATGTAATACAATTATAAAATCTGTAATTGCGTTGTATAGCCACATTCGAATAAATATAAATGTAAGAAAATGGACAAGAGTAAGAACGATAAGATTACGTTTAGTTACAACCATATACCAAAGTTTGAGAGTTTCAAAAATGCCCAAGTATGCAGTAACGAACAATAAAAACACCTTATCCGTATAAATAACGTGCAAGACCTACAAAACATGCGCATCACAGTTCAACTCACGGGTTCTATATTACTTGTTACGTGATCGTCATGTACACCATCCGAATGTGTCGTGTCTTCTGATTTGCTTATATTTGAGTCATGTGACGACTTATTATTATTCACTAGAGGTAAGGGTGGGACAGCGGGGAGTTCTTTATCTTTGTTTATCGAAGACATAAAAGTTTTAAAAATGTTCTTTTTTAAAAATGATGTTGGCGGACCTGGTTTTGATGGCGGGGTGGGTTTTGGAGCATTTGTGGTAGGTTTATCTGGAAAAGAAGGTAATCACCAATAATATTAAACATATTCAATTCGTATCTCAAAATCTCAAATGCTACAATACATAGCCATCAAGCTGTGCAATACACGCGTAGTCATAAAATTGCACAAAATACATCTGAGCATTCAGTTGCGCAATATGCGTTTAGTCACTAAGTTGCGCAATGTACTTGATGACATCAAGTAATATACAGTCAATTACTTAACAACAGTTACAATACAAAAATAATATTAGAAAGATTAGTCATTTATACTAAAAAAAATGTTCTTTATTTAAACACACATTATGAAAGAAGAGCTAAATCTGCCTATTACAGGTCTTTCTTTAGGCCTAAATTATTAATTAGACATTAATCAACTTATCCATGTCATAATCAACTCTCGATGGCATCGGATTTTTCCAATATTTAATAGATTAGAACAGTTCAGACAGATTTTGATTTAAGCTAAAAATGGAGGCGCGAGACTTAGCTTCGAACAACCAGTACGGCGGTGTGAACTTATTGCACACGGCTTGCCAAAAAACCATCACAGGCTAGTATCTTCGAGTAATCGAGTAATTGCATGAAATTTTCAAATTATTCATTTTACATTATCTATTGGCTAGCTCTTTACCTAAATCTCCCATAATGTATCATTATATACAACTACAATCTGATTATAATTCGTTTCCTTATTTCATACTTTCCATAGCCTATACTACATGATGATCTGACAAGTTATAGAAGGACTTCACGTCAGGGGTGAAACGAGTGGCTTTTGGCAATGATTAATCAATCAGCGTTGGCGTTTCTGGGGATTTACCCACAGTTCCGCACAGAGGACGCCGAGAAGTCGCCGTAACAGAGCGTGTCATTGGCTAATTCCTCACATTAATAAGAATGCTTATTATATAATAACTCTTCCAGATCCTAGTGTAGTAAAGGCAAGTACAACGAAATTTTAAACTGTAAAAAAACGAAACGAAATAGGATCTGTGATTTAATCAGATTTGTGCAACCACTGATTTATTGTTCCTACAAGATGAACAATCATTATATTGTCTGTCAATCTTACCTGGTTTTAAAACGACAAGAGGTTTTATGTTTTCCTTTGGTTCTTCAGGTTTGGGGGATTTATGCACCTTCTTTAATTTGTTAAGCCCTTCACTGATGGCTCTTACATCTATAACACCCCCAGGTACCGAAGGTGGAGTAAATTTTTTCTCTGCTGCTCGTGAAGGAGGATTGGGTTTTGGCCTGCGGTTATTTATTGGAGGCACGGGAGGGGGTTGATCTAGAATATAAAAAAATATGATAAAATATTTTTATGTGCGGGGTGGGGGGCTAAAATAAACATAAATATTAAAGGAAAATAAACGAATGCGGCATAATCGTCCTTTTCAAAAATTCGGTAAGCAATAGCATTATCAAATGAAATAAAATATAAGATTCTTACCGTCAGACCCAGATGAAGCCTGTAGAAAAGAAAGATGATAGATATTTTAAAAGTGTATCTAAGATAATAAAACTAGATCTCACAGATCGTACTTCAAACTATTTGATATCAGAATATATACTTCTATTTATTTCGTTATTTTTTAAGGTGGAACAAGAGAGAAGGCCTGAAATGAAAAAGTGTCTAGTGGTATGGATGGGACGTGTACCCGTAAACTTGCACGTAAAAAGAACCCTTGAGAAGTTGTAATTTGAAAAACAAAAAAGGTCGTAGCACAATGTCCAAGCAAAATGTCCCTTATATCCAACTATGTCGTATGCCTGTCTTTATTAGCTCTAGTAATGGCTGGTTTCATTAACCAGTTCGGCGCAGAAAAAATAGCAAGAGAGAGAGAGAGAGAAATTAGGTTTAACGTCGACACAAACCAGGTCATTTCGGGACTAACACATAGTTCGATTAAATTTAACAATTCGCTTGCTCATAGTGTTTTTAGTGGTAGCAGGAAACCGGAGAACCCGGAGAAAACCGTAGAATCGAAACCACGCCGATCGAATCAATGACAGGCGTTATAATACAGCACGCACGTGCTATAACCATTCAGACATCCAACCCCCCTCAAAAATAAATGGGACGTAAACCCGATTTCATTTCAATTTCCAATCATTTCTATTTCGTTTCAATTTCAGTAACGTTTGTTACTACACACATGGATGCACTGGGCCACGTATGATTCGGAATCGAAATTAAACCGTCCTAGAGAACCAAACCAGGGCTTATCAAAATGCAGGGAAAGCCTTTTCTTAAATTTCAAACGAAGATTTAACTGGGCAAGCTGAGTTTCTAAGTACAGGACATCTTATTCAGATGAAATCTACTCTCAAGCATTATGGTACATTCCCTGAAAATTTGTATATGATACTTTAGTCTTTCGAATTGCAAATACGGGTTATTGCAAAAAAATTATACATACTGCGCCTGCGCTGTGGTAACTTCCGGCGCTGGCATCTTCCTCTTCTTCCTCACCGGCTACATCGTAAACTGTTTAAATGAAAGATTTGGCGATTTTATCAGGTTTCTCCCCACCATCGAGTGTATAATGTAGTCATATATAGGGCCAATGTCGAGTGTATCATGCCAATCATATGTAGGGCCAATGTCTAGTGTATCATGCTAGTCATATGTAGGACCAGTGTCGAGTGTATCATGCCATTCATATGTAGGACCAATGTCGAATGTATCATGCCAGTCATATGTAGGACTAATGTCTAGTGTATCATGCTAGTCATATGTAGGACCAATGTCTAGTGTATCATGCCATTCATATGTAGGACCAATGTCTAGTGTATCACGTCAGTCATATGTATGGCCAATGTCAAGGGTATCATACCAGTCATATGTAGGACCAACGTCAAGTGTATCATACCAGTCATATGTAGGACCAATGTCTAGTGTATCACGTCAGTCATATGTAGGGCCAATGTCAAGGGTATCATACCAGTCATATGTAGGACCAATGTCTAGTGTATCATGCCAGTCATATGTAGGGCCAAAGCAGTGTCAGATTTAGATAAAGAGAGACCATGGGTTATACAACTTATCAGGTCCAATTAACAAATCCCCACCTAAAGCTTAGAGCAAAAAAAACGTGTGTTTAAACACAATTAAACAAAGCCAAGAATCTTGACAGGTCCGACACGATGCTACTAAAATTAGGATTTTTTCTACAATTATGCTAGTTGACAGACATTTTAAGTCCTAAATCGACGATTTTAGTAGAAAACACTTTGTATACGTCGAGAATTTTGTTCAGTATTAGAGTATTTATTCTGTTTCCATTTCATAAAATTGACAAACGATGATTTAGCTTCTGTGTGTCCGACAGACGTGAAGCAGAGTAGAACGCCGTTACAAAACAGTATGCTAATTTTGGCATATGGCAGAGATCTTTTCTCGAGGAGTGAAGTAGGTAGAAGTCGGTATGTTTAATTCTTGTTTACTGCAGTCAGGATATATGTAAATTGCCATTTTTGCAGAATTATGGTTGCATTCGCTACTCGCGTATACCCACTACACGTCATTGCTCTAGACACTTCATTGCTCTAGACATTATAAGATTATCCCTCCTTTTACTATATTTACCGAAAACAACGATGTATTCGTTGCGATCACGTCATAAGAACACACGCGCCCAATAACACCTACCCCGGTCAGTTCAAATAAATATAATTCCTATTTTTGGGGTTTTCCGTCTCTGACCATGGGATATCACTCGGCAATTCTCGACAGATTCCGGTACCTACATCTGTATGACGAATTCCGTGTGCCCATGGTGTCTGTCTGTTTGTAATAGCGCCAAGTTTTCCTGTTAAAGTAAACCCATAGCCGCATCGGAAATGTATGGGCGTAGGTACATATCACTTACTGTCATACAGCCGAGACTAGATGTAGGTTCCGGAATCTGTCGAGGATTGCCGAGTGCATGGGATATGTATTTAATTCATCATCAGGATGTTAACCACAATACAGCCCATACTAATCTTACGATGTCTGACTGCAATTAGGTCCGTTGAGAACAGACACTAAGCTAGTTGAACGACATTTTAGATCCTAAATGTAGTCGAAGACATTAAGTATTCATCGGAAATTTTGAGAAGGGTTTATTTTGCTTCCATTTAATAAAATTGAAAACTTTTATTTAATCGTAGCGTGCATGACAGATGCGAAACGGTGCATAACAGCATAAATTTTGTATATGGCGGCCATTCAGGGCAAGGTTATATTCTCGATCTCGAAGTAAATTGTTCCCTGTGTACAAAATGTACTACAGTCGTCTAATCAAGCCTGGAAATAAGGCATTTGTCACTGACAATGTCAGACACAGACTTTGTCAGACACAAAACCTCAGAGACTGATTTGTCTTTTTCAGTGATATTATCAATACATGTCCGACACTAAGTTGAAAATATCAAGTACATCTAGAACCGTTATTACCAGGCCTGCGTCTAATTTACCTGTTTCATAATTTCTATATATGTATATTACTTACCCTCTTCCTGAAAAGAGAAGGAGACAGATTCATCAAAGTACAAATTTATCTAAATATACAGTATAACATATAGACGACAATAAACGGAAATCAAATTGGAAAAATAGAGCCTACGTTTATAGAAAAATTACAAGGAAGCTTTAAATTTTGATTTAACGCCAGGTCAACATAACCAAGTGATTTTGAGACTAGCATGGCCTATGTCGTGCCAAGTCATCATAACCAAGTTATTTTGAGACTATAAGCATTGCTTATTTCACTACAGTAATCATCATAACTAAGTCATTTGGAGACTATAAGCATTGCCTATTTCGCCCCAGTAATCATCATCACCAAGTCATTTCGAGACCAGCATGGCCTATTTCGTTCTAGTAATCATCATAACAAAGTCATTTCGAGACAAGAATGGCCTATTTCGTTCCAGTAATCAACAGACCTCTTTAAAAGTTGGAGCTACGGTGAATAAATTGGTAAGACGCTGGCTCGCAAGCCTGGAGGTCACGTGTTCGATTCCTGCTGGACGGAAGTCCTGACAAGGAAAGCTGTCTAGTCGTTCGGATGGAACGAAAATCGAGGTGCCGTAAAAGATCCCTTGGAAGTTGGAATGCGATATAAGAGGAAGCTATAGTGCCGCGGTCCGGGAAAATGTTCTTCGTGGCATACTGTATGGCGTATACCCATCTTCATTAGCCCAATCGAAGCAGAACAGTACGATGTTAAACCTAATTTCATTCCATTTCTTGTGTCGAGTGGACGTTAAACCCAATTTCTCTCTCTCCCCCTCTCTCTCTCTCTCTCTCTCTCTCTCTCTCTCTCTCTCTCTCTCTCTCTCTTAGGTTACCTGACTAATCTGGCGGGTTTTCTGTGGGTTCCCCACACAAAAGACCAGCATTACACCACGAAAATTATTGAAATATAGATATACTTACCTGAGGAGGTGGTTTTGGAAGTGGTCCCCGTCTGTGTTGAGATGGAAGAGGTGGCGGAGTTGGCGACGGAGAGTTATCAAGCTGGAACATAAGGACAATCCAATTACAATAAGCAGAAACTAAGGATAAATGCTTTAAAGATTCACGTGCGATTAACGATTATGTCTCGTCTACAATATCACCCTAGGTGGAAGTGGACGTTAAACCCCAGGAACGAACGAACGATTATGTCGGCGTTAAATAAATACCTAATCCATCCAAAACACACGTGATTTTAAATGTATCTGGTATATGAACCTGTATGATGACTTTGTTCACTACAAAGGGGGAATCACGGTGGCTCGCTAGCCTGGAGGTCGGGTGTTCGATCCCTGCATTGGTCCCGTGTACACATTGGAGTGCACGTAAAAGATCCCTTAGCAGATGGAATTTGATATACGAGTAGGCCGTAGCGCCGCTGCCCGGGCAAAATTTCCCTCATAGCACACTGTATGGCGTATGCCCGTCTTCCATTAGCCCAGGTCAGGTGCAGAAGAGTAGGGCGTTAAACCCCATTTCATTTCATTTCACTACAAAGGGAGTAAGAATAAAGGATATTTTAGTGTTTTGTTGTACGTGTTGCTATATATTTACTAGTATACAATATTATGATACTACGGAAATGCTAATGGAAATGAAATTAAATGGGGTTTAAAGTCCTAGGTTACTGTTCTGGGCTAAAAACAAGACGGGCATACACCATGCGGTGTAGTATGAGGGATATTTTGTAAAAAGACAGTGGCGCTGCAACCTACTTTAATATCAAATTCCAACTGCCAAGGTTAACATTTTATCCCATCCGATCGACTATACCTTGTACCTTGCCAGGTCCCCCGTTCTATATCACTGACAAGAGGGTACCACACCGGAAACCCCCGATGAACTTTCTCGGCCAACACCGGGCCCGCACCCGTGATTTAGCCATCATAGCTCCTGGTCGTGTAAAAACACCCTGGAGTATTAAAAGTACGATATGTTACCTCATAAACTTGTGGACCCTCTTCTTGAACACCAAACTCATCATAGTCTTCGTCCTGTTTGGAAAAAATATATAAAATAATCAGTGGCATTTAGCAACCGGGATATACATTTAAAATAGTAATAATAATAAATTTATATAGCGCCAACAATTCAACTCGGCGAGCTACTCTGTCATTGTGCTTGATAACAAGAAGATTATACTTGTCGAAACGTCGTGTACCACTGTCTGTCAGCGGTGAACAGTCCAATTGTTGATCACACTATTTTGCCTATACCGTTTTTTTAGGACTTCGAATTTTGTCTAATGGTTTTGATTGTTTGGACTTGGCATTATTTTATATTACTATAAACCAGTGATTATTTCCCATAAAAAAATGTTTTTGTTTTTGCTTTACACCCACGAATTTACTAACATCAAATATCCTCAAACATCAATTTAAAGATGTATTAAGTGTAGTTTAATGGTCGAGTGCGTGACATTAAGTAATAATATTGGTATATTACGCAATGTCTTGCATTATGCAATGTCTTGCATTATGCAATGTCTTATACGGGACCATTAAACAACTTAAAATACAGACAATATCCAGCACGTGCATTTCAATGAAATACGCCATGCGTGTTCAATATTGCAACTAGTATAAATAATGTACGCTTGGCACATGGCCCGTACTATTATATGAAATAATGGTACGCCCACATCAAAGGGTGACGTCACATCTGTATTTTAAAGCCCCAATAACACTCTTGTTGTAACTGAATAATATGTCCCAATCTTCATTCTGGTCAACAAATCGTATTATTTTACAATATTCCAATTAATTGATGATATAAATTTTATCTTAACACACCTATTTTAAAAAATTGGAAAAATTCAACCAATTGATTTGAAAAGTCTAACGTAAACCTTTTCAAATGTGACTTGGATTTTAAAACATTTTTGAACCCTCTGGACAAGTAAAATAGGTTGTAATGGATAATTTACACACCAGGTAGGACACTTAAACATCTAGTACTTAGAATAAGGGTATTATTTATTTTCTGGAGCTTCCAAGCCAGCAATAATGTTATTGTCCCTTTAAGTAAGGTAAAGAGCGTTGATTATTCATTCTATTTTATTTTTCAAATTCTTAAATCTCGCAGGTAATCTAATCCAATTACATCTCTCAAGCCCAATTAAGGTTTTCTGCTATTAAATCTTACATAATGCATCTTTAAAGGAGGTAGACCTGTTTTATTTATGTCAAAATAAAGTAATGAGCTGGGATGATCTAGTCTTGATTTGTGTTTGGGATAGGATTAAATATTTGTCCCAGAGGATTAAACGATTTTTTGACTTACTGATTCGCCAGTTGCTGCTGTATGTGAAGGTGTTTTGGGGAGTTCATCTTCCACATCAAACTCGTCATAGTATTCCTCCTGGAGTATCATAAATAATATTAATAGCATGTATACACAAGTGATTAGATACATTTACTTTATTGACAATCATTCTGTCCCATTCATCTCTGATACTGACAACAATATTTTTACTTAAAGGGACCCCATGACAAACAAAAAATGACAATATATAAACTACGCAATTTGCTAAAATATTCTTTGAAAAAGAACGTCGCTGTAAATCGTTAAGAGTAATTACTCCCTTCACCACAACATTTGAATACAATTTGTTAAAAACTTAAACATACATTATGGGAGAGCAAAAACTGACTTTTGTCGGTCTTCCTTTGAGCCTCAGATGTCATAGAAATTATAAATTAGATCTTTATTTAAACAACAAGCCCAAAATGAACACTGTAGACCCACGGATGTCTTGGATTGGGCTCGGATTAAAACAGGATTTCGTCGACTGATTTAATCACTATGGCGTCGTGGGTGGGGTTTCTCCGTGACGTTGACGTCATCATACTTCCGGAAATTATTCATAAAAGACAGTGATGACCGAGGCTATACACAAGCTTCACTAGATACCGTTTAAACATTACTTGATGATCGAGACTATGTAGGTGGAGTTAACGCCTGTCAATCAACAATCGGCCATAGTGGGAAAAGGGTGTCGATGATTTTAACCACCATTTCTAGTAAAAAATTATAGTGGTAACAACTTTGTTCAGGATAAAGTTATTTGACTGAAATTTTCAATATATTCTTGTTTCAACATCTATTTTTGAACTTTTATAACAAGAATGGCTAACTCCTTGTCAAAATCTCCCATAATGTATCTTTAAGCCTCTACATGTATAGTATTCACAGGGGGGGGGGGGGGCTCTAGAACAGACGATCACAGAACGCTGAAAATAGACAGGTATGTGATACTTTCATGAAAACAATTCATTAAAACTATAGCCTTTATCGTATTCACAATCTTACATCAAAGGGAAGTAACTCGGGCACGGGAAGTCGTGGAACACTACATATCAGGCCACAGATCACTAATTATTTCCCCATTGACTTCAATGTTAATTTTCGTCTCTTAGACCGGCTGTAACTTTTCCCCAAATATTCGTTGGGTAGAACGCTTTCTGTCACAGATAGGGCAACATGTGGCAAACTCTTGTCCAAAAGCATGTATGAGGTTCTTCATAAAAACTTGAGATACACACAGGGCCGGATTAACCATTGGGCACCATGGGGCACAGGCCCCAGGGCCCCCCACATTAGAGGGCCCCCCACAAAAATCTCAGTTGCGTACAGCCCCCTCCTCTTGAAATGCCATCATTTCATAACACTCGCATGGATTGCTTCACTGAAATAACGCCAGAATGTGCTAATTTTGTGGCAGAATTTTATTTTTTTCTGGGGAAGGTACTTCTAAATGGCTCCACATAAGTGCCTGAAATGCCAGTAAATCAGGGGGGGAGACCCCACCCCCCTTGCGGGGCTTCGTGCCTTCGACGATCGCGGTCGGTGATCAGGGGCCCCCCACATGTTCCAGACCCCAGGGCCCCCACCATGGTTAATCAGGCGCTGGATACACAAGCTGGAAGTAGAGGCAGCTAACCAGGCAATTTTCGGCCCTCCCTTTCAACGTAACCAACCTCACAAATCTTGTATCCTTCCGCCTCAAAATCATGAATATTCACCAAAACTTGGCAGAAAATGTATTTTCAAACCCTTTTCTTCGATTCTACACCAAAAAGTAAACGAAAATCGCCATGCAAAGGGGAGAGAAAGGGAAAGATGAGAAAGACTAAAAATAACTTGGCCCTGAAATATTTAGTAATCTGTGTCCATCAATAGGGTTGACCCTCTCATGACCTTAATATTTCATAGTAAATTTCAAAACAAAATCGTCAATTGTTGACTGATGACGATATGATGGGCCCACATGGAAATGTGGGTCTATAAAAATGTATTTCCTGGGATTCTCATATTATGTATCATACTAAACGGACAATTAGCTCTGCTTGGGTACACTTGAAAGTTGTCTCTGTGTGCAGAATGGTTATACAGATTGATATAAGTAAAAAGTCATATATAACAGAAAATATACATATAACACATTGAAGGACACGATTGTTTTAAACATTAAAACCAACATGCTTACAATAAAATAAAACCCAAATCAAACCACATCCTTGACCTTTAAAAATAGGAATATCCAAAATACCATAATACCCAACACTTCATAGATGAATTAATTCACACAGACGCTAAACCTAGCAGCATATTATCAATGGAACCGTTAGAACCCATCATTCTAGTCTTCTTCGGGGCCATGCTTATTGAGAACCGTAAATATATACTATGCGTATACTCATTAAGGGCCAGTGGAAAAAAACATAAATATACGTTTGGGCTAATGAGGGAAAAAAACCTTACACCATAGATATAAGTATACTCATTTGGGGTCTAATGGGAAAAAACCTAACACCGTAAATATAAACGTATACTCATAAGGGGCTAATGGGAAAAAATCCTTACACCGTTAATATAAACGTATACTCATTATGAGCCAATTGAAAAAAAAACCTTACACCCTAAATATATACTCATTGTTTACCTGTACGGTTATAATTATATTATGTGGTTCACGTGGTGGAATAGTTGGTTCCTCATAATCCTGTTTATATGAATGAATGAATGAATGAATGAATGAGTGAATGGGTGGGTGAATAAATGAATGAATAAGTGAATGAGTAAATGGACATTGCATTAATGAATATTGCTTGAATTCAAATAGAGAAAAAAGAACCTTGATAACCTCGTTCGTCACGCAATTAGTTTTTCTGCAATATTCTGCTTTGCACTGGTTAATCGTGGATAATAAAATCGTGAGTCATGACGTAAGGTTATGTAAACATATTTGGTCCAATCGGGAGCCCTGTTTAAAGCGTAATGATATTGTTACGCAGTTAAATATTGGTTGTTAATTGGACTATAGACTAGTCATAATTTGTAACAAAAATTTACTTCTTTTGCAGCAGTGTTAAGTGAGATTAGCTCTAATCAACGAAACACTGCGAGACGTATGGATAACGACTTGTGAAATATTGTTTAAACGTCGCAGTGAAATGAACCTTAGTATTTTCTGTCAATAAATAGTGTGTTATTTGATTATGTTTCAATTACTGAATGTCAGTCAAGGGATAGATTAGTCTCTATCGTCCAGAAAAATATTCTCCGTACGCTGAAGACTAGGAGGTTCTGGGTGACCGAGACTAAGAATAGATTGAAGTTCTGTTTACCTCCGCAACTGGTTGTGGTGGTGGTGATGGCGAGGCTGGTGGTGGAGGAACACCTCGACGAGGCGGAAGTGCTGGGGGATTACTCCCTGGCTGAAAAAAACATGTACAAGGTTATACAATACATCACATAGAGACACAGCACACCTTGTCTCGTACACTAGGTGTGGTTTAATGGTCGAGAACGAGACATTAAGTAATATATTGAAACAACGCCAGGGACCTTAGTCAGTGGAGCTGAACCGAGGGCCTGGCAAATACAGCTGCCTGGGTCATTCGAATGAAACGAAACGAAAAGCCGTGGTCCCGTGTATACACGTAAAATATCCTTTGGCAAACTGTATGCCCAGGGGCGTACATAACAATTTCGTTTGGGGGGGGGGGGGGTGTTTAGCCAAAATGCGACCGACTGATGCCCCCCCCCCCGCGAGTGACGCAATCAGGAGCCGAGCACCACGTGTGAGTTTTCTAGGGAATATGGGGCTGGGGTAGGAGCGGTTTCAAATCTAGAACGCCATCCACAATCACACCCCACAATGAAAGTAAACAAAATACTGGCTATAACATTAAGCGTCCCGGTAGAACATAGATAGTATTGTAGAATTATCGCCGTTCGTTGTCTCGTCGGAAAGCAGTTTTATTTAAGTTCACATATAGTTTATGTCATATTAATTGTGCCTATAAAACTGAGTAATTTGAGAAAAATTTTAAAAATTGATTCAATATCCTGGCATTTGAGGTCATTGCTGGGAGATATTCTTGTGGACGAGTGGACCAGAAATGTCAGTCAATGAGACAGAATCTCCAGATCTATTTTGCAAGAGTTGACTTAACATCTGTACAATCTGACGCCCCATGCCCCACACACCAGTGGTACTACAAACTGGGAAGTTCATTATAATCGTGAATATGATAGTGCTGAGACAGTATAAGACAATTGAGTATTAGAATAATGATTTTAAAATGGAATCGAGCGCCGCAGTCGCAAAAGAATTTCAGATATGTAACCGAATGGAAGAATGATGTTATAATGGAATCGCGCCGCAGGTGCGAAAAAATTTCAGATATGTAACAGAGCTTTTAAATTTTTGGGACTGGGCTTGAAAATTTGAATCAATGTCATGGCAAATGGAACCAAATTCGCGGTAACGAGAGGATAAGATATGGGACAGAATCTTGAGGCTTATCTGTCAATTTCGCCTGTTTTGTGATTGTTTGTTTATCTCATTATTACATTAATTCATTTAGTCGGAGACCGACTGCGGTGAGGACTTTTTTTGAGACCAACTATTTTTTGCCATGGTAGAAAACATTTTATAGAACAACATACTCACAACAGAATAAGAGTGACAAGCAGACATGGTTATTTTATCCTATAGTTTTGTGTGACATATGCAATTTAGGCACTCGGATTCACGCAACATAGTATTTGGGATCTCCTCTGGTATTGTTTTTGAGACCGACTTTTTGTGACCGACTATTTTTCTCCCTGGGTGAAATTTTGTTGTTAGACCAACATGCTCACAACAGAATAAGAGTGACGTACGTATGCAATTTAGGCTTACGGATTCACACAAATACATAGTATTTAGGATCTATTCTGGCATCGTGTTTGAGACCGACTGCTGTGACTGCACTTATTTTGAGATTGACTATTTTTCTTCCTTGGTGAAATTTTGTTATTAGACTAACATACTCACAACAGAATGAGTGAGCCTTTATTTTGATACCGACTGCTCCTATTTTGCGACCGACTGCACTGATTTTGCGATCGACTATTTTTATACTAAAGTTTTGCGTGAGTTTACAGTGAGTACTTATTTTGATACCGACCTATCTTATTTTGCGACCGACTGCACTGATTTTGCGACCGACTATTTTTTTTGCTGGGGGGGGGGGGGTGGTACACCCCCCCCCCACACACACACACACACACACATTTACGCCCCTGTATATGCCCTTCTTCATTAGCCCAGTCAGAGCAGAAATATAAGACGTTAAACCCTATTTCAATAACTAGATATCTATCAAAGAAGTCGGTATAAATATAGAATAGTCGCAAGCCAAAGTTCTGGTGTGGTTTCCCCGTGTGCAGTACAGATGACCTGGCCAGGTTAGTGTCTAATCGTTTGAATGGCACGAAAAGCAAAGATCTCGTCTACACATGCGTGCACGAAAATGAACCTTTGGCACCTTGGAATTCGACATAAGAGTTGTCCGCGCAAAATTTCCCTCATAGCACACTATAAGAATTGAAGGGACACATAGTCAAATTCTTCAAGAGTACAAATTGCATCAGTAGATCCTATGCCGTTTGAACTGTTCAAATAAAGTCGGAAATGATACAAAAAGTGTGAATACCGTGCTTTAAAAACTAAGTACTGTTTTACGTTTTTAATATTAATATTAACGAGTTAAAGTAACTAAGTCTCCAACTCAATATCATCCAAAATCTTCGTCATTATAAACACGATTTGTCAATTCAAATCAACATTGATGTTGTGGTCTTACCGGGAAACGGTGGATTCTAATATCCAATATTTAAGACAAAATGCACCATTATACGTTTCAGTGCCATTTGTAACAATGCACTCGAAGAACAAAGCTAGACATATTCCCCAAGTCATGTCAAACTATGATGCCATATTCGTATCTGGAGATCATGCGCAATAAATAATATCGGTGTAGACGGGAATACCAAACGCTATAGATTGCCATTCGATTGAGATATAACTGATTAGATATTGGAGAAAAACAGGAACGATTGAATGTAAATGACTATATATACATTCATATTACATTATTATATGCGTTGCGGCCCGTTTGTGTAAATTTCTATATCCAAAATATTAGCGATTTAGATCCTTTAATTCTTGATCTCCAAATAACGTCGGCATGATTTCGATTGTGTCATTTACTCGTCTATCGTTGGTTTTCGCGACTTACAAAGTCAATACAAAACGTATTACATAAGTTAATACAAAGTGTATTTCAAAGTAAATACAAAGTTTATTACAAAGTCAAACTAAGTGTATTACAAAGATAATAAAAAGTGTATTACAAAGTCAATACAAAGTGTTAAGTGTATTACAAAGATAATACAAAGTCTATTACAAAGTTAATACAAAGTGTTAAGTGTATTAAAAAGTTAATACAAAGTGTTTAAGTTACATTATGGGAGATAAGATAAAGAGATGGCAGTTCTCGCTATAATAGTTAAAAACTAGATAGTGTAAAGGTAATTTGCTGAAAACTTCAGTCAAATTGGTCCACTATTAGCCGAGAAAAAAGCGTTTGAAATATTCACATAGCCTCGGTCATCATTACTCAAATCATTAATATAAACAGCATAGTCTCGATTATCCACTTGATTGATTTAATTATCAACGGCCATTAAGCGGCATGTAGGAATTAAATCCGCCAACATCGAAGACTAGCCTTAACTTTAAGAGTTTTTATTATTGTCTGGATATTTTAATTAATGTCTAATTGATTATTTAGATAACATCTCAGGCCTAAAGAAAGACCTGTAATAAGCAGATTTTGCTCTTGCATAATGCTATTTTAAGTGTATTACAAAGATAATACAAAGTGTATAACAAAGTTGATACAAAGTGTTAAGTGTATTAAAAAGTTAATGCAAAGTGTTATGTGTATTACATAAGATAATGGGGGATCACGTGGCTAACGCTAGCCTGGAGGTCGGGTGTTCGATCCCTGCATCGGCCGAGAAAGTTCGTCTCGATTTTCCGGCGTGGTTTTCCCCTTGTCAGTCATGCAGAACGGAGGGCCTGTCAAGGACAGCTGTCTAGTCGTTCGGATGGGACGAGAAACCGAGGTCCCGTGTACATATTGGCGTGCACGTGAAAGATCCCTTAGCAGTTGGAATTCGCTGCCCGGTCAAAATTTCCCTCGTAGCACGCTGTATGGCGTATGTCCGTCTTCCATTAGCCCAGGTTAGGAGGAGAAGAGTAGGACGTTAAACCCCATTTCATTTCATTAATACAGATCTTAAAGGTTGTCACGTAACACTTCTGGATCCCTGATCTCCCCGCCCCCTACACCCAATACATGCATCACTTCAAATGTTCAGTATATACCGGTAACTAAATAAGCAGTCCATAAATGGTCATACTTACTACTGGTGGTAATGGCATTTTTAAGTCTTTTCTTGGATGGGCTGTCGCTGAAATGAAAATAATTTTGGAATAATTAATGAAGGAGAGAAATTAGCTAAAACTTGCAATCTGCGTGCTTTATTTCGGAACTAAAAATGAAGTTTTTATTTTCTTATTGTATAAATCCGATTAACATAGCAATGTTTCCCTATTGTGTTACTTCCTCGTCATTTATTACGAAAAATGAAGTTGCGAGCAGGCAAGGAAAACACTGTTTAAATATTCATGTCTTCCACCTTCATTCATGCACACAATTCGTCATAATAATTATCAGAATGTTTTTCTTTTTAAGAACTTGGTGTGACGTATTACGTTTAGAATAGTCTAACGTACTTATATGTGATTCAATTTTATTTCAATAATTCGATTACGCGTAGGGATCTTTAACAGTTGGCGAAGATATAAGTGTTTAAAGGGCTAATCCCAATAATTTTTTGGAGAATAAAACTGCTTAATTTTGTGTTAAAATCGATTAAAATCCTCTACCTAACGACAGAGAAACTAACTCAGTATTTGTGATACGTTTTCAAACAACTTAAACCC
This sequence comes from Patella ulyssiponensis, assembly GCA_963678685.1. Taxonomy (NCBI): domain Eukaryota; kingdom Metazoa; phylum Mollusca; class Gastropoda; family Patellidae; genus Patella; species Patella ulyssiponensis. Next base: position 65,623,310 of record OY783229.1, read on the forward strand.
GTCAATCTTCATCTGGAAAGGAAACCGATGTCCAAAGCTGTATTCTGTGGTTTATCGTTAAATGTTTGAATTAAATATGGCTGGTGTTCAAATCTCGGCCACCCGATGGTTAAAGAATTGTTTATATGGTTGTAAGGTGAATAAATGTGTAAATAATCTATTTGAAGCTAAAATAGGCAGATTTAACTCTTATATAAGGTCTCTTTAAACATACATTATGCAAGAGCTAAATCTGCCTATTGCGGGTCTTTCTTTAGGCCTGAAATGTTATCTAAATTATAAATTGGACATTAATTAACTTATCCAGACCATAATCAACTCTGGGTGGCATCGCTAGTCTGCGATATTTAGTGGATTATAATGATTTAAAAATAGATAATCGAGACTATGATTTTGTCTTACTGACTTAAGTAATGATGATCGAGACTAGGCGGAAATTTCAATCGCTTAATTCTCGGTTCATAGTGGATAAATTTGAATGAAATTTTCAGCAAATTGCCTTTACATTATTTAGGTTTTAACTATTATAATGCAAACAGCCAACTCGTTATCTAATCTCCCATAACGTATCTTTTAGTAATTAGTTCATAATTCAGAACTTGCTTGTTCCTCAATAAATCTATTCGGCATGGACAGGGTTGGAGTAATGGCGATCGGGTTTAGTTTAAGCGGTGAATCGAAACCACGCCACTTGACTCAATGATATACCTTATGATGCAACGCGCACGCGTTAAACATCCCCCCTCCGGGTTACAGTTAGATTTCACACATTCACTGGTTTCGATCCCTGGTGTGAGCGTATGTGGCATGGAGATAGGGGCGCCTTCTCAACCTCGTGGGTTTCCTCCGGGCACCCCGGTTTCCTCCCACTGTTAAAGACCCCTACGCGCAAGCGAATTATTGATATAAAATTGAAACCATATGTTAGTCCCAAAATGACCTAGTTTGTGTCGAGTGGACGTTAAACCGCATTTCTCTCTATCTCTCTCTCTATCTCTCTCTCTTTCGTTTCATTTTTTATAGTTCAAAACTGGTCAGATTTTCATGTAGAGTAGGCCATCGAAAGTATAAAAAAACAAACGAAATTAAGATCTGTATTTTAATCAGGCTAATAAAGATAAGAATGTGGAATGTATTTCAAATTAATTTGTGCGTTGATATTTTTTTATGAACAAATTTGTGAGGTGAGTAATAAATGAAGGAATATACATACGGGGTATAAATATAAGAGATATAATAGCAGTGATTCATAAGTAGAAATAATTAGTCGTCTCATCTGCAGCTTCTAAATTATACATGGTCTACTAATAGCACACTAGACTAAGGCTTGAGATGGAACAGGCGATTTTAGCGAAAACTTTTTGTATACTTCGGGGATTTTGAGAAGTATTTATTCCGCATCCATTCAATAGAATTAAATGTAACTTTTAATATATGAATCTAGACAATTTATAGCGTTGTTGTCAGAAAAAAAACATAACATCCGATTTACGTGAGGTCGCAGGTTCGATCCCTGCATTGGCCGAGAATGTTCATCCGGATTTTGCGAGGTGGTTTCCTCTTGTCAGTGGTGCAGGACGATGGGTTTGACAGGGACAGCTGTCTAGTCGTTCGGATAGTACGAAAAACCGAGATCCCTAGTATACATTGGCGTGCAGGTAAAAGATCCCTGGACAATTGCCCTCATTGCACACTGTATGGCGTATGCCCGTCTTCATTAGCCCGTTGGGCGCAGACTAGTGGAACGTTAACCCCCATTTCATTTCATTTCACGTGAAAAGAGTATAAAAGATGCTGAAAAATATAGTCAAAGCACGTCAAATCAAAATTATTTTTTCACCGATTGGCGAAAATCTTTCAAGTTTCAAAGGCTATTTACATTTATGATTTTTCTGGCGCTAAGATCGAGGATTAATTTAGTATTTTAGTATAGAAATTAGACAGTGAAATCACGTCAAACCAAAATTATGTTTTCACCGAATGTCTAGGGTCTTTGAGGTTCAAAAGGCTTTTTGCATTTAGAATTTTTTCTGGCGACATGATCTAAGATTAGTTTAATATCTTAGTATAGAAATTAGATTGTTTAAGGGGTTCACACCCATTTCGACTACGTCCCATTTCGACTACACCCCATTTCGACTACAAATTTTATTACCCTCAAAATCCTGACCCCCTAACTAATCAGCAATGAACTGTAACACCGATTTTAACAACGCCAAAGCAAAATATCAACTCCGAGTACAATTTTGTTTTGACAAATATTATGTATTTTAGCTTGTATTTAATAACATCAAAGCAAAAATATCAACTCGGAGTACATTTTTGTTTTGACAAAAAAAATATTTGTTATATTTAGAGATAAAATTGAGTTTAATATTTGACAAATAATATATATTTTAGCCTGTTTTTAATAACATCAAAGCAAAAATATCAACTCGGAGTACATTTTTGTTTTGACAAATATTTGTTATATTTAGAGCTTACATTGAGTTTAATATTTGATTATATATATAAGATGAATTATTTCAAACTTGTACATTTATTCTTAAATATTCTCACTATCATTCAGTCAAAAATTTGGTTATGGCGGGACTTCGTGAAGTGGAATTCGTACTTTCTCAGAGGCGTAAGCCGCAAATATTGCTGGATGGATATGTGTATAGAAAAAAAATTGAGCGCGGTGAATGTATTCATTGGAAGTGTGTTAAGTCAACCGCACCAGCTCGTCTGGTATATACCTGCCAAACGGGGAACAGGGAATAAGCAGGAAACTGCCCAATAACTGTTCGGTGTACACTGCAGAGATTGTGGCCATCCGTGATGCTATATCATGGATCTCTTATCAAAAGACTAGTAAGTTCGTCATCCCAAGCGACTCTCTGAGCAGTCTGATTTCAATCCAAAATGACAACTCGGAATCAAGACCAGAAGTCATTTTGGAAATCAGGCAGCTGTACCAGAGGGTCCTAGAGAAGGGAAGCAAATTAGAGCTCGTGTGGATTCCATCACATGTGAACATTAGGAAACGAGGAAGCAGATCGACTCGCAAATGAAGGTCTTGGGGACACAGCACCACTCCGCACCATAGAATACAGCACCACGGAAATCTACAGTATGGTAAAAAGACAAGTCAATTCACTCTGGGAATTAAAGCTCGTTGAACTTGACACATACAGATTCCGGCTGGATGACAAGATCTACACGAAGACAGCTATCAATCACCCTAGAAGAGATATATGCAAACTTATGTCGAAACTAAGGGTGAAAGAGCGGCTGCGAGACTACAAACACCAAGTCATCATCTGTGAGTGCGGAGAAGAATGTACCACCAACCATATCCTGGTAGACTGCGAGGTATACAAGGAAGAGAGAACGGAACTAGTGGAGATGATGGAGACCAACAACATACCGCTCAACACTAAGAACCTACTCTTTCCAAGACCCGATCTGAAGCTGCAAATCTTCGAACTAATTCAAGATTTAATGAACACCGTTGGATTAAGTAGAATAGTGAAGTAAGAGGGGGCTACGATAAGACGAGCTCGGCATCTAAACACTAAACTACATAGGGGATATAAACCAAAATAGCGGGCTAGTGGAGTAAGGGAGGGTCACGGTTAGACGGGCTCGGCATCTAAACACTAATCCACTACAAAGACACCAAACCTGCAAAGTGGGATAAGTGGAGTAAGGGGAGGCCACGATAAGACGGGCCTGGCACCTAAACACTAAACCCCAAAAGATGACTTCTACCAATCCAGAGACGAGACGCATATATGTCTGCATAAATGCTGTCTCTACAGATCAACTACCAAACAATATGTGTTTTATTTTTATTAAATAAAGGGAAGAACTTCTCACTAAACCTACTCCATGGCTCGAGGCCGCAAATGGAAAGATTGCTAAATCATATTCTAAAAACAGGAAGAAGCCTCGGCTCTCCTATGTCTTGTCTGCGATATCACTTCTGTGGAAGCGGACGTTAAAACACCAGGTAGTAGTAGTAGTTAAGTCAACCTTCAGTGGAAAATGTACCACAATGGATATATACGTTCGAAACGTTTCAAATCACAACCACTGCCCAGAAAATGAAGACCAAATCAGATTTGAAAGTAGCCTCAGAAAACGTGCACGAGAAGAAACTAAACCTGTGCAATTAATTTACTCTGAAGAAATTGCTCAAATACCTGAAGAATTTGCGCCTAACTTACCTTCCTTTTCCTCCCATCTAGTGGAATGTATAGACACCGACGAGCTACCATACCACAAATGCCCAAGTCACGATCGGAGGTACAATTACAAGATAGTCCATGGTCAATGACGAATGACGAAAACCGATTTTTATTGTTTGAAGATGGTGAAGATGATAAGATGGTGGTATTTTCGACAGACGCCCAACTTACGCTGCTGCAGTCCGCCGATGTTTTATATATGGATGGTACCTTTTCAGCATGTCCTTTGTTATGGAACCAACTGTATATCATTCATGCTAGAGATGGAAATGTGATGTATTCACTTGTGTTTGCATTACTACCACATCGGAGAAGACAAACATACTGCCGCCTGTTTGAAAAATTAAAGTCTTGTGTAGAAGACTTGTTAAATCAGCCTTTAACCCCAGCCACCATTCAAACAGATTTTGAACTACCTGCAATCCAAGCTGCTTCTGTGGAATTTGATGTTGAAGTAAAAGGATGTGTTTTTTTCATTTTTCGCAGTGTATTTGGCGTAAGGTTCAAGCTTTAGGACTTGAAGTGCAATACAAAGAAGATGAAGAAGTTAGGACTTGGATAAGGAGAGTAGCAGGTTTAGCATTGCTACCAGCCCATTTGATACAGGAAACCTGGATGCCAATAATAGAGGAAACACCAGACATCACCAACGCCGATGAATTCAATGATTACGTCACCAATACCTGGGTAGATTACGACGCCAAATTTCCTATTTGTTTATGGAACCATTTTGAAACTGTTGGCCCCGGGACTAATAACAACAATCTAGAAGGTTTCCACTCAAGACTGAATAAAACAATACCACACAGTCATCCTAACGTCTACAGATTTATCGATGTAATTCGAAATATTGAGAAGTGCGAACGATCGAAATATGCTCAATTGACCTTAGGAGCAGCACCTCCAAAAAGGAGACGGATTTATAGGGAAATAGACAATAGACTACAAATACTAAAGACTCAACTTACAAATGACGAAATGACACCAATTCAATATTTGGATGCTATAGGATAGGACATTTGTTAAAATTATTGGGATGAACTGTGTTTTGTAAATATATTTGGACTACTGTTTTGACTGCCGATGCTTTGTAAATAGACAATGGAACCAGTGCATTGTAAATATTATATCTTGTTTTGTAAATATTATATCTTTTTTTGTTACATATTTTATACAATTTCAATATAAATTAATTTTTCACCTTTTTTACTGTTTTAATATAATCTGTTATACGCTGTCGCCTGAGTGTTTTATGGAAGAATCTATTTTAGCTATAGAGAGTATATAAGTAGGGATTATAAAACCAGCAGACCATATAATCTGTTGTTATAAGCTGTAGTCGAAATGGGACGTAGGCGAAATGGGGTGTTCTCACTTTGCCGGTAGGCTTTGATGTCAAATTTTGCCGCTAATCCAGAGTTAATCCTGGAAAAATGGTGTTATAAACTATAGTCCATATCTTTTTTATTTATAAAACTGTATTGATTTTAACACATTAAACTTTTATTAAATAACATTAAAATATATTGATTTTAACAAATTTAACACTTATTAAAAAACATTAAATAATTTACACATATAAAAATGCATTACAATTTACATAATATTTAACCATTATTAAATTGCATTGTATAATTTATAAATAAATAACATGACAATCATTTACAGTCCGACTAAACAGGAAACATTTGTTCCATACTGATTTACACTTAAAGTGCCATTTAATAACTGTGTTTTCAAATGGTCAATCCTTGTATCACGTTGTCGATATTTCCTAACTCGGGGACTTTTGGCACCACCAAATGATATCTGTGAAATGGTGATTTCGACATAAGATTGTTCTTTTTTTATAAATTTTATTAAGAGGGATTAAGAGCTCATTAACGCTGAACACTAGTGAACAGTTCTTGAGTGACTACTTTTAAACAGACTATAGTTTAAAGATCAATTAAGGGATTAACAGTCTGCTGGCAAAGTGAGAACACACCGGCGAAATGGGAGGACACCGTCTAAGGTCTTTAAAGCCCTATAAAGACTCTTTACACTTAGGATTTTTCTGGCATTATGGTCGAGGATTAGTTCAGTATTTTATTATAGAAATAAGATAAATAGTGAAATCACGACACACCAACATTTTGTCACCGATTGTGTAAGGTCTTTATAGGTCTATAAAGACTGTTTACATTAAGAATTTTTGGCGATATGATCGACGATTAGTTTAGTATTTTAGTGGAGAATATCTGGTAAGCATGTAGGTATAGAAATAGAAAAGTCTTACCCATGTTACTCATACTATACTAATGTATCTAACAAAGAGAACATACATTAAACATTTAATATCTACAACACTATAATATTATAAATTAAATCGAAACGGACTTGATGATTATAAAGTTTGATGAGGTTGTACATATTGAACAGTTTAAGAATAACTTAAATCTTTAAAGTGAATTCCGGTGATTGTAAATGAATTCCCGGTGAATTCTGGTGATTCGTCGTGCCCGTTGGTTAATAAGCAACGTCTATAAATAGCAGACATCTATAAATATATGAAGCAGTCCGACCAACAATTTCATTCGGAAGATTTAAATCATTGATCATAATGCACGATGCTTTTAAAAATTAGTGTAAGTATAAAATTTCTAATACCCCCGTAGATGTAAGGTCGCCTGTCTGAACTAATAGGTTTTCTCTGGGTCTCCCGGTTTCCTCCCACTGTTAAAGACCCCTACGCGCAAGCGAATTATTGAAATAAAACTGAACCATATGACCTAGTCTGTGTCGAGGTGGGTTATGGGGGAAGGGTAAGGTGGCTAAGTGTGTTAGAGGCTCTCTAGACATTAATTAACTTATCCAGACCATAATTAACCCCCAATGTCATCGCTTACTGGATTAGAATCCGGTCTACTGTGGCTGATTAAATCAAAAGATGGATAATCGAGACTACGTTTTTTTATCGTACCGACTTTAGTAATGATGATCGAGGCTAGACCCAAAATTCAATCGGTAAATTCTCGGTTCAGGGTGGATTAATTTGACTGAAATTTTCAGCACAATCCCTTTACATTATCTAGTTTTTAACCATTATAGTGACAACTGCCAGCTCTTTATCTAATCTCCCATAATGTATCTTTAAGTAAAGTTATCTTGGTTGAAGAGATTTAGAGATGATATTTAAATCTTATCGTAATTTAAATAAAGTAGGGACATATTAATTATTAATACGTCCGTAATTTAAGTACCAGAGCTACACAGGTTGTATATTACACAATATTAGTGAAACACATAAAACAAATACACGTACCGAGAATTTTAAAATCATAATACGATTTCAAATTCGTAAAATTCGGGGGGGGGGGTTAAAAGAAAAAAACAAAAAAAAAAAAAAACAAAACCAGTATTAAGTAACATCATCCTGGTTCACGAGATCAGGTGATGTTTATTTTACAAGATGATGACATTATTTTTTAGTAAACCAGCATGTTAAGGTGCTGCAGAACGAGTCTAAACAAATTTCTAAAGGTTTTAAGTTTTAAAATAAATTTATACCTATATTAGATTAGGACACGAGAAATGCGACCTCAAGACTATATCGTGGGATTAAAACCGGGGGACCCTGAGAAATCTCAACGAGGTTTGACGGGTGACCGTACTCCTCGTCACGTAGAGCCGAGGACTCGAAACAACACCAGTTAAACCCCATTGCAGTCATACATTCATTAAAATCCGATAGGTTATATTAATATTGTAAATACCATGTTATACTCGAAATAAAGCATTGTTTAAAGGAGCTAAATCGCTAATATTTGGGGCCTAGAAATTTACCCAAATGGGGTGCAACGCATAAAATAATCTTATATGAATGTATATAAACTGATTTACATTCATTCATTTCCGTCTTTACTCTAATTTCAAATCATTTCTGTTCGGTGAAATACGCCTGAAATCTCAATAGCATGCCAATCTGTAGCGTATGGTTATTCCAGTCTACATTATTGCGTATGCTCTCCGTCTAGCCTCGATCTCCAAGTCCCTTGTTAAAAATGGACCTGAAAGGAGTTATGGTACACGATTCGCGTACCACTGATAATTTTTTTTTATTTTGTCTTAAATATTGGATATTAGAAGCCCATCTTTTCCCGGGAAGGTCACAAAATCAATGTTGAATTAAATTAACAAATAATTTGTATTTTCATTGTCGAAGATTTTGGATGATATTGAGTTAGAGACTTAGCTACTTTAAACCAAATATGGGTACAATAACAATTCAATTAGTCATTAAATTGATGACGTTTACAGTTTTATCTTTCGTCTACTCTTTATATCTAAAGATACATTATGGGAGATTAGATAAAGAGTTGGAAGTTAAAAACTATAATAGTTAAAAACTAGATAATGTAAAGGCAATTTGCTGAAAATTTCAGTCAAATTGATGCACTATGAACCGAGAATAAAGCCGTTAAAATTTCCTTCTAACCTCGATCATCATTACTAAAGTCGGTACGATAAAAATCATAGTCTCGATTATCCATTTTATCATTAAGTCGTAAGGAAAAGTTATGTGGCAAATTGGGCCATAATCCATTAAAGCTCACAGGCTAACGATGCCACCGATGGTTGATTATGGCCTGGATAAGTTAATGAATGTCTAATTAATAATTTAGATAACATTTCAGGCGTAAAGAAAGACCTGCAATAGGCAGATTTAGCTTTAACATAATGTTTAAGACTTCAAATCTGTCCATTTAAATTATATTGTAGAGGTACTAAATTTCTCGAAGATATCCGAATGTAAAACATGTACAACAGAAATAAAATCTGTTTTAAATACCTTGCTGGTATAAATATGCATATTGCTTTTGATTTTTCATCTCTTTTTTTCGAAATTTTTCTTCTTATTTCCTATTTTTTGGGATCATAATATTGTCGCTTTTTTATTTTTAGTTCAAGGCAACACGCTTTGGGTTATTTGATGGGGGTCGGGGGAGGGGGGGTCGGTTTATCTATATAAACATATATTTCAATTTTATAGGTTAGGTTCGTCTTTCTTGCCTTTAGTCTTATTACAAACATTAACCTGTACAAGACGAATACGCAAAACCTTTCTCCGTTACTATTAGCCTGTACAAGGACAGAGAGTGAGGCAGAAAACCCTTCTCATTAGCGTGTACAAGGACAGGGAGTGAAACAGAAAACCTTCTCCATTAGAAAATTTAGTGCAGGAAAAGTAAAATTTCGTGTAAACCCAAAACAGCTAGCCATTGTGCAGAGGTTTCCACTATTTTTTTTCTAATTAGAAAGCACAACTCAATGATATCATATGTAAAATTTGACTTGGCCTGTTGAGAGTTGAATGCGCGCAAAACAGAATATTTACTTGGCCTATAATGAAACTCTAATATGCGCATGATCACCTATTTACTCGACCTATTCTGGGACTTCAAAATGCGCACAATTAAATAATATGATAAAGAAATTAAGTACATCAAGAATAATAAATTATAGAGTAAGTCACGTGACGATCCTAGTCGTTTGTTCACATTTATAAAAGAACTGTTCGATATATGTAAAGATATGTACATGAATAAACAGATAACTTCCTAGTTGAGTCTGGTGATAAAAAGATTTGGATATTGTAATAAATATACATAAACTATATAAAATACGTCATTAATATTTTGTCTCGTTTAATTTCGCTTTATATTCTCACATAAACATTGCCGTGCTAAGACAAAAACGACCAAATGAAATGAAATGAAATGGGGTTTAACGTTCTAGTGTTCTGCCCCGACTGGACTAATGAAGACATGCATACGCTATACAGTGTTCTATGAGGGAAATTTTGCCCGGGCAGCGGCACAATGACCTTCTCTTATATCGAATTCCAACTGCCAAGGAATCTTTTACGTGTATACCAATGTATACACGGGGCTTCGGTTTTTTGTCTCATCCGAACGATTAGACAGCTGGCAAGAGGAAACCTCGCCGGTGAACTTTCTCGGCCACAAAAACGACCAAGAATCTCGGGAGCCGCGGTAGTTCGGTGTATGGTAAGGCAATGGTTCATTAACCAAGAGGTACGGATGGGACGAAAAACAGGGGTCTCCCGTACGCATTTGCGTGCATGTAAAAGAACCATAGGTAGTAGGAATTCAAAATTTCCCTAGCATACATTTTAGTGTATGCCTGTCACCATCAGCCTATTTCATTTCATTCTCAGCAGACTCGAGATGGAGTGTTGAATTCCACGTATTTTCACTGTTAAAATTACTTCTATTTTGTCACGTGGTTGTGAAACAGACAAACGACGATGACAAACACTAATGTAGAAGAGTAGTCAGTTCCGTAACATTTAGACACTCGCTCACGTGAACAATGAGGAGTATACAAACATTTTATATGCAAAGTCACTTACAATAACATTTAAAGACGGCGTTCTCCGCCGTTCCGTTCATGTTTTAAAATGAAATAAAAAAAAAATAGGCTTTTACGCACTGTACCAACCAGCTTAATGACGATGGGCACATAATATATTTAGTATTATTTTTAGATTGAACTGGCCAAGGCGTGGGGGGGGGGGAGAAATGGGTTTAACGTCCACTCGTCGACACAAACTTGGTCATTTCGGTACTAACACACGGTTCAATTTTATTTCAATTCGTTTGCACGTAGGGGTCTTTAGAAGTGAGGGGAAATCGGAGGACTCGGAGAAAACCCACGAGATTGGATAGGTGACCCTACTCCTTGTCATGTACAACCGGGGATTAGAAACCACACTAACTGACTCAATGACAGGCTTTATGATACAGCATGCACGTGCTAACCATTCGGCCATCTACTCCGCCAACTGGCCACGAACAAGAAAAATAATTGACTTTATTTCATTGTGTTCTTGGCATGATTTATGACCAAAACGATTAGACATTGTCAAAGCTTAAAGCTAAAAGTCCCTTCAGCATGAATTGATATATTCTAGTTATAAAATCTTGAATCCGGAAACCAGTTCTCATAAAGATTGAAACTCAAGATAATGAAATATAGTATTACAACACCATGAGTAATTACGGTGGCTGGCAAACCAGGAAGTCCAAGGTTCGATCCTACAGTTGACATATAGGATTTATCGGGTTTTCCCAGCGTAGCCCATGTTAGCGACACTGGACGAGAAAATTCAAATATTAGAGAAAAAACACTAAAAATTGATTTTTGGTTAATACTTTCATCGTTATCAAACGAATCGTCAGTCAATTTAATGCGTTACTGTAACAGGATAGCCAAAAATTTAATTTTGGGTGTTTTTTCTCTAATTTTTGAATTTTACTTATATGTTGACCTGAGAGTTAGATGGTTTGGATGTCATAGTTCTGAAAGTTGTCAAGTCTCAAAAAATGGTGGATTTAGTTTTTGACGTATGAGACAAAAGACTAATCCAATCTTAAAAACGAAGTTGGGATGTCAACATCTTTAAAAGCTATTTATGGCACTTACAACTTTTCAGACTTATGACATCGATATATACGTCGTGCATACGGAATGGAGTATGGCACGGGGACAATTTCAGGTTCGTTCGGTTGGAACGAAAAGCTGATGACCCGTGTACACACTGACACAAACCTTTGAATGTGTGTGTGTGTGTAGTCGTTCGGGTGGGACGAAAAGATTGGAATTCGAACTAAAAGAAGGCCGAATTACCCCGATACCATAATGCACGGCATATGCTCGACGTATATCATTTCATTAGATTTCCAACACAATAAACATAATATCATTATCAAGAGTGTCAGAACAATGCGATATAAATAAAAAGATTTACGAGTCACTCTTCTAGGATATTCTATTTACGAATATACGTAATAACCGTATATACAATTATAACATATGAACTTATATGAAGACCAATCTTTAGCTTGTTATTTTAAAAGAATAACAAATATATATACATATTATTATACCCACCGTATTCCAAGCCATTGACCTGGGGTCGTACATCAGATTTAATTCCATTTTCCATGCGAATAATTATAATAATCCTGTTTTTTTTGTCTTTTTACTAAATTAGGTATTGGCTGTAGAGCACACAGAGTATATAAGTAGTTGTCCTCAACAGATAACTATATTAGAACATTATTATGACCGCCCATATACCTTACCAACTTTGTTTACACCGTGTTAAAACTCAAATACCGTTAATTCCAGAACCCAAATATTTGACTGTCCGTGACAAATAGGGCCTGTGGAATTCCAATCTAACACAATAGTCACAAATTTAAGACAAAATAATGTGTTTACATCACGATTTACGAACCCTGTGTTACCCCGTTATCTTTTAACGGTCTGTCATCTACGTATTTGAATGTAAAAGTTATAATTAACCTATGTCAACATAAACTTGCAGATTATGTGCATCAAAATATTAAAGATAAATAACATAAATAAAGTGTATTTAGTGATTTTTACTTACCAAGGTGTGAAATCAATTACTTCTCTAAATTGTATGACAGGGATTAGCCCGAAGGGAGCCAGCAATTTACTTCCTTGATTTGCATAGTTGTAAACAGCGCCCTCAATATGATAACTAGATTATCCAGGCGTGCATATCATGCGTTATTTATGTTAATATTTACTGTTACGTCAGGTTCGGTTATCCGGGTCATGAAAAGAATTCAATTCAACCATGTAAGAAGGAAGTAACGGGTGACAGTCATGCATGTCCATGTATACATAGAAGTGGACGTACCACTTGACCAACGAGAACCTAATAATCGAGACTTTCAAATGAATAATGATTAATTATGATGTATGAGAGAGAGTTAAAAGAAATATAGGCCATAATTCACTTAAAGGAACAGTGTCTAATAAGTTAATGAATATAGTCTTAGCAAGTAGTAGTTAAAAGCCAAATGTGCTAATATCACTTTTTAATATCTTCATTTTTCACTCCTTTTCTCCCTTTTACATTTTTGAAATACATCAGCACTGGAATATTTATCTTAAAAAAATCTTGAGCAATTTGTTACCGGAGGGAGGGGGTAGAGAGAGAAAGAGAGAGAGGGTCATTTTGGGAACCATATGGTATAATTTTATTTTAAAACCAACTAGGGGGTTGGATGGACGAATGGTTAGCGCGGTCGCGTTTTATCATAAGGTATGTTATTGAATCAACTGGCATGGTTTCGATTCCCGGTTGTACGTGACAAGGTGTGGGGTTGCCTTCCAACCTCGTGGTTTTTCTCCGGGTCCTCAAATTGCTAAAGACCCATACACGCAAACGAATTATTAAAATGTAAATGAACCATATGTTAGTCCCAAAATGGACGTTAAACCTCATCTCTCTCTCTCTCCATCTCTCGCTCTCTCTATCATGGGAATGTTGGTGTCTTCCCTTTAAATGACATGACATATTATTACGGGGAAGTAATAAATATAGGTGGACAATACGTGATGAATGGTAAAAACCACAGGTGCAGATGGCAAATACTATAGTATTGTACTTTCTATGGCATCTACTTTCCAAATCTCTTTAACATCTATAGCTTGTTCAACGTTTCATTATAGGCTAGTATTGACGCAATATGTTCAATTTCTATAGAATTTTATGTTTTTAACCGATTTTAAATCAAACTTTTCCTCAACATTACATTCATTTTATTGTTTGAAAGGAGGAAAAACTCGATCAATTACGAGTTCCGATTTTTCGACTGATTTTGGCGCCTCGGAAGAGGTTATCGATTCTCTTCTAATTATTAATATTGAAAAGAAAATCTGAATCATTTACAGGTTTTGGTTAATCGATTAGTCTTAACTTGGATTAATTTTGACTATCTTTATAAAAAAATTTCTAGTGCGATGTTGAATAACAACTACTCGAAGATTGTTTTATTTTTCAAAGTAACGTGGCGTGTACAATATACTAGGACAGCGTTTACTAACAATTCTAGGACAGCGTTTACTAACAATTTTAAGTAGCATTTAATATGGAGATAAATACCATTTCATTCCACCATTGAATATATCGTTTAAACGTTGTGGTAGGCATATACTCTGAGTTCCGGGATTGGTCAGTATTTATGGGTTGCTTGAGCCTCATAAGTTTTCTCCAAATGCTCCATTTCCTAGTTAAAACCCTTAACACTTATTGGAATAAAATTGTAACCTAATTACATACTTGATTCAGTGGACATTAAACCCTATTTCTCTCTCTTTAATATTAGCAACATTTTCTAAAGATAGGTTGCAAGGCAATGAAACATACGACCACAGCAGCTAAATCATCCAGCTAAATCATCCGGGCAGTCAACAAGAGTTGTCGCATATTCTGACTTTTTTCGGTTATGAAACATTTATAATAATCTGAAATCTGATTAAGATTAACAACTCATTAAGTAATTATCAGAAAATCATTAGAATTTGTTTGGTTTTTATAAAGTTCTGCCCCATGCTAACGTTTAGTATACGAAATATTTAATATCATGGATTTAGCTGTTCAGTAATCAAAATTCATTGAAAATCAATATACATGTGTACTTGTTTCTCTCAAGACCTTAAACACTGTGTATAAATTGAAGCTCAGTCGGATGTTAACTATGGCTTCTTGAGCGTCCAGCCGTCCACAAGTCTTTTTGAAGTGATCAAGGACCATAACTCTGGCAGAAATTATCGAACACTGCTGAACATCTATAGGCTTCCTCGTCTCATGACCTTAAATACTGTCTATAAATTTAAACTTAATCAAATATTAACTTTGGCCTCTAGAGCATCCACAAGATTTTTTGAAGTGATCAAGGGCTATAACTCTGGCAGTAATTATCGGAAATCGCTTAAAATCAAGTAGCTACTTGGTCTTATGACCTTAAACACTGTGTATAAATTTAAAGTCAATCGGATATTAACTTGAGCCTCAAGAGTGTCCACAAGATTTTTCAAAATGATCAAGGGCCATAACTCTGCTGGTAATTATCAGAATATGCTAAAAATCAAAAGACTTTTTCGTCTCATGGCCTTAAACACTGTATACAAATTTAAAGTCAATCTGATATTAACTTTGGCCTCTAGAGTGTCCACAAGATTTTTTGAAGTGATCAAGGGCCATAACTCTGGCAGTAATTATTAGAAATCACTGAAAATCAACAGGATTCCTCGTCTCATGACCTTAAACACTGTGTATACATTTAAACTCAATCGCATATTTACTTTGGCCTCTTGAGCGTCCACAAGACTTTTTTGAAGTGATCAAGGGGCAGAAGTCTGGCAGTAATTATCGGAAACCACCGAAAATCAATAGGCTTCTTCGTCTCATGACCTTAAACACTGTGTATAAATTTAAAGTCAATCGGATATTAACTTTAGCCTTTTAGAGCGTCCACAAGCAATTGTGTACGCCGGCCGGCCGGGGGCAACGACAATAAACGACATTTCAATGTGGGCGTATAAAAAATTCAACAATTTAGTGATTAAATAAACATGCGGTCAGTTATGCATGTTTTCAATCGCAAAATTCTAGATGAAAATAGTGTAGAATTATTATAAATGTGTGTCAGCCGTGGCAAGAAATGATTTCTTTGGCAAAGAAGAATCACGGTGACAAATAGTCGATAAGGATTTCAAAATAGCCTTAGACCAGAGGACATCACCCGATCAAAGGTACTACTGCCAGGATATCCCTTCAACTTCCTTATCGGGAGCAAAAAAGAAATTATTTGCCATAAATGTATATAGTATTTCCCTTTCTGTTAACTACATTGTAATTTGGGGTGTCCACTAAAAAATACTGGTGGTCCAGCGAGCCCAGTAAATTCCACTACTATTAAAGAATGTGATCAGCGAGTAAAAAGTGTCATCCCACACAAATACTTCAGGGCAGTATGGTGGCCGAATGGGTTAACATATGATCGTTACATCATAAGGTCTAGCATCGTATCAAGTGGAGAGCTTTTGATTCCTAGCTTGTGTGTGACAAGGAATTGGGTCGCCTGTCTAACCTTGTGGGGTTTTCTCCGGATAATCCAGCTTGTCAGCCACAACTAGACAATAAAGTCTGTCATTATTGAGTCAAGTGGGGTGGTTTCGGTTCCCCACTTGTGTGTGACGAGGAGTAGGGTCAGCTGTCTAACCTCATGGGTTTTCTCTGGGTCCTCCAGTTTCCCGCCCACAACTAGACCTCTACTCTCAAGCAAATTAATAAACCACATGTTAGTCCTGAAATAACATAGATTGTCTCGAGTAGATATTAAACCCCATCTCTCTCTCACAAATAATTCAAAACTTGTGACATTTTTATATTATTTATTTTCATCGTCAATGAAGTCTTCAATAATGATAATTTCTGATAGATTTGAAAATGTCTATCACTGTACCACATATTATTAAACATTGCAAATAACTTAAACATTCACTACTGCTAGAACTAGCTAGAGGAGAATTATAAATAAATAATGCAAGAAATTCATAACACAGTTTTTAGTACGAGGATTTACATAATTAATATACTGATATCAAAATATTCATTTTAATATCATTTAGAAGTTATAAAACAGGTGCTTCTTCGAAATTGTACTGAAATCACAAAGTATACCCATTTCTATAACCAATATTTCTTGTAAATTATACAGAAGGTAATATCTGGCCCCGAGTTCATAAACCATTCTCAGACATAAGTTAAGAATTTAGTGAATATTGTTCATCTTATTTTAACTAAAATATAGCCGGTTATAAAACTTTTGTTTTAATGTATCAAATACATCAATAAGAAACTATGTGCAAAGTTTCAGGTTTCTGGATAAAAGATATTTCTTATAAACAATGATTTAAAGTAGAGTAAATTCTTAACTTAAGTCTGAGAATGCTTTGTGAAATTGTGTCAGGATCTACATTTGTTTTGTTCTCTAATATCATTCAATCAATGTCAACAAAAACAGGAATTTATAAAATGGTAAAAATTTGGAATTTATTCTAGGTTTTCCATAATTTCCTCAAACAAAACAAATGAAATGTGACCTGAATACAAAATCATGATTCAATGGAATTGAGTTACACAATAAAAATATTGAATTCATTTTCTTTACAAATATACTGAATACTGAAGAATTTTGTGGGGATTATTTTTTTTATTTAGCCAGGATAAATATACATCTAGTATATTTGACTTATTTTCTGAATTTTTTTTTATAAAAACTTGAATGATGAATTAAGAATTAAGAGCATTAAATTAATTAAATGATTTGGAGATATGAACTCTGTACATTTTTAATTTACAAAATAATGTACATGTACACTTGCAATAGACTGTAAACAGAAAGCATCACAGAATAGACAATACTTTAAAACTTCCACTAAGAATTTGCTAACTAAATTCATCTAATTCTATCTGGCATTTTTCATAAAAACATTGTTAGATTTAATCCTACTACTGATGTAGGGGTTGTTTGTAAAACCTAATAAGCAAAAGATTTGAATTTAGCCACAAGCTTTACTAAGAAATCCCAAATACACATGGTTCACATTTAGGTATTTTCTGGCAGAATAATCTTTTTGTGCAAACAATAATTGCAAATGGCTGAAAGAGGATCCGAGAAGAGGCGTAGCCAATATCACCCCTCCCGTCAAATAATCTTACTCTTCAACTGGGACTGTCATTATTTTGGTATTTTAATAAAGGATAAACACACTAAATTCCACCAATTTTAAAGTTGGATTTTCACATATATACCGTATGATATTTTGATAAGAGTATGGTTATGTTGTATTTTGTTCATACAGGCCTATTTGAGATTCATATTTTTATTTTTACATGAAAACTGTAACCAGACAGTTCATATTAATTCAATTATTATTTATTTCTATTTATCATTTTCTTATAAATCATAATTACATACTGTACATACACACACAGCAAGACAAAATGTACATGTTTGTTTGTTTGTTTATGTATATCTTATATGACATTGACTAGATATATTGAATTCTATGTACAGAAATATACATATTAATTAATTACTTACATCATTATATTGGAGACCATTTAGTCTTCTGATTTACTATTGGCTATTTAACAATTATCAGGACCCCGATTACACACAAAGCACACGATTTTGTCTTCTGATACACAATTGACTGTTTAACAATAATCAGAACCCCAATTACACACAAAGCACACAATTTTGTCTTCTGATAAACAATAACCTTATTAAAAAACACAGATCATATTTTTCGTTTCATTTCTTTTATAGTTCAAAATTTCGTTTTACTTGTCTTTACTACACTAGGATCTGGAAGATTTGTTGTATAAAAGGCGTTCTTATTGGCGTTTTTTGCGTGGAATTGTGGGTAAACCACAAGAAACATAAATGCTGATTGATTCATCAATGTCTGATGTCATAGGGTCAAAAGCCACTCTTTTTGACCCCTGACGTGAACTCCAACTTTAACTTGTCAGATCTTCATGTAGCACAGTGTAGGCCATCATAGGTATAAAAACAAAACGAAATATAGATCTGTATTTTAATCAGATTGGATTAACTATTGACTGTTTTAACAATAATCAGGATCCGTTTACACATAAAACATCTAACTACATCTCTAGGAAACTTATGTGGGTGTCCCTTAACAGTCCAGAATTTAGGTAACAAGATTCTTTCAATTCCAAGCCGTCAATTGATATGTTAGGATTTTGAAACCCCTTGTCAACTACAACATGGTGAAAGATGAATATCGAAAAAGGAATATCAGTTCAAAAATGGTTCACACCAAAAAACAGAGCTCATTGGCAACACATGTGAGAGTTAGATAAAACTCTTGATGTACATGTACCTCTTCAAGCAGCATTAGGTAAATAAAGAGTTGACAGTTCTTGTTATCTTATTTAAAAAAAATAGGTATTGAAAAGAGAATCTACTGCAATACAGTCACAGCCTAGCCTCAATTGTCATTACTACCATTGTTACGATAATAAACAAAGTCTTGATTATCCATTTTTATGGTAACCGCATCTACCAGAAAACATGTTTAAATCTACTTGTATTGCAGTCATTAAAAGTTGATAATGGTCTTTGTAAATTAATTAATGTCTAATTAATAGTTGATTTAACATTTCGAGTCTAAAGAAAGACCTACAAATGGTAGACTTAACTCTTACATGTACATAAATCATGTTTAAAACCGCTGATCTGTAACAATGATTCTTTTTGGTTCAATATTTGATCAAAAGTCGTGTAATTTGAATCTCTGAATATTGTTAAATAACCTCCACGAAAACCAGATGTTAAAGTCTCACAAATTAAAATAACCTTGTATTCTCCCTAAGTTTTTTGATTGATTTATTAGCCATTTGTTCAATACATAAAATAGGTAGTAATTATTTATCTTATTAACAATAAATTAACATACACTGTTCACTCCCTGTTGAATAACATTAATCTGGAAATATACAATACACAACAAAGCACAGTGCACAAACCAGAGCAATAAATTGTATATTCCCTTTAAATATTAGGCATTTTTGTGAAACTCTTCATTACTTACATGTATTCACAGACAAAGCCCTGTTTTAACAAAGCATTCTCAGGCTAAGGTTAAGAATTTACTCAAAATTGTTTGCCTTATTTTGACTAAAATATGACTCTTTATGAAGTTTTGTTGTTTTAATATATCAAATACATCAACAAGAAACGATATGTTAAGTTTTGCGTTTCTGGATCCAAGATATTTCTTATAAACAGTGATTGAAAGTGGAGTAAATTATTAATTGAAGTATGAGAATGCTTTGTGAACATGGGGCCTCGGAATCTTATTACAAATTGTAGCTAAATCTGATTAAAATACAGATCTATATTTCATTTTTTTATACTTTCGATGGTCCCCACTACATGAAGATCTGACCAGTTGTAGTGGGACGTCGCTTCAGGGATCACACAAGTGTTTTTTGACCCTATGACATCAGCCATTTGATTAACCAAAAAACGATGATGTTTCAAGTGGGTATTTGGAAATACAATTTGCACTTTGTCTCCAGATTTCACCACAAAGGACCATTTCATTGGCAAATCATCCAGAAGGTGGGTTATATAACAACTCTTCCAGATACTTGTATAGTCAAGACAAATAAAGAGAAATTCTGAACTATAAAAATGGAAACAAAATAGGATCTGTGTTTGAATCAGCTTGAAGTGTAACCAATTAATATTTCAGTTGAAGTTGTATTTGACAAAATTGACAATATGGCATGCAACTATAAACTTCAATCAGACATTTTAACCTAATGTCATTTATATTAAAAATACCACTCCTTGTCACGTACAAGCTGGGAATGGAAACCAGCCAGTTGATTCAATGACAAAGCACATGTAAATACTAGCGATTTGAAATTTCACAGAAATGCTTATTATTTATAATATCAATAATTACAATTTTATCAAAACCATGTAAAATATCAAGCTGATAAAATCATAAAACTGCTGATGTGTGGATTATTTTCTAGTTAAAAACAGTTTATGGCCAAGTACATATACTGGAGCATTAATTTTAAGCGTTAACAATGTTCAAAAACAGAGGTTTACCTGTAATGATTTTGATATACTGAATCAGAATGTGTATATTTATCTCTTGGTGTAAATTGTACACATACACAACCTTAAACACCGATAATACCTAATCTGTCATGAATAAACCCTAAACAGATAATGTAAATCTATCTAAAAACTAGTACTACATTTATATAATACTTGTTTTTTAACTGATTTACCATATCTCTTAGGTAAAACATACATTATGCAAGAGCTTAATCTGCCTATTGCAGGTCTTTCTTTATTAAATTATCCAGACCATAATCAACTCTCGATGGCATCGCTATATTTATTGGATTGTTATCCGATTTGCTGCTCAACTTTCATTCATAATTTAATAATGAAAATGATAATCAGGACTATGTTTTGTATCGTATCGACTTTAGTAATGATGACCGAGGCTAGGCCGAAAATTCAACCGCATAATTCTCGGTTTATGGTGGATCAATTCGACTGAAATTTTCAGCAAATGGCCTTTACATTACCTGGTTTTTACTTTTATAGTGAGATATGCCAGATCTTTATCTAATCTGCCATAACGTATCTTTAAGTATTATCAGTGTTTATGGTTGTACAATTTGCGCCGAGAGATAAATTTACCCATTCTGTCTTCCTCTCTGTATTTGGTACATCATCGTCATTACATGATATGTAGTACCATATGGACCAGAAAGCGACCATAACATCACCAACATAGAATCCTGACGAATCAAAACCCTATTCCCAATTGTCCAAGGAACAAGCATGTCAAGCTTCATGTAGGATCCTAATTGAATTGGTGGAGACTTAGGTTTTTTACAAAGAGCAAGGCCCCCAACCAGATGAGTAGCGGTTGAGCCCCAGTGGATGAAGTACAAGAAGAGAATGGCCCCCATCCAGATGAGTAGTGGTTGAGCCCCAGTGAATGAAGTACATGCAGTACAAGAATCTAGAAAATACATTCAGTATGAAGATGGAATGTTACTGTGTATGTATTTAAACCTAATAATAATGTAACAATCTCCATATAATAATAACTGAAACCGGCCTTAATAACAACCATACCTAGACAATAACACCCCCTTATTTATAAATAATGCATGGATTTAAATTTTAACAGGTATCATGATCTTACTCATGACAGCACTACTGTACCATGATCGCAGTGAAATATTTTTTTCACCAAGGTTACAGTGCAACTTACACCATGACAAGATAACAGTGCAACATTTTATACTGTCATGGCAGTGCAACAACTTTACACTATGACAAGATAACAGTGCAACACTTGATTGATACTGTCATAGCAGTGGAACACATTACACCATGACAAGAGTGACACTTTATTCTGTCATGGCATTGCAGCAACTGACACCATGACAAGTTGACAGAGCAAGACTTTATACCGTCATGGCAGTGCAGCACTTTAAACCATGACAAAATAACAGAGCGACACTTTATACTGTCCTGGCAGTGCAAAACCTCAACAGTTCAGCACTGCCTACTGTACATGTACATAAAGTATGACTGCAAAGATCTGTCTTTAAATGTATTAGTCCCCTTAGTCAAGAAACATGGCGCTAAACGACATTCCATTTTATGATATACATGTAAGCCGTCCCACCATGGCATGTTTGCAGTGAAGCACTTACTTGATTATGACATGTTTGCAATGCAGCACTTTGTGTTATGGTAGAATCACAATGTAGCTACATGTACATTGTATGAAATGATTGCAGTGCAACACTTTCAACCATGACACCAGTCTATTTTTTATACCGTAATCATAAAGGGGTGTTTCTACTCTTGACAAGAATACATTTTTGAAGATTTTGTTTTTCAATGATACATGTATATCTAGGTAATGTGGATCATATTCATATTATCATGAAAAATAAAAAAAAAAGATATTAAAAATCAATCAAAATGACAAAACAATGATATCATGCAAATTAGATAATATACTAATGCATTGTCTAATAAAAAATAAAAACAATAAGAACAGAACAAAAAAGACAAACAAAGAAATGATATTATTATGCTTATGTAGGAGACCAGCCCACATCACGAATAACACATAAACAATGATTATTTCAAGGCTTGACTGTAACTACTAGGCAATTAATACTATAGTTTACAGTTCACCGTTATTCTATTTCTGTTCTCTTAAAAATATTTCATAAGATAATCTAATTGATAAATGCAAAAGGGACATGTTAAATTGGTAGACTTTGGATAAAAGCATTGTTATAAATTGCACTAAGTATATAAAATCAGTATAGCGATCTGGTTGCGCTACAATGTATTACACACCGACCTGGCCGATGAAATCCCTGGCATTTGTATGAAGCATTATTATAATGTAGATTGCACAGCTATAACAATGTAAGTGGTGCTACAAGTATTACACACTGACATGACTGATCATATCTGTGGCATTAGAGACTATCTTTATATATGTAATTTGTAAAATGATTTGTTTCGGGGCCAAGAAAAGCATCATCAATGCCAATAGATAGTGAAGCAACAAAAGTATCTGTACTTAAGCAAAATTAAAGTGGATCAGAAGAACGAATGGAGCAGCCCTGATCACCAGGACGTCAACAGAAGACGTTATGCTACTTCTTATATATATAAGAAGTTCATATGGCTATCGAATCTTGTATTACACATATGGATTGATTTTTGTTCAGATAATCGCAAATATTCTCCCCAATCGCACAAATAACTTGAAGTGTTGAAATAATATTTAGCACTCAACAAATTAGAGACGCTATTCTTCATGTCTTGTTAAACACACTTGACTCCGTCTCTTTATTTCTCTTCTTAAGTTATATCGAAAACATTAATATATCCATAAATGATCACCTCAGATGTTATCTTTTAATTATATGATCAACTTTTGTTTAAACTGTAAACTTTGTATGCTGTTTGTGATGGATGTAACGATACAGTAAATTCGTCTCTTATTCTTACATATACACTGGACAACTCTATTCCTTTGTATAATCAAACACACACATATTAACCAACACTGATTATCTCCCTTGACAATATAACACCATCTCGCATCACTTCAACTCGATTCATTTCTAGTTCCACAACTGTGACCCATATAGTGCCAGCACTTTCGAGTCTTCTTCTCTCTCAACCACACATTGCCCTCACATCACAAGCATTTCAAATAAAATGCCTCGACTGGAACTCGGTTTGAGGTCAACACATTCATATCTGTAATTTTTTTTTACGACTTTTGTCATGTTTGAAGAATCCCACAGATATTACTGCTGGTACTTTATGTTTAAGACTGACGTTTATAAAAAAAACAGCTTGTGGTTGTCAGGAGAAGCTGGTATCAGATAATGGAGGTAGCACTGGACAAATATGACATGATTTAAAAAACAAAACACAAATAAAAGAGGCGAGTACACTTCACAACATAGGGACACGTGAGATATGAAGTGTAACTTTACACAAAGCTGTCGACACAAGTAAAATATTGATAATACAATTGTTTCCAATACTCAACAAAGACAGAAATGGCTTTTTGTTTTCACTGAAACTCTAACAAGATGTGTCATGACGAAAAAAAACAAGCGTTTAAAATTTGGCAATACAGAAGCCAATGAAGGGATGTCGTGTGTTGATAGAAGAAGATAAAATGAAAGTTGGGATCAGACCACCAGTTTCAATCTTATGAAATTAAGACTGTTTTTTTTTTCTCAAGTCGGCATCACACTGACTGTCAGTTGGCAAGCGGATGCATAATATCTCAAATTTGCACGTTAAAAATGTTGGGGACTTAACAACATGAAGTATTAATGCTCAATGTAAGACAATCACCGCCCAACATGCACAATCTGTACAACTACTGTCACAGAGAAATACATCCACAACTGCATGGTATTAAAGCAGCATCTAGTATCCAATGGAATAACTGCTTTCTATCACATGACCTAGATCATCCAATCACAGGTATAAAAACCCTGACAACACAGTTTAACCAAATGTTACATGACACAGACTTCTAGGAATTACCATCTCGATTCTGAAATAAACAAGGATAATACAGTTTCACATTTTTTACATGACTTAATCCATGCTAAAATGAAATTAAGTTTAACGTCCTACGGTTCTACTTTGACTGGGTTAATAAAGACCAGCATACACCATACAGTGTGAAAAATTTCCCAGACAGCAGTGCTACAGACTACTCTTATATCAAACTCCAACTGCCATGGCATCTTTTAAATGCACTCCAATGTGTAGACAAGACCTTGGTTTTCCGTAACCTCCGAACGACTAGACAACCATTTTTATAAAGAATAAAACGATGACCAAGCTGAATCAGTGAATATTTTCAAAATCTTTTTTTCCATTAATTGTAACCACATAAATCAAACACTAGCGGTCATTTCTCGACAACGTCTAAAAACTAAACCCCTTTCAAATGTAAATGGTAGTGTTCATTTTTAAAAACATCCCGAGAAACTGGACGGTCATAAAATAGACGATCGAGGTCAAAACTTAACGGCGTTTCTAAATCTACATGGTAGCACAAACTGAATGGTTTTTGATGAATCTTGACGGCATTTAACACATTCTAAACGGCAATCTATTTACTGGATACGTGTATTAGATTCTAAACGGTAAACGTAGTTTCTTTCCTTTTTTCGTAAAATCTGGACGATACCCGGTCCCTAGTGCATGTAGTTGTATTGTTTTAGCAAGAGTTACAGTATTTAATGTTTAGTTTCATACCATTCTTGACAAATTGTTACAAACTATTGGCTTCCCAATGTTGCTTAGTTTAAAATCGTCTCTCTAGATCAGATAACAAATATCAGGTTTACAATTGCTTACTTTCCTGAGCAGTGTTGAGTAATTAATTAGTCTGTTAATCACTCAACATAAACCAGTGATTGTTTCCATATAAACTGTGCTGTCTTAAAACATTTACATATAAATTTTTTCAATATCTAATACAAAACATATTTTAGTTTAGAAGATACTATCAAATTATTCACTTACCCGATTCCGTCTAAATAACCTATCGAAAAATCCACGTTGAGGGGGTGGAGGTGGCTGGTCTTCAATTAGATCAGGGGAAGGTCCTCCATCTGGCCCAAATAAATTCAGTTCTTTGAAGCATTCTGTTTCTATCATCTACAAAACACAAAAACATGCACTTGTATGGATATTATTTAACAGAACAATAACCACCAAGAATAATTCAGAGAATGAACCATTACTTGTTGTTTGATGGTCGAGACTCCAGAGCAAGACATTAAGGAATGAATTGATACAAAACGAGGACGTCAGTCTGAAGTATGTTTGAATGTATTACGCAATATCTTGCTCAAGACCATTAATCAACTAAAAACACAGACACAATCCTACACATGCATTTCAATGAAATGGCATCACACTTGTATTTCAATTGTATAGTCATCTTAAAAAATAGTAGAGCTTACAATTCTGATAAACAGGTCAAATAAATATGTGAAGAGATTTTCAAATATATTTAACGCACAAGAGATTACATGTAATTATGAAGTTGCAATAATAAAGACGTCATGCAGATTCAAACCTTTCATAAAGCCTCATACCAACAAATTAGAATTCTAAACAGATTAAAAGTAAATTAATATGGGATATTAAATTACTAGTTTGAATAATGACAACTTTGTCATGTTCAAATGGAATAAACTATGTCACCATTGAGTAGGAATAATGACCACTTTGTACAGTCCAATTGGAAATAAACTATATGTTACAATGAGATGGAATAATGACCACTTATTAAAGTTCAATTGGAATATTTTAAGTCTAAATTAAAGTAGCTAAGTCTCTAACTCAATATCATCCAAAATCTTCAACATTGAAAACACAAATTATTGGTCAATTTAAATCAACATTGATATTGTGATCTTACCGGAAAAAGATGGGCTTCTGATATCCAATATTTAACACAAAATAAACATTTTACCATTAATGCACGAATCGTGTACCATAATGCGTTTCACCCCCAGTTGTAACAAGAGACTCGAGGGAAAAGGCTACACACACTGCACCAAATCAAACGGCGTATATAGACTGGAATAACCAGAGGCTAGAAATTTGCATTCGATTGAGAATGTTGGCTTATTTCGCTAAACATAACTGATTTGAAATTAGAGTAAATCGGAAACCATTGAATGTAAATCAGTTTATGTACATTCATATTACAGTATTATATGCATTGCCACCCATTTGTGTCAATTTTTAGGTCCCAAATGTTAGCGATTTAGCTCCTTTAAGTTGGAATTATGACAACTTTGTAAAGTCCAAATTGAATAAACTAAGAACAAAATGACAGTTTTGTAAAGTCCAATTGGAATAAACTAAGTGACAAGAGTTAATACATTACCTCATTTTGCCATGGTATTGAGACGCTGCCTGTGTTAAATTTACTGTAGAATGTATCATCACTTGCATCTAAATTAACACCTTTAACCGTTGAGAACTGTTCTATATCTAATACATCTTTACAATATACTGCTCTCGGCTAAAATACAAACAACATTCTCAAAAATACATTTCATCTAAGTATTTACAGTAATTGAGAGAACACTCTTTTCAAAACATCAACGAAATATATCAGCAACTATTTTCCATAAGTATTTGATATATTACATTTCAAGTAATTCTTTCCTCAAATTTCTGTGATTTAATCTGTCTGTTTTTAAGTAGGATATGAAATTATAATTTTTGGTCATTTTAGTTCATTGGACAAATATGCATTGTTTGATATTTCAATTTTAAGATGGGATGGTTTTCAATTTTAAGATGGGATAGATTTCAATTCTAAAATGGCTGCAATGACATCATGGTCGGTTGATGATTTATATAGTATGCCCTTCATAAGTCAGTAAGTATATACAGGTGATTCTTCTTACAATATTGTATATCATCAAGGGAAATAACCATGTAACTACTTCTACACTATCAAGATATTATTCATAGGTAGGATGCCCCACCATAAAAAAATATCTCCAAATAGCTTGATAGTTACACCACAATATTTATATATATGCCAATCCTTAAATCTGTTTGACACATTTATATAAGCTATAATCATTTAATTATCCATAACTAATACACTGAAAAATGGTTCCGAGTTTCGTCCATAACATCCAGACAATTTTGAGCAAAAAATAAGTTAAGTGCCCTTGTTTTGAAATTAGTCTCACTTAACCAGTCTATGGACGATTCTCCGTCTGATTGACACACAGGGATAATCAAGACTACCTTTTTAGGAAACATGACAGAAAGCTGAACAAGAAATTGAATTTAGAAGTAACGGACACAGTGGGTGACTCAACAGATGTTTTAAGAACTTTAAAAGATAGGTTGCCAAGCAACGAAACATACGCCCACAGCAGCTAAATCGTCCGGGCAGTCAACAAGGGTTGTCGCATATTTTTACTTTTTTTGGGAATGAAACATTTGTTATACACTAAAATCTGATTAAGAGTAACAACTCATTTTGTAATTATCTGAAAATCATTAGAATTTGTTTGCTTTTTATAAAGTTTTGCCCCACGCTAACAATTAGTATAGGAAACATTTAACATCATGGATTTAGCTGTTCAGTTATCAAAATTCATTGAAAATCAAAATACTTGTTCGTTTCAACACCTTAAACTCTGTGTATCAATCTGAAGTCAATCGGATGATAAGTTTGGCATCTATAGCGTCACAAGGTTTTTTGAAGTGATCAAGGGAGATAACTCTGGAAGTAATTATTTGAAATCGCTGAAAATCAGTAGGCTTCTTTGTCTCATGACCTTAAACAGTGTGTGTAAATTTAAAGTCAATCGGATATTAACTTTGGCCTCTAGAGCGTCCACAGGATTTTTTTATGTGATCAAGGGCCATAACTCTGGCAATAATTATCAGAGATTGCTGAAAATCAATAGGCGTCTTCGTCTCATGACCTTAAACACTGTGTATAAATTTAAAGTCAATCAGATATTAACTTTGGCCTCTAGAGCATCCACAAGAATTTTTGAAGTGATCAAGGGACACAACTCTGGCACTAATTACCAGAAATCGCTGAAAATCAATAGGATTCTTCGTCTCATGACCTTAAACACTGTGTATAAATTTGAAGTCAATCGGACATCATCTTTGTCCTCTAGAGCATCCACAAGATTTTTTGAAGTGATCAAGGGCCATAACTCTGGCATTAATTATCGGAAATCCGTGAAAATCAATAGGCTTCTTCGTCTTATGACCTTAAACACTGTGTATAAATTTAAAGTCAATCGGATATTAACTTTAGCCTCTCGAGCATTCACAAGATTTTTCAAAGTGATCAAGAGTCATAACTCTGGCAGTAATTATCGGATATTGCTGAAAATAAATAGGCTTCTTCGTATTATGACCTTGAACACTGTGTATAAATTTAAAGTCAATCCAATATTAACTTTAGCCTCTAGAGCGTTCACAAGATTTTTCAAAGTGATCAAGGGTCATAACTCTGGCAGTAATTATTGGATATCGCTGAAAATCAATAGGCTTCTTCGTCTCATGACCTTAAACACTGTGTATAAATTTAAGGTCAATCGGATATTAACTTTAGCCTCTAGAGCGTTCACAAGATTTTTCAAAGTGATCAAGGGTCATAACTCTGGCAGTAATTATCGGATATTGCTGAAAATCAATAGGCTTCTTTGTCTCATGACCTTAAACACTGTGTATAAATTTAAGGTCAATCGGATATTAACTTTAGCCTCTAGAGCGTTCACAAGATTTTTCAAAGTGATCAAGGGTCATAACTCTGGCAGTAATTATCGGATATTGCTGAAAATCAATAGGCTTCTTCGTCTCATGACCTTAAACACTGTGTATAAATTTAAAGTCAATCGGATATTAACCCTGGCCTCTAGTGCGTTCACAAGAAATTGTGGACGATGGACGGACGGACCGACGGACGGACGGACGGACCGACAGACGGACGGACGGGGGCGACGGCAATATACGTCCACATTTCTATGTGGGCGTATAAAAAGTTAAATGAAACTACTGCTAGTATCATGTTCCTGACCAACCTGCATTATTCACAGATATTTTTTGTACTAAACCAATAGATGCCGCTCCTAATGGTCTAGTTGATAATAAAGCAATTTAAAAAATACAATGAGAGTCATTTCTAAAGCTGCTATAATAACCAAAAAGATAATATTACTGCTACTAATCGTCAATAGATTTTTTTACGGCTGTAATATTTGATAGTGTGTTGAGAATTTCACGCGCTATGGCTATTTATAGACTCAAAGTGAGTGTGAGACTCATCAGAAATCACTTCAAGACAAGCCAATAAAGTGTGCACATTCAATGTCGAGTACCACTTTTAGTAGGGAACATTTTCGGCACAAGGGGCACCATATCACAGGGGGTTGAGTGGCCATACACTGTGTATACAAAACCTCAGTTTTCCGCCCATCTGAACAACTATACCTTGCCCCTTGCCAGGCCTTCTGTCCACACCATTGACAAGAAGGAACCACATCGGAAAATTTCAAACTTTCTTGGTCAATATAACGATTGAACTCGCAACCTATTGGTTAGCGTGCGAACGTCTTACTCACTAAGCCACCGCGGTTGAACCCACGACTGAATATAAAATACTTACATCCGGAAGAAACGGAGGATCCCACATTCCTGCTTCTAATCTCTTAAAATTAATTGATTTAAAAAAATTATGAGCTTTAACTTCTTTGGCACCTTGATTATGCGAACAACATCCTAATCTTTCTGACGGATTTTTCTTTAAAAGCTGAAAAATGGATAAATGGAAAGATAAATCAACAATAGATTGCCAGCCAAACCAACAAACACTCAAAAGCAAAAATTCCAGGATCAATTATATACGGTTGATTGTCTTATTTTTTTTTCTTGAAAAATAGTAGGGTTGCCCATCCAACCCTCGTGGGTTTTCACCGGGTCTTCCAGTTTCCTCCCACTGCTAAAGACCCCTTTGCGCAAGCGAATTATTGAAATAAAATTAAACCATATGATAAGTCCCGAAATGACCTAGTTTTTGTCAGTGGATGTTAAACCCCATTTCTCTCTCTCTTTGTCCATCCAAACAACCATATAACGGTTCTTGTCATGCCTGCACCACTGACGGAGGAATTTTCCCAGTCAGTACTGGGAACAAACCCAAGAAATCCAGGCTAGCGAGTCAGCGTCTCCCCAAGCAATAAGACTGCTGTAGCTCTTTACCAACTGGTTACAAAAAATAACAGAAATAATCCTTTTAGGAGAAAAACAGTTTTGCAGAAAAATGGAATGGTATAGAATTAAAGTTATTTTTGTTTACTTACACCTGAGCATATTGAACGACATTCTTCTGAGAATTTTGAGGAATAAACTTCTTGATCTTCTTTAACTCGCCGATCTACTTCTTCTCTCTTCACCTTCTCTTTCCGTGCTCGGAATGGAGACTAGAAAATATAGATAGACAAGTGAAACAAATGTCTGATGAAATTGTATTGAGATCAAGGTATACTCTCAAGACTAATTTCTCCTACTAGAAAGCTCTGACAACTCTATCTGGCAGTCTGGAACTACTATTTTAAGAATGTACCTTAAAGGTTTTTCAGTGGGTATTGCCACTGCAGTAACAATATGATATGCACTGTGATTCAGGTGCTAGGATATGATTTCTATCCCGATATATAACCTTGCCCCAAGTTCACAAAGCATTCTCAGACGCAAGAATTTACTCAAAATTGTTTGGCTCATGATTAAATCATGAATGAAAGTTGAGCAGCAAATCAGATCCTAATCCATTAAATATTGCAGGTTAGTGTTGACATTGAGAGTTGATTAATATCTAATTAATAATTTAGATAAGATTTCAGGCCTAAAGAAAGACCTGAGATAGGCAGATTCAGCTCTTGCATAACGTATGTTTAACGCAATCATTTTTGAAACATTTTCTTACCTTTCCTTCGATCATTTCATATATAATACAACCAACCCCCCACCAATCAGGGCTGAATGTGTAACGTTCATTCTTTACTACTTCCGGAGCTGTAACAAATATACAATAATTTCACTTGTAAATGAAATGGAGTGTAATGTCCTAGCGTTCTCCTCTGACTCGGCTATTGAAGACGGGCATATGCCATACAGTGTTCTATTGGGGGACATTTTGCCCTGACAGCAGCGCTACTCTTATATTGAATGCTAACTGACTGCCAACTGATAAAGGATCTTTTTAGTGCAAGCCAATGTGTCCACAGGACCTCAGCTTTTTGTGTCACCCGAACAACTATAAGTATTCCCTTTAAGCTTTGAGTATTTATTCTGCTTCCATCCAATAAATTTCAAAATATTTATTCAGTCTATGTGTGTATATTTAGAATATGGCAATCCGATGAAAATACAGATCTCTATTTCTGTTCTTTTTTTTTATTCTTTCGATGGCCTACACTACATGAAGGTCAGATATTAATTAATCAATCCGCATTGACGTTTCTAGTGGTTTACCCACAGTTCTGTGCATCACATAGGCTAATTCTTCACATTATCCAGCACACGTCAATGATTTAACTTCAACTCTTCCTGATTCTAGTGTAGTAAAGATCATTAAAATGAAATTTTGAACGATAAAAACAGAAAAGAAATAGGATCTGTGTTTTAATCAGATTGTGGATATGGTGACGATTCAGGTCAGAGCTCTATTCTAGAAGTAGATAGTTCCCTTTTTGCAAGTGAATTATCAATGTAACTATGGTAACATTTACACATACCCATATAGCCCACCGTTCCTACACGACCTCTAATAGTTTCACCATTGGGTATTTCAACAGCTAAACCCAGATCAGATATTCGTACATGACCTGCAATTACAAATAATTCAAATTACAATTGTTTTCTTTTGTTTATTACAGAAAACAATACATAAAATATCTTCTATTACAAGTAACTGTAAGAGGTTCACGGACACCAACGTTCTAAATCGACGATTTTAGTCAAAAACACTAAGTATACGTTGAGAATTTTGCTAAGTAGGCTATCTATTCTGCTTTCATTTAAAAAAATTAAAAAGTTTATTTAGTCTTTGTGTGCATGACAAATGTGAAATGGAGTAGAATCGCATTACAGAACAGTATACTAATTTCTGGATATGGCGGCCGTTCAGAGCAGTGATCTATGACGTACATAAGCATACAAAGTGAGTTAAGAGGAATTTGCCACGAAAGAAGGATTTCACCTGACATCTACTGTACTTTCCTCGATTCCACTCCCAAGGGACATAACTTACATGCACTGAAAATCAACAATGGAGCTTAGTTCAATTTGGCCAGCTTAATAACAAGAAAAACACAGAGAGAGAAATGTGGTTTAACGTTGACTCAACACAAACCATACCATTAGACTCAATGACAGACCTTATAATCTAAAGTGCACACATTAGAACACTTGACTATGGTCACCCACCCTACCCCTCTTCATAAACAAAAAAACAAACATTCCTTTAAAAGTGATACTTACCATAGTCATCCAGTAGAATGTTTTCTGGCTTTAGATCTCTGAAATATAAACACGGTATTTTGTACTAGACTAATGAAGACGAGCATACACCATGCAGTGGGCAATCAGAGAAATGTTGCCAGGACAGCAGCACTCTTACATCAAATTTCAACTGTCAAGGGTTCTTTTACACCAATGTGTACACAGGACCTCGGTTTTTTAAACCATCCGAATAACTAGACTGATGTCATTGTAAGGCCCTCTGTCCTGCACCACTGACGCAGGGAAAACACGCCGTAAAATCCCTATGAACTATCTCAGCCAAAACCAGGGGTGAAGTCAAGACCTCCAGGCTGGCAAGCAACCTTGACACCCAGTATTGTAAGAAAGGTCTCTTGTCGCTTTATATCTTTAAATCCTGTCCAATATTTACAGCACTCAAGGGAGATAATAATTTCAAAAATAGATAACACATAAACAACATTTTTTTTTAACGCCTAATAAATTTGTCTGAGCTCTCCATAAGAAGCTTAACACACCAGTGATTTTTATTAAATCAATAAAAACAATAACTACATAAAAATCACTCATGCAGACCAGTTATGTCTGATCCTAAGTGGAGATCTAGTTTACAATCTATTTTTAGCTATACATAGAGGGAGGGAAATGTGGTCTGAAATTTGCCATTTTCAGAGGACAAAAATATAATTTTTCTATAATTACATGTGGAATGTAATGTAATGGGGTTTAACATCCTACTTATTGGCACCAGCTGGCCCAATGCAGATGATGGATGTTACAAGGTAAATTCTGGTCCAACACAGGCACTACTACGTAAGATTAACTCTTATATCGATTTATTTCAGTGGAACTTTAACATGCCCTACAAAAGTGTACACAGTACCTTGGTTTGTTTCCTTTCCATCCAAGCTACTAGACACTTTACTAAATCATATGTGAGGGATATGTTCTGTGACCACACTACATATTATTTGTTCATCACTTTCATCTCACAGACATTCGCAATTATAACACATTTTATCTCTTCTAATGTAACTACAGAAGACAACTGAACTATTCACCATGACAACTAAGTCAACGGCTGCACACGCGTGTAACTCATTACTATTATCATATACAAAGTTCGTGAATATTCATGTCAGAAGGTAGACAACTATTAACATTAAATAAATCTTAGAAAATGGCTCACCTGTAAACAATGCCTTCTCTGTTTAAATTCTCTAAACCACAAGTTATCTCAGCCGCGTAAAACACAGCCCTTTCTTCAACAAAGCCCGGACTACCCATGTTGTGGATGTGGAACTTGAGATCTCCCCCATTCATAATTGTTAGCACAAGACACAGAGCATCTTTAGTTTCAAATGCATAGGCTAAATTAACCTGAAAGAAAGCACAGAAACACAAATGATAGCAACGACCCAGGTTCTTACTCAAGAGGGCTCATGGTGGCTAAGTAGGTGGGACGCTGGCACGCTAGCCTGAAGGCTGGGTTTTCGATCCGGCATGGTTTTCCCTTTGTTAGTGATATTCAACCACATGTTGGGCTGATATTACTATTGTACCGCGGACCTTTCAAGTAAACACTTCAAATCTAATACACGACTTTAAT
This sequence comes from Patella ulyssiponensis, assembly GCA_963678685.1. Lineage (NCBI taxonomy): Eukaryota > Metazoa > Mollusca > Gastropoda > Patellidae > Patella > Patella ulyssiponensis. The sequence goes on from OY783229.1 coordinate 65,658,238, forward strand.
ATCGTACTGATACTACTATTGTACTGTAACCTTGTCAAGTAAAACGTTTTAAAGATAATATTTGACTGGATGTTGTGCTAATATATTTCTTTTTCATTATGTCATAAAACATATTCATGAATTTCTTTTTACTTTCCAAGAAATCTGTGTAAGCCAATGTAATGTCTGGTGCCCTGCCCTGAGTGTGAAATAAAAGTGTGAAATTTGTCTGATCTGTTTGTTTATGCCTGACTTGGTGCGAGACATGTTCGTATTAATTTTTAATGTCTCTATTTGTCCATATGATTTGTCAGGGGAGATAATGTTAGTGGTAATATACTATTCAAAAAAAGTAGGGGATATTTGATTTTTAAGTGTTATTAAAGTCACCTAATGAAACTGACGAAGAAACAAATGACAAAATGAAATGAAGTTCACATTCATCGATTTATTCCGAATGATCGTTAGACTAAGTAAGGCACAGACTGACCATTATAAGGGTAAAATGATACCCGGGGTCAAACAGCAAAGTTACGACAGCATCACAACAAAGTCAGTAACGGGTAAATCCTCCTCTGTTTGCCAAACAAGCATTGATCCGACGTGGCATACTCCTAATGAGACGTCTAAGGTCATTTTGGTCCAGATTGTCCCATTCCTGTTGCAACTCAGCAGCAAGTTCTTGGACATTGGCAGGACGTTGTTGACGTTGACGTAACCTCTGTCCAAGCATGTCCCAGACATGCTCGATGGGGGAGAGGTCGGGACTCAGTGCTGGCCAAGGTAATGTGGTGATGTTCTGTTGTTGGAGGTAACCTGTAACGATCCTGGCCCTGTGACATCTTGCGTTGTCATCCTGGAAGATGAAACGGCGGCCATGACGTCGTGCGAACGGCACAACATGGACTGCCAAGATGTTGTCCCGGTAGTACTGGCCTGTAACACGCCCTGCAACAACATGTAAAGCTGTTCTTCCAGCAACAGTGATGCCTCCCCACACCATAACAGAACCACCCCCAAATCGATCATGTCTGATGACGTTAACGTCTTGGAAGCGCTCGTTTCGATGACGCCACACCCTCCTACGTCTGTCCAAAAAATCAACAGTGAACCTTGACTCATCTGAAAACATCACATTGCTCCAGCGTCGATTATCCCAGTGTTGACGATCCCTACACCAACGACGTCTTGCCTGAATGTGATGATCTCTCAAACAAGGGATCACGCGAGGACGTCGGGCGCGAAGGTGACCCCTATGCAGTCGATTCCGAATGGTCTGGCCACTCACTCTCACACCAGTGTCTGTTTGAAGACGAGCGCTGATCTGATTTGCTGTGATGACACGATTTCTCAAGGCCAAGGTACGGATAAATCGATCCTGGGCTTGAGTTGTCGCCCTTGGTCGACCTGAGCGTGGTCTGTCCTGTACAGATTGTGTATCACGGTATCTGGACCATAGCCTGCTTCTGACAGACTGAGAAACATTCATCGTCCGCGCCACAACCGCCTGTGTTGTGCCGATCTGTAGCATGCCATGGGCACGTAACCTTTCATTGTGGGTAAGCCGACGCATATCAAAATTTGTTTTTTGTCACTAAAACAATTAAACTGATGTTTCCACCCTGGAATTCAATGCCACAATGACTGTAACATTCAAAGTCAGAGTCGTGCAAATCTTGGGTTGGACCCCCATGATGATCCCAAGCATCACCTGCATTCCATGCGTTAGCTATTGGTGCGTTTGGGCGTCACATGTAACTGGAAATGTTTCTTCTGTTAGGTTCTATAGTGACTTTTTTCGTCGTCATTTGCATATTTTAGTATTATGCCCCCAAAATCAAATATCCCCTACTTTTTTTGAATAGTATAATATAAGTCTGTTTATGGCAGTTGCTTCCTATTGAAAATATATACAATTGTAAATTATTAAACATAGATAATTGATTATCTAATTGATTGATATCAGGATATCAGATCTCAGAGACCAATTCTGCTATCACAACATCAATTTTGAGTAAAATGGGCTTAATAAAATATACAAGACATTTTGCCCAAACACCAGTGTTTTACATGATGTTCATCATAGGTCCTTTTACATGCACACAAAAGAGTCCACAGCTCATCCTTTGCTAAGGGAGAAACAGTGGCTAGGTGTGCGAGACGCTGGCTCAATAGCCTGGAGGTTGCAAGGTCGGTCCCTGCATTGGCCGAGAAAGTTGATCAGGATTTTCCGACATGGTTTTTCCTTGACAGTGGTGCAGGATGGAGGGCCTGGCAAGGACAGCTGTCTAATCCTTTGGATGTGACGTAAAACCAAGGTCCTGTGTACACATTGGCATGCACATAAAAGATCCCGTGGCAGTGGAATTCAATATAAGAGTAAGCACACTGTATGGCATATGCCCATCTTAATTTTCCCAGTCAGGAGCATAACAGTAGGAAGTTAAACCCCATTTCAGTTCATTTCCTTTTCATCCTTTGTTCATTAAAAAAGCAAAATAACTAGATGCTTTTCCCTTCCAGACCCTTCACCCTCACAATTGATCATGCTAGAAAGGAACGTTATCAATCATCGTCACTGACATTGAACCTGGAACTTCATGATTTGTGACCAAGCGCCATATTCAATGAGCTACCCACCTTAATGACTAAAAGAGTTCATATACTTTAAATACTTACCACAAACCTAGAATTAACTTTTTGTAAAATTTGTTTTTCATTTAATGCCATGGCCTCTCCCTTACGTTTCTTGATTCGTTTCTTCTCCAGTTTTTTACATGCATACATTTTACCAGTAGCACGAACTTGACAAGCACATACTTCACCAAACCCTCCTTTACCTAATACTCTGTACATTCTAAATGTATTTTTTGTAACCGGTTCACTGCAACAAAAAATACAAATCCGAGGTAAATAGAGTAATCTGATTAGAATACAGAACTATATGAAGATCTGACCTGTTGTAGATGGAGGTCACATAAGGGGTCATACAACATTAGACATTTCATTAGCATTCATATTTCTTGTCGGAGATAAAGAGAAATGGGGTTTAACGTCCACTCAACACAAACTAGGTCATTTCTGTACTAACATATGGTTTAATTTTATTTGAATAATTCGCTTGAGCGTGGGAGGAAACCGGATCCCTGTTAAGGAAATCAGGCCATCATGAATTTGATATTGTAGACACCGTGGATAGGCTATATCATATTTTGGTTTGCAGTTAAACACACTTCTATTTATGGTGTCATGTGAAATTTGGAACTGCTCAAAGTATTTCTGATTTCTTTATAAGCTATTTAATCATTTTTTCACCGATCTACTTCTACAACTATTTTAAACTTACTCAATTTTAACAACAGCAAAAACACTTATATTAATCATTCAATCAAGAAGACTGACATTAACAATTTTTCTAATGAAAACTCATACAGAGAGGGAGAAATTAGCTTAATGCCCTATATTCAATCAAAAATAGTGAAGATAGCTTTCAAGCAATAATTAACAAGATCTAGGTTGTGTTGTACAAATATTTGAAAAGAGAAACCAACCTTTCTAACCATTTCCATTGTAGATATCTTTTAAAATACATACTCTCTAAAAAATCATTAAATGGATCTGTAGTGAGGTATTCTGATAATACTCTGTAATAAAAATACAATACAATAATTAAAGAAAGAGATAAATGGGGTTTAATGTACACTTGACACAAATAAGGTCATTTCAGGACTAACAGATGGTTCAGTTTTTATTTCAATAATAAGCTTAAGCATAGGGGTCTTTAGCAGTGGGAGGCAACCTAAGAAGCTAGACAAAACCCACGAGGTTGGACGGGCAAAATTATTTATTGGCATGCACAACCAGGGAATCAAAACCACATCAGTTGACTCAATACAGACCTTATGATACAACATGCTCGCACTAACCATTCGGCCATCCATCCCCCCAATATTTAAAGGTACATTATGTACGATTTAGATAAAGAGCTAGCCATTTTTGCTATAGTAGTTCTAAAATAGATAATGCAAATTGAATATATTGAAAATTTCATTCAAATTACTTAATTCTGAGCAAAGATATTAGCCTTTGAAGGTTTGACAAGATGTGTGCATTGATTGTAACCACCACATTGGTTGTTTGAAACTAGGCCCCTCTTCTCTATTTTTAAATCAAATCATTAAATGGCCGAACCGCTCTAATCTATTTAATATCAGAGACATCCGATGGCATCAAGAGTTGATTATGATCTTTTTATGTTAATAAATATCAAATTAATATTTGATATAAGATTTCAGGCCTACAAATAGACCTGTAATAGGCAGATTTAACTACATGTATATTTAATTACGGACATCTTTAAATCTGATGATCATCATTGGCATTTTTTGAACAAATTCAAATTTTTCAAAGGCTAATCTGTTCATCACTATTTCCCACATGTAACATTTCTAACTTAATAACCTATTATGAATCCCGAAAACCATATCAAGAGCGATTTATAGGACCTGGGAAAGTTTAGGTTTGCAGATTTTCACTCCATATAATAGGGTCCGTCGGGTAAACGGTTAGGACAGGTATTTTGTTTATAGCCTTAGCAGTAAGTTAACACAAAAGAACTACAGTACGAACATCATGAAGGTTTGATGAAACCTGATTATTGTGTCGTTTTTGTTGAAAATTGCCAAGATATTCCACAATAAAATACATGCAAATATTGCATTTCATCAAACCTTTGCGATGTTCGTACTGTAAATGAAAAGCTGGCAGTAAGTAACTAAACCATGTGCCACGAAATTCCACAACATAAAACACAGTTATATCGTGTTTCATCAAACCTTCGCGATGTTTGTACCGTAAATGAAAAGCTGGCAGTAAATGAACCATGTGCCAATTCATGATAAGAAGGCTGGCAAACAATTACCCAATATTCTATGGCTTAATTAGTTTATATGGTAATCAATTAAGACCGTAATATGATACATTTATCTATCTAACTACTTTAAACTTACTCTGAGCAAGCCAAAAATAATTCTTTACTGGAAGTCTTTTGAGCCATTGCTTCTTTTATAGCTGATACTTGGTTTCCATTAACCTGACTTATGTAGTGTTCGGACTGAAAAAAAAAAAACAATTTAACTCACTGTAGCAATATTGTTCGTAAGTTTATAAAAACAACCACATCCAGCTAAAACATACTATATCATAACAAATTGTTTACCAAATAAAATTCAATGGGGTTTAATGTCCTACTGTTAACAGGAAGCAATGTTATTGATAGATAACTAATGGATAATAGCCGAGACTTTAGTGCAAGTACCGAAGCTGAAAGTATTTGAATATGCATATTCAACATTGATAAAAGGCCGATTAAAACACAGATTCTATTTCATTTTTAATAGTTCAAAATATCATTTTACTTGTCTTTACTACACTAGGATCTGGAAGAGTTGTTATAATATCGGTGTTCTGGTTGAAGTGAGGGATTAGTCAATGAAACGGTCTGTTATGGCAACTTCTTGGCATGCCATGCATGAAACTATGGTTAAACCATTAGAAACATCAACACTGATTGACTAATCAATGTATGACGTCATAGGGTCAAAAGCCGATCGTACGACCCATAACAAGACCATCCAGTACAACTTTAACTAAGATAAAATCCAAATTTTAGTAATTTGATTGGACAGTATTAGTTTGATTGTAGTGTTCATCCAATCAAATTTTTAGTATCTAATAAAATTTGAATTTTATGTTTAGTTAAGTTTTCAAGGAACAGACCCCTGTATTTTAATCAGATCGTAAGAACAGTCCACAAAAACCAATGAAAGAGGGGTTTATTATCAATTTGCTAAGTAAGTCAATATAGACCATGTTCATACATGTGATTACTGTGGGTTATCACTTCATATATGTATATTTAGCACAACGCCCAACATTATTCAATCATTGAAACTTTAATTTAGAACTTAATAGAGTACTTAGAGTACTAGAAGTTTTGAATTACATTTACGTTAGCATGTACATACATGTATATATTCCATTACAAGTCAATAGAGATCAAAGGTTGATTTAGACGGATAGTATGTAAACAATCTCTCATATTTCTCATTTAAATGTAAGTGTGTAGGATTAAATTTCAACAAAATTAATTTTGACATCAGTGTAATCATTTTATCTGATTAAAGACGAAAAGCTATCTGATGTAAACATTATAAAGCTCAATTCCCGTAATAACAATTATTTTCAACTGATGTCGTCACAAGTTCAATGTATTCTTTGTGGACTCTTAAAGGGACGCAATATGTTGAGTACACAAGGGGTCATACGAGTGGCTTTTGACTCCATGATGGCAGACATTGATTAATCAATCAGCGTTGACATTTCTAGTGGTTTAACAAGTTCAGTGCATCTCACGCCAAACACTCGCCGTAAAAGTCGTTGTTTCATTGGCTAATCCCTTACATTAACCAGAACATGACTTATAACAACTCATCCAGATCCTAGTGTAAAACGAAATTTTGAACTATAAAAAAGGAAATAGGTTCTGTGTTTTATTTCACAAAATTCAGATTTCACTCATTCCTTATTTATTTTTGAGTTAAATCCACCCTGAGAGAAAAATATAATTTCATACAAAGCTGTCTAACAATTAGGTTATCTGAAACTATCATCTCTGTTAATATTCACTTGCTGCTTTCATGACTAATTTTCTCGATCATCACAACAGTTGATTTTTGTAATGGTATTGATATTAACATATTGATAATACTGAAAAAACCTATCATCCTAGAGTTTGGGAATAATAGCGTTTTAACAAAAAAACAAGGACAAAAAAAAAGTTTGGCAAATCAGAAATATGACAAAAAATTAGTTGATTTAAGGATAACGCCCACTATATTTGACTAATCAGAATTACGGAAAATAATCTTTATCCGCAAAAGATTAGTTGATTACCTCTGAATGCAAATATTTTTCATAAACTTCTTCAGCTTTGGCAAGACGTTTTTCATCTGGAGTAATGTCATAATCATTCTGAAAAATAAGAATAAAATACATAATAATAATAAAAGTGAGTTTTTATATTGTGCAGAAATCCATCAAAAAATGCTCAAGGCGTATTTAGCTCTCAACTAATCACAAATTAAAACATAATCAATGTTAGAAAGCAATCAATAATAGATGCGTCTTTCAATGCTTCTTAAAACAGACAAGCAATTGTATCTTCTTAATGGTCAAGGGTAACGAATTCCATATATATATATGTATAAATTGAACATATTTGAAAAACCTAATAATAGCATGAGATCCTGTCAGACCCCTAGTAGTAGTACACAGGCACATACATGTAAAAGAGCCCTTGACATTTGGAATTTAAAAGAAGAGTATGCGATAGTGGCGCTAATGGGTCAAAATTACCCTCAAAAGTACACTGTATGGCATAGACCAGTCTTCGTTATCCCCGTTAAATTGATGCACAACATGAGATCAAACCTCATTTCATATTATCTAACAAAATAATGCTACAAGGAGAAATCCTAGATAAATAAAACAGTTATCTAATTAGTCAACAGTGAGGCTGATGTCACCCTCCTCAACCCCAAAATAAAGGGACAACACATATTAATTAATTAAAAATTTATCTTTTTTTGTAAAGCAGCGATCAATAAACTTTGACTGAGTAGAAATTTTCAGAAAATGTTTGTGATTGAACTTTCATGTAGTGAAAGGCAGGGAACAATCTAAGTTAGAAATTCTAAAAAATTCTATCTTATCTAGAAGGCTTTTAGAACTATTTATTCCCATCTTGAGTATCTGGACCTCTAGCATGATACCTTTTCAAAGCAATACCAAAGGCTATTTGACAAGCTGAGTTCGATGAAATGCAACCAGGTTCAATTAACGTTCTTTCTACACCAGCAAATAAAGACACCTAGGACGCTAGCACCACCAGACACATCTTTAGGCCTGCAGTTGAACGAGCCAACCTTGAACATTCTTCTAAAAGATTTTCTACAAAATCTATTCATTTACATCTTAAGAACAAAGAAATGATTGTCTAATTAATTGAGTCGATGACAACATACATGTATGTCATATTCTCATCACGTGAAAACGGCTAACGCTAACCCTATATAATAATGTATGACCAATTTGTAAAACTTTTACTCTTATTTAAATAGATGGTTATTGTAATATTAATTGATTTGTTAAGTTGTAATCAAATCTTAAACCAAGGCATTTCTTATAACAAGATCTGTCCTAAAACAATCGTTATATTTAAAATAAATAGTTTTCCCTTCAAAATTTTACTTTAATATGTATCGCTTTATGTTGCAATACTATTTTCAGATGCAATATATAGGCCTAGAATGTTACGCTTCGAGCTCTAGCTAGCCGGTCACCTCTGGCTTGCGATCAATGTTTCGATCCCTGGTGTGAGCTCTGGTGCACTGGGGCAAAAGAAAATGAAACTATGAAATTTGTCCAGGATATACACTTAATGGAAGCGGACGTTAAATACCAAGAACAATAAGTGTTGAAACCATTAACCAAACAAGCATAACTTAAGTTGCAAAAGAATATCTATAACAATTTTAAATTTATAAGAAATAAGACGAGTATAGATTAAGAGTCAGTTGTTGAAGTGAAGAAATAGTTAAATATTACTTATTGATTAATTCTCAACAGCTAGAAGTAATTTTATTCAAGTATTCACTGACCTCATTAATACATGAACCAGTAAATAGACAACCACAGGAGACATGACATTTACATGACTAGAGCTTTATTCATGTCACTAACATACTACTACAGATCTACCATATAAACACCAAGCTCTATTGTATACAGCCATAGCAAACTGTTTCTCAAGGAGAGAAATCATATAAAATGAAATGGGCTTTTACTCTTAACAAATTAGATAATTTGGGATCAACATAGAGTATAGATGTACACATATCTTTATTTCAAAAAGCCAACAGTGAGGCTGATGTTCCCCCGCCAAATTGAAAAAGTAAACAGATAACACATTTTTTTTTTACATGTAATTGCATCTTATAATAAAGCATTGATCAGCTTCCTTATCAGCGCTCATGCTTGTTTTTTAATACTATTAATAGTCCTTGTTTTTTCACATGGTATTTAAGGGAAATGCGCATCACCAAACAAAGTCAAGCTCCAAAGTTTCGACCAATCAAATTGCTGATTACTGTGCTTAACCCAAGCCAAAAAGCAAGTTTCCTCAATGTGACTTAATTAGCAGCAAAGTTATGGTGTCCCAAAGGATTGATCAATCAAATTGCATGCCATATCTCAGCTTCGCCTAAGTAGAAAATGCTCATTATGGAACTGGGTTAAGGCATTCACCTAATAAACATCTGCACCAAGTTTGAAAATTAGAAGCAGAATTATTGTCCCCAAAAAGTGTGCCGGAGAGACGGACATACCTATTTCAATAGTCCGCTAAGGAATTAATTTTCTTTTGGATACATGTATATATATTTCATTAAAATTGTCTCGAAGGCAGTGGAAGGAAACAAAAGAGCCATGTTTCGTCACTCTCTCTCAAATACATGTAGAATGACAAAGTTATCATGTTACAAAGCATCGCTAAACTTATCTTTGTTGAAAATACTCATCATCAAACTAGGTCAAGACAATCACGAAACGGACATCTACACCAAGATTCAACATTTTACTTTAATTACAGGTAACAGCAATCTGATTAAAATACAGATCTATTTTTCGTTATGTTGTAGTGATAGGTCACGTCAGAGATCATATAAGCAGCTTTTGACCCCATGACGTCATTTTAACTCAATTAGAAGGAGAGTTATTGTGTTCCAAAGTCTCGGCAAATCAAATTGCTTATCGCTCTGCTGACCCTGAGCAGAAAATGTTCATTATCGATCTTAGTCAAGGCATTACTGTAATGAAACTATACACCAAGTTTCATCACTCTCACTTAATTAGAACTAAAGTTATCGTGTCCCAAAGCATCAACCAATCAAATTGCTTATCTCTGCTTACCCTAAGCGGAAAATGCTCATCTTCAAACTCCATCAAGGCTTTATCCGTGCATAAGTCGAAGCGGAGTATACATCGATGGCCAGACTTTGGTGGAAAAACGTATCCACTTATACCCCGAAAAATCAGAATTGCAAATTTTTGTGATGTAGGCTACCAATCTGTTTCACAGAGAATTACTTACGAATTAACTCTGCAACAGATGAGTGTAAACAACACGTGCGTTGTCTGCACACGGCGCCAGTCATTGGCTGAACGGCTCGTGCAATGTTTACTTAACACCTAACTGATTCGGGCAAAATGATGCATTTTACTCATTTTAATACCCATTTACATTAAATAGGGAATATTTTTTGACTTCAAATACTTCTTTTACCTCAAAAATATGTTTGAGAATTTAATTTGTCGGAGTAAAAAAGTTAATATGCCGTACTTATTAAGCCTCGTCGATGTCATGCTTATCAGTGATTGTAGCGGCCAAGCGAATATTCACTGCGGGATCAGTTTGGTAGGCTACGTTTTACTGCTCCTCAAATCTGAGCAAATGCTATTCAAATTTTGAATTGATTAGCCAAAATGTGAATCTGTCACAAAAATTTGCTACTCATTCGTTTTAGACTAAATTGAACCCTGTACCAGTTAAATCATACATTTAAAAGGTTGACAATTTGCAGCTACATATATCATGTAGCAAATCCAATCATTTTAAAATGTCAGACACTCTGATAATACTTCTGACCCAGAAGTTAACCAGCGGTCACCAGACAAGATACACCCACATTTTGCACGAGATGAATTGGGAACAAGGGGATTTTTTTCATTTATGGTGCCCTGTGAAATCTACAACTGTTCCTATTCAACAACAACTACACATACTGAAACAAACTTTCATTAAATCTTTTGAAAGAAAAATTTACTAGATCAGAGTTTAACCTATCAGTATCACAAACTAAAACATACATTAAACAAATTCAATCATTTACTTCTATAGGAATGGAAAAGGTTTGTTTACATGTACATGTACCTTGATTGCCACCATTTTACTTACTATCAAACATGAAAAGAATAATATACCGTGCTTAAATCTCACTTAAGTACGTACATTAATTATCAAATGATCAGATGAATGTAAGTGATAAAGAACGTTAGTTATTCCCACCATGGATCATGTGAGTGCTTCTCCTAGTGATGTAACAATTATTGGTATGTGTGAAAACTTTCCTACAATGACTATTTGAGATGCCAGCTATTCCCTCGATGGACCTGATGAGTGATTGTTAGTGATCGTGTGTGAAAACTTATCTACAATGAGATGCAAGCTATTCCATCGGTTCCCCATTCCTTCCAACTCCAAGGATCTGATGAATAAATGTTAACAATGTACATGTAAAAATTAATTGTGAAAAGATGTCAGCTATATTTCCTTCAAAGAGAGAATTAAAGAAAAGTGGGTTGAACGTCCACTCGACACAAACTAGGTCATTTCCGGTTCAATTTTATTCCAATAAGTTGCTTGTGTGTAGGGGTCTTTACCAGTGAGAGGAAACCAGAGAAAACCGACAAGGTTGGACAGGTGACCTTATTCCTTGTCATGTACAACAGAGGAATCGAAACCATGACACTTGACTCAATGACAGATGTTATAATACAGCATGCACATGCTAACAATTGGGCCATCTACCCCCCCCCCTTTCCTTCAAAGGATCGGTCAAATCTGGCAGTTCTGAAAGAAGTTTTAATTTTTTCAGTCAAACATTACATATGTTCCCATTTAGTTTCCCTGCACTTAGTGTCTTACAAGATAAAGTTGGTTTCAATTACGTCTGCCCTAAATCATAGAAACCTGTGTTCTTATCTAAAAGACCTGCATTCATTTCTTGAACCTACCCCTTTCCTCCCACCCCTACCACATTTTACAAAAATAGGTTGCCAAGCAACGAAATATACGCCCACACAGCAGCTAAATCGTCCGGGCAGTCAACAAGAGTTGTCGCATATGTATTAAGTTAAGTTATTATCAGAAAATCATTAGAATTTTTTTCTTCTTTGATTGGCATTTAGTAATTGAACATATTAACACAAGGTACAATTTTATGGATACACAATTACTGAGTTTTATCATTGCTTGATAAAGACGAGAGTATCCTCATCGAAACGTCGCTTAGTATCAAACTCAGTAATTGTGTATCCATAAAATTGTACCTTGTGTCATTAGAATTTGTTTGGTTTTTATTAAGTTCTGCCCCATGCTAAATTACCATGTAACGGTGATATAATCAAATGTTTTTTTAAATCGGATAATAATTTTGGCGTCCAGAGGGACCACAAGCTAAAAAGGGTGATTTTTCGGACAATCAGGGACCATAATTAAGGAAGTTACGATCCCATGGACGCAAATATCCAGAGGAACAAAGATCTTTGGATTATCAACATACATGTCAAGTTTCAATAAAATCGGTTCAAAATTGTGACCTCTATAGGGTCCACAAGCTAAAAACATGATTTTTCGTACAATCAAAGGCCATAATCCATGAAGTTTCGATCCGATACATTCCAATATCAAAAGCAGCCGAGATCTTATGGGGATTAAAGGGCCGGTCACACAGGCTTCCGCGAGTTGATCACGAGTGTATCGCGAGGAAGAACTGTCAAACGCGAAGTAAGCGCGGTCACAAGTGAATGACACGTGAATGAAACGTGGTGGACTCGCGAATAACAAGTGCGCACACGCGCGAAAAATTTTACACGCGCACGGAGTCCGATTTTATTTTTGAGCAGCACAAAAATTAGGCGCAACGGCCACCGCGTGTCGCACACGTGGTGTAAACGCTGTACAAACGCGGGCCAAACGCGATAACACGTGGTACACTCGCGGATCACAAGTGGACGACAAGTGGTCACTCGCGGGCAAACGCAAAATTTCTTCGTGTGACTGCGTGTGTAGCACTTGTCATCCACTTGTGATCCGCGTGTCTACAGCGTTCCTACCACCTGTGATAGCGTGTGCTCCACGTGTAAAAGGCTTCCTCAGGGATTGTGTCACGAGTCATCCGCGGGCCATTCGCGTGTTTTCGCGTTGAATCGCGATTGAACCACGACTGATTCGCGTGTCGTCCACGACCCAATCTCGTTTGTACCACTAGTTATTTCTGCTATAAAAAGATCGCGTGTGGGCCATTTTTCATCAGTTGTGATCAAGACGTTGAAGAGGCAACATGGATCCGGCGCATCGTAATGCTTTGGTTATGCTGTTCCAGCAACATCAGAACCAGCTACTTCAGGTTCAGCAAGCCCTGGATGTCAGAAGAAGAGTGAGGAGAAGACAAAGAAGAGTCAGAGCCATATGGGTGCGCCAATGGATCAACCGCAGGCCACAGCTGGGGCTGTATGACAGGCTGATGGTGGAGCTGAGGAACGAGGACCCCCGTGCCTTCAAGAACTTTATGAGAATGCCTCCGGTGATGTATGATGAACTGGTGGAAAGGCTGACACCAACACTGACGAAGGAGACAACCAATTGGCGCCATGATTTTGATCTTTACTCTACGGAATATTGATCGATACTGATCCAGAACACCGGACGCGGCGGCTTTTATACACGCGGGCGGCAAGCGGAGCACAAGTGATCGGCACGTGATTCACACGCGGAGCACATGTGGAGCACAAGTGATACACACGCGCTGCGTGTGACCCCATTTTCTGACCACAAGCGCTCACACACGGAGGACTCGTGGTGGACACGCGATGCACACGCGCGCGTGTGGTCCACTTGTCATTCGCGTGTCCAGCATGTCTGAGACAAATTGGTTGATTTTCACCGCGTGTAGAAAAAATTTGCAAAATTTATAGCAAAATTACACGTGATCAACTCGCGGAAGCCTGTGTGACCGGCCCATTACCTATATTTCAAGTTTTGTCAAAATCGGATCAGAATTGTGACCTGTAGAGAGTCCACAACCTTGATATAACATATTTTCACACTATTCGCGTACAAACGGTGGCCGAAAGTCGAACACAACCTTCATTATCATGTGACGGTGATATAATCAAACGTTTTTTTTAAATCGGATAATAATTTTGACCTCCAGAGGGACCACAAGCTAAAAAGGGCGATTTTTCGGACAATCAGGGACCATAATTAAGGAAGTTACGATCCCATGGGCAAAAATATCAAAAGGAACCAAGATCTTTGGGTTATTAACATATGTCAAGCTTCATCAAAATCGGTCCAAAATGTGACCTATATAGGGTCCACAAGCTAAAAACATGATTTTTCGTACAATCAGGGCCATAATCCATGAAGTTTCGATCCGATACATTTCAATATCGAAAGCAGCCGAGATCTTATGGGGATAAACTTATATTTCAAGTTTTGTCAAAATCGGATAAGAATTGTGACCTGTAGAGAGTCCACAACTTTGATATAACATATTTTCTCACTATTCGCGTACAATGGCGGCCATTTTGTCCGTCAATTTTTGTCTGATTTTCACGAAATTCGGATTCAACCTTTATTACCATGTAACGGTGATATAATCAACAGTTTTTTCAATCCGATAATAATTTTGACCTCCAGAGGGACCACAAGCTAAAAAGGGCGATTTTTTTGACAATCAAGGGCCATAATTCAGGAAGTTACGAACCGATGAGCGCAAATATCGAAAGGAACCAAGATCTTTGGGTTATTAACATACATGTCCAGTTTCATCAAAATCGGTTCCAAATTGTGACCTCTATAGGGTCCACAATCTGAAAACGTGATTTTTCGTACAATGTGGGCGTATAAAAATATGGCAGTGCAGTGTAACAATCTATGACCTACTATGCTTATGGTTGTAAACTAGACATAACCCATGACCTACATGGTAACATGACAGTGACTAGTGAGGTGTAATGGAGTATCATAACTCGTGACCTACATGCACAATGCACATGATTTATCTAGTTAGATGTACATGTTCTTGAATTATTTAAAGTTATATTACTGTCTAATACTTGACTCAAATCCTACTCATTTCTCAAACATTTTCCTTTCACACACCCCTGCCATATTTTACAAATACATGGCAGTGCAGTGTAACAAACTATGACCTACAATGCTACAGCCGACAAAAAAAAGCAGATGAAGATTCCTGTTTTAACGTCCTACTGTTCTGCTCTGACTGGGCTAATGAAGACGGGCATGCACTATACAGTTTGCTGTGAGGGAAATTTTGTCAGAGGATCTTTTATGTGCACGCCAATGTATACACAGGTCCTTGTTTTTTCGTCCCATCCAAACAACTATACAGCTGTCCTTGTCAGGTCCTCCATCATGTACCACTGACAAGTGAAAACCACCCCAAAAATCCTGATGAACTTTCTTGGCCAATGCAGAGATCGAAGAAGCGACCTCCAGACAAGCAGGCCAACATCTTACCCACTTAGCCACTGTGGCTCCCACATCGTTACGGGTACATTACATATAACCTATGACCACAATGCACGTGGCTGTATACTGGTTATAACCAACAATGCACAAATGGGTAACTTTGACATGTTTTTGTTTCGAAGGACAATATTGGTGTCAGCCATTATCACATATGTGAAAAAAATGGTTAATGCATTCTAAATATTATTTTAGCACACAATCATTGCTAGGGTAGATGCTTAATGAAGATTTGAAGATATAGGGAGAGACGCAAAAAATGGAAAACAAATTATCCTTATATCTAACTGACTAAAGGAAGGAGCAATAACAGATACGATACACGTTCAAATTTCAGCTCCCAGATAATTCCCTTCAATGGGTCTTACAGCCCTTATATTCATTATCTGTGAAGAAACAAGCAGAAGATCCTGCTCCCTTGTATACATGTAGCAAGTAAATTTGTTTCCATGGAAACACAAGAACATGTACATGTATTAAATCAAAGGAACTTGCAATTAGCAAAAGGAGGCTACATGTGTATGCATTTCCATTGTTTTATAACTAGATGTATATCTTGATTGTCTTGGACAATTTATAACATTATAGGACTTTAGCAAAAGAATGAAACTTGTATACATAAAAATAGGTCAAATTTGTTTCCATGGAAACACAAAAACTATCAGATCTGAAAATATTCTAACTAGCAAAAGAAACAATAACTTTAATAGGCTGATGCCTGTCAAGATTTCAAAAAGATATTTCCAATGGATGGCCAGACAGACAGACAGTCTATTTCAATATCCTTCCACTATCATTGTACTTCCTTTTCCTTATTGCCAGATGATATCCTCACACCCATTTCATGTTCACATCCGCATTGTGGTCTAAACATCGTGACTATATACGACAAGATTTCAAGTGTTTCATTGTCTGTTATCCACAAATGAAATGGGGTTAATGTCCTACTGTTCTGCACCAACTAGACTAATGAAGAGAGTTCTATCTAGCTCAATAGCTCCAACACATCATAAAATGTGCTCATTTTAAATATCCAAATCGGACCATTGACAGCTGGTGTATACAAGCCTACTAATAAAATTAAACAGAGCAGCCCCATCAAAATAAAATCAAGCTATATTTACAATACCAAGATACTTACCACAGCATCAAGGAAGTCAATAATCCTAGTTAGTAGTGGCTTTGTTTTGCAAAACTCACGAAATAATTCTCTTCCAATTGGTTGCTGTGCAATGACATATTTGTACGATAATTCTGAAACAAAAATATACATGAAAATTAAGATTTAATTTCAAAGATAAACAGTCTGTTTGCTGATTACACTATTTTGCCTCAATCGTTTTTTAAGACTTCAAATTTTGACTAATGGTTTGGATTGTTCATACTTGGTTTATATTATTTTTATGTGATTTGACAATTAAATACAAAGTACATTACTCTACATCTTACGCTTTCGTAATATTCATACACTAATACATGTGGATGCAAGAGAGAGATAAATGGGGTTTAACGTCCACTTCACACAAACCAGGTCACTTCAGAACTAACACATGGTTTAATGCTATTTCAATAATTTGCTTGTTTGTAGGGGTCTTTAGCAGTGAAAGAAAACCGAAGGACCCGGAGAAAACCAACGAGCTTGGGCAGGTGACCTACTCCTTGTCACATATAAATGGGAAATCGAAACCACGCCAGTTGACTCAATGACAGCTCTTATGATTCAATGCGCACACCCTATCCGATTGGCCATCCAAACCCACATGTAGATGAGTTTTTACAAATGTGATGTCATCCTTTGATATTGGGGTACCAATATTTCAAATAATGTACGGACAACTTGCCAATCATACATTCTTTGTACTAGATTAAATATTGGACTTGGGTGACATATTGAATTGAAATGCATGTGTGGGAAATTAGTATTTGTATTTTAATGGTCTCAAGTCTAAGACATTGCGTTATATTTTGAAACAACATATGCAGTATCAATATATTAGTTAAAGTCTCACTTTTGATCATTAGGATGCCATGTGCTATGGCCTACTTGTGAGACAGCAACATACTGACTGTTGTCCCAGCTCGCTTTTACCAAAGATGTTTTATTATCGTTAATTTTTTACTTGTTAATATTATACATTGATCATAATTAAACTAGTTCAATCAAATATGGGTTAATGATAATTTGATGTCATCTAAAATAAGGATTGACTTTGCAGAACTTCCTCATTCATACATAATATTTATGTATAACAATCATAGAATTCAAACAATTTAGCCCTACAATTCAATTTTTATGTAAAAACACTTCAAATTACATATAGAAATTGGTATAAAACTAAAAATTGTTCTTTCCTTTAGAAAAATTAACTTAATAATCTGATTTAAATAAAATACCTCAAAAAATGGCAAAATGGTTAAGTGAAAGCTCCAATAAGATCATAGTACATGTAAGTCCTCATGCATATGTATGGTTAGGCCTATGGAAAATGAAATTAAATGGGGTTTTATGTCCTACTGTTCTGCTAAGACTGGGCTAATGAAGACGAGCACATCGATAACAGTGTGCAATTAGAGAAATTTTACCCAAGCAGCGGCACTACGGCCTACTCTACTATCTAATTCTAACTGCCATCTGAATGACTGTCATGTACCACTGACAAAGCGGGGACTATGCTGGTAAAGGCTAATAATTTTCTCGGGCCATGCAGTGATTGAACGTGGAACCGCCAGGGTTACGAGTCAACACCTTACCAACTGAGTCAACGTGGCTCTGATAGATGAAATGTAAATGGTATTTTATCATAAAGTACATTTAATCATGTATGTTGTACATAGTACTACAGATCTACTGATGTCTACATATGGCAGCCTTTGATGTTGAATGCCTGAAGGGGCAATAAAAATTATCTATATATCACCTATTAATAATAGATAAACGGGTAGAGGAGATCTAATGATTATTGTCTATTATGAGATATTAGTTCTTGTAAAATACTCTGGAAAAGGTTACATTAGCAAGAAATTGTCAGGCATAAAATCTGGCTTTGTTAAGGCGCACTCCCTCTGGTGCCTGCAATGCTGTAGAAAAGGTTACATTAGCAAGACATTTTTGTCAAGCATAAATTCAGACTTTTGGTGCCCGCAATGATACAAAGCATAACATAGCACTTGAATTGCAAAATACGAATATTGTAGCATGCAGACCGAGGTCGCTATACCCAGCCTGTATCATGACCTCATTTGCCAAACTCAGTTGCTATAGCCAGCCCATATAGTGACCTCAGTCGCTATAGTCAGCCTATATCGTGATCTCAGTCGCTATACCCAGCCTGTATCGTGACCTCATTCGCCATACTCCGTTGCTATACCCAGCCCATATTGTGACTTCAGTCGTTATACCCAGTCTCTATCGTGACTTCTGTTACATATACATTACACCAGTAATGTAATCATTATTTCCAGGTCTGTACATTAGAATGACTTGATTCGTGCTACATGTACATATTGTGTGTGAAAGCGGTGCAGGACGTACATATAGGGCAACTGTCTAGTCATTCGGATTCAACAAAAAAACGTGGTGCCCTGTACACATTGATGTGCACATGAAAGATCCCTTGGCAGTTTGAATTTGATACAAAAGTAGACCATAGTGCCACTCCAGTGCCCGGGCAAAATTTCCCTCATAGCACATAATAAGGCGTATGCCCGTCTTCATTAGTAAGGCTCTGGATCACCAACATACAAGGAAGTCCTGCTGGGTTTGATCTGGAATACGCCCTCCCCAATGCCCACTCCCTCTTATTTTGATAATGTGTCAAATTTCCATCTCAGTATATCTTGGGAATACATATTCATATGTAATTGTACTACCTCTACTGTATTCTCCTATAATTTGTTCTGTCTGGATTAAGTTGGGCAGTTATCTGCCTTTGTCTTACTGACATACATGTATGTAATTAATCTTTCAAACATTTTTATATTTTGGAATATTTTCATACTAAGATTTAAATTTGATATATATAGAAGGGTGTGTAACAGTTTTCAGGAAATGATAATAATGTCGTCTCCTATTATTTATTAATATTCATTATCATGGTATATATATTGTATAAATTATTTAAAGGAAAACCTAAACATATGTGACCCGGCTGGCAAAATGAGTCGGAATGCGCAAAGTATAAAAATTAGCTACAGACGAAACAAGTGAAAATATTAATTTGGTAAAAATTGAGATTTTCACAAAACGAGTCTATAAATGAATGTACTTTTTATGGACCCAAAAGATCAAAATAGCAATAAAACATTTGAAACCCCTTTATTTGGACGCAACACAAACTAGGTCATTTTGGGACTAACATATGGTTTAATACCCTAGCTTGCACGTACGGGGTCTTTGGCAATGGGAGCAAACAATGACCCGAAGAAAACCCACAAAGATGGACTGGCAACTCTTCTCCTGATCATGTACAACCAGGGAATCAAACCATGCCACTTAATTCGATGAAATACCAGTCTGACTGAATATCATGATAGTTGAGTTGAGTTCTGCTCATTCACAGCAACAAGAAGGCATAAAGTTTATGCCATTGTGCCCGTAGTAACCATATGAAGTTGTGCGACAAGCGTCTGGTTTCGTAGGAGTAGGTCACAAATAATCTTCATAATAACACAACTTTATGGATTTACTACTTCTTGGTTTATTACATGCAACCAAGAAGTAGTAAATCCATAAAGTTGTACTATTATGAATATTATACCTCTACTTCTAAATGTCATTCAAGGAACTCACAAATAATCTGACTAAATTCTGGGGAAAACAACAAATACATGTAAATATCAGTTACGTAACAAGTGTTATTCAGGGTTAATTCAGGTCATGAGATGTTGAACTTTTCAAGTACACAGGTATGATTAAAATTACAAGCTAAGCCCTCAAGCCCAGGGTTATATTTATCGCTGTAAGCTATGTAATTAAATTTTGTTGGATTTTGTCAAGATTCAATAGTTACAAGACAGTATAATACAAACTCTACTGACTTTGTTTATTCCAAATCCCAGGAGGAAGATTTTGAAACCAGATATTCGTCCTTACAAGTCAAGTATCATTACAAACCAATACCAGCTTGTTCAGATAATCTCATATTGAGCACAGCCTGGAGGATGGGTTGGATTGAACAAAAAAAAAATGATTATAAACAAGTCTGGATAGAGACAGAGAAAGACTTAACCTCCACTTGACATACCGTAAACTATATCATTTTGGGACTAACATATCATTCAATTTTATTTCAATAATTCACTTGCACATTGGGGTCTTTAGCAGTGGGAGGAAACGAGAAAACACACAATGTCACTTACAAGCAAGGAATCGAAACCATGCCTTTTGACTCAATGACAGACCTTATGATGTAATGCGCATGGATTAACCTTTTGGTCACCCAAAACCCCATTGCAGATGATGTCAGGCACAATTCCTCTGGTCCAGCATAGATTTGTCTATTTGCAGTGTTTTAAAGATACCAGTACATAAGTGGCTCAGTGAGCTATAAGACCTTAGCTCACTAACCAGGAGAAGCCACATGGCTGAGAAAAGCTCCTCAGGATATTCCAGTGTGGTTTACCTTTGTCAAAGGTGTAGGAGAGAGGAAAATGAAATTGGTTCAACTTCATACGGTTCTGCTCCAACAGGGCTAATCAAAACGAGCATATGCCATGCAGTGTGTGTAAGGGAAATTTTGCTCGGACAGGGATCTTTTACGAGCATTCTTATGTGTATATGAGACCTCAGTTTTTAATCCTATCCAAACAACTATCCTTGTCAGGCCATCTGTCCTGCATCACATAAAAGAACCGCCAGCCGTTGGAATTTGATAAAGAGTAAGCAGAAACTCTGGTGTTCATATGGCCCGGTTGGCGCAGTCATGTAGGATGTTTATCAAGTCCATTACATTTCATTATTTTCAAGCCATGCAAAACCTGTATATTTAGCGATTTTGGTTATTCATGGTGTTACTGTTGACACAATTCAACTAGAGAACTAGTGGGGCTTTAAGACAAATTAGACAACAGATTTTTTATTTCTCATATTCAATTCTGGTAAATGGCTTATTTCATGGATTATGTAATAAATATCAATCTTATCTCTACATGTAAAGTAGCAAGTCAAGACATTTTCACTTGTTGAAACTACTTGAAAGATATCAATAACGCCTCATTACAAAAACTGGAGTGGCGGTTTCAAACTGTACCTGGTTTGGCTTTGTTCCAGTAAAACCGCATAAGTTAAAAATCTAACAAGTTCCCAGTTCGTATAAGAATAAGAAACCTTTTTTTAATTACAATCGAAAATTCTTGCAAATTACACTGATGCTAAGAAAAAAAAAGGTTTGGGGGAATGAGTGAAATAAGATACCAAGCTAAATTAGGTACCGATCCAAACCCTGACACCAAATGAACTAATATCAGTATATTCCATTAAACATTCATCAACAAATATTACACACCAAATCAAATCTGTGCATTTCATTTCAAAATTGAAAACAACATTTTGTTTTAAATGCTAGTCTGTCTTCCTCTGTCGAAGTAGTTATTTATGGTTTAAGAGATAAGGAACTTCAAATCTAGACACAAAATACACATTAATATTTCAGGAAAGATAAAACTGTTCTGTTCTACATACCAGTAAATGTACATGTAACCTCTAAATTATTCTTATCATATAATATAAACCCCTTTTAATATATTCTTTGTAATTTATAGTCATGAAGATTTATATATATTTTATTAAGACGTTGGTCCTGTGTCCGATCCCTATACAGTGACCAAGAAAGTTCATCAGGATTTACCGGCATGTTCATCTGTAGTTAGTGATGCAGGACAGAGGGCCTGGCAAGGGACAATGTATAGTCATCCAGACGGGATGAAAAAAAACTAAGGTTCCTTGTACAAATTGGCGTGCACATAAAAAAAACCCTTGATAGTTGGAATTCAAAATAAGAAAAGGCCAGAGTGCCGCTGTCCAGACAAAAGGTATGCCACCACAAACTGGCTTAATAATCTTTTAAAGTACTTTTTCGCTCATCTGGGGAGCTCATTAGAAAAATGTAAATAAAACTATCAGCCCTTTTATCATGAACATATGTAGAAAAGTTCACTAGATAAATAAAACCAGGTAATTTCTGAATCGCCCATGATGAACATGTACTGTTAAGGCCTTCATGTACATGCACACGTATAATAAACTTGTAAGTAAAACTATCACCACTTTTATCTTAAACATATGTAGTAAGTAATGATCCCCCAGTGAGAACGGGTTAACTAGAATCAATTTACCTATATATTAACACAAAGTAGTACATACTTCACTGGTAATTACGTCCTGTACAAGCTTCTTACAAGAAAAACATTTATAGTCACCAAAACCCATTGAGAAATTTGACGTATTGCCAAATAATTACTTGATAGAATACTTCTAGTATATAATACTACCATTTATTTTGTCTACAGTATGTTTAATAACATATTTTAAAATTGTTTGTACCGGTACGTAACATTTATATGAAGTTTCAGATCTTTAGACAATATTTCAGCCTACACTTTTATCAAATTCCAGGTGTCGGGGGTTCTTTAACAAGTAGGCCTGTCAAGGTCTAAACAGGAGGACCTCGGTTTTACGTCTGAATAAATCAACACTTTCCCAGTCAACCCTGGTGGCAGTACCCCTAAAAAAGTGAAAACTTCCCTTCAAAATTTCCACGATTTTTCTCGTCCGACGCCTGCACCCAAACCCAGGACATTGACTCAAGTACCCTAATCACTCGACCACCTCCCACTGCTTATAAACAGCCTTATTATAATAAAAAAATCCAGTTATAGTAGTAGTATGGTTTCTTTATGGCTCAAATTATATTTTTATGATAGAATAACAAGCTAAAATATCTTGTTAATAGACTAAGCTGTCACTTGTACAACATATACACACTTATCTTGTTACAATTTAAATATTTATAAAGATTATAACTGTAATTACATGTAGATAAATTTGTAATTCATGTGCGTGCTCAATTATGTCAGACAAATTTAGCTCTTCGCTATTCACAGTTTCTAATTCTAACATGCAGTTGCTGATTCTTCATTTGTAAATATCAAAATTATATACTAATCTGATGTCAGAAATGAAATGGGGAGATAGCGAAATAAGGCTGAACGTCAACTCAAACGTAAATTAGGTCATTTTGGGACTAACAAATGGTTCAATTTTATTTCATAATACGCTTCGGCATAGGGGTTTTTAACAGTAGGAGGAAACCAGAGAAAACCCACGAGGTTGGACAGGCGACCCTGCTCCTTGTCACATAAAACCAGGGAATCGAAACCACGCCAGTTGATTCAATGACAGACCTTATGATACAGCGTACACATGCCAACCATTCGGCCGTTCAACAAATAAAATGGGATTTGATGTCCTACTTTTTTGGACAAGTTGGGCTAAAGAAAACAGACGTATGTCATGCAGTGTGCTAAATGTATGTATGGGAAATTTTGACTGGACAGTGACCTACTCTCATTTCGAATTCCAACTGCTATGGGTTCTTTACATGTACACAGAACCTCAGTTTTTTGTCCCATCTGAATGGCTAGACACTGTTCTTTGAAAGAGCAAACCAAACTAAAAAATTCTAGGGAACTTTCTCAGTCAACCTTCAGGGCATCAATCTAGCGTCCTACTAACTGAGACACTTGAGTGACATTTTGGCTAGGACCTGGACTACAGTCTCTATAGATGTATTAATCCAGCTCTGATCACATGTTGGAGTAGAATTAATAAAGATAATATTAGTCACTCAGTGTACCAGTAAATGTTTACAAATTATTCAATTTCCTACTAAACCCGGAATTTTAAATACCGGGTCAAGTTCATCCCAGTTATGTCATAGGCTACATATTCAAGCAATTACACACACCTTCTGTAAACAAGATCATAAGCATAAATAAAATGTTTCGCATACCGGTACTGTATTATTTTTAATAATTTGTTCAAAATATTTTATAAAATTAGATTTTAGAACAGTTCTTTTATGTAGTACATTTAAAGTGACTATCAGAAATTACCAGAAATTTTTCAGGACTAACACATGGTTCAATCTTATTTCATAATACGCTTGGGCATAGAGGAATCACGCCAGTTGGCTCAATGACAGACCTTACGATCAGGATTTATAGCGACATTAATTCCTGTACCGATACATTGTATTTCTTATAGAATATTATGATGAAATGAAATGTGATTTAATGTCCTACTCCAAACTGGACTAATGAAGACAGGCATACACCATACAGTGCGGTATGAGAGAAATTTTGCCCGTACAGCGAGACTGTCCTACTAATCTTATATCCAATTTCACCTGTCAAGGGATCTTTTACATGCACGACAATGTGTAAACGAGACATTGGTTTTTCATAACCATCCGAATGACTAGTCAGCCGTCCTTGTCAGTCCCTAAATCCTGTAATAAAGGTACATGTACATGTACATTGCAAGGTTATGAATAATACTCACGGATTTTGGATTTTATATCCATACAATGGGAAATGTGAGGGAATCGAAGTATCTGCTTCCATTTCTTGCTTTTACCTTTTCTTTTACCACCGCCACCTAACAAAACAATGCACCAGAATAAATAACCATGTAGTTAAAAAAAAAAAAATATACCGGTATTATCCCAGTTAAAAGTAAAAGGCAAAGTTTCACAGTAGTTGTTTCTTGTTGGGTTGTTCAAGAAATGAAATGGGGTTTATCATCCTACTGTTATGCTTCGACTGAGCTAATGGAGACGGGCATATGCCATACAGAGTACTGCATGTATAAGGGAAATATATATATCATATCGAATTCCAAGTGTCAAAGGATCTTTTTTATGTGCATACCAATGTGTATACCATTCAAATGTAATGTCAATTTTATTCCAATCATTAAACTTATACGCATACCGATCTGATAGGCCTATTAATTATAAAATTCTCTCCTCTACCATAGTGCACACACAACAACAAATGAAAAATTTCACATACTGTATGTCTCAGTCTCAGAATGAAATTATGTTTAAGTGATGAGGTGTTAATAGTATGAGTGTGCATGAAGGATTAAATATGAGAAGGGGTGGGGTGGGTTAGTATTTTCACAAATACTGCACATGTGTGACCTACAACAAGTTATAATTCTAACTGTAAACTGAATAGGCTTATTTTACTAATTATATTACACACTGACATTCATTCAAACATTGTCTATTCGAAGGGTTTAATTTATTGGTGGCATAGCCTACTATCTTAATAAGGTATTACAATACATTCGACTGGTAATATCTGCCTGACAAAACTGACTTATATCCGTAAAAGTAAAAAAAAAGTATAGAATTCGTCCTGTAAGCTTTAGATCCAGAGACACTCCAGTCACTGACGTATTCTCATAGTCATAATGATATATCGTCACCCCCATACATTTATTGGACGAATGTCAAATAGCTAACTACATGTATTGAAGGACATAAAAATATTTATATAGACAGGGATCATTAAAATGTGTATGAACGAATGAGTAATCCAAGTGCAAACTGTCAGAAAGAAGTCTTTCAGAATTTTTCTGACATAAAAATGTAAACATGTCCGATGTCCACTTTCTAATGTGAGTTGTGAAGCCAGATTTTTCACTCACACTTACCTTCGCGTGCCTTCAGGTAAACAGTGTTAGCAACTATATTTTCTAATTCCATCTATTCTGCCAGAAGTGATGGGCTTCAATGAGGGCATAAATAGCCCTGATTGAATCCACAATATTTTATTGACGGCTTGGGTGTGGTGGAAGGGTTCAGCAATATGGCGGCCTTCATCAAGAGATTACAGAAATGAAAGATTCTGATTGGTCAAAATTCCCATGCCGTGCTTCGCGAGCAGAATTGATTGGGATGCTTCTTTGGTCTGTGTCTGTAACATAAGGATGGTTGAATTAAAAACTTGAGAGAAAATATGTATCTTTTAAAATATAGACGTCATTAGAAGGAGACCCATATAGAAATAAAACTTCAGCTCACAGGGCGTAATTATAGCTGACGTTTTTAATTTCATGTTCACTGCTCACTTGCCCTGGCCCCGAGTCTTTCCACAGTCAAGTTCTACTTCTTGTCAAGTCTGTACATATCGTAACTCCAAGTAAAAAGTATAGTTCCCTCGGGGGAAAAAGTATGTATCACTATTTCAATTTTAGAAGGGGTTTATCGCATATTATTCTTTTAATCCAATGGACAAATAATTATGTTTTATCTAAAAAAACACAACACAATTTCTATGGAAAACAATCACTGGTTTATAGGCTACACATAGATGTATAGCACGACGTTTCGACAAGTATTTCTCTGATAACGATAAGAGAATACTTGTCTAAACATTGTACTATATGTGAAACCAGTGATTGTTTTCCATATAAATTGTGTTGTGTTTTTTAATGTGCTCAATCACTAAATGCCACTCAAGGATTGTTTTATCTATATATAGGACCCACTGGTAAACAAATGATTTAATTATGATCATTTTCAGGTTCGTTTTTCTTAATGTAGGTACCGGTATTAAATATTATGGATGGGAAATAATATAGCCTCTTCGGAGCTGACCAAATTTCAACGATCGACCACAAACGTAATTATTGGACCATCCAGGCGTGTTAATCAGTGCATTTTTGACATTTTGACAGGACTAATTATTGTTCTATATTTAGGCGCCGGCCTAGGCCTTATATTTTTCTTTTTTACATTACCGTACATTAATTGTAGAGCTACAGTCATGTTTCGGCCTGTAGTAACTAAATATTGTCTTGTTTTTGGACCATCCGAATTACTAGATATTGTTCCTGGCTGGCGAGGCACCCATATCCTGCACCGGGCGCGAACACGAAATCCTGTCAGTAACCCAGTGTCCGCTGTCCCTTGCCATTTTTTTCATTGAGCCACACCGCTCCCCCATAGCCTACAGGAAACATTCGAAAATAGATTTTTTTTTAAAATATACAGATTTTGCAATAACTGATCGACCCGGCATAGGCTACGTTTTGTGGCTGACGACAGCCCCAAGAGAATTATTGAAATAAAATTGAACCATATGTTAGTCCCAAAATGACATACACCATCTGTTATAAGAGATTTTTAATGTAGACGCGTATTGCCCTATAAAACAGAAAAAGGGTCCGAGCCAACCTGGGTCATGGTCAAAAACGAATTTTCCGCTCCTTAAGATAATCATCAAATTTTCGCCACCACACGGAACATAACCGTGCGTTTCACTCCTAATCAGTGCCTGTTTTACGTGAAGAGAGGCCCTAAGCTATTAATCTGATGATGCCCCTCACAACCCCATCCCTCACAAAATTTAAATGAAATGAAGTTGGGTTTAGCGTCCTACCTAGCCTATTATATATTCTTCCCCGACTGGGGACGACAGACATATGTCATACAGTGTACTTAGCTACGAGAATGTAGCTAAAACGCTGAGATGAGATGAGGTTTGTTATCTCGGAGTGTACTATGCGAGAGAGATTTTACTCTAATATCGAATTCCAACCGCGAATGTGGTACACGGTACGCGACTTCGATTTTTCGTCCCATCCGAACGACTAGACATGAGTGGCCAACTCTCACAGCTTGAGGAAGATAAACGTGTGTTGTTTTTTTTAACACTACTAAGCTAAGCAGAGACTGTTTTTTTTTTTTAAAAATGGCATTATAACAAAACTCCCAACCCACTCTCCTTCAGTTCTTAGGCTTCAATATGTCACGCCCATGGGTAAATTCGACATTGCTTCTATCCTCACAGAACCACAGAAAGTCACACAGACTTATTTATAAACTTCCAGAGATTTCACATGTTTTATTCACTAAATAAAATATATCTGGAAGATATACACGAACTATATTTATCAAGTAATTTCCCCCCCCCCTTACCTTATGATGTTTGGGTCATATCTATAATCCAGCTGCAATAACGTTATTGATCTCTTCATTGATAGTCGTAAAATGTCACCTCCATTAGCAAATCACCAAGAAACTTGGTCGTATCCTATAGACTAATAGCAGATTAGTTTGGACGTTACCCAATCGCGATTCCTCGATACATTCCGGTAATTTCCGTTCTATACTTGAATTATATCTCTTGGAATATAGAACGATAAAACGATTGCAAAATCATATTCTACAAATACAACAGGCCTCGCCACCTCCCCATATCTTGTCTCTGATATCACCTTTGGAGAAACGAAATGAAATGAAATGGGGTTTAACGTCCTACTGTTCTGCTCCGACTGGGCTAATGAAGACGGGCAAACGCCATACAGTTGTGCTATGAAGGAAATTTTGCCCGGACAGCGGCACTGCGGCCTACTCTTATATCCAATTCCAACTGTCAAAGGATCTTTTACGCGCACGCCAATGTGTACAAGGGACCTCAGTTTTCCGTGCAATCCGAACGACTAGACAGCTATCCTTGTCAGACTCCCCGTCCTGCATCACTGAGTAGTAGAATAAAAACACAATATTGTCTTATCGTTATCAAGGGCACAAGATTGATAAAGATAAGAAAACATTTGTCGAAACGCTGTACTATTATGTGTATACACCTTAGTGATTATTAACGATAAGAGGAATTATCGAAACGTCGTGGTATATGTGTAGAAACCAGAGAACGCTAGACGGTCCTGCACATTTTAGTACATAATGACGTTATATATTATGTGGATTATGGGTTAAGGTTGGGACCTACGAGTTCGTCAAAGTTTAGAGATGTAAATAGGACTGGCATTAACCCTAACCCTAACCCTGGAGCAAGTCTAATCCTTAGGCTACCCTAACCCTGACGTTATATTACGTACAGGACCGTCTCCGATCCAATGTTGTCCGCACAAACCAGTGTGAGTTTTTCATAAAAATTATGTTGTGTGTTTATATTGTGCTCTATAGCCCCGTTTACACTTGGCCGCGATAAGCGTGCCGTACTAGGAACGGTACCAGGCCGCGATAAATTTCAAGAAATTGACCTGTTTACATTACTCTAAAATAACCGGTCTCAGAACCGTGCCAAGCACGCCAAATGTGGAACTCTTCACAGAAAATTTAATTTCAGCCCCTGTACAAATTACCCAGATGAAATTAATTATGACGACTGATTTAGTTTGAGCAGCCATTTTGACAGAACTGATGACAGAACTGTCAAAGTTTGCAGGAAAAAAGGTCAAGGTTCATTTGGCCCATGCGCAGTAATCCGTACTCAGACCGGTTAGCGTTTACACTACGAAAATTTAAAGTGAACCATTCTTGGTACGGTTCCGAGACCACCTCACTTCAATGGGCCAGATTGGCACGGTACTCAGTACGGCACGCTTGTGTTTTACCCGTTTACACTACAAAAAAATTAACCGCGCCGTACCAGGAACGGTACCTGGCACGCTTAAAATTTGTAATGTAAACGGGGTTTATGGCTAAATGCCACTCGGAGATTATCTTTGAATATTGTATAATATGATGGTGTCAGAGCCACTAATATCCGATTGCACGGGACGGACACATGTCATTATCAATACAATCTACCTATAGCTGTTAATCCAAATCCATATAAATCCACATAATGGCTAACAAATATTTTGCTTGTGCGAAGGGGTTTGTACAATTAATGTACTTTATTTGTACACAATGAGATGACGAAGTCTACCATCATTCACCGTTGGGCTAAACGCTAAACGATTATTTTATAGACCCCTCCCTCTACCCACTGTTTTGAAAATGCAAATGGAAATGTTCTTGAGCCCCCTTTCTTTTTTTACAATTGTCAAAATGAAAACGAAACTTATTTATATGTAGGCTAATAACATAATCCTTATAAGTCATATAGAGGTAGAGTTCACAAATTAAAAACACTTATGTGGATATACTACTTAAGAATTAGTGTATCCATATAAACGTTTTTAATTTATGTAATGCATATATAGAATAACATACTTACCCATGTACCGATAATCCAAACATTGGCCTACTCAGCGCTAAATATTTGCCACAGGCGTCTGCCTACTGTCTGTATACAATGTATGCCACGAAAACTTAACGAACTATAAAACGTCTATATCTCGGCAACAATTATAGCATAATGCTCAATGCTCGGTTCCCACTGTCGGGCGAAACGTTTACGATAGAATTGTATCCATTGAGTCCAAGATCCGCTACGTGCAGATCTGTTGAGATACGTTTCGATACGGTCAACACGACTGACTACATTATTATGATAAGACCGGATAGAATCACGACGATTACGCCATGATTAAAACCACAATTTCAATCGTAGCACGAATCGTGATAGTGGAAACCTAGTATAGAATCTAATTTGCACACCCGGGATGTTAAACAGAAAATTATTGTTTGGCTGACTTTAGATATATAGATAGATAGACAGGTATTCTATTACATAAAACACGTTTTTCGGGCAGCATGTAAATTATACATTATGAATAGGGATGTCAACAGTTGATGATATATACATTAAGGAAGTATGTACAAAATATAAACCAAAGTTATGAATACATGATAATCGCCTGCACAATACAATCTATTTTGGATAAGGATGTATATTTACACTATTAAACATTATTGTTTTACTGGCTTGATGATTGTATGCTCAAAATAACACCGCATTCATTGCTTTCTTATTCGGAACAGAACAATATGAACTACATCCCATTTGATTTTTTGTTAATCAACGTGACGCTATTTGTAAGCGACCAGGTGCATTTTAGACCCCAAACAATAATAATGAAACATTCTTTAAGTTACTAATTATTCACGTTTACTAATTATATAATTACCGCCTTACGTTTATACTCATTCATACATAGATCTAAATCTGATTGATAATGGAAAAATAATAAATATACTTTCCGTTATAACAATCAACCATTGTACTCCTTTATTCAAATATAATATTGCACCAAAATCATAACGGCGTGTCCTTATTACGTGTCGTCAGATCTAATAATACATTTCCATAACATGATCTATATATTAAAGGCACCTATAATATGATCTATATATAGGCATCTCAGTATTTATCACATTAATTAATAAATAAATAGTACAGTCCATGGTCATTGATTCTATTAATAAACCCGGGTGAACACTACATGCTTATTATACTCTTCTAGACAGCAAGGGGAAGGGGGTGGGGTGGGCAAGCCTGGAAATAAGGCACCTGTCACTGACAATGTCAGGCACAAAATCTCTGGCACCTGTCATTTTGTCCGGCACTGATTTGTCTTTATTTGCTGATATTATTAATACATGTCCGGCACTAAGTTATAAATGTCCGGTACTATTTCATTAGTGCCTGACATTTTGTCAGGTACATCTGAAACCGTTATTTCCAGACCCGGGGTGAGAGAGACGATACCAGTGAATGAACGCATAAAATCGGTTTTAATATTATCGTTCTACTTTTCTGTATCAATCGGGCTAGTAAAGATAGATGGGCATGCGCCATGGCTGGACAGCAAATTAATTGCAACTGTCAATGGTTATTTTACGTGCACGCCAAAGTCCACAAGACCTCGGGTTTCGTCCTATCCCAGCGACTGGACACTGATTATTGCCAGATTCTTTGAATAGCACCACTGACAAGAGGGAAACGATGTTGGAAAATTTCGGAGAACTTTCTCGGCCAGCACCGGGATAGAACCCAGAAACTCATTCTTAATCCAGGAGGTTTGGGTGTTGGCCTTACACACTGAGACGATGACACAGTAAGTCCAGGACGTCTGGGTGGTACAGTCTAAATATTGAACCAACTGCAGATATCACCAAGACTATGATAATGTAACCCGGGCCTGGTGTTGACCAAGAAAGTTACCCGGATCTTGGACTCAATAGGGACAATCCTATCGTAACGAATCGCACGGCAGTGAGAACCTTGCATTAAGGATTCAGATACAACACCTTCCAAAAACAAATTAAAATCTTGAAATAATTTGTATTAAAAACAAACGTATGTTAAATCCTATTATACAGGGTATTTTGTGGGATTTAAGTAAAGAGCCGACAGTTTTTGCAATAATAGTTTTAAAATAAATCAGTTTGACAAAAATTTAAGCCAAATTACCTCATTCACAATATAGCCTCGGTTGTCAAGTACCAGTGTTACGATAATAAACAAAGTGTCGATTATCCATTTTTAAGTTAAATCATTAAATGGCGACCGTGTTACAATCAAATCAAAATTACGACTATCCGATGTTCTAGAGATTTGATTATGGGGTTGTCATAATGTAACATTTGAAGCCAAAAGAAAGATCAGCAAGAAGCTAGACGTTATAAATCCCTCCCTATAAAGAATTATAAAAAAGAGAACACGCATTAAGGGCGTATTTTAACCTTAATTAAATGACCTAGGTAAAGTGTTGCCGAGATATCAGCTCTTATTTCATTCCTGAATTAAATAGAACCCACACTAACGACTTGATACCAGAGCTGTAACATCGTGTAAATCTTGGCCATATGCACGCCTATAAATCGTTTTATATCTCATAAAAGACGAATTATACTTGAGAAGATCGATTACAGCGCCAAAATTATAGGCTTATGTCCCACATTTATGGTTTCAAGGCCATGATTTTCTCAACACACCAACATCTTGGATTAAAGAGAGGTTGTCTTTGAAATACAGATATTTATAAAATTTGGGGGATTCTTAGGTTTCAATCTTGGTTAAGGTGCCTGAAACAGCCTTGAATCAAAACGTATTTATATGTGAGGGGGGGGGGTGCCATTTTTCTGGAATTCCTAGAGGAGACGGGGTGAGGGTGGGGGAGGGGGGACAGGATACCCAGCTATAGTAGCCAAGCATCCATGAATTTCCATATTCTATTCAGTAACGGTCCTGTCACGTGTGGGGCCCTTCCGGGATTAGGAGTCCCGAAGCTTAGACTTTATATATATAGTAGATTGCCCTGTATCCCACACCTTCACTCTTGCACCGGATACATTTTTCAGAAGGTTAAAGGATATATACGCCGCCTTTGCTAAGTCCACATATTCCAGGGAGCTGGAATAAAATAACTACATTGCTATTATTCTTTGGCTCCAGAAACCCTTCCACATTTTAATTATTCAAAAAATCTATATTTTCACCCTCTCTCTGCAAGGTTCAGATAGCGCTACCTTTAATTACCCTTAGATCCTGGTATAAATAATTTAAGTGGTGCTAATCATTAGCGATAATGTCTCCTTATTAAGTATATTTTCAACTGTGATAATTGCTCGTTTATTTGAGGATATAGGGGAGCTGGGTGGCCGAGTTAACTGCGCGCTGTATCATAAAGTCTGTCATTGAGTTAACTGGCGTTGTTTCGAATCCCAATATTCCCAATCCCCGGTTGTACCTGGTGCTAATCATTAGCGATAATGCCTTATTATTAAGTATATTTTCAACTGTGATAATTGCTCGTTTATTTGAGGATATAGGGGAGTTGGATGGCCGAGTTAACTGCGCGCTGTATCATAAAGTCTGTCAATGAGTTAACTGGCGTTGTTTCGAATCCCAATATTCCCAATCCAGGGGCGGATCCAGGATTTTCAGAAAGGGGGGGGGGGCGTGCTGCACCAAGTTGGGAGTGCGAAGCCCGACCCATGATTTTTGAGTGGACAAAAATACCCACAAGGACTAATTTCATACTGGTACTGTAAATTACGATTTCCAACCTAAACTGTTTTTGTTCTCCTTTCCCGCGAGAATATATGGAGCTAAAAATTGTTCGCCACCGCAAAAAAATAGAGGGGGCGTGCGCCGGGTGCGCCCCCCTCTGTATCCGCGCCTGCAATCCCCAGTTGTATAGAATCGCATGTCCAACCTCGTGGGGTTCCTCCCCCTGACACCACTGCTAGTGCTAAAGTCTCCTACGCGCAAGCCAGTGCCCATATGCCCCGCCCATCGTAGCTGTTCGAAATGTCGATCGCATATTCATTGTAAATCCACCACCACTCTTATAGACACAAGCAATTAGTTCCTGCAAGGTATAGTCTATGTTTTTCGTTTGTTGCATAAAACGGCCCCATTACATTTGCGTTAGACCGAAACGCCGCAAAAACGCGTACATGGACAACGCGACTTGGAGTGGGTTCGACGTAGTTTAGGTTCGACGGGGAAATGTTCGACTGGGAAAGCTAATTTTGGATGTGAAAAGATCCCTTGACAGTTGGAATTCGATACAAGAGTAGACCATAGCGCCGGTGTCCTGACAAAATTTCCCCCATTGCACGCTGTATGCAGCGTATGCCTATCTTCATTATACCAGTCGGAGCAGGACAGTAGGACGTTAAACTCCATTTCATTTGATTTTTTTTAAAATAAGACCTAATCCAGTGCCTGATTGATAGGAAAGCAAGTTATTATATAGTTTAACGCTTTGATACGACGTCATTCCATATTTTGTGTAATGCAGGAACGGCTCAAACTTCTTCATTTAGCTTTCAGACATGCCTTGGTTTCGCTTGAGGAATGAACATGCAATGACGCCCGATTCGTTGATGTAAAATGCCGTTAGCGTAACCCATAGCGACTATAGTATCGTTACAAGCCAGCGAAATAAACCCAGCAAATTATCAATGACATGGTTCCATTATAAATATTCGACAAATCAATTCTTCTTGTACACCATCCACCCACAAAATAATTGCCCTGGTGGCTGGAAAAAACAATTTTTTTTTCAGAAATGTACACTTCAGCACCCCTTAAAAGCTTGACAATACTGCGCATTCTAAATATCATTAGGATATTGTTGTCTTCAGGTAGATGTTATATACCTCTATGCTCGTGACTGCAGGGTCACACCAATATCACGTTTCGATCAGTAGATAGGAGGGGTGGGCTGGTGGAGGGGGTAGGTGTTAGGGTTATAAACCGCTATATGATAGAAACCCCAAAATCACTATTGTCAAACCAAATTTTAAACGGCCAACGTCGGGGACCGAAACCCCGTGACATGTGAATTCGTGTAAGAATGTTTCCTAATCTGTGTTGTTTACTCCCTGGAGAGGTGTTCGGTGACGTGAAACATAGACTATGTTATTAGCAAAAAGCCTACTCGAGCGACGAAAAACGATAATAATCGCCACCTCGGGGGGAATTATTTTATATAACTGGGATAAAGTATTTTATATATTATATTTTAGAACAGACACGCTAGAATAAAAGTCAAACACAAGAGTTAAGCATCATAAACAATGCGGTGGCTCAATGAGTAAGACACTGTCTCGCTAGCCTGGATGTTGGCCGAGAGGGTACATCGGAATTTTCCGGCGCCTTTTCCCGTTGTCAGTAGTGCAGAACAAATACATCTGTCTAGTCGTTCGGGTGGGACACATTCAATTGAAATTCGGAGGTTAAACCCCATTTCATTTCGTACACAATCGAATGGATCAATACCTATATAGCCTACAATCTCTGAACTTAGAGATGCATTAAGTAAGAAATAAATATGCCTCTTACATGTACATGTCTTTTATTTTGGCTTCAAATGTTATATAAACTATTATTTAGACATTTTTTAAAATGCCAAGCCTACAATCAACCCTCTGGGCCATTGAATAGCTCGAATTCCAAGTAAATTAGAAAGTTTCGATCATTTCATGATTTTAGTTAAAAATGGAGAAGCGATGCAAAGTCTCGAACAACATGTAGCGTTGTAAAGAAAATAACTCACATATTTTTAAAACTGCAAACAGTGATAGATTCGCTCAGAATAAAGTAATTTACAATGAAATTGCAATCTGTCTATTCTTGAACTATTATTCGAGCGTAGCGAAAACTGTCAGCTCTTTATCAAATATTTACATATAATAATACATATTTAAATATTACTTTTTAATTTATATAATGACGTATTTTGTGTTTCCCCATTTTTTTTATCTCTGCTCACGACATCTATTTAAAGAAGGATTATACATGTAATATTCAACGTGGTTTTGTTTTAAAAATGGAGCTATATGTTTATTGTCCCGTCATAAATACTTTGGTCATGTTGAAGCAAACATCCGGGGTTTTGTTTTTATTTCTTTGCGAGGTTGAAGATTTTTTCCCAGGCAGTGGTATTCCCGTCTACTCTTCTTCGATCTCCAACTGCCAATTTTTTGTCCTTTCCTAACGATTGGACAACAGACGTTTCTCCACAGCCCACGATTATAGATTCAAAACTTGAAAAACCGCCCGGGCAAAATTTCTCTGATAGCACACTGTATGCCCGTCTTCACTAGCTCAATCGAAGCAGAACATGAGTACATATTGGACCTTAAATCCGATTGCAGTTCATTTCACGTTTGATAGTTGATACGAGAGGAAATTGTTAATTCAAAGTGGTATAGGTTATATAATATTTCTTGATTTACAGTTTCCGTTCTGGTTATATGAGTTTCCTTCAAATAATATTTAATACGCCCATCATGTGGAATATTATTGACATCTGTCCACAATTTCTCAAAATTATCCGTTCACAAATTTCAAAGTTGTCGTTCAAATGAGGCCTACCTTAGTTAACCCTTTAACGCACTGTCCTACCGAATTTATATAAAAATACGGATTCTAAATTCATCTTCTGACTTTTAACGCTTTTAAATGGCATGCGCTATACACGGTCTAGTCGTATTTCAAATTCCAGCTGTCCAGGGTTTTTTTCTACCTGCACGTCAACGTGAACACGAGACCTCGGTTTTTCGTCCCATCCGACCGATGCCGTGCTTTACCAGGTCTTCTGTAATACTGTCCCGAAGAACTTTTTCGGCCAACATTGGGATAGAATCTATCGAATTCCAATTGCCAAGGGATCTTTAACGTATACACGGGACCTCGGTTATTCTTCCCACCCGAACCCGACTAGAAAACTGTCTTTGTCAAGCCCTTTATCCAGCACCACTGACAAGCGGCAACCACGCCGATGAACTTTCTCGGCCAGCACCGGGAGCGAACCCGCTACCTCCAGCGTCTTGTCCACTTAGACAACAACGTGGCTTCCTTTGCAACTAAAAGAAATCAGGTACTGTCAAAAGTATATACAACCATGGAGAACAAAAGAAAAGTCGTACGTCCAAATCTAATAAATTTAACCGAAGCTTCATAAAAAGAAGCCCTAGCCCATAATCACTCGTGTTGATTTAGGTACCAATCATTTACCTAGATATATTTTTTAAAATTCTTTATCGTGAACAAATGGAAACCTAGGATTCATTTGTCATCTTTATAGAGCAATTATTAAAAATTCTTCCACTTTCATTAAACTTTTCTATATTCGACCGACGATTTTTTTCTTTTGTCGTTACTAATTGTGATCGTGTTATTATACTTTGTCTAATAGGATAATATAGAGAGAATTATTAGGATACAGGAGTAGATCGATACTAAAGTCATTCCTATTCTAAATGAAGCTACCTTGTTGCCTTCATCTCCTCTTATAGATTGGTTAATGGTTGGATTAAATGGGTATATATTCAACGATTGGGATCATTTCTCTGATTACCATCGCCTTGACATTTGCTCGAGTCTTAGAGTCTATCTTTGTGTAATATATAAAATCGACGATATTGAACTCGGCTACCCTATACAATAACCGTCAGGTAATAACCTACATATTGCTATAATACTTGGCCCAGTTTTGCCTTATTGATCCGACTTATTTACAACGTTTGACCGAACGTCGTCCCTAAGGAAATATTTTTTAACGTGTTAACTCAATTCTTGAAGGTTCCATCGACATTTCACCATTAAATGTAATTTAAAATGTCATAAACGTCTAGCTTCAGGTTTTAATAAGTGTAGGAGTTCTCTCACGGTACATAAATCAACAATCTGAGGCTAGCCTTTTTATATTTCATAATTCACATCGGATGTCC
Organism: Patella ulyssiponensis; assembly: GCA_963678685.1. Classification (NCBI taxonomy): domain Eukaryota; kingdom Metazoa; phylum Mollusca; class Gastropoda; family Patellidae; genus Patella; species Patella ulyssiponensis. The sequence goes on from OY783229.1 coordinate 65,696,626, forward strand.
CGTGTACACGTTGGCATGCACGTACAAGAACCCTGAACAGATACCGATGGAATTCAACTTAAAGTAGCTAAGTCTCAAACTCAATATCATCCAAAATCTTCAACTTTGAAAACACGAATTATTTGTCAATTTAAATCAACTTTGATGCTGTGATCTTACAAGAAAAAGGTGGGCTTCTGATATCCAATATTTCAGACAAAATAAACATTTTACCCTTGGTACACAAATGGCGTACCATAATGCTTTTCAGCCCCAGTTCTAGCAAGAGACTCGGGAAACGAGGCTAGTCACATTGCACCAAATCAAACAGCATATGTAGACTGGAATAACCAGATGTTAGAAATTTGCATTCGATTGAGACTGCTGGCTTATTTCGTGTAACATAACTGATTTGAAATAAGAGTAAAAACGGTAACCATTGAATGTAAATCAGTTTATATACATTCATATTACAGTATCATAAGCATTGCGACGACGCACGTCTGTCAATTTCTAGGTCCCAAATGTTAGCGATTTAGCTCCTTTAAGAGTAGGCTGTAACACTACTGTTGGGGAAATATAGCACACTGTATGGCGTATGTCAGTCTCAATTAAGTATTCGGTGCAAAACAGTTGGACCAATTTTATTTCAATAATGCACTTGTGGGTAGTGTCTTTATCAGTGGGAGGAAACCAGACGACCCAGATGTTGGATAGGCTTGACGTAAAAGCCACACAAATTAACTCAATGATAGACCTTATGATCTAAAGCATAATGTTAAATCATTCAACCTCCCTACACGCCTTATTATATAATAGTGTACAGTCTAGAAATAATATAACAAATATTTTTAACAAATTGAAAAAACAAACGTAAAATTAATTATATGTATAAATAATTTAATATATTCCACTATTGCATATCACAGTTTCAATAATTCACATTTTTAAAAACAAACTCAAAATAGATGTACAATCTTGAAAAGTAAAATCTCTTATCGTCAATTTCTATACAGAATCTATAAATATTTACATGATATTAACAGTTTTCTGTCTTATCTCACTCTAATACACAAACTGGTTTACATTCCAATATTTACAAAATTATTATATACAGCTAATGGTAAATATAGAATGCTTCAATTTCTAATGGGCAGATTCCAAGACCATTACATGATAAGAACTACCAAAATATATAAAAAATCAAGATTTGTTTTGGATTTTAGCCAGTTAACTTTTCGAGTACTTTCGTATTTGAGGCTTGATGTCCTCTTCAACTGAGGGTGGTATCCCAGACCACGTCTCTATTAAACGTACATTATGTAAGATTAGATAACGAGGTGGCAGCTCTCACTGTAATAGTTAAAAATTAGATTAATGTAAAGGCTGGAGTTTGCTGAAAATTTCAGTTAAATTGATCCACTCTGAAACTAGAATTTAGAGATCGAATTTCGGCAAGTCGGTGCGATAACAAACACAGTATCAATTATCTATTTCATGATTTAATCATCAATAAAAGTTGAGCAGCAAATCAGATCCTAATGCAGTAAATATCGCAGACTAGCGATGAAAACAAGAGTTGATTATGGTCTGAATAAGTTGTCTACTTAATAATTTAGGTAACATTTCAGGCCAAAAGAAAGACCTGTTATAGGAAGATTTAGCTCTTGCATAACGTATGTTTAAGTAAGAAGGCATGGCATTATCCACAAAAACATAATCATGATTTATCTCTGTATTTAAAAGAGATGGGCCTCTTTTCAATCTGTTTAAATCAAAGCCAAGAGAGCCTTGGTATTTGGATTTTGTTTCCATAATTAAATGTTAAATTGTTTCCATAATTAAATGTTAAATAATCAATCTGAGTACATTTTCATAAAGATTACATTATAAAATAATTATATTCTCAAAAAAAATGCAAATAACACATATTAATAAAAATCAGACAAAATACAAATTATTTGTGAAAATTAATGATTCTGGTAAATGGTTAAAAAATGATCAAATTTCCATGTAAATAAATAATACTAAACAAAAATATGAGAGCAGATTGAGGGTTATTTTTGGGGTAGTAAAGAAGCAGTTTACAACCAGTATATTTGATAAATGAGTGACTGACTTACCATTGACCATTATAAACCAACTACGGTTCATCCATTAGTCTCAAACAATGATTAACGGTAAATACTGTTTTCCCTTTTTTTACACCTATATTTTTTAATAATCTTTTAGAGATATTTAGTAACTGGATTGAGAAATAGAGAAAGAGAGAAATGGGGTTTAACATCCACTTGACACAAACTAGGTCATTTTGGGACAAACACATGGTTTAATTTTATTTCAATAATTCACTTGGGCATAGGGGTCTTTAGTAGTGGGAGGAAGACAGAGGACCCAGAGAAAACCCACAAAGTTAGACATGCGAACTCACTCCTTGTCACATACAGAGAAATAAACTATAACACATACTTATGGGAAAACAGCTACTTATTTGATTACGTTTAGAAAATACTCTTTGAGTTGGTGCCCAAATAAATTAGTAGCTTATGGATAAAGAGCCATTTATTTATTTGATATCGATTAGGGAATACCCTTCTAAATGCTGCCCAAATAAATTAGTAGCAGTTTTCTGTAAGTCATAACTATATTCATTTAAGTTTTGGTAATCAAAAAGGCTTCCTCCTCAATAACCCCTTATGGATCTCCCCTTAAATATAAAAAGAAGACCATGATCAAAGGTATGCTATGGTCAACAGTTTTGAACTAATTGAATGCTGTTAACGTTAGAATGCTGTAAGTTTTTGAGCTGTTTTACTAGGTATCATCCCATGTGATGATAGAAATGCAGTTTTCTCCCTTCTCCTCTCCAGTTCTTCCCATCTGTTTTCTTCTATTGCTTTCTGCAATACAAAAGCAATAAATTGTTCAAAAATTAAGACAGTGCCAAATCAATATGACAAGAAATGTCAAGTCTTTATTCCATGAATTTGCATGCAAGCAGGTTTCTCTCTTAGTGTGAGGTATCCTGCGAACTTAGAGAATACCAAAGTCAAACTTGTAATTAATTAAATGAGGTTTAACCACCTACTTTTCCGCACCAATTAGACTAAAGAAAACAGGGATATAAGCAACATTTTGCACGGACAGCTGAATGTTAAATTTCAACTGTCAATGGTTGTTTTAAGTGTAGGTCGACTACACAAATGGACTCTTGGTTTTTTTTCTGTACCATTTGAACAACTAGATGCTTTTTCCCTCCCAACCGAGGAACTCTCTCTCTCATATAACAAAGGAGCTACTTGTTTACAACCAAAGAACAAACTCCGTAAACGGTTATTACAATCTTACCTCCAGTTAAATAGAATCCATTGTATTATTTATATACTTGTAGTCTGTTATTTTTTTTCTATCTTTCAGCTACTAGTAAATTCTCTTGAAATTTTTAAAGCTTTATTTTTTAAAATAATTAATTTGTTTAGAGCACTTTTGGTCAAATTGAAGAAACCAAAATATTTTACAGGCCTTAAATTTTGACTGGTTGTTGACATTATACACACACCGAATAGGCACTTTCAGGCCTGCAGAAACATGATTATAAATATACAAAGATTGTTATGTTTGGCACGAAAAATAACATCAAATTAACAAAACAAATTTTGGTCATAAAATTAGTTTTAAAGATAGGAAAGATTTTCATTTTTAATAGTATCCGTGCACTGGCGCGCGCAACCTGTAATATGTTCAGTGTGAATAAATTCGGTCAATTTGATTAAACCACAGATCCTATTTCATTTCATTTTTATAGTTCAAAATTTTGTTTTACTCGTCTTTACTACACTAGGGTCTGGAAGAGTTGTTATATAACAATGGCCAATGAAACGGTCTGTTGTGGCAAGTTCTTGGCATGCTGTGCATTGAACTGTGGGTATTCCAGTAGTAACATCAACGCTGATTGGTTATTCAAAAGGCTGACGTCATAGGGTTAAAAGCTGATCATATGACCAATGATGCAACCTTTCACTACAACTGGTCAGATCTTCATGTAATAGAGGCCATTGAAAGTATATAGAAATGAAAGGAAATATAGATCTGTATTTTAATCAGATTGGAATTTAGCCGACAGGTGATCATGATTTTTAGTACAAATCTCCCATGTAACAGGCTTCAGGTGATAATTTTCATTATTCAAAAACTAAAACACTTGAAATGATCGCGCTTTTCTTTGATTGCAACGCATGGTAGTCCAACTTTATCTACCGCAAAAAAGCTTTCATTGCTTTCATTCAATTAACAATACAAGTAAATAGGTAGAATTTTCAAGAGAGAACTTTTTTATTTGTTAGAATATTTAATTGTACAATGAATTTAATCGGGTAGGATTTCAAACACATCTTAGTTTTTAATAACCATAGTAAAGTAGTTTGTTCATAAAGACTAAAAAGAGATTATTATTTTTGATGTATCACTCAGTACATACTTTCTGTGAAATAAGTGTTCTCGTTCGTGCCGCTGATTGTGGACTGGCTTTAATTCGATTGTTTCCTTGTTCTCGTAGTCTTGCAGATTTTTTCTCTTCCAGTTTCCTCTGTAATTCGGTTAATTTTTCATCTTTTATTTCAATTTTCTTATCTTTGTTTTTCTTCCTCTCTTCAAATCTTTAAATAAAACAAGTACGCAGCTAAATAAACCAAGCATACAGGTACTAGTGACGGTTAAATGGGATGAACAATCTAACATCACCAACTTTTTAAGTCATTAATTTTTTAAATAATGCAAGCAATTATGTCAACATATCGTTTCCTGAATGTCAATCGCTAAAGTTGCAATTTACCTGTGACAGGTAACATTGCTATTCAGGATCATGTTATACTTATGGAAAGAATATGTTGACATAATTACCATCATTATTAAAGAAAATTGTGAAGGTTTTTTCGGTGACCTTTTCAATAAAATATTGTCCAGTGGCGTTGAAGAGGATGCATCTACTCAAGGAGAGAAATTATTATTGTTAGCTTTATTTCATTTATTTTCACATATTTAAAATATCTTCTTTACTCACATTACTAGGCCCTTTACTGGAGTCTTGAGAGAGAGAGAGAGAGAGAGAGAGGGGGGGGGCGACATTAGCAAAATTCAGTATAATGAAGACGGTCATAGGCCGTACAGTGTGCTGTGAGGTGAATTTTGTCCAGACGTCATTGAAATTGAACTTTTCGTGGTTCTTTTACATGCACATCAATAAATATATGGGTGGACCTTGTTCCTTTGTTAAACACTCCATCGTGCACCACTGACAAGGAGAAACCCGGTTGGAAAGTATTCTCAGACTTAAGTTAAGAATTTACTCGAAAAGGTTCTCCTTATTTCAAATAAAATTTAGCCCTCTGTAAAACTTTTGTTTTTAAGTATCAAATACATCAATAAGACACTATGCGTAAAGTTTTGTGTTTCTGGATGAAAGACATTTCTCATAAACAGTGATTGAAAGTTTAGTGAATTCTTAACTTAAGTCTGAGAATGCTTTGTGAAATTGGGGGTACGGTAATTGAACATACACCATATTTACTGATCGGCTTACCTGATAGCAGCTGACTTAGTTTGTTCTGTTCTATGTTTTGAAATGGTCTCCAGAGTATCTAGTAATAACTGATCCTTGGCCTGTAAATACAAACAAATAAATATGGTATTTCTTCTTGTCTTTTATTCCATAGTACAGCAGAATCAATCACTGACCTCCAAGGATCAGTGTCCACAAACCTAACCTCCAGGGTTCACTGTAGACAAACCTAACCTCCAGGGATCACTGTAGACAAACCTAACCTCCAGGGTTCACTGTAGACAAACCTAACCTCCTGGGATCACTGTAGACAAGCCTAACCTCCTGGGATCACTGTAGACAAACCTAACCTCCTGGGATCACTGTAGACAAACCTAACCTCCTGGGATCACTGTAGACAAGCCTAACCTCCTGGGATCACTGTAGACAAGCCTAACCTCCTGGGATCACTGTAGACAAGCCTAACCTCCAGGGATCACCGTAGACAAGCCTAACCTCCTGGGATCACTGTAGACAAACCTAACCCCAAGGGATCCAAATCTAAGCTGCAGGGATCACTGTCCACTGACATATGGTTCAATTTTATTTCAGTATTTTTAGCAATGGTAGGAAACCAGAGGACTCGTAGAAAACCCATCAGGTTGGACGGGGAAATCAAATGGGGTTTGTAAGAGAGAGAGAGAGAGAGAAATGGGGTTTAACCATTCTGCCATCCCCCCCCCCCAAAAGGGGTTTATAAAGTCGCATCAGGTATAAATAAAGGATTTAGGATTGTTCACCTGTTTTGATGCTAATATTTCATCTCTTTTTAATTCCTCTTCCTCTTTCGTTGCTGTTTTCATTAAACACAACCGTTCACGTAACTAAAATATATCATAACATACATACATCATATATTTTGAGAAATTATCCGGAACTGATTTGTATTTTTTATTCATATTATTGTTAGGTACATCTAAAACTGTTATTTCCAGGCCTACTATCTTGAATAATAAATGTGGTTCTTACTGTACACAGATCTAGTCATGTGTCCGCCAATTGTTTGTAATAAATAAATGAAATGAAATAGGGTTTAACGTCCTACTGTTTCTGTAACAACTGGGCTAATAAAGACAGGCATACCACATACAGTGTCTTATGTGTGAAATTTTGCCCGGCCAGCGGCGTTACGGCCTACTCATATACAGAATTTACCCTACCAGGAATCTTTAAACTACAGACCACCCTTTGTTCTAATAAAGACGCATGAAAAACTATTTTGATAACATAATCAAAAGAGAGCCATTGCACTCACATACCTTTGATCAAATCTGGACAACTTTGACTTTCTTAATAATATGATTAATTGATCCACCTGGTAAAAACTGACTACATAATACCGCACTGTTCACTTGCTTGTTTTAAAGCCCAGATCAAACTCAATAAAATTAAAACAATAATAAAATATTATCTTACCTCAGCTATAGACATTTCATTGAGTAGACCTATTCCAGCGGTTGAGGTCAGATCTACAAATTTAAATCTAATAACAGGAAAGGCTTCCATTGCTCGTATCTCACTGATCAACTCCATCTTCCTTCTCATGTCTTCTTCTGCCTGGGAACATAATATATATCATACATAATATATCCATAACAGACATCTATCCAATTATTTTACCAAAATCTGTTAAAATCCCTGACATATATAGCAGCAATGTTTAAACGATTGTCTAATTAACAGTTTTGTCAAGCCATCTTAATCTATGAAAGATTCCACACTCTACATATGATTGTCCATTTGAAAATAGACAATAATTATTTTCCTGTTACCAATCCAATATATAAAACATCTACCCTTCGTTAAATTCAAACTGTCAAGTGATTTTTCATCAAATATAAACAATTTGAGACACATTGTTACCGAACGTTTAGTGTCACTAGTAGAGTAAGAAGGTTGCTTGAAATTATTTGAAAGTGTTACCTTTTCTAAAGCTAGTTTCATTAGTTCTCGACTTTCTTCATTTACTTCTTGAACTAAAATCAAATACAAATAACTGGATGAGAAAAACACGACACAATTATACGCAATACAAGTTACTTGAAAGATTTATTTCTAGCAATGTTGCAACAAGGGCTCTCTCGTTTTTATCAAGCACAGAAATGAAATGAAATGGAGTTTAACATCCTACTCTTCTGCACCTAACCTGGGTTAATGGAAGACGGGTATACGTCATACAGTGTGCTATGCTACTGTGGCCTACTCTTGTATCGAATTCCAACTGCCAAGGGGTCTGTTACGTACATGCCAATGTGTACACAGGACCTCGGTTTTTCGTTCCATCCGAACGACTAGACAGCTGTCCTTGTCAGGCCCTCCGTTCTGCATCACTGACAAGGGGAAACCAGGCCGGAAAATCGAGATGAACTTTCTTGGCCAATGCAGGTATCGAACATCCGATCAACAGGCTAGTGAGCCAGCGCCTTACCCAATTAGCCACGCGATCCACCTATCAAGCACAGAATGACACCCATAGTATTATGAAGATATATATACAAAATATGGAAAAAAGAAAAACATTATCGAACAATAAGAGATAATCATTTAGAAACCATCAAAGAGAGTGAGAAATCATGGGTTTGGGTAGTTATAAATTATATATGATAATAGAGAGAGAGAAATGGGGTTTAACATCCACCTGACACAAACTATATCATTTCAGGACTAACATATGGTTCCATTTTATTTTAATGATTTGCTTCCTTGTGTAGGGGATATTAGCAGTGGGTGGAAACTGGAGAAAACACAGTTGTTGGACGGGAAATCGAAACCACGTCAATTGATTCAACGACAGGCCTTCTGATCTAACACACACCTTTCACACCCACCCACCCCCGCATGATAATAGGGGACAGTATAACATCTATATATTTGTAATCGCGTAAACAATATGTATTCATAAACTTTCTCCCAGAAAAAACAGGGTCTTCCTTATAGACAATCTCTTTTTATGGACGACTTGAGAGAAAGTTGAAATAAAATGGCGTTTCTATAGCAACTGTGCTACACAAGCCATATCTAGTGTGCTATGAGGGAAATTTCCTATTTCATTTTACAGCTATCAAGGGATCTTTATCATACGGCTAACTGAATATGGGCGGGTTAGATAGAATAATGGTTAGCATTTGCGCGCTGTTTCATAAGGTCTATCATCGAGTCGACTGGCGTGGTTTCGATTCCCCAGTTGTACGTGACAGTCTTTATGTCCAACACCAACAAGTCTGCTTACCTATAGACTGTTTGTATTCTTGTAGTTTTTTCATGGAAGTTTTTGTATTTTTGTGACCTTGCATTGTCTGCTCAACCAGTTGCCTATAAATAAAAGATGTACCATTGAGGCTATATTTCAAAACTGTAGAAAATACTTACAGGAAACATACGGTTATTTCCTTACACTTTTACAGCTTCAATACACATTCCCATTAAAGTATTAATTGAGTAGTTATTTCCAATAAAAGTATGCACATTTTTGGTAAAGATGGAAAGAACAGGCATTCAATCCTAAAAAACACCCATGGAGCATGATAAAGACAAAAATGGGAGGTTATCCCTAAAAGGCAATCTGTCTGCTTTGGTGACTAAAGTGTGCATCTTTAAACATCCAGTGGACTCTCCATTAAAAGGGCGAATAAAGACTGTTTACCAAACTCAAGTGTCTATTATTTATTAGGACCTCGAAGAAATAAATCAATTCACCTCATTTCCTGTTCCTCTTTAAATCGTCTTTCTAAATATTCCTGCATTATCTGTTGTGTCTACAATAGAAAAAGTTTATATTTTATTAGCACATTATATTTTATTAGTTTTTCATACTATCCGAATGACTTGACAGCTGTCCTTGTCAGGTCCTCTGTACTGCACGATTGACAAGGGGAAACCTGATGAACTTTTGTCAACAAGACTTGGATCGAACCTGCGACTTCCTGGCTAGAGATCCAGCACCTTACTCACTTAACCACCATGACTTCAGTTTTTAAAGACACATCTATCAAGACAGTAGTTGATCATGTATTAAATAAATAAAACACTGGATTAAAACAGTGATATAAGGTATTAAAAGATAATTTGTTACTTCTTTTTCATTTATAGGCAATATTCAACACAAAAGACGAAAAGTTTAACAAAAATCTGAATCTGACAGGAAGATCAATTGATAAAATAAAAGCATAACACAATTTATATGAAATGCAATTATAATTGACAAAATGACGACATTGTTCAAACTAATTTGGATAAAGTTAGTGAAAGTTATCCAAAGAACTATACCTCTTCTTTCATTTCTAGAACCCTTTGTTGGTTTTCTTTCGTTAAGTTCTGTCTGGCAATAATGGCTTCTTCATAGCTTAATTTTCCTGCAAAGCGCCGTCTTTCGATTTCTGCTAGCTGCACCTCTAGATCTCTCTGTCTCATCTCTGACTGCCATTTTAAAAATGGAGTTGTATCTTTGGCACCAGCTTCTAAATTCTCTAATCTTCAAAATCAAATTATAGTTCAATTACTTTACAAGAACAGTGAATTTAATTGCATATGATTAAGTTAGTTCTCTGATATTTTGGTACAAATGGCCATAAATATATTGCAAAAAAAGAACAATAAGCGTACCATGCACAAGGAACCACAAACATACATTCCATGTTGAACTTAATTGTATTGTGCCTAACGCTCTTTCCAAAAGAGAGAGAGAGAAATGGAGTTTGACGTGTACTTAACACAAACTAGGTCATTTAAATAATTCGCTTGTTTGTAGGGGTCTTTAGCAGTGGGAGGAAAGGGGAGGACACAGAGAAAACCCATGAGGTTGGATAGGCGACCCTACTCCTTGTCAAGGGAATCGAAACCACGCTAGCTGACTCAATGACAGGCTTTATGATAGAGCACGCACATGCTAACCATTCGGCTATCCAACCCCCCCAGGCTTTTTTCAAAGAATGTCATCCCAGAGAAGACCAAGATCAGAGCACTTGAGGTATAAACTAATAAACCACAGAGAGATGCCAATGTGTACACAGGACCTCGATTTTCCGGTACACTGGATATACTAGATGATGTTCCTTGCCAACGCCCTCCATCCCTCCTGCATCACTAGTAAGGTGAAGCAACTCTGAAAAATCTTGGGAGTTTCTGGTCATTCACTGAGCCTGGTCATTCACTGAGCCATCTCATGCAAGGTATACTAAAATAGCACACTGGAGCCAGACGAAAGACAAAAAAAAGACATTACATTACTCTATGCTGATAAATGAAACGATTCAAATAAAAATATTTACTTTTTAATGACTTCTGCTTCTCTTTTCTGATATAACAAACCCTCTCGTAATATGGTAGCTGTGTTTAGTTTTACGGCTTTTTCTTTGATCTGAAATATAAACAGGGGTGTAATTCAATGACTTTCTGAAGGCAGACAATGTTAAAGACCACATAAGACCAAAAAACTTAATTGGGTGTACTTATAGCCAGTGTTTACTAAATCCATTTTACAGCAAGTTCAAACTAATCTCATCAAAATTAATTAAGTTATTAAGGTTTAAGTATCCGAGAGCCAAAAACTGTTTTCAATTTTTCAATTACAACCTCAATCCGGTTGATTGGCTGGTGACTTCACGGGCACTACACATACTATACACATTATCTATACAATATATCACTGCCTGTACAATAAAGCACTATCAATACACACAATCAGTTGACAAGAATCAATTGACAGTCCAATCACCATGTGACTGTCCTAATCATAAGCACTGAATTATTGTCTTACAATGTTATAGTTTAGACATTTGTGATTGGAATATTTTAGAGTGATTTTAAAATACTGTATCGTGTCGTAGATCCATTTAAGCGCCCTTTGTTTAAATAGGCTGCGTGGCAAATGAAGATGACCCATGCAATTAGCGTATTTACCGGTAATTTGGATAACCAAGTAATACTTGATATCCCAACCTATTCTCTATAAGTACAGAAAAACAAATGGTGCCAGACATTTGTCGATATATTCATTATAAGCTATATTATATATAATAATAATAACCATTTCTATACACAAAGAACAACTTTTATCGTAACTCCATTTGAAATTGACAGGGAATATGGAATTTTCCAATGACTATATGCTTAACAATAGATCGCCCTCATTTCTCAGCCAATCAACGGCTGAGTGACCGTAGCGGAGTTGGAGACTGCTGGGGCTGCTGTTCCTTGATACGGCCGGGGCTGATGTTCTTCGAAACGACCTAGAGAGAGAGATATTTAATGTCCACTTGACACAAACTCGGTTATTTCGGGACTAATATGACTCAATTTTATTTCAATAAATTGCTTCAACGTAGGGATCTTTAGCAGCGGTAGGAAACCGGAGGACTAGGAGGAAACACACCTGATTGGACAGCGATCCCTACTCGTTGTTACCTTCAACCAGGGAATCTAAACCACACCAGTTGACTCAATGACAGACCTTATGATACAGCGTGTACTGTAAGAATCCCTGATTGGATTTCAGTGATACAGCTGACGTAGGAAAGGAAGTAATACTCTGTATCCCCATGTAATGAACTTGACACAACCATGTCCACCCTTGAAACTTCTGCTATTGTTATTGCCCAATAAAATGGGAAGTAACTCACATTTTATTGCAACTAAGATTATTGTGTTGTACGTAAACAATGATGGTTCGTAAAATCAAGCTACGATCAAGGGCAGATAATTTGTGAAAAACCCATGGATGGACCCAGAGATTAATGGAAGTGAATGGATCGATACCACTGGGGATACCAAAAATGATAACTTCATGGATCTACTACAATACTTACAACAGGTGGAGCACGATTGATCTTATTTTTATCAAAATCCAATTTGGCATCTTGCTCTGCCATTATATTAGACATTATTTCTTTAGTTTTTTCTGACTTCTCTGTATTAGCACAGGCAAACTGCATTCTTGAGGCTTCCATTAAATGTTCCTAGAAGAAGAATGATAAAATAACGCTGAATTCTGCGTTTCCACTAATATTCATTAAGTTTTTTTTTTAAAAAGAGTTACTTCCCTTTAACTATCTGGAATCTATTTTATGTTACTACTGAGAATTTGTCCAACTTTTTTACAGATTGGAAATACAATTATTGAATGTATGTATCGTTTAATGGTCGAGAGCGAGACGTGAAGTAATATATTGTAACAACATGAGGGCCGTAGACCTGAATGTTTTTACAATATATTATGCAATGTCGTAAGCTTGAGACCATTAAACAACTTAACATACAGATACGTGCTTTTACAGTGAAATACGTCACATGAATCCAATATTTCACAAATATGAAATAAAACTATGTGCTGCATCGTATGATTGGGAAGGTGAAAAACAATAAATGCAGATTATATGAAATAAGAACTATGTGCTGCATTATATAATTGAGATGTGAAATGAGACGAGAAAAGAGATGTATGATAGATATGGTGTCATGAGGAAACATTTAGTTAGGATAGTCCATAAAGCCAGACGTATATAACATCCGTCGCTTATTTCCAATAGGGTCCAAAGTTGTCACGGTCGCGTCAGGTCTTCATTAGGAGACAAAACCTAATAAATATGCCAATCTCTACAATATATCACAAATAAATAAATACATTTATGTCTACATTTTATACATAAACCATTTGTATTAGTAGAAGGTAAACAGGCATGTAGGCCTTTCAAAGATTAATATTGTGTTGACAATAAATACTTCTTGGCTGCAGTTTTAAAGCTGTATAGTGAATCTACAGACTTAATGTATTTCAGAAAATCGTTCCAGATACTTATGGCATTGTAATAAAATGATGCAAACTGATCGCTACCTGCACATTTTGGAACAACAAATTGAATAAACTAGATCTTGTGCCGTACTGATGAGTATCTCAAACACATTTGAATTTTGATTTAAGGTATGATGGACAATTATTATGAAAAATCTTATGTACATGGTTTAGTTTTAACTGTTAAACTCGGTTTTTGACATTCAGTATTTTGATATCTGAATATGAAATATGGTCTCTACGCCCAACCAAGCCCATGTACAAATACAAGATAGTTGTCGAAATGACTTTTCTTTTAACACTGAAAGCCAAAACCTTGAAATAAACATAATTTGGTGTTTCTAGTTGATATTTAGTCTTGTTTTGTTTGTGTCAGTAAGCTTCAATGCTTTTTTTCACCTTGGCTAGGTTTTTAAGATAATGTATAAGCCACATACCAATTGTGTCGTACTGAACCCGAGCTGGTCACAAATGTCAAGGTTATTTATGCTCTAACTTTATATTTAATAAACTTACATCTTTTCACACAGTTATATCATGTCTTAAAACTTATTGGCTAGTGTCTTGATATTTTATTTTTTTACATAAATAGCCCACTTCATTCATGGTTTGCCTCTTTATTTTGAGTTTATTTTCATTATGAACGAATCCTGCATCATCCAGGCCTGGGACTGTACAATGCAGAAGATGCCCCCCCCCCCCGGATCCATTTATTTCATCATATTATGTGTGTTACAATGTTTGTGTATATTGTGTGTCTCATCTACAGTTGTTTTGTTTATGGCTGAGGCAATTCTCCTGCACTTATTATTAGCAGTTGATGAAACGAGACACTAGCAGATGATGAAATGAACCACTAGCTGGTCCCCGGATCCATTTCCTTGATTTGATACTTATTGTTTATTGCTTACAGTGTCTGTGTAGTGTATGTCTTGTCCCAAGGTTTGTCTTATCCCTTTATTTGAATGTTATGCGGTCTACCTACATACAGTTTTGTTTTCAAACGACCAGGATTGATCACTGTATCAACACACTTACACTCGGATCTAGACGTTATGTCAAACACTGAGTTCAGCCAGGTTTTACTAGTTTATTCACTTTGTGTATCTAGGACCGCGCCTTTAAATTTTGATAAATAAGTACCAAAGTATAGATTACCTCAGCCTTCCTTCTGTTAGCTTCTTTTACTAGATTCAAAGTTTCTAATTCTGATGGTGTTCTGTAGATGTGTTTTGGTACAGGTTTATGAGCAGCTACTTTAGGAATCTGAAAAAAAAAATATTCAAACTTGAAACTTAACAATGATAAAATAAAACCCAATACAATATTATAATAAACTATAGTTTTTGTGTGGATTTGATCTAAATTTTATACAAACTGTTTGTTTTATAAAATATTGTGTTTTTTCTAATGACATACCAGCCAAAAAAAATGTTTTCTTTTTTCAAAAATCATCGAGAAACACAGTAAAACATATGGTACATATACAATTAATGACTGCACTATAAAATTAGATATTATTATACACAGTGATTTAATTATAGATATTGTAAATATTAGCATTTAGAACATTTACAATTGTAGTATTATTAGCGCAAAAATTCTAAATATGTACAGTAGTCTACAACTAGTATAATATTTATGTGATACATACACATGTACTCATGTCATGTTTAGCTTATACATTGTTGGACAATTATTGGCCGCAGAAGTTTTTAAATTTCAAACCTGAAAAATTAGCACCAATTTAACCTGTGGCCTAAACTTCTGTATCTTCAATAGAAAGCATAATCTCACTCCAACTCTGTACATCTTATCAAGCCCTCCACATAATACCCTGCATATTTCAGCACTAATTTAGATTGGCAACCGACCTAGCTTGGGAGCCTATCAGATTCCTCGATCATTGCGCATACCACGTCTCGCGCACTGAACAGCTAAAACGTCTACCTATGATAACTGTGTTGGACAACGCTATTGTTTGTATGTCTGCGGCAGATAATTTACCTATAAGTTCAGAAATTTCAGACTAATCTAGCAACGTCCAGATGTTGTAAAACTCAAAGTCGTTGCTTCAGAAACATGAAACAGCAGTGGCATACTGAGAGAAAATGAATTCAGTCCTGTCACAATCTGATTAAAATACAGATCTCTATTTCATTTCTTTTTTATACTTTCGATGGCCTACACTGCATGAAGATATGACCGGTTGTACTGAAAAGGTTGTGTCAAGGGTCGTTAGAGTGGCTTTTGACCCTATGACGTCAGACATTGATTAATCAATCAGCATTGACGTTTCTATGAGTTTACCCTAAGTTCTGTGCAGAAAACGCCTAGAACTCACAGTAACAGACCGTTTCATCGGCCAATTCCTCATATCAATAGAACCGCTTGTTATATACATGTAACAACTCTTCAGATCCTAGTGTAGTTAAGACAAGTAAATCCAAATTTTGAACTATAAAAACAAACGAAATAGGATCTTTTTTTTTTAATCAGATTGGTAATGATGTGCAGTGACTCTAATTGAATTTAATGCTTCTACTTACTGCCTCTGGTAAAGGTATTTTTCTAGCACGTGGTTGGGTGATATTAAATGGTTTCACTTCTGTAACAAATATAAACAGTAAAATAAAATACATGCATGTGGATTAGACAATTGTGGGGGGGGGGGGAGTGGTGGGGAGGTGTGCGTGTGTTTTTGGGGTACAAAAACCAACTGGTATACAGGTTCATACAAAATATCAGACATTTCCCCATGTCAGTGGTGCAGGATGGAAATTGAATAACTGCTTTGGCACAATTTTCATATTCAATTTAGACCTTAAAAGTGCTTATATCCCGTTTAGAAAACCATTGCCCTCTCTAAGGACAGTCTGCAACAAATATTGATAATCAAATCAAAAAGACTTTCATAATGAAAGATTTGGGTTGATAGATAACTTGCAGTGCTTCCCAACGCCAACTGAATCGAACTCCATGGCATGCAGAGTGTGACTGAAGCATCACAACTGACATCCAACCACACCAGTAATTCAAAATGGAAGCCATTTAACAAGTTTATGATATTTTATATCGACATAAAAACAATAACATGTATTAAGAACCTGATGTACGAAGTCTTATTTCATCAAACATAATCACAGTTCAAATAAATCATACTGTCGTATTAACAATCAGCCATCAACTAGAGTAGCATTAAACCTCTTGTTTCAAGATGCATTATGGAGAGAGAGAAAGAGAAAGAGAGAGAGAGAGAGAGAGAGAGAAAGAGAGATGGGGTTTAACCTCCACTTGACACAAACTAGGTCATTTTGGGACTAACATATGGTTTAATTTTATTTCAATAATTCGCTTACGCGTAGGGGTCTTTTAGCAGTGGCAGGAAACTGGAGTACCGGTACCCAGAGAAAAGCCACGAGGTTGGACAGACGACCATAATCCTTGCCATGTACAACCAGGGATTTGAAACCATGCCAGTTGACTCAATGGCAGGCCGTATGATACAGCACGCGCATGCTAACCATTCGGCCATCCACATGAAGCAGAGGAAACCGGAGGTTGGACAGACGACCGTACTTCAGCTGACTCATTGACAGATCTTACAATACAATGTGCATGCACTCATGTAAGATTTAATCAAGGGCTGGTCATTCTTGTCAAAATTGTTCTAATATAGGTAACACAAGTGAGTATGCTAAAAACGTCAGGGAAATTATTTTATTTTGAGCAAAGTTATGAATAGTTGAAATTTTGACAAAATGTAGTCTAAGAAATAGTCTTAATGGTCAAGTACCATTATTACAATAATAAAAAAAAGTTAAATTATTAAATTACATGCATGATCTCATCCATTTAATATCTTGGCCATCGACGAACCTAGAGAATTGATTGTAGGATTGTCATGTGAATAAATGCTTAATCTATAATTTATATAACATTTGAAGCTAAAACCATTGACAATAGGCAGATTATACTCTTGCATAATGCGTAGATCTTTAGGTTTGTTTGGATTTTCCAGTGTGGTTCCCCCCTTGTCAGTAGTGGTGCGTGACTGAGGGCCTGGCACCGGACAATATATAGTCGCTTGAATATGACAAAAAACGAGTACCCATGTACACACGGTGTTCACATAAGAGAGCCCTTGGCAGTTGAAATTTAATATACAAGTAAGAGTAGGCTTTAGTGGCGATGTTCAGGCAAAATTTAACACATATAATGTACTCAAAGTACCTGTCTTCATTAGCCAAGTTGAAGCAGAACAGTAGATCATTATACCCTCATTTAATTTGATATTCTAAGTTTGTTGTTTAAACAGCATTAATAGAGATTGAAAAGCATAAATAATGAAGAATAGAGAATCCTAGTTAAGTAATTGTCATTACATACGGTTATTTGCATTTACTGTAGCATCAAGTTTCATTAATGTCGTGCTTCTCCAAAGATTTATTCTTATTCGTCGTGAAGTTTAATGTCATTTTTCAACAATTCACATCTATTTGTAGGGGAATTATTAAATGTCATTGCTCTCCAAGATGTTTATTTTAATTATAGAGGAACCGAAATGACAAAATAAATATATCTATTCATTAAAGGAGATGCTTGAAGCAATTTCATGAAAACTTGTAGATGTCTCTGTTCAACCACTAATAAATGAATGCATTAGTTTATTCTAGTAGCTATCATTATTACCTCATGTAGTTACATGATCTGATTTACACAATAATGTTAATAATGATAAAAACAAGAGAGAAAAGGTAGAGAGAGGGTTTAACCCACTCAACACAAACTAGGTCATTTCAGAACTAACATATGGTTCAATTTTATTTCAATAGTTCGCTTGCGCGCGTTGCGCGTAGAGGTCTTTTCTACGTGGGAAGAAACTGCAATTTGTACACAGGACATTGATTTTTCATCTAATCCGAATGACTGTACATTGTCCCTTGACAATGTGCTTTAAATCAGGGATCAAATAGGGTACCTCAGGGTTCGTGAACCAACGTCTTACTCACTGAAACACCGCAGCTCCCCAGATAAGAACTAGTAAATGGTTACCTGTTGTTGGTGTCTGCTTCTTCTTAGCTTTAACTTTATTTTCTATTCTATCTTTCATTTGATTTAACAAATCTAATAACTCAGGATGCCATCTTTAAAAAAAAACATACAAAATATACATTAAAATGGAACCAAAAATAAATAGTAACATCAATAACATAAACTATAACACTAAACTATAACACATACTTATGGAAAATAACATAGTAATAACATAGTAATCCTTTAGTAAATGGATAGAGCAACAAACTATTATAACACATACTTATGGAAAAACAGTTGCCATATACTAATTTATTTGGGCAGCATTTCGAAGAATATTCTTTCGAAGTTTTCTTTGAAACATCGTCCAAATATATTAGTATTTAGTAGCTGTATTTAAAAATTCATACCAAAAACTTGAAATTAAATCAAGGATTGGAAATTAATTTCATGTAAATTATGTCAAACACTTTAAGAAATCAAATAAATGCGATCGGTAGCACCCGGTATTTGTGACCAAAAGGCAAGCCTGGACTTAAAGCACCTGTCACAAATTATAATAAAAACGTGTGATAATTCATGTCTGACGAAGTCTGTGACAGGTGCCTTCTGATGAGCGCACCTACAACTGGATTGATTCTGCGCCACGCTGACGTAGCCAATAGGATTTGATTATTTAGTCACCTGGTACCCATGGGGCGGTAAAAAACATGGAGGATTTTTCAACAATTGCCGGGCGACATGACGAGGATCAACTGGTTGCTCATGATTGCATCCATTCATGGATAAATTATTTATCCATGAATGGATGCAATCATGAGCAACCAGTTGATCCTCGTCGTAGCGACATAAGCTATATCAGATGTTGTTAATTGCCGACACTTTTATTGCGTCGTAGGACTCGTAGGGCAACATAAGCTACGGTTAAGGCACCTGCCACAAATTATAACACAATAATTTGTGTTTGACAAAGTCTGTGACAGGTGCCTTATATCCAGGCTAGCCTGAAGGAGATTTGCGTAAATATGTACTGAAATTAATACAACCCACTGTATACTAATTTCCTAATATGGTATTTCCATATATGGCGGCTTTCTTGTAATTTTACCATTTAAGTAAGATATCATTTACGAGATAATAACACCATTATTATGTTATCAATGACATAAATAAACCAATTATCTGATTAATTGTCATTGATTATTGATCAGTGGGGTGTAATGTTTGACAATACTACTGATATACAGGGTACCTACTCGGTACTATATGTTATGTAAGACAACAAAAATACTTATTTAATTCAACATTATTGGCAATAAGCCACACATATGGCCAAACCCATTTAGCCTTTAAATCTTCAGGGTCTAATTATAATCCACTCATACCTAACACAATTCTTGTATACAATGTTTTGTTAAAATTTCAAAACTGAAAGATACATTATGGAAGATTACATAAAGAGCTGACAGTTCTCACTAAAACAATAGTGTACTGGGAATATTCTGAAAATTTCAGTCAAATTAGTTTACTCTAAGTCGAGAAATACTCATTTCAAAAACCTTGTAGCCACAAGTGTCATTGTTGCTGTTGTGACAAAAATAAAAATCTTGATTATCCATTTTTGCATTTAATCATCCATGGCTCTTGAACGTTTTTTGAGATTCAAATGTCATGAAAATCAGAAGCATCAGATGGCACCGAGATTGATTATGGTCTGGATAGTTAATTAATGTCTAATTCATAGTTTATATAACATTAAGGCCTAGAGAAAGACCTACAATAGGCAGATTTAGCTCTTGCATAATGTATATTGAAATACATGCAACTAAATGTTTTTAAACAGTACCAAATACTTTTGCTTTTCAAGAAGAGAGAGAGAGAAATGGGATTTAACATCCACTCAACAAATTTTGAAGAAGAATAAAGAAGCAAGATTTTAACAGTTACCGGTATTCCCAAAGAACAGAAAATCAAAGGCATTAATTTTTTGGTTTAAGAATCCAAGTAATAATAAAGCCTGTATTTTCCTCCCATAGCTAAAGTTTGTCTACATGTATGTACAGATAAGGATATAGTCAAATTAAAGTAAAGATAGGTTGCCAGACAACGAAACATACGCCCACAGCAGCTAAATCGTCCGGGCAGTCAACAAGGGTTGTCGCATATTTTTATGAAACATTTGTAATACACTAAAATCTGATTAAGAGTAACAACTCATTATGTAATTATCAGAAAATCATTAGAATTTGTTTGCTTTTTATAAAGTTTTGCCCCACGCTAACAATTAGTATACGAATCATTTAATATCATGGATTTAGCTGTTTAGTTATCAAAATTCATTGAAAATCAAAATACTTATTCGTTTCAACACCTTAAACTCTGTGTATCAATCTGAAGTCAATCGGATGATAAGTTTGGCCTCTATAGTGTCATAAGGTTTTTTGAAGTGATCAAGGGAGATAACTCTGGAAGCAATTATTTGAAATCGCTGAAAATTAATAGGCTTCTTCGTCTCATGACCTTAAACATTGTGTGTAAATTTAAAGTCGATCGGATATTAACTTTGGCCTCTAGAGCGTCCACAGGATTTTTTGACGTGGTCAAGGGCCATATCTCTGGCAGTAATTATTGGAAATCGCTGAAAATGAATGTACCTCTTCGTCTCATGACTGTAAACACTGTGTATCAATTTAAAGTCAATCCGATATTAACTTTGGCCTCTAGAGCATCCACAAGATTTTTTTAGGTGATCAAGGGACATAACTCTGGCACTAATTATCTGAAATTGCTGAAAATCAATAGGCTTCTTCGTCTCATGACCTTAAACACTGTGTTTAAATTTAAAGTCAATCGGATATTAACTTTGGCCTCTAGAGCGTCCACAAGATTTTTTGAAGTGATCAAGGGCCATAACTCTGGCACTAATTATTGGAAATTGCTGAAAATCATAGGCTTCTTCGTCTTATGACCTTAAACACTGTGTATCAATTTAAAGTCAATCGGATATTAACTTTGACCTCTAGAGCGTCCACAAGATTTTTTTAAGTGATCAAGGGCCATGACTCTGGCACTAATTAATGGAATTTGCTGAAAATCAATAGGCATCTTCGTCTTATGACCTTAAACACTGTGTATAAATTTAAAGTCAATCGGATATTAACTTTGGCCTCTAGAGCGACCACAAGATTTTTTGAAGTGATCAAGGGCCATAACTCTGGTAGTTATTATCGGAAATCACTGAAAAACAATTAGCTTTTTCGTCTCATGACCTTAAACACTATAAATCTAAAGTCAATCGGATATTAACTTTGGCCTCTAAAGTGTCCACAAGATTTTTTGAAGTGATCAAGGGCCATACCTCTGGTAGTTATTATCGGAAATCGCTGAAAAACAATAGGCTTCTTCGTCTCATGATCTTAAACACTGTGTATAAATTTAAAGTCAATCGGATATTAACTTTAGCCTCCAGAGAGGCTTAAACACGGACCGACGGACGGGGGCGACGACAATATACGACCACATTTCAATGTGGGCGTATAAAAACCAAACAGCATTTTAAGCAAATTGGGTTTTTTTCAAGTTTGGGTTCATATTTGAGGAGCCACAGACCACAGTGGCATTGGCTGAGAAAGTTCCTAAGGATTTTCCGACAAGCTTTCCCTTTGTCAGTGGTGCAGATGGACTAACAAGGACACCTGTCTAGTCCCGTGTATACATTGGAATGCATGTTCAAGATCCCTTGGAAGTTGGAATTCGATATAAGAGTGAGCCATAGTGCCGCTGCCCAGGCCAAATTTCCCTCATATAGCACACTGTATGGCCAAGTTGGAAGCAGAACTTTAAATCCCATTTTATTTCATATCTTCAGAAATCAAAAAAGAAAAAAAATTATAAAGTAGACCTACAAGTAATCTATAATCTTGGAATAGGCTACATTGTCAATTTCTGCCTGCAATCTAGCTAGGCCTCTTGACACATATATGATATAATGTATCCTAACATGTCTTAGAGACACTAATTGATTAGATAAAATAAGGTCCTAACTCCATTTCATCTCTGATAACTGGTATATATCTTAGATATATTATCTATATACAATCATTTATAATATATACTCTGACTTGCTTGGTTATTGTTTTTACGTTATAATGTGAATGTGAAGTACTAAAAGAAGAAAAATAATGCAGAAATTTCAGGTAAGTTTCAATTTCGTTCATAATAATAATAATAAGAGAACAATTTTGTTCTATAAACTATAACAGCTACTTTTTTATTTTGGCTATAATTGTTTTTCCATAAGTATGTATTTTAGTTTATTGCTCTATCCACTTACAAAATGCCTATCAAAGAGAATTTTGTTCTAGGAGACTACCGGTATACAAATTATATACAGCAGAAATAATTATTAGTTATTTGAATTTTACAACTATATCTGTTGCTAATAGAAACAACCGAACAAATTTGACAGTAGCCTACAATTCAATCTCTAATTGATTTGATAGTTCTCTAATTGATTACTTTTTTGTCTGTGGGGTCAATGACATTTTCATAGGTTATGTCGGTTGTTTGTCAATAGTGTGTTTGAAATTCAGTACACAACTAAATTGCTTACTATTGTGTCTGTGGTGTCCAGGTCATGTAGGGAGATTGTCAGTACTGTATTTGTATTTCAATGCACAATCAAAATGGTTGTGAAATAAGTAATAAGTTTCTATACATACCTCATTAAAGGAGACAGAAGAACGGTCTGTACAAAGCTGTTCTCATAAAGACTACACCATTTATCTTGAATCCAAGTTAATAAATTTTTCTCATCCAGGAAGAAGTTCAAAAGCTTGTGAGAAATGTAGATATAATACATTAATGGATTTCTGTTTTTAAAAAATTGCTACAAGTTTATCAGAGGCCCCCCTAATTTTCTACAGTGCCCTTTTTTACTGCTGAAAGTGCCTTTTCTCAGACCCAAATATGTCCGTTCCGAACGTTTATTTAGACGAAAATATCAGCCAAATAGCTCTTGGAATAGCTACAGATGCAAGGAAATGACGGATAATTGTCTTAAGGAACCCCCCCTTCCCAAATCCCCCTCGCAGCTGCGTGACCCCTCTCCACGGTAAGTGCCCTCATTTTGTGGCGCCCCCCTTTTCAAAATTCCTAGATCCGCCCCTGTTTATTATGTTAGACTGAGATAAAGAGCTGTTCGTTCTTACTTATAATTATTCAAAAAAAGATAGTGAAAAACTAAATTTTGAAAATTTCAGTAATATTACTTTATTCTGAGCAAAGTTATAAGTGTTTGAAGTTTTGACAAGCAAGCCTTGATTATCAAGTACCATTTCTACGATAAAAAAACATGTACTGGTACTCGGTATACACCACCGCTACCGAAAATATCTCTTAAAGCAAGAAAAAATGACATCAGAGATTAATATCTGTTACCTTATAAATTCTATTAATATCTTGTGAGTATATAAATTTTCTTAATTGCGAAACTCCGAGTTCATCTAATCTAAACAAGATCAGGTAACACAAAACTGAAATTACAAAATAAATAAAATACACATTAAAGTATTAATGTTACAAAATGTTTCTATATTTTTACCATATTTATTACAGGCATTTCAGAATTCAGAAACAATAAATATTTTCATACATCCACAGAATTAAGGAATCACGAAGAACCTGCATAAATGGCCATAAACTTAAACAATCGTGACTTTTTATGAAATGTATATCATCTATTCTAGTTCGATAATTACGTTTCCACTAAATAATTTGGTATGTTTATGTTCAGATAAAATAATAAGTTATAATAAATATGACAAATTGAACAATAAATAATGCAACAAATACACAAAAAAATTGTATGTTTATGTCCAGATAAAACAACAAGTTAAAATATGTGACATAAATCTATAAACACGATATTTTCACAATATAACAGAATGAAATGAAATGGGGATTAATTTTTTGTCAGTACAGTACTTATGATGAGACAAACATAACTAAAATTTTATTTCTATGGTTACATGTGCAAATGGTGGAGGGTGGTGGTTTATGGCCTAATGGTTAGCATGTGCGTGCTGTATCAAAAAGGCTGTCATTGAGTCAACTGGCATGGTTTTGATTTCCCGGTCCACTTCAGATGATCAGGTCTAGACTCCCTGTTCGTATGAGGTAACGGGTTGGTCACCTGTCCAACCTCATGGGTTTTTCCGGGTCCTCTGGTTCCTCCCCAAAATTCAAAAAGATTTAATAATAATAATAATATATATGTACCTGAATAGAGTCCTTGTTCAGCTCTTAATGCTATTTTACCATCTTTTATATAGAAACCATCTATAACAACTTTAATAACGGATGAATATCTAACACAACCAGAGAATACTTCAATAACAAATGTTACAATATCTTCTTCTAAAATCTAAAAAATTTGTTCGTTATTATTATTTAATTAGTATTAATTTTCAATTAAAATAGGCTATGAAATAATGCATGTTCGGCAATGAAGCTGTCAGGCATAAATTTAGACATTGTCAGGCACAAATTGAGACACTGTCAGGCACAAATTGAGACTTTGTCAGATGCAATAAATCACAGTTTCAGAAGGAAGTAAAAAAAATAGAATTGACTGCCATATGAAGAGATAAATCAGTGAAAGATTAACTGCCATAAAGAGAGAAATCATTGACATTTAAAAGAAATAAGTTAATAACATACTGTTCTGAACTGAAATACATAAAGAAAGACTTGTAAGTTAAACATGCATTATGCAATAGCTAAATCTACCTATTGCAGGTCTTTCTTTAGGTCTGAAATGTTTTCTAAAGTATTAATTAGACATTAATTAACTGATCCAGGCCATAATCAACTCTCGATGGCATCAGATTTTTCCGATATTAAACAGATTAGAACAGTTTAGCGACACTTTGATTTAATCAAATATGGAGGACCAAGGCTTAGCTTTGATAATCCAGTACGGTGGTTGAAATTATTACACACGTCTGTCAAAACTTCAAAGGCTAATATCTTCGCTGGCAATAGAGTAATTTGAATGAAATTTTCAAATTATTCATTATTCACTTTCGAACTATTAAAGCAAGAATGGCTAGTTCTTTATCTAAATCTTACATAATGTATCTTTAATATATACATATTAAAAGCAGGAAAAAACATTTAGAAATGAAATGGGGTTTAATTACCTACTTTACCATATATTTAGAATACTAAATGTAGGTTAAACATATTAAAAACATTTAGAAATGGGGGTTTAATGTCCTACTTTGCCATATAGGTTTAACTGTTTTAATACCTTACACAGTCAGTAATCTTAAATTATTAAATATATGAGAAACAAACACACATATTTTTTTACCTTGTTAGTTTCAAAATATTGTTGAATATGTTCTTCTACAGAAACCATGCCACTATCATATGTGTCTAATATATAAGAACAGTGCTGTAGTATCTGACCGTGACTTAAAGCCATGCTGATAGATTTATTATACAAAGGTAATACTTGTGGTGCTAGACTTAATAAAATAAAAAAAGCAAGAACATTCCATAAGAAATCATGCAATAGTTAAAAAGGAATTGAGAAGAGAAATATCAGACAAGATGAAGAAGTATCAGTGATAAAAACTTTACTTTGATAATAAATTGTGATGGAAGATTATCAAATAATGGACCTACACATATCTCCCCCACCCACCCGGCTACACCTATTTCACAAGGTCAAATGCATATTTCCTCAAGGTCACGAGATGTAAACAGGGTTTGGTGCTTGGGCACATGATTGTTGCCAAGGATTGTGAGTTAGGGTTCACGTAAGGCATAGGGCTTGGTCTTGGATTCAGGTTCGGGTTAGGGCTAGCCCTGTTTACATCTCTGGACCTTGAGGAAATTATGCGTTGGGCCATGTCAAATAGATCTTACCTACCCACCCCTGACATCAATTGATGTCAACGAGCAAGATCATGTTGTTGTTGTCACATCATAAAAAATGTTCTTTTACCTGACCACTTAAACATTTAATAAATTGTCAAATTTGAAGTTCATGTTCCACATCAAAATATAACTTTGAAAAAGATGGCGGTCAGGTTAAAATATTCCACAACCATGTAAATCATAGAATGTCTTGTCTTTTTGTTGTCAAGGGTCATGGCTATCATTGCTCTGGTCAATTTAGTAAGGCCAAAAAAATTACCTGTGCTTATTATTTTTATTAGCCTAAATTGCCTACCCTGAACTTTTTTTTTTATCATTTCTTAGGTCCTATAAATCTGTGTTGTTGCGGTTTTCTGCAGACACTGAAATTTTGGTATAATAACAGTTCGAATCAGCATTATTTTAAAGAACCTTATTTAGTAACAAAACTAGGAATGCCAGGAAACTGATACTAAACATTTTTCCTGTTCTTAAAATGACATCTGAAAAAAGCCATAGGGTGCAAGTACATGTATCTATTTTATTAAAAGATTAATTGATTAGTTCTATTCAATCTTAACATACATTATACATAACCTAGGGAAAAAAAATATCACACCAACCGAAAATATGATTGTGAATGAGGATAATATAAAGAACCACAGCAAATTACAAATGTAAATGATCATTGCCATTATATACACATCTATTTGGCTATGAATTTAACCTGTTGTTTCGTGAAATTTAATTTTGCATACAGGCAGTTTTATGTTGCTTTACTTTAGTCATTACAATGTTGTCTTTGTATCATGGATTACAATTACAAATCACAAGTTTCATTGTCATTACATTTAAAAAAAAAATTGTTATTAATACAGCTAAATTACTTTTTTAAGACAAGTTAGGAGTGTAACGAAATCTGTAACCAACAGACTGTTGATCAAAAATAGGCCCTACACTGGAGAGCAGAACGGAATAGGCCCTACACTGGGCAAAATTGACACTGGCAGGGCAGTGCACATGCCAGCTTACCAAATCTCGCTCATGCAAGATTAGGTGTCTCAAAGTACTATTTCTATGATGCGTCCATCAATTATTATTTCACATATTTTGGGCATCTAAGAAAATGTTTCTCTCAGTTTTTGGAAATCAAATTATTTAACATTATTTGTATCACTTCAGAAACTTAATTATGAAGGTTTTATATTTAACAATAATCACATTATCTTCGCTCTGCTTAGGCAATGGCTGTTAAATATTATTACTCAAACTTACTGGTGGTTAGTCTAAAAACAACC
This sequence comes from Patella ulyssiponensis, assembly GCA_963678685.1. NCBI lineage: Eukaryota > Metazoa > Mollusca > Gastropoda > Patellidae > Patella > Patella ulyssiponensis. The sequence goes on from OY783229.1 coordinate 65,724,248, forward strand.
CTCCTGGGCCTGGTTCTTATACGTTTGTCACTAATTTTAGGACACGGTGCATAGATAAAAAATCATTTTCAAAATCAGCTAAATAAAAAGATGAAAAATAATGAAATTACAGCGCTGTTTAATCAATTTTATCTCATCAATTTGGGCCATGTCTTGGTCGACTGTTAGAATAGCAAATCCATACACACACGGGGGCTGACATATTGGAATTGTCTAGGTAACGGTAAACAACATCGATTTTTTGCTGAAAATGTTAAAAGTAGGTTAATCAGACAGATTTCGTCGTTTACATTACAAAATATATACTTACTGACTGGTACTTATCAAATAAAATTTAAATAAAACTGCATGGAAAGTGCTGTTTTCTCACTGTAAATAATTAATATTAAATTTTGTTTACAAACACCGCCATATTGATTATTTTCTCATCCGGGAACTCTGGGTAAAATTTGGAATTATTTCATGATCCACAAAAAATAACTAAATACATTATCGTTAATCTCAAATAGGCAAAATGCAACAAAATACAATGAGAACAGTTATTAAAAAAGATGATATAAATGGAACAATAAATATGGGTTCTCCGTAACTTAACGGGGGCATGCCGAAGATGAATTCCGTATGCAAATGAGATATCGAGAGTCCCGCTTTGGCTAAGTCTCGAATATCACTTTGTTTGACTTTTCACTTCATTGAAATAGAATGTTTAGCTTTGATAATCGAGTCTACATTGAGCGTCGCTCTTCGAGTAAATAGTATCAACATAGCTTTGTGTTAGATTCAAGGAAGGCATCGTTACTAGCGTGCATCTTTATTGTGTTGTTTTAATTCGTAAGGAAAATATGGAACCCGTTGAAGTAAGTTAAATGTTAACAAAATTTATATTAAGAAATATATTTAACACAAATGTTAGAAGTAAGACTGCCATTGCAATCGACACAGAAGTGTTAATAAAACGTCGGCCGAAATCCTGCTAGTGCCAATTTTTGACTTTGTTTACTGGTAATACTGCCTGCAAATTCCAATTTCAGATAAAAGATTTATTTTGATTTTTGATTTTTCAGCAAAGGGAAATATCGGCGCCACGTGTCGGACGATTCAAGGTTTACATACAGGTAAGTTATATCATTATTTTATGGTAGAAAATGCAGAAAAATAACTGCGCAACTTTCAGTTCAATAATAAATATTCAGGAATTTTCAGGACTGTTCAATCGTAAACGGTACCGTGCATACAGTTGAATTTGGCACCGATTCAAAATGTTTAATATTCTCTCCCCGAAAGTATACATTTGGGGGGGGGGGGGGGGGGTTATATTGGCGAATCTAGGAAATAAAAGACAATAATAATATTTTGTGAAAACAAAATAATACATGTGCATAGTGTTAATAATTCCAGAAAACGGTAAATTGAATTGTCCTGAGCTGCAAGGGTGATATGAACTGCTTACATGTACATGAGTCGAGTACGTACACCATCTGTTGGCTATGGGGCTTGTGAATTGACAAGCTGCAACTAAAAGACCAGCTTGGTGTTTTTCAATGAACAATCAATAAAATGAACTATTTTCGGCAAACAGTCAACAGTTAGTTTAAGTTCCAAAGAGATAAAATTCCTAGATAGAAACTGGAAGGCATTTTGCTCAATGAATATTGCAGATGCAAAACCTAATGCCACAAGCCAAAAATTTGTCTTATGATTCATTATGTCCTAGATAGTATGTATGTATACCAGTAGTCTGCACAAAATATGGGGAAGGTACAGTTATGTTTTATATGCAAATAGCTGAAAGTATTACACAAGGGATGTTTAACAATAGCAACATATTGATATTCAAATCTAAGTTTTGGGGAGATTCTAGATCTTTATAATATGATCAAGAAAATGATACAAACTTAAGTTAATGAATCAAGTTGAGAAAAGAATTAAAATTTAAAACTTTAGAAATATGACATTAAAATAACATGCATTTACATTAAGACAGCAAGAATTATATTTTATAAAATCATTCTCCTAAAAAAAATCACATCAATCATCAAACAACGCTTGTAAACCAAGCTAATTCGGCATATTTTCAGTTGTAAGTCCACATTTCTAAGTCTAGGATCAAAGAGCCATTTAGAATTTGTACTTGAGATGTTATTTTTATCTAGCTTATCATGATAACATTTACTAGGTGGCCCCATTCATAATGTTCATATCATAATAAATACTTGTTTAGAAAAAAATTCTTAATATATTGAAAATAAATATCTTGAATGTTGAAAATAAATTTTGAAAATAAAGTTTTTTTAAATCATGAAAATAATTTTTTCACATACATGTATTCACAAAAAATAATTTTTTTGAATTTTGAAAATAAAGTTTGTTTAATTCACAAAAAGAATTGTTCCATTTACATGTATTAACATTGTTAAACTTTTGATGTAGTATATATATATGTACAAAATTTAGTGAATAGAAATTTTCTATGTATTATTATTTAACATGCACTAAAAATTTAAAAAATTCAGTCTTGCAAAAAAGACAAAGCTTTAATAGGAGTTGTGCAAAAAAGACAAAGCTTTAATACCAGTTTTTTCCAGAATTTTCTACAAATCTTATTTAATGGTTAAAGGCTTTCCAGTTTTCTTTAATAAAAGTAAGATTTTGTAAGATGTAACACTATAAATGACATTCAGATATCAAATAATTTCATTTTTATTACATTAATAAACACAATGAATAGAACCATATTCCAGTAGTGTAGTATTTTTACAATGCACCTGCATTAGCCCATGCACTATGAATGGCATCTAGAGCTTTACTGTTAGTCCAAAACACATGGTGTTTATATACAGTTATACTACAGAAAGGCTACATGCTTTATAACAGGTACATGCAGTACATGGACAAGGTCCAATTTAACAAAAAAACACAAAGATTTACAGCTTTATGTGGTAATATTTGCACCTGACATTGTGTGAGTACATATCAAATGTTTGACAATACAAGTGCTTCTTGGGTTGTTTACAAAACACAGCTAATGTACAAGTAGGTTACACTATATCACAAGGAGGTGTGTTCTTGTGTCTGGGTTCGAATGTCAAGGTTACTCAGCATGTATGTCTCGATAATGAGTTGGTGAACAGAAAGCTATGGCTATCGCTCGCAAAAAAAAAAATCTATATTCCAAATTGTCCTGAGATGTTCTTTTAGAATGGTGTGTTTTAATGGAAATGATTCCATATTGATTTCCAGTCTTCCACAAACATTGTAAAATTGTTTGTGGATTTAAATGAATGTTAGAATTTATTTTTTCTGAAATGTGAAAGTTATATCGTATTAAATCTGTGATTTGCTGGAATACATGATACACGTATATATTTAATTATGATTTAACTTTTTTTATTATGCGTTTGAATTATACAGTATTGTCTGTATAACTATTACAAAACATGTAGGCCTGCATGTATACCACTGTAATTATTACTTCTCCAAAATAATTTGTTGGATTGGGTGGTCTAGTGCTTTATTGCATATGCTTGAAATCATAAGGCCTGTCACTGAGTCAAGAGAAATGGTTTCCAATTCCCGTTGTAGTGGGGTTGCTTGACGTCTCTGGGTCCTCCAGTTTACTCCCTATGCAAAAGAACCCTACGTGCAAACAAAGTATTGAAATAATATGGAACCATATGTTAGTCCCAAAATGACCTAGTTTCACTTTCTCTCCAAAGTGCTTTGATACGTTTGACATGAAAGTAAATTTAACAAAACCCCTGAATGAGGAAATGATGTCAACTATAAGTGCATGTTAATATTACTGTATAAGAATGTATATATACATGAGGTACTGTGAGTTATAATAAATATGTCACAGACAGATGTATTACTAAGTGTATATAACATGAATATTGGATTTTGTCTGGTTAATAAAACTTCCAATATAACACAACCCACGCATTTTCACTTTCAGAAATCATAATATAGTTACATGTACATATACTTATATGTATATCCTAAGAAACATTTTATCTACAAAATATATATAATTGTTGAATAATTATGGTAATTAATATGTTTATTATTAATTCATAAAATAATTCTTGCCCTACTATACATGTACACTGATACAGCCATTGACAGCTCACAACAGCAGCAGCTCAAAAATTCCAACACTGTTCAAATATATTGTTTGTAAACTCAATATTTTAGGTTGCAAGGGTTCAAATATCAGGGTTTCTATATACATGTATATATTTCTCATATTTGATCTGATATGTGCGTTTATTCCTTATTTCTGTATACATGTATTGTGACTTGTCTGTAGATTTATCTTGTGTAATTGTTTCTTAACCTATCCAAACAACTACACACTTTTCCCTGCCAGACCTTCGGTCCTGCAATACTGAAACAGGGAAAATATACTGGTAAATTGAGATGGAGTTTCTCGGCCAATGCAGGGATTGAACACAGGATTTCCCGGTTAGCGAGCCAGCGTCTTATATTCACTGAGCCACTGCGTCCATCCCACTGAATAGGGGGAACCACTCTGGAACAACACAAGGAAGTTCTCCGCCAGCGATCTAGTGTCAAATAGTTAGCACATGCGTGCTGTATCATACGGTCTGTCATTGCGTCAACTGGCGCGGTTTCGATTCCCTGGTTATACATGTACATGACAAGGAATAGGGTTGCCTGTCCAACCTCATGGGTTTTCTCAGGGTCCTACGGTTTACAGTACTCCCACTGCTAAAGACCCTGGTGCGCAAGTGAATTATTGAAATAAAATTGAACCATGTGTTAGTCCCAAAATGAACTAGTTAGCCTCTCCTGTCTAGTGAACTAAACCCTTATCTCAAAGTAGATAATAAGATAAGATTTATTGTACATCTGTAATTGCTTTTATATTCTTTTATATTTTCGTTAAGGTGTTTACAACTCATTTCACTCTGACTAATGGGTTTCTTTTGAGTAGAGAAGCTTTTATAAAAGACAATTATTTTCCGTTCTAAACTTTACATAACCTGGCTATTAAAATACATCAAATACAGAAAATAATAGAAAACCCAACACTTAATTCTTGAGATAATAATTAGTTGTGTGTAAGTAGTAAACTAAAAATTATTACATTTTGAACAAGAAGATACTTAACTGAATTCCATAACAGATAAAACGATCTAATAATGTATGTTTTTTTGTAATTGTTTCCTTCGTGGTTCAAAGAGCCTAACTCTTTTATCAATGTTGTACATCCATTAACATTATTACTTGAAAATGTAAAAACAAATAATAACCACAGAAAAACATTCACTAGGTTTATTAAAGGAGCTAAATCTTGGACCTAGAAATCGACACTAATGGGTAGCAACACATTATATACTGTAATATGAATATATATATATATAATAAGATCGACATTCAATCGTTCTGGTTTTTACTGTAATTTCTAATTAGTTATGTTCGGCAAAATACGCTAGAAGTGTCAATAGAATGGCAATCTCTTGCCTCTGGTTATTCCAGTCCATATAAGAATATGGGGTCACTGGTTATTCCAGTCCATATAAGAATATGGGGTCACTTTTTGACAAGACTAGTTGAATATGTTTAGCACTGTTTTTCAAGTCCCTTGTTATATAGATGATGTCAGATTGGGCTGAAACATATATGGTACACAACTCGTCGTGTACCAATGGTAGAATGTTTATTTTGTCTTAAATATTGGATATCAGAAACCCATCTTTTACTGGAAAGATCACAGCATCAATATTGATTTAAATTGACAAATAATTTGTGTTGTAAAACAAAAATAAAAATGGTTGGAGTGCCCAAGTTTAGATTTGTCGTTGATTCCATAAAGTACCGGAAGTTAGGTTTTAGAACGTCAAATACTGTGTGTGTGATTCAACATGGCGCCCGAGGGGTTTAATATGAAGAGGTACGAAACAGTACCAAATGGTTTATTTGTGTGAGTGTCAAGGTTGACTAAAATGCCTTGGAAATCGGAAGTAGGAGGCGACTAGTATGTGTCTATCTATTTTGTGGACCGATGTGAGATTGTCCGTTGTGTTAACTGGACGAGTAGGCCTATTCACCTTCGGTTATTTGTCAATGTCAAATAAGAGGCTTCTTATCGACACGATCGGCTCTGGATCAGTTCGATTCTACGTATCTCTCGTAGCTGGGAGAAAAAAGATTTTTTAGCCGAGAGAATATCTTCCGTCAAAATAGTGGTTGATTCCGAGGCAAGGGAAGGAATCACGACCGACCGGTCTGGTCAACAAAATTTGCCATAACGAGATCGTAAGCAGAGAGTGAGATATTTTTATTTTTGTTTTACAATGCCCTACCCCTGAGTGTTCCAACTTTGGATATATTTAGCCTTTTGCCCCTCTCACGGGTGTTACATCAACACCCTTGTCTATATACTATCCCTTCTTTGTTATGACAAGTAACAATGTTACAAACCAACCCAAGGCATCCTAGTTAGCAAAATTATGGACACTAGCACTTCAATCTATACGATCAGTACAACCCCGGTAAGCGAGCTAGCGACCCCGGTAACAAATTTGGCACCCCGCCATTTTGTCAAACCTCTGTACAAACCCCGGTAAGCGAGCTGCCGACCCCGGTAAAATATTCGCAAACCCCGCCAAGGGGTTAACCCCGGTAACCCCGCCAATTAGTAACCATAGAAACCCCACCGGGGTTTCGGAATAGTATAAATAAAAACGCCCAACACGTGAGTCCTATCAGTCCAGTCTGATGAGTTCAATACGAACGAAACTAGTCACTGACATTCGGGATAACCAGGTCTTCATAGCCACCATTATCTCTTCTTTTAAATAATTTGTGTTTTCAAGGTCAAAGACTTTGGATGATATTGAGTTAGAGACTTAGCTACTGTAACTGTAACATTTCAATGAAAGTACTCTCATTGATGATGCTGAGCGTACCCTGATTATAATTACATACCTGGTACCCTGATGATGCATTCAGGCCACAGACATTGTCAGGCACAAGGTAGTCTTGTCTGGCATAGTCTCTCTGGTTCCTGCTGTCATGTTGTTTGGCACTGTTTTGCCTTATTTCAGTGTTTTAATTATACCTTTAATACATGTCTGGCATTAATTCCTGACATTTTGTCAGATACAAATAAGATCAGTACTTCACAGCCTGTACATGTAGATACTGTGCATATATACATGTATACCTGTATAGAAAATGTAGGTACATATATATATACTAGCGTGATAAGGTCACCCTAATCAATATAAAAATGATTCATGAAACAATCCAATATTGTATAAAGACGATTAATGAATAATTAAGTTGTCTATAAAGTTATTGTGTTTATGTGTTGGACTTTGTACAAATAATCAATATCTTTAACAATCACAGTTACTTAACAACCATGTTATAAACTAAAAAAAACTAAAGCATATGTCAATAGCTTTAACAATAAACAGTAAAATTATAAAATGAATTGAAAAATCTAAAACTCATGTCAAAAGTTTAACATCCTTCTGTTCTGTACTGACTGGTTAATGAAGATGAGGATATGCCATACAGTTTGCTATGAGGGGAATTTTGCCTGAAAAGCTGTCAGCTACACTGCAGTTTATGCTATTTTTTGAATTCCGTCTGATATGTGGTCTTTTACGTGCACACTTCAGTTTTTAATCCTATCTTAACAACTATAAATATACATGTAAGTTGTCACTTGCCAGGTCCACCATGCAGCACCACTGACATGGGGGAAACCCCACGTCGGAAATTTCCTATGAACTTTCTCGGTCACAACCGGGATCATACACAGAACCACCAGATTAGCAGGCCAACGCCTTACTCACTGAGCCACCATGGCTTCAGATAAAATGACTAGAAATAAAAACATATACGTTTACAGCTTGCTTAGAGTTAGGCAGACACAGCAATATTTAAAAAAAAAATTTAAAAAAAGAACTTCAACAAATGATTCCAATAAGAAATGGTCCCTGAGATGTATATACATGTATATTGCAATATTAGTTATCTTTAAATGAAACTAATTTGTCTTGCAAGAAATGAGAAAGATGTTTTCGTAGGAAAGACTTACATGTATAACAAAATACCCTGACATTTTTCACTAAATCATCAAGTTTCTTCTTTTTTACTTCACTTACTTTTGATAAAATTAATGCATCTTTCGTAGCCTAGAATAAATCCCCTCCTTTTTTTTAGTTTCCTTTGCATTTTGACATGTGTGGCTGATAGTGACCTTGACTGTCTCTCGACATGTATAGCTTTACATGAGTAAGTAATATTAAAGGAAGGGTGACCTGAGGACGCAAATAAGAGTTATTCGAGACAATGTAAATAGACATATGATTCTCCATTTCTCCTTCAAATATCCTTATTTATGTAGGCATGTATCCTTTATAACTCCTTTCTGTAAGTCATGTTTACCTTTGGTTTTATGCCCTATTAATGGTACTAAAAATAGATTTGAAGGACATTTTTAAATTGTTCTAACATAATGTTTACACTTGTTGGAGACTCTTTTTGATATGATCAAATGAACAATGCATGGCGTTAATTAAAGTTGCTGATCGTAATTTCCAGTTTCAACCTATGCTAAAATGAAGTTAAATTGATTAGTTAACATTTAGTTAAGAAAATAAAATCACTATATTACATGTAGATACATGTAATCACCAGGCTTGAACTACTGGGCTAATGAAGATGGGCATACACCATACAGCATGCTATGAGGGAAATTTTGCCTGGACCATGACACTATTGCCTAATCTTATATCAAATTCCAAGTGCCAAGGGATATTTTAAGTACATGACAACGCGCACTTGTTCACTTGACCTCATTGTTTTTTGTCCCATCTGAATGACTATACATTTACCCTTGCCGTCGGGCCCTCTATACTACACCACTGACAAGGTGAAACCTGTTGCAGTTTGAACTTTCTCAACTTATGTAAAGATCGAACATTCTTCCCTCTTTATTTGCTGAAATATGAACTGGTTTACGCAGGTTTAGGGGACGCAAAGGCCGGTGATTTGCTATCTCATCATCTAAGGAGGTTAGTCAATGAATAATCAAAGGGGGTATCTACTTAGATAATTTGCCACCCCCTAGATCTGGCACCCCCAGGGCATATGCCCCTTCAACCTCCCCCTACATGTATACCTAAACCAGGAATTAAGCATATTGTATTAATGTTTCAGTTGGTTTTAATCAGTTCTTAATTTACCTGTGTTGACAGACTGGCAGTGAAATAGATCAGCTGGAGAAATTATCTGTCTGTCATTTAACACAACATGAAATTAGATTTCAAGTATTTAACATAAAAACATGATATAAACTTAACATAAACTATCTCATTTATTTCAATAATGTGCTTGCATGTTGGGATCTTTAGCCATGTTGGGCATGTGACCCTACATTGTAGCTGGTGCTTTAACGTCTGCTTCAACAAAAGTCATATCGCAGACAAGACCTAAGAGTGTGGAAGCTTCGTTCTGTTTTTAGAATATGATTTTGCAATCTTTCCATTTGAGGCCTTAAGCCTTGTAGTGGGTTTAGTAATGCCATCCTTGACCCAATGACAACCTTATGATCCAAAGTGTACACATCAGTCCACTCAACCCACTGGATACCTATGAAGGTTAAATATATATTGGACCTGTAAGAATTGAACAAAATATGGTATTTCAATATGACCTTAAAAGTTGACAATGTATGCTAATTTTAACACATAGCAGTTGTAATGTTGTGTAAATGCAGCACAAACATATTGAATGACATCCGATTTTGAAGAGAGCTCTTAAATATTCAGGTCAGCATTTCCTTGCAAAATATATTATGTGCATGTAACTGACCTACATGTATTGTGAAACAACTTTAGAGATATTAATATGTCACAAGAGCAGCCTAAGCAAGGAGGAAAAATGTTACAAACGTTGGGAATGTATCCTACTGTATTTCAGGAATGTTACAAACCATATTGTTGTTGTAATACATTTTACATGTATATGTTGCTGCATAACTACAAGGATTGACAAGCAACCTTCATTTATATACATGTAGGACCAAAAATAGACTTGTAGCATGGTGGCAAATGGGGATGGGGGCAGCTGTGAAGGGGCATATTTTTTTCTCCGGTCTCTGCCTTATATCATGGACCTTATAATACATGTAACTAAAGTATAGCCCTTTATAAAACTTTTGTCGTTTTCATGTATCAAATACATCAATCAATGTTAAGTAAATTTGAAAATGCTTTGAGAAACCGGGCCATGTAGTGTTAATAACTTTTTTCAGATTTATATTTCTGTTCAAATATAAATAACAGGATTAGAATTCTGCTTGTTAAAAAATTTATTATCTACAATTATTTAATTTATTCCATTTTACTTATTTCCTTTAATATACATGTGCAATTGAACAAAATTTAAAATGATCAGTAATTAATAATTCTTTCAGTATATAATGTAGTAGGAAATTTTGTTATAGTCAGCACCTAACACTACTCCTAATATTTCACAGGGGCCATCCTCTATTTCCATTTTGATATACCTTTAGATAAACTCACCCTGCCACTGGGATTACACGTACAGATATTTAGAATAATTTAATAAAAAGATCTATTCACACACCATGGTCATTATATGTATACCATTCCCCCATTTATTTAAACATACATTATGCAAGAGCTAAATCTGCATACATGTATGTCAGGTCTTTCTTTAGGCCTGAAATGTTATCTGAATTATTAAACAGAGTTGGATTATCAGACATTAATATTTATATCAAGACCATAATCAACTCTAGATGCCATCAGTAGCCAGCAATATTTAGTGGATTTGAATAGGTAAAAATGGACAATCAAGACTTGGTTTATTATCGTACCAACAGTAGTAATGATGATCGAGGCTAGCAATAAATTGAATCGCTAATATCTTCTTGGTTAGGAGTGGAGCAATGTGACTGAAATTTTTAGCATATTCTGTTTTCATTATCTATATTTGAACTATTATAGCGATAACTGTAAGTTCTTTATCTTATCTTACCTAATGCCGATATAACAATAGATGAATAATAGTTTTATCCCATGGATCAATATTCACCTTGCTAGGCATGAATATCATACATCTATATTGATTATCTTTACGTAATATTGTATTTTGGCTAAAAATACGATCTATTTCCATTTCGATCTATTCTTAGTTTTCTTCCTCATTATACTAAATTGAATAAAAAACTCAAACTTTCCCCATTAACTATTTAATACATATAACTAGTTTTATGTTGTTTGGCTTAGGATACGGTCTATTAAAGTTTTTCTTAGTGTTCTTCCCTAATCTGGTAAATTGAATTTGAAAAAAATCTTTCCCCATTAACTACTTAAAAGTAATTATTTATTAACCAGCAGCTCAGATATACCTGCATATAATATATTGACTGTGATGACGGCCAGATGTCATCCTGGCAATGAATTTTTTCATCCAACAGTTGGATCGGACACTAGACCTCTTCTTTAGTGAGCTATAACGTCTTAATCACTTAGACACCACGACTCCCAACTATTTAGTAACTAGTTGCTTAGATATGCATGTAGATAATATATTGACATAATTTTGTTGTTTTCTTTGGATACAGTCTATTTTAGTTTCGGTCTATTCTTGGCTTTTTTTTGCCCGTCTGCTAAATAGAATATCAAATATCAACACAAACTCTGTTTTCATCCTACCATCCATTACTGTCAGTGCAGAAATCTTGAATAGAAATTAAGATCTTTCTGATCGACTCGCGTTTTTTCTTTATTCAACTACCAACCTACATTCACAACTTATAATAATAATAATAATACCCTGCATGCGTGTAGATTTTATCATATATTTTTATCAGTGTAGTAATTTGAAAGTTAGCGTGATAATTACGTAGTTATTGACGATATAGGTTAAACAGTTTTATACAAGTATGGTTCATGTAATCTAATTATGTACATGTATGAGAAATTACTTCAGTGTATAATTACAAAGCTTTTAAGTTGAGCAAGAGGGAGGGAGAGAAATGGGGTTTAACATATGCTTAACACAAAATAGGTTATATGGGGACTAATATAACATTGTGCAATTTTATTTCAAAAGTTTGCTTGCATGTAGGGGTCTTTAACTGTGGAAGGAAGTCGTAGATCCCGGATAAAACCGACATGCAAGCTTGGGATCCAATTTGAGCACTTCTCTCAACGACATCCTTTAGAGCAGTCAAGTCTGGATCCCCAATCAGTCCATGACAACTGGGGCTTGATGTAAAGAAGGATGGCATTCCTCACTTTTTTACACTTTAAACATTATTTTTATGTCTGGTTTTTATTTTAATACAATATTTGTTTATATTATGGATATTATATTTAGTCCTACTAACATGCCTGAAAGGTGACACAATTTGGAGGTTTCAAGCAGATCTCTATTGCTGTCAACACTCTTGCTACTGTAACCTTTATAATATAGCACATGGTCACATATGATCAAAATCAGGTCACAAAGTTGAAATTATTGTAAACAAAAGTTAGGGCAGTTGTATCAAATATTGTAGTTAAATGATTGCTTCCAGTAATTGTTGATGACAGCAAACTAGTATCACTAGATTGTCCTTATCTCAGTTCTATCAAAATCACACCTTCTCTGAGATCCTTATAAACACATACATGTATATACTATTATTTGTGACTGTTGTCTGTTCAGGATTGGCAGCTGCACTAGTACTCTAGCTCGTTCAGATGCTTATGTTGAACTGGTTTAAAAAACCCTGAGGACAGTTAAAGCCCCAATAACACTCTTGTTGTAATTGAATAATATGTCCCAATCTTTATTCTGGCCAACAAATTGTATTGTTTTACAATATTCAAATTAATTGATGATACAAATTTCATCTTAACACACCTAATTTAAAGAATTGGAAAAATTCAACTACATGATTTGAAAAGGTTAACGTAAACCTTTTCAAATGTGACTTGGATTTTAAAATATTTTCGAACCCTCTGAACAAGTAAAATATGATGTAATGGATAATTTACACAATAGGTAGGACAAATAAACATCTAGTACTTAGAATAAGACTATTATTTATTTTCTAGAGCTGCCAAGCCAGCAAGAGTGTTATTGTCCCTTTAAACCAGTTTATCTTTGTCAGCTGAATGCAAACGTGGGGCAAATAAACCAGTTTGTGACTTGTCTTCGACAAGGCTTTTTATTCTAAACTGGTTCATCTACGCCGGCTGAACAGGGTGGCTTAAAAAACCTCGGTTCCAGCTCACTTGAGTATGCAAAGTACACAGTAAGATACACTCCTGGGAAAATATCGGGGTCAGGCAGTGCCAGTGTTATCGAAACCATGCGAGCCCCGAATAAAGAATATGAAGCTACCCATGCATAGTGAACCCCAAATTCCGACCTAAGAGGTCGGAATACTTAAACTGTTTTGGCTTAAAGTATGTGTGAAAAGAACACGATCCTGTCTTAAAAACCCCGGCAATTTTAATCTGGTTTTAAAAAAAGCGTCTGTACGGTATATTAGGCTGTTCCGAGGCTAAAATTTGGTGTATAGGTGTAGCTTAGACCGGGAAGTGGTGTTGGATGACTGCTTCCAAATGGGGATTATACCAGTTTCAACCCATGCAGCACCAGGTTATCTACTAGTTGTATGATAGATTGTAGTCAATTAATTATTGATGACGTTTTTTTTTTTTTTTTGATGACGATTAACAATTAACACTAGAAAAAGAATTTCTGGTCAGATTTTGAAGTATGTGTAGGACTGTATTGTTTCATTCTTCCTTATGACTAGCACACATATTTATATCTTTATATGATCATTGATAATATTTAGCCAGCGGAACTAGAACATACTTGAAGATACTTCCCATTGTTAATTATTGGGTCATTTCCTGCCTTCAAGTCTATTATGACCTATTGGTTTGGTCATTAGTATTCTTTAAGAGACTGACTTCTGGCAGTCTTCAAGATGTGAATACATCCTTTAATTTCTCAGTCATGACTTTTTATGAAAAAAATCCACCAAAGTACTGTAAAGACATTTGTGAGGTTTTGGGATGGTGGGGTGGTCACAGGTTCGATTCAAGTATGGATAAGTGTACAGTATCCATATATCAGTTAAACATGCATTATGCATGAGATAAATCTGGCTATTGCAGGTTTGTATTAAGGCCTGAAATATTATATAAACTATTAATTAGAATGGGTAGCTTTGTCATAAGGTCTGTCATTGAGTCAACTGGCATGATTTCGATTCTCTGGTTGTAGGTGACAAGTATCGCCTGTCAAACCTCCTGGGTTTTCTCCGGGTTCTCTGGTTTCTTCCACAGCTAAAGACCCCTACGCACAAGGGAATTATTGAAATGAAATTGGTCCAACTGTTTTACACCGAAATGACGTAGTTTGTTTCGAGTTAAAGCCTTTAAAGCTAAACCCAATTTCTTTCTCTTTCTCTCCATAATGTGCCTTGGATGTCACGACCATTGAACAACACACAAATAGCAACGTCTATAAAGGTGCACAAATTCCTTCACCTTACCAATAACAGTTATTTATCTATATGTAAGATATGTAAATTTAGTTTTTAACTTGATTGTTTTATGTGCATTGTACATGTACATCAAAAAGAGACAAAATACATGTTGATGTCCAAATGTACATGTACATGTAGCTGAAGGCAATTGTTTCGCTGTCAACTGAAGTTTTTATGTAACAAAAATGATATCTGGTAAAAACAAAAGATTATTGTTATATAATATTACATGTATGCCGTCTGTCTAGAATTAGCTCCGCGTGAGAAAAGTAGATCCTTCTCAGATGCCAGAACAATTCTTTTTGGTCTCTTAAATTATTTATAACAGTTTAGTGTCACTATGAAAATAAATGCAATTTACTTTTAAACATGTCATATTTAAAATAACCTTGCCTGTTGTTTATATATCCAATTTATTAGTACATATAAATGCACTATTGCATCCAGAAGTTGTGTCTACTCATAAATGTATTCTATTTATTAGTAAGCCTACATGTACATATTAATGCACTCTGTACTCATAAAGTTTTGTCTAGTAAACATGGTATTATCCGTGCTGAATTAGAAATATTATATTGCAGAGACAGGATACGCCATCTTATTTCTTAGAAAAAGTTTAGGATTTTTTTTAAACAAACTTGATGTCCAATCAGAGTAATCAAAATTAATTGAAACCCACACATGTACATGTTTGCACACTAGCTGTACAGTACATATGATTGGCAAAGGTGGAAACAATTTGCAGGACCTCGAGCATCAAGTCTTGAGTCCGAAGTCCCTGACTTTTGTACCTGTCATTGCCCGACTCAGTTTCAGGCTTTATCAGGCAAGGCACAATCCCTGAATTTGACTACTACATAGGCCCCAGGCCCACTATCAAGTATAGTCTAATCTATACTAATTTTGTTATTTGTGACTGTTGTATGTTTGCCCGTCCGTCCGTCTGTCTGTTAGGGTTGGAGGCTACACTAGGGCTGTCCCTAGGCTGAAATTTGGTGAATTGGGGTTGCATGGATTAGGGAGAAATATAGGCCTGGTGGCAGTGGACTACCACTTCCAGTTTCAGACATTTCCGGTTTATGGCTATACCTGTGCTATTCTGAGTCAACTGCTAGTATCAATTATTTTAATATATGTGTTACATGTAAATAACTTGTGACAATCAAAGTTTGGCTTTTTTCTTCATCTGAGAATTTGATAAAATACATATTTCATCTTTTATAAAAAATTTCTCATTTGTCTACAGGCAATTTTCATATTGACATTTAAAAATAAAAAAAAAGATCCATTTGAAATGAAATATTATGCCAAAAGGCATCATGTTCTGAGCTGTGACAAATGTTTATATTAAAATTAATATGACATGTAATGTTTATATGTGAGTATGCATGTAGGTAAATAAAAATAAATATGGCATATGACATATAATGTTTATATATATATATATATATGAGTATTCATGTAGCATGTAGGTTAATATGACATATAATTTTTATATATATATATATAAATATATATATATATATATATACGAGTATTCATGTAGGTAAATGAAAATTAATATGTAATATTAATATAATATATATATACATGTAGGTAAATAAAAATATAAAGATAAGTGATGCATGAGTATAAAAGATCACCTTGATGGACATTTACCATCATTTCAGACATTACCATGCAACCATAATAGGCTCTACATTTTAAATTATATAAAAATTTTGTAATCTTCACAAACATGCAGTTTACGTACAATTGTTGATCTAAATTAAAGTTTGTTTGATCAAAGAGACTGTTTCAGATTCTACAGGACACAATTAGTTAAAGTGAATATTACTAATCTATAATCGACCGTGGAAATTTGACGATGTACATGTAGCTTATTAACCATTCAATATTGAACTATTCAGAATTGATCACTAGATTTGCTTCACAGGGTTTGGTATCTCATTTAATTTAAGGAATAAAAATACTCTCTGCCTACAATGAAATTTCACCCGGCATCTATTTTTTGGTTTAGATTGAAATTTATGGCCTACAGTTTGATAGACTGTAGCCTATTAATTATAATTATGAAATACATTTACTGATTAACAAACTACAGGAATAAATAAGCTAAATTTCTAGATTTCTGAAAGACTTTGAAACTTGTAAACTAGTAAACTAATTTAATCCATATCTTAGAATGTTGACCTTGTAATGTATGACCATGAACTTTGACATTTTAATACATGTTTGAGTAGGTAACTTGTGTTTAATGGGGCGATTTAAATGGCATTAGCAGACGGGTGTATAACTGATGGCTAGTAATGGTTCTAGTCTGAACCTAGTCTGGACATTTCTTTGATTGAGGGGTGTCATGTGGGAGTGATTTTCCTTTTGAGGAAGCTGACCTACATGAAGTCCAGAGTTCATACATTTATTGAAAATAATTTTGTCTTCATAAGCAGTGTTGGGTGGCTGAATGTGCAAGTTGGATTAGGGGGTCTGTCATCAAGTCATCGAGTCAAATGGTGTGGTTTTGATTGCCCTCTTGTATGTGGGACAGTACCCATTCCATTTTTATATTTGCACATTTAGCCTAAAGCAAATAGATGACCAAATTTATTCAAATTCTAATTTGAGCCTTTCTGTTCAACCAAATTTATTCAGATTTTAATTTGAGCCTTTCTGTTCACTCGGGGGTTGGGATGGCCTAGTGGTCTAGAGTGCCGCGCTTCGACCTCTAGCTGGCCGGTCACCTCTGGCTTGCGACTGTGGTTTCGAGCCCTGGTGTGAGCGTATGTGGCATGGAGATAGGGGCGCCTTCTCAACCTCGTGGGTTTCCTCCCACTGCTAAAGGCCCCTAAGCGCAAGCGAATTGTTGAAATGAAATTGAAACCATATGTTAGTCCCAAAATGACTTAGTTTGTGTCGAGTGGACGTTAAACCCCATTTCTCTCTCTCTCTTTCTGTTCACTCAAATTTATTCAGATTTTAATTTCAGCCTTTCTGTTCACTTTGAGAAAGAGGATTATATGAAGTTGCTACTCCTTTAACAGCTAAAAGAATTTTTGTACAAATACAGAATGTGTACAAGTAGTAAGGAAAGGTTTGGCAGTTGCTTTAAGAATACCAAGACTATAGCCATGTCCGACATGAGCTCAAATATTTACCGAGTTGATCATTTCTGTAATCATAGAGCGGACACAAATAATAATAGAAAGTGACTGGTTACTAGTAAATGAAAATGGCAATAAAAGCATGAACAATGTTTGATTTTGGCAACTTGAAGGTCTTAGTTTGTTTGGATGGTTTAATTAAGATCAATAGAGATGGTGTGCAACTATATTGGATCTCTTGACTTAAAGCTGTGGAAACCTGAGGTCTGTTGATCCTCACTCCTGATATATCATCCGTGACTGGGAAAACAAATCCTAGATTCTACAGTCTGTGAATGTTAATTGAAGAATTGTGGAATCCCTTTCATCAAACTACAGTGTTGTGAAAGTTGCATCTCTAAAAGGAATATCAGTACAAAAAATAGTTCAATAACCATTCAAAATTTACAAAGAAGTGATAAATTGAAAATTTGTCAGCACATGGCAACATCCGTAAACTATATAAATGCCGTAAACTATATAAATGGGATATGGTCACTACAGGTTAAATGTCGGTGTTGGCCGAGAAAGTTCCCCAGAATTGTCAGTGACATGTACTTAAAAGAACCCTTGACAATTGGAATTCAGTTGGTATCCAGTCAAAATCACCTTTGTAGCACACTGTATGGTATATACAAGTCTTCATTTACCTCATTGGAGCAGAAAAGTAGGGTGTTAGACCATGTTTCTTTTCATTTACATAATATTTTAACTGACTCACACTTGATTCTGGATTCAGACCACCTAACTTAGTTGGACCAGTTGTGGTCCAGACTTTAGCCACACACACACAGTAGTAATGTTTGTAGATTGCTGAAGGCATTTTCTTGAACAAGAATATCTGATGGCAATGGAGGCGTTATATGACAGCCAATTTAAGAAAACCACATGTGTGAATTATAATTGCTTATTGGTTACACTGTTCTAGAGATTCTTCCACCCACCTGCTACACCATCTGTGCCAGTTTAGAGTCTTAATTATAATGTATGGAGATTTTAAGAACATTATGTACATCTTGTAGAACATTTTCATCACCCTGTTGAGTGGATAATCAAAAACTGAGTCTGTAGAGAATGTCATATCTTCCATCAGTCTTGTTATTAGATTAACCTATGACTTGTGTGAAATATTATACATTTTATCAAATATTTACATTTTACTCTGCCCTGACTGTCTAGTGGCAGTTAGCGGAATATGTGGCCAGAAAAGAGCAAATGCTTAATTGGCAGCTTAGTCTTAATTTTCCTTGTGCTCAATAAATTTAATAAGTATGGAAAACTGTACACGCAGAAACATAAACTCAACTAACATATGGTTTAATTTTATTTCAATAATAGTTGGGGGAAACATGAACAGTTAAGATTACTATCACATTCATTGGCAACCTTAAACATCCACTGTGCAGTCCTAGGCCTGCAGTGATTCAGGATTCACTAAAACCAAGGGAGGCAAATACAAAAAAGGGAACATCTCCCAAGCATTGTGTTACTGTAATGAATGTCACCACCAGCTGGCGTGTCTTTACAAGATATTTTCTTGTTATAAGTACACTGAAGAGAACCCGTTTAATCAGCTACTCTGTCTTACCAACTTGACGTGAATATTATAGGGCCGTGTGATTACCTTGAATACTCTATTTTGTATCCTAGAAGTCCAGTTTTTCTCTCTCCAATAATTGCTTAGAAACAAACAAAAAAAACCCAACATAATGAACAAAAAGGGAATGAACGATTTTTGGCATCTAAAGAGTATATGTAATAACAGAAGAAGCAACAACTGTCTGCCAAATTCTGAAAGGAAGGAACTGTAATAGTAAGTGCAGGGGGAATGTGGAACAAGAAACCGAAAGGGAGGGAAATGGGGTTTAATGTCCACTCGACACAAGGGAACTAACAAACATATTGTTCAATTTTATTTCAATAATTTTCTTGTGGTAGGGGTCTTTAGCAGTGAGAGGAAACCAGAGGACCAGGAGAAAAGCCATGAGACTGGATAGGTGACCCTTCTACTTGTCACGTACAAGCGGGGAATCAAAACCACACCACTTGACTCAATGACAGACCTAATGATGTGATGTCACACATTAAACCACTTGACCACCCAACCACACAAAACAAAAAACAAAGTCTAAACTCAATTTACTGAACAGAATAGGGTGGGGGTAAATTTACATTCGCAAAGTTTGGTGAGAGTGTGTGTGTGGGGGGGGGGGGAAACCCTGTTCTATCTTGTTAACCTTCATCATACATTACATTACAGGATAAAGATATCATACATGAAGGAAAACACTCCATTGAAATGTAACGAATTGTAAAGATAACCTTGTAAACATTTAGATAATTTTAATCTCCATCACATCGCATGCACTGTTCGTTAAACATTAATAATAGATACAGCTCCCGCATTCAGAGATTTTTTAAAAACTTGGGTTTTAATCTTTGGGGTTTTTTTTAAACATGAATTCTTAGATTATTTCTTAATGTCTAACTATTCATCTGAACCCCAGCTAAAAAGGCATAGTATAAATAATCTGGATTCTGACGAGAAAATAAACAATAATAAATTACGTATACCAGTAATCTTGAGGATCAGGAGTTGAATCCAGAGGATCAGCAAAAAGCTTAAAAGTTCGACTGAACTTAAAGAAAGATTCAAATACAGGTAGCCTTCACCTTAAATCAGTGAACAATCGTTTACCGGGTGTTTGATATAGCATATATTATAGTTACTTTTTATTGCCATAGAACTGTCATTGAGTCAACTGTCATGGTTTCGAATCCTTGGTTGTATGTGATAAGGAGTAGGGTTGTCTGTCCAACCTTGTGGATATCTCATCTCTTTTTAATAGGAGCTAACTTTTCTTGCTACAATACATCACAAAATAGATAATGACTTTGTTTATTATTATAGCAATGACAATCAAGACAATGCTATTCTTGTCAAAACTTCAAACATTCATAACTTAGCCCAGAATGAAGTAATCTGACTTAAATTTCCAATATATTCCTTTTTCATTATCTTAAATTAAACTATGATAGCTAGAATGATCAGCTCTCGATCTAAATCTTTCATAATGCATCTTTATGTACTGTTCTATATACATGTATGACGCTGACAATATGTATAAAATCTTTAAATGTAGGCCTAGTATCATCATATAGATATATTGTACACCTGACGATAGACAGGTATAGACGTTACAGATAACATATCTGTAAATGTACTATTGATAATATCATTAACCTTGAAAGTTTGTATGTGATCTGAATGTGGCCTAGTTTATGTTTTGTAAAACCTCAATCGATAAATAGTCTTAACATATAGGCCTTCATTCAATGATTGACATTAATGTGAAGATTTGCTGCTAGTTTAATTCATTACTGTTAATGTCTTTTTACTTGGTAGCCAATGGAGAGAAATGGGGTGTAACGTCCATGGTAAAGTTTATTTCAATAAAAGGGGCCTTTAGCTGTGATTACAAACCCGAAGATCCAGATCAACCCCTCCAGACAAACTGGATTGCCACAAAGAATCTTGACACATTGACAAACCTTATGCTCTAAAGGAGATGCTTTAGACCACTCAAATAACAAAGGGTAGCTAAGGGACTTTATGGAGAGGGATTTTGGACGATATGGAATGTCAGTTTTACCTGTAACTGACATGAAAAGAACGACTGACAGGAACCATCTCTTTGATACCTCAATATCAGTTCCATTTCATTTCAATTTTCCGACAATTCATGTAATTGGTATAACCATTGTAATTAGCTTACACATGAATTACTGTCTATTAGCAATTTTGTAGCCGTGATTGACAAGTAATGATGTCCCTTGTGACAGATCTAATCCCGGTTAATAGAAGGTAATAGTAAATCTCATTACATCTATAGCAAGAAAAGGTCACAGACTCTTTTGACACTGCACAAAGCTGATGCCAATATGTTACTGGAGCAGATTGAGAAATGGGGTTTAATGTCCACTTGATGCAAACAAGGTGATTTAGGGACTAACATGTGGTTCAATTTTATTTCATTAATATGCTTACAAGCAGGGGTCTTAACCTGTGGGAGGAAACATGAGTACCAGAGAAAACACATAAGGTTGGACAGGTTAACCCTACCCCTTTTCACGGATAAGTGAGGGATCGAAACCATACCACTTTACTCAATGACAGACCTTATGATCTAATGCACACGTATTATTATATTAACCATTTGGCCACCAAATCGGCCATACATCTATAACAGATAGTTAGATAACGTGATTTACTCTACTCTTAAATAGCCAATGATCTTCACCCTCTTTTCTTGATGTTCAGCTTCACTCCTTCATTGATTTGTTTCTCAAATTTTATTTCTTTTAGTATGTGTACGTGCAGATATCTGAATTATGATAAAAGCCTCGAGTCGGTTTGGCTCTAGAATTCTCTTAATCCATTGCTGTTGTGTATTGTTGTAATTATTTGTGACCACTAGAGAATGTTATTAGATTAAACTTTTTGAAAAATATCAGTAGTGGAACTGAAATACAATGTTGGGTTGCGTGATAATGAAAGAAAAAATTTCATGTTAAATTTCGTGGTAAATGATATTACAAATCTATCTTGGTATTTTATATGTTTACATTAAGAAGTCAAATTTTGAATTATTGTTGCTAACGTCTCTAGATGCATTAATGATGGTGATTTACCCTAGAACAGTTGGTACATGTACTTACATGTAATAGTGCTACTTTTACTGATGAATTTAATTCATAGGTGATGATATAGCATATGTATTATCATCAATATTGGGACATGATAATTATTATATCACAATAATTTTGGTTATCACGATATACCACTTTTTCAATATTTTTAAATGAGTCCAATGATAAAATCGGGGGGGTTGGGATGGCCTAGTAGTCTAGAGTGCTGCGCTTCGACCTCTAGGTGGCCGGTCATCTCTGGCTTGCGGCTGTGGTTTCGAGCCCTGGTGTGAGCGTATGTGGCATGGAGATAGGGGCGCCTTCTCAACCTCGCGGGTTTCCTCCGGGCACTCCGGTTTCCTCCCACTGCTAAAGACCCCTACGCACAAGCGAATTATTGAAATAAAATTAAAAACCATATGTTAGTCCCGAAATGACCTAGTTGTGTCGGGTGGACGTTAAACCCTATTTCTCTCTCTCTCTCCCAATGATAAAATCACCAATGATTTTATCACGAAAAACTGTTATATCACCCATCTCTAACAATGATCCAACTTTTTTCTGCTTAATGCAAGCTAATGAAGACAGGCATACACCATGCAGAGCGCTAGATGTATGATCATAAATATTTTGGCCCAGTAAACGTAAACACAGGTATAAATTCTTGTGGCCTGACATGTCTAAAGATATATTTTTGAAGGCAAGTAGGTAAACATTACAGACTATAAAATTTACAGTTTGTATACTATTCATTGATTTGTTACCAACTTTGGAATTGTTGATCTCTTATCAAATTCATTCGAGTTAAATGTACATGTAGTTAAACATGAGTTGCATGTACACTGTACCACTCTCCCTTTATGAAACTCACGATAAACGTATCAGAGCATTTACAGTTTATATTGTTGCAAATTTAGGTCGTGAGTAGGGCTTATAAGGAAAATTTTATTTTACATTGTACACAGAAAACAACTTCGTTCATGGTTTGATCGTTTATGCATGGATAGTGGTTATATAATAATTCAATCATTATAATACATGTATGCAGTGACGAACTGGATAAATAACAGTAACTCTATCTGATCAGACTGGAAGCTTAAAAGTGCAATCGGTCGATGCAATCCAACCTAATGACATTTTTGTTTCTTTTTTTTAAAACAATATTTTTATTCAGGATGTTTGAATGGAAATGAAATGAAATGAAATGGGGTTTAATGTCCAACTCTTCTGCACCTAACCTGGGCTAATGGAAGACGGGCATATGCCATACAGTGTGCTATAAGGGAAATTTTGCCCGGGCAGCGGCGCTATGGCCTACTCTTATATCGAATTCCAACTGCCAAGGGATATTTTACATGCATGCCAATGTGTTCATGGGACCTCGGTTTTTCGTTCCATCTGAACGACTAAACAGCTGTCCATGTCAGGCCCTCCTTCTGCATCACTGACAAGGGTAAACCACGTTGGAAAATCAGATGAACTTTCTTGACTAATGCAGGGATCGAACACACGACCTCCAGGCTAGCGAGCCAGCACCTTACCCACTTAGCCACCGTGAGACCCATGTTTGAATGGGATGGGGGAACTGGATTAGCCTATGTACATGTAAACCCCCTCTCTCTGACCTTTAAATCATACTAATTGTTTGAATATTAATTTATAAATTCTAACAGGTTCTAGCAATATTCTTGAAAACAGCCCATTGTTTATATCTCTATATGTTAGTCTCATAAAGACATAGTTTGTATTGAGTGCAGAGCCCTTGAGAGTAAACAACTGTGCTGGGGCAAGTTCTTTTTGCCCCACCTCTGTCCTCCTTTTCAACACAAATCCCAGCTAGATAATTCACTGGCAGATTGCGATAAAGTGAAAACTTTTGAGCATTCTTAAATAAGCTTCAAAGGAACAATAAAAATTTGATGCATAATTCCCCATTTCAATTTTGAACTTTGAAATTCATAGACCCCATAGATTCTTATAGTTCCTGGGGCAGCGCACTGACTGCACCCTGTCCTCTTGAGGCCTGGTTCAATGGATGGTAAAACACATTTCTTTCCCACTCTCCTTAGATGCAATATTAATGTATAATTTTATTTAACGCCATGATGGTATAGTTTATAAATTAATAACAATATTTCTGCTTTAAAATGTGGGTGAAGGACATTAACGCAATGTGTTTTGTTATGATAGGCCTATGTATAGACATGCTAAGTGTTTAAGCATATATTTATTAACTATGTATGATGATACCTGCCAACTATTATAATATTCCATTATAGGCTATGATTTATTAATTAGATAATCTAAATATTGACCCTTGTCCTTGATCTCTGATATACCCGTATCAATGACAGAGTCTGTTGAGGGTCAAATTGTTGTTTGTGAACTTTAACCTTGATCTTGAAGCATTTCCTGAGTAGTACAAAGATTGCTTTTATCGTTAACTATCGTAGTTGAAAAATTAGATCATAAAATTTGTGTTACCAAGTGTTCTAGAATGTTTCTTTCATGTAAGATATTAAGTGACTGTATGGTCATGTACAGGTATACTCATTAACTGTTGATTAACTAGAGTTGTAATACACTACATGTATGTGTCTTCATTAACTCGGTGGGAGCAGAACGGGCCCGTAGCCAGCTCATAAAATTTGGTGGAGCTACAGAACTTTTTGGAGGGGCTGAGGATGTTGCTGGCTAAGAACATCCATAAGAAATCATTACTGTTGGCGAAATATTGGGGGGGGGGCTAATTTGATTTTTGGGAGGGCAAAGCCCCCCCCCACACACACACACACACACCCACCCACCCACACCCCGACGGAGCAGAACAAGAACAATATCGCATTACACCCAATTTCATTTCTAAAGCACTACTGATATTCATGCTTAAATTTTCAATCATGATTGCTCGAGAAAATGAGTCTTTGTATTTAAAAGGATGACCTCCGCTCCCCCTTCTCCTCTCCATTTTGTTCTTGGGAATGTGTTTAGTGTGGTTTGTTATTTGCTTGTTAATGGTTTTTTGTGTATTTCCGCATTGATTATTTCATTTAATCGCATTGTTTCTGAAACCTGAGATTCAGGAAATAATTTGTATTTTCAGAATTCTCATTATTTTTGTGTTATTATTGTGTCATCATGTATCATCATTTTGAATATTTTATTTTCACTTCATCAAAGCTGAATTGAAGCATACAGATTTATAATAGAGGATGTTATGGGCAGGGAACAATCCCTGTGTTAGCTGAGAAAATTCATCCGCATTTTAGGTTTCCCATCATCAGTGGTGTAGGACGGAGGCCGCACAAGAACAGCTGTCTAGTTGTTTGGATGGGGTGAAAAAACGAGGTTTTGTGTGTACATAAAACGTCACTTGGTAGTTGGAATTTGTAGCCCATTGCATGGCGCATGTCCATATTCAGTAGTCCATTCGGTGCAGAATAGTGGGACATTAAACCTCATTTCATTTCAAACTCTAAAAGTAAGTTGTTTTCTGACTTTTACTCATATTACATGTTACAATGCTTCTGACAAATCTCGAACATCGAACCTTGAGAGATTTATGGCAATGAATGCACAATAACTGTGCCATAAAATTGCGCTTGTTGAATTTTAACAACTGCTCACTGAATATATTTACATTGTAAATTAAATAAATAAAGTATGCCAGATATAGAAAGGTGCCTGGGATAATCATAACATATAAATAATAACCGTGTCAACAGATACATGCTTTAAGTCATATCTCATGCCTTTGAATTGCTGACCTTTTCACAGACGTCTACTTGGTTACCTATGTCCTGGGGTTTTTCATGTTTAAATATTTATTTATATGAATGACAACCTGTCTCTTATATTCAAAAGTCAACTTAAAAGAGCTTTCTATGATGTCTTTGATCATTAGTTTTTATAGAAGATTTCACCAGGACGCTCAGTTGTAAATTAAGATATGGAAATTGACTAACAGATTTATTCACTGGTTGTTTACTATGGCTGCCAGACACGGGTTGTTAATAATTATTGTCAGACACCAGTTGTTTACAATTGCTGCCAGACACCAGTTGTTTACAAATGCTATCGGGCACTGGTTGTTTACAGTGGCTGTCAGACACTGGTTGTTTACAGTGGCTGTCAGACACTGGTTTTCAATAGTGATTGTCAGACCTGGATGTTAGCCAGACACTGGTTGTTTGCAATGGCTGTCAGACACTAGTTGTCCGTCACTGGTTGTTAATAATGGGTGTCCGACACTGGTTGTTTACAAGTGGCTGTCGGGTATTGGTTGTTTACAAGTGGCTGCCAGGCACTGGTTGTTTACAATGGCTGCAGGGCATGGGTTGTTTACAAGTGGCTGTCGGGTATGGGTTGTTTACAATATCTGTAGACACTGGTTGTTTGCAATATCTGCAAGACTATGGTTACAATGGCTGTCAGACACTGACTGTTAAAAATGGTTCGAATTAAAACCCTGGTTTTGGAGAACAAAAACAACTTTGGAGACACATGTAATGTACATGTAATGGATTAGTGTGTCTGCTTGTGTGGAGCAGGCAAGACAAATGTGTCTATTGTTTGTATAAGAAGGAAACTAATCTGAAGTTAGTGTTATACTCAATCACATTTATTTAATGAAATTTGCATGGCTAAACTTCATTGCAAAATTGAATCAAAATTATTCCCCATATTGTTATACGAAATTTCTTAGTTATTGTATGAATTTCATACACGAATCAACAGAAATTTCAACTCTTTATTTGTCTTTAATCACACGACAGAACCCATGGACAAATCTTTACATGGTTCATAGTATTGCATTATAAAGAAATTTACATCTATCTTAACTTGGCAGGTAGAAAAACAAATTATAATCATGTTATTGTTCTATGGACATTATAATGGATGATGTTATATCCTGATTTGAATATTGAAATAAGGACGTATTCGCCCTGTGCTATATGATATCTAATATTACATGTATTTAGAAAACATTGTCTCTATAGAAACAGTACCGGTAGGCCTATATACACAGTACAGGTGGTAGGCCTGTGTGCAATCAATAACAACATTATTACTGGTACAGGAGCTAGAGTAATTTAATTGTTGTAGTCATTCCAAGATTACCATAAAGCTTGTTATGTATAAAGTAACTAAAACCAAGTACGAACAATCCATTAGACAAAATTCCAAGTCCTAAAAAAAACGGTATAGGCAAAATAGTGTAAACAGCAAATGGGCTGTTTCTCGTGCACAAAATACATGACATAGAGTGGTAACAGGTGTTCAAGGGCAGGAAAAGGGTCTAGTCATTTGGATGGGCCAAAAAACCAACATCCTAGCTAGGTATTACATTGGCAGCAGATTAAAGATACCTGGATAGTTGAATATTGATATAAGAGTATATCATGGCGGGGGAAGGGGGGTTAGAGCATGCATGATGCATAATAAGGTCTGCCATTGAGTCGGCTGGCGTGGTTTCGATTCCCCGGTTGTACGTGACCAGGAGTAGGGTTGCCAAATGTTAGTCCTGAAATGACCTAGTTTGTGCAGAGTGGACAGTAATCCCCTATTCTCTCTCCCTCTCTGTTGGTGCCCCAGAAAAATGGACATAACCCCTTTAATTTCCAGGATTCTTTTTGGTCTTCAAAACAATATCTATAAAACAAAGACTTCAGTGATTAGATTTATTCTCTGATCATAGCCGATGATTTAGATTTAAGATAATGGATCTATAATAGAAAGTCTTATACGTGTATGTTCATATTGATTTTGATATCACGCGTGTCGATCAAATTCTTCGCTAAAAATTACAATGTATATATATGTATTTGAATTCCATTAATGTATTGATTGTTTTTCTTGTGGAGAAGATAAAAAATATGATGGATGTGTACATGTAATGTCTTCAGATACATGTAAACTGGAAAAGAAACCACAAGCATTTTATCTTTTAAGCAAAAAAAATAATGTGGACAAAAAAAAAATATGCAGAGGCGTTATGACTTTCCTGATTATTAACCACCGACTTGAAAAAATTGAGTTAGACGCAGTTTTATTTTACAGAGTTTTACCAGAGTCTATGGTGGCTAAGTGGGTAAGACGCTGGCTCAGAAAGTTCATCGCGATTTTCCTGCATGGTTTCCCCTTGTCAGTGATACAGGATGAAAGGCCTGACAAGAATAGCTGTCTAGTCATTGGGATGGTGCAAAAAACCAAGGTCCTGTGTACACATTGGCATGCATGTAAAAGATCCCTTGGCAGTTGGAATTCGATTTAAGAGTAGGAGAAAATTTCCCTCATAACACACTGTGTGGTGTATGCCCGTCCTCATAAGCCAAGTTCACGGAGCAGAACAGTAGGATATTAAACTCCATTTCAATTTAACAACAAAGAGACAAACAAAAGTTTATCATGGATATAAAACTGTTAGAATTTACTTTAAATGCTGTGATTAAAATCTGATTAAAAAAAAAAAAAATGTAGAACATGTAGCTCTAAATATGGGGATTTATGGATTATTACTATTTTTGTAAGCTAAGACAATTACAGATGGCTGTTCAAAATTGATAGAAAGTGGCTAGAAGTGATAGATTTAAATATCATTTTGACCCAGACATTTACTGTAAGCAGCTGTTTTTCTGGCAAAGGCACGGATATAGACATACGTGTACCTACCCCCACCATTCCCTTTTCTAGTGTTTGTAATTCCCGTTGTGAGAACTTCCCTCATAACACATTGCGTGACCAGTGTTATGATTGTCATCATTAGCAGGCTTGGGAAAGAAAAGATGGATGCTAAACCCCATCTCACTTCTGTTAATGTGTTAACAGTAGAATAAATGATATGATCTAACAATTATTACTCACGTTCAGTCAGTATACACGAATACACGTAATTACCAATTGATTTTTTACAGCGAATCTCTAAACTCCTGCTTAATGTTTACATAACTTTTCCCTGTGAGATGTCAGTAATGCTTGCAATTTATGATCTGTGACGCTTGGTTCGATTTGTTGTATAAGCAAATTTTGTTTGATAAAAACTGTACACATGTACATGTAGGCCTACTGTATTTACTGTTTGTGTTCTATTTTTAATTTTATTAGGTAAACAGGCTGAGTTCTAGGACAGCTACATTTGTTACAAGTTAAAGAGATGCTCTCACTTTTAGCTATGGTAGAAACACTTTCCGTTTGCTTGACTGTGTAGGCTATAGCTTGCGGTTGCAGTTTCAATCCCTGGTGTGAGCGTGAGTGACTTGGAGATAGGGGCACCTTCTCAATCTTGTGGGTTTACTCTGGGTACTCTGGTTTTCTCCCGCAAGAAAGACCCCTGCACGTGCAATAAATATAATAAGATGAAACATTTGGTCGCCAATCACCACAAACAACGATATAACTTTATAGATAAGACTGGATGTTTATAGCATCAAGATATACATATATACATGTGCGTCCATTCAAACAGGCTCAAATACATCTAATAATACACAGAAGCTGCATACATGTACATGTACATACAATTATTACAAAAATACAAATATCTGTATACAACCAGCATAGTACTTTTAGTAGCTAACTGCCTCTCAACCGGTGCTAATAGTAGCTTACTGCCTCTCAATGGCTGCTAAAAGTATCTCCTCAGCAGGTGCTAATAGTAGCTAACTGCTGCTCGATGTGTGCTGATAGGAGTTAAGTAGTTACGGTTTAGGAGCAGGGCTTCTATTTCTAATTCCACTGTTGGTCATTTTCGAAATCTGTACAAATTAAATTCATATTTCATGGTTTTAATTTATGATAGATTTATCGTAAATTAACATGTCTATAGTTCCCCACTTCATGTCAGTACACTAAGAAAAAGACCTTTAGGTTGTAGATTTGAACAGAAAAGTTTTGCTGCAATTGATAATATCTCTTTAAAAAAAAAAATAAGTATAAATTGGCACAAAAATAGAGCTTGGTTGATTAGTTGCCAAGGTGGTAAATGTTACAGAATTTGAAGTGTTTCATTCAAATATCTCATTTATGTGCTGAATAATAAAAATGAATATTGTACAATGAATGCAATAAAACTTCAGAAATCTGTTTATTTGATTACGCTTCCTACACATGGGTATTCCATTCAGATTTCTAAGTTATGTCCTGAATTATAAAAAATAGAAATAAATACTGGTAGATGAATAGAATGGGTTTTTCGACCCATTCTGCACCAACCAAGCTAATGAGAGAGGGAGAGAAATGGGGTTTAATGTCAATTGAAAATAAACAAGGTCATTTCAGGATTAGCATAGGGTTTTTTTAGCAGTGGGAGGACCCAGAGAAAACTCATGAGGTTGTAAAGACAACCCTACTCCTTGTCACATTTACGCGGGGATTCGAAACCATGCTACTTGACTCAATGACAGACCTTGTGATTGTACGCACACATGTAAAACCACTAGACTACCTCCCCCCAGACCCAGGCTAATGAAAATTAGCATTCACCATGCGATGTGCTATGAGCAGTCTCTGACTGCGTCACTACGGCCTACTATAATTTTCAATTTCAAGCTGTCAGAGGATCTTTAACATACTGCTAATGGTGTGCCCTCTGCTCATTTTGGGACTAATACATGGTTCAATTTATTTCCTGGAAGACAATCTCAAAACAACTAACAAACTTGTTGGGGAGCCACGGTGGCTAAATGGCGTACATCTTAAAGAGAAAAGGGGATTACAGTGGCTAAGTGGGTAAGATGCTGACTCGCTAGTCTTGAGGTTAGGTGTTCGATCCCAGCATTGGCGGAGAAATTTTATCAGGATTTCCTGACATGCTTTCCCCATGTGAGTGATGCAGGTCGAGGGCTAGATAACGACGGCCGTCTATTGGTTCAGATAAGGAAGATGGGTATACATGCACGTAAAAGATCCCTTGGCAGTTGGAATTTGATATAAGAGTAGTGCCGCTGCCAGCCAAAATTTCCCTCATAGCACACTGTATAGTATACATGTATACCCATCTTCCTTATATTAGCCTAGTCGGAATAGGATGCTAAAATCTCTCTGTCTCTTTCTCTGTGTGTGTCTCTATTCATTAGACCAGAACCAAGCAGAACCAAGCTTAATCCCCCTTCTCTGTCTCTCTCTTTCTCTCTGTCTCTCTCTGGCTGGAATATACTGTAATGGAAAATATACCCTGTAGTCAACAATCAATAACACATAGGATATATATTTTTTATATAGTTAAGATTTCCATGCATGGCTATTGATCGCTTTTCTTTTGATATTGAAATTTTCATAGTAGTCATAATCTACCAGATGTGTAATCCATTGGGTGGAAATTTGCAGCTCTGTAGAATATTGCACTGTTCAATACCTTTGAAAGCATGGGTGTGTTCATGAATTTGAGCAGGGGATTCGTGTGGAGTCAGGTTTGGTGTGAGGTCTGGGGTCTTACACAAGAACTTAATCAAATAAGAAGCTCTGACATAATATGTCAGCTCATTTAAGAATAAGAGTGAAATGAAGCCAAATTGGTGACAATGCTTCCATGTTTATTTCTTTGACATTATTTTAATGAATGTACCAGATCAAATATGTTCTACGCAAGCAGAGGAGGCTTTCCGTACAATATCATTGTGGATTGATTGATTTTAAATCTGTGCGTAACCACAGAGTCATTTTGAAAACATAATGGTTAATCTTTTTTTCTATTTAGAATCAAGGACAGTTCTGCTTTATAAATAGTAAAAGTATACTATGTCCAGTTTACTGTATAGAATACTTTAATTCACCCATTGTTCCATTTACGCTGCATTTATTGTCAAGCACAGATACATGTATATTGAAATCAACTTAATATACATGTATCTGTGCTTGACAATAAATGCAACTTAATATAAATCCGAGATTCTGACACATCAGGCATCATTATAGAGTCGTGATAGATTCTAAGCTGACATTAAGATTATTCTAATTGACAGGAATATAATTAGTAGAGATATTTCTCGATGCTTCTGGAAAGATAAAAAAAATCTCAATCTTATCCTGATCGATGGTATTTATCTATAGAAAACAATGAATTCATTGTTGCGGAATGTGCATGACTCACAGCGTAGTCGTAGACTTATACATACTTAATTACCATTATTGGCTTTTGGAATAATTGATGTAGTTCCAAGGGGAAGGACAGTTAGATTTAAATCATAGAATAGGTTAGATTTTAAATGTTATTTGGAAGGAATGCATACTTCATTGCCAGTATTGGCAGGGCTGTCTGAACCAGTGATTTAATGTATTCACATGAAATTGTTAGATCTGTCATTGAGTCAAGTGGTGGGGTATTGATCCCCCGCTTGTACGTGACAGGGAGTAGAGCTGCCTGAACAACCCTGTGGCTTTTCTTCCACACACAAGAGAATTACTGAAATAAAATTGAAACATGTTGGTCTCAAAATGATCTAGTTATTATCTAGTGGACATAATATCCCATCTCTCTCTCTCTCTCTCTCTCTCTCTCTCTCTCTCTCTCTCTCAGCTAAGAAGCTATAGGCAATGTGGTTGTTTGATGCCCTACAAGAAGATAAATGTTCTAATTACTATAATATTTCTGGATGACATCGCGCCTGGTACGTTCGTGCATTTTTTATGCACGAACTCTTAGTTTTTCTATTACTGGCACGCGCACGGGCACTATTTTTTTTTGTTTTCCATGTACCAAAATCGGGGATTTCGCGCGTAGGTACTTTTGAGTTATTATTCTGTGAAGCATAACACTTGCCACTGTACCTGTGTATCGCTAATTATAAACCGAATGTCTGAAGACCGTTCATATTTATTACGCGAAAATTTTTTAGGACTGAGTTGATGCGCGCTCCATTTGTTGCAAAGCAAACCAACGGTATTATTTTCTCAACAGTGTATGAATTTATTCATAGCGATAATATCCTTACACCAAGAGAAATTATCTAGTCTCGGTGAATAGAACCATGGTTGTCTGGTAGAAAATTACTTTTGTATTTTTTGGAACGGAGAACAGCGATTTTAGAAGCAAACTAACCTGCCGCACATGATACTCATAATAAAAGGCGAGAACTCTTTTTGCAGCGGAAGCTTATCACTGAGTAATAGGTCAAGGTTTTATACGTTTGCCGTATAAAAATCTAGCAAACAAGGTAAATACCTACGAATGTCGATAAAAAAAAATTACATTCGGATTATAACTCTAGACAAGGTGTGTTAATTAAAAGGGTGTAAATTGAATATTATAATATGTATAGGAAGCCTAGTGACGAGTGTAGTAAGTGCTGTCCGTCCGTCCGTCGGTCCGGCGTCCACAATTGCTTGTGGACGATCCAGGGGCTAAAGTTAATATCCAATTGACTTTAAATTTATACACGGTGTTTCAGGTCATGAGACAAAGAAGCCTATTGATTTTTAGCAATTTCCGATAATTACTGTCAGAGTTATGGCCCTTGATCACTTCAAAAAATCTTGTGGACGCTCTAGAGGCTAAAGTTAATAACCGATTAACTTTAAATTTATACACGGTGTTTAAGGTCATGAGACGAAGAAGCCTATTGATTTTCAGCGATTTCAGATAATTGCTGTTTGAGTTATGGCCCTTGATCACTTCAAAAATTCGTGTGGATGCTCTAGAGGCCAAAGTTAATATCCGATTGACTTTAAATTTATACACAGTGTTTAAGGTCATGACACGAATAAGCCTATTGATTTTCAGTGATTTCCGATAATTACTGTCACAGTTATGGCCCTTGATCACTTCAAAAAATCTTGTGGATGTTCTAGAGGCCAAAGTTAATATCCGATTCACTTTAAATTTATACACAGTGTTTAAGGTCATGAAGCGAAGAATCCTATTGATTTTTAGCAATTTCCGATAATTACTGTCAGAGTTATGGCCCTTGATCACTTCGTAAATTCTTGTGAATGCTCTAGAGGCCAAAGTTAATATCCGATTGACTTTAAATTTATACACAGAGTTTAGGTCATGTGACGAAGAAGCCCATTGATTTTCAGCAATTTCCGATAATTACTGTCAGAGTTATGGCCCTTGATTTTTTTTTTTTTGTAAACAATATTTTATTTCAGAAATACATGAAATGGGATCAGGGAACAGGCAAAGCCTATATCACCCCTCTCCTCTGATCACTTCAAAAAATCTTGTGGACCCTCTAGAGGCTAAAGTTGATAACCGATTGACTTTAATAATCATATTTTAGTGTATTATAAATGTTTCAATACCGAAAAAAGTAAAATATGCGACAACCCTTGTTTACTGCCCGGACAATTTGGCTGCTGTGGGCTTATGTTTCGTTGCCTGGCAACTCTCGTTAAAAGTTGTACGCGAACTAAATGCGTTTGTTAGATACTGACAGAGCAGCCCGGAGTCGAGCAATCGCCGCCCGAGCTGTCTTCGTCAGCTAGTTTCAAAATGGCGTACAACCAGTGCAAGTGGGAAAAGACGACAATAAAATCAGAAATATGTTATTTATTATTGTCGCACTTATTACATCACTCCTGTCTAACAAATCATAAAGCTGTGGTGTTACGGTGGCGGCATAGTATTTCACCGTAACATCACAGCCACTCTAACCATTCATAATACATCTAACCATCACTCCCTACACTCCCGTCTACTTTCCCAAACGTCAACAACACATCTCATACATCCATTTTGCTGATTAACCCTTGTACATGTACCATGTCTACTGGATTGAGTCGAGGGACACCGGCTTTTTTTTTCAAGTTGAATACAGTCACAGGGGGGCCTGGTGTTACATGAATATACAAAAATGTCTCAACATATATTTAATTAATTTCAGTGTAAAGGAAGTTATTGGATTAGGTGAAGGAGCGGGAGCAAATGCTCTCTCTTTCTCTTTCTGTCTGTCTCTCTCGCACATTGCAGGTCATATGAATTAGATTGGAAAGCAGATGTTCGTATAATGATCAACTTATTGATTCCCTTGATGAAAATACACTTGGTGTCCATTTGTAAAGGTTAACAATAATACACTAACTAATAGACCAAGTTAACACAATAACTTCAATAATTGATTGATGTATTAACAGGTCATATAGCATTGACATAAAGTCACCATTGATTGGTTATACATTTACTAACTTTCAACTCAGTATAATAATGATCACTTCGATTATGAAGACCTTTATATCACTGCTGTCACTGGTTGTAGTGGAATATCATTGTATATTCCAGTTTAAACATTACTTCATTATGAAGACCAAATCACTGCTGTTGCTGGTCTTTGTGGAATATCACTGTAATGTATATTCCATTTCAGTTCAGTTTAAAGATTACTTCATTTTGAAGACCATTATATCACTGCTGTTGCTGGTCACAGTGGCATATCATTATATATTCCACCTCAGTATAGGATAGATAGATAGAAATGGGATTTGTCATCCACTCAACACAAGTCATTCTGGGACTAACATATTGACTAACATACATTTAGGGGTTATTAGCAATGGGAGGAAACCGCGGACATGGAGAAAACCTACAAGGTTTGACTGCCGACCTTACTCATTGTCATGTACAAGCGGAAAATCGATACCAATGACAGACCTTATGATCAAACAAAACGTTAACCATTCGGCCACCCAACACCACAATCTTGGTATAAAGATTGCTTCATTACTAAGACTAATTTATTACGACGAAGGGAGACGATGACCCACACTCTCTTCTCACAAAGGCAAATTTTAACACCATGACATACAATAAGGTGTTACACATGTAATTTGTGGTAGTCTTAGAAATAATACCTTGTTCGTACAGAAATACTGATTTCCAATTAACAGTTATTTGAAGAACTCACCACGAAAAATATCATTTCAATTGTGTAAATGTAGGATTTAGAATTTTCTATGCCTGTCATTGGATTC
The DNA here is from genome assembly GCA_963678685.1 of Patella ulyssiponensis. NCBI lineage: Eukaryota > Metazoa > Mollusca > Gastropoda > Patellidae > Patella > Patella ulyssiponensis. Next base: position 65,760,548 of record OY783229.1, read on the forward strand.
AAATCTATATAGCACTGCCAATGTTCGCTACTAGGTTATTACCATATTATCTCAGAAAACTGTTTTTTCACGTAAAAACTGAAACATTGTTAAAAACTATTTTTTTTACTCATTTGGCTTGGAGATTTTATGGTATTTTTTTCATAAGGGGAAAAAATTCAATGATTTGCTAAGATTATTTTTTTAGAGCCATTGAGGTTGGATGTTCTGGCACCCCTCACTACGATACTCTTATCATACTAAATGTGTTTTAATGTTTTATTCAAATGTGATTAAGTGGTTTACGAACCTCAAAGTAATTTTAATATTTGAAACAGCATTGAGTGTTCCAATTAATTGAAGTAAAAAGGTTGCATTTCTATAGTATGTGGCTTATATTAATGGTTTAGTTTGATTATTTTTATAACTGTATTAAATGTATTTTATCCATCAATCGGCTTTTACTAAAACTACATCGGCCATCATAGGATGGATGACATTAAGTGCTTTATTGTATTTATCGTTTGTTAACTTCTGCATCACCTGAAAGCGTTTGATTTTATTATAACTGTCATTCTTGATAAGGCAAAATGGTTAGCTTATTTGATTTGATGGTGCCATGGTGCAAAATATGGTGTGTACAGTGTGCATGTATTTTGAAATTGATAAGAATGGTTGTTGCAAAGAGAATGTTAAACCCCATTTTATTCCTTATTGTCAAATTTTAATAGTTTGGGCTATATTATATAGGCAATACATTTCTCTTAAAGATGTACATCATTCAAATTTTTTTCATCACTTAATATCACAGAGACAAAGGGCCTGACAAGGACAGCTGTATAGTCGTTCATTAGCCAAGTTCGGAGCAGAACAAAAGAACATCAAACCCCATTTCATTTCATTTTTATCACAAAGAATAAGTGTGTAATAAAAATCTTATGATTCAATATAAAAGGTAATAGTTTGTATTTTTAATTTGACGTAGCAAAACGTACTTTCACATTAATCGCCAAATATACCCAGTGTTGTTAGAGATAATTGGATATTAAACCTGCCCTGAAGAATACCTGACAGCACATTACGATTATATCATTTCACAATGCTTATTTATAATAGTGATGAAATGAATTATGAGTCTACAACTGTCGACCGTAGACCTGTTGATTATTCATTTGTAATTGTTGTGTTCTGATAGTCTTGTAAAGAAGGCTGATGCTCCAAGCTGATTTTTAGAAAAATCGTCCATAAAATAGAAGAAAAAATCTTTTTGAATACAAAGGAATTTTCCTGAAAAACCAGAATCTCTGTAAATATAAGGGAATTACAAACACGTATATGTGCTATCACACTGGTGAAGATTGCATGAATTAGAACTTAATAAAAAAAATATGTTCATTATGAGTTTTATTCGTTTCTTGCAAACTACATTGTACATGTATATGAGCATTATAAATTAAATTATTGCTTTTCTTTGGAACATGCAATACTCTAACCATAAAAGTTAACAATTACAAGTGACGTTATTATTTCTTTTAGCTCGTTGTCAGGGTAATCAATAGCAATAAGACATTAATAACGGCAAGTTGATTTGTTATTATGATAATTACATAGCAATCACTCAGAGGGAAAAGTTGTTCAGATGGGACAAAAAGCTAAAGGTTCCATATCTGTCATTGCCAGCTCGTTTTAAGTATCTGCTCTGACAGTTGGAAATTGAAATAAGAGTAGGCTGTAGCGACGCTGTCAGGGCTAAATTCTCCTCATAGCAGACTACATGGGGTTAGTTATATTTGATAAGGTCGGCTTCAAGTTTGGTCAGAGGTCATGAGATATAAACAGGGGTAGCACTAATCTCGACCCTAACCCCAATGTTAGATCTACCCATAGCACTTACCTAACCATAACCCTAACCTACAATCTTGCCAACAATCACGTGCCCTAACCTTATTTGCATCTCAGCGATCTTAACAAAAATTGAGTTGGCGTGAACAAATAGATCTAGCCGACTGTATGGTGTTTAACCAATTCCGTAAGACTGGTTGCAATTTATCATAGGACTAGCACCAGAAAAGTAGTTCAAAGGTGAAATGAATGAAAATGTTTCATTACAATAATGTAGTAGTTATGGGTCTTGCATGTGGTTGCTATATCCCAAGTGAAATGTATCGTATTGGACTGGGATTGGATGTCTTATTGGATGTTCTTTTATAAAATTCAGTTTTAAAGTCAAGTCAATATAGAGTCATCTAGCAGTGGGGGAAACCCACATGTTGGAAAAGCACCTCTAGTCATGTAAAATTATGGAATATCAAACACAAAAATGGATGAAACACTGAAAATATCTCTGTATGTTAGTGCCAAATTGACCTAGCTTGTGTTGAGTTGATGTTAAACCCCTTTTCCTTTTCACTCAACAATTCAGACCATTTTGGAGAAAATCAGTTAATTAACTCATATAATTAATAGATAATCATGAAAAATTGGATTTACATATGCTTGAGTAAAAGTATATTACAAAGTTCTAAGAATCCCTGGCATCATGCGTATACATCTTGTTACTTGATTGACAGCTGCCAATATGACTTATCCAGATTTGTCGAAATTTACTGTTACTTAAGCTACAGGTTCAATATAGGATGCACGTAGTAAGTAATTTCACATGTTATAGTAACGATATTAAGTAGCATTCAACCTATGTTACCCTGTAAGAGAACATAGTATATATATAGCTATACTCACTACTTACTGCCGGATCAATAGGCATTAAATATAGTAACGGCCTAGTAATCATATCAACTAAGTTCACAGCACCATCAAGATCGTCCAGTGTAAATTTTCTCACAGCAAAAATCAATTTTATCGAATTAGATTTCCGTCCTTTCATATTTAAATATACATGTGGTACAGTAGTCAGATCGTCGTAAGACTCCTTACAGAAACCTGAGCAATAAATCTTATTGTTTTTTGACCGTAAAATATCTGCGTAAAATAGTCATTACTTTACCTGGGATGATGATAATTGCATCAAGGTCTGTAATGGATACATAACAAATGTCTTTATTTCAAGTCTCTATTCAATAAGGAATGAATGGATGAAATGACTTTAATTTGTATTTTTTTGCATCAACATGGCAAATTGAAATGAAATGAAATGGGGTTTAAAGAGCTACTGTTCTGCTCTGACTGGGCTAATGAAGATGGGCATACACCAAATGACAGTGTGCTATGAGGGTAATTTTGCCCAGACTGCGGTGTTACGGCATACTCTTATATGGAATTCCAACTGCCAAGGGATCTTGACCGAGAAAGATTATAGGGATTTTCCAATGTGGTTCCCCTTGTCAGTGGTGCAGGGTCGAAGGCCTGACAGAGGCAGCTGTCTAGTCATATGGATGGGATTAAAAACCGAGGCCCTGTAATGTACACAGTGGGAGTAGCCCATAGCGCTGCTGTCTTGGCCAAATGTCCCTCATAGTACACTATATAGCAGATGTCCATCTTCAGTAGCCCAGTCTCGGTGCAGGAGGATGTTAAACCCCATTTCATTTCTTATGTTATAAATCACTATTTAAAATTCTTCAAATCGTAGAGTTTCACAGATTGAATGGACTATCGCCAATTGATTCCCAATGATCATGTATTCTCTGGTATTTTCTTTATTCTCAGCATGAATAATTAATCGATGTAGAAAACATGTTATTATAATTGACCACACCCCAACAGGAAGTTGTCTTGTTTTACATGGTATTGATTCAATTTTACGTGGTATTGATTCATGCACAAACTTGTCATGTATTAAATGTTTTATTAGAGGAGACAGGGAGAGAAACAGGGTTTAATGTCCACTTGACACCAACTTAGGTTATTTTGGGACTAACATGGTGCCATAGATTATAATGTCTATTGTCATGGTTTCCATCCACATCTGTACATTAAATGGATTTTCTCTGGGTACTCACAGTTTCCTCCCAGTGCTACAGACCCTTGAAATATTAAACTTCCTTTGATGCTTAGATTATGACATCTCTGAGGTTTGATCTAGGGATGTTTGTGACAAGATTTAATTAGTATCGCCAACTTTCCCACATGCATCATGGAAAATGTTATATTTTCCGAAAAGTGATATATGATACCAGTAAATCATACTGAGTTGAGTATGACTTGTGATAATTTCGACTTGAGGAGTTTTAGATGAGGTGAAATATGATACATACCGTTTCATTGGCTAACCCCTCACATCAATGGGAACAAGGGATATAAACAACTCTTCTAGATCCTGGTGTATTAAAGACAAGTAAAACAAAATTTTGAATTATGAAAAATGAAATGAAATAGGATCTGTGTTTTAACCAGATTGATTAAAACCTACATGTATGAGAATAATTCTAATGATAATAGATATTGGCGAGTATACAGTATATTTCATTATCTCTCAGCCCTAAACTCAGAAAATATATAATTATATCCCCTCTGCAAGACCAATCACATCTATCCAATGTTAAATGACCATAGTGAAGAATGCTGATGTGTGACCCAAACCTTTTTCCAATAATTCCACTCCAATTTGATCTTTTTAATTAACAAAGAGCTAATGGTATAATATTCTAGACTGAAAGTCAAATACAGAATTTCACTGCATACATACTGAATAGTAATCCTGTGAAAAGCTATATTGGTTCAAATATAAAGTTATCTAGCTATTGACCTGTCGTTGCATGGGTATATCCATGAACTGGAAGTGGTATAACTCCAAAACCAGAAATGGTAGTCCATCACCACTAAGCCTATGTTACTTCCTCGTCCAAGCTACCCCATATTCACCGACTTTTAACTTATTAGAATTCCTAATAGATAAATATTCCATATGGAAATGATACCCCAGACCAGACCTGGATGATCTCCTTTCCAACAGCCATAAATGGAATTCTCAAGAGTAACTTATTTTAACTTCTTCTATTTTCAGGGAGATCTGAAACACAGAAATTTTGTTATTTTGACAGTACACGATTTAGGATGCAATCGTAAGTAAAGGATTATTAAATATATTACCATGCATTAAATAATACAGTATGCCTTTAACAGTTCTCACAGAAATGGTTGCACAATTATCACCTACAGTGTAGATGCAGTAAGAATTTGAACAGATGTAACATTGTTGATATTGTTTATGAAATGTTGTTCGACTTCGTTAATTTTGAAGACAGAGATAGATAAAACATGATCATATTTTTCTTGTTAAAGCCATCTTACTTAAAGATGCATTTATGTAAGCGCTAAATATTCTTATTGCAGGTCTTTCTTTTGTCATATATACAATGAGAGAGAGAGAAATGAGGTTTAACGTCCACTCGACACAAACTAGGTCATTTCGGGACTAATATATATACTATGAATTAGACATTCACAGGACTGGCCCATAGACAACTCACTAGAACTTTGGATGGTCACGATTTTTAAAGGATTGAAACAGAATCATCATTTGATTTAAAAACGGATAATCGATACTTTGTTTATTATTGTAAAAATGGTACACACTCTTCTTATCAAAACAACAAATATTCATAACTCAGCATAATACATTCAGAATGAAATTTTCAATAAATTTCTTTTTCATTATCTATGTTTGAACTATTATAGTAGGAACAGCCAGCTCTTTATTTAAATCTTACATAATACATCATTAATGAAATGAAATGGGATTTAAAACGTCCTACTGTTCTGCTCCAACTGGGCTAATGAAGAAGGTCCATGTAGTGTGCTATAAGGGAAATTATTCCCAGGCGGCAGCACTATGGCTTATTCTTATATCAAATTCCAACTGCCAAGGGATCTTTTAAAACGTCCTACTGTTCTGCTCCAACTGGGCTAATGAAGACGGTCCATGTAGTGTGCTATAAGGGAAATTATTCCCGGGCGGCAGCACTATGGCTTATTCTTATATCAAATTCCAACTGCCAAGGGATCTTTTAAGTGCATGCCAATGCATACACGAGACCTTGTTTTTTCATTCCATCCGAATAACTTGTCAACTGTCCTTTCCAGCCCTTTCTTCCTGCGCTACTGACAAGGGGAAACCACGTCATAAAATCCTGATGAACTTTCTCGGCCAATGCAGTGATCGAACAATCCACGTTATATAATAAACCAAGGTCATGAAGAATATTGGTTGTAAAAATGGCTGATTGATCACTTCCTTCATCCAGTAAAAGCCACAGTATTTGTTTTACACCAAATCTCAGGAGCATGTCGGTTTACAGTTACAAGGTGTACATCATCCGACCTAATCAACTGGTGAATCCCAGCAGAGCATTATATCGTATGCAATAGGCCCTACAAATAACATTCTGGTGTTCAGACTAGTGGAAGTTATTCAATTAATGCATTCAATTAGATTATGCCACCATCAAGTCTAACAAAATGAATTTACTTCTTGTTCGATCCATTATCTGCTGAAATAAAGCAATCATTCGTTTATTTGACACCTGCTAACCTAAAACTGGTGTGGATTGTTATTTTTCATAGAAATTGCTAAGACCTATTGACAGTTGGTACTTGAAATAGGAATTAGGAAGAGGATTAGGGAAAGTAAGTGCAGGATAATCGACATGACAGATCTGCCGTCAAGACATAAAGAACATATAGACATTGCAAGAAATAGACAGCAAATATGAAATCAAGTAAATGGGACAGGTTGACAGCCTTAACCATCCACTGCACTTTACAGTCCCATGCTTGTAATGTTACAGGCTTCACTCAAAATGAAAAAATTAATAATTGCATGCAATGCGTAATAGAAATAATGAGACCAATCATGTCAGCCAACATTATGAGTTAGAATGTTAAAAACTGTAACAACTATAAGAGCAATGAATAATAATTAGCTCAGCTGCCTTTCCAAAATAGTTCATCTGGATTTCCTCACATGGTTTCCCTTGTTATTGGTCCAGGGTGGAGGGCCTGACATTGACAGCTGTCTTGTTATTTGGATGGAACAAAAAAACAAGGTCTTGTGTACACATTGGTGTATACATGTACATAAAAGCTCCCTTGGCAGTTGGAATTCGATTTAAGAGTAAGCCGTAGCACGGCAGTCAGCACAAAATTTGCCCATCTTCATTAGCCCAGTAGGAGCAGAACAGTAGGGCTTTATACCTTACTTCATTTCATTTTCACTTTCTAAAATATAAAAATATCAAAAATTAATAAAATGTAAGGGAAGTCGGAGAGAATGCAGCCTTCCATGTCAGTTGTAGTAAACAAAACCAAATATTTACAAATATTTACGTCTGTCGTCAGATGGATTATAGAACAATAAAATGGGCGTCTCATGTATGCATTGATTTTACATGTAAAAGATTTCCAGTGCTCCAGACTCCACACAATAAGAAATAGTCTTAACGATCAGCAAATTGATCGAGGCATTTTTAAAATTGATCAATCCTAACGGATGTTATGGCCATCTAAATTCAGATTATGTGTACTTTCTATCGATTTAATGCCGTCATTTTTATTGTATTCATCTGTCGACGTCTGAATGATACAGACTTATTTATGCCCATGATACTTACAGTCAAGATGGTAGCTATCTTGAGTTTGTTTTCATTTAATTATCCAAACTATTATCTGATGAATACTTTTCAGCTCTCATTAAAGTAACGATGTTCCTTTTGCATTTCTTCGCTGAAATATCAAATTTCTCACGGCATCTTAACAACAGACATAAATATTTGTAAATATTTTAAAACAAAATTAACACTGGTTATTGTACTGACTTGAATTGGACCATATTCATATTTCACAATATCGTAGTTTCCTATATTGCTAAAATGGTGCATCGGGACATGAAATAAAGGATATGCTTATTTTTGTTTACTTTAATTAAGGAAAAAACTTTTTGGTCTTCAGCCACATTGACGCTTTAAACATATATGTACATTATGCAAGAGCTAAATCTGCCTATTGCCGGTCTTTCTTTGGGCCAGAAATGTTATATAAACTATAAATTAGACATTAATTAACTTATCCAGACCATGATCAACTCCGGATGTCAACACTAGCCTGCGATATTTCTTGGATTATGATCCAATTTGCTGCCTACCTTTCCTTCACTATTTAATGATTAAATAGATAATCGAGACTATGATTTTTGTGGTACCGACTTTAGTAATGATAATACAATACTTTGGTCGTTTTATTACTAATTCATATACAGTTTATCTTTTACATGTCCATGTCTAGGACTCTAGGGAAGTGAATTTTGCTCAGACAGTGGTGTTTGTGATTACTCTTCAACGAATTACATGTCTCATGGTTTCTTTAAATACATGCAAATTTATGCATGGTGTGAGCGTATGTGGCATGGAAGTAAGGGTGCCTTTTCAACCTTATAATATTGTTTTCCTCCCACAGGAAAGACCTTGAGCATGCTCTCAAGTAAGTCTAAGATCATGAAAATATGATAACTCGTCTGAGATATTACCCACATGGAAGCGGACACTAAACACCAAGAGAACGAACGAACATGGATGCATCTTGATTTTTTAGACCATCTTGTTTGATCTTGCTGGTTCTTCTTGACCAACTACAACAGAACAATTTGAACCTGTGATATTCTAATCAAGTGTCCAGTTCCCTGCATACTTGACCACTAAAGCTGCAAGAACGTACTGACTAAAGCATTGCAATTCCCTTCATTTTATTTCCAAAATAGATTTTGTACCTATTTCTTTTTCAGATTCAATGTGGATCAACTTTTTACAGAATCCATGTATGGAAGCCATTACACAAAGGGCAGCCTTTATACATGTAGATATCCCTGGTCAAGAGGATGAGGCAGCTGATTTACCGGCCGAGTAAGTTGCATGACAATTTGTTTTAATCCTTCATTAGATATAGAATCATAATTTGTTTATTTTCCTTATTTCCTGCTCACCCATACCATGCTACCTATTATTTATATTTTAATTTTTTTCCTGTTTATTATCAACACCTTCTTCTGTTTTTTTTCATAAGTAGGGATTATGTAGACCTACACTGTATTTTTTCTATATTATGAGGGATTATGTACCGTAGACCTACACTGTATTTTCTATATTATTGGGGATTATAGACCTATACTGTATTTTCTATATCATTAGGGATTATGTAGACCTATGCTGCATTTGCATTTTATGTAGACCTATACTGCATTTTCTATATTATTAGGGATTATAATAATCTATATAGACCTATACTGTATTTTCTATATTATTAGGGATTATATGTAGACCTGTAGATATTTTCTTAATCATTAGGGATTATGAAGGCCTGTACTGCATTTTCTTCATTTTTAGGGGTTAGTTATGTAGACATATCCTGAAATTTCGTTACTACAAATGGGGATTGTGCATTTTGCACATACATGTACATATGTTTACATTAGGTCTTAAAAACTCGAGTTTATTAAAATTTGAAATAGGACATTAAAAATAGGGTATTTCATAAGACAAATTATTAAAAATAAATTTATTCATTAGACATATAACAGAATAAATTTAAACATGTTTAGAATTTTGATATTTCAAAGAATCATGCACGATAGCTGTTTTGCTAATTGCCCTGATTCAGTGACATTCAGCTGAACAGATAACTAACTTTATTAGTTTTCTTATAGTCATAAAATTGACTTAAAAGTAGTCCATTAACATTTAAATGACATATATCACTTTTTCTCAAGATGATCTTATCTTATTAGATTTTCTTTACAGTTTATGTGTATCTACTGGATACTAACATGGCTGAATTTTAAGCTGAGCTATACAGTGTGCTAATCTTTACTATACTGCTGTGCTGAGCTGCACTATAGTGTGCTGAGAAGAAATATTTAGTGTGCTGAGCTGTACTACACAGTGTGCTTAGCTTTACTATATAGTGTACTGAATAGCATTTATATATATAATGTGCTGCAGTGTGCTATATAAAGTGTGCTGAGCTGCACCATATAGTGTGCTGAGCTTTGCTATATATAGCGTGCTGATGTGTATTATCTATAGTGTGCTAAGCTGTACTATATAATGTGATGATCTGTACTATATAGTGTGCTGAGTTTTGCTATATAGTGTGCTAAGCTTTACTATGTTGTGTGCAAAGTAGTACTATATAGTGTGCTGAGCTATACTATATAGTGTGGTGATCGAGCTGCACTATATTGTACCTGAATTAAGCTTGAGTTTACAGAAATATAAATATACCTTTAACAGCTGTTAAACCATACATGTACTTCATGTACACCTGTATGGGCTTTTATAACCCTTGTATTCATAATTTAGTGTCATGAATTTACTTTGAATACAGAATATGGGTTAATTGTTTAAAAGTTCGAATAAATGTAAACAAACATGTATCACTAACAATTTAATGTAAACACATTATTTTTTCTGAAAAATACACAATAGTTGATAGTGACTGTTCTTGGAACATTTTGTGCGCTCCCAATACTTGTTTTTTTGCCAAATGAAATGAAATGACATTCACCTTCTTACTTTTCTGCACTATGGGGCTAATGACCATTTTTAGACAATAATGTTATTTATGGATTTATGGAAATGGATGAAGCCGGCAGCTGCCTATGACATTATTGAAACTTGACTAGCATACTTCAATAAATAAGTTTAATTCAATAACGAAAGCTGGTTGCAATTTAAAGGTTATCAAGATTTATTTCTGGGTTTCGTATATTTCATCCATAAAAAATGTTGAAATTGTAGTGAGATTGTTAGACATTGTATTTAGAGATGATATTTTTTAATGTCTCGTACAAGAAAACTCTTCTTCAGAACCAGATGTCATTTATTTTAATCATAGTCGCTGAGCTTTTGACATTTAACGTTTATTAAAGCATACCTCGTCTTGAAAATCAGGTGGTATTTCAACAAATATATGTTATATCCGTCCATTGTAAATGCCCTTAATATATTTCCATTTCACAGCAATTTCATTACCAAATGGCAGACTGTCTTCATGTATAGCGTTTATTTCTATAGATTGCAAAGTGGTAGACGTATTATTAAAAGAGCTTCCATTAAAATTTTATATTATTTTAATCTTTCTAAAGATATTTCAACACATTCACTATTATAAGCCAGCAAATTTTTGTGTGCAAAATCTAATCCTTATTGAAGTGACAAAATTTTGATATTCCAATTTAGAGATATTTAAGTCCACAAGTACTGCAAACATCGAAATGGTAGTGGTGGAATCTCTAATAGGAATATTAGTCTGACATTGGTTCAATTCTTGACTTCTGCTCAATATTTACATGTGCCATTGCGTGATAAGGTGAAAAATAATTCCAAGGTTCTTGTTAAGGTCATATTTCCAGTCTTGACAGACAGCCAGTAAAATCAACTTGATGGAGAATTTAACCTTAAAATACAAATATGTGTACAGTTTTAATATATTAAAAATTGTCATTTTCTTTGGAAAAAATATCTGGCCAATCCAAAATAAATGAAATCAGTAAAGAATTGACTGGCTCTCCAAATGTTAAAGACCACATCAAATGATTCAAAAAGTTTTTACGTACGGGTACTCAATAGTTACAAAATCCATTTTACCGCAAGTTCAAACTAATCTGATTAAAATTAATTCAGATATTTACGTTTTAGTATCCCACTGCCAAAAACGGTTTTCAAATTTTCAATTACAACCTTAATCTGGTTGATTGGCTGGTGACGTCACAGGCACTACACATAGTATACACATCATCTGTACAATATATCACACAGCCAGTTGACACGTGTGTATTTGTCGGTCCAATAAACATTTGACTGGCGTAATCATTAACGCATAATTATTTACACGTAATTTACATATCACTATATCAGTCAAAGCATTTTCAAAAGCCGACCTTTCTCGTCTTGGGTTGTAATAGATTATATATTTGTGACTAGAATATTACCGAGTGTATTTCAAGATGCCATATTACCGTTGTGTTATTGAGAGTTGTGGAAATCCCAGCAAGGGAAAGGGGAATAATGTACCGGCGTTTCATAAATTTCCCAACAATGAAATCGTACGGAAAAATTGGAAAGGTTTGGAAACAATTCAAATCCTGATTGGCAACCTACAGTCACAACAGTGATATGCAGTGAACATTTTACGAACGATTGCTTAATTACCTATACACACCCGGCGTGTGTATTTATTAACGCCCGACTGATTACTTAATCCCCCTAATTAAATAAAACAATTGACTACGGAATAATTTGTTTTGTAATGCATTTTAATTCAAGATCCATTTTAAAATTTGTTTCATTATGTACGGCCGTTCTATTTTCTCAAGGCAGCGATTTTAATACAATCTACCATCGTGTGCAGTCAAAACGATTCGAGATACATTTTCGTCAGTATTGTGGTTCTAATTTAGAAGGGTAAATATCATTTTTTGTTACGCCGGCCACATCAATTTGTAATAATGAATATCAAATACACTTGATCAAATGTGGAGTTCCTGGTGCCGTTTGGTGAGTGATTAAACTGTCAATTTAATTGTAAAATACTTGTATTCTTTATAAAAAAGTTAAATGATGTTAGACATTATAACCTTATCTTATCACAAACGTATGTCCATCGAAGGATTTATATTTAGATGTTGTTTAAACACCAATCAACAAATAATACGAGGCTACTTTATTACAAAAACATCGGTGAGCAAAGAAAAAGATAATTACCTAATCAACATTCTTAATTACTTTACTGTTAAAATTTAGTCTGATTGATTAATGACAGGTACATGTATTAACGACACTACACTTGCGATACACATAGATAGTTAGGTGATCTTTCTCAATCTGTTAATTCTAACGTATATTGAGATATTTCTTCGTATTTCATTTTTACGGTCTATTTCAGAGTAATAAAGTCAAATTCGCAAGCAGAAATAAAGGCGCCGTACGTCGATAACGGATCGGTCATTTACAAATCGCGTTTCAATCACGTTTGAAATTTATGATATATTTTGCGTGACCACATCTTTTTACTCCTATACTCTTTTACTCGGGGAAATTCGAACCACAATACTCTTCTGACGAAAATATATCTCGAATAGATGGGACTGCACACATAGGAGAGTGTATGACATCGCTGCCGTGTGAAAATGAACGACCGTACATTATGAAACAAATTCTAAATTAGAACGACGACACTCTTCTGACGAAAATGTATCTCGAATCGTTTGGACTGCACACGATGTGGTAGATTGTATTAAAATCGCTGCCGTGAGTAAACAGAACGACCGTACATAATGAAACAGATTCTAAATTCGAACAATAAACTTCTGACGAAAATGTATCTCGAATCGTTTAGACTGTACACGATGGTAGAGTGTATTAAAATCGCTGCCGTGAGAAAACAGAACGACCGTACATTATGAAACAAATTCTAAATTGGATCTTGAAATAAATTGAATTATAAAACAAATTATTCCGTAGTCAATTGTTTTATTTAATTAGGGCGATTAAGGAATCAGTCAGGCGTTAATGAATACACACGCCGGCTGTATATAGGTAATTAAGGAATAAACATTCCGAATATGCATTCGGTCACTGTGACGTCACTGGCGTCTGAGGGGATTAAGAGTGTTTTCAATAATTGGCAAAGTCGTTTTTACGGGAGGTCTATTTTTACGACTTTGAATGAAGATAGCTGATTTAATTTTAGTGGGATTGATGTGAATTTGCCGTAAAGAGGATAAAATAACCATGGACTGCTCACATAGAGAAGTTTTCAGGGTCATTTTATGTGCACTTTAATGTGAAATTCCTGCTGCATTCTGACTAATTGCGAAACGTCTTCTGCATTCTGACTAATGCAGAAAACTCTGCTGCAGTTAAACTAATTGTGAAAATGCTGCTGCAGTCAGACTGATTGTGAAAACTGCTGCATTTTGACTAATGGTGAATGCTCTGCTGTATTCTGACTTATAGCAAAAACTCTGCTGTAGTCTGACTGATGGCAAAATCTCATCTGCAGTCTGATTAATTGTGAAAACCCGGCTGAATTCTGACCAATGGTGAAAACCCTGCTGCAGTCTGATTAATGATGAAAATTAGTACTATACAATTGATATAACGTATTTGTCGATGTATTTGACACACATTTTGTACCAAATATTTTAATTCTAGTAGGAGTGCGTTTAATGAATAATGCTAAGCATATCTATAAGCTTTTCCCATTGAAGAATGAAGTTGAAGAAACAATAGAACAAAAAATGTTGCGAAATGAGGAGAACTACAACGTGTAACAAATTAAACCGACAAATTTCATCATCATTAAACGTCAATCCTGTTATCTTTAATCACACATGGCAGAATTACTCGTTTGATTGCGAAACAGTTTTACCAAGATTAGTGAGTACATGTCACACTGCCTTTCAAACCAGATGATAACAGGCTTATAACAATATTCTAGTAGATTATATATACATAGATAATCACCTACCATAGTTATCATGATATAATTTGGCTTAAATAACTCAAGTCCGCTTTATAAACTGGTAGTGCCATCTCAAAAATGCATTTGAATATTGGAATGTGGCTATCCAGCATAATTTTGTTACTGAAGCAACAAAAAAAATATTGATCCATATTAAAAACACATTTATATGTACATGTAAAAGGTAAATCTGCCTTGCAGGTCTTTATGTTTAATACAAATGTTCTATAAACTATTATTTAGACAGTTATTAACATTACAAGCCTATAATCAACTCTCTAGATCATCGGATTGCTGAAGTTTAAATTGATTAGAAGATCTATATTCCTTTTTCATTATCTATGTTTTAACTATTATAGCTGTCAGGTCTTTATCTGAACTTACCTAATTCCGCTTTAAAATATTCTCTGCATGGCGTTTATATATTCCATAAACCCTGAATGTAGGCCTTCGTGTAATTTCTTATCTACAAAGGCTGTTTTGTGACAGTTATATGCAATAATTTAAGTTAGTTTAACATTGCGATACAAATAACTGTCTTGGGTTTTTTTTAATGATGTTGGTATCATGTTTTACAACAATTTTGTTTAACAATTCAATCATTCAATCATCCAAATTGGTAATTACAGTAAATGTAAAAGCATACATGTACCTCCAGGAGAGATTTCAGATAGGTTTCACTCAATAAAATTGATTGTATTCTGTGCGGAAGACCTTTGGGATTAGTTCCAACATTAGTTCCGTTTACCATACAAAAATGGTTGTGCGTGACAAGGAGTAGGGTTCTGTGACCAATCTCGTGGGTTTTTTCAGGGTTCACCGCTTTCCTCCAGCAAAAAAATTATTGAAATAAGATTGAACCTAGTTTGTGTTGAGTGGACATTAAACCCATTTCTCTCTCTCTTTCTTCTAGAACATCTGATACCACTGTTTATAAGAAGAGTACACACAGCTTTGTTGTCCTCTTATAATTTATGATATCAATAGACAACAAGTTCTCATTCTGCATTGTTTATAAGATGTGTATATAGACCAAGATGTATTAATGCCATGTTGACACTGACCGATATAACCTCTATCCCAAGGGTTTGATGTCAGAATCAGTTATAGCTACTTAATTCCACAAACAGAATTAGTCTTCTAGCGTTTCTCGGATTTGATCTCGTTTTTATATCTGAATGAAAATAATCAACAGATTTGTTGGTTTATTATATTCAATAACATTTCCAGAGGCAGATCAAGGCACTGATGGGCCCTAGGCAGCTCGACCAGCTGGGCCCTTTGTGGGACTTTTGTGACGTAGTAAAACTAAGACCGCTGTAAGAGAAACGAAATTTCCGAGGATATACGTCCATATTTATCTTTTCCTACTATCTTCAAGCTGTAACTTCAAGTACTTCTTCCTTCATACAACCGAGTGAGATTCGTCGCGTAGTTCAGTGAATTAAATAATGTAAAAAATAAAATTTATAAAGGTCGTCGAAAATTTTATGGGCCCTAGTTTTTTCTTAGGCCCATGGCAGCTGCCTACACTGCCTATAGGGTAATCCGCCCCTGAACATTTCGAGATACTCATGCGATAATTTATTCAAAATACCGATCTGACATTAGACATCATTTAAGAATATTCAGACGATGCGAACACAGAGAGAAAGAGAAATAGCTTTTACATCCACTAAACAAACCGGGTCAATTTGGGAGTAACGTAATGCACAATTTTTTTTCAATAATTTATTTGCTTGTAGGAATCTTTAAGAGTAGGAGTGGGGGAACTGAAGACAACCCACAAGTTTGGACATGTGAACCTACTCCTTGTCTCGTTCAAGCTTAGGATAAATTTGGGATTTATTGCAATTTGGGATTTGATCCAGTGAATGAAAGCATCAGTACTGATGAAATATACAGACCTTATGATCTAAAGTGCATTTGTAGATTACTTTATCACCCAACCACCCTTACTGCAAACAAAAAAGATTTCAATAATTGTGAACATGATGTGAAGAATATTTAGATTTTGAATGAAGGCATCGTCTTGATGCAATATATTTTTTGGACAGTTTTCCAAAACCAACTAAACCTTGTAAATGGATGACTCTAGTGGTAGATAGCAAAATCGATGTATCTCATGATGCCATCATAAGGCAACATTAGAGCAAGTAACTTTAGATCGTCACATCTAATATAATACTGTCTGAAAAATTTTCAGCTTAAAAATTACCATGCTCAATATATGTCTGTTATAGTAGCTAAGCCGTTTATGTCAAAAGAAAAGATTATATTGTATTGGGTTCATTTGATTTATTATTTCAATTACGGAAGGTGGTCGTGTTCGCTGATATGTGTTCTTAAGATCATCAGATCTGTCATTGAGTCATGTCCCATGGTTTCCATCCCAAGCCTGTATGTAACATGCAGTAGGGTCGATTGGGTTTTCTCCAGACCCTACTTACAGACGGGTTATTGATATAAAATTGAACCATATGTTAGTCCTAAATGACCTACATGTAGCTTTCTCTCTCTCTCTCTCTCTCTCGATTATGGGCTTGTGATATAAAATATAAAAGGATAAATTATATAACATTTGATGCCTGAAAAATGCTTAGCAGGTTTATCTTTTATATTATTTAACAGATTATATTCCTCCTTCAGTTTGCTATGAATTAAAAGATGCACAGATATAGAGATACATGCTATCAATCCATTGTTTATCAGCGAAGCCGAGCAAATTATCACTGACATAATACAAGGACATGTGTAGGCCAATTTGTAAATTGCATTGTTCGCAAAGATAAATTCATATCAATTTAAATTATGTCAAAAGAAGGCAGTGTCTGACGAATAGAACAAAAGTCCTATAGACTCTAGACAAACAATACAATCATGCAGTAGACATTAAAGGGGCGACTTAGTACATTGAAATTGGCATAACTGGGTCGCAACGCATGTATTTGTAATCAGTTATGTTCGGTGAAATACATCAGAAGTCTCAATCAAATGGTAATCTCTAGCATCTGGTTATTCTCGTCTAAACCTGCACTATTTATTGCGTAGGCTTTTCAGATAAGAATGTGGTCACCGTTTGACAAAACGTGTGGAATATGTCTAGCTTCTTTCTGCGATTCATGTACCAATGGTAAAATGTTTATTTTGTCTTGAATATTGGATACCAGAAGCTCATGTTCTCCCAGTAAGATCACAACATCAATGTTGATTTAAATTGACCAATGAGTCATGTTTTCAATGTTGAAGACGTTGGATAATATTGAGTTAGAGACTTTGCTACTTTAAGTCACGCAGACAGTGAAGAAAGATGGTTAATTTGTTTATTGCTCCCTGTGAGACTTGGCAAGAAGTCCGAGTGTAGGCTTTGATAAATTAGTCTTGGTCACTTCAGACAAATTGTAGGATGGTCTGTAGAAATTATTGATCGGAATTTCAGTTGATCTTTTTGTTTGCAATTGTCAAATATTATGCAATGGGCAATTTAAAAATTGTCAACAAATATTTTAAGTAAAGAATATGAAAATACCAAATTTAAATTTGTGACATTCGATTAGTTAAAATATTATGCAATGTGCAGAATTTCCCTCATAGCATCCTGTATATGTATGTCCGTCTGCATTAGTCAGACATCAAATACCATTTTATTTTATTTCATTTTTTAGCACGAAGTAAATGTCACCAGATATAAAGTTATTTGAATTATCTATAACGATTTATTAACCTGACCTTTTGGAAAATATCTTTTTAATTAATGTTAAAAAGTTTATTTAATTATTTGGTGTTAATTTCTGTTGGAAGGAAGGATAATTGATTTCATTTCAAACAGCTGACTGTGGTAGCAACACAACGCTATAACTATTTTGTGATTGATGCTTATGTCTGCGCTATGACTTGATGGTTCCAAATAGCAGTTTCTTCATTTTGAAACACTGTAGGTTTGTTATTAAATATTGAATGTTGGTAGGTCTATAAGGGAGTAAACCATGGTTCTAGTTTCAGTATCTGTCGGTTTCGACTGACTGAAAGTGAAATTAACCGAAAGTAGAAATGAAATCGGGTTTAATGTTCTGCTTCAAACTGGGCTAATGAAGATGGGCATACACCATACAGTGTGCTATGAGGGGAATTTTGCCTGGCCAGCTACATCCTACTCTTACGTCGGATTCAAACTACCAAGATATCTTTAAAGTGCACGTCAATATGTACACGGAACCTTGTTTTTTTGTCCCATCCAATTGACTAGACAGCTGTTGAGAAGAGGAAACCACACCGGAAAATCAGGATGAACTTTTTCGGCCAATGCAGGGATCGAACACCAACCTCCAGACTAGCAAGCCAATGTCTTACCCTCTAAGCCACTGTGACCGGACCGAATGTAGAATTTACTATCAGTCAATTATTGTGGATTATAAAGTCATGAAAAATTAGACATGATCTGAAAAATGCACATCAAAATCAGCAACTGTAAGGTCATCCAGATTTTTTTATGTCAAAACAAGGGTATGAAATGTTTGTGAACTCGAGATGTATTTTTTAATATCTCTGGCATTGCTGTTGTCCAATAAAAACCAACACAATTTATATGGAAAACAATTATGACTGGCCTGTACAGGTGTTCTCTTATTGTCATCAACAACAAATCATTTGTACTTTAACATCTTTAATAATTTGACTATTATTGCCAAGTCTAGTTTTTCCTATTCAGAGTTATCTGTAGATAATTATATAATAATAATATATAACCATAGTGTAACACGCTAGAATCCTAGTACACCATTGTTTAAACAGTTTCTGCTAATATATGTATTTAGTAATAGATTCCAAACATGTACAGGTATAACAGACATTGTTTATTATACAACATCAAATGATTATATGATAAAACTGACATGACAATCAATCTTTTCATCTATGATTATGAGTAAAAGAGTTTATCGGTATATCATTTGAACTTTTTAAGCTTGATTAATGGGATTGTAAAAGATTATCTCTAATTGTAGGATTGGCAAGTTCTATAATTTCTGTATTGATTACTTGGAATTGAACCATTATTGCACTGATATTCCTATTAGAGATTACAGTTTCACAATATTATATTATGCAAGGGATTCCAATATCACTACGAGGGTGGGGGGATGGCCGAATGGTTAGCGTGTGCACGCTGTATCATAAAGCTCGTCATTGAGTCTGGAGTGGTTTCGAATCCCCAGTTGAATGTGACAAGGAGAATGGTCGCGCTCACTTTTAAAGACCCCTATGCGCAAGCAAATTATTGAAATAAATTAAATCATATGTTAGTCCCGAAATGACCTACTTTGTGTCGAGTGGATGTTAAACCCTCCCTCTCTCTCTCTCTCTCTCTCTCTCCAATATCACTAACTGATGGATGCACCACACCTTTAGAATGATGGTATATTATTTTGACATCTGAGATATTTGTACAATGTGGCTTATATAATTACATATGACATGCCTGTGATATATCATTGTGCTATATTATTATATTATTTCCTTGCGGCCTAATTAAAATATTACCTACCCAGGAAGAAATTAATTAAGAATGTTGATTATTAATATTCCGACGCCAATTATTCTTTGAAACTGAATCAGATGACATAGATGTCATCATTATATTAATAACTGGCGTTCAGTTGCCTTTTCTTCCCTCAGCTGTAGGATAATCAACATTATATAATTATAATATAGATGTATCAGGTGTCCAACAAGAATACATTTTATTCTATAACTACATGCAAATACAAGCAAATATCATTGAATACAGCCATTGAATACAGCCATTGAATAACCTATGGTTGTATTCAATGGCTTGAAAACGCAACGACAATTTTTGTAAAAAGGAAAGAAAATAGAGCGGAACCTGTGATGAATTTTAAAGTTATTGATGATGATTTTTGATAATCTGAATAGTACAGTGTATTTTGAGATTTGCTATCGCTCGTGGAATACTTGCGCAGGGATACACTCTCTTGAACCATTGAATAACCCGAGCGGTATTCAATGGTCATTGAGTTCTATCTATATATTCTGCTGTAACGGACAAAGTCAAAGCCTCCTCAGAAAAAAAATTTTTTCCACGCACATCCGAAGCCTTCTCAGAAAAACAAATTCTCACACGCACATCCAAAGTATTTTATTGGGATTGGAGCATGTGTTGTATTTTACAATGGTAAAGCTCAGTTCATTGAGTTAATGTAAATGCTTTTCTGGCCACGATCAACTTCTGTCTGTGGAGTGAACTAGTGAATATCCAGACATTGGAATTTTATTGTCCAGTCTCCAAATGATTGTAGGATGTGAGAGCATCAATTGTAGTCCCTCACAGTCTGAAATATCCCAGACTAAACAAAGATATTCATGATTCTCCTTGCCTTCATTAGTTATAAAAGAGGTAAAGAATATGTATAGATTTCTTGTTCCCATATATTACTTGTGTATATAAAGGTGTGGTGTAGCCCCAGCTTGTACGTGACATAGGTTAGGATTATTTGCCCATAACCTTGTGCGTTTACTCTAGGTTCTCCATTTTCGTCTCACTACTTAAGCCCCCTAAACTCAAACAAATTAGTGAAATAATTTTGCACCATGTTAGTCCCGAAATAACATGTTTTTTTGTTTATACTGTCAGACATTTGCATGAAACCCATTATCAACATGTAGAAGAATGGATAAGGAACACCATGTCTTGGCTATGGGACTTTTGGTTAGCCATCTAATTTGGGAATACCTGACTCTGTTCATGATGGTTAATCGTATTGAATATATTGGATTTTTTCATTAAATTTAATCTTGAGTAAGAGACAGATTTATGATAGATTTAGGTTGTTCAAGATTAGATATCTTCTTTTTTGTAGGAAAAATACCTAAATTTCTAACATTATCTAATAAGAATTTCCGACCTTCAACCTCAATTTTTTAAAAATCTGTCATCTTCATGCTGAAGTTGGATTTCTTCTGTGAGAATTGAGTCACGAGTGAAATAGACTGTGGTGTTGATATATATGTAACGCGCTAGCTATTGATTCATCCGTACCTCTCTTTATTACGAGCAATCTCAAGGTCATAAAAGGTCAACCAATCATCCACTGTGACAATATTCTATTGCAAACTAATAACAAGAAGTCGTAAAGGACAACCATGAGTGAAAATGAGCGAGGAAATCTTGTTAAGTTATACACCTTTTGAGATTACAAGTAAATGAGCAGGAACGAAAGTCAGAGTAGATTACTGACTAGTGAATTTACACTTTGTTCTGAATGGCCCTTGACTGGAATAGTTTGGTTCATTTGATTTGGTTTAGGAGCGCTTTAAAAAAAGGGTATTGACTGTCGTATAGTAATCTTATTCCCGCCCCCTGGTAGTTCGTAGTAATGAGACTAATAAATCTGGAATTATTGTTGATGGAAACCTTGACCGATTAATCATAGAAAGATTAACCATATGTCCATGTTAATCCCTGACTGACCGAAGTAAAGTGTTGACCAAATCAGCGCTATATAGGATGTGTTTGCCTGTCAACGCAGCACATATGATAAAGGAAAGCTCCAGTAGTATTAAAATAGATGAAACTGTGTACAGCCAAGAATGCAAACTTTTTTGCCTCTAATTATTAACATGCAATTTATGACATCATAATAGGAATTGCCAGCCACTGTTAATAGACATAGTAAATACAATCGTTCCATATTGTCTAAATCCACAAAGAGTATGAGTATATAGTATGGCATTTCTTTATTTACAGTAGGGCGGTAGACAGATCTAATGGGTTTGCTTTAGAGCATGCGGCCTGTTCCCCACTTGTAGGTGACAAGCATCTGCCCAACCCCGTGGGTTTTCTCCAGGTCTCCAGTTTCTTCCCACTGCTAAACCTCTGCTCACTGTCATAAATATTGAAGAAAAATAATACCACATGTTAGTCCCGAAATAACTTAGGTGGTATTGAGTGTATGTTTATTAAAAGTAAAGGAAATTTGGAGTTATATATAATTGAATCTGTTATAAAAGTAGATAATGAAAAAGATGTAGAACACTTGCGATTTTTTCTTTAATCTCAGAATGGCCAGATAAAATATTGACGAGACCTTAATAAGTCCCATTCCTTTAAATAATAATTGAGTATATAAAATCATCGTTTTTGTGGGGCATTTACCAATTGACACACACAATAAACACAAAACCATAATATGGAACACAATTACTATTTCACTATATTATATAAACCGTTTTCAAGCAAATGGTTTATATACAACTGACTAACGATCAATCAGTAGGGGAAACCCTTTGAATATATTAGATAAATGCTCCAATCAAAAGAATATTATCTTGTAAAATCATATACTTAAAACAAATAACTAATTATAGCCAGTGTAACCATTAAGGAAAACCACTAAATCACATGAAATCATGGGAGAAATACACAAATAATCTTTAATGATAAAGATGCCTGGGTGATTTAATGACATATTTGGACTAATTAATCTATCAACTCCTACTCAAAACATTGTATTTGTGAGGAATTACCCCAAGCTATTAGAAATCTGTTAAAAGATGTCGTGATTGTGTCAGGTATGTAGCAACGAGTGCGAAGCCGAAGGAGAATTCCTTGCATATACATGTACGATGTTGTCTTTAATCACTGTCCATTTATCATAAATATTGAAGCCTAAATAAATTCTCAGATTATCCACTGCCCACATGAAGTTCCATGGTTTTTATCTCAGGAACTGTTGTACGTTTAAGTATCTCACCTTTTTCCTAGTCCGGTCACCATCAAGTGATCCCTAACGCTGAGAGATCAGACAATCTTCGCGTGCAACCTTTGACGTCACTCGCACAGACATGCATGATGGCCAGGTTGCCTGTTAGGGAAACCTTTACATTTTTGTCCTGTATGCACTCTATGGGTGGTTTTCAGGGAATCCAGTACTTTTCTAGTAAGATTGGATGTTTCTTTTTTCCATATATACCAAATTGCCATACTTGTATTGAAATAACCACCCGATAAATAATTTTGTGGGGAAGTATCTTTAAAGCTTGTTAAATAAACATTGGATCAATCTTTTATGTGGTGAGAATAATTGTCTGAAAAACTTGACTTAACTTATATTGAAGTTATAACTGATCTAATTATATTTATTCATCGACTACCTAGGAAGAATTACATCAGAATATCTCCAAGGGATATTAGGAGTTTATTTTATCTGTGGTATACAAGATGTTTAATAAAAAGTACTGCTGCATGATTATGGTCATGTAAAAAATTAATGAGGCACAAATTATTATAATAAATTAAATTAGGATAATCACTCCACCAATAAAATATCATATTAAACATTCATTATGCTAGAGCTAAATCTACCTATTGCAGGACTTTCTTTAGGCCTGGAAAATTATATTAATTTTCAATTAGACATCAACTTACCAAAAACCGTAATAACTCCCCATGCCTTTGGGTGGTTCTGATATTAAGTAGATTTAAATATGTTTTGCGGTAGATGCAGTTACCGTAAAAATGGATAATCAAGACTTTTTTATCATTACAATGGTAGAAGTAACAATTGGGGCTAGACTTTAATTGTACATGTATTGTCCAGTTAGGCTCAGAGTGAACAACAAAATATAAGAACATACTAGAAAACAGGAAATACAATTTATTATAAAAAATGACATAAAGAAAATATAAAATACAATTTATTATGACAGTTGTCTATTTGTTGGAATGGGACGAAAAACCGAGCCCACTTGTTCACATTGGCGCACACGTTAAAGATCCCTTGGCAGTTGGAATTCTATATAAGAGTAGGCTGTAGCACCACTGCAAAGGGCAAAATGCCCTTCATAGCACACTGTATGGTGTATGCTCGTCTTCATTAGCCCACTTTAGGAGCAGAACAGTAGGATGTTAAACTCCATTTCATTTCTTTCCATCTTGATTATAAAATTATTCTCGTGGATGATTAGTGACAGGTCACCAATATACAGCCAACCTTGAAAATATATCTCTGTGTGAAATTCACAGATGCAAGATTATAATTGTTTGAAGGACCTAGATATTATTGACTTTTACCTACCCTGGGTTTGACAGACTTATCGATACTATATGTTTACAAGTAGACCATAGTAAATTCAGATAAGATAACGTTTTCACATAATGCAATCTTTGTACATCTGTTATTTGATTATATTGCCATTTGTACTTTATCATGTATCTTATGTTGCCAAAATTGTTTCCTAAACCTAGACTTAGTTTGGCATTGAAGACAGAAGTTATAGAGCGACAGTGGTGTTAATTTTTTTTTTGGCAGTGGGGGGGGGGGAAATAATCGCACTAAATAGAACCAAATGAAAACAAAACATTAATACATAAAAGACACATGTATTGCTGGTGAAATTGCCAATTGTTGTAAATGTTTAAATTGCTCTTCATGGTGAATTTAACACTATTATTCATAATAGTCATTTAATGTAATAAAATACATAAGTCAAGAATCCCAGCCTTGTGGGTTTCATTGGGCCAGGTTTAATACACTCACTGTTAAAGACGAGGTCCCAAGTTTACAAAGCATCCTCAGGCTGAAGTCAATAAGTTAAGAATTTACATTTGTACCATAGATACCATAGTATATTCTAATATATGTACCATAGACATTCTAATATTTGTACCATAGACATTCTAATATTCATTGACATTCTAATATTTGTACCATAGAATATTCTAACATTTGTATAAGATCTTGTTTTATTTTGTCTAGCAACTTGACAGGAGTCTTTCTTGCTGTATGAAAAACACTGTATGGCCGTATTGATTTCACCTGACATAGATCAGTGGCAGAATTGAAATCTGTCCAATTGCACGAAATGAATATTTTTTGGATTAATAAATTGAACAAAATTTGATGGATTGGTTATATAGCAATTTTATGGTTGACAATGAACTTCATAGATTAGATATACTGCATTTCTATCAACTAAGACAAATGTTGGGAATTGATATTTTGAAGTCATTAAATGAAAATGAGCGGACATGAATTTTTATCTGGAACATCCATACAGCAACTAAATTATTGAAAAAGAATACACTTGTAATCCTAGATATCTTCAAACGTCCCTGTAACAACCTGTATAATGAGTGGCGTCCGGTGCATTCTGGCAATTAAAAGTCTCAAATTCTTATGTGAAAAAAATGATGTTTTATATTTAATTGCGTGTTGTCAAGACATTGTTATCAAGAAATCGATGACATGATAGTGTTGATGGGATATTGCTTTTTAGGGCATGTGACAGCTAGTGTTTTTAAGAACATTGTTTTGAGAATTATGTTGTCAGGATGTTGTTGTTGTCAGAACGTTGTTGTCAGATTATTGTTGACAGGATATTATTGTCAGGACGTTGTTGTCAGAGTATTATTGTCAATACACAAAGATTTTGAAATCAGGACATTGACAACAAAATACCAGACGTTTATGTTCAGGTTGTTAAAATCTCTCTATATATAAATATTATATATGCTCATGAGATCACAACATGTGGCAATCTTTGTGGACTAATCGGTTTGTTTCATTGCCTGGCAACCCATCTTTCAACCAGTGATGCAAATACAAGAGATGTTGGAGCTTCTGATCGAGTAGGGGGGGGTTGGGATGGGCTAGTAGTCTGGAGTGCCGCGCTTCAACCTCTAGCTGGCCGGTCACCTCTGGCTTGCGGCTGTGGTTTCGATACCGGTGTTAGCGTATGTGGCATGGAGATATGGGCTCCTTCTCAACCTCGTGGGTTTCCTCCGGGCACTCCGGTTTCCTCCCACTGCGCGTGCGCTAAGATAATAAAAATGAAAAATAAGACTTGTCTGCGATATCACCTTCGGTGGTAGCGGACGTTAAAAACGCTAAGGACAACAAGTGAGCGAGTAACTTTGTGTCTGAATCATTTTGTTAGAAGGTCAGACATGTGTAACAACTTTTACTGCCAAACGTTCACAGTTAATTACTACCTGTGTGCCATTATCTACACTTATAGTACGGTAAACAAATACATGATTGGTACCATTAATGTATATATATACTGTATATATACTTATACTTTCGAGAAGGGGAGATGAGCATCTGTAAGTGGCTCTTTTGAGCAACAAAAGTTACTAAGAATTTGGAATTGGTATTTAATTTATTACAACAGAGTGCAACTATTTTATATTTGTATAAAATAGCAGGCATCCCCTATCCCAACTTATGGTTAGCATGTTTATAGTCCTGTATTCTGACTAAGTGCAGGAGGACCGCACTACATGCAAAACAAAACCTACCAGATAAACCTGTTGTCAAGACAGAATATAGACATTGTAAAAAATAAACAAATATCATATCAAGGGGATAGATCCGGGGGGAAGGGGGGCTAGCCGTAAGTCCCGGGTCTGAAATTGTACCAGCTTCACTCAAATCTTATCACTTTATCTCTTGACTAACAACACTCTCACGAGAAATCAGACATCACAATATTACAATGTGTAAACACCCAGATGTGTTTCACAGGTCTACTGGTCTACCACAATATAAACCACAGACCTTATCAGTTATCATTATCATTAGACTGACTAAAAGATAAAAAGATTATGTTCCCTCTAGAAGTGATAATCAACCTTTAATACTACATTAGTTACTATCACACTAGTCACCCTGATCATATTATCTGTCAAATTGTATATTTAGTACAAATATAGTGATTAGTTTTCGTCAAATCTCGGCGGCACGTAATCAATATAAAAAATCACAGTCTTTATATTACACTGGTCGTTGAGTAGGTTTTACCGTGAAGAAAAGACTCCTACAGATAAATAAATTGATCGAAATGTGTCTCCTCACACGTCGACAATAGTCTCTTTCATTGACCGGTTGATTCCTTCTAAAAACGATGTATATAAAAAAATGCGGCCACCAATATTCCAATCGATGGATTACAAGCAGTGGTGGCGCCATTGGAAATTATTTCTCAGTAATTACACGCCTATGTATTTTTCTTTAAAATGTATCTGCTAAAGAGTGGATCTATTTTTTATTCTACAATATATATGCTCTTAAAATGCAAATTTTTCAAATAGACCAAGTAAAGATGGTTCTACCATATTTCATTTATAGCAATGAAATGGGGTTTAACGTCCTACTGTTTTGCTCCGAACTGGGCTAATGAAGATGGGCATACACTATGAGTGAAATTTTGCCCGGGCAGAGGCATTACGGCCTACTCTTATATCAAATTCCAACTGCCAAGGGATCTTTTATGTACATGCCAATGTGTAGGCAGGACCGCATTTTTCTGTCCCATCCGATTGACTAGACAGCTGTCCTTGTCAGGCCTGTCGCCCTCCATCACTGACAAGGGGAAACCACGCTGGAAAATCTGGATGAACATTTCTCTGCCAATGCAGGGATCGAACACCCGACCACCAGGTTTACTTACAGCATATGGCTAGAGAATAGAGGGAGGAAAAAATAGGGGAGGGGCTTTTCTGAGAGAATGAGCATTTGCAATATGAAAAATGAGCGTGGTTTTGAATAGGCATATGATAATTTATAATGATAGTATGATACCATGTACACAGAGAAGCACACACCCTCTCTCTTTCTAGTTCTGTGCCAGCTTTAAGTAGATTTATTCTGCAACCACGAAATTTTTACTTATGAATTGTAAAGTACATGTATCTACATTGTGTTTGTATTTTTTGATTTTTTTTTTATCCACATCCCTTTTCTATTCTCAAAAAACATTCCCTAACAGTTTTGCTTTTTGTACATTTCCCTTTATACTTTGTGTTGAAATAAGAATGTTTTGGTGTGAAATTGAACGTAGACATCCGCTATCTGACCTCTTCTACCATTTCATTATTTCTTTTAATTTGATTCTTTAGATTATACTTTTTCATATGTAGTTAAAACTAACCACCTGATTTCAGATGGCCACCAAGAAAAGGCTCAGGAATAAGCGTTTGGTAATGATGTGAGACATATCCTCTTTCCGCATGATTGGATGTGATGCATGGCTATATATGGCCAAAAAATTCTCAACCAAAAGCCAAATAATTTAATCTAGGGTGGAAAAAACTGTTATTTATTTCAATTATTAGTATTCATAGAATTATTGACTTTCCTATTATGAAATTAGTATTATTATTTTCATTTATTTTTCGGTTTAGATTATACTAACTATTCATTTTATTTTGTTGAGATTTTGCTTCAGTTATAAATGTACTGAGAAATAATGAATAGAAGTGAATTCTAAACAAATTAAAATGAATTTTAGTCGGGTATTTTAGAGAAAGTTTATTATTCCACACACTACAGATAACATACATTGTATGGTCATCTTAACAATAACCCCACACATGTTCCTTTATTAGTAACCCCATAACGGTGGCATGCGTAGGAGTAGTGATGCCTAAGGCCAATTACTTGATTGTATCAAAAGACTCATTTATAATATAATAAGTCCTGTAATCAAAATGCGATCAAGTCAGCCATTTTAAATATGTAAAAATTGATTAAATGAACTTTGTATTGAAATTAAATAGCGGACCATGTACAACAACTTTCATATTTTATTAAAACTTAATTTTAATTTCCAGCTGGAAATGGATTTCACTCCCCTAGGTGCATGCCACTGCATATCTAGATATATTACCATTTATTCTCCAATCTGGCTATACAGTAAATAATAAAGAAATAACTATAAAATCATATCTATCATTATGATGGAGCAATATGTTTATCAAAATGGCTCTTATCGCCATGACAATTACATGTTGCACACAATATGAATCACAATATTTAATTTGTGGTTTTGCAGTTGGTGCCACATTTTGTTATAATGTCATTTGTTTTAAAGTACAATTACTACATTTTCTGATTACATGTGGGTTGTCATGTTTTCTGTCTTGATTCATTTTACTCTAGTTTATTTACCTTTCCTCTCTTCAGCACCAATCTGTGTTTTTATATTTTTCCACTCTTTCGCACCAGATTATGTCTTCGGATCTTTCCATCCTTGAGCACAAAATTATGTCTTTGGTTCCATCATAAATAAACACAGGTAACATCGTTCTAAAGTTAATAAACACAAATAGCATCGTTGTACCTTTTAAACCATTGAGCACCAAAATGTTACCTTTATATTTTTACAACGCAGAGTTCCAGCTACATTACCATCGCAAAACAAAAACATTAAATCTTCGACATAAAATTGTGCCTTCGTACCCGAAGATCCAGAAATTTGAATCAAAATATGTATCTATAAAATGAACAATATCATGGATGCTGTCACAGAAATCACAGTGGAAGTGTTTCCTACCAGCAGAAAAGGCCAAAAAAGTCCACCTTTTTAAGAATTAGATAGGGGAAAGGCCAAAAAGTCCACCTTTAAGTATTGAATAGGGCAAAGGTCAAATAACCCAACTTTAGGAATTAGAATAGGGCAAAGGCCAAAAAGTCCACCGTTAAGAATTGGAATAGGACAACGGTCAAAATACCCCTCTTTATAAGAATTAGAAAAGGTCAAAGGCCAAAATGTCCACCTTTAAAAATAAGATAGGGCCAAGGCCAAAATGTCCAGGTTTAAGATATAGATGGCGCAAATCGTGGAAAGTCTGAAAACAAAGGGTGGTCATGCTGAAAGGTGAAAGGTTAAAAGATTAGAACATGAATAACCAGATGTAGAAAGAAAATTACCACAATTTTGTATCTGCTGAATGTATTTAATACATCATCAGGCCTTAGAATAATGATTTTAGTTGTACCGGAGAAATTCTCAGGCACTAATAAACTTGCACCTGCCATGCATGAAAGGGATCGCACCTGACAAAGCCTTAATTTGTGCCGACATTGTCTGTGACAGGTGCCTTATTGCCAGACTTGCCTTGCATCATAAAAGTTTGGAATACAATAACTGCTAAATAGATATCTTTCTCTACTAGAGTATATATATACTAGTGATCTTCTTATTGGGCATCCAAATTATTCAGAGCACCTGTTGTTTTTTCCACCCTTTCCTGTTGGCTTTAATATGTAAACTGTTAAATATGAACAACATGTATCTGTGTTAGTGGTGGTAATAATGATATGAGGGACAAAGGTACTGACAAATTGGAATCTAAATTTAATGCCTGTTTGACGGATTGGCTTGAAGCAATAAGAACTAAAACTAATTACATGTAAATAAGGATGATAGATTCTTTAACATCTCCAGGGCAATGGATTTCATTATGTCTCTTGTTATGGCATGAGATTAGTCATGAGAATAGACATCAGAGTTACAAAATATACATCAATATTTTATACCAATTTTACTCTCCTTAGAGTCAAATCTAATCATGGACTTTACTTTGTTAATCTTCTCAACCAAACGAGGCCAATCTGATTTAAAACACAGATCCTATATCGTTTCGTTTTTATACTTGTTTTTTACACTAGGATCTGGAAGAGTTGTTATCATTGACAGGTTCTGGATGATGTGAATGTCTGTCACAACGAGTTCTCAGCCTTTTGATGCACAAAACTGCATCAATCAATGTCAGACGTCATAGGGTCAAAAGCTGCTTTTTTGACCCCTAAAGTGAACTTCCACTATAACTTGTCAGATTTTCATGTGGTACATTCCGCTGAAAGTATAAAAAACGAAACGAAATATAGATCTGTATTCGAATCCGATTGAAGTGAGACATAATAAATCACCTGCCTATTTTTCTAAATTGTTAGCAATAAAAAATGCAATAAAACAATGTTAAATAGTTTGGGAAATATATGTAAATTTGTATTGAAAAACGATTCTGTGTGGTTTGGATGGATGCTTTGAGTGGGTTGGAAGGTAATTTCGAAAGACAGAGATGGATTTGTTAATAGAAATGGTTGAGAAACACTGCTGTGACCCACTTTATCCAAATTTGTTCAATTTGGTTCAGGTTATTGGTTGGCAATGCTCTTTGTCAAATATGACAGGCCTTCCTTATACGTTACAGCATCTATATAGTATAATCGTAAAAAAAAAGGAATGCCTAAATGTTTGATTAACTATAGTGTTAATATTATTATAATATTGATCTCATCTATCTATATATCATCCCTCGTATCATATAACCATCATTATATCATGTAATAATCAGTGTGCAGTCATGTCGGCCATTTAAAGATGATTGCATTCTTTTACATGCTCACACCTCGACAGTGGCGAATGAAATACCTTTTTTGGAGGGCTAAATCTATTTGGTAAGGCCAGCTCAACTTTTGTCAAGGTTGCTAAGATGTAAACATGGTTAGGGCATGATTGTAGGTTAGGATAAGCATTGGAGCTAGGTCCAGTGTTGGGGTTAGGGTTAAGATAAGCGCTAGCCCCATTTGCATCTTGTGACCTATGGTGAAAAATTGAGCTGGCCTTATCATTTAGCACTAACCTTTTTGGGCGGTAGTGCTCTCTTTTTGAGAGATTGTGGGTGGTTATTGATTCCCAATCCCATACACATTGTGGCTTTGCTACTGGATATGTGTTAACAAATAAAATTGTTAATGACTGGGTAATAGGTGAGAAAGAAGTTCATACATAACAAAACATTTCATACAAGCCATTTTTTAACATTGATCATATTCATAGCAATTAATTTACTCCTAATAACTGGGTCCAGTTTGACGAAGCTTCTGGATGACTGTTTCTTACCTTCAATTTAAGTGCAATGCCTGTATACATTTCCAAACTAATCTCTTGATGGAATTCAAAAAATCGTCAATGGTGACTCTTGAAATGTACCTCAATTGGATATAGCATTCTTCTTTAAATACTATTGCCTTGATTTGATACAGTGAGGAATTCTATTGCACAAAAAATGTGTGGTGCTGCTATTGAGAATTCTGCTGCATCCAAATCATCTTGAAGAGACAAAGAGGAATTCTGCTGCACACCAATTTTCTGGTGCTGTTATGGGATCTGGACTGAACCTGAGTTCACAAAGCATTCTCAGTTTAAAGTTAAGAGTTTACTAAACTTTTAATCACTTTGATCCAGAAACACAAAACTTTGCACATAGTTTCTTATTGAAGTTTTGATACATTTATACAACATTTCTGAACTTAAGCCTGGGAATGCTTTGTGAAGACAGGGCTTTATATGGAGTTATTGCTATGGAGAATGATAACGCACCTTGATGTGTGGAGATGTTATGAGGACTTCTAACACCTATTTGAAGTGTACATCATGTCATTAGTAATATTTTCAAGATTCTAATTCTAGAATTTAAAATATAATTTTATTTCGGTTCTATTTTTTATGTATATTGTAGCTCTTTTGTTGGTAAAATTTGTTTCAGTATTTGTTGTCTATGGCTTTATTTATAGTACCAGTATTTGTCCGATCATCTGTGTATGTTTTCTTTTATGTTGTGGCTTACTTGTAATAAATAATCTTTTTTTACTAATTATTTTTTTTTTGATCAATTCTATGTAAATGATTTGTCTATGCTTTATTGTATTATAAAAACTTGTTCTCCTTTTTAAAAAGAAATTATTCATTTCATAGCAAAACTTTATTGTTTTTCTTAGTAGTAGGTCTTTTAATTTGTATTACATGTTTCACGATCTTGATTTTATAAAGAATATATTTTTTAATTTAATCACTGATGGGCAATAGAAAGACATTCATCATTGTTTTCACAAATTTTTTTTTTTTTTTTACTCCTGCTAGCACATCTTGTTTCTTTCTTTCAAATTTTAGGACTTCAGGTGAGGAGGGTTTTACTGTTTTGTCTTCAGGGTTTGGGGAATTATATTATCAAGAAATAATATGTCATATACTTAATTAAATTTTTCTGTCTGTTGTAGTTATACATTCCCCAGTATGCAGAGTTTGGGAGAAGATTTAGTGTGTATATTAGACCAGTTAGAGTGAGTCATAAAATACATCTATTATTTATTCTTCTGTCAAATTATTTCTACTAATTGACAATATAGTCAAACTTGTCTTTCAATTTTATCTTCCCCTATTTTGACAGGTGGTTTAATGGCCGAGTGATTTATAGCATGCACGCTGTATATTAAGGGGGGGTTGGGATGGCCTGGTGGTCTAGAGTGCCGCGCTTCGACCTCTAGCTGGCCAGTCACCTCTGGCTTGCAGCTGTGGTTTCGATCCCTGGTGTGAGCGTATGTGGCATGGAGATAGGGGCGCCTTCTCAACCTCGTGGGTTTCCTCCGGGCACTCCGGTTTCCTCCCACTGCTAAAGATCCCTACGTGCGAACGAATTATCGAAATAAAAATTGAAACCATATGTTAGTCCCAAAATGACCTAGTTTGTGTCGAGTGGACGTTAAACCCCATTTCTCTCTCTCTCTCTGTATATTAAGGTCTTTCATTGAGTCAACTGGCATGGTTTCAATTCACCCATGACAAGGAGTAGGGTTCCCTGTCCAGCACTGTGGGTTTTCTCCGGGTCCTCCGGTTTCCTCCCACTGCTAAAGACCCCTATGCGCAAGCGAATTATTGAAATAAAATTCAACCATGGGCTAGTCTGGAAATGACCTAGTTTGTGTGGAGTGGACTTAACCACCGTTTCTCTCTTTTTCTCTCTCCTATTTTGACAAATGTGAAGCATATGCAAATTCATTTGAACCAAGTACTGAAATATCCTACAGAATGTTTTTTGGTGTCTGGCAAGGAAATACTTGCAGTCCAGATTATATTTATACATTGCACACGCAGGCAATCAAAATACTAGTCTCCATTAAACCTCATTCCCTCTAATATTGACTTCGCTTCTATCACATCTTTGAAATCTTATTTCTTAGAATACTGAACAGTTACAGGAATATATGGGTAGACTGGGAATGAGAAAATCAATGGTTGAGGTCTTGTAGAATGGGGTCTGGCTTGTTCTTAACTCATGATTCCACTGTCAGTATTCCATGAAAAATCGTATTCACATGTCTATGTATGAAATTGTTCTTGACCAAAAATACAACGCAGATATTTAAAATCAAATCTATCAATATACATATAATACTGTGCTTCTTTGTTAATTTTCATGATATCTCCTGACGCATGTGATTAGGATTTTGAACTAACAATTTTAATTGTCGTATGGTATGGTACTATTAAAATTGGTTTATCCTTGTCTCTGTCTAATACACTTTCTGAAATGTAGTAACTCTTCTTCTAAGTGGAAATGTGGTTTAAAGTCCTACTGTTCAGCTCCGAACTGGGCATACACCATACAGTGTGCTATGAGGGAAATTTTGCTCGAACAGCGGCACAGCGGCCTACTCTTATATCGAATTCCAACTGTCACAGGAAATTTTATGTGTACATAGGGCTCAGATTTCTGTCCCATCTGAATGACTAGACAGCTATTCTTGTCAGGCCCTCCGTCCTGCATCACTGACAAGGAGAACCATACCAGAAAATCTGGATGAACTTCTCGGCCTATTAGCCACCGTGATCCACCGCTAAAGTGGAGCAGAATGTTCACAGTTGGTGTAGGTAAACCTTGTTTGTGTCGAGGGGACATTCAACCCTATTTCCCTCTCTCAGCTAAGTGGCGGTAAGCAATGTGATTGCTTGATGCCTTACAAAAAGATTAATGTGCAAGTTACTACTAATAAGTGTCTTCTCTTCTATTTATATTCGAATTGAGTCAAGGCACACCAGTTTCACTGCTCGCTTGATCTTGTAACTTTAAAATGATTTTTTTTCAAGTTGAACACAGAGGGACCTGGTGTTATATACAAAAATGTCTCAACATATATTTAATTCATTTCAGTGTAAAGGAAGTTATTGGATTAGGTGAAGGAGCGGGAGCAAATGTTATCACAAGATTTGCTGTAAGTTCTTGTTCTTGGCTTAATTTCTCATCTATCTTGCTGTCAAGAAACTACTGGCCTGGGGTTTTCCAAAGTGGATTTTCAGAGTTTTTAAAGCTCTTCTCAGCATTTAACATCTATCTGCGATTGGCAGAGTGGGAAAAATCTAAGACGTGTGCATTCAAAATATTATTACCTAATTATAAAGAGTCACGAAATGACATAATTTGTGTTGAGTGGACGTAAGTTCCTATTTCTTTCTCTCTCATGTATAAAAGAAGAAAAGGATGAAATTGAAATGCTGCTGCTGATCAATATTGATCAACTTCATTTCTTACAATGTCCCAAAATAACTAAGTTAAAGTGTTGATATAACGCTCGGATTGCATTTTAACATACATTATGCAAGAGCTAAATCTGCCTATTGCAGGTCTTTCTTTACGTCCGAAATGTTATCTGAACTATCAATTAGACATTAATTAACTTTCCAGACCATTATCAACTCGCGATGTCATCGCTAGCCTGCGATCTTTACTGGATTAGAATCGGGGTTGCTGCTGATGATTAAATAACAAAAAGGATAATCGAGACTATTTTTATCGTACCGACTTTAGTAATGAAAGTTGAGGCTAGGCAAAAATCCAATCGCTAAATTCTCAATTGAGAGTGGGTCAATTTGAATGAAATATTTAGTAAATTCCCTTTACATTATTAAGTTTATAACAGTTATAGTGAGAACTGCCAGCTCTTTATTTAATCTCCCATAATGTATCTTTAATACATTTATAAACACAGCTTGTCTTATGGCATCCTGGTTTAGTAAAGATACAAGATTAAAGAAGAGAATTGGGGTGGGGCCACTGTAAAAACAAGGGGTTGATAATGAAAAAGTACATTAGTAGCTTGTGAGGGTTGGATGGTCAAGTGGCCGGGTTTTTGATCCCAAGTTCGTATGTGACAAGGAGTAGAGTCTCCTGCTCTACCTTGTGGGTTCTGTCCAGGTCATCCTGTGCAAGCAAATTATTGAAATAAAATTGTTGATTTCAGATCTACAGTATGTTAAACGTTGATTTGATTATTTTTGATAATATTATATTTGTAGATGGCTCAACCAGAAAGAGTTAGCGGACTATGTATTATACATTGTACAGGTTCTACAGCTACTGTCATGGAGAGTCTTAAAGATCAGGTAGGTCTAGAACAATAATGGATATATTGGACATGAATTAAGATGAAATGAAATGGGGTTTAACTTCCAACTGTTCTGTTCCAACTTGGATAATGAAGACAGGAATATGCCATACAGTGTGCTTTGAGGGAAATTTTGCCATGACAGTGGCGTTATAGCCTACTCTTATACTGAATTCTAACTGCCAAGGGATCTTTTACATGCATGCCAATATGTACACGGAACCTTGGTTTTTCATCCCATATAAACACCTCGACAACTGTCCTTGTCAAGCCAAAAAATCTTATTGAACTTTGCCAGCCAACACCAGGAATGAATGTCTTATAAGCAACTTAGCCACATGAACTCCCACTATTATAACTTGTCAGATCTTCATGTAGTGTAGGCCATCGAAAGTATTAAAAACAAATGAAACCAAATCTATATTTTTATTTTACTATATTCGGCTTATACAGTGTTGTATATAATAATGTCAGGCTCTTGGATTATTTTTCTCTGAACATATTCATGCAATACCTTATTGTGGAAATTATTGAAATAATATTGAACCACATGTTAGTCCCAAAATGAACTACACTGTGTCGAGTTAAACCCCATTTCTCTCTTTCTCTCTGGGTTAAAGAGACGAAGCCAATCACTGATCGGAGTGTATTAATTACCTGCTAGCCAAAATAAAATAAATCTTTTCTTGCAAATATCTTGATAGCCTATATATGTAGACAGGTTTAAATAATTGGCTTGGTATCTTACGAAATAGGAGCTTGTAGTTATGTTATCCTTCTGGTTCATGTGGTTTGTACTTGGAAGTAGTTCATAAAAATTTGGCATTTAACGTTGCATATTAGTAAATAATTAATTATTATTTTCTCAATGGAATCTTGTCACAATGATAAAATCTGGACATAATTGAGAAATGATACTATATAAATTCCTAAATGAAATTCCTTTTTCCTGTAGCGATTTAATGGGTGTTCATCTTTTGTAATGGTCAGCTGACCAACTGATTATATATATATATATATAATGAAATGTGGGTTAATGTCCTACCGGTACTGTTTTGCACCGTCATACAGAGTGCACTACAGTCTAGGTCTACTTTTGTATCAAATTCCAACAATAAAGGGTTCATTTACGTGCAAACCAATGTGCACACAGAACATTGGTTTATCGACTCGTAGAAGCAGAGCGTATTATTTATAGTCAAGAATAACATTTGAAATGGATGTGTGAAAGATAATTCTGTGGTTAAAGGGAGTTAACTCTCATTACAGGTTATAAACTGGAAACTTGAGCAAATTGGAATGAATCCAACAGCTGAAGCATATCTTGTATTGCATAGATTTGGAGCTGTAAGTATATTTTTATCTATATCACCTGATGTTTTACAGACAACATAAATAGCATTGTTGTTCTAAAGTGGTTACCCCGTTCTTAGTATAAGTTTTCTGCTAAAAGAAAATAAGCACAGCAGATAACCAGCCGTTACAAGAGTGCAGATAGAATCAATAGATTATGTGTACTTTCCAATGTAACGTTGGTCCAAAATAATATCTTGTGTACTTGAGGACAATGTTTCTTAATCCTTCTTTAAGATTCGGATGTCAAGAAGTAAGACAGGTCAACATTTGTAAATATTAAAGGTCTAATCGATGAATTTCACAATTTTTGTGGAACAAACCCTCAAAAAATACTGAACCCATGCATAACTAATTATATACGTCTTATATGTGAATGAGTCTTATACATAGAAAAACTTCTTTGGGTGGTAGTGAGAAATTGAACATTTCTTGATAAAAACTATACGGAATTAACGTGCAACATTTCGAAGATCAATTACTTTATAAAGTTCCATCGTTGAAATGATGCATGTTTATAAAAGAGTAATTGTTTTTCCATCCCAGTATATACTTTCTGGGTGTGACATGAAGAACAATGTAAACATTAAAATCTACCTGATACATTTGTCTAAAATTGTCCAATAATAAATTCTGATAGATGTTGTATTATAAATATGGTAGCTATGTCTATATATGCTGCTGCTATGTAAACACACATATACATATATCTATGCTTTAAAATGTAAATATTCCATTTTAGTTTATTTTTGTTTCGTTTGAAAATATACATGTATATATATATAAATGTATGTAGCGCTTTTGGTGCATTTTTGATTTTCTTTATAATCCGTTCTCTAATTTATTTATATTTTGTTATTTTATTAATTTATTTTTGTACTTGATATATGTAAATATATATTATATTCTGTAGTCCATTAATTTCAGTTTTGTTTCAGATGTGTTACTTTTTAATTTTGGTTTTGTTAGTTTTATTAATCTTGATGAATCAAATTTTGAAAAACAATTTGGAATAATTGAATATTAATTACTTATATTTTGGGTTATATTTGTTTGGAATATATTTTATCTGAATTTCTTCATTTCTTAATTTAGGTTTGAAATAGTTGTAAATAAAATATTGGGCAGTGTGCCTCATATTGGATGAATGAATTAATACCAGTCAAATTTTGGATAGAAATAAGAATACCTTCTAAGGGGGAAATTTGAATTTGAGCCATGGAACCGACAAACTTTTGTTTGTATATGGTACCAACCAAAGTCAGATTATGAAATTTTGAAAGTTTAGTGGTTCTCGCTCCAAACTTTTGTATTATTATCCAATTTTTATGTAGAGGTTTTTTTTCTTATTTAAGAATATTTGACTAATTAATGTTAATTAATTTCTTTCATATTATCTTCTGTGACATAAGACTGAGGTAAAGTAAAAAGCACACCTCATTACAGATCATCTCACCTTAAATAGTTTTTATTTTCTATTTATTAGTAGAATTTTTAAACTGGGGCTATATAATATTATTATAGATTAGGTTACATATATAGCAAACCTAAATATATAATAATAATACCACGATTTTTCATTGACCGATACTAACAAAGGGAGATAACCAATATTAACACTTTTTAACATTCCCATATCATAATTACTAAAGCATATTTGAATTTAAAAGAATCTT
Organism: Patella ulyssiponensis; assembly: GCA_963678685.1. NCBI lineage: Eukaryota > Metazoa > Mollusca > Gastropoda > Patellidae > Patella > Patella ulyssiponensis. The sequence goes on from OY783229.1 coordinate 65,800,053, forward strand.
GGTTTGGATTTAGCTTAGAATGCAAATTAAGCATATTTGTGGAAATATATAAACATTTATTAGACTGGTAGAGGATTTGATTGAGATGATATGATCATAGAAGCTAGCAAATATTTTAGAAAACAAATATGAAAATAACAAAAGCCAAACTAGTCTGCCGTGAAATGATTTCCAGATTCATCGGGTACTTTAAACAGAAGTGGGTTTTACTACAACTAAACGAATTATTGAAATAAAATTGAATCATATATTGGTCGTGAAATTACCTAGCTTGTGCTGGTTGAGTGGACATTAAACCAAATCTCTCTCTCTCTCTCTCTCTCTCTCTCTCTCTCTCTCTCTCTCTCTCTCTCTCTCTCATGGAAATTGTTTTAAAGCTCATATCCCATCTTTAACCATAGGAGATCAGTAAAATCATATATGAGAGAATAAGATATAGGAAGATATAGAAATAGATATATAGAAATGCCATTTTGACGAATCCTGGAAATGTAGATGGCGCACTTATGACAATTTAAAACAAGAATTTCATATTTTCTAAGAAGTCAAAAGATAAGTATTTCTATGTCTTTTGCTCAATATAGGTGGTCAACACAGTATTATACGATCATAGGCATTTTTTCCCATACTTCAAAATCATTCACACTGGAAATAATAACACAATTACCTCCCTTATTTTTCTATTGCCCCTTCTTAAAGCTATCTTCAAACGCATGAATTTGAAATTGAAAATGGTATTTTTGCCAATTTCTCAACTGGCAATAGTGAATCATAGGATTATTCTTTAACAGGTTAGGACTGTTTATGGATACCATCTATTTTAAGGCTTTATTTTAATACATTTTAAAAATATAACTTAAAATATGAAATTCTCGCTTTAAGAGTTATTTCCTTCTACAGTAAAGTATTTATGGATTAAGCTTATTTGACTTTGAAACAAAATTTTTTATAACGTGTAGGCCCTACCTGGTAGACCCCCTTCTCCTACCAGTAATCATTTATTTATACCATTTGGACATTAGAAACTTTGTTGTTGAGATAGTGGAAACAAAAGTTCCGACAATGTGAACTCAATTTAAAAGTCAGGCTTGTGGAATAATATTTTCAAAATGAATCTAGTACTTTTATCATTAGGCGGAGTTAGGCCTACTTTTAAAAAATTACAACTTGTTAGGGGTAATGCCTGTGACGCTGGCAACATCTTGTGTAATTATCATTCCAAGAAAACAATATTGGCCTACATTGTTTGTAATTCAGAACTAAAAATTGTTGAGTAGGGTCTACTACAGTATGCTAGTTCTTTCAAAGCGAAACATTAAATTCAGAATTAAAACTCATTCAGTAAATTTAACGCAAAACTACAACAAAATATAGTTAGTTACATTAACTCTTCAAATGGGAAGTGGTATGATATGTTCTAGTAAGCGAATAGAATACTTAACACAGGCATTAAACATGTGAATTTTAGTGTTTGTCGCCGTCTTGGATGGAATCCATGAGTCTACTAGATGTCTTTTTGTATTGAATTTATTTAGATTTGTATTTTTGAATGTTATACTTGTAATGGCTGGTATGTTTTTACTGTAGCCATATTAGTAAAATGTCGGTGGGGAGTCAAAAGGTTGTATTAGAGTTTTGCAAAATTGTCCAGGAGAGCTAAAAATCAATTACAGGTTGAGAACCAAAATGTCGTATAGAAATCTCACGTCAAAATGTTGTATGTAAAATGACATATTTCTAAAGAATTTCTTAAATATTTCTGTAAAAAAATGCCTGTCTAGCCTTTTGAACAGTATGTAGCTATCCGCACATATTGGGCTGAACATCTGGTGCTGAAATAAGGAATGAAAGCTAGTTATTTGCAATGATGTTTATTGCGGAAAAAATTTACTTTTATCTGCTTCAATTTCATAGATTTCACACAGTTGAGGCTCAACAATAATTTCCATAATATGTAACTAACCATAAAACAAAACAGGCTGCTGTAATACTTTAGTAAGACACAAAGTTGATTAGTCATGGAAAAGATATTGATATCTTTTAGGAACATCTCATGTACGACATTTGGAAACAATATCTATTAAACTCCTTTTTATTGGCTTAGAAATATGACAACTAGATGAATAGATTTGCAAGAAAATTATCATTCTGTGGAAGCAAAATGGTGAATTTCGTAAAATATGCCTGATGGAACTTTTGACTTGCCACCTACAATAAAGTGTATTGATATTAACTGTATTCCTATTATTTAACACTAATTTTGCTTTTTTACGCAACTAATATTAATATCAACAATATTATCTATAGCTCGATTCCACTTGCTAAGAAACAAAAATCATTGTCGGGTACAAAACGATTATTTTAGAAAAGATGAAATGATTATTCATATTCAGGAGATGTTTTACAATACATGTACATACATCCATCCTGAAATAATCAAATATTTCTCTAATATACTTGCCAATAAACAAAAACTATTGTCAGATTCAAGTTTAGGATGAAATGATTGTTCATATACATGAAGATTATCTAACTTGAACTATTTGGAGGACAGTCAGTTTTTATTGTACAATATAGGTATAAGATTAAGTGTTGGAAAGTAAGACAATGCTCATAACCTAACTTTCCATTACTGATCCTCCTTACATACTTGGAATATGGCATTCAGTTGCATCATCTTCATTACCCCATGCAACAAAACTGAGGTCCCGTGTATACATTGGTATGCAGATGGAATTCGATATACAAAAATTATCAGTTTGAAATTAAATTCATAGCTAAGGGCATTATCGTACTCTCCAACTCTTGTGCTTGAGCTATCAGTTTGTATGGTTATATAATTAAAGGCAGAGTATACCCCATAATTTGCTGTATATATTAGACATGTTTTGCTGTGTGATATTATTTTAACCCATTGACCATCATATCAACATTTTAACAAACAATAACACATTTGTTAGAATTATTAACTTCTTGCACTTATTATCCTTAGATTTTTTCGATAAATTAATTCTAATCTGTCGTTGTAGCATAGATCTAGTCAGTATTTCAAATGAAAGTGATTTTGATGTATTTTTGCTAGAATGTGAAAAGAGCATGATTATGATTCTGAAAAAAACTTTTATATTGATTCTTTTTACTAACAGAATGAAACTACTACATAAGTGTAAAGAATTCACCTATATCTTTTACTAAAGACATGTAAAAAATATATTACTCAAAAAATAATTTTCAATTGTTTTATGTGCATTGGCAAAGAATAACAAAGCATAAAAACTATTAATATTAGCATGTTGCTATAAAACTTGAATATTAAGACTTTCACGTGCTTTCGACCTTTAAATTGATTTGTAATTTATCTCTGTTTTGCAGATTGATAAAGCTGAAAATAAAGAGCAGCTAGCAAAGGTTATTGAAGCTTTTCAAGACTCTCTTCGATCTAAAATTAATCCCCGGAACTTAAAGAGATTTGTACAGTCGTTTATGAAGTAAGTTTGCGGTGATCTTGCCGATTTTATTTCTAGTAAATGATTAGAAATGGATACTCCTGATGCATGTTCAGGTCAGTGAGTACAGTTTTCAAAGTGTTACACTGAAAAAGACGATATGACATGAAGGTCATTATCAGAACCTGTGACATTGTATCCTAATGTTTACTAATATGCTTTGTTTACATCAAATGTAAGAATACAAACTGTACCGAGCAGAATTGTCACCTTTTATGCTTCAACATACTATTTTATGTACCTATTTACACTAAATATGAAATATTTTTCATCCAAATACACTTTAATCACTATATTTAAACATACATTATGGGAGATTAGATAACAAGTTGGCAGTTCTCATTATATTAGTTAAAAATAATATAATGTAAAAGGAATTTGCCAAAAATTTCAGTCAAATTGATCCACTATGAAGTGAGATTTTTGCGATTGAATTTTCGATCATCATTACTGAAGTCGGTACAATAAGTAACTTAATATTGATCAACCATTTCATGATTAAACCATTAATGAAAGTTAAGCGGGCAAACCACATCTTAATCCAATAAATATCGAGAGTTGATTATGGTATGCATAAGTTAATTGATGTCTAAATAATAATTTAGATAACATTTCAGCCCTAAAGAAAAGCCTGCAATAGGCAGATTTAGCTCTTGCATTATGTATGTTTAACAATATTAGGTCTATGACAAATAGTTTTTGTGTAAAATTATGGTTTTCAATAGAGTGCATAATGTATGTTTGATTAATTAGTTAAATTGCAGAAGAAAAAAAGTTAATACCAAAGCCCCATTCACTCGTCCCAATTTGATCCCTTTTTACCCCTATTAGTGATAGTAGAGGCCAAGCGAATATTTTCTGCTGATCAGGTTGTACAGTACTCTGATTTGCCATACCCTTTATCATACCCCATTACACGGAAGTATTACTCATTTGCATGATTTAGGGGAACTCTGCCCATAATATCAAAGTTCATGAAAATGATAAGGTTTGTTAGTTTGTTGGGGAGGGTGGATAAATCCCATTTACGATGTCTTCCTTTCTCACATTACAGAGTACTTGGTCCTTAACTTGAGATTTTGGGGAAGGGGGGCATACTTTCAAGGGGTTGCCCCCCTGAATCTTCAAACTACATAATGAATAACCTTATTGTAGATGAATATAGTTACCAGTGAGATATTAAAACAAAACATGTGTTTTCTTTCAGGAGAAGTAACATTGCTGAATCAGTTGGAAAAATAAGGTGTGTTGACCTGTGACTATTTTGGGAAATATTTGAAAAAATCTTTATCCTGAATTGCTTGTATCAGACCTAACTCTCTGTTTCTCAGATAAAACATGGTTTATCTGTCATTTTGCTGTTTTCACTTTTATAGAGATTTGCTTGATATTGTTTTGATAGATGCTTAGATTTGTTTTGAGACGAGAAATATTCACTATCTTTATAATTATTATAGATTTCTTCTACATTTTAACCAGCATTATCACTAAGAGATATTTTTATCTGGCTCTCTGTTATTGAGACACATCTGAATGCATAAAATCTTTTTTAGTTTAACGTCCACTCGACACAAACTAGGTCATTTTTGGACTAACATATGGTTTAATTTTTTATTTCAATAATTCGCTAGCATGTAAAGGTCTTTTACCAGTGGGAGGATACCGGTGGACCCGGAGAAAACCCACAAGATTGAACAAGCCACCATACTCCTTGTCACATACAACCGGGGATTCAAAACCACGCCAGTTGACTCAATGACAGACTTTATGATACAGCGTGCACATGCTAACCATTCAGCCATCCAAACCCCCATCTGGTTGGATTTGACCAAAATGTGGGTTATATGTAGAACTATTTAGTTTATATGTTGAATCGTGTTTTATTGTTACAGATGTCCTGTATTGATGATAACTGGAACTCTGGCGTATCTTTATAAACCATTCATGTCATTACATAAAAAGATGCAGGCAACTCTACCTAAAAAGAATGTGGAAATTCTTGAGGTGTTAGATGTGGCGAATGTTTTGGAGGAAAGGGTGAGAACAGTACACATACTTACAGTTTTCTTAAATCTTAGTCCATTTTAAAACCAACCGACTGTATTGGGTCAAAAGAACTCCTTGTAGGAAATAGGGTAATAAAACAAGTTGATTAACTTCGTAATCAACAAGTAATAATTAACGTGTTGTAATATAGCTGAAAGTAGATTGATTTATGATTTATGCGGCCAATGTTTACCTGAAACTATTTCTACTTAAATATTCTAATAATAAAATTGGAAAGTTTAAGTAGTTTGGGAAGACCCTGGGCAATGACAGTTTGCTTTTGGTCCTTGTCGTCTTTCCTCCTTCGGTGCATAATTAGTGATATCTAGAAAGAGATGAGAGTGCAAGACATCTTCCATTTCTATTCAGAAGAAAACACAACAAAAGGCTGACTGGATGTATATTTTTCATTAACTTGAAAACATGACCTGTATGTTTTACGAAACGTCGTTATTAAATAATAGACCAGTAGTTATATCCATATATACCTTGTGTTGTGTTTTATTCTGAATAGTTCACCATACTTGTAGTTGTCATTGAAAGAACCTTCTATTTCATTAATGCCTTCTGTTGTTTGATTTATGCAAGTAAATTTGGATGGGTTATCTTTTTTGTGTTGCAGCCAGAAAAGTTTGCTGAAAGTTTCTTATACTTTTTACAAGGACAGGGTTTTGGTAAGTAACCAGTTGTTGTTTTCTGTTAACTTTTAATGGTTGCAGGTCATGGTCTAACAATAATAATGTGTATATTTATAATGTACTATACTCCATCCATAAAAGGAGGGTGGATGGCCGAATGGTTACCACTTGCATGCTGTATCATACAGCCTGTCATTGAGTACAATGGAGAAGGGTTGCCTGTCCAACCTCGTGGGTTTTTCCGGGTCCTCCGGATTCGTCCCACGGCTAATGACCCCTATGCGCAAGTGAATTATTGAAATTATTGAAATTAAACCATATGTCAGTCCCGAAATGACCTAGTTTGTGTCGGGTGGACGTTAAAACCCATTTCTCTCTCTCTCTCCATCCATAAAATGCATGCTAAAAGAGCAACACAAATGAGTCTCACAAAAATAAAAGTTACTACTGTGAATAAGATAGCTGTGATTTGAAAACGGTAAAAGTTTCTGATTTTGGATGGTAGTTGATTCCAGGGCCGAGGAGCATGACACAGAAACTTCCATCACCAAAGCGATTAAGTTTTTTTCTTGGTATATACGCAGGGCACATTTCTTGGGATTACAATTACTGTTGATTACTGAGGCATGACAATTCAGCTAGAATTCTCTGGTCTTTATCAACACAATTTCATGGAATACAATTAATTTTCATTAATGAGCAAATGAGCATATTTTAAACAAGGATTCTCCGGACTTTATTAATCATAGTTGTAAATCCCCACAGAACAGTAGTACTAACAGCCTTTTAAGTTGAGGTGGAATCGTTTGAAGAAGGATTGTATAACCAGAAACCTTATGATGAAAAAAAACCCCTCTTAAAGTATGTTTGTATCTACACTCTGCCTACATAAGCTTTAATCCAGAAGCTACATAGGGGGACCGCACCACACACAAAAAATTACACAAGACAAAACTGTGGATAGGACACAATAAAAATAATAATAATAATTCATTTATTCGTACATAACTAAGTACACTTACAAAGATTTCAATATACATACATGCAAACAAAAAACGCAGACTTTAGAGCAAGTGAATGGATCCAGGGGCTAGCCGTAATTGTTGCCATATTTGCCATGACGAAGTTTTGAAATGTTTTGCTTAATGTTACAGGATGTGGTGTACCTATGCCTAGAGTTCAGAGGTCAGCGTCTATTGAAGGAGGTGTCCTACCTGTTGGCCGTATGAGAAGTCAATCCATGGAAGAAGCAGATCAACCTCGTGGCATTTACTCAATGAGTCCTCCCAAATATGGCGGATCTCCACCCAAAATGGAAACCATGCCACCAATTAGCAGCAGCCCACCTAAAAGTTAAGAAGCTGTTTTGTGACGACCAATGAAATTGTTTGGTAGTAAATGAATAACGGATATCAAAATCTGCGCGATAATACTTGTATGTACAGGGTTTAAATAATATGTTTTAGCGACAGACGGATGGTCAGACGGCAACTATAGATAGCATTTTATTCATTAAAACTTCACTATCAATACTCTGTATAGGCATTCACTTTATAGAAGACAAAACTTGATATTTAATGATTCAATATATCTCTATATAGAAGTAAGAATACTTAATGATAATTTGCTCAGTTTTCAGTATTAAGATACGTCACATATATATAATATTACAGTTTCTACTTATTTATCATGAATAATTCAGTTAACACAAAAAGCTTAGGAGACGGTTGCAAAATTACAACACTTGTCTCCAAACGAATCAACAGCGGATGGATTTTGTGCCATCCGACTGCCTACCCACCCTTGCAGATGGAGTAACAATAAATAACTGACATAAGATTTAACATTTTCTATCTGCATTGCCGTTCAACTATCTTACCCAGTTCTGCACATTATTCATTTGATTCAAAGTGTTGAAATTTTGCTACGGTTTCTAGATATGTTCAAATGAATAAGGAAAACTTAATATACAGCAATAAAGACATATATTTTCATAGACTGTTCAATAAAAGCTTACTTTCACTTTCTGTTGCTTTGTGTTGGCCATCAACACAACACTGATCTATTCATCCTCAGAAACATGTTGTTGATTTGCTTCATCTGACGTTTCAATTACTGAAAATAAAAGAAAAATTTAACTTTTTGTCCAATTTAAATTCTGATTTGCCCGATATCAAATGCTGCTAACGATTATAGATTACATATTTTTAAATGTAAGTGTGTTTTTTATACAAACACTATTTATCTAATGCTATTTTCTAATAATTGTGACTTAATTTTTTTTGTTATGTTTTGTTGTCATTACTTAGCTTATAGATTTTTTTAGACAACTTTTAAGTTGATTCTGCTTTGAATTTTTATCTTTTTTCATACCAGATGTTTTTATACGCCCACATTTTCATGTGGACGTATATTGTCGTCGCCCCTGTTCGTCCGTCCGTCCGTCCACAATTGTTTGTGAACAGTCTACAGGTCACAATTTTTATCCGATTTCAATGAAACTTAAAATATAGGTTTATCACCCTAAGATCTCGGTTCCTTTCGATATTGGCATGTATCGGACCTCAACTTCATGGGTTATGGCCCCTGATTGTTCGAAAAATCGCGTTTTTTAGCTTGTGAACAGTGTAGAGGTCACAATTTTGAACCGATTTGGATGAAACTTTAAATGCATGTTTATAACCCAAAGATCTTGGTTCCTTTCGATATTTGCGCCAATCGGATCGTAACTTCCTGAATTATGGCCCCTGATTGTCCGAAAAATCGCACTTTTTAGCTTGTGGTCCCTCTGGAGGTCAAAATTGTTATCCAATTTAAAAAACCGTTTGATTATATCACCGTCCCATGGTTATGAAGGTTGAGTTCGAATTTCGTGAAAATCAAACCAAAATTGACGGACAAAATGGCCGCCGTTTGTACGCGAATAGTGTGAAAATATGTTATATCAAGGTTGTGGACCTTATAGAGGTCACAATTTTGAACCGATTTTGATGAAACTTGACAGGTATGTTTATAACCCAAAGATCTTGGTTCCTTTCGATATTTGCGCGCATCGGTTCGTATCTTCCTGAATTATGGCCCCTTATTGTCCGAAACATCGCCCTTTTTAGCTTGTGGTCCCTCTGGAGGTCAAAATTGTTATCCGATTTAAAAAAACGTTTGATTATATCACCGTTCCATGGTTATGAAGGTTGAATTCGAATTTCGTGAAAATCCGACCAAAATTGACAGATAAAATGGCCGCCGTTTGTACGCGAATGGTGTGAAAATATGTTATATCAAGGTTGTGGACCTTATAGAGGTCACAATCTTGAACCGATTTTGATGAAACTTGACAGGTATGTTTATAACCCAAAGATCTTGGTTCCTTTCGATATTTGCGCCCATCGGATCGTAACTTCCTGAATTATGGCCCCTGATTGTCCGAAAAATCGCCCTTTTTAGCTTGTGGTCCCTCTGGAGGTCAAAATTTGTTCCGATTCAAAAAAACGTTTGATTATATCACCATTCCATGGTTATGAAGGTTGAGTTCGAATTTCGTGAAAATCGGACCAAAATTGACGGACAAAATGGCCGCCGTTTGTACGCGAATTATGTGAAAATATGTTATATCAAGGTTGTGGACCTTATAGAGGTCACAATTTTGAACCGATTTTGATTAAAATTGACATGTATGTTTATAACCCAAAGATCTTGGTTCCTTTCGATATTTGCGCCCATCGGATCGTAACTTCCTGAATTGTGGCCCCTGATTGTCCAAAAAATCGCCCTTTTTAGCTTGTGGTTCCTCTGGAGGTCAAAATTGTTATCCGATTTAAAAAAACGTTTGATTATATCACCGTTCCATGGTTATGAAGGTTGAGTTCGAATTTCGTGAAAATCGGAACAAAATTGACGAACAAAATGGCTGCCGTTTGTACGTGAATGGTGTGAAAATATGTTATATCAAGGTTGTGGACCTTATAGATGTCACAATTTTGAACCGATTTTGATGAAACGTGACATGCATGTTTATTACCCAAAGATCTTGGTTCCTTTCGATATTTACGCCCATCGAATCATAACTTCCTGAATTATGTCCCCTGATTGTCCGAAAAATCGCTTTTGTTAGCTTGTGTCCCTCTGGAGTTCAAAATTATTATCCGATTTAAGAAAACGTTTGATTATATCACGGTTTCATGGTAATGAAGAGAGAATTTGAATTTTGTGAAAATCGGACCAGAGTTGACGGATAAAATGGCCGCCGTCTGTACGCGAATTGTGTAAAAATATGTTATATCAAGGTTGTGGACCCTATAGAGGTCACAATTTTGAACTGATTTTGATGAAACTTGAAATACATGTTTATAACCTAATGATCTTGATTCCATTGCATATTTGCCCATATCGGATCGTAACTTCCTGAATCATGACCCCTGATTGTACGAAAAATCACCCTTTTTAGCTTGTGGTTCCTCTGGAGGTCACAATTATTATCTGATTTAAAAAAACGTTTGATTATATCACAGTTACACCGTAGTTATGGGTGAGTTTGAATTATGATTTTCTGATGATTACTTAAAATGCAACAACTCTTGTTGACTGCCCGGACGATTTGGCTGCTGTGTGGGCGTATGTTTCGTTGCCTGGCAACCTATTTTTAAATATAATATGATATATTTTAAAGTTAATTTACTGAGATATAGAGAGAAAAATTGTTATAGAAATTTACAAAAAAAAATTGTAATGTTATTCTAATCACCATCTACACAAATATATTTTATGCATTTTTCTGTGGTAAAATTTTCATTTAATTTGGATTTGTTGCACTGGTTCAAAAACTATTTGAAATTGCCAGACTGTTTCTGAGACTTTTCAGACTGTTTCAGATTATTTCAGACTGTTTGAATTCGTCAGACTGTTTCAGACTATTTGAATTTGTCAGACTGTTTCAGACTATTTGAAATTATCAGACTATTTGAATTTGTCAGACTGTTTCAAACTATTTGAATTTGTCAGACTGTTTCAGACTATTGAAAAAGGTCTATCGACTATCTACACAATTATATTTTACGCATTTATGGTTATATTACGGTGTAAAAAATGAAAAATCTCATTAAATTTGCTACAATATAGTACAGTTAGAAATCACTCCATTATATTCAGTCTGACCAATTTTCTACTATGGCCTGGCCAGCTATCAAATACTTGGCAGATCTAAATGGATAGAGTCTAGAAAATTGAAAATTTAAGATCACCCAATTTAAGATTGATGCAAGATATCCAGTACAAAAACCCACTCAACCTTCAGTCAATAATGAGTGTCCTTGAAGATTATATTCATATACCTGTATGAGAATCTAGCATTCCATGCTTGATAGTACCAATATTCGGTGTTTGCACAACTGCTCATATTCTATTAGAATAAGAACAGGACATCCAGGGTCAGTATGTGTGGTTTAATGGTCAAGAGCCAGACATTAAGTAATATATTGGTACTTTTATTATGCTTTTCAAGTTATCTCTATAGAACTATGGAAATACCAAAAAACGGAAAGTCTTTATTTGAAATTTAAACGCAATGGTGATGGTTTAATTGTCTATTGGATTATTACAGTTCCGAGTATTCAGATATTATTTGTATATCTAGCGCAAAAATATTTTCTCTAAACACAAAACAAATGCATATTTCAGGAGATTTGCATACATCAGGGGTGTTTTCTGTTTTCTTTCTGCCATGATGAATAGATTCTGTAGCTCTTCGCTAGCAAAAAAGGTTAAAAATTGAGCCCTGAAGAGATTATAAGATAGTTAAACCTTTCCTGACTTAAATCTTTTTCTGAATTCTTCGAATTGTAATAGTTTTTCGTATTAAGAGTATGTCATGATAATAATTTGAGTTCTTATTTTCATTTATTTGAATATGATTTTGTAATACAAGTAAAGCTACTATTAAGATCCAAGGAGTATTGCACCTATGATTCCTACCCAATAAGATTTTGGAAGTTTTTTTTTGTAATTGTACAGAAGATATAATGTAGTGTTATATTTATTATAATGTACTCCATACAAGTACAACTACAGGTGTACACATTTTGAAAATAAATAATAGTGTAAGCAACCCTTGTTTTTTTTTTATCTCATTAGCCCAATCGTGCACACGAGCAGTAGGACATTAAACCCCATTTAGTTTCATTCCTTCCCTGCTTGTACCTAACAAGGAGTAAGGTGGCTTGTCCAACAAAAAATTGTCAATATGAACTTAAAAGTTAAATTCATTACATTAAAGGTTTGTGACATTCATAAATAGATGTTCTCCTCCATTTCACCTGAAGATATTTGGTCTTTTAAAATGTTCCTACTAATAGCAAGCGCCAGGGAACACCTTGGTTTGCTGCACCCAACCACTCCTTTATTTCATGAGAACAAATGACAATTTCGTTGCATGTAACGCAACCCAGATCAGATATAACTTTCATTCAATATTGCGTGATCCACCCAAACCTCACATATTTCTTTATTCGATTGGTGTCGATGGGAGACGGTCCTTATATCATGTTACCATTCTGAACACAGAGGCAACAAACCTACCATTGGATAGTTTCATTATTCCGTCCCTCTTACACAATATCACTGTATCAAATCTCGGTCATCCCAGAGGTTCCACCTAGATAGCTACCGTAATATTATATACGATATTCTACCTGGCCAAAAGATCATCTGAAATGTTCTAACCGGTCATTTGAGCTGTCCCACCTGGGGTCTTTAAGATCATCTGGGATATTCAGCCTGGCCACCTTAATATCATCTGAGATGTGCCACCTTAATATCATCGGAGATGTTCTATCTGGCAACACGATCATCTGAGATGTTCCACCTGGCCACCTTAAGATCATCTGAGATGTTCAACCTGGCCACCTTAAGATCACCTGAGGTATTCAGCCTGGCCACCTAAAGGTCATCTGAGATGTTCTACCTGTTCAACCGAGATGTTCCACCTGGCAACACGATCATCTGCGATATTCCACCGTGACATCATCTCAGATGTTTTACCTGGTCACTTTAAGGTCGTCTGAAATGAGTGAACAACGACTTTAGAATAGTTCCTCTTCCAGACGCCACGGTTTTACTGTAAAATCATGTGATGGAATAAAGTGTTCCTCGATTTATACCCCAGGAGCCTTATTTTCACGAAAACGTAAAGTAAAATATTTTAATAAGCCATGATGGCTAAGTGAATAAGTCGCTGACTCGCTTACCCGGAGGTCGTATTTTCGATCCTTGAGTTAGCCGAGAATGTTCATGGGGATTTTCCGGCGTGGTTTTCCCTAGTCAGTGGTGCTGGACGGCGGGCTTGACAAGGAGAGCAGTCTAGTCGTTGGGATGGGACGAAGAACCAAGGTCCCGTGTACAAATTGCCGTACACGTAAAAGATCCCTTGACAGTTAGAATTCGATATAAGAATAGGCCGTAGCACCGCTGTCCTGGCAAAATTTCTTAGCTCAGTCGGAGCAGAACAGTAGAACGTTAAACCTCATTTTATTGTCTTGTGACAATGTGCAATATACAGATATAATAACTACGACTATATAAATTGTATAGGGCTATTTTCAGAAATTCATCAAATACTTTACAGTTTAACACCTAATGAAACGTATTTTAGGAAACGAAAATAATCATTACTCTGTCCAATACTTCAACGAATATCGCGTTTAATTGTCATAACATACAGGAACCCAAATTAAATTTGAACGGATATGAAAAATCGCCAAGACGAGCAAAAAATAAGATTGATTCTTGTTTTGATGTGAATTCTTTTCTGGATTTAATCTGATTTCTGATGTCTTCGTCTTGGAATTTGTCCTGGCAACTTCCAGGCCGGAAATCATTCCATTGATTTTTGGTGAAATTTTTTGTAGAAGTTTGAAGCCTCGTACTGACATTTGATTTCAATTACAAGCCCGATGAGATTTGACTTATCTTCTGAAGGACGTCCCATGTATTGCAGCACATCTGGCAATAAAGTTTTGTAACGGATGCTGTAAGATTTATTTGAAACCCCCTTCGTTCTCATTTTATTTATTTATTTTTGGGTTTGTTTTAAAGATGTTGTTTGTGCGAACGGGATAAAAGTAGCCATGCATGTGACAGGGACCGAGCTGAATCTCTCACCCGTATTCCAGCACCCGGATTCGAGATCAAGTTAGCACCCATGTTCTCTCACCTTATTCCAGCACCTGGATTCGAGATCAAGTTAACACACATATTCCCAGCGCCAAGAAAAAACTAGATATAATTATCACGAAAATAATTGTTACCCTCATATTACAAAATAGAAATTTTTAAAACATATTAATGCAAAGTATATATCTAATAGACCCTCCGACCCACCCCACACCCCAAAATATACTATTACCGTAAACATACTAAAATATCGCACACCAGGGTAACTAAGCATGCAAAAAAAGGTGTACGTCCATTCTGCATCAAAAAGCACCCAAAATCATCTTTGGTGGGAAAATGTGTTTTGATTCACGGAATTAAAAGATGAATAACCTACTAGAATATGCTGGCGTTTTGAGATATATTACCGTAAACATACGAAAGATATGCCATAATATGGGGAAATCGGGTTAGGGTAGGCTCACTTAAAACGCCATAACTTATGAACTGGCTCAGGTGGTTTCAATATCTTTATTTCACTAAATGGACAGATGCATAAGGCATGCACATGCCAAATTTCATTAACTTTCTATGTTGGCCTATTGAGTTATACCACCGCAAAGTTCCTAGCACCCGGATTCGAGGTTGAGTTTGTGGGTTCAATAAACAACGGGTACGCCCACGCTGCATCAAAAATCAACCCAAACCAGCTTTGGTGGGGAAATATTTTTTGTTTCATGGAATCAAGGGATGAATAAACTACCAGAATACAAAATTTCAGAAGGCTCCTATGCTGGCGTTTTGAGATATATTACCGTAAACATACGAAACATGCCATAATATGGGGAAATCGGGTTAGGGTAGGCTCACTTCACACGCCAGAACTTATGAACTGGCTCAGGTGGTTTCAATATCTTTATTTCACTAAATGGACAGATGCATAAGGCATGCACGTGCCAAATTTCATTAACTTTCTATGTTGGCCTATTGAGTTATACCACCGCAAAGTTTCTAGCACCCGGATTCGAGGTGGAGTTTGTGGGTTCAATAAACAACGGGTACGCCCACGCTGCATCAAAAATCAACCCAAACCAGCTCTGGTGGGAAAATATTTTTTGTTTCATGGAATCAAGTGATGAATAAACTACCAGAATACAAAATTTCAGAAAGCCCCTATGCTGGCGTTTTGAGATATATTACCGTAAACATACTAATTATATGATATGTGACAATTGGGTAAGGGTAGGCTCACTTCGCACGCCATAACTTCTCAACTGGCTCAGGTGGCTTCAATATCTTTATTTCACTACATCGACAGACACATAATGTATGCACGTGCCAAATTTCATTAACTATCTATGTTTCCCTATCGAGTTATACAATCGCAAAGTTCCTAGCACCCGGATTCGAGGTAAAGTTTGTGGGTTCAATAAACAACGGGTACGCCCACGCATCATAAAAAAACGACCAAAACCAGCTTTGGTGGGAAAATGTTTTTTGCTTCACCGAATCAAGAGATGAATAAACTACTAAAATACAAAATTTCAGGAAGGTTCTATGCTGGCGTTTTGAGATATATTACCGTAAACATACGAAACATATGCCATAATATGGGGAAATCGGGATAGGGTAGGCTCACTTTCCACGTCATAACTTATGAACTGGCTCACGTGGTTTCAATATCTTTATTTCACTAAATGGACAGATGCATAAGGCATGCACACGCCAAATTTCATTAACTTTCTATGTTGGCCTATTGAGTTATACCACCGCAAAGTTCCTAGCACCCGCCCCGGATTCGAGGTTGTGTTTGTGGGTTCAATAAACAACGGGTACGCCCACGCTGCATCAAAAATCAACCCAAACCAGCTTTGGTGGGAAAATATTTTTTGTTTCATGGAATCAAGTGATGAATAAACTACCAGAATACAAAATTTCAGAAGGCTCCTATGCTGGCGTTTTGAGATATATTACCGTAAACATACGAAACATATGCCATAATATGGGGAAATCGGGTTAGGGTAGGCTCACTTCACACGCCATAACTTATGAACTGGCTCAGGTGGTTTCAATATCTTTATTTCACGAAATGGACAGATGCATAAGGCATGCACATGCCAAATTTCATTAACTTTCTATGTTGGCCTATTGAGTTATACCACCGCAAAGTTCCTAGCACCCGGATTCGAGGTGGAGTTTGTGGGTTCAATAAACAACGGGTACGCCCACGCTGCATCAAAAATCAACCCAAACCAGCTTTGGTGGGAAATTAATTTTTGTTTCATGGAATCAAGTGATGAATAAACTACCAGAATACAAAATTTCAGACAATCTAATTAAAATATAGATCTATATTTCGTTTCGTTTTTTTATACTTTCGATGGCCTACACTCATGTAGATCTAACTAGTTATAGTGGAAGCTCACGTTCTATGACGTCAGGTATCAAGCACGGGACATTTGACCCGATAACGTCAGTCATTCGATTAACCAATCAGCGACCGCCATGTTTTTCAAAATCTACGTTTGTTTTGTTATGATTTCTATCCGCTGGTGTTTATAGTATAGACGTCGTTGGCTGGTAATATCTACCCACAGTTCCACGCATGAAAAGGTCAAACGGTCGATTCGACAGACCATTTGATTGGCTGACCCCTCATTTCAGTCAGAACACGGATTAAATAACCAGTCCTCCAGATCCAAGAGTAGTAAAGACAAGTAAAAATGAAATTTTGAACTATAAAAAACGAAACGAATTGGATCTGTGTTTTAATCAGATTGAATTTCAGAAAGCCCCTATGCTGGCGTTTTGAGATATATTACCGTAAACATACTAATTATATGATATGGGGCAATAGGGTAAGGGTAGGCTCACTTCGCACGCCATAACTTCTCGACTGGCTCAGGTGGCTTCAATATCTTTATTTCACTACATCGACAGACTCATAAGGTATGCACGTGCCAAATTTCATTAACTTTCTATGTTTCCCTATCGAGTTATACCATCGCAAAGTTCCTAGCACCCGGATTCGAGGTAAAGTTTGTGGGTTCAATAAACAACGGGTACATCCACGCTGCATCAAAAATCGACCCAAACCAGCTTTGGTGGGAAAATGTTTTTTATTTCATGGAATCAAGAGATGAATAAACTACTAGAATAAAAAATTTCAGAAGGCTCCTGTGCTGGCGTTTTGAGATATATTACCGTAAACATACGAAACATATGCTATAATATGGGGAAATCGGGTTAGGGTAGGCTCACTTCAAACGCAATAACTTATGAACTGGCTCAGGTGGTTTCGATATCTTTATTTCACTAAATGGACAGATGCATAAGGCATGCACATGCCAAATTTCATTAACTTTCTATGTTGGCCTATTGACTTATACCACCGCAAAGTTCCTAGCACCCGGATTCGAGGTAAAGTTTGTGGGTTCAATAAACAACGGGTACGCCCACGCTGCATCAAAAATCAACCCAAACCAGCTTTGGTGGGAAATTTTTTTTTGTTTCATGGAATCATGTGATGAATAAACTACCAGAATACAAAATTTCAGAAAGCCCCTATGCTGGCGTTTCGAGATATATTACCGTAAACATACTCATTATATGATTTGGGGCAATTGGGTAAAGGTAGGCTCACTTCGCACGCCATAACTTCTCAGCTGGCTCCGGTGGCTTCAATATCTTTATTTCACTAAATGGACAGATACATAAGGCATGCACATGCCAAATTTCATGAACTTTCTATGTTGGCCTATCGAGTTATACCATCGCAAAGTTCCTAGCACCCGGATTCGAGGTAGAGTTTGTGGGTTCAATAAACAACGGGTGCGCCCACCCAGCATCAAAAAACGACCCAAACCAGCTTTGGTGGGAAAATGTTTTTTAGTTCACGGAATCAAGAGATGAATAAACTACTAAAGTACAAAATTTCAGAAAGGTTCTATGCTGGCGTTTTGAGATATAATACCGTAAACATACGAAACATATGCCATAAAATGGGGAAATCGGGTTAGGGTAGGCTCACTTCACGCGCCATAACTTATGAACTGGCTCAGGTAGTTTCAATATCTTTATTTCACTATATGGACAGATGCATAAGACATGCACATACCAAATTTCATTAATTTTCTATGTTGGCCTATTGAGTTATACCACCGCAAAGTACCTAGCACCTGGATTCGAGGTGGAGATTTTGGGTTCAATAAACAACGGGTACGCCCACGCTGCATCAAAAATCGACCCAAACCAGCTTTGGTGGGAAAAAGTTTTTTATTTCATCGAATCAAGAGATGAATAAACTACTAGAATACAAAATTTCAGAAAGGTTCTATGCTGGCGTTTTGAGATATATTACCGTAAACATACGAAACATATGCAAGATCGGGGGGGGGGGTCGCTTTAGGGTAGGCTCACAGCGCACTAAATAACTTCTAAACTAGCTCTGATGGCTTCGATATCTTTATTTCACTACATCGACAGACTCATAAGGTATGCACGTGCCAAATTTCATTAACTTTCTATGTTTCCCTATCGAGTTATACCATCGCAAAGTTCCTAGCACCCGGATTCGAGGTAAAGTTTGTGGGTTCAATAAACAACGGGTACGCCCACGCATCATAAAATCATAAAAAAACGACCCAAACCAGCTTTGGTGGGAAAATGTTTTTTGGTTCACGGAATCAAGAGAAGAATAAACTACTAAAATACAAAATTTCAGGAAGGTTCTATGCTGGCGTTTTGAGATATATTACCGTAAACATACGAAACATATGCCATAATATGGGGAAATCGGGATAGGGTAGGCTCACTTCACACGTCATAACTTCTAAACTAGCTCTGATGGCTTCGATATCTTTATTTCGCTAAGTCGACAGATGCATAAGGTATGCACATGCAAAATTTCATTAACTTTTTATGTTGGCGTATCAAGGTATACCACCGCAAAGTTCCTAGCACCCGGATTCGAGGTTGAGTTTGTGGGTTCAATAAACAACGGGTACGCCCACGCTGCATCAAAAATCAACCCAAAACCAGCTTTGGTGGGAAAATATTTTTTATTTCATGGAATCAAGAGATGAATAAACTACTAGAATAAAAAAAATTTTCTATGTTGGCCTATTGAGTTATACCACCGCAAAGTACCTAGCACCTGGATTCGAGGTGGAGATTTTGGGTTCAATAAACAACGGGTACGCCCACGCTGCATCAAAAATCGACCCAAACCAGCTTTGGTGGGAAAAAGTTTTTTATTTCATCGAATCAAGAGATGAATAAACTACTAAAATACAAAATTTCAGAAAGGTTCTATGCTGGCGTTTTGAGATATATTACCGTAAACATACGAAACATATGCAAGATCGGGGGGGGGGGTCGCTTTAGGGTAGGCTCACAGCGCACTAAATAACTTCTAAACTAGCTCTGATGGCTTCGATATCTTTATTTCGCTAAGTCGACAGATGCATAAGGTATGCACATGCAAAATTTCATTAACTTTTTATGTTGGCGTATCAAGGTATACCACCGCAAAGTTCCTAGCACCCGGATTCGAGGTTGAGTTTGTGGGTTCAATAAACAACGGGTACGCCCACGCTGCATCAAAAATCAACCCAAAACCAGCTTTGGTGGGAAAATATTTTTTGTTTCATGGAATCAAGTGATGAATAAACTACCAGAATACAAAATTTCAGAAAGCCCCTATGCTGGCGTTTTGAGATATGTTACCGTAAACATACTAATTATATGATATGGGTCAATTGGGTAAGGGTAGGCTCACTTCGCACGCCATAACTTCTGAACTGGCTTAGGTGGCTTCAATATCTTTATTTCACTACATCGACAGACTCATAAGGTATGCACGTGCCAAATTTCATTAACTTTCTATGTTTCCCTATCGAGTTATACCATCGCAAAGTTCCTAGCACCCGGATTCGAGGTAAAGTTTGTGGGTTCAATAAACAACGGGTACGCCCACGCATCATAAAATCATAAAAAACGACCCAAACCAGCTTTGGTGGGAAAATGTTTTTTGGTTCACGGAATCAAGAGAAGAATAAACTACTAAAATACAAAATTTCAGGAAGGTTCTATGCTGGCGTTTTGAGATATATTACCGTAAACATACGAAACATATGCCATAATATGGGGAAATCGGGATAGGGTAGGCTCACTTCACACGTCATAACTTCTCAACTGGCTCACGTGGCTTCAATATCTTTATTTCACTAAATGGACCGATGCACAAGGCATGCACATGCCAAATTTCATTATCTTTCTATGTTGGCCTATTGAGTTATACCACCGCAAAGTTCCTAGCACCCGGATTCGAGGTTGAGTTTGTGGGTTCAATAAACAACGGCTACACCCACGCTGCATCAAAAATCGACCCAAACCAGCTTTGGTGGGAAAATGTTTTTTATTTCATGGAATCAAGAGATGAATAAACTACTAGAATAAAAAATTCCAGTAGGCTCCTATGCTGGCGTTTTGAGATATATTAACGTAAACATACGAAACATATGCCATAATATGGGGAAATCGGGTTATGGTAGGCTCACTTCACACGTCATAACTTATGAACTGGCTCAGGTGGTTTCAATATCTTTATTTCACTAAATGCACATATGCACAAGGCATGCACATGCCAAATTTCAATATCTTTCTATGTTGGCCTATTGAGTTATACCACCGCAAAGTTCCTAGCACCCGGATTCGAGGTGGAGTTTGTGGGTTCAATAAACAACGGGTACACCCACGCTGCATCAAACCAGCTTTGGTGGGAAAATGTTTTTTATTTCATGGTATCAAGAGATGAATAAACTACTAGAATAAAAAATTTCCGAAGGCTCCTATGCTGGCGTTTTGAGATATATTACCGTAAACATACGAAACATATGCCATAATATGGGGAAATCGGGTTAGGGTAGGCTCACTGCACACGCCATAACTTATGAACTGGCTCAGGTGGTTTCAATATCTTTATTTCACTAAATGGACAGATGCATAAGGCATGCACATGCCAAATTTCATTAACTTTCTATGTTGGCCTATTGAGTTATACCACCGCAAAGTTCATAGCACCCGGATTCGAGGTGGAGTTTGTGGGTTCAATATACAACTGGTACGCCCACGCTGCATCAAAAATCGACCCAAACCCGCTTTGGTGGGAAAATGTTTTTTATTTCATGGAATCAAGAGACGAATAAACTACTAGAATTGTGTATTCAAGTAGTTTTATGACCTCTTGATTCCGTGAAACAAATATCATACCTTTCATTTTATAATATAAAGGTAACAATTATTTTCGTGATAATTATTTCTAGGTTTTTATTGGCGCTAGGAATATGCGCGCTAACTTGATCTCGAATCCGGGTGAGAGAATATGGTTGCGAAAATATGTATGCTAACTTGATCTCGAATCTTTGGAGATACCTTACCGTAAACTTACTAAAACTATGGGGGAATCGGTTTAGGATAGACTAGTCGCCTAACTTCTAAACTAGCTTTGTTGGCTTCAAGATCTTTATTTCACCAAATAGACAGATGCATACGGTATGAATATGCACAATTTTATTTACTTTCTATGTTGTCGTATCAAACTTTACCTCGAATCCGGATGCTAGGAACTTTGCGATGGTATAACTCGATAGGGCAAAATAGAAAGTTAATGAAATTTGGTATGTGCATGCCTTGTACATCTGTCCATTAAGTGAAATAAAGATATTGAAACCACCTGAGCCAGTTCATAAGTTATGACGTGTGAAGTGAGCCTACCCTATCACTATTTCCCCATATTATGGCATATGTTTCGTATGTTTACGGTAATATATCTCAAAACGCCAGCATAGGAGCCTTCTGAAATTTTTTATTCTAGTAGTTTATTCATCTCTTGATTCCATCAAATAAAAAACATTTTCCCACCAAAGCTGGTTTGGGTCGATTTTTGATGCAGCGTGGGTGTACCCGTTGTTTATTGAACCCACAAACTTTACCTCGAATCCGGGTGCTAGGAACTTTGCGATGGTATAACTCGATAGAGAAACATAGAAAGATAATGAAATTTGGCATGTGCATGCCTTGTGCATCTGTCCATTTAGTGAAATAAAGATATTGAAACCACCTGAGCCAGTTCATAAGTTATGACGTGTGAAGTGAGCCTACCCTATCCCGATTTCCCCATATTATGGCATATGTTTCGTATGTTTACGGTAATATATCTCAAAACGCCAGCATAGGAGCCTTCTGAAATTTTTTATTCTAGTAGTTTATTCATCTCTTGATTCCGAGAAACAAAAAGCATTTTCCCACCAAAGCTGGTTTGGGTCGTTTTTTGATGCAGTGTGAGCGCACCCGTTGTTTATTGAACCCACAAACTCCACCTCGAATCCGGATGCTAGAAATTTTGCGGTGGTATACCTTAATACTCCAACATAAGAGGTTAATGAAATTTTGCGTGTGCTTACCTTGTGAGTCTGTCGACTTAGTGAAATAAAGATATCGAAGCCATCAGAGCTAGTTTAGAAGTTATTATGTGCGCTGTGAGCCTACCCTAAAGCGACCGCCACCCATATCTTGCATATGTTTCGTATGTTTACAGTAATATATCTCAAAACGCCAGCATAGAACCTTTCTGAAATTTTGTATTGTAGTAGTTTATTCATCTCTTGATTCCGTGAACTAAAAAACATTTTCCCACCAAAGCTCGTTTGGTTTGATTTTTGATGCAGCGTGGGCGTACCCGTTGTTTATTGAACTGACAAAATCCACATCGAATCCGGGTGCTAGGAACTTTGCGGTGGTATAACTCGATAGGCCAACATAGAAAGTTAATGAAATTTGGTATGTGCATGTCTTGTACATCTGTCCATTAAGTGAAATAAAGATATTGAAACCACCTGAGCCAGTTCAAAAGTTATGGCGTGTGAAGTGAGCCTACCCTAACCCGATTTCCCCATATTATGGCATATGTTTCGTATGTTTACGGTAATATATCTAAAAACGCCAGCATATGACCCTTCTGAAATTTTTTATTCTAGTAGTTTATTCATCTCTTGATTCCGTGAAACAAAAAATATTTTCCCACCAAAGCTGGTTTGGGTCGATTTTTGATGCAGTGTGAGCGCACCCGTTGTTATTGAACCCAAAAAATCCACCTCGAATCCGGGTGCTAGTATAGGAATTTTGCAGTGGTATACCTTGATACGCCAACACAAAAAGTTAATGAAATTTTGCATGTGCATACCTTATGCATCTGTCGACTTAGCGAAATAAAGATATCGAAGCCATCAGAGCTAGTTTAGAAGTTATTTAGTGCGCTGTGAGCCTACCCTAAAGCGACCCCCCACCCCCACACACAAGATCTTGCATATGTTTCGTATGTTTACGGTAATATATCTCAAAACGCCAGCATAGAACCTTTCTGAAATTTTGTATTGTAGTAGTTTATTCATCTCTTGATTCCGTGATCTAAAAAACATTTTCCCACCAAAGCTGGTTTGGGTCTTTCTTTGATACTGCGTGGGCGTACCCGTTGTTTATTGAACCCACAAACTCTACTTCGAATCCGGGTGCTAGGAACTTTGCGGTGGTATAACTCAATAGACCAACATAGAAAGATAATGAAATTTGGTATGTGCATGCCTTGTACATCTGTCCATTAAGTGAAATAAAGATATTGAAACCACCTGAGCCAGTTCATAAGTTATGACGTGTGAAGTGAGCCTACCCTATCACGATTTCCCCATATTATGGCATATGTTTCGTATGTTTACGGTAATATATCTCAAAACGCCAGCATAGGAGCCTTCTGAAATTTTTTATTCTAGTAGTTTATTCATCTCTTGATTCCATCAAATAAAAAACATTTTCCCACCAAAGCTGGTTTGGGTCGATTTTTGATGCAGCGTGGGTGTACCCGTTGTTTATTGAACCCACAAACTTTACCTCGAATCCGGGTGCTAGGAACTTTGCGATGGTATAACTCGATAGAGAAACATAGAAAGATAATGAAATTTGGCATGTGCATGCCTTGTGCATCTGTCCATTTAGTGAAATAAAGATATTGAAACCACCTGAGCCAGTTCATAAGTTATGACGTGTGAAGTGAGCCTACCCTATCCCGATTTCCCCATATTATGGCATATGTTTCCGGTAATATATCTCAAAACGCCAGCATAGGAGCCTTCTGAATTTTTTTATTCTAGTAGTTTATTCATCTCTTGATTCTGAGAAACAAAAAACATTTTCCCACCAAACCTGGTTTGGGTCGTTTTTTGATGCAGTGTGAGCGCACCCGTTGTTTATTGAACCCACAAACTCCACCTCGAATCCGGATGCTAGAAATTTTGCGGTGGTATACCTTAATACTCCAACATAAGAGGTTAATGAAATTTTGCATGTGCTTACCTTGTGAGTCTGTCGACTTAGTGAAATAAAGATATCGAAGCCATCAGAGCTAGTTTAGAAGTTATTATGTGCGCTGTGAGCCTACCCTAAAGCGACCGCCACCCATATCTTGCATATGTTTCGTATGTTTACGGTAATATATCTCAAAACGCCAGCATAGAACCTTTCTGAAATTTTGTATTGTAGTAGTTTATTCATCTCTTGATTCCGTGAACTAAAAAACATTTTCCCACCAAAGCTCGTTTGGTTTGATTTTTGATGCAGCGTGGGCGTACCCGTTGTTTATTGAACTGACAAAATCCACATCGAATCCGGGTGCTAGGAACTTTGCGGTGGTATAACTCGATAGGCCAACATAGAAAGTTAATGAAATTTTGCATGTTCATACCTTATGCATCTGTCGACTTGGCGAAATAAAGATGTCGAAGCCATCAGAGCTACTTTAGAAGTTATCATGTGCGCAGTGAGCCTACCCTGACCCGATGCCACCACCCCCATATCTTGCATATGTTTCGTATGTTTACGGTAATATATCTCAAAACGCCAGCATAGGAGCTTTCGTAAATTTTGTGTTCTAGTAGTTTATTTATCTCTTTATTCCGTGAATTAAAAAACATTTTCCCACCAAAGCTGGTTTGGGTCGTTTTTTTGATGCAGTGTGAGCGCACCCGTTCTTTATTGAACCCACAAACTCCACGTCGAATCCGGGTGCTAGGAATTTTGCGGTGGTATACCTTGATACGCCAACATAGAAAGTTAATGAAATTTTGCATGTGCATGCCTTATGCATCTGTCGACTTAGCGAAAAAAAGATATCGAAGCCATCATAGCTAGTTTAGAAATTATTATGTGCGCATTGAGCCTACCCTAACCCGATCCCCCTACCCATATCTTGCATATGTTTCGTATGTTTACGGTAATATATCTCAAAACGTCAGCATAGGAACCTTCTGAAATTTCGTATTCTAGTAGTTTAGTCATCACTTGATTCCATGAAACAAACATAATTTTCCCACCAAAGCTGGTTTGGGTTGATTTTTGATGCAGCGTGGGGGTACCCGTTGTTTATTGAACCCACAAACTCCACCTGGAATCCGGGTGCTATCAACTTTGCGGTGGTATAACTCAATAGACCAACATAGAAAGTTAATGAAATTGCGAGTGTTCATACCTTATGCACCAGTTCAGTTGGTGAAATAAATATATCGAAGCCACCAGAGCCAGGTGAGAAGTTATTGCGTGCACAGTGACCCTACCCTAACCCGATTCCCCCATATCATGGCATATGTTTGGTATGTTTACGGTAATATATCTCAAAACGCCAGTATAGGAGTCTTCTGAAATTTTGCATTCTAGTAGTTTATTCATCACTTGATTCCATGAAACAAAAATCATTTTCCCACCAAAGCTGGTTTGGGTTGATGTTTGATGCAGTGTGGGGGTACCCGTTGTTTATTGAACCCACAAACTCCACCTCGAATCCGGGTGCTAGGAACTTTGCGGTGGTATAACTCGATAGGTAAACATAGAAATTTAATGAAATTTGGCATATTCATGCCTTATGCACCAGTTAAGTTGGTGAAATAAAGATATGGAAACCACCAAATGTAGTTTAAAAGTTATTGCGTGCGCAGTGAACCTACCCTTACTCGATTGCCCCATATCATATTATTAGTATGTTTACGGCAATATATCTCAAACGCCAGCATATGAACCTTCTGAAATTTCGTATTCTAGTAGTTTAGTCATCACTTGATTCCATGAAACAAACATCATTTTCCCACCGAAGCTGGTTTGGGTTGATTTTTGATGCAGCGTGGGGGTACCCGTTGTTTATTGAACCCACAAACTCCACCTCGAATCCGGGTGCTAGGAACTTTGCGGTGGTATAACTCGATAGGCCAACATAGAAAGTTAATGAAATTGCGCATGTGCATACCTTATGCACCAGTTCAGTTGGTGAAATAAATATATCGAAGCCACTAGAGCCAGGTGAGAAGTTATTGCGTGCACAGTGACCCTACCCTAACCCGATTCCCCCATATCATGGCATATGTTTGGTATGTTTACGGTAATATATCTCAAAATGCCAGCATAGGAGCCTTCTGAAATTTTGCATTCTAGTAGTTTATTCATCACTTGATTCCATGAAACAAAAATCATTTTCCCACCAAAGCTGGTTTGGGTTGATTTTTGATGCAGTGTGGGGGTACCCGTTGTTTATTTAACCCACAAACTCCACCTCGAATCCGGGTGCTAGGAACTTTGCGGTGGTATAACTCGATAGGTCAACATAGAAATTTAATGAAATTTGGCATATTCATGCCTTATGCACCAGTTCAGTTGGTGAAATAAAGATATTGAAACCACCAAATGTAGTTTAAAAGTTATTGCGTGCGCAGTGGACCTACCCTTACTGGATTGCCCCATATCATATTATTAGTATGTTTACGGCAATATATCTCAAAACGCCAGCATAGGAACCTTCTGAAATTTCGTATTCTAGTAGTTTAGTCATCACTTGATTCCATGAAACAAACATCATTTTCCCACCAAAGCTGGTTTGGGTTGATTTTTGATGCAGCGTGCGGGTACCCGTTGTTTATTGAACCCACAAACTCCACCTCGAATCCGGGTGCTAGGAACTTTGCGGTAGTATAACTCGATAGGCCAACATAGAAAGTTAATGAAATTGCGCATGTGCATACCTTATGCACCAGTTCAGTTGGTGAAATAAATATATCGAAGCCACCAGAGCCAGGTGAGAAGTTATTGCGTGCACAGTGACCCTATCCTAACCCGATTCCCCCATATCATGGCATATGTTTGGTATGTTTACGGTAATATATCTCAAAACGCCAGCATAGGAATCTTCTGAAATTTTGCATTCTAGTAGTTTATTCATCACTTGATTCCATGAAACAAAAATCATTTTCCCGCCAAAGCTGGTTTGGGTTGATTTTTGATGCAGTGTGGGGGTACCCGTTGTTTATTGAACCCACAAACTCCACCTCGAATCCGGGTGCTAGGAACTTTGCGGTGGTATAACTCGATAGGTCAACATAGAAATTTAATGAAATTTGGCGTATTCATGCCTTATGCACCAGTTCAGTTGGTGAAATAAAGATATTGAAACCACCAAATGTAGTTTAAAAGTTATTGCGTGCGCATTGAACCTACCCTTACTGGATTGCCCCATGTCAAATTATTAGTATGTTTACGGCAATATATCTCAAAACGCCAGCATAGGAACCTTCTGAAATTTCGTATTCTAGTAGTTTAGTCATCACTTGATTCCATGAAACAAAAATCATTTTCCCACCAAAGCTAGTTTGGGTTGATTTTTGATGCAGCGTGGGGGTACCCGATGTTTATTGAACCCACAAACTCCACCTCGAATCCGGGTGCTAGAAACTTTGCTGTAGTATAACTCGATAGGCCAACATAGAAAGTTAATGCAATTGCGCATGTTCACACCTTATGCACCAGTTCAGTTGGTGAAATAAATATATCGAAGCCACCAGAGCCAGGTGAGAAGTTATTGCCTGCACAGTGACCCTACCCTAACCCGATTCCCCCATATCATGGCATATGTTTGGTATGTTTACGGTAATATATCTCAAAACGCCAGCATAGGAGCCTTCTGAAATTTTGCATTCTAGTAGTTTATTCATCACTTGATTCCATAAAACAAAAATCATTTTCCCACCAAAGCTGGTTTGGGTTGATTTTTGATGCAGTGTGGGGGTACCCGTTGTTTATTGAACCCACAAACTCCACCTCGAATCCGGGTGTTACGAACTTTGCGGTGGTATAACTCGATAGGTCAACATAGAAATTTAATAAAATTTGGCATATTCATGCCTTATGCACCAGTTCAGTTGGTGAAATAAAGATATTGAAACCACCAAATGTAGTTTAAAAGTTATTGCGTGCGCAGTGAACCTACCCTTACTCGATTGCCCCATATCATATTATTAGTATGTTTACGGCAATATATCTCAAAACGCCAGCATAGGAACCTTCTGAAATTTCGTATTCTAGTAGTTTAGTCATCACTTGATTCCATGAAACAAACATCATTTTCCCACCAAAGCTGGTTTGGGTTGATTTTTGAAGCAGCGTGGGGGTACCCGTTGTTTATTGAACCCACAAACTCCACCTCGAATCCGGGTGCTAGGAACTTTGCGGTGGTATAACTCGATAGGTCAACATAGAAATTTAATGAAATTTGGCATATTCATGCCTTATGCACCGGTTCAATTGGTGAAATAAAGATATTGAAACCACCAAATGTAGTTTAAAAGTTATTGCGTGCGCAGTGAACCTACCCTTACTGGATTGCCCCATATCAAATTATTAGTATGTTTACGGCAATATATCTCAAAACGCACGCATAGGAACCTTCTGAAATTTCGTATTCTAGTAGTTTAGTCATCACTTGATTCCATGAAACAAAAATCATTTTCCCACCAAAGCTGGTTTGGGTTGATTTTTGATGCAGCGTGGGGGTACCCGATGTTTATTGAACCCACAAACTCCACGTCGAATCCGGGTGCTAGGAACTTTGCGGTAGTATAACTCGATAGGCCAACATAGAAAGTTAATGCAATTGCGCATGTTCACACCTTATGCACCAGTGCAGTTGGTGAAATAAATATATCGAAGCCACCAGAGCCAGGTGAGAAGTTATTGCCTGCACAGTGACCCTACCCTAACCCGATTCCCCCATATCATGGCATACGTTTGGTATGTTTACGGTAATATATCTCAAAACGCCAGCATAGGAGCCTTCTGAAATTTTGCATTCTAGTAGTTTATTCATCACTTGATTCCATGAAACAAAAATCATTTTCCCACCAAAGCTGGTTTGGGTTGATTTTTGATGCAGTGTGGGGGTACCCGTTGTTTATTGAACCCACAAACTCCACCTCGAATCCGGGTGTTACGAACTTTGCGGTGGTATAACTCGATAGGTCAACATAGAAATTTAATGAAATTTGGCATATTCATGCCTTATGCACCAGTTCAGTTGGTGAAATAAAGATATTGAAACCACCAAATGTAGTTTAAACGTTATTGCGTGCGCAGTGAACCTACCCTTACTGGATTGCCCCATATCAAATTATTAGTATGTTTACGGCAATATATCTCAAAACGCCAGCATAGGAACCTTCTGAAATTTCGTATTCTAGTAGTTGATTCCATGAAACAAAAATCATTTTTCCACCAAAGCTGGTTTGGGTTAATTTTTGATGCAGCGTGGGGGTACCCGATGTTTATTGAACCCACAAACTCCACCTCGAATCCGGGTGCTAGGAACTTTGCGGTAGTATAACTCGATAGGCCAACATAGAAAGTTAATGAAATTGCGCATGTTCACACCTTATGCACCAGTTAAGTTGGTGAAATAAACATATCGAAGCCACCAGAGCCAGGTGAGAAGTTATTGCGTGCACAGTGACCCTGCCCTAACCCGATTCCCCCATATCATGGCATATGTTTGGTATGTTTACGGTAATATATCTCAAAACGCCAGCATAGGAGCCTTCTGAAAATTTTGTATTCTACTAGTTTATTCATGTCTTGATTCCGTGAAAGAAAAAACATTTTCCCACCAAAGCTGGTTTGAGTGCTTTTTGATGCAAAATGAACGTACACCTCTTTTGCATGCTCAGTTATCCTGGTGAGCGATATTTTATTATGTTTACGGTAATAGTATATTTTTGGGTGTGGGTTGGGGTCGGGGGATCTGTTAAATATATACTTTGCATTAATGTTTTAAAATTTTATTTTCTAATATAAAGGTAACAATTATTTTCGTGAAATTATATTATCTAGTTTTTTCTTGGCGCTAGGAATATTTGTGCTAACTTGATCTCGAATCCGGGTGCTGGAATACGGTGCGAGAAATATGGGTGCTAACTTGATCTCGAATCCGGGTGCTGGAATACGGGTGAGAGATTCAGCTCGGTGTGACAGGGCGATCTCCAAACATGATAATACCCGTCCTAATAATATCATAACTGGGATGAAATTCATTCGTTCATTCAAATTTCCCTAATATTTCATTTTGTTTCATTATCTATCCTAATATTTGTAACTGTCGTTTGTCTTTGCCAGGTAGAGCATTAGGGCGTTAACCCCCATTCATTACATCTCACCATCGTTTTGTATTATCCTGTAAAACCAGGCGCGGATCCAGGGAGGGGGGTGTATATTGGTCCACATTAAAGTTGCTGTATCCACGTCTCCGTGACCTGAAAAATAAACGATTGATTGGTTGATTAGAATTAGAATCAGCCATCTTATTTAAGCTAATTTAGATCACTTTGAAGTTGTGTATTCACGGGCTGTCCAATTTTCCCAAATTGTATTGGGGTCCCTACATGATAAGCTCCGCTCCTGACCCTCGCCGCAGTCTGTAACGCAAAATTTTCTCGGCCATTTCGGGTACTGCCCTTTGCCATCGAGCCCGTACGCCCATGTATGAATGAATAAATGAAATGGGTTTAACCCCCTTCTTTTCAACAGTAACCGAGATAATGATATGTGACATACGGCGTCATGCAGTGTGCTATATTGGAAGACAGGTACAGGCAGCAATTTAGGATGCTAGTGAAATAAAATCGACAAGTGCCTTTTAACAAAATCTACCCAAAATAGAATTTTTGCATATTTTTTAGACCAGGCATATACTGTGATAAGAGGAATCAGAAAGATAAAAATGAATAAGTTCTTAAGAAAATCTTCTTAATTTGAAAAATCAAATGATCTTATATAAAAACCACATTACTTATCTACCTTATTGCATTCAATTGAATTCCAACTTTCTAGGGTATTTTTTACGCGCAACTAAACGCCTACACGTGAGTTCGGTTTTTCGTCCCATCCGAACGACTAAGCGTCTTCCCCTGTCAGAGCCTACATCCTGCACTACTGACAAGAGAAATTCACGATTGGAAATCTCGGTCAACACCGGGATCGAGCCTCGGACCTCCTAGTTAGTGAGCCAGCATTTTATTCACTAAACCGAAGTGAAGGCTGTATCACGATTTTGACCAACCAGAACTATCGCATGGGTAAACCCATGGCATTTTCAAAACCAGACAATTCTTGTCGGTTTCAAAATTATATGACCATCTATAGTTTGGTTTGAAAATAGCCAACTCCTTTATTCTCGTCTTGGTAGCCATCTTCAATAGTTAGTCGATTTTTTTATTATAGAATTTTATATTTGGATAACTGAAGTGTTGAAATCGGCAGACGAATCGTAAATCAACAATTTCTTCTTTAGACAGTCCTGATTACTGATAGCATAATGGAAATGGCACTCCATCTTTACAAGATATTATCACTGTAAGGAGTTCTATTCAGACTGTAATAGGACCTGGGTTAAACTCATAGAGGCTAATGATACCCCCTCCTTCATAGGCTAACGGCGGTCTAGTCCGAGGACACTCGGACCCCGTTTTCCCTTTGGTGTATGCCATTCGCCTGCGCCTTATCAGCGTAGTGTGTGCTTGATTATCAGACTGTGCCAAATGGCTGACGTGTGTGAATTATTTATTTTTAGTCATCGATAAATAAAGATTATATAGGGGCGGATACACAATTTTTCCAGTAATACCTCGAAATTTCTGCTGTATTTCTCACGTTAAAATCCATCACATTTTTTTTAGACCAAGCAGTTTACTTTGAGTCCTCTCTATGCTACTCCGGTTTTTGAGATCTATGTATCGGGCCACTAGCTAGTCCAAAGGGGGGGGGGCGCCGACGGGGCTTCTGGGGGCACCGATATACCTACACTTGACGGTCCACGGCGAACGGTTCCGTGGACACGCCTGTACCCACAGACAATATTTGAAAATGGGGTTTGTACCTGAAAATGACGGAAAATTTCAATTTTGTGGCTGAATTTACGATATTGGCGTATTATGATATTTTGACATGAACATTATAAAAAAAAATTGAAGGAAGGAATACGACTTAAATGTAACTGCAATATCTTATGAGAAAAACGAAAGGTTCGGAATCGGGTTAGAATGTGACTTGATTGAATTTTGTACATTATAACGCTGTTTTGGGTGCCAATCAAACTCCCCCGGCATTATGGGTGCCCCGCCAATTATGATATGGGCGTCCATGATCTCGTCGAGGGCGGCCCACCAATCTCGGTATTATGGGCACCCCTCCGGCATGAGCATCCCACCAATCATGCCATTTTGGGTGCCCCATTGATCAATTCCTGGACGCCCAACCAATCTTACTCAGCATTATGCATTATATTGTCATTATACGGCGCCTGACCAAACATGTCATTATGGGCGCCCCTCAGAATTAAGCACCCCACAGATCAAGCCGTTTTGGACGCCCCATTTATCAGGTTGTGGTGTTTATCGTGTGAGATATTATGAGTCGCCTCACCATTTGAGGGGCACCTCATATATAACGACATGATTGTCGAAGCACCCATAAATCCACGTGTTAATGGTTCGGCGCCCCACCAATTTCGTTGTGGGCGCCCAACCAGTGTCATTCGCCTTTATTTGGCACGTTGGTCGTTGTCGAATGGAAAGGGGCGTCTGGGCGCCGATTTTCCCCAACCAGCAAAGGGCGCCTTACCCCCCCCCCTTAGCTACGGACCAGGGGGTAAACCTCCAATCGACGCTACTCCGTTGTTGATATCCAGGTATTCTCCCGATGCGCGCTACTTAGGTATACGCCCGATTCATTCTATCATATACTCTGTACGCCACCACGTTGTTGAGATCCAGTCCGATCCATTCTACGGTATGTCGAAGAAATTGCTCACGTCCAGGATTTGAGTTTGGGGGTGGGGTGTCCAAAATATTAATAATGCAATTACATGCAGTTTAGTTAAAATCATTAGTGGAGGTGAGTGTAGTGGGAGGAAGACACGTACACTTTTTCACAGCAAC
The DNA here is from genome assembly GCA_963678685.1 of Patella ulyssiponensis. NCBI lineage: Eukaryota > Metazoa > Mollusca > Gastropoda > Patellidae > Patella > Patella ulyssiponensis. The sequence continues at coordinate 65,833,734 of OY783229.1, forward strand.
ATTATGATTGAGACGTCGTTTTCTAATACATGCCCCACAAGACTCGATCTAATACACGTTCCATGCACCACAAGACTCGACATGATATCCAGTGATCCTGCCGAACATTTACTAATGAAGTGAATGTTTGGATTTAATAAACGATTGAGAATAGAAAAAAGGTTTCTTGAGTGGCACACTCATTATCTGAACCCATGGACCCAAGACCCCACTTACTCCCTCTCTCCGCCTTAAAATCAACACGACACGATGTAAAACTTTCTCATTATATCGCCTCTTTCCACTGCGTGCAATATTTAGTTTTGCCACTCACGTAATTGGATTGATCAGTTTTAGTGAGATAATCAATATATTCTCCATTATAGTACAAGATGGAAGCAAATTGTTAACTCGGTAAATCTTTTAAACAACGCCGTGAATTGATTGGAATTTGACATTTTTACCAACATAAAGGCCGCATTGAGATTCGACACACAAAACGAAGCTTTAAAGGTGCATAATGTAATGCAAGAGCTCAATCCGGCCTTTTCTGACTTCAAATTAATGTTATATTAGACATTTATTCACTTGACAAGTCCATAATCACCTCGCATGGCTTAGATATTGAATGGATTAGATAATATCTGCCATATATCTTCGTTAAAGTTTAAAAATAGACGTCACTCACAGAAACTGCCGATGGAAGGAAATGAAATGAAATAAAATGATGTTTAACGTCCTACTGTTTGTGGTGATGGAAGTTTTGCCCTGACAGCGGCACTACGGTCTACTCTTATATCGCATTGCAACTGTTGAGGGATCTTTTACGTGCATGCTAATGTGTACACAGGACCTCGGATTTTTGTCCCATCCAAACGACTAGACAGCTGTCCTTGTCAGGCCCCCCGTCCCGCATCACTGACAGGGGGGTAACCACGTCGGAAAATTTGGATGAACTTTCTGGGTCAATACAGGGACCGAACATCCGGCCTCCAACATAGCAAGCCAGCGTCTTACCCACTTAGCCCCACAATTATAGGAATGAAAATCAAATCTTCAATGGCATGTATTACAGTGGTAATGAAATTTGACAAACGAGAATATTTGGACTATTTCTCGTCAAAACTTCAAACATGCATAACTTCATTCAAGACTGCAATTTTCAATATATTCATTTTTCAATATCGATTTTCATTATCTATTGATAAAATTTTGGAGAATAAAACTGCTTAATTTTGTGTTAAAAACTCTTAAAATCCTCAACCTAGCATCGAGCATCTAACTCAAAATATGTGAAACGTTTTCAAACAACTTAAACTCGTCAGTCTTTATCTGGAAATGGAGACAGGTGTCCCAAGCTCTATTATTCAGTGACTGGATAAAACCAGAATTTTATTTTATAAAAATAATGTGTGTAGGTGAAATGTACCATTCGTTATCAAGTACAGCTCATGGGTCGAGCAAGGTATAGATATCTAAAAGAAAGGGGAATCGATTATCAGGTCACCCACAGAAAAAATTGACCCGAAATCAGGGGTTATGTGTTCGGATAAGCAAACCTGACGTTCACGTCCAAACGACAAGATATTTTGAGCTGAATTTTGAGACAAGATAAATACACCATTCCTCCATATTTTGACGCTTAAATGCCAAAAGTATACTCAGAATTTCATTTTTGGGATAGTCCCTTTAAACTATTATAGCAAGAACGACCAGCCCGTTTACTAAATCTCACACAAAGCATCTTTAATCAACTATTGGAAATCATAAAGTTAAAATAGAGGTTATAAGAGTCGCCCATGTTGGAAGTATCGGTGGTAATTAATCGAAGATAAATATGGAGATGGCGCGATATTTGTCGAAATAAAATAAAAATAGAATATTTTGATGCCAAGACAGATATTGATGAATGTAAACACGTGTTAGGGTCACTGACGTATAAAATGGAATGCAATAGGGTTTAACGTCCACGACAACCCTTTCACAATACCTGCTTTGTGGAGTTTTTTGTACCATACTAACGACTAGGCTTTTTCCATGACATGTCCCCCGTCCTCCACCACAGACAAGATGAAACCGAGGCGGAAAGACTAGGGGGATATTTATACCAACACTGGGAGGGAAGCAGAGACGTCGTGCTTAGCAAGCCCGGGCAGTTTTACGAAAGTTCGTAACTTACCTTAAAGGGATTTTCCCGATTTGAACAGTCTCAAAAATACAAGTCCATGTACGTATGACACGTAAGCGCCCAAAAATAGACGAATGGTGTATTTATCTTGTCTCAAAATTTCATCTGACAATACTGACACTCATCAAAATTTTGAAAATTGACAACTGCACAACCATTTTCCAAGCATTTCAAACAAAAGCAGAAAAGGCAAATTTTTGATTTCCTGATACAATCAGGCGCGGATCCAGGGGGGGGGGGGGGTCCAGGGGGTCCGGACCCCCCCCCCCCCCCCCCTGCTCAGGCTTGAAAAATTTTTATGCGATTTTATTGGCGATTTTTAGACCTGTAATTTTGGAATTTACCTTCCGGAAATACGTCAGAATACACCAAATTGAATCTAATTTACCAAATTTTTCTGGGGGAGGCCCCCCAAACCTTCCGTTAATTGGTTGAGCGCCTTCGGCGCTGGCGGCGGTGGGCAATTATCAAACCTAGACCCCCCCCCCCTGCAAAAAATCCTGGATCCGCGCCTGACAATTAAATAACAGAATGACCTAATTACACACTTCTTGGTATAATGAGGCCAAACTCATAAAGTTCTTTCTTTTTTTGTGTTGTCTGTCAGTTTTTTCCTATCTTTTCTTTCTCCTGTCCTGTGTCCTGTCCTCTCCCTCCTTTTTCTTTTTCATTCCTCCCCTCTCCTTTCTTTCTCTTTTTTCTTTTTTTCGTTCTCCTTTTTCATTTATCTTTATGGGCTTAGGTCCACTTTTTTTTAATGAGCTTAGGATTTTAGGGGCTGTTAACGCAAAATTAAGCAGTTATATCGTCCACAATATATTCGGGATTGACCTTTTAAGAAACACTTATGAAAAAGATACGAATTATTTACGTCCTTTTCACAAAGGCCGGCGTAAGTGTTTTGTAAACTATAATCAATTCTTTGGACCATCAAATAGCAGATTTTAAGTAATTTAGATCACCCCGACCATTTAAGAGTTTAACAATAAAGAGTCTCGATTATCGAATACCGTTGTTACGATATTAAACAAACTTAAAACACTCATAACAGAATAAAGTAATTTCACTGAAACTTTCAATATATTCAATTTCCATTATGTATTTTTGAACTTTTATAGCAAGAACGACCAGCTCTTTGTCTTAATCTTACATGATGCATCTTTAAGGAAGAATAAAATGACTTAACGCAAATCTTAGTTTTGATGTACGCAGTACAATGTCGTCCACTGACTTTCGTATAGCTCAAAGTTTCACAGTTTGTCATTAGAAGGACCGCAATACGACTTAAAGGGGAATTAGATAATATTAGATAAAGAGTTGACAGTTCTCGCTATATTAGTTAAACAATACAGAATGAAAACGGAATATGCTGAAAATTTCAGTCAAATGGCTTCATTCTGAACCAAGGTATCAGAGATTCGATTTTATGCTAGCCTTGATCGTCATTACTAACGTTGGCACGGTACTAAATAAATTATCCATTTTTACATCAAATTATGGATCGCTCGCAAAATGCATTGAAATCCACTAAATATCACAGGTTAGCAATGTCATCGACAGTTCATTGTGGTCAGGATAAGTGTTTAACACAAACGACTGAAATCAAATAATTCCGTTTTGAGCTTCTTTAATATTTATAATTCAGTTTTGGAGAGGTAATCATTCCAAGAAATCACAGAATTTGTTATTTATTATAATAATTGAAATGAAATTTAGTTTTGCGGTGTTTTGACATTTCAACAACTGAAAGTATAATTTGTTCTCCCCCATATTCTCCATGATTACATCGTGTTGACGAGAAGCTCATAAATACTGTATTAAAATTCATCTTTAGAGAGGTAATCATTATAAAAAAATATCACAGAATTTGTGAATTACTGTAACAAAGCGGTATACCACTTGATGTTTGCTGCTCAACAGTAAAAAAAATAAATTTTCGAATCTGCGTGATTTGATATTTTGAAAAAGGAGTAGGTCTAGATTTTTTCTCATAATTCCTGGATAATTCTTCAATATTCCAACACAATTGCCCAAATTGACAAGACCATAACTCGACTGTTATTCTTATGTCGCGTAATAATGTATTCTATGCCGTTATCCACAATCATCACAAAGAAAGGTGGTCGATTGATCTCTAACGTGTGCTTTAGATCCTAAGGTCTGGCGCGGTGTCGATCCCACGCTTGTAATAAGGTGTAGGACCGCCTGCATAACCTCGTGGGTTTTCTTCTTGTTCTCTGGTTTCCCCACTGCTAAAGACCTTTAACGTCCATCCAAGACAAACTAGGTCAGTTCTGGAATAACATATGGTTCAATTTTATTTCAATACTTCGAAAAAGCATAGGGGTCGTTAGCAATGGGAATAAGCTTGAGGACCCAGAGAAAACCCACGAACTTGGACAGGAAACCCTACTCCTTATCACGTACAACCCTCGGAATCGAATAATTTGACTCAATGACAGGCCTTATTATTTTATAGTTAGCTAGAATAAAATGTTTTTTTTTGTTTGTTTTTTCAACCAGAATCTACCACAGAAAATAAACGTCTTCATAATTACTATTTCTAGAGGCAAAGGGGTTTCCGAATTTACAAAAATACATTAAAATTGTGTTGTCTATTTCCTAGAACAAAGTCCTCAAAGTCTTACATTCATTTTATCTATAATCATATATTTTATTTTCTGTCTATTATTCTTTGCCCACTGTTAACCTTTGATAGATAATTACTAAATCCAGCGGAAATAATAAAAAAAACTTAAAATACCCCATAAGCGTGGGATAATTATTATAATAAAATACATTATGCAAGAGCTAAATCTGCCTATTACAGGTCTTTCTTTAGGCCTGAACTGTTATCTAAATAACTAGACATTAATTAACTTATCCAGACCATAATTAACTCTCGATGCCATCGCTAACCTGCGATATTGACTGGATTAGGATCCGATGTGGTGCTCAACTTTTCTTCATGATTTAATCGTGAAATGGACAATCGAGACTATGCTTTTGTCGTATCGACTTTAGTAATGATGATCGAGGCTACGGAGAAAATTCAATCGCTAACATCTCGGTTCAGAGTGGATCAATATGACTGAAATACTCAGCAAATTCCCTTTACATTATCTAGTTTTCAGATATTATAGTAAGAACTGTCAGTTCTTTATCCAATCTCCCACAATGTATGCTTAATTAATAACTGAAACAATTTTGTTGTTAAGTAATGACCCACCTCCAGTTGTAGCCTACCTGATTTACCACTCACCTGTAATTTGAGACTTAACAAGACTCCTTTTTTGCAAAGGTTAATTGAAATAAATCTATAAAATATATTGTTATGTCCTATTTTCTACCGTGGGTAAATATTTTGATGGCCGTGTCCTCCTACACTTTCCGTTATTTTGGAAGAAAATGGCAACAGCGTTATCATATTGACGTAGCGTAGAAAATCAATAAATGATTTTGGAATTATATTTTTTATATTTTATTATCGTTTTCAAGCGTGTATAAAAACTAGATCTGGCTGTGTATCTACCTCTTCAGAGCGCTAATGAATAACCCAAAATAGACAGCTAATCTTATATTGAATTTCGACTGTCGAGGATTCGTTAACGTGCACTCCAGTTCATCGTTCCACACGAAATATTGGATAGTTGTCCTTGCCAGTCCCCGTCCTGCATCACTGACAATGGAAAACCGTGCAGGAAAATCCCGATGAATTTCTTCGGCCACAAAGCCATTATATTTTAAACACGACATTTCGACGGGATTTCATTGGTCGTCATCGAGTATTTCACACCGCAAACGTTTTTTTATCAATGTGGTAAAAATACCTATATTTCGTTTCGATTTTATAAATAATTTCGATGGCTTCCTGTGCAGTGAAGACAAGTAACACGAAATTTTAAACTATAAAAAAGCGAAACGAAATAGGTTCTGTGTTGTGATCAGATTGGTGTGTCTATGATATAGTGCTATTCAAAAAAAGTAGGGGATATTTGATTTTTAAGTGTTATTAAAGTCACCTAATGAAACTGACGAAGAAACAAATGACAAAATTAAATGAAGTTCACATTCATCGATTTATTCCAAATGATCGTTAGACTAAGTAAGGCACAGACTGACCATTATAAGGGTAAAATGATACCCGGGGTCAAACAGCAAAGTTACCACAGCATCACAACAAAGTCAGTAACGGGTAAATCCTCCTCTTTTGCCAAACAAGCATTGATCCGACGTGGCACACTCCTAATGAGACGTCTAAGGTCATTTTGGTACAGATTGTCCCATTCCTGTTGCAACGCAGCAACAAGTTCTTGGACATTGGCAGGACGTTGTTGACGTTGACGTAACCTCTGTCCAAGCATGTCCCAGACATGCTCGATGGGGGAGAGGTCGGGAGTCAGTGCTGGCCAAGGTAATGTGGTGATGTTCTGTTGTTGGAGGTAACCTGTAACGATCCTGGCCCTGTGACATCTTGCGTTGTCATCCTGGAAGATGAAACGGCGGCCATGACGTCGTGCGAACGGCACAACATGGACTGCCAAGATGTTGTCCCGGTAGTACTGGCCTGTAACACGCCCTGCAACAACATGTAAAGCCGTTCTTCCAGCAACAGTGATGCCTCCCCACACCATAACAGAACCACCCCCAAATCGATCATGTCTGATGACGTTAACGTCTTGGAAGCGCTCGTTTCGACGACGCCACACCCTCCTACGTCTGTCCAAAAAATCAACAGTGAACCTTGACTCATCTGAAAACATCACATTGCTCCAGCGTCGATTATCCCAGTGTTGACGATCCCTACACCAACGACGTCTTGCCTGAATGTGATGATCTCTCAAACAAGGGATCACGCGAGGACGTCGGGCGCGAAGGTGACCCAAATGCAGTCGATTCCGAATCGTCTGGCCACTCACTCTCACACCAGTGTCTGTTTGAAGACGAGCGCTGATCTGATTTGCTGTGATGACACGATTTCTCAGGGCCAAGGTACGGATAAATCGATCCTGGGCTTGAGTTGTCGCCCTTGGTCGACCTGAGCGTGGTCTGTCCTGTACAGATTGTGTATCACGGTATCTGGACCATAGCCTGCTTATGACAGACTGAGAAACATTCATCGTCCGCGCCACAACCGCCTGTGTTGTGCCGATCTGTAGCATGCCAAGGGCACGTAACCTTTCATTTTGGGTAAGCCGACGCATATCAAAATTTGTTTTCTGGTCACTAAAACAATTAAACTGATGTTTCCAGCCCGGAATTCAATGTCACAATGACCGTAACATTCAAAGTCAGAGTCGTGCAAATCTTGGGTTGGACCCCCATGATGATCCCAAGCATCACCTGCATTCCATGCGGTAGCTATTGGTGCGTTTGGGCGTCACATGTAACTGGAAATGCTTCTTCTGTTAGGTTCTATAGTGACTTTTTTCGTAGTCATTTGCATATTTTAGTATTATGCCCCCAAAATCAAATATCCCCTACTTTTTTTGAATAGTATATAATAGAACGGCGTGGTGTTTTCATATGTACCATCGCTAAATGCCATTCAAAAGGCATAAGTCGACAAACAGACAGAAGAAAGTGGAAGTTGTATCATCCTGATTTCGGATATGATTTTAGGTTGTACAATTACCGGCACCAGACTATAAATCACAAAGGCTATAGCAACGTTACCTTGGTTTGCTCCTTCTTAGAGTCTTCTGTTGTGATTCTATCATTAATTTTTAAAATTTTTCTCGCGCCAACTGGTGATCCAATTTTTAGAATTTTCTCTGTGTTGTTTAGCTCACGATTACTGGTGATCCGATCTCTTTGAATTTTCTCTGAAGTGTTTAGCTCATAACTGCTCGGACCATTGCTTGTGATAACAGCTACTGGTGATCCGAATTTTTAGAATTTTCTCTGAGTTGCTTAGCTAAGGACTACTGAATCCGATGTTTTTGAATTTTTCTCTGAGTTGCTTAGCTAACGACTGCTAGTGATACGTATTTTTATTTATTTATTTTTTTTTTGCAGAGTTGTTTAGCTCGCAGCAACTGGTATTCAGACCCTTTAGAATTTTATCTGAGTTGTTTAAACAATTCGGAAAATAATTTAAAGATCGTAACAGTGGTCCGAGGAGTGGTGAGCTAAATAACTGAGGAAAACATCAAATAGAAAGGATTGCCAACAGCCGTGAGCTAAACAAACACTTCAGAGAAATTTCAAAAATATCATATCACCAGCAGTGGTCCGAGCATTGTTCAACTCACAACTGCTTAGACCACTGCTGACGTTTCTATCTTTGTGGGTTTTTTTTGTTAGCTCATGACTGCTCGCTCATGACTTATTTCGAAATTGTTTTAAGCACCATTTATACGGACCACTGCCAGTGATACGATTGTCTGGGTTGTTTAGCTCACGACTATTCGGACCACGCTGTTGGTGGGCGTATATTAGTTTATCTAAATATGTACTACCAATTTGGTACACAACGTAATAAAAAGTACTAGACCTGGTAGGTTTACTTAGATATAAAGTTTAAAAGGAATCTACTCTTTGCATTATTAACATTCGTTAAAACGTGAAAACCCATCATAATTTAGATTGTGGCCTTTTTTGTAAACCGGAAAAAGAAGAGTACTTCCTGTTAGAATCCATTCTAGGTGATATTTATTCCGTAGCTTCAGTGAAGATAAACGGAAATTTTAGATAATGTGGAGCAAATATGATTGAAATGGTGGTGACCTCATAGGTTATCCTTCACCTTCAACTTTTAGACACCCACGCTGATTTAAGGGTCAGATGGGTCATTTTCGATAAACATTTGATGATCATCGTGGGGGAGGGGGGAAGAGAGAGAGAGTATAGGTTTTATTCGTTCTCCAATGGTCAATACTGGGATATGAGCTTTAAAACAATTTTCACGTTGGATAGAGAGGGCGGGGGGAGAGAGAAATGGGGTTTAACGACCCCATTCCTTGTCGCGTACACCTGGGGAATCGAAACCACGCCAGTTGACCTATTGACAGACCTTATGATACAGCGGGCACGTGCTAACCGTTCGGCCACTCAACCACCACCACCCCACCCCCCACAGGGAGGTGAGCTTTAGATAATTGTAGTATAGCGCAATCTTCCTGAATTTACTATTCTAGTAGAGTTGTTGGCCCTTCGTGCAGTAGAATCGTCGCGGGAATATGGGTGGTATAGTGAAATCGCAAGGTCTGTCCTTAAGTCAAGTGCCGTTTCTTCGATTCCCCACTTGTCCGTGACAATGAGTAGGGTCACCTGCCCAAGCGAATTATTTAAACGTGAATTAAACTCTCTCTCTCTCTCTCTCCCTCTCTCTCTCTCTCTCTCTCTCTCTCTCTCTCTCTCTCTCTCTCCCTCTCTCTCTCTGTAGAATGCTCTGTTAGTCTTTTCTGCACCACTTTATTATGTTTTAGGGTTTTTCCCAAATTGTATCCGGATCTCAGTTTTAAAAAAACTGCTCATCGCAGTAATTGTATATTTCCAATCTAAGCTGTTCAAAGTATTGAAGAGTGTCGTACACAAGGCATTGTATCCTTACTCTCTTTGGAACACCTGGAATAATGTTTTTCCTTTTTTGTCGTAGTGCTTTTATGAAGTTCGGCACCAGTATGTCTTGGAATTTATTATATAAATCTATGTATAGACCTCAAAGAAAAGTTAGTCATTGAATTCTTTTAGAAATATAGGCCTACTGGGAGGTATTCATTCAATTTTCATTCTTCCAGAAAACATTTCTATAATGTATAATTTTAGTTTACCGTGCTTCATTAGTGATATATTCATCATATAGATAGATAACTTTTCATAGATAAAGATCTATTTTAATCACAAACTATTTCTGAAGTAATACAAATTGGACTCCATGACATTAAAACATTCCACCAAAAACTCTTGTCCACCAGACACCTTCATTAAAGTCGATTTTAATTCAGCTTCAATATAACCTATCAATTGTCGTTAGCAAACAGCTAATGCCATGGTGGTGTGCCTGACTCGAATCGTTCGGAAACCAGCAATGTGGAGCAATATTTGCCGGAAAGAGTGCTGAAGATCTGGTTGAAGGAAGGCTGTGTTAAGCCACATATAGCCATAATATATAGAGTGTCTATTGATCGAGGTAAACCTTACAACACGACTACACAGATTTAAAACTCCACCGTTATTTCTGTGGAAAGTTGTGTGTGATAGTTGTCTAACTGTTTAGTGTGACTTTGTTGATAACAAACAGTGGGTTTAGGATATTAAAAAATATAAATTCACTTACAGCTTCAGAAGGTAAGTGGACATTAATTAAATTGGCATTTATCTTTTACATTTCCATTATCATTGTTTCGCGATTCGGTATCTGTGTAGTTATCGGATTTTGTGCGTGTTATCCGATCTCTTTTCTCGTGTTTTTACTTGTTATGTCATTAAAAACAATATTTGTTCTGGTTAGTAAGGGGTTGGAAAACATTAAAAAAAACAAGATTTGGTTATATTTTTTTTAATTCGGCAGAAACATTAAAAAATGTAATGGGTTTTAACGTCCTAATGATCCTCACCGATGGAGTCTGGCATGTGGGCGACATTTTGCGTGGACAGCGGCACGACGGCCTTATTTTATTTCGGATTCCAATTGCCATGGGTTCTTCTACATGCACGCAATGTTTACACGGGACCTCGGTTTTTCGTCCCATCCGAACGACTATAGAAACATGGGATTTCGATGGGCACTTTTTCGTATTTTATGCGATCACTTCACCAGTGCCCTTACCATGGATGTTATGATCTATAGCAAATCTTTAAATCTAACAACGAGATGTTTCTGTTGATACGGACTTAAATAGCCTTAACACACACGTCACTTGGTTGGGTTTCTTTATGGAGGATGAGCATTTATCAAAAGCGTGAAATATAGGAGATTTTTGTGGTGACTCTTATTTTGTAGTATAATACATACGGTAACGATTTAATCGTTTTGTTTTGCTATGTTATTATATTTTACGTATTTCATTATGTATTTGAGTATATAGTTGTTAAACTTCCAATAATAACATTCCTATCTCGAGTGCCAGTGGTCTATTTTAAGTTGGTACTTAGAGAGAAAGAAATGGGGTTTTACGTCCACTCGATAAAAACTAGATCATTTTGGGACTAACATATGGTTCAATTTTATTTCAATAATTCGCTTGTACGTAAGGGTCTTTAGTAGTTGGGGAAAACTGCAAGCAAATTATTGAAATGTTATTGAACTATATGTGTCGAGCACCCCATTTCTACCTCCTCCCCCACCCATTTTATTGACAAATACATGTCCGTCGTACGCTGGTCTTCATTAAAGCGGTTTATAAAAAGGGAAAGTAGCACGTTACTCGCCTCTTCGTTTCAATTCGTTTACTCCACTGTGTACGCGCGCCTACTCGTTTTTGGCCTTCTGAAAGTTCAGGCCACCCGAAATGTGTTCTCGACTAAACTTGTTTTTCTTAAATTCCCTTTCGGGCTACCAATGTGTGCTTCCTTTTGGACTATATCATGTGTCACCAAATGTGTACACAAATAAAACTCGCTTGTTGTCCCTTCCGAAAGACCACGCACCACCCGAATGTCTACGCCCATAAAATTCGCAATTGTTCCTTCCGAGCGATCAGGTGCCACCCAAGTTTGTATGCGAATAAAACACCTTTTTTGCCCCTTTCAAAACACGAGATGCCACGCTTAACAAGCATCGACAGCGCTTCAAAAATCCCGATGGTACTTGTCGTGTCATGAGTACAACACCCTGACCACTTGACAACCGCGGACAACCTCTATGTAATAGCAACCTGTCCATCATCATAAATTCTATTCATTTAGGATCTAAAAATTGACACAAATCGGTCGTAATGCATATAGTGTTCTTTATAGTGTAGTTTCTGTTCTGTCGCTAAGTTCAGCGAAATACGGCAGAGGTACTCACCGAAAATATTTATTGCTCATGCTTTCAAGGATAAAGTTAAGCATATAAGGTCCCCGTTTGACATGACTTGTGGAATATGTCTAGCATCGTTTTTCGAGCCCCTTGTTACAAATGGTGCTAAAATGTATTATGGTACACGATGCGTGTTTTTTAAATATTGGATATCAGAAGCCCATGTCGTAAGAGCACAAAACATCAATGTTGATTTAAATTGACAAATAATTCGTGTTTTCAATGGATGATATTGAGTTAGAGACTTAGCTACTTTAAATGTTTCAGCCACTGGACGTTTCTTTTTTCTGATTTATCGTCAAAATCTTAATGTGGAATCGGCCCGAAGTGGTGATACTAAAATATAATTTTTAACAGTTTTTGGTGGATATTTTACACCATAATATTATGATGACACGTTTGTGTAATGTATAAATTGGTCATTATGTTTATCCATACACTTTCAATTAGCAAAGCACTGGCATGTCACTTTTCATCACTTGCAAAATCAAAGGACGGTTTTCCCCCACACACTATAACAAGCTCAACTTGAATTTTTCTACGGATCACCTGGTATTCGCCCACTGCTACAATTGCAACATATGTTAGTCCCAAATTTCTTAAATAATAACCCCTCTCTCTGGCCATGGAATGGGAAGTTCTCCCCCCCTGTATTATTTAAAGAAACATAATGTGTGGTGTAAGATCATTAGAGGGGGTGACACGGATCTAGTGGTTTCACTGCTATAAACACCGCTAATATTGAAATAAATGTAAAGTGCAACCATATGTTAGATCCTGAAAAGACCTAGATTCTGTCGAGTTGACGTTACACTATCTGTCTCTCCCCCTCTCTCTCTCTCTTCCTCTCTCCCCCTCTCTCTCTCTCTCTCTCTCTCTCTCTCCTGTCACCTTGTAGTGTATCTTTAAGTTTGCATGACACCTGTAAATTAAATACATTATCGTATGGACCGGCAACGCAACCCAATTAAAGTTAAATTACAATTTCCTTCTGATTTTTTCACGTCGCTGTACAGAAATAATACGAAACGTTATTGACATTTCATCAGATGTCTTTAATCACTGATCACATGATGATTATTATAAAATCAGCTTCTTCTTTTTCTTTTAATATTAACCCCACACATTTGTTATAGTCGTTCTTAGATTACATCTTGTCTCTCTTTCAATGTCAACCCTAGGTATTTGTTATAGTCGTTTTTGGTAATGAATGGATGGTTTGAACGAACCCAAATTGTAAACACGGTATGTTCCAATTTCTGTCTCTTCCAATACTAGTGGAACCTAGACCCTACTCTCTCTCTCTCTCTCTCTCTCTCTCTCCCTCTCTCTCTCTCTGTTTCAATACTAAACCGACATTTTCGTCATTTCAAATATTATTACCGCCTGGAAGGGGTTAATAATAGTGAGATAAATCGGCCTGTAAGGAGGGAAACAGCAACGCGCGTTTACCGTCCGTTAAATTTATGACCTCCATCATTCGGACATAAAGGCCCACTTTCCAGAATATATTTATCTTATGGTATGATGCGAATGTTTTATGCTCGGTTATTCATAATATCTTGAAATATCTCGCCTGTCCCTGGATTTAAAACTATTGAGTGCGTGGTGGACCTGTGTTCCCCTAGCGTTAGGGTAAGGGGTCTTGTAAATTTGTCTCTACAACAAAGCCCCGTGTTGGCCTTCATGTCCTCATGATGGGGGTTATAAATTTACCGGATGGTCAAAACGGGTTGCCGTTTAGTTCATTAAAGGTCGGTTTTATTTCATTATTATCACCCCCTTCTAGGTGGTAATAATATTGGATCGGGTGACTTATTTCTTAAAGTCGTTTTTTGGTCTGATGTAGCCTGGTAATGGATAACTATTTCAAACCCAAATTTTGCACACAATCGATCTATTCCCAATTGAATTATTTGCTTAATTTAACCGGATACGTAAATATCTTGTATGTCGTACATTGCGTAACATGTAACAATTGACGCAGTTTTAAAGATCCTTGACAAATATAAATCACCATTTCAAAGGTTGAACAGATTGCTTTCTTTCTTATCAAATTAAATTTTGATTTATATTTTTAAATAACCTGAAAAAGCGATCCGTAAACTTGACAGAAAACATACCAAGAAATCCAATAGAAATTCTTTAAGTTTATTTTTAATGTCAAGTTTATCGACGTATTCTATCATTCGGCACAAGAATTATCCGTCGCGCTGCTCTTTTTCATGAACTTCATTATGATCGTTGTGAAACCTTTGATAGCCTTTTTATTTTGAAATGACATGGGTGGAACTAGAAATGATTCTAATAGAGATGACTTCCGTCTTATTAAAGCCATTGTAGTTGATCGTTCTAAGGACTTCCTTTGAGCACTTTTTTTTTAGACATTTGACTACAAAACATTTACTGGGCAATAACTCCCTTAATTTTCAATTACACTGGCCCCAAAATGTACTGCGCATAGCTTAACATATAATAAACAAATTCCCATTGAATTAAAGGTGAAGCTTACCACATAAATTAAATATTTTAATACAATTCAACGTGTTATTAATATAACCGCCGAACCAGAATTAGAATACGCACGTGTCACCTCATTAAGATAGAAAAACTGTTCGGTAACATGAGATTTTGATGCAAGGAACTTTGGGTAAACCACTAGAAACGTCAACGCTGATTGATTAATCAGTGTCTGACGTCATAGGGGTCAAAAGCCGCCCGTTTGACCCCTGATGTGAACTCCCACTTTAACTTGTCAGATCTTTGTGTAGTGTAGACAATCGAAAGTATTAAAAAATAACGAAACGAATTATAGATCTATATTTAAATTAGATTGAGATATGAGTCTAACGTAACCTCGTTATCTACATCATAAAATAATCGTACATGCCGGTGTCTGAATTATATAAGTTTCGTCTGGTTTGCAATTTAATGGAATCCCTGCTCATTAATCAACAGTCTTTATTAGTGAGCAGAATATGATGTTATTCCGAGTAATAATACACTCCATGCACTTTATTACACTGTCTGCTCTCCTCGTTTTCAATCACAGACGATCCTACCTGCGGGGCCTGCTGGGAAGGAAATCACGTTTCCTGTATCTAAGTTACGCTGTTAGTTAGTACAGGTAATTAAAGTCTATATTAAAGATACGTGTATAATTTACCTATTATATAATATATAATCATAACCGTGCATCTTGTATCAGAAATCTGATTTGAAGCATCCAGAAATAGATCAAAGACCGTCTGCTTTTTGTATATAAGTATGGGGTGGGGTTGGGGAGAGTCCAAATGAAAAGGAACAAATCTCCTGAACGGACCTTTCCACCCTTGACCATGGACAAGTTTAATTGATTTCTACTTTTTTCCATTTTATTGCGTGTATTTACTTTTTTTGAACACATATTTCAAGACGATTCAAACATCATGGCGAAAGGTTCTATATAATGGAAATGTCCGGCAACATCACAAACTGTAAAGGTTATGGAATAATAATACTATCAGCGGCAGATCCAGGGGGTGGAGGGATGCAGCTACATAATTTCTTTTTGCAAAACAACACTTTACGAGAAAAGTGTAACAGTCATGTGTTTTATCCTTTATCATCAGGTGGTAGGATGGGACTGACATTCAGACTATTCAAAGTACAACAGTGAAATGTAATCACAATGTGATCCTATTATAAAATAAGACATCAAACCGGATGTTGGATTTCCCTCTTTAAAAAGCTTGGTGTGTATGTGTGCCTATGTTATTTAGAGACGATGATGGCATCATTCATTGTCAAATGTCGAATTTCCTTAACAGGAGCCTGCAAAAATTCCTGAGTCCGCCCCTGAATATGTTATAAGATAGGTATGTGATACTGATAGGATTGGTAGTGTTTGCTATATGCAAGTAGATCAAGTGTGGAAATTATTAACAGGTCAACCTAAGTCTACGTTGTGGGCATTTTTAACTGTTCAATCTAGGTTCATGTTGTGGGCATTTTTAAAAGGCCAATCTAGGTCCACGTTGTGGTCATTTTTAACAGGACAATCTAGGTCCAAGTACGTGGACATTACAAATGGGTCAATCTGGGTCCAAGTTTTCTACGTTCTTATATGAATTCATCAACTAATCACACGATGTTAGGTGCAGTGGCGTAACCAGAGCTGGATAACGCATAGGACGATCCATAAGTTACTTCCACAAAAAGCGCAACACAGTATACACACATATTCCGACAGTGTGTTCGCAGGAAATTGAAATTGTGTCTTTCGGCGGGACGTTCCTGTTGTCATTGCAGTAGACAAAACGCCTCGCCTTCAGAAAAGTGCCGCCAGATATTCCACCAACAAAGCTGCTTTTGGAAACATCTAATAATTTGAAGTTTAACAATCAAGAGATGTCTGACATTGATATAAGACCATAGCCCTGGAATAGTATAAATGCTAGCTGGACATTAATTTATTCACAGAAAATTGTGAAAGTAACAATTACATTCCTATTGAATATCAGTTTCAATATAATTGTGATGAAATATTACGTTCTCAAATGAAGCCAGGGGAAGAAGTTAAGTTCTAAAGTTACAGGGTGCGAGTCGATAAATAAATAAAAAAAACACGAGGAGGTTTAACGAGTTCCAAAGATCTAACCAAATAACAATAAATTTGGTGAAAAGATTCAGTGGTAGCGGCCACAGATGAAAGCAGCATAGACATTCAGTTACAATTGCTTCTCGCAGTTAAAAGTGCATTCTGCATGCACACAGACAACTATAAACTTTGAGCTTAGATCTCTGCCCAGAATGGCCGCCATATCCAAAACTAAATACACCTTTTTTTGCACCGTTTCACGTCAGTCATACACACAAAGACTAAATCGACATTTTCAATTTTACTGAATGAAAGCCGAATAATATTGTTCAAAAGTTTCTGTGTATACTTAGTCGTTCGACTAAAATCGTCGATTTAAAGATACGTTATGGGAGATTTGATAAAAAGCTGGTAGTTCTCACTATAGTTAAATACTAGATAATGTAAAGAACGACATGCAATTGGCAGATTTAGCCCTCGCATAATGTATATTTAAGAATTAAAATGAAGGTCAACTAGCTTATAATTATATTGTATGTTCTCAAGCGGCGCTAATTGTAGACTGACAGCATAAGTTTAGTACGTCTGAAGTATGTCTGAAGGACGACGAAGCAGCTGTCGAAGAAGGGTCTCACAAGCAGTCATTCAGAGGGTAATAGCGTATTATGGGGCTGTTGGGTTTACTGAAATCACATGGCAGTCTTTCCAGCATTTCTAGTCATATCAACCGTGCGTTATCATTTGCGTCTCAGTACATATATTTTACTTAAACACCCAAGATACATGACGAAACTTTAAAGATGTGGTGCCAATATTGGTAAAATCTCCACCAAGGCCCTCTTCATTAGCCTGGTAGTGAAAAGTGTGGCATGTCAGCAAAAACTGATCGTTGATTGTTTTGTGCACAACTTCAGATCTGTATAGTTAACTTACACTCGACACAAACTAAGTCATTTTGGGACTAAGATGTGGTTCAATTACATTTTAATTTTAGGGTTCTTTAACAATGGAATGAAACCGGATGACCCAGAGAAAGTCTAACGGTTTGGACAGGCGACCCCACTCCTTGTCATGCACAGCGCGGAATCGAAATCACGTCACTTATCAGACCTTATGACCTACAGTGCACGCATTAGACCACTCAGTCATCCATTTTGGAAAGGTATAAACGGTTTACCTTTTGAACAGTGAATGCTGGGTCAGAATAGGTGGTTTCCTTTTCTGGCTCTAGCTTTGAGCATTTTAAAACGATTATCAAAAATCAGACGATTTGAATTACGAAGACGTACGAAGGGGAGGAGTTTGGACAATACTTACCCACGACCTGAGTTCATTTGAATTTTTAAACAAATAATATATTGTTGTACCAACTAGTTAATGAGTCAGTGGGGATTTCCCATGTTATATTTTTTTCGATTAGTCTGGAGCATGAGTAGATATATCTTGTTCAAAACATACTGTTATTGTAATTGCTCATTTAGTAGGCTCCAGATTCAATTTATAATTGCCCTCTCTGGAATTAATTTACTTTAAGTCATAAGTTTTTCCATATTGTTGTTTACTTTAAAGTATTCTATTATTGTACGTTGTCCTTTGTGATGATAAATACCCACTGGGTATTACAATGTATAATGACCATCATTTATCAGTTGAATGTATAGAGATGGGGTTGGTCGGCCGAATGGATAACGCGTGCGCGTTGCATCATATGGGCTGTCATTGAGTCAAGTGGTGTGGATTCGATTCCCCGCTTGTACGTGGCAAGGAGTAGGATAGCCTTTCAACCTCGTAGGTTTTCTCCGAGTCCTCCGGTTTCCCCCCACTGCTAAAGAACCCCACGCACAAGCGAATTATTGAAATAAAATTGAACCATATGATAGTCCCGAAATGATCTAGTGGACGTTAAACCCCATTTCTCTTTCTATTTCTGTGTATTGAAAAGAAACAAAGACACAATTAACAAGCGAGCTTTTAATCTTATGGACACTTTCATCATTTTTTCACCCACAGTTCATATTAAATTGGAATGGAACAGAAACTGGTGGTCAATTTCAGATTAGCATACGATACTTTTATCTCTATGGTTACGTGGCTGCGTCGTTTACTCTCCTAATTTCTAATGCCAGGTTTTGTTAGTGTGCATGGGGTGGATCTCTATATTTTCGTTCCATTTTCCTTGTCGGTCAGCCCCACAGACGTCGCTCCTAACAAGTGAGAACCGGGCTTGAAAATATCAAATTTTCGTCTTGATTCAGGGACTCATTTGAGAGTAAGGCCATAGCAGAACCGAGCTGATATTAATTAACTGATAGGTATATCAGTGATACCAATATCATGATCATGTCATGTTATGGCATGGTAATCCTGATTAGAAATGTCACGAAAAATGTCACCCAGAATATTACATTACATAGTGGGATACAAATATTATGGTCATGTCATGGTAGTCTTGATGTGAAATGTCACGATCAATGTACACGCCTTGTCAAAACTACAACCACTGATAACTACGGTCAAAATAAAAAAATTTGAATGACTTTTTTCATTTTGGATTATCTATTTCCGAAATATTATAGCGAGAACGACCAGCACTCTATAGGAATCGAACATAATGCCCGTTTACGCGTCTGGTTAATTGGAGACCCAGATTGTGTAAATCGCCTTGAGAGATGTTATGTCTAATAACGTTCGAGTGTACAATGTCTGACAGTCTGTCATAAAAGTTAATACACCATTCCATTATCGTTATATGTATGGACCTTATTTAAAACTGACCATTATATTAAATATATCAACCTAATAACTGGTTGGGTCAGTTAAATTACCACACCCGTTATTTAAAGGGACGTGACCATGTAGTGAGTTTACAAATATATTATTCGTTACGTAAAATTAAGATAAGTGGATTATAAAATACGGAATGTAAAACGAACGAAAAACGATAATCGTCTGATTTGAATCTGATTGGGTCCTTTTGTAACACTTTGTAGACACGGTAACTATTTTCTCCTTGTCATACTGTCTCCTCCCACACAAGCCAAATATGGAAATATGATTGTCCTAACATGACTTCCCTCTCCCCCTCCCTCTCTAGAAAGTAAAGCCATAGATGACTAATGATTTCACCATTGACTTTAATGTTAATTCTCGTCTCTTAGATCGACTCTAACCTTTTCCCACATTTCCGTTGGGTATAACGCTTTCTGCCACAGATGGAGCAACATGTGGCAAACTCTTGCCAAAAAGCAGGTATGAGGTTCACCATAAAAAAAACTTAGATACACAAGCTGGAAAAAGAGACAAATAAGCATGCAATTTTCGGCCCTACATTTCAACCTAACCAACCTCTTAACTCTTGCACCGTTCCACCTCAAAATCGCGAATATTCACCAAAATAGGCAGACAATGTATTTTGAAACCCATATCTTCGATTCTACACCAACAAGTCAATAGAATTCGCCCTGCAAAGGGGGGGGGGAGACTTAGAATAACTTTCGCCCTTGGCTGCGTAGACACGTTTAGTATAAAGCAGTTCCGGTTTAACCTACTGCTGAACGTCACATATTCACACACCATATGGCTGCTGTTCTTTTTGGAAACATCGTTGGAAGCAAATCAAATGATCCAGATGCCATCCAATCGACAGATTTCTGGGCTTTATCGAAATTACCGGAAGTTCATCGCTAATGGGCTGAAACATTAGCGTATTTCACGAGAATTGTGTTAATGTTTACTGTCGTTGGATTATGAGAGATAATTGTTTATTTGTTTTTCATGGTATGTAATGTTTACCATCAACTTTACCTCGAGTAATAAAATATCATGGTGGCATCTCTTCTGGTTACTTAGTAACCCCATTGATTCCCAATGTATCTACATATAGTGCTCTTTACGTTACAGTCTCTAATGGGGGTGATAATACATCAGCCAGGATATATTAGTAGGCATAATGCAAGAAAACTTATCCAAGAAAACTAGACGGAAATGCCATTGTAAGGGAAAAATTCAGTTTTATACAATTTACATCATTTTTCGATCCATTTTAGTTTATGGTTCTTTAATCCATTACATCTTGGTTCAAAGACATTTATTTCTGGGACGCGTTGTGTAATGTTACAATATTGGGTCTTTATGTCAGGTTCTTGATGACAACACTGGTTCAACTTTAAATGTTACTTTTATTATTCTTTAAACATATCAAGTATAAAACATCTTATAGTTGAGCATCCGACAATTAGCTTGAGTTGAGGGAGTATGGTTCTAGCTTGGCTTGACACCGTTTGGTGCCAGCCCCCGACTAACGTACCTGCTTGGTCCCAAGTTAATTTCTAGACCGCCTCACCGAGTCTCTCCGAACTATTGACTTTTCATTTCTGTTTATAAACCCTTTCTAGGCAAAGGATGATCGGAAAGATTATGCAGCAGACTATATTGCATTAAAACACAGGCCAGGGGTAGTAACCTCCACGTAGCTCTTGGCCGTGTCAGACCAATGCCAATGTCATAATCTGATATGGTTAATCGATTTCATGTAATAAGGAAGGTGTTAATTGACACTTTTCTACATAATCTCCAATTATGTAACAATAATACATCGCATTTGAATGGTGGGCTCCATATAAATCTACGAATCAAAAACCCCGGTGTTTCAGAACCCTTTTGTCTTAGACATGCCTCTGAGAGATGTTTTTAAAGACATCTCAAATTATTTTCGATTTTCAATATAAAAAATCATGTTCACATAATTGAAAATAAACTATAACGCATAATTACTGAAATCGGCTACTAATTTATTTGAAAATATAAGGTTATTACCCTGTAGTAAATAATCATGTAATGGTACGATAATCATCTGACGTATCTTATCTATAAACGATAGTAAAATCGAAAGTACGTTTTTGGCAAATGTAGTAAGCTAGTGTCGTTAATGGGTAGACTAACGGCATGATTGGAAGAGCAATAACATCTTGTATTAATTTGAATTGGAACAAAATTATCTCCACTTTTCTTAGGTCTTAAGATTTGTTCACCCTGAAATGGATTCCGGAAGTATGGGAAATAATCGCCCGTTACTCTTCCGTCAAAGTTAATGGGTGGAGTAAAGACCGGAATTATGGGGAAATAATCGTCCGTTACTCTTCCGTCAAAGTTAATGGGTGGAGTAAAGACCGCTTTCAGATAACAAAGACCTAGCGTGACGGGTATGATGTTATTGAGACCGAAACTTGAATCAGATCACGCAGGAAACAATATATCTATAATGAAACTAATTCTGATGTTATTAATCAGCTACCAACGAACCTGTTACAGTTCTTAGACCCCTACAATCTCGGTGGCCCCGCACAGGAACACAGAAGCTTTGGGGGTACCTGACACCAATCATAAATAGTGCTGTCTGGAGAAATAAAGCTTATTTTTTTTAAAAAAAAATAAGAAAAAAGGAAGCTTTGGGGTTTTAAATAATTGTAGGGGTTTAAATATTTTCAGATGTTTAAGAAATTGTAGGGACTTAAAGAAATTGCAGGGTGTAAATAATGACTTCAATTTACAGAATTTCATGGATTGAATAAGTTCCAGGGATTTTGAAATAACCAGAGCCTACTTACGTATTCACAATTGTGAAGATTAACTTTTATCCCTAGATAAATTGCATTTTGAAAGGAATTAAAATTGTTCACGCATTTTGTCCATTAAAAGTTCAACCCTCTGTAGTTTGTGGTAATATTAAACTCAGCCTTTGGAAATGAACTGCTATATTCATTATTAGCGAGTTCCAAACGTGAGAATAAAGGCCAGGATATCGGGAAATGGGATACTCAAGTGGGAATTTCCAATTATTGGAAGCATCTGTACCCATAAAGAAGCGTTTCCTGTGTACGGATGGCTGAAACGACCACCACTTCGCACAGTTTATATATTGTAATAAACCAGACAAAATAAATGTTCATAAGCAGCTAATAACAAATCTTTTAATATTGACAAAAAATAATAAAGACGAATGTGTACTTTTGAGAAAAATTAGACGAGGACATCTGTCTAGTTGCGGGGGGGGGGGCAAAAAACTGAGGTCCCGTATACACATTGTCGTGTTCGTAAAAGATCCGTGCGCATTTGGAATTTGGTGTAAGAGTAGGCCATAGCGCCTCTGACCGGACCGGGTAAGATATTAAACCCCTTTCAATTTCCATGGCAGTGGAGAAGTAAAAGGATTCTGACAGAAAAGCGTCTACTATACAGGTATGAACAACTATGTCAATCCATGCATTCGAACCCTTGATTGTTAGAATTCTTCGATGATGATTAGGCGAAAACATGGCTGCTCGATCAAAATTTATCTGATAGCACCCTGCATGGCATACATACCCGTCTTCATTAGCGCAGTCTGGGCCATCCTCGGTATCCCTGGTGATATCGTTCCTTTCTACTCTACAATACCCTGGGTTCATTCATAGGGATTTCACGAATTCAAATTATCTGCCCTTGATCGTATGTCTGCCTACATTGCCCCTGGTTGTTGGAGAGTAGTAGACCGGTAGTTATAGAACGGTGTGGATTTCAGGCGAGGACATGTCGACTTGATGGATGAGGCCTTTTTTTGTATTTGTAATAGACTAAAATGGAAGCCGCCAGATTACGTGTACTATTATCCAGTCTAATGATTATATTGGACAACAAAGAACGGACAATACTAATTACAATAATGCTATGATATCGAGTGCCTGAAGGTCACTTAACAATATATTTACTAAGTTAGGGTAATTTAATATCGATGATGAGTCAAATTATAGACTATCTGATGTGATATCAAACTCTCTAATCAGGAGATTGATATTTTCACCTTAGGGTATGTCTATAACACTATCAATCAAATGGGACGACAATTTGTGCAAGCTCCGCCCTTTGATTGTTCTGAACTCTGATTAAAACTGTTACACAAAGTGATCGATAAATACTCTCTATTGATTGAATTACTACACAGTTTGGTTTCAGCTAAACTCTCAAATATACAACTGTTTAACACACTCTCAAATAGACAATTGTTCAAAACACTCTCAAATACACAATTATGGTAGTTTAAATACAATCTCTGAAATACATTATTGTAATTTAACGACACTCCCGGTGTTTAACAACTCTCTGAAATACACAATTGTCTTTTAACGACACTCTCAAGGTTTAACCACTCTGAAATACATAATTGTATTTAACGACACTCGCAAGGTTTAACCACTCTCTGAAATACACAGTTGTATTTTAACCACACTCTCAGAGTTTTACCACTCTCTGAAATACACTATGGAATTTTAACCACCCAAATACACAATTGTAGTTTAACAAGGCTCTCAAATACACAGATTATTTTAAACCCGCTCTCAAACACACAACTTTATTTTAAACTCGCGCTCTAAGTTTAGCAACACTCTCAAATATGCAGTTATATTTGAACCAAATTCTCAAATACAACCTTGGCGCACGCGCTTCTTCATTAGTAAAGATTAAAGGACAATATTGGTGCCAGTCATTATCACATATGTGATAGAACTGATTAAACACTTTCCAAATATAATATTACCACAGAGATCATCGCTACCATAGAGGAGTAATAAAGTATTCATGAATCGGAAGTGACGAACGCCAAAGGAAAACACGAGTTATTCCTCTATATAACTAACTGAAGTGACTAGTGATAACAGATACATGGGCGAATATCTGCTCACTAATAATTCCCTCGAAAACCTAAAATTGCTGTGTGACACTGTGAGAGAATATCTTACAATTCATAAAAAGAATTGACTGCCACTACATAAGAGAACACGAAAGAAAAACAGAAAAAAGTTCGTGCATTACCATGTTTTTATAAGGTAGGAGAGACCGGGGCACATTGAACCACCATGGATATATCCTTTATAAATAATGCTATACAACCCAACGCTATACAGTGTTCAATGTGCCCCGGTCTCCCCTATATAATGAATAAAAAAACAAGGGGCTGTACGGAGTATTTCTATTTTTCCCGTGTTCTCTATCTTATGACACTTAATTACTTTATTGAATCGTCAGATATGCTCTTGCGGTCCCATATAACAACTTTTTGTCTTCGAAGGAATTATTAGTGAGCAGAAATTCGGCCGTTTATCTGTCATCACTCGTCACTTCAGTCATTCACATAGAGAGATAACTCGTGTTTTCCTTTGGCGTTCGTCACTTCCGAATCATGAATCCTTTATTACTCCTCTATGGTAGCGATGATCTCTGTGTTAATAGTATATTTGGAAAGTGTTTAATCAGTTCTATCACATATGTGATAATGACTGGCAGCAATATTGTCCTTTAAGCAGGACATTTCTCAATAGGACCTTAAAACTCATTTTTTTCCGTTTTGATCTACAATAACAATTTTGAAAGTGTCGTACTGATGTTTAATTGGATAACAGAATTTTGAAACTATGACAAAAGCAGCACTGTTCACTTAGACTTAGTTACAAATGACGTGATTAACGTATTAATTGATTGATAAGCTAAGTAATTACATTATGATTGGAGTGTAGATTGCCCTTAGGACGAATCCGATTTTAGCTTTACAAAGGCAGATCCTCTTTGTCTTGGGATGGTGTTGGTTTGAGTTACATTCACGCGATACCGTATTTTTTTCATTCAAGTAAGTCATGGGGCAATTTTCGAGTTGCTTATTATTATAGATTCGTTTCCGACATAAACTGAAAACAGTGGAACACCAAATCAGCTGTCTAGTCGTTCGGATTGGACGAAATACCGAGTACACATTGGTGTGCACGTAAAATAGGCCTTGACAGTTGGAATTCGATATAAGAGTAGGCCGTAGTGCCGCTGTCTGGGTAAAATTCCCTCATAACAAACCGTATTGCTTCATTACTCCAGTCGGAGCAGAATAGTAGGATAGTAGGACGTTAAACCCTATTTCACTTTATTTCATTTCCAAATCTGCTATATGTCATACACCATACACACTCCACTCATTAAATTAACACATTAGACTTATTCAAACCGACGCCGTTCATAACCCACCCCACCCCATCCCTTCCACTATGACCATCATTCGTAAATAGCTTCCATTATCACCAATCAACATCATCGATCGTATCAAAACTTTATTGCGAATTCAATCAAAGTGGCCCAACTCCTTTGTCCGGGCTTCAGATTTAAATTCATTGTGACTCTAAAATCAGATTCGATATGACGGATTGTGTCAACCGTTAAACTTTAATGGTGTTAAATCAATCATTATACTGTTTTATGTTGAATAATTCACAGCTGCATCCCTATTCTGATTTATTACATGCCTGTAAATTCAAAATGAAGTAAAGCAATTAGAGATCTTTAGAAGCTAGGTGGAACCGTCGAAACTCATGGGGTTTATTCCGGGGTCTTTAGAACGAAGGGTGGAACGGTGGCAGCATTGAAACTATCAAAATTGTGAGGGGTCGTCGAAGAAGGGGGTAAAGGAGAAACCTATGTCATTTCGGGACTAACACGTGATTTAATTTTATTTTAATAATTCACTTGCGCGGAGGTCCCGGAAAAACCCACGGGATTGGTCAGGCCACCCTACCCTTTGTCACGTACAACTTGAGAATCAAAACCACGCCAGTTGACACAATGAAAGATTTTATGGCACAGCGCGCACGTGCTAACCATTCACCCCCACCCACCTTTTAGAAAGTTTGGGTGTAGAGTGTAGGTCATAGAAACCTATTAGTCATTGAGAAGCTGGGGATGAGGATAAGTCGGTGCGTTAAATCACAGGGTCTTCAAGCAGTGTGGGTTCGATCTCAGACTTGTTGGTGATAAGGAGTAGGATGTGGGTTTTCTCCTACCCCCCCCCCCTGCTCCACTCCTCCAATACAGACCAATTCAGGAAAACTAATGTGTGCAGAATGAGCGTCAAAGACCAATTATCTTGCTCTCAGTAACCATTGAGAAGGGGTGGGGTTGTCACAAGAGTGAAGTGTTAACACGTGGTTCGACATTTAATAATTCGCTTGTGGGTATGTTCTTTAGCAGCGGAGAGAAACCGGAGGACCCACAGAAACATACGACATCAACTTACTTTTACTTCGTC
The DNA here is from genome assembly GCA_963678685.1 of Patella ulyssiponensis. Classification (NCBI taxonomy): domain Eukaryota; kingdom Metazoa; phylum Mollusca; class Gastropoda; family Patellidae; genus Patella; species Patella ulyssiponensis. Next base: position 65,860,546 of record OY783229.1, read on the forward strand.
ACTAGATTAGCATACACTCGACACAGCTAGGTCAGTTCAGGACTAACACGTGGCCCAACATTAAATAATTCGCTTGTGGATAGGACAAGAGTTTTTAGCAGTGGGAAGAAACCAGAGGATCCACAGAAAGTCCACGGCTGGAAGGACTTACTACATGACCTATTTTGCTCAACATACTCATCTTATCCTTCTCACCACTAGACTCATTTTATCCTATTCACTACCAGACCCCATTTTATCCTACTCAACACTAGACCCATTTTATCCTATTCACTACCAGACCCCATTTTATCATACTCAACACACACTAGACCCATTTTATCCTACTCACTACCAGACCACATTATCCTACTTACTACCAGACCCCATGTTATCCTACTCACTACCATACCCCATTTTATCATACTCACTACCAGACCCCATTTTATCCTACTCACCACCAGACCCTATTTTATCCTACTCAACATCAGACCCATTTTATCTTACTCACTACCAGACCATATTACGTAACACCCATATCATTGTAACAATAAAACCTGCTGTTTTAACGATCGCCATGTCGATCAGAGAATGGGAAAGGTGAAATACGATCAACACAAAAGCTTCACCAATTATTAACCATATATTATTATTGATCTGACGGAATGCTAGTCGATAATTTTCAAAGATTACTCATTTTTTCTTTGGTTATGATATCGACTGTTCAGATCCGTAAATGATACGTATCGTAATATCGCCGAGGTAGAGGAGGTGTTTTTTCATCAATTTTCAACAAGAATTAAATCAGGCAAACACTGTCTGTGCTTGTCTTAATCTATAAACTTAAAGTGGTATTTCCGACAACAAGAACATGAAATGAAATGAAATAGGGTTTAACGACCTACTGTAGTACTCCGACTGGGCTAATGAAGTCATTCAGTGTGCAATGAGGGCAATTCTGCCCGGACAGCGGCACTACGACATACAAATCGAATTCCAACTGTCAAGCGTTCTTTTACGTGCATGCCTATGTGTATACGGGACCTCGGTTTCTTCCCCCATCCGAACGACTATACACTGTCCCTTACCAGGCCCTATGTCCTGCACGGCTGAAAAGGAGGAAGGACTACAAAAACAATACTACCAGATTTATAAAATATCTCGAACACGTTTCTTGTGGATCCTATTGTTCCATGTTGCTATATTAGTGTAAGGGTGCCAACCTCGGTTCAAAGTATATTTATACTGTTTCTAGTGTATACCTATTCCGCACAGAGAGATCATAACTAAATAAACTTTTGTAATTTTATTAAAAGGAATTATAATAAATACTTCGCGTTTTCGACTAAAATCGTCGATTTAGGACTTAAGATGTCGGTCAACTAGCTTAGTGTCTGTTCTCAAGCGGAGCTAACTGTAGACAGACAGCCTAAGTTTAGTATGCTGTTACCACCGACATTTTGTCACGTTGCGTTGTCCGTGCTCGTACACTGTTGTGTATTGATTACAGGCAGTGGCTATTGAATATTGACAGCATAAATCAATGATGGCGCCTTTAAATGAAAATATTATTCAAGGTATTAGTTCTTGCACTGCTGACAGGAAGGGGTGGAAAGTCCCGGGGTATTTGACCTTTCTCGGCCAACACCGGGCTCAAACCCGGCACAGCCGGCAAACCAACTCGCCATGGCTACCATGGCACCTTTAAGTTGTTGTCTCGTATATTTTCAGGTTTTTATTGGAAAAATGAACGCATAATATTTATTGCTTTTATGTCACGAAAGGAATTTTGTAATATTTCCCTAATTGCTTTGACAGTGGCTTTCTTTTATCTGGTTATGACTTTGATAGAGGTGTTGGTATTTTGCAACGATTGCATTATATGTGAGTCGTATTCACAATGAGACGTTCTGGAGATTTGATTATTTGGTTCCATCAAAATCTGGTCGCCACAATTCGATGGAAATGTTATGAATAGCGTTATTCTGGTGATGCTAGCAAATTGTGAATTTCAAGATATTGGAATAGAATACTGCTAGCTATCCATCTCAAAGCTACATTTAGAATGTCGATTAACGAAAAATGAAATGAAATGGAGTTCAGCGTCTTACTGTTCTGCTCCGACTGGGCTAATGAAGACTGTGTGCTATGAGAGTAGTTTTGCCAGGACAGCAGCGCTACGGCCTACTCTTATATCGAAATCCAACAATCGTGTATGTTGTTATGAAATGAAATGTTTTTTAAGTTCCTACTGTTCTGCCCTGATTGGGCAAATGAAGACGGGTATACGCCATACAGTGTACACGGGACCTCTGTTTTTCGTTCCATCAAAAAGATTATACAATGCCCCGCGCGACTGACAAGGGGGTTCTACGCCAGAACATCCCGACGAACTTTCTCGGTCAACCCATGATCGAACACGTAACCTTAAGGTCAGCCAGCCAACGTCTTACCCACTGAGCCACCGTAGACATTGGTACAGTTGGCTTTCAAGTACTTATTCTTAATACAACGTTGAGGGTCATGAGGATTAACACAGCATACCTCTGAAGTGAATTTTTTTAAGACGTCAAAAAATGATCGACTGGCTTTCTTTTTAATTAATTTAATATTTAATTATGAATATTAATGAGAATTGCGTGGCGGATATCTGGCAAGGAAGGACATCATATCTTTCTAGTGGCACGAAAAAATATGAAGTGACATACATACCATTAAATTAATAGTTTCAATGGCCCCCACTACATGAAGATCTGACGTGTTGCAGTGGGAGATCGTGTCAGGGTTCATACGACCGACATTCGACCCAATTACACCAGACAGTTGATTAACTAAACAGCATTGCTGTCTCTAGTAGGATAGCCACAGTTCCGTGTATCGCACGCTAAGAACACGCTTAACGGTCGTTTCATTGACTAATCCCTCACATCAACCAAGATGTTAGTTATATAACAACTCTTCAAGATCCCATTATAACGAAATTTTAAATTGAAGTATAAAAAATGAAACAGGATCTGTGTTTTAATCAGATTAATAATCACTGGACGTTCGCGATAAAATAATCCTGGTTATTCAAAAAAAAAACTAAAAAAATATTGCATCATTTCATCTATAAATTTCTTAAACAAAAACGAAGTACAAAGAACAAAGAACAGGATGAAAAATTCCGGACATCGATACTAGATTAAATATAATTCATCTGACATTTTATTCAAAACCAAAAAATGAGAAATACTTCAAAGACAGGCCATGAAACGAACTAAAGCAGACTGATATTGTTAATCTGATCACGAACAAAGGTTTAACCAAATCACCCAATTTTCAAAATAATCAGAATACCCGGGGCAAAAATATCTCATAAAGATACAATCGCCTGAAAGGGGTAGCTTAAGCTGTCGTGTTATATACGACTGGAATAAAGAGGGCAATGTGTTATAAATGGGCATTGTCTAATTTAGCATTCCGCATTTGATTGCAGGCTCTACATACGATGCGATGACAAAAATGCAACAATCTGTGGGTCTCCCTGTAAATCAGGGCCATGTTTCTTGAAATTTTAACTAAAGATAAAATCTAAATTTTAGTAAATTCTTCTTTTTTGATTGGCTAAGCACTAAAATCAATCTAATATTATCCAATCAAAAATTTGGATGTTATCGTAGTTAAAATTCGTGAAACAGGCCCCTGATTTTAAAATACGTGTGTTAACTAACAGTGAGATTCGTAACATCCAATATCTGACGGGGGGAGGGGGGTGGGGGTAACATTTACTCGGCACATACTAGGTCATTTCAGGACTAACACATGGTTCAATTGTATTTCAATTGTTCGCTTGTGCATACGGGGTTTTAGCAGTGGGGGACACGGAGAACCCAGAGAAAACCCTCGAGGTTCGTCACGCGACCCTACTCCTTGTCACGAACAAGCCTGACAAATAGGAGAAGATCAGTAGGACGCTAAACCCAATTTTATTTAATTTCATTTTGTCTTACAAATATCGGCATCAGCGATGAATTTGTTGTTCGTTTACCTTGGATCTTTAAGGAATTATAATTTAAATCAGAATCCCCAATCCGGCCAATTCTTTACAAGTCTTTAGTCATGTATTGTAGTTGGCCTTATGGAAACCAAATTACAAGCAAGAAATCCCATTGTATGTTTCAGTCAAACTTCTCACACAAGATTTTTTTCCAATCCCATAATTATATTTATAATATGTAAATATTTATTGGAAAAATAGTGTTAGAAAAAAAAACTTCTCACGCAAATGTCAAAAGTGCGTTTTTTTTAATCGAGATTGGAGGCGTGGTTAAAAATCAGAAATGTACGCCCCGAATCATTGGAACTAAATAAAATGTATTCAATCCATTTATTGTGTGTATATCCATTTAACATAAAATAATTCTGAAATGGTTTTGATGGCTGGTGTTTATGTCAACGGGGGCCTGGCAAGGGACAATTCAAAGTCGTTCGGATGGGACGAAAAACCGAGGTCCCATGTACACATTGGCGTCATTGACAGTTTGAATTTGAAATAATGAAATGGGATTGAAAGGTATACTGTTCTGCTTCGACTGAGCTAATGAAGACGACGAATTCGAAATAAGAGCAGGCCATAGCGCCGCTGTCCGGGTCAAATTTCCCCCATGACACACTGCATGGTGTATACACGTCTTCATTAGCCAAGTAGGAGCAGATAACTAGGACGTTAAACCCAATTTCATTTCATTTGGTTAATATCAATCTGATCACAGAACATAAACCAGGCTTGTTGTCTTGTCAAGAATTGCCGCGGGAATTCGAAGAACACCTGGACTTCACAGCTCATGACTTGTCTTTGGCATTCCAATTATCTTTATCAATATATCCACAAAGAGTCCACTATAATCTGAAAACAGAAGACATCTGGATTCTTTTACACTAGGAGGTCAACAGAAATTCTATCCAGCGGAGCAATCGGTTCTCTGATGAAGGAAGTGGGTGGCGTTGGCTCACTTTGCTGAAGTTCGCGTGTTCGATCCCGCATTTGTCGAGAAAGTGCATCCAGATTTTCCGGCTTAGTTCCCCCTAGTCAGTGATGCAGGACGGGGGGGGGGGGCTGACAAGGACAGCTGTCTAGCCATTCGGATGATACGAAAAACCGAGGTCTCGTGTACACATAGGCGTGCACGTAAAAGCTCCGTTGACGGTTTTAATTCGATAAGAGTAGGCCGTAGTCCGGACGTCTTCATTAGCCCAGTTCGGAGCAGAGCAGTAGAACGTTAAACCCCATTTCATTTCATTTTTCTGATAGAGTTTCCCCAATCACATATCAGTTTAACCTTTGTATCATCCATTTCCCTAAAAACACACTTGCCGAAAATGTAAATTCAGACACGTTCTTCGATTTTAGAAAAGTTCAACAATCGCTATGGAATAACAGAAAACACTGGTTATAAATAAACCAGTATTAATCCAATAAGTTATTTATTCAGGTATGGCCGATCAATTTATCACTGTATATGACAACAGTTCCAGGTTAATCCACGATAATATATGCGTGGCTGTCATATCGTTTTCAAGAAAAGGGGTGGCTTGGGGTGTTCATACGGCGATTATGACGATTTGGATAACGAACACAATTAACAGAATAAATTGGATCTTAGCTGCTGACAGAAAGGGGAAAATTTGACTTATAGAGATTGGTTACTTACTGGCGGGGAATCGAAACCACGCCAATTGTCTGAATGATAGACCCCATGACCTAACGCGCACGGATTAGACCGTTCGGCCAACCAACTCCCTCAATCGGATAGGGGAGGAGGGGGGACCGGTTGCTAATTGAGTAACACGCTGGCTCGCAAATCCGGAGAATGTCAGTGGTGCAGGGCGCCGGGCCTGGCAAGGGCAGCTGTCTAGACATTCGGAGGTCCCGTGTCCAAATAGGCGTGTACGTAAAATATCCCTTAGCAGTTGGAATTCGATATAAGAATAGGCCGTGGCGCTGCTGTCCGGGCAAAATTTTCCTCATAGCACACTGTATGGCATATGCCCGTCAGAGCAGAAAAGTAGGATATTAAACTCCATTTCAATTCACTTCATTTACCGCCGGAAAGGTGGGACGCTCGGCACCCGGTGCCACCACAACTGATAATAGTTATCATATTGACGGGTTTGGTAAGGGGAGAGGGGGGGGGCACTATTCCGCGGGTGCACTAGTCCATCGCTATAAGCAATTCTATTAATATCGGTATCAATAAACCTAACCCTAACCCAACCCTCTCCCTAATAATAGATATCGGTGGGCTAATGAACCCTATTAACCCAACCCTATAGCGGCAGATTAATGAACCCGCGCCCCTGGTAAAAGTGGCAGTGTGTGGTTATTTTTGATAGCATACCTGATATTACATCCCATTTATCGGTGATGTTCCATGACATATAATTTTCATGATACTTTTATGGCCCAACTGGAAATCCGATCAACACAGTGTGTTTAAAGTCCAGACACCCATCAAACTAGAAATCAGATGATCTTATGGACTCCATTAAGACGTGTTGTTGATGGCCATCATGTCTACAATAACAGTCAAATAAGCCATTTTGATTTATTGGATATTCTGCCTATACAATACAGTCGTCTTCCCACCCTCGTTAGTTTGACTATGATGAACGATATACGCATCATTATCGTAATTAGAAACAAAGGCTTTCCGGCATATTTCTTCCATTAAAGAAGCGAGGTGGGGCATTGGGCAGAAACCTTAAAATGCCATGTCACGTTTCAACATATTCTTTTGTTAGTGTTTAACATCCGCTTTCACCCAGGATGATATCGCGGACAAGTTATCATACTTCATTATTGTTAGCGCACGCGCAGCGCAACACAGAGCGCAACGGTATTTCCTGTGAAAAGAAACCGGAGTATTCGGAGTAAACCCATGAGGTTGAGAAGGCGCCCCATCGCCAAGCCACATACGCCCACACCAGGGATCAAAACGACGACAGCAAGCCAAAGGTTATCGGCCAGCTAGAGGTCGAAGCGCGACACTCTAGACCACTGGGGCATCTACCCCTTAGTGAGTAAGGCATTGGCTCGCTAACATGGAGACGTTGGTGGAGACGTTCCTCCGGGTTTTCTAGCATGGTTTCCCCTTCTCGGGGTACAAGACGTTCGACTAAGACAAACAAACGGTATATCATGTACACATTGGCGCACACATTGACAGGTTAAGAAAAGCGGGACGCTAAACCCTATTTCATTATGACGTAGTGCCCGGGCTATACGTATACATGAACAAAATTTGGCGAGGCCCAACGTCGTCTAACCTGTTGTGTTTATATGACTGTACCTGGAACACGTATTAAATAAAATGGGTTAATGGAGGAGATATATAAATTACTATATATATAACAATCCACCATATCTTATATCTTTTAAATATTTAGTTTGTTGTGGAGCTGGAACTTATATTAACACAGAGAGTAATGTCCACTTAACACAAACCATAAGTCATTTCGGGACTAACGCCTAATTCAATTTTATGTCAATAATTCGCTTGCGCGTGGGGGTCTTTAGTAGTGGGAGGAAACTGGAGGAGCAGGAGAAAACCCACGAGGCTGGAAGGCAACCCTACTCCTTGCTACATACAACAGGGGAATAGAAACCACGCCAGTTGACTCAATGACAGGCCTTGTGATGCATCGTGCTTGTGCTCACCATTCGGTCATCCACCTCCCCACAGGGAAACAGAATGCACTTACTTTATCAGGAACATAATATATACATACTATGCGTTGTCATACAGGTGCGTATCCACCGAGGAGAGTCATAGTGACTCAGTGGGTAGGACGTGGGCTCGCTTACCCGGAGGTACCGCGTTCGATCCCTGCGTTAGCCGTGCGTTTGGATGGAATGCGCGCCAAATAAATATCATTATTATTATAACAATCAGATGCAAGAGTTTGTCATATATTAATTGAATGCACGCTACTGTTCACATCAATCTTCCGTCTTGTCTCCTTAATTACACACTGGACCCTTTGTTCCCACTCGGGTGTTCAAGTTACTGACCAACCTGTATCGTGTTGTTTTAGCACGTGCACAGGTGATCATTTGAGGAAAAGTGGGTGTTCATGTAAATGAACACCCCAAATGAACACCCCAACATACTAACCCGGTGATTGTCAAAACCAGACAACCGCGCATTTTCGTGCGTGCACTGTGTATTAGCAATAACAAGAAACACCGTGTTAATTTTGAAAAAAGATAAATACATGTACATGTAGTTAAAACGACAAATAAATATTTTTTCACAGTAGATTGTGAAATAATATCAATAGCTAGAAAACGCAACCAACAGTATAAGAAACAAATGCGCAAAACCTAGCGAATTGGGCTAAATTTCTGTTTGAACATTTTTTTTAGATAATTGTCAGCTTGTAAAATACCAATCCTACATCATCACACATGATATTTTTTTATTCGCACATGGATAGTTTGTGGCTGACAATTCGCGAATGTAAAACGTATTCCAGCCAATGCAGCATACCCCATTCGCACGAAATAAATATTACAGTGAATAAGGGGTGTTGCATATTTTTTCTTTTGTCGATAAGGAGAGAGAGAAATGGGATTTAACGTTCACTCGACGTAGGGGTCTTTAGCAGCCGGAGGAAACCGGAGGCCCTACACCTTGTCACGTACCACCGAGGAATCGAAACCACACCAGTTGACTGAATGGCAGACCTTATGACACAACGCGCAAGCGCTAACCATTCGGACATTTATGCATATACCAATCCAACCTTCTTAAAATTGTTTTTCAAAAACCTGGCATTTGAATAATGTGATTTATATGCATCGTAAATAAACCGGTATACTCATATTCAGTTATTTACCCACTCCCCAATTTGCTGAGTAAACAACAATATATATGACGTGCAAAATAAAGCATATTGGTACCTGTTATAGACGAATTGGTAAAATAATTGTCTGTGATAAAAGGTCTGTGATAATAATGCGTCTCTCTCGTATTTGTCCATTTTCATTCACTCGTTGAACTTCTCACACAAAGAATCCATTGTGTAAGTCAGTTATCAACTTTGACCTCGGGGTCAAGTTAGATAAACACCCGCGCCCGTGCATTGAACACTTCGAACGCTGCGCGTTCTCAGTGTACAACTTTGCACGAGCTCGGGTGTTCATCTAACTTGAACCCCTCTGTCTCAGTTGATAACCCTTACTTACCACCCTGCATTAAGTCATATATTGATACGATACGAGGACGTTAGCCCGAGTGTTGTTTCAATATATTACGCAATATCATACTCGAAACCATTAAACAATTTAAAATACAGACACCATCTGACAAGTGTATTTCAACTAGCATAAATAATGTACGATGGTCAAGCTGCCCGTACCATTATTTAACTTGATGACGTCACATCTGTATTTTAAATTCCAATTGCGTACCATTGGCTAGTTGCCTGTACCATTATTTGAAATAATAGTAAGCCAACATCAAAGAATTCCATCTTAATTAAAGCCAGTGACAGTCCACTAATATGTACTATATAATAATTACTTTGCACATGTAATACGATAATTACAGGTTGTTACAGGTTGTTACACTATTAGTTCTACTGGTTCTTCAAGACACAGTGTTAACTCCATATAATAACTTTATTCCAATAGAAATATAATATGCAAACTTCTATTAGTTAAATGGACTCCTCGGTAAACTTATGTTCAGAGAGTCCTGGTCCTAGCTTGGCTCTCTGGCCCAGATTTAGGACGTGATCCCAACTAATTAATTTTGTCTGAGTTGGCCCCAACTTAACTCCCAACTAACGACCCTCCTGTAGTTCCCCTGTGACCTGATGGAGAGAGAGAGAGAGAAATGGGTTTTAACGTCCACTCGACACAAACTAGGTCATTTTGGGACTAACATATGGTTTCAATTTTATTTCAATTATTCGCTTACGCGTAGGGATCTTTAGCAGTGGGAGGAAACCGGAGTGCCCGGAGGAAACCCACGAGGTTGAGAAGACGCCCCTTTCTCCATGCCACATACGCTCACACCAGGGATCGAAACCACAGCCCCAAGCCAGAGGTGACCGGCCAGGTGACCTGATGGGATAATCTTAAGTCGGGAATAGACTGGGTAGAGAGTTTTAACTACCGTGGCAAGCTGATGATTATACAACTTGGCAATTGCAGAATGCCCGATAACCTTTCTGTACACATTACGTTACAAGCTAGAAGATATTACATAACTCAGGGAGACCATCGGGTAAGGAATCAACCACCTGTCATGAGTGACCTACGACATGATAAGGATATTCTAATTAATTCTACTTTGTGTCAAAGCCGCCATAATAACATTTCGATATGCCCCCCCTATTGTGTAACATAATGTCAAAAAGGCCGAAGGGCTGTGTTGACGAGACCTGAAACCCCATTCGATTCCATCCTTCACTGTGCCCTTTGAGAGACAGAGAGAGAGAGAGAGAGAGATAGAGAGACCCGGTTAAAAACAAGACAGGACAGATGATTTGTAACCTTTCCATCTGGGGAAGCGAAGCAACACTACTTGACTCAATATCAGTCCTTATGATTTAAACCGTTCGATCCACCCACTAAGTTTATAGACCACGTTGCTGCCTAAAATAACATTTCTTAATGTAGATTTTTGTAGTAATTTAAATGGCAGTTATAATGCTCTTCATTTACTGAATGGCTTCCATTGGTAAAATGTATTATTCTTTAATTCCAACCGTGCACCTCAATTTTTATCGGGGGCCATGGTGGCTCAGTTGGTAAGAATTTGGCTCGCTAACCTGAAGGTCCTGTGTTCGATCCCTGCGTTGGCCGAGAAAGTTCATCAGGATTTACCTGTGTGGTAACTTCTTATTAGTGGTGCATGACCGAGGACCTGGCGATTGACAATACAGTCGCTTGGGCAGGACCAAAACCCGAGGTTCCGTGTACATATTGACGGGCACGTTGCAGATCCCTTGCCCGTTGGATAAAGGGCACATGGCGCACTGTATGGCGTGTGCCCATCTTGATTAGCCCAGTCGGAGCAGAACAGTAGGACGTTAAACCCAATTTCCTTTCATTTCCATTCTTATAGCGTCTCCGTCTTCATTAGCCCAGTCGGGACATAACAACAGGACGTTAAATCCCATTTCGTTTCATTTCTTATTGCGTCTGGAAATTATTTTCCCTCATTGAACAATATAGTGTTACATAAACCTAGCAGAAATGAGTGCACGCGAGGACTCGACATATATATTGATAACAGAAATCTTATGATGTCTGAAAAAAGAAACATGAATGATGAGTGTTCTATTTAACGAAAGCAGAGTTCGCAAGATTTTTCTATGGGTCCATTGAATCCCATCCATTTCATTCTCGCAGCCAGTAGTCTGGACCTTTTGTACAGACGATTTGGTGTCATAAAATGTTGAAGAATCATTAACTTAGCTTGGTGCAGACTACTGGGGTTTTTGAACGGTCATATTATAAAGATGGCTTACATATGTAATACTAGTGTTAAAAGCAGAATCATGGAGTCTCGAGAGAGTAACCCACACTGCCGCGCACAAGACGTTGGCGCTTCTCGATAAAAGGCATGCGTATTCAGCGTTTTTAAAGTGTACATATTGGCGTGCACGTAAATAACCCCTTGACCGCTTGGCGCAGTAAAAGTTCTCTGCTAACTCAAAGTATGGCGTATGCCCATCTTCATTAGCAAATTTGGTGCACACTGCATGGCGTATGTCCATCTTCATTAAGCCAAGTTGGTGCACAGTGCATGTCCATTTGCATTAGTCCAGTTGGTGAACATTATCTGGTGTATGCTTATCTTCTTTATCAACCCGTACTTAGTCGGAGCAGAACAGTAGGACATTAAACCCCATTTCATTATATTTGGTGTAGATCTGTTTCCGATGGTAACATAAACAAAACGGGGTTATCTGAGTTTCATGCGCATGGAAGTCATCAAAACCGGGTTCAAGCTTATTATTTAAGAATCAAATATATTACAGAATGAGTTTTTTCGCTGGAAAGATTTTTTTTATTGGGTGCCAATAAAGAGAACGCTATTATTGAAAACTGACAGAAAAATGACGAAAACGTGATGTGGAAAATCGATAACCACGACAGAAAATGACACTTTAAGTGTGACGACTTACTATAATTAAAAAATGATCATTGGAGAAGACTAGAGTGTAATGTAAAATTGTCAGAATTCTCCTGGTTAAAATTTGCAGTTTACCAATTAAGACATTTGATTAAATGCAATAATTTAACATATATAGTAGCCGCCTTTTCTATATAAAAGATCTTTAGTCCCGAAATGACCTACTTTGTGTTGAGTGGATATTAAACCCCATTTCTCTCTTTCTATAAAAGATCTAATGTTATGCGAGTCAATTTTTATTTTCAATTCATCCTTCATGGCCTAAGGAAATGAGATGAAATAGGGTTGAAAGTCCTACCTTTCTGAACAGCTCGCCATACTCAGACTTAGCACTTATATTCCGTTTAAAGATGGAAACCAAATGTAGAAAACTGACTTATCTGAGAGTTGCAGCCAAACATATCACGCCAAAATTATCGCAAGATTTGTTTAACTGGATTGCGCAGTTTATAAAACATTGATTATGCAAGAGCTAAATCTGCCTATTGCAGGCAGGTATTTCTTTAGGCCTAAAATGATTTCTAAATCATTAATTAACTTATCCAGGCTATAATCAACACTCGATGTCATCGATCGCCTGTGATATTTACTGGATTATGATCCGATTTGCTGTTCAATTTTCATCTCCCATGATGTATATTTAAAGAAATTCGGTTGAATTGCAGGAGTGACTTGGTAAACTCTAGCAATCACTTTCACGCGTCTGTTGGCATGGTTTCACAGGCATATGAAGTGTACAAGAGATTATATACTTCCAGAGAAGATCTCTGAACTGAATGGTCACCATATCTACTCCATTTCGCATATTCCAAACACACAAAGACTAAATAAATCTTTCAATTTTTATTAAATGAACGCAGAATCAATATTTCTCAAAATTCCCGAAGTCTACTTTGTGTTTTCTACTAAAATGGTCGAAACAGGAATTGAAATGTCGATCCACTAGGCTTGTGTCTGTTCCCAATGCAGACATACAGCACAAGTTTAGTATGTTTTTCCTGGTTGTACAGGACTAGGAAAGGGGATTATACATTGGATTCACTGAAATATAGTCTAGGAAGGTCCCTTTAAAGAACTAAATGTTCATAACACTAAATTCCCCCGCCTCACGTGACACCCACGTGACCTTGTTTATTATTGAAATCGATAAATTAGAAACAAGAAAGAACGGAGTTGTATTAAGAAATACGTTATTTATTGCTCTGACGTCTTTGTGACGCAACAGTTATCATTGTATATATATATAAGGACAAAAAGCATTCTCTAGAATAATGTTATCAGTAATTTCTTTATTTACGATAGGTTGCGCGTCATTGGATATGTTTTGTAATAAAAGGGAGAGTGCGAGTATACAATAAAATGAAATGGGGTTTAACGTACACCTGAAACCAATTATGTCATTTCGGTACTAACATGTGGTTCAATGTTTTGTCAATAAATCGTTCGTAGTTTCGGGAAACTGGGGGACCTGGCGAAAACCCACTAGGCTGGACGGGCTACCCTACTCCTTGTCACATACAAGTGGGGAATCGAAGCCACGCCACTTGACCTAAGAACAGACCTAATGACCTTAAGCACACGCGTTAAACCATTCCGCCATCCAATCCCCCTTTTTCCGCGAGGAGGAAGTGGACAAATAAATCTCTGCAAGCTATTGAAAATTCATACTTATCTACCAGCCAATCGTCTATCTGCAAGTGGTATTTTAAAGGGCACTAACTCTATTCTTTGGAAGCTTAAATGGGTGTAAAACATATATCAGCGTAATATGAATATATATCAAGGAATTAAATTCAATTTTTAAAATGAACAATCAAAAGTGAACGACAATCGTTTACGCCTGCTTAATCCATTATACACTTTTTAAAATTATAATTCTGTCGTTTGTGAACCAAATATTACTAATTACTTCCGCATGGTTCTGTAGAACGTGGTATTTTTTGTTCATTACATATGTCACATGAAACCATAGAATACACATCTGGTGTACTGATAACAACATCAATTTTGATTGAAAGTACTGAGTTTATATTTTCAAATATTATGGAAGATGTGAGGCTAGAGGTTTAGCTCATTTATGGTGTTTTAGATTGAGAGAGAGAAGAGAGAGAGAAAGGGAGAGAGAGAGATGAGTTTTAACGTCCACTCGACACAAACTAGGTTATTTTGGGACTAACATATGGTTTCAATAATTCGCTTGTGCGTAGGGGTCTTTAGCAGTAGGAGGAAACCGGAGAAAACACGCGAGATTGGGCAGGGGACCCTACTCCTTGTCACGTACAACCGGAGATTCGAAACCACGCCAGTTGACTCAATGACTGGCTTTATGTTACAACACGCGATTCCTAATTTTTCGGCCATCCAACCCCCTGTTTTAGATTGTGTTTACTTTGTCAGGTCTAAACATTAAGGCCACCTCAGGATTCCGTTAATCTGAAGGTAGTCGAAATATAATATCTAACCGTGTGTACGTGTACTTTAAATCAGAACTAAAGGTTGAACATTTTTCAGCGATGAATATTTTTTTAGCTCCCTTAAGGTGTTTTAGATCCGATGGTAGAGTCTGCATTAATGTAATATATTCCGGTATTAAAGTATAAAGTGATCAGAAGTTAAAACCTGATGAAGTAGACAGGATAAGACGACGTGGGGTCTTTAATCCGCTTTCAATATTTCTCTTAACTAAGTATTATGTGTCTTCTGATTTTTAAGTTGGTCTGGGAGTACTGAAAGACTGCCGCTGATTTCCGTAGGATTCTAACACATTTCAATTCCATGTCCTCATTTACATCAGACACAGTTTCAGACACACTGAACCGTAAATTACCGGAAATTACAAGATGGCGGGAAAATGACCCAGCTTTTCAAGACGCCGTCTGTATGTCAATGTCACTCCTACCTTTAAGATTCGTTTCAGCGATATGTCTGAAAGGACACAGGATTCTATGGAATGGAATTACTGCCGATTCCAGGGGGGTGGTTCCACTAAAAGAAATGCCGGAACATTGTGCAAACAACAATAATAATAACGAAAAACATTATGTCAATCACCTCGGACTGGTTAACCCCGGAAATGTATACAGTAGTATTAAGTTTCAGAACTGGATAATCGTCGCGAAAAGGGCCTGTCCCGGGAAAATTACTTTACAGTGCGAATGAAATACAACTTTATTGCGTGTACTTTGTCAGATCTAAATATTAAAAGGCCACCTCAAATTTTCGTTAATCTGAACGTGGCCTTAACATTTAGATCTAACCGTAAGTACTTTCAACGTGAACTAAACGTTGAACTAATTCAACTACGTTCCAACTGGAACCCGAGTCTTTAAGGGAAGAAGAAGACTTCAGCGAATGATTTGTTTTGTACGTTGTCTGTTGCCATGTGTTGACGAATCCCATTATAACCAATGGTTGAATGAGAATTCTGACCAGCTTGTACTTAGAAGTGAATCGATGTCGTTTGCATTAATATATGGAACCCTGTTCTAAACAAATGTGAATTCTGACCGGTTAGTACTTGGCAGTTTTTTTTTAAATACAAAGACGAGAGGGAGAGAGTGAGTGGGAGAGAGAGAGAGAACGAGAGAGATAAAAATATATATATAGAGAGGGACTAACACATGGTTAAATTTCATTTCAATGCTCAGCTTGCGCGTAGGGGTCTTTTAGCTGTGGGAGTAAATGGAGGACCGAATGACAACCCACGAAATTGGACAGGCAACCCCACTCCTTGTCACGTACAATCGGGGAATCGAAACCGCGCCAGTTGACTCAAAGATACAGTGCGCACGTACCAACCATTCGGGTATCCATCACCCCACATCCCACTACAAGAAAATGAAAATTGTGACTTGTTTGCATTAAGCCACATATAATACCAATCTATTTGTGTTAAAATCTGACCAGTTTATAGTTTGCGACGACTCGCTTTATATAAGAGACCGTTTGATTTAGGACCTGACGTATAGTTTGTGTTTCGTAAATACCATTATCCAGAATAACACAAAACATCAAATATGTCTGATCTCTTGACCAGCAGACCAGGAACTAAATCATATCGTTGTTGTTGGTCAATGTTAATATTATAAAGTGTAATGCACCACTGGCAATGGAAAACAACATTGAAAAATTTTCTCGAGGAACGTTTTCGACCAACACTGAAATCGAGCCCCGGGCGTCCAGGCTGGTGAGTCACTGGCTTACACTGAGATCGAGCCCCGGGCGTCCAGGTTAGTGAGTAACTGGCTTACACTGAGATCGAGCCCCTGGCGTCCAGGTTAGTGAGTCACTGGCTTACATTGAGATCAAGCCCCGGGCGTCCAGGTTAGTGAGTCACTGGCTTAAACTGAGATCGAGCCCCGGGCGTCCAGGTTAGTGAGTCACTGGCTTACACTGAGATCGAGCCCCGGGCGACCAGGTTAGTGAGTCACTGGCTTACACTGAGATCGAGCCCCGGGCGTCCAGGTTAGTGAGTCACTGGCTTACACTGAGATCGAACCCCGGACGTCCAGGTTAGTGAGTCACTGGCTTACACACTGAACAACCGTAGCTCCAGATGCTGTTAAGACAGCGCCTTTACACTATCTTTGTCTTCACTAGGGTCGTAGAAGGATAATACACAAGCCCTTGCCAAAGTAATCCAACTTAAGGGACTTCCGGGACATTTGACTTTATTAACATTTCATATATAGTGTAACACTATTTGCAAGTGATGACAGCAATCAGTTTCATAAATGTATGGTTTTATTTACAACGGGAACCGAATATCAAATAGATACATAAATGGGCCTACATCTACACTACAGAAACTAGTCTATATATACTGGAACTATATGTCTACGACAGAAACACATCTAACCATATTGCATCTTCCATTCCATCTCTCTGCCAGGACAGTGGTTGAACTCGTGTGAGTCCATGCGCCTGTCTGTGCGTCTCTCTCAACAGAGCGAACCTTCTCCGGTGAGCTTCCAAGCTCCACTCATTTGTCTAAACAACCACAGCTAATTTATACTAAACTTAGATGTCGTGTAAAGTTAATTAAAGCATGCATATACATATATTATTGATATTAAATATATCATATAAAAAAACTACACAATGAATCAGCTGTCATTGATAGATTTTATATTATAAGCATAAGATTTTATATTGACTAACTTGAACTCACTGACTCCGTAACAATTCCTCCCCATGTTAAAAAGTTTGAACAAACTAACAAAAATATAACCATTACAAAATAGAAATTCATACGATCAAATTTAATTTAAGATCAGATAGCAAGTAGATTATAAAACAGAAAACGTACATATATAGAAAAAAAAATGAACATAAGATTTTGTCATTTTGTTTTTGACTTGAGATAAATGATAATGCATGTTTTGAACACACTTTACAGATCTTAAATAATATATTTTTAAAGAACCTATAAAATTAAAAACGGTTTATCTCTCTATATCTTAAACGATACACAAAACAAAACACCACATACGCTTCTAACCTAAGCGCAAACCTTCTTTGAAGGTATACAAAACTCTCGAATTTAGGAGGCAAAAATTCTTGAAAAAAACTCTCCCGTTACATCCGGGGTATATACAAAACACACACAAAAAATTAACAGGAGATAAAACCGTGAATATTATGTGAATGTTTGTGAGTTAATATCTTCACCGCAAATATAGCGATGGACGATGAAAAATCTATTCAACCGTCTATTCAAGAATTTCCTAATTAGGAACTCAACTCAATTCCAGTCAAACAATCACAAAATATTTTACTTCTTAATACAAACTTCTTAATACTTTATTACTATGCATTTTAAAAGCCAAAATATGTGTTCAAAAACAAACAAGGACAATTTACATTCTTTTAAAAACAAAATGACTCACCGGAAAACAACAAGCACAAACAATTTCCGAATGTTTGGTTAAAAGAAAATAGAACAAGTATGCATTCTTAAACGAATTGAAATATTTTGTGGTTGTCTCAAAGATGTTTGTAATATTCTTTTAAGCATGTCTTCCGTTAATTTTCGGTTTTTGATTACAGAGGCAATCCCAAAAATTAGTGTTTTATCTTCCTATAAATATGTTTAATGTATATATTTTTTTCCCGACGATTAATGGGATGTTTTTTTATATTGAATTCCTAAAAGAGAGGAATATGTAACCCCAACGGAAGGGCTATTAGCTCAAGTTAAGAGCATTGTGGTAGATTTTTAATGTGTATTTCCCTCAGAGGTAGGGTTGGCTCAGATTAAGAGCAATATGGTAGATTTTGTGTTTGTTTTGTATAGGAAGATAAATCAATTGAAAGTTTGATGCGTTATCAAACAGAAAATATCTTATTGAAGATAATTATATGTGTTCAAAATATTCATAATCGATTATCTCAAGTAAAAGCAATTTGACAAGAACCTAATTTTAGTATTAACTGTAATTCTTTTATTTACTGTTTTCTTTAATTGTTGTGTATTTTTTCAATATGATTACTTACTAGTATACGAAAATAACAAAGACGTATTCTGCTCTGACCAAGATGGTGTCGGCCAAGACCGAAGGCTAAATTACGCACCACCAAAGGACTTAAGAGGAAGAAGATGAATAAAGTATAAATGAAGATACTGGCTGTTCCAGTGTAGGAATGATCAACTTTTAATATTCAACGTTTTGTGGATCCTGTTTCTGTGATGTGTGTTTTTTTTTTAAATTATATTCCTTAGATGATTAGTGTTCATGTGTAAAATTGGATCAACATTATGACAATTTATAAGAAGAACTTTTCAAATACGCCTTTTCAAGTTATATATATATATTTTTCAAGAAATTTGTGATTATGTTTTGTTTGTTTGTTTCACAAACTATAACAAGGGGAGGAATGTTACAAAAGGTGAAATCTCTGAGGTACTTTCGACCTGTCCTTCACCAGTAATTAAATTTACTACCTAACTGCTGACATAAATATCAATATGATTATTATGTTTTTTGTAAAGATAAATCTATCACCAAGTTGAAATAGTCATGTCAAGAACCCGCTGACCCTTTAAGTACATATACTAGAGTTCAAATTTCGCCATGGTTATTATTATTATATCTAATACATTGACTAACTTGAACTCACTGACTCCGTAACAATAGTTTAACAATTTTACCGACCCCCCTTCTTCACGTGTTTGGATACCTTTTGAAAGTGCTCGCGTATTGCTTAAATAAAAAAATGCGTATTGCTAAAGCTCGTCAAAAGTCATTTACTTATTTACATTCTGCCGACAAAACACCGAGAGTGTCAAAGCAAGACAGATTTATCCACCCAAAGTCGTTCAAAATTAAATATTCTCTCCGAAGCCGCCCAGAGAGTCAAAATAAATCCCAAAATCAAAATTCTAAGATCAGCGACCCGTACAAATTCAGTCATCCACATTTTACTATTCTATGCGGAGTGCTAAACCCAACAAATGATGTCATTGTACTGTTCGGCATGAAAGAAGTTTTGCCCTGGCAGAGGCGCTCCGGCCTACTCTTATGTCGAATTCTAACTGCCAACCCATTTTTTATGTGCGCGCCAATGTGTACACCGGACCTGGGTTTTTCGTCCCACACGAATGAATACATGTTTGTCATTGCTAGGCCATGCATCACTGACATGAGGAAACCACGACAAGGGTTACTTTACGGGCACGACAGAGAGTACACAGATGTAATCGGTCCGCTTTAAGTCGAATAATGACGTTTGAAACAAAAATTAAAAACAAAAAGCAACTTAACGTTTTGTTATTTTTAAAGATATCTTTAGAAGTAGAGTGATATGCTTAAAACGTATTTGTTAAGCCAGGGAGGTAGCACTAAGCTACGCTGACACATATTGAGTGCAATAAGAGTGTTTCATGCCTAATTGCTCGTTTTTATGTTGTCTGGGGTATGGAGATGAATGGTTATATAACTGGTTCCTGGAGATATTGATTCCAGCATAACAATCTACATATCGTATTTCTAATCTTTACAATAACCATACTGATTAGCCATATAGTACCATAATACTACACGATACTGATTACATGCTGCTAGCCATATACTAAATAAACTATATACAGGTTGTTAACAATATAGTACTGTACTAGTCTTCAGTGTAACTTTAAACCCTATACTGAATACAGTTTGTTACAGTAAGTCTTCGCTAAAATACTCCCGACCCCTAGACAGAGCCCAAGCCAACCACGACTTCGTTTTCACTGCGAGAACCCCTCCCCCCTGTCACGAAACAAGGAAAATCACAGATTGAAAATTTATAATACACAGGGGCGGACTACCCTACAGGCAGTGTAGGAAGCTGCCTAGGGCCCAAGAAAAAATAGGACCCATAAAATTTTCGACGACCTTTTTAAATTTTATTTTTTACATTATTTAATTCACTGGACTACGCCTACGACGGACCTCACTCAATTGTATCAGCTGTTCATTATGACGGAAGGAGTACTTTACTACAAGCGACAAAATTACAACTTGAAGATAGTAGGAAAAGAAAAGTATGAACGTTTATCCTCGGAAATATTTTTCTCTCACAGCGGTCTTAGTTTTACTACGTCAAACCAGTCCCACAAAGGGCCCATCAGCGCCTTGATCCGCCTCCAATAATACAAAAATCATCACGAAGTCATGATTTGATCTTTTAAAAGCCTCTGTATTGCCATGTGTATTAATGTTCTGAAATGTTCACCAAACCGCGTAGGTTTCACGGGTGAATTGGCGACGTGGAACTTCATTGAACGATTATCATAAACGGTTAAAACTGCCATAAGACTACTTACTTGTCGTGTCTAAACAATCGTTGAATTGTACCATCATAAATGCATTACAATACAAGGTGGAATCGAGTTCCTATTTACATTTTACTTGCTTCGAATGGCGATCGTCAATTAAGGTAACCTCGTGCTCATGTTCTAAACGCTGAAATTGGCTGAGATCAACGCTATCAATGTTCCAATCGCCTCGATTGGCTAATATCCAATATTAGGCCTTGAGCGTGTCTGTTTTTATACGCCCACATTTTCATGTGGACGTATATTGTCGTCGCCCCTGTTCGTCCGTCCGTCCGGACATCCGGACGTCCACAATTGTTTGTGAACAGTCTACAGGTCACAATTTTTATCCGATTTCAATGAAACTTAAAATATAGGTTTATCACCCTAAGATCTCGGTTCCTTTCGATATTGGCATGTATCGGACTGTAACTTCATGGGTTATGGCCCCTGATTGTACGAAAAATCACGTTTTTTAGCTTGTGAACAGTGTAAAGGTCACAATTTTGAACCGATTTGGATGCAACTTGAAATGCATGTTTATAACCCAAAGATCTTGGTTCCTTTCGATATTTGCGCCAATCAGATCGTAACTTCCTGAGTTATGGCCCCTGATTGTCCGAAAAATCGCCCTTTTTAGCTTGTGGTCCCTCTGGAGGTCAAACTTGTTATCGTATTTAAAAAACCTTTTGATTATATCACCGTTCCATAGTTATGAAGGTTGAGTTCAAATTTCGTGAAAATCGGACCAAAATTGACGGACAAAATGGCCGCCGTTTGTACGCGAATAGTGTGAAAATATGTTATATCAAGGTTGTGGACCTTATAGAGGTCACAATTTTGAACCGATTTTGATGAAACTTGACAAGTATGTTTATAACCCAAAGATCTTGGTTCCTTTCGATATTTGCGCCCATCAGATTGTAACTTCCTGAATTATGGCCCCTCATTGTCCGTAAAATCGCCCTTTTAAGTTGTGGTTCCTCTGGAGGTCAAAATTGTTATCCGATTTAAAAAACCGTTTGATTATATCACCATTCCATGGTTATGAAAGTTGAGTTCGAATTTTGTGAAAATCGGACCAAACTTGACGGACAAAATGGCCGCCGTTCGTACGCGAATAGTGTGAAAATATGTTATATCAAGGTTGTGGACCTTATAGAGGTCACAATTTAGAACCGATTTTGATGAAACTTGACATGTATGTTTATAACCCAAAGATCTTGGTTCCTTTCGATATTTGCGCCCATCGGATCATAACTTCCTGAATTGTGTCCCCGGATTGTCCGAAAAATCGCTTTTGTTAGCTTTTGGTCCATCTGGAGGTCAAAATTATTATCCGATTTAAAAAAAAACGTTTGATTATATCACTGTTACATGGTAATGAAGAGAGAGTTTGAATTTCGTGAAAATCGGACTAGAATTGACGGACAAAATGGCCGCCGTTTGTACACGAATAGTGTGAAAATATGTTATATCAAGGTTGTGGACCCTATAGAGGTCACAATTTTGAACCGATTTTGATGAAGCTTGACATGTATGTTTATAACCCAAAGATCTTGGTTCCTTTCGTTATTTGCGCCCATCGGATCATAACTTCATGAATTATGTCCCCTGGTTGTCCGAAAAATCGCTTTTGTTAGCTTGTGGTCCCTCTGGAGGTCACAATTATTATCTGAATTAAAAAAAACCGTTTGATTATATCACAGTTACACCGTAGTTATGGGTGAGTTTGAATTATGATTTTCTGATGATTACTTAAAATGCAACAACTCTTGTTGACTGCCCGGACGATTTGGCTGCTGTGTGGGCGTATGTTTCGTTGCCTGGCAACCTATTTTTGACACTTCGGTCACTATCATTCTAAAACTTGACATCGTTACTCCTATACAGGACATCCTAAACAAGGAGAATGGAATCATTTATGTGTATTAAATAGTTACAACATTAATGATGGGGCAAGACCCGAGAACCAAGAAAAAAGTAATCTTGCGTTTTTGATCTAATTCCATTTCTCCGGGCAATTTCTCGTTTAAAATTTTAGCCATTTTGGGTTTCAGCCAACTTTAAAATTTTTTATCACGTTATATTCACAAAGAGGTGAATTGTTTGCGTTAATTGATCTTGGGTATATTTACCCTACATTAGGCATGTAGAGCTTTAGGACATCAAAATATTATATTACAATAAATCTGCAGGTGTAATAAACCTGAATTGCAGCTGAATCCCAACTTTCATCATTTTTGGGTAAAAATCCCAATTTTGTCGTTTTTTGGGATATCAAATTTGGGGAAAATCCAAATTTAGTGAGACCCCCCACTTTTGTCATTTTGCGGGGAAAACAAAAAATCCGTTTCTGTCATTTTGGGGGAAAAACAATTCAAAAAAAACAAACGCTTTTGCCATTTTGTCAATTACATACAGGGAAGTTTTACCCAAGAAAGCATTCGGCTTGGTTAGAGTGTGCTTCAATCTAATTAAAATATAGATCTATATTTCGTTTCGTTTTTTATACTTTCGATGGCCTACACTCATGTAGATCTAACTAGTTATAGTGGAAGCTCACGTTCTATGACGTCAGGTATCAAGCACGGTACATTTGACCCGATAACGTCAGTAATTCGATTAACCAATTAGCGACCGCCACGCTTTTCAAAATCCACTTTTGTTTTGTTATGATTTCTATCCGCTGGTGTTTATAGTATAGACGTCGTTGGCTGGTAATATCTACCCACAGTTCCACGCATAAAAAGGTCAAACGGTCGATTCGACAGACCGTTTGATTGGCTGACCCCTCATTTCAGCCAGAACACAAGTTAAATAACAAGTCCTCCAGATCCAAGAGTAGTGAAGACAAGTAAAAATGAAATTTTGAACTATAAAAAACGAAACGAAATTGGATCTGTGTTTTAATCAGATTGAGTGTGCTTATCAATACTAAGAATGGATTAATATCTGCGATAAATAATTATTTTATAACTAAATGGCGAGTAACATTTCAATGGTTAATATGTTGCATATTTTATTAATTACAGAATAAGTTAATCTGCTTCCATGTAATAAAATTGATTAAGTTTTTATACGCTTACATTAAAATGTGGTCGCACATTGTCGTCGGCTAAAATTAATATCCATTTGATATACAGTGTTTAAGGTCATGCGACGAAAAAGCCTGTTGATTTTCACCGATTTATAAATGTTTCATTACCGATAAAAGTCAAAATATGCGACAACTCTTGTTGAATGTCCGGACGATTTAGCTGATGTGGGCGTATGTTTCGTTGCATGGCAACCTACCTTTTAACTTTAAGTTTGTCTTATTTCTTGGTTTAGCACTAAACTGGAGCGAATCTATTCAATTTACGTTCTTAGTAAAGCGAATCGAGGGACCGTACCCCCACCCCAACCTCAAGTTCGCGCTCCTTGCCCCCTCCCTTCCTTGCTCTCTCTCCCTCTCCCCTCGTTTTCTTTGCACGCTACTCATGTTTGATTAGAATGTTTTATATATGAAGTAACAAGTAATTGTATATCTTCTGCGTGATTTCGTATAGACATCCATGCCTAGATCTATGATGTAAGTTTTATAATTGATTATTCCTGCCTAGAGGGGACTTGGTGGCGTTAAATCATAGGGCCTGCCACTGAATCAAGTGTCGTGGTTTTCATTCGTCGCGTGTAATTGACAAGGACTCGGGTTGCCTGTCCAACCTCGTGGGTTTTCTCTGGGTCCCCCGATTTCCCTAAACAGCTGAAGACCCTGGCGAGGACACGAGATATTGGAATATAATTGAACCATATGTTAGTCTCGAAATGACCTAGCTTGTGTCTAGTGGACGTTAGACCACAATTCTCTCTGTCTCTCTGTAATGCAACGGTTCATCATTTGAGATAAAGGACGTAGCGATATTTCGTATCATATAATTCAAATTGCTAACAATTGAAGCAATATAATATTGTTAAGAATTAATGTCTTCTGCAAGTCTTCGTATAAAACACGAACAGGATTCTTAAAAGCTAAATAGTGTTTATTTGCTAAAAGATTAGTTTTGGTTGAGAATATCTATAAATTATTAGTTCCATTCATTGAAACGTCAGTTAGTTATAAAAAAAAATTAAAGATTAATCTCTTTTGGAAAGTAGTTAGTCATTACAGACCAGAATAATAATGAGCAAGGCAACTGGATTTATATCAATCATCATGGCAAAAAATCCGTTTTCACATGTTGAAGTTTTTTTTCAGATCCGAGTATGAAATTGCTTCTGGGATTTGGTAAAATGATTTCATTTAAGATTTTAAGCCTCTCACTGGCTGTGTTTTATTGTAGCCATGCATTCATTAAAGATTAGATTGTGCGTTAATAGAAGAGGTGTCAATTGAGCAACATTAGAATCTTTAGAACCATGGCTTAATTGAATGTTGGCACATCATTTATAAATAGATAGTGGAGTTGCAAGTCTGTGTGGTGCAACAGTCGGTATAACACACACATCACGGTGCAAACCTGGCTCCGGTTTCAACAAACATTCACATTATACACGAATTAAGACTCTCTTCAACTAAAATATAGCCCCTTAAAAATTTTTGCTGTTTTAATGTATTAAATACGCCAATAAGAAACATGTGCAAACAGTGATTGAATGTTGAGTAATACCTAGGTCCGATCTTGATCAGTGTCCCTCTTTTAAAAGTGATCGCACAATCTTATCTTTAAATCTGGAGTTGGGTAGACTTATTATAATGAAACGAATTGTCAATTCATCAATCTCCTCCCATCAGTGAGACCCAGTTAAGCCTATATTAAAATTAAGGCCATCGCTATGTAATAATTTATTTAAAATAGATAACAACGTTTCAATTAAAATCTGCTTAAACATGACAGCCATTTAATAATATAAATCAAACGTGGATAATCGAGACTTTGTTTGTTTTCGTAGCACCCGTAGAAATGACACTCTAGACTACGCTAGTCTTAAAAAAACATTCCCAATCCCTCGGAAGTAAAGATACTGATATTTACGATATGTTCCGTTTTCAGTATCTATCTATTTTGAAACTATTACAGCGAGAACGGTCAGCTTTTTATCCAAATCTTACATAATGTCTCTTTAAATTTGAATTGAAGCGCGTCAACTAAAACAGTTAAATAGTTAGTACCATAACCGAATGTTTAATTTTGAGATTTATAAATATGTAACACTCTGTCTACCACGGACTAGAATATATAAGTCGAGATCAATACCGGAAGTCTGGGTTGTCTGCCCTTGTATCTTCATGATCTCAGAAATCATGTCATAAATCTTCTTCAAGTGTCATGGCTACTTTCATGCATGTCGAATAGAATATTGATAACATATTGTCAACATTGTGATTAATCCAGGAATAGATATATTGGGTTCATGGCGTCTATATTGTTCCATTAACTAATCAAATAAATAATAAAACTCACATTTAGTGGGGATAATACGTCATGAATGTTTGACCAACTTATTTAAATCTGATAAAAGAAGAAATTAGTATTCTGTATAGAATGGTTGACAACATACCCACGAGACAGAACAGACGGAAATTGTTTCCAGCTGAGCTTCTGTTGTCTGAAATAATAAATGATGCCAGCCGGTTAAAATTAACATTTTGATTTGGTACATCCATGCCAAGCGCCCACGTCATTATTTGGCCAGATTGAACCACACAAATTTAAATTGTTAGCCATGGAATAGGTCTCTAATATCCAAACAAAAAAGTATGAAAGTCGATTTTAGAATTGAAAGCAATGACATCGATCCTCCCATTTCAAATAGATGTCAAAGTACCAAAGACTTCTTACAGCGTTTTAAATTTGTGGATTTAGCGCGTGTACAGTCTGCCCTTCAAACTGCTCACTGTGATAGTAACCATACGCTTCCTACACTCGAGGCTATTCTTGATTGTTCAAAACTGAATAAAGACCCCAACAAACAATCAGCCCCAAATCGATCTGATTAAACTTATAATCGAAAGTGCACTACACGATGGAAGGCCCACCCTATCGTGTTCCGGGTGAGCTAGAGATCGATCGAGATTTGTCACTCTCTGGCATCCAGTCATGCGCTTGGA
The DNA here is from genome assembly GCA_963678685.1 of Patella ulyssiponensis. Taxonomy (NCBI): domain Eukaryota; kingdom Metazoa; phylum Mollusca; class Gastropoda; family Patellidae; genus Patella; species Patella ulyssiponensis. The sequence goes on from OY783229.1 coordinate 65,887,604, forward strand.
CGCCTGTGGTTAAGATGTGATTTAACGTCTCACCTTTCTGCACCAGTAACACCACGACCTACTCGTACTTCGATTTGTAACTGCTTTAAATGTGCTGTCGATGGTCCCATCAGACCTTGTTTATTTGCCCCATCTTCCGTCCCGCACGCCTGGCAAAGTATCATTCGAAAGGATTACTTCACTACTGTGGACGCGGACGTAACGTCACCAGCTACAGCTAGATTTCACCGGTCGGAAGTATTTCATAGGAACGCAGATACCTTTACGACTGTAACTCTGCGTGTGCTGAATGTTACCAAATCCACCATTTCCTAGATGCCCTGGATGTTACCAAAACACTATGGCCTGGAAGTTACCAAAACGCCGTGTTCTGGATGTTACCAAAACACTGTTTCCTGGATATTATTAAACCACTATAACAAAATATCTTATCAAATTCTCCGACAAAAGACTTTTTTGGGTTGTAGAATTAGATCCATTTTATTTTCGTAAGGTATTTTAATGGAATTCATATAATGCTTAGATTTGGAGCATTGTCTTGCTGCGTGTTGTTCCATCTTTAACACAATCGGATTGCAGACGACATGAAATGTAAGAATACCGGTCATGATTTGTCAATACGTCTAACTATCTTGATAACCTCTATGAATACCAATTGATGAGCTGAACGCTACAATACCTCTGGGTGACAGAAAACTTTACATATCGGTTAGAATTTAACAACGGTCAGCACGAGATTTACCCACGGGACAAATAACACGCTACGTGTACTTATAGATATTGACAGATCTGGGAAGCAGTTAGCTGACACATTTTCAGCTAGAATCATCAAGCATCCTGGCCTTACATGTTGTAAAAAATTATATATATTTGTAAAATTTGGTCCACGGTTGCTCGCTAACCAGGAAGTGCCCGGTTACGCTCAAGGGTGTTGTCACAGAAGGCTACGCCCTCCTTTTCAAAAACTGTGGGAACGGTTTTAACAGATTTTTGTCTTCCAAATTTGGCGTCAAGCATTGGAATTTACGCCCCCTTTTGGATTTTAAGCCATTGGGTGACCCCTGGCGATTTTAAAATTTGGGGTGAAGCAATGGACACCAGAGATCTCAGCATTTTGCGAACTTTCGTTTGCAGTTACGCACCATATTGACTTACGATTGACAAACCAAATTGATTGTGGGCAAATTTGGTCAAAAACCAAGATTCCTTTCGGATAAGAGGCGTGTCTACCTTTATAAATACATAACATTCCTATTATCGGGATTTGCTAATTCTGGTATAAGATGCACAAGTAACATTACATAATATTTGCGTTTAAAATATTATCCGGTGGAGATAATAATTGACGTTTGCTCTACTCTGTCACTTTCTTTCTACTTGTTTTTTTACATGTTGAATGATCGGACCTCTCGGTTTATTTAGCGAAAATATATTTCCAACATAATATGCATTATTAAAATTACAGATTTGACGCCATCCTTTGATGTTGGAACACCATTATTTCACATATTGGACCCGCGGGACGTATTTCATTGAAATGCACGTGCTGGATAGTGTCTGTATTTTAAGTTGTATAATAATGGTCTCGTGCAAGTTATTGCGTAATATATAGATATAGCACTCGTGTAATATCAATATATTACTTAAAAATACATTATGCAAGAGGCCTTGCAGGTCTTCTTTCTTTAGGCCTGAAATGTTAAAAAAAACAGACCAGACCATAATCAGCTCTCGATGTCAAGGCTAGCCTGCGATATTTGTTGGATTATAGTCCGATTTACACTCAAAACTTTCCTTCGTGATAAACGATTAAATGGATAATCGAGACTATTAGTTTTGTCTTACCGACTTCAGTAATGATGATCTTGGCTAAGCGGAACTTTCACCCGCTTCGTTTTCGGTTCATAGTGGATCAATTTGACTGAAATTTTCAGCAAATTGCCTTTACATTATACAATTTTTAACTATTATAGCGAGAACTTCCAACTCGTTATCTAACCTCCCCTAATGTATCCTTAATGCCTTGCACTCAACCATTAAACCGCACTTAATTCACTTAAAATATTTAGCATTAGCGGAATGCTACATAAACCTTATGATATTTATATAATGATTATATCTATTTATGATATGTTTATAAGTATATTTATTTATATAATAAGTATATTCCATTGATGAATTGTTTATAATATGTATATTTATTTATATGTAAATGAAATGGGGTTTAACGTTCTACTGTTCTGTGTATGTATTTATGATATTAATATAATAATTATATTTATTTATGATAAGTTTATATTAATTATATTTTAATTATGAAATAAGTATATTTTATTACGGAAATATTCATCACAAAATAACGCTTAGGGTATATTATATACAAATAGACTGGCGGAAGATGAAAATGGCTTGATAAGTGTTTTCCAAAGATTAGAATTCAAATATAGGCTGTTCTGGCTTTAGGCTAACGAAAAGATCAATTACGTTAACATGTATTCTTGTACTTGCTGTTTTCATGTCTAGTGCTGAGGTCAAAATCGTTGTGAAGCGATGATAAAATGGCGATAAAGTCGAGCTTTGGCCTTCCAGACCGCTGATAATAATTAAAGCCTTTGGTTTTGAACCTCTTTTTACTGTGTTTTCTAGTTAGAAATTGATTGAACATCTTTAACTGTGTCAACAATGTTTGTTAAGGTTAACAGGCAACAGGGAGAATAATTACTTTACCGAAAACAAGATAATGAGTTTCAACAGTCTGGAAGCTATTGGTGGAATGTTGTTGCACATTTTATGACATCAGATTTGAACCGAGCCATTTCTTGCGGATGTAAGGGACATTTCGCAATTTGTTACGGATGTTAGGGATATTTCTATCACAGCCCAATGTATTCAATTGTAGAAGATGGTAACACCGGACAACGAAACAAAAATGTTCAAATGTCGATACGCAAGCACATTAGGCTAGTTGAAATACGGAAAGCCTCACCACTAATTGCCCTGATGTTCAATGTGACCTTACACAAAACAATACCCAAAATCGGCCAGTGTCGGATTAGGGTATTTAGAGAAATTAGCATAAATCCCAACAGGATTCGCCCTAATTCGACTAGCCTCCATATGCAAAACAAAGCAATACTGAAAAAACAAGACCTGTGCAAGGACATGGGCAGTCCCCAGTTCGACCATAATTGACATGGATCAAACCAAATAGTGGCAATGGCCAGCGTTAGTCAGAATGTTCGAAATTGTGATCCAACTCGAAAAGTAGCTGGATAAATGTTTTCCAACTAATAATCTTCCTGCTTCTCTCAATCTCTGATTTAAAACACAAAATGTGCTTTTTGTGGTGAAAGTTTAACTTTAAGATGATATTTGAATTGAAATGATGCCGACTGTGAGTACGAAACACTAATACTGGATACGTTTGATGCTCCCAGTATAGCGTCATTTTAACAAAATTTTCCGTATTTGAACCAGAAATGGATCCTTTAACATCAATTGCGAGTCGGAATACATGATTGATATGCACCAGGGCTATTGTTATGATGCTTGTATTTAAAGAAGAATAAATGGCCGCCGTGGCATCTGACCTTCAAACAGGACGTGTATCGATAATTCTAAGCACGTACTGTATTATAAAAGTTGTCAATTGATAAAAAGACTCGAGTCCCTATGATATTGTATTAAATCAATTTACAACTGGTAAATTATGGATATAAGAATTGATTGATGATATCTCTGCATGGTCATTATTAGTATCTTTATCACCAAGTTCCACAAAACGTCAGATAATATAACACATCTGATTAATGGCGTAATGGCGCGGACTCAGCTTCACTCTACAATTCAAAAAGGTTGTCAAAATTGAGTTATTGTGTTTTAAAGAAGTGCTGAAAATAAGATCGGGTCCTTGGACACATGTTTGTGATACTACTTATGGAATACGCCTAACCCTCATAACGATTTGGTGTGAAGCATTGGTATGTTCAGCTCTTTCATCTTTTATCTGACTTCCGTTTGAATTTTTCGATTTGAAGCCGTCGGATGAACACTACGGATTTTAAAATTTGGTGTAAAGCATTTGGAACATGCGATTTCTGGGAGGACACACGATTAAGCGGATAAATCAACTCATTGTGGAGTTCACGTCAACTCGACACATTGCGCCGACATATTAGCCCAAACGATGTAAAGAAGTAGGTCTGTAAACCTTGTTTCATTTGAATAGTATTCTGTATAGCGACAAACTAGCTAACGCCATGTCTTCCAGTTAATTTGGCAAGAAGTTATAATGGTCAAAAATTCAGATTCAGATATACCCAGTCGTTATGGTTACAAACTCAGACTGGGGTATATCCAGTTGTATGGTCACATAATTTCAGAGTATGATATACATAGTACCAGATTTGCCTATAGGCCACACAAGCCTTTTTAACACGCTTCTAACGAGTCCTTATCCTCGAGAGGCTGGGGATTCAGAGTGGCCCCTAGGAGATTCAGAGAGTCCTCAGTTGTTATGGTCGCCATGCCAGATCATGATAAATCCAGTTATGTCTAATGTGGTGTGTTTACCATCACTTATCTGACCACATGCCGTATAGCTCGATTAATACGGTCTTATTGGCGTTAAATAGTGGAGGACCCAAGTCTATGATGAATATTGGCAGTTTAATTAACTGCAGCCAAGGACGCAGTAGGTTTACATGGCATTGTCATTAAACACTACGCTACTGATACCACCTTTTTATATTAGTAGCGTTGAAGGGATATTTCCTAGAGATTTCCTTGTACACATCTTCAATAACTATAATTTTTATGACACGAGGAAGTTGTTTTATTTGTGTTGTAAGTCTACATATTGAAAATCGAAACGAAACGGCTCCATAACACGAACATGCTAGACTGAAATGTAACCGCTTTCAGTCACGAGAGAGAGAGAGAGAGTATACAGAGTGCTATGACGATCGGGTGAATCTAGTTTTTTCCTTCTTATCCAGACGGGTTTTTGTACCAATTGTCTGCGTGCCTATTGGTATTACCTGAAACAGAATAGGTGTTCTGTGATCGTTCACAGAGCGAGAGAGAAGGGGGGGGTCATTTCAGGACTGACATTTATAAGAACAAGTACTGAAGATGGGTGAAATGTCCCTTTAATTTCATATACTGGTCATTCAGTTAGTGTGCTATTTCCGATAGATTGTCAAGTCTCTCCTTGACATAGATTTCTATTAAGATAGCTCTTCTCATCACCTCTATCATTATACAGTTACACCAAAAAGAAAATCCTTTCCATCATATTTATAGTGATTCTATATTTCCATTCTATTTCACAATTTCTGTTGGATTATAAAAATGGAATTACGGTGCCGGTGGAAATTAATTTACAGCAAAATTAACTAAAATACTCTCACTATACACTGTTTAAAGAGTACATGGTGCTTTTACTAAAATGGGACTAAAAGCAGATATTAGTGTAATATGAAATGTATATAAACTGATTTATATTCAAGTTTTAGGAACCTTACTGTAATTTTTAATCAATTAATTTCGGTGAAATACGCGAACAGTCTTAATTAAACAGTCGTTTACGCCTGCTTACACCACACGATTCGTATTATTATTTTGTCAATAACTTTAACACATACTTATGGAAGAACAACTACTGATTTGTTTGCTTGAAAACGATTTGAGAGCCTACACATAAAGACTCCTACACGCAACCGTTAGTCCCAAAATGACCGGATTATCGTCCATTGATGTTAACTCCTATCTCCTGCCAGATATGAGAGAGATTGGATGTCCAAATGGTTTAACGGGTGCTACCACCTGTCTCCTTCAGATATGAGAAGGATTGGATGTCCAAGTGGTTTAACGTGTGGGTTGTACATTTCTGGTAGCCATTAGTAGGAGACGAATTGCCTTTGGTTTGTTTTTGAATCTTCACCTTTGACAATGTATATATCTTTATATATCAATCGTATTTGAATGAAAATATTGTTTAAATCAAGCCCAGCCATATTAAGTCACAGTCCACCAGATCCATTTTTAAATCAATTTAATTCAGCATTTGGGATAAAAGTAGAACACCAGATTAATAAAAATTCTCAAATAATGTATCGTTTACCGTATGATATTCAATTTAGAACGGATATCAATTGGTCTGTTGTCTGCTCCACTAGTTGTCTGGTAATATACACCATAAATAGCCGCCATATTAATATATTGATTACCTTTCCCGCCAAAAATAGAAAATAATTAAATCATACAATATATGAAAAATATATTCCATGAAACCAATCAGTATAATTCAATACTTTCCTCGTTTTGTAATCAAATATCGCAGACGAAAGTATAAATATAATTCCGATTACACTTATTGTTTAAAAGATAAAACAATATTTTAACCATGGGTCGTATATTATATGGATAGGCAACGAGTCCCCTTGGTCCAATTCCTGTCGTTAGGGCGAGACATAGCGAGATCTCAAATGTCATCTGTACACAAGGTTGTCTTTCACGGGAATTATACTGAATAATTTTTCAAACTCATTCCTGGTGTATTTTTATGATAACATGGTGATTTATTAATCCGTGATTTAACTTTGCGTTTGTTCAATCTCATTAAAATACAGATCTATATTTCGTTTCGTTTTTTTATACTTTCAATAGCCTACCCTACCCTACATGATGATCTGGCAAGTTCACGTCAGGGGTCAAACGAGCGGCTTTTGATGACCGTTTCATTGGCTAATCCCCGACATCATCCAGAACACCTGAATGATAACAACTCTCCCAGATCGTAGTGTAGTAAGGACAAGTAAAACGAAATTTCAACTATAAAAACAAATAGCTCCGGTCTCGAACATTATAGTGTTAACCGTTGCTTTATTTTGCTATGCGTAATGAGGGGTATCGCGATCGGTGCGGGATATAAATAATACTTCTTTTAACATATGATACCACTTCTCAACCAGTGAGTAACTTCATATTTAACCTAACGTATGTAATCACCTTCCTGGTACGTGACGATATGTTGTTGTTTGCCTGATACGATAGAACATGTTTATTCTATGTTCAATAGTCAAATTTTGGAGGAATTAATCATCGTGTTATAACGAGTAAACTAGCAACATTCACAACCTATGACATAATGTTTGCCCACAACGATAATTGTAAAAATAATTCCGTATAATTGAGTTAAGAGTTGAAACCAAGCAGGTATTAATTTTTAAAGTCTGTTTATCACATAGATCTAACATATCTTATCAAAAGCACACTTATTAAATTTAGATCATTATTTAATTTACTTTTGACTTTGCACTAATATGGCACCAAAGCCAAAAAATAATTGAGGCGGGAAAAGGGATAAAGGCGGGGCAAATGTACAAGAGCCCAACATTGCTTCGACTCAGCACTCATGATTAAATAAATGTGTCTGATAAAACAATTACTAATGCCAGATATGCCGTATCTATAGAACTTCAAACCGTTAAAGAGACTGATATTTTTACAGTCTAAGGTCGTGTAATACTACAGAGACTAACGGCATGATTGAAAAGCTATTTTTGAAATGTTTCTATACATTAAGAATATTAGAAAATCTGCGTTGATTCCGTTTATTGTCGGTATATCAAGATGGTATTAAAACTTGTGGCCTGGTGAAATACAAGCCCAGTTGCACTAGTCGTTTAGGTGTCGATATTGGATTTCTGTAATTAAATATTGTACAGAGATAATAAAAGGTTAGCGCGATTATTTCATCACAAGAAGATGTCTATAAAAACTATTAGATGAGATCTAATCACAACCACTTGTTCTCATTCAATTTAAATATGTCCTTGTTGTGTAACCAGGAGATTTCCTGAGTACGTTCAAACAGAGGCGGGGTTGGGTGACCGAGTAGTTAGCACGTCCGCGCTGTATCATAAGGTCTGTCATTCATTCAACTGGTGTAGTTTCGATTCCTCGATTTCTTGCCACTGCTAAAGACCCCTACGCGCAAGCGAGTTATTGAAATAAAACTGAACCATATTTTAGTCCCGAAATGACCTAGTTTGTATCAAGATGACGTGAAACCCAATCTCTCTCTCCCTCTATCTCTCTTCCTTAGTGGTTTAGAAGCTACGATATCGATAGTTTTAGGTTATCACATGGCGGAAATCGTGAAGATAAATGATGGCCGCTTTAATATATTTGGAGAAAGTGGTACCTTTAGCTGACTCCATCTTGGTGGCGCAAGACGGAAGGCCTAACAAGGAACAAAACCTTCTCATTCGTATGTGACGAAATACTGACATGTAGAAGCTGGCTGGCATGTAAAAGGATAGAACACTACATTAGAACGTTAAACCATATTTCACTTCATGGCATTGACAAAAAAATAACTCATGCAGCTGTTCACGTATTGACGGATTCGAAACTTCTACTCTTGAAATCGTAGTTATAAAATGAATTAGCAGTCGTTCATTTCCGGATATTAGATACCCCTGAGGATAAATGTAAAAAAACTACACGCAAGGGTGATATTAGCAAACTAATGTGCAACAAATCATCAATACAGCACGAGCCGTTACCTTTAAAGGCGCCGCCAAATCTCCCATTAATTGACTGACTTATAACATTGCCATAAGGAGATGAAAAAACCTCAAAATGCTGGGAAAAGAAACCCTTTCATCAATTATAAAATTCAAAATCAGGTTGATTAAAAAAGATTGCGAGGGGCGATTGTATTATTAAATCTTCATCACCCAATTTCGTTAATTTATCGTTTTTATAAAAATAAAAGTTGTCTGGATAACCTAGTTACAGAAGACCCCATAAATAATATGACCGAAGTCTTGTATGTTCTAGATTTGATTAGATGTCTATTACGAACGCTTACGTCAAAAAAATGGAACCTGTAGGAGAAGCAATTACTGTTTTTGAAGTAATGATATTACGTTTCTTTCGAGGCAATTATAAATCTATCGAGGCAGGCAGTGCTGATTATCACACAATATAATTGAATAAAGTGCACCTGGACCCAAGATGCTTTACCAAGTTGTGAACATATTCAGAATTTCTTTGTATTTCTTCCTATCCCAAAAAACATGATTTTATTCTAGTGGGGATCGTTTGACATCTATCACGTTGGACGGAACTAAAACATCGTCAATAGAAGTTAGCAGTCTGTGTATTGGTATCACGGTGTTTAAAACCATGGCATACAAGATTACAATGCATGCTGACCGAAAGAAATTTAGTTTTTCTGTTAAAATCTGCGTATCAAGAATATATGGAAATTGTCGGCTGTCTGACATCTATCATGTTCGCCGTCAATAAATAAATGTGTAAGAGCTGCATCATGCATTTACAAGTTTTAGCGAGAGAGAGGGTGAAATGGGGTTTAACGTCCACTCGACACAAACTGTCGTTTCGGGACTAACGCATGGTTAAATTTTATTTTAATAATTCGCATGCGCGTAGGGGTCTTAATCAGTGGGAGGGAACCGGAGTACCCGGAGAAAAATCCACGAGGTTGGACAGGCGACCCTACTCCTTGCCGGGCAGGCCGTATGATACAGCGCGTGCTAACCATTCAGCCATCCAACCGCCCACCGTCAAGTAGAAAAATTACAATTTTTATCCGTAATTGCTTCTTCTTCTAGTAATGATTAACGTCCGCTTCCACCGATGGTGATATCGCATTTTGTCTCATTTTTATTATCTTAGCGCACGCGCTTGGATATCTTACCCAAGGGGATAACATGGTTCCTCATCCAAGAAGACGTCGTCCCGCGCTGTTGCAATTACCTTGAAAATATAACATAAAACACTTCTAAACATATCGCACAAGCATGGAAATATTTGTAGGATTAATAAAAAAAAGGAAAGCCCTTTATCCAACATTTTATAACAATACCAGGCTAGCTAATTATGGCAGTCATACATACGTTGTTGGTGTGATTCATGGTGGTGAGAGAGAGAAATGGGATTCAACGTCCACTGGACACAAATTAGGTCATTTCGGGACAAACATGGTTTAATTTTATTTCAATAACCCGCTTGCGCGTATGGGTCTTTAGCATTGGGAGGAAACCAGGGGACCAGGAGAAAACCCACGAGGTTGGACAGGCGACATTACTCCTTCGAAACCACGCCAGTTGCCTCAATGACAGGTATGACAAAAGCGATGTAGACCTTTCATCATATTTAGGTACATACACATAGAACTTTATGACCTCTGCTAGTTTGGTAATTTATGTTATTGGCGTTTCAAGACAGTGTAAACTTCTGTTAAGGTACGGTTTTATTAAACATCTAATTAATTCAATATGTTCTTCACAAGCTACATATGACCTGTGTACAACACTCGGCAAAACTTCAGAGAGAATGTAGTAATGGTCAGTGCACTATACCATAACCTGATAATGATTCCAAGGAAATGTGCAGATACCATAATTTATAAATAAACAATACCAAAGACAGACAACTAAAGACGACCACAGACGGGCAGAAAAGAGGGGCTTGGACGAGTGCATCGATTCACTCGAGTTCAGCCGCTGCCTTGGCAAAGGGGCAGAATGGTGGATTCGATATAGTTATGTGTGTTCCCGATGTAGTCTAGTCCCAGTATAGTCTATTTTCTGTAGTATTGATGTAGTTCTGTTATACATTAAAGTTCACTTCCGAATGGCGAAATTCTACTTCAATGTCGTCATGGTTGTTATAAATTTGTGTCAGATGTGGAGAAAAAAGGATTGCTTTTGGTGCACAAAAAATAATTTCGGAAATAAATAAAAGTACTCTAAAGTAGCCTTAGAACAGAGGTGGGGTAGAGCGGCTTCATATTTCAGCTTAATAAGGCCGGACAAGAGGAAGACTTCGTCCGTCAGAAACCGTTCCGAAAGGAGCTATTGGTGTTATGAAAGCCAGTGATTATAACAATCTAGTAACATTCACCGCGGGAGTAGTTTGATCTCGCCGTTTGATCTGGACGAAAGACTGCTGAAAAACATCGTTAGTGATTTTGCCTGTCAGCGCCCAAGTTAAATCTGTCAAAACAGGTTTACGTGATAATTGGCTGATAAACTGATGATATGGCTAGACGCGATTTGTTATCAGACATATAGATGATTTAATTTATAATAAACCACTTGGCCCAGTCCATGGAATAGTGCTAACAAGCCACGATGACATACAGACCTACTTACATAATACGTTATCATAACACAGACATTAGAGACAACAAATATCAAACCACGTGAATGGGGCCAACCGGAAGTAACCACATGTACAACAGAATAGAGAGGTTCCGCAACCAGTAAAAACTACGCACTACGAACACAGCTTCGTACTTCGTTTTTGACACATTTCCGTTTCCGCCAAAATGCGAAGTACGATCTTTAGTCCCACAGTTTTGTTAAATAAAAAGTATTAAATCAAATCAAATTTTAGTCCTCAAGAAGCGCATTGCAATGTGTTTCTTATCGCCGACTGCCGAAAAAAACAAATTTCACAGCCCGAAAAATTGCCCAAAATCAGAACACTTACCGACCACTTTGACGCTGATCAACCTTCTACTGAATTGTAAATGTTCAATCTTTCTAAGAATCCGCAAAAAATACAAATTTCATCCACAGATCAGTGAGAAAATCACGATATCGGACTTCGTTTTTTAAGCACGAACTTTTCTCGATTTCCGCGTAGAAAATTGACGTACCGAACGCCGCTTATGTCAATGACATCACACGAAGTGATGACGTGAGCGCATAAACACTTCGTAGTTCGTAGTTCTTACTGCTTGCGGAACTTCTCTAATATCTACTGAGCTGTTTGCGGAACCAGTCTACCGTTTTGAAATTAAGAACAGCCGAGAAATAATTCAGAGGACAATATTATCTCCCTTCTTGGGTTATTTGAAGTACAAATTTCAAGGACAATAACTCTACCAATTATTGATGTATGATGTCATATTGTCATCCAAATAATCAGTAGAACGATTGTTAGGTTTCGACAACAAGAACGATAAAAATGATGCACGTCTGTGACGACTGGGTTGGCTTTATCCTTATGACCTTGTGATATGTTTCAAGAAGTTTTAAAACCAAACCTTAAACATACATTTCAAGTCTTTCTTTAGGCCTGAAATAATTAACTTATCCAGACCATAATAAACTCTCGATGTCAAGGCTAGCCTGCGATATTTAATGCTGCTGCTGATTAAATGGAAAATAATATCATACCGACTTTAGTAATGATGATCGAGGTCAGGCTCAAAATTCAATCGCTAACCTTTCGGTTCAGGATGGATCAATTTGACTGACATTTTCTGCAAATTCCCTTTAAATTATCTAGTTTTTATGGGAACTGCCAACTTTTTATCCAAGCTTCCATAATGTATCTGTAAAAAATAATAAAAATAATGCTTGTTTTCGTACTCATAGTACATAATACCTAAATTACAAATCTGCACAATTATTTACATATATGTAGTATGAGTAGACTTGTGGCCCGTAGATTGATTACAGTGAGTTGGCAGGGAAAGGCGCCTGGCCGCTCGGATGGTATAAAAATAGGGGTCTCGTGCATAAGTTGGAATTCAAATGCTGTCCGGACAAAATTTTGCGAATTGCACACTTTATTTTGCCTTATACCGGTCTTCGTTGGGCTGATTGGTGCAGAAAAGCAAGGCGTTAAACCCCATTTTGTTGATTCATTCATACGGACCTACGAGAGAGAGAGAGAGAGCGATGGCGGATAAAATCCACTCAATACAAACTAAGTCATTTCGGGACCAACATATGGTTCAATTTTATTTTATCAGGAGGAAACCGGAGGACCCGAAGAAAACCAACGAGGTTGGACAGGCGACCCTACTCCTTGTCATGTACAACCGAGAATCCAAACAACACCAGCTGACTCGATGACAGACCTTATCATACAACACGCACGTGCTAACCATTCGGTCATCCTACCCCCGACTGACCCCTGACCAGGGGTAACAACATTAGGTGACGATATAAAATTGCGAACGTATAGAATTTATACTCGACTGTAATTCGGTTTTCAAGAAAAACAATAATGCTTGTCGACATATATCATGTTCTTTCTACTTATAAATCTGATTATTTCCAGTGATCGTGACATAGGGATTAGTAATCAATCACCTATCGTTCTTCTATCTGTTTGAATCCGGATTAGACATTATTATCACATATTTATTCCGGGAGTAAAATCTACATTTGTTTTCTTTAATCTATGTAGATTGAAAGAGTAGAATCACTTTGATTTTAATTATTGAATGGAGATAATTTCGTGTGAGGAAGGAAAGATTTATGCCATTGCATTTTCATTTGTTAGAGAGACATCATGCACGAGGTCTTTTTTCTGGCTTCAGATGTTATATAATTTATTATTTAGACATTTATTAACATGGCACATCGAGAGTCAACTGTTTAGACCCTCGGACAACTTAAGATTTTAACGTAATTTTGTAGGAACACCTTACCTTAGGTATATAAGGACATGTCTGTATTTGTACACAACGGTAGCGCATGTTTATAATATGATATGTTTGCTCAAAGTAATTCCACAGGACTGCCGGTTTAGAAGGCCCCGCGGTTAATGACAAAAAGAGAAAAGTTTCACGGTAATCGATCTAACCGCGCGAGGGCGGAGACTGACCTATTCTTGAACCTTCTCTTGAAGTTCCACTCGGTGATTGGTCTAAGCTTTTAGACTTGTATGCCATTCGGATCTGAATAGATTTTGTATGTGTTCCGAGAAAGCACATCCAGATTTTCCGGTGCGGTTTCCCAATGTCAGTGATGTAGGACGGAGGACCTGACAAAGACAGCTGTCTAGTCGTTCGGATGGGACGAAAAACCGAGGTCAAGTGTACACACTGGCGTGCACGTAAACGATCCCTTGAAAGTTGGAATTTGAAATCAGAGTAGAGCGTAGTGCCGCTGTCCGTGCAAAATGTCCCTCATAGCCCACTATATGGCGTATGCCCGTCTTCATTAACCTAGTTCGGAGCAGAACAGTGGGACGTTAAACCCCATTTCATTTCGTTGAAGAAAGAGGGGGTAGTGTTTTTAGCTATGTGAAATATTCAAATGAGACGTAATCAAACTAACTAACTGTTGCAAGAAGAGATCACAACAATGGCTGAATCCACGGGATGGAATGCGGTTTAACGATTCAATACTTAGGTCATTTTGGGACAATCATGTTTTCTTTTCTTATTTGGTTGCGTGTGCAATTCGTTAACAACTGTACGTGACAAGGAGTAGAATCACGGGTCCCTCGGTTTCATCCCACTGTTGAGACATGACTTTGTTTATGTCGAGTAGACTTTAAACCTCATTTTCTCTCCCACCTCACCGTGTAGTCTCAACTTCAACCATTTTATTTCCTCTTTTAATGACCGCAATTCTCTACATTTCCCTTGTTGACGATTACTTCTAGAATTGTCTCAGATACGAAGTGGGACAATTACCGTATTTCTCGGTATAAATACCTAGAGTTATACCTAGAGTGGATAATTACCACAATTACCCTAAGAATCATCAGACCTTTTGAAATATAATTAGTACAACGGTCATTAGAGTTTAATGATAAATCATTGATGACATGTCGCCGGTAATCGAACTCTCGAGGGACTGGTCAATTTTCTCTTAATTAATGTCTTTAGTCAAGTTTAACATGCATTCGGAATAGTTTCTGTGATTGGTCATCACTAATCAGCTCGATTAACACGACTCTTTGTGACTTCATTAAAAAGCAGTTTCCACACTTGTCTATTATAATTACCGTCTCAACAATGCTTGTCATTGTCCAATTACAATAATGCTTGTCATTGTCCAATTACAATACCATTGACTAAGAATCAATCCCGGTGTCAGCCTTGAAAGTTCCTCCCTGGATTTTCGAGAGTGGTTTCTCCTTGGCAAACAAGATCATTTCGGGACAAACATATGGTTCGATATATTTCAATAATTCGCTTCCGCATAGGTGTCTTTAGCATTGGGAGGAAACCAGAGGACTTGGAGAAACACCCACGAGGTTGGACAGGCCACCATACTCATTGCTAAGCACAGTCGCATTTAAAAGAGTCAAAGTGTAGACTCATAGTACACTGTATGGCGCATATCTGTTTTGATCCTCCCGGTCCGGACAGTACTATAGAAGGTTAAATCTCATTTCCTGTTGCCATTTATCACCTCCTTCTTACCACTGGTATACTGTCCAACGACTAGGAGGGTTAGGTTGCCTGTCGGGTTATCGTCAGCGCTTTGAATCAGAAGATTTGTCAAATGTCGTGGTTTCCATCGTCGTTGTCCCCACCCTTCGAAGAAAGCAAGGGACTATTAAATTGCGTCCGAACTTCTACCCGTCTGTTCGTTCGTCCATCACATATTGAAGGACACAATACTTCTCCTAATTCAGATAGAACGTTCAAATATGGTGTAGGGGTTTATTAGGTGAATGCCTTGATGGAGGTCGACGATGAACATTTGCTGCTTAGGCTAAACAGAGATAAGCAATTTCATTGGCTGTTGCTTTGGAACATAATCTTGGTTCTAATTCATTACCTTGACTAAGTTAGATGATGATCATTCTCTGCTTAAGATAAGTGGAGGCTCCTTTTATTTGCGGTAGAATGTTCAAACTTGGTGAAGCCGTTAACAGTGTTCGATCATGCGTATTTTCCACTATGGATAAGTCGCAATAAGCAATGTGATTGGTTGAGAACAGGGTAACATTGGTTCTACATGGGTGAGAGTGGCGATGTAATTATATAGATTCATTATATAATTATATCAATACCTTGACTAAGTTCGATGATGACAATTTTCTGCGTTGGTAAAGACTTTAGAACATAACAACTCTGCTTTTAATTGGGGTAGAATTGAGGTGGTGTTGATATTCAATGATCAATGTTTTACGCTAAAGCATGCATTGAGACAGGATGACTTTGATTCTAACTTATGGAGTGGGAGAGAGAGAGATTCAGAGAAATGGGGTTTAACGTCCACTCGACACAAACTGGTTTAATTTTATTTCAATAATTCGCTAGCGCGTGGAGGTCTTTAGCAGTAGGATGAAACCGGAGAACACAGTGAAAACCCACGAGGTGGGACATGCGACCCTAATCCTTGCCACGTACAACCGGGGATTCGACACCACACCAGTTGACTCAATGGCAGGCCGTATGATACAGCGCGCGCACGATAACCCTTCGGCCACCCCCCCCCCCCTTCCCTCTAGCTTATGGTGAGTGGTGAAACTTAGTGAAGAGTTTTACTACCAGGTATTTCAAAACCTTGACTGAGTTTGACTGGGAACATTTTCTGCTTAGACTAAGTACAGATAATCAGTGTTTGATTGCTCAATACTTTCCAATGTGTAATTAAATAATATGTATAATCTATTTATTTTGGGATTGCGGCGGGGATCATCAGCCTCGATGTTGGCTTGTTCTTTTTAAGTTCCACTTCTTTATTGTTGTTCTTTTCAGGGTTTTGATTGATAGTCTGTTCATCCCGTCCATTGTTGTGTAATGGGTGTAATGGAAGATAATTTTCCACCATTACCCCGCGGTATGTCTCAAGCGTTGGTTGTTTGAAGTCCAGTCTCGTGAACTTAGTTATTTTCATTAGGACGTTTATCAAAACCATCGCATGATTTCCCCCATTATTCATAATAAAAGGCAAATATAATTAGCCCCGGGGTAGAAAACAGAATTAATAGAAACTCCTGTTTGTTTTATATTCAATTAGAGACAAATAACATATGGTGTTTTAGAGAGACAAAAATGGGGTTTAACGTCTACTCGACACAAACAAGGTCGTTTCGAGACTTGAGAGAGAGAAAAATGGGGTTTAATGTCCACTCGTCACAAACCAGGTCATTTTTGGGACTAACATATGGTTTCATTTTATTTCAATAATTCGCTTGCGCGTAGGGGTCTTTAGCAGTGGGAGGAAACCGGAGTGTCCGGAGGAAACCCACGAGGTTGTGAAGGCGCCCCTATCTCCATGCCACATACGCTCACACCAGGGCTCGAAACCACAGCCGCAAGCCAGAGGTGACCGGCCAGCTAGAGGTCGAAGCGCGGCACTCTAGACCACTAGGCCATCCCAACCCCCCGTTTCGAGACTTGACATATGATTCAATTTTATTTCAATAATTCGCTTGCGCGTAAGGTTTTTTAGTAGTGGAAGGAACTTGGAGGAACCAGAGAAAACCCACGAGGTCGAACAGGCTCGCGTACAAGCAGGGAATCGAAACCACGCCAGTTGACTCAATGACAGACCTTATGATACAACGAACACGCGCTAACCATTCGCCGACCCACCCCCGCCTATGGGCTTTAACGATTCGCTACTTTATATCGCAGACAAGTGACTTTACTGACGTTGGTTGTTGGCGGATAAACGACGATGCATAGTCTGATGGTTCGTTTGCCCTTCCCAAGAACCTCGCACTTGAATGACTGTTGATAATTTTCAATTTAATTGTCCAATATTCTGACAATGCGGTAAGTCATCACGTTAGAGGATGGAAAAAGGACGATCTCATAAGGCTGAAGATACCCAGTCTGGTGGCACTTTTACCATGCATCATTACATCGCGCATGAATGACTACTTAGAAAAATATAAATATATGATATTCTAATATTCCGATCAAACTGATTAGAATAGATTTATATTTCGTTTCGGTTTTTTTATACTTTCGAAAGCCTACATACACTACTGGAAGATCTGACAAGTTATAGTGGTAGTTCTCGCCAGTGGTCAAACGAGAGGCTTTTGACCCTATGACGTTTTGAACTATAAAAATGAAAAGAGATGGGATCTGTGTTACAATCAGATTGATATTCCTACAATCCAGGAAGTTATCATGGTAGAAGATAGAAAGGGGCGTTAACCTGGTTTGTTTATAATGGATGCGCCCCCCCCCCCCATCCCTCTCTCTCTCCACCAAGAGAATATATCTTTCAGTGCTTGCCCACCACCCAGTTAGATTACTTACAATATTTTACCACCACAGAGCTTAAAGCTTTAAACAATCGACTTGTTATCTATTTGTGTGACATATCTGAATACGATAATGACATAGAACAACTTCTTCTCCTACGTCTAGACGATTATTTAGCGACTAAGTCGAGCCCTGAAGAAACTTGATGGAGTGTCACAAAGTTAACATTACACATCAATAGCGATTTATGCTTATTTAAATATTTCTCCATTTTCATTCATTAAGAACCTTATATCTTCCGCACACTAATTATCCGCATGGAGAAATATTCGCGCACTCATATAAAGATGTTTAGTGCCTTTAACACTTCATGATGGTGTTCTTGCTTAATATTTCTTTTAAGTTGCGATGCAGACAAGACTTAGGCTTTGATGAATACAAAGTTGGCATATTTGGGATTAAATGAATCGTAAAGAGTCAGTCTTCGAAATGAGCATTTCTTTAACGGCAATGTTAATCACGGACAAATCAATTCACGTGTTCCTTTGTGTGACGTTTACTTGAGATCAAACATGAAAACAAAAGTGTTGCATTTGGCCCGGGGTTATATGCGCAAACCAAAGTTAAACTAATGTATTAATTTCGCTTCTCCTCTGACAGTCAGTCAGAACTAGAAAATAACAAAATCAATCACGCACTTAAACTGCTGGAAATCTTTGAACATCAGCCATTTTTTCCCTCATGAAAGCGTTACATTTTATATTTTCTAACCTGGCGTGTGTCCGAATGATTTATTTTCAAGCCGAATGGTGTGGTGCCGAATGATTTTAAGGTTACATTTTATGTTTTCTAACACCGAATGTTGCCGAATGATTTACGGTTACATTTTATATTTTCTAACCTGGCAAGTTGACCAGTAATTTAGGGCTATATTTTTGCTAACCTGGCATGTTGACAGTTGTTTAATGGCTATATTTTCTAACATGGTATGTTGTGGAATGATTCAGGGCTTCATTTTACATTATTCTAACCTGTCCTGTTGCCGATGATTTAGGGCTACTTTTTGAATATTGCTTGAAAATGTACCCCGGAAACTCCAGTCTGACTTCCCCCTTGGCATTGATGCACGCCGGATGTTGTGACATAGAAATTTGTCCAGTCGTTCGAATGGGACAAGAAACCGAGATCATGTGTTTCAGCACGTCAAAGAAATACGAGAAGGTCGTAGCCCTACTGTCCGACAAATTGTCCCGCATAACACATGGCGTGTGTGTGTGTTGGGGGGGGGGGGGCAGTCCGGTACGTACTTAAAAAGTAAACACCATTTTATGTCACTCCCGTATTCTCTGGCTCGCTGCCTGCTTATAAAATCTGCCGTTGCCTCATAATTGTCACTGACGAATTAAGCGATGGATTTAGCCGCAATGCTCTCTATTTCTGGTATAAATACCCGCAAACCAAATGGCTAATCTTGTCATGCTTTAATATCCCCTCGGCAGATGACATTACGTCAATGATTCTATTACTAGACGATTTGTGACGAGATCTGTCCTTCTATCAAATTATCAACTCGGAATCCACAAACATTCTAAACACCTCGGCATATGGTAAACTTTGATTCAATCAATTGGTATAGATTTAACTCGATGACTCAAGAGATGCAAAATGTGTTAATATTAAACAAGATGGCGATTTAAAGACTTAAAAGATTACTAGGTAATATTGCCCCATTATCGTCTCCGCTAATATTAGCAGAAAGCAACTGAAGAAAATCAGAACCAATGAGATCAACCACAAGTGGGCTATAGACTAATTCAATAAGACAGTGTATTGGATATCGGATTAGGGAAACTGATAAGATAACTCTCTAGTAAATAGAGGTAAAGTATTGTTAGATCATTTAATATGGCGGCGCATATTCCTGATAGATCACACTGATCGATGGCACCGGCATATGACTTGCAGAATATAGGATTGTTGTTTTGGGAGAAGGGGTTGTGCATTTCGGTATTTGGATTGACCTGGTAACGTCATTGGGATTTTTCCCTATAGTTCCCCTTTGTCATTGATGAAGGACGAAGGGGTGTGCATCTATTTACGCATCTTCATTAGCCCATTCGGTCCAGAAAAGTAAGTCATTAAACCTCATTTCACTTCGTCTATTTCCTATTTAAAAATGAAATGGGGTTTAACGTCCTACTGTTCTGCCCCGACTGGTCCTATGAAGATGTGCATACGCCATACAGTGTGCTATTAGGCATATATTGCCCTCGGTTTTTCGTCCCATCCGAAAAACTAGACAGCTGTCCTTGTCAGGCCCTCCGTCCTGCACCACTGACTAGGGGATTACCATGCCGCAAAATCTCGATGAACTTTCTCAGCTAGCACCGGGATCGAACCCGCGACCTCCTGGCTAGCCAGCCAGCGACTTACTCACTTAGCCACCGAAGCTTCCTATTTACGATGTAAATTCTCTATTATACGTGACTAGGAAATAAGGATAAATTATCTATAAAGTACGTATACAATCAAGTCAATAAGTGCTAACCATACCACAAATATTCTCAATTTGCGGTGAATTTATCATAACGGATATTAACATATTTCCGCTATAACGGCCATTGTAGATAGATATATGTATACATTATGAGAAACAACATCTGTGATAGTGAAAAGACAGAAAGTTATGATTGAGGTAAGAAAACACCAAGTTAAAATATCGCGTATTTGTATATTTTGAACATTAGAACATTTTCATCAAAACTCGCCTATATAACACAAAAATTGCATATGGCCGTTTGATGTCGGTGAAGTATTAGCCAACAACAATCGTTTTAAATTGTATCAACCCCAATTACTTACTTATTATTAGACGTCAGGTTTTATTCTTTCTCATTGCCTAAAGGGGATTGATTTCGGTTTCAAAATGGTGGTCGTAGATTTCAGAGTACACCGAATTAATTTATGAAATCCGTGTAAGAAATTTCGTCTTTCAATTGGTAATTGTACGACTGGACTGACCTTGTATTTAATGTCTGCTTAGACTCGAAGCTTGCTACTGTATATTAGAAACTAATTTTGTAATCTTTCCATTTGCTGCCGATTGACTTGGGAAGTTCCTACCTTTATTATTTAAAAAAACAGAATGTTGTTAGACCATTTAGCTATAACTGACACGGTCACCCATTCAGGCACTTATATCAGGCGCGGATCCAGAGGGGGGGGGGTTGGGGGGTCCAAACCCCCCCCCCCTGCTCAGCTACATAAAAAAAAAATAATGCCTTGCATCAATGAAATTACATCACAAAGTGATCCTACATCAGTATAAAAATGATTTCTCTGTTTAAAAAGCTCAATTTGTATGTATGCCTATGTAATTTAGAGACGATGATGGCAGATTTCCGTAACAGAAACCTGGCAAACCCCCTCCTGCAAAAATTCCTGGATCCGCCCCTGTATATAGTTGGACGTCATTTTGAATTTTATGGCCAACCCGATTCGAAGATGTACAGATTGTATTTGATGGAAAAAGTATTACAGACTTACAGATATTTGTGCAACCTACACGACGTAAACTAAGTCATTTCAGTACTAACAAATGGTTCACTTTTATTTCGATAATTCGCTTGTGCGTATGGGTCTTTAGTAGTGAGAGGAAACCGGATGACCCGGAGTAAATTCACGAGGTTGGACTGACAGAGAATCGAAACACCGCCACTTGGTGATTTTTATAAGATAGTGTATTCCTTTAAAAGATAATAACTATTTCTTAATGAGATAAGGCAACAAGGAAAGATGTCTTAATGACCGGGGGGAGAGAGAGAAATGGGGTTTAACGTCCACTCGACACAAACTAGGTCATTTCGGGACTAACATATGGTTTAATTTTATTTCAATAATTCGCTTGCGTGTAGGGGTCTTTGGCAGTGGGAGGAAACCCACGATGTTGAGAAGGCGCCCTATCCCCATGCCACATACGCTCACACCAGGGATCGAAACCACAGCCGCAAGCCAGAGGTGACCGGCCAGCTAGTGGTCGAAGCGCGGCACTCTAGACCACTAGGCCATCCCAACCCCCCTCAATGACCGGGAGAAAACACGAAATGAAATGAAATGGGGTTTAACATCCTACTCTTCTGCACCTAACCTGGGCTACTTTTATGTCGAATTTCATCTGCCAAGGGATTTTTTACGTGCACGCCGATGTGTACACGGGAACTCGGTTTTTCGTCCCACCCGAACGACTAGACAGCTGTCATTGTCAGGCCTTCCGTTCTACATCACTGACAAGAAGAAACCACGCCGGAAAATCGAGCTGAACTTTCTCGGCCAACAAGGTTGGACTTGCGACATCAGGCATCCTTACGAACAAGTTGGAAAAAGTAACCACTCTTGATTCAATGGTAGATTTTATGATCTAAAGCGCATACGCTGGATTATTCGATCACCCAACCCCCTTCCCATAGAAAGCGAGCCACGGTAAGGGAGTCCGATGACATATGTACACGTTGGGATTTGACGAATATTAGGCGGAAAAGCCACTATCCGTGCAAACTTCTCCTCATAGCATACCGCATGACCCGGTTGGTATAGACAAGTAGCACGTCCAACCATATCATGTACATGTATCATTTTTCTCAACCGCTGATATGTAATGTTCAGAGTTTGTTTTATTACTCATTAATACTTAAAGATACAATATGGGAGATTTGATAAAGGTTGTGGCAGTTTTAAAGATACATTACGGGAGATTACTTAAATAGCTGACAGTTCTCACTATAGTAGTTAAAAACTAGATAATGTAAACGGGATTTTCTGAACATTTCAGTCAAATTGATTCATTTTGAATCGCGAATTTAACGATTGAATGTATGGCTTGGGTACGACAAAAACATTGTCTCGATTATCCATTTCATGATTAAATCACGAATGAAAGTTGAGCAGCAAATCAGATCCTTATTCTGTAAATATACTCCCCGCAACAAGAGAGAGTTCTTGAATAAAGGTGTTTTTAAACTAAAGATCTATTACCAAAAGTTCAGTACATGTATTAACTTAGTAGTAGTACATCTGGCCTTTGAAATAAAAGTCCATACTATCACTGCAGTTAGCTATCACAAACAACGATAGCCGATACAATTATATCCTAGCCTCGAGTTGTTACGATAATGAACAAAGTCTCAATTATCCATTTTTACGGTTCACAAAAAGTATTTAAATTTCACAGCCATCCGATAACATCGAGAGTTGGTTATTTTATGCATAAGTTAATGAATGCCTAATTAATACTTTAGATAACATTTCAGGCCCAGAGAAAGACCTGCAATGGGCAGATATAGCTTTTACATAATGTATGTTTAATTGATCTATGTTTGTTGTTTGGGTCATAAATATAAAGACATCACGATCACTTACCACATTCCATACATTCGCTTCCATGTTTTACGACCATAATATTTGGCGCTAAAAACTCTCCATGTGATAGTTTTATGATGCTGCAGAAGATTGGTAATAATGTTATAGGTGTGTTTTTGTCTAACTGTTTTTCCAATTCGTTGCAAGGTTTATGGCTGTCTTTCCTGATGTACTTCCTGGTATTTTAAGGTTTCCAATCTTCAACCAATTATTACAGCCATAAATTCTGGTCATAAAATCTATCTATTCCTGGTATATAATCGATTCTGGTGTTGGCTGAGGTGGTTTGTCGGGATTTTCGAACCTGGTTTGAATGTCTAGCCGTTCGGATACGACAAAAATGGAGGTACCATGTACACGCTGAAAGTCGCTTATAGCGGATAACTGGCAATGCAGTAGAGCTGACAAATGTTTTGCCCAAATAAAAAATGCACATTGAAACCAAATAGAACCTGGTTGAAAGAGAGATGGAGAGAGAGAGGTCATTTCGGGACTAACATATGGTTTTTAATTTTTATTTCCATAATTCGCTTGCGCGTAGGTGTCTTTAGCAGTGGGAGGAAACCGGGGTACCCGCAGAAAACCCACGAGACTGAACAGGCGACCCTACTCCTTGTCACGTACAACCGGGGATTCGAAACCACGCCAGTTGACTCAATGACAGGCCGTCTGATACAGGGCGCGCACGCTAACCATTCGGCCATTCAACCCCCCCCCCCCCCCAGAACCTGATTGAAAAATCTAAACATCAGGGTGAGATGTCTCTATATAATAGGTCTATTTGCTGGAAAGGGAGAGAAATAGGGTTTAACGTCCACTCGACACAAACTAGGTCATTTCCGGACTAACAATTTCACTTCAATAATTGACTTGCGCGTAAGGGTCTTTAGCAGTGAGATAAAACCGGAGGACCAGGAGAGAACCTATGAGGTTGGACAGGCGACCCAACTCCTTGTCACGTTGCTTTAAGATGAAATTACCGGAGTGTATTTATAACCCGTTATTTCTTCTTGATTTATTACGTTGACCTTAGATGTTATTCCCTGTATGACACTCACAATAACAGCTAACTACATCAAAATGCACTCGGTGTCCATGTTCCCCACTTTCAGGACAGTTCCATTTCATTCACAGTCTAATAATAGCCACTTATTAAGTCAGTCTAATAAGCGATTGATCAGAACCGTTATCTAAGATTAGACAAGCATTCCTTGTGACGCAATTTCTTCATTAATGACTCCAACCAAATCAATAACACACGATCGTGAGGAAAATAAGGGGCTTAATTCGACAGCAGAGTGGTCCCAAAATCAAGATGGCGGGGTCAAACCGGAAATCGATTCCCAACAGAAGAAAGTTATGTCATTTTTTCTCCAGACATGTTTTTTATCGGCTTTTGAGAAGAAGAACCTCTCACGGCCTAATAAAAGTTCGTTAGAGTTACTCTCTATATTAGTTAGACTTAGTTTGTCTTCAAAAACAAGAACATAACGCGTTTTAGATCCAAATGAAGCGAGCTTTCTCCTTCCACCACTTGTCATGGCTTTAACGAGAAAAGGTTTGTAAGTTTGATGACTTTGTTAGCATTTAAAAACCGGATGCACACTAAAGGTTAAAAGCTGTTGAGGCTGTCAATTTTCTAAATGAAAAGATTTAACGAGAAAATCTTTGATTTTAAAAGAACTTATAGATTATTTAATAAAACGGTGCAATGGAATTGGGAAATGAAATGTTCGCCTGTGTAAATTTAGTAATTAGGTATAGGCACTCGTAACTACCAATAGCTCCAATTCCACCTCAAGATGGTCGAATCTCTAATTGAAATAGTTCGGTCACAGAAAATAAGAAACAGCTCATGGCTATCTTCGGTCGTTTGTTCTTGGGTACCCCAACCCAACCCCACCCCACCGCAAGCTGCAGTAAGGCTGTTATACGTCTGCCGTCCACCCAATTTTTCCTGTGAACACCCTACACACTACGGTTCTTGTCGGATTTGTTTTTAATTCGCAGGGATTGTTTCTTTGTTATTCAATAATTTAAGAGTTAAATCTACATATGGTAAGTTGATATTTTGACTTCAATTGTTACATGAACTATTATTTACACATGTATTTACAATTTCTCTTGAACATCGGATGGTCGAGATTTAAATGGATTTGAGCATTTGCGAGATTAAAACATTTAACGATAGAATGGATAGTCGAGACTTAGTCTCGGTTATCAAGTACACATTCATAACTTTGAATGAAATTTTCAATATATTAATTTTCGTTACCTATTTTTGAACTATAATAGTAAGAACGGCCAGTCCTTGGCCTAAATCTCACGTAATGTATTTGTAATGAAGAATCTATCGAAATTGAATATTTTAATAGTATTAAGTATGTCAATCACAAGACGACATTTGTTAATGCGACTTTTGGGGTATAATTTTACAAGAATATAATACAAATGTTTAGAGTGAATGAATGAATGAATGAATGAATGAGTGTACCAGTTGGACCAATGAAGACATGCGTGAACCTGTTCACAATTGAATCCCAACCGTCAAGGGATCTCTTACGTGAATGCCAAGATCATATGGATGCCAGTTTTTCGTCCCAACTGAATGATGTTGAATACGTCAGGGTTTATGAGCTATCGTAAAGGTCTCTTCATGACACCATATCTACCATACTTCTCTACCCTCATGTCACTTTCTAAATCATACATTGCAGCACATAGTTCTTATTTCATATACATATCTATATTAATTGTTGTAACCTTAGCTTGAAGAATAGATAAATAAATAAAAAATAAATAAATAAATGTAAAGAGATAAATGAATGTCAATATATCAATATTATAAAACATGCAAGAGGTAAATCTGTCTAATGCAGGTCTTTCTTTAGGCCTAAAATGTTATCTAAATTATCATTTAAACATTTCCTTTGATCATTTTCCATTCACTTACAAACATTTTCCTATAAAATATACATTTTCAATAATTCTAAAATTAATTTTTACAAGCCTACTAAGTGGGAGACAGCATCCCCGTACTGGATAACGGTGTAGTGCCCTTCGCTGAGGCGCCGCTTTTCAGTTACCAGTCTATCTTCCAACTCCTGGTACTTCCTTTTTCTGGGCTTCATAGAGGCACCAGCAGTGGTTCCATATATGGTATCCTTTGAAAAGAGCTCATCACCATGATAAATGATAAATACATGCTAAATGCTAAATCTGCTGAACGATTAATTTGCTGAACACAGTTCTCTACACCATTAATTTGCTGAACACAGTTCTCTACACCATGAAACTGGCCTACTTGATTAAGGTGTTAATTATAATCCGATAACCATGAACTGTTTGGGGATTAAAAACTGGCATAGTGGGTGGACCCCATTTTAAGTTCGAGGGCCTGGGCTGCCACACTTTATGTATCAATCATTCGCTCGCGTCGCTTGCGCGTGGGGTGTTTAGCGGTAAAAGGAGACTAAACTCCTTGTTACCTACATTTGAATCAGACCTTATGATCTATACAGCCCCGTCGCTAGATCACATGCCCCGCACCCACCTCGTCTTTCCAATCTTAAATAAGTTTTGTCATTGAGTCAAGTGGTGTGATTTTGATTTCCCGCTTGTGCGTGACAAGGAGTAGCGTCGCTCACCCAACCTCGTGGGTTTTCGCCGGGTCCTCTGGTATCCTCCCACTGCTAAAGACGCCTACGGACAGGCGAATTGTTGAAATAAAATTGAACCATATTTTAATCCCGAAATAACCAAGTTATACCCCATTTTTCTCTCTCGGGCCAGATACCCCACCCCCATCAGCACAGCGCACTCAGTGGTGACATGAGCTCTTTCAGAAGTTACCTAGTACCAAGAACTAAATGGGAAGTTAAAGGACAATATTGGTGTCATTCATTATCACATATGTGATAGGACTGGTTAAACACATTCCAAATATAATTTTAACACAGAGATCATTGCTACGATAGAGGAGTAATAAAGGATTCATGAATCGGAAGTGACGAACGCCAAAGGAAAATACGAGTAATCCCTCTATGTAACTGACTGAAGTGACGAGTGATAACAGATACATTGGCGAATTTCTGCACACTAATAACTCCTTCGAAGATAGTTACTTTTGCAACTGTCCTTTAGCGAACGATCTGACAGTTGCTATCCGGCCATCTATAGCTGCAGTATGAAAATACGGTGAAATACCGCTATTCCCCACCCCTATTCTCGGGCTGTTTTAGAACCCTTGCCGTCTATTTTTCACAACAATTCTTTATTTTCCAACAAAAGGAATCCTTTCTCACTATATTTGACACAAATTTATAATAATTCAACTCGATTTTCAAGTAGTATTTAGCGATGAAATAAACATGCGGTTTGCGCATGTCCGGGTCTCGTTATCGCTCTTCAGTTTAAACGTATTTGATGTATGTTTTTAATCGCAGAATTCTACTTGAAAATAGTGTTGAATCTTTATAAATATGTGTCAGCTGTGGCATGAAATGATTCCTTTGGCGAATAAAGTAGAATCAAGGTGAAAAATAGTAGGTAAGGATTCCAAAATAGTCTTAGAACAGAGGTGAGGAAGAACGGTATTTTCATACTGCAGCTATAGAAGGCCGGATAGCAACTGTCAGCGAATATCGTTCGCTAAGGACAGTTGCAAAAGTAACTACTTCGAAGGCAAAATATGTTATATGGGACCACAAGAGGGTATCTGACTATTCAATAGAGTAATTAAGTGTCATAAGATAAGAGAACACGAGAAAAATAGAAATAGTCCGTTCAATCCGTTGTTTTTATTCAGTCTATAGGGGAGACCGGGGCACATTGAACCATTTTGTTCACATACATGTTTGTCCTCATTTCATATCAAATGTTTTTATTCTCTTTACTTTATTGTATTGTTAGAAGACATATCATAGTTGCTATCGTGTATCAGATTCATTTAAATTAATCTTTAACTTTTTTTTTAAAAAAAAAAAACACACATTTTAATCCACTTTACCGTAATGGTTCAGTGTAACCCTCTTTACAAAAATAGTCGGGGCAGGTTTAACCAAATAATGGGGCACATTGAACAGTGGTAAATATTCCATGTTAACATAGATCTGGACTTAGATCCCAATCCTTGTCACTTATTTCGTAGTGATCTAATGAATCTGCAAACAATCAGTGTATAGTTAAAACAAATATCCACAGATTTGACATCCATGCAACGATCGAAACAAGCAGAAGTCTGGATTTCCTATGCTCCTGCAAATCGCCGTAAAATGCACATAAGTTGGCAGTTTGGTGGGATCAAATTCAACTTTTGTAGTGAATTAAACAAAAATTTGACCAATATTCTGTCTAAATTCGGACAGCCTGATTTGCTGACGAATGATTCTAGTCCGGTAGACCCATGGAGAAATGGGTCTAAGAAATTATCTCACTAATGTATAGCCTTGGGGTTGTCTAGTATTATTTATTTATATATCCATGGCGGTTTAATGTACCCCGGTCTCCCCTACCTTATAAAAACATGGTAATGCACGGACTTTTAATCTGTTTTTCTTTCGTGCTCTCTTATTTAGTTGCAGTCAATTCTTTGTATGAATATTCAGATATCGCCTCACAGTATCACACAACAACTTTTGATCTTCGAAGGAATTATTAGTGAGCAGAAATTCGCCCATGCATCTGTTATCACTAGTCACTTCAGTCAGTTATATAGATGAACAACTCGTGTTTTCCTTTGGCGTTCGTCACTTCCGATTCATGAAAAATTTATTACTCCTCTATCGTAGCAATGACCTCTGTGTTAAAATTATATTTGGAATGTGTTTAATCAGTTCTATCACATATATGGTAATGACTGACACCAATATTGTCCTTTAATGGACAAATTCAATCGCAGCAGTTTCTATTTTTAATAAAATAGTTCAAAATTACTTTCAACAATGCAAAACCTGAAGTGTCAGTAGTCTGGATGGGGCGAAAACCCAAGATCCCTTGTACACATTCGCGTGCACTTAAAAGATCCCTTGGCAGTTGGAATTCGATAAACTGTAATTGTTTCGCTTTTAATTATCAAATTAACACAAGAAAATAACAAAAATTTGCCACAAGAATAATATACGTGTATCGACAATAGTTCTCCTTTAAGAACTAAATTGAAATTCAAATGAAATAAAATGAAATCAAATTGGGTTTAATCTCCTACTGGGCAAACGCCATGCAGTGTGCTATGAGGGAAGAAAATTGACGTTCAAACAATTCCAATATGGTATAAATATAATGTTTTTGTTTGCATTACGGTAATATCTGCAAGCCAATATTGATGTGAATGTTTACAGAGATATTGCAATCATTCTGGTAAAGACAGCTGTTTAAAGCCTTACTGCTCTTATGTAATTGTGTTCTGGACAATTATAACAAATTGGATAACGGGGTTCAATATTTAAGAAAATGAGAAAGTTATGTTTTCTGTTTTTAGCCATTTGGTTATTGATTAGAACGCATTAACATTGGTTATTGGGTGCACACATTGTGTGTGTTCCAGGACTTAGTGCAATGGCTGACATTCAAAGCAGGTGGACTGGACTGTACCGTTACACCAAACACGCATGGAGCTGTGGTGGTTTAGTGTGTACGACGCTGGCTCGCTAACCAAGACCTCTCAGGTTCTCCCCCTGTGTTGACTGAGGGATTTTTCGTTTTGGTTTACGTTTGTCAGTGGTGCAAGCCGGTGCAGTTTAAAGCTGTTCGGATGGTACAAAATCCGAGGTGCCGTGTACGCATTGGCTTGCACGTAAAATAACTTACTATTGATAGTTGCTATCCGGGCAAAATATCTCCAATAACAAAATGTTTAGCGTCTACTTTAGCCTAGTGCAGAACAGTTAAAACCCCATTTAATGGAAAACTTTGAAATATCCAAACAGATACAAGACAAAACACGGATATTGTAAGCCACAATAAAACCTATTAAATCTGGTTGATATTAAATCGTCCCACAACTTATACTAAACACAAAGCCTAGTTTAACCGGGCAGGGCCCTGGGCCTAACTAGAATCGTGGGTCCCTACTAACACGACGAAAAGATGCATGCGTAGCACACACTTTTAAAACTGTCCGTAAACACAAGAATAATTCTATAATATCTGGTCCAAAAGCCGATTACTGTGCAACTTTCATCTGAAATTTGATTTTTTCTCTCTCTTTGAAATGAATCGCGGGGCCCTTGGCCTGGGCCTCTCAGGCACATGCCTAAACTGGGCTTTGACTAAACATGAAGCTATGATCGCACGCCCATTTTATCTTCCTTACTTCGGCCATTTTCTGTCAAAATCAATTTTTATATTGAAAAGTTCCACAAAACCTGTGTGAACTCAGCGCCAACACAAAATTGTATATATATTTATTAATAACTTAGTGGAGCGGGGTAATGACTTTAGAGAGGCTTATTTCAGTTTTTAAATGCGGCCTACACCAAACGACTTTCTTTACGTGCTTTCGTCATATTCCCCAAAGAAATTGTCGTAGGAGCAAGATTTTGTGGGGCACAAGACCCCACGGTTTATATTTTGGAGGCCCAGGATGTTTCTCCGATAAATATTTGGACGAAGCGATTTGACGTCACGGTTTATCTTTGGCACTAGTTGAGCAATGTGATGAATGTGGACATGCCAAGATTAAAAAAATATTTGATCTACATTTGGTTTATAAATCTCAGAAATTACCAAAAGTAGCAAAAGTCAAGACGTCGTTAACATTTGCACGGCACTAGCACCACGATTATAATTAGATTAAAGCGCCATAATTACAGCGGAAACGATGTGTTTTTTTTTTGTCGTCAAACTACCATTTCGTAAAACGACTACATGAACACGGTGTTGAAAAGCTGCATAATGGACATCGACTTTAGTGAAAACATCGTGTCCTGATTTGGCCTATTGTTATAACAAGATCCAATTCGATATTTCAGACGGAGCTTTAAAGATTGACACGCCAGAAGCAGCAAGACGTATAATTGGAAGGATTTAGCGGACGACATTACATCACGTGATTGACAGGACCTGATTGCTTGAGCGAGACAACGGTAGGTACAGCGACAATATAAATACTACTTTCTTTTAAATTTCACGTATCAAATTACTCAAGCTAATAAAAGTAGAGACGATAATACTTGTTTCACGTGATAGGGACTAAAACAGATGAACTGTGCACTGGGTGATCTGTGTGCTTTATCATCTTTTTAATATTCTATTAACCAGTGAGCCGTGGTGGTTCAGTGAGTAAGACACTTTTTTTTGTGTTTTTTTTTTTTAAATGGGTTGGGTGGCCGAATGGTAAACGTGTGTGCGTTGCGTCATAATGTCGCGTTGCGTCATTGAGTCAAGTGGGGTGGTTTCGATTCCCCGCTTGTACGTGACAAGGAGTAGGGTTGGATGTTAAAGACCCCTACGCGCAAGCGAATTATTGAAATAAAATTAAACCATAAAATTTAGTTTCGAAATGGCATATTTTGTGTCGAGTGGACACCCCCCTCCTCTCTCTCTGTTCTGCCTATTGGTATTGGAGTATGGAAACATTACTTCAAGCCGCTAGCCGTCATTGGAGGGATTCGATCCCTTGCAAATTACAGTATGGTTAAAATTGAATTAACTTGAATCATTTAAAGAAATATCAAACCAAAAATGGTTCCATTTTGCTTTTTTTTTAAATCCCACGTTGTGAAATAATATTTATTGTCCTTTATGACCCCTAACTGTTTTAGTTCTTAGTGATTGGCAGAGGGGGACACTTTGAAAAATCTGTAAAAGATAACATATTGTTTAAATTATGTTTTGTATCATGCGCAATCGATAAAAAAGAGTGTTTGTTATTAAGGGGAAGTAAGTCTTGCGCTCCTGAGAGTCGTCTGGTTGTTTATTATATTATACAACCATTCAGTGGCATTGTTATGTCTAAATATGATTGAAACAGATAAGCAAACAGAAATGAATGAAATAAAATGAGTTTTGACGTCCGACTGAGCCTATGAAGGCGGACATACGCCATACCATGCGCTACTTTTATACGGCCTACTTTTTATACCGAATTCGAATTGTCAAAGGTTCTTTTACGTACACGCCAATGTATACAAGGGACCTCGTTTGTTTTCTCCCATCCGAACATTATACTCTGCCCCTTGCCAGGCCTCCCGTCTTGCGCCACTGAATTGTACACAATTAAACTGAACAGTTTTTTTTACAGACAATATAAAAAGTTATGCGTTTGATGATTGCATTGTATCCTGTGGGTTTTCACCCTTCCAACATGACTGATCATAGAGATTTGTATCTGGTGTATGTTAGAATATTATAAAGATTGTTTTCTACGTCATACTCCCAGGAGATAATAAGTGACCCGTGTCTGTACCGTATCCACTCTTCTCGACCGCTTGTTCTCTCGAATCGTTGGGTCACGGTGGCTAAGTGGGCAGACGCTGGCTCACTCCCTGCATTGGCCGAGAAAGTTCATCCCTATTTTCCGGTGATGCAGAACGGAAGGCCTGACAAGGTCATCTGTCTAGTCGTTGGGATGGGACGAAAAACCGAGTTCCCGTGTATACATCGGCGTGCACGTAAAAGATCCATTTACAGTTGGAGTTCAATATAAGAGTAGGCCGTTGTGCCACAGCCCGGTTAACGTTTCCCTTATAGCACACTGTATGGTGTATTCCCGTCTTCATTAGTCGAGTTCGGAGTAGGACGTTAAACCCAATCTCATTTAACTTCTCTTGAATCGCCTCAGAAGAAGAGTAAACCAACAACAAACATGGTAGGGGTTGCTAATTGTGATGTTATTTTTAAAAACATTTGCCTAAAACATATAGAACAGACCCCAAAACACGCATGATGTGTAAGTTGGAAATCTTTTCTGTGCTTCAAGTCTGTCTCGAAGGATATCTGATGGAGATGCATTTCCTGTAGTCGCGATTATTGTACGTTGTTTTATTGTTGTCATTGAGTAATGGTGGGTGTCTGAGAATCGCAACACACATAAACAAAACGCTGAAACCTGAACGACGATACCCACCCCCCTGGACAAGACACATCATACACGGATATTGGAAGAAATAAACATTAAAAGTACCCAGAAGTCGGACCGTAAGAGTCCAATGAGCTGTACCGTCGTTTTAACAGTCACGATAAATATTGGAAATGAAATTGGGTTTAACGTCCGACTGGGCAAATGACGACGGGCATAAGCATACAATGTGCTATGGGGGGAAATTTTGCCCGGGTAGTGGCACTATGGCCTACTCTTATATCGAATTTCAACTGCCAAAAAAGGATCATTTACGTGCAACACCGGACATCCTGGTTAGGGAGCCAGCGCACCTTGTTCTCCGAGTCACCGTGACTCCATATCCATTTGAAATAACAGAATTACTTTGTTATCAGGCCTGTGAAAGTTGGGTGAAACACGAGCCGGTCGAGTTATTTCAGAAGAATAACAAGATAAAAAGACTTGAATGGCGATTGGTCGATTGTGCGCAATGCATTGTGGGTTATTTTGGTACCGACAAATTGACTTTGTATAACGTTACACCGATCAAACGATCCAAGTAAACAAATAGAGGATGATTAATGTTTTTATATGCAGACCTGCCAATGTAATGGTTTCCGCCAATTTCCTGTTTGATATTAGAGATAAGAGATACGAAGGGTGATGTAAAATGGCAGAAGGTCATCGACCTCTTTTATACTGCAATCTTAAAAACAAATAATATCAGCAACTAGTGACATAAAACAAATTGTAATCTCTATCAGAATCTTTATTTTATGATTGGTTCAAATTACGTTAAAGGGATGGTCGTAATTTTGTTTGGACAGTACGGCAAAATGGCGGTTTAAATTGTGTTTAAGGTTCGATCTGAGAATGAAATGGAATGGCGTCGAGATGGGACTAACATACGATTAATTTTATGTCTATGGTTACGGGTGAATTGCTGGGGACGATTTCTGCCTGGGTAGTACAGACACAATTGTGGTTTAAATTGTGTTAAAGGGGCGGCTTAAAATGGAATGTACAACAGTTTTACGTCTCATCTCACCATATGACGTAGATCAGTTTGAGACTAACATATGATAAATTACATTTCCATGGTTACGAATTTGCCCTGACAGTGCAGCATAATGGCGGAACGACTTTGTATTTAAAAAATGCATTTTTCTTGGCAACTACTTATCGGAATTGCTTAATTTCAATTTGAAACTGATTAGAACACTGCAAAAAAATATCCATTTTCCATGTGACCGAATTCCGTAGTTTGAAAGTGTGAATTATTTCTTCAGATGACGCGGTTTATGTATTTCTATGGAATATTTAGTATTAAACGGAACATTTTCGTCAACTTTAGGAATAAAATGTTTTATTCAATGCTATAATGGTCTTATTAAATACTGTTATTTTACGGGATAAACGGTGGAATTACTAGGAATTTACGGATTATTTCTGTTTGCACATGCGCAGTTCACGCGGAGAATTTTTCATTTTGAATTATTTTAAGAAGTAGCACGTGGCGCATATTCATGTACGTTTCAATGTAAGTGTCTGAATCTATATTTTTGACAATCTCATGATCTGTCCCCATCGACGTAATAGGCCCCACTGATGAGCAGTGGAGACAGCGATGAGATAAATACCTGTTATTCCTAGAGATTTTTTTCTCTGTAAAATGGGAATCACGGTGGCTAAGTGGGAAAGGTGCTGGCTCGCTAGCCTGGAGGTTGGGTGTTCGATCCCTGCATTGGTCGAGAAAGTTCATCTCGATTTTCCGGTGTGGTTTCCCCTTGTCAGTGATGCTGAAGGAGCGCCTGGCAAGGACAGCTTCCTAGTCGTTCGGATGGGACGAGAAACCGAGGTCCCGTGTACATATTGACGTGCAAGTAAAAGATCCCTTGGTAGTTGGAATTCGATATAAGAGTAGACCGTAGCGCCGCTGCCCGGGCAAAATTGCCCTCATAGCACACTGTATGGCGCATGCCCAGGTCAGGTGCAAAAGAGTAGGACGTTAAACCAAGGGGTGGAGGTGGTGGCGTTTGTCGATATTTTGTGGTTTATGGATTTTGAAATATGTTTTTGAAATGGTGAAAATGTTCTGGAAACACAAATCAACAGGTTTTTCTTCTGTATTTTTGTTAATTGAAGAAATTTCTGAAAATAACAGAGGAAAAAAACTTTCCTGGTAATTTTTGTTTCTAGATAGATAAAATGCTACACAGATTGTCGTTATTATTATTCATAGCCAATTATTGCTGCGCTTTGCTTGTAATAGTTGTCATTTACTTACAGATAGTATACAGGTCACAATTCTATGGAATACAATTACTGCTTATTACTGAGCGACGTTTCGACTAGGCTTCTCTAGCCGTTATCAAGCAATGATAAAATCTAAAAAATAAGACAAGTCAATATATACATGTACATAACAATACACTCTCAATGCTGACAAAACAGGGATCTCCCTTAATTTGCACGTACCTAAAAGAAATCTAATTACAGATAGGGTGCCAATCATACGAACATTTACATTTATATACGTATTCAGATAACGATATAATAATAATAATAATAATATGAACATTTATATAGCGTCAATTCCACACTTAAAAGTATGCTCTATGCGCTTTTTACACACAATTCTAAATTAAATATAACGTTGAAACAGGTATGTTTTAAGTCTGGATTTAAAACACTCGATAGAAGGCGAACTTTTGATGAAAACTGGGAGATCGTTCCATTTTGATGGAGCAAGAAAACTAAAAGCTCTTGCCCCAAATGTTTTCATTTTCCACCTTGGGGTTACCAACTGTATTTGGTCACATGAGCGTAAACTCCGGGAAGGCTTGTAACTTCGAATTAATTCAGTTAAGTAAGATGGCGCTAGGTTATTAACACATTGATAGGTCAGCGATAAAATTTTGAAATCAATCCTTTCCTGTATTCGTAGCCAGTGTAAAGAGTTTAATATTGGTGATATATGAGATGTTTGTGGGGCACGAGATACTATCCGACCGGCAGTATTTTGTATCTTTTGTAACCTCTTGATGGACTCTTTTGACACACCACCTAGAAGGCTATTGCAATAGTCTAAACGGGATAAGATTAAGGAGCGGACAAGCGTACTTGTTGCTTCGGGTGTTAGATAATCTCTAATCCGGCTGATATTTTTCAGGTGAAAGTAACACTTCCTGGTAAGATCATTGATATGACTGTTCATACTTAAGTTGGAATCTATAAGGACACCTAAATTTCTGACTGACGGGGAGAGAGTAATTTTGGATTCTTCGACAACTAAATGGTTAAAATTAAGTTTGTTCACACGAGTCGGTGGCCCAATGACTATCGCTTCAGTCTTGTCACCGTTTAGTTTCAGGATGTTTTGTGTCATCCATGCTTTGATGTCTTGGATACAATATTCCATATTAGAAATACCACGCTGCTGAGCTAAAAGGTCTAACTTTTCCATCAGTTGTGTGTCATCGGCATAGAGGTGGTGGTTTACATCATTGTGTGTGTTGATAAGACTCCCTAACTCTGACGTGTACAATGTGAAGAGAATTGGACCAAGTACGCTTCCCTGGGGAACACCACATGGTAACAGATATGACACGCAAGCACATGTCTCTCGGAAATTGTCAACAACACTTGTAAGTTATGTTTGCTAATGCAATCTGATTAAAACACAGATCCTATTTCGTTTCGTTTTTTTATGGTTCAAAATTTTGTTTTACTTGTCTTTACGACACGTGGGATCTGACAGAGTTGTTATATTATCGGCGTTTTGGTTGAATTGAGGGATTAGCCAATGAAACAGTCTGTTACAGCGACTTCTTGGCGTACCATGGACGGAACTGGGGGTAAACCAATAGCAACGTCAACGCTGATTGATTAATCAATGTATGACGTCATAAGATCAAAAGCCGCTCTGATACGACCCTCTAGTACAACTTGTCAGATCTTCATGTAGTGTAGGCCATAGGAAGTATAAAAAACGAAACGACATTATTATAGATCTGCATCTTAAAGAGATTGGCGCTGATATAGGTGCGAACTATTTTACTGTTCTCCACAAACCGACCTAAAAAAATGAAATTGTCGATTTCATTGGATTTTGTGTGTGGATATGTGTCCCACCACTAATCGTAGAGAGCCTGTCCCATCTTTAATTGTATAGAGCTTGTCCCATCACTAATCAGATAGAGCTTGTCTCATCAATATCGTACATAGCTGGCCCCATCACTAATCATATAGAGCTTGTCCCCCCGTTAATCGTATAGAGCATGTCCCATCACTAATCATATAGAGCTTGTCCCCCCACTAATCGTATTGAGCTTGTCCCATCACTAATCATATAGAACTTTTCCCATTAATAGTCATATAGAACTTGTCCCACCACTAATCATATTGAAAATACAGATGTGACGTCACCCTTTGATGTTGGCGCACCATTATACCAAATAAACGTACGGGTAACTTGCCAATCGTACTTAATTTATACTAGTGAAATATTGGATTCGTGTGACGTATTTTACTGTAAGACACTCGGGCCCTCTTGTTGTTACAATAATATTATTACTTAATATCTCGCTCTCGACCATTAACCAATACAGAACTTATCTCATCACTAATTACATAAAGCTTGTCCCACTAATCATATAGAGCTTCTCCCACCAATAATCAGTCATCCTAATTCAATACCGTAGGGTTAATGCCGCTCTACACCTCTTATTGTAGAGATATCGTAATGTCACTGGAATAAACCATCCATGACTGACACCAATCGCTCATGACAACAACAAGAAGCTCGCAAGACACCATGGAGTGGTTCCATACGTATCTATATCAAACATGTCGGGTTTCTTTAAGTTTTATGGATATTAGTTTATCCATTTAAATCATAACTGACTATCATCAAAAACAACGAGGCATTTATTTGGCAATAACAAACAGTTAACATATAATGTTCACAGTATTTCCTCCATTTGTTAATGTTCGCATAGGAGAATGTGTAAAAAATAAAATGTAATCAACAGCATTTTTGTATCATTTCCTAGAAGTATGCACTCGTATATATTTTGAATCCGATTTGGATGTACATGTAATGTGCCATGTAATATCGGATTGACAATTAATCCAGTTAATGGTATGTAGAGGTATGGCGATGCTCGGGAAAGACTCTCCATGTTACATACAACCGAGGAATCGAATACAGGGGGGAGAGGGGGAAATGGGGTTTAACGTCCAGTCGACATAACATAATATGGTTCTATTTCATAATGGAAAACATTTTGAATCAACATGTACCCTAAATTCAATTATTTGTTTGAATGCACACACGACTCAAGGTTTGGGCCTAGTAGGTAGACATTTGAGACAAGGGGACATTTTACCACAAAGTTAACAGCACTAATTTCAAATTTTAAAAAAATCAGTTTAAATTCACTTTTAAATTTGACCGCCCCTCTGGATGGCTGAGGTTGTCACCCCCTCTACCCAGTGAGTCCAGGACAATATCAGAAGGTTTTGAGAAGGCGAAAATATAATTATGAAACCATCTTTGGCTTGTAAGCATAATTTAAATTCAATCTCTTCCTCAGAAAAATATCCATTCATCATCTTTGATTGAGTATTATCTTTAACTGTCTGTCATGAAGATGACCTTCTGTACAGTGGATTACTTTCTTAATTAATATATATTAAAATATATACGAACTTCTTCATCTTCAGCTGTTCAAAATCCAGGTGGAAATAGGGTCTTCGCGGAAGGTCTCATCAAATAACGTCCGAGGATACTTTCCTTTCTTCTCCACATGGTCTTTATTTTTTCTGGGGGCGGCCAATGGGCTCCCTCACTTTCTCTTGAAATGACAGACATGTAGGCTCAATGCTTGGATGTATTCACCTATATTTTCCTGAGTTTTTTTCACACAAATTTTTGTTTGCCATGGGTTCTTAGATGCACTTATTCTACGTCACATAACATTATGCGGACTTGGCATTCGGGAGTTGCTGTTGGGTCTCCATACTGATTGTAATATGGTGAACTCAGCACTGTCTTCAGGTATCCTCAACATGACATCCTTCCCAGCTCCTAACAATCAAAATGGAATTAGGCTTGATAACATCTGGATGATGACGGTGCAGGTGCATGTCCAGGTATTTGAGAAGCGTTAGGTTAATGGGAACTACCCGCTAATTTGATCAGTTTAGAAGCCTTGCGACAACATTAGTTGGTCAAAGCGGCGTCATATCCGTGAATGTAGGAGAGGAAAAATATCCTCTGTGCCGGTAGAGAGTAGGGGGTCCTGCCCCCCTTTACCCTCTCTCTGGCTCTGGTCACGCGCTTGAAACGTCATGATAAAGTTTGTGTTGTATTTATGTATTTCTCAGTTGCTAAATGACACTTGAAGATTAAAAGTGAAATGAGGTTTAGGCCTCTACTTTTCTGCACCAGCTGGGATAATGAAAACAGGCCTTAACCGCATGAGTCGTCGTTGCCTCCGTTTATGATGAACTCTGGTTTATGTCCACCCGTCATGTTTGGTTTTATACCCCAAATTTTCTTGTGGACGTATATTGTCGTCGCTCCTGTCCGTCCGGACGTCCGTCTATCCACAATTTGTTTGTGGACACTCTACGTGATACAAGTCACAATTTTATCCGATTTTGACGAAACTTGAAGTATAGGTCTATCTCCCAAACATCTCGGTTCCTTTTGAAATTGGCGTGTATCGGACTTCGTGGAGTATGGCCGCGTTCTCTGTCTCTCTTTTGCAAAATGCGGACGTTTATTGCATGGCAACCGCTTGTTATACCAATATTTTAACACAGCGATCGAACAATCATAATACTTTCAATTCAATTACCTACAGATTAAAAGCAACGGGAGACATATTGTCTCTCCATCATCTATCAACGCCTCGGTCTTGATTGGGCCTATCGTTTAAAGCCCCAATAACACTCTTGTTGTAACTGAATAATATGTCCCAATCTTCATTCTGGTCAACAAATTGTATTATTTTGCAATATTCCAATTAATTGATGATATAAATTTCATCTTAACACACCTAATTTAAAAAATTGGAAAAATTCAACTAATTGATTTGAAAAGTCTAACGTAAACCTTTTCAAATGTGACTTTGATTTAAAATATTTTCGAACCCTCTGGACAAGTAAAATAGGTTGTAATGGATAATTTACAGGTAGGACACTTAAACATCTAGTACTTAGAATAAGCCTATTATTTATTTTCTGGAGCTGCCAAGCCAGCAAGAGTGTTATTGTCCCTTTAAGAAGCTTACACGTTAAGAACTATGTATCATAATACGATTACAACAACCATATTTGTCGACCCTTTTTATTATATTAAAACTATGTTGTCATGTTTATGATATTTTGCGGATTTATCCGCTGTTTGATTAATGTTAATTTACCTACTAGACAATAAGCTTCTTGTTTATCGGATTTAAAGATACACATTCTGTACAAATAAATCCATTAACTTCACTCTTTTAGCAGGGGCGGATCTAGGAATTTTGAAAAGGGGGTGGAGACGGGGCACCCCGCTAATAGGGGGGGGGGGCAAGATCATTATCCGTCATTTCCTTGCATCTGTAGCCATTCCAAGAGCTATCTGGCTGATATTTTCGTCTACGTAAACGTTCGGAACGGACATAATTTTTATTTGGGTCTGAGAAAAGGCACTTTTAGCAGTAAAAAAGGGCACTGTTTAGAATAGATCTCTGCCGTTAATGGCCGCCATATCCAAAAAATAGTATAATTTTTTGTAGTGCATTTCTTCTCCGTTTCACATTTGTCATACACACAATGACTAAATAAACTTTTTCGATTAAATTAAAAGGCAGCAGAATAAATATTACTCAAAGCATGCTTAATGTCGGTCAACTAGCTTAGTGTCATTTCTCAAACGGAGCTACCGTATAGGCAAACAGTCTAATTTTAGTATGAAAGATACATTATGGGCGATTAGATAAAGAGCTGGCATTTCTGACTATAATAATGTAAAGGGAAATTGCTAAAAATTTCACTCAAATTGATCAACCCAGAACCGAGTATTTAGCGATTCAATTTGGGGCCTAGCCTTGATCATCATTACTAATGTCGGTACGATAAAAAAATAGTCTCGATTATCCATTTTTTTGTCCCCCGCCTTTCGAAGAAAGTTGGGGGACTATTAAAATGGGTTCGTCCGTCTGTCCGTCTGTCTGTCCGTCACACTTTTTGGGACACAATAACTCTCTTCCTAATTGAGCTAGAATGTTCAAACTTGGTGTATGTGTTTACTAGGTCAATGCCTTGATGGAGTTCGAAGATGAGCATTTTCCGCTTAGGGTAAGCAGAGATAAGCAATTTGATTGGTTGATGCTTTGGGACACGATAACTTTAGTTCTAATTAAGTGAGAGTGGTGAAACTTGGTGTATAGTTTCATTACAGTAATACCTTGACTAAGTTCGATAATGAGCATTTTCTGCTCAGGGTAAGCTGAGCGATACGCAATTTGATTGGTCGAGACTTTGGAACTCCTTCTAATTGAGTTAAAATGTTCAAACTTGGTGTATATGCTTATTAGGTCAATGCCTTGATGGAGTTCGAAGATGAGCATTTCCCGCTTAGGGTAGGCAGAGATAAGCAATTTGATTGGTTGATGCTTTGAGACACAATAACTTTAGTTCTAATTAAGTGAGAGTGATGAAACTTGGTGTATAGTTTCATTACAGTAATACCTTGACTAAGATCGATAATGAGCATTTTCTGCTCAGGGTAAGCAGAGCGATAAGCAATTTGATTTGCCGAGACTTTGGAACACAATAACTCTCCTTCGAATTGAGTTAAAATGTTCAAAATTGGTGTGTATGCTTATTAGGTCAATGCCTTGATGGAGTTCGAAGATGAGCATTTTCTTCTTACGGTAGGCAGAGATAAGCAATTTTTGGATGACACTTCGTGTTCAGTTTGATTGGTCGATACGTTTGAAAAAAATAAATGTGCGATTAATTAATATGTGTCATCTATTTATTTTGGGATTTCGGCGGGGGACATCAGCCTCACTGTTGGCTTGTTATTTCACCAGCAGCCGCAGATCGCATTTTAATTATGTAAATATCGCATGCCAGCGATAACTTCGAGAGTTGATTATGGTCTGGATAAGTTAATAAATGTAATAATTTAGATAACATTTCAGGCCAAAAGAAAGACCTACAATTGGCAGATTTAGCACTTGCATAATGTATGTTTAAATGTAGAATGCTAATGTAACGATACTTGCTATAGTCCTTTGGGTTGGGGATTGGAGAGTTATTGTGATAGTTTACAAATCCGAACGACTAGACAGCTGCGCCACTGAGAAAGGGGGAACCACGCTGAAAAAATTCCAATTAGTTTTCTCGGCCAAGCCGCGAATCTAGGCTAATGAGCTAGCGTCTTACTGACTTAGTCATCGTGGCTCCCTGACGATTCCCCGGTAGTACATGACAAGGAATAGGGCCGCCTGTCCAACCTCGTGGCTTTTCTTCGGGTCCTCCGCTTTCCTCCCACTGCTAAAAAGAACCTACGCGCAAACGAAGTAAGCAGTGGGAGGAAACCGGAGTACCCGGAGAAAACCCACGAGATTGGACAGGCGACCCTACTCCTTGCCACGTACAACCGGGGATTCGTACAACCTGCCATTGACTCAATGGCAGGCAGTAAGATACAGCGTGCGCACGCTAACCATTCGGCCATCCAACCCCCCGAATTAGAAAAGAAAATATTTAATTAAGCAACTAGTTGATAAACAAGCAGTTTCATTAACTCTGACTAAAGTTGACCCTCAAGAAGAGGGCACTGGTGTGTATACACTTGAAACACTATTTTACGTTATTATCTTGTATCTTAATGGAGGCAAGTCTCTAAATCAATATCATGCACGACTTGTTGGTCAATTTAAATCAACATTGATTTTTTTATCTTACCGTGAAAAGATATCCAATATTGAAGACAAAATGAACATTTTAAAATTGGCACATGAATCGCGTTCCAGAATGTTTTTGTGTAATGAAGTAACTCGATGAACAAGGCTAAACATATCCCACTGGAGAATATTACCGATTTGGACTGGAATGCCCAGGCACAAAAGACTGTCATTCAATTAGAACATAATTAATTAGAAGTTATAGTAAAAACGGAAACGATTAAATGTAATTTAGTTTCTATACATTCATAGAACATTATTATATGTGTTGCGATCAATTTGTATCCATTTCTATGTGTCCAAGAATAGAGATTTAAGCTCTTTTAATTTTTATAATCAGGTAGTGTTCCGTATCTCGTACTCTTTGTACTCGTAATTGTAAAAAAAACAAACAAACCTCTTGTTAATTTTTTAAAAAGAGAAGCTGTCTTTGACATTCTATTCAGCTTTTTCAAACGGTTAACAATATTCTATTTAATTCTATGTTTAAAGATAGAATTGGGTCTTATCTAGGGGAAGTCCGGGTGTAATAATTGCTATGTACGTAAAAGATCCCTTAGCATTAGGAATTGGATATATGAGTAGGCTGTAGCAGCGCTACCCTGCCAAAATTTTCCTCATAGCACGTCTTAATTATCCGAGTCGGAGCAGAACAGTGGGACGTTAAACCCCATTTCATTTCATTTTATATATTATATAAATGTTTATATATTGTGATGAGAGTCACTATTTCAAAGCCGACAAGATTCCCGGTCCGATCCTGGTGCTAGCCGAGAAAGTTCATACCCGGGTTCTCCGTGCTAGTCGTACAGGGAAAACGTTCAGATCTGCCGAATAACCGAAGCAAGCCTCTGTACTCCTTGGCGTGCAATAAAGCCCCCCCCCCACACACACACACACCCACACCCCACACGGCATGGCATATGTCTGTTTTCATTAGGCCAGTTGATGCACGAAAATGAGACAAAACCAATTTTATGTCTTGATGATCGAACAGACCTAGTATGAAGCGATTTACTAGAGG
Source organism: Patella ulyssiponensis (assembly GCA_963678685.1). Lineage (NCBI taxonomy): Eukaryota > Metazoa > Mollusca > Gastropoda > Patellidae > Patella > Patella ulyssiponensis. Next base: position 65,932,021 of record OY783229.1, read on the forward strand.
TTCGACTCTTGTTAGTTTAATTTACTAGCGGGACATGAGATCATAGTCTACTACATATGTAATTTATTTTGTGTGACTTGGGAGAACTCAACTCGTATGCTTACAAAATAAGCAATTTATTTTTGCTGTATGCATGAAAGCAGGGCTTTCAATTTTCTTCATGTCAACTACAGTCATATAAAGCTACACACGCAATTCTTCATCCTAATTGTACAGTTAGATCGCTTGAATGGTCTCTAGAACATCCGGTTAAAGGAGAAGTGTTGTGTTCAAAATGAAATGAAATGGGGTTTAACGCAAAACCAAGCTTTCACGTAGCGAGGCCCTGGGCCAGTTTAGAATCAGGGCCGGGTCTACTGCTATGAACAAATTATTTTATATCCTTTCGAATAGACCGAGCCTCCGTTCATGGCACCGCTAGACCGATGAGTGGTGCTTTCGTCTGGAAATTAATAGTTGTTTCTTTTTGCCATGAACAGCGAGGCACTCAAAAGCGCGGTACCCTGGGCCTAACATGAGCTGTGGTTTAATGTCCTACATTTCTGCATCGACTGTGCCCGGCCTACTCTTATTTCAAATACCAACTGTAAGGGGTTCTTTTACGGACCGGACACACCGATGTTTTATCCAATCCGAACGACTATATGTTGTCCTTTGCCAAACCATTTATCCCACCTTTTCTATATTCAACTACATGAAAGCGGAGTGTCTAAAGGAAATGTTAGAAAAATCCGTCACCCCTCCTTCCTCCCCCTCTCTCTCTCTCTCTCTCATACCAACGGAGGTAATAAAGTTTCCGTTCACAAAGCCTCCTTAATGTACATGGTAATATGTGCGTCCGATCCCTAATGTTATCATCATCCGAACTACTGGATGACTGTCGTTTCCAGGCCCTCTCCCCAGCATCCTCCACAGACAATGGGAAACAGCGATAGGAAATCCCAAGAAACCCTCGTTCCAGCATCCTCAACACTTTTGAAACCAGGATAGGAAAAGAAAACAGGACAGGGAATCTCAAGAAACTTTTACGGGGATCGAACCAGTGACTGCCTGGTTAATACGTCAGCGCCATTCTCACCACTAAACCAGCATGGTTTCATATTCTAACAAATTATAGACAATAATAACAGCTGCTAGTAACGACTTTTATTAGAAAAATTCAAGATACCATCATTCAAGTGCTTAAACTTAGTGTTAATGTCTTTATGAGTTATCAGCGTTGAAACATCCTTCAATATGGCGTCCCAGTGTTTGAAAATCGCGATGTATTCGTTAAAATCGATCGATTTGTTTGTTTTGTGTGTCGAAATTAACTGTTTGGTATTCCCTTCAATTAGCAATTGCTAGTGCTAGTTCCGCCAGTAGCCTCATGAACGCCATTTTTAATTTGGTTCTGTGTTTGAACGACCGTGTCTAGAAAGGTTTTAAGCGTTGATTCTAGTAGCTATAACAATTCTCCATTTCCTTTAACGGCATTATCCATACAAAGACATTTCCCTTTTTGTTCCAAGGTGACAAAATTATTTCTGTAGACCTCCTCTGAATTATAGTTTTCGTGTGTACAGTAGACATGAGCTTTTCTACACCATTCATTAAGACATCTTTCCTTGTTGCCTTATCTCAATTGAGAAATAGTTATTATCTTTTAAAGGAATACATTATTTTATAAAAATCACCACGTCAAAGAAAGAAGTTCGACGACTTGTGTTTTCTTTTGCGATTTTAAATTTACATAATTGAGAAAATCAAAAGAGTTTCTATGATTGGGTTACATAATAGAAGAAATATAAAATTCTTCTTCGGATTTGTTTAATGAAACTCAGATTGTAATGTGTTTCGTTTTATTTATTTTTATATTCTATGAAGACCGTTTCGTTGGTTGTTTACATTGGGTCTTGTTTTAAATAAGTATGAATTAAATTAAAATGGAAACTCGTTTCGTAAACTTCACCTGGACGCCATTTTGTTGACCTGAAAACATTTAATTATAGATAAATGTCTTTTATCCTAGGTATCCCCAGTGATCGCATTCCGTTTCAATCCAGTAACCTCTGGGTTCATCCAAGTTGGGAGACACGTATTCAAATTATCTACCCTTGATGACCGTCCTTTTTATTCGACCAATCAAAAACTATCGCTCAATACAAAGAAAGTTGGTGAAGAGAGGTAACTCTCATAATTTTGCTGCAACAAAGCCGTCATATTGTTGTGAATGTAAGCAGTGGGGCTAATCATGGTTTGTAAACTGTATTTTAATTTGTGCCTAGAATCAAGGGTAGATGATTTGAATATCCCTTGGATGAACCCATAGTGCAGTGTAATAGAGCGGAATGAGACCACCGATGACACCAAGGATGGATATCTGTGGGTATTGTACATATTGTGATTGGTCGATTCTAGGTCAAACAACCAATTACGATACACGTTACAGAAAATAGCGCTTTGATACTTGAGATTATTAGGATATCTATGAAGATAAAAGGCATTGTTATGCTGTCATCACAGATCCGGAACTCGCCCTGTTGTTCTGGGGCATGTATTTTATAGAAATGAATGGAGAGGCGAATCGAATAAATGGAACGAAAATAAAACCTAGTTTTAATCAGATTTGTTTTATTGTAGATCAAAGAAGATGAACAAATAAATCTGCCACAGAAATGATTTATTGTAGTAATAACCAGGGATTACTTCATTTCTTGAAAAAAATTCTAATATTCGTTTTCCAAAAATCTGCCAAATTCTAGTTATATGCAAAGAGGCCGTGGGCATAAACTAATGCACGAGTCTGTCATCTTCGATTATCCATTGTCTTTCACAAAAATTCATCGGAGACTGGTCCTTTTATTCACGAATATGAACAGGTGAACCTACTCTTTGTCACGTAGAAGGTATGAGACACTTGGCTCCAAGCCGACGCATGATCGATTTGGCCACACCTCTTAAACCTAGGGAGTCGTGGAAGGTAAGTGATAAGAGCGCTGTCCCGCCTAAATCATAGACAAGAGAGAGAAAGGGGGTGTAATCTCCACTCGCCACAAAGTTGATCATTTTGGGACTAACACATAATTGAAATTTCAACAGATAATTGAAATTTCATTTGAATAATTCGATTGCACGTATGGGTCTTTAGCAGTGGGTGGAAACAGGAAGACTCAGAGAAAACCCACGAGGTTAGACAGGCGACCCTACTCACGTACAACCGGGGAATCGAAAACCACACCAATTGACTCAATGAGAGACCTTAAATATGATCTTTTATTTATGGTAGCCTGTGAAATGTGGGACTTCCCCTTTAGATATGGCTATATACAACAATGAATATTACCAGCTAGTTTTTATTCTCAGATTTATACTGATGTAATAAATAGTTTTAATAGGTTCTATGATTATACTGAATATTATAACAACATCATTTATTCTGTAGGAGTTCTTTATTAAATGGCCATATTCATCTATAAATTGTTATTTATGGTATTATTAATGGTCATTGTTCCTCTATTAGAAATTGAATGTTCTTGTTATTGTGTGAAGTACATCATCCACTTAATCAAATTATAATCATATATGTTGCTAAAACGTGAACCGTTGTGACTCAGTGAGTAAAGCGGCAGAGTGAGATAAATGGGGTGAATGAGAAATGGGGTTTAATGTCTATTCGACACAAACTAGGTCATTTCGGGATTAACACATGGTTCAATTTTATTTCAATAATGCGCTTGCGCGTAGGGGTCTGTAGCAGTGGGAGGAAATCGGAGTACCCGGAGAAAATCCACGAGGTTGGACAAGCGAGAGAAATTGGGTTTAACGTCCACTCGACAAAAACCAGATCTTTTCGGGACTAAAATATGGTACAATTAATTTTATCTTTTATCTTACTGCTGTCTAGTGCGTACTGTCAATTGGCAATTCACAATGTGTGCTTCCAGAAATAAATTATTTGTAATAATTTGCCTGCAGCAAGTTCGTGTGATAAACAAATAGTGTGCTAGAGAGATTGCTTAATACGACTATTGTTTGATAAGAACTCTTCTGCGGAGTATTTCACACTAGTTAGCCTGGGGAGAACTTCTGTTTTTATCTAAAATAATAACGGTCTTCGCAAATTCTTCCTACGGTTAATTCTCATACAGCGGAATCGTACAGAGTCAGACCGAAATTTGATTTTTTTTTGTGACAATATATTTTTGTTATATTTCTCGGTGAGTTCGCGTTACTAAAAATAATTATCTGTGAATGATTTGTTGTTGTTTAAATCGTTGGATCTGGTCAATTTGTAGTGTAATGTATAGCTTTGTGGCACTTAAGGAATCTTAACCAATTCCGTGCTGCTGTAAGTCACATTAGGAGGGACTACCGGGAACACGAATTCAAACATCTTAATCAATACAAACGATCGTGTACACATGAATCTGTAGTTGGTGTGTAGTTTAGACTAGGGAATCATGTATGTATAGTTAACACCGACTGAATTGTATTGGGTTGTTTCTCGACGTATGGCTTTGTTGAGTGGGAATCACCGTCTCTGCTGCTTTAGAATGGCCTTCTAAGACATGGCTTGCAGACATTCGTTTTGTGCTGTGCCTTAATATTAATACGTAATTAAAATGTGTTCAATAGTTCAAGTGGGAATTAGTGCTATTTAGCAGGGGGGTTTTGTAATTTATTGCCGTCAGCTGTTTAATGGATGTTATTCTGTCTGGTTACTTTGATACATAAAACATAAGAATTTTGGAGAAAAGTTTATTTATTTTTAATATTCGAAATGGGATCAGAAGAAAAACAAGAAAAACATAAAATGCGAAGAGTTCGCAAGGTAAGACATTCACTTTTCAAAACTTGTTGTTTGGGGATCGGGTCTCTTCTTTGACCTTTGTCAAACTTTGTCGTGCTTTGTGAGATACGCGATAATTAGGGTCGAGCCTTTTCTTCGACACGTTTTTCAAACATTTATACTTTTCGTATGCATAATTCATATTTTGAGATTCGCGATAGTTAGTCTCAGAATTGAGTCTTCTTTTGGCATTCATTAAAGTTTTATAATTTTTGTAAGAATAACTCAAACTTTGGATATTTAAGGGTTCGTGTCTTTCTTTGACTTTGACAGACTTTATATAGGTTTCATATATGTAACTCGTACATTGATATTCGTGATATTTAGTCGGAGAATCAAGTCTGTTCTTGGGCGTGTTCGGTTTTTCAAGCTTTTATAGTTTTTGTATGCATATATACATGTATGATGATACCGATACTTAATGTTTATATATTCTGACTTTCACAAATTAAATACGCCATGCATGTACGTAAATATTTATATCTTAGAATTAGAATCTTTGATCTTTTAATAATATCGCTAAAATCTAATATTTTAATCGAGTTTGGCGTTAACTAAATTACGTGCAGCAAACTAAATGAAATAAAATGGAATTCGATTTAACACTTTACTGTTCTGGGGCCTATTTCACGAAATTTTAACTAAGATAATATCCCAATTTTAGTAATTTGATTGGATAATATTAGATTGATTTTAGTGCTTAGCCAATCAAAATTGAAGTATCTACTAAAATTGGATTTTATCTTAAGTTAAAATTTCGTGAAACAGGGCCCTGGTCCAACTGGGCTTATGAAGACAGGCATACGCCACGCAGCGTGTTATGGGAGCCCACACAGTTAAAAATAATAGGCGACTTTACACCGATTTAGGTGGCAACTAGTTGCCACCCGAAAAAGTGTGACTATAAGCCTTAACTGGTGTAAGCTTGTACACTATATTTGGAAAAGTATTTCACTTATGACAGTGTAACACCAAACACCTGAATGTGGGTTTAAACAACTCGCACCCAAGAGTGTAAACTAAGCACTACACTAAATCGCAGTCTTCCAAAATTTATACTCGGGGGTGTAATTTTTCGGAATACTAGTTTTAGTGTAATCTTTATACTGAAGATGGCGTCAGATTACACTTAATAAGGGGGACATGCTGTTGGGCATGGGGTAGAAGCACTTATTATTGGATAATATTTACACCTTTAGAGGGCTGAATAATAACCTCTTTTGGGGTATTAATTGTCCTTGACATTGATTGACTTTCAAAACACTCAAATTAGTGTAACTTTTACATTTTTATAGGACTGCTTATTATCGTGTTTTAGGGTATTGATCGTCCTTGACATTGATTGTCAGTTTCAGAACACATAAATTAGTGTAACTTTACATTTTTTGATGTATAATATCCATGACTTTGATTTGGGGCCTGATTGTTTTTGACTAACGCTTTCAAAAGCCTACGTTAATAACATCTGACACTTTTAAATGATTTAATACTGTAGAACATGAATTAGGAACTACCTGATCTCTTGGGATTTTTTTTTTAAATTGCAGTTACTTGATGTTTTACAGTATAACTCACATAATATTTTAAAAACATATAATTTAGGAAACGAAACATTTATTCTCAATAAATTTTTCCATGTGGATCAAACCAAATAATTATGTGTACAAACAAATGACATTTAGCATTGTAATAAGATTCAAAATGACATTATAATGGAATCTCAAATATAGCAATTAAATACATCTTTCTGTATTTCATATGTTATCAAACTAATTTTCAGTAATTTAATATGAAATAATATCAGTGAATTGTAAATAAGATAAACAAGAAATCGGTTATTTATAAGAGCAAAACATGTATAGACTGTCAATAAGAAACAAACATGTCCAAATAGAAACTATATTTTGAAGTATTTGTAGCTTAATTAAATGCATTTCTGCCATATCCAAACAGGGCCTAATCATGTATCAATAAATATCTAATATCACCCATTATTTTAAAGTCCACACCAGATATTACTTTACGGCTCAAAGTTTTAAAAGATTCCTTCCAACAGAAAGGGAAGTACATGAAATTTTTGAATATGATCACATTCAATGTGGGTGTAAAACATCAATAAATGACTATTACTTTTATAATAACAATGTTTTGACAACCGAAATGTTTATGTTAAATAATTAAAATATGTCTCTTCAAAATTGATGATATGGTTCAACAGGCAAAAATAACAGCAAGATTTGTCTTAAAAAAAACAAATAACATTTCAACAAATACAACAAGTATCAATTTGAAATGACATAATGATTTGAATGACCATCGATGAAGACTATGAAAATTAAAAAAAGACAATCACCAGTACTTCTAATACTATATTATAATAGACCTGCTTACTTGAATTATCTACTCTAGCATACAAAACACAGACCCCAATTTCATTAATGCAAATAATAATCAATTAGCCTAGGTCTAGGACTAATCTCGCCTTATAACTAGATTTGCAACTAAGTTGACTAGGCCTACACACACTGTACCAGTACTGTAAATGTAAAGTCATTCAGTATTAGGCATACTATAGTATTACTATTATATTTAGGCTATATTACTAATAAACACAGCCTCCCTAGCGACCTATGGCAGGCTATGGTATGACATTGACACCGACACTTGCATTTTCTAATTCATGAGAAAAGTAGTAATTTTAACCGGAACAGGGATTATTAATTTACTTGGGACAGAATCAAAAAGAGAAAATACATCAAATGCATAATTATTATTCAACATTTCAACCGTTCTGAAAGAGACATAACTCTAAAAATAAAGAAAGTTAACACGGCGAGGGAAGCTGAGAGAATCATTTGACTGTGAGACAGAAGTTGGATTTCGGGCCTAATCGATAGGCCTATCATTAAACCTGTACATAACCAATATCAATCACGACATGTATGTCATATTATTTATACTTTTTTGCGTGATCCGGTCTAGGTTCCGTAAATGAGTTCATCCTCTCCATTCTTCTGTCGTCGAAGACGTTCGTGCGTGAGACGCCTGCCGTAGAAATGGCGTGAAATACGACCCGATCACCCAGTCCTCAGAGAGAAAACGAGAAAACACCAACGTAGGCCTACTCGTAGGAATATTTTACGTCTTTGACACGCACACTCTCGCTTACATTTTGTATAAGAAATGGCAGGTAGCCTATGGCAGTAAACAATAATATATATATAAGGCCTATATATATTTTATTTCTATTTATTTATAATATCTTAACAGTAATGCAACCCAACATGGCACACACAGTGTCAACAAATATATATATATATGCTACAAATTACTAAAAAAAAATGAAATAAAGAACCCCCCCCCCACACACACACACACCCGAAAGAAAAAAACGACAAAAAGGCAGCACGATAAAGAATTTTTTAAGAAGGCTTGGTTCATTAACTTCTATTTTTGTTTTATTTGGGGGAGGGGGGGCCCACGGAAATATTTTGCAGTAGCCGTCTTTATAGCCTGCCATGACCCTCTTTATCCTCACATAGGACCTATTAAGTTAAGCCTACAGCTGTTGTCATGTACATGGTAGGGTGGGTTATATATGTAGCCTATGCTTTTAAAACAAACTGGGCGCTGGACTTATTTTATGTGTTTTATTTGGTCTATCACTTTTCAATCGGCTACACTTTTAGTCTGTTTTCTTTTATAAGCGTGTACACTTAGGCCTACTCTTTCGCAGCACTATGCTCAGTGTAAAATTTACACCTCACTAGGTTTTGTTTGTCAGCATTCATTACACCTCTTTGGTGTAAATTACAATATACACCCAAATGGTCGTAGGTCACACAATACACCATAAAGCGTATATGAATACAACCACATAGGTGTTAAATTGTAGAAAATATCGTTTACACTTGCTAGTGTAGTTCGTTTTGGCTAATTACACTTGTTACGGTGTCACTACTCAAACACACAAACTGTGGTGTAAAGTTTACACGGGTTTTACACTCTTTAGAGTTTTTGATTACACCCATTTTTAACAGTGCAGGTAGCAGCGTTATTACGAATTCCAACTCTCAAAGCCGAATGACTTGTCTCTTGCTCGATCCTCCGTCCTACATCACTGACAAAGGGGAACCACGCCTGAAAATGCACGGGACAAGAAAAAGAGGTGTGTGTGTGTGTGTGGGGGGGGGGTATGGTTCACTCGTCACAACCTCGGTCTTTTCGAGACTAACAAGCGAGGAATTGCAACCACACCACGTGACTCAATCAGTACGAACTACAAACTACGAACAAGCCTTCGGTTTTGACAGTTTTCCGTTTCCGTTTGGTTAAATTAAAAATATCAAATCAAATAAAACTTTAGTCCTCAAGAAGCTCATTGCAATGTGGTTTTATCAAATTCGAGATGATCTGTCAAAAAACAATACATAGCCCGAAAATTTGCCCCAAATCAGAACAATTGCCGACCACTTCGACGCTGATCGACCTTCTACTGAATTGTAAATGTTCAAGTTTTTCTATAAAATCGGGAAAATACAAATTCCATCCATAAATCACGATTCCGTACCTCGCTTTTTAACCACGAACTTTTCTCGATTACTTCGTAGAAAATTGACGAAACAAACGCCGTTTATGGCATTAACAACACACGGAGTGATGACGTCAGCACAAAAAACGCTTCACAATTGAGAGTTCGTACTGCGTTCGGATCCATACAGTGAATGTCTTATCACATTGATTATTTATCATTCGATTAAGAAATGGGAAAACATTGACGAAACGACCGCCGCTTATGTCAATAACAAAAACAGTTCGGAGTTCGTACTGCATGCTGCACCACATGTCAAATATATACTCAGATTGATTATTTATCATTTAATTAAGAAATGAATTTGGATAATCCCCTGGCTTGATTTAATCGGATTACAAACAGTATAAATACTGAATATATAAAACATTTGAAAGACGATTATTTTAGTGATTTATAAAATAACGAATTAAGCTTATTTTATCTTATAATTCTCTCTGTGTATATTGGACAATCTTTACTTCAAAAATTGATAAAGAACTGGTCGTTCTTGCTTTAATTGTTCAATAATAGATAATGACAAATGAATATATTATCAGTGTTTGAAATCGTATTATAGATTGCTTATTATCGTAGCAACGGTACTTGACATTCGGGATCACGTCTCGATTTTCCACTTTTAAATTCAAATAGTCAATGCCGATTGTGTTTTAATCCATTTAAATCTTTACAGAGTTGATAATAGGCGTGCCATGTGAATAAATGTCTAAATAATAGATAGTATAAAATTTAAAGCCAAAAGACAAATCTGCAATACGAAGATTTAGCTTTGACAGAATGCATCTTTAAAGGGTGAAAGTACGAATGCGATGCTTTATAGATGAGCTGTTTACACAAAACTGATTAATCGCTTGTGTAAATATATAAAGGATATTAATTTTCACTTTAAATAACTGGGACTCAGATGAAAGCGATGTATAATCCTTTAGTTGTAGATGAACTTTCGATCGTTGAAATTTCTGTTAGTAGGGTCTCCTGTATCTGGATATTTTAATAAAGTCTTATTTGTGCCATATTTGCACGAATAAAATGACATTCCAGACGAGACATCGATGCGTTATAAAGAGAACTAATGCACTGAATGTGAGTGGGCCATGTCACTGCCACTGCAAAATCCCTTGACATTGAACACTGTTTCTTTATAGACATGTATAAAGACCTTGAGATTGCATCCCAGTCAGTAATATGTGTAGTTTAATGGTCGAGAGACATTTAGTAATATATTGGTATTGTACGAGTGCGAGCGATAGCACGAGGGCAATATCTATATATTACGCAATGTCTTGCATGAGACCAATAAACAACTTAAAATACAGACACTATCCAGCACGTGCATTTCAATGAAATACGTCACTCGGGTACAATAATTCAACTAGTATGAATAATGTAGGCTTGGCACATTGCCGGTACCATTTTGTATTTTAAGAATGCATAACGAAATGACCGGAAGTGGGCCATTTTATTGCAATAAGTAATACTATATTGGGAGAGACTGTATATCAAGGAGAGAGAGATGGATGGGGTTTAACGTCCACCCGACACAAATTAGGTCATTTCGAGACTAAAATTATTATTTCAATAATTTAGATTGCGCGTAGGGGTCTTTTTCAGCTCGAGGAAACCGGAGATCCTGGAGTAAACCCACGAGATTGGACAGGCGACCCTTCTCCTTGTCACGTAGAACCGGGGATTCGAAACCACACCAGTTGACTCAACGACAGGCTTTATGATACAGCACGCACTTGCTAACCACCACCCCCCCCCCACCCCCGTATCAAAGCAGGCGAATTATTGAAACAAGAATGTTATACCAGTTCCGAAATGACCTAATTATTGTTGAAAGGAAGTTAAACCCTCATTCCTGTCTCGTTATCCCACCGTACTGACATAGCTCTTGAATTACAGTAAAAATCCGAAACCATGTTAAAAGAGCAGATGTCTATATAACGGAGAATGTTAACGGTACCAAAGATTGTATTTTCTTTGAAATTGTCGCTGAAACATAAAACTAATCAGAATGTGTTTTTTGGGGTTTTTTTAAGTATGAAGTAAGTATGCTATATCTGTAATAACATCCCATCAACTATGATGTATTATAACTATCTATAAATATATATATTATCAGTTACCAGAAAACATTAGAGCAAATATTTTTTTATCAGATCACAAGTAACAGGTGTAAGAAATACCGCCATTTACATTCTGAATGGCATATTTTAATATGAGGAATCTTGACTTCTATTAACAAATGAGCAGCTGTATTGGAGGTTTTTTTATCATTTAAGCCACCGATTACATTTTCTGAATGGGATATTTTAGTATGAACTTTTATGGGGAGTCTTTGGGCTTCTGTTAACGAATTAAATACTGTGGCAGGGTTATGTATCATTTAGATTGAGATCATCTTTATGAAATGAAAACGAAGTGAAATGAAATGAAATGGGGTTGAACTTCTTGCTGTTCTACTCCGACCGGGGTAACGAAGACAGGCATTCTATAATTCGCTTGCGTCTAGAAGTCTTTAGCAGTGAGAGGAAACCGGAGGACGCAGAAAACCCCCCCACGAGGTTGGACAGGCGGCCCTACACCTTGTCCTGTAAAAGTGAGGAAACGTAACCACGGCACTTGACTGAGTGACAGACCGACTGATCCAACGTTCATGCGTTAACCATTCGACCCCCCCCCCCCACACACACACACACTTCTTCCTGTTGGTTATATGTTTACTGGCGCTTTATAAAAGTGCCGGGGAGGGACTGAGCGGTAGGGTACTGGCTATTGACCTATCAGCAAGAATGTCCTGGATTCGAACCCCGTGCTTTAAACGAAGAACCTTCGCGATTCCCCAATCCCGATTGTGACCTGTCACTGGCACCGTGTCTGGGGTTGACAAGAAAAGTCGACCTAGTTGTTCGGGTGGGAAAAAAAATCAAAGGCCCATTCGTGTTCACGTTGGCTTGCAAGTAAACGCACGTTTGACAGTTTTAGACACAGTGAGACACTGTGACTTCTACTTTAATATTCAATGTTTTATGTGAGACACAGTGAGGACACGGACTCTCATTTTGATATATATTGCATCATGTGCGACAATGTGAGGACACAGAGACTCCTACTTTAATCCCTATTTTATTATGTCAGAGGACATGGACTCCTACTTTAATAATTCGTGTATTATGCGAGACACTGTGGATACTGTGACTCCCAGTTGAACGCCTCTTGTATTATGATAAGACGTCTCTGCACTCAGTACTCTCATCAGTGTTACGAGCATGATTATCTTTATTGACTTGACGTATTGCACCATTGTTTTTGCCCAGAATCCATGTGTTGTTACGATGGCATTAAGATGAATTTGCCTCAGATTACAAGAGATCTGTTTGAGAGAATCACGTGCTATGTTTAATGTCAAATAATCTTTTACAACATTAACTGCAATTCCTTTCATCTGCTGGTGTTGTGTTTAACGTCCGAAAAATATGCACCCATGTCTTTATTGAATTTAAGGTTATCGTCACAATGGCGTCATTTGTAATGGATGTATGGCGCTAGGAACACAGATCATAATTAATAAATTCGTGTCTTTATTAAATCGCGTTTTTGTTATAGACAATTGATACACTTTTATAAAATAGAAATATTCGTCTTTATGGCACCAGAATTCTAGCAAGGAATCAACATGCTTTTAAAGTCTACGTCTATCATTACATTGTCGTTGATATTTGGCGCGGAATTAAACATGGAAGCAGAAGCCACAATGGCTGCCTTTCGATACATTCTCGGCCAATTCAAACAAATCACTGAAGGTCACAAGGTATAACTGAATATAACCATTAATAATGTTATAAAAAATATTTATATTCACGTTCAAGTGGAGTGGGTTTTTTGGTATTACTGTTTTTAAAATACACTGTTTGCTGAGTAATCGTCAGTGTTTTAAATGTTTGGCGTCTACTTTCGTAATAATAGACTTATATGAATACGTGCTTTATCTTATTGGAAATGTAGTCTAGAAATAGCTATTATTGTACTCAAATACACTCCAATATACGAGAACATTATTTTATTTAGTAATTATTGAAATATGTATGATATAGGGCGGGTCCATTAGCGTGGCTAAGGGGGGCATTGGTAGTTTGTCTAGTGTGGTAGCTTTTGGAGGTGGCACTGGTAGACAAAAAAGTTTTTTCTGCCCGAAAATTTTAATTTACCATCAATACACTGCTTACTGATGGAAATTATTGACAACGGTACTTGTATTGGAAGGGGGGGGGGCACCCTGAATGATCCCCCGGGCCAAACAAACTGTAGCTAAGCTCCTGGGTGGGGGCTTATGTTGTGGTCGCACCTATTTTGTACCTTGATCAGCAGGGTGGGCCCTGTTTCTTAAAATCCAAACAAAAGAGATAAAATCCAAATTTTAGTGGATACTTATCTTAGTTAAAATGTCGTGAAACTGGCTCCAGTTATTTTAATGACTATTGCTGTTCCCCTTCGCAGCTAACATTTCTGTTTGCATTTAAACTTTAAACAACTCCGCTGGCGACTTGCCTGGTGACATTGTCTTCGTGTTAGCGTCGGCTTCCGTGTTCGAAGCTCAATACCCCGAGCTATGGTTACTCTTTCATGAAAGTATCAAACATTTAATAGTGCTTTCGGAGCGAGAGAGAGACAGGTTTAATGTTAACATACTAGGTCATTTTAGGACTAACATACGCCACAATGTTATTTCAAATTCACTTTCTCGTATGGGTCTTTTGCAGTCAGGGGAACCAAAGGAACCAGAGAAAAGGGCAACGATGTTGGGACAGTCGACCATATTCCTTGTCACGTACAAGAAGAGAATGTAAATTACGCCATGACCATGCCCCGCATACAGCAAAACTGACAGTGATATGTCCTTTTGTATTCCAAGTATCGATTAGGCATGGTGCCTTTTAGTTGTTTATACTACGAGTCCCGTTCCTTGTATGAAAACAAATTGACGAACATGCGACCCACTTGACCCACATGGTTATATTCCTCATTTAGATTTATCATTAAGCAACAAACCTGTGGCCTTTTACAGACAGTTTCCATCATGGCCATCGCCTGCAGTAGAAAACTGAAAATTCCTAGTTAGTTGGTTGCCAATCAGCATTATACCATGGAATACCCGGTCATGCTGAAACATTTCATTTCGGTATATCCGTCTACATTCGACTTTATGTCAAACATGATATCGTCTCGGTTCTCATATGTGATCTAAGACATCGTTATTTGCCTCTAAAGTACCAGATGAACAGGAGTGTTGGTTGATCTTATTCATCCAAGAGACTGTCAATAGTATTAATGCTGTACATACAGAAACTTCTGGCAATATCATATCGCCTTTATATCATGACTATAGCCAAAATGTACATGTATGTTATAAATTTCTTCGTAAAACAGAAAGACGGTGCCAACATAATTGTTGCATAGAATGACTACGGAAATACATCCATTCACCTATACGGTATTTGTGGAACCATGAAACGAACGGACGTAGATTGTCGCATGACAGTGTACTAATTTTAAAAGTTTTGTCCTTTTTTCATACACGGTCCGAGGGGGTCAAATATCTGGTACAATTTTCCGCGAGTCACTTATCGGAGTAATCTGTCAGAAAAAAAAACTATTTTCCTTATCAACGACGGTTCGTGTTCTGTCAGTAATTACTGCGCTAAACGTACCATCCCGGTATGATAAAGTAAATATTCAAAAATAAAACGAAGCGCAGCATTTGTAATAAATCATACATTTTTTTTTTCGTGTCATTTTGGCGGTTTG
The DNA here is from genome assembly GCA_963678685.1 of Patella ulyssiponensis. Taxonomy (NCBI): domain Eukaryota; kingdom Metazoa; phylum Mollusca; class Gastropoda; family Patellidae; genus Patella; species Patella ulyssiponensis. The sequence continues at coordinate 65,947,251 of OY783229.1, forward strand.
GTTCCAGGGCAGTGGTAAATTTTTCGGGCTTTGGAACCCCACCGCATCCCACTACCAGTAGTCCTGGATAGGACCATTGTGTGTAATTATTGGGTTGGATAACATCAGAACACAATCTGACTAAAATACAGATCTATATTTCGTTTCGGTTTTTTTTAAATTCGATGGCCGACACTACATGAAGATCTGGAAGGTCGCAGCAGGCGTCATACGCGTGGCTTTTGGCCCCATGACGTCAGGCATTTGATTAACCATTCAGCATTGGTTATACACTAACAAGCGAACGCACACTACAAAAACTCACCATGAAGACCCGGGATGTGTAAAATACACTGGAATTAGTTTGTTTTGAAAGACATGGAATATGTATTGTACACTGAAATTGATTTGTTTTTAAAGACCTGGAATGTATATACTGAATTCGTTTGGTTTGTTTTCAATCTGTATGATATATTGAAATTAGTTTGAAAGACCTGGAACCTGTGTGATACACTGAAATTGGTTTGTTTTGAAAGATCTTCAATATGTATGATGTACTGACATTGATTTGTTTTGAAAGACCAAGAAACATTTCAAAACCTATGTATCCGGCAATTATTGGACATAGCGCATGAATCGATAGAGACAAAGGAAAACTTCTATGTCTATTTATTCGAGATTCAAAGCTCTACAATTCATACAAAATAGGGACTAGGATTAAGCATTCATCGTAAACGCTGTCTGTATGACTTATTAATATACACGTTATAATCTATGTGTGTTTCTTATTGTTGGATAGTACAATAATGTCTCGACAATCGCTTATTAAACAATGCTGGTTTAATCTGTTTCCGATCAACTCCTCGTGTTATTCAAGTATACATACTAAACATTGTTCCGACGACATATTTTTTTCGAATGAAGGGGTTGGTTAGTGCGAATCTGAACTGTCGTAAAGGGTCTATACTTATAATATGCACCAATGTTTTGGACCAGAACTTATAACATGCGGCAATGTTTTGGACCAAAACTTATAGCACGGGGCGATGTTTTGGACCTGTTTTGGACCTAATGTTATGACATGGGTCGATGTTTTGGACCTTTTCGGGACCTAAAGTTATAATACAGGTGTTGTTTTGGACCTTGACTATTACAAGGACGATGCTTTGGACTTAGATTTTTGTAACAGGGGATTAACGGTCTTATATTTATAACAGGGGGTGTTGGGTCTCCTATACATGTATTTATAACAGGGGACTTTGTTAGACTTGCAAGCTACTATGGCTCCGAACTTAACACGCAAAATCCCAGGTTATTTCATCCCATTTAATCAAGGCGTGTATTTTAGTTTAATGGTATAGAACTAGGTTATTTATAATAATTAGTGTAAGTAAGAAAGTATGGACGGTGTTGTCAATAAAGATTAAATGCTCCAGGAAGTAATTTTCATCACATTTTTTATCATCTTTGATGTTCAAGCAATAAACCTACTCGTGCAGGATTTATGGTGGATGGTTCGAGTCAAGTTTTCGTGTAGTATATCCTCATCATTAAATTATATTTGCTCGAGACATTCTCAATAAGCAATTAATTAAAGGAATTAAATCGCTGATATTTGGGACCTAGATATTAACACACATAGGTAGTAATACATACACTAATGTACATGTAATATGAATGCATATAAATTGATTTGCACTCTCTAGCGTCTGGTTATTCCAGTCTACACCGATAGTCTTTATTGAGCATATTCTGTAGAAAAGAATATCAGGTCACCGTTTGGCATGACTTGTGAAATATGTCTAGCCTCGTTGTTCGAGTCTCTTGTTACAGCTGGCACTGAAACTCACTATGGTACACGATTCGTGTAACAATGGTAAAATATTTATTTTGTCTTAATGTTGGAAATTAGGCGCCCATCTTTTCCCAGTAACATAACAACATCAATATTAATGTCGGCAAAAATCCTTCATATCATATAGTATGGCATATGCCCGTAATCATTATCCCAGTCCGAGCAAAAGAGTGGGAAGTTCCAGCTTGGTTGTCAATGGTGTCGGGCGGGGGTCAGGCAAGGATTAGTATCCTGTGAACACAATGGTGCGCACCCTGCTGTCACGCCAAACCTTCCCACATAGCACGGAGGTGGGTGGCCGAATTGTTAGCGAGTGCGGGTTGGATCCTAAGGTCTGTCATTGAGTCAACTGGTGTGGTCTCGATTCCCCGCTTGTACGTGACACGGAGCAGAGTCGCCTTCCAACCTCGTGGGTTTTTTCCGTGTTATCCATTTCCTCCCATTGCTTAAGATCCCTACGCGTAAGCAAATTATTGAAAGAAAATTGAACCATTATGCTAATCCGATATGACCTAGTTTGTGTCGACTGTCGAGTGAACGTTACCCCCTCTGGCACATGCCAGTCTCCATTGGCCGAGTTGTTTCCCTATGTCACTTATAACTAACGGGAGAAGATTGTTTGTTGAAACAGAACCTAATTATTGAAGAAACCATTTAACAGTTATACCAATCATTGTATAATATATTGTCGCGTATCTTCGAGTAGGGTTTCATTTTCATCGTCAAACAAAACAAAAACACCAGAAGGAAAAACTGCATTGGGTAATATACACAATTAAAAACATCTAGAAATACCATTCGCTGTTTTTAAAATATAAAATATAAACGGGGGGGGGGGTGCTTCATGAAATTCAATTCTCACTACACGATATAAAATTTCATACCCTAGCTTTATGACATGATAATCAACGATACCTTATATGGGTTTCATGGGATAATATAATTTCAAGTATAGATGGATTTGTGAAGATATCACAATGGCTTCATGTTTGATCTTTAGAAAACAAATAGGTTGGAGTTCTGAACAGATTTAGGTCAAGTAAAAGTAAATAACTTTATTGTCTGTACATTGTCTCATCTTCATTATCCCGGTGGGGCAGAAGAGAGAGAGAGAGAAATGGGGTTTAACTTCCACTCGACACAAACTAGGTCATTTCGGGACTAACATATGGTTTAATTTTATTTCAATAATTCGCTTATTAGCAATGGGAGGAAACCGGAGTGCCCGGAGGAAACCCACGAGGTTGAGAAGGCGCCCCTATCTCCATGCCACATACGCTCACACCGGGGATCGAAACCACAGCCTCAAGCCAGAGGTGACCAGCCAGCTAGAGATTGATGCGCGGCACTCTAGACCACTAGGCCATCCCCCCACCCCCGACCCCCCGGGTGGGGCAGAAAAGTAGTACTTTAAATCCCATTCCATTGTATTTCATTTGTTGTCTGTAGGAAAATCTCAGCTAACGAAATTGTAATCCAAAGCAGCGCAAGGATATTTCAAAAATTCCCGGCGAATCTCCCGATTTTAAGTATGTCATGGATCAGGAGCTCAAAAAGATCGCTAAACCTCTAACTCAAATATTTTTTATACTATTAGAATTCAATTTTAATCAATATTAATGTTATTATCTTGCCGTGAATATATAGGATCCTCATATCTAAAGACACAATGAGCGTTTTTAAAATCAGTACAAGAGTTCTGTACTCCAAGCTTTCGGTAATGAACAAAGAAAAACATAACATACACGGTAATGCGAAAGCAATCAGTAATGGTTGGTTCAAAACGATAAAAAATGTTCTATTAGATATTATCATCCTTTTTTGTAAATATTGAATATAAATCACTGTATATACATTCATATTTCATTAAACGTACATTATGAAAGAGCTAAATCTACCTACTGCACGTCTTTCTTTGGGCCGAAAATGTTATCTAAATTACTAATTCGACATCATTAACTTATTCAGACCATTATCAACTCTCGATGCCATAGCTAGCCTACGATATTTATTGGATTAGGACCCGATTTGCTGCTCAACTTTCATTCATGATTTAAACATGATCTGGATAATCGAGACCATAATTTTTTGTCGTACCGACTTAAGTAATGATGATCGAGGCTAGGCCGAAAATTCAATCGGTAAATCTCGGTTCAGAGTTCAGAGTGGATCAATTTGACTGAATTTTTCAGAAAATTCCCTTTATATTATCGAGTTTTTAACTATTACAGTGAAAAATACCAATTCTTTATCAAATCCCTTATAATGTATCATTAATATACGCTTTTAGACCCATGTTCGTCTATTTTAAAGTTACAAAGAATGGAGCCGTACGCTCTTCAATAATGGATCAATTTGTCATTGTGGATATACAATTAAACATATTAATCGGAATTTTTACACGATTGATTTAACACCTCCACCATGATTATCTGGGATGCAGATCTTGTGCTGTTGGGAAGCGGAAGTTCGATTGAAGGATATGGATTAGCATGCACCATTAACAACCAAAATATTGAGGATTTCTGATGTCACTCTCAGTCAGTCGTTCAGTCAACCACCATTCCCCAATTAGGCGACAACACTTCACCTTTAACCTTACTGTCTGTGTTTGCACCGAATTAACATTCATTGATTCCGTCTTGAAATAGAATATTTTTGATCACTGGAATTTAAATGGAATCCAATATGGGCGTATATTACACGCCAAGATGGATAACCCGGCTTTTTGAAAACAAAAAGTTAGTTCCGTGTTTGAGTGTTTTCAATATCGCGATATAGTCTCCAATTTGATGGCTATGATAAATTTAATCTTTTCTAAACATTGGCATTTCTCCACGAGAAAAAAAACTATGTTTTTCTTCGACATAAATAATCCATTCCTCACCATAAATAATCCATTTCCTTTGATTATATCATTTACATCCTTCCCGACAAGATGGTTCCACCCCCTTATTCAAAATGGTTTCTTAAAGGAGATGGCTCAACAAGGAGCAACGGTGGCTCAGTGAATAAGACGTTGGCTCGCTAACTCGGAGATCCCATGTTCGATTCCAGTGTTGGCCGAGAAAGTTCAGGACAGAGTTCAGGATTTGGTGCAGGACAGAGGGCCTGGCAAGGGACAACGTATAGTCGTTCGGATGGGGCAACAATAAGAAGTCCCGTGTACACATTGGCGTGGACGTTAAATATCCATGGCTACAACGCCACTGTCTGTAAGGCGTTAAACCCAATATCATTTCCAAGACACAAGGTACGTAAGAGATCATATGGGTCGATATGCACCAATAAGCAAAAAAGTAAAATAAAGTTGTAAATGAGATTATATCAATATATTCAGCCATTCCATATAGAAATGGCATCGGGCATTCTAGAAATAGTATGTGACGTTGCGCCTGACATAATTATATCCCACGCTAGTATCAGATACATTAATCCATTATCCAAAAGGGAAAATCGAGACAATTTACAGTAAATTAACTTTCTGAATGGGAATATATCAACTAATGAGTAACTCGATAGCGAAGTGATACCAGATGTTCTTGATAGAGTACGCGACGCTCGCCATAACAATTAATTATCTCAAGGGTCAGTCAAGTACGTATAGAAATCAAAAAGCAAAGCGGGGAAATCGAGACAATGTATTAGTAACCCAATATCGAAGTGGTATGCGCGTCGTATACTATGAATCCTGTTAATGGTGAAATATCAGAAAGGGATGTGTTAGTCATACTCGTCACTGAAGAAGCTTGGAAATTGCTAAGGGGGTGCTGCAAGGACGGGGATGTGAGTTTGCAAGTTCCGCAAGATAAACATGACCTAACCTACATGAAGATCTGAAAAGTTCACGTAAAGGGTCAAACGAGTGGCTTTTGACACTATGACGCCAGACATTGATTTACATTGATTAATCAATCAGCGTTGACGTTTCTAGCCATGTGCCCGCCGTTGCGTGCATCAAAAGGTCAAGAACTCGGCGTAACAAACCGTTTCATTGGCTAATCCCTCACATTGCTCAGAACACGTCAGTGATAACAACTCTTCCAGATCCTAGTGTAGTAAAGACAAGTAAAACGAAATTTTGAACTATAAAAACGAAACGAAACGAAATAGGATCTTTGTTTTAATCAGATTGCGTTAGAACTTATTTATCATTTTCCAAAATAAATAATAGTCTAAGAATAAACATATAACTATCATCGTCAAATTCTCATAGAAGATAAAATCTAATACCCAGTTGAATCACATCGTTGAAATGTGGATATATATAAATAAGCAAAGCAAACAACGTTTTTCGTGAGTCTTTACTGTGTGAGTGGGAGGTTGGTAAGAGTCTAAAGTCCATCTATATTTGGATGGAACCTATCCGTGTACTGGTAACTTTAGCCAGGCGCAGGCGGGCAACTTTTTCGAGCAACTTTCAGGCAACAGTGAAATCGCTGGTCGTTGAAATAAAAAATCGCTCGTCTGCGCCAACGGGCAACAATAGTTGCCTGCTGTTGCTCCGAGTTGCTTCTCGTTGCCAAATATCAAACATGTTTGATATTCGACAACAGAAAATCGCTCGTCGCCGAGAAATTGTTCATCTGTTGCTTCAAAATTGCTCGTCTGCGGCGGTAGGCGACAACTGGCAACAAGCAACTGGTTAACTGTCCAATCAGCGAGCGTTCTACTGTCATGTGATACTTCAAGATGGCGGCGTCGGAACAGCTAACAACATTAACATGATCCGTGGAGATGGAAGACATGTTGGTGGAAATTGCTTCTCGTAGCCAGTAAGCGCACACGGGAGACCTCGAGTTGCCAATTGCTCGGAGTTGCCAGTAGTTGCCTATTGCAGTAACAAGCGACGGAAAGTTGACCGTCTGCGCCAAGCTTTAGGTTTTGGGGTCTGTTTTTCGTATACTATTAATTTAGGTGGGAGTTTGGTAAGAGTCTAAAAGTCCAACCTTTTATAGAAAGGGACTTATCTGTATACTGTTAATTTAGGTGGGAGTTTGGTAAGAGTCTAAATGTCCATCCTTATATGGAAGGGACATATCCGTGTATGGGTATTTAAGATGGGAGGATGGTAAGGGTCTAAATGTCCATCCTTGATGGAAGGGACATATGTTCGTATGCTGATGATAAGGGATTTGGGTCTATTTTTCGCAAGAGTATAAAAGTCCATCCTTTTATGGAAAGGGACCTATCCGTGTACTGCCACTGGTAATTGAGGGTTTGGAGTTTGTTTTTCGAGTAGAAAATTTTTTTGGTCATCACTGCTGTATCAATTTATTGAAATAAAACTGGGTTTAACGTCTTAGTTTCTACACCGACCGTGCTAACGAAGAAGTGCAATTAGAGATCTTATTTTCTTGTTCCAATAGACGCTTTGCCAGGTCCCCACGTTCAAACACTGAGAGGACACCAGACTGGAAAATCTTGAGAAAATTTCTCTATGAAAACCGGGATCGAATGCAAAATCCATTAAAGGACCCATTCCAAATTGTTGTAGCGAGAGGTCGTGCCAGGGGTCATACGATCGACTTTTGATCCTATGACGTCAGACATTTGATTAACCAATCAGCGTTAGTGTTTCAAGTAGGATACCCGCAGTACCGTGCTCCGTACGTTAAGAACTCACTGCAACAGACCGTTTCATTGGCTTATCACATCAACTAGAACGCCGGTTATATAACAACTCCTCCAGATCCTAGTGTTGTAAAAATTAGTAAAACGAAATTTTGAACTACAAAAATCGAAACGAAAGAGCATTTGTGTTTTAATCAAATGATATTAAACGTGTGGGAACGTATGATGTTATTTCACTTTGATCCTCATGAAAATGGTCAATGTTATCTCCTCTCACTATGACAACATGTTGTTGTTTCTGATGAGATGTTTCTCTGAGATCACCCGCGGGCAGAATAATGTTTATCTTTGCATATGAATGGACATTTTATCCCCATGCTGTCTTTATAACTGCCGCCTGACTCTTCCACCCAGGCTTGTAACATTATCATATATATCTGCTTACAAATTGAAATCAAACATGCAAATATGAATAAAGCAATTCCAAATTTCCATAATATTATTAATCTAGCTTTATTCTTTCGAGCCTTAAGGTAGACGAATAGGGGTCTAAAAACTCACAGTAATATAATGGTTTAACGCATGCGCGCGAGATCATTAGGTCTGTCATTTATTATTGAGTCAAGTGGCGTGGTTTGATTCTACGCTTGTACATGGCATGACAAGGAGTAATGTCACCCGTCCAACATCGTGGGATGCTCCCCCCCCGCCCAGCTATACCGCCCAGCCATAAAGACCCCTTATTGAAAACGATTAAATCATATCTTAGTCCAGGAATAACCTACTTTGTGTCGAGTATACTTTAAAGCCCATTGCTTTCTGTCTGCATTAGTTCAAGTTATTTTATTCTGAGCGAAGTTACGACAGTGTTTATTATTATTGTAGCAATGGTTCTTCAAAATCGAGGCTAAGTTACGATTATCCAATTTATTGCTAAAATTTTTAACCCATTTAAATCTCCTGCATCCGATGGTCTAGAGAGTTGATTATGGACTTGGCATGTAAATAAATGTATAAATAATAGTTTATATAACATTAAAAACCAAAATAAAGAAATGTAATAGGCAGATTCAACTCTAACTTAAGGAAACTTTAAGAAATGTTATATTTTGTATTACATACTTTTTAGTATTTTTTACCTGATATTGTTGTATAAAAGAGTATGACCGATGTTTGATACATTATAGCATCTGAAGATCCCCCTTAAGGACAGACAAATACTTATGATTCGATGTATCAGAATAAAGAAGTGGCTGGTGTTTTTTTTTAATTGGACGCATTTTATTCGTCTGTTTATCTACCGTAAACATATAAGTACTTGTTCTTTATCTACTTCAAACTAAATATATTGTCTGGGAAATGTGTCTATTACATTGGATTGGCGCTTTGGCAATTATTCTCTTGAATTAGGACCATAGCTACTTAGTTACCGAGGTCCCAAAAAGAAAATAAAATGCAATGGGGATAAAGCCATATGTGCTAGGGGTAGATTTTGCCCGGACAGCGACGCTACAGCATACTCTTATATCAAATTCTTATTGTGAAGGGTATTTTACGTGCACGCCAATGTATACACGGGACCTTTTCTTTTCGTTCCATTCGAACGACTATGCGTTGTCCTTTGACAGGTCATCCGCCCTACATCCCTAACAAAAGGGAGCCCTGCCGGAAAATACCGATGAACTTTCTCGATCAAGAACATGGGACCGCCAGCTTAGCGAACCAACGTCTTATTCACTGGGCCAACGTGGGCCCATGTCCCAAATACAAGAGGAATGAATGGTTTATCTAGCTAATGTAAACGATCATAATGTAGTATTTTACGTGTATATGCTAATATTTAACGTTACACTAGACATTGATGCCAATTACTGTCTGTGTCTATACTGATTGATGATTCAGGAATTTAATTTTGGACAGATTAAAAAGGATTCCATTGCGTCTGCCTCTATTTATCTTACTTTGTTTTGAGTCAGAGATTAATGTTTTCACCGATATACGTACCATGAGTTTACTGGTCTGATCTGTTTATAAACAGATACCATTGATTCTTCCTCTCACAGATCACATTTTAAGCCACGTGGTACAGTCCACAGTAGGACAGGATGGTACTGTTACAGCTATTGACGGAGAGAGAGAGGGAGAGAGAGAGAGAGAGAGAGAGAGAGAGAGAGAGAGAGGGGGGGGGTAACATCCACTCGACACAAACTAGGTCGTTTCGGGACTAATATATAGCTCTGTTTTATTTCAATAAGTCTCTTACGCGTAGGGGTCTTTAGGAGTTGGAGGAAACGGGAGGACCTGGAGATAACCCACGGGGTTGGACAGGCGACCATAATTGGAATCGAAACCACACCAGTTGACTCAATAAAATAAAAACCAAGTACGAACAATCCAAACCAATAGACAAAATTCGAAGTCCTAAAAAACGTTATAGGCAAAATAGTGTAATCAGCAAATGGTGACAGACCATCCAACTCCACTATATACCAACGAAAGTACACAAAAATCACCAAGAAAATAATAATTAAATACAGAAATTTTCACTACGCAAAGGAGGTCAACATCATTTCGACCCAAACATTATTCAAATATATGTATTCTAACGTATGCTATATTAAATTCACTTCGCCATTGTTATGTGTATCTGTCAAATAAAGCAAAAATATTCCTTTATCTTTGTCGCACAAACCCATTTTTCATAGAGTTGTGTTTCTTATACTCACGTGTGCTTAATTACATAACAGCCATATTCCTGAAGCAATGGCCCGAGAAATCTCTCTCTGGCCATTGCTGGATTGACTTCTGATTCTTGAACTTTTGCGGGAGTGTGTCTATTCTCCCCGTTCAATGAAAGCTATCACTTAAGTACAGCAACATGACAGTCCTTCGTTTAATCTGAGTCTTCCCTAAAACTTTGGACAGTGATATAAGGTATTACAACGGTGAAAGTATGTTCGTTTCCAAACAGTATTGTTTACATTTCATTCGACTTGATAGCCTCGTTTGTCACACAATTAGTTTTACTGCAGTATTCTCCTATGCACGGGTTAATTAGGCATAATAAAAGCGTGAGCCATGACGTAACGTTATGTAAACATATTTGGTCCAATACTGGCACTCGTTTTAAATGTAAAGCGTTTGTATGGTAGGTAGTGATTGGTTGGTAGTCGGATTACTGACCAATCAAAATTTAACACAACAATATCCACTCATAATAGCAGTGTGTAGTGAGATTACCTATAATCAAACGAAACGCTGCGCGGAGTATGCATAACAGCACGAGTCTACACATCTAAATAATATGACATTTGAGATAATTGTTAATGGCCCGGCTTATTTCATACTACTGGCAGTGTTTCATTTGATTATACTTAATCCCACCTTAACACTGCTGAACTGACTGACAATTTCTGTCCCAAATTATGTTTGGGTCAATGGTCGAGAGCGAGACATTAAGTAATATTTGAAACAACGATTTTGTGCGGGTGGACGTTAAACCCAAATTGTTTGACAGACAGTGTAAGTTTAATCTTCTCACTGCTAAAGACCCCCATGCGCATGCAGAATTATTGAAATAAAATTGAACCATGTGTATGTGTGAATGTCTCTCTCTCCCTCTCTCTCTCTCTCTCTCTCTCTCTCTCTCTCGCCCTGGTATAAACCTAGTTTCATTGGCAGTATAATCTGAAAGAGGAAGTGTTATTGTTTTAGAAAGACAATTGCCCAGAAGATTATAACAACCAATACCATATTATTAAAGTCAGTCTATGCATTGTCATTGGCACGAATTCATCGACGGACCCAATATAAAAACATCGGAAAGAAAAGAATCCAATCTACTTTTTGAACGAATTCTCCCTTCAACTATTTGCTTTCTGAAAGTCGATCTAGACTGTTTTTCTTACTATTCAAATAACAATATTTCATTTCCGCTATTTCATTCGTCGCTAAACAAATAGTTTAAAACATTATTAAAACTAACAGTGAATATCACAAACATGTTCCCTAGTGAAACATTATATATTTTTTTAAAAAATCAAGCCTATTAGTCTTTTTGTATATAATGTAGTATATAAAAATTGTCGTGATTCATGTTTCTGTATTATAATATATTAACTATCCAGGGAGTTCTTTCTTCAGACAACCCTGCTGTATAATTATAGAATGGAACGAAAACAATATTAATTCCAAAATATTTCCCATCGTTAAGGGTTATTTTGCGTGCACGCCGTTGTGTAGTCTACGCCGATGGGCCTAGACCGAGAAGGTAGGGGTGATGGTAGGAGCTTCCGGGTGCGCTTTAGATCATGAGATATGTCATGTGGTTCCGATTCAAAGTTTGGACGCTACAACAGAAGGGTCGCCTGCCCAACCTCGTGGAGTTCTCCAGTTGTCCCTCTCTGATAAATAAATTGAAACTTGCTAGTCCAGAATGGGTTAGCTAATACGAAAATAGAAATTTCACGAATTCGGTTTTGTTTTTGGTATGGTTTTCAGTGGTCCACGAGAGTGTATCCCTGCGCAAGTATTCCACGAGTGATATCTATATACCAAATTATAATAGACATATATCTTCTAAAAAATAATACAATATGTAAACCACCAAATTGTTTAGTGTACTATCAGTTATTGTGAATGAAACATTTACAGGGTAAACTTTTAGCCCCGTGGTGCTAGCACCATACGGCGTCTATTATAGTCGCTAAACCCTTGTCTGCTCGTCTTGTGGACAGCGCGTGTGTAACCACAATCAACCGTTCATGGCCGCAACTTCAGGAAGCTCACCGGAAGTCCTCCTGTTTCTACTGCAGATGTAGACCCTACGCGCAAGCGAAACACTAAAATAAAAACATATTAGTCCCGAATTACCTAGTTTGTGTCGAGTTGACGGTAAATCTCTCTCTATCTCTCCCTCTCTCTCTCCCTCTCTCTCTCTCTCTCTCTCTCATATTTCGTATACAAAGACATAAATACACACACAGATTCTACAGGTTATACACTATAACCAACTGATTCATTACATGAAAAATAGATCTCCAAATTAATAAATTTCATTTGTTGAGGAGATTCTCGTGTGGAAGAAAGATTACATCATCGCTAGATAAAATGTCGAGATTCGTATCTATTTTTTTAGTCTATAAAAACAGATGGGTTGTCTTTAATATAGATTCTAATCACAAAACTGGCCAACGATCTGTCATCAGTAACTTCCATTATAAGATTCTTGTTGAAAGCCTAGTCTGGATATAATTTGCATGATTGCCCTTCTCGGGGATTTAAGTCTCTTAAGCAGTTTCTGATTAGCTTTAATGCTGGTAATTTGAGATGTGCATTCTACTCAGCCTGTTCTTCAATTGTCTATAGAGAACTTTGGCATATTTGGAAAGTCAGGTCAAGGAATGTGGACTGTTTGCTTCGAAACGCCGAGATATATTGGGTATATATCTTGGATGAAATGGGGTTTAACGTCTTGCATTTTTGTACCGACATACACCTGCTATACAGTGTGCTAAGAGGGAAATTTTCCCCGACAGCGGGGCTACGGCCTACTCTTATATCGAATCCCAACTGGCAATGTTGACACGGGTCCCCGATTTTGCGTCCCGTCCGAATGACTAATATATTGGATGTGTTAAAATCAGAAATGGAAGAAACGCGAAGACTAGTAGCGCTTTATAAATGGGCATATTTTTATTATTTGAATACCAATTAATCTGACTATCGCTTTAAATAACTTTTACATTGGAACTGTGTCTGGCACAATGAAGTGAATAAACCCTAAATCTTTTTAAATACTTTATATGCAATTGAAGCCAGAGTGAGCTTGAGTGGATTTGACAGTATTTGCAGAGAAAGACAAATCGATGAATGGTGATTATAAGTCAAAGACAACCAGGACATGTCCAGTTACTTAGTATTTGTTCTGCGTAGTTGAAAAGATGTTGGAGCAACAGTTAATTCAAAGGGGAAATCAAGATGTATGCCTTAATCGATAATTACTAAAATGTCTTTGTAAATCAATTTGTCTCGTCCGATGTAATAAAAACCAACATGTTATTGTAGATTTGTATTTCATCAATTGCCAGGTATACCATTGTATACAAATCCTCCTTTTGTTCGGTATTAAGAGGTTGTAATATGATATCTCATTATTCTTTAACCATTTACATATTGGCTATTGATGGTCGTGTCACAAACAGACAGCTTCATGATGATGAGTCTATCTCCTCTCCTTAATTAATGCTGTTCGACAAGACTATTATATGGTATTAACTATGACAATGGCTATACATTTGGAGGATAGTTATCACTTTACCTAGAAGACAAAAATAATTAAGATTTGTACAAATGTTTGTTAATCTTATACATCTATTTGTGTTCACCACAGTTGTACATTCTTTAAATAAAACTACACCTATCACAGATACTAAATCCTACACCACTGGTGTCTATACAATAAGAACATTCTACATCATGAAGGATATCTACTACTATATATATTTATTCCACATTGCGTATTTACCATTCAACATTAATATGTGTGCAAAGAGCCTACTTTACAATCACTAAAGACATCTTCGATTTGTGTAGGTGGACACATTTTAGATTTAAGGCCCATAGCTACAGGTAATGTTGCGATATAGTTGATTTTATGTTAGACTATTGCAGTTGGAATTCGATTTAAAGTGGGCAGTAGCGCCATTGTCCGGGCAAAATAGCCCTCATAGCACACTGCATGGCGTATGTCCGTATTCATTTTCCCAGTCGAAGCAGAATAGTAGGACGTTAAACCCCATTTCATTTCATTTTTCATTACCAGACTAACCCAATTAGTTTCTTTAAAATCAAATTGTTTAAGCCCCTCTAACCATACCTCGGTAATATATTGCGAAATATTTCAAAATATATTCTAACTCGATTACATAATTTGATGACATGAAAATATTGCGAAAAGGTCGCTGAATTACAGTGTTTGTTTAATACACCAAGTATAGTCTTGACATTTCATTTATTCAATATACAAATGAAATTTGATCAAGATTCTTTAAAACATCGTGAAAATTGACGTCAATTGATTTTATGATGTCAATGGCGGTGTAATCTACGAACGTTTTAAGTCTATATTAATTTTAAGTGTAAATACCCGTGTGTGTGTTGGGTGGGGGGGGGGCAGCTAAATGAGCCAGAGATTAGTAACGGGGCACGTGTCGGTCAATCGCGTATAAAGGGTTTTACCCCACCCCATCACAAACAGGATTTTTTTTCCGTTGATTAAGTTTATCACGGTTAACGTACATGGTGACAGTCTCTATGAGATATGAGGTGTGCTTATAAGAAAGGCTAAGATTACCAAAAAACAAAACTGACCAATTCTGGGATATTCCTGCTAAATCAACCCATAGCAATAAATGGAAAGGTTGTAAAATCATACAGGAGCAAGCTTCGACTTCTTCTAGATTTCGTCTGCGATATCACTATTATTGAAGCGGACTTTAAAAGACCAGTCCCGCCCATTTGTTATATACTGAGTCAGGTTTTTTTATGACGAGGCTGGGTTCTTACGAGCGACACCTGGTCATGTAGAGCAATTGGGTTAGACGGGATTACTTAGAGTGGCATCTGGTCATTATGGACGAGGCCGATATTATGGGCGTTGGGTGTTTCTTAAGAGAGCGATCATAAGACGTTCCCCTTAAAACGTTTGTACAAAAATTCCTTTACGGAATCCGACATTACTCAGAGTAGACTAATTCACGGGTTTGAAAAAAAAACATACAAAATAATATATTTCTACAAAACGTATTCGCGTGTGGCTATTAATGATTTAAGCAACATTTCCCATTTGTGTCTATCATTGTTGGACAATAATTAACAACATACTCATTCCAATTCAATTACAAGCAATTCTCTTTTTAGAGATGTATCTACGATTAAGTCCGGGGCCAATGATGTATGGTATCTACGTCTCGATAGACCGACAAACTCACTGAAGTAAAATGGCGCGATAATGTATACTAGCCTCTTGTTGATCATAAAACATAGGAAGTCACTTTTTGTATCCGAGAATCGAATAAAGTGAAGCCAATAAATTGAAAGTACGTACATGATTATTATTGTGGACATTTGTTCCTCAGGGGGACGTACCTTCATTAAATAGAGAAATGACTATGTGTGTTAGTGGGCTTCTTGTAGGTTTGAAGCAAGATGCTATCTCTGTAGTTGAGATCGCTGGAACTCCTCTAACAATCTCATCGAGGGTTTCTGTTCGTGACGAAAACAATCAATTAAATCAAGAAGAGTGCAATCTTAAGTTGACTTGATTAGGTTCTTGATTCATAGTACACGGATAACATCACTTCGCGCACTTTTATCATCCGTTTTACAGATTTGTGGCAACCGGAATTTATTTTCACATTCTTATCAGTAATTTGCTGTTGACTTGCAATTAGACTGCTTGAAATTAATCAGCGCTTGCTGTTATGGTATCGATCCGTTTCAATCTTCCATTTGTCTCAGAAAACAATTGCTGCGTGCGTTCAGTGATTTTACTTTGAGAAATAAATAATCTTGTTGAAATATCTCAATCCCCGAACAAGAAAAGTTTCAAGGCAGTTACAGCCATATTTACTTGTCGATAATGGTATCTATATCAACATGTATAATGCGAACAGAATGATCATCTTAATGCGTTTAGATACACTCGTATAGGGTTGGATGGCCGAATGATTAGCTCGTGCGCGCTGTATCATAAGGTCTGTCATTGAGTCAAGTGGCGTAGTTTAGACTCCCCTGTTGTACGTGACAAGGAGTAGGGTTGCCCGTCCAACCACGTGTGTTTTCTCCGGTTATCCCCTCACCTGCTATAAACCCCTACACGCAAGCGAAGCATTGATATAAGATTGAACCACAAATGTTAGTCCCTAAATGACCTAGTTTGCGTGGAGTAGACGTTACCCCCCCCCCCTCTCTCTCTCTCTCTCTCTCTCTCCTCTCCCTCTCTCGACACACTCGTAAATATGTATAGCATTTGAAACAGCTGACCAGGATACTTTGTCTGGTGGGCTTTATTCGTTGTGCTGAAATAAGTTATATTGCTAAAACATCTCTTAAAGACAGATTACAGACAGTTGAAAATAAAAATGTTAGAGCTGAATCTACCTAAGGATATAAATTATTAATTAATTAACCTACCAAAACCATAATCATCTCTCGGTGTCATCGGATGGCTGTGGTATAAGTAGATTGAAATACTTTTAGTGAACCGTAAAAATGGATAAGGGAGGCTTTGTTTGTTATCGTAACAACGGTAGTGATGACACTCGAGGCTAGGAAACAGTTGTATCGACGATCGTTATATCAACAGCTAAGTGACGCGATAGTTTGGATTTTTATTTCAACAGCCAAGCTGCTACTCAACTTCTAATTTCAGATTTTTAGTTAAAAGTTCATTTATTTAAGACATTTTGTGATAATAAAAATGTTCTGTAATAATAATAAAATATAAATACATATAGAAAATAATGAAAAATAAAATGAAAGAGTGCAAGATATTAAAATTCATATCAGGAATTGATCAACATATGTTGGGGT
The DNA here is from genome assembly GCA_963678685.1 of Patella ulyssiponensis. NCBI lineage: Eukaryota > Metazoa > Mollusca > Gastropoda > Patellidae > Patella > Patella ulyssiponensis. The sequence goes on from OY783229.1 coordinate 65,964,253, forward strand.
TTATTAAATTCTTCAACATTAATTTGTAATTAAAATATTCAAGTGTTTTCATACAATGTACATTCGCTTTCACTCATTTGTGGGAAAATCGGGGGGACCTGGAGAAGTGTGGGGAACACGGAGGATCTGGAGAAACCCTACGGGGCTGGATAGGCGACCCTACTCCTTGTGACTTTCAAGCAGCTCAGAGCATTGAAACCACGCCGCTTGACTCAACACCATGCAGACCTTATAATTTCAAGAGCAGATGTGAACTACTAGACCCCGATTCTCCTGTTAGCCGAGAATTTTCATTACCGTGGAACTGCAAGAAACAGCCGGCTAGTCGATGGGATAAAAAAAAACACGTTAGCGTGCTGGTTGAAGAATCCTTGGCGGTAGAACCAATGTAGTGCAGAAACGCAGAACGTTAGACCCAATTTCATTTCATTTTCGACCAATTAAGCTTTCTGAATAAAATCCATTAAAATCTAATAAAAGTGTACTAGTAAAGTTTTATTTACATGAAGTAAAGTAATAAAGTATAAGAGAACAGATCAAATCAAACACTCAAGTACTGCCAAGATAGTTTTAGTAACAACCCTCTCTGTATTAAACTCATGTACACTGTATAATTATAGGTCTGTGTTTATATAATTAAAGTTGGCTAAATAGCCCGGGATAACAGGGCAGCGTTTTCCTGGAATTTAAACATACATTATGGGAGAGCAAAAACTGACTTTTGTCGGTCTTCCTTTGGGCCTCAGAAGTCATAGAAATTATAAATTAGATCTTTATTTAAATAACAAGCCCAAAATGAACTCTGTAGACCCACGGATGGCTTGGATTGGGCTCGGATTAAAACAGGATTTCGTTGACTGATTTAATCACTATGGCGTCGTGGGCGGGGCTTCTCCGTGACGTTGACGTCATCATACTTCCGGACTGTTTTCTATTCGTCTGCTTAGGGAGTCGCTCAGGCCTACCTGAAGTACAAAAGAGTACACGCAGGCATCGCAAGAAGTCGGCTATTTATTATAATTTATTTACAATACTGCCTCGTTGATTTGGCCCATTCCTTTCAAACTTTAATATCCTATCGCAGACTTTCTCTTCTTATCTATATATTAAAAGTCTTAATTCTAATTTATAGTAAAAAATAAATGTATACGAATTGAATTGCAGTCCTGTCTCAAACCGAATACGCTATCGGTACTAGTCATTGTAAACATTACTTGATAATCGAGACTATATAGGTGGAGTTAACGCCTGTCAATCAACAATCGGCCATAATGGGAAAACGGTGTCGATGAATTTAACTACTATTTCTAGTAAAAAATTATAGTGGTAACAACTTTGTTCAGGATAAAGTAATTTGACTGAAATTTTCAATATATTCTTGTTTCAGCATCTATTTTTGAACTGTTATAGCAACAATGGCTAACTCCTTATAAAAATCTCCCATAATGTATCTTTAACTATGTATGTTTAGTTATAAATGCATTGACTTTTATAGCAATTTGACTGAAATACAGATCTATATTTCGAAAACCTACACTACATGAAGATCTGACAAGTTATTGTGGGGGGTCACGCCAGGGGTCAAACGAGTGACTTTTGACCCTATGATGTCACACATTGATTAATCAATCAGCGTTGGCGTTTCCAGTGGTTTACTCGTAGTTCCGTGCACCAAAAGGCCAAGGGATCGCCGTGACAGGCCGTTTCATTGGCTAATCCCGCACATGCTCCAGAACACGTCAATGATAACAAGTCTTCCAGATCCTAGTGTAGTAAAGATAAGTAAAACGAAATTTTGAGCTATAAAAACGAAACGATATGGAATCAGATAGTTGTTATAATTATCTTTATTTATGTATATGTATAAATTTATTTATGTGATATTGTTTGGTGCCATGTAGCCTGGTTGTAGTTTCCGTGTCATGTCATTCGTTTTTTCGTGTTTGACATTTAAACCTCTGATCAGTTCTTTTCTATTTTGAGTACCTCGTAAAAGTAGAACATGTTTCATTTAATAGCTCCGTGGAATGCAACAATTTATGTCTTCTCTTCATTCAAGTGTAATTTTAATGCAGTACTTCTATACGTATTTCTACTACGGTGTTGTTTACTTGTGTCTAAATCGGGGGTCGCGGTGGCTAAGTGGGTAAGACGCTGCTTCGTTGCATTGTCCGAGAAGATTCATTGGGGTTTTCCGGCGTGGTTTTTCCCTTGTCAGTGGTACACATTGGCGTGAACATAAAAGATCCCTTGGCAGTTGGAATTCGATATACATGTAAGAGTAAGCCGTAGCGTCGTTGCCCGGACAAAATCCCCCTCATAGCACATTGTATTGCGTATTTCCATCTACATTAGCCCAGTTAAACCCCCATTTCATTTCATTTCTTACGTCTAATGTTATAATTAGCAAATATGAGAATGTAGTGAATTTTCTTATTTATATCACTAATGATTTCAACTACAGTGTATATGTATCTTCTTCTTTGAGCGGCATTTGGCAATTGACACAAAACCATAAAATGGAACATATTTACTATTCAAAATTAAAACGTTTACAGAACCCTCATTAAATGGTAATTGTGTTCAATATTATGCATTTATGTTTATAATATTTATTTTATTAATGATTACAGCTATTTTATTCTTGCAATGGTTAAAGTTTTTATTTATTTTAATTACAAGCATTTTATTGCTGATTCAAAGACGTTGGTGGACAAAGAATCTCATACTTGAATGAGTTCCCTTGCGTTCCTAGTATGACGTGATTTCTAGAACATGACCAATATTTCAGACTGTGGGATCATCTATTGAATTTTGTGTAAGGTTAAATAGCTTTACATGGTGTTCGTTCTATTGTTTGTCAATTATCCTATAAGCTCCCAACTGTTCTATTCCTCTCATGACGTCATCTCCGGAAAATGACAAATAGCCCAGAATGTAAGATCATGTATCTGATTTATATAACGTTACTTCGCTCTACATCGTGTTCGTACATGATAATGTGCCCTTCTATTATCCTTTCGAAAACCAAATTCAGTTGTATAGACTGTATCGAGTGGGTGTCAGTTACGCAGGGCGGATGGGACGAAAAACCGAGATCCCGTGTACACATTGACGTGCACGTAAAAGATCCCTTGACAGTTGGAATTCCATAAATGAGTAGACCGTAGTGCCGCTGTCCGGGCCAAATTTCCTTCATAGAAGACTGTATGGCGTATGCCCGTTTCATTAGCCCAGCCCAGAGCAGAGCAGTAGTACGTTAAACCGCATTTCAATTGAACAATTATGAGTATCTTATTAGGATAATGTTGTACAACTGGTTTCCGTAGTTTAGATAAAATTTATTCCCAGTGTTAGGAAAATCTACGTTAACATATCCTATGACGTACACCCAGAGATTATAAGGCTTTGCACTCTAGGTAACTACACTGTTAATGGTTTGGTTTCTAAAGTTTTTAATCAGAAGCGAAATGAATCATATTTTCGAAGGAGCAATAATAGTATCTAACCACCATGGCGATGAGCATGTCCACCGCACCGGTAGTAATACGGCTAATGATTTTATAAAGAATATTTTTTCTATTCCTTAAAACATAGCCTGTATGCAGATTTATTTTGGAAGTAATAAAACAAGTAGTATGTTTATATAGGCAATAACAGATGCTTAGATGTCGTTATAAACATTCATTCGTCACTTTATGAAGATGGCCATCTATCTTTTTATACGAAAATGTGGCTTCTAAAATAGAGAAAATGGCTGTTTGTTTTGTACACGTGTCTTTCATTGCGCATAAAAAACAGTCGTTATTTTGGAACTCCAATATAAAGTTTGTCACATTGCCATCAATATAATACAAACCGTGCTGTTTCTACGATAACATCCGGAAATGGGCGATTGTGTTTCCGCCATTCACCAGTGTTGATTTTCGTTACATAAAGACGTAACCTTGGTTTTTACATCAATCAAATATCAGACATTAATGAAGGTCTTTGGGCTTAAAGAAATTTGGTAGAAATGAAATGAAATGAAGTTTGGAAAATTTTGCGTTAGACGCAGTGCTATGGCTTATCGGCATACCCGCATTTTAGTTTGCAACGGTCAAGGGGATGTTAACGTGCTGCCAATTGAATAAACGTCCCACCCGAACAACTAGAACATGCTACTCTTATTAATATGGTACGAATAATGAGTGATGTATGGTCGATTGCAAATGCGCGGGGTTCCGTAGTGGCAAAGAGGATAGACTTTAATCCAAAGGCCCAAACTCTATGTTTGGGAGGTAGTGTCACCAACTGTTTTTAGATGGGCCCTTTTCATAAAAGGCTGTATTTCTTTCCCCTAGGCTCTTTGGGATTTCCCTATCTGTTTCCCTTTTGTCATTGGTTCAGGGCGAAGAGCATGACAAGGAAATGGCGTGTAGAAGGGGCGAATAACTGAGGTCAAAACGTGTACTCCTTGGTGTTCACTTTAAAGAATCGTTGATAGTTGGAATTCGATGCCAAGAGTAAAAACAATTGCTCTGTCTGGGCAACATTCCACTCAAAGTGCACACAACATAACGTATGACCATCTTCCATAGTTCAGAAATGTAAAACTTTATTTTCTCGGTCAAATATGATATCATGTAAAAGAAAATCTATTTAATTAAACACCAAATGTACGAAAACTATTAATGTGCCTTCGCAATTTGCATTAAAGTCTTTGAAGATTAAAAAACCTGTTGAAGTGAAACACGTCTCCATGCTTTATTAATTTTTAATTAGTTTAAACACATTATAAACATCGTTTTAATTAAATGTTGTATATCAACTAAGAGTATAAGAGACTTGGATGCTTGCCACCGTGGTACTTGAATATCTCTATGATTATCAGCTAATTAAGACTTAGTATATTATAAAGAGGCGTGAAGCAGGAGATAATAATGTTATTGTCGATATACCCTCTAGAATTCTAGAAAGTGCACAGAAAACAAAATAGCAGGCGATTCGCTGATTTTGCACACAGGGAACTACCGGCTTTGATAATAAATCTCTGCCTTGACTGATCACCATTTTCAAAAATCAGTTTACTTTTTTGTATTTGCGGTTATAATCTGTTTACACTCAAAAGGCCAAATAAGCATTTTTAATTTTATTAATTGGAAGCATAGTTAGTGTTTTCGACTAAGATTGCCGAATTAGCAATTAAAATGTCGGTCAACTAGCTTCGTGTCTGTTCTCAAGCGGAGCTACTTGTAGATAGACAACGTAAGGATCATATGATTATTCGCTTTGACTTCTTTCACTGTAAACCATAACTCTATTCAGTGATCCGATTATTCCTTTAATTAAAGAAAACCTTCTTCTCAATCGACTGTTAAAACATTGAACCACTCTGAATTCCAGTTTTACCAGCTGAAACGTGTCTTGGTGAGGTATTTCTCACAATTATGATTGCTGTGCGATATAATACTAATAAAGGGGGATGCGGGTGTCACAGTGGGTCTGGTTCTAAGTGGATTTTTTAGGAGTTCATGTCCGTATGATCGAATAACATTGTGTAATGTTCAGTATTATAACATGAACTACGAGACCATTGTCAAGGACCAGTATGATTGAATAACATTAATTGCGGGAACCTATCTCAGTTTGATCTGATAACATTGACTACGGGACAATTTACGAAATTTTGTTGAAACCTTAGAGGCTTCAATTATACCCTCTTAAATACACATTGGTTGCCGATCTTGTTGATTTTCATTGTTTTATGGATACTCCCACAGTTATCCCCCTTTACTACGAAATCATAGTGGAATCTTGATCTGATTTTTTGTCCCCCGCCTTTCGAAGAAAGCTGGGGACTATTAACGTCATTCCGTCGGCCGGTCCCGTCCGTTCCGTCCGTCCGTCACACTTTTTGGAACACAATAGCTCTCCTTCTAATTTAGTTAAAATGTTCAAACGTGGCGTATGTGTTTATAGGTCAATGCCGCGATGGAGTTCGGGGGTGAACATTTTCTGCTTAGGGTAAGCAGAGATAAGCAATGTGATTGGTTGATGCTTTGGGACACGATAACTTTAGTGAGAGTGATGAAACTTGGTGTAAAGTTTCATTACATCAATGCCTTGACTAAGTTCGATAATGGGCATTTTCTGCTAAGGGTATAGGAAGAGCGGTAAGCAATTTGATTGGTCGAGACGTTGGAACCCACAACTCTCCTTCTGAGCTGGGGATCACGTGGCTAAGTACGTAAGACGCTGGCTCGCTAACCTGAAGGTCGGTGTTCGATCCCTGCATTGGCCAAGAAAGTTCATGCAGATTTTCCGGACAAAAATTTCCCTCATTGCACACTGGCGTATGTCCGTCTTAATTAGCTCGAAGATGGAGTACGATGATGAACATTTTCTGTTTACAGAAAGCAGAGATAAGCAGGCTGATTGGTTGATGCTTTGGGGCACGATAACTTTGGTTATAATGAAGCGAAAGCGATGAAATTCATAATATAGATTCATTATACAATACCTTGACTAATTTCAATAGTGAGAATTTTCTGCTTAGGCTCAGTTGCGTTAGGCAGTTTGGTTGGCCGAGACTTTGGAACATAACAACTCTGCTTTTAATTCAGGTAAAATGTTTAAACTTGATGTAGATGTTCATTAGGTGAATGTCTTCTGTTTAGTTTGGGATTTTTGCGGGGGACATCAGCCTCACTGTTGGCTTGTTATGAATTGTGAGAGTTCACAAATGTTTGAGGGGTTTATGTTTCGTTGTCCAGCAATCTATGTTTTTATCGTGTAAAAGATCTTAAATTGATACATTGCTCATTTGGCGCACAACCTGTAAAATTCTGAACTTTTTACAAGATGACGAAGCTAATTTAATAAAAGACTCACAGCTTTATTTACAGTTAATTAAACGGTTGCTGTTCTTGGTTCAGTCTGTGCAGATGCATGATATACATACTGTTTAAAGATGCACCCAACCATCCCACACCCCGTATCAAACAGCTTTCACACGGAAAATGTCCGTAAACCGTCGTTCTTTTTATCGTCATTTTTCCTACTTTTACACGCTGAAATGTTGTGTCATTGCGTTTTTTTATCATCCATGTGTATCCTTGAACACGCGTGCCGTATCACGTATGAGAAATACACACACATTGATGACGTCAAACGAAAAATAAATAATTTGAGTAATTGAGGGGTAGTATGTTTCGATGAAGATTTGAAGCAATCCTTTGATAGATAAATTAGTTTGAATTTGTTTTAGTCTAATTTTGTCGTCAAAACACACAGTTTGTACGTGGGAGGGCATCTTTAAACTATAATAACAGTTGATTTGGCTGTTTACTATAATTTATTGTATCATTAGTAACATTCAACCAATGTATGTCTCATCCCACTGCTAATTTTTAAAAAAAAGGAAACAATTTCTCACTTTTCTGTAGAACGAATGCTCTCCGCGTGGGTGCGTAAAAGTGACAAAATAGTTTGCATGACGTCATTCAATTAAATTTGAATAAAATTTATATAATTATCCAGATGAGACGCTGATATTATGAAAAATCTTATTAATTATTTTTCTGATGGAACGAGAACATCTGCCACATGTTACCTTATTCGGTCTGGTTTCTGATGGATGGGGTCGAGAGATATAAATCCACAGGTTGCCTTCATTAACTGGATCGATGAAAAACCCATAAATGGAGAATGTTTCCGTCGGTCTGATCAAATTTCAAATCTATTCGTAGAAATTTGAATACGTATCTTCCCCATGAAATGAACCCAGGGGTTGGTGGAATGTAATGGAATGAGACCGCTGGGGATACCTAGGATTGCGATCTTAAAGATACATTATGTACGATGTAGATAAGGAGCTAGCCATTCCTGCTATACTAGTACGAAAATGGATAATTTAAAATGAATATGTTGAAACTTTCAAAGTACTTTATTGAGAACGAAAATATTAGCCTTTGAAGGTTGGAACAGATGTGGTCTAGTCACGTTAATAAAGGTCTAATTAATAGTTTATATAACAATTAAGGCCTAAAGAAAGACCCGCAATAGGCCGATTTAGCTCTTGCATAATGTATGTTTAAGGAAGTAGCAGTATTCAAAAGATTTAATTTAATTTTGCGCAATGTCATGCTAGAGTTGTCGCATCCTCAGTACACCACCGAAAGTTGGTGATTTTTGAGTAAACAAACACAATCCGGCGTTTCCTTTGTCGTTCACTAGATATGATTGACTTTTCAATGGACGCCATGTGTACGTTTTAGTGATGATAGAGTTCCGTTAGACGAAAATGTCAGACCGTATATTGATTCTTGGGGGTAGAAGATTATATGTAAATATGCCCTGTTAAAGCATGTTGACGGTCAGTTAGTGAGTACTATAAACCAGTTTCAACAATGATTATATGACGTAAGCAGACAATGAAAGCACGTGATGAACATTTAACCGCCTATCATGAACTAAATTACTTGTTTATACTAAAAAGGTTTTAAGCCGCATTCCCTAGAGGACCAAAAGCTTTTAATCAAAAATTTCTTTCCAAAAACAGATTCTAAAAATCTTTCTATTTTTTAAAAAATTACTTCAAACCAGGGAATAATAATTAAACCAATTTACATTGCTAGACAAGAAATGGGGTTGACCGTCTTATGTTTCTTCACCAGCGAGGCAAATGGGGACTGACATACGTCGTAGGCTATGAGGGACGAATCAAAAAACGTATTCTTTATTTGACAATCAGTGAGTGACCACAGAATAAGCAAAATATTATTAATAGTAATATTATCGAGAAAAAACAAATGACATGAACATTTGGTTTTACGAAGCTTCAATTCAACTTCAAAACATTTGGTTTAATATTAACGATTTAAATTTAGTGTTTTATGGTTAATTTTCTCCGTTGGCATGTTCGCCATCTTGCGCCGATAATTGTCGCTAGCCACAGCCGAACTTTGGTCGACTTCCGGTTAGATTAACTCAACGCGCCGGTATACACCGTTGTAGACATATCAGACAGGACCGTTATGCCCTAACAGCGGCTCTACGGCCTACTCCTGTTTCCCTTGCCAACTGCCAGGGAATCTTTGCACGAAGCCTCGATCCGAACGACCGGCTTCAACTAATATCCCTTGCAGCGGTTAATGGCATAATTTCTATCTAGACCATTAAAGGAATCAAGCTTTAAATAAATGGGACATCTGTGTTCAGCTTGTATATATGGTTTGGGGATTTAATGATGGTTTATATGACGTCAATGGAGAAGGTCGATCTGTCATTGATGAAATGAACATGATGTGAAATCGGTATTCATACTGAATTCTAGTTTACCATAATAATATGATATCCTGTCAATTTCATCTATTCACCATGCTATTGATCTATCAATCAGAATACCTGACGTATTGTAAATTCGCTCTTCTACCCCGACCACGACTCTGATCAAATATCATCATTTCTTGACTTCGTTCATAAGATAACATCCCCAATAGCACCTCGATTGACCTATCGCGTTTTATTCGATTGCCGTAGGAGTATTATATTGAATGGTCCCGCCCTGTCAATAAGAACGTCCCACACTCATGTAGATCTAACTAGTTATAGTGAACGCTCACGTTCTATGACGTCAGGTATCAAGCACGGGACATTTGACCCGATAACGTCAGTCATTCGATTAACCAATTAGCGATCGCCATGCTTTTCAAAATCCACTTGTGTTTTGTTATGATTTCTATCCGCTGGTGTTAGTATAGACGTCGTTGGCTGGTAATATCTACCCACAGTTCCACGCATGAAAAGGTCAAAGGGTCGATTCGACAGACCATTTGATTGGCTGACCCCTCATTTCAGGTAGAACACCAGTTAAATAACAAGTCCTCCAGATCCAAGAGTAGTGAAGACAAGTAAAAACGAAATTTTGAACTATAAAAAACGAAACGAAATTGGATCTGTGTTTTAATCAGATTGTAAGAACGTCCCGTTATGGTCAGATGAAATAAGGCTTTAACTTCTGCAAAACCCCGGCTAATGCTGGACAGGAGCGATCCCGCTAACACTTAGTTCTTATTCCTACTGTAAACTTTTACACGGAACCTCGCTTTTTCGTCCCACTCGAAGTGTAGACGCTACCCGAAGACTTGCAGTCCTCTCCGTCTTTCACCAAAGAGAAGGAAATCCCCGAGTAAATATATCGGTATATCATTTAACACTTGTGCCGTTGATTCAACCCACCAATCAACTCAGCCCTATCAAATGGAAAACATGATGCTATTTCGGCAATAATAATAAGCATTCTGCTACCATCGTTTAACTATAACAGAATGACATAACGTCGATTGGGAAGCAAAGGGTCGTATTTGGCATATTTAGCGAAATTTACTTTTTCTTGCTTCTTCAGAATGAGAATTTACTTGCGCATCTATTCATTGGGTTGTCGTATTTCTAAGCCAATAAAAAGACATTTTATTGATATTGTTTCAAAATGTCGTATGTGGCGTTTTACAAAAAAAATATCAATATTAAGAGCGAAAATGTCGTATTTCCTTTAAAAAAAACTTTGTGCCTTATTTGAGAAAATGTTTAGAAATACGTCAATTTACATTCGAGATTTTGACGCGACGTTTTTAAGCGAAATTATCCTTTTTTTTCTCTCCTGGACAATTTCGCAAAACCCAGATACAACCTTTTAACACCCTTCAACGATAAGAAATCAGTTTGCGATATGAAATGCATTATATGGGACTATCAGAGATAACCTCTCGAGATAGAGCGATGAGAAAAGCTTGATGGATAACAACTTGGATGTCGTCCAATTCCGTTATAGGTATTAACCTCGACGAATGCTTCAAGCTGACAAAAAATATTATACGGTTTTATTCGTATAATTAAAACACAATTTATAATAAGAATTCTAGGATGTTTTAGTTATTTATAGCAGAGATTAGGAGACAGGCTGTCGACGAATTTTCTGTAGTTATTTATTCCAGCTTTCAACTTCCCCTTACAACGGCATGTTTTAGAATATCTTGAGACTTTTTCAGTTGGTCTGAAATGCCAGTTTGGATTTATTTTTAAAATGTCGTGATTTGTATTGTCATGTAGTTAATTAAATAATTTCAAAAAGAATAGAAAATGTGATTTGTATTGTCATATATTATGTAATTCATTAATTTCAATGTGATTTGTATTGTCATTAATTTCAAAATGAATTCGAACCAAGAGTAGGCCGTACTCGGAAAAATTTCCATGATAGACAACTAAATTGGAATTGGTGGTACAGAAGGGTATAGAGTGTAGACGGCCCTCTACAGATTCCTTCATGGTCGCCTGATGTAAATGGGGTTAGAATATGCGATTGTTGACGAGATTAGCCATGTTTATATCTCGTGGTCCTGCCGAAATCTGCAGATGGCCTTAATGTTTAGACCTAACTGGGTATAGACGTAAAATTCATTTCATGGCTAAGTGGGTAAGACGCTGGCTGGCTAGCCTGGTCGAGTGTTCGATCCCTGCGTTCGCCGAGAAAGTTCATCCTGACTTTCCGGCGTGGTTTCCCCTGTTCAGTGATGCAGGACGAAGGGCCTCACAAGGACAGCTATCTAGTCGTCCGGATGGGATGAAAAACCAAGGTCCCGTGTACAAATTGACATGCACGTAAAAGATCCCTTGTTGGCAGTTGTAATTCGATATAAGAGTAGGCCGTTGCGCCGCTGCTCGGGCAAAATTTCCCTCATACCACATTGTATGGCGTATGTCCGTCTTCATTAGCCCAGTTTAGGAGCAAAACAGTAGGAGGTTAAACCCCAATTCATTTCATTTCATTATTGTGAGCAATTATTTTAGATGCATGCATGTTTTATTGAAACAAGGACATTGCTGTACGAATGCTTGAAGAAGAACCCCTCACAACTATTTGTAAATCGAAAGAATGGGCTCTGTTCTCCTTTGACAGATTTAATTAAACTAGACTCTTATTTCGTTTCGTTTTGTTATTATTCTTGTTACACCACAGTACAGTCTCACGTCATCGATAAAAAGTTTGTGTTTCTTTGACCTCACTTGGCCTCTCGTCTAGCCAAGCATTTTCCATAATAACGGTTTTAATCAACCATAGCTCTATATAATGTATTTGAAATCAGGAAGTAAAAGACAGCAAATATATTATGATATTTATGTTAGGCCTCTTCGGTCTTGTTTAGCTGTATTGGTTTATGAAACTACCATAAATCAGTGATTGAATATAAATAGTGTAACTTTACAAATGTTTATGACCAACTGTTAAAAATAAGTAAAATTTACGTCAAGCACCAATCGTTATCAATCATGAGTGCCAAGGGGGCTTTGTTGGGTATGGACTGGTGATAAGGCTAGTTTCCCAGGAACGATGATCTGGCTAGCAAAACAAACCCTGGTAGCACATTATAGATAATCTAACAGTTTGAAATCGAAATAATTGCAGCGTCGCAGTCAGACCAGAAGACGATGACGTTACGCCCTAGTTCATTTCATTGAGCCAACTCTTGATACTGTCATTATAATTTAACAAATTTCTATTTTCAGACTTTCTCATTGTCTAACATGAGTAAAGGAGGGCGAGCTGCCTTGGCTAGAAGTCGATCTATAGACCATCAGATAGATGAAGACAGAGAAAAGAAACAGAAAGAAGTTCAGCTTCTGCTCTTAGGTATTTTGTAGAATTATTTAGTTATTTGTAAAACCATGGACCGTGTATGGATGGACAGGCAATGTCCACAAAGCATTTAGAATTCTGTGCCGCGGTAAAAAGCAGACATGACTATCGTGACTAAAGTAAAATTACCCCCCCCCCCCACACACACACACACACCCTGCGCAATTACCAGTAGTTTAAAAGCAAAAAGAAACAGATATCAATTTATAATATTTTTATTAATCTTTCTACTCATTTTTCAACCCATACATAGAATTTATTGACCTATATTTAGTAATGTATGTAAATGACATAATATATTCACAGAAACATATAATCAAAACCAACTCTGAATGTAATACGACTACTGCTTTTTGGTATTTTGTAAAGAAAAATTATAAAACCAAGCACGAACAATCGAAACCATTAGGGAATATTCGAAGTTCTAAAACCACAGTATAGGCAAAATAGTGTGATCAGCAAATGGACTGTTAATCGTGTACAAAATACACAAGAAACAGTGGTATAAGGAGTCCGGAAGAGTAAGCTTATTATTAAGCTTTTCTAGAACATTGCTAATGTGATTAGATTTACCAAAATTTAGTGAAGTATATAATTTATCGCATCGGAGATGCCAACACGAAATGATCGAATTATAACCGAATGAATTTTTAACTTTCTGAACAAATCCCACCCGAGAAAAACAATTCTAGAAATAGTATAGAGTTTATCATATCGACGATACCCATACGAAATGTCGAATCTGAACCGAATGATGTTTTTTTAAAAGTCTGAACCGCAAGAGCTATTATAGAAATTCAGAATCGAAATGAACCAAAGAGATCTTCGGTTAGAATGCGGAATATCTGTGATATTTCCACCATGTAGTTCGTAATGATTGAATAACAAAAAAAAATGGAGGTAAATTTTAATTTCAAATTCGGTGAAATCTGATTACAACGTTGATTTGTTCTCTGGGTAGATTTTAGCGTTATATGAGTGTTATGTTTTATTAATTCTCCCCAAACTATTATCTTTACAAGCTATGGTATGTTGTACATATTTTAGGAGGAGCAGGCTCTGGTAAAAGTACATTTATAAAACAATTACAGCTACATTATGGTGGCGGTTTCCCGGAGTCAGAGAGAGAAATATTTGCTGAACAGATTCTTAAAAACATGACAGAGGGCTTAGTTCTTATCGTGGAACAAATGGAGGTGTTGGGTATTAAATACGAAAGAGTGGAAACACAGGTAAGAATGTTGTAGACGAATAGTCCTGATTATATCGATAATCAGCTCCCTCAAGCGCTGCTGGTCTTATAGTTCTTCTTCTTTGGAGCCACGATCTTCGGAACAAGCCTTCTCTTGTAAGGTCAGCATGAAACCTGTGTTGTGTATTGATTGGTTCAATTGCATGACATGTACGTGCATGCCCAGAAAAGCTATTTCTGGTAACTCATCCTTGAATATCACTTGTACATCAGCTGTTACGGTGTAATAAAGGTGTTGTCTACTACACTGCCTGGTTTCATCTCCCCAACCAGTCCAACTGATGTATACCCAGACTCCTTGTACATGATAACCTCACATGCAATTGCTCAACACCTGGCACGGCCTGCCAGTACAACCGGTCAGATATGCATACAATGTAGGCCATAGGAGAACGCTAGATCAAAGACGGTCCTACGCATTTTATGACGTCATATGTGGATTGTAGGTTAGGGTAGGGGTTAGGCTTGGCCCAGGGTTAGGGTTAGGGCTAGACCTGTTTACATCTCGAGACTTTGACGAAATCTACAGGTCCTAGGGCCAAGCCTAACCCCTACCCTAACCTACAATCCACATATGACGTCATAAAATGCGTAGGACCGTCTCCGATCCAGCGTTCTCCTCCTGTAGGCCATCGAAAGTATAAAAAAAACGAAACGAAGTATAGACCTGCATATTAATCAAATAACTGTATAGCCAAATGGTAAATCACAACGGGATAGATTAAGGAGAACACAAGCTGGGTTGTATGTTTGAACAAAAACAAGGCAATCGGATTTATTATTGTTGCTTATATTGCACGGAGTTTATCATTGGCTGGTATAGACAGAAAGGTCAGGAAATCTGTATCTACAGAGAAACTTAAGACTCTCTAATCTTTACATAATACCATGTCGACAGCTTACAGGCTTCTTAACATTCTTATAGAGTTGAGTATTTGGAACCGGTTGTATTGGATTATTTGTATTTGAGACGCACAAACAGAAAACTGATTTAATCTCTTAACACAATATTAAAATGTGATGCTTGTGTTGACAGCCACACAAGCTTGTGTTATTTTACTGGGGGTTTTTGTGTATACGACTATTCTGTTAAAAATCCACGAAGGCCAAATTTACCAGATTAATGGCTGGCATTTTTAAATAACGTTTGATGTTATGTCTTATCTAGAATACTGATTATATGGCTTTTATACGGCCGTTGTCGGGATTGTTTTAGGAAGGGTGTTCAGGATTAGGGGGACGTGTGTAAGACGGGGGTTGTCTCCCTGTAGGAATAGAATTGTTTGAAAAGTCACGGTGTCAATGAGACAATGTGATCTTACGTCGTTATACACTGTTATTGTAAATGTCGTTGTATTTATCCTCACAGAAATGAAAATATATCACGAAATTTCAGAATATGTCCACTGAATTGCCATAATCCTAAATATTAAACCCTAATAATCAGAAGCGTATTAACATATCTGATCGTCATAATGTGAGGAATGGTTAATCTCTACTGTAGGATAAAAGTTGAACATCTATTACAGAATAGAATAAAACTTTTCTCATTGGGTTTTGTGTTGTTACTTGTGCACTGTAAAAAGCCAATGAAAACGCATAATAGAACTGGCCAGTTGGAATGGGGGTGGGATGGGGACTAGTGGTCTAGAGTGTCGCGCTTCGGACTCTAGCTGGCCAGTCACCTCTGGATTGCGGTCGTGGTTTCGATCCATGGTGTGAGGTGTGGGTTGGAGATAGGTAGCGTCATCCAAACCCCGTGGTTTTACTCCGCGCGTACTCTGGTTCCACCCACAGGAAAGACCCCTGTGTGTGCGCTGTGATAAGACAACTTGTTTACGATATCACCTTCGGTGGAAGCGATATCACCTTCGGCGTTTAACACTTAGAACAACAACAGAACTGACGATTTTCTGCGATATCACCCTCGGTAGAAGCGGACGATTGAATGAAGAACTAACTCCCGGTGGAAGCGGGTGTTAAGCTCTAAAAAAAATAGGAGGAACCGTCGTAGGGGTCTTTAGCAGTGTGAGTCAAAAAACCGGAGGACCCGACGACAACCCAAGGGGGTTGGACAGGCTTTATGATTATATTGTACTGTTATATGAGCTAACCCATCTTAAGCCGATGTTAGAATTTTGTTTTTATCGTTTCAGCAAAATACAATTGAACTGCTTGGTAAACATCCACGTGTTTCTATGAAACTTATTCTAAGTAGAATGGCCGAAGACGAGGAAGCCGCTTTGAAAAGTCAGTCAAATACAAAAAATGCCGATTTGTCGCCCCAGATGTCCAACTTAAGAATGGGAAATGAGTTTACTAAGTCGGAAGTTGATATGATACAGGAGATTTGGAATGATGCTGGTGTTCAGTGCTGTTATGCTTCAAGACATAAGTTCGGTTTAGAAAGATTAACACAGGGCGAAGAATAGTAAGTCAAAAATGTATGTTGTCACAGGCGTAGGAGCAAAGGGAGCTAAGGGCGACTGCAGCCCCTCAGATTCAGTGAACCGTCCACTTTTCGTGCCATGTATTTCGGTTTGTCGGGCACAAACATCAGAGAATGTGACTACAATGACTCAGCGAGTTGGTATCCATTCGGCCGTCCATTCCCCAACATGCCTGTGAGTGAAGGCGTATTATTCCGTCACCCTGCCCGTTGGTCCGTCATCAATTGGCTTGTGAGCGCGATAGTAGGTACAGTTAAAGGATCCTTACCAAATTTGGTCAACATAAAAAAAAAATTCGGAAGGCATTTAGTTTTGTCGAGACAGTTGCTGTTCAGTGGTATTGATTGACCATGCAAAAATCATATTTTTTACACAAATTTTATATTTCAGTTTTTTGGAGAATATTGATCGAGTAACGAGAAAGAATTATACACCAACTGTACAAGATATACTATATATAAGACAACCTACACTTGGTGTTATAGAAAACACGTTTGAAATAGATAATCTTATATACCGGTAAGTGTAGAAATAGATAATCTTATATACGGTAAGGAAAAAGATAATCTTATATACCGGTAACTGTAGAAATGGTTAATCGTGTATACCAGTAAGTGTAGAAATAGATAATCTTATATTCCAGTAAGTGTATGAAACTCCTTTGCCAAGCCTTTGGAATAGATAATCTTCTAAGTAAGTGTAGAAAAATCCTTTGAAATGGATAATATTGTAGGAAACTCCCTTGAAATAGATAATCTTATATACCGGTAAATGTAGAAATAGATTATCGTATATACCGTAACGTTTAGGAACTGTAAGCGTCGAAAAGTATCTGATCGCCATTTGTTCAGAATGTAGAAATGATATTATGAGGTTTAGCGTCCTATTTTCTGCATCAACTGGACTAATGAAGACGGCCGTACATCATAAACTGTGCTATAAAAGAACCGTTGCCCGGAATTGAACTTCATCTGTTGAGGACTCGCCAATATGTACACAAGACCTCGGTTGTGTAGGACGTTAAACCCCATTTCATTTCTTTTTGATATTTAGGAGATAAACACTTCCTGTTTCGCATTTAGAGGGGTGTTATTGTCCAATAGACATGTCCTGAGATCATTAAGACCCCAAATGCGAAACAGGAAGTGTTTATATTGTAACATGCTATTTTAGGATTTAAAAATAAATTACTAAAACAGAGGGTGTTATTGTCCAATAGGCAGTGTCTAATTGACCGATCAAAACGCCAGATTTGCCCTTAAACATGTTACAATGGTCGATAACTACAAATAGTGATCAGAGTCTTAAATCATGCAAACTCACAGCAACAATCTATTAAATACCCGATTGTAAGAGTGCACAGAAATGTGCAGCCTCACAGATGATATCCGACAATTTGTTTTTCTGGCTTCCTCAATAAATTGTCAAGAAGGAAGCAATTTACATCGACCCTGTGATTAACGCTATAGCTCCACAAAAAATGTCTAGCTGAAGTTCCGCTTCAGATTTTCGTTTTTATAAATTGTCATCGCAAATCCGCATGTCAGGGCTGTCCAAGATTTATTTATAAGGCAGTGAAATACATTCCCATGATTCCATTTGTTTATAATACATTTCGTTCGCAATAATCGAATTAAGACGGTCTGTGCAGTATAGTCGTTCGGGTGGGAAGAAAATCCGATGTCCCATGTACACACAAGAACCTTTGCGGTTGGAATGCCCGTTTCGTTCGCCTAGTCTGAACAGACCAGTATTACGTTAAAACCCATTTTATTTATTGCATTAGAGTGTGTTGTTCTTTGTTGTTCTTAGTACTTAACGTTCGCTTCCACCAAAGTTGAAATCGTATACTAGTTGTCTTATATTCATTGTCTTAGAGCATGCGCACGGGTCTTTCCTGTGGGGGAAAACAGGAGTACTGGAGTAAGCCCACGAGACTGAGACGGCGTCCCTTATCGCAAGCCATGGATGACCGGTCAGCTAGAGGTCGAAGCGCGGCACTCTAGACCACAAGGCCTTGTATTGTTATTAGTGTATATTTTATTTTATAGTGTTATATACGTTTTATTTGGGGAACCAACTATAATTACTGGAGTGTATTTTTATAAGTGTGTATTTTATTTTATAGTGTTATAGATGTAGCTGGTCAGAAGAGTTTAAGAAAGAAATGGATTCATTTTTTCGAGGCTGTGACGGCTGTCATGTTCTTTGTACCTTTAAGTGGTTATGATGAGGTGCTGGAAGAAGATACAACAGCAGTGAGTATAACATGCATTCCACACACAGCCAATTATCTCCATAATGGCCGCCATATTAAAACGACAGTATCTGTCTATATAGATAAAAAAAACAGTGTGATCATCAAAAACTATAGATAGCAAATAGACTAACTTCCGCTTAATCTTTCGAAAGAAAAGTTTAATCATGTAGAGCGTCATCCTGCACACAGACAACTATCTTCTTCGGGAATAGATCTCTGCTCTGAATGGCCGCCATATCCAAAAATAGTATACTATTTTGTAATGTGGTTCTACTTCGTCCCATATCTGCTATACTCACAAAGACTAAAGATTATCAATGATATTAAATTGATGCCGAATAAATATTTCTCTAAGCTATCGAAGAATACATTGAGTTTTCAACTAAAAGCGTCGATTTGGGAATTCAAATGTCGGTCAACTAGCTTAGTGTCTTTTCTAGCTGAGCCAATTGTAGAAAGGCAGTGTAGCTTTAAGCATGTAGAGCTTAACACACTAATAATGGAAATAGTGCATAGGATGAAACTCCACTCCGCAATAAGTCGGTTCAATTTTTTTCTCAACTTGGCCTTTCGATTGCTTATGCTATTTAAATGATGGAGAATTTTTTAGGATTTATTATAGAAACTCAGTCTGCGAGAATTTATTTTATAATCATGCTTATCCTTGTTATTATCATCTGTTATTCTTGTATATTCCAGAATTGTTTACAAGACAGCTTACAGGCATTTCATGAAGTATCTCATAATCACTATCTAGAGAAAACAGATATGATATTATTTTTGAACAAAAAAGATTTGTTCATGCAGAAAGTGAAGAAAGTCAGCATAGCCAACTGTTTTCCTGCCTATAAAGGTTTGTGATATTACCAGATATTCCTTCCTGGGGGGGGGGGGGGCGAATAGTTAGCGTGTGCAGGCTGTATCATAATGTGTGTTATTGAATCAGTTGGCGTGGTTTCGATTCCCAGGTTGTACCTGACAAGGAGTAGGGTCGCATGTCTAACCTGGTGTAAGCGAATTATTGAAATAAAAGTGAACCATGTTTTAGTCCAGAAATGACCTTGTTTGTTTCGAGTGGACGTTAAACCATATTTCTCTCTCACTTCCTGGAAACGTTGGTCCAAATATGAATTTTATTTATTAATAATCCTTGCATCGTTAAATCTCTATAGGGTTTAAAAGTAATTGAAATGAATCAAATGGATTTTAACGTCCTACTTTTATGCTCTGTCTGGGATTATGACGACGCGCATACACCATACAGTATGCTATGAGGGAAATGTTGCCAGACGGCGGCCATCCGTTCTAAACCACAGGCAGGGAGAAGCCACGCTGGAAAATCTCAGGGAACTTTTTTGACCAACAACGGTGTCGAGCCCCAGGCCTTTCAATGTTTACACATTTACAGCAAGGGCCGGAGCCGGACTCTGGGACTAAATAGAAAACCAATGAGCCTCAAACGTCAATACTGTGACCTCTTCAATCTTTGACCCAGGCGACAGCTTGGTTGGCCGAATAGTAGATGCTAATAATGCAACTAGGAATATAAACGTCCAAATGTACGACCATATCTTACTAATTCATTTGATTTTCTGAGGACATATTTCTCGCAAAATTAATACTTGTGTAATCTTTATTAAACGAAAATTTTATCTAGATGATTTTGTATAAGAACATCTACATCCGCAACGAAATTGAATTTTGTTTGACGCTGTAACGGTCATATCAAACTTAGCAATATTGTGACCACGTATCCATGTGATCTGGAAGACTAAGTTGTATCGTTAACTGGCAAACCATGTTTATAAAGAATAATTTTAGTCAGATGATTTTGAATTAAAATGCGAAAATCCACAGCGAAGTTTTGTTAACGCTGTAGGGGCCATATTAAACAATTTGTCCTTGTGGTCTTGACAACATCGCTTTTTTGTGAACTGGTAACCCATATTTTCAAATAAAAAATTGTGTCAGATGAATTTGGATTGGAATATCTGAATAACCAGCAAAATTTTGTTGCTACTGTAGAGTCATATTTAACATTTATCTTTTCTTTTAATCTGGGCCTTGTGTCTCGAAATCTTAACTAAAGATAAAATCCAAATTTCACTAGATATTTCAGTTTTGATTGGCTAAGCACTAAAATCAATCTAATATTATCCAATCAAATTATTAAAATTTGGAATTTATCTTATTCAAAATTTTGTGAAACAGGTCCCAGGGCAACAAACCTGTTTTGTTGCCTGCCAACCCATGTTTTTGTTAACTAAAGAATAAACATGTGTATATTTCAGGAGATAATACACCAGAAGCGAGTTTGAAGTTCATCAAGGATCAATTTATACAACATAAACCGGGACATAAACAAGTGTACATCCATGTGTCATGCGCAGTAGATGTTAAGATGATGAGGGACATTCTTTCTAGTGTCATTGATATTATCGTTGAAATTAATCTTCGTAGAACACAGAACCTCTAGGATGTTTTGTCAATCTTGTCGTCTCGTATTATCAATCGTCGTAAAACTGGACCAGCCTATAAATAGCATTTATGTCAATTTGAATAAAACCGGAAACCAATAGGATCATTTTGTGTATCTTCGTCAACCAGTTGACCTGTGTGATGTTTTGCAAATCTTTATAAAATCAGCATAAAAGCAGACACCTGTAGCATTGTTTTATTAATCGTCACCAAGCAGTGTTCCTGAAATGTATTATAATTCCACCATCTTCGTTAAACATAGAGTCTTCAAAATGATTAGAATTTGTCTTCTGCGAAAATCAGAACTAATTATAGGATAGTTCTGGTTTATTACTGGATGTCCGAGTATAAATGATTCAATGGATTTTATTCGGTACTAAGTTAAAACTTTATATTCCTGTGCGATGTGCTGTTTTAGGCTTATATTCTACTTTTTAACTTTTGACAACGGTGTTAATAAATTCAACCAACAGAATAGGATTGGAATTATAAATTTAAATGTATTGATATATCTATTCACAAGTTTATTCGAGGTGTAATTATGTGTTTATGACGATGTCTGGAATTTCTGTGACAGAAGTAACTGGATATTAGAAACACAGAACAGACAGCGGTATAATGGTCATCCGCTACGTCATGATGTGTATACCCACTGGAAAATGTTTCAAAATAAGAATGGCGCGGATGTATAGCATGCTTCGGTTTCCAGCTCCAGATCAGTACAACTTAGTATTTCTGTTGATGACATGGATTTAATGTTTTAGGAATAATATTTTACCGTACTATCAAAAAGAATACAGCACCAATATGTTCTATAATGTGTTGCTTAGTAACAGTCTAGGGCAATAACTCATTTTCACGGTTTAATCCGGGCAACAATTTTCTGAAATTGATTGTTAGGCATTTATTTAAGAAAACAAAACCGAAATTAAAAAAAAAAATGTTTTGGATTCAGCCGGATTAAAAACCGGTCCATCAAAACGATTTTGACCAACAGGTGGCGTTGGTTTGTTTATCGTCCGCAGAAGATGCTGAATGTTTCGAAATCTTCAATTCGCCGTTCCTTAGTAATTCTGAATGTATTTAAATCCTTTGGACCGATATTTCTTTCAGATAACCAACTTTTACAATGTCCTAGTTCGCAAGATTCAAAATCCCTCATGTGGCTTTTGGTGGCTTTAACCTTTACTTCACTAAATTGGACATCCGGTTTTATAAACCGTGAGTCGGAGAAGTATGACTTTTAGTGGTTTTAACCTCTTCTTCACTAAGTTGGACATCCGGTTTTATAAACCGGGAGTCGGAGACGTATTTAGATATATAGTTATCTCCCCGTTAACATAATATTTATTGTTTGTTAACATTAATTGTGTATAAACAAGGATCAATATTAATTTAATTGTACATAATGCGTATATATCTATTTATGGATGTTCTTGTGTCAATACTAAATTTCGCAGAATATTAACTATTCTGAAACTTGTTTTTCCTTGACTACAATCTGATAAAAGCGTTAAAGATTTTATTCAGTTGATGGATCATTAATGGTGTATTGTAAACTTAATGTGTGGTTGCCTTGTAATCTTGATTTAAAACACAGACCCTATTCCGTTTCGTTTTTTAATAGTTCAAGATTTCGTTTTACTTGTGTTTACTACACTAGGATCTGGGAGTTTTGTTATATAACAGGGATTCTTATTGATGTGAGGAATTAGCCAATGAAAGGGTCTGTTACGGCAAGTTCTTGGTGTTCTCTGCACGGAAATGTGGATAAACCCTTAGATAACGTCAACGCTGATTGATTAATCAATGTCTGGCGTCATATGGGCAAATGCCGCTCGTACGACCCCTGTCGAAACCTGCCAGTACAACTGGTCAGATCTTCATGTAGTGTAGGCTGTCGATAGTATCAAAAAACGAAGCGAAATAAAGATCTGTATTTTAAACAGATTGGATTGCCTTGTAGATTCTAATCATTAATATATAACTCTCTCAAATGTACTGAGGAAAGGTTGTCTGCATTTATCTGGTCTATCAATACTCTCAGACAATTTCTTTCACCGATTAAATAAATACACATGTAACAATTATATTAGTTGCGCTTTTCGAATACTTTTAGCTGCATGAATGATAGCTTGCTGACCTTTGTACTATAATCTGATCGAAACAATACGCATTGATCTCCAAGTTATGTTGGTGCAAAGGAATTATGGTAATTTTTGCAACTGCCACCTCCACATTGGTGTTGGCAGAGAAAGTTACTCTGGATTTCCCACCTTGGGTTCTCCGTGTCGGTAGTTTAGGACGATGGATAGGCGAGGAACGACATCTTGTCGTTCGGATGGGAGAAAAAAAACGTTGTATATGTTGACCTGCACGTTCAAAGACCTTTAGCAATTGGAATTCGATGAACACAAAACGAAAACGAAGCTGTCTGAGCGAAATTGTCCCCACAACACACTACTTCGGACATGTCCGTCTTCAATTGCCCGGTAAAGTAAGGAGTTAAACCATATGTCCTTGCATTTCATATCTCGACAATGGAATCTAGCAATTCGAGAAAACGAAGTTTACCTGTGCAGAATGTATGAAAGAACAAGAATTTATGACATTCAGTTTGCTTTGTTTTAAATTATTTCTCTTTATGGTGGCATCTTTCTGCAATTCCATCTATTTGCTGAAACCTCAAATACCGAGTTCGATGATGAGCATTTTTTGCTTTGACGAACCACTGTCCGTCACACCTTTTGGAATGCAACAACCCTTCTTCTAATTCGGTAGAATCTTCAAACTTCGTGTATGACTTGAATGTCCTTAGTGAGATCGATAATAAGCTCTGCTTCGGCCACTGAGCGTAATTATTTAGGTCAACTTACGAAGATCACATACATAATTTGGCTAAAATTATTCTGAACATGATGTAGTAGTAAACTTTTAAAATAAATTTTTTTAAAAAAAATACCAAAACGTTGCTTTTTTTCAGAATAATCTGTTTATCTGGAAAATGTATGATTCATTCAAAAGCACGTGTTCATAATAAAACATTTTCTGCTTAGGCGATCCTGTCTTTCCGTCTGTCACACAACAACCATGCTTCTAATTAGGGTGGAAACTTCAAACTTTGTGTAAATGTTTATTAGTTAAATTTATCGACTGAATCGATAATGAACATTTTCTGCTTTGGTTAGCAGTGTCAGTCTGTCAGTCCGTCTGTCCGTCTGCCACAACCACTACAAGAGTGCAAACCGGGGGACATCAGTTTTGACAAATCGTTTTTATCTTGTAGAATACGCTTCGTCTTTGTTATCATATTACCACTATCCAAATCTGATCAAGACACAGATCCTATTTCGTTTCGTTTTTTATAGTTCAAAATTTCGTTTTACTTGTCTTCACCACACTAGGGATAGCGTAGGCCATTGAAAGTTTTAAAAAAACGAAACGAAATGTTTCGTTTCGTTTTCCTAGTTCAAAATTTCACAACACTAGAGGTAGTGTAGGTCATCAAAAGTATAAAAAAATCGAAACGAAATATAGATCTGTATCTTAATCAGATTGCCACTATCCCAACATGTATGAAAATTGAAAGATGTGTAAATAATTGCCATGATATTTATTTTATTATTTATGTCTGTAGAGAAGTAGAATTAGTGTTATATGAAATAATATGAAGAGCAATATATAATGATGTATACTATATATATAATATTATATCTGTATGAAATGCTGTGCTGATCGTGTTTCATACCAAATAAATAACATAAGTCTAAACACACAAACGAAGCATTCTTGTTTTCTTTTAGAACTAGATAAAAATATCTGGTCTGGTTTATTTATCAAATAACCATTTGAAATTATATCTGTTTTTATGAAGAAAATCGTTTGTTTTCATGCCGGTGAACTAGATTTCTTGTTTTCGTGTTTTCTTGATAAGGTTATGCCTGTGTCACGACCATCATCATTGAAGGTCACTGCGATCTGTTGGTTTGCAGGATCCATGCAAGAAAGAGATTAATGCATAAAACATACATTTCTGTGTAAATAAAGGGAGGAATACGACGCAATCTTTAGCAAGCTAGGTCTGTTACCACAAGTTCGACACCAGGTTGCTGGTTCGATCTTCACTGTAGCTGTGTGCGGCACAGAGTCTCCAATTCACTCCCCGGTGCTTTTCTCTGAACATAGATATATACAAGGGATAGTTCTAAAAATTAAGACCAACTGCAGATTTGGTCAAGGGTCACGGGATGTAAACAGGGTTAGCGTTAACCCTAAGCCGATCCTAAACCCACAATCTCGTCAATAATCACGTACCCTAGCCCTGTTTACA
This sequence comes from Patella ulyssiponensis, assembly GCA_963678685.1. Lineage (NCBI taxonomy): Eukaryota > Metazoa > Mollusca > Gastropoda > Patellidae > Patella > Patella ulyssiponensis. The sequence continues at coordinate 65,989,702 of OY783229.1, forward strand.
CCTTGAAGATGCTGGCTCTATTTTTTAGACTTTACCATAAACGTAATGTAAATTGAGGTCCTCATTTCCTTCATCTTGAATGGGGGGGGGGGGGGGTGCGGGGTATAAAGCAATCTATTTCACAGAGCATTACCAAAGTAGCGACCTAGCGAATATTCACTGCTGGTCAGTGTCTTGCTCCAGCCCTGGATCGGGTAGTACAGGGTAAATGTAATGAGGAACAGCCATACTGCATGATGAGGAGACATGACCTGAGAAGGGAGATAACAAATGAAATGAAATGGGGTTTAACGTCCTACTCTTCTGCTCCTAACCTGGGCTAATGGAAGACGGGCATGCGCCATACAGTGTGCTATGGGGGAAATTTTGCCCGGACAGCGGGCGCTTCGGCCTACTCTTATATCGAATTCCAACTGCCAAGGGATATTTTACACGCACGCCAATGTGTACACAGGACCTCGGGTTTTCGTCCCATCCGAACAACTAGACAGCTGTCCGGTTCTGCATCACTGACAAGGGGAAACAACGCCAGATAATCGAGATGAACTTTCTCGGCCAATGCAGGTATCGAACACCCGACCTCCAGACTAGCGAGCCAGCGCCTTATCCACTTGGCCACGTGATCCCCAGGGAGATTAGAATATTATATTCTGTGTCAGGGGTAATGAAATTGTAAGTCCTCGAGTTAGATCATACGATGACATTGAGTTAAGGAGCGTGATTTCTAGTCCAAGTTTGTGCGTGACCAGGAGTTTGGTCACCTGCCCAACCTCGTGAGTTTTCGCGGAGAGCTCCGGTTTTCACACACTGCTAAATATTCATAGGTTTCGCACAAACCAATTATGGAAATACGTAAAATGACCTCGTTTGCTTCGCGTTCACGTTAATCCCCCCCCCCCCCCCCGCTATGATTACATTGACGTGATATATGACAAATGGTTTAGGGGAGACAACTACTATACGTTTATTTAAATTTTGACTCTGGTTTCCACCCGTACATAGTTTATGACTTGAAGATATATTGGGACTAAATAAATATTCCAACTAATGTATCTATCAAAATTTGCTTCAAATCCCTCTCAAACAATTGCAGTCGCAAAAACGCAACCCTATGATTTATCACCTGTGACTGATCACATGACTTGATTGTTAGAGAATCCATGCCGAACTTGTATTTGGTTTAAACAATATTTTATTTCTTAGTGAATCACAGATATATTTAAAATACAATATATGGATACAATAACAAGCATTGCTGCTTATGTAAAATCGCTTCCATAAACAATGATCATTCAGAAGTGGACGACTGGATGTATTTGATTTACATATTTTACAGGGTGCAGAGGGTGAAGGTAAAGAAGGTAAAGAACTTGTATTTGTCGTTAGTCGGTGTCGATTTACCATAAATATCGAAGCCTAAGTAAATTCGAGGATTATCAGCTTCCGGTTTCTTCTACCGCCGTTTAATCGCAGAGTTTGCTGCGTGGATGTTTAAATCGCTCATTGTTCTCACATTCGTTAGACCTTCGATCAGCACCTATAAGCGCTCCTTTCGTCAATGGAGCAGACATGCTGCCAGTTAGTGACCCATTACATATTTTGGACACGAAATGGTGTAGGCCTAGTGGTGTGGTAGTGTAGGGCATTCTGTTGCAATTGTTGCTCAAGACCCACTAGTGAGCTATCGGCCGGTCACAAATCTTTAAAGCAAAGCTTCTTCAGAGTAGAGGGCGGATTATCTGAATAAACGTATAAAACTATCATGTTTTGACGGACTGGGGAAGCTCATTCATAGTATTTATAAAGAGGCGATCTGTCATAGCTCCAGTCGCTCTGTTTTGTATCAGCCCGAAGACGATGCCGTATCTAAACTGTTAAACTACCTATGGGGTGGTTGCTCAAAGCTCTGTTGACTTTTAACGATTCGTTAACATGCAGTTAACGGATTGTTAACTTTAAAGGAGAGAGAGGTTGTTGCTGGAAGCTCTGTTATTGTTAACATTAACGTGTCGTGAACTTGCTGTTGTAGTTAACGGAGGTGTTGGGCTCCGTTATCTGTTAAACGGTGGCATAAGTAGGCTGTAGCATAAGTCAAACATGTAGATTACCAGTGTAATTTTCTATAGAACATTCTAGAGGGTTGGGCGATGGGGGGCTATTACATTTTCTATGGGATGAAATTCTATTCCATAGTATTTGGAAGAATTTTGGCTGTCTGTAGAAAATAATGGCCCCAAATATTTTGTAGTAAATTTAAAATCCAGCCAATGAACAAACAGTCTTCTCTTGGATTAACTATAATGAATCCGTTTACTAACGGATAATGAAATTGACTTTCCAGCAACAGAAATTTAACGGACCGTTAACAAACGACACATTAGCAAGATAACGATCCGTTCGAGTTTAACGGATCGTTAAAATAAAATACTTTTGAGCAACCGACCCCAGAGCGGTAAGGCCGCGTCTGTTCATTAGCATCTAAAGCATGTGCGCTTAAAGAGCATTTTTCCAAGAACTATCCCGAGCACAAGTGCAGTATCACACAATCGCCTGGCTGTCTCGACAGATTAGCAATCATGCAGAGATTTCATTCCCAATAATGCAAAATTATAAACAGTAACTATACATGCCGTTAAAGTAAACAAAGTACTCGTGTCAATAATATAATATAAATTCAACATATTTAACAGATGGGTATACATGTAATGTAATTTATGATAAAGCTGACATATAAAAGTATATTCTAGTTACCTTATTAGCGTGTTATTTATCATACTATTAGCGATCCCTATTTTATAATATTAGGTATCATCATCTCCCTTTACTAGAATAACTGAATTTGAATATATAGCATGCAATTGTAATCTATATGCCTGTCAGAAGCCCATCTTTTTCCGGCAAGATGACAATATCAATGTTGATTTAAATTGACAAATAATTCGTGTTTTTGTTGTCGAAGATTTTGAATGATACTCAGTAAGAGATTTAGCTATTTTAATTGTAGTTGGATGTGGCAGAAATGTAATAAATAACAACAATTGATCGTTATTTTGAAGAAAAAATGACGGATTTGCTTATTGAATTCCGATGTGATTAACACGGGATTCTTCCAGAAGGGTAGTACCATCCCTTATCTTGCGGATGGCCGAATGGTTAGCGTGCGCGCGCTGTATCATACGCCCTGCCATTGAGTCAACGTGGTTTCAAATCCCCGGTTGTTCGTGGCAAGGTGTAAGGTCGCCTGTCCAACCTCGTGGGTTTTCTCCGGTTTCCCCCACTGCTAAAGACTCCGCGCAAGCGAATTATTGAAATAAAATTAAACCATATGTTAGTCCCGAAATGACCTAGTTTGGGTCGAGTGGACGTTAAACCCCATTTCTCTCTCTCTCTCTCTCGCTCTCTCTCTCTCACTCTCTCTCTCATCTCGAGACACGCAGAGCCGATAGATCATAAGGTTTTTATCTACTCTTTGTGGAGACAGTTAAAAACTGGCACTTATTCGATATGAAAAAAAAATCACAGTGGCAGGTAGGGCAAAAAACCATTTAGTTTTATCACAGGGTAATTTGTGATGGAGATTTATCTTAACGAAATCGTATTAATGCCGCTGTCTGGACAGAGATATGCCCACAAACACAACAGAGGAATAATATAATATCCTAATACATAAATATATAAACTATTATTTCAATCATAACTATATTATAATCGGCAGATAGTTGAAATATTTTTGAAATATTGGATGTGTAAGACTAAAATTGATTAAGTATTTGCGTGGGGTGGTGGACCAGTTGATTGGTAATTATGTAAAATAAGCACTAGCTTAGGTCAACAAAAGACCGGGGAGGCCGTGGGGGGGGGGGGCAAGTAATTTGACCAGTCGCAGATTAACCATGGTACAAATGAACCAAGATCCCCATAACGGGGCACCTACAATGAATGACTAAAAACTAAAACACAAACATGTTTGCATATATACAATATGAAAATATAGAAAAAAGACTTTTCATACTTCGGCATTGATGTGTAGGCCTATGTTTTAATATTTATTTTATATTTTATGGTTTATTTTTTTAAAATTATTTTGCATTATATTATAGGCCTATGCCTACATATGTATATATAGTGGGCAGCATAATCATTTATGTGCCTAAATGTTTAAGCCTTGGTAGGACCTCTTAATATATGTTAACCCTTCGCTCCACCTCCCTTCGTATCTGTCTTTTATTATGAATCCTAAATTAATTGAACAAGCAAACTCAGGTCCCCCGTCTAAAATGGAGTTATCTCTCTTTACTTTCATTTGTATTGACAATAACATCCATAATCCATCAGATTAAAAAATGTTTCGAACATTTAAGGTTTAGCTATTTGCATCAACAATACAAACAGAGAAACGAATTTAATCTTGACACAGACATTTACAGACCATGGTTGACTGTAACAAAATGAAAAGCTTTCGTAGGGATAACTCTTCCTGAATCCCAGCCCCATCCCATTGAGCCAATCAGCGTAGTCGCTCAAACTCAGTAGCTTCACTGTGACCAAAACATGGCCGCTGTCATTGAGTGTAAATGTCTAGACCATTTTAAACGCTTGATTTTCTTTACTATCGCCATCTTGGTCGTTGTGTAAATTTGCAGTTGAATAGGTAAGTATTTAAGCTTTGTGAATATATAAAAATGATATTTCCGGGCGGTGCTTTTGATCCAAATTTATCGTGTTGAAAATAGCAGTTCTCATTGTTCGCTTCAGACAGGATACAACACCGATTGCTCGTAACTCACATCTCAGACGAAAGTGTGCAGTATGAATAGTACGATACTGTAAAGTTTAGTCTTATTTAGTAGGCATATATACATGTGTGATACATACATACTTATTTATTAAGTTATTGTTATTCATTGCTTACATTAAATATATTTTATAAAAGGTTGTCTATATAATTAAAACCAAAGTGCAAAGATTTGTTATGTTTGTTTATACATAATACTAGCAATGCCAATGCCCAATGCTATAGGCTTACATGTATGATTATTTGGGTATCCTGTTTGATCTGACTTCCCTTTTCTATTTCCATCACTTTTACACCAAAAAACTAGTGGTTAGCTATCCATACTGTGATGGTTCGATAATCGGTTTCAATATCGGTAATTGGCCGATAAGTGCCCAATCAGGAGATAGCGGTGTCACCCGATAAATTGCCATTTTGCCGATACTAAAGTTGCCGATATCTGTTCAAAACGACTCGGTAAATACTTTTAAAATATTGTCGGAGTTGTGAACAAAACATTATTTTGTTTGACACAGGGTGCAGCTAAATAGTCACGCGCATGGCAACTTAGCCGTGCTTGCTGCTTTTTAAACGTACCGGTAATAGGCTACAAGACTCATAGCAGCCGTAGAAAGGAAATGATAAACAGTACAAAATCCTGTCTCCTTTATCTAAATTGCTACGCATTTTCTTTACTTCGTTTTATGTAGTTCACTTTATTGTCTGTCACTATCATAATGATTAGAAGTCTTGGAAAAGGTGGGGAATATCACGTGGTTTGCGCGTGGTGGAATGAAGGATGAAAGGGGGAATATTCCTTTGATGTCACGTAATCATTGTCCAATACATTCCGGCTTCTAAATGCCGATATAAATTTAGAAATAATTTATATTGTTATGCTTGGCTATTGTGTCGACAAATAAAAACTCATAATAAAGATCATACATGTACATTATTAATTAGTAATATTATCAACAAATAGGTTCCCATTAGATGTTTTATTTTTAACAATATTTCTAGAAATGGCGGGAGAATGTCACGTGATAGCCACTGTTGACAAACAGGTCAGGAAGTTATCGCTTTAATGTATCATTTCATTACTGCATGAACTAAAGCATGTATAGACATACAGATGCCGTGCCGATTACTGTAAGGAATTAAATAGTAATCAACGCTTAAAATATGACCATTAATGATACAGCAAATAATTAAGTTCATAATGGATGGTGTATATTTTTGATTGCGTAGGAAGCGTGGCCCAATTATTACTTCAGAAACACAGGGTTTGTGCTTGATTTCCGCAGTAAAATAGTACCATGCGTTTCTCGACTAATAAAGACAAATTTCTACATAGATCATCATGCCATTCGAGACATTTTAATGTGTAATAGTTTTATATCCACCACTATCGGTAATTGTATCTGTATCGGCCGATATATTTCGCTGTCAGTATCTGATATTGGTAAAACCGATAGGTGCCATATCGGACCATCACTACTGTGCGCACAAATGGACATTCCTACATGTACTTTCTATTAGGGTTAGGGTCAGGTATATAAATAAGATTAAAACCTATATTATAACTGTAACACAAAAATGGGAGTCACATCAAACATGAATTTAATTTATTTAAAACCTTTCTTTCTAAATTCTAAGTACGATTATTGTTGAATGGCATACCCCTGAGCATTAGCTCACTTTCAAGCAGAACAGTTGGACATTTTACCTCCTTTCATTTCCTGTTTTTAGATGAACTAAAAAAAAATTGATGTATAATATATTGTACTGTAGCCTACCAGTGCTTTGAACTAGTTTGAAGTCAATTCCCCCCATAAAAAGCCAATAAGTTTGAAAATTCTCTGGGCTACATTATTATATAGAAAACCTTTTCTACTTTTATTAACAGTATATTTTCATCGGATGTTAGATGTGTCGATGACAAAATGATGGAAAGAAAGATTCGATTAAAGACAGTGAATCCTAATATAACATGTTATCTATGTAAAGGGTATCTAATAGATGCTACAACTATAACAGAATGTCTCCATACTTGTAAGTACACGAGAGGGGGGGCAGTAGTCGAGGGTAAGGGCAGTTTGATTTGTAGGTAGGCCTACACAAGGCGGTCACCAGTTGTCAAACATAAGGGCAGTGCATTGGTAATATACTTTCACTAAATAGTTAACGTGTGCGCTTGGATCATAAGGTCTGTCATTGGGTTTTCTCTGGGTCGTCCAGTTTGGACTAGTAATAGGCCTACAGTTGTCAAGCATAATAAGGGCAGTGGATGGGTAATATACTTTACTTTCACCATCGGTGGATTGGTTGGTCAAATGGTAAACACAAGTTAGATCATAAGGTCTGTCATTGAGTCAAGTGGCATGGTTTCAATTCACTGCCTGTACATTGGTGTGGGTTCGATTTCCCGCTATCAAATCAGAAACTTTCCTGAGAGCAAGTACTACACACTAAAATATTGTATCTTTAAGCTATTCTGTTAAATGCATATTAATAATATTATTTATATTTTGTAGTTTGTAAGAGCTGTCTTGTCAAGTTTCTAGAAGAAAATACAACATGTCCAAAATGTCATCTAGTAATCCACCAGAGTTATCCTTTAAATTATATCAGGTATATTATTAATCTATCTTATCAATCTGATTAAAATACACATCTCTATATTATATTTTCAATGGCCTACAATACATGAAGATCTGACCAGGGGTTGTATGTGCAGCTTTTGACCCTATGAAATATGATCTTTGTTTCAATCAGATTGTCCATTTTATCACGGAAAGACAAAATTAGAAACAGAGAGATTATTTGTTGGATTCCAGCTGTTTTCAGAGAGAAAATTATAATAAATCACAGTATAATTTTTCCAGGATATCTTTCCATAAAACCTTGGAATTTGATGGAGAATAGGTGAAGACCCATCTGCCCTGGCAAAATTCTCCCATTTACATTGCTCACATAACAATTGTATTGAAAAATACCCAAGTTGCGATGAAAGAGTACCTGGGAAAGTTTTAGATTTTTTCTGTCAATACTGTTGTTTTTCTGAAAAATTTTTAAAATGGCAACTAATGGAGGAAATTACTCATTGTTGTAATGGTATATCACATACCATATTTGTCATGCAGGTAAAAGAACCCTGGCATTTTCAATTAGAAGAAGCATAAGCATTGGTGCTACACTCCAGCCAAAGTTATCCTGCTTAGTATTGCATGTGTGACACTGTGACTGTAGTAAATAAGGATGACCATAAATGTTAAGTCTGACGAATTATGTTGAGACACTGATTGTCTTTCGATTTTTAATATTATATGTTATTCGTTTCCTCTTTTTTAGTTTTGATCGAACAATGCAAGATATTGTTTATAAACTGGTACCAAATCTGTATGAAAGTAAGTAAAATAAATTCTACCATGAAAGGTTACTTGGCATGGATCAATGGCCATAAAAAATAGGATATTGAAGCCATTTGATTTCATTTTCAATGGCCAAATAGAGGAGGTGGTTGGGGTAGGAGATCTGACAAGCTGGTTGAAGCTCAAAAGTCTCCTTCATTTTCCATAACGTGTCAAGGGTATCTGCCAAAACATATTGAGTTGTTTGGATAAGCTTGCAATAAATGAGGTCCCATGATATATATCTTGTTATCTCTTTATGGATTTAGATAAGTAGGTTGTCTGGCCAGATTGCATTTCATAAGTAAGCTTGAATTTGATAATCGTTATTTGAATCTTAAAAGCAATGTCGATCCAAAAATGATATTTTAGTTATGAGTTTAACTTGATTAAAGTGGCACTATCTAAGATTTAGATAAAGAGTTGGCCGTTCTTCCTATACTGTATCAAAAAAATAGATAATGCAGAATGAATATATTGAAAATTTCATTTGAATTACTTTATTTTGAACGCAGTTATCTATGGTTGTTATTTTAACAAGATATATGAATTGATCGGAACCACCTTACTAGTTGTTTTGGTCTTAGCCTTGGCCGAAACGTTCTAATCTACTTAAAATTGGATCCATCCTATGACATCGAGAATTTATTGTGGTCTTGTCATGTTGATAAATGTCTAATTAATAATATATATATAGCATTTAAGACCCAAAGGAAGACCTGTAATTGGCAGATTTAGCTCTTACATAATGCCTATTTAGTCGTGAAAAATTTGATCTTGCCTGAAAAATGCAAGTGACAATCAGCCGCTTTATTGATAAATATTGTATTTTATATATGTTGTTGTTTTTAGAGGAAACAAAGAGACAGATTGAATTCTGTAAGAAGAGAGGAATACAATTTCCAGAGAACAATATCCAGGGATCAAGTAAGGCTCAGGGCTTTTACATCCTTTTCAGATCATTTTACACAAAATCAGACTACAACACATTCTTATATGTTAACACGACTGACATCAAACCATTCTTATATGTTAACACGACTGACATCAAACTTTCTTTTGCTCCGTTAGATTATTTCTAATATTTTACCGGTGCCTATTATAACTAAAAGTTTGATATGCAAAAATTCTAACCCAGTAATTAAACACTAAGTCTTGATGTTTAAACAGTATTTATTCAAATCAAATAGATATTAAATACATACATTGTCAACAAGTAAGGATTCAAAACCAAACCAAAGTCTTATATTAATTTGTCTCCATTTTTGATAAATATACTACAGATACAATTATAATATGTACACTTCATATACAAAATACATTCAACTGTACAGTATTTTATATTTACTATTAATCATGAATGGGAGTAAATTTGATAGTTTACTTAATTACCATTTCATAATACGCTTACTTCATGTGATGTTTGAAGATTTGCCATGGTTAAGTCCATTAGCACAGTTGGTGCTAAAAAGAAGAACATTAAACCAAATTTTATTTAAATTCATGACTTTATTTTCACCTGTGGAGTTAGATAGTCAAATGGCCTAACACGCACACTTAGTTCGTACCGTCTGTCATTGAGTCAAGTTGCATGATTTCAATCCTACAGCTTGTATGTGACATAGCTAAACTCCTCTACACACAAACAAATCATTGAAGTAAAATTGTACATATTTTAGTCCCAAAATTCCGGAGTTTGTGTTTAGTAGACATTAAATCCTATCTCTCTCTGTGTCTTTTAAATTTGCTAGATGTGTTAATATTTGAATTATTTTCAACTATTTTTTTTTCAGATGATAATGAGAGTAACAATACAGAGCCACCACCAACTGAAGATAAAGATTATCATAGAAGTGATGATCAAGTTAATGTCTGTTTAGAGTGTAAAGGTCAATTAAAAACTTTAAAACGTAAATTTTTACGTCTCTCCTCTCATGCTACGATAGCACAGCTCAAAAAGTTCATAGCACTCAAGATTTATAATAATCAATCCAAGTATAAAGATGTAAGTATAGACTTATTTATGTTATAGGCAGACTTATCTATGTTATAATCAGTCTTCTCTATGTAATAAGCAGACTTATCTATGGTACAAGCAGTCTTTTCTGTTATAATCAGCCTTATCTATGTTATAAACAGAAATATCTATGTTACATGCATATTCCTGAAGCAATGGCGCGAGAAATCCCTCTCTTACCATTGCTGGATAGAAGTCATATTCTTGAAATTGGGCGGGGCGTGTCTCTTTTTAACGTCCAATCAAATCCGTCCTCTCTTCTCGCATTCGGCATAATTTTCAAAATGGCCGACGAAGAAAACATGTTGGCACTGGATAATCGAGCATAACAAATTTCGCGGGTTATGACGTAAACAAGTCGCGATTGTCACTAGATACATTGCGGTAACATATTTTGAGGTCTGGTTAACCCCGATATTGTTTGTTACAATGTAGGTCATTGGTTGGTAATGGCACTACTGACCAATAATAATTTAGCACAACAATGTTCACTCAAGATAGCAGTGTGAAGTGGATTAGTTCTAATCAAACGAAACACTGCGCAGGAGTATGTGTTACATGGAGCCTTAACCATGTTATAAGCAGTCTTATCTAGATGTATGTAATAAGCAGTCTTTATGTTATAAGCAGTCTTACCTGTGTTATAATCAACTTATCTGTGTTATTATAATCAGTCTTATCTATGTTACAAGCAGTCTTTTTTATGTTATAAGCAGTCATAGGATGTCATAGTACGATATGTAATTTGGTTTCATTTTGGTTTTCAGGTAGATATTTTATGTAATGAAGAAATTCTGGGTAAAGATCACACATTAAAATTTGTTCAGGTGACCAGATGGAGAAGTAAGGTAAGAGAATTACAAATATAAAGTCATTAATATACGGTACACAGATTGCAATGATTCAACCGGATACAGTGGGTTGAAAATATGTGCATATGCATACGGAGCTGACTCACTAACCAGAAGGGACCAGTTGGATTCATTCCTGTGTCAGCTAAAACAGTTTATCATGATTTTCCAGCCTGGTTTCCCATTCCTTGTTACGTAGGACAGGGAGTCTTGTCAAGGACAATAGTCTAGTCTTCGTACAAGACCCCTACGCACAAGCAAATTAAAATGAAATTGAACCATGTAAGTCCCGAAATTACCTACTTTGTGTTGAATGGACGTAAATCCCTGTTTCTCTCTGTCTCCATTGACAGCACAGTAAAGATCTCCTGATTGTTGGAAATCAAAAACCGAGTTGGTCAAAGGGAAAAATTCACGTCATAGCACTGTGCATGGTGTATGCCCATCTTCATTAGCCCAGTTGATGCATTCAATTCTAGCTTTGATAAAGTCATTGATATTAGCTTTGAGCATTTTGGTATATATTAGACAGAAGACAAAATAATTGTCGTTATGGAAATCATTTGATCAAGAAGTTGTTTGATTTTGTATTTTTCAGGATAGTCCTTTATTACTACACTACAGACCACAGATCACCAGCTTATGACACATAGTTCACATTAAATTATAACTGCTCAAATTATTTAATATACATAATGTACATTATTATATGTAAATATAGATATAATCATATTTTATACTTAAAAAAACTGTATATGGCAGAAATAGTAAGATTACTGCTATATGTAAATATAGACATATTTTATACTTTAAAAAAAAACTTTCTGTATGACATGTGGCAGAACTAGTTAGATTTACTGCTTTAATTTATATGTACATTATTATCGTAAGTCATCCAAACTTTGTTATACTGTACGGCAGGCTATGTAATCACATGTTATCACACAAGTCATAATGTAAGGCAGGTCTGGAAATAATGATTCTAGTTGTACCAGGCAAAATATCAGGCACTAATGAAACAGTACTGGACATTTTGGGAATACTCAATTGAATCTGATGCCAGAGATCTATTAATAAAGGTACCGTTAAAACACGGATAAAAGATAAATCTGTGTCAAACAAAATAACACGATTGTGCCTGACAAAATGACTGGGATTGGGCCTGAACAAAATGACAGGAATTGGGCTGAACAAAACTTGAATTAAAGCTATCGATAAATACACTGATAAAAGACAGATCTGGGCCAGATTAAATGACAGGTGCCAGACTGATACTGACAAAGCTTGAATCTGTACCTGACAATGTCTGTGATAGTTGATCTATTTCCAGGCTTGTCACTTTACCCTGGATATCATTTAATCTTGTGTATTTAGCACTAATTTCTCATTCACATTCATTCAATATCATATTTTTGTTTCAAAATTTGAAAGAATCATTTTAAAACAAAGTACAAATTAGATGAATTTTGGTCATTTTAAATGATTTTTACAAATTTATAAACCAAGATTTGATATTGAATGAATGTGAAAGAAATTAGTGCTAAATACACAAAATTAAATAATATCCATGTTACAGTGTGTGTAGTAAGACATGATTGACTATTGGCTGTGTTTGAAAAAAAAGGGCAATTTAGATTAGGAAGATTCTTAGTAATCAAAATGGAAATTTAGCAATGAAATGGCATTAAATTAGTTATATATGTATATGTCTTATTACTTTTATACATAATTTACCAATAGATTTACTCAGGCTTTAAAGATATATAAATTATTATTAGTTATTTCAGATGATTGTAAATATTTATAGGTTCAAGATGTATATCAAAAGAGGGCAATTAGCAAAGCGATTTAGATGGCTTCAAATAGCAGGTTATAGATATATATTTGTAAAACTGGTATGGCAGCTTGAATGTAATGGTAATGACGATAAAACTTATTCCATATAGCGAATACATGTACCACGGAGTGGTCCCATCTTCCCTCCATCAATGTGTAATTATTTGTCAACCTCTTTACCAAAAGAAATATTGTTTCACCAATTCAAAACAGGGCATTTAGCTATGGGATTTATTTAGATGGCTTCAAATGTTGGCTAATAGAAATTTAAAACTGGTTAATGACAGTGAAACCCTTTCTATATAATAAATACGAGAGAGGTGGGACTGGTATATGGGTCAAAATTTGTTAACTTGAATCTTGACCAATATGCCCTAAGTTGTATTAATAAAGCTGTAATCGACTTGGCCTATGGGGAAACCCCTCACCCTATACATAGATAAATGTACATGTTTAGGTTAATATGTTGTATATCTTGTAAATTAGTTGTGTTATGATGTTGAGGTGAATGACATGTATTTTAAAGTGAATGTTTAGGTTAGTCGTACAACCTTGTAGAATACCGGTTAATGTCTGTCTTTGTGTTTGTTTTATCTATTTTAGTGCTACTTTAATCTTTACAATTTTTAACGTGGCTTATAGAAGCTTTAATAATGTGTTCACTGCCTTATAATAACAATTTAAGAAGAATTTAGATGGATGCCTTTATTTTGTCTTCGAAAATCAAAAGCCGATACAGGGAATCTGTCTTTAATTTAAATGACAAACTGTACTCTTGCAGTTAACTTAAAACTGCTTCATGGATTCATTTTCTATCAAATCTATATTTCTTACATGGATGATAATGTAGATCCATGTAGACCACTTTAATTAAAGATGCATTATGTAAGATGGCTATTCCTACAGTAAAAGTTCCAAAACAGATGAGAGAAGATATGATGAGTGTTTGAATTTTTGACAGGAAGTGAAATAGATTGTTTATTATTGTAGCAACATAACTTGTTAATCAAGACTCAGCTTTGCTAATCCATTTTTAAATTAAATCATAAATGGCGATCTCCGACATCCAATTGTATAGAGATTTGATTATATTCTTGTCATGTGAATAAATGTCTAAATAATATTTTTATAACATTCTTACATAATGCATATTTAAAGGGACAATCCCGATAAGAACAGGGTCTCAAAAATTAAAGTCCGAGTATTTATGAAATTTATGGACCAAAATATAGTGGCATGGTGTATTTACCTTGTCTCAAAATTTCAGCTCAAAATATTGTGTCGTTTGGACGTGAACGTCAACACTGCTTATCCGGACACGTAACCCTTTTAAGATTTCGGGTCAATTTTTTAATTGGGTGACCTGATAATCGATTAATGTTTCTTGAGAGGTCTATACAGTGAATGACCCAAGCCCTGTACTTGATAACAAAAGGTAAATTTCACCTACATATTATTTTTATAGAAAAAAGTCTGGTTTTATCCAGATACTGTATAATAAAACGTTCTCCATTTCCAGATGAAGACTGTCAGGTTTAAGTTATTTACAAGCGTATCACAAATATCGGGTTAGTAGGTGGGCCTTAGGTTATGGATTTTAACACAAAATTAAGCAGTTTTATTCCCCAAAAGGTTATCGGGATTGGCACTTTAAGTCCTGTTTTATTGTAGTTTTTTTTAGAATTTCTGACATAAGACTTTATAGTTGTTAATGTTATCTATAATATATGATTATTCAATTTTTTTCTACATTCTAAAATTTGACTAAACGACAAAGTTTAATACTTAGAATACGTAATTGTAGGGCAAACAGCCTTAAAAGAGAGAAATAGGGTTTAACGACTACTTGACAAAAATTAATATATTTTGGGATTAACATTGGTGCAATTTTATTTCAACAATTTGCTTGCATGTAGGGGTCTTAAGCAATGGGATAAAACCTTGGGTGGACCCAGAGAAAACCCACGACTTTAGACATGCAGCCCTGCTACAAGCTTGGAATCAAAACCACCCCACTTGACTCAATGACAATATAAATATAAATCAAAACATTTTGTATTTGTATAATATTGGTATATATTGGGAAAGCTTTTCAATGCAAGTAATTAGAAAACTGCCATATTTATAAGAGCATTAAATCTCAGCTATGGAAAGGATGTCATATATTATTTAGTCATTTTATCTGCTTTTACACTGAATATATGTAATCTTAAAATATGTAATTTTATATCTTGTTTTAGTGACCGTTAATAATTTAACTAGATATACATAGAACACAATTCTATGGGATACAATTACTGTTGATTACTGAGCCATGACACTTGGATCTGGTTTCTCTTGTCTGTTAATATTTATTAACATTGACATTTAGGCTGGTTTTCTCCTGTCTGTCATATTTATTACTGATAAAAATTGGGGTGTGTTTCTCTTGTCTGTTAAGATTTGTGAATATGGCATCATTTGGACTGGGTTTCTCTAGTCTGTCATCATTTATTACTGACATTTGGGTTGGATTTTTCCTGTCTGTTAATGTTATCATTTATGAACAGTTACATTTGGACTTCGTTTCTCCTGTCTGTTATCTTTTATTATTAACAGTGACATCTAGGCTGGGTTTCGCTAGTCTGTTATCATTTATTACTGACATCATTTGGACTGGGTTTCTCCTGTCCGTTATCATTTATTAACAATTCCATTTGGACTGGGTTTCTCTAGTCTTCATCCAGCAATGCTAGTCGAAACATAGAATTGTGTCCTATGTAATTTAAACATACATTATGCAAGAGCTAAATCTGCCTATTGCAGGTCTTTCTTTAGGCCTGAAATGTTAAACAAACTATTAATTAGACATTCATTAACATGCAAAGACCTTAATCAACTCTCAATGCCATCTTATGTGTGGGATTGTCACTGGATTTAAATCCAATCTGCTGCTCTACGCCCATTGATGATTTAATCAAAAAATGGAATCGCAGCTATGTTTTTTATCGTACCTACTTTAGTAATGATGACCAAGTCTAGGTCAAAAATTTAATATCTTGTTTCAGGGTTGAGCAATTTGACTGAAATATTCAGCATATACCCATTATATTATCTTGATTTTAATTTTTAACTATTTTAATGAGAACTGCCAGCTCTTTATCTATATCTTACATAATGTATCTTTAATATAATTGAATTGTTTTATAAACCCCTTTCATGAAATCACTCGATATATATCATTCCCCATTCATCTTTTTAAACTGAATTTCGTAGACCAATGACAATTTGTTAAATAATTTTTATAAAGTTGTGAATGGTGTAGATGTTAAGATAGGTCTATCAGTAGAACCAGTAAGGCCCTACAAAACAAAATATTCTGGTTTCAGATAATCCTGTGTCTCTTAAAAGGGGCTGCATGACCTGTTTTTATTTCAAAATACAAAAAGGTTAAAGACATTGCTATTAATTACCTGGCAATCACTTTAGACAATCATGAATGACTCTAAATAATCACAAATGACTCTAGATAATCACAAATGACTCTAGATAATCATGAATGACTCAAGATAATCATGAATGACACTAAATAATCATACATTCCTATCAACAACATCACAAGATAAATATAGTCAGTGCCTTGAGATATGATATAAGAATTCATTAAGCCAGTAGTGACTTGATCCTGTGACAAAATGAAAATAAAAACCTCACTACAGCATCATGTTTTTAGTAAGGATTGTCTGAGAACCTGGTGACAAGTTCACAAAGCATTCTCAGGCTTTAGTAAAGAATTTACTCAAAATTTTTCACCTTATTTTAATTAAAATATAGCCCTTTAAAAAACTTTTGTTGTTTTAATGTATCAAATGCATCAATAAGAAACTTTGTGCAAAGTTTTGTATTTCTGGATCAAAAATATTGATTGAAAGTTGAGTGAATTCTTAACTTAAGTCTGAGACTGTTTGTGAACAAGTGGCCAGAATAATTTGTTTGTGTGACCTAAAGTTGGACATGGGATGATGTAGAAGTATAGACAGCTCTGTCAAGAGTACCAGTAAAGTTGAGGATGATGTAGATGTTAAAGGACAATTTTGGTGTAAGCTATAATCATTAGTTAAACAGTTATATAGAAGGATAACTCATGTTTTCTTTTTGGGGTTGTCACTTCCGTTTGTTTAAACCTTTATTACACATCTATTGTAGCAATGATCTCTGTGTTAAAATTATATTTGGAACATGTTTAACCAGTTCTATCATATATGTGATAATGACTGACACCAATATTGTCCTTTAAAGACAGGTCTGTCAATAGAACCAGTAATGTGTATATATGTGTATATCATGGAGTATATCATGTGTTGTTTTTGTAAATAAACCAATTATTACAATATAGGCCTGCTGGTACTAATTTCTATTGTTTACTGAAATAAAATGAAATGGGGTTTAATATCCTACTGTTCTGCCAGGGTTATGAAGATCGGCATACACAATTATGTTTGCTTTGAGGGCAATTTTCCCAGGCAGTGGCGATACAGCCTACTCTTTTTTCCTATTCTAACTTCAATGGTTCTTTTACATGCATATCTATTTGTAGACAGGACATCATTTGTGTTAAGTCGCCATTAAACCATATTTCTTTCTATCTCTTTTACCCAGAATTAGCAACATCATGAACCATAATAATCCACTTAAGACAATGAAAGTGATGAGTGAAAATTAAACCCTATTTCTCTCTATCTCTTTAACACAAAGTTAGCAACATCATTAACCAGTTTAAAACAATACAATAATCTATGTTGGTTAACATAATGTTAAAATCAATGTCCTTGATAACAGACAGTATAATGTAATTATCTGATAGCAGTCTGTTACATCTATTGTTGAAGCAGCAAACAGCTTTAATTGATTAGCATTTAGGTTCACTGTTCCTGCTATGAAATGGAGTTTAGTTTTAACGTCCTACTGTTCTGCTCGAACTGGGCCAATGCAGACGGGCACATGCCATGCTATGCAGTGTGCTATGAGGTAAATTCTGCCCAAACAGCAACGCTACTACGGCCTACTGTCTGCTCTTTTTTCCAGTTCCAACTGTCAAGGGTTCATTTATGTGCACACCCATGTGTACACAGGACCTCAGTTTTTCATCCCAACCAACGACTATTGTCCCTTACCAGATCCTCTGTTCTACATCACTGACAAGGGGGAACCATACAGAAAATCCACTAGGGAGGAAGGGGGGCAGAATGGTTGTATAAGGTCTTCATTGCGTCACATGGTGTGGTTACAATTTTCTGGCTTGTAACTGACGAGTAGGGTCGTCTGTCCAACCTCGTGGGTTTTTCCAGGTCCTTCAGTTTCTTTCCACTGCTAAAGACCCCTATGTGCAAGCGTATTATTGAAATAAAATTGAACCATATGTTAGCCCGAATGACCTAGTTTTTGTTGCGGAGGTTAAACCCCATTTCTCTCCCTCTCACCTACCCACTGACCCACTGTGGCTCCCTGTTATGGATCTAGTTGCTGTACAAAATGATTGTATTCCTGTCATTTTTTCTTTATTATTTTTGATACCATCCCATGGATGGACCTTATAATGGGTCCATGATCATCCTTTTGTGGAAGCAGCACTGCCAGCAGGAAATGTTCGACTCAATTGGCATTTACGTTTATCATGGAAGGGTCAAATATGTACGCTTTAGTTTTCGATCAAGGTCTGTCATTGAGTTAAGTGACAAGGAGTAGACTGCTTGTCCAGCCTTGTACGTTTTCTTCTGTTTCCTCCCACTGCTAAAAAACACTATGCACAAGAGAATTATTGGAATAAAATAGAACCATATGTTGTAACGAAATAACCTAGTTTGTGTTCAGTGGACTTAAAACTCTTTTATACTATGGATCCAGTTAAAATACCAAGTCCAAGTGACCTTATTTATCTTTAAGTGGCATTTAGCGATTGGGAAACACACAGAACACAATTTCTATGGGAAAACAATCATATGTATTCTAAAAGCACGACAACGTTTCTACAAGTATCCTCTTATCAAAGTATCCTCTTACTATAACAATAAGAGGATACTAGTACAACTGATGTGATTTTAGTTTCCCATAGAAATTGTGTTCTATTGATCTTATTAAATATGATATTTCTTACTAGGTATAATTTTGTGATGCAATAATTGCTCTTGCTGGCCAGGAGGTGATGCAATAATTGCTCTTATACAGGAGGAGTTATTATAAGGATTTACTTACGGGTATATTTAAATAAGGAGGTGGTGTTATAAGGATTTATTTAAATACAGGAGGTGTTATTTTAAGTATTTTATTCACAAAATAACAATCATTACATCATTATAACACGTTTCAGTAAATCAAAGTTAATTAAACAATAGAATCAACAAGTGGATAGTTATTGATGTAGGTAATCTTCCATTCCTAGATAGGGATCTGCCATATACAGGGGATATTGTGCTTTTTCTCCGACTTCCTATCCATTAATAGGGGTCTGCCATATACAGTATTGTGCTCGTTCTTCATAGATAGGAAACTGCCATCTACGGTAGGTATTGTGCCTGTTCTCCGATCTCCCATTCCTAGAGAGGAATCTGCCATATACAGGAGGTTCCATTCATATATAGGGGTCTGACATACAGGTGGTATTCTGCTTGTTCTCTAAATCATTGATAGGGGTCTGAGAAACACGGTAGGTATACTAGTGCCCTGGTAACCACAATGCATACATCTTGTCAAAACCACAAACAGTTATAACTTGACTAAGAATGAAGTAATTTGAATGCAATTTTCAATATTTTCATTTTACATTATCTATTTTTGAGCTATGATAGCAACAATGGTCAGCTCTTTATCTAAATCATACATAATGTATCTTTGATAAAACATATCTTACAACAACAGAAAAATATACAAAATTATGCCATAGATCGAATCCATTTTATATTTATATACATATACTAATGCTCTCTTCATTAGCCCAGTAGGAAAATAACAATATGTTGTTAAACCCCATTTCACATGTATTAATGATTTTTCTCAGTTGAAACTTGAAGAAAAGGGGGAGATATGTCTAACAAGGCAACATGCGACATGAATAATATACTGTTTGTTATTTTACCATTAGAACATACAAAAACAGCCGCAATAGCGAATACAAAGGTTAACAGATCATTTAGTACATTGGGCACTGGTTGAAAGACAATCATCAAAACTGAAAATTTTACAATCTCCTTGTACATAACATTATGGTCCATTGGGAGTTACCCCCCACCCGCAAGAATAATTTGCAAAAACAAGTTCCTCAGTTTACCAGATTTCACAGGGGTAAATGTTTCAAATCAAATCAGAAAAGATCTGTTAAAAACTGTAGCCTATCGTGTTCACATGGTTTTATATAAAGCTGCCAAAATAATATCATACATTTACAATTATATTGTAACAACAAAAAATATGTAAACAAAAAAAAAACAAAAGACATTTATTTTTTCAAACAATTCACACTTTTAAATGGATATCGTTCATTTATGAACATTTTTTTGTTAAATTATGAAAGTCAGCATTACTCTTAGTTCTGTATCCACAAAAGCGGTAAGAAATTATCTCATTGTCATTACTTAACAGGTGTGAACTAGCTGTTAACATGCCACCTCTAGTGTAGAAGTGTGACTAATTCTAATACCCAGCACTATTGAATACACAAAGCTAATAACTAACAGTGGTGTGTATCATTGATTAGGTATAGAAGTCATTACTTAACAGGTGTGAATTAGCTGTAAAACATGTTACTTCTGGTGTTAAAGTGTGACTAATTCTAATACCCATCACTACTGAATACACAAACCCAATAAGGATACATTGTAGTGTATATCATTAATTAGTCTCGGACTTAACACCTACGTAACATATCATTATTTAGTGTTGGACTTAACACCTTAGTGACATAAAACCTACTTAATGACTACCGTTTGATTATTAACCATTTTAACTGACTATAAATATTACACATAAAATGATCTGTTAGTGGCAGAAAGTCATGTGTCCACAAGTGAATGACATCAATTTCACAGTGTTACACAATCAATTTAATGAAAAAAACAATGACTGCACAAATATCATTTTTAAGGAATTCACAACTTTCTTATGCCAAATTGTGCGTTTATTTGAACATCAATGACATTCTGGTACGGAAAACGATATTTCATTCATTCAAAGAAAAAGACCATGGCCAGTTTCCATATGTAAGCTTATTCATTATTTACAATGAAGCATATAATTAATAAGATAAGCATTCTGCTATTCCTTATTTTATATCCAGAGTTTTATCTTAAATCACGTAAAATCATAGTTAGCTTCTAAATCTGTATCTTTAAATCGATAAAATAATATCATGGGTGTTTCCTGGAAAATAAAATATCTTAAAATAACATTTAAAACATAGTTACATCTTGTATCATTTCTGTCCGTCATTCCATTTACTTGGAATAAATAGATTTTAATTTGCAAAAGATATAAAGAATGATTCAATCTCATTAAAATATAAAATCTATATTTTGTTTCGTTTTTTTATACTTCTGATGGCCTACACTATATGAAGATCTGACCGGTTGTTGCGATAGGTCATGTCAGAGGTCATACAAGTGGCTTTTGACCCTATGACATCAGACATTTGATTAACCAATCAGCATTCATGTTACTGGTGGATTACCAAAAGTTCTGTGCAAACCATACCTAAAGCTTGCCACAACAGACTGTTTCATTGGCTAATTCCTCACACAACTGTTATTTAGAACATGTCAATGATAACAAGTCTTCCAGATCCTAGTGTAGTAAAGACAAGTAAAACGAAATTTTGAAGTATAAAAAACAAAAAGAAATAGGATCTGTGTTTTAATCAGACTGCGAATGATTGTAATTACGACTCTCAATACTGGGTTGTAGTGAGAAAATTTTTTAAGAGATATTAAAGTCAACTTACTCTAGTGTACCAGTTCATTAGATAAATCTGTTTTAATGACATCTCATCCTGCATTTCTTCACTACCACATAACACCTCTAACTACACAGAGAAATATATCAAACAATCATATAGGACTCTTTAAATGACATCTAGAAGCACGGATTACTATTCATAACAAAACACAACACAAGGTATATATGGATATAACTACTTCTCTATAATTTAATAACGACGTTTCGTAACACATACAGGTCACGTTTTCATATAGGAGTCGTGTCTTGGAATTTGAGCTGTGAGAGCTCCAGTGTAGAGATAACATTAAGTTTGATATGAGGTCTGGAGGGTACCAGAGACTTTTATAAAGTTTTGAGACAATATTTCTGCACATATACCGGATTGGACTGGGATGAAGCCAAACCTAGCGTCAATGATTCACATTTTCTTTTGACCCTATTTTAATGACTGCAGCAGGCGGTTGCATTCTTATAGCAAACTGCTTTAGTAATTAAAGATACATTATGGAAGATTAGATAAAGAGCTGGCAGTTCTCACTATAATAATTAAAACAAGATAATATAAATGGAATAACGGTATGCTGAAAATTCAAGTCAAAATGCACCACTTTGAACCGATGTATTGGTGTTTGAATTTTAGGCTTAGTTTAGATCATCATTACTAAAATTGGTACACTAAAAAACATAGTCTTGATTATCCATTTTTTAATCAAATCATCAATGAGCGCTGAACATTATCATTATTATTATCGTGTCTTGTGTATATTTTAACGATAGAAGATTGATGATTTGGTTTTAAGTTTTACCTTTATATCTTTAGAAAGTGGTAGTTTTTTATACAACATGGATTTTATATGGGATATTAATACACGGATTGAACAACGAACAAATTTCTTCTCTAATGGCTGCAGCTGAATCCAACGGCCATTAAAATGTGTTTTCTGAGGACTGAAAAAAAAATCAACATTGATCAATATTTTAATTTATTTAGCAAATAAGATATAATACTTGGACTGAAGTATCTATCAATATACTAGTCCATTGTATTATATGATGAAGGATAACTACACAACAAAACAGAGACTTAACAAACAATACAGAAACACAAAATAAACAGAAAAAATTGCTAAATATTCACAGAAAATTAAAGATATACCATACAAATATGGTTAACATCAGTTAACCAGGGTGACAACCAGTTAGCATAGCTCAATAGAGAAATAATGAATATAGTTATAGTTCCCTTTTCAAATTAAAAATCTTTTAAGAATGTAGTGTTTCCATTGGATGAGAGTCAAAATAAACTACATATTTTAGCTCTGAGCCAATGAAGAAGCTACATTCTTCAAATATTTTAGCTCAAGTTTCCATGAATATAGCCCCAGACACACCATACCATTATTTAAATTAACTGCTATATAGAAGAGTTAACACAATAAATGACAAATTCCTGAATCGACAAATTCCTGGAAGTGATGAGAAATGGTATAAATAAATTACCTGTATCTTTCAAGGCATAAACAGATCTGTTCATCATATTTATACATATGACCTTGTGGGTTGTTTATAATACTTGATAATCTTGGTGCCAAACCAACTTGTTCTGCTCCTGAAATAGTTCAAGTTTTAGGAATTTTAAAAGATATTCTATTTTTTGATGATGTGTAGTAACAAAAATACATACATGTATTACTAAATGCAGGAGGACCGCACTACACACAAACAAAACTGACGAGACAAAAAACACAGACATTGCGGGAAATAAACATCAAATATCAAGTGAATGCATCCACAGCACAGTCCTGAGCTAGAGAGAGAGAGAGAAATGGTGTTAACATCCACTTTACACAAACTAGGTCATTGTAGGACTAACATATGGTTTAATTTTTTTCAATAAGTCACTTGTGCGTAGGGGTCATTACCAATGGGAGAAAACTAGAGGACCCAGAGAAAACCCACAAGGTTGAACAGGCGACCCTACTCCTTGTATTGTCATGTACAACTAAGGAATCAAGACCACCCTAGTTGACTTAATGACAGACATTATCATGCAGCGCGTACGTGCTAACTAATCGGTCTTAACAGCGGAAACTCAGCTGTTTGGGAAAAATGTCACTTTATTAGCCCAGTTTGTGCAGAAGTGTTGGATGTTAATTTATAAACTCCTATGCAATTGTAATCAGCCACTCAGCCAACAATTAATTTCAACCTTTTTTTTATGAAATATTAATAGTTTACCTTGCTTTTCTTGGTTGGCATTTCTTGTTTTATTAAATTCTTCCCTCCTTTTTTCTTCATCTGAAAAATTCAAATACATTTGAATGAAGGGTCGCAATCGTTTCTGTTTTTACTGTAATTTCTAATCAGTTATGTTCGGTGATATACTCCAGAAGTCTCAGTTGAAGAGAGAAAGAGAAATGGGGTTTAACGTCCACTTGTCACAAACTAGGTCATTTCGGGACTATCTCAGTTGAAGGGCAATCTCTTGCCTCTGGTTATTCCGGTCTACTCGAATAGAATTTATTGCGCATAAGAATATGTCATCACAGCTTGACATGACTTGTGGAATATGTCTAGCCTCGAACTGGCGCTGAAATGCATTATGGTACACGATTAGTGTACCTATATGTTAAAATGTTTATTTTGTCTTAAATATTGGATATCAGAAGTCCATCTTTTCCTGGTAAGATATTAACATCAATGCTGATTTAAATTTTAATGTCAAAGACTTTGATTGATATTGAGTTAGAAACTTAGCTACTTTAAGTATTGTTTATAGCAAAAAAAAGAACCTGTGAAGAAGAGAAACCAATTTCCACTTACTTTCAAATAAATGAGGTACAAGTTTATACACGATATCCTGTAGTGTTCGATCGGGTCGGAGAAAAAACACTGGCTGAGATTCATGAACTTTGACACTACACTGTGGACATTTCTTTGAACTTTGAAGATATTTAACAATACAGCTTTTACAAACTAAAATAAAGCAATTAAATCATATCACAGTCTGAAACAATAACAATTAATACTTAAACTGAAATACATATAAAAACTGACATAAACTGTTCGTTTTGTCAGGATTTTTATTACAGGCCCCGAGTTCACAAAGCATTTTCAGGCTTAAGTTAGGAATTTACTCAATTTTCAATCACTGTTTATGAGAAATATCTTTGATCCAGAAACACAAAACTTTGCACATAATGTCTTATTGATGTATTTGATACATTAAAATGGTAGCACAACATTTCAGTCCTGTGTTATTGCGGACTCAACACAGTTAAAATAAGGCGTACAATTTTGAATTATTTCTTAACTATAGCCTGAGAATGCTTTTGGAAATTGGAGCCAAGTCTTCTTAACAAAATCTAGAATTAAAGCCACAGATCGTCAATTTCCATTTGCAGACAGTATCTAATTTTTCACTGCTTAATGTACTTGAAAATTGATTGTATATAACATTGAATAACGAAAACTAAACCAAAACATAAACAGTAGATAAAACAGTTGCTAACTTATAAATTTCAAATAATCCAAACTTTTATTTGTTTCGATAAATTTTACAGGAGCCAGGCATGAATAAGTTAGAAATTAATTTGAAGCTATTTTGCAAAATCTTTTTCTGAAAGTTCAAAAAATCCTGGATACCAAACCAAAAGGCTATCAAGACACCATTCGGCACAAGTTATCGCTGTATATAGGATAAGACCAGTATAATGTTAACAATAATATATGTTAAATGATCTTACATGTATGCAGACACTCTGTGATTGTTGTAGCATCTATAAAATAACCAGCACATAGAGAACACACAATATGAGGATTTACATCTCTAATACGTATCTTCAAAGGTTCCTGAAAGACACATTGAAATAACACTTCTTAAATACAAAATTATGGGTATATTGTTTTTGAATTTAAATGACAGGAAAGATTCCTGAATGATAAAAAAACAAAAAATACGATGAATACAACTAAGATCTAAAATCATTATTTTTGTATTCAAATGATTCAATGTAATGAAATGCGGTTTAGCGTCCGCCTTTTCTGCTACATCCCGGTCTACTCTTACTCATTATCTTATCAGTATTGTCTTCAGTTTTGTCGGTTTTGTCTGCCTGGGTTTTTTTTTATGTGGGACAGAACCCGGAACCTTACTCACTGAGCCAGCACGGCTCCCACGAGACAATGAACCCCAACACCTATAATAATTGAAGATCAAGGAAAAATTATTTGCACAACAGTTTATGCAATCAATAGGTTTCTGGTCAACCCAAAAAGACTACATTTTAGAAAACAGGATCTAAATATTCTACTTTCAGTTTGTTTACCTCTTCTTCTTCAGGAATAGCCAGTCTTATTGGAGTAAAGGCTTCTCTCGCCTTTTTCATTGCCGGTGTATTCATTTCTGAATCAATAATTGAGATTTGTTGACATGAAAAAACACCTTTTAGTCCCAGAAACTGTTTATAAACTCATTTATTCATGTATTGTTTTCTGTCGTAAACATCTTTTTTTTTTCGCCGGAAGTCTATCCAAGCGCCACCGGAACGACAAAATAGTTATCTCCCTTTTGCAGATCACATGACAATAAAGTAGAAGTAGACAACGATAGAAAGTAAACAAGGATGTGATGATGAAGTTAATCATTAATAATGAAGTGTTTATTAGTTGTAAATCGAATGAACGATGTTCGGTTCCTTGATTTTGATGACGATTTTGCTGAATACATAAATAATCAAGCAATTGAAATAGGTTTATTACAGGTAAAGGAATAAAGAAAAACGGAGAGATCATAATGAATGAAGTCATTATTTATTATAATAATAGTAGTCTAATGAATATGTCAACTCAATCAAATGGTGCCTACGCTATTTGCTTCTCTCTGCCTGTCAGTGCCCCTTGCATGATCATTCATAATTAGTAGCACTAAATAGTGCATGAACCTAGACAAATACCATGCCACTTTTAACTACTTTCACACTTAATATATACATGCAAAGGTTCCATAGATAAATATTTTTTGTGTCAAGTGCACCTTAATCCTATACCGGCAAGTCACATCTTTGGAACAAGGAATGTTCTGATAAAGTTGTTTCATGAAAATCAGTAAGATGAAATGTTTTAAATATGGCCGGGTGATCTACATGTAGGTAATGGTAGGCCTACTGGCCGGCAGGGCCGTATCTACTAGCGGGGATGCATGGGGTTACATTGCACCCCCAGAAAAATAAGTCAACCCGAGAAATGGGGCCCCCCTCCAACCCAAAAAAAAGAAATAATAATTTAACAATCTTTCAATTATAAAATAATACTCTTGATTATGACCACACAGTGATGCTCTTAAGGTACTGATCCAAACTTTCTTCTATCATTTACGTGGTGGCTATGGCGCCCCACCACTCTGCTACACTCCCAATTTTAAAATCCTACATACGGCCCTGCTGGCCTTTAACATAAAAATACACATTTCAAACTTACTGTACAATACAATTGAGATAGATTTATTTTCTTTCATGGAGTTATAGGTTGGCCTAATCAATATCATTCTTGCAGTTCCATGCAAGGAGATTGTTATTATATACAGTCCTAAGTTGTCTCATGTCTCCTCATGTCTCGAAATGAAATAGAGTTTGATGTCCTACTATTTTGCTCCGACACATTCCTGCACCATTGACAAGGAAGGACCATGCCGGAAAATTCTGATGAACTTTCTCGGGCAGCACAGGGATCAAACACGGGACCTTCAGGTTAGCGAGCCAACATCTTATCCACTTGGCCAACGTGGTTCCCTCCATGTCTCGAATACATCAGACATCTCAACGTTTGCAGTGATGTTCTTGTAGCTATAATGATCCTGGGTGCTTACAAGTTTTGTCCTATGCATCCATGTTTGCAGCAATGTAAGATAATAAAATGAATTTTTGTTTTTGTTTTTTTGTAGGCAGAAGAATGTGGGCTCGATGCGTATTATGTGGATCCGAATATTATCATGCAGATATTCTCTCCTTTGGTTTTATCACAGTGGTTCCTTATAGAACAAACTAAAAATCCCTGTTCTTCGGTCACCTGTGAAAATGGCTTCCTTTTTGTCTTTAAGCATGTAAGTACAGTATATATTTTTCAAGCTAAATTTTTCCAAAAGATTAAAGAGAAGCCAGCTTGTTTACTAATTGTAGTTTAAGTTTTGGATTAGAAAGAGAAGGGAGAGGAGGGAGGTTGCAGACAGGCATGTACTACTTTTCCTTTGTTTCTGGAGTTTAACGTCCACTTCCACCGGGGTTGATATTGTAGACACGTTCATTAACTGACCAACATTATGATTTATAGAATTTAAATAAAACATGACATTATCATATGGATTAGGCCTACTCATTCCAGCAATAATTTATCAATGAGGGTTCACTCAACTTTGTCAAGGAAATAATCTAAATTAAATTATTCATAATTTTTTAATTTCCCAATGTACAAATATTACAGATGGATGATCTGTTGTTGATTGCTATAAATGGAGATGGGACTGAAACAGAAGAATTTCTTTTAAAAAAGATTCAGATGTTTTTACGTCTGATTGGGTTTTTATTTGGTCCAGCAACAGATGAGTAAGTTTAAATTTTTTTCAGTAGGGAGCCACAGGGACTCTGTGAGTATCATGCTGACACACACTTTCGGTATCACCAGTGTTATCGTTCTGTTCTACTCCATTATCCTCTGGGTCAATCCACAAGCTTTTCATCAATTCAAATTTTCTGCCCTTGATCGTATCTTGATTCTAAGAACCAATCAAAAAACAGTTTACATACCAGTCTTAGAGTCATTGTTTACGCTCGTCACAATAATCTTATTAGCAATAAAATATGAGTTACTTTCCTTCGCCCACTTAATTGATCGATAAAAAAGTAGAAGTATCAAGGTCTAAATATTAAGGCCACCTGCAGATTTTGTCAAGGTTGTGAGATGTAAATAGGTTTACAGCAAGTGATTGTTGATGAAAATTGTGGGTTAGGGTAATGATTAGCACTAGCCCTGTTTACATCTCGTGACCATGACAAAATCTGCATATGCCTCTCTTCATTGGAGGAAAACCCAAGGTAGGAATTTGATGAAGCGTTGGTGGAAATCCTGCTGTTCAGACAAAATCTTCATTAGCCTATTTTGTGCTGAAAAGTAGGATGTTAAATTCCATTTCTGTCTATTTTCTGTACTTCCCTTGCAAATGTAGGGTCTTTGATTTATATCCAAACGAATGTTCAGGCAACACCAATTTGAACATCTATTAATATTTTACTTTTAATTGATATACTGTGCACTATTCAATATATTGATTTATTTTAGGATAGGGCGATATGAAGACAAGAGAGAAAGATGGAATTTTTTACGGCGTTTATTAGAGACATGGATGAAGTTATGTTGTGATGAACAAGCTTTTCTTGTTGAGGTATTTACATATCTAATGACAGTGTTTAATAATACATAAGACTGATGCAGGAGCACAAAGTGAACACCCTAGCTTTCATTTAGCCAGATCGTAAAGTGAAAAGATATGTAACTATATTTAATGATATGTAATTATTTTTATTCCTAGCAATCTTTAAACATACATTATGCAAGGGCTAAATCCTAATACTGCTACAGGTCTTACTTTAGGTCTGAAATGTTATCTAAATTATTACATAGACATTAACCGTTAACCGGTTATAGTTGCATATTTGCACCACAGCGTTATACTACTAAGTGGTCACGGTCGCATATTTGTGACCACAGCAAGAACCTTTTTTATAAACCGCATTTAGTTTCTATTTAATTTGCATTTTGAAATGAGGTGAAACGAATAGTGCAGATTATAGATCAACTTATCCTCTGCAACTTTTTTTAAGAGTCTATCACTTATAAGTATGCGGCAGTAGACGTTTGAAATATTAAATATTGCACCTTATTTAGCGTGACCAGTTCAGGTCATGACGTCAAAATGATGTTGACCGGTTAAGGGTTGATTAACTTATCCCAACCATAATCAACTCTCAATACAATCGCTAACCTGCAATATTTTTTAGCGGATTGGAATACACTTTGTGAAGGATAATGAAATGTAAAAATGGATCATTAAAACTTTGTTTTTTATTGTACGAACTGGAAGTAATGTTGATCGTTTCTTGCCTAAAATTCAAAAATTGATATCTCAGTTCAGAGTGGTGTAATTTGACTGAGATTCTCAGTATATTCTATTTTCATTATCTATTTCTTAACTATTATAGCGCGAACTGTCAACTCTTTATTTAATCTCCCATAATGCAACCTCGTGGGTTTCCTCTGGGCACTCCTGTTTCCTCCCACTGCTAAAGACCCCTACGTGCAAGCGAATTATTGAAATAAAATTAATACCATATGTTAGTCCCGAAATGACCTAGTTTGTGTTGAGTGGACGTTAAACCCCATTTCTCTCTCTCTCTCTCTACCATAATTCATCTCTAAAAGATAAATGTATAGAATTATGTTTATTTCAGGCGGTTGAAAGATTACATGTAAATCAATCTTTAAATGAGAAATGTATAGAATTATTAGAAGAGGGAGTGGAGAAGATACAGAATGTACCAGCTCATCATGCCTTATTACTGGTTAATAATAAATTACTAGCTCTCTATTCAAAGTAAGCAAATATCACAATTATATTTTAGTCTGATTGTATTTAATGTTATATAAATAGATTTTGAATACCATAAAAGTAAAACTTAAAAGGTATCTGATTAAGATAATCCTTTGGTTTGTTTCAGTCGTAATGCAAATGAACTTCAGCCAGCCGATATATTGTGCATTATTCTATTAGCTAAAGATGTCTTCCCTTCCAAGGAGAGACTGGAAGACCTGTTCTCACGTTCTTATTCCACAGCCTCTCATGAGACTGGACGTACTAGTCAGTTTGTTCCTTCCACTGCCAGAATATCCAGCTACCTCGGTGATGATAGTGACGCAGATGATGATTTGGTGAGGATAAAATATATTTAGAGAATCAAACTTGTCTTCGAGATATTTCATTAAATGAAAAAATATGAAGTGATTTAATGGTATCTTTTTTTATCCAAGGCCAAAGATAGTACAAGTTTTCATCAAATCTAAGGGCTCTGAAGTAATGTATGCAATTCGTATCAGCAGGAATTTTCTTGAATTGCACAATGTCACTCACGTAGACTGACAATCAAAAAAATTTGTTTTTTACTATTATGGATAGGGTACTTGACAATCAAGAATATTAACCAGGGGAGTTAACATTGGCCTAGCATGTTCCCCAATCAATTTTCAAATGAAATGAAATATTGTTTATAAAACAGAAACTGTAAGCGGAATCTGTTAGACACCATTTATGGACAATTCTTGTCAAAACTTTACTCAGAATATATACAGGAACATGAATTGAATTTAAACCACTAGAACGCAATATAGCCCGGTTGGAGCTGACATGCCATAAAACTCTATTTCATTCATTCATTCATTCAAAAATTGCTCTACGACCACTGATGTGACCTTCCAGTACAAACGGTCAGATATTCATGTAGTGTAGGCCATCGAAAGAGATTTGCAATATGTATCTTCAATATTGTAGTATCACAGTGCTCAAACTACACCTCGAACAACACCTACCCCTGATAATAGTTCAAGATCTTCAGAAAAAGACAGTGTAGGAAATGATGATGATGAGGTAACACCGGAAGGAGCAGGTAATTAATGTTTCAATTAAAACCCAAGACTATTTACTGAAATAGATGAGAGAGAAATTAAAATTAATTATAACAAATTGTTTCAATGGCATAAACTAATTAAACTGAAATATACAGGTTACAATTCTATGATTTACAATTACTGTGATTGCTTGATAATGACTAGAGAAGCCCAGTTGAAACGTCGCTTAGTAATAAGCAGTAATTGTATTCCATAGAATTGTCACCTGTTATTTATTATAACATAGAATGTGTATTTTTTACTGAGAGAGAAAGTAAATTTAATTAAATCACGATAATTTCCATTATTTACTCAGACAAATAAAAGTACATATTGTTGAAATTTTATCATGTTAATTATTTAGTGAGGGACCCAAAAAAATAAACTTAATTACATCTCGAAAATCTTCATTATTTACTATGAGAGAGAAAGTAAATTTAATTAGATCATGAGAATGTTTATTTACTAAGGAAGAAAGAGAAGATTTAATTAAATCACAAGAATTTAAGGAAGAAAGAGAAGATTTAATTAAATCACAACAATTTTCATTATTTACTCAGACAAATAAAAGTAAATTTTGTTAAAACGTTATCATGTTAATTATTTAGTGAGGGACAAAAAAAAATAAATAAATTTAATTATTTAGTGAATAATTAACAAATATTTAACAAATATATTTAATGAAAGTATGAGAACTATCCAATCTGATTAAAATACAGATCTATATTTCATTTCGTTTAGTGGGAGGTCGCGTTAGACGTTGATTAATCAACCAGCGTTTACGTTTCTAGCGGTTTACCCACAGAACTACCCTAACAGATCGTTTCATTGGCTAATCCCTCACATTGACCAGAATGCAGCTCATATAACAAATTCAACTCTTCCAGATCCTAGTGTTGTGAATACAAGTAAAACGAAATTTTGAACTAAAAAAAAACAAAACAAAATATTAATAGGATCTGCGTTTTAATCATATGAGTTGAATTTGTTTTTTGTATTCTGGAGGGTGGATGCTTTCTCCATATAAATGAAAGATAGTTTAGATAATTAGATAACCTTGGATTGAAAATGACATTTAATTTGAAAATATTTTTCTCTCATTTTATTACAGTGTTACTGGACATACCGAGTCCTTCCCCCTACCCGGACGTTTCACCACATGTAGCTTGTGAAAGAGAAGTTTTCTTTACACCTCACGATGATGTTAAACTAGATTCATTATTTAAGACATATAGCACAGTAATATTTCTTACTTCTTTTTGTGGGGGGTTACATGGCAAAATATTCAGCTCCTGCACATTGTATCCTAAGCTCTGTCATTGAGTCAACTGGTGTTAAACAAGATTCATTTTTGAAGACATATAGCACAGTAATATTTCTTACTTCTTTTTATGGGGGTTGGATGGCTGAATGGTTAACGTCTGCACATTGTATCATAAAGTCTGTCATTGAGTCAACTGGTGTGGTTTTGATTCCCCGGTTGTATGCGACAAGGAGTAGGGACACTTCTCCAACCTCGTGGGTTTTCTCCAGGTCTTTTGGTTTCTTCCCACTGCTAAAGACCCCTATTCACAAGGAAATTATTGAAATAAAAAATTAAACCATATGCTTATCCTGAAATGACCTAGTTTGTGTCAAGTGGATGTTAAACCCCATTTCTCTCTCTCTCTCTCTCCATCAAAAGTATAGAAAATAGAAACGAAATATAGATCTGTATTTTAATCAGATATATTATCTTGTATTGTAGCCTAAAGAAAGCAATAGTTTACCACCAGAAGTGTTTCATGAGATACGTCCCCAGAGTTCCACAGTTGCTTCTTATGACGCTTCTGTTGTAAATACTCGACCACATAGACCCGATCATGTCCCTGAATACTGGCGTCAGATGATATTTTTACAGACGCGTGTTTGTGGATTTTCACCGCATCAACTACATTGTATGCAAGTTTTACCTGGTATTGTTCTAATATTAGTTACAGAGGTATGTAATACACAGAATTCTCCTTTTCTGTCTGGGGTATTACCTGAGAATGTTCCCCAAGATTACAAGCATGGTTTTCGTTTGTCAATGATGCAGAACGGGGGGCCTGATGAGGTTCACAGTACACATTGGCGTGCACGTAGCAGATCCCTTGACAGTTGGAATTCGATATAAGAATAGGCTGTAGCGCTGCTGTTCGGGCAAAATTTCCCTCATAGCACACCGCATGGTTTATGACATTCTTCATTAGCCCAGTTCAGAGCAGAACAGTGAACGTTAAACCCCATTTCATTTTTATTTATGTTGCTTGTATGTATTTTAATTGTTTTTTGTTACAGGGTTCTAAAGGTAATGTTGCAGGTCATCTGTGTCAAGTGTTTATCATTATAAAAGATTTATTGGCCGGTAAACGAGATAAATTAAATCGTGTACAGGGACAAAATCTATATGATGTCATGAATTCTTTATTATCCAAAATACAAGGCCTTCTTAAGAAGGTTAAGGTAAGTGAACAGACTTCATCAATCTTGACAGGGCTAAAGGGGATTAACGTCCACTTGACGCAATGTAGGTGATTTGGGGAATAAAATCTGGTACAATTCTTTATTTCAATAATTTGCTTGCACGTATATATAGGTCTTAAGCAGTTGGAGGAAAATGAAGGACTCATTCAAAGACCACTTGACCCCCTAAACCTGTCCTTAAGCTACAGTCAAGTCCATGAAGGGGAGTTAACCAGAGTGGTCTAACATGTGTGCTGTAGATTACAAAGAGCGTTAATGATGAAAATTTAAACTAAAATATTTGAAAGATGGAGCCTAAAACAAAATGCACCTTTTAGCTAATAAAATGTTTGTATTCTATTCAAGTCATTAGTTCAACCCCAAATTTGTATTTTGTAAATGACAAGGAGCAGGATCACTTGCTCAACTTTGTAGATTTTCTCTGGGTACTCTATAGTTTCCTCTCACGTTTGTCATAGCTTGCTAAACCTCTGTCCCTCCCAGGTGGGGGGGATTGGACGGTGCCTCATAAGTGGGATAGCCTAGGGTCTTTCTTCAACAAGATATGCCACTGGCTGTATGTAACTATGCATATCAAGATATGTGTGATATTTATATTTGAATAGGGTCAATCACAGCGAATATTAAATGATATCAAGAAGAGATGGGAGAGTGAAGAATTACGCAGTGGTTTATTAGCATATCTAGAATCAGAAATAGGAACAGATATGGCTCCAACGTAAGTTCAGTGGATATATTTTTGTAAACTGTATAATAAGAATATTTTGGTAGTTTTTAGTGGCTCGGTGAATGTGGTTTACAGATGCAGAATTTTATCCCAGGATTCACTGAGAAAGTTCCACAGGATTTCTCATCCAGGTTTCTCCCTCATTGCTAGTGCAGGATGTAGGGCTAGACAATAGAACGTTAAAGATCCCTTGATAGTTGGAAGTCTGAATAAAAGTATAGAGTGCCCTCATAGCACACTGCATGGTGTATGCCTATCTTCATCACCCCTGTTGGTGTAGAAGAGTATGACATTTACAAAATTCCAGATCATTTTGGTTTTTTTTTATATAGAATTTAATTAATATTATCTATTTCAGCATAGAAACAGCTTTATCCGATTTGTTCCGTAAATTAAAGGAATTATTTTCGCTGTTATATTTATCACCAAAAGTTGTGAATGAATCCGTCAAAGAAACAATGCTACAATTACAAAAGAAATTAAAAGCAGAATTAGCTGATTATAGAGATTTTTTAACTGTTAAAGCACAGAGAAACATTCCTATGACATCGTATCCTTACTCAAACTAAACAATCATAATCGTACAGTGACTCAGTGAGTAAGAAGATAGGCTCTAACCAGGTAGCTGATTCAATTTAGGTGTAGGCCAAAATATTTCCCTTGTCACTGGTGCTTTGTTACTGACGAAGGGCTTTGTTACTGGTGCCTTGTCACTGACTGAGGGCCTGGTCACTGGTGTCTTGTCATTGACAGATGGCCTTATCACTGGTGCTTTGTCACTGACGGAAGGTCTTGTCACTGGTGCCTTGTCATTGACAGAGGGCTTTATCACTGGTGCTTTGTCACTGACGGAAGGTCTTATCACTGGTGCTTTGTCACTGACGGAGGGTCTTATCACTGGTGCTTTGTCACTGAAGGAGGGTCTTGTCACTGACTGAGGGCCTGGTCACTGGTGACTTGTCATCGACAGAGGGCCTTATCACTGGTGCTTTGTCACTGACGGAGGGTCTTATCACTGGTGGTTTGTCACTGTTGGAGGGCCTTGTCACTGGGGCCTTGTCTCTAATGGAGGGTCTTGTCACTGACAGGGTGCCGTGCAAGGAACAGCGTCTAGTGTTTCAGATCGAAGTCGGCATGCACATAAAAGAACCGTTGGCATTCAACTGCTGTCAGGTCAAAACTTTCCCATAGCACACTGCATGGCATATGTCCATCCTCATTTGCTAGGTTGGTTCCGAAAAATAAGATTTTAAACAGAGTTAAACCCCATTCATTTCATGCAATTTATGACATAGATGTGGTAATTACGGTGGCTGATAAGGGACATGAAAAATAATATAATTTGATTTTTTTAATATTCACCCAAGTCAATTTTAATATAATTTGTTTTTTATAATTTTCACCCAAGTCAATTTTAATTTTCACCCAGGTCAATTTTAATATAATTTGTTTTTTATAATTTCCACCCAAGTCAATTTTAATTTAATTTGTTTTTTATGATTTCCACCCAAGGCAATTTTAATATAATTTGTTTTTTATAATTTTCACACAAGTCAATTTTAATTTAATTTGTTTTTTATAATTTTCACCCAAGTCAATTTTAATTTCCACCCAAGTCATTTGTAATATAATTTGTTTTTTATAATTTTCACCCAAGTCAATCTTAATTTCCACCCAAGTCAATTTTAATTATCACCCAAGTCATTTGTAATATAATTTCGATTCTGTTGAATTTCCACCCAGCGCGTGACGTCATCAACCAGGAAATTTGATCATATCTCCCCAGTTCTCTGTTTCCTCCACAGGCTGCTCGTCAAAAAAGGTTTAAGGGTTCGGACTTGGGGATCCAAACCCCCAGAGTGTTAGAAGGCATTACCAAGGCCTACCCTCATGCCAAATTTGAGGCCCCTGGGTCCACGGGGAGGGGCAGGGTTTAGAAAAACGTGACCTTGAGAAAAACATGTCTCGGCGGAGGGTAGAAACGGGAATATGGGGTTTAAGGAGGGGTAGCCTACCCCCCATCCTACCTTGGCCTACCTTGGCCTAGAAGGCATTACCAAGGCCTACCCTCATGCCAAATTTGAGGCCCCTGGGTCCACGGGGAGGGGCAGGGTTTAGAAAAACGTGACCTTGAGAAAAACATGTCTCGGCGGAGGGTAGAAACGGGAATATGGGGTTTAAGGAGGGGT
The DNA here is from genome assembly GCA_963678685.1 of Patella ulyssiponensis. NCBI lineage: Eukaryota > Metazoa > Mollusca > Gastropoda > Patellidae > Patella > Patella ulyssiponensis. The sequence continues at coordinate 66,026,686 of OY783229.1, forward strand.
AGCCTACCCCCCATCCTACCTTGGCCTATGAATTCAGGCTAAACCCCTGAATCCTCTAAAAATGACAAAAGTTTTGGAAGGAGATCGGGTGGGGGGGGGATCAGGTCGAGTAGAATTCTGATCCGACACCTTCCTACCCTTAATTCAACTTTTACGTGAGACCTTGAATAAAATCGGAACCCCTTGGTCGATCCCGGTCATTTTTGGCGGACGCCCTCCAAATTTTATGAACCCACTGCCCATAGGGGCTGAGTTAAGGGCTTTTTCTAAGGGACACCGAAATGACAAAATCGATTTTTTTTCTGTTTTCGCCCATTTTTCATGTGGATTATTGCTACGCCTGACCCTTCTCGAAGGTCAATTGACACCAAATTTTCAGGGCAGGTATTCCACCCAAGCACCCATCTTTCGACCAAACACATTTCCCAAAAAGAAAATGTTGATCCCGACCCATGGGGAGTGAGCGGTGGCCATTTTCCAGGGGGTACATAAAGTTAAAAAAAATAGAGATGGAACTAGATGTTCGATTTTAATTTTGAGACCATTTTTGGATGCCCCAAGGTGGAAATGGAGGGCGGGGGAGGTAGCCGAAGTTTCGAAGAGATAGGACCATTTTTGAAAAAAATTCTGTCATAACAATGTATTAACCCTTCCTGAGCTAACCACTTCATACCCATAGAGAGCTATGCACATATTGAGTAAAAGTCAAGTTTTAGACCCTGTTGTGAAAAAACCTTAATAACTTGAATATGAATGCGGCCACAACTGTAAAATGGCAGATGTATATCAATTGTATATGACTTGTGGTTTTTGCATATTTTCGGTTTAGCTTTTATGGTTACCATGGTTACCACTATGTTTCAAAATGGCTGCCATATTATTGTCTTAAATGAAATATTTGATATTTTCTTGCCATTAAAAAAATCAAGATGTGCAGGAATAAAGTTACATGGATTATTAGCATGATAAATATCTGTTTTGTAAGAATAGTATAGTTTTTTGGGGGAAGAGGCACTAAATTGTGAGAATAATGGGTTTTTTCTCAAAATAATAAAATCAAAACGAGCAGTATTGACATTTTTTTTTTGTAGATAACACAAATATAAAAATCATCAGTGCACCAATTTTATAAACAATAAAATAAAAATAAATTTTTGGAAAATAACAATAATATTTACCAAAATATTCACCTTACGGTTGCCATAGTAACCAATTTGACCCTTTCATGTATACGTTTATGTTGGCAGCGATTTACGTGCGCGGCAGCATAAAAGCAGACGAATAATTTCCCCTTGAGAAGTCTTCCTTTTTTTGGTCTTTATTTGGTGACAAACATCTGAATTTTCATCAAAAGACGGGACCCCAAGTGTAGTATAGTCAGTACCCGAATACAAAATAGGCGTGACGTCATCGGCATCGGAACTCACGGCCAAATTCAGCCGAAGTCTTTTTGTTGTGGAGGACGCCATTACTCAGCTGTTCTGACTGTTGGTGGTTGTTCCGTCAATATAGGAACCCCCCTCGTAATAAAAACACGTGTTAAACACCATCTAAGGATAAAACCATGCTTTTACAGGGGAGTAAATCAGGTCAAATAAACTTCCCGACTATAGTCGGGAGCCGCTCTGACGGACTACAAAATTCTCCCGACTATAGTCGGGATTAGCGCAGGAAGGGTTAAGCTGCGGTCAGGCAAAGGGGGCCTTTCAGGCATTTTGATGCAAAAAAACACGATTTCCCCCACTACCGGTCGCCGAGGCTGAAATGTGACGGCCCCGGGCGACTCCCCGGCATCGATATACTTCAAGAATTTCCAACCTCGGAACCTCCCAATGGGTGCATCTGGGTGTTTACAGAACGAAATCGAGTGTTTTTTGGCAAAGTTTGAGCGATTGCCTGAAACGAGGGGCCATGTTTGGGCCCAATATCTCGGCCCCTATAAATCAGAATCCATTCTTTTCTTTCGGATCAGTAACCAGGCGTATTATCCTCCATTTATTAGAATTCCAAGTCACTAAGCACTACCACCGGGGCGGAGGGACGTCCCAAACATGGCTTTCCAAATCATCCGGATTACTTCAAAGGCCATACATCGGTTCCTATGGGGCGTGCAAGCTCGATTTTTGGGAGGGACATGGCCCGAGAGTTCAGAAAAAATTGTCGTTCGAATTTTTTGATAAAAAAAAAACACAAATGGGAGCATGGACCCCCCCCCCCCTCCCGAATTTTTTTTTCGGAACACCTTCAGAGAGTACAATGCGAGTAGGTGACCAAAGGTAAAAAAAAAAAATTGCGCATGCCCTCCCCGACCCCTCGGGAATACAACTCCATATCCTTCAAAACTTGCCTGATCATCCACGGACCCCAATGGTACAAAACTCCAATTTGAGGTGACCGGGAGTCTCGTTTTAGCTAACACACAATTTTTTATTGAAATGTGGGGGGGGGGGGAATCTGGAGACTATGCTCCCGCTCACAGTGACCTGGAGAAAAATGAACCAGCAACGCTAACAAACACTATCTCTCAATCACAAAACGTGAGCGATGGACAAAAAAACCCTACTCCTACCCTAACCAACAATCCACATATGACGTCATCATATCCGATCTAGCGTTCTCTGATGTCATCACGCGCTGGGTGGAAATTCAACAGAATCGAAATTATATTAAAATTGACTTGGGTGAAAATTATAAAAAACAAATTATATTACAAATGACTTGGGTGGAAATTAAAATTGACTTGGGTGAAAATTATAAAAAACAAATTAAATTAAAATTGACTTTGGTGGAAATTATAAAAAACAAATTATATTAAAATTGACTTGGGTGAAAATTATAAAAAACAAATTATATTAAATTTGACTTGGGTGGAAATTAAAATTGACGTGGGTGAAAACAAATTATATTAAAATTGACTTGGGTGAATATTAAAAAAATCAAATTATATTATTTTTCATGTCCCTTATCAGCCACTGTAGGTAATACCCTTAAAATATGTTTAAAATTACATTCCACATAGTTAGATAATCAAAACTCAAAGTTGCTGATCAGAAAAAACATTTTTGTTTCTTGATTAAATTTTGAATAATCAACTTAATGTTGATAAATCTGTGAAAAATTGAATATTGTTGAAAAGTGAAAATGGTAATCAGCGACTTTAATTGTAATGATATATCCTTCACGGTTCTTTAACACAGTATAGATATATCTACGAGTTTCCAGGTCTGGTTCATTTTATCTACATAGATAGACAATCACATCAGCTAACAGCGCCCTCTCTAAATGTAACTACAGATGGTGAATTAGACCCAAAGCAATATCTAAAAGAAATGGTTAGTGCCATGGCATGCAATATTTGTCCCTAGTTTGTCTGTCTGTATATGTGACCCACTCCCACAAAACCAGGCGCTTGTGTCTGTCTGTATATGTGTCTGCCTGTAACACCTTTTGGAACACAATAACTCTGCTTCTAAATCAGGTAGAACATTTAAACCTGCTGAAGATGTTCAATGATGAGTGGGGGGGGGGATGGTTGAATGGTTAGCATGTGCATGCTGTATCATAAGTTCTGTCATTGAGTCAACCCGCATGGTTTTGATTCCCCAGTTGTATGTGACAAGGAGTAGGTTCGGTAGTCCTACCTCGTGGGTCTTCCGGTTTCCTCCCACTGGTAAAGAGCCCTATGCACAAGCGAATTATTGAAATAAAATTAAACCATATGTTAGTCCTGAAACGACCTAGTTTGTGTCAAGTGGGTGTTAAACACCATTTCTCTCTCTCTCAATGATGAGCATTGCCTGCTTAGGTTAAGCCCAGATAGTATCCTTTACTACCATTAGTGATTGAGCACATTTACATGGAATACAATCACTGGTTAATTATATACGGTATACATAGCACAATTCTTCTATTATCGTTTTCAAACACAATAATCCGATTCTTATTTCAGCTGTTTGATAAGCTTTTATGTTATTTTGCATGGATTGACTAATAATCTGTTATGTTTATTAAACTTTAGGTATGGAGTAAATATCAATATGCTATGGTCAGATTAAGTGAAGGCTATGTTACAACAATTATTCAAGATGGTGATTTCTATTTTTCTTACTTCCTGTGGTTTGAAGACAACAGGGTAAGAAAGTTTTCTGGTGTTTTTGACACTGATGTATAAGACACATTGGTGCTGAGAATATAAGACACACCGGTGTATATGACAAGCTTGTGTATGAAACATGCTTGTGTATATGACACACTTATGTATAAGACACGCTTGTGTATAAGACCACTGATGTATAAGACACACTGGTGTATAAGACATGAGTTTATCAGGGATGTTCTGGAGTGAAGATCTGGTGTTTAAGATGCACCACTCTACAGATATACACACTGTTAATTTACAACTTAGAAGAGTATACATATAGTTTCATTTTTTGATGGTCACAATTTTTGATCCTGATTACCATGACCTTTTTTCCAAATTTAACATTGAAAATTCCAACTAGTTAATTTAATCTAACAGTGTTAGAAACCACTTGCCATGATTAACAGTAAATACAAAACCAACCCATTAGATGTGTCCTTAAAATAAACAAAATAGGATGGTATTGCACATCATAGTGTAACAAGATACTAATAGTACCCTGTCACAGGAGTATAGGAAAGGACAGAACCTCAAAAGTCTTGATTTTTCCATTATTTGAATAGAAGTGTTTTAGGTTTTTGTACATAAAGATTTTTAATACCTAGATGTGATGAAATTATGGTATGATGTGTAATTATTTTTTTTTTATTTTAGGGATCTCCATTAGCTGTAGCTGAGCCGTTTCGACCAACAACTGACCTATCGTTACCAGGTCTACTCACTGGACCTTTTTATAAGTAAGTTTTTTCTCACGCGTTCTTAATACCGGTAATTTAAATTTTAGACGAAAACAAGATTTTAATTCTGCAAATATTTTAGGGATTGGATAAAGGTTGGAGAGAGAGAGAGAAATGGGGTTTAACGTCCACTCGACACAACTAGGTCATTTCGGGACTAACCGATGGTTTTTAATTTTATTTCAATAATTCGCTTGCACGTAGGGGTCTTTAGCAGTGGGAGGAAACCGGAGTGCCCAGAGGAAACCCACGAGGTTGAGAAGGCGCCCCTATCTCCATGCCACATACGCTCACACCAGGGCTCGAAACCACAGCCGCAAGCCAGAGGTGACCGGCCAGCTAGAGGTCAAAGCGCGGCAGTCTAGACCACTAGGCCATCCCAACCCCCCGGATAAAGGTTGGAGAAACTGGGTTAACTTCTTTATTTTGTGTCAATGATAGAGGGGTCTGTAATAAATATGTCAATGATAGATGAGTCTGTATGTCTATGTCAAATTTCATATTTTGGAAAAGAGAGAGAGAGAAATGGGGTTTAACGTCCACTCGACACAAACTAGGTCATTTCAGGACTAACACATGGTTTTATTTTATTTCAATAATTCGATTGCGCGTAGGGAAGGAAACATGGAGCCCACGAGGTTGGACAGGCGACCCTACTCCTTTGCCACGTACAACTGGGGATTTGAAACCACGCCAATTGACTCAATGGCAGGCCGTATGATACAGCGCGCGTACACTAACCATTCGGCCATCCAACCCCCCTCATATTTTGGAATTTTACTTCATTCTAAGATGTAACACGTATACTTTGATATTCGAAATTGTGAGCAAGTGGTTATAATATTGTTTTTATTTCAGACTTTTAATAAAACAGTGTTTTCCTAACTATGTAGCAGGATCAGTGAGATGTTTCGAACTATTTATGATGCACTTGGGATTGGTTCGACCACAATATATAGCCTCACATTGTCAACAATTAGCTAAAAAACTCTGGGATATGTCTCTTATAGAGATATAACACTGTTATACTATAATCTGATTCAGCTTCTGAATTCCAAGTTCTAACTATTGCTTAAATTAGTTACAAATGCTAATGGCGGCTATTTTATCTTGTCAGTAAAGATTGTTATATGTAGATTTAGATATTTTTATACTAAAGTGTACATAATCATTATTATATATGTGAATGGAAGAATGTTTTATATCAGAATATAATGAATGAGATGAATGGAGCTACATTAATGCCTGTCTTAATTGGCCATGTTATCAGACTGGCATGTGTAGAGCTATAGGAGATTAGATTAAAAGGTTACAGTTCTCTATATAATAGTTAAAAAATAGATAATGTGAAGGGAATATGCTGAAAATTCCAGTCAAATTGCTCCCCTCTGAACCAAGATAGTAACTTTTGAATTTTAGGCTAACCTCAATCATCATTATTAAAGTCGATACAATAAAAATCAAAGTCTTGATTATCTGTTTTTACTTTTAATTATTTTTCAAAAAATTTATTCCTATCTGCTAAATATTGCAGACTGGGTATGGCATTGAGACGTAATTATGGTCTGGATAATTTAATTAATGTCTATAAATAATATTTCAAGCTTAAAGAAACCCCTGCAGTAGGCAGATTTAGTTCTTGAATAATGTATGTTTGTATCTGTATGATAATTGTATCAGAGTATTATAAATGGAGCTACATTAATGTTTTACTATATGATTTATCTGTATAATTGTTAATGATTAAAATAAATATTTCTGTTGCTTATGTTTTACTGGTACATTAAAAACTTGTTTATAGAAAGATAAAGCATGTTATTATCCCGTGCCGAACAAAATTAGGGAGGGATATTGAAACAGAGTCTGTTAGTCCGTCCATCCATCATTCCGTCCGTCCATCCCGAATTCGTTTCCGGAGCATATCTCAGAAACCGTTCCAGATTTCTTTCTGAAACTTTGTACACACATCAACCTATTACAGTAGTTGTGCCTTTTGCCATTTAGAAATTTCTGGGATTTATATTTTTGTGTATCCATGGAAACAAGTATTACTTTGCTTTTGGTGTATAATTTTGTTTCCAGAGAATATCTCATAAACCGTTCAAGATATCTTTTTGAAACTTTGTACACACACCAACTTATTTTAGTAGTTGTGTCTTTTTCTATTTAGGAATGTCTGGGATTTACATTTTTTGTGTTTCTATAGAAACAAGTTTGACTTAGTTCTTTGTGTACAATTTTGTTTCCGGGGCATATTTCATAAACCATGCAAGATATCCTCATGAAACTTTGTACATACATCAACCTATTACTGTAGTTGTGCCTCATAGAGGGGGAAACATGAGTAAATGTGAGGATTGTACTAAATCATTTAGATGCCAGTGTAAATGTCTGCAGTACAATCCTAATGATACTTTGCATAAATTAAAGTATATATGATGCCTGTTCTAGGTTATTTGGGTATTTTCAATTGTACTATTCTTTCATTGATTGGCTCAAAACTTTGTAACAATACAAACAGCTATAGATTACATATGCTGTGTTGTCCTGTCTAATTTTCAAAATCAGAGCTTAATCATAAATTATCTCAAATCTTCTAGTAAATAGCAATCAGTCATTAGTTTTCAGAAATAAAGAGCAATATCTACTAAACAGGGCCACACTATTAGGAAAAGAGACATTGTTTGCGAAATATGACACATTTTTATATTGATTACCAATAGCATAAAGAAGTTATTTTTCCCTATTTCTTCCAAACAAGTGCAAGGGTGTGGGATGTTTGATGACTGGTCAGCTTGTTTCCATTTATTATTGCTTGTGATTAGAAAAGGTCCAGCACACAAAAAGGCAGATTTTCCAATTTGTGAAATGAAATGGGTTTTAATGTGCCACTACTGTTCTGCTCTGACTGGGCTAATGAAGACAGGCACACGCCATGCAGTGTGCTATGAGGGAAATTTTACCAGGACAGTGGCGCTATGGCCTATTCTAATTTCAAATTCCAACTGTCAAGGGTTCTTTTATGTACACGGTACCTCAGTTTTCAGTACCATCCAGACGACTATACATTGTCCATTGCCAGTGACTCTGTCATACACCACTGATGAGGGAGAACCACGTCAGAAACTCCTGATGAGCTTTCTCATCCAACGCAGGGATCGAACACGGGACCTCCAGGTTAGCGAATTAACGTCTTACCCACTGAGCCATTGTGGCTTCCTTTCCAATTTGTAAGTTACCATAATAGTTTGGAATGTTAAACAATGTTTTTCTGAAAAAAGAGATTAATGCTAGTAGTATCAAAACAAGTAACTAATGGACTATCAAGAATTCGCTTGATATGTCTTTGGTAGTGGGAGGACCTGGAGAAAACCCATGAGGTTAAGACAGGCAACTTTATTCCTTGTGACGTACAAGTAGGGAGTCCTAACTACACCAATTGAATCAATGACATACTGCTTTATCTATTTGGTCACACACACACACACCCACTCCCAGATCAACAGATCAATCGTACACCCAAAAGATTTCACATTTTTAGATGATTTATCACAGAATTAACAGTAAAGAAGATTATTATTGCTTTATTAAAATATAAATAATATAATATTATCTTTATGACATGCATACAGCAAATATCAATATACATAATGTAATAATTGTTCTAGAGATAGAGTTATCCTCCCCCCAGACGCCATCTATAAGGACATAGAACATGTGTGCTGAAAAATTTGTTCAGAAATAATGATTTTGTAACCTCGTTTTTTTTGACATTGAGAACAATTTTCATCGACTAGATTTTTTTGTCACATAAAACAATTTTGGAACAATATATAATAGTCCATATTGATATCCTTATTCAGCGTATGTCTCCTCTGCCTCCAGAATAGGACTCTGGATTGGATAACTCTTGTCTATAATGTCATACAGAGTAATCTACATCATCAAATATTTCCACCAGACTCCCATCAAAATCACTTACTTGTGGATATAGGCCTACATGAGCATGTATATCATTTAATAAGAAATATATAAACAGCCAATTAAAATCAATGCACAGCATCATTATTTTATCGTTTAAATTGTTGACTATAAATAGTAAAGCCATTCCATGATCTAGCGGGTTGATTTTGTGCTTGTCATATGTGAATAAATGTCTAAATAATAATTTATATAACATTTAAAGCCAGAAAATAGACCCGCAAAAGGCAGATTTACCTCTATATTTTTTTTTTATATATACTTTCTATGATGGTCTACACTACATGAAGAGTTCATGTCAGGGTTCAAACGAGTGGGTTTTGACCCTATGATGTCAGACATTGATTAATCAATAGTGCTGGCGGTTCTAGTGGTTTATCCACAGTTCCGTACTAGAAAGGCAAAGACCTCTCCGTAACAGACTGTTTCATTGTCTAAGCGCTAACATAATCCAGAACACATCAATGATAACAACTCTTCCAGATCCTAGTGTAGTAAAGACAAGTAAAACGAAATTCTGAATTGTAAAAATGAAACAAAATAGGTTCTGTATTTAAATCAAATTGTTACATTTTGCATGTTTACCTAAATATCTACAATACCTAACTAAATTACTGTCCAATAATTAATATCGATTAGGTAATGCCAAAAATAAATCACTGTTTTTGCAGATCTTCAATTTTTGAAAACAAACTTATTTTTAATCTTAACCAAATGGTTACTTTTATTTCTACTAGTAATGCTTACTGACCTACAATAAAGCAATAAAGATAAAAAAAAAAAACATAATAAATTTAAGTATAACAAAACAAAAAAAAGTTTTATATTTGTGACACTGAATGAACAGTTCCTTTTCTTTTGCTAGCTGGACAGGATAACTGCTGCCAGGCTCAACTCATGCCTCGACTCAAGGCAGAGGACTTTAGTGGACATTCAACACAACTTGGTCAAGGGGTGCTGGTAGTCGAGTAGTGAATCACAATATGACGTGGGCCGAAAAGAACCTGTGGGTTTTTTCAAGCCTAGTTCTCATTTGTAGCGTGTGCATGGTTGACAAGTGTTGCCTAGTGATACAAAAAGAATGGAATCTGACTTCTGTTAACATATACACTGACGTGCACATAAAAGAACACAGGCATAATTTGCCAAACACACATTTCACACATAACAAAAGAAAGCGATTTCCCAGATAGTATTGCCGAGATACTGAGCCTCATTCAATAATTTTCCTGCATGCTGGGATTGGGGGAAGTGGTGGAAAACTGCTTATAATTCATGACAACACGCATGTCTCTTTGTCACATATCATAATACGGGAATGATGATGTTAATATTAACTATAATTATAGCAGTACGTAGACTGACATCTTTTCCTTGTCACATATCAGGAAGGGATGATACTAACTATAGTTACAGCAGTACATATCCTTGTCACATGCCTATATACAAACTAGAATGATGACGCTGCTTTATCAATAACACATTCTACAATAGCTATCGCTAGAACGATTTCTCCTTAATCACTTTACATGTTATAAAATATATACTAAAGAATTATAATTATATATTTGTGCATGTAAGAAATCTCTACTCGTCTTTCCTTTATATTGCTTCCATCAGACTCAACTCAAATGAAAATTCCCAACCTGTAACATCCATTTTAAAATTAACGAATTAAGGAATAAAGTTATCAGCTACGGTAATGATTTTCTATTGATATCAATTTATTTAGAAGTTAGTCCTGTGCTAAAAATATTTACAATTAAAGAATTTGCTGATTTCTATTAAAGCATTCTATACATCAACAATTAAAAAAGCATAATCTATAATATAATTACTTTTCAGCCTGTATGTTAAACTGCATAATTCAACCTCTGTTAGCTATTTGCCAGTCACTGAAATGTTGTGTACTAGAGACTGAAGTAGGTAATGACAGTTAAGTATATAAGTCGGCCAATTTGAACAAACACGAAAAAGTAAATTTTAAAACCTCAGTTATGGCAGCTAGGTATCACAGTCACTGAATTTAGACAAAAAGGTGTTGTACATACATAATTAACTGTGTAACATTATTATTCATGTTCATCCAAATTGACAGACTTCAATACATAACTGCCAAAATTGATTTTAGTCTCTATTTCATAATAGGGGGTTGGATGGCCGAATGGTTAGCGCATGCGCGTTGTATCATAAGGTCTATCATTGAGTCAACTGGCATGGTTGCGATTCCACTGTTGTACGTGACAAGGAGTAGGTTCGCCTGTCCAACCTCATGAGTTTTCACAATGTCCTCTTGTTCCCTCCCACTTCAAAAGACCACTACACGCAAGTGAATTATTGAAATAAAATAGAACCATATGTTAGTCTCGAAATGACCTAGTTTGTGATACATTGATCAGTGAACGGGAGCTATGAGAGGCTGGATTATTCTGTCTACCTGTATTTAAATTCAACTCAACTTTAATAAGTGACACCGCCAATAACTGGCCGATTGATTTGGATATGATTTACGTTTCAATCCACTTTTTTGAGCAGATAATTTGAAAGTTGTCATTGGTAGAGCGCATGATTTTAACAATTTAACTAATTGGTTGTATTGATATAATATACTGATATATTTTTAGCACTTAAAATAATTTTTGGTTTAATCTGTATAAATAAATCTACGTCTTTTGATATGATCACATTGTTTTAAATAAATTAATTTGATCTGGACAACATATAAACATTGTACATGGTATGATTGAAGACGAACGTTTACACTACAGACAAGTACAATAAACATGGCTGCATTTTAAATGTCCCTATAAGTAGGACGTAATGGAGGCTTCCACGCAGGGTGCTATCTTAAAAGTTTAAGTACATCCCAGAGCCGGATTAATTCTAACAGGTCTTATCCAGCAATTTCGATCCCTGTAAATATCACTTATGTAGTTATCTCCAGTTTAATTATTTGTATAAATTTTTTTACCAAGATTGTGCTTTTTTTTCGAAATTTGCCCTATAGCCATGGGACTATAAATGCAGCCAAAAACATTTAATAATTCTATATTTCGAAAAAAATATGCTTATAATACAAAGACAATAGAAAGCATTGGCAAGAATAACGCCTATTATAAAAACTTTACAAGCAATCATATTTTAGGAAATAATAATGAACTGAAAAATAAATTGAACATACATGTACTGATACTTCAAACACCTATTAATGTTACAATTAATAATCTTTGAAAATACAGACGGCACGCCATCCTTTCACGACGGCGTGTACCATTATTTCAATGGATGGTACAGGAACTGTGTCAATCGTACATTATTTCTGACTTGTGTGATGAGTTTATAGAAATTTAATTGTGAGACATTGCATAGTATATTAATACTTGTACCTAACACTCTGTTATCTTACTTATGTCTCAACCTTTAATCCAGAGATAAATTTCTTTCAATTTTGGCAATAAACAACAGTAATTGAGCTTTGATTAATTGTGCAATTAAATACTGTTGAAATTATTTTGTTTTTTAAAAATATAAGTGCCGATATTATATATCATTTTTAGTGTATAAGAACATGATAATATTAAACTATTGTAAAACAAAAATATATGTCATAAAATTAATGTGATCTGACCTGAATGAGGTTAACTTGACTGTGTTCTGTTATTTGGTACAGGACAGGGCTGTGTATTTGGTACAGGACCGTGTTGTGTATTTGGTATAGGACCATGTTTTTGTACTTGGTACAGGACCGTGTTGTGTATTTGGTACAGGACAGAGTTGTGTATGGATGTATAGTAGAAACAGAGCTTTGTATATACATATATGGTACTGGACAGAGTGGTGTATGGATATATGGTACAGTGCAAAGAGGGGTAAGGGACAGATAGTGTTGTGTATGGGACAGATAGTGTTGTGTATGGGACAGATAGGGTTGTGTATGGGACAGATAGACTTGTGTATTTACTTATCATACAGGACAGTGTTGTATATTGAGGCAGCTTTGGGCTAAAATACCACATTTAAAGCATTAATTTCTTGGTAACATTAAGTCCTTGATCACATTAATTTCTTGTTTCATAATAATATTTAAACAAATGTTTTTTTTTACATCATGGATAAAATAAAACCAATTTTTTTGACAAAGTTATAACATATTTATGAATGTCATGATGTATATACAGGTTACTCATTAAGTTCCACGTAATTAGCGGGAAACATTCCATGATTTCCGTCAGGTGCTGTACCCAACCACCAGCCTTCATCAATCTGTTCTATATTTAGAATCATATCGCCAGGATCAAACGTTATCTCAGTGTCATCAGCTGAAACAAAAATATCACTTTTTTATTCTCCGTCCAACTCTATGAAATCTGTCTTCATGAGCCCATGGCGGCCAGATAGTGCAGAAAAGCAGGACGTTAAACACCTTTTCATTCAATTTTTTTTTATTAAATGAAATGATGGGGTTGAATGTCTTACAGGGGTCACAGAGGAAAAGTGGGTAAGACTTGGCTCGCTAGCCTGGAGGTCCCTGTATTGGCAGAGAAAGTTCATCCGGCCTGGATGATACGAAAAACTGAGGTCCCGTGTACACATTGGCGTGCACGTAAAAGATTCCTTGACAGTTGGCATCAAAACCACGCCAGTTGACTCAATGACAGACCTTATAATACAGCGCACATGTGCTAATCATTCAGCCATCCAACCCTGTTCTGTCGAAAGATCACCTTGTCACATACAACCGGGTAATCGAAACCACACAAGTTGAATCACAGACCGACCTCCTAATGATACAACGAGCATGCTAACAATTTCGGCTATCCAACCCCCAGATTTAAATGTATGAACTTACTAGCTTGATAATCGTATAAAGCTGTAGCAGTAAGACCTGTACAAACACCACCATTATCTGTTGGTGTCTGTATGTCATCTTCTTCTACAACAAATGCAGTTTGTGATGATGGTGGAGGTGGAGAAGCAGCTGACACAGGCTCTTCTGGTTCATCTACAAAAAAAATAGAAATATAATTGGTATCAGGTTTTCTGGAAATAGGAAATATACTTTGGCTCATGTATGACACCCATCACTACTTCGTTTTGTAGGTAGTGCAGTCCTTCAGCCAAACAGCTGTAACATTTTCAATATGGATTTCAGAAGCGGAATGTTATTGACTTTATAAGACAGGCAGAAAGAAAAACAATGTACAGTAGTAAGGCACCAACCAGGCTAATGAAATGAAATGGGCTTTAATGTCCTACTTTTCTGCTAATGAAGCCATGATATTGACACACAGTGGGCTATGAGGTAAATTGTGCTCGAACAGCAGCACTGCGGTCTTCTCTTGTATCAACCTGGCTAATGAAGATGGGCATACACCATACAGTGTGCTCTGAGGGAAATTTGGACAGGGCGACAGTGCTACAACCTATAATGAATTCTAACTGTCAAGGCTTTCAGTATTATCAAAACAACTAGGCCTGAATGCCAGGCCACCCATCCTACACCTCTCACATGGTTGAATTTGACCAAATTTGCGCATACCTGCCCAATCTTGTTCCTCTGTCTCTTCGTCATCAGAATCTTGTCGTTTAGGTAAACCTTGGGCTAATAAATTTCTTGTTTTTGGTAAACTTGTAGGCACAGGATTACTAACAGGTTCCGGTTCATATGATTGTTGTTCCGGTTCTGGTTCGTATGATTGTTGTTCCGGTTCTGGTTCATATGATTGTTGTTCCGGTTCTGGTTCATAACTTGGTTCTGGTTCATGTGTAGGTGCTGCTGGTGGATTATTCCTGGGAAGTTCTATTGGTTGTTTTCTCACTGGTTCTTCCTGAGATGACTGGTTTTCAAGGAATGTACTTTTAAGTTTTCTGAAATTGACATGATAGTTAGAGAGAGAGAGAAATGAGGTTAAACATCCACTCGACACAAACTAGGTCATTTTGGGACTAATGGATTCAATTTTATTCATTAATTCGCTTGCACGTTTGGATCTTAAGCAGGTTTGACTCATACAACCGTGGAATCAAAACCACACCAGTTGATTCAAAGACAGACCTTATAATACAACATGCTACACATTCGCCATTAAAATAGTTTTATGTATAGATATATTTTAAAGATTAATAAAAATAGTTTATATTAAACCCAAGACTGTAATGAATTAAAACCTTACTGAAAGTACTGCTAGTAGATGGAAGAATTTCTGTACAGTGCTTTAGCTTAGGGAGGAAACAGGAGGACCTTGAGAAAACAGGAGGACTCGGAGAAAACCCACTCACAACCAGGGAATTGAAACCCTGCCAATTGACTCAATGACAGACCTTATGATGCAGCGCGCATGCGCTAACCATTCGGCCATCCAACACCCTTGGTGGGAAGGAGGTGTAAACAAGATTTTAAACATATTACCTTGGAGGAGGAGGTCCAGTACTACCAGCACCTTGTACTTGTCGTGATTTCTCTTCAAACATAGATCTAGTACCCGATGTTTTACCACCAACTAAATGGGCTGCTTCCTATAATACAAAACATCAAATTAAAGTCAGTCTTAAAAAATTAAATAAAATAAAATCAGTTCAATAGTCGATGACAGAAATGCCTTTGCACACAAAGATGCCACACTATTGTGAAATGAAGTGAAATGGGTTTTAACAAAGTTCACTATCAGTATCTATTCTCCAGCAAAACTAACTTTCTTACATGTTTAACATAATTATTAAAACAAAATATCATTGAACTTACTGATGTTCTTTCTTTACGAGCCATATTTTGTGACTGTCTTCTTTGTTCATCATTCATCTCTATTTCTTTTTGTTCCCTTTCCTGATAAAAATACAACGAATAGTCTATATCAACATTATAACATTATTTTGATATATTAATCAAGTTACAATGAAAAAATACTGAATATCTGAATACTGAACACTGTACTTGAATATCTGAATACCTAAATATTGAATATATGAATATATGAATATTGAATATTTTCAAATTACACATGCTTTTATTAATAATAAAAATCACCATTTTCTAGAGAGCTGAACATTCAATCAGATTGCTCTGTGGCGTTTATATTATTTTTATATCAAGTTTTACTTCATTATTATAAAAACAATACTAAATATTAATAAATTAAGATTATATCGTAAGAGATAAGAGTGGCTATGAACACCTGGTTATCCCGAGCGTCAGTGACTAGTTTTGTTCGTATAGAACTCTTCAGACTGATTGGACTCACGTGACGGGCGTTTTTATTTATACTATTCCGAAACATCAGTGGGGTTTCCATGGTTACTAATTGGCGGGCTTACTGGTGTTGGTTTTAGGATTATATCATATTTACATATCCAGATTTGTATCCTTTTTTATTCTAAACATTAATTTGTACAAATTTGAGCCTAGAAGATATAAATCTTATTTCCTAACAAACTTTTTCATTAATTGGGAAAATGGAATAAAATGGCCAAAGTTTTAACTTTTCATATTCTTAAAAAAAAAGAAAAAAGACTAAAAAATAATTCTCCATGTAAAAATACATTTTTTCTGCTCTTAGTCTTAAATCACATTTAAACAAAAACCTAATACAAACTGGGGAAACAAAGACAATCAAGATGCATCATTTTCTTCTTTTTTATCTTTTTTAACTTTTTTAACTCATTCATCTTGCTCGAATTCCCCAAAAAGTTTTTTAGGTTCTGAGATAACTCTATTTATGTGTATAAACCCGACTGCAAGTATTGATTGAGTCAATTACTGATTGATGTCGCAAAAGCTAAACAATGATTGAGCTATTTTCAGAAAATCTATAAAATGATTTCCAAGACCGTGACGTGATTTGTATTGATCAGCTATATATTTAGTGGTGAATCGATGAATACAACTTCAAAGCTTACATTATGGTAGTCATTAGAGAATTTTATTCAGAAACCAAGGAATCCTTAGAATTTTGTAAAATATATCAAAGAAATAATTGTTAGCAGATTCTATAACCAGAAAAAGAGAGATAGGAGAGAAAAGCAAGGGAGAGAAAAGGGAGAGGGAAAAGAGAGAGAAAAGAGAGTAAAAAGAGGAAAGGGAGAGAGAGAGAGAGACAGAGAGAGAGAGGGTTTTATAAACCCTGGCTGAACAATACCATAAAAATTATAAAACAATACATTAATTTAAGATAGAGTAGAGACAATCACCAAGTTATAATAATATTAAAGGGAGAAACAAAAGAATTTTAACAGACTATCATTACAATTTTAATAGGCCTTCACTTTAAAGTGGATGGGTTTACTGATTATATCAGAGCTCTTGTTTGTCAGTCTTTACTGTCTGGCATTGAAATAGACTAACTTGAGAACTACTCAATTTACAGGCCATAAAATTAGTTTTAAAGAATTTAAAAGATACAAATAGCATTTTATACATAAAGATTTGACCTGTTGTAGAGGAAGGTCACGTCAGAGATCATACAAGCAGCTTTTGTCCCTATGATGTGAGACATTTGATTAACCACACGCCAAAAACTCAGAGAAATAGAACATTTCATTGGCTAATTCGTCATATCATCCAGAACGTGGGTTATAATATGACAACACTTCTAGATCCTAGTGTAGTAAAGACAAGTAAAATGAAATTTTGAACTATAAAAAATTAAACAAAATAGGATCTACATTTTATTCAGATAGTATAACTTCTGTCTTTATAGAGTCCTATTATTAAAATTAGTAGTAATAAGTAACTATAAAAAGACCACTACATAAAGCTATAAACAAACATCAAAGACATGTCTACATAGTTCCGCATGCAAATTTACCCAGCGTCTTTTCTCTTCTTCTTTATTGGTGGAATTAGCAAGTTCTTCAGCACGTTTTTGTTCTCGGACTCTTTGCATTTTATCCTGTACAGCCTGCTCTCTTGCCTTTGCTTCTTGTAACTTTTTTTATAGCAAAATATAAATCTTAGTGTAAGGTTTGGTTAGGTTATAATATTTGTGTGTTGACAGGACAGTGATAGTGGACAAGAGCTGGGGGCTTTGGGAGCGGAGTGTGTTGGAAGATATGTAAAAAAAGGTCGTGGGTTCAAATTAACCAGACAGCCTTTTGAAGACGTTGAGTGTTACCATTCTGTGTTACGATAGGAATGTCCCTATTGATTCCACGATCTGGTACATGCAGATACTTTGGGATACGTTTAGGTACGATCAACATGATAGCTACGACTGACCTCAATATATGACAAGGATCACCACGCTTACTCCACGATTAAAACCATGATTTCAATTGTAGCGTGAATCATGAGAGTAGGAACCTAGCATTACAAACAACCTTGATGCACAACAAAGTTCATCTACTGCTTTTGGACATTTACCTGAGGCAGGTAACATTGACATTCGGAATTGTGTTATACTTATATAAACGATATGCTGACATAATTACTTGCATTGTTTAATCAATTTATTTCCAGTGGGCTTAAACATTTGGTATCGATAACAGTCAAGAATGAATTTTGATAAATGTATAGGAGGTGGGATGGACAGATTGGGTAAAATTAACATGTGATTGGACAGAGTAAATGGGGTATCAAAGTGCTGCTAATGTGGGAGTTTAAATATTATAAAATTACAATAGTTCATCATTAAAATAAAAGAACTATAATATGGAGGCTTGTTTTAATATAGGATAAGGACAGTGAAGAATATTACCTCTCTATCCTTTCGTTCGGCATCCATTCTACTAGCTTCTTCATTCTTCCTTTTCTTTTCTTCTTCAATTCTTGCAGCCTCATCTTTCTATAATAACAATTGGTTTTAATAGATACCAGATATTTTTACACAAAATTATATGTACCTTCTTTATCTATTGTGAAAGTCCGTAGAAAAAACACAGTTAATTGAAATGATGTAACCCCACATTTTTCGTAAATGAAATGAAATGGGGTTTAACTTCCTACTGTTCTGCTCCGACTGGGCTAATGAAGTCGGGCATACGCCATAGTGTGCAATGAGGGACATTTTGCCCGGGCAGCACAACTATGGCCTACTCTTATATCAAATTCCAACTGCCAAGGGATCTTTTACGCGCATGCCAATGTATACACAGGTCCTCGGTTTTTCGTCCCTTCCAAGTGATTAGACAGCTGTTCTTGTCAGGCCCTTCCGTCTTGCATCACTAACGAGGGGAAACCAGGCCGGAAAACCCAGATGAACTTTGTTAGCCAATGCAAGGATCGGACACGCGAGCCAGCATCACACCCACTTAGCCACCGTGGCTACCCACACACTGGTCATAGAGTTGCTATATCCACACAACAGAATCATCATGTCCCCATTGTTAAATATCAAAAATTCACAGATTTCTTCACTGACCAATGAATGAAATGGGGTTTCACATCTTACTTTTCTGGACCTTTAAAGATATGCATATGGCCTACTATTATTGCTATCTCCAATTGTCAGGGGATCTTTAACACGCTAACAATAGAATACAAGGTTAGATTTGTTGTGAATTCCATGATGTAGTAAGGTTTTTAATTGATTAATACTGTGTAATTCAACATGGCGCTTGAGGGGTTTAATATATTTAGGTATACGCTACTACCAAATAGTTTAGTTATATGATAGTCAAGGTTTGGACTATGGAAATTGGAAGTCTGAAGTATATGCGTCACTCTTTGGTGAATCGAGGTGAGATTGTACGTTATTTAACTAGACGGGTAGGCTCATCATCCTTCAATTATGTGTCTTATCATATGTAAGCCAAGACATCTTTTTTCTGCCGGCCATCCGTCCTGCACCAGACAACGGAAAACCAGCCTCCGTCTTGCACCAGACAGGAAAACCAGGCGGGAAAATTCTGAGGAACTTTATCGGCCAACGTCGGGATCATTCCCGGGACTTCCTGGTTAGTGAGCTAGTTCCATTCTATCAAGCACCCCTGGTTCGCGATGGACAATGAGCTGCCCGTTTAACAGCGATGAAGTTCAACCAATCTACTATTATTTACCTCTGTTCCTGCCCAGAATTTATCTCTTGATTTGTTATTTATATCTCTAGTTGCAACCGTTCTTTTATAATTTGTTCCCTGAAATTACAAACATATAGATATTTGTGTTTCCAAAATTAATGCACTTGTTTGATTGATCTCAACTTGTGAAAGTTGAATCTATAAGCAATACGCTGATCAATGGAGTATGTTGATGGGTAAAATCTATGGGCCTCATTTTAATGCAACTATATCCAAGCCTTTAGATCACCAAACATTTATATGTTGGTTTTCTTAATTTAATGTTAAATAATTAATTTGAGTACATTTTAGCATCTATTAACAGGGGGAAATCTAGAAAACTTTGAGCAGTTCTGATTCCAAATTATTAAGTCCTAGTTGTTTGAGTCGGCGCACCTTGGGTTGCAGCATTGAGAGCAATTTAAGGCATAGTATGAGATTTGAGGTAGACTGGAACCATATTGCTGTGTTTTCTTATAAAAGCAAATTTTATCAGCATAGAATTTGGGCGTAAAATAATTAAAAAGTGAAAAAGGCAGAGAGAGAGAAAAATGGGGTTTAACGTCAACTTGACACAAACTAGGTCATTTCGGGACTAACATATGGTTTAATTTAATTTCAATAATTCGCTTGCACGTAGGGGTCTTTAGCAGTGGGAGGAAACCGGAGTACCCGGAGAAAACCCATGAGGCTGGAAAAAAGAAGTGAAAAAAAAAATACTGTGTCTGATAAATGCAAATGACAAACAGTTACTTTAATCATGTACATTTGCCTTTTGTTTGCTATTGTCTGTGGTGCAGTCATCTGCACTTACTTTTAGATATGAGAGATTGCTGTGAGGTGTTATTGTGTGTGGTGCAGTCATACTGTATTTAAAATTAGCTATTATGGGAGACAGCTGTGAGGTTTTATCATTCTAAATGATGGTAAAGATTGATACTTACAACAGGAGTAGGTTCTTCAACTGGTCGAGCTTTTTCTTTATGAAAACTATAATTGGATCCTGATGATTTGGCTACTTTAGTGGTAATGAGATCTATATCAACGTCATCGTCTGTTCTAGCATTTATTGTCACATGGATTGACTAAAAATAAATATATAAAATCAGTCCATATCCTACAAACAACAATAGTATCGTTATATATCATCGCACAAAATACTTTAGTTGCAATCTTCTACAATTGTTCCAGAGATTGGACTCTCTCCTCTGGCTGTCTTACCATAATAAATCATTATCAGTTTACTAGATATGGTTAAGCTGGGAGCAGTTATAATACAGCATGCCTACCAAGTTCCTATGTCAAAAAATTTTATAACTATAGATTGGGTACAATTAGAATACTGTAGACCTATCAATTATAAAACAAATTATATCTTACCCTACATAAACTTTTGATATCATTTAAGTGAGTGGAATATTTTAATCGGAACTGATCTGGTGCACCTTCGCCTTGCTGAAAATAAATTAACAAACGTTCTTAAAGAATTTTTCAAATAGTAATATGGTTTAATGTCCCATTCAACACAAACTATTACATTTGATTACTAACACTTGGATCAATTTTATTTCAAAAATTCGCTTGTATGTATGGGTCTTTAGCCATGGGAGGAAACCTGAGGACTTTGAGAAAACCCACAAGGTTGGACAGGTGACCTACTGTTTGCCACCCAATAGTAATGTACATCTTATAGATTACCTAGTAGTAACATTATTATTTCATATGGATTGAAGTATAACATTTCATCAACACAATACTTTGGTTATTTTGGGACTAAAATATGATATTTTCATTTCAATGACAACATGTGCAATCCAAAGGATAGAATTTTGCCTGTACAGTGGCATTTCTGCCTACTTTTCTTTGAATTCCAACATCAAAGGTTTATTTCAAGTTCATACCAATGTGAACACAAGTGGACCTTTCACTTTCAGTTCCATCAGAATAACTAGACATAAATTTCTTGTCCCATCTGTACGACTAGATGCACTTTCCTTGTCAAACCAGCAGGCACCACCCTTGACAAGTGAGCATCAGGCTTCAAATCCCAACAACTAGGATTTTAACCCAAGACATTCTATAACATCCTGCTACATGTATAAACCAGTGATTTTTTCCATATAAATTGTGTTTTTGTCAGGATATTCTAGTTGAGTTCAATAGACATACTGCATCCCTCGGTGCCATTTGACACTCAATCTCCATAACCACATGAAGAATGAAAAGCTCAAGTTCTTATCAAAATTTCAAATTTCAAGTAATTTATAAATCTATAAAATATAACATAATTTACCCAGTTTATAAGAACATATTTAAAGAGGTCTGTATTCGGATCTTTAACTCGACAATAACCATACATAATCTTACCACTGTTTAAATCATCTATCATTTCATCTAATCCACCGCCTATACACAAATAAAATAAACATTAATAGACAATCTCACAATATATAAACAATGTGATCTCTCAAGTTATAAATAAACAATGTGATCTCACAAGATATAAATAATGTGATCTTTCAAGTTATAAATAAATAATGTGATTCCTAGATCTCTAAAGTTATAAATAAACAATGTGATTCCTGGATCTCTAAAGTTATAAATAAACAATGTGATTCCTAGATCTCTAAAGTTATAAATAAACAATATAATGTGTGAACTCTAGATCTCTTAAGTTATAAATAAACAATGTGTGAACTCTGGATCTCTCAAGTTATAATAAACAATGTGTGAACTCCAGATCTCTCAAGTTAAAATAAACAATGGGAAGCCTAGATTTCTAAAATTATACATGTAAACTAAACAGGTAATGACTACCCACATGTAACTATGTCTTAAGTCTTGCTTAATAATTCATGAGGCTGTATGAAAAAACTATTCAACATTCAAACTATCAAAAGACTCATCATAAACCTTGTACGAGGACTGATACAACCACGTCATCAATATACAACAGCATGTATCAAAATTAAGAATGGGTAAAAAAAACTGTTGGTCAATATAGTATTATTTGGTATTTTGAACTCTTACCTCCAGTTTCTACTACTTTCAAGGTGCATGTTTGTCCTTCATATCCAAATACGACCCTAAAATATATAGATATTATACATTAATAGAGAGAAAGTATTAAATCTAATACTTCTTCCTACAGGTAAATAGAGTTTAACAATCACTGAACAATCAATGGCATTTTGTTACTAAAACTTAATGGTTAATTTCACTTTCAGGGAAGGGGAGAAAAAACTTATTGGGTAAGGTAGATGATTCTACCCTCTATCCAGTAAAACAGGGCATGTAAAAAAAACATGGCTACATTGATAGCTGATCTCAGAACAGTAACACCTGCCTTAAGATCACTGCATTGTCCTTTCTAAATTAAAGCAGTAGATCAATCAGCCTACTGAACCCTAACAGCGACAGCGACATTGTGGAAGATTACGTAAAGAGCTGACAGTTCTTGCTATAATAGTTCAAAAATTGATAATGTAAAGGAAATAATATGCTTAAAATTTCAGTCAAATTGCTTCACTCTGAGCAGAGAAATACCCATTTCAAAAACACTGTAGCCATGATTAACATTGTTATAATTCTTACAACAATGAACAAAGTCTTGATTATCCATTTTTACGGTTAATCATCACCAGTGATGAATTTGGAATATCAGAAAATGCTTTGAGCTGGTTTCAATCATACCTCATGGGCCGCTCGCAATCTGTGCAAATACACAACAAATTATCAGATTCAGTTAAGTTAAAGAATGGAGTACCTCAAGGTTCCGTCCTTGGACCAGTGTTGTTTGTATTGTATACCGTAAGCGTCGCCAGTATTTTGAAGAAGTACAATCTTTTGTATCACTGCTATGCTGATGACACACAAATATTGGACAGATTCAAGTCCACACATGTTTCTTTTAATAAAATAACCAATTGTACAATTGATATTAAATCTTGGATGACCAATAACATGCTCAAATTGAATGATGACAAGACAGAAGTCATGTTATGTGGCACCAAACAACAGCTTCTAAACATCAGTCTAAAGTCAATAACAATCGCTGACTCCACAGTCAACATAGTTGATAACCTGAAAGATCTTGGGGTTTATCTTGATTCTGAACTCAGCATGGAAAAACAAGTGAATCAAATTTGCAGGACGTGCTTCTTTCATTTGAGGTCCATACGTTGAATTCGCAATTTGATTACAAAAGATGCAGCACATGCACTGGTTCGATCTTTAATTTTATCCAGACTCGACTATTGCAACAGCCTTCTATTTGGCATAAACAACAGTCTTATACACAAATTACAACTTGTACAAAATACCGCGGCTAGAATTGTTTGCCTATCTAGTAGAAATTGCCATATCACACCGCTGTTAAGGGATTTACATTGGCTTCCAGTGGAAAGCAGAATTAAGTTCAAAATTCTGTGCATAGCTTACAAATGCCAGAGAGGTGAAGCACCAGAATACTTGACCTCAATGCTCATTGATTATGTCCCCAAAAGAAATCTTCGGTCCCAACATGAACTGCGTCTGGTGGTACCCAACTATAGGCTTAAGACATTTGGTCCTAGATGCTTCTCATACACTGTACCAAACCTATGGAATTCATTACCCTTGACCTTAAAGAATTCACAATCCCTTAGCTGTTTTAAGAAGCAATTAAAGACTCATCTTTTTTCGACTGCTTATTAGTTATTAACATCTTGTGATAGTGGAGAGCTAAAAGCGCCTTGAGCATTAACTTTAATGGATTTGTGCGCTATATAAGAACTCACTATTATTATTATTATTATTATTTATTACCAGTCATTGAACCGCAGATTGCATTCAAATCTGTTGAAAATGGGACCAATAAGATGGATCGAAAGTTAATTATGGTCTACCCAGGTTAACAAATGTCTAATTAATAAATAATAATTTAGGTAACATGTAAGGCCTAACGAAAGACCTGCAAATAGGCAGACTTATTTCTTACATAATGCATGTTTTAATCATGATCAGGTCTGTCTTTTTAATTTCCATACCATTTCTAACAGACTCTTGACATAAAATTGCAACTGTTCCAATTCAAAAAGTTATTAAATACATTTTGAACTTAATTTTATGTATCTGTTGATGAGTTTTCTGTCTTGTTTTTAATGAAATCAACTAGTAGTATTAATAAAGGAATTAAAAATACAGTGATCTAAAAGATTTACAATTTCCAACTATTTGAAAAAGCATCAAAAATGTATTATTTGAATGTAATATTCAAATTGTTTTCAAATTATGACTCAGAATATAGAAATTTGCCCCGATCTAAACAACTTACAAAAATCCAAGATTATCAAGATTTATGTTGTGTAGGCCTACTACTGGTACAGTAAACAACTACAAGGAAGTACATACCCATGGCCACACTAACAGTTGGCAATATATAGTGATTAATAGTACATGTAAGTGCAGGGAGACTGCACCACACATAATTTACACAAAAACCAAATATGGACAAGACACAATACACAGAAATCACAAACATATGTAGACCTTACTGACTGTAAAAGTCCTTGTTTTCTGATCATAAAACTCTGCCATTTAAAAGTTTAAAGATCACATGACATCTTGTACAAGATAAACATTTTGACTTGTTTTCTTATCATGGCCCACACCTCTAGAGGAGGCCTACCAATTAAAAAGAATCAGATTACACTTTGGACTACATGCATTGGTGTTTTGAAGAAAAAAACATTAACAGTTCACTTTTTGGGCAAAATTAAGGGAAGACAACATTTAAATATTGGAATGACACCAAGCTAGTTGGCTAATGCTGTTTTAAAGAGTGAGTCATTCATTGGCATAGCGTACATACAATCCTACGTACACAATTCATTTACTTATTATAATCAGCAAGAAAGTGTATTTTCAATTCCTTCTCTGAAAGTATTTATTCCTAAAGATGTCTTGAGTTACTGAAACATTAATCAGACAAAGAAAATAGGGCATATTGACTAAAATTGAAAGAAGGAAGGAACAGAGTCAAGTTGCACTATCCCGGAAGTCGGTGTGGCTTGCAGGTCTTCGCCGACTAAAGTTTGATTTTAGCTAAAATCCTTAACGCAATTTGTTCAAAAATGTCTAAAATTGCAGAATATGTTTTATAGTTACCAATCCGTGTCGCCTTTAACATCGACGACGGCATTTATCGCTTTAGTAAGCGAATCTTTGTTCTTCTTTAAGTCAATCGCCATACTCGATGACTACCGCTTGAGCTCTACGTCACCAATTTCGTATTCGTGAAATGTTAACGTAATACGCACTGTTTATGTGCGATATGAATGATCCAGCCAGGCGAAGCAAAGTAGACTGGTCGAAATTTGACAGAGGGAAGCGGATTTTCATTCACTGAGCCAAGATTATCGATTCGTACAAATATATTTTGTTGGTTTTGTAAGTATGACAAGTATTTCATCCGTCTGTATCACAAATTGAATTTACATGACAAATAATACATTTATTACTGATGTCTGCATAAATTTCATAATTAACCTTTTTTTCAGCAGGCTTCTTTTGTTTTGATACGCGCTTGATATGATTTTCGATCTTTGGACAACTGGTGCTTTGATTTTAGTCAGAGTCTATGGGTTACTCTTGGAAGAAATAAATCATTTAGTCAACCATTTTTTTTTTAAACAATTTATAAATGAACAGATTTTTAGCCCAGTTCTCTACTGTTTGTTTATTGTATTTGTTGATATTTTGCGTTGTAACAATGTAATGACCCAGTGACATAATTTAAAATTGATTAGTCTTCTCTATTGTGTTTGTTAATTGAAAGCCATTTTCAGGTGTTAATTTAGAAGGTATGGGTGTTGAAATTTCTGTCTTTATCATATGGATTATATATTTTCTCATGTGATGAAATGGCAGAAGTCTTCAACAAAAATTGCTAATTTTTGGGATGATGCAGAACTTGGCCAATATATCCTCCTTATTCGGTCACAATCTGTGCACCTGAATGATAGGGCCTACCCAGTTAATTGATGCCATTGTATTTTATTCCAATCCATTGATTCCTAATTCCTTATTTTAATAATCTTCTTACTTTTCGATTAAAATGTGCATTTAATGCAGATCTTTAACAATATAAAGCAATGATTTAATCTCAATTTTTGTCTGCTAAATTAAGAATTTCAATCATTTGATTAGTCTATAGGCCTACATTGTATTATAGTTAAATCATTCATGTGTGCATAAAGGATGAATAATGAATCACTGCTGTCTGCTGTGCACGAATAGCAGACAACAGCGATTTTTATAGTATGGAATTTGTTTCAATGTTGCTTTCAAGAAACATTGGGAAGTCCATGTGTTCCACATTAGTTAAATAAGCCAACTGTGACTATGACAATGATTGGTGGCTCAGTTGCAGTAAGGCTCAAGCTTTACATAAACAGGTCTGGTCCCTGTGTAGGCTGAGAAAGATTCTCTGGATTTTCCAGCCTGGTTTCCCCTTGGCAGTGAGATGGAATGGGCTGACAATGAATGATGCCCAGTCCTTTGGATGGTACTAAAAAAGCTGAGCACATAATTCAATGAAGTGTATGTGAAATGCTAATGTTGGAGCAAAATTGCATGGCATAATCCCATCTTTGTTAGCCCAGGTAGTAGGAGTTCAAAACCTATTCCATTCCACTAACAATCTCAGATTCAAATATCCTGAATCACCTTCTAAAAGATACAACAGATATTAATAAATAAAATTATGATTAATTTTTATCGTGCCAGTCATGTAAAAAGGAGTATGGTCACCTGTCCCACTTTGTGGGTTTTCTATGTGTCCTCCGATTTCACAGTTTCCTCTCACAGCTGAAGACCCCTGTGCACTAGCAATTTATTAGAATAAAATTGAATTGTGTGTTAGTCCAGAAATGATCTCTCTATCTTTTTCTCTCTTTCTCTCTCTCTATTATCGTGGTAAGTTAATCAGCCTTACTACATGTACAACCCGTTAATCAACAATGCGTGAAACTAATTACTAGTTTTATTGTATTTGAGAAATGTAGTCAGAGATTTACAAATAATATTACAGGTTTAACTGGGTAGAAACTTGTTTGAGCAAAGAGTTCATGACCTTATATTTGAAGTGGTCTAACTCAACCAATTCCTATTGAACAATAAGACATGTCAAGAGAGGACAGTCTACAAAAAGAATACAACCTTATGAACCTTTAATATTATTTGTTTTTTGTCTTTGTGTGGTTCAACATTTACTCGAGTGAAACACATGTAAGCACAGGTAAGACATTCCATAGCTCTGTATTTAATTATCCCTGTACACAGTGTTTTAATTATTAACAATTATGCACAGAATAGTTTAAATTAGCCTATATTGAATTTATTTTCCTGTGGTTATTTTTAGTATGAATGAGAGAGAGAGAGGGAGGGGGAGAGAGAGAAAGATATAAAATGGAATTCAACACCTTCATCACAAAAACTAGGTCATTTCAGTTGTAACACATGGTTCAATTTAGTTTTAGTAATTTGTGTGCACTTAGGGGTCTTTAGCAACGGGAGG
Source organism: Patella ulyssiponensis (assembly GCA_963678685.1). Classification (NCBI taxonomy): domain Eukaryota; kingdom Metazoa; phylum Mollusca; class Gastropoda; family Patellidae; genus Patella; species Patella ulyssiponensis. The sequence goes on from OY783229.1 coordinate 66,055,091, forward strand.
ATCTGGAGAAAAACCCTAGAGGTTGGACAAGCCACCCTTCTCCTTGTCATGCATAAGCGGGGTATCGCAAACCACGCCACTTGACTCAATGATGTTTTTTCTGATCCAACATGTTCACATTAGGCATTCGGCCTCTCCACCTCAAAGCACCCCTCAACCTTTAAAGATCCCAGCAGGAGAAATACTCTGTGTGATATTGTGATTAACACCTAACATGTAATAAACAGTGTTATCTGCTGATGGTATTGTGTATTCTGGTTGTGATATGATTGAGTGGGGTGCTTTTGTATATTGGTGATAATTAGTAGCTGAGATGCTGTTAATATTGGTGATGATTAGTTGGTGAAATAGGCTACTGTATATTGGTGGTAATTAGATGATATAAAACATATCCTGGGATAACTCCTCTTTTGATGGATTTTTATAAAGCTCTGAAAACATGGACTTCCCTTAGAATGAACAAATTGTAAGGGAAGATGTATAAATTCAAAGGGACAAACCTATTTTTGACTGTTTGAAAACTTTGAGTGTTCTAGCTGTTTGAATGATATATATATGTATATACAAATTGCTCTGGATATCCCGGCCCGTATTCCCCCAGTCAGTGTTCCACCACAAAGAGTGTGAGAAAGAAAAGCAACTATTAGGTCCAGTTTGTACCATTTGACAATGAGATCACTTAACAGTAGTCTGTAGTGCTATTGTTGGGCCAAATTTACTCATACTAGTACAATATGAGCCTGATTGATGCAGAAAACTGAGGGGGGTGGTGGTAATGGCCTAATGTTCTAGAGTGTCACGCTTCAAGCTCGAGCTGACTCACTCACCTCTGGCTCACGGTCGTGGTTTCAATCCCTTGTGTGTGAGTATTTGGCTTGGAAATTGGGACGTCTTCTCAACCTCATAGGGTTACTGCTGATACTCCGGTTCCTCCCACAGAAAAGACACATGCGCTTGTGCCAAGATAATAAAATTATGATAACTTGTCTATGATATCACCTTTGGTGGAAGCAGATGTTAAACACTAATAAAAGAAGAAGAAGCAGAAAACTGAATTTTTCATCAATTGAAATAGATCAATAGTGTGACATTCACACGTTTCTTATAAAGGCCAAGAGGTAATCTCATTTTAAAATCTCGACTGATGTTTTTTTTAAAGATTTTTCAATAAATCAAACTTCTTCTCACTTATTGATTAATTTTCTACAAATGGAAACTAGTAATTTATTTATGGTTGGCTGATAGATTGTATTGAAATATATATTGACACCCTCAGGCAATTTACATATTTCAAAATCTTACCATATCTTAATACTCTTTAATGATAGATTATGGGAGATTAGATACAGAGCTGGCAGTTCTCACTACAATGATTAAAAATAGATGCTGTAAAGAGAATTTGCTGAAAATTTCAGTCAAATTGATCCATCCCGAACCGAGAATTTAATGATTGAATTTTGGGCCTCGCCTCGATCATTATTACTAATGTCGATCATTATTACTAATGTCGGTACGATAAAAAACATAATCCATTTCATGATTGAATCATGAATGAAAGTTGAACAGCAAATCGGATCTTAATCCAGCAAATATCCTATGCTAACGATGACATCGAGAGTTGATCATGGTCTGGATTAGTTTATTAATGTCTAATTAATAATTAAGATAACATTTGAGGCCTAAAGAAAGACCTGCAATAGGCAGATTTAGATCTTGCATAATATATGTTTAAACATATTATGATATGTATATGTAGAAAGTAAAGCAGGAAACAATTTGTATTTTCAAACACTATTTAATTTGTTTTGGTTTAGTCCACATCAAAAATGTACCATACTCCAATTGATGGTTTGGTTGAGGAAAACAAAACCAAATAATAATGGTAGATAATCTCCCAGCTAAGGGTCAGTCACTGAGAGACCCATCAAAAGACCTAGTTTGTGTCGGGAGAATGTTAAACCCCACTTCCCTCTCATTATTGTCAGACATTTTGTCAGTTGCTACTAATATTATTATTACCAGGCAAGCTCATTCATGCAAGGGACATGTATTGACGTTTGGATGGGGCAAAAAAAACCTGAATTCCTGTGTATACATTTGCATAGACATGGTTTTGACATAAATTTGAAGTGATGGGTTGGGTTAATGTTCACATATGCATCGCTCAGTATGTAAGATCAACACAATCTAATGGAAATTATGTCTTTCTTTACTTACATTGTTTGATTGTCTAAAACCATTATTGCCAAAAAGGAAAAGTTTCTTCACATGGCTATCAAGGGCTAATCTCAGGTCAATTAAATTAGGGGTCAGCTCAGGTCAGTTAGCAATTGACACAAACTCCCTAAAGATGATGTTGTTGATAATAAACATAATGGTGGTGTAAATGCATGAAATGATTGACAATAGGAAACCACTACAGAAAATCTCAGGGTGAAATGAAATGAAATTGGGTTTAACATCCTACTGTTCTAATCCAACTGGGCAGATGAGGAAAATTTAACCTAGACAGCAGTGCTATGGCCTTCTCGTATATCCAATTTCAACTTATAAGGGATCTTTTACGTACACATCAATGTGTAAACAGGACCTGTTCCTTGTCCAATCTACACCCCAGAAAATCCCAGTGAACATCTGGAGCGAACCTGCGATCTCCAGACTAACGAGTCAGTGTCTTACTCACTGAGCCATTGTGGATTGAACTGAGGCCCTCCTGGTCATCGAGCAAGCACCTTATCCAGGCGCGGATCCCCCTCTTTTTTTTTTTGAGGTGACAAACAATTTTTAGCTCCATATATTCTCGCGAGAAAGGAGAACAAAAATAGTTTAGGTTGGAAATCGTAATTTTACAGTACTAGTATGAAATTAGTCCTTGTGGCCATTTTTTCCACTCAAAAATCACGGGCCGGACTTCGCACTCCCAAGTGGGTACAACATGCCCCCCCTTTCTGAAAATCCTGGATCCGCCCCTCTTATCCACTGAGCCTCCTGTAATAGATCTGCTTACTCATACTGTTTCATAAATTATATACAACATATAAAACGAGGTAACCATTATTTATTTTCAAATGTTTGACTTCTTACCAAGACAATTTTTTTAAGTTTTCAATCAATGTTTACGTTAGATCCACCATCTATTTTTAACCTTTGTGTACACACATATTGACTCATAGTTTTACAACCTCTCTTGTTTTAGGGTAGTATGCGTATTATTACCACCCCTTAAAATATGATGTAATTTATGATACAGTTAGCAGATTTATTATGAGTTATATGCGCAGCAAAAATAAATTTGTGTACAAGATGGCAAGAGATAAGAGGTTAGAGGTGGCGTAATATAATACTGTGGTTATATTAAAGATACATTATAGGAGATAACAAGTTGGCAGTTCTCACTATATTAGTTAAACACTAGATAATGTAAAGGCAATTTGCTGAAAATTTCAGGCAAATTGATTTACTATGAAATGGGAATTAAGCGAATAAAAGTTCTGCCTAGCCTCGATCATCATTACTAAAGTCAGAACAACAAAAATCATAGTCTCAATTATCCATTTAATCATTAAATCGTGATGCAAAATTATGCAGCAAATCCAATCATAATCCAACAAATATCGCATGCTTGCATTGACATCGAGCGTTGATTATGGTCTGGATAAGTTAATTAATGTCTAATTAATAATTTATATAACATTTCAGACCTAAAGAAAGACCTACAATAGGCAGATTTAGCTTTTCCATAATGTATGTTTATATAGACTTAAAATCTAATCATTCAGACTTGAGATCGGATTTCAGTCTTATAATATATTCATGATCACATGGTTTATTTTTCACATTTCACTAATTTACACCATGATATTGTGTACTATATCAAAATATGATTTGAAAATCAGATAATGATAACAGTTTAATAATAACAATAATCAAGATGAATACATTCAGTGGTGCAGCCAGATGCAGAGCAAGGGCAAAAACCATTCCGCTTGAATTACTATTTCAAATGTGAAACCTGTTCTTGTTCAACGAAAAATCAAATCCCTTTTTTTATTACATAATCGTCAACGAACTTTGATTAAATATACATTATGCAAGAGTTAAATCTGCCTATTGCAGGTCTTTCTTTAGGCCGGAAATGTTATATAGATTATTGATTAGACATTTTATTAACATGACAAGATCATAATCTACTCTCAATCATGCCAGATGCTCGAGATTTTAACTAGTACTATGGTTACAATAATGCACAATCAATACACACATTTGTCAAAACTACAAACAGTGATAACTTCGCTCAGAATAAAGAATTTGGAATGAAATTTTCAATATATTCATATTGCATTATCAATTTTTGAACTATTATAGCAAGAAGAATCAGCTCTTTGTATAATTTTACATAATACATCTTTAAGAAAGGAAAATTTAAATTTTGTCCAAAAAATGGAAAGGGTGATCAACCTTTTCTTTTTTAAATGTTGACAACTCATTTTGAAATGATAGTCTTGTATAATATCCAGCATAGACAAATATTTTAGGTGGTGTGAATTTATTCTAATTATTTTATCATGTGCATTTAAACAATAATGGGACAATAAAGCTGTCATTTAAATGTGTAATTTTCCAGACTGATGACATTTATCTTTTAAAAAATCCTCCTTAATTTAAAATTCAGTTCATGATCTTCTCGTTCCGGAAATATTTCAACTTTTTTTTTTGCTATTTATCATCATATGCAATTTAATTGTTTTGCTGTTGTGCTAAATTGGACTGTAACATAAGGTCAGTCATCGAGGCAACTGGCATGGTTTCTTTTCCCCTGTTTGTATGTGACAAGGAGTCGGGTCACCTGTCCAGCTGTGTGGGTTTTTTCCAGGCCCTCTGGTTTCCTCCCACTGCTAAAGACCCCTACATGCAAGCAAATTATTGAAATAAAATTGAACCATGTTAGTCCCAAAAGAACCTTGTTTTTGTCAAGTGGGGTGTTAAACCCAATTTTTCCAGCTCTCTATAAATTAATTTACAAAACCGATAAAAGGGGAATCATTTTGACAAATCAGATGAAAGATAAAATCAGGGATATAGATAATATAAACGCATCAATTAAAGAAGTTAAATAGATAGATATACATGTATGTTTAGGATAAGATAATAGAATCAGTTAAAAAGCTTCTATGAGTAAACACATTTAACACTTGATTAACTCAGATCTGATAATCTGACATTTAATTCTATAACCCTTGCTTGAGATAATCTGTTAATATCCCTAGAATGGTTGGATGGCCAAATGATTAACGTGTGTGCCGTGGATCATTAGGTCTGTCATTGAGTCAAATGGCATGGTTTCTATTCCTCACAAGGATTAGGATCGTCTGTCCAACCTCATGGCTTTTCAGGAAGAAATTTTCTTGAGTCACCCTATAAAAGGCATATAGAGCTCAATGTATTTGTGTTGCGGTTAGTCCTTTAAAGTTGCTTGTAGTTGATGACTGCCCTATAACCAGATTTCTGCATTTCTGGTTATTGGTAGGTTCACAAGATAGTCTGACATGAGGACAATAATAACACTGCAGTGTACAGTTCCAGTTTTTATGTTGTTGATTCATTCAATGATACTATTTGAGGTTGTTTTCAGCCAGCCTTGGTACATGTAGGTAGACTATTATTGTCAACAGTCCTTGAAGAATAAAAAAATGACAGATTTAAATAGTTGTAAATAATAAAGTTTTAAAGAGCAAAGGTCTAAATTGTTACTATAATAAGCCTATTAACCTTGAATCAGGTTCATGAAATATTTTAACTTGCAGCTGATCATGAGTTGGATTCAGTTGGACTATAGCCAGAACAACCCTGGGGGCGTGAACAGCCCTGCATGTTAAAATCATGGTGCCCATAAATAATTTGAAATGACAAGAATAAATAATCATATTAACCTTTTTGCAATTGCATGAAACTGTGCAACCAGTTTTCGACCTGTATTGTTGAAGATTATGTTGGCCATAAAAAGTCTAAAATAAATCCGCTCTAAGGAAAGGAATTATACATGTACATGTATGCTAAAAATGAAGACAGCTAAATATCTACTCAGATTGATTATTTGACATTTAATTAAGAAAACAAAATCAAAATACAAAGGCCAGATAATATGATGGTGTTGTCTTGTTATGTTAGAGCAGCGTAGATCAGTAAAATTTCAATTATTCATAATTTTATAAATATTGAATGGAAGTAAACCATTTTTGAACTGCAAGGGATTCCTACAGCACTAAATGGTGCATCAGGCCTTTACACATTTGTATCTTCATTTCACATAGACAAGGCAGCCACAGTGGTTCAGTGAGTAGGATGTTGGCTTGCTAACCTGTAGGCCCTGTTTTCGATCCCTGCATTGGCCCAGAAATTTTATTGGCATTTTATAGTGTGGTTCCCCCTTGCCAGTGGTGTAGGATAGAAAATGTATAGTTGTTAGGATGGGACGGACAGCTGAGGTCATGTGTACACATTGGCATGCACGTAAAATAACCCTTGACAGTTGGAATTTGATATAAAGTAGGTTGTAACACCGCTGTCTGGACAAAATTTCCCACATAGCGCACTGTATGGTGTATGCCCGTCTTCATTAGCCCAGTTGGTGCTGAATAGTAGGACGTTAAACCCCATTTCATTTCTCACTGACAAGTAATTATAGGCTGAATATACACTCATATTATAAAAGAAGGATATGAATTGTGGAATGCTGTGTATGAATTATAAATTGTTTACAAGACATGTTATTACAAAGACTACAGTATTTATAGGAAGAAGGAAATATTCACTGTAAAGACAATAGGAAAATATTCTTTCAAGAAATGTTAATGTAAGCTTGAGATTTCGTTTCAAATTATATTAAAATGATAAGGTTGACACAGGTGACATATTCTATGTTTTAATTTTCTGCTGGCATTAATATTATGATTTTATGGTAAGTTTCTAGATTCAAGTCTAGACATTCTAGTCAGGAATTGAATGCCCTGAACTGCCATGGTCCCCATTGCGAGCAGAGCTTTATTATAAAGTGGATATAGAGATGTTGATAAAAGTACACCTCCTGGTTAGTCAGCCAGGTAAGAGAGAGAGAGAAATGGGGTTTAGCATCCAATTGACACAAACTAGGTCATTTTGGGACTAACGTATGGTTTAATTTTATTTCAATAATTCGCTTGCAAGTCGGGGTATTTAGCAGTGGGAGCAAATCGAAGGACCCGGAAAAAACCTACAAGGTTGGACAGACGGACCCTACTCCTTGTCACAAACTCACATACAACCAGGGATTCGAAACCATGCCAGTTGACTCAATTACAGGCTTTATGATACAACACACACATGCTAACCATTCGGCCATCCAATCTCCCCTCAGTTGGAATGGCTTGGTTGTTGATAAAAGTACATGTACAGTATTCTAACCATTGTCTACAGATCTTGATGATTTCTTTGCAGATTTTTCACGTTTTAGGATGCAGATGATCTGTATTGATTGTTACTGTATTCAACAAAGTTTTATGATTGGTGATTTAAAAATAAAAAACGAACATGTGGCGAGGATAATTTTATTCAGAAAATTGTTTTTGATGCTGATATAATATGTGTGTTAGATGCTCTGGCAACTGTGTTATACCTTGTAATAGCAATCTTGATTCTCATATATCATCACAACCACTCTTTCGTACAAAGGGTTTCATATGACAAGTACACAAATATGTGTTCTTATTGACATGTAGACATGAACGTACAAGTATGTAATGCATGAATACTCATAGTAATTTACCTCACCTGTATTTTGGTTTCTTTACATGAAAAAAATTTGTGGCTAAAAGGATTTTGATTTAACGTCAATTAAAGTTACATTTCAATGAAGGTAATTTTTCCATAAAAAGTATGAGAGATTTGGTATATGTTTGAATTTTTGTTTTAAGTACAGTACATGTAATTTGGATTACCAAGTGATGAGCTACAGTGTTATGGTCATATTGGATACTGATTTTACTCTACAAATATTTCAAGTCATTTGAATGCTATACCTGTATTCAAAAGTCATTATTTGTGTCAGACCCCATCCCACCCCCACCCCATTACTTGTTTGTGATGGTAGTTCTTAAACATCTTCTTCCACACAAGTTGCTATAAGTAGACAGAACCTAGGAGAGTTGAAGTTTTTTCTTCGTGTGTATATATCAGTAGTTATATTTACATGTATCCAATGGTTTGATTTTTTTAGACAGGGGTTTGGATGGCACTAGTTCAGCTCTGAAAGTAGGTATCATTACACTCGCCAGTACTACGTTTAGGTCTCGGCCCATTGAATCCTTGTCAAAACTGGAATCTACCCCAGTCAATTTTACTGGGCCACCTTTTCACTGCTAAACAGTCGGTGTCAGTCCCTGTGAACGCCTGAACTATGTAAATGAACATCTTAGTGAGAAAATAAGACCTTGCTTACCTCGTAAGAACAGTATGACTGACACAACACGCAGTTAAAAAATACGTCTCCGTCTGCTAGATGTCTAGGCCGATGCCATTGATAGGGTAACGCACAAATTTACGAACTCGGCCATATAAGGTGAAGCGAAATTTAGGTAGGCACATACGCTGTATTATAAGGTCTGTCATTGAGTCAACTGGCATGGGTCCCCTGTCTAACTTCCTTGGTCTTCTAAGGGTCGTCTCGTTTCCTCCCACTGCTAAAGAGCCCTACGTGCAAGCAAATTATTGAAATAAAAATTGAACCATGTGTTACTCCCGAAAAGACTTAGTTTGTGTCGAGTGGAGGTTAAACCCCATTTTTCTAACTCTCTCTAAACAAATAATTACACTTGAAAAGTTTTAATACCTTATTTTTATAAGATATAAGTTCATTTTTATTGTTTGTTATTTGCTGTTTATGTGCAATAACTATTTATATAAAGTATCTGTTATTATTTATGTAAACATTATATAATGCTCTAAACAGACACAATCATGTACATGTGTCCTTGCATTTAACAGGTTGGGAAATGAGTTTTATTGAATGGTTTCCTTTTCGGTCACGTTTTATTTTCCCTTGTTGATTGAGGTATGTCGTTGATTCATGGTCGTGTATTGTTGACGTGTGTTTTTTTTTACCTGGTAATTTAAACTATTTCCTACTTGTAGACATTGTGCTATTGGCGTATTTTATAACTTGTCTAACAATATACATACAACTCGGGACAGTCTGTAACATATAGACATAGAACAAAATAGAAAGAAATGGGGCTTAATGTGAACTGACACAAACTTATAGTACAAACGCAATACTTTGCTTGCACATAAGTTTTTGTTTTTAGCAGTGTGAGGAAATGAGTGAAAACCCATCAGGTTGGGAAAGCAAGTCTACTCATTGTCACAAACAAGCCTTGATTCGAAACCATCACACCTGACTTAATGACAGACCTTATGATCTAAAGCCAACGTTTTAGACATGCCTGAAGTTTGATTGCTTGACAGCCCAACCCCTTTTTATTTATGGGAGAGATGACTACGTATTAAAGTATTTCCTACAGTGTATTTTATTACCGGTATACAACTCGAACTATCAAAGTTTGAGTGATAATCAAATTACTTCTTCTTTACCATACGTTTTCCGGTCCTTACCAGTTTTAGGATTTATGCAAATTATGTTGCAATTAAATTGAAGTAACTGTACGATTGTGTCGGATGTGGATTTGTGGTGATTGTCACGAATGAATGTAGGCCTATATTCACTGACTACACTAAAGCTTCCATACAAAGTCTCATATGTCTTTTCGTTTATGATTTTCCTTTCATATTGTTGACATTTTTCAAAGACTGAAACATGGACTCATATTGTCATTTTTTTTTAAATTGTTGATATTGAATTTATTGTGTAACTCATATGTCTCATATGTCTTTTCGTTTATGATTTTCCTTTCATATTGTTGACATTTTTCAAAGACTGAAACATGGACTCATATTGTCATTTTTTTTTAAATTGTTGATATTGAATTTATTGTGTAACTTGAGGGTCTCATATTGTTATTTTTTTTCATTGAAATGGCTGATATTGAATTCAATAATATGTAACTTGAATTTATTTTTTTTTTTTAGAGGATTGAGATAATGTAGTTTGACTGTAAAACTGATGTCAAAGATGGTCAATCCACAAACCACGGGTCAATATGAGGTTGTAAAATGTGTGATTGTTGGAGATTCTGGAGTTGGAAAAACATGTTTGATACGAGCTCTGGCGTGTAATGCTAGATTTAATTTACAAGAACTTGTTAAAACACATGTAGCTACAGTCTGGGCCATTGATCATTATCACAATGATGAGGAGGTAGGCTTTTATAAATCATTTGTTATAAATCATGTAATTTATCCTCACAATACAGCTGTGTTTAAAAACTCAGATACTGCACATGTGGTGTGTATGCAATTTAATTTATAGAGGAGAGACAGAGACAGAGACTGAGAGAGGAAGAAAGAGAGAGGGATGGGGTTGAACGTCCACTCAACCCAAAATTGCTAATTTCGGGACTAACAAATGGTTCAATTTTATTTCATTGGGGTCTTTAGCAGTGGAGGAAAACCAGAGGACCCACAGAAAACCCACAAGGTTTGGGTAATTTAGATAGCTGTAGGCAACCATCTCAATTATTTTTAAATCTTTTTAGGCTTAATTTCAAAAGATAAATTGAAGTGGTAATATTTTTAGTGTAATTTTGATGTATATATATATTTGAAATTGCAGACATTAAAATTGATCAAAGGGAATTTGAAAAAAAAAATTGTTTATAAAATTTCATATTTTGTATGTAGTAGTCTGAAACTTCTGATAAAAGTTGGCAGACATTAGTATTATTAAGAATAAATACTTGTTAGATTTAGATGATAGATATTAATGCACTTTGAATCTAGTATTTATTCCAAGTAATATATCATATCAAATAGCTGTAGATGGTCTAAACAAAGGAAACATGTAGAGACAACCTTTTTTTTGTAACTTGATGTAGACTAAGCTTATGTTCATGGATCAGACAGGTGTGGATCATAGGGAGACAGAAATATAGGCCCTATCATATATATCATGCTTGAAAAATACGCGGGAAACCATGAGACAAAGAAAACATCAGACAAAAGGTGACAACAGGTGAAAAAATTTGGTCCAATCCTTAATCTTGTTTTCTACTTCCAATTTGTCATCACTCTCTCATCGTAAACAATGCCATGTGCTTTTTCTATTTATAGTAACTCAGCTCAGAGAGTTATTTATTTTTTATTTGTGTTTTTATATAGTCAGTGAACCTTTAGGCTATTCGTCAAAAATGTTACATTGTTTTGGCTATTTGCCATTTATTTACATGAAAATTAGGCCAGAAAAACTGATCTATCTCGACTATAAACATGGCAGTTATTCTAAAATAATATCACCCAGAGACATTTACACAGATCTTATATATAGGCTAGTTGTTGAATAGAAATATTTTGATTAGCCTACAGGCCTATAAATAGCAAATAGCCAGTATAAAGTTTGTAATTGATGATTAACACACACCTATATATGGTTGTCATTATTTCATATAATATTTATTGATATATTTATGTAATATTTGTTTATGTAATAAAATGGGGTTTAACATCCTACTTTTCTGCACCAACTGGGATATTGAAGATGTGAAAAGGCTATGAGGGATATTTCGTCTGGACAGCAGCACTACAGCTTATTATTTTTTCAAATTCCAACAGTCATGGGTTCTTTTATGTGCACTCCAACAAGTAGTCAGGACCTTGATTTTTGCCTTATCCAAAAAACAAGACACTTTCCAGGCCCTCAGGCTTGCACCACTGAGGAGGGTTGGGATGGCCTAGTGGTCTAGAGTGCCGCGCTTCAACCTCTAGCTGGCCGGTCACCTCTCGCTTGCGGCTGTGGTTTCGATCCCTGGTGTGAGCGTATGTGGCATGGAGATAGGGGCGCCTTCTCAACCTCGTGGGTTTCCTCCGGGCACTCCGGTTTCCTCCCCTACGCGCAAGCGAATTATTGAAATAAAATTGAAACTATATGTTAGTCCCAAAATGACCTGGTTTGTGTCAAGTGGACGTTAAACCCAATTTCTCCCTCTCTTTTGCACCACTGAAAAGAAGAAACCATGAGAGAAATCCTGGGGAACTATTTTTGCCAGCCCTTACTCATATTTATTTATATAATATTTGTTTACATTTCTGACCATCTAATAAAACATCTTGGGTTTGGTATTACATTAAATATGAAAATTACTCAAGAAAAAAATATTGTCTGAATTTCGGTGTTTGAAACAAAAATGATTATTGTGCCACTGGCAAATTTGAGCCCAACAATGTCTTTAAAGGGAATATTTGGGTTTGAGAGATGTCAAAATGTTTTGCCCTGATTCTTTTGATGTTGTGGCTAAGAGCCTTGTCCATTCTTTTAGGTGAAGTTCACAACAAAATTGATTAATTACTGTACATAAAAATTATAATACGTTTTGGATGATAAGCTTATTATTCCCTAAATTGTTCACCTAATACAAGCCATGATTGCTCAGTGACATTCTGGTGCTAGTCAAGTAAGTTCATCAGGATTTCCCTACTCGGGTTTCCCTTTTTCAGTGGTGGACTACAGAGGGCCTGGCATGAAAAAAAAACGTTGGTTCGATTGAATGCAACAAAAAACAGTTGTCTATCTGTATACTCTACCTGCACATAAAGAAAGAAAAAAAGAGAAATGGGGTTTAACATCCACTTGACACCAGCTAAGTCGTTTTGGGACTAACATGGTTCAATTTTACGCAGTTGGACAAGCAACCCTTCTCATTGTCATGTGCAAGCAGGAAACCGGAGGACCCGGAGAAAACCCACGAGGTTGGACCCCTAGGCACAAGCGAATTATTGAATTAAAATTAAAAACCTTTTGTTAGTCCCAAAATGACATAGTTTGTGTCGAGTTGATGTTAAACGGTTTAACTTAAACCCCATTTCTCTCTCTATCTCCCCTCATAGCACACTGCATGGTTAAAGTCCTTTGATGTAAGTCTGGTTGATTCAGAAAAGTAAGGCTTTATTAAATGGTGCCATATTTTCTTAATTGAAATTCCAAAATTTAAATCCATTTTATTTTAGAAGTCTAAATTATGCTTGAATTCTGGAGAAATTATTTTCAAAACTTCAAAGCATATAAATAGTGACAATCTTTATGAACAGCTCAAATAACTTTGCTGCTGGTAGGCCTTTGTTTCATTCGATGCCTGGCAACCTATTGTTGATATAAATGAGGTATTTTTTAAACACAGGTTATGGAAAGATCATGGTGTGATGTAGATGGTGTACGAGTATCGTTACGACTCTGGGATACATTCGGTTACCATGATAAACAACGAGAATTTTCTTATAAAGGGTAAATTATTTCATATCCTTACATAAAGAAAACAAATTATTTTGGGAATGCTCGATTGTCAGTCCAGAACGTCGTGAATGGACGGAATTGCAATCAAGTGACCTGGAATTCAATCCTGTCAGCCCCACACACAGAGGTGGTGTGAGTAGAATCGTGACGTAATTAAATGGCCGAATGGCTAGAGTGTGCACGCTGTATCATACGGCCTGTCATTGAGTCATCTGACGTGGTTTCAAATCCCCAGTTGTACGTGGCAAGGAATAGGATCGCCTGTCCAACCTCATGGGTTTTCTCCGGGTACTCCGGTTTCTTCCCACTACTAAAGACCCCTACGCGCAAGTGAATTATTGAAATAAAATTAAACCATATGTTAGTCCAGAAATGAACTACTAGTTTGTGTCGAGTGGACGTTAAACCCCATTTCTCTCTCTCGCACTATTTTTTAGAAAGAGAATTCAATTCCGGAACCTTCAATCAAGTAACCCCTTTATTTACAAGAGAATTAGTTTTGTACTGATATTTCGCTAAGATATCACATTTCTCACTGCTAAATCCACACTAAATCTGTACTCAGATTGATTATTTAGCATAGATCGATAAAATTTCAATTTATCATTTGAATAGAGCTGATGTGATAGTAGTTTGCTTTAGTACCGTTCGACCAGCATCGTTAAAGAATGTTCGTAGTGTGTGGTATCCAGAGATTCGAAGAGTTTGTCCGACGACACCTATAATACTGGTCGGAACAAGAACAGATCTACGTTATTTATATAATGATGAAAAATATCTTCAAACACAGAAAGGTCTTTTATACGTGTAAGTAAATCAAAGTCTTAAAATATTGTTCATGTACGAAGGGAATGGAAGTGTCGCGGAATAGTCTAGCCTGTGCACCTTAGACCATATAGACAGTCATTTAGTGGCTTGACGAGTAGGTGTCATCTGTCTGACCTAGTTACTTCTCTACAGGTTCTCTGGTTTCCTCCCACTGCTAAAAAACCTGTTCCAGTTCAATTTGCCTATGCCCTTCTTCATTAGCCCAGTAGGTATCTATTAGTAACGTATAGTTTATAATTACTTGTAACCTGGCTATTTACTTTACAGACCAATAGAAGAGAAGGATATTATAACTCCTGAAGTTGGTCGTGATATAGCCAAGGAAATTGGAGCACCTTATTATGAAACCAGTGTTTTATCCCATCATGGTATCGAAGATGTTTTTATTAATGCAGCAAGGGCAGCACTCATTGAAAGACGTAAACTCAAATTCTGGAATGCCCAGTTGAGACATGTTCAACGTCCCCTAATTCAGTCACCAATGAGAATCCCTAAACCTTCCGTGCCCAAAGCCGATGTTCCGTCATCCACGTTAAATAATGATTTATCCAGACTTCTGTATCAGCAAGCAGAAGCCGACGTTTTATTTTCTGTACAAGGCTCATGTATTCAAGCTCATAAAATATGCTTGATGGTGACTTCCCCTGTTTTCGAGGAGCTTTTTTCATTGGATGTTCTGAAGCAGTTGCCAACTGGTCGCAAAAACAGACATTCTGCCAGATTATCTTTCATTGGAGCCGGTATGCACACGGATGAAGATAAGTTAATAGAAAGTGATACAGAATCTGTGAGCACTGAGGGAGAATTATCAACTTCAAGAATGTCTGGCTTTGAGAACTTTTTGAATGTTGACGCAGTGAATGGAAATTTCCCTGTAATCAGCGCATACAACCAGAAATCTATTGAAACAGTTGAACTAAAATATTGTGAAGATCCCTTTAAGCCTGGACAATCTTTCCTACAGACTGTAGTAACTTTAAACCGAGAGATAACTCCCAGGGCGTTCCAATATATTCTGGAATATCTTTACACCGGTGTCGTCAAGGAAACATACGGCATGAACGAAGTTAAAATAGCGGCAGAAATTTTCGAAATGACTGATCTTCTTGTGATGATGTCCAATCTCCAAACGAATGAGAATTATCTTAATAAAGAATTAAAACGAAAATTTCATGAAGATAGATTATCGAAGATTCGTGAATTAGCACTACATAAGCAACTAATGACAGGTTAGCTATGAGTTGTTTGTAATACACTGTGGGGTTGGATGGCCGAATGGTTAGCTCATGCACGCTGTATCATCACAAGGTCTGTCATTGAGTCAACTGGCATGGTGTTGATTCCCCAATTGTATGTGACAAGGAATAGGGTCGCCTGTCCAACCGCATGGGTTTTCTCCGGGTTCTCCAGTTCCCCGCCCACTGCTAAAGACACCTACGTGCAAACGAATCACTGAAATGAAATTGAACCATGTGTTAGTCCCAAAATGACCTAGTTTGCTCCTAAAAGGGATGCT
Organism: Patella ulyssiponensis; assembly: GCA_963678685.1. NCBI lineage: Eukaryota > Metazoa > Mollusca > Gastropoda > Patellidae > Patella > Patella ulyssiponensis. Next base: position 66,070,867 of record OY783229.1, read on the forward strand.
GTCAATTGAATATCAAAAACGTCAAAGAATTTTCTAAATCAGAAAAGTATCCTTAGTTTGAATCAAGACACTTCAAGATTATTGATTACTAGCGGTCAGGGTGGGTCGGATGTGGCTGTGCGTACTGTGTTTAGTATAGGATCATTAGGTCTATCATTGAGTCAAGTAGCGTGATTTTGATTCCCAGCTTGTACGTGACTAGGAGTATGGTCACCTGTCCAACCTTGTGGGGTTTTCAGAGGGTTATTCTGTTTCCAATCAGCTACTACAAACCTCAAAGCGCAAGCAAATTATTGAAATAGACTTTTATTTTACCATATGTTAGTCCCAAAATGACATAGTGTCAAGTGGACTTTAAACCCTTGGATCTATAGCTGTAAGGCTGCTTACTGTAATTTTATTTCAATATTTTCAACATGTTTTCAGATATAACGTTTAAAGTGGATGATGGGCTAGTTTCAGCACATAAACCTCTGTTAATAGCCAGAAGTGAGATGATGAGAGCTATGTTTAGTGGGGATTTTAGAGAATCTGTAGCCGATGTGGTAAGAACTCATCAAAATCTTACCAGTATTCACAGAAATAAAAACCATCAAAAATACCCTATAAAAACATGCACGGCCGAAAGAACACAAACTTTTGTATGTTTTTTGGGCCTTCATCATTCGAAATATTTTTTATTTAAATAAAACATTACAATTAATATTTTGAATATTAAAATTGTAATAAACAACAACTTTAGCAAGTTTTCGTGGTTTGTATATTCGGTACTATATGCTAAAAATATTGACTAGAAATAATAATATCGACTAGAAAAGATCAATACTCCAGGGGTATTTCCAACATTTTATGCATGTTTATTTACATTTAAAAGGTGATAAACTGAAAGTATTGACATTTTATAAATATAGTGATTATGTTGCGCTATTTTTATACGCCCACATTGAAATGTGGTCGTATATTGTCGTCGCCCCCGTCCGTCCGTCCGTCCGTCCGGCGTTACAAATGCTTGTGGACGCTCTAGAGGCTAAAGTTAATATCCGATTGACTTTAAATTTATACACAGTGTTTGAGGTCATGAGACGAAGAAGCCTATTGTTTTTCAGCGATTTCCGATAATAACTACCAGAGTTATGGCCCTTGATCACTTCAAAAAATCTTGTGGACGCTCTAGAGGCCAAAGTTAATATTCGATTGGCTTTAAATTTATACACAGTGTTTACGGTCATAAGACGAAGAAGCCTATCGATTTTCAGCGATTTCCGATAATTAGTGCCAGAGTTATGGCCCTTGATCACTTCAAAAAATCTTGTGGACGCTCTAAAAGCCAAAGTTAATATTCGATTGGCCTTAAATTTATACACAGTGTTTAAGGTCATAAGACGAAGAAGCCTATTGATTTTCAGCGATTTCCGATAATTAGTGCCAGAGTTATGGCCCTTGATCACTTCAAAAAATCTTGTGGACGCTCTAAAAGCCAAAGTTAATATCCAATTGACCTTAAATGTATACACAGTGTTTAAGGTCATAAGACGAAGAAGCCTATTGATTTTCAGCGATTTCCGATAATTAGTGCCAGAGTTATGGCCCTTGATCACTTCAAAAAATCTTGTGGACGCTCTAAAAGCCAAAGTTAATATCCGATTGACTTTAAATTTATACACAGTGTTTAAGGTCATAAGACGAAGAAGCGTATTGATTTTCAGCGATTTCCGATAATTAGTGTCAGATTTATGGCCCTTGATCACTTCAAAAAATCTTGTGAACGATCTAGAGGCCAAAGTTAATATCCGATTGACTTAAAATTCATACACAGTGTTTAAGGTCATAAGACGAAGAAGCCTATTGATTTTCAGCGATTTCCGATGATTAGTGCCAGAGTTATGGCCCTTGATCACTTCAAAAAATCTTGTGGATGCTCTAGAGGCCAAAGTTGATATCCGATTGACTTTAAATTTATACACAGTGTTTAAGGTCATGAGACGAAGAAGCCTATTGATTTTCAGCAATCTCTGATAATTATTGCCAGAGTTATGGCCCTTGATCACATCAAAAAATCCTGTGGACGCTCTAGAGGCCACAGTTAATATCTGATTGACTTTAAATTTACCCACACTGTTTAAGGTCATGAGACGAAGAAGCCTACTGATTTTCATTGATTTCAAATAATTACTTCCAGAGTTATCTCCCTTGATCACTTCAAAAAACCTTGTGACGCTACAGATGCCAAACTTATCACCCGTTTGACTTCAGATTGATACACAGAGTTTAAGGTGTTGAAACGCACAAGTATTTTGATTTTCAATGAATTTTGATAACAGAACAGCTAAATCCATGATGTTAAATGTTTCCTATACTAATTGATAGCGTGGAGCAAAACTTTATAAAAAGCAAACAAATTCTAATGATTTTCAGATAATTACATAATGAGTTGTTTCATTACCAAAAAAAGTAAAAATATACGACAACCCTTGTTGACTGCCCGGACGATTTAGCTGCTGTGGGCGTATGTTTTGTTGCCTGGCAACCTATCTTTAGAAAATATCGCGATATCTGTTTCTAGTGTTACAACTTATATCCCAGCTGTACTTACCAGTATTTAGATATTGTTTATCTTGGTTTAAACGGTATTCATTTCGAGAATATTATTCAATATACAATGTAAAAAGCATAAATACAAAAACAAGCCATGTAGGCTTATATTAATTTGCTTTCTTCTGGTTGGTTTATCTTGGATTAGTAAAATCCTTTTTTCCAAAGATTGTGACTGTTTGACATTTTAGGTACCATTTCCTGGTGTTACAAAAGATACATTTCGAGCTCTTCAAGAATTTCTGTATACGGACGAAGAGCCGTGTATGGAAGGAACAGATTGTGTGAATTTGATTGGTTTAGCTAATCAGATGTGTTTATTCCGTTTGATTAGTTTGACGGAGCGTTATGTGATAAGGGAACTGTCTCAATGTGAAAAAGATGGAGAAGATATTATTGAAGATGTTATAAATTTACTGGAACCGTCTCAGGTAATATATTATTGTTCAATCTTCAGTGGGAGGGTGGGGGCTAGGTGACGTTAACATCCACTCTACACAACTGGGTCATTTCTGGACTAACACGTGGTTCCATTTTATTTCAATAAGAGAAAACCATCAAGGTTGGACAGGCGAGCCTACCGCAGATCACATATTCATGTGGGTTCGAAACCACATCACATGACACAACAGCCAACCTTATTATCAAAAGTGCAAGCATTTGACCACTAGACCACCCAACCCCCCTGGGGCTGAATCGTCTCATAGTATGCACAATAGGTTGCCTGTCTAATCCAGTATGTTTATCTAGGTCCTCCTGTTTTCTCCTACTACTAAAGACCCATATACAAAAACAAATTATTGAAATAGAATTGTACCATAATAAAGAACTTTGTAATGAAATAGTTATAATAAGTAACCTTCCAATGTCACATTTATTTTAGAAAGGTTGCCTTCAAATCAGACGCTGACTCGCTAGTCTGGAGGTCGGATGTTCGATCCCTGTAATTGGCCAAGAAAGTTCATCCAGATTTTCCAGCGTGGTCCCCCTTGTCAGTGATGCAGGAGAGAGGGCCTGGCAAGGACAGCTGTCCAGTCGTTGAAAAACCAAGGTCCTGTGTACACATTGACGTGCACATAAGAACCCTTGACAGTTGGAATTTGATGATATGAGAGTAGGCTGTAGTGCCGCTGTCTGGGCAAAATTTCCCTGTATGGCATAGGCCTGTCTTCATAAGCCCAGCCAGAGCAGAACAGTAGGACGTTAAACCCCATTTCATTTCTCTTTTCAGTTATATGGAGCAGACGAACTAGGCAAATGGTGTTTATCTTACCTGGCTTGTCATTATAAAGAAATTCACCAAAAACATCATAAAGCATTTAAAGTTCTGCAGAAAGACAATCAAGAATACATTGAGAAACATCGCTGGCCTCCTGTATGGTAAATATATATTTTATAACTTGTATTCCAGATCCTGTATGTCTGATCATATATTTGGTGCCAAAGTGAATGAGTAGCTATGGTGCTGGCTCACATCCTGGAGATCCTGAGTTTGATCCTGGTTTTGGCAACATGTCTTTAGGTTGACTTCTGAGATACATAAATTTGAAGTAGCATACTATACACCATTCATAACACCGTAACCAACCTTTTTACTCTGTTGGCCTTCCAGTCTCTAAATCATGAATATTTACTAAAACATGGCAGACAATTTCAAATCACATGTTCTTCTTCGATTCTAGACCCAAAAATCAAAAAGGGGAGAAAACAGAACCGAGAGATAGATGAGTTGGGAAGATACCGCTGTCATGGGTTCCGATATAGTTGAATGTAATAGTGGTCTGCGTCCACATATTTTTTTACATGTCTGAGTTATCTCCCCTGACGCATTATTTGTATAAAGATAATAGCGATTGACTTACCATAGCTATAGACATTGACCTACAAAAGATATAGAGGTTGACCTACAATAGATATAGAGATTGACCAATAAAATATAGATATTGACCTATGATATAGAGATTGACTTACAATAGATATCGAGATTGACCTATAATATAGAGATTGACCTATAATATAGAGATTGACTTACAATAGATATCGAGATTGACCAATAAAGGACTAGCACATTACATGTTGATGTATGCATTCATTCCAGGTATCTGAAAGAAGTTGAACATTTTGAAAAAGCCTCACAAGCATCTTCTGGACATTTTGAACAAAAACAACGACAAGATTTCAATAGATGGACGAACTGTTCCAGTGGTTGTTTATGTTTCTGTAGAAGAGGACGTGCTCACTTTGATCGTGGCGACAGAATAGATATGCCGATATGACGAGTGGGAGACAACTCTAATACCACCAAATTACATGATTTTATGCCGGATTGAATTTGGAGAGATAAGCTTTTTTAAAATAAGCTTTATGTTAGTATTATAGTCCTGGACTAATGGACAATTGTAGTAATACCAGCTCTAATACCACCAAATTAAACGATTTTATGCCGGATTGAATTTTGAGAGATTAGCTTTTTTAAAAATAAGCCCTGTCTTAGTATTATGGTCCTGGACTAATGAACAATTGTAGTAATAAAACCAAAACGAAGGAAATATGGTTTTAGTTGTTTAGTACAGTAATGTTGGGACATAGGTATGAACTTCAGTCTGCCATTAGAATTAGTTCTTCACAATTCTGCAGCCTGTAATGGCATAAAAGATGGTCTAAGACCGATAAATATGCTGTGCAAATAATTATATATTTGTCTTCATTTCGAAGTTATTGTATTACAAGTCAAATTATCATGGTCTTTGTGTTTTCCATAGAGCATGTGGTAATAATTTTGAGTTGAAGCCCTGGTATATGATGACAAGGGGATGAGGGGACACAGAATGTTTAGAGCTAGTATTTTAACTTGTGAAGTTGTTTGTTGGATTCAGGAATTCGAATCAGAAGTATTTATTCATATAAAGTCTTGTTCTAAACAGGACAATGTATTGATCTATTGCAATTTGAAGTAGTATTATTTAAGACATTTTGACTATGATTATATTGTTGTTATGGCAATAACGTCTGTGATGTAGCTGATGAGGTAGATGTATATCTGTTTAGCTTCTTTATATATTAGACAATTATTGCTGCACTAAAATAAAACATAAATATATATTTTTAACCCCTTTTAACAGAAAACTAGAAATCTATGATTGGCGAGTAGACTCCCAAATTTCTCTCGTGAAGCGACTAGTTCCGTTCATTTCGAACTCATCAGGTTGGTACAAATAATTGGACTTTTCATGACTGATCCTGACATGAATGGCATGTCACGTTGGATGATATTTGAACCATTTTAAATTGAAATGAATGGCTATATAATTTCATAAGATTTAGTCCCGAAGGATCCCCACATTCTTTATATTTATACCCTTTTAACATACATTATATCCAATCATAACATTAGGCTTGTCATTATTATACTGTATGTCCGCTGGTATTTTAGATAGCTAGTATATAGTATGAAGCCATAATATGCCGTGGGAGGGGTTAGAAAAGGAAAACAGTTTGGATAGTTTTTTATTAGTCATAATGCAACCAAATGCTCATGTATGAACTTTATAAATAGCAAAATTCTTTGATCTTCCCATTCTTCAATGCAATTCACACTGTCCAGCGTTCAACTTTTGGCTTGTGCACTTGATCTGCATCGACCTATGGGACACATCAACTAATTTTCAAATACAGCTCTTGAAAGTATATATAGGTGGACTAAAGAGAGTATAACTCTAGCTGTTAGTGTGTGTATTATATCCCTACATACTATTGTAGTTGAACTAATAGAATGAATTGATCAGAACTACAATATCAATATATTTGTGGACTGGCAGGGCGGACAACTCGGTGTGTATATGTTATCTCTGTTAAGTATTAAAATGAGTTGCTCCAGTAGGGTGATAGTAGTAGTATATATATCGTACAATATTAATATAATTGAAATAATATGGTTATTTATATTTCTATATTTCCTACCATATTATTGAGAGCACTTTATACCCTGCCATATCATGTTAATAACTGCCTTCTTTATATCCCACTTATACACCATACAATATGTGCACTTATTATTTTAATGATTTATATAAACCATGTTTTAATTAGATGTAGATATAAACTGTATGTATTAGCAGATTATTGTATGCATTTACTACATTATAGATCAGACAATGTTTTAACTAGCAGTTAGTGTACATATAAGTGTATTAGATACATTCTTTATTTAAATTATTTCCAGTTGCTCTAAATAAGTTATTTTCGAAGTTACAGTAATACATCCAGTAGTCTGACACTCTGCGTAATCAGACATATTGCAATGATCCCGTACGATGTCGGATTTGACAGATTCCACTGACATTCTTTATTTATATTATCTCCAATTGTTTTATTCTAGGCTACATAAAGAGAATTCTAAATAACTAATCTTATTCAAACTTGTCTTTAACAAAAAACAAAAAAAACTTGTATGCCATTTGTTTATAAGGAGTAAAATAAGGGGGGGGGGTCGGTCAGAAACAATTAATACCTACACTTTATTACATCATAGTGTGTCATTAAGTCAAGTTGTGTGGTTTTCAATTCGCCTGTCAAACTTTCTCCGGGTCCTACAGAATGATTAGAATAATGATAACTATTTATTAATCTGCTGATATGTTTTGAAATTAACTATTCCAGTTACTGTGCAATTGTAAATAGCTTGTTCAGATTTGTACATGTCATCACTGTTCCTTCTAGGCTGTGCGCACACACATTTTGCAATGAATGCATAAAGACAATTAATACGGGCACAAATTTTAGGCCATAACATTTCTATGAGGCATGAGCGATATGCTGTGTGAAAATTGTCTAAAAACAATTTTATGTTTACATTTCTACAAAAATGTTGTGCATATTCTCATTGTAACTAGGGTATCATTTACTTTTGTGTATTTAGCACTAATTTCTTTCACTTTCATTCAATATCAAATCTTTATGTTTGAATTAGATGAATTTTGGTTATTTTAATGATTTTTACAAATTTATAAACCAAGATTTGATATTGAATGAATTTGAAAGAAATTACATGTAGTGCTAAATACACAAGATTAAATGATACCCAGATTACAGTGACTATTGTCACAGGAATAAGACTTTTGTGGACACTGATATAACCAGAGATGAAGAGGGAACATTGCATGATGTATATTAATCCTGTGTTCAATTAGTATATGTACTTTAACTTAAGCTGGAACTTGCCATTTGTTCATACATTAAATTTTATCTATATTTACAGTAATTAATGACAGAATCATTTTTGACGTACATCAAATTTTTTTCAACCATAATTTAGTATGATATATGCACAACAATACTATTAGCTAATTTTCATTATTATATAAGAATACACACCTACCTAATTGTAGATATCAATTAATCGTTTGCAAATGCAACAAATAATCGCAAAGTCCTCCGCTTTCGCACTTGATCTGAATGTCACAGATTTTTTGGGGTTAGTCTTTCATTTAAAGAATGGTAAAGCATGCCATGCAATGTTGGGGATAAAAGTTTACAATATTTTGTGTGACAAATTTTCAGCTCATGTAATTGTTTCGCTTGCTGGGACACGATTTAGTCTTGTTTTTTATTATTATTATTTATATATATATATACCAGTATTTATCATATATAACAAGTGCTTTCATGTATCATTATTTTGTGTTTTTCTATATTTTTGTGCAATATTATCTGAATCATTCTAGAGGCTTCAGTAATAAAATCATTTATAGGAATAGCTACTCTTATATTTAGTATTGAAGGGGGGGGGGTAGTTAATTAACGTGTCGTGTATGCTTGAGATTAGGTCTGTAAATGGAGTCAAGTGGTGTGGTTTCGATTCTCCGCTTCAACATGACAAGAAGTAGGGTCGCCTGCTCAACTTCATGGAATTTCTACAGGGCATTGAGTATCATCCCACTGCTAAACACCCCTACATGCAAGCGAACTATTAAAATAAAATTGAACCATATATTATTAGTCCCAAAGTGACATAGTTTGTGTCAAGTGGACATTAAACCCCTTATGCATTGTGCGTTGCAAACTATTTGGGAGCCACGGTCGCTCAGTGAAGTAAGTCCAGGCGCTTGTCCAAGGGCATCTGCCGCTGGCACGTTCATGGAAATAATGCTGTTTTGGCTCACTCCACTGTAATCCTATACATGTATGCACCAAAATCAGCAGAAATGTTGTCCCAAAGTTTCGGAATTTATCAAATTATGAGTAGTTGCCCCCAACCTTGACTTTCTCTCCACCTTATAGACCCCCAGTTGCTCAAATTCGTAGACACGCCACTAAAATCGCAGGATTTGATTTTGGTGTTAGCAGGGAAACTGCCTCACGATTTTCCAGTCTGGTTTTTGCTTGTCAGTAGTGAAGGATGGAGGGTCTGATGAGGAACAGCGTCAATTCATGAATGTACAGATGGACATACACATAAAAAAGAACATGGCAGTTGGAAAAAACGCTGCTGTCCTGGCAAAATGTCTCTAATGGTGTATGTCTGTCTTCTTTAGCTCCGTTACAGGAGAATTGTAAGATGATAACTCAAATTTCATTTCATTTTGATTGAATATTTTGGAATTGAATTATCTCAAATTCTAGAATAGTGACCATAATCGAGTGAATAAAGAGGAATGCACCGACAGAGTAAGAAAGTATTTCAACCAGACATGATAGCTGAAACATATTCGCTGTGTTTAATCAATCATAAATCTACTCTATCTCGGTTAGGCCAACTCCGCAATATGCACTTGAAAAATTCAGAATCTCTGCAGATTTGAAAAAACTTCGTAAAGAACTCTGACCTGCGAAATGGTCAGATAGCAGACAAAGGTGATGACAATATAAGACCATATTAAATATTTGTGAATAAAAGTTGGATGGTTTAATGTGAGCACTTTAGATCATAAGGTCTGTCATTGTGTCAAATGAGTAGGGTCACCTGACCAACCTCGTGGGTTTGAGAGAGAGGGAATGAGGTTTAACGACACAAATTAAGTCATTTCGGGACAAATATTTCACTTGCACATAGAGGTCTTTAGCAGTGAAAGTAAACCAGGAGGTTTGACAGGCGACCCAACTCCTTGTCACGTCAGTAGGATTAAAAACATCAATCTAATATCTTATAGATGTGTTTACTTCCACTCATATAAAACATACATGTATATATATAATATAAACCAAAATATACATAAAACACAAGCTAAATAAAATATATTCTTAAACACATTGACTAACAATTATATTGGTTATCTGCAGTTTAATCCTGTTTGGTAGGCGTACTGATCAGAATTAGTCGCTCCTATGGATATTTTACTAAAGTCCTAACTGTTGGAATTCTAATAAATGAAATGAAATGGAATTTAACTTGGCTTATGAAGACAGAAATCTAACAGTTCGTTTCCCCACGACCAATTCATCTCTTTATTTGTCTTTAACCAGGTAAGAAATTTTGATAATAAAAGCTACTTAAATACCCAAAAGACAACATTTCATTAATGAATAATTATTATAACCCCTACTAATATTTCTTAGTTTTTGTGTACACCATGCTGACAAAGTGGTATAGATGCATGAATTCATGATACACTACCATTAAAGATGAATTTAATTTGCAAATTTTTCGTGTGCTATCTAAAATGACCGACTGTAAAAATTTTGAAGGGGATACCCTGCTCTGGAGCATATTTTTTCAAATCTAAACATCTGTCACTTGAATTCTAAGAGGAAATGAAATGGGATTTAACATCTTACTATTCTGCACCAACCTGGCTTATGAAGATGGAATTCTGACATGATACAAATTTTACACAAATTTCAAGTATTTGTCACTTGAATTTTAATGAAATGGAATTTAACGTTTTACTTTTCTGTAATCTGCACTCACCTGGTTAATAAAGACAAAATTTTAACATGATAGAATTTAGTTGGTCTTGAGCAAATTTTATACAAATGTCAAATACCAAGTATCGATATCTAGAATTCAAACAGGAAATAAAATCAAATGGGATTTTACTTTTCTGATTCAACATGGCTGATGAAGTCAGAATTCTAACTCCATGGAAACCATCAGGTTGATGTATAATTCACAAACAGAAGGTCAACATTAAAATAACACAAACACAACTTTAATAGTGCAATATTTCAAGGCGCTGTATCATAAGGTCTGTCATTCCCCGGTTGTACGTGACAAGGAGTAGGATCGCCTGTCCACCCTCGAGGGTTGTCTCAGGGTCTTTCGGTTTCCTCCCACTGCTTAAGACCCCAACACGATATATGTTAGTCCCAAAATGACATAGTTTGCGTTGATGGACGTTAAACCCCATTTCTCTCTTTCTCACTTAACATTTACACATATTTTATAAGGGCATGCGTGGAATAATACTTACAATATATTGCAACATGGCCGGATTAAGTAAAAACAAATTTCCTATAACACAGTTACAATTATAATAGTTTAAACGTTTAATATGTGGTATTAGTTACATTGAGTCTAGTTGACCGAAATAGGTCAAAATTACTCCTCACTTGTGTAGAGATCTTCTGGTTGGGGGAGTAGACAAATCATGTCTGCTTCGTTTGTAAGGAGTGAATTTTTTTTACACAATGTAGAAATCATAATTTGAACGAATATTTTCAGTATTGCATGAGATATTATTCTCTTGTGTCATTTCAACCTGTGTTCATCGGCAAGGCCATATTAAAAACGGCATTGAGTGGCTTCTTTGAAAATTTGTGACAGCTAATGAATGAGTTAAGTATTATCAATACATCGTAGAGATGGTATTAATACATGACAAGTATATCCTATCAGGAATCTTGTGTAGAGGAACTGGACTTTATCTTCTTGGGTCTATACCTACAATATAAAGATTTAAACGGCATCTTCGATTCAGTTAACAAAATAAAATTCTGACTTAAACATAAATTATGCAAGAGCTAAATTAAACCTGCCAATTGCAGGTCTTTTTTTAGGTCTGATATGTTATCTAATTAGACATTAATTGACTCTCGATGTCATCCTAGCCTGCAGTATTTACTGGATTAAGATGTGATTTGCTGCTCTACTGTCATATGCTCTGTCATTGAGTCAACTGGCATGGTTTAGATTCCCTGGATGCACGTGACAAGGTTGCCTGTCCAACTTCATGGGTTTTCTCCAGGTCCTCTCCATTCCCATGGAAAATTCGACATTTTACGATAAAAATTCAAATGACACATAGGCTATAAATTTGATGCATTGAATAGTTTTGCTAAATAGGTATCGTTCCAAATTAACAAAACATACAAATAGAGTCGATGCTCGTCAACAGAAAGACTTTGCTTTTAAAATATCAGAATGGAAATTAAGACACATATACTCTGTATATTTTACTTACCTATCCCATTCTTTGTGATTAAGTTTAGTGAAATCATCTTCTGTGGCTATATCTTCTAAATATTTACTCAGTTTTAAAAGTTCGGTGTCTTTTTCACGATTAAAATGAGCTTTTCTAAAAGCTTTAATCTGAAACAAACGGATTGTTAGTCTAATCAGAAAATAAGAACAGGTGTTAATATATATGACTAGGTATTAGTATATAAATTCTATTGAAAGTTATAATTAGCAATTATCTTGGGGAAGTAAATTTTGTCTGGAGTATAGAACCATGAAATGAACCTTTAGCTCTACCAAGCCTAAAATTGTGGCAAATTTCATAAGAATCTACCTTCTGAAATGACAATCCTCTGATAAAATATTTGTTTTTAAATAAATTGAATTTCTTTAAGGAATATTGACTAATGTGCAGCAACAAGATAAAAACACTGGAAAGAATTTGTGAAGAAGATTTAGGAAAACATTTTGAAAGAATCTTTAAGAATTAGCAAGTTGACCCAGAAAAACCTCCTTTTGGTTCAGATTGGAGATTCTCTGGAAATTGGAGGACAGGCAATCAAAAGATATTTATTATTATTTAAAAACACTTACCCTTAATCCTGTCTGTGGATTCATTATAAAATTCCTTCTAATATCATCAAACATGATAGTGTTAGCAGCACTCCATTGTTTAAACTTTCCCCATACTACACCTAGTGGTTTCACCTAAAATATATAGCATTGCTCCATAAACACCAGCAAAGCCTCTTGGAAACATCGCTCAGTAATACGCTGTAATTGTATTCAATGGAATTGTGATAATATATATCATTTAAATGATATATCAAAATATATACCGGTACTATCTAGAGGCTCCCTAGTCTTAGGGAGGTCAAGATAAATTTTGACTTTAATTATTATGAAAATGATTTTGTTAGTCATTTTGTTCTCATTTACTTGAACATTTTAACGAAAAAAATATTGAAATCCGTTCAGTAGTTTTCGATTCGTAGCAAAATTAGTCGGTCATTTTTGCACCATTTTGGGAATATGTCCATGCACAGACAATAGTATTTTAAAGGGAGAATTACCACGGTGACAATACCCTTTCAATGCAAAATTAATCAACTTTTAATGCATAACTTTCTTATTATTGATATGATCACCATAAAATTTGGAACATTTGTCGCACAAGTTTCCATGACGATAATGAATAAAAATTTAGTTAAAATATGTGCATACATAATGAATTAATTTGCATAAATCGTCTTAATTTTTTCAATGTTTTCTATAAAAATGGACATTTGTCATCATTTAAGTGGAGAAATAAGGTTTTGATGTCCTTTTCAAAGTATCAGGGTGAATTTTAAGTAAAACAATAAAAAACAATATAAGCTTATATGCAAATAAGCTTACCTAATTTGCATATTCTGTTTAATATCATGCAAAATCAGAATTGTATATTGTTTATTCTTTTATTCATTTAAAAAAAAAAAATTTAGGCTTCTTGGTACATCAATTTTCAAACATATGGACTAAAATTAAAATTATGATTATTTTTTCTCAATAAGCTAACTTGCATATTTTATGCTAATTTATGGTAAAATTTGAGGTTTGCATTTTGTAGCCTATGCCTTGCACATGTAAAAATGCTTTATATAAAATTGTTAACATTATAACATATTAATCTCAAATACTAAAAACAAGGTGTTTGATTGAGCGTTGTAAATAATTACATATTTTCACTTTGCTGATTGCCTATTCTGCATAATTTATTTATACTATTCTGGGTTGGGCCTATCTATATAAAATTGTTTCTTGTCCGTGTGTAATTGTTTATATTGTGGGACTGTCCTCCTGCACTGGCTCGGTAAAAGTGAGAAGTTGTATTTCTTGTCATTTCTGACATCAAATAATCACATATCATACAAAATTCCTAAATTTTTCATTCATATATTTTTCGGAGAAAAGAACGGGCATTGAAACTAGGGGGGAGTAAAATACACAAAAGAACAGCTGTTTTATACAGTTACAGGCAGAAAGACGTGCAGTTATGGCTGTTCTCACATTCGTTTTCACTCCCTGTACATATAACCAAGCTATTTTCTAACTGAAAAACTTCGGCTTTTTTACAAAGATCGTCCTATTTTACGCATTACTGATCAACCTTCAAGCAAACTGTCATTTATAAGCGATGATATTTCTTGGTTTATCAAAAGAACAAAGCTTTAGTATGTTCCTATCAACCAATTTGGGTACCATCATTTGCCATTGTCATCGACGCCTCCGCCATATTGGTTTTTGCGCAGCGGACGAATTCATGGAATCCCAGTATTCCTCAGGGAATTCCCTTCAGTTTGATACGTAATTCGTGATAGTGACCACTGAGGAACCAGTGTTAATATTTATTTTCATGAAGGTATATCCCGGAATGTTGACGTCTCGCGCTGTAATGTTCGAGAAAAACAACACTCACGGAAACAAATATTTTACCAACAGAAACAACAGTGGCTGATAAAAAAATACTTTTGTGCAATTTTACACAATTTAATCTAATAAAATCAACAAAAACTTCAAAGATTTCAACAGTAAACATTTCATACAAGTAGGTTGAACATAGGCAAATTTGTGAAAAGTAAGCGGCATTCAACTGCGCGTGACGGACATTTTATTGCGTCATTGACCTCCCTACGGCCTAGTGCAGATTGATAAATATATTAAAACGATTTAGGTTTTATAAAATACTGGATTGGAATAGAAAAGGATTTAATGTTTCGTCAACATAATACTTTGAGACAAATAAACATATGCCAATCTTTATTTAATTATGTGTCCAATATGAGGTACCAAGATTTTCTGTCCACACATCTTTAATTTATAACTGTGAAAGCAAAAGGCGAGCAAGGATCTTGGTTTTTGCTCCCCTTCCCAATAACTATGCACACCATCCTGATCAAGATTCTATGTACGGGAAGTCTGGAATTATGTTTCCTTGACTTGACACGACAAAAGATAGAGGGATGGACAAAATGTCTGTCTATAATACATTTTTCATCCAACTTACTTACTACCAAGTTCTATGAAAGAAAACCTGGAATAACTTACCACCCAATGAAAGAAAATCTAGAATAACTTACATCTATGAGACCATATTTGGGTGTATGTACAGATATCATAGCATCACTATCTAAATAAAAGGCGATTTTATAATCACTGTGTTTACTAACACCTAAACCATTCATCTTAGTTTCTATCCACTTCATACCAGTAGCAGCTAGAAATAGATAGAGAAAGAAAGAACACAAATTAGGTGATTTTGGGACTAACATATGGTTCAATTTTATTTCAACACTTCGCTAAAGCATAAGGGTATTTAGCAGTGAGAGGAAATAGGAGGATCCAGAGAAAATCCATGATGTTGGACAGGCGACCCAACTCCTTGTCATGTACAAGCGGGGGCATCGAAACCACGCCACTTGATTCAAAGACAGACCTTATGATCTAACATGCACCTTTTTAATCATTTGGCCACCCAATCCCCTATAAACAAATAACATGAAATTAAATGGGGTTTAACGTCCTACTGGGCTAATGAAGACAGGCATACATCATGCAGTGAGCTATGAGGGAATTTAGCCCCAAAAAGTAGGGTCTCTGTCTAATCTTCATCTAATTCCAACCGTCAAGGGTTCTTTTATATGCACACCAATGAACCTCGTTTTTTGTCCCATCCAAAGGGCTAACCATTTTATCATGCCAGGTCCTCCCAACCTACACAACTAACAAGGTTAGAAAATACAGATAGTGTTTTGATGTGTTCACAAAAATATTTATAATATGCTGTACATAATTATCCACTTCCCCTGATTTAGAGGCACTCACTAGACACAAGTTTTGCATACCGGTATTAATAGTTAATTATTATTAATCTACATTTCAAGTCAATACTTCTGCTTTTTACACTCATAATGACAGACCAAGGATGCTTTACAAGGATTTCTGAACATCTACCAGATATTTTTACAGATGTCATGAAGCATTGTCAATTTTTTTAAAACTTTATTTTAAACATTTAGCTTGTATCCTATCCAAGGCAAACTGTACTCTAAACATTGGGATAAATAAAGATGAAATAAAATGAAATGGGGTTTAACATCCTACTGTTATGCTCCTAAACTGGGCTAATGAAGATGGGCGTATACCAAACAGTGTAATAAGAGGGACATTTTGCCTGGGCAGCAACGCTACAGCCTACCCTTATATCATATTCCAACTGCCAAGGGATCTTTTGCATATGCGCCAATGTTTAAACAGGACCTCAGTTTTTCATCCCATCCGAACGACTAGACCATTTTCCTTGTCAGGTTCTCCGTCATGCATCACTGACAACGGAAATCAAATCGTAAAAAAAATGGATGAACTTTCTCTGCCAATGCAGGGATCAAACACTCGACCTCCAGGCTAGTAAGCCAGCACTTTACCCACTTAGCCATCATGATTCCCCCCCTCCCAAGCTGTTTTAATAATAAGTATTGAACTTACACCATATGACTATATCATAATATTGATAAGCTGTGGTTAAAAACTCATGTAGATACGGTCTCATTAATTCATTAGGTGTTTCAGCTACAGATCTGTGATCTAAAACATACAATTCATTAAATCAAAAAGAAAATACTGGGCTACTTAATATCCATTGATGATTTTAAAAAAAGAACAAGTTTTGATATTAAGAAAACAGAATAGGTCATATCATAAGTATTATAATATTGATCTTTACTTATTTTCAGGTAGGAAAATTCAATCCCTAAAATCTTGGTTCAGAGTGGATCAATTGTACTGAAATTTTCAGCAAATTCCCTTTACATTATCTAATTAACTCTTTATCTAATCTCCCATAATGTATCTTTAAGATCTGCCACAGTTCTATCAGTCTCAATAATTGAAATTCATGTGATTTGATATATATACGTTTGTTGTTTAATATTTGAAATGTTCAATTGAATATCCACATAGTAACCAGATTATATAACAATAAAAGAATCTTACCAAATAAAGTATAATCAATATCTAACACTAACAATTTCTTCCCTTCTCTTGGTTCATTTAATATTTTGATTTCATAATCTTTGATTCTTTTCTCAATCTTAGCTAAAAACTCTTCTCTGCAATAAATACAAGCAATTAATACTTTTATACAGTCTTGGTCACTCCAGTCCAGTCCAAATAGTCTCATTTTCGACTACAACGAATATTGTTATCAACAAAATACAATCATGTGTACATGTATATAGCAACTGTGAGTCTGGTTGTTCATGTAGACAGTACATGCACGAATCTGTGGGAAATGTTGTCTCAATTCACCAGTAAATAGTGAACTCTGCATACTTCCAAGTGCTTATGCAAGGTAGAGGTCATTTTTCCTCTTGTTATTTTGTCGAGACAGAGACAATTTAAGCTAGAAAAATCGACTTTATGTTAATATAAAAGATTTGAATTTTCTGTGAACAACAATGATGATCTTTTTTAATCAGAAACAGTGGCTAGAAAGTAAAATATGTTGGCCTACAAATCGACTGGCATCATGGGTGCATACTGTTTTAGCACATGATAAAGAAATGATTTCAACTATATGTGTATCAATCGAAATTAAGAATAAGACAAAGTCCTGACATACATTAATTTGAACTACAAGCTTAAAGCCAATCTGTTTCACAGAGGATTACGAAAGTCTAAAATGTTTTAGAATTCAATTTGTCGGAGTAAAAAAATTAATATTTGTGGCTCATTAAGTCGCATCAATGTCAGCCTTATCAGTGATTGTAGCATTCTAGTGAATATTCACAGCTGATCAGTGTGTCTAAAAGCAAGTACAGTACTGGTACGATGTAAGAACAGTTGTGAGCAATAGTCCTAATTAAACAACAGAAGTTAAATATACCTGTTTTCTATGGCTATTTCATCTTCCTCAATATCAAAATCATTGACAACTTCTGGCATATCTTCTGGTGGTTCAGCTACTTTGGCCTGTAAACGTTCAAATAAGATCAAATATTTTGTTAAAATAAATTATCAAAAAATCCAGAAAAATATATAGGGCGTACTCGATTGAACGTTCTTGAATTAAATTCTCTCAATTCCGAAAATAGTGTCAATCGAGTGAAAAGTAGAATTTCGGAGTACAACGCATGTGCCGACTGCATAAAAAATATTTCAACCAATCATGGCAGCTGAAACATATTTGTTACTTAAAATACGTCACGATTCCACTCACACCACCTCAGCTGTCGGGACTGACAGAACTGTGACGGGACTCACTTCCGTGTCACTCGATTGCAATTCTGTCAATTCAGGACGTTCTGGACTGTGAATCGAGCATCCCCGATATGTGATTCAAGTTGTTTTTATCAGTTACTCCCCTTGAATATATTTGGAGAGGAGTTTTATTAAATTCACCCATGAGGGTAAAACAGCACCACACTTACTCCATTTCTGAATCAAAATGGGCACAAATGTCATTTTAAAATTGATATCGCTAACTTTAAAATTGATACCGTTCACTTTGAACAAATGGCTTTTACTTATGAAAAAGCTTGCAACAAACAGATCTAATTCTTCATTTTTTACTTGCAGTTAAAAATGTTAAGCCATTAGACACAATAGTCAGTCATTAAGTAGGTGTTTTGTCACTAACATGTTAAAATAGTGACTTCTGAATGATATCTATTGTTAAGGTTTGTGTATTCAATGGTGAAAGGTATTAGAATTAGTCACACTTTCACACCAGAAGTGACATGTTTTACAACTAGTTATACAACTGACTACTTTATAATTTACTAAAAGCAAGATTGTTTTGGCTTTTTTACTGGATTATCACAATCACGGTTGAATGTGCTAATTACTCAGAGACGGATTATGAACCACATATAGCCGATCTCATGTGTCTAAGGTATGATTGTTGTTCATTGTTTTACCAATCGGGTAGATTAAACATCAATCATCTAAAGCCAACAAAATACAGGCGATTAAGAACGCTGACCCTGACTGACGTCAATAGTCAGACTTGACAATAATATTCTCCGAGTTTGGGGGTGGGGGTAAAAATTTTACGCAAATCCTTTTAAATTTGCGGCGTAAGCTCTTGCGAGAATCCTTGCGCAAATCAGAATTGGAGATTCGCGTGAATTTTTAGCCCTGTGGTGTCATGTGATCCACTAATTTTAAAGTGAATAACAGTTTAAAGCGACAGTCACAAATTTTTCCATATATATAACACTAACACAGATTCTCAAACTTTTGGTATAGATAGATGTATAAATGTATATATTAATGACTGAATCCTACCAATTCTTCTTCTCTTGTTCCCATCATCATAAGTTTTGTTTTAGGCTTCAGTTGTAAACTTGATAACTGTATTTCTTTATCTGGTAATTTACCTGGACAAAAAAAAGATATACATTTTACTATCAAAGCACAACTATTACATGCAGTGTTTGTAGCAAGGAACTACCTTGTACTGCCATAGCATCACTATTACACTGTTTGTAGCAGCTGTCAGGTGCTAACACAGCAGTACTCTGGTACACAAGGAGCTAGCAGACTGATACTATCAAATTCATCAAAATAAAAATACTCTCAATAAATTAAACACAATACTAGGGTTGTCACGATTAATCGGTTTAGTCGTAGTCGATTCGGTTTCTAGCTCAAACCGATTCACACTTTGAAAAATCGGTAGTCGTTTCATCCAATTTATATTTATACAAATACATATAAATTTAGACTTTTACTCTCTGCTAAACACACTGCTGCGTATTAAAACCATACGAAAACTACGTCTTTCAAGACGCAATACAGTGGCATGATTTCAATGTAGCACAGGATTCTTCGCCTACCATATTAGGCATGGCTTACTACGAAATGTGTAAAATAGTTGATATTGGCGGGAAATAGTTGTCCAAATCTCGGAATCATGAATAACAGACATGATAATATCTTAGGCATGGATTGAAAGCATGCCGCACGAGACGGGGAAGTTGGCTGTGCCTTTCTACGAGTGATAACCTAGCAATGTAATTTTATTGAAATTTCATTTTATAAAGAAGAAAACGATTCTCCAACTATATAATCAAACGATTTCCTCAGAAATTTCTCTAGTATAAATTAATTTTAAATCCAGTGGTAATTTATTATTAAATTCACAATCAGAATGTGCCATTACTGCATACGAGACGACGAATAAACTAGTTCCTAACATTGCCAATCGGGAGGATCTTCTATTCGGTCCCCTCGGCATATGTTTCGGTCTTTGTAAATGTCACGTGTTTTTTTTTCTATTTGTATCGTCTTTTGTGGGTTTTTCTCTCGTTTTTCGTCAATATGATTATTGCTATATATGTTTAAATATCATGTAGGGGAATTGTTATACAGGTGAATTGTAATCTATAGCCAGTATTGGATTTTTAATTAGCAGTTAAAGCCGTAGGGGTAAGTCAGAACACGGGAATGTTTTACTTTGCTCAACCTCGTAACTGAATATCAAAACTGATGACTTAACGTAAATGTTGATTATTGCCAATTTAAACGATTTATTCCGACATATCTTTAGTATAAACTGAAATAAATGTACTACAATAATTAATAATATACAATCAGCTATTCGTTATTGATACATCATTTTATAATTTACTTATAACAAACAATCACATGAAAAAAACCTTGTAACGCCGTACAGACATTGATTGACATTTAATTATGGAATTTATACGGCATCCGATTAATCGGCACCGATACGATTTTTGGCTGGCCGATTAACCGATTCAAGAATTCTGTAATCGTGACAACCCTAATATTAACCAAGAGAAAGAGAAATAGGTTTTAACGTCCACTCGACACAAACTAGGTCATTTCGGGACTAACATACTGTTCAATTTCATTTCAATAATTTGCTTGTGCATACGAGATTTAGCAGTGGGAGGAAACCGGAGTGCCCAGAGAAAACCCTTGAGGTTGGACAGACGACCCTACTCCTTGTCACGTACAACAGGGGAATGGAAACCATGCCATTTGACTCAACGACAGGCCTTATATGGTGCAGCGCACGAGTGCCACTTCCCCAAAATTGTTATCCAAAGATGTCTATATTAAGTTAATTGAGAAAAAACAATCAGCCACAATTTTTCTTTTTTTTAAATTACTGTTTTGGAATCTTATTTGATACAGTACATGTACATGTTCTTTGAAATTAGGTAGGCCTATCTCTTTGTTTCTGATGTGTTTCATGTCTAACTCTGAATTCTTCCCACCGCTGTATACTCGTACTGTATGTATGTGAGAACAAACCGATCTTTGTGTGTCCACAGTCATATTAAAACTAGGCAATTCTCTCCTGACTACAGATGCAGTATACTTCGTAGTAAACAAAAGTACTTTGGATCATTGGAAAGAATAAATAAATATTGTTTATTTCGTTTTCCGTTTATTCTAATCTATGTTTATTTCAGATGTGCACATTCCATGCTTGGATACCTTTTACTTTCAGGCCTAACAATTTCTGTCGTTCAGGTAAAACATTTGTCTGCTTGTAAATAGCTGCTTTTAAGTCTGATATTGTGTCTGATTCTAGCAAACCAACAATACAATACTCCTGACCGCTCCATTTTACAATCAAATCTCCCACTTCGTTAGCCATTTCCGTCTGCTTTATTTTGATTTTTACAGCAAGCACCTGCTTCCGGTTATTACGTCACCTCTCATCTCGACCTACCAGTCTTAAAATTGTACGATTAAAGGGACATTGCTGCTATTCTTCATTGAATTTTTATTGTATCAGTAGGCCTAAGCTTAACTCACAATAAGCGATGCCCCTTTCTTTTGGAAATGTAAATTTAATTTATGGTGATCACTTTTAACCTATCCATTTCTGAGAGTTGCGTTTCTTTTTTCTTGCTCGATTCAAGAGAGTTGTCCCCCTTTTCTCTTCAGAGCCACGGAACAGAAATGATATGATAACGCCATAGTTCAGCCCAAGGAGTATTAATAGATACTCCTTGGTTCAGCCCCACCACAATAAAATATTATCTGTCATATGCAATAGAGGAGAACACGTATAATAGCGTTTCTACCTGCAGAAGATTCCTCAAATTTTGGGAAATGTCGATACGAGAGCCACAAAACTCTAAAAATTTAAAAAACATTATTTTCCCCACAAAATTTAAACTTCGGCTATAGGCCTAATATTATTAGACTTACCACCATTTTGAAATGTAGGCCTACTAATTATTAGGTTCTTTTTACGAAAAACCCAACAAAATGAATTACAGTTAAAAACCCAGTAATATTTACGAATAAAACTATGTATCGATAATTTAATTATTTTCAATATTTTCGCTGCCGGTTACAAAACTGAACATGACTCATTGATTTTAGCAACATCATTCAGAGATTGTTGCCGTACCGTAATTGGTAGGCGCCGTACATTGTTGCAAGAGTCCCACCCTATATAACATTTCCTATATCTGAAACTTGAGGTCACGGTGGTTAAAGTGGGTTAGTCGCTGGCTCGCTAGCCTCGAGGTCGGGTGTTCTATCCCTGCATTGGCCGAGGAAGTTAATCCAGATTTTTTTTTTTGTTGCAGCGTGGTTCCCCTTGTCAGTGATGCAGGACAAGAACAGCAGCCTAGTCGTTCGGTATGGGACGAAAAATCGAAGTCCGGCGTACACATTGGCAAGCACGTAAAAAAATCCCTTGACAGTTGGAATTCGATAGAAGGGTAGGCCGTGGTGCCGCTGTTCTGGCAAAATTTCTGTCATAGTATACTGTATGGCGTATGCCCGTCTTAATTAGCCCAGTTCGGAGCAGAGGACGTTAGACCCCATTTCATTTCATTTTGTATCCGAACTTGTCTGGTGTAACAGTGGCCCATACTGTACTGTTGGACGCATATGGGTAGCCTACTTGGAGAAGAATGAAAAATATTTGTGTATTCTGCGTGACATGGTACTTTAAACGGCCCGTACAATTGTAATCTGTTTTTATTAGTTCCCTAAACACGGGAAGACAACGCAAATTCGGCAAACGACTTCTTTCTAAAGAGTGGTTTGCACGTTTGAAATATCAGTGAAAACAAAGGAGAATTCGACAAATAAAGGAGCAGAAATTCATTGCTGAAGAATGTGGCAATCTACATAGCTTTAACTTTCATCGTTTCCAATATACGGTCCTAAGGGGAGGATTCTTTTTAAATTATTGACTTTGAAGACGGGCCTAGAATGTTTCACGTTCCGCCCACGCACCACGTGACCTATGTCAAAAGGTGAGAGATGTATTGTATTTTAGACAGGTTGATATGAACGAGGATAATAAGTACATTTATATACCCGTAAATCCAGTATTAGTGTAATGAGAGTAGACTATAAACAGTATTGAATAGAATTGATTATTTTTATCTCGAGAAATATTAGAATATTAATACGTAAAAATCCATAAAAGGAAGGAAAAGTTTAATCCATGTAAGTTGTTAATAGTTAGTGATATATATACTGTTGCTTATTATGTTTGAATTGTACTAACTGCACCTTATTTTATACGCGTGACAAATCACATGTTAACAACAGCGATAAGTGTCAAAACTTTATGACAGTCAATAAATAAAAATCATAATGCAATCTGTAGAATGAGAACAAATGAAATGAAATGAGGTTTAACGTCCTGACAGCAGGATTTTCGCCTACTCTTTGTCGATTTACCAGGGGTTCTTATATATGGTACGCAAATGTGTACACGAGTGGTCTTCCATTTTTGTCCCTTCCGAACGCTTAGGCACAGCCGCGACCACTGACTAGCGGTTAGATTAGGCCTAAATTTGAAGGGTTACTGTAGATTTCGTCAAGGTAGCGAGATATAAAGAGGGTTAGGGCACTTGATTGAGGTTTAGGTTTAGCGGTAGCCCTGTTTACATCTGCCGACCTTTGACCATCGCGATCCCGACAGAATAAAACATATAGCAGCAGTTATTAATGTTTGTCGTAAATAAAATGTAACAAGATATCAGTGATACTGTAGCACATTAGGAAATATGAAATACATGTCGCGGAACACCTGGTAACACGTCAATTGCTGGTATCAGAATTACTGTATAGTGAGTGCATCAAGACAATACCTATAGAATATTTATCGTATTTTATACATATTTTATACAACGGTGCTGGAGACGAGTAGGGTTCAAAACAAGCACATTTTAAAGAAAACTATTTTGTTTATGTTTTATCGTAGTGTAAGTTTTTATATATATGAAGAGGGGTGGATTAGAATAAGAAAACAACTCATTTCCGTACCCTTATAGTTCATAGATTTATCAAGGGCGTTAGAAAATACGACTCCATTATTTAATTGACTATAATAATGACTATAGAAGTGAAAGCGACTAGTGTATTGTTATTGTGTTTTGAAGAGGTATGTACTAAAGTTCGGCTGTTTGATCTTCTCTTTCTTTATTGGATACTTCATATAAATTCTACATACTTTGTTACTTGTTTGTCAAACCTGACTACAACCTTTTCATTAATAACGACTATAGTCAACACACAGAACTTGTACCTAAAACTGCCGAACTTTGAGGACCTACAACTTTCTCTATCCATGAGTCCTGCTGTCCAATTTTTGTGGTATACTTTTCAAGGAAATATAATATGGAATTGAGCTGTATTTTGTCTCGATTTATTCTGTTTTACAAACCTCACAAGTGTATTAAATCTTTACTTGTATTAGTCTTTAGAACCTGATATTTGTTGTGAGCAACCTGTTTGTCGAGGGAAAGCAATTTGTACAAATTTGTAGAATGGGTTAAACACATTTTTTGTGTTATTTGCCGAAATGAAATGGAATGGGGTTTAACATCCCACTGTTCTGCTCGTAAACTCGGCTGTTGAAGCATATGTTACACAGTGTGCCTACTCTTATATCGAATTCCAACTACTGCCAAGGGAACTTTTACGTGCACGCCAATGTGTACACGGGACCTCGGTTTTCCATTCCATCCAAATGACTAGACAGCTGTCCTTGTCAGGTCCTGCATCACTGACCATGGGAAACCACGCCGGGAAATCGTGATGAACTTTCTCGGCCAATGCAGGGATCGAACGTGTTATTTGCTATACAGTTGTCCGTACTTCGATAAATGGGCATACACCATACATTGTTTAATGTTGGAAATTATCCCCGGACAGCGACGCTACTATCTAATCATATTTCGAAATCCAACCGTCAATGATTCTTTTACGTGCACGCAAATATGTACGTGGAACCTCGATTTGTCGTCCTGTCAGAACAACTGTATCTTTAATTAGTCTTCTATGGCCGAGACGTCCGCCAAGCCTTTCTGAACCCGCACCCGAAAGTTCAGTTGGTTTTAAATCAGTTTGTTGTATTGTTAATTTGTTTTTAAGTACAAACAGAGGTCATCATTTTATTTATCTAAAGGCACATATGGTATTTAATAATTATCATAGAGAACGTGATAACACGGAACAATAAAACGCGGAATATTTAACAATGGCGTCAACTTATTAACTACATCACCTCTCTACAAACACTCAATAATTGTCAATTCACATTGAACTTTCTCACTTTTTCCCAACGACAACAGACCATCGACTACTTGAATGGCCATAAATTATTCATTCTTCTCTTTGTATTTTTGTTATCTACATCACGTTATTTTAAAGGCGTGCTGTCGGTATTACATTCGATAAAGTGGGGCCTTATCATCCTTTTAAAAGAGAAATTATCTATTTAATACTATTCTCGCCTTCACTTCGCCATTGATATGCTTGTCCTGTAATTTGATCTTGAACGTCGATGGGATTTAGACCGTTGACCAAATTTCATCTAGCACCAACCAGGCCCAGAGTTCACAAAGCATTCTCAGACTTAAATCAAGAATTTACTCAATTTTGTTCGCCTTATTCTATCTAAAACATAGCTCTTTATAAAACTTTTGTTGTTTCAATGTATCAAATAACTTTTTAGAAAAACTTTCTGCAAAGTTTTGTGTTTCTAGATCAAAGATATTTCTTATAAACAGTGATTGAAAGTAGAGTAAATTCTCAACTTAAAACTGAGAATGCTTTGTGAACTTCAGGTCTGGCTAATTGTTGAACGGCGGCTACTACCTAATCTTATTTCGAAATCCAACAGTCAAGGGTTGTTTGACGTGTACGCCAATGTGTACACGAGCCCACAATTTCTGTCTCATCCAAACAACTATACGTTGTTCATTGCCAGACCCAATGAACTTTCTGGACCAACACAGGGATCGAACAGGAGAACTCCGGGTTAGCGAGCCAACATGTTACTCACTGAGCTTCCCACAGCGGCTCCCGTACATTGAAGAGAATGCATTCTATTCTATAAAGAACTTATCACACCTGTGGTTTTTAATGATTTGCTATCATTTCTAGATAATATATCTATTGTATAAATTGACTTTGATGGACAGAACTGTTGTTAATTACAAAGTTTCAATAGTATACAATTCTATCTGTATATTGGTATATGAGATTTGTATTGTTTGTTGATTGAGTGTTTTTGGCTGAAAATCAAGTACGATGAAAGGTGTGCGGTGGGTTTTTTTTATTTTGTCACCGTGTTGAAGTTCGTCGACAAGTTCAACTAAAGGTCAGCGTTAATTAGTTTCGATAATTAATTTTTTGCTTGAATATTTTGAAGGGTTGTCGACATGTTGAAATCGTGTAGAGAATGTTTGATACATATGGTAGAATGTTTGCATTTAATTAAATCATATGCGGGTAATTATCTGAAAACTGATTTATTCTGCTTGTGGTTTCGTGGTTTCTTTAACCAACCAGATCCTTCACGTATGTCTCAAAATATATAAATATGTATTATTTTAATGCAAAGATTGTTATTATAATATACTTTTTTAAAGATAGCAGAATTATTATTACTTTTCTTTTGTCTGAGACTTTACACAGAAATGGGTATGAAATCAATACAAACATTAAATGGTTATAATTTAATTTAGAATAGGTTGATTTCAACAATTTTTGGTACACAATGTTTACTTTTGATGACTTCTGATCTTCAACTTTATTATCTTTTCCTTTGGATTTATCTACAGATGGTGAATGTGAATGCTTAAAGGCATCGCAATGAACCCCGAGAGTAACAGGTTTTTTTTCAATGTTTAAATGTGTGCATTGATTCCACTATAGTTAAATCAGCCCCTTAACAGCACCCGTCAGACTACTTGACCTCCCAATCTCCAGATAAAATACAATCTCATTATATAACCCGCGTTCTGGTTGATGCGACGGATAAGCTAATGAAAAGGTCTGTTGGAGTGAGTTCTTGGCGTGCGATACACAAAACTTTGGATATCCCAGTAGAACCATCAACGGCATAGGATCAAAAGTCTGTCGTATGACCGTTGATTGGTTAATCAAATAGCTGGCGTCATAGGGTCAAAAGCCGCTCGTATGACCCATGACACGAACAAACTACAGCTGGTCACATCTTCATCCACTAGAGGCCATCGAAATTATAAAAAACAAAATATAGATCTGTATTTTAAACAGTTTGTATCAAATGTTCAACAGATTCTTGACCTGACGTAGATTAATACAAACATCATTTCTTGGCCTAAAATTCATTACGAGTGGATAATCGCAGCGGGCAAAAACAACATATTGTGGTTATCTGATCTGTGAATTGTAGCAGTAATAATTTCTCCTTGTTACAGCTAAATGTTTTTATTATTTTTTCGTTCAGATGTATTTATGTTTGTTAAATAAGAGTAATTTAACTCTCAAGTATAGCCTCAAGTGTCGTTCGTGTAATATGTAGGTAATAGCAGTTATATAATATGTAATTAAATAAACGAGGCAATGATTTATATAATGGTCATTAACAATATCCTTGCAAGGTGAAACAAGGTCATTGAATCATTCCCTTTTAATTTGAGTTGCATATTTGTATTAAATCAACCGGTAGAGTTAATAGGGGGTGTATTATGCTTCACCTACAAGCTTTAATATTTATCCCCCTCCCCACCTTGATTAATCATCTCTAATTTATCTGGTTTCAGACATTGTTACATCCGCGCCTGAACAATGGCGGATATCGTGCACGAATCAGGGTGTGTTCACTCTTTCTGTAATATCTGAAACTATAAAATCTGGGACGCTCATGCATCTTGAAGTTTACTTTTGTATTCTTGAAATCGCCATTCATTTCTCTATTTGTTTTATTTTTTTTAAAAATAGCTGATGGGAAAGTTGGATGAATTTTATTTTTAAAGTAACGATGCGCCATTTGCATTTTGTACCACATACAGATTTTGCGGCATGATTCCCCTTTGTAAGTGATGCAGGACAGAGGACCTGATAAGGAAAGCTGTCTAGTCGTTCGGATGGGACGAAAAACCGAGGTCCCGTGTACACATTGCCGTGATCATAAAAGATCCTTTGGCGGATGGAATTCGATATAAGAGTAGGCCGTATTGCCGCTGTCCGGACCAAATTTCCCCCATAGCACACTGTACGGCCTATGCCCGCCTTCATTAGTCTAGTTTAGGAGCAGAACAGTAGGACGTTAAACCCCATTTCATTTCATTTCAATTATTCATATTGCATTAAAATGATGCATTGAGACTTTAAATTAGAGTTTTGACCGGATGGGGGTTTTTTATGAGAAAGGTGAGTATGAATATTCCCAGGTGAAAGTTGGTAATATATTTATCTGATAAACTTATCACCGAAACTTAATGCAATAGAGATGTAGTGGTCTAGTACCTAACACATTTAATGTCCCGTGTTTAATGCTCGAGGCGTTACGGTCTTTATATTAAGTAAAGTCATTATTATAATAATCATATGTTACACCATAAGATAAACATTTCCTTAATAATATGTTACATCATAAACATTCGTGTTACTAATGGTTGATAACTGTTAAAAGATGTATTGAAGTCGTAATAACAATACATTACATGGCGATCTTAAAGGGGCTTGTCAGATCTTCGCCAGCTGGTAAATAATTAATTTTCAATGTTGCCTGTATACAGTTACATCAATCTAATTAGATGGTTTGCAAAATTGGAGACAAATCTGTTGTTGCTGAGATATACATGATTTACGAATCCTTCATCAGTTAGTGTGTGCAATTGGGGCCGTTGTTGAGATATACTCGATTTACGAATCCTTCAATTTTTCATTGCATTTGACGATCACTTGTGCCAAATATCTTACTGCAGGGCCGTCGGAAGAGCCAAGTTGGTGTGAAGAAACATTTGAAAAACTGCAGTGTCCATTAGGTTAAAACTGTCCCCACGCT
The DNA here is from genome assembly GCA_963678685.1 of Patella ulyssiponensis. Taxonomy (NCBI): domain Eukaryota; kingdom Metazoa; phylum Mollusca; class Gastropoda; family Patellidae; genus Patella; species Patella ulyssiponensis. The sequence goes on from OY783229.1 coordinate 66,100,188, forward strand.
GAACACCTACAGCACCCCATATGATTTTCGTTCTGCCCTTGAAATATCGATAGTTCAACGGAGATGTTCAAAATAAAATTTGTGTGTGTGTAGATTGTGCCAGGAGAAAAGTATAGGTCGATACGTGTATGGCCATGTCGACTCACACGTGTAGTTTTATTTTATCCGGACCAGATCTAAATAAGATCGGATGGTTTATACCACCATTCAACCTATTATTTAATATTTATTATCCTATTAACTCACAATTCAAAACATCCAAAAGGTTGGCATTCCAATCACACTCCTGATTTATATCATGGCTTTTACTCCCACATGTTTTTTGAACATCGTGGATATTTTTTCACATACAAAACAATCACGTCTGTTGATCTTTCACTTTTCACTTTTAAAAACAAACCCAACCTGTCTCTTATTATATATATGTACGGTGGCCTGTTAGTACCATACACTGAATTATACTTTTTGCTTGAAATTTACACCATATGAGAAATCGCAGTGAAAACTGTGGTGAATAAAAAACATGAATGGGTTTTTTTATTTTTATTTATCACAGTTTTCACTGCGATTTCTCATACGAGGTAAATTTCAAGAAAAAAGTATAGTTCAGTGTATGGCACTCACAGGCCACCGTATATATGTCATCCGATCTTTTAAAAAAATGTAATAATTTGATATAATGTCCACGCAAAGAATGTTGTAGGTAATTCAAATGTTATCTGTTATGTATTATTTTGTAACAGGTTTAGATCTATGGGATTCGTTATTCGAATTCTTCGCATTGCGCTCTCCATATCTTTCACTCACAAAAACAAGAAGCATCTGTGAAATGAATTCTAGGAGTTATAATACCAAGGTTTTTAACAGGTTAATGTTATAATCTTCCAATCTTCAAACATCCATTACCACAACTAAAATACTATAGCACAGTTTGATTGTGAGTTACTTGTGTGGTCTGTTTTATTTATCAACGAGTTCAAGATTAGTCCCTGAAGACATACCACAGGCCATTGTCTTTATCTTTTATCGTCTTAAAAATGAAAGAGTGTTTTGTGTTTGTCTGGGATAAGTTTAAACAACGCCCACAAAGCCTACAAGGAACGGTGTGGAAAGAGAAATCACTGATATATTTTTGGCGAATAAAACTGAAATAGCTTGAAAACGCTGAGAAAATACTCTTCTAAACATCGCCTAAATGCTGTTTTCCGTTAAGTTTATACTTGTTTCAGACCAACAATCCGAGGCCCTTTGATACTGTTCCGAAGAATGTGTGATTTGTCACATATTCCTCACATACAACTGTAGCAAGGTCCGGATAACCTCTTCAGACGCCTGAAGGGAGTTCAATAGTTATTAACAGACAAAATCTATATTAGACAACCCCTTCCGTTGTCAAAATAAGTCGCATTATTTCTGTTGCGTCTTTTTTGTAAATCATTTTTAGTGAAGCCTGTACCTTAACAGGTCCAGGACTGTACAGCGCAGTGGACGCTTACGACTGGCCCCCGGAGCAATTCACTTGATTTGATATTTGTTAATTTTTTGCAATGTCTATTTTCTGTCCGCGGGTTTATCTTGTAGATTTTTGTTTTTCGTGTAGATTGGTCCTCCTGCACTTATTATTTAAGCAATTTTTTCTAGCAGTTCAGCACGTCACATTTTTGGACTGAAACTTCAAGACCTCAGACTCAGGGCAGGCGGAAGCAATTTTTGATTGGGGTGTATGGGGCTACCATCATAGGATTTCAGGCGCTGGTCAGAGGCGCCTAAGGAGCGATTTCCGGCTAATGAAATTACTCAACAATATTTTGATGGATGTGGTACACAGGGAAGAGTGAGAAAAACTATATCCCATCGTGTTTTTTTTTTTGTTTTTTTTTTTAATTTACCTAATCTGTCGTTGTATGTAACCGCATAAATATTTACGCGCGATAACCTGGAAGAAGGAATATTTGCTGCGAAAGCTATCTCAACCTACCCCGCCCCCCCCCCCCCCCCCACACACACACCATTCCACCTGACCGGAATCTAGTCATGACATATCCTAGTACTCATTTATTATTTTTAAGATGTTTTGTTATTGTTCTTGCCATAAAACGAAGATGAAATATTCTTCGCGCCGTCGCCAAAAGAAATGAGTAATTGTTCTTCCACAAACATGTGTTGAAGTTTATCGCTCTATCCATTTATTAAATGCCTCTTAAATGATTAATATTTGTCTTGGATGAAGCCGAGATAAATGTTATCATTCTGTGGCATAACAATCCACTTTACACAGTAAATCGACCATTTTATATAATGTGGTGCCATTGCCAAACAATTACATCCAATCTATTAATAAGTTTCCATTTGCTGTCGATTTATTTATGATGGCTGCTGATTTGTTTTCAGTTGCAACAGGAAAATAAATTGCATGGGGTAATAAAAATGTCTTTCTATTTAACATTATTTATCTAATCAACCTGGAATTGCAGAAATAAATAACACAGTGCATTCTTCTCGCGGATTGTGACAAGTGCCATTAGAATTGGTGTATCAGGTTACTATTGGCAACAGATGGTGCACGTTGGTTGCTGGGTGATTAGAGCTACAGTGATACAAATGGTGTATTCTGATACACATCAACTTGATATTTTACATGGGACTAAAATTACTTCTCCCATTTTATTCAGCACTTAACAAATAGAAACAAATTAATATTTTAACATTTTAGATATATGTCGAAAACGTAACAGTATAACTGACAGCTAGATATCACAATGTGTATTTAGATATAGAGCAATTGGGTTTAACGCGCGCTCTCTCTCTCTCTCTCTCTCTCTCTCTCTCTCTCTCTCTCTGTATCTCTCTCTCTCTCTCTTAAAAGGACGATTACATTGATTTTGGGTCAGTTCTTCCAGACTGATTAAATCACTTCTTAATGGACAATTCTGGCTTTAAGGTGCGAATTTGACACTGATTTCAATATTCCTTATGGCGACATAGTACCGTCTAGTGTGTCATCAGCAGGATGATACTGCTACTTATCTGTCTGAAACATGTTTTTCTCAAAGTTCACTTCTGTTTCATGCCGCAGGTGATACTCAACAAATTTCCATTAATATAATGGTGGGTGGCAATATCTCTTGACTGACGGGAATATCTCTTGACTGAAAGAGATATTCCCCTTTGCCAACTGGGCAAGGATATTACTTTTCTTTTATATGACGGAAAGAAAAAGGGGATTTGATGTGTGTTTGATGATCAATATTCGAATTTGGATTTCGCGTCAAATTACTCAGAATCGCAATCTAGACAAAAACTGCTTAAAACAAACTGGGTCTAATAAATTCTCCGCCCCCTTCAGCCACCATACTCGGACTGAAAGTGTGTTAGATTATCAGCAATTGAATCTAGATCCTTTTATTATCCCGGTAACCATTCATTTCGGGACTAACATGCGGTGCAATTTTATTCCAGTAGTTCGATAGAGCATAGGGGTCTTTAGCATTGGAAGGAAACCGGAGGACACGGAGAAAACCCACGAGATTGGACAAGTGACTCTACTCCTTGTTACGGACAACTGGGGAATCGAAACCATGCCAGTTGCCTCAACGACAGACCATATGATACAGCGCGCACGTGGTAACCGTTCAGCCACCCAACCCTTCTTATATCTTTACGAAAATTTGTACACAATTCAATATATTGTATAGAAGGTGTGCCTTTGACTTATTAGAAATTTTACAATTGAATATTTGTTGTGTTTCCGTGGTAACAAATTTAACTATCCCTGTATCTTTTAAAACATGTTCAAAGCCCAGTAGAAACGTCGCTCAGTATTATATGTCATACAAACAATTTATATTCAAAGGCGGGGAATGTTGATAGCCGAGTCATCGTGTTACCTTTCAATACATTGAGGAACCGGGAACTAAATTAAAAAAAATAAAATTAGCAGAAATTGAATTAATAATAATCCATCTTATATAACGCTGATACATTCAGTAAAATCACTGAATCTATGGGTCTGTTCAGTCGAGTAAAAAAAGATATTCGACAACTTATTTGTTTGACAGAAATATGAACAGGTGTATTTTAGGTTTTCTTCCTCAACAACATTGCAATTTGTAGATTTTATTTCAAATTTCCTTCATTTTTTTCATCTACAACACACGTGAAACTCAAGATGTCCTCTCATGTTAACAGTTTGCGCAAAGATAAACAGATGATCCGAGTGACTGTAGCGTGGGAATAAAATATAGTCATTCAACGTCTTCAACATTTTATCAAAACATCTCTACAATTAGATAGGTATATAAGTGAGAGTGTGAGAAACTATTGTGTGGGGGAGATGAATGGAGCGGTCAAATTTATCATCTGGAATAAATAGGCGAAACGAAGAGTGAAATTGAATATGTTGACCCGTGAGCTGTAGTATAGAAGGCTCACCTGAAGCTAGCAAGCTAATGTATTTGACTTATTTTTCTGAGTGGTCATTTAAATGACTTGTGTTAGTATTCATCACGTATCTTCAAGATAAAAGGTTTGTTAATGAGTTGTTCTCCTTGGTTGTACTTTTAGTTTTTTCCAGTTAAATTTACCGACAACCAATTCGGCTTCCCAAAACGACATTCACATGTATATACATGTATGTATGTCACATAGAAAGTGCAGGGGGCTACACAACACACAAACAATTGCACAAGACAAACCTACGGACAGGACACAATATACAGACACAATATACAGATTGTTTTTTTTATACTTTCAATGGCCTCCACATACGAGCGGTTTTTGACCCGTTGACGTCAGACATTTGATTAACCAATCAGTTGTTGTTTCTAGAGGAATACCCACGTCAAAAACTCGCTGCAACAGGTCGTTTCATTGGCTAATCCCTCACATCAATTAGAACACGGGCGATTTACCAACGCTTCAAGATCCCAGTGTAGTTAAGACAGGTGAGACGAAATTTAAACTATAAGATACGAAACGAAATAGGATCTGTGTTTTAATCAGAATGAAGACTTTCGATACTGGTAATGCATTTGCACTGAAACAGGCTGAAAATACATTAAATATTTTAATAACAAATTTAGTCTGCACCTAATGTAACAAGATAACCCAAGATTATACTTATATTATGTAGGTACATATTTATTGAAAATTACCCACTAAGAACGAAATCATATTACAGGTAAAACGCTAGCCCCTAAAATATTTTTAAGGAGACTTGCTTGAATGATTAACAATAATTCTAGAGATTCATTAGAACCACAGGACCACTGACAAATTACTCATAAAATATCATCTTTAGACCAGTTTAAGTCCTTTTAATATTAAGTCATAAAATTGGTATTTTATTTCGACTCGCTCCAGTGACACGGAAGAAGTACGGGTTAATTATAATTTTATCCCCCTTCTATTTGTAACATATCATATATTATTATTATATAGTTTTAAAGGAGTGGGGTAATTTATTGACATTCATGCTTTGATGCACGTGGACGATTTCTGATTCATATTAAACTGGTCTTTGTTAACCCGATCACTTGGTGACTCATCATGATGCCCAAATTATCAGGACTTGATGGTAAAATTAATAATTCTCGAATTTACTTCTTTGACAACAAATATCACATTGCAGCTTCATCAATTACCATTTTAAAGAGTTTAAAGTCCAATGTATAAAATTAGAACAAACATTTATCTTACATAAAATACCCGGTGTATACATGTGACGCGACGTTTCGACAATTATTTTCCCTTATTGTTTCAAGCACAGGTGATAAGTTAGTAAATTAAAAGGCAATAGTAATGCAATAAAAAGAAGTCACGAGGTCTAAATCGTCCCAATCTATCTACAAAGCGATTTAACCAATTAAATAAAACTGTTAGTTTTGAAGATAAGAGGATGCTTGATTAGGTATTGGCATAAAACAAAAGTAACAAAGATGTGCTAAAGTAAAAGAAGCTAGTTTATGTAATTCTAGATTAGTAGTCCGCAACCCTCACCACTCGCGAACACCTTGGGATATTTCACACATCACTGACGACATCCCTCCCCCATCTGGATACACTCTGTTCGATCAGCTTTCCCACGTTTGGGCCGTCCGGACGTAAGGCAGATGTCACCACTTTTAACATAAATCTTTAATAAATCCAAACATTGGAGATCTGTATGGCCATTGTGATCTACAACATGGTATATTAAACCATAGCACGATGGTTATCATCTCTATTAATATGACTGATATTGTATCATCTACTGAAATTCATTGTCCAAATACCCAAAAATACATACTTTTTTCTTCGCAGATCCCATTTTCCGGGTGGCCCCATTTGAATTCCCGGGTCCGCGTTTCCCCACCGACCCACTGCCGACTCCCATGACTTTTCTTATCCCTAAACACTTTTCGCCATACTCTAAGGGTTCCACTGATTAACCAATAAATAATTGTATACTGAATTTTGCTTGGTTATTGTTATTTTACAAACCCATTTCCCCGCGGATCCACTGTCGACTCCCATTACCTCGCGTATCCCCAGACGTTTTTCGCCGACCTCTGTGGGATCCGGGAACATGTAGGGAAACGCTAGTTAGTCATTAAATAATATATGAAGTTTATCGGTTGCTCCCGACAATCAAAACAAGACATTCTCATAAAAGTCGATTTCTGGTCAAACTTTTAAACGCTGAACTCTGTTTTACGACCACTTCAGATCCATGACTATCGATCTAACCATGAAAACCCGATCTTTAAAACCAACTTTGTTTTTTCACGATTGGACGATTTGACCAATTTAGCCTGGGGTGAAGACTCCTTTAAAAGCCATATTGATTCATATATTTACAAAGTACTGGGGTAATTCGCCATCATTTTACACTTGACTTATGGCGAATCATCCTGCGGTGATTGGTATGCTGAAAGGAGAATGAGAGAGAGACGGGGTCCACAGCTGTAAAATATTTTAGATGATTTGTTCACATGTTGGTGAGAAGCTGTGATATGAACGAGAGAGGGTTGTAGTAGTTTATCGTATATCAGATTATATGAGAAGGATTATAGGATTATAGGATATTCGTGAAAAGGTATGTACATGTTTTATCCATTTAAAACGTGGTTTAAAGCGAGAATTTCATATTTTCTAAGAAAGTCAAAACATAATTATTTCCCACAATTAAAAATCATTCACACCGGAAATGACACAATTGTTTCTCTATTTCTCCCATGCAATAGCAATCTTCAAACGTTTGAATTTGAAGTTGAAAATAACATTTTTGCCAATTTTTCAACTGGCTATTGCGAGTTATAGGATTAATAAGATTATTCTTTGACAAGGTAGGACTGTTTATAGATATCATCTATTTTAATGCTTTATTTTAATACATTTTAAAAATATAACTTAAAGATATGAAATTCTCGCTTTAACAGTCCTATATGCACATAGAAAACATAATGTGCCCAATCAGTGAACTTCAAACTTGCGTGGATACAGAAATAAATTAAAAGCTTGATAACGTTTAGAGAATCCTCAACGAAACGTCGCCTTAATTGTAATAATAACTGTGTTCCATAATATTGCGTATGGCAATTGCTAAATGCCACTCAAAGAACGAGTATCTATAGCTGTATAGGTTTCTTTTCATTGTATAGCATTTTTTTTCAACTGACGATTCTTAAAAAAACGGCAACGGCTAAAAAAACACCATCTGTATGACCAGTTCTAAACTACGACATTGAGGTGAGAAAGTCAATAAAAATTGCAAAAATTAAGAAAAGGGCAATAACAAGAACGTTTTAATTTACATAGTAAAACACACGTCGTTAAGTTTGGTTTCAAAAAGTAGTTATAGTAGAGATATAATACTCTTCTTGTCCTTGTTGATTTCTGTTGTCATTTAAACATAACAAAACGGGAAACAAATAATGTTTTTATAGTAAGCACGACGTTTCGATAAGCATCCTTTTGTCGTCATCAAGAACAATGAATTTATGTTTATTTTCTAATAAACTGTATTTTATATGGCTATGTAGACATCGATGCACTGTGTAAATATCCTTACTGTATAGTTGATAGTTTTATATAGATTGGGGAGAGACATTACGAAAATTAGAGCTATTTATACGTACTAAAAATGCTTCCTCAGAAAATATAATCATATTAATTACGGGTGTGATGGGTTCCGATCCCCATAATATATCACTTTCAGAACAATTCGTGCCCTATAACAGCAAAACAGGGTTTATATTTATTTTTAAAAAACTTATGACCCGAGGACATGGTTTTGAAAGTGTGTATTTTTTTATCTATACGTTTATCACGAGTAGTTAATTATATACGGATCATTATCAAATAGTTAAACTGCATGATTGTATAACCAGGCGGATATAATGACTTACCTGAATAGACATACTTGGGATATTTTGCTCAGTGGGAGTTAGAATTGTCATTCAAAAATTTTAAACGATATTTTTAAAACGTGTCACAATATATCACTGTTCACCAATTGCCTAATTGTAGAACCCGTTCAATTCTATTAAAGAGAATTGTTCAAAATTATGCATGCTTTTTTGAAAAAATGTCGGGTTAACGTCCACTTTACATATCTAGATCATTTCAGGTAAAATCTTTATTCTGTTATGTCGCACGAGATTGGATGGGTGTCGCTTATTCCTAGCCACGAACAATCCTGAGATCAAACCCAGGCCCTTGTACAATGATTGGGAGGGTGTCGCTATTCGTAGCCAAGAACAATCCTGAGTCGTGCCCATGACCTTACTACTAAGTACTACCGTATAGAAGTACCGTAGCGCCGTCTAAACTCCAAGCTGTTTATTTGTATCAAGCCCCTGTGTAAACTCCCAACTGCATATTTGTATCACGGCCCTTTGTAAACTCCCAACTGTATATTTGTATCAAGCCCCTGTGTAAACTCCCAGATGTATCAAGCCCCTTTGGCAACGTCTGTTTAATATTGTGCCGAACCATATATGTCACATTATGACCATAAATCAAGGTATAATAAGAATATTACAGTCTAGTATTACCGGTAATTATACAGGTGTAATTAGTGTCATTATTTATATATCTTCTACTATTTTATGGTTATTTATAGATTTATAGTTGGTATTATAGTAAATGCCGGAGGACCTCCCCTTACATGGACAATTACACAAGACAAACCTACGGACAGGACACAAAATACACGTATATATAGGATCAAGTGAATTGACCCGGGGGTCAGCCTGTATTATTCAATGTCGGAACTATTCAGATTGTACGGTCCCGGGTCTGTTATATATAGCGTCTAGTCCTTCGGGTAGGAACTAAAAACAATGTTCCGTGTATATCATTGGCAGCACGTTAAAGTTAAAAATCGTTTGAGATTATTGTAGCGCCGCCTTTGTCGGGCCAAATTTCCCTCGAAGCATACACTGCATAGTGCATGTCCCTCTTCATTATCCTGATTGGTTTAGAAACTCAATTTTATTTCAAGTCCTGACTGATATTATTAGACTGTTTAAACACGTTTGAATTGACACACGTAACCTATTATACACCTTTTATCGTTGCTTATACTGTATTTCCCTTCAAACTTTAAGAGTACACGCTCTGTTTGTAAAGTATAAAACGTTCTGTAAAGTGGAACTATTTTATTTAAAACAAGAATAGTTAAAACTTGGTGTATTAACATCTGTACATGTTACAAGGGTCATCCGTCCACCATTACTACAATCAGTCAGGCATTTCCAATTTTATGATAAATTACAAATATTAGGTAAATGTAAATAAATATGAAAATTTACTAATCAAAGGGAAATACTTGAATTGTGTATTATTTACACAAAACATGATAGGACATTTAAACACAAAAACATAATAGAACATTTAATAAACGCAAAAACATAAAATCGAACACAATTAATATTTTGATTAAAGCGACGTTTCGTCGAGGATTCTCTCAACGTTATCAAGCAAATGAGAAAACCCCCAGCGAAACGTCGCTTTAATCAAAATAGTAATTGTGTTCCATGTTATGGTTTTATGTTTATATTACGTGTGTCAATTGCTATATGCCGCTCAAAGAAAATAGAACATTTATTTTGAATTGTAGAAATGCTTATTTACATTTACAAGACAGATGTCTCTACGTCCACACACATATGTTTTCTACGAGTGTTAACTCTGTGGATCTTGCCAAAAAAAGCGGGGGCTTTTCCCAATCAAATTATCATTATTGTACATAAGCTACCTCACAAAGCCATCTGAAACCTGATACGATCTTTACTTAATACAAATCATATATCAAAGTAGGTCTATTAATTGTCTATTTGTAGTGGACATTGGACAAACGTAACAAATGGTTTGTGAACAATCAACCAGACTGTTATCGCTGTATATAAAATCTGTGTTAAATATTCATTAAGATATTCGCTTGACTAATATTAACATGGTATCTGTGTTTAAAAGCTGGCTCTCGTATGAATTAATTATTCATAAAGTAGATGTTGAACATGAGTCTTATTATTTACACGCATGGTTGACTCTTATTAAGAACGTGTCAAAGCATTTAGTTTTTGCACTAAATGACCTCGCCCATACAAAGATACCTTTGTAATACACTATCTATTCACCTGTATAGGATTTCAAAGAGATTAGGTTTGATGTAAGATATATAGAGTGAGTGGGGTGGGGTAATGGTTGGGGGGTCTTTGTATAGAATATTAGTATAGTAATATTTAATAATTTTTGTATACTTCAAGCGGTCTATTAAATAGCGTTATTGGTCGGATTAAAATATCAAATGACAAAATGTTGGTACAGATAAGATTAATGGGTATTTGACGCGTAACAACATTTCAAAATAGCCTTTTCAAATAACAGCTGATACATAGAGGATCGTTTGAGATCAGGGTAGACCAATTGGAAGCCAGTGGATATAGTAGACTCGGGGGCCTAAACAATACTGTGTTCTTGCGTAGTTTGGGGAACTTTTTTGTCTTGCATATAACGTCTTGCTTTAATCCCCGGTTGTACGTGACAAGGAGTAGGTTCGCCTGTCTTACCTCGTGGGTTTGCTCCGGGTCCTGCCACTGCTAAAGAACCCTACTCGCAAGCGAATTATTGAAATAAAATTGAACCATGTGTTAGTTCCGAAATGACATAGTTTGTGTCAAGTGGGCCTTAAACCCCATGTATGCCTCTATTGGTCCAGTCGATGCAGAGTAGGACGTTAAAACCCATTTCATTTCATTTTTAACATGGATAACAATTACATTGACTGATATTTTACTAGCGACGTTGTGTTGTTATGATTTATACCCAATCTTGTATTTTTAGAAAAGATTTTTGTTAGAAATATTCTTATAATTAATAAAATCATGGAAAGGAGGGCAACATAACTACTTTATCTTTCTACTATTGTGAACTAGGTTTGTAGGTTTCAATAAATCAAGAAAATGGTAAAAGATTAGCGTAAAACTACTAGCATAAACACAATTTATCCCATTTTTCTTTCATATTATCTATTTCTTCCTCAATGAGGCAAAGATTTATGATGGACGTGCTTTCGATTTTCCTCTTTAAATGACTAATTTATGATTTTAGGATCACTTGGTCTTTTCAATGGATCACACCGTTCACACCGGCCGTAAAATAGGAATTTATATTTCTAAAGATTTATTATCTGACACCCATGAAAACTTTTTTATGTTTAAAGGTAAACTATAACAATGTTTCTGTTGATCTAAAAATGTTTAAAATCTTTAGAACCAAAATTAAGCTTGAATAATCTCGGATATACGCATATATATTTTTCTTGTGCATTTCCCTTTAAGATGTTTTATATTTGAGAAAGTTATAAATTTGGTAAAAGGTATGGGGTAAGAGTTGGCTGTACGACCCTGGCATATTATATGAAATATTTGTGACCCCTGAGTAACACAGCCGGTTAAAACGTAATACAAATTAATGATTTTAAGATAAGACAAAATGAACTTTTTAAATGTGACATATAAAACTTGGTTGGAATGTTTGGGACACAGTGAATAAAGGGAACAGCGACCTTTAGGTTACATAGACGAAATAGGTACTAAATGGCCCTGAAGCTAACTAGATAAGGATCGGGCAACTTACATTTAAATTTTGTAGAATAAAGAATTAAAGAAGACTTATCGCCGAAACGTCGTACATTCGATTAATGTGTGTGAGATGATAATATTAAACAAAAGAGAAAGAGAGAAATGGGGTTTAACGTAGTCCACTCGCTTGCGCGTAGGAGTCTTTAGCAGTAGGAGAAAACCGGAGTACCCGGAGAAAACCCACGGGATTGGACAGGCGACCCTACTCCTTGCCACGTACAACTGGGGATTCGAAACCACACCAGTAAACGCAAGGACAGGCCGCATTATACTGCGCACACGGTAACCATTCGGCCATCCACCATCCTTAATATTAAACAGATTATAGAAACAGCAAGCAAAAACTACTTCAAAATTAAAAAAAAAATATTGACTCAGGACACGTGTTGCTTTTTACAAGTATGGGATTGGGTGGCCGAATGGTTAACGCGTTGTGCGCTAGATCACAAGGTGTGTCACTGAGTTAAGTGGCGTGATTTAGATTGCACGTGACAAGGGGTGGGGTCGCCTGCCCATCCTCGTGGGTTTTCTCCGGGTCCCCTGGTGTTCTTCAACCAAAGAGACCCCTATACGCGGAATCGAATTATTGAACTAAAATTTAACCATGTGTGCCGGAATGACCTAGTTTGTGTCAAGTGGACGTTAAACCCCCATTTCTCTCTCTCTCTCTGTCTCTCTCTCTCTCTCTCTCTTTATACAGCTATTTGACTTCTTTTCTGGCGCCGATATGTTAGTCCCAAAATGACCTAGTTTGTATACAAGCATTTGACTTCTTTTCTGGTGCCGAATGTTGCTTTCTCAAAATAGAAATATAACACCAAGAGAGACGAGGGTATAAATATTAGTGTCCATGAAATCTGTGTACCTTTTGAACCGCGGAATTAATTATATATTGTACATTTTAAACCGATACCAACTACAGGAAATACGATATACCATGTGTTGTCCATCTAAAATCAAAACACCAAATCGTTAGCCGGAGAAAGGTCAAGATAGAAATCAGGGATTTAAATTAGTTTGGGTTAGCCACATATCCCAGTATATTAACGGCTGATATGTTGTATCTTGATGGTAATAGAGCGAGAAAGTGGCCGATTTACGTCTTGGTATGCTGTTATGGTCAACTGGTCGAGACTTCTACAAGGTCTGGGGTTCACGGAATTCCATATTTCAGAAATTTGAGATTTTCGGTAGAATCTCATAAATCTGCCTTTCGGTTACGGGAAGATTGTTTGAATAAAATTTACTATTTGAACTGGAAATACTGAGTTCATAATTTTATGGAATACAGATACACATCATAATTATTTTATATTTAGTTGTTGTCTAAAGAAATCTATTAGTCGAAACGTGTCATGGAATTGTAACCTGAGTATTTCTGTTAAAGAGAAGGTATAATATATTCATAGGGGCGAATCCGGGTGAGTGAGGGTGTTCAAACTCCCCATCTGCCCAATTACATAAATTGTCTTGTGTTTTCTACTTTATCATTAGATGATGGGATGGGATGATATTCAAAGCGCGAAATAGTGATACTGACATATATGTGATATAACAAATAGCATCAATGAAATTAAACATAATGGGATCCTATTAATTCATTATAAAAACTGACATCAAATGAAATAATGGATTTCTCTCTTTTAGAACCTCAATGTGTATGTATGCCAACTGGCAAACCCCCTCCTGCAAAAATTCCTGGATCCGTCCCTGCAGTCTCGGGTAAAATTGCTTTTATAGCACAATCATGCATAGTTGGTGCAACAATGACAATCTAAGGGAGTCCATAATAAAAACCACTGTCATTAATACAATATTAAGACGGAACACTGACGTAAGTGAAGATATTCAATGTAAAGAACTATGTTATTGTCAGTAAGATATGTATGATATTTACTTTAGAAGAGTTCTCGGTGTTTTTGGCGCGTATTTGAGATAAAGCTATAATGAATACTGATGACCTGTGGATAAATGAAATATGATATTATCAATATAACAGTAGTTTGTGGTATTTATCCTGTTATAGTCTGTATTTATATTGTATATAATAACATGTTGTCACCGTAATGTTAATTAAAATATCTACTATAGTCCGTTTCTATGACACCATGTGTATATACAAACAAGGTGTGTCCCGTGATACCTGCCGTGTTTCATAATGAAACGTATAGATGGGGTTTACTATAATGTCAGATGAAACTGTCAGTATTACTCTTCAGTTGTTCACCTGACTCTTATAGCTCTCAAGTTGTTCAATGTAACACCAAAACCCAAAGCTAGTAAATTCACAGGTTATTCATCTGACTTTTATAGACCTCACAGGTTGTTCATCTGTCGCTTAAATTCGCGGGTTCATCTGACTGTTAAATTTACAGGTTGTTCATCTGACTGTTAAATTTACAATTTGTTCATCTGACTATAAAATGCACAAGTTGCTCTATTGATCACGTGACGTTCTTCAAAACATGCAAATCAAAATTTGCTCATTTGACAAAGATGTTTTACTACGCATGAATTTTGGCTTAAAAATTATCAAACAATTTAGCGTCTATATTTGTGGAGTGAATTTGGTGGAAGAGGGAGGATAAATAAATAATGTTGGTGTCTGTACAGTGGGGATGCGTAAGCTTGGGATTTTACTGGTGTAAAACTTTCCTCAATTCGAGGTTTATTTTTGATAATTAGCTGGCTATTTTTTCTCTTCCTCAGTTACAGACAACATTATTTAACCATGACTAATAAAGTAAATACATCTCATATACCCAATTATTGACCTATGACCTCTATAATCAGATAATCCACATGACAAGGCTATAATCGGATTTAGTATATGGCATGTCATTGGTGACTGTATTTAATACGATTAGTGTGAAGGGTGGTACATAGTGATTTCAAAGATGATCGGATTTTAGTATCTTTTTGAAGACAAAATAAACAACAATAATAACTGCATTTAGCGTGACATGTCATTGGTGACTACATTTAATACGATTAGTGGGGAAAAGGGAATTAGGCATCTTTTGGGCGGCAAAATGAGCAGCCATGTTATCTGCAGTTAACGTGACATGTCACGGGATTATATTTAATAGGATTAGTGAAGAAGGGAATTAGGGCATCTTTTGGGGAGCAAAATAAACACTAAAAAATGAATTTGGATTATATACTTTTTCGACTTTTAGCTCTTTATTTGAGCTCGACAGTAACCTAGGCTGCATGCATTTGTTTTGGGGACAGCACTTTGTCTAATGTACTGTAGTAGAAGGATATTTGTATTGCCACAATTTTATTTTTATACGATCATTCTGATTTAAGTATGTTCGGTGTACATTGCTTTCCGTGGTGAGTTCATGTTGCAGTAAACTAAAGGTGCGCCTCGAGCGTCACATTAGTTTTAAAAAACCAATATGCTGATGATAGATTGGTGATATTATTAAAGCTGACACACCCCGAGGAACTTTGAAATACTGTCAACGAATCATTTACATTAGTATATATTATTTTAAGGGAGGGTTGAAGGGTTTGATGCTTGCGCTTTAGATCATACGGTCTTTCATTGGGTCACGTGACGTAGAGGTCAGGGAAGAGAGTCACCTGTTCAACCCCATGAGTGAATGTCGCACTGGGTCTTTACACAGGAAGTCCTCGATTCGAAGTCGTCCGAGAAAACTCCTCGGGATTTTCTGGTCTGGTTTCCGTTTTTTGGCGGCGGAGGAAAAGTGCCAAGTTCAGAAAGAACGGGGGATCACGGTGGCCAAGTGTGTAGGACGCTAGCTCACAAGCCAGGAGGTTGGGTATTCGATACCTGCATTGGCCGAGAAAGTTCATTCAGTTTTTACGGTGTGGTTCTCCCTGGTCAGTGATGCATGACGGAGGGACTGACAAGAACAGCTGTGTAGTCGTTCGGAAGAGACGAAAAATAATTCCCGTGTACACATTGGCGTGCACGCAAAAGATCCCTTGATAGTTAGAATTCGATATAAGAGTAGGCCGAAGTGTCGCTGTCCGGGCAAAATTTCCCGCATAGCACACTGTATGGCGTATACCCGTCTTCATTAGACCAGTTCGGAGCAAACAATAAGACGTTAAACCTTATTTCATTTCATTTCATTTCATTTCATTTCATTTCCCCCGTCTTCCATTGGCCCAGATTAGGTGCAGAAGAGTAGGACGTTAAACCCCATTTCATTTCATGTCGGAAATAACTAAAATCCAAGGTTCCGCCTCCTCGTTGGTGTACACGTAAAACAGAAACAAACTTATAAAGTTAAAATTAACCGAGGAGGAAAATTCAGCTTCGTCTTCATGACAAAATGCCCCCCCCCCCCAATCGTACAATATCCCGTTTGGTACAGAAACATAGGACGTTAAAGCCCATTTTATTTATCTGGTGGTAGCGAGAGAGACTATTTTAGGTTGAAATCAACCAAGGAGTAAAATTCAGCTTCGTCTTCATGACAAAATGCCCCCCATAGTACAATACCCCGATTGGTACGGAAACCTATAGGACGTTAAACCTCATTTTAGTTATCTGGTGGTATGGAGAGACACTATTTTAGGTTTGTTTTTTATGTACTATTATAAGAGGTTTGTGGTCTATTGTGTGTTATTCTGTGAGATAGTATGGAAACAATCACCACCCTAGACCAGCATGTTATTGTATCAAGGGAATCAATTTGACATATCAACGATATCTACAATGTGTTTGGTCTGTTCGTTATCTGGACGTCTAGAGAGGGAACGGCAGGTTTTCTACATGAGCATTAGGTTGAAATGTTTAACATACCATCGTTTGCTTGTATTTGGCCTTTGTGGTCGTGTTATCTCTACACATTCTCGTTAAACTCAAACTAATGAGAAATTCTTTCAACGTTTGTTACACCAAACAAGGTTGTTGTCCTCACTGAAACAATTAAAATCTGAAAGCAATTACGACAAATAGTTTAGCCTTGGCATTATCTATCTATGGTGCTTAATTCTTTTGTCATTGAAATATTTCCAAGAATTGGGATATTCAAATAGGTTTTGATTCGTTTGAATTATGTAGAGCACAGCGTTAGTTGGTTGTTTGTTGGTGTAACGTCTACTTCCAAAATAAGTGATATCGCATTCGACAGCTAGTACTGGTAGTCATGTTGGGCGCGTTATCTGCTTTAATAGATAGTCCTGATCATTAGGTCGTATCTATGTATCTGAACGTAGAATAGTTTCATGACCTGGACTGAAATGATAACGGTTTTGGTAAAACTTGACACCTTGTCCCTTGTTATCGATGTGTGACGTATTTTCATCTCATCATTAGGCCACTCGGCGATAAACCTAACCCAATAGATTTACTATCTCAGATCACTGAACGTTTCAGTAAACACCTATAATTTCTCTAGTGAAAGATCCAATCTCATAAAATAGGTTTGATCACCCAAAAGAATTGTGTGTTCCAGTTCCACGAGCGATAATGATGCGTCTTTTTAATTGATATTAAGATACCGGTTCACTGTGTACCCGGTTTACGATGATACGAAACAGGCGTGGGTATATATGTGTTATATAGTTTATTACCCTATCCCCTTACTAAATTCCCTTAACAGATTATGAGAATACCTGTTGAAACTTAAAAGATTTTTAAAATATCGATTGACTGTTTACCAGGTTTACGATGGTGAAATATGTTTTAGTTGATATTAAACTATAAAAATACCGGTTCAATGTGTACTTGGTTTACGAGGATAGTATGTTTTTAGTTTTAGTTGTTATTAGCGGTTGACCATGTATCTGGTTTACGATGATGCTAGGTGTAGGTGGGGTTGATTTAGTGTGATACAGTACGTGCAGTAACGGTATAAAGAGATATTAGTGTAACGGATTTAACTAGAGAGTGAATGGTTTGTTTGTTTCTAGAAGTAGGTAATACGTGGACAGGTAGGTAATAAAATCATTGTAGATATACACAGTAACATGTCAATCATACTCTAGCTTTATGTATATACATGTACCTTTGGTCATATATCTATCACACAAACTACAGCTATGAATATTGATGCTGATATTGACAGCAAGAGCTTTTATTTATTTTCGTGAAACTTTTCTTAATATATAGTTGTTATTAGACCTATTTATGTATAAGCTATGAATATTGGCACGTGTGGTTTTATTGCCTTGTGTAGTTGTGTGTGGTTCTTTTTATTTTGTAATATTTATTTGAAAGTGATTTTAATATTACATAAGCCTATAGCTATTTCATTTTACTGGGAAGTTTTTTTTAAGTCTATGCTTCAGAATAGTTTGTCGTCATAAACCAGCTTTTAATTATATTGAATGTGCATATTAATTTAGATAATTTAATAGTTTTTAAGCGGCGGGACGATTTACCCAATACTACCCAATACTACCCAATTCTACCCAATACTACCCAATACCACCCCAATACTACCTCAATATCATCACATACTACCAAATACTACAATATAATACTGCAAAATGTGCATATCAATTGAATTTTTTCAAAAATAATTAGTTATACCGTGGGAATTGTACTTCAAATGCGATTACCGATGTCTGGCTGCTCCTTTTGCCTCCCTATATCACCTAAACAAGCAAAAACTAACCCAATACTATCAAATACTTATCACATACTACCCACTATCATCAAATAACAACCTTATATTGTCAAATAGCAAAACATTAGTTTAATTACTGTGACGAATATTCGACAATTCACAGAGAATGGAATTGAATATGCAGTTATCTCCCTTTACAACCGATAACTAGATTTTAGATTGCTATGCTAGTCGTATGTACATTCCACCTTACTTAACAATTAATCAACGGGGTTAAGATTGTTGATTGGGTAATCAAGTTCTGCTTTATTTATTTTATCTCTCGATTAAACTGCTACCAAATAATATAGTCATGGAGCTATATGAAGAAAAGTCAAATGCCCAAAAAGAGAAACATTTTCAAAAATTTTTAAAAACAAGAAAGAACTTAAAATTGTCGGATGACAAGTTTGTTCGGGCTTCAGGTGTAAAATTTGCTTGTCCAAAGCCTAAACAAACATGTGGCACAAAACCCGGTCAAAGAAAACGTCAAAAAGCGGAAAAAACAATTAAGCGCTCATCGGATAGAATATTCGTGCATACGTTTTGCGGTTAATTTTCCCTAAATGAATCTGGCGGGAGAATACTCATTTTGGATGTTTGTAGTTATAAATGAATGTTAGGAACTATTTATGAGTATTAGAACCAACAGTCAAATAAAAAAATTCTCCGGGCAAATTTTCTTTAATAAATATAAATTTAATTGAATAGCGTATTTAGCGTTGATAACAAGGCAAACAAATTCACATTCCCTTTTTTTACATTTTATATATATATATCATTTTAAAGATGATGAAATTAACAGCCAAACCACTCGTTACCCCGTCGGGAAGCGCATTCGTGTCACTAACGTTTGGGTTTGGCAGTTAATTTTACGAATTGTTTATATTTAATAAATACTGTTTACAAAAGGTAGTCAAATTAACTACCAAACGACTCGTTATTTCAATTTTTATTATATACTATGTAATATATCTTTGTTAATTTTATAAACTTATGTTAACATTATTTCCATTTTTACATGTATGTATATGTATTGATTAAATTATGCCTTATAAGTGTAATATTGTATAATATGGCCCCTTGCTAATGGAATGAAAACAATAACTGAAGCGGGGACATCTGTGATAACTTTCTGTTATTGCCACCGCCTGACGTTACCCAGGGGTTTAAATAGTTATTTATAGACTGCTGGCCATCTTATATAATAATACAGTAGTTAATTACACACAATGATTAAAATATACACAACAAAATACTTGTTTTTCTTATTTTAATTTCTCGACTTGGAAACTATCTGCAACACAAAAGAAGTTGAATAATCTGCATAGCAATCTAAAATCTAGTTGTAAAGGGAGATAACTGCATATTCATTTCCATTCTCTGCGAATTATCGAATATTCGTCGCAGTAATTAAACTAATGTTTTGCTACTTGACAATATAAGGTTGTTATTTAATGATAGTGGTAGTATGTGATAAGTATTTGATAGTATTGGGTTAGTTTTTGCTTGTTTAGGTGATATAGGGAGGCAAAAGGAACAGCCAGACATCGGTAATCGCATTTTAAGTACAATTCCCACGGTATAACTAATTATTTTTGAAAAAATTCAATTGATATGCACATTTTGCAGTATTATGTTGTAGTATTTGGTAGTATGTGGTGATATTGAGGTAGTACTGGGGTGGTATTGGGTAGTATTGGGTAAAATTGGGTAGTATTGGGTAGTTTTGGGTAAATCGTCCCACCCGTTTTTAAGCTCTGTTACTTAAAACCTTCAGGGAAGCCACGGTGGCTAAGTGAGTAAGACACTGGCTCGCTAGTATTGAGGTCGCTCCCGGTGTTGGCCGAGAAAGAACGTCGAGATTGCTCGGCGAGGTTTCACCTTAGAAGTTGTTCAGCACGGAGGGCCTGCCACGGACAGCTGTCTAGTTGATCAGATGGGACAAAAAACGAGGTCCCGTGTACACATAGGCGTGTTTGTAAAAGATCTCTTGGCAGTTGATCTCATAGCGCACTGCATGGACCGTCTTCATTAGCCCAGTCGGAGCAGAACAGTAGGACGTTTAACTCTTATTTCATTTCATGTCATAGACTTGCCCTTAAATTATATAACATTGTTAGATTTTCAGTCTTTCATGGTCGTTTTTTTTTTAAATTTCGTATTTTATCCTATGTGACCTACTGTGTGAAACCGAGGACGTCTAGATTGTCCTGTTATGACTGTGGCGAATTGAATTCCATATGGTTCACTCGGAAGAGGTGTATGAATTCCATGCCTGGGGTCGAGGAGTAAAGGGTTCGATTCCTGACAGGGGCTTCCTGTCACAATTCCCTATTACTGCCTTGTGCTACAGGTACTCTTCCGCGTATCTCTTAGCTGTATTTTCGTCTTAAGCATGGTGTATATTATCGAGCCCAAATAAACATTTACATTGCCAGAATTATTTTATCTATGGGTAAACCAGCACGGGCCGGACAAATCACAATATAGAGCACATACCTTTAATTTATCTTCAACGTCTGCTGTACATAGATTACAACTGTTTATTTTTATTAGACTGAAATGAACTGGAGTTTAAAGTCCCACATTCCCGCATCAACTGGCGAAAAAGGGAAACTGTACTGGACAGCAGCGTTACCGTCAACTCTTCAAGGTCGGATATTGTCGGTGATGGGGGAGGGTGGGTCTCACTGACTAGTTCTAAAACGATTTCGGTGGAATTTAACGAGGAGATACAAGTTTGGCAGCTACGGTAAGGCAACCGTTGGGCATGCGCTGGAATATGTCCCCTTTTCACTCTTGATGCAAGGGCTCCAGTGACAATCCTAATCCGACCCTACATGCCAGCCAAGCTTAATCAGGCCCAGGTCCCCGTTTATGCCCCTACCTGGATGATTTTATGTTGAATCTGATGAAAACAGAAGGTCACATTAACATATTTCCACACAAGTACTATTTGACTATCAGATTTACGTAAGATATGTGTAATAGTTAGCCTTGGACCACACGTTTATATGTATATAATAACATGCTATATGATTCCTGGAGGTAGTAGTAGAATAAAAACATCTGCCACAATGTTAAATAAACAACTACTAAATAATATAACGGACGTGTACAATGTTACACGTGCATGTCATAAAGCAACCACGAGCCGCCACTTTAATACCTTCATAACAAAAAAAATGGAAACCTCTCAATATAACAATAAGCCAGAATTGATCAGATTTTAACAATATATTTCAAACAATGTGTCAATCAATATCCGCACGTGCGCGAATAGGTGTATGAATATTAATGCACGCGTACTTAAATTGGATATGGGATTATAATTGTTCCGATAAGAATGACCACTGGTAGTGGACAATGGTCAAAGAGTGACCTCTAGTTGAAAGCAAACAAAGACAGAAACACAAGTAGACTACTCATAATACTAGTATTGTAAACAGGAAGTCGGTACATTGTTGGAACAGCAACATAGAAATGTAATATATTCCACCACATGGCGTGTTTGTTATAATGCGATGGATGTTCCCACCTGATTCCTGGCGTTGATACTTGATGTTAAATTATCTCTCATGAAAAAAAACACGACAATGTTAAACATAAATGCAGACAATTATTTGCACATGCAGCAGAAATCAACAGCTTCATTGTGCGGAAATTGGATGCCAAATATCGATATTCGTAGACGCGTGATCAGGATAACACTGGTGAAATAATCGTACTGGATAATTGATATAAAAACCGAATAAAATCATACTGGAGGATCGAGTCATAATTGATATAAAAACCGACTAAAACAGCATGGTACCCCAGAATTTATTGAATTTTTTCCCAGAATACAATCTCCTGTAATCTACTCAATAAATTGTACTTTGATCGATTGTGTTAGACCACCATGGTTTCTGGTCGACATACTGTGTGTTACGATTATTCTGAGGTCACGAGAAAACCTTTTTATAGTTTATTTACAACTTTTTTCATTCATTCAATCAGGAATTTATGTGGGAATATTATCGATTTTACGTCATAGTGTCGATATACTAGTATTGGAAAAATGATAGTAAAAATACCGGTACTCATTCTCTTACAATAATCATTTCTCACTTGCCTACAATCTCTCTTAACCGTCCATATATATGAGCGGCAGGGGGTCCATCGTAGAGAGAAGTTTGAGAACGTCAAGATTGACGTGAGGTCTGGGGGTTTAACCTAATTTTTTTAAATATCAGAAGTTCTGAGACACTATTTCTTCTTATTAAGGTGCATAACCATTCTCATCCACTTTCAATTTCTTTGCCCAGAATTACGCTTAGCCATTTCACATTTGCCTACAATGACGCTCAGTCATTTCTCATTTCCCTACGTCAATCATTCGTCTATAATAACCCTTTACCATTCCCATTCCCTACAATCACACTCTTTTGAACCGTTTGCCTCAAATGCATCAACCACAAAGGATTCGCCTTACCATTCACCTTAACAGGGAAGCTATTCGTTTGAACTACTGACTGACCACCTGGGGATTAGATGGCCGAATGGTTAGCACGTGCGCCCTATATCATTAGGTCTGTCCTTGAGTCAACTGAATGGCGTGGTTTCGATTCCCTCGTTGGACGTGACAAGGAGTACGGTCACCTGTCCAAATTTGTGCGTTTTCTCCGGTTTTCCCCCACTGCTAAAGACACCTACGCGCAAGCGAATTATTGAAATAGAATTGAACCATATGTTAGTCCTGTAGAGTTAAACCCCATCTCTCTCTCTCTCTCTCTCTCTCTCTCTCTCTCTCTCTCTCTCGTCTAACCACCTTTACTACATTGCCCGACGATACAGTCCCGGAGACACATAAACAAAACACTTTTGTTCTCCTCGTGATCAAAGTCTACAATTTCCCAAAATAAAACCTCTGTTTTTATAAAGTTCAAATTCACAAACCCACCAATATAGAATCATGTTTATATACCGACGCTATTCATGCATTGTGTTGATGTTTAAAGGTGCAGTATGTAAGTTTAAATATAGAACTGAACATTTATGCCATACTAGGACTAAAATAGTCCATGGAAAATAAATATGTTGAAAATTTCATTCAAATTATTATATTCTGAACGAAGTTATAAATGTTGGAAGTTTTGACAAAAAAAACATATAAATATAGTCTTGGTTAGATACTGTTGCTACGATAATGAACGAAAGTCTCGATTTTCCATTTTAACGTTAAATAAATGAAAATGTCTCAGGCATTGTGTTATCCACTCAATATCTCTGGTATCCGATGGTCTAGTGAGTTGGTGCCATCCGATCATCTAGAGAGTTGATGCCATCCGATGATCTAGGGAGTTGATGTCGTCCGGTGATCTATTCAGTTGATGCCATCCGATGATCCAGGGAGTTGGTACCATCCGGTATTCTAGAGAGTTGATCTAGAAAGTTGATCTAGAAAGTTGATGCCATCCAGTGATCTAGAGAGCTAATGCCATCCGATGATCTAGGGAGTTGGTGCCATCCGATGTTCTAGAGAATTGATGCCTACCGATGTTCTAGAGAGTAGAAGCCATCTGATGATCTAGAGAATTGCCCCCCCCCCCAGGTGGTCTAGAGAGTTGATGTCATCCGGTGATCTAATGGCCTAGAGAGTTGATTATGGCTTTATCATGTGCATGAATGTGAATGTCTAAATAATGCTTTATATGATATTCGAATCCAAAATAAAAACCCCCATTGGGCAGATTTAGCTTTTACATAATGCATCTTTAAGAAGCAATACTGACGCAAGTGAAGATATTGTCCGCCATCCGATGGTCTAGAGGGTCAATTATAGGCTTGTCATGTTAATAAATGTCTAAATAATAATTTATATAACGTTTGAAGGAAGCCAGGAATAAAAGACCTGCAATACGCAGATTTATTTCTTACATAATGCATCATGAACCCAGCCAAACTATTCTTACTTATTGACATAGACTATAGACAAACACACGTGCGATAGAATGCATTACAGATGGTGTATTTAATTAGAGCGACATAAAAAACATAAATTCGTATGTCAAGCGAACAGAAATAAACGTGTTTATTGCTTTAGTCGAAAGGAAATTACTTTAAACTTTTAAGCTTTATTTTATGGTGCAGTTTGTGGTGATTATTTTTAAAACAAATCTCTAACTTCCTTTCTATAGAGTTTATGTCTGTGGTTGTAGATAATGGTTTTTTAATTGAATGACATGGTACAGGAACCTTTAACGATATGTGTAAATTTGATTAAAGGTCCACTTCTAATACGATTACCTATAATAACTTGAAATCTTCTCATTGTTAAATGTTCAAAATAGATTTCAATATCAGTTTAATATGTAACCATGCAATTCCCTATAATACAGCCACTGTTTATGACAGAGTGGCGGTTCGGCTAATATGTGACCGATCAAAATTACCCATTATATTTCAGAATGTGATAAGGAACGAGGTGACGTTTTTGTTTGTTGTTTTGTTGTGTGTGAGAAATTTCAGGATTGACATTTTATTTCAATAGTTCGTTTAAGCGTAGGGGACTTAAGCATTGGGAGGAATTGAAACCACGTCACTTGATTCAATGACAGACCTTATGATCCAACGCGCACGCACTAACCCCACCTTTTTGAAAAGGAAAACAACATCTATTCGGTTTTCAGAATATCCACAGTTCCAAGTCTGAGTCTGCAGATGCTATCAGTACAGTTAAAATTGAATAAGTTTTGTTAACCCAAATTTGTCGTTTTATTTAATCGTCAATTTGAATTCAGCCCCTTTATTTGGATATTTAAGAAGTATTCAAACCTTTGATTCTCACACTTATACACTTGATTTTCTGTGGTTTAATTTTCTGAAACCTATTGATGAACATCTGCTCAAACGTGTCTAGAAGATTCAAGCCCTCTTTGAACACCCATTTCTCTTCTCGACATTGCACTTACACATTTTAAGATTTCAATTTCGTTCTAAAGCATATCCATTTCATTTTCATTTCAATTTCAATTTGCCACACACCTGGTAAATCGTGTCTTTAGAACCAGACCACCTTTAGAGTTATGCCTTTAATGCAGTCTCTATGTGTACTGTAAACCATACAAGCATTTGTGAAAAAACTCTTGAAATGTTAAAAGAGCCGTTATCGTGTATGTAAAGTACCACTGTAAATTGAGAGGCGGAAAAGCTACAATTATTTGTAAGGTGAAATCAGCAATACAGTATATTTTTAGGACTTTCCGTCTCTTTCGTTTCTTTTTAACATGTTTAGTAACCCCTTGACACTGACAATAAAAGGATGAAAATAAAATAAATGTCTCCATTTCTTGTGTAGTCTATTTTGGTTAGTTTATAAGTATGTAAAAAGTAGACTTAACAGAAATGTCTTTCTTTTTATCTAGAGTTAAATTGTTTAAAACTCTTCGCATCATCCACACTACTTCATCCCTCATTTTTCACCTCACTTATACGTCACACGATTTAAAGAGACCCCACAAAAATTAAAATATGGACCGTCATAATTTATAGTCGCCAATTTTCACACACGCCAGGTTGGTGAAGGGCGTTAAACCCCATTTCCTGTACTCTATCAATTAAACTTATACCGACTTATTCGTTCCTTTCATTTTCATTTTTTTGCTTCACTGCATAAAAAGAAACAAAAATAACATTTACAAGGGTCAATACATGTTTGTAACTCTAAATTTAATTTTTGTTTGTCATCCCTTCCTTGTATGTTTTTTATTTTACCATATTTATATATTCTGACAGATAATGTGTTTGAAATCGCACCACTTTCGTAATCAAACGATATATACAAGTACAAGTATTCGTTATTCGAAAAATGCACTCAAACTACACCGCGTTAGTTGTTGATTTTCTTATGGAACGATTTATTTTAAGTGCGATTATTTGCTACACGTGTACGTGACTGGGAGATTAAAAAGTCACCCTCCCTAGCTGATACATTAATATGTCCCTTTAAATTGTTGATTAAAATCTTGACGTATCTTGCACACTGTTTCTACTAGGTAAGACAGTTGAGAAGAGAATGAAGTTATTGTATTTAACAAGTTTGTTAGAGTTTGTTATGGAGAGTTTAATGGGTTACAACACGTGCGTTAGTTAGTGCTTGTCTTGGAGTGTTATCTCTCTCACACTGTTATAGATAACTCACATGCTTAACATTCATAGGGTACTTATATCTCTCACGATATTTTTAATTTTATTTTAAAAACTTATCTGCTTAAAGTCAGATTTAATTTGGAGAGCTATTCAACTCTTGAACTTCGACAGGGTTGTTTTTTCTTGCGACAGGGTTGTTTTGGGGTTTTGTTGTTTTGGGAATGTGGGTAGTGGAGGGGAAATACGGAGACAGCCATTGAAGTGAAAACTTTTAGAGAGAGAGAAAAAGAGACGGGGGAGAGAGAGAAAAAAGTGAGGTTTAACGTCCACTCGGCTCAAACTAGGTAATTTCGGGACTAATATATGGTTCTTAATTTCATTTCAATAATACGTTTGCGCGTTGGGGTCTTTAGCAGTGGAAGGAAACCGGAAGACCCGGAGAAAACCCACGAAGTTGGACAGGCGACCATAGTTTTTGTCACATACAACTGGGGAATCGAAACCATACCAGTTGACTCAATGCCAGACCTTATGATGAAGGAACATGCGCTAACCATTCGCCCCCTCCCCCCTAACACAGACACACACAAGCCTCTATAGAATCAGCGGTGATACCTTTGCCCTTTTAGAAGAGCTGATACCACTATGTTTTTCAGATGTTAAAGTCCTGGTTGCACTTTAGTACTCAATGAAATATATTTTATTGGTCAAAGTAAAGTTGCATCTTTAAAGTAAGATCAGATGTTTTGATTACAGATTCGGTTGTTACAAAAAAGCAAAAAAAAACATGGCTAATGTATCAAAGAAACGCAAATTAAAGACTCGAATCTTTTTGGGGCTAAGATGTTAGTTTCACTGTAGTATACTCGTTAACTCTTCAAAGTCGACATCCAAATATTTTATGAAGATTTATTTGCTGTTTTTTATTTTGATGTAAGATAGCAAACAAAATAAAAGAAGACATTTACGCCATACAAGTGCTTTTAGTGATTTGTATTAAAAGAAATCCTGGCGACGAGATGAGAATCTCTCCCCTCAAACATCTGTATTTTCATATTTATCTCTAAAGCTGCAGGATTACAAGTGGTTCGCTAAGAATGGCGGCAGAAACCTCATAAAAATGACTCATTGGGTATTATATAACAATATCTATCATTCCCCGACCTACACAGAAACACATGTTTTATACACATTCATATACACATTCTACCCAGGTCGTCATATCTGTCTTATCGTGTTTCATCCACACAAAAAATAACCAAAATTTGCAACGTCTGCAAGCAGGGTATCTTTGACAAATTCGTGTCGGAAAAATATTCTCTTTGCATTAGTTTTTTAGTGTTTCGTTTCGTTTTATTAACTCATAAATCAGACTTGATATCAATCTAATTTATTATTTAATTATCGGACTGGGAAGTTTGTTTGAAGATTCGCTTTCTGCTCAATTATTGATGGAAGATTTCATGTTCCGTTATTGATCAAGTTACGTCATCTGCAGAATTTAAGGCCTTTTCAGTTATTTGTGATGTAGAATTGTAGAAAATGGAGAATGAAATGAAATGGGGTTTAACGTCCTACTGTTCTGCTCCGAACTGGGCCAATGAAGACGGGCATACGCCATACAGTGTGCTATGGGGGGAATTTTGCCAGGACAGCAGCGCTACGGCCTACTCTTATATCGAAACCAGCTGTCAAGGAATCCTTTACGTGCACGCCTGCATGTATATATGGGGCCTCGATTTTTCGTCTCATCCGAACAACTAGACAGCTTTCCTTGTCAGGCTCTCCGCCCCGTATCACTGACAAGGGGAAACCACGCCGGAAAATCTGGATGAACTTTCTCGGCCAATGTAGGGATCGAACACGCGATCTCCAGACTAGCGAGCAGCGTCTTACCCACTTGTATCCCTGCAGAGAAGAATGTAAATATGAGATTTTCTGGATAAAATTAGATTTAATCTTGAACAAACATCAACCTCCTAAATGGAATCCTTTGATTTATATTTTTTAAAGAAAATACTCTAATCATTCGTGCAACTTTTTTGTCGACAGATATTTTTTGTCATGTGATTTCGATTCACTCTTTTATTTGTAATATAATTTAATGTCTCTATTGAGGGATTCATGCCCCCTGCCCCTCCCCCCACCCGACCTTATCCCTCAGGTCCAAATCCTGGTCTCGATATAGTGTTAAAGCTTGCATTTTGTAGCGGGGGGGGGGGGGCGGGGCTTTGCCAACGAATTGATCTGTGGCTTAATGAATTAACCAGTTTCGGAAGGTGGACTCTCTTCTCGTTCATCAGGGTACTCGCCCCTTGCATTCCCCTGACTACACCCCGAATAGAATGGATTATTGGTGTTTTCTAACGGATTAATACGACCATTTAGAATGTATACTATGATACAAGTTGCCAAAAGAAACTTGTAATGATAAAAGGTTTTAGAGGTCGCGTTGTAAGATAGTCAATGTGTAAAAGGAAGCAGAAGTTATTTTGGCATCATGTTTAATATCACCATGCCTTGGCTAAATTAACCCTACTACTCCCGTTACCTATAGATGTTACATCTGAAGGTTATCGTAACAGAAACAGACACACCATCATTTTATTGAAAGCGTTACCTTCTGCAAATGTCTTTGTGGTATTGTAGTGTTATATAAAGATGGCGGAAATGATGGAACTTCCATCGTTTATAGGGGGGGGTGGGGGTGGCCGAATGGTTAGCACGTGCGTTGTATCATAAAGTCTGTCATTGAGTCAACAGGTTATATGGGTCGCCTGTCCAGCCTCGTGGGTTTTCTCTGGGTCCTCCGGTTTCCTCCCAATGCAAAAGTGAATTCTTGAAATGACCAGGTACAGAAATAGTCTTGTTTGTGTCGAGTGGACGTTAAACACCATTTCTTTCTCCTCCATCTTTTAAAAGGCACCTGATAACACACAGTGGCGTAGAAGTTGTGTTTTTAAGGTAACAGTCGCCTCTGGCGTTTTACAACCGATTACATACCCTGTTCCGTGCACAACACGCGATTAATTGGTCTAAAATGATGAGGAATATGATTGAACTTCCGCCGCTTAAAAATGGAACTTTGTAAAACATTGTCGCGTTGTAGTGTTTTAGAAAAGTAAGCATGACCCGTCTCGTGTACATCACGTGGTTAATGGCGCTTAAATGAAAATGACGTTTAAGAGTATATTAGCAGCGTTTGTTTCAATCATAAATGTCAGTCAAGCTATTTTTCTATCAACAATTGAAGAATAAAGATAACAGTTTATTTCTTAAAACGCCACGGGGAGCAGAATACAATTACATAAATCTTACGGTTGTCACAAACATACATGCGTATCGAAAATTTATTGCATAAACATACGCAGAGTACATACGAATATAGAAACTTTATTGCATAAAAAACACGTCAACGGTTATGCGCATATATGTGAAGAAAAAACTAAGTAGCCGTTGGGATTGAATGAAAAACCTGTGGTCCACGGGCGTGCTCGATAACGTTCACACACCATAACTCACGACATTCGCGTATATCAATCTGCATTAGCCCGGTTGGTGCAAAAAGTTAAATCCCATTTCAATGTATGCTAAATGTGAGTTTAAATGTCGAGATAAGTACATTGCATGATGCAGAAAAGTTGGACGTTAAACCCTATTTCATTTAATTTATATTTATGTTAAGCGTCTGTGTAAATGTTGCGGTATAAATAGACCTGTCAATAGAGATCTGTACGTGACAATACCAAATGTTACATGCACAGTTGGCTTTTTACAGGTTTTTGTCCAATTTGTAAGCCTTATAAGACATTTATATGCTAGTAGATTGACTGATCGTGTCGATCAAGCTTCACGGCGACGGTTTTTTTTTTTCCTCAAGGCTCCTCCCGAAACAGCTGGTGGCTGTCGTATAAAGACGCGATTATCACGCCACACGATACTCTTTACCTCATTCACAAAAATAAGCAGTAAGGAAATTAGCAAATAAAAATCCTGACCGGTTTGTCTTTTGTTATTTAATAAGGCCACCAGCTGGTGTTTACATTTCGGTCTTGATAATCGAGTGTGTATAAATAAGTCACATGACTTTGTATGCGATATCGTATAGTAAGCCGGCTGATGAATTGTATATAATGTGTTTGTATTTTTTCCAGTGGTTTAGTACGAAACAAGACGTGGGATTAACTATGGGATGATTTTAACTAGGATTTAAATTCTCGTATATTCGAAGGTAAGCAATGTTTGTTTGTTTTATGATCTATTCAACACTCTTTGTTCTTAATACTACAATATTTAGTAATGTCAATGTTTTAATAGAAAACACAGAGCCCGTCAATCAACCAGTCAGTGCTCGGTTCAATATTAATATTAAAATAAGAAATTTGACAGATGTGCCTTTTGTTGATTTGTATGAACAGCTTCAGTTGAGAGTTGATTTAATGAAAATATTTTGAATCTAGATTGACCTCAGATCAAGGTAAACAGGAAAATATAATTTATATTTATTTCCTACAGGAATATCTGGTATCGAGGTTTTAGACTTGGTATTCATGTTGCGTTCTGGCAACGTTACACACTAGTAACACACTGACACAGAGTAATGAAATGAAATGAAATGAAATTGGGTGGCTATGAGGGAAATTTTGCCCGGGCAGCGACACTATGTCCTTCTCTTATATCTTATTCCACTTGACAATTAGGGATCTTTAACATGCACCCCAGTGTATACACGGGACCTCGGTTTTTCATGCCATCCGAACGACAAGACAACCGCATTGTCACGCCCTCGGCCCTGCACCACCTTCTTTTAATGGCGATACAATTTTCTAGCTTCAGAATTGTATTTTAACAGTCATAATCAAAAATGAATTAAATTAAGTTATGTCAAAATTCAAGCTCGGTCGTTCACTTGTCAAGAGTGCTACCTGTGGGGCTGACCAGGGAACTGTGCCAAGTCGTTCGGGTGGGACAATAAAACATTGGCGTGCACGAAAAAACATTCTTGGCAGTTGTCAATCCAAGATGAGGAGATGGAATTTTCCCAGCTCACATCGGGCATCACAAAAAACAGCTATTGCCACACGTTTGTCCCCAAATAACCAAAAGTATTGTGTTAAAGAGACTATCAACCCCCTTCCATCTGGTCCATTCTCATTTTGAAGCCCTAAAAAGATTTTTAAAAGCTGGCCACAAACCAATTGAGTCACTATTCGTTGTCGAGAGAGCCAAGCGTTCGTCTGTGTTAATAGTAAACTAATCCTACTATTTGTTTTATTTTTTTAAAACAGAATAATGCACGTTAAATATTTCTGGAATGACACACCAGTGATTTTTATATGTGGGCGTGGGAACGAGATAGCAAGAGGATAGTCTGTGTTGTTTCGTGTTAGTGGGGAGTTTAGATATTTGAAATACATAGGACACAGTTCTATGGAATTCAAGTACTGTTCGTTACTGGCTGATAAAAAGTAAAGAGACCTAGTCGACACGTCGTTCAGCAATAAACAGTAACAGATTCCATAGACTGATTTAGATAACGTTTATTATATCAGCTTTAATTCAAAGAAGGGTGTAGGCAGAAGAGTCGCTACCTTGGCAAAATGATCCGCCAGTATTGGATTATTAGCATTGCAAATATATTATACTCAGATGGACCGTAGTACCAATCTGGCGTTTAACTCAGTTTAAGTGTAATGGCTATCTTATAATAATAGGCCTATTTCTATATCTCACGTAATATGAGTAGATCATAAATATATTTATATCACTATTAATATATCAATAGCCCGATGACTTAACATATGATACAATGATATGGAATATAAGTTATTAATGGCGACTTGTCAACCAGGGTTCTCTTTGACTTTATCAAACAAGAGAGAGAGGGAGAATGAGAGAAGTGTGGTTTAACGTCCACTTGTCACAAACTAGGTCATTTCAATTATTCGCTTGCGTGTAGGGGTCTTTAACAGTGGGAGGAAACCGGAAGACCCGGAGAAAAACCACGAGGTTGAACCGGCGATCGTACTCCTTGCCACGTACAACCGGGGAATCAAAACCACGCCAGTTGTCTCAATGACAGACCTTATGATACAGCGCGGACGTGTTACCAATTCAAAGAATGACAACCATACAGGGAAGGTATATTATACAAATAGGGAACAATAAAAACAATGATATACAATGAGGAATAATAAGTTAGAGACCACCAAATGTCTGTATATTAATATATTATCTAAAAAAAAAGTCATGTAGTGTAAGCGATATAATAACAGATAGCTTTATGGATAACATTCACTAGGTTTATTAACTGCAATGTTTCAGTACCCTCACTCACCGTTTATCAAGCAATGATACAGTATTATAAATATTGCTAATCTGATAAGTTTTCTTACTATATATAATTTTAAATATGGATTGGAATGCGTTCTTAATCACTAAGCGTGCGGAAACAAAACAAAGACGTTACCTATATATATACCTAATATAGACATATGCATTCTTTAATACATGACGTAAATCTATTGGGACGTAATCTGATGTTTGGATAGTTATTTTAGACCCGCGAGACGTTAGTCATATACCGTCGTATATAGAAATCGCGGCCCGCTGTATTTGATAGTCAAATAGACAAATAATAGAGTGTATTTTGATTTGAATGAGACAGACATATGAATAGTGTAATATGTGATAATACTGTTGATTTTCGTTGATCATTTTACTTATAATATATATTTGTTCTCTGTCATCTAATACATATTGTCTTGACCTTAGTCTTTGATGTCAAAATACATGTATTGAACTCTGAGTTACGGCTAAGATGGTAAGAGTTCGAATTTCTGAAATACATAGGTAGTGTATATTTTTTTTAATGTTAGGGTGTTATTATCTCAAGATATCAGAGTATCACATTGACGTGAAATGTAGAGGATCCACACAAACATATAGCTCCAGCTACGATCAATATTGTTAGAGGTTGAACTTCTAAAATACATAGACCAACCGTGGAGTATAACTCAATGGAAGAGTAATATTACCTAATATAAATATGTATGTGATAGGCTCTCTCTCTCTCTCTCTCTCTCTCTCTCTCTCTCTCTCTCTCTCTCTCTCCATGACATTTTGACGCCTTTCAAAGCATCAGCAACATTTACGCCTAGTTCTGTATACGTTATCTGTATAAATGTGGTCTTGGTATTTAGGAAATTTGATGAACATCGTATTTTGAGAAAAGGTGACAGGACCTTCTAATATTATAACCTGATGTATCCACCACTGTTAAACAGTAACGTTATGTTGTTATCATTTCTAAGTTCATATTCCCACAGAAGACTGATGACGTGTAGTTTTGTTGCGTCATGTATGAAAATAACACGTGTATACATGTTATATCTACCGGTTATAATCAAGGTACACCTGCTTATATATGATTTACATATATCAGGTATATTATGTAGGTTTATATATGTATATATACGTCAATGGTTGATGTAACCTGGACTGACAGGTCGAACAACTTGATATAACATACTAAGATGAAAACAACACAGATTTATGTTAATAGTACATAGGCCTATAAAACATCAAAGCTACAGGTTGAAACACTTCGTTTGTTGTAGATTAAACCTTTCATGTTGTAGGTACGTTAAAATGTTAATCAGACAATATAAAAAACGTCTGTCAGACTCGTGGTGTGCCATGTCTCCAAAACAACGACAACTACAACTTTTATTGTTGATGTTTTCAATGATAAAGATGGGGTCGTCAATTTCCAAAGTAGGATGTGTTTATATTCAGGCCCCGGCGAATAGAAATTTATGGAGGAGAGGGCGGGGGCAGCGTAGCAAGCTAAGATGGCATTCATGAAGTCTTGCTCCGTAAAAAAAGTTTAAACTAAGGAACAAATATTTCCAAATTATTGAGGGAGTTAAAACACCCTCCTCGTTTCTGTCTGTCCAGTAATTAAAATTGTACCAATCTTTCGTTCCGTTTAATTTTCCGGTGTTTACTGGATATACGGAATGATTTTAGCATGTCGTTTTAATTGTTAGATTGTGTAGGATAATAATTGCAATATTGGTGAAAGTAACGACCAGGCCATGGACGCCAGACTAAATGCATTCCATCGGTCGGAAATCGGAACTGCGACGGTGATAATGATTGTTGATGGTGATGACTTTGATCAATTGATCCATCATTTCATCGTCATTTTATCATCAACAAATGTGTCAGGTTTCTTAGATAACAACTTATCATAATAACTGACATTTGGATTATTTCTATTGACGTGTAGAGTTAAAGCAGGTGGCCCATCTGTTGCTGTATTCTAATAAAAAAAACTGATAGTGTCGAATATTTCTAGGTTTCCTACTGTGCAAGTGCTCAAGGAATCTACCAAATATTCAAAATGGCGTCCACAAGCTTTCGAAAATAACAATGTTTGTAGTAAATCTGGCAAATTTATTAGTATTTTGTGTCGAAATTATATATAACTATTGATGAGGTTTCTAGCCCTTCAAATGAACAATTATTACCAGTTCTGAATTCAATGTTTTATTGATAAACCTTTTGTGTTAGAAGTGGGACCTGACAAGAACAGCTGTCTAGTCGTTAGGATTGAACCAAAAACCGAAGTACCGTGTACACAATTGGCGTGCACGTAAAAGATGCCTTGACAATCGGATTTCGATATAAAAGTAGGCTGGGGAAAAAATCGGGGTCGCGGTAGTCAGACGAGGTTGGACAGTTAAGAACAGATAACTTGATGTGCCCAGAGAAAACCCTCGATGTTGGACAGTTGATTCTGGTGGGCCACCGCCTTTAAGAACAGGTAGAAAGTGTGGCTGTATATATAAACGTATAACAATTGAGTAGAGTTGATATGCTTGAACTAACAATTTACAGAATTATTATTAGTTTATAGGATAAAATATCAACCTAATAGACGATAATAATATACTAAGTACATTGACATTTTAAACCTGTTGCAAGTTAGCATTCTGTACGTTTTAGAAACCATTATTGCGACACCTTACGGTGATATAATATCATAGAATAATGTACATTTATTTATAGGCCTACATGTACCCATGTATAGCCGACATATAAATAATAGGTGTTTTAAATTAACCATTATTAAATTTTCTTTCATAAATTCGGGGTCGCGGTTGTCAGGCGGTCGGGGCACCGGAGTCTTAACTAGAATGTCCCGTGTTTGAATCCCGGCATAGGTCAAGAGAACATTACAGTCCGGCCTTCACTGGTGAGTCATGGCGCCGTTAAGGCTGTTAAACAAAGTGTGGTAGTCGCTCGCATGGAACGAAAAATGGAGGCCCACCCGTGTAAAGAAATTCTAAGAAGAGCATGCGGAAAATAGCTGCCCTGACAAAATTATCATATCTCGCCTAAGTATTTTGTTGATGGAATTTATGTTTGTCTCAAAATCGCCTAGGTTTTATTGTTGATTAAGGGATATGCTAATTGTATAGTAGGCCGAGTAAGTATTCCCCAAAATACTCAATTATATAAAACGGCCATTGTTGACTCCGGAAATTCCCGAACATTTAAAATACATTCGTCCCGTTTCATGAAATCACTAATATTGTGATAAATACTTCGTTTCGGTTTGAACACCAAAGGGGTTTAGTTAACGCGTGTGATGTTATTGTTTAGCATCCCATCTTTTCCATGTTTACTGCCTTCTTCACTAACCCTTTAGACATCATCTACCAAAGCTTTTATCTAAAATTTTATAGTAAAAAACCAAATGGTGGACTCCACTTCTGTCACTAGTTACGTCATTGCATGTTTTCATTTTCATTCCTCCATTTTACAGAAGAACCGCGACAATTCCCACTCTTTGTTATACGTCTGGATGAGAAATATAACATTTAAAATATTTAAAATAGCTTACTATTAGGTATATGTCATTATAGTGTTCACGTATTTAATAATTACTCTTCCAATTTACAAAAGAATTTACCGCTCTTTGTCATACGTCAGATTAAGAAAGATAACATTTAAAATACTATACGTTACGCCATTATAGTGAGCACGTATTTAATTGTCACTCCTCCATTTTACAAAAAAATACCCGCTCTTTGTCAAACGTTTAAGTGGGAACGATAACATTTAAAATATTTAAAATACCAGACGAGTAACTCGATCAGATCTCTCCTTTATACTTGTGTATGATTGACATATTTGACAGATGAGATTACATGAAAGACAGGATTAAAAAGATAGAGCAGCGGTGTTCTCAGTTTATGTCGATTATATAATCTCTTGATGTTTCACATTAAACAAAACGTCTTGTTCTTTATTTTATAAACACCACGATGGTTCTATAGCGCTATTTGTTATCATGGTAATTTTATATACATCACGATGGTTCTATAGCGCTATTTGTTATCATGGAAATTTTATAAATATCATGATGGCTCTATAGCGATATTTGTTACCATGGTAATTTTATAAACATCACGATGCTTTTATAGCTCTATTTGTTATCATGGTATTTTTATAAACACCACGATGCTTCTATAGCGCTATTTGTTACTATGGTCATTTTATAAACATCACGATGGTTCTGTAGCGTTTTTTGTTACCACGGTAATTTTGTAAACATTACGATGGCTCTGTAGCTTTATTTATTACAAACACCAATATCATTCTAAGGGGTATTTGTAACCATGTTAATTTGATAAAAACGACGATGAGTCAATAGCGCCATTTGTTAGCATGGTAATTTTCTATTATATTGGGTTTATTCTAGTACTAAATGTTGAATACGTGAATGAATTGAGACCACATTTATTCATTAATGACTCGAGGAACGTGTAAATGTCGGCGTACACGCAGATAAGAGTATAGGTCTATATATTAGAACCTCAACATGCTTCCATGTGTTGACCTCTAAATTACAACTTCCGTTTAAAATGTATCATTTAGAGTATAATCTTACAGTAATATGTAATAAAATGGCTTGTTTCCTTCCTTCTATTTGTTTTATTATCACAGCTGCCTCGTAATATCTATCTCTCTTGTCAACACATTTTGCTTTTCGTTGAAAGCAGCGAAAGGAAAAAAAACGCCTTTACTTTTAATTGACTTTTCTCCCTATCAATTTAGTAATGATGGCTGATAGCTCATTAGAGAAAAGAAATGAAATGGGGTTTAACATCCTACGGTTCTACTCCGAACTGGGCTTATTGAGACAGACATGCGCCATAGAGCGTGCAACGAGGGCAATTTTGCCCCAACAGCAGCACTACGGCCTACTCTTATATCGAATTCCAACTGTCGAAGAATCTTTTACGTGCACGCCGATGAGTAAACGGGACCTCGATTTTTTGACCCATCCGAACGACTAGACAGCTGTCCTTGTCAGGCCCTCCGCCCTGCATATTAAACGAAAGAGAAATCGCATGCAATAATGGAAATTAATGACAAATAGTGTCTTATTAACAAATAATATCAATTAAATGTGAATTTGATTTTTTGAGTTTCGTCCTTTATTCGTTCCTCATTGATTCATAGCTGGAGATATATAAAAAGTTTAAAGGGTTTTTGTATTTAGAACTCTAATAATTGATATTACAAATATATGTATTTATTAGGTGAACATAATATGACCATTTTTACTCAGGGGTCGATCCCTGCATTGGGCGAGAAAGTTCATCCAACGTGCAGGTTTCTCCTTGTTTTAATGTGCACTCCACACAAAACTAAGTCATTTTGGAACTAACACATGGTTCGATTTAATTTCATTTATTGCTTAGGGGTCTTAGCAGTGGGAGGAAACCGGAGGTCCCGGAGAAACCCCACGAGGTTAGACAGGCGACAGAAAAGTGGGACATTAAACCCCATTTCATTGTTAAAAATGATACAAACAGGCTTCATTCATTCTTTATTATATGGTCATGAAATTTAATACTAAGAGATAAGGAAATTAATCTATAATTAATATTGGTGTCATCATATGATATGACAGAAATTGACTCGACCTTATTATAAATAATACACTCGGATATCCTATATATAATGATTATTGGATCACGTGACACTGTTTATCATTTATATCGACAATAAGACAACGTGTACATTAATGTTTCATATTCATGTCAATTCATCATATTATTGACATATGTATGCGACATGCGATATCCCGTATGCTTTAGATCATAAGTACTGACATTGAGCTCTCTCCTATACTTGATGGAGATGGCCACATCTCTTCGAATTACTATCTGGCTTTTTTCACTGCCAAGTGCGATTTGAAAGAAATAAAATGGGGTTTAACGTCCTACTGTTCTGCTCTGACTGGGCTAATGAAGACGGGCATACACCATACAGTGTGCTATAAGCGAAATTCTGTACACGTGACCTTGGTTTTTCGTCCCATCCGAACGACTATACGTTGTTTCTTGCCAGGAAGTCTGTACTGTACCACTGACAAGAGGGGTTGGGGCACGCGGGATAATCCAAATGAGCTTTCTTGGCCAACACCGGTATCGAATACGGGACCTCCTGGTTAGAGCGAATCAACGTCTTACTCACTGAGCCACCGGGGCTCTCCGATGTGAAAGAGAGTTTTACAGTATTCGTATAGGCTTCAGAAGAACAAAATATTCTACCATCAAATAATCATGAATAGGCCTACTTGACCTAGGCCAGAAATGAAGTCTATTGTAATGATTCTGGCTAGCCCCAAAACATTTATAGGCCATCAAATAATCTTAATTTAATGCATTCAAACAGACTTTTTAATTATATTTGCAAAAAGGCAAATTGTTTGACAAATATTTATTTTCATTAACCCTTTAATACCCAGCGTATCAGATATGCACACCTAGATGATATACATATTATTATAATCCCTTTGGAATATTTTTATTATTTACTGTTATAATATGAATTATCACTTATTCCCCGTCAAATAAAAATCGGTCACCGGGTTGAGTTAAACACCTTCAAGGACTGTGGCCTCAAGTGCCTGGGACCAACTCTAAACTTTCTTAAATGTCAATAAAAGCTCTGGAATGATTTCAATTTCAAAAAATAAACATTAAGTAAATCTGTTTTTATTTATATGCTATTTGTTGTCGGAAAACATACATTTTTATTAGTTCAATTCAAATTTAAAAATAAACAATATTTTTTCTGAAATTCAATGTCAAAATTCAGTGTATCATATATGATACAATGGGTCTGAGCAATATTGTTATTGATATATAGCATTTAATGCAGTGTTCATATTATGTGTTAAAAGAGGACCAGAAAAGTCTTGAAATTCGGTCATTTGTGTATTTTGTATTACATCAATTAATTATATGTGTGTATTATACTGAAAACGGATTCTTGTAAAAATTTGACTTTTTGGGGTGTTTTTTTGATATTAGGATTTTCCTTTTTTTGTTACGCATTTTGTTTCAAAATGATCAAATATTGAAATGGAATGAAATACAATTTAACATATTCATTATTAATGCAAATTAACATTGTTTTGATACGATTTTGAATATCGGTTTAGAATTTGTTTTGTTGCGATTAGCCCACTGTATCATATATGATACACATTGAAAATCAAGGTCAAGGTCGTCCGATCCTAAATTTTTCACTGGGATATTTTTTACTGCATGTAAACCTTCAACAATCCAAACTATCATAATTTTCCTAAACTCGGTTCATGGTGTGGGCATTAAAGGGTTAACTATATGGTGACTCACTCGTGCATACAACAGAGTATACACTAGACCCATCCTTCTATTTGTAGTCTATAATTGATATAATTGACTTTAATACGATCAAAGTAGACAATTTCAACCAAACCGAATAAAGCACAGACCATTGGTCCAGACCAATTACCTACTACATGTATATACAATGTACCATTTAAATATGGTACATTTTGTTTATAATAGACATGTATGGTTACATTATATAAAAAGTAAATATAAATGGGTCTAACACCATACTCTTCTGCATTCCACTGGGCTAATGAAGAAGGGTTTAAGCATGTACAGTTTGCTACGAAGGAAATGACACTGCGGCCTACTCTCGTCCGAACGACTAGACACTCTTCTCGCTGGGAAACTACGCCGGAATATTCCGAGGTACTTCGCGACCAACATCGAGAGCAAACCAGTGTCTTGCTCACTGAGACAAACGTAAACTATACTACTACAGGCATTCATTACAAGGAAAAGAAATTCGTTTAGAACTAAAGATACTTTTTGCACCCCAAAAATTTATGTTATACGAATTCTTCGTTCAATAATTCAACCATGTGAATTGTGATTATAGGAAGGTATTGCGCACAAAATATACTAACTCAGGTTTGGGTCTAGGAAGACAGTGTACAGCTAATGAAAACATCCAAGAAAAGGAGGGTATACTTTGGACGAATATACGTGTACCCCTATTATATACAATACATGATCATGAATCTCTGGATGAAATAAAAGGCGTGAAAACATCGTTTATATAAATAAAGTATAAACACGAACTATCAGTTATCTTGAAACATTGACTCAATTATTACACGACATACGCCCTGATAACAACTGGGGTTAGGGTTACATGAGGTCAAACCATAAAAATATACATTATTGTAATTCAAGCAGGTGCTTTGAATGTTGACGTATAGATTATTATTTTAAAATTGTGTAATCTAAACAAATCACAACGACTATGTACTAACATTTTCTTTAGTGGTATTTATTTCATATACAATGTACAACGGAATATAACGTATAAATGGTATACACTAAAAACTTTTTATGGAATAACAATTACTGGTTTATTAACATGCAACGTTTAGACGACGATACTCTCGTTTTTAACAGGCAAACGATAACATTTAGGTAAATACAAATTATATTAA
This sequence comes from Patella ulyssiponensis, assembly GCA_963678685.1. Lineage (NCBI taxonomy): Eukaryota > Metazoa > Mollusca > Gastropoda > Patellidae > Patella > Patella ulyssiponensis. The sequence continues at coordinate 66,141,926 of OY783229.1, forward strand.
GTATTTATACAAATGTTATCATTTGTTTCATCCTGCATGGAATGGAGTTTAAAATATAATTATTTTATTCTATTATTATTTTATCATTATTTAATTTTATTTTCCTCAAGAATTTTGCAATTCAAACTAATTTGGTTCATTACCTAAAAACTCGACAGAATTTATTTATTGTCCACAATAACTTTGCAATTCAATCTTGCAGGACGGAGGGTCTGACAAGGACAATTGTCTAGTCGTTGGGATGGACCGAAAAACCGATGTCCCTAGGCGTGCACGTCAAAGATCTCTTGACAGTTGGAAATCGATTTAAGGGAAAGATAGAGTGCCGCTGTCCGGGCAAAGTTTCCTTCATATCACAGTGTATGGCGTATGCCCGTCTTCATTAGCCCAGTTTGGAGCAGAACAGTAGGACGTTAAACCCCATTTCATTTCATCTCTGCCATCCAAACTATTGTGGTTCATTACCGAAAATAAAGAACTCGTCAGAATACTTCGAGTTTGAGTCATTCTTAGATTATTCATACCAGAAACTCTCGTCTCACATCATACCTGCTGTCAAATTTCTGTGGTTTTTATCAAATCTTTAAATTTCGAGTTTTTAAAGGAGTGTGACATTTGGAATTTGAGAGTTGTTAAGTTTATTAAGATGTGACTCATGGCGTAATGATATAGACATTAATGTTGCTCTGGTATACTTCTTTCCGGTGAAACAGCAGACGTAGCTAATTTCAAGCTGCATCGAGAGATGCGAGGAAATGACATACAGTTTTTATGACATTTACTGTGAACCGTGAGTTTGATATAAGCTGATTTATGAGAGTTTTTGTACAATTATTCTATTTACTTGTCGGATTTAAATTAAAACTAATTCTATCTCTTTTTTTTAATTTTTTCACAGGAAATGGGTGAATTATTAATGACAGCGTACCGACCACGTGCTGAGCCCCAGGACGAGGCGGATCCGAGGGTCAGCTTAATCGTTGACCCTCAATCCCAAACGCATCCTAACTCTCAACAAACTCAGCCTAGCAACGGTGTAACACATCAAAATGGCGGACCCACCGTTCAGAAGAAGAAACCCGGATTAAAACAGACATTGCCCCTTGGCTGCTTCAAGAACCGAAAAAGATGTCGGTTGATAACGGCAATTATTTTGACAATTCTTATTATATCGGCGGTGGCAATAATCTTAGCCGTGTGTTTAAAATCGTCGGACGATGATGATTCGACATTAAATCATGTTCCCGAAACGAAAAACCAAAGTCGTTTCTTGAAAACCACCAAATTGCCACAAACCACCACATCGACGGTTGCCACATCGACAACTTCTACAACAGTGCCACCAGAAACAACAGTTTCCGTTCCAGTACCGGAAGTAAATGAATTTGAGAATTATCCGGACAGAGGTGATAGCCGTTTGTTTAAAATCAATTTGGACAACGGTGACATTATAAGGACATATGGATCTAAATCGTCCAATGGAAATCTCGCATCTTTAACGTCTATAAGTGTTGCGGAGGGAACCGGTAGTGATACCCATATTCGATTAGGGAACAGAAATAATTTAGCGTCAGTAATGCTCTCTGATGGCACCCACGTGTCTTACGATATGTCTGACAATCTTCAGAATTTAGAAATGAAAATATTTACGGGTGGACCGATTGATGTAAATCCTAAGACACCTCGTGCTTTTGTTCAGGGAATTTTGATTGACAAAAACGCCTCTGTGTTAACACGCCTGTTGTTGTTGCTCTCCGGTAAACAAGCCTCTATAAACAGAAGACCCGGAGTTGCGCAAACTGCGAACAAAACGTGTATATCTTATTTGCCACTACGAGTGACTAAATGTGGTAGCCAGTATCCCTATGAGGGTGCATTTATTGAAGGTAAAGTTAGAATTGGCGGGAAATCGCCCGTGTTAATGGTTGCGCTGCCATGGCCGACCGAGCGTGACGAGTGTTTTCAGCAGACATGGGAATCAAATACAAGACCGAATTATTATATACCGCTTCCAAGTCGATTAAATCGTAGTGCTTCTTTTGCAGAGATCAGTCAAAATTGTGATTCATATGTGGATTATTTCTACCCCGTCTGCTCAAGTCAGGAAGTATACGATCAAAACTTACACATGGATATGTGCAATACCCTTGCCAATCAAACGGCCCGTGCTCAAGGTGGAAATAGTGTAATATATTCGTCTGTGTTCAGTAGCTGTAGGAAAATATTTAGCAGTATTAACTCCATGTGTTCGGCACTACAATATAAATCTGTCGATGAACCAACGTGGAAAACTTCAAAAGACGTTCTCTCACGGAGTCTGTGTTCTTTACCAGAATCAGAATCTCAAGGGACGGTAGCAGATGATCAGTTACAAGTGGGTTTACATGTGCTAGCGTTTTGCCCATCACAGACTCCATTTCGATCACCTGAACAAAACATTAACATGCGTTTTAATCAATCAAAAAGTATTGGAAGTCCAATCCATATAAACTGTGAGGGGTCACCGGAAGTAACCTTCGTCTCAGTCGGACATGCTTACACCGGTTCTAGTAGTCTCGATCGAGTCATGCATCGATTTCGAGTGTGTTCAATTTGTGCATTTGAAACGTCAGTGCGCGCAGTGCTTACAAAGGATAAAATTTGTTGTGACGATACGTGTCTGGATAATCGTGTGTGCAGGGAAGGACGAATTCCCGCCATTGAGGAATCGACGTTCAGACAACACAGTTCGGTCTATTGTCATGACTTCTTTGCTGATCGAGGCTATAACACTGAATCGCTAAAATATAACTGCAAGGGAAATTGTGAAACTAATTTGTCTGTGAACTTTACAATGTTCGATGTTAGTTCACACAAGACATTTTATCATCAAGCCGTTACTTGCCACGAATCTGAACTTAATGCCTGTAAAATGGAATTTGGGCGGTAGAATTAGTTTTATAGGAGGTTCGGCAAATCAGTGATTGACTTGTAATATTACTGATTTCGGTGAATATAAAAATTTACTTGTAACTTCATAAATCAGTGATACAACTTACTTGTAATATTGCCGAGTTCGGTAAATGAAACAATTTACTTGTAACTTCAATCAAAGTTGGGCAAATCATTGATACAATTTACTTGTAATATTGCTGAGTCCGGTGACATACGAAGTTCGGCAAATCAGTGCTACAATTTACATGCAATATTTCCGAGTTCGGTGAATAAACCAATCAAATTATTAATCAATAGAACTTTACTATGTTTGAGGAATCATCTAAACAATCTACTTATAGTAAAGTGTGTTGAATAATCATAGACATTTCAGCTGTCACGTTATCGGACTTTTAGACAAGTGTCAATGTGTAAAACAAAGGATTTCTTTTGAAATTAGTTCGAACCGGTTCCAAAATACAATTGTGGAATATGACTAAAAAGCTATTGAAAATATTCATTGCAAATTTTTAAATATCAATAGTTTTCATTTGTTTTGCTAATGGATAAGAAACGGGTCAGAAGCGTTCTTATGTTAGTGCTCAGAATTCAGCGATTTTTGGAAGCATTCCTTGTAATTACCTCCCTTATCTCATTAACGACGTCATCAAATGCAGTATATTCTGTACTTAGTACTGTCATTCAACAGACGTTGGATAATTTATACATATTTCATTTATATTAATAGTTTTTGCAGTGGCAGCGCCAGAGGGGTGGCACCAACCCACCCTTAACACCCAACCACCCTCGTTGCATCCACCCATCCTTTTGCCATCCAACGTATGTACTATTTCATTGAAAGCTAGTCATATCCAAGTTCCATCAGCCCATTTTTCTTTTTTTCTGATTGATGCTACAGTGCATATTCTCATGAATTTTTGAAGTTCTCGGACTCAGAACTCCCCCACCCCTCCTGGAAGAGCCTGACGACGTCACTGTATATTTATATACTGTACTTCAGCAAGTAGATTCTGCATAAAGAATCCGTTGTTCTTGGTAACATTAAAACACCTTCACATCATGGTATTTATGTACATTCTCGTTCCCGATTAATAAGTATATAGTTTCATGTCATAACATTGAATTTCCGCTGATGGCGATTGCTCCTGTAATCTGAAAACACCTAGTATGTGTGCCGAATCTAAATCAGTATACTTACATGACATACTAGGTTCTCCCAGATGAAAAATGAGTTTCACACACTGTAATATTTTTAACTGACGAAGAAAAACCTATGGGTCTAACTCATCTTTCACCCAAATTTGACTTACTAGGTATTTCCAGATTACAGGCTCACCCACGATGTTTTTGTCAATAGTTTTCGTCGCGGAAATAACAGATGGCGATCTTATCATCAGTTCTTAATTTACAAATGCATACGACTGCATTACAAGCGTTACAAGCTGTATTGAGTGTGGATGAGTGTTTTATTAAGCTAGAAAACCTAAAGTAGTTTCTGAAAAGAGTTCTCATTTTGGGTGCATTATGAAAGAGCTAAATATGCCTGCTGTAGATATTTCTTTTCGCTATCACTGATATATAAATTAATGGGACTTCATTAACGTAACAAGTACGTGATCAACACTCCAGACAATCGGATGGTCGTGATTTTGAAAGGATGGAAATACCACCATTTAATACTTGACAAACGAGACTATAGGTAATTTGACTAAAAGTTTCAATATATTTCATTTGTCTATTTTTAATCAATTTATAGCAAGCACGGGCTTCTCTTTATCTAATGTAACATAATGCACCATTAATTAATTTGGCTGATTTATATCTAATTTGAACAATAAGTTATTATAGTTATGGATTCCTTTCTCCCTTTTCTCACCACCAGGCCCTTTCATTCATGCCATTGGTCCCAATTTCTCAATCCGATTAAAATACAGATCTATATTTCGTTTCGTTTTTATCTATAAAAACGAAACGAAATAGGATCTGGTTTTTAATCAGATTGCTAACCTCTCTGCACGTCACAAAATTTATAATGCATCGTTGAAATCCAGCATAATATAGTTGATATTTATTTATATATTAATTTGTTCTTATCATCTTTTAAAGTGCTAATAATTTGTACATATTGAATATATATATTTGTTGTATTTGAATGAGTGTATTAAATTGATTTGATGTTTATTGGTTTTCGTTTTGTGGAATGGCAACATGTGTGTTTATAACACAGACTCAGCTTAGTCTTTGACTCAATGTTATCCATTGCAAACACGGCTTAAAACAACATTGATGTCGTGATCTTACGGTGAAAAAAATGAATGAATGAAATATGGGTTTATGGTATTGGTACGTCAGCTCCAATTGGGCTATGTTGTGGCAAACTATAACCGTGAAAAGACGGGCTTCTGGTATCAAATATTTAAGACACAATGAAAATTTTTAACTCGGCACACGAATCGCGTGCCAAAATGCTTTCGACTGGCATTTGTAAAGAAGTGACTGGTGAACGAAGCTGAAGATATCCCACAAGGGGAGACTGCCGGGGTAGACTGGAATAACCAAACGTCAAAGAAAGCCATTCAATTTACACTCTTGTCATATTTCGACAAACATAACTGATTAGAAATTATGGTAAACCAGAAACGATTGAATGTATTTGATATACGTATACATTCATATTACATCAACTACATTAAACATACATTATGGGAGAACAAAAACAGACTTTTGTCGGTCTTCCTTTGGGCCTCAGAAGTCATAGAAATTATAAATTAGATATTTATTTAAACAACAAGCCTAAAATGAACTCTGTAGACCCACGGATGGCTTGGATTGGGCTCGGATTAAAACAGGATTTCGTTGACTGATTTAATCACTATGGCGTCGTGGGCGGGGCTTCTCCGTGACGTTGACGTCATCATACTTCCGGACTGTTTTCTATTCGTCTACTTAGGGAGTCGCTTAGGCCTACCTGAAGTACAAAAGAGTACACGCAGGCAACGCAAGAAGTCGGCTATTTATTATAATTTATTTACAATACTGCCTCGTTGATTTGGCCCATTCCTTTCAAACTTTAATATCCTATCGCAGACTTTCTCTTCTTCTCTATATATTAAAAGTCTTAATTCTAATTTATAGTAAAAAATAAATGTATACGAATTGAATTGCAGTCCTGTCTCAAACCGAATACGCTATCGGTACTAGTCATTGTAAACAGTACTTGATAATCGAGACTATATAAGTGGAGTTAACGCCTGTCAATCAACAATCGGCCATAATGGGAAAAGGGTGTCGATGAATTTAACTCCCATTTCTAGTAAAAAATTATAGTGGTAACAACTTTGTTCAGGATAAAGTAATTTGACTGAAATTTTCAATATATTCTTGTTTCAGCATCTTTTTTTGAACTGTTATAGCAAGAATGGCTAACTCCTTGTTAAAATCTCCCATAATGTATCTTTAACAAAAGCGTTGCGACCCATGACATTTGTCACACTGATCAGCAGTGAATATTTGCTTGACCGCTACAATCACTGATGGGGATGACATCGAAGCGACTTAATGAGTCCCCAGTATTAATAACTTTTTTCGTCTGACAAAATAAATTCTAAAACATTTTTTTGAAGTATTTGTAGTTAAAAAAAATATTTCCTAATTAGTGTAAATGTGTATTAAATGAGTAAATGCATCATTTTGTCCGAAGCAGTTATGTAAACAACGCACGCGCCATTGAGCCAATGACTGACGCCGCGTGATGTCATTGCACGTGTTGAAGACAGTCATCTGTGACAGAGATATTATAAGTAATTCTCTGTGAAACAGATTGGGCATTTGTATCCATTTCTAGGGGTCACAGAATAGCGAATTAGCTTCTTTAACAACTACAATTGTCGGTGAATCAATTCGACCCCTGGTCTAGGTCATTTTAGAATCAACATGATGTATTTTTGCGACACTGGTCTTATGTAGTAATTTGAAAAAGAATAGGCCGTAAAGCCGCTATATGACCATATGCCTATCTTTACTTGTTCGGAGGCTAAACCCAATTTCATACTGATCTATAACATTTAGTAAGTGAACTAGAAATGGAGGTAAGGGTCTTGGTCAGTGGATTAAAACCAGGAAATAAGGCCGGTGGCAAGATCCTACGACTTGCATAGATGGCAGTACTTATGATTATACAATTAACGATATTTTACGAACACAATTTCATTACTAAAATGTCTTCAACGAAATCTCCCGCGACGTTTACTACGCTTGATGGCAGACCTCAGAATCTAAAGCGCACAAGTCGCTCAACTCCCTCCGAAAGGAACTGAAATAAAAGGTAGGTTGGAAAAAAGCCGATGTTACAGCCCCCCCCCCCCCAACCCCACCGATGCTTATTTAACCATAGTAATAACATACTTGTAAATCGTATTGATTTGATATGTACATTCGAGACGTCGTGATCCAAGGGAGGGAACTACAATAATAAAATCAAATGCCCGAATAGGGCTGCCCTTTACTTACAAATTGGACCTAAACCTACTTATTAATAATTGTAAACCGTGAAATACAAAAGCTGTATATAGAAAATGAAAATCCGTTTCATGTGTTTATAGAACATACATCCCATTTCAAACAATACTTGTTAATTATAACAAATCCAGCAACACACCACACCACGTATAGTCGCCACCGCTCATACCATCTTTACCATGAGAGAGAGAGAGAGAGAGAGAGAGAGAGAGAGAAAAAAAAATGGGGTGTAACGTCCACTCGACACAAACTAGGTCATTTTGGGACTAACATATGGTTTCAATTTTTTTATTTCAAAAATTCGCTTGGGCTAGGGATCTTTAGCAGTGGGAGGAAACCTGAGTGCCCAGAGGAAACCCACGAGGTTGAGAAGGCGCCCCTATCTTCGTGCCACATACGCTCACACCAGGGATCGAAACCACAGCCGTAAGCCAGAGGTGACAGGCCAGCTAGAGGTCGAAGCGCGGCACTCTAGACCACTAGGCCATCTTCACATGATGTGCAACCTCTTACTCTTAACTTTTGATTGAATAAGTTGTAATTTATGGAGTAATATGTCAGAATAAAAAGCAAATATAGACTTTCGGACCATAAAACGTTGTCATACCAACAGGCAATTATTATAATCTAGGCCTACCCTGAATTATGATATGGCCGTCTCAATTTTCTGGAAAACACAAGTTCTTTCTCTTGAATGGACCCCACCCCCTTCGCTTCGATGACATAATTGTTTTGCAACCAGACAGAGAGAGAGAGGGAAATGGGGTTTAACGTCCACTCAACACAAACCAGGTCATTTCCCATTGATACATTAACATTTTCCATGCAATGGAATCGGTGGACCTGGGGATTGCATTTACTTATTTCATTATTTAACATGGATACGTGGATGTATAAAGATTTGGAGGGAAATGAATTAGAGAATATACACGTGATCTGACCTTTAAAGAACGTGGAACAGCGTCAAGGTTGTAAACAACCAGAAGTTGGTCAAATTTATTACTTACCCAGCCAGATTTTTCTCGAAACCACGAGTTGTTTCCCTTAGATGGAAATCCCCCTATTATGACTTCATCGTTGTAAGATTAGACATGTTCTAGCCAATCGATGCCTTCGTTTACGTAACAGATAAAGCGACCCAGTGCGTGAATATGAATGAACGTTCTGGGGTTTTCCCGTCATTTCACGACTTTTGCATTGGGGATATAAAACAGCTTGAAAACGAAATGCGGCAGAAATTATAGAACAAGCTCACAGACGAATTGTGAAGTTTACGATTATTCTTAACTAGAGAAACAAAAGCTTATAACTAGAAATCACAAACAGTGAACGAATAACATTGTTTTTACGAGTTAAAGGTGCATTTAAAGGAACTTTTGCAAAAAAGTGAAAATCAGTCACAAAATGCCTGCCAAGGAAATAGCTGTTGGAATTGATTTAGGTACAACGTATTCCTGCGTCGGTGTATTCCAACATGGCAAAGTGGAAATCATCGCCAACGACCAAGGTAATCGCACAACTCCAAGTTATGTTGCTTTCACAGATTCTGAGAGACTCATAGGCGATGCTGCAAAAAACCAAGTTGCCTTAAATCCAACTAACACAATTTTCGATGCTAAACGACTCATTGGAAGAAAATTCACTGATGACACTGTACAGAGAGATATGAAACACTGGCCTTTCAAAGTTATTAGTGATGGAGGCAAACCGAAAGTGCAAGCTGACTATAAAAATGAATTGAAAACTTTCTCCCCAGAAGAAATAAGCTCCATGATTTTGACCAAAATGAAAGAAACCGCCGAAGCTTATATGGGACAGAAGATTAAATCTGCAGTTATCACTGTGCCAGCATATTTTAATGACTCTCAGAGACAGGCTACCAAAGATGCAGGCGCCATTGCCGGTCTCAATGTTTTGAGAATCATCAATGAACCAACTGCCGCAGCTTTAGCCTATGGATTGGATAAAAACCTAGCAGGAGAGAAAAACGTTTTGATCTTTGATCTTGGAGGCGGAACCTTTGATGTGTCCATTTTAACCATTGATGAAGGTTCCTTGTTTGAAGTTAAATCTACGGCAGGGGATACCCATCTAGGTGGAGAAGATTTTGATCAGAGAATGGTGCAGCATTTTATACAAGAATTCCAAAGAAAGTACAAGAAAGACATGTCCAAAAATTCCAGAGCTCTACGACGGCTGAGAACGAGCTGTGAAAGAGCTAAACGAACTCTTTCCAGTAGTGCAGAGGCCAGTATTGAGATAGATTCGTTGTTTGAAGGAATTGACTTTTACACAAAGATTTCGCGAGCAAGATTTGAAGACCTGTGCTCAGATTTGTTCCGTGGCACCATGGAACCAGTGGAGAAAGCTTTGAATGATGCAAAACTAGATAAATCCAAAATTCACGAAGTTGTGCTGGTTGGAGGATCTACCAGAATTCCTAAAATTCAGAAACTTCTCCAAGATTTTATGAATGGTAAAGAATTGAACAAATCTATCAACCCTGATGAAGCTGTAGCTTATGGTGCTGCTGTCCAAGCTGCTATCCTAACCGGAGACACCAGTGATGCCATTAAAGATGTACTGCTGGTCGATGTGGCACCTCTTTCCCTTGGAATTGAAACAGCTGGTGGAGTCATGACAAAACTTATTGAACGCAATACCAGAATCCCTGCAAAAGCTAGCAACACCTTTACGACTTATTCAGATAACCAGCCTGGTGTCTCAATTCAGGTGTTTGAAGGTGAAAGAGCTATGACCAAAGACAACAACCAGTTAGGAAAATTTGAACTCTCGGGAATTCCTCCAGCACCCAGAGGTGTTCCGCAGATTGATGTTACCTTTGACATTGATGCTAACGGTATCTTAAATGTGTCTGCAGTGGACAAGAGTACTGGTAAATCCAATAAAATCACCATTACAAATAATAAAGGAAGATTAAGTCAGGAGGAGATTGAACGAATGGTGAACGAAGCTGAGAAATACAAGGAAGAAGACGACAAACAGAGAGCAAAAATGACTGCTAGAAATAAACTCGAATCCTATGTGTACTCAATTAAACAAGCTGTTTGGGACGCTGGGGTTAAATTAGACTCCGGGGACAAAGATGCCGTTACAAAAGCCTGTGATGACACCATTAAATGGTTGGATCAAAATGCTTTAGCTGATGTGGATGAATATGACTATAAAACAACTGAACTTCAGAAAATCTGTTCTCCTATCATGAGTAAACTACACGGCCAGAGTGCCGGTGCTGGTGGTTATCCTGGTGAACAGCGCCAATCTGGTGGTGGTCAGGGACCTACAGTTGAAGAAGTGGACTAAGTGCTAGAACTGTGATAATAAACAAATATACATATCTGTGTATTGTGCCTCTTGTTAGCCTATTTGTGATATAATACGCTTTCATACAGATCTGTTTAATATTCAGTATTAAAATTTCAAACTTGACGTATCTTGTCAATAAACCTATTGGGATTGGAAAATCAACAGAATAATTACATTATATCAACGGTATGAAGGACTTGACCAGAATGTGTTTTAGTGCTTTATGTGTGGGTTGTGATTGTTATAAGGAGTATATAGTTCAGTTTTTGTAACATTAGATCTTGTGATTGTTACAATGTGTATATAGTTTAGATCCTGTGATTGTTACAATGTGTATATAGTTTAGTTTTTGTAACATTAGATCTTGTGGTTGGTATCATGTATATAGTTTAGTTTTTGTTCAATATTAGAATTTTGTTGTTGTTAATTCCAAGTTTAATTTGAAAAGTTTCAACCCTAATGATGTCAAAGTCTGACATTTAATCCTTTGATTTTGTACTAAGGAATTTGTTATAATAAAACACATTAATCACAAAATAACTGGTTTTTGATCAATTTTGTTAGTATTTTCTATCGGAATCCCAGAGAAACCAATAAATGGGGTCTAATGTCCACTCGACACAAACTAGACTACGTCAGTTTGAGGCTAACTTATGGTACAATTTTATTTCAAAAATTAGTTTGTGCATAAGGGTTTTTAGCATGGGGGGGGGCGGAGAAACGCAAGAAAACAGAAAGGCGATCCTACTCCTCGTAACGAACGCGAGAGAGAGAGACAGAGAGAGAGAGAGAGAGAGAGAGAGAGAGAGAGAGAGAGAGATGGGGTTTATCGTCCACTCGACACAAACTAGGTCATTTTGGGAATAACATATGGTTTCAAATAAATTTCAATATTTCGCTTGCGCGTAGGGGTCTTTAGCAGTGGGAGGAAACCGGAGTGCCCGGAGGAAAACCACAAGGTTGAGAAGGCGCCCCTACCTCCATGCCACATACGCTCACACCAGGGATCGAAACCACAGACGAAAGCCAGAGGTGACCGGCCAGCTAGAGGACGAAGCGCGGCACTCTAGACTACTAGGCTAGGCCACCCCCCCCCCCTCGTAACGTTTCAAGTTTGGGATCGAAACCATCCCATTCACCACCCAAACCCCCTTTACACCAGGCAAGATGCAAGTGAATGACACAAGGTCTATCCACTGGATATCCCTGAAGATAAACATTTTGATGCAGAACATGCTTTTCCACCTACGTTTCTGTTCTTTTATTTGGCAGTAAAATATGGTACTTCTTCCCAGTCTGAGAGGCACCTAATCCAATTTCTTCTTCATCCCTTACTTCCCAGTCGGAGAGACACCTTATCCAACCCTTACTTCCCAGTCGTAGAGACACCTAATCCAACCCGTCGTTATGTCGTGTAAAATGTCGGGTTAAAATGTTGTATAATGTCGGCTTGTCGTGGTGTCGGATTGTCGTGGTGTAGTGATATCGCGCCCTCCGTTGTGTACCACTGTCAACAAGAATCACGCCGAAAAATTCCCGATGAGCTTTCTCGACCAACGCAGTGATCAAACACGAGACCTCAACTAGCCAACGTCTTATTTACTGATTCACCCTGACTACCACAAAAATAGGACATTAAACCCCATTTCCGGAGTGATTCCTCTTTGACAGTGGTGCATGACGTGGGGGTGGGGGGGCTGGGAGGAATCACGTATAGTCAATAGTATGGGCAAAAATCCGAGGCCCCATTTATATATTAGCATGCACGTAATAGACCCCTTGACAGTGGGAATTCCAATATAAGAGTAGGCCGTTACCGTAGCGCTACTATTCCCCCATAATACACTGAATAGGGTATATCCGTCTTCATTAGCCCATTCGAGCAGATCGAAATGAAATGAAAGGGGGTTTAACGTCCTACTGTTCTGCTCCTCACCTGGGCTAATGAAGACGGGCATGCGCCATAAAGTGTGATATGAGGGAAATTTTGCCTAGACAGCGGCGCTACGGCCTACTCTTATATCAAATTCCAACAGCCAAGGGATCTTTTACGTGCTTGCCAATGTGTACACGGGACCTCGGTTTTCCATCCCATCCGAGCGACAAGACAGCTGTCCTTGTCAGACCCTACGTCCTGCATTACTGACAAGGGGAAACCACGCCGGAAAATCTGGATGAACTTTCTCGGCCAATGCACCGAACACTCGACCTGTAGCCGAGCTTACGTCATTCAGTGTGATATGGGGGACATTTTGCCCGGACAGCGGCGCTACGGCCTACTGTTATATCGAATTCCACTTGCCATGGGATCTATTACGTGCATGCCAATGTATACACGGGAACTAGATTTCTCGTCCCATCCGAACAACTACATAGCTGTCAGGCCCTCCTCCCTGCACCCTAGACAAGGGTAAAACGCGCCGGAAAATATTGATGACTTTTCTCTGCTAACACCGGGGGTGAACCCGCGACCTCCAGGCTAGCGAGTCAGTATGTTACTCACTTAGCCACTGTGTCTCCCGATGTAGAAGAGTTGGACGTTAAACCCCATTTTATTTTCCCACTTTTCCCAAATTTTCAGTGGACCGTGGCATTTCTTCATCGAATTTCAATTGTGAAGGATTCTTTTATGTGCACCCCAATGAGCACACAGGAGGTTGGCGGGGGGTGTACCATCTACAATACTAAACAGTAGACACTGTTCTTTGCCCGGCCCTACGTCCTGCACTACCAACATGGAGAAACTACGCTGCAAAAAAAAACCCCAGGTAACTTTCAGTGTACATAATTATAGTATTGAGTGCAGGAATATGGCCGATAACCCGATCGCCCGGCACCACGACACCACGACAACCCGACATCACTACACCTCGACAACCTGACATCACGACAACGCGACAACCCGACATTACAACATTTTAACCCGACAATATGAAATTTTTACGCGAGAGAGATAAGAGAGAAATGGGATTTAACGTCCACTCGACACAAAGTTTACTAGGTCATTTTGGGACTAACTTATTTCAATAATTCGCATGCGCGTAGGGGTCTTTAGCAGTGGGAGGAAACCGGAGTGCCCGGAGGAAACCCACGAGGTTGAGAAGGCGTCCCTATCTCCATGCCACATACGCTCACACCAGGGATCGAAACCACAGTGGTGACCGCCCAGCTAGAGGTCGAAGCGCGGCACTCTAGACCACTACGCCATCCCAACTCCCCCTTTATTTAAAGCGGGAATTTCATATTTTCTAAGAAAGCCAAAACATAATTATTTCTATGTCTTTTGCTCAATAGGTTGTCAACTCACTATTATACAATCATAGGCATTATTTTCAACACTGAAACATCTTTCACATCGGAAATAATAACACAATTACCCCCTTGTTTTCCCATTCCCCCCATGCAATAGCTATCTTCAACGTTTGAATTAAATGTTGAAAGTTTTATTTTTGCCAATTTCTCAACTGGCAATAGTGAATTATGGGATTATTCTTTAACAAGGTAGGACTGTTATAGATACCATCTATTTTAAGGCTTTATTTTAATATATTTTAAAAATATAACTTAAAAAAATGAAATTGCCACTTTAAAGTGTCGCGATGACCTACTCTTCAGTCATTTCTGTCGATCGACGGGATTTTTGTTCCAAAAGCTGGAGAGGGTGGGGGTGTCAAACATAACCGTTCATTAAAATGGCAATGCATGGGAATCTTACAAGATAAATACTGCTGACACCAACAAGATGTAGGTACGTGATATTGTAATAATTATAATACCATATACACATGCCGTTATTGTACTGTAAAGGCTGGTAAAGTAATACATGAAATGAAATGAAATGGGGTTTAACCAGGGGCGTTTTAAGGTTTATCATGGTGGAGGCTATACTATTTTGAGGGCCCTTTTCGCGGGGGTGGGGGCGTCTTGGTTGATGATTTTTATATCAATGCAATGACTGCATTCGCATTCAGTAATGGACGCGACAGTAACATTGTATAGAAAACGATAGACCTTGGCCAGAGGGGCCCTTTTGTTAGACGTGGGGGCCTTTTGCCTGCCTTTAGGGGCCCCCTAACTAGGGTACATTTTCATTTTTCTCATCGGTTTTAGCATTTTTCTCCCGTTTTACTTTTCCAATTTCTTTGATTTTTTTCGCGAGGAGGCTGGCGCCTCCAGCGCCTCAGCTATAAAACGCCTTTGGGTTTAACGTCCTACTGTTCTGCTCTGAACTGGGTTGATGAAGACGGGCATACGCCATACATTGTACTATAAGGGAAATTTTGCCCAGACAGCGACACCGTGGCCTACTCATAATCGAATTCCAACTGTCAAGCGACTTTTTACGTGCAAGCCAATGTGGATACGGGGTCTTGGTTTTTCGTCCCATCCTTGTCGTCGGGTTAAAGTAATAAGTCAATAAGGAATCTAGAATGAAATGACAGACTCAAAAAAAAAATTGTCGCACAGTCAAAGGGATTGATTTAGATAGAGCAAATCGTTCTTGTTATGATAGTTCAAATTGGATAATGAAGAATTAATATATTGAAAGTTTCGTTCAAATTACGATACTTTATTCTGAACCAAGGTATCAGTGTTTGAAGTTTTGATCAGATGTGGCATTGGCATAGATTATTTAAATAGCAACGGTAATTTACAATCGAGAATAAATCTCAATTCACCATCTTAAAATTAAACTAAAGTGTGTTTCAATCCAATTATACCTCGGCCATCTGATAGTCTAGAGAGTTGATTATGGGCTTATCATGTGAATAAATGTCAAAATAATAATTTTTAACATTTGAAGCTAAAAAAAACCCAGACCTACCGGTACTATAGCTCTTTAACTTTTAATAATATATACCCCATCTTTAAATAGCCTTTCTAAAAGTGTTAAGCCAGTCGGTGTCTTACTTGTTTGTCCCAGGTTATCGGGGTTTTTTACCATAGAGGTGTAGTTTTTGTTGCCATTGTTGTTTTTTTTTGGTTTTTTTAATTGGAAACTGACTAACGATAACAACGTAATTTAACTCACTAGCTATAGTAAACATACAACACAGAATTCCTTGTAGATTCTATCTCTGTAAGTTATGACTAATTCTTGGTTATGTTTAAAGGTCGTCCCTTGCAGCGGCACTGTTTATTTTTGTTTGTTTTTAAAGACGTAGATAACTTAAATATTAAAGGTTTTTTAGGCCTACTCTATAGAAATCGAATCGAAAGATTATATTTATTTAATTCAATAAGTAACAACATGGCTATAAAAAATTGTGAGGAAATTGTTTTCAGAATAAATTAACTTGTGACTGTGATCTAACCTTTAAATCAGAACCTGGAACGGATTCAAAGTAATAAACAACCAAGTTATTTATACTTCACCGAGCTAGATTTTTCTCGAAATCACGAGTTGTTTCCCTTAGATGGAAATCCCCCTACTATGACATCATCGTTGTAAGATTAGACATGTTCTAGCCAATCGGTGCCTTTGTTTACGTAATAGATAAAGAGCCACCGTTCTTGAATATGTATGAACGTTCCAGAGTATTCCTGTCTATTCAAGACTTTTGTATTAAGCGTATAAAACCGCTTGTGAATGGAATGTGGCAGAAATTAGTTAACAAGCTCACAGACGATTTGTGAAAGGTTATTCAGAAAACGAGAGACTAGCTACAAATCACAAAAAGTGAAAGAAGAACTTTGTACGAATACGAGAAACAAAATTAAAGTGCATTTACTTTTAAGAAGAAAGTTTATAATAATATACAGAAAAGTGAAAATTACAAAATGCCTGCCAAGGAAATAGCTGTCGGAATTGATTTAGGTACAACGTATTCATGCGTCGGTGTATTCCAACATGGCAAAGTGGAAATCATCGCCAACGACCAAGGTAATCGCACAACTCCAAGTTATGTTGCTTTTACAGATTCTGAAAGACTCATAGGCGATGCTGCAAAAAACCAAGTTGCCTTAAATCCAACTAACACAATTTTCGATGCTAAACGACTAATTGGAAGAAAATTCACTGATGACACTGTACAGAGAGATATGAAACACTGGCCTTTCAAAGTTATTAGTGATGGAGGCAAACCGAAAGTGCAAGCTGAATATAAAAATGAATTGAAAACTTTCTCCCCAGAAGAAATAAGCTCCATGGTTTTGACCAAAATGAAAGAAACTGCCGAAGCTTATATGGGACAGAAGATTAAATCCGCAGTTATCACTGTGCCTGCATATTTTAATGACTCTCAGAGACAGGCTACCAAAGATGCAGGTGCCATTGCCGGTCTCAATGTTTTGAGAATCATCAATGAACCAACTGCCGCAGCTTTAGCCTATGGATTAGACAAAAACCTAGCAGGAGAGAAAAACGTTTTGATCTTTGATCTTGGAGGCGGAACCTTTGATGTGTCCATTTTAACCATTGATGAAGGGTCTTTGTTTGAAGTTAAATCTACGGCAGGAGATACCCATCTTGGTGGAGAAGATTTTGATCAAAGAATGGTGCAGCATTTTATTCAAGAATTCCAAAGAAAGCACAAGAAAGACATGTCCAAAAATTCCAGAGCTTTACGACGGCTGAGAACGAGCTGTGAAAGAGCTAAACGAACTCTTTCCAGTAGTGCAGAGGCCAGTATTGAGATAGATTCGCTGTTTGAAGGAATTGACTTTTACACAAAGATTTCAAGAGCAAGATTTGAAGACTTGTGCTCAGACTTGTTCCGTGGCACTATGGATCCAGTGGAGAAAGCTTTGAACGATGCCAAATTGGATAAATCCAAAATTCATGAAGTAGTGCTGGTTGGAGGATCTACCAGAATTCCTAAAATTCAAAAACTTCTCCAAGATTTTATGAATGGAAAAGAATTGAACAAATCTATCAACCCTGATGAAGCTGTAGCTTATGGTGCTGCTGTCCAAGCTGCTATCCTAACCGGAGACACCAGTGATGCCATTAAAGATGTACTGCTGGTCGATGTGGCACCTCTTTCCCTTGGAATTGAAACAGCTGGTGGAGTCATGACAAAACTTATTGAACGTAATACAAGAATCCCTGCAAAAGCTAGCAACACCTTTACGACTTATTCAGATAACCAGCCTGGTGTCTCTATTCAGGTGTTTGAAGGTGAAAGAGCTATGACCAAAGACAACAACCAATTAGGACAGTTTGAACTCTCAGGAATTCCTCCAGCACCCAGAGGTGTTCCCCAGATTGATGTTACCTTTGACATTGATGCTAACGGTATCTTAAATGTGTCTGCAGTGGACAAGAGTACAGGTAAATCCAATAAAATCACCATTACAAATAATAAAGGAAGATTAAGTCAGGAGGAGATTGAACGAATGGTGAACGAAGCTGAGAAATACAAGGAAGAAGACGACAAACAGAGAGCAAAAATGACTGCCAGAAATAAACTCGAATCCTATGTGTACTCAATTAAACAAGCTGTTGGGGATGCTGGAGTTAAATTAGACGCCGGGGACAAAGATGCGGTTACAAAAGCCTGTGATGACACCATTAAATGGTTGGATCAAAACGCTTTAGCTGATGTTGATGAATATGACTATAAAACAACTGAACTTCAGAAAATCTGTTCTCCTATCATGAGTAAACTACACGGCCAGAGTGCTGGTGGACAGGGACAGAACCAATCTGGTGGTGGTCAGGGACCTACAGTTGAAGAAATGGACTAAGTGCTAGAACTATGTTTATATACCTATGTATTGTGCCTCTTGTGAGTCTATTTGTGATATAATATGCTTTCATGCCAGATCTGTTTTATAGTCAGTATTACAAACTTGTTTTATAGTCAGTATTAAAATTACAAACTTGACTTATTTTGTCAATAAACCTTGTGTGATTGTGAAAACCAACAGGATATAAGTCTTGCTCATTTTATTATATCAATGGTATGAAAGGCTTTATCAGTATGGATTGTGACTGTTACAATGTATATAGTTTAGTTTTTGTTCAACATTAAATCTTTGCTGTTATTGTTAATTCAAATGTAGTTCAATAGTGAATGTTACCATTGTAAACATGTATATACTATAGCTTAGTGTTTGTTCAATTATGAATCTTTGTTGTTGTTAAGTTTAATTTAAAAGTTGTAAAATCTATCTATGTCAAGATCTGACATTTAATCCTTGATTTTGTACTAAGGAATTTGTTACAATAAAACACATTTAATTACAAAATAACTGTTTTTTGGTCAATTTTGTTAGTATTTTCTATTGGCAACCCTAGGCAAAGAGAGAAATAGGGTTTAATGTCAAATTTTTTACAATTTTATGTCAATAGTTTGCGCATAAAAGTCTTTAGCATTGGCATGAAAACAGCGAAACGCCAGACGTTGGAAGAGAGAGAGAAATGGGGTTTAATGTCCACTCGACAAAAACTAGGTCATTTTGGGACTAACATATGGTTTCAATTTTATTTCAGTAATTCGCTTGCACGTAGGAGTCTTTAGCAGTGGGAGGAAACCAGAGTGCCCGGAGGAAACCCACGAGGTTGAGAAGGCGCCTCTACCTCCATGCCACATACACTCTCACCAGGGATCGAAAACCACAGCCGCAAGTCAGAGGTGACCGGCTAGCTAGAAGACGAAGCGCGGCACTCTAGACCACTAGGCCATCCCAACTCCCCTAAGACGTTGGGAAGGCGACCCTACTTCTTGTAAATAATTGGTCTGTACGTTACGGTCTTAAGCAGTGGGGGGAAACCAATGGACCTGCAAAAAGTTAGGAAGGCGACCTTACTCACTGTAAATTGGGGATGCAAGCCTACCATTTGACTTAAAGCACCCCCACCCCTTGAATGAGGATAAACATTTAGACCCAAAACATGCTCTTCCACCTACGTTTCTGTCCTTTTATTTGGATTTGAAAAACATGTATGGTCTTACTTCCCAGTTGGAGAGACACCTAATTCAACCCCTCCCTCATCTCTTACTTCCCAGTCGGAGAGGCAGCTAGTCCAACCCTTACTCCAAAGCTGCTTTCCATTTGATCAGAGCAATTAATTTTCCCTCATAGCCACACTGCATGGCATACCTATCTTCTGGTGCAGAACAGTAAGATGTGAAACCATATTTTATTTTATTTAGCCACAATGTCTAATGATGGATAAAGGGTTTATCAAAGACAACAATGCCAATATATATAACGTTCATTTTTCAACAAGTCAAATGTAATGTATATGTCCAAGTGTTTGTTTCTAAATTCTACGCTTGGTTTCTGTTTTGATCATGGATCGTGTGTGGGGAGGGTCTCCTGCACTTACTTTTCGTTACAAGATACTTTATTCAATTATAATCGAAATCAAATAATGAAAATGAGGACCACAAAAAATATAGTCAAACCATAAGAATTGTCTGGAAAGTGTTAATGATCTGGGTGGAAAACGATTTTTAGCCATATCCAGAGTTGCTTCCCATTAATAATTGCAACCATTTGCATGGGAGGTAACTCTTCTGTGTCAAAGTGAAAATAGGGGCGAGGTTAGCGCAATACCGACGCGAACTTGTACTAACAATTACATAAGATTTGTGCTGAAAGACTTCACTGCACAGTTCCTAATCGCAAAAGCACCAGGCACTCCTTTGGTTACAAATATATTCATTGTTTACACGCTGAATTTTATTTTTCTACCAAACTTTAAAGTTGGGTTCCCAGATAAGTATTTGTCGTGTGGTTATTGCCTATAAAAGTATGACAATCGTGGTATATATATGGAAAGTAGAGAGGCGCGTATCCATGGGGATCCAAGGGTGGGGGTATATATTTTTCTTTTACATTCACCGAAATAACATCGAATAAACAAACTTGCGAAGCATTCCCGGTGATTTGGCTCCACTCCACTCTAATTCCTATAGGCCCTATATACATGTATTTCACGTAATAAATGAGCAGCAATATTGTCTCAGGGCTTCTAATTTTATGGGAGGGAGAGGGCAAATAAAATTGAACCACATCATATGTCCCGAAAAGACCTAGTTTGTGTCGAGTGGATGTTAAACTCATTTCCTATTTGTCTCTCATTATTTTTATAAAATTCACGGGAAAATACTCTTACTATAACCTGGCACCAAGTTTGATGTTGTCTCCGCCGCGGACTTTCTATTAACACGAACTTGCTCACAACCGCCTCGGACAATTCTGTTCGCGCCTTTTGCCAATTTGTTTACGATGAATAATCGCCGACATCATACACCGTAGTAATGTAGTCTATAGGTCGTTGCTACACAGAATGCTGGTGTTTGTTTTTTACGTCAAGGTTTCATGGGAGTCCGTGATCGGAAAAATCACTGTTTCATTAAATTGGACATTATTTCAGACGGCACTGGTATTCTATTGGAAATTCTTTTTAAAGAAGCAACCATTGTGATAGCGACAGATTAAATTTATATACTCCAAAAGAAATCCCCATGACCAACGTTTTTAGCAAGTCTCAATATTTTGTGCTGAAAGTCAGACGTGCTTTTTGGAATAATTCTTTCATTTTGTTGTTAAAGTTCTATTGGTTGTCTCTCTAATCGGTGGTGCAGAGACGTAGGTAGCGGGGTGGGGATTTGCAAGAAAAGTTTCCAAGTCGTTGGTATGAATACGCGAGGCCAAGTATATATTTTGCAGCATGCGTATTCTGTGACAAAATTGTCCTCGTAGCACACTGCATTTTGTAGGCTATACATGTATATCCGTCTTCATTACGCCTTGCCCAACAATATCCGCCGTACGTGTTTTGACAAGCTCAGGTCGTAGCTAGGATTTGGTCGCTCGCAGACCTGCCGCAAGAAACCGGTATAATAATAATAATATCTTTATTTTCAAAGGTGAAAAATTAGCCTTAAAGCCTGTTTACAATTTTGCCCTTTATAACAAAGAAATGAAAAGACAGTAGTAGAACAAGACACTTAACAAATACTCACAAACAAAGCATTCTAATATATATGATAATATGATAAGCTTCAAAACTAAAAGTAATATGCTGGATAATATGTAGTAACTAGTAAGTAGTTGATATATTAAATATAGACTCCAGGTTAAGAAGAAGAAATAACATGCTTAGTGATATTTTTCTTAAATAAATGAAGATTTTTAGTATGAAATTTTGTAAATCTCTACGGACAGTCTGTGACAGGGGCGGATCCAGGATTTTCAGAAAGGGGGGACGTGCTGCACCAAGTTGGGAGTGCGAAGCCGGACCCATGATTTTTGAGTGGACAAAAATGCCCACAAGGACTAATTTCATACTAGTACTGTAAATTACGATTTCCAACCTAAACTGTTTTTGTTCTCCTTTCCCGCGAGAATATATGGAGCAAAAAATTGTTCGCCACAGCAAAAAAATAGAGGGGGTGTGCGTTTATGCAACCCTTTAATTTATATCCCTAAACAGGTACCCTGTTAAATCGGAGACCACCACTTTAAGCTAACGATAAGATCAATGTTAAGAAACAGGCCATTTTGTGTCTAGAAGTAAATCAAAATCAAAGATGGGTCCCTTATGTAAATTTTAATATTTTAAAAACCGCCAACGTGTAAACGCAATATTGTACACTTTTTTAGAAAAAGAAAACAAAGCAAGCTCGGAAAGAAAACTATTCTCACAACAATGTGTTCGCCATACAGTAGCATCAGATTTAAGCATATCTTGCCTCGTGTACAACTCTCGTAACTACTTATAGCTGTAAAATACATGAGTGACCTGTTCTTATGGGGTCAAGGTTAATGATATATATGTGAAAAATAAGCTTTCTTTAGAAACGATTTCTTAAAGTACGTCTAATTTGTCTATCTGTAGTTCACATCATACTAACATTTTAGGATGTCCACTTATAATTAGCAATAATTTTGAAAGCTTGAAAAGTTATGAGACTAAAGATAGGCAATAGTATAATCTAGAACCTTTAGACTACGCGAACCAGATTGCAGTCAAGGGCTCTTTTCTTTGCACGCTAACGTGTAGGCTTACACGGGACGGAATCTCGATTTTTCGCCCCATTCGATCGACTAATGTTGCTTGCCAGACTCTCTGTCATGCACCACTGACACGTGGAAATTGTAATAGTTAGAATAACCGAAAAATGTGTATAGTAGAGTTTAGTGTTTTTCACCATCGTATAGGCCTACACTATTGTGTTTTATGTGGCTCTAAAATAATGTTGTCTAACCATTTTCTAAAAAAAATAATATCAAATCATATGCATCATTTCATAATAATTAATGGTTCCAATACGGAAATTGAGGAACTCGGAAAGTCAGTGATTCGATCCAAAGAAAAGCGTGAATGAATTATCATTATCAGATAATTTTCCCCCGAACAAATCTGGCTAGACTGCGTCATCTCTCATTCGTTCAGTAAAACAGGCTTACACTTCTACACGTTTTCATTTATATATTATCTCAAATTTACCGTTATAAAACAGTCGCGTGTCAGTGATGACTCTCGTTGGTCGTGCGATCATTTGATGCCCGCGCGCACCTGCAATTCTGTCTTTGTTTACAGAGGGCGCTCCGCCGGAACTGGATTTTTGTTCAGTAGTAACCCAACATGGCGAATAGCCATGACTGGAATATTCATTCTGTGTGTTTATTTTGGATTTTTACATTATTGTCTAGTGATTCGCATGGAAAAAGGACACAGACATGTAAGTATATTAATTTTCTTAACCCCTTGTATATTTTTCTCATAAGCATAACCATTAGTTTCACTTCAGTGCATTTTATGATCTTAGCTTCACTGAAGCGCGCAAACACAAGACCCAGTGAACGAGACCCGTTGTACGTAGCACGCGTCAAATCATTTCATCTAAAGCCCTGCTAATATCAGTTTGCTTTGAGTTCTTTTATTGCAATTTTACGACGAAATAATAAAGCTTCGGGTTTTATGCAACCGAATGCAAAAGAAATAAAGACGAAGAACATAATCAAACGTAAAATTACGCTTGCAGTATAATCTGACAAAATACGTCTGCCTGTCGCTTCGCATTTATCGAGCGATTTTTGTCGTGTCTTTCATTCGATGATTAAATTTCTCGTAAAACGGTTGACACTGTCACAGTCACTCGATCCACAGTGTTGGGAGATTGTTATTTTTTTGTATTCGACATTCATTTTGTGGGTCATTTTGCGCTGATGATTTTAATACGATAAATAATTGCAACTTTGTACCTCATAGCAGTGCTCAGTTGCTGTATGGTATATTTAGCTCCGCTGGCATGATATTGGCCCCTTTAACAGTACCGTTACGGTATATCACTTTTATTAAAATACACTAATGACTTATTCATTGTATTAAATCTACACATTATTATTACAAATTACAATAGATGAATATAATTAGATAAAAATACATGCACACTTATGAATTATTCAGGATATTTAAAACATTAATTGTCATTATTTCCAATCAACCAAGTCAACTACAAATGAGTTAAACATCTGTTGAAAGATCAATATAATATAAAGTCTAAATTCTAGTTCAGTCCTGTATATTTTTAAAATTACATTCCAGTAATTGAAATGGCATATATTTCATTAAAAGTTGGCTTTCATGTAAAAACACACTAGACAAGAAATGGTGATTAAAATTTTTATGTTTACACATAATTCTTTATTATACAGTCTATTAGGTTTCTAATTTGTTTAAGGAACATTCAGTAATTGGCATTACATATTTCATTAAAATTATTAGATGCAGAAAAACAGGAGGTTAAACACCCATTTCATTAATTCAATTATAAAATAAATGCATACAAGACAAGAAATGACTTCTTATGGTGATGAATAAATATTTTACACAATTCTATAGAATACCGTATTCAATTTCTGATTATTGTGCAAGGTATATGTACATGTACATACAGTAATTGGTAAATTTCATTAAATTAAAAGTATTTATTTTGCTGCAAGAGAGTACAGGATGTTAAACATGTACATTAATAAGACAAGAAATGATTTTGCCTTATCATGAAAAAGTATTACACATACATAATTCTATCTGGATTCCAATTAGAGTAAAGTACATTTATAGGATAGATTTGATCGATAATTAGAAATTGGCTGTGTTTTTATGATACCATGTTAATTTCCTGCATGGTATCATGTTATACCTGTAGCATCTGTCCCTTGTATTGTTCTCTAGCTTTGTCATCTTAATCCTACCTGATCACAGGTACTAATCAGATTTTCTTCATCTAATGTGTTTGTCTTCTCAGCATTATCTTGATTAGAATTATGGCCTATATAAATCATCAGGTGTAAGGGTTGATTAAAGGGGTAATTTTAGATTCTACTGCTGGTCATAAGAAGAAGTATTCCGTCAGCCTTGGCTTCATATTAAATGGGAAAGTGATAAAGTTTTGTCTTGATTTTTGAGAAATATAAGTTTGAATTAATTGCTTTTGAGTAAATACATTGAATCTGTAATGATTTGATTATTAAACGAGCTAAATCGCTAATAAAGGGGACCTAGAAATTGACATAAATGGGTAACAACTCATATGATAATGTAATATGAACGTATATTGATTTACATTCAATCGTTTCCATTTTCAATGTAATTTCAAATAAGTTATGTTAGACGAAATACGCCGAAAGTCTCAATCAAATGACAATCTCTAGTATCTGGCTATTCCAGTCTACACTGATAGTATTTATTGTGCATGCTCTCCATATCAGAATATGACTTTTTGAATAGGTCTAGCCTCTTTCATCGGCACCCGTTGTTACAAGTGGCACTGAAACGCATTATGGTAGGGTACACGATTCGTGTACCAATGGTGAAATAGTTATTTTGTCTTAAATATTAGAAATCAGAAGCCCATATTTTCCCCTGTGATTACAACATCAATGTTGATTTAAATTGACAAATAACTTGTGTTTTCAATGTGGAAGACTTTGAATGATATTGAGTTAGCTACTAAAAATGTAATTTCCATATAACTAGTTTCAATAGTGAATTTAATATTGATATAGGTGCATATATATATAGTATATATTAAATCTAAGTGTGGTATACATTAAAGTAGCTTCCTGGTTTGGAAAGGCCATGGTTTTATTCCTGGATTTTCCCAATAGAATAGTATTTTTTTTCCTTTTATTACATGTAGATGACTTCTGATATGTCAGGGCCATGACAAAGATAAACGATGTTATCTAAACTAGCAGATGTTTTTTTGTTCATGAAGAATTTATAATACTGAAGCTTGGATGTATGCTTAATGATACTTAAAAGTACTTGGATACAGCTATAAAAATACCCTGTGTTAGTCTCAAAATGACCTACTCCCTTTTAGTGGATTTTAATCTCCATTTCTATATGTTTCAAATGATGGTTGGCATGTGTGCGCTGTATCATAAGGTCTATCAGTGATATTGAGTCAACTGGCATGGTTTCGATTCCCTGGTTGTACGTGACAAGAAGTACATGTAGGGCGGCCGGTCCAACTTTGTGGGTTTTCTCCGGTTTCCCATCCTACATGCAAGCGAATTATTGAAATAAAATTGATCCATGTGTAAGTCTCGAAATGACCTAGTTTGTGTTGAGCAGATGTTAAATACCATTTCTCTGTATCTGTTTCAAAAGATGTTCATGTAATTCCTTCTTTGTCTTATTAATCACTTTCTGGTTAATAATGAGTAAAGGGATTATGTTAAGGATTATCCTAAGTAAAGATTGACATCTCAGGTGATGTAATTGACACCTGGATTGATGAAATATCTAATCAGTAACTATTACACCTTTGATTGAATCAGCAACCTTTCAACTCTTGAGTTGTGATTACTTATCTCTGATTATGTAACAGGCTTAATATCTATTGTTCTTTCTTCATTAGTAATCAGGCCTGGAAATATTGGATTTTATTTTGAACTAGTATCTAACATGTATCAAAATTATCAACACAGATGAATGGTTTTGAAAAAAGTCTTAAATATGTTAAAGGTGCTAAATCTTTATTCACTGACACCTAGAAACGGACACAAGTGGGTCGCAACACATAATAATGTAATATGAATGTATATAAACTGACTTACAATCAATAGTTCCTCTTTTTACTGTAATTTCTAATCAGTTATCTTCGGCGAAATATGTAAAAAATCCAAATTGAATGGCAATGTTTGGTGTCTTTGGTTAAGCTTAATGTCCTTGGGTCTGTTTCACGAAATTATAAAGAAAATAAAATCCAAGTATTAGTCATTTGATTGGATAATATTAGATTGGTTTTAGTGCTTAGCCAATCAAAATTGAAGTACATGTATCTACTCAAATTTGGATTTTATCTTTAGTTAAGATTTTGTGAAAGAGTGCCCTTTTCTGCACCAACTAGCAGGGAACAAAACAACCGGGTTCGCATTACAGTTTGCGATCCATTTCCGCCGTTCAGTGTTACTGCTAGTCATGGAAAAATTGATTGGCGTAAATTTACTTGGGAATCTATAAAGTTGCGAATCAGTTTTATCAGATATAATATCTTTTACATGTACATGTACTTCAACTCAAAGTTCAATTGGCGAAAATGAAAACTTTCACAGATAATGTTTAAACTTTTTGCAATGATCAAAAGAATGCTTGAAGTTCGATATATTTTACATAGTTAGTCGGAAGCTTGAAATTTTGACATTACATGCTTCCTTCGGTCTCCTATTCACACCTATTTCTGCACAATAAACATAATAGAATACCACTGCGAATGTACAGAACGGGATGAATGAATAAGGTTTATTTACATGCATTTTTGATAAATTACACATGATTTTAAACTCATGGAGGCTATGTAACCAAGGTGGACAAAACTACACAAGGTGACTTCGTTGCCATAGGGGTAATTCAGACCATGAGACATCATGAAATATGTCGCCTTGAGTTTAAATTAGTTTAGCTCCTGTTATGGATCGTAAATGAATGGTGTCGAAAATACCATCCACAATACAGTTCATGTCGTATACATGTAACATCTAAACTTGCAAGTTATGCACAAAATATGAATTAAAAAAAAATTATATTCCAAAATCACAATAACCAGGAAACTATACTGTGCTGTGATTTATGGGTATCCATGATAGATTGTAACTTCACCTCAAATGACCAAAACTGCTAATCAAAATTGGACACTGCAAACCAATTGCTGACAGATCTTTTGTTCCCTGCCAGCTAGGCTAAAGAAGACAGGACATCTACATGTACATGTATGATGGTTTCCTCTACCTGTAAATACATGAGAAGTCCTACCAGGTGTTCCAGAGAGAGTACTTCATGTGAAGCTAAAGAACTAACACATCAGATCAGATGTTGCCCATCAAGAGATAACAGAACTTCTTTAATACAAAAACGTCCATTACTGCCAATCTGAGATCATGTATCACGACAACAATAAAAAAAATATTATTCCTCAAACCCAGTCTGTCAATCAGTTTTATAGATAAATATTATTGAATGAGCTTATATCAAGACAATTTATGTGTTTTGGTGAAGCCCTTGTATTACATAAATATTATTACACTATAAATAATGATTTTTAACGATGACTTCTTGCCATTGTTATTGACATGTTCAATGAGATTATTTGTAGGATTTAGTGTACCATGTGTTAGTTTATTATAGGAATATTATTGCTATGTAATTATTATTGATGATTGACACATTGTAAACTATTTTTCTTTTGTCATTAGTTTTTGCGTGATTTATGTGTTTTTTATGAGTTTTATATGAATATGACATATGTAGGCTGACGTTGTTACTTGATTTATGACTTTATTACATCGTCTCCAGTAACCTTTTAATGCCATAATACAAAAACTGTATAAGAGCTTAGAAATTGTTTAGAGAAATGAAATGGGGTTTAACGTCCCACTGTTCTGCTCCGAAATGGGCTGATGTAGACGGGCATACGTCATACAGTGGTCTTTGAGGGAAATTTTGCCCGGACGGCACTTCGATCTACTCTTATATCGAATTGCAACTTCAAGGGATCTTTTATGTGCATGCCAATGTGTACACAGGAGTTCGTTTTTTTTTCGTGCCATCCAAACGACTAGACAGTTGTCCTTGTCAGGCGAAATTGTTTATAGCAGCGAGTATTAATAATAGAAATATTGACATACAAATGCCAGCTTGTTAATACATGTCATGTGAATATGGAAACAACAAACAACACTAGCAAAATATTGGTATTTCAAAGAAATAGCTCTAGAGGGATTTTTTTGGCTGTATTTTGGAGAATTTAACAGTATCTTATTCAAGAGGAGATGAGTATTTACAGTTTATTATTTGGAAGAATTTAAAAAAAAAATGATGCAAAAATTACTGATATAAAACTGTTTCTGTAAAACAATTTTATATCTTTATGTACACATACCTGTACATGTAGATAAATGTGTACTGGTATATTAGATTCTTGTGTATTGAAGTTTTGTGTATAGAAGATTAAGTGTGTATTACTGCTTTGTATATTGACTGTAATCCAGTTAGTGTTAATTATTGGGATGTAGTTATACATAGTATATTAGAAGGCATTACTGATTCTGTAATCTAGTTAGTATTAATTAATGGGATGTGTATTTATACTATGTCTTAGTTGTGTTAGAATACATGTACATTATTGTACATAGTATATTAGTTCAGATGTGTTTTAGTACTATGTTATAGTTGTATTAGATAGTATATTAGTTCAGATGTGTACTATGTATTACCTACATATATATCATTGTTGGAGACTGGTTTGAAATGGTTTTATTATCTGGGTGTTTTTCATTGTTATTTTAGTAGTTGACAGCTAGAAGAGTCGAGAGAATAGCCATTCCCCAGACGTTTCTGGTTTCCTTAATCTATTAAAGAGAGAAATGGGGCATCAACGTCCACTCAACACATACTGGGTCATTTTGGGACAACATATGGTTCAATTTTATATCAATAATTTGCTTGCTGCGCACAGGGGTCTTTAGCAGCGAGAGAAAAACCCATGAGGTTTGGACAGACGACACTATTCCTTGTCAAATACAACTGGGGAATCAAAACCACACCAGTTGACTAAATCACAGACCTTTTGATACAATGCGCACATGATAACCGTTCGGCTATACAAGTCCCCATCTATTAAAGACCCCTTAAATGCAATCATATTAATGAAATAAAAATATAATGTATTAGTGTCAAAATGACCTTTTTGTAACTTGAACATATAACCACTGCTTTACATGTAGATATAGAGGATAGAACCAACCCAGACTCCATTTTAATTGGTGCAGAAAAGTAGGATGTTAAACCCCATTTCATTTTATATCAGACTTCATTTAGTTTGAAACAATAAAATTGGAAAAGCAGTTTAGATAAATAGAACTAGTAGGTGTTGATTTGAACGATATTTTTATTGAATAAGTGTATATTAGAATGTCTGGTAGGTAATGAGTTAATCTAGAGATGGTAGAAGGGTTTATAGGATGTTGTTGTATTGAACTAGTCTCTAGAGTATATATTATAGAATGGAATGGTTTAATGCTACATGACACCAGATGGTGTGTAGAAGATCTATAAAACTACATCCTATACATCTCTTACATTACTGATACATGTAGTTATTGTTTCTACCATGTTTTACTGCTAGCACACTATACTCATGTGCTCTTATTTCGTACTAGGGCACTAGTCATGTCCTTTTTTTCCATGCTAGGGCACTAGTCATGTGCTCTTTTTTGTTCTATGGTACTATTCATGTTTTTTTTTCGTGCTAGGGTACTATTCTTGTACTCTTTTTGTGCTACGGTACTATTCATATACTCTATATTGTGCAAGGGAACAACTCATGTATTTGTTTCACCAAGGCCCAAGGCAATATTCATGTGCCTGTACATGTACATGTATTGTATACATGTAGCTTGTTGAAGAAAGATCCGACATGTATAAGATAGCCCTAAAAACAGACCTGGAAATAAGGACTTGTATTATCTGTCAAAATGTCATTCACTAATGAAGCACCCAACAAAGTCTAAAGGTATCACTAAGAACCATTCATAAAAGACAAATCAGTGCCTGAGTGCCTGGACAATAGTACTACTACCATCGTTTTTATACGCCCACATAGAAATGTGGACGTATATTGCCGTCGCCCCCGTCCGTCCGTCTGTCGGTCCGTCCGTCCGTCCGTCGGTCCGTCTGTCCGTCCGTCCGTCCATCGTCCACAATTGCTTGTGAACGCACTAGAGGCCAAGGTTAATATCCGATTGACCTTAAATTTATACACAGTGTTAAAGGGCATGAGACGAAGAAGCCTATTGATTTTCAGCGATATCCGATAATTACTGCCAGAGTTATGACCCTTGATCACTTTGAAAAATCCTGTGAACGCTCTAGAGGCTAAAGTTAATATTGGATTGACTTTAAATTTATACACAGTGTTCAAGGTCATGATACGAAGAAGCCTATTGATTTTCAGCAATATCCGATAATTACTGCCAGAGTTATGACCCTTGATTACTTTGAAAAATCTTGTGAATGCTCGAGAGGCTAAAGTTAATATCCGATTGACTTTAAATTTATACACAGTGTTTAAGGTCATAAGACGAAGAAGCCTATTGATTTTCAGGGATTTTCGATAATTAGTGCCAGAGTTATGGCCCTTGATCACTTCAAAAAATCTTGTGGATGCTCTAAAAGTCAAAGTTAATATCCGATTTACTTTAAATTTATACACAGTGTTTAAGGTCGTAAGACGAAAAAGCCTATTGATTTTCAGCGATTTCCGATAATTAGTGCAAGAGTTATGGCCCTTGATCACTTCAAAAAATCTTCTGGACACTGTAAAAGCCAAAGTTAATATCTGATTGACTTTAAATTTATACACAGTGTTTAAGGTCATAAGACGAAGAAGCCTATTGATTTTCAGCGATTTCCGATAATTAGTGCAAGAGTTATGGCCCTTGATCACTTCAAAAAATCTTGTGGACACTGTAAAAGCCAAAGTTAATATCCGATTGACTTTAAATTTATACACAGTGTTTAAAGTCATAAGACGAAGAAGCCTATTGATTTTCAAAGATTTCCGATAATTACTGCCAGAGTTATGGCCCTTGATCACTTCAAAAAATCTTGTGGATGCTCTCTCTACAGGGCAAAGTTAATATCCGATTGACTTTAAATTTATACACAGTGTTTAAGGTCATGAAACGAAGAAGCCTATTGATTTTCAATGATTTCCGATAATTACTGTCATAGTTAAGGCCCTTGATCACTTTAAAAAATCTTGTGGATGCTCTAGAGGTCAAAGTTAATACCCGATTGACTTTAAATTCATACACAGTGTTTAAGGTCATGAGACGAAGAAGCCAATTGATTTTTAGCGATTTCCGATAATTACTGTCAGAGTTATGGCCCTTGATCACTTCAAAAAAAATATTGTGGACACTATAGAAGCTAAAGTTTACATCTGATTCACTTTAGATTGATACACAGATTTTAAGGTCTTGAGACGAACAAGTATATTGATTTTCAATGAATTTTGATAACTTGAACACCTCAATTTATGATATTAAATGTTTCGTATACTAAACATTAGCATGGAGGAGAACTTTATCAAAGCCAAACAAATTCTAATGATTTTCTGATATTTACTTAATGAGTTGTTACTCTTAATCAGATTTTAGTGTATTATAAATGTTTCATTACCGAAAAAAGTAAAAATATGCGACCACTCTTATTGACTGCCCGGACGATTTAGCTGCTGTGGGCGTATGCTTTGTTGCCTGGCAACCTATCTTTTTAACTGTCTGCTTCCAGAAAAGTAATATCACAGACAAGACGTGGGAGAGCCAAAGCTTCTTCCTGTATTTTTAGAATATGATTTTTCGATATTCCCATTTGCGATCTTCAGCCATGGATCAGTTTAGTGGGAAGTTCTTCCTTTTATTAAATAAAAAAAACAGCCGTCAGGTTGTGGATCTTTTTGATATTAGTGTTTATGTGTCAGGCCCGTCTGATCGTAACCTCCCCTTACTCGCTATCCTATGCCTAACAATGTTGGTGAAAGGTGCTTTATTTTCAGACTTGTCTAAAAAAAAAATCCCCAGATAGTATCAAGTAAAATTGGCTCTGCATAAAATCTGTTTTATCGATACTGTATGAAGCAATCCATCTCGACAGCACTTTTATTTCAACTAGTGTAATAAACCTTTATCATTGCCTTATAAAACTCTATTAGATTCCTATACCCTGTAAAAAGATATTGTCGGTTCGATTATTAATCTAGAAAAATCTGTATTCTTTTCCCGGACTAGATATGAGACAATCTACCGGTATATATTTATATCCTAAGAAAGGTCAGCCATTTTTATGTACAGATTATGTGGATTGATAACAAATCATTTTCTTACTAGTGTAATAAGAGACTCATGTATAAATATATAATATTCAATTTCTTACATTACAAGGTTAGACTTTACCATTATTAATATATGTATGTCCGTAAGATTTAGGCAATGACTACAATGGGGTTCAATTTTAATGTCCTACTGTTCTTCTCCTACATGGCCTATGAAGACGGGCATAAACCATGCAATGTGCTATTAAAGGGAATTTTGCCTAGACAGCGGCTCTGTGGCCCACTTTTATTCGAATTCCAACTGACAAGGGATCTTTAACGGGCACACAAATGTGTACACAAGACCTGTCAAGGCAAACTTTACTTGTAATATTTGGGCACAAAATAGAGAAATTCAGGAACTCGACCCTTCCACCTGTAGGCCTATGACTTTAGATTTGAGATCTGTTCTACATCCAACCACAACTCAAGCAAAAATCTGAACCCAGGTAACTGCATTACAACCTCATACATTTAAACCATAAACAATTGTTGGCTTAGTATCTGTTATCAAATAAAATAAGGATTTGTCAATAGTAACCAGTAAAAGGATTTTGGTGGGTAACAATGGCCCCTAGTGTCCATATGGTCAAATGATCAGTGAGGCATGACAAGAGGTCCTTCACCAACAATAGGGGCTGATAAGGAGGGCTATCCCTTGAATGAAAAAAGGGAACTGAAACTTGTCAACGAGATAATAGGGAGTGAGTTAGAGAAGTCTGGTGTCAGAAGATAATGAACTCATTATTGACTATCTTCACATCTAAAGAAATAACAAATCCATGCCTTAGTCCTATTATTGAATTCCGCAAGTCACCTCTTATTTCATCAAAAACATGCTTTCAAATGGGTTTAGAGAATTTGAGTCTTAGGAGATCTATTTTTCCCGATAAATATCTTTAGATGGTGCAGGAGATTAATGTATGGAGACTTCAGACTAGTATTGTGTACATCTTAATGTATTAGAATTGAAGGGACAGACTGTTGAATCATGAGAGCTATTATGTAGAAAATCAATCACAAAAAAAATATGCAACAAAAAAAGATAAAATTTTCATAAGTTTGAATTACATGTTGGTTATAGCGATCTATGTAGTAAATAGGATAGCTGCTGAAATCTTTTAATCCGATTGGCTTCTTTTTAATCTGTTTCAGTCCAATTCGGGAGATTATCGGCCCCTGTTTTATGTTATTGAATCCAATTCAAAACAAACAGGTAATCCCTGTTATTGTTTTCTGATACAGAGTGCTTTAATTTTTTAGAATAAATTGCAAACGTGAAACGTATCATTAAATTGTATTGAAATTTGTAAGACACTGGCTTGTTGACGTCTGAAGGTCCAGGTTCAATACCAGTGTTGACTGAGAAAGTTCCCAGGATTATCCAGGGAGGTTTCTCCTTATTCGTGGTGCAGAACAGAGGTACTGGTTAGGAACAGTGTCTAGTTGTTGCTGTGTACACAGGGTTGTGCATGTAAAAGAATCCTTGAAATGAAATGAAATGGGGTTTAACGTCCTACTCTTCTGCACCTGACCTGGGCTAATGGAAGACGGGCATACGCCATACAGTGTGCTATGAGGGAAATTTTGCCCGGGCAGCGGCGCTACGGCCTACTCTTATATCGAATTCCAACTGCCAAGGGATCTTTAACGTGCACGCCAATGTGTACACGGGACCTCGGTTTTTCGTACCATCCGAACAAATAGGCAGCTGTCCTTGTCAGGCCCTCCTTCTGCATCACTGACAAGGGGAAACCACGTCGGAAAATCGAGATGAACTTTCTCGGCCAATGCAGGGATCGAACACCCGACCTCCAGACTAGCGAGCCAGCGCCTTGCCCACTTAGCCACCGTGATACCCAAAGAATCCTTGAAAGTGTAATTCAAAATAAGAGTAGGCTGTACTGCCGCTATTCGGGTAAAATTTCTCTTACAGCACACTATGAAGGCTCATCTTCATTAGCCTGCGTAGTTGGTGCAGGAAAGTTGGACGTTAAACCCCTTTTTATTTCATTTCATTCCCTTTCATATTAATAGACCTTTTGATGTGTTAAGTATCTAAGATAATCTTTTAATGTATATATGTTCTATATATGTAAACATACAATACAAGACATACTCATTTCAAATATCACATAATATACACGTACCTATATTTATATTCAATGCGATCATCTTCCTTTGATATTTCTTCAAAACCCTAATTAAAAGAATATTTCAGAAATGGTTTAAATGGTCATGCTTCCATTGAATAAAGATGCATGTATCGAATTGAAAATTAAAGTCCATTTTTTTTTATTTTGTTGATGAGGTAAAACCTGTTGAAACTTTCCATTTATTGATAGAAAATGTTTGTTCATTTGAATTCCGTGGCAAGGAATTTATTTTTATCACTCTCTTATATCATAAAACATTCACAGACATGTTTGACAAATATATACTTTGTACTTGGATACCAAAAAGAACGGAATTTGATTAATGAATTCCGTGAATTCTGAAATACCACGAGAAAAAAGACGAAGGGAAGAAAAATGATATTGTTGCATAAGAGGAGCTACATGTTGCAAGTACATGTTGGTGCAATTTCGCGTCTGCCACATGTGAGCAAACGCCGCCGAATGAGTGAAACATTTCTGACAAGTAACATTATAGATTCTTGCCAATAAAAGAAAAGTGTGGAGGCCCGACCCCATGGAGCATGGTCTGTTTGTACAGCAAGTATTTATCTAGTAAATTAAGGTAATGGAAGGATGGTTGAACATAAATCGCAGGCGATGGAACAATGGACCCTCCAACATGGTGTTTCATACTGTTTGGTTTACTACTGGGGTTGACAGTAAATTGAGATAGGCCACCTTAATGTAAAATTTGTTTCATGTACATGTACACTCAAGGATTTGAAGATATCATTTGATGGTCAACATAAGAGAATATGATTATTAATTCAAAACGTCCATGCATACATATACACGTACCACATGTAAGAAATTGTGTAAATTTTGGGATTGCGGCAGATTGTTTTTAACAATAAAGAATTTTATTTCACAATTTGTTTTTCTTCTCAAAAGATTTCAATCGATTTTTCAAAAAGTTATGTAATTTACATGTACACGCACCAATAATATTGTGTTATTCAATTTTAATATATGATATATTTTCTTTAAACGTAGCTCTGAATAAAATACTGTGATAGAACTATTGAGATTATTTTAATCTGTTCATCTACCGTTTAAACAGCACAAAAGCAAGAAAAAATTCACACTATTAGTCATGCTATAGATGATTGTTATTTAAATAAGAAGGCATGGTTGATTCTCAGTTTTATTTCTTTATTTTCATACAGAGAGAGAGAAATGGGGTTTAACCTCCACTCGACACAAACTAGGTCATTTCGGACTAACACATATTTCAATAATTCACATGTGCGTAGGGGAATTTAGCAGTGGGAGGAAACGAGAGGAACCGGAGAAAATCCATGAGGTTGGACTGGCGACCATACATAAGTGGACAATCAGAGAATATTCACTTAAATTAGATATTATTATTAGTAGTATAAAACATTTGTGTAGTGCTTCGATGTATTTTATTTCACTTTACATACAATTTAATTTTAACAAAACATTTGGAAGAAGATTCGTAAATTGTATAATTTGTTCTGATCCCGTTTGTATATACCAATACATGTATGTATGTATTTGCAAATAAACTATATTAGATATTGGAAAAAACCCAAAACATTTGAATGATTAAGATATAAAGTTGAATAATATATGGTTGATTAGTTTTTTCAATGATGCGGGATAGTGCTGGGTATTGTCACTGCAGTCACAATACGATATGTTTTGCGATTTGGGTGCTACAATACAATTCGTATCACGATTCATAACCAGGTTTATATTTACCAAGAAAACAATGGGATAAATGAATAATTGATATTTTTAATCCTGCTGATGTCTAAGAAATAAAACTTTTTTATATCACGATTTTGATGTGGACAAGCGCTGAAATAAGGGGCCGGACACGGACAATGTCCGGGCGAATTGACCCCCTTTGACAGGCCGAATTGCCTTTCGTCCGGACATAAATGTCCGACCGATTTTGGGTAAAACAGTAAGCCAAAAATAGTAATTTCATTCGCGAATTCGAGTCGATCGCTCATTATTACTAGACTCGAAAATCCAGACACAAAAATATCAACGACCCGAGTCATAGTGAAAATGTTACTATTTATATCTCGGCAGCGTGCAGATAAAATGATCAATAATTTTTAGAATCGGCTTTTTTACGCTGGTTATATCATCGACCCGAGTCCTAGTAAAAATATTACTATTTTTTTTTTATAGAATCGGCTCAAAATCCAGGCCCAAAAATATCAACGACCCGAGTCATAGTGAAAATGTAACTATTTATATCTCGGCCGCGCGCGGATAAAATAATCAATAATTATTAGAATCGGCTTTTTTACGCTGGTTATATCAACGAACCAAGTCATAGTAAAAATATTACTATTTTTTTTAGAATAGGCTCTTTTTCGCTGGTTATATCAACGACCCAAGTCATAGTAAAATTTCAATATTTACATACATGTATCTTGGCCGCTTGAGGATAAAATAATGAATAATATTGAGAATCGACTCTTTTACGCTGGTTATTAGAGTCTAAGTGTAGTAGCTAGCTTTGCGTTACTTTCGTATAAATATGATTAGCTCGAAATCACACCTAACATGACATACGTAATTATACAAATTATTAGTAATAAAAGTAATAATATTTAAAATGTTACAAGAAAATGTTCAAGTTGGCTATGGGTGTAATTAGAGAGAGACTTTTTATACGAAAATTAAAATATCTCACTTTGTTGGACACTTCCGATCATCGATGTGAATGTAAATAGACGAGCTTTGAAAACATGTCAAATAAAATAACTTCTTATTTTCCTCAACCCGTGGACACGGGATATCCCGGCTAGTGGGACCGTTCCAGAATATTTTAAAACTGGTACTGTGTCTAAAGTCTCTCAAAATGACACTTCTAAACGGGGGCCATCGCCGTCACTAGTTCGAAAATTACATACAATAAAGAACCGTAGAAAAGTGGATCAAACCTGACGTAGCAAAATGCAATGCTGACGTGTGGTTAACATACGAAGAAGACGATGGTTTTGTGACTACATTAAATTGTGAACTCTTTATAAAGTATTTTAAAAATATGAATTATATGAGGGAATTTTCCACTGCATGGAATAATGGTATTTTTATTTGTCAGGCTGAAAATCTGAAATGTCCGGCCGAAAATCATTTCAGCCTGACATGATGTCAGACTGAACCTTAGCAGTTATTTCAAGGCTTGGATGTGGATCAAAATAAGGACCAAAATATTCGAATCGTGAGAAATTGAATCACGATAAATCGATTCAATGATATATCATTAGCCCTGATGGATGGAGCAGAAAATAGGACACTAAACCCTGTTATATTTTGTTTCATGTTTAGTGCATCAATGCACATTTTATCAGAACATGTGCAGGTTTTGTATAACCAGCCTGTAGGGACATTTGAATGATGATTGAGAGTTTCTACTCTTTTACTGGAAACGGCAGTGATCAAAGTGGGTGAAGAATGCCAGGAGGCGTGTTGGCGAAGGTAAAGGAATATAACTTCTTAGCTAAAGAGTTGTTGTGTTTCCTGATAGTCAGAGAGTCAAATAGCCACCAGGGAATTTTACCATTGTTTGTATGTTTAAAGTATAAAGTGGTAGAAGCTGTAAACAAGCATCAGATGAAGGGTAGAAGATGATAAGCTAAATAAACCAAAAGACAGGCGTTAAGCTGAGATAAGCCAAATGTGCATTACTGCTACATGTTTATCTGAGAACCAGTAATGGTCATCGACTCATCGTACATCAGCATCCTGTAGGCTAAATGCAGTCAGTTACAATTCTTTCTTTGTAGTATTGCAGAAAATGAAAAGTAAAAGGGATTTAGAATCCTACTATTCTGCTCATACTGGGCTAATGAAGACCGGCATACGCCATACAGTGTGCTATGAGGGATATTTTGCTCAGGCAGTAGTGCTACAGCCTACTTTTATATCCAATTCCAACTGCCAAGGGATCTTTTATGTGCAAACCAATATGTACACAGAACCTTGCTATTTCATATTTCATCCTATCCAAACGACTATATGTCCTAGCCAGGCCCTCGGTCCTGCACCACTGACAATGAGGAACCATGCCAACCTATTCCTTGTCACTGTCAGGCCTGGGATCAAAACCTGTACATGTATGTACTCGGCTTCGTTGGAGTAGGAAATAAATCAGCAAGCAAAGATGCACAGTTGGTACCCATGGGGATACCTACCACTTGCTGATATGTTACCCCTCCAAATTCAACAAAGATGTTATCAATTAAAAAATCCAACATCAGAATTATCTTGATGGCAGTGAATTTATTTTTCGAATCACTATGTGGAATTGTAATTAACAACTAAATATTAATATCTAACAGATCCCACACTGTGAATAATGTCTTTCATCCAAGCTTTTAATTTACTATGGGAAATTTTAGTGTACAACAAGGCAGAAAAGTTTATATAGATGAGACTGAAGCAAGGGATTTGGATTGCAAGCCATCAAGTAATTCTTTGGAATTTTTTAATATCCACATTTGATTAATACCACTACAAAAGTATATTTTGTCACAGTATTTTTGAATACCCTCTTTAACTGCCGTTAGTATAGATGTCTATACTATAACTAACTGTGGTTTTGTGGAACAACGGCATGAACCTGCTATAAAACATTGCTTGTATATAGGGATTTTTATGTAGTTTATATAGGTATCCAATATAACAAACGCAAATCTGTATAGGTATCTCCACATGGAGTACCAAATGAAGTGAGTACAGATCTGTGATTGGATATAAATTCATCCTTTCTAAGAGTAGATCGTTTATACATACATGTAGCACTGTCGAATGATTTCCCGAAATTAAGTTCTTTGAACAGACAGTCGTCATAATATCGTTTACATATAAACACATATAATATCTTGTTTAACAGAAGGAGTTTTCAATGCAAGAAATTGTACCAGAAATTTATAGAATAAATTTCAAATAAATTTTTAAGTGTTAGGCAGAGCAATTTACACCTTTTGATTTGATGTATTGCAGACAGATGAATCATGATTCATTGATTCCTATTTGTAACAAAAAATGAAAATATGTGGATGTCCTTTGTCTGCAATTCTAGTTTTACTATTTTACAATTTGTAAATCATTCAAGATTTTGCTTCATGTGTGGGGGTTGATGGCCGAATGATTAGCACTTACTTGAGTCAACTGGCATGGTAGACTGGTGGCCAGTCTTCTCCACACACCAAAAATTGGCCAGTCCTCTCAAAAAAAAACCGAAAAAAAACGTAATCTCTAGAGACTGGGCAAATAGAGCTTCATTCTCATCTAGTAGGTCAATCTGCATTATGTAGGTCGTGTGACGTCGTGCACGTGATTACGACATATCTAACATCACGTGATAATAAACATGGCTGTCGACTAACTGGCAAACTGGTGTAGGTGCGACTTTCCCGAACCACACGGCGCGCACAAAAAAACGTCTTTCTTTTGTAAATAAGCAGTCATTATTGACCTCTGATACTCCTTTGGATCCTTATAACCAAGAGCCGGTAAAACATTTGCAATCGCCTCGTCAATATCCGCTAATTCGGACATGATTCCACAATTACAACGGCGTGTGTGTGAAGCCGCGAAAATCGAGACTTTATTTACAAATTCGTGTCACGTGACTCGGGGCTTGCTTGACAACTGTCAATCATTCCAAATAAGGAACAACGTAAAACAGGACAGGAACGCCCATTTTATTGTGAAGCTCGCAAATTGTCCAGTCTCTGGCGCTGGTTACAGGTTTACTCAAATTTTTTTTTTTATACAAATGGAAACGAAAGTGTTGGTTTACTAAAAATTAATACTTTTCTATAAATCGAAATGTAAAATAAATAGAAGAGACTGGGCCAGTCTACTGGCATGGTTTCAATTCCCAGGTTGTACATGACAACCATGTTAGTCCCGAAATGACCTAGCTTGTGTCGAGTGGACATTAAACCCCATTTTTCTCTCTGTCTGCTTCATGTACGTGTCGAAAGTATAGGACTACAGAAAGTTTAACAAGACATCCAAATGAAATTGAGTGCAAATTTAGGTAGGGAGAAGCAATATGGAAAAAAGATATCTAGAAATATGATAATAAAGCTAAAGTACTAAAAGATTGTAGTTGAATGTGATCTGATTGGAGAGAGAATGAAGTAATGTTATTATGTGTGTAATTATTAGTAGACTGGAAAATTCAGTTGAAGATATAAAAGATTTGGTCATGGTTGTGTTCATACTGGTGTTTGTATGACTGTATTAGGTTACAT
This sequence comes from Patella ulyssiponensis, assembly GCA_963678685.1. NCBI lineage: Eukaryota > Metazoa > Mollusca > Gastropoda > Patellidae > Patella > Patella ulyssiponensis. The sequence goes on from OY783229.1 coordinate 66,183,482, forward strand.
GCTATAGATGAGATGAAATGAAATAGGGTTTAACATCATACTTTTCTGCACAGATTGGGCTATAAGAATGAAGTGGGGTTTAACGTGCTACTTTTCTGGTCCGAACTCGGCTAATGAAGACGGAGGGCTATAATGAAGAAAATTTCCATTACAGCCTACTCTTATTTCAAATTCCAACTGTCATGGATTTATTTATTTGCACAACAATGTAAAATGTATACACGAGACCTCAGTTTTTGCGTTCCACCGATGTTCGGACTGTACATGAAGTTTTATTTTGCAGACAGATCTAGGGTGCTTGTTCAATCACCAGTCCTAAACCCTATTTATTTCAGAATTTTTAAGACTTAAAATCTTTGTTCATTTGACTCTTGTATTTCTATATTTAAATTAGAGCTGCAAAAGTCTAGTTTATTTCCTGTAAATATAATATAGATATTAATTTTGCTGTGTAAGAAGTAAAGTTATTAGAAAGTCTGAGATCGTTTATGAGTAGAATGAAAGTAATGACTGGTGGTGATGTATTGTTAGGATGTATCAGTAATTTTCTGTATGTAATATCAATATAGGATGTCTCGACCCCGTCTATTCTTCTTGCAACTCATATGATTGACAGGTCCTAGAATAGCTCTGTATCACAAAGGTAAGGGTAGAGCAGTCAGTCCAAGATGATTACAATGCCGTTTAGACTCTTTGACCTTTCTTCTCGACAGTTTTACACAAGATAGTTTGGGATTACAATATTAAAGACTGTTATTAAAGATGCATTATGTAAGAACTAAATATGCCTATTATAGGTCTTTCTTTTGGCTTCAAATGTTATATATTTAGATATTTATTAACATATTTATTGGACGGCTGAGATTTAAATGTTTAAACATCCGCAAGAGTTAAAATATTTACAATAAATTGGACAATAGTGGTGGTGGGAACATAACATAGTTATATGTACTTGGGTAGAGAGCGGGAGAGGGAGAGATTTCATGTACACTGTAGACAACAGGGTCATTTTGAGATTAACAATTGTCATCTTTATTTTACTGGTTACTTTGGTACTGGGGAATCAATTCTCTCTCTCTCTCTCTCTCTCTCCCACATTTACTTTACCACTGACAATGATCCCTCACTATTTCAGTAGACAAAAATTCAGTTTGCTAAAAACCATGGCATTAATACAGTTATATCGTTGATTAAGCAACTGAAGTTTATTCTAGCGTGATAATGTAATGTATTTTCTGCTTGGCCTAATGTACAGTTCCTTAGTGTGTAATGTAGACACAGTAACACTTAGACTGTGGACAGCTTTTTACACGAAGGAGTTTGTATTTACAGTGTCTATAGAACAAAATGCGCTCTTTTTTGTTATCGAGCCCGCCTTTTCTTCTTCAACAAGTGGGAACAAATTGGACAGGCGTTCCACTCCATCGAGAAAAAAGAAATTTTATTTTAACAAGTACATGCCAGCGTGGTTATCCGATATTCACCGACACAGCTTATCACATGGCATATGATGTCACTTTGTGTTAGTTTTAAACCCATGTAAAGCATCTTTATAAATCCAAATAATGACTGAAAATTTCAAGAGTAGAACGATCTATTTGAAAATTAAGAACTACTCCATACCATTTAGGGTTGTTATTTTTTAAAAAAAATTTAACCAAGGTAATGTAAACCGTTTCATGTGTACCCACTAGTGGACTCACTATCTATGTACCATATTTAATGCACAAATAAGTTAAGAATGTCTAATAAAAAAATTGTATTAGGTAAAGAAATTGTATTAGGTAAACAACCAAAAATCTTATTACAACTTATATTTTACATATTATCATGCATTTTGAAAATTGTTAATTGAGTTTGCAAGATTTAAACAGACTCATAACTATTTTAAATGAGGTAATTTGAACAGTTATAACTACTTTTAAATAATGTAATTTGAACGGTTGTAACTACATGTACTGTCAGTTATTTAATTTGAACAACTACTGTGTACTGTACATGATCTAATTGGATCATGTAGTACTGTACATGATGTAATTTGAACAGTTTTAACAACTGTGTATACTGTACATGATGTAATTTGAATATGTGTAACTACTGTAAATGATATGATTTGAACAGTTGTAACTACTGTAAATGATATAATTTGAACATTTGTAACTACATGTAATGTAAATGATATAGTTTGAACAGTTGTAACTACTGTAAATGATGTAATTGGAACAGTTGTAACTACTGTCAGTGATAGTAATTTAATATGATATTTATTTATATTTCAGATTATATGGAAGGATTAGATTGTGGGGACAGTAAACATATAGGTGGAGCCACTGTATATTCAAATTATCGTAAAAACTCCAATAGTGTATATAGTCATAATATAGAGTGTCAAGTGACGTTTAAAGCGGAAAATGATGATTGGAGATTAATGTTACGAATCATAGAATTAGATATACCTGATCGGTCAACTAGTGGTATATGTAACGATGCCCTGTATGTTTATGATGAAAGCTCAATATATACCAGAGCCATGGTACGTATACCTTTAATATTATATTTTCAGTCGTTTTTTCAGTCCAAATGGAAAGGTTATTAAATTACATCTTTATTTTCCTTTCTGTCATGTCGTCACACTCTATGCAACAAAATAACTATTTCTATGTCAGAATGATCCAAGGAAATACAGATTAAAGTTGTTACACTTTTTGAAAGGAAATAACTTCCAATAAAATCTGTTGTCAGCATCTAAAAATGACAATTTATAGATTGCTTAACTTAGTAATCTTGTCATGAATATCAGTGCTACATGTACTTTTGGCTGAATACATGAAATGGGGTTTAACCCTGCGTTTTTGCACCAACCTGGTTTAAGAACATGGACATAAACCCGGCAGTATGCTACCTTACTACATGTATTTTCAAATTTCAACTGTCAGGAGATTTTCAACTGGTTGCCATTGGTATACGCTGTAGGACCTTGGTTTGTATCTCATCCAAAATAACAAGACACCCTTCGTTTGCTAGGCCGTCCGTTACGCATCACTGTCAAGAGAAAACCGGGCTGGAAAATCCAGAATAACATCTCGGGCCAACATCAGGGCTCAAGCACATACAGGTACATGTATATAGTTCAGTGAAGAAATCACACAAAAAAAAACACACACAAACATTTGTAGTGAAGATAATAAGGGTTAATATGGTTATATGATCGAGTATAAGAGTGATTTGTTATTACATCTATAGGATATTAATAAACTAATCATCCATAAACCTTTACAACTGATATTCTTAAAGATACGATTCTATACACTTCTAATATCTGACAAGCTACACAGAAAATCATCCAGGCGGAAAATACTATACACTTCATGTTAAATCAGGCGTTCAATGATTGAAATCTTACTAATTTGGGTAACATCTAACATCTAGACCTACGCCAGATTATGTTTGGGGTGTATTGTAGTCTGCTTTTTATTCACTGTTAGTGTTATTATTACCTCAGACACGATTTATCAAGGGGCTGGTCTAAAACCCTAATAGCCCAGACAGGTGTTGTCAGACGTTAAGTTTGAGAAGTTTAATCGTCCAGTCCTGTAATAGTACATGCAGCTCTGATAGTTCATGGAACTGCAGGAACATCACACTACCACACAGAGTCCACACGTATACATGTATATGTAACAACCAACTAGAAATACTGAAGACAAACAGTTTAATATAAGTAATAATGAAAACACTAATGTTTTTGGTCATTTTATTAGATAATTCAACCATATTTACATATTCACAACACCCCCTACACCCCATCCGAACCTACACCCCATCTAAATAGTTGAAAATGTTTAAAAGGAAATCAAGATATAAGCTGATTCTGAGATTGACCAGAGTTGACATTCTTCTATTTTAAATTTGGTTTGAAATCTGCTGATATTTACCAGAATAACAATTAAACTTTACAAATAAAATAAAACATCCTTTACTTCAATTTACCTGTACCACTGTTTTTGATGTTGGTTTAAACTGAGCAGCCGTGAACATGGGCGTCACACATGGGGGGGTCCGGGGCGGTCGGACCCCCCCAATCGTTTTCCTGGGGGGGTCTGAATATACTTGGCCCCCCCCAAAATTTGGCAAAATAAAGTGCCCGAAATCTAATAAAATACTAATTTTAGGACTGGAATAGCAGTAAAACGCGTTTGCGGCCATCAAATATTCCAAAATTTTCTTGGGGGGTCCATACAAGGTCAGCTCCGTAAACCTGCTTCGGGCATTTCTAGTTTTGCTTCCCTAACTTTCTAATAAAACACTAATTTCACTTTTCTTTTAATTGAATACCACGAATTTATACTGAGTTGACTATTGATTAAAACATTTTGTCTGGGGCCAGTCTACTTTGTGCGACATTTTTCGGGCATCGATTATTACTTGTGAATGCAACTGCAACAGTGTGATTGGATGGTTGGAATCAGAGTGGGATTTCGGTTACAAAACCATTGGACACTTTTGGAGTTGCTCACACAGGCTAGAATAGCAGAAAACGCATTTGCGGTAGTTAAATTTTCAAAATTTTCTCCGGGAGGGTGAGGCTCCCATAGCTCGCGACGATTGATTAGTTGTTTGGAATTCTGGGCAGCCAGGTAGGCTAAATTGAACCAAATTGAAGTTGCTGTATTCACAGGTTACAGACTGGAATAGCAGGAAAACGCGTTTGTGGCAGTTAAATTCTCAAAATTTTCTCCCAACGGTCCCGTCTTCATGGGTGTAATCGATTGATTGGAATTCGAGTCAGCAAGCCACCTTAATTAGGTAATATTAGACCACTTTGAAATTGCTTTGTTCATGGGCTGAAATAGCAGGAAAAGGTGTTTGCAGCCGTCAAATATTCCAAAATTTTCTTAGGTGGGGGTAAGCCACGCTTCTTCGTCTCTCGGGGAAGACCAGTGCTGCTGTCTGTAAACATGATAAACGTTGTATTGGTGTGATGTTTTAGTTTAACCCCGTAAAATATGCCAAACAATGTTTACAGAAGACTGACACTTTAGACAAAATTTATGGGGGTACCCCCCCCCCCCCCACCGTTGCGGACCCCCCCAATATATATTTCACGGCTACGCCCCTGGCCGTGATGGCTGGAGGTCCTGTGTTCAATCCCAGTGTCTGGATAGTTGTTCCCATTGTGCAAAAAAAGAAGATCCTGTTTATATATCGATGTACATGTAAAAGAACCCCGGACAGTTTGAATTCGAAATAACAGTAGATCGTATTGCTGCTGTCCGTGCAAACTTTCCCTCGAAGCACACTGTATGGCATACGCCTATCTTTATTAACCCAATGGGTGCAGAACAGTAGGACAATTTTATTTCATTTACCATCTTACTGCCTACTTGCGTTCATATTTTATTCCCTGTTGGCGTCCTGGAGGATTTGCTCATGGTTAAATTAACTATTATATCTTACGCACAGTGACCGGCAAGGTCAAAATCATTGGTCAGAATAATTACGCTCACTTGGCTTACAGTCTGTGTCAATGCTAAGCCCCCCAGGGTTAAAGGTGCCAGGAATTTTAAGCCAGCTCATCATTAGATGTCTTAATGGTAATTAATTTAATCCAGAAATAAGCCTTATATATGCCATAAGTAAACCAGCCAAGAAATTCTAGGTGTAGTTGAACTTGTAACTGGACAATATCTTCCTTCTTCATCTTCTCTAGACAAAGCTTTAAGTTGCCATGCTGCAATTGCATGTTACATTTTCACTTCTGCTCTATTTACACATGTACATGTAGTTTTTGGGTTTCTATAGTATAAGTAATAACCCTTATTAAGTTATTTTCTGATTTCCTGGTAGGAATATCCAGGTGCTAGAGATTGCCATTCTTCGATTGTGCATTCTCATGTATTTCACTGAACATAACTGATTTGAAATTAGAGTAAAAATGGAAATGATTGAATGTAAATCAGTTTATATACATTTATGTTACATTATTATATACGTTGCAACTTGCGACCCAGTTGTGGCGATTTCCAGGTCCCAAATATTATCGGTTTATCTCCTTTAAACCCCATGTATTCAATATCGCTCCCATTGATAAAACCTTCGTTATGAATGCAAGGGTTTATTTGATGGAGTTTATTTTACCAATGAATGAAGGGGATACTAAAGTAGGCTATAAAATACATGTGCCTGCATTTGGGTAAAATAAACTCCATCAATTAACTCTTGTGGAAAGTTTTATCAATTTTAAGGGAGTGATATTGAATATACATGTACGTACATGTATGGGGTTTATCATCCTACTATTCTTCACGAACAGGCTAATGAAGATGGGCATACATACAAATGTGTTTTCTCCAGTTTTTACCAATATCATCAATTCTGCTATAAGTGAAAATTGTGTCCCCGATGTATTCAAGTATGCCATTGTTTTCCCTTTAATCAAAAAGCCCAGTCTTGACAGAAATCTTGAAAGAAACTATATATAATAGACCAGTGTCCAATTTAAGTTTTATACTGTAGGCGACATGTACATATAGCACATGAATTATTCTAGAATAACAACCACACTACAAATTCTGTTGTAATTGGCATCTGTATACATGTGCAGAAATACCAAAACAAAATAATCATGTAGCCCCCGTGACAGTTTTATGTATAAATCATATGATATTTACTGTTTTTATGTTTCACAAATATGATAGCATTCCTTCATATTTTATGAAAACATTTTCAAGTGCACGCTATAAAGAAAGAGATTTTCTAGTGATATGAATTGAGATTGCTGACTGGAAGACTAATCTCCATAATAAAATGTAACTTGATATTATTTTTATCTTTATTTCATGTGGTTTTGTTTCAATTAAAACTGGATTTTTTTAAAACTTAAATAATGATTTATGTTTCAAAGATTTTGTGTAACTTGAGAGAGAAGAGAAATCTTGAGACTAAATTGCACAAGAAGTGAGAGATAATTTTATTTCTGGAAGGGAAAAAGATAAAAAAAATAAAGTGCATATAGTTAGATATACAGACATGACTAAGCTAGTGAAATCCGATGTACAATTTACTTAATATAGTTATACATTTAGTGAGAAGCTAAGTGCTTTCACCAAAGATATTTTTATTGAAGAGACATGCATTACACAACATCATTTCTTTGAAAGTTACTTATTTACTTAATCTTATTTTCAGTACAATGCCAGACTTCATTAGCTTATAATTCCGCATTGAACTAAGTTATGGGAGGATATTGTAATGGGCCCCAATACTGCTCCATCAGTGTCCTTCTGTTCAAGTTTAGTTTCTGGAGAATGCCTCATAAACCGCTCTAGATAACCTATCAAACTTCATACACACATCATACTGTATGTACATATATTACATAAACACACATTAGTTGTGCCCTTGGTTAATTCAGGTTTTTTTTAGTATGAACCAATGGATATTGGAATAGGCTCCATCCATCCTTCTGTTAAGATTCTGTTTCTGAGGAATATCTCATAATACAAAACATTTAAAAATGCATTGCACAAGAGATAAATCTGCATATTTTCTGTCTTCAAATTATATTTTTAATTATTTAAACATTTATTTATTAGATCATCCACACCTTTTAATCAGCTAATGAAAAACATGGAAAATTGGGACTTCGTTTATTAGGGTAGTAATGACAATCAAGACAATGCTATTCTTGTCAAACTTCAAACATTCATAACTTCACTCAGAATGAAGTAATCTGACTTAAATTTTCACTATATTCAATTTTCATTATTCCGTTTTGTATCGAGAATGATCAGCTTGTTATCTAAGTCATAAATAATGCATCTTTTAGTACATGTATATCTTTTTGAAACTTTGTATACACATTATTTCATGTATTCCAGTAGATGTACCATTGGAAACAGATTTTATGTTAATGACCGAGTCTTGTTAAAAAGTACAACGTTAGATCTCATTTCATATTTTTGTTTCATTTTTATGTCCTGTAATTTCACTGATATAATTACTGTATTCTATAATATAATAATGTATTTATTGTTATTTTATAATTTTAGGAGGAAGCTGGCGGTAACGCTGGTCTCTGTGGTAATATATTACCCCCTACTCTCTACTCTACAGGACAATACTTAACAGTTCATTTTAGGTAAGACAATATTATTATTATTGCTTAATCAGTCAGATGTTTATTTTAATGTAGAAACTACCTAATCCATTTCACACCTTGTCTTAAAACTGTACCTTAAATCTTAAGGCTGCATTTTACACCCTGTCGTAAAGCTTAGTTTATTTTACCGTAGAAACTACCTAATCAATTTCACACCTTGTCTTAAAACAGTATTTTACACCTTAAGGCTGCAGTTTACACCTTGTCTTAAAGCTGACTTTTACACCTTGTCTGAAAGCTGACTTTTACACCTTGCCTCAAAAGCTGCGTTGCCTTAAAGCTGTGTTTCACAACTGGCTTAATTTCATGGCCCATTTATATGCAACCATCATTTTTTGTTGTTTGTCCATTAACAATTACTGTTAGTGGAAAAAGGGTTGTCTTTTGCTGACATAGATGTATACAGTTACTGGAATACATTCCAATAACACCCATTTCATTTCATTGCCATCGAATACATGTACCTTCAGTTTAAGAAACAACTAACAAACTAATTTTCTTTTCAAAACCATTGAGTATTTTCTTCTGAGAAATACATGTACCATTTCTATAATACAGTTTACACCACTCCAGAGAGCTTTTCTCAATTCTATGCATATATTATCATGAAACCTTTAATTTGATTATGGTATATGGCAATGGAGAGCGCCAAAAAGAATTAAGAATATTTTTATTAGCGTGTCCCGAGGTCACCTTTCTAATTTGTGACACATTGCTGTGTTTAATGATTTTAAATTGAAACGGAAATCAGTGTCAATCCAATATTCAGTAATTCAAGACAGGAATAGGACAAATTATTTAATTAACTAAATAGCCCTTGCTACGTTAATAAGAGGAATTGAACAGGAAATATGTATTTTATTTCCTAAATTAACTAAATTACACTTTTACCGTGTGTGGAAACGGTTGCAAAATAAACAGATGTCTGGATTTCGAGTTGACAAGTTGTTTCGAGAATGCCATCACAGATATGATTGGTTTGCGACCAGGATTTTTTGATTACTTGGGCTGCTGTCTGTGTCTGAGCTGTATTTCTCGGATTACCATACGGAAATGTACATGGAAATACCTGAGGCCATCGTGATCGACCAGTGATGAATTAGGAACAATGCCATCATGGCAGCTGAATTAAGGTGAAAGGAGATGCAAATGAATGTAATAGACATGAGTTATCAGGGTGGGTTATTGGTTTTAACTTGACAACAAACATCTTTTATTAAGGGAAATATTAATATAGACGTCTCTGTATTGTTACTCAATAATAAAGAGGCTTGTCACCATATGTAACATCCAGACTGTCTAGACTTGAACAACACTAATTAGAAGAAAAATAGCCGATTTTAGTCATACTTTAAATATGACCAGGCTATTTGTGTTAATTTACTACCAGATCAGAACATTTAATATATTCCCACATTTCCTTTCCTCTCATGTTTTAAAAAATGAATCGCGAGCGAGGAGGATTTTGGTACAGTTGTGGCAGTTAATTTTCTGACTTCTCAGTCATTGCGAAAGAATACAGAAAAACCTTTTCAATAATTAGCCTGCAAATTGGGGAACATAGAGGACTCGTAGAAAAAACCTGAGGTTGGACAGGTGAGATGCGACCCTATTCCTTCAAATGGTATGTGATTGAATCCGCACCTCTTGACTGAATGACAGATCTTTTGATATAAGATGCACTAATTCCAATGTATTTTGGAAACACATATTTCATTTGTTATTACACTTTTGTATTTCAATAAATCTATTTTTTAGATCTGTCCATTATTTTTCATGATTTGCAAAGAGAGAGACTATGAAAGTACATTACCAAATTCTGTGGGATTAATCACTTATTTACACATGTCAAACATTGTAATTCACTTCTCTCAAAATAACAAGTTGACTCAGGTCAAGTTAAGTAAGTGTTTTTTATAGGACTTCATTCAGATGTCAAACCTACACATGTAAATTTTGTACCTATTTCTCACCAGTTTCATTCATTGGAAGTGAAAATTAAAAAATGCACCTTTAGATGTTCACTGGGTGTAAATAAACATTATATGTATATATATAGACTTATCGTCTTACATTATGCGTTTTTATGCGTCAACTGATAGCTCATTTGTCTGGTAGGGGCTGGAAATTTGGTTGTTTATAATAATAATAATAATAATAATAGTTTATTCGTACTCATGGTACACATAGGTTATACATATATAATAGTTAATCAATACACAAATAATAATATCACTTTGATTATGAAGTACACAGAAAGTTGATAATTTGATTCAGGTTTAGCGCTTCATTTGGATTAGAGTCCCTGAAAGAGATATATTCTCGAATTGTAAGCCCTGTTCTTACATCTTCATCACTATAATAATTACGATCTAGGTCATTTATTCTATTTAAAACAGAAGAAATTCCTACATTTAGGACATCATGTTTATTAAAGTTATACTTTTTACAAATAAAATTAATGTTATTGCACATAGAAGACTGGCTTCCATTTAAAGCGATCTTGCTACACATACTTAAACATTCATTGTTGCTTGACATTGTACTAAAATAAAACTTAGTAAATCTTTTATACAATTGGGTTTTTATGTTCAAATCGTCACAAATTATGCTTAATAAGTTGCTATGTGCGCGTGGTGATATACCAAGAAGCCTCCTAACACTTTTTCGCCAGACGCAATAAAATCTATCAATATTTTTATGGTTCAAATCCCATAATTGGCTGCCATACAGAGGCATACAATAAGTCTTAAATAATTTATATTTTGTGTTAGATGATGCATATACAAAATTTTTAATAGTGACATTAACCTTCACAAGAAAACTATTAATACCATGAAATATGTTTTGTCTTTGTGAGGGGGAGTTAAGAGTGTTACCTAAATGTTTCTCTGATTCGACAACTTCTATCTTTTTATCATCAATACATATGTCTTTAAATTGATTAATAAATGTTCTGCTATGTGAAAAGAAAATAAGTTTAGTTTTCTCAGGATTGAACTTAAGATCATACTCTTCTGAATATCTTTTAGCAATATTAAGTAGGCCAATCAGAGCTTGTCTGCTGGATGTCACGAATGTGAGATCATCAGCGTAAGCCAATGCTCCTACATAAACGTGACCAATATGGCAGCCAAGGCCACTGGTCCTACAGCGATTCAGCAGTTCGTCAAGATAAACTGTAAATAAGATTGGAGACAAAACCCCACCCTGCTTCACTCCATTACTGACATTAAAAGTTTCAGTTACAATGTTACCCCATTTTACTCTGATTTTCTGATTTAAATACATGTTAAGTAAAAAACGAGCTGTTAAAGGACACATACCCTTAGATAGCAGTAACTTAAATAATTGGACATAATTAACTCTGTCGAAAGCCTTGCTTGCGTCCAGGAGGGTTACAAAGACGTCAGAATTCCTATTATTATAATATTGTATAGTTTCATTTATTACGAATGAGCAATGGGTTGTTGAATGTTTCTCCTTGAATCCAAATTGTAGATCCGAACATTGGAGGATATCTCTGTTATGTTTCAAAATTATCCAGTCAAAGAATTTTCCAATAATACTACTGAGAGCAATACCACGATAGTTACTGGAATCATTTAACGATTTTTTTCTGTTCTTTGGGATGGATATTATTGAGGAGAGAACAAAGTTACTGGGTGAGAAACCATGAGTAATCATAGAAGTTAACAGTAACGATAAATGAATAAGTAATGTAACAAGCTAGTGGGGTTTCCCCTGCACAACCTCGTCCAGTTTCCTACCACTACTAAATTATGTACCATATGTTATTCACAAAATGACCTAGTTTGTGTCAAGTGAACGTTAAACCCCATTTCTCTCTCAATCTCTCATTAATCTGGATAAGCAAAATGTTTTTTTGTTCATAGACAAAGAAAACTTTTGATTTTCAGCCATTTCTGTCAGTCGATTTCATAATTATGTCCCTTGATCGAATGGTTAAAGCATTGTATAATAAGGTTTTTCATGAAGTCAAGTGGCTTGGTTTGATTCCCCGCTTGTATATGTGACAAGGAGAAGGGTCACCTGTTCTCTCGTTTCCTCCCACTGCTCAAGAGCCAATCTGAATGATTGGAAGCAAACTTGTAAAAATCTATAGGTTTTTCTCAGTTTATGTTGGGCGAGAGGGTTCTATTTGAGTTATGAAGAACAAGAAACCTATCAAATTTGAATTATTTCTCTTAAAAACTTAATGGTTTGTTGTTCTTGATCTGTTTTTAGTGTCTTATAGATAAATACTCCCAGAATCTTTAAGATAATAAAATATGACCATCTTGATTGGCTCTTGTTTGGCGTACATGTTGATGCAGTTGGCCAATGTTTCATTGCCTGGCAAACTATCTTTGCAGAATTGTTATATTATATTATATTGTTATATTATTGTACAGGTGAATAAATATTATACACTGAGTCTAGCCGTCTTCCCTATATGTCATACATGTATTGTTTAAATCGTTATTGAAATTCTACAGTATTTAGCCTAGTACAAAGGTGTCAGATTATAAGTTGTGAATAAATTATTTAAATTTACAGAAGAATTTAAGAAGTATTTGAAAGATGTTAGGTTATTTGCCTGGATAAAACACGTTTTCCTTTAAAGTGTACATAATATATTTTTTAATTTTAGACATTGTAACATATGTGGTCTAACTAAATAGTAAAAAAGCCCTTTGAAAGTCCTTACCCTTCAGTAATGAATAATTATTCGTTTGCCTGGGAAAGATTTACATGTAGTAGACGGACACATGAGAGCGATATGGTTTAGCGTCCACTCAACACAAAACAAGGTTATTTGATTAAAATATGGTACAATTTTATTCCATAAATTCATTGCTCATGTAGGGATCTTAAGCTTTGAAATGAAACCAGAGGACCCAGAGAAAACCCACAGGGTTAGGCAAGCTATCCTACTCCTACTCCTTGTAACCTTGCCGCTTGAAACAGTGACAGACCATGATCTAGAACGCATGTGTTCGACCACTCGTCCAACAAATCCTCTTAAATACAGACAAGTAGTATGAACAAATATTTTAACAAATTTCTAATAAGTAGAATGTTTAACACATCCTAGTTGGATTATAAAGTCTGTCATGAGTCAGATGACATGGGTTTCAACTCTCCGCTTGCTCGTGACAAGGGGTAGGGTTGCCTGTCATACCTTGTGGGTTTTCTCCAGGTCCTCCAGTTTTCTCCAACGACTAAAGACCCCCACACACCAGTGAATTATGGAAATAGGTTAGAAATGACCTAGTTTGTGTCCAGTGGACATTAATCCCATCTCTCTCTCTCTCTCTCTCTCTCTCTCTCTCTCTCTCTCATATAGAATGATAACAAGTTCTAGTAATTATTTGTGCACTGTAACAAATAGTCTTGGAGATTAAAAGTTGTGTATATAGAAGATAAAAAAAAACATAACAAAAAAAAAAATCTAATCTTAAGAACTAAATGTAATTTTGAAGCAGATGTGGTCGTATCTTCTTGATAGGAATCAACTGTCTACAGTGGATGACTGATTTTAAAAATATTTTGTTGAAAGAAAGAAAGAAAAAATGGTATAAAGACGATTAGTTGTATGGCAGATGTGATCTATCCAGTCATTGATGTTTATCATCTTAACATTCACCAAGCCATAAATGATTGAGACAGAATTTCACATTGAACCAAAACCCTCGGTTCATTTTAAATGAACATTTAATAATAATAGTACGAACCGTTTCCTGTTTAAAAACCTTAAATGTCTGGCGTCAATATGACTACAGGGTAGGTATTAATATATTCAAGACAGGACCATCTTTTTGTATAAATATGTACATACAATATGCATAAATGTTGGGTAAAATCTTTTGGTGGGGGGGTAGGGATTCGAATAGTTAATACTTTGAGTCGGGAGGCATGGTTTTGATGCTCGGCTTGTACTTGACAAGGAGTAGGGTCGCATGCCAAGAACTCTCTGCAACAGACCATTTCATTGGCTTATCTATCACATCAACCAGAACACAAGTTTTATAACAAGTGTTGTAAAGCCAAATAAATTGAAATTTTGAACTATAAAAACGAAATAGGATCCATGTTTTAATCAGATTCATCTTCATTTAATGTTAAATAATAAATTTGAGTACATTTTAGGTTGTCGGTCTCCATTAGCCTGATTGTTGCAGAAAAATAGAAATTGAGGCACCATTTCATTTTAGCATGGACTATTGTCCCAAAAATGGATGATCAGTGACTTTATAGAATTTTCGGTAGATTTTAGATATAATGTAAAAGCGTGAACTGATACTCTTTTATCCCAAAAGTCTGGGCTACTTTCGATACTTGGAACCTAAATTCTGGATTATGGATCCAGATGGCACTAAAAATGGCATCTTTTTTTAAAACTTGTTCTCTGTCCTTCTCTTGCAAAATGCATGTGTATCTAGCATGGCAACCCCTGGTTGGTAGATTTTAGAATCTGCACAACACAGCATTAGCCGTACTAAATGTATATATATATGTGCACTGTAACATACAAGGATGGATGAGATACGTGCCTAGTAACATACATGTATGGGTGAGATATCTGGTAGGGTATGTTACAAACAAGTATGACAGTACTGTATGGACCAGAAGCCAAGCATGACGTCATAGCTACCATCTTGGAAATTTGACATCATATCAAAAATCAAAGTCTGCTGATCGATGCTCTATTGTCCAAGGAACAAGCATGCTGAGTTTCATGTTGGTCGTACTCAAATTGAAAGAGCCATAGGATTTTTTTTTTTCAAAGAAGATCGTCCCAAAGAGGTGGATCTGTTATCGATCGCTCCAAAATTCTTATAAATAGGGGCTCTGGACATCAAATAAGGCAATTGTGAATTAAGGTTCCAAGTCATGCAATGACTATGTAATGCATACATGTATTTCTGCTGCTTTCCCCTATAGTCTAAACTACAATGTACACATGTAGAGAGGAAATGGCATTATGGTTGTTTCTTAAATAAACACGCCAAATATTGTAACCTTTTCAGACAGAAGTCCGCTCTGCATGTTCAAAGACTAAACATTGAATTCCACTACATGTACAACCTCCATGTTTTTCTTTTCATACTTCAACAACAGACAGATAAAGCCTTTTGAAATTCTCATTAATTTTCACCATAAATACATTTAGTGTAGTTTTATTGCTACTATAAAGTGGTATGCCCTTCCAATTAATGCAATTATCGTTACCCCACTTGTGACGTTATTAATAATTCTCTTTCAATGGATTGCGACTACCTTGATGTTTAACATGGCTGCCACCAGTTGATGGTCGGCTTTTACTCATTAATTGACATCGACAGGTTTGTGAATAAATTATGATCGTTGGGGAATAAATAGACTGAGAGAATTGAGTTAATCTGATACGAATTAATCAGATACGAATATGTAATATGCGTTTGTTCGATAGGCAGAAATAATAACAGGTTCACAGATAAATGGCCGATAATGAACACAGTTGGATTAACGCGATTTTATCACATACATTTTGCAAAAATGTTAAATTGACTGATATTATTTTGTTGGTCTTTTATTGAAAGGCCAACATATTCTATTAATATGTGTGATATTACATAGTTTATTGCTGTAGAACCTTGTTAATTTTAAGTTAAAAGCCATCAAATTTTAAGCATCCCATTTCTGATTTAATTGTGAAATTTAGACCTAATGGAACCATGTACGAAAATTAACGAGCAAAAACGGAAAATTAACGAGGCTTGTTTTAAATTACACTAATTAAATCACCTGCAAGCAATATTTTATAAGAATAATTACAGTACTTGCTGAATATTTAACCTTTTAACAAAACACACCAACAATTTATAGTTGTTGCCAGTTTGCTTCAAATTTATCTATTTCCCCCAAAATAAAGCTGACATACCAGTTTTAAAAAAATAAAATACTCCACAGACAAGAAAATTATCTAAATTGGCTCTAAGCAACATTTTATAGTCGACCTCCATCAAATCTGTTCTTTCAAGTCAGAATCTTTTTTTCTCTCTTTCTGTAAATAATAAGACTTCATGACAGGTAGTAGATCTTAGAAATAAATTGATAATAAATTTAATGTACACTTATGGCCACAAGTAGATTTTTTTACTTGCTCTAGACCATTTAATTGGATAAGTAGAAAAATAATGAACAAATACATAATGTTCAAAGATTTTTTTTTTTCCAAGTTTTATTTTTGACCGAATAGACGCAACGGTTGATTAGCGTTTTACAAACTATTTAGAGCCAGCAATTAATTATAACTTAGGATTTTTAGGGTCCAAAGAAGCGTTTTAAGACCTCACAACTAACAACTGTACATTTGGTAAGAAATCATTTTGAATGAAGACATTCCTGAAGAGAACAGTAATTGGCTACAATTAGTCCAATATTTCAAATATGTGAAAAGTGTCTTGAGTGAATTTGAGGTGATTTCAGAGGGGTCGTAAGTTCAAAGCCATTTTGGCTAATTAATGTTCTAAGAAAAGTTAACCAGCCCAATGTAAATGGATGTATGATTTGAGGATGGGAATTATTGGACTAGGATCAGACAAAAATAATCATCATAATTGAGTTGATAAAGTCTAGTATGTGACTGATGATCGGTTGTTGTCACAGTATGACAGTACAATTATTACCACCACTATTTCATTTAATATGGGAAAACTTCCCATGATACAAGACCATCTTTTCTTCATTTTGTATTGTATGAGAGAGAGAGAGAGAGAGAGAGAGAGAGAGTTTAATTATCACTTGACACAAAAGAGGTCATTTTGGGATTAACATACGATTCAATTTTATTTTAATAATTCGCCTGCGCGTAGGTGTCTTATGCAGGTAAAGGAAAGCAGCGCACACAGGGAAAACCCATGAGGTAGGACTGGCTACCCTACTCCTTGTCATGTACAACCATGGGAATCAAAACCATGCCATTTGACTCAATGACAGACCTTATGATACAGAGCGCACACACTAACCATTTGGCCATCCAACACCCCATTTTGTGCTGTACATTAATTGTTGATTATCATACACTGGTAGAAGGTATCATAAATTTTGTTTGAGAAAAAAAAATTGTGACTATGACATGTTCATGTACAACCAACAGTCCAACACCAGCATAAATTTGAACCAAATAAATCTTTGAAACTAGTCTGTTCTCTCAGTTTTGAAGTCAAGGACAATAACTCTGCAAAGAATAGCTACACAACAGTGAATTTTCAGGTTCCAACTTATCAATTGTTGATACATGTAGTTGAATTGTATTGAAGAAAAATATAAATGAATATTGTCCTGGAGCCTATTTTGCACCAGGCACAAATTCAGGCTTTGCCAGACACAGTCCCTCTGAGTCTGATGTCTGTCATTTTATCTGGCACAAAGTTCAAATTATCAGGTACTAATTAAGTAGTTTTGTCAGTTACAACTAAGATTATTATTGCCAGACCTGCCATATCTGCCATATAAAAAGATTTTGTTTTGTTTTGAATAAGACAAAGAGATGGAACAGCTCCAGATGGTACTACAGACATGTTGTTTAGTACAAGAAAATAGAATTGGACAAGTAGAAGATAATGTCAGTATGAAATGTCTGCTGTCATCAGATTAATAAAGCTGCTGTTTTCACTTCATCTCATTTCAACTAAATATCTGAAACATATCTTTTATTCTGCATCAAATCAAAAAAATTACAGTAAATGTTAGAACTATTATCACATAATCATTATTCAATTAGTATTATCAAAGAAAAAAATGTATTTGAGAATTAAGTGTGCAAGCTAATTAGAACTTATCAAGAGATCTCTTAGGCCATTGCATCAGGAATATGTAAGATTTTAACAATTTGTGTAAGTAATAAAATTGTTATTTGAATGATTTTGCTCTTGTAATCTACAGTATGGTGAACATCGCTTCTCTAAAGAAATGAGTCCCAAAATGGTTTAATTCCATTTAATATTTACAAAGATATTATGAGCCAGCTGATTGAATCTCTATGGGAAATTAGTTAACAGTACCTTTGACGTTTGGTTTTGTTTTCTCTTACTCGATTTGGATATGTTTAAGCGTGGATTAACTTAATAAGACAGCATTATATACTTATGACCAGCAGCTGTAAAATAATTTGTTTCAAAATATAAAACATTTTGTTACTTTTCTTCCTAAAACAGCAAATCATTAATTGTTATTTTCTGTACTCTTTGGTACCGGGGTTCAGCAAAATCTTATAATGCAAATGGCAACAAAGTAAAGGTTCTTGCCATAGTCAATAGAGTTAGTTAACTTTATCTCTTTAACAATATAGGTAGTTGGTATACCTGGTTCTTTGATGTTGGTTGGTGTGGAGATAATAACCATGTTATTCTATAGTCTCATCCATAGTTACTACCTACCTGCAGTTCACGTACAAAGGTGATGTCTTACAACAGGTGGCCGTAACTAGAGGTCGATTTATCCATCTTCGAGCTTGATTTATTTCTCTTTGATCTTTGCAACCCTCCTGTTCTTATTCTCAACATCTTCCTACGGAGAAAACTGATCTCTGAGTTACTCATAATTGCTCAACATCTTAACAATGCTCTTTAGAAGTTATCTTCAGAGATCCGCACAGCGTGGTTTCTGGTCAAGACAGTATCTGGTTTGTACATTTTAACATTCTAGTGTACCACTGTCTACATCTGAAATATTTATTTCATATATTTTTCACTCCAGATTCATAAATAACAAGTCATCAAATAAAATATGAACTAATCCGAAAATAATCCAATAAGAGTTAGCATCCCACACTTTTGGGGTTATATTTTTGTAAGGGGTAGACCATTTCATGATTGGGCCTTTGGTAGCTGCTTGAGCTCTTGGGCATTTCTTGCTGTGTTGCTGTTCAAACTCATTAAAATATCAATGCTCTATTGATCACCAATGTAAAACATTGCACTCTGATCAGGTCTTTAAACAACAAAAAGCCATCAGACCCTAGTTTGTATATAGTTCAGGTATAAGTTGTATCAACCAAATATTAAACTCAGATCAGTCTATTAAAGAATCATCAGGGTATAATGTAATAACTATGAAATATAAGTTGTTTCAAGGTAATACACATTGATAAACTTCTGTCAGATTACTATAACATACCACCTACTAATACCAAGATTAAACTATAAATACTCTAGTATTATCTGATTTAAAGATATCATATCAATACTATTAGTTGTAGATTTATAGTAATGTGATAGACTGTATACACAGGGCAAATACTTAGTGGAAATAATAACAGGGTTCGTACACTAAAATGAGAATGAAATTCCATGACTTTTCCATGACTTTCCAGGACCAAAAAGGGCATTTTCCAGGACCAATATTAGAGCATTGCACTGAAGTTTGTTTATGAAGCTAATCTACACTCACATATGCAAAGAAATAAAAATTTTCCAAATTATGAAACTTTCCCTACTAAATTAACTTTTTGATTCAACAAACAATTGGCAAACAATGTTTTACTTCTTGCAATACATCATCAACTATTTTGCAGACTAAAAAAAAAAAAAAAAAAAAAAATCTCCGATTGCAAAAAGTCAGTATAGGAAGTAGTTCCAAGTTTCAATAAAATCTGACCATAACTTTCAGAGATATAATTTGACTAAAATTGTTAACTGTAGGAGAAAAAAAATGTTCCATTGATTTATTTTACTTTAATAAAATGATTTTTCATATATGGATTTCTAGTTATAAATTATACAATATTTCAATATTGACTTATTTTATTTCCTGCTGTGTGTATATTATTTACATGCATGGAACTTTGACACATACGTATGTAACTTTGACTGACATAAATGTTATTCAAAACAACAGAAATTAGTAATGGTATTACTATTATTTATTGAATTATGAGTGTCTGTCAAACTTGTTGAGCGATCTAAAAAAAATTAAAGCCAGAATATCGACAAACAATGACGTATTTATCAAGAATATCAGTGATAATCAGACGAGAAAGAATATCTGGGACATCAGCTCAGTGCGCATGCCTAATAAACTAACCTGGAGAATTGCTTGTTTCTGATTAGACACTTCAACCATTGACCTTAGCGACCGACCAACCAAATAACTTATTCTTAAAATAACCTCATTAGGTATGCAAAAACATGGTTTTCTTTCGTATAAGTTTTACAGATTGAATAAATGGGATCAAATTTCGGAGAAAGGGTGATTTACTGGACGGAGGTGAATATTCCATGACTTTCCATGATAAAATACTCATATTCCAGGTTTTCCAGGCCTGGAATTTTCATACGTGGAATTCCATGACTTTCCAGGTTTTCCAGGAAGCGTACGAACCCTGTAATAAGCAAGCAACAGGCTCTTCTTAGGGAGTTATGTCTTAATGGCCTGTCTCTGTCTGTCCTTCCATCTCGGTTTTGTTTTCAGAGCATATCTTGTACAACTGTTCAAGATATCTTTAAAGATACATTATGGGAGATTAGATAACGAGTTGGCTCTTCTCACTTTAATAGTTAAAAACTAGATAATGTAAAGTCAATTTGTTAAAAATTTCAGTCAAATTGATCCACTATGAACCGAGAATTAATCAATTGAAAATTCGCAGAGCCTCGATCATCATTACTAAAGTCGGTACGACAAAAATCATAGCCTTGATTATCCATTTAATCATTAAATCATGAAGGAAAGTTATGCAGCAAATCCGATCATAGTCCAACAAATATTGCTGTCCAACGTTGACTGCGTGAGTTGATTATGTTCCGGATAAGTTAATTAATGTCTAATTAATATTTTATATAACATTTTAGGCCTAAAGAAAGACCTACAATAGGCAGATTTAGCTCTTGCGTAATGCATGTTTAACTAAATTTGTAGGCACATCAGACTTATTGTAGTTTTGTCTTCTGCTCATTAAAAATTTCCCTGATTTAATGTTATAATCGATTTTGGCCTGATCAAAAATTACATTGAAAATGAAACAATTTGTAATTGTACATGGACTTTCAGAAAGTTTGAACATCTTGGAAGCAGTGATTGGGTGGCAGAGCAGCGGTCTAATGCATCACTTTAGATGGTAAGGTCTGTCATTGTGGTTTCGACTTCCGGCTTTTACATGACCAGAAACTTGGAACGCTTGACCAATCTTGTGGAAATAAAGATAATTGTCAAATAACTTAGTTCATGTTAAACTCTTCTCTTTTTTCGAGGAAATTTTCATTGAAAAGATTGGTGATTTAAAACCTCCCTCTCCCACTGCAAGCAAATTATTGAAATAAAATCAAACCATATGTTAATCCCGAAATGACCTAGTTCGTGTTGAGTGGACATTAAACCCCTCTCTCTCTCTCTCTCTCTATCTATCTATCTCTCTCAGTGATTTAAAACCATGGAGTCCACCTCCCTGAAAGTAACATGTGTATCCCATGCATTACTTCTTAAATAACAGAATAATCACTGTACAAGCATCCATTGGTTACTCTGTGAACAATGTCTTCAACCTTGGTAACAAAACTCTACATGACATTTACACACAAAAAAACAGGGAAATAGTGAACAAGTTTTCGCATAAGGGTTAGGATTTTTACGAACAAGGCTTGGTATAGAACATGTTTATATCATGGCAAACAGATGTTGATTGTATGTAGGTATAACATATATTGGATAGGTGGTAGGCCTTGTATTCGCCCCTATATAAACAAAAAACATACAGTACATTACTTTATATACAACTATCATACCAATATCATACTCTATTAAATATTATAGATTTATTCCATACATTAGTCTATTAACCCTTTGGACCAGAGCGGCCCAAAAAACGGTCCGTTCCCCCCTATTCACATATGACAAGCCCATAATCAACTCTCTGCTATCAAATGGCTACAATTTTGATGATTTGATTTAAAAATTGAGAATCAAGGCTATCTATTTTTGAAATATTGTAAGAACGGCTAGCTCTGTATGTAAATCTTTTAAGATGCAAATAATGCATGGTTATGATTTTAATTATTCTTTTGTGTGGATTAAAGTAAATGTTGATAAGCTACTTTAATCTTCAACGAAAATAAGTTCTATAATCTTGATCAGCATATTTATTCCCACTGCTAAAGACCCCTACACCAGCAAATTATTGAAATAAAATTGTAGCATGTGTTAGTCCTGAAATGACCTATTTTATGTCAGTGGACATGAAACACCATCTCTCTCTCTCTCTCTCTCTCTCTCTCTCTCTCTCTCTCTCTCTCTCTCTCTCTCTCTCTCTCTCTGCAAGGTCTGTGGGTGGCAGTCCCATAGTTTATCTGGTACTGAATATAACATGTGGTTTATAGTAAAAGGTGGTCAGGGGCAGTCAGAAAGGTTGAAATGATTTTCCTGGTGGTTGACCTATGTATTTTATTTTACTTTAGATGTTTCACACCATTCTTGATTTGATTCCTAAATCCATTTCTCTCCCAAATAACACCATACGGTTGGTACTAAAAGGTTCTGTTTTGGGTAGATGAAATGAAACATTTTTTGACATTTTTCCGGTTTTGTGACATTCAGTCGGATACATGTACATAATCATTAGGCAAAAGCAATTTTATTTTTAGTTCTTCAGGATTCCGATCATGATAAATTTTGATTGTCACTTGGGGTCTTGTAAACCGTGTTCTGTTTAAAATTTAGAATAATTTGAACTAGACGCTTTTGACAAGAACAACAAAGTATTTATGTTTTTCATAGAAGAAATGGAAAGAAAGGTTTTTAATAGGTTTTCCAGAAGAATAGACATTTCAAACCTATTCCTTCCATTCTATCTGACAAATATTTTATAATAATAACTGATCCCTTTAAAAAGGATGACGCAGGTTTCCTTTTTCCTGACAAGAGCAACAAAGTGCATGTATTTATATTTTTGAATTGTTTATTTTCACAGAAGAAGTAGAAAGAAAGATTCTATAGTTTTGGTTATTTTCACAGAAGAAATAGAAAGAAAAATTTTGTATTTTTGTTTTTTTTCACTGAAGAAATAGAAAGAAAGATTTTATAGTTTGGGTTATTTTCACAGAAGAAATATAAAGAATGATTTTATAGTTTTGCTTATTTTCACGGAAGAAATAGAAAGAAAGATTTTATAGTTTTGGTTATTTTCACAGAAGAAATAGACAGAAAGATTTTAATAGAGGTTTCTGAAGAAAAGAAATTCAAATTACCCATTACTTCCTATATGTACCTATATAATTACCTGACAAATCTTTTATAATAAAAACACTGATCGAAATGAAACATGTTCCCCCTTTTCCAGTTTTCTTATTTCAATGTTTTATTGATGAAAAATTGTAAATTTATTCTGTGCATATTGTTTCCAAAGAACAGAAATTCAAATTAGCTTGTGTGGTCTTACACCTAAACCATTTGTTCCTTCCTATCTGACAAATCTTTAATATAAAAAAACAGATCGTTTTAAAAAGGAGGAAGAAGGTCACCCTTTTCAGGTTTTCTGATCTCAAATTTTTATTGACAATAACTGTTATTTTAATCTGTTCATATTGTAAATAGTACCAGATGGTTAATGTAAGAGGGTGGTTAGAACTTTGCTAACAGTTTTCTTCCTTCCTGTTTCCTGGAGTAGAATATATTTTTTTAGTTTGAAAGAGAAATATGATCAGGGTAGCAAGGTTAAATACGAACAACATGAAGTTATTAAATGTGTTTAATATTTCACAACATTTCTAACTTTTGAATGGCTCACTTACATCTATCTTAAACATGAAATTAGTAGAAATCAAACAGCAGATCGGATTCAAATCCATTGAAAATCAATCACCTAAGATGGTATCAAGTGTTGATTAAGGACTTTTCATGTTAATAAATGTTTAATTAATAGTTTATGTAACATTTCAAACCGAAAGACCCGCAATAGGCAGATATAGTGCTGGCATAATATATGGATAAACACGAAATTGGTAGAAATCAATTGCATTAGTTGCATTTTCAAAAACATTTTTCGCACTATAGCCAGTGTCAATTAATGCTTTAGTAGTGTAAATGTGTCTGCCCATAGATAAATTGGAGGGTTGGATTTTACGAATGGTTAGCATGTGAGCGCTGTATCATATGGTCTGTAATTGAGTCAACTGGCATGGTTTTGATTCCCTGCTTGTGGGTGACAAGGAGTACGATCCCCTGTCCAACTTTGTGGGTTTTCTCTGGGTCCTCTGGTTTCCTCCCACTGCTAAAGACCTCAATGTGCAAGCTTATTATAGAAATAAAATTGAATCATGTGTTAGTCCCGAAATGAACTAGTGCAGAATAAATAAATGTCAACCTGTGTCTGAATAAGATACAACAAAAAAAAATCACATGCCCACCATGAAGTTAATATTCGGTCAAAGTCAAACTATAGTTGCAAAAATGCCGACAATTCTTTGAGTGTGATATAGGTTGGGTCGGGTAATACAACAGTAAATATCGGGTTTATATAATATTTACCTCGAGATTAAATCTGACTCGCACAGATTACGATTGACTCCAACTGACTATAAACTACCCGCTTTAAAGTGTGATATAGAATCTAGTCATCATTCAGTCTGACAGGCAGCAGATCACAAAGTTTAAACAAATTTATCGTCTTATAATCTCTCTTTAGATAATTGTAATGCCTTGTATGTATTAGAGAGACTTGTTCTACCAGACTCAATTTGAGTACACTTTTGATGGCATAAAGCCTTTTATTAGAGAGTCTTGTTCTACCAGGCTCAATTTGAGTATGTTGGTGATGGCACAAAGCCTTTTATCAGCAACTGTCCAGACTTTTTTCCAAATGGCGATGAGAGAAAAAGATAAGAAATATACCTACTACAACATATGTTTTCTAGGTATCCAAAATGTAACTGTCTGGTCTCCTCGCCCCCACTCACAAATTGTAGATAATAAGAATAATATGTTCATTTATAATGTATGGAATCCCCCAAAATATGCTCATGGTGCATGAAACAAAATGGGTCTAATATTATAATTGAAAGATAAGTTATTGACGCAGATTTATATTCCACAAAGTAGAATTTCAAAGAATTTGATGATAAACACATGAATTGATAAATACAGTTAAATTTATAGTTTTGTCATAGTTTTCCAACTGTCAAGGCTTCTTTCAAGTGCATGCCAAAGGGTACACAGAACAACTGTTTTTCGTACCATCTGAATCACTAGACAGCTGTCTTTGTCTGACTCTGCATCCTGCACCACTGACGAGGGGAAACTTCCATCCTACACCACTGACAAGGGAAAACTAAGCTGAAAAATCCTGAGCAACTTTCTCGACCATCACCAGGATCGAACTCTGGACTCTGTGCCCTATTCACTGAGCCACCATGGCTCTCAATTATTGAAATAAAGAATTATAAGATAGCTGAGTTGAGTAGATGTCCAACGTTTAATAGCTATAAGATTGACTGATGGGAACAAAAGTTTTGCTAGTGTCTGTTGTAAACATTGAGAGAATTAGATTGTTGAAGCACTTGAATCAAGTATCAAATACTTTAATATAGTTTAATCTATCTTCATATTAACTAAACATAACGAGATTTATTAAGACAGGGTACTTGAAACTAATAGTTCTAGTGTAAATACAGGTTGATAGATAATTTATATATAGAGAGAAGTATATTAGCCAGATATAACTATTTTACTTATTGTTTAAATCTACTTTGTACCTGAGTTAGTAAGAAGAGTGGGTAGCTCAGTCAGTTAGCCCACTGGCTTTCAAAGCAGGAGGTCTTTGTGTCTGTCGTGAGATTTCTTCAGGATATTCCAGCATTGTTTCCCAATGTTAGTGACCTAGCGAGGAACGTCATCTAAAGTCATCTTGACTTATGTATAGAGAGAGAAATGGAGTTTAACGTCAACTCGACACAAACTAGGTCATTTCGGGACTAACATATTGTTCAATTTTATTTCAATAATTCGCTTGCATATAGGGTTCTTTAGCAGTGGGATGAAACCTGAGCACCCAGAGAAAACCCATGAGGTTGAACAGGCTACCCTACTGCTTGTCACAAACAACCAGGGAATCGAAACCACACCAGTTGACTCATTGACAGACCTTATGAATATGATACAGCGCACCTGTGCTCACCATTCAGCCATCCAACCCCCTCTTGGCTGAGGTACCATGTATAACAGACAGTTGGAAATTGAAATAAGAATAAGCAAAATCCAGATATAACTATTTAAATCAACCTTGTACCCTCATTGAGAAAGTTCAGCAGAATTTTCCAGTCCAATGTCATTTTGTCAGGTGTGCAGCATAAGGGGGCCTAACAAAAAAAACCCCAATATCTATATTCTTTTGGCTAACAAACACGGGTAAGTCATAAAACTGAGGTCCCATGTGTACCCGACAGCTGGAAATGCTACTAATGTGTAAATTTTAGAAACAAAAAAACGTTTTAATTATATCTCTCCATTTTAGAAAGATAAAATAATGTAGTTTATTTGCAAATGTGTACATACTAAAGGGACCAAAACAAACTGTAGAATTTGCAAATCTTCTCTCTTTTATCCCACAACCTGAATTTTTTCATTTCTGTCAAGTCATCAGGTGTAAGTTACAGGTGTATGGTAATTGATCATTTATTTTACTTCATAAATAGCAAGAAAAAGTAATTATCTTCCTTAATATTGTGAAAGAAAAATAAAAAAGGACGGTTTTCACTTCATCAATATTTTTCTGTCCAACCACAAATTATTGAAATAAAATTGAACTTATATGGTAGTCCTGAAATGACCTAGTTTGTGTTGAGTTGAGTTAACCCCTATTTTTCGCTCTCTCTCTCTTTACCTGGGATTTGCCAATTATTTGTTTACTTTAGTATTATCGTAACTTTTTAAGATACAAATTATAAATTTAATTTTATTTATTGTTTTTTTTGAGATCCTGGCATTCAAATTCATTGTCAGTCAGTCAAGATGGCCCTTCTTAGAAGAGCTCTACTTGAGATTTGTCACATTGAAGGAGGTGTAATTTAAATGGATTATTGAAATCTTATCTGTTTAACTTAAAGCTGAACAATTTAAAGAATTCTATCCATCATGCCAAAAAGTATTAAAAGTCCATCCATTCTTAATACTTCTATTGTTAAAAAGAGAAACAAATCTACATGTACCACCCTACATAAATCTACATACTTAAGAATTCTTGCATTTTTTTCTTTAGTGTTCTAGATTCTGTCTCCATACACTTGTTTGACCACCAACTGAAATGAAATTTATGAAAGTAAAAAAAATGGGTTTTAACGTCCTACTGTTCTGCTCTTAAACTGGGCTTATGAAGACCAGCATACGCCATACAGTAGGCTATGAGGGAAAAATGTTGCCTGCCGGACTTATATTTTTAAAATCGAGGAAGGTCTTATATTATCGGAATTTGTAATTGTGTTTGGTGCCTGTTACGATGTCTGGCTCAGATTTTTCTTGCTTCTGTGTTTTTAATGATATTTATGAATCAAGTTGGTCACATAGGTACCACTAAAATTGTTATTTCCAGGTCTGCGGAATCATATATTTATTGTAAAATATCCTCGAGGACACTTTTATAGCAATTTCCAAGTTCATTTGTAATTGGAGAGCCAAGGTGGCTCAGTGAATAAGACATTAGCTTGCTAAACTTGAAGTCCTATGTTCAATCCCAGTGTTGGCTCTGAAAAAATCATTGTAATTTCCTGGTGTGCTGCCCAGAGGGCTTTGCAAGGAACAACGAATAGTTGTTGAAATGGGACGGAAAAATAGGGTCCTGTGCATGTACAGAACCCTATGAAGTTGCAATTCGATATAAGAGTAGGACGTCGTCAGAGAAAAAAAAGTGGGATTTTAAACACCATTTCAGTTCATTTCATACCTAATTTTCTTTTTGTCACATGTCAAATGTACAATATTTATTTAAAACCAAAATTAATAATGGGAATCATAATGTTAGGTTGACTGTGTTGATCCAAATCTTCCTTCAGTGTTTGCGATCAGTCTATAAATATTTTTACAAGATTTGAATTCCTCATTAGAAAAAATCACCTCATACAGGTCTAGAGAACTTGTCATATTTTTATCACATCATTACCCTGATTGGTTGATCAATATCTTGACGCCTCTTAAATAAACACCAATATTCAAAATCACTCAACGGGGACAAGGTTCGTATTTAGTCTACGCTAAAAAGGAAATGTAGTCGAGAATTGACGAGTAACTTGAAATATTGACGTCAGCTCATCAGGAAAAGACAACTCTTATTTCCCATTAAAATTATCATCGCTATTCAATTAGCGTGAAATCGTTTACATCTCTCATTGATTTTTATCGTTCAATAATTACCCTTGCAAACATTTGCTGCTGTCCTTTGATTCTCACACTCCTTTACTGCAGAATCATTAACTATGATAACATGGAGGAACCGCTCGTAGGAAAATCTACGACGACATCGAAATAGCTCTTGTAAACCTGTAGCGAAATAAGGAAAACAATTTCTGATCTAAAAAAAATATTTTGGTAATGAAGGTTATTAAGATAGGGATATTTAGATTCAAGTATTACCAATATGTCTGCTCAATGTTACAACTTGTTTTGAATAAATCTGCCTGTTTATTTTATCCTGTCTGAACAACTTTGCTCGCTTTTCTGTTTTCATTCATAATTAAAGCATAAAAAAATGTTTAATTCATGGGGTTTTCTGCCATTTCCAAAATCAACTCTGTTGGGACAA
The DNA here is from genome assembly GCA_963678685.1 of Patella ulyssiponensis. Taxonomy (NCBI): domain Eukaryota; kingdom Metazoa; phylum Mollusca; class Gastropoda; family Patellidae; genus Patella; species Patella ulyssiponensis. The sequence goes on from OY783229.1 coordinate 66,212,410, forward strand.
CTGATCTGGCATAATTCAAATGGATTATTACTTTGAAATTGATACTTCTGTAGTCTTAAAATAATAAATATTTATTAGTAACAGTAATAATGTGTGGACTGCGGTATATGTACATGTCTAACCTTTTAGGTTAATTATTGTAAAACATGTTTTCATGGAAACAGCCATTTACATATACCAAACATAAGCACTTGTAATAACTATAGCTGCCATTGGGAGATTTTTAAAAATTTCTCTAAACTAGATGACATACTGAAAAGAGTACTTGTAACAACTAATGCCATTGAGACTTATTCGGATGGTGTGAAAAACCAAGGTCACATGTTTACCATTGGCAAAGATTCCGGACAGTATAAAAACGAAATAAAAGCAGCCTGTATCACTACTGTCCAAGCAAAACTCCCTCCATTGCCAGTCTTCATTTTCTCCTCTTAAGTGTACAAAAGCAAGATGTTAAGATGTTAAAACGCCATTTCATTTATACTTGCTGCAGTAGCATAAAAAAATTGACTTCCAAGAATGCTTAGAATATAATTGATGAAAAAAAAAACGTCAGGGTTGATTCTGATTGTATTTAATTGGTTGTTAAGACTACATTTCAAATAAATTCTCTGTTAATGAAAAACAGTTTCACAATTTTCCCAGGTGCATGAATGTACGTAGCAGTACATAAATTATAACGAGTGTTTTAATAAGTAAATACTTTGAGTTTCTTGCACCTTGTAGAGGTTTTTTGTCTGGTATAATGTTTGTATATAAGTTGTAGAGAAGTGGAGGAACAAGTTTTGTGACATGTTTAACTTTTCAAGATAATTCATGTTAGTGTCAAAACAGTACACCCCACCTCAACTAAATTACCCCCAATTATCATTTCAAACCATTTTGACACATCCTGCTGAGTTCAGAATATTTTTACCCTATATTGTTAAATGTCCTGGATAAATTCTACATCTATTTATGATAAATAATTAGAAGATTCTTGAAATGTCTTTGATAAATTCTACATCTATTTATAATAAATAATATGAAGAAAATTCTTAAAAAGATCTATTTAGTACATTTTGTTGTGGTTTTATGATAAGTAGACGATAGTGTTGACACGACAGCTTACAGTTACTGGATCTAAAAAGATATATATAATTGCCTAACGCATGCTGGCCAATGTAAAATGACCATCTAATGTAGGAATATGGCGTACTACAGAACTGTTTAAGTTGGGTGGGAGAGGGGCACCGGTCACTCTGTATCTCAAAAAGGCATGATTGTGCCTTAGCCAAGAAAGAAGGTGAGATAAAACTTTGTAACTACATGTAGCTCGTCTATTTTTATCCTTCATATATGCTAGACTAGGTTTCTGGCATGTTTCTTAAGAGACATTTGTCTGCAATATCACCTGTGATGGTAGCGGACATAAGGCTCCAGAATAAGAAGGAGCACAGGTTTTAGTAGCCAAATTTCTCAACTATTGGCCAAATATAACCAGATACTAAAAATATTCTAACAAAAGACATCAAATTAAAATCTTTAAAATACAAATGTAACAACATCTGAATGTCAATACCGACTGCTCTTGTCATATCTGTGATGATGTGACGTCGCAACCTGACACATGACATCCCCTATAGAATAGACGTGTTTGTTGCATGCCGTGTCTGAGTGTTCATTATCGCTGATTATCCAGACGTGTTTGTACAGTGGTTGTGTCATGTTCCGTCCCATGTGATTAATATAAGAGACTAATTTGATCCCCGTCTCTCAATGAATTAACTTTTATTATAGCCACAGATAGTAACAATAAACCATCAATAATAACAAAATCATTTGTCATAGGTCGAAGATGCTGGCGCTATCTGTTTATGGCTCCGTTAACATTGATTTTATATGAACAAGATATGTTCGATGGATCAAAATTTGTGTTGACTGTGACAGGTTTGTAGTTCATGTAACAGACAAAATGGAGGTTGTCTCTGTTGCAATCAGTGACGTAACATGAGTTTGTGACATGTGGAGCGGTCCTTTAGTTTATGTCTCCACCAAGAAAAACAAAAAACAAGATAGGCCCTACACATGACACATAGGGTTGGGCGATAATGAAAAAAAATTATCGTGATAATAATTCATCTAATATCGCGATAAACGATATTATCGTGATAATTGTTACACGTGTATAGAAGTCAAAATTTGAATACTTGTGATGGAGGAATTTTTTTTAGGCAGCAAATCGTCGCTTGTTATGACTGTTATATCGTTGCTAACGGAGCTTGACGCCATGATGGAAATTTACCCTCGACATGCCGGTACGTAATAATGCTATTTTTAGACTTGTAGATGAATTAAATTCTATCAATAGAATGGTATACTAGCCTAGTTAGTCGAACTAGAATATTAAGTTTTAATATAACGAAAATATGTAACCAGAATTGGCAGGATTCTAAAATCGCTTCTTAATAATCAGAACATTGTAAAAAGTTGACAGTTGCGACTGGGGTAAAATACTGTCCAACCTTGACCTGCCAAAAACGCTTTCCTCCTTTGCGAGTCCAAGCGACGATGTATTATCACACTCTGTGGTATTATCATCGATATTGGTACACGATAATTATCATAATCGCGATAAAAAAATGTTATCACGATATACCGGTTTTTCGATATTTTTAAGGAAGTCTGATATGATAAAATCGCCGATGATTTTATCACGGTATACCGAAATACCGGTATATCGCCCAACCCTAATGACACAGACACATACATTCCAGCATTATATATTAGTGAAAATTGTGTCCGGTGTCCTGTATCCTTCTTCTGTCATGACTGAAAACGCTATATCAAAAGTGCCGCATCCCCAGCCTCCCGAGCCAATCTTAGCTTTTCTACTGGTTGCAATACTACTAAAAGCACACACCTATCGAATAGAATTTCCCAAACCACTGTGACTGTATCAGCTGTCATTGGGTATCAGAAAGGGTCTATTTCACAATTTCTGTGGCAGAGGTTTTCAACTATTTGAACAAGATTGTGGAAAGGTGGGTGGGGGTTCAGCTACATGTAGTTGTGGTATCTGTCTTAATAGTAGTGTACATGTACATGTTCCTGTATTTTTGCTGATATGCTGGACAAACAGAATGATGATTTATGTACAGATACATGTGGTATTGACCTGCTGGAAAACTTATCTGTCAGACAATTTACATGCCATAAGATTAAAGGGACCCTCCTGATTTTAACAGTCTTAGTTGGTTAAGAATCTTAGTTGGTTGCTGGGCCCTAAGGAAGATGATTTTTAAGGGCTTTTAACACAAAATATGACAGAGATTGGCCCTTTAAAATTTCAAAGAATTTAACCTTAAATCACAATAAATACAATAATCCTTTACAGGCATATAGTAACTGGATCATATACAATGTACAGGTCACAATTCTATGGAATACACTTACTGCTTATTACTGAGCGATGGTTCAACGAGGCTTCTCTGGTCATATCAAGCAGTGATAAAGTAGGAAATACAACAAGACAGTACTCAGTAATAAGCATTAATTGAATTCCATAGAATTGTGACCTGTCTGTTCCAGTTCAATTACCAAATCAAAAACACTTCAAATTATATTTAACAATTGGGATTATGCTAAAAATTGTACAAATTTTCTATTCAGAGTTTCAGACCTCTCTGTGATAACAATTCATATTTGTTTTATTTTTTTGTGTTTTATTCTTTATATTAAGGTAATGATTATTTAATAGACTGTGTATTCTATTATTAATTAAGTTACAGTGTAATTGACTTGGAGTCATTTTGACCTTCCTTATTCTTCAAATAAATCAATATTATGTTTACATGTTACAACATCAATAAACAAACCTGTAGTACATCATCAAGGCTTGTTGTACATAAAATTTTTTAAAAACAAAATGAATTCAATTTTAGCATCATAAGTTGTGTTCACACATTGAAATCAAATATAAATTTAATGCAGTTTTTTAATGTCCTGTTTATCTACACTGTCTGGAAAGTAATGGGTGGCCGAATGGATAACACGTGCACATTTAGTCAAGTAGAGTGGTTTCGATTCCCCACTTGTATGTGAGTAGGGAGCACCTGTTCATTTTGCAACCTTGTGGGTTTTCTACAGATCTTCTGGTTTCCTCCCACTGCTAAAGCGAAATAATGAAATAAAATAAAATTGACACATATGTCATTCCCAAAATGACCTAGTTTTTGTGGAGTGGATTTTACATCCTCTCTCTCTCTCTCTCTCTCTCTGGACCTCTGTTTTTCACCACGGTCATAGGGAAATGAGGTTGAAAATTCCCAAGAAATCTTCTCTGCCAACACTGTGAGAAAAACCAGGACAGTTAAGCTGCATTTACTACATGTATTTACTTACAGAAAATTAATAAAAATTCAGTTCTTACTTTGAAATATAAGTAAAGAGATATTTAATGACGTAAATGTATACACAATAATTGAATGAATCCACTTCTTGACATATTGAGGATGCTTACATTTAATCTTCACGGAAATCTGACTCAGGAAAATGTGAAGTATAGAAGTGCGGAAAAGTATCTTTTTTGCTTGAAATATGTTTTTGCATGTTTGTACAAGCTAATAAATCTCCATGGAAATCCAACTCAGAAATTTGTAAGGTATGGAAATGTGAAAATACATCCTTTTTTTTTGCTTGAAATATGTCTTTTCAAGTTTATTTTATAATATAATATTTCTTCAGCTGCAGATGTGTAGAGGGAAACAGAAACAGTAGCCAGATCTATGATAATATAAACTTGTAGATAATCTTGTTTATAGGAACAGAAGTCAGTGTGTCTGCAATTTCCACTCAAGGGACTCCATAAATTACTGGCCATTGCTGCTTATTATACATCACCAGATCCAATATGTCAATATTTGACACCAACCATTTTGTCCCTCCTTTAAAATTTGCACCGTGGGTTAAAAGGTCACAGCATGTCACCTATTCTCATTATCTGCCCCTTAATAAGAACTCTTTTGTTATCAGGGTGTTGGAATAATTGGCAGGGGTATTAGTCCCACATTTTAGTTATGTCCATCCAGTACTTCAGTTGTTGGTGTCATAAATAAGCCACTGGTTGAACTTGTCTATATAGGTTATAAAGGTTGTCACATACTCTCTCCATTGGAGGTCTCTATTAATAAAGAATTATTGGTAATGAGTTTGATATTGGTATCTAAGGGAAGTTATTCATTACAGGAAAACTAATCAACCTGTGACAGTTAAAATTGAAGGGTAGACTAATATATGCACTAATAACCAATCTTGTAGTACAATGAACCTTTGATATATAAGTACATTAAATGAAATCGGGTTTAACTCTACTTTTCTACTCCATACATAGATTAATTTCACATGGAAAAGGACCATGAGAGCTGATGGAAGGAAAGACAACTGGCCTCCACGAACATTTATTTGATAGTCAAAGGGGGGAGAGTTGGATGGCTGTATGTTTAGAATGTGCGTGCTGTATCATACAGTCTGTCATTTAGTCAACTTGCATGGTTTCGATTCACCGGTTGGTTGTACGTGACAAGGGGTAGGGTCGTCTGTCCAATGGCTTCCTCCCACTGCTAAATGTCTCTCATTAGGCTTAATAATTTCACACGTGAAAGAACCATGAGAGTAGATAGCTGATGGAAAGACAACAGCTTTGATTTGATAGTTAAAGGTGTGCTGTGAGAATAGACCTTTCATATGTATAGAAACACATTAAATGACTATTAGGTGTCTGAATTAGGCACATATTAGTTTCTCTTGGTAAGGTACCATCAGAGCCAATATGGATGTCGCTGATGGAAGGATGAGCTTTTTTTAAAAGTTTCAGGGGTACTGAGAGAAATGACCAGTAAATTCATAATAACATAACTTTGCGTATCGGAAAACTTTTTAGTCTCTTTCATGAAACATTTCAGTCCGCTTACATGTGCGCCACTGCCACTGACAAGAAAAATGGATTTTTATTGTACAACTATGCTCTGTCAGTACTGAGTATGCCATATACTGCAAACCACAGACGAAATATCCGACTGATAAGATGTTATTGAGACATAATATAACAAGACTAACATTATTAATGTCTATTGCTGATTAGTTTTGATGGATGTCTACTGTAAAACTAATTATATTTCTTCTTCATATTAATCATGTATGTATTTAGACTGAATGAAACTGTGTTGTTTTAAAGGAGCTAAACCTCTTCCATAATATTCCAAATTAAAAAACATGAATTAGAATTCAATATTGGTCCATATCAATCAATATTGATGTTGTTATCTTGTTTTGAAAATATGGGATTCTAATTGAACAGACACATTGAACATTTTAGGATCAGTACATTATTGACTTGGGTACCATCTTAATGAACAAAGAAACACATGTCCTACAAGACAATACAGAAATTATTAGTACTAGCTGATTCAAAAATGACAAAATAATAATAAAAAAACCATGTAGAATTTACTACGCCAGTGTAAATGACTATATTCAATTTGAGTAGTTAACGTACACATGTATTTCACCAAATATAAGTGATTAAAAAATACAATTTTAAAAAATTAAATATATGTCACTTTACAGGCATTCATAAAAAAAACATTTAGAATTTACCACGCCGGTGTAAATGACAAGGTTCAGTTTGAGCTGTTCGCATACACATGTATTTCACCAAATATAATCGATTAGAAATTACAATTTTAAGAAATTAAATATATGTCACTTTACAGGCATTCATAGACCCATACAGCCATACACCCTTTAACAGAAATTAGAGAATCATGTATCTTGCAAAAAAATAAATAACAGCGCAAAATATATTGATTAGGGCAGTTAGATTATTAAACTGCAACATGTTCATTATTCATCGCAAACAGCAAATTTGTCTTCACCTACTTTAAATTGCCCAGTCTTTTCATACAAAATTATTCTTCCAGGAAGAATATGAGATTATAATCAAGGAAATTGGATTATGAATTCTCAAGTTTCTCCATTAGGCAATTGTTTTTCGAAAATCTCTTTTAAAAGAATATAGGCTAATACAAATTTACTTTTAGCATGAAAAGAAAATATTTTAACTGTTGCTTTCTGTAACAGTAAAATCAATATCATGAAGTCAATAATTAAACCATAAATACATGAACATGTAGGTGTTATTAGATAAAATAATGGGTTTAACAAAATAAATTGCTCTTTGAAAAATGTTAACCTTTACGGAAAGTGTCATTGTGTTGAGATTACATGTAAAAGGTGAATTCACATACTTGTGTTATATTGGAACAATGCTTTTTCTAAACACATGAACCAAGTAGTACTTGAGTTACAGTACCAGTAAATTTTTAGACCGTAATGACTTTAAACAGTTGATGTAAATGTCCATTGAAGAATACCTTTTGGTTTAAAAAATGCCCATACAGCATTTCATATCTCTATTACTAATAATTGTACATGATGGTACATTGTCTCCATTATTATGTAAGACAATTATGGTAATTATTTAGACTTTAATCCATTATCTAAGCTTTTGATGAAGAACTATTCAAGTTAATTTCAATCAAAATCATTGATTCAAAGAGATAAATCAAATTGACTCATCAATAAATTACCAATTAGAGAAACTCCATTTAATGTTTATCCTGAGGGTTATGCTCCTATCATCTCCACATCCTGTTGTCTACAACTCCGGGTAAGGTTGACGGCTTTACGAGGAAACAGCCTATCAGCTCGGAGACAGAATGAAAGCTAAACGTTCCGGTCACTTGTAGATCAATAAAAAGTGGTATGTTAGAACAATAGAAGCGGTAATGTTGTATTCTAGTATTGGGATTGTTTTTCTTAACAATGCCAGTGAATTGCAAATACACGTATTAATATTCTTAATGAAGACATAATCTTGATTTTATGTCATGCCATGTCAGTGTCTTTTGAGTTGATTTCATTGAAATAGTATCTGATTTGATGTATTTATTCCTCTTTTCGTTATTGTCATCAATTTCTATGGAAAAACATTTCAAAATTAGACTCTGCGCTGTCATTGGACAAGTCTTGATTGTGGATAGTGGTCTGTAGAAACCTGTTTAGGTTAACTCTGATTAACCTTACATTAATGTGACAATATTGTTATTAACATCTTTGAATGCCATTCAGAAGTAGACGTATAATATATTGAGGAAGCAAGTAATAAATTTTATTACATAAAAAGCCTTACAAGGCTATGTGCATATATGAATATCCAACCCCATGGGTTTTCTCCAGATCTTCTGGTTTCGTCCCACTGCCAAAGACCGCCACGTACAAGTGAATTATTGGACATGAAACAGTCATACATGATTGAATTAATTATAGGTACATATACAAAGATATAAACCATGACATAAATAATTGGTAGACAAAAGCATTTTAATATTTCTACATATTTATTCTTTCTTAGTATTTCGAATCATGTTCATTGAAAGTTGGGTTTTGAAATAACAGATATCATGGCAATTTGAATCTTACAAATCTCAATATATATAGAATTCGTTGGAAAAGCTAATTCTTAAACTAGTTGCCATAATAATAATGTTTGTTTACAGTAAGTGACTTTAGAAGTAACAGAGTTAAATTAATATACCTATTCAACAATTAAAGACTGATTAATGACAACAAATTATTATACCTTGCTACTTAAAATGAATTTACCTCAAAACTGTAATATGGAATACAATTACTGTTTTAATTAAAGCGATGTTTCATTGAGGGTTCTCTCAAGGTATCAAGCAAATGATGATGAATAATGATATACAGGTACAGAAGGTTTATATTCCTTTTTTCCTCATCAAGACAGCAAGACATTAGTGATCAAATGTACTTTTCTTTTTGGATAAACTGTTGGTATCTTAGCGTTTAAATTAATGATATTTTTTTACAGTGTCAAAATATATATTTCACACCCACCAGACTAAAAAATGATTTTTTTATACTAATCTTAATTGCCTTAAGGATTTTATTCATAATTCATCATTTATGGTCTGAAGATTTCTGATTCTCTACATTATTAAAGAAGTTCATGTTGTATTAATTTTGTAGAACATGAAATGAAACCCACATCTTTGGTCTAGTGCAGAGATTACTAACTAAATACAAAAGAATCTATTGAAATCGTCTTAAAAAAACTCTTCCCTAGATAGTCTGTCTGTCTAATGGCTGTCTAGAAGTCTAAAAACTCCCAATACCCAAACTAATTTATAAATCCATTGGGATATGTGGTAAGACAAATTTATTACCAATTGTTGACAGTTTCCAACCTTCTAAATCACCCAATGCTTGCATCAATTGCTCGAGGATGGTTTATTTAATTATAAGTAGTCTAAGACGAAAGTACTTTACAATGTATAAAACTCCATTTGCTCTGCGCCTCCATAAAGAGTGATATACCAAGTCCTGATCAGGCCTGATAAATGCCCTCCCCCTTATTTACACTATCAATAGAAACTTTATTGCATAAAAAACCTTACAAGGTTATGTGATGTGCATATACAAATAGAAATAATAGAAATATACACGAAACAAACCAAGGATATATACATGGACATAATTATATAAAGACATAAATGAATTGTATACAAAAGCTCCTAAATGTAACTGTGCCCAATCTGTTTTCACAACAGTTGTGTCTGGAACTCGACAAAGAAAAGTTAATTTAAACTGGTCCAGTTGTGTTCTACCCAATTACACCTTTGCATACTTATCTGTTTCCTACTAGTAAATGGAAACCCA